>OX439040.1:3965251-6661150 GCA_949317995.1 Acholoe squamosa
AGGTAAAACAGTCTCTGTCTGCCTATCACTCCCCCTTATCACTGAAGGGGGCACCACACACAACCCTCACTAATGTCCTCAGCACCCACACAGAGTTCTCAAAGGGCCCTGAAGGGGGCACCACACACAACTCTCACTAATGTCCTCAGCACCCACACAGAGTTCTCAAAGGGCCCTGAAGGGGGCACCACACACAACCCTCACTAATGTCCTCAGCACCCACACAGAGTTCTCAAAGGGCCCTGAAGGGGGCACCACACACAACCCTCACTAATGTCCTCAGCACCCACACAGAGTTCTCAAAGGGCCCTGAAGGGGGCACCACACACAGCCCTCACTAATGCCCTCAGCTAATACACACAGTTCTTAAAGGGCCCTGAAGGGGGCACTATACAGTAGAAATAACACCTGTGAA
Organism: Acholoe squamosa; assembly: GCA_949317995.1. NCBI lineage: Eukaryota > Metazoa > Annelida > Polychaeta > Phyllodocida > Polynoidae > Acholoe > Acholoe squamosa. The sequence continues at coordinate 3,965,667 of OX439040.1, forward strand.
ATCAAATTAACAGAAAACACATTTTTCTTTTCTTTATCTCACTTCATCTGTTGCATTGAAGTGGCAGAAGACAAAAAGTCTTTAACTTATTTCTTATTTCTGAGTTACATTATTTGCAGCCATTTGTAGTAACCTTTCTGGCTCTGGCATCATTTTTTATGGTTTCATCTCTAGGGACGTAGTTCTGAAAGTGGCTTCAAGTGGAATATGCAATATCAATTTCCTTGTTTTCAAATTTGTGTGATTTTTACAACTCTCCCTCCCCTACTGAATCCATCTTCAGCCCTGTTCAACCTGACAGTTCAGTGACAGGTGTACAGTTTCTTACAGTGTTTTAGACAAATTGAATACAGAAAGCCAGATGTAGGCTGAGAAACACAACACAAAAACTAATAGCTCATGGCCTGCCCTTGGCTACAATTCTGAAGATAGACGTCACTTATCATCAACATCTATGGCAATGGGTGGTTGGAGGCTGGTGCAAAACAAATGGGACCCTTTTTAGGGAGTGGCATATTAGGATTTGCCCCAGACATCGCCAAAAGACTTTTTATGCATCTACAATAAGAGAAACAAAAAATTCTCCCCAAGATGCTGGGTGGGGGGGGGGCAAAAATATAATCGCACTTCCTTCCGTTTAATACACTGTTACAAAAAAAAATGTCCCTAAAGTAACAATGAAATCCTTGTCCGGAAGTTGCCAGAGATTTATCGTTATTTTCACAGAGATTCCTTGCACCACAGTATGTAATGTACTGCTTCCTTGTAGAAACTGCAATGCAAATATGGTGGTTCATTGTTCAGTTTTATGTGGATCCCTAGAAGATTCAACAGTTATTTCTTAGAGTATAGACAACAACCCCTCCATTAATTACAGCGCTATAGTTCAGAGTGGCACCTTAGCATACGTATTGATAGATATTAAGGGATTAGACAAGACGATACATATTGGATCTGGGCATTGTCATAAAACAAAGTGACCGCCCCTTTATTAATAAGAAAAAAAAACAACAAAACTCACACAACACTAGCAGGCCCCATACCGGTGGCAGTGTTGTTCTTCTGCTGAAGAGGTGAATGGCTGCTGACCTTGAACTACAGTAGGGTCAGCTTAGACAGGTGCTGCCCTCTTACAATCAATACTCGAACCAATTGATGAATTGCTTCTACACATTGATAGATATGAAGGGATTAGACAAGACGATACATATTGGATCTGGGCATTGTCATAAAACAAAGTGACCGCCAGTATCCCAAATCGAAATAGACACACCTTTTTTTTTTTTTTTTTTTTTATACATTGAAAGAAGCAATAGACTCAGCCATAAACTTATCAGATTTGATCCTGGCACTCATAGGTTTGGCAAGATAAATCAGGGCTGCCAAACTACGCCAGTCTCCAGCTTGTCGTATGTCCTCTAAGGACATACCTATCTGATACATAAAAGCTGCACCAGCCCTGCGCATACTGTGCATACCAGCTCTATCTTGATCTTCGCCAATCTGTCGTAGTAAATCTTTGAAAAACATTAAAAGTTTGTTATAAGATAAAGGAATGCGTTTCCCTTGATTCTCACACATGAATAAATGATCCTCAGGATCCGAAGTTGGAAAATCAAATAGATGTGCCTTCAACATGGATACTGCACATAAAGGAGAGTTTGGTATGGAATTTATAGGAATAACGTGTGTGCGTTGACCAAACTGAATTGTCTTTGTACTAGATACCGATACGTACATTCCCCAGTCTGTGAAGGTGATTGAACTCCTTTTAAGTACGTGTAAGTTTAAAGCGTCATTAGTACCGGTAACCACCAAATTTGACTTCCTTAGTAAGGCTCTAAAAGATAAAACTACAGCTGACCACATTGACCTGTGATTTTATCAGAACTCTTGTAAACATTTTAAGTAAATGTGAAATGTCCAGCGACGTATACCCGACATGGTGATACGAAATTGGAAGTCTCTACGTATCCAAGCTACATCATAACCAAACATGAAATTTAGTGCTAAGACTGCACTCACATAATTATCTATGGTCTTGAAAGTGAGGGTCTCACTCAAATATACAACATATCTACACATCAACTGAAGCATTGTAGGAATAGGAATACAAGATATCAAAATACAAAAAGTCAAAAATTTCTTCCATTGGGAAGATCTAGTCTTCCAAGTAGATGGGGCCCATGCTCGAGCCTTCATATCTGCCGCTTTCTTATCCAAACTCCTTATCAAGGAAGTCCTCTCTGCAAGATAAGTTCAATGGAAGAATGGGTTTAATAACCATAGACATTCTTGATAAATAATCTGCTACAGAGTTATATACACCTGGCAAATGTATGGCCTTTAAATGGCAGTTGGCAAGAACACACTCCCAGAAAATCAAACGTAGAATAGACATTGAAGTGTCATTTGCACTTTTCCCTTTATTCAGGGCACAGACTACTTGCGTATTATCAGTTTGACACTCAACAGTACAGTCCCTCCAAGCCTCTCCCCAGCGTTGTACCACTTTTAAGATGGGATAGAGCTCCCTAACATTAATATTATTAGGTATTTCCATTTCTGCCAGGTCCTGTACAAAATGTTGATGCTCCTTGGTAACAATGTTTGGTGGCCGTGGTTCCCATGTGCCAGCGATCCAGTCTGTATTATGGACCGCTCCCCAGCCTGAGTTTGAAGCATCCGTGTAGACACAGGCTGTGTTAAGAGCATTGGAAGGTTTCATGATCCTTGCCTCCCCATTGAACTAGTCACTGAAAGATTGCCACCAGTCCAAGTCTTGGAAGAAAGACTTAGTTAGCCTTATGTAGCGCCTACCACCAGTGAATCTTTTTAAATATGCAATTATCCTATGAGAGAAGATTCTGCCCCCTCGTACCAGCATTGAGCAATGTCCTAAGATACCACATAGCCGTTGTAACTGTTTTTTCGTCGCCTGACGGCGACCTTTGAAGAAGCTCAGTTCAACATGTAGCTTGGTCAGCTTCTCTGAAGGGAGTCTCAATTTCATCTCCATTGTATCTATTTCCACTCCTAGGTAAGTTTGCACACGAGCTGGAGACTTCACTTTATTGTAAGCTACATATAAAAGCCTAACTTCCGTAACCAATGGTGTAACATGAGCTGGGCTTTCACACAATCTTCATACGTTGCAGCAGTGATTAACATATCGTCTAAATAATTAATACATTTGTAACCACTTAAATTCATAAATCTGCAGAGACTATCCGTTATTCTAGTGAAGATATATGGCGCTGCCCTGCTTCCAAAGCTGAGGAAGTTGTCTACCATATAATAATCCCCACTTTCATCCGACCATTGTAAACCTTGACATTGTCTATCTGCTGGTCTTATCAAGACAGAACGGTAGGCTGCTGAAACATCAGTTACTGCGATATAAGAGCCTTGCTCTAATAATTCACAAACATTGTCCATCGACTTATAACTAAAGTGCTCAAAAGTTGACTCCATATAATTATTTATTGAAGCACCCCTAGGCCTACTGGCGTCTGTTATTGGACGAAATCCGCCTGTCTGTTTGGGAACTGCACCAACAGCGTGGACGCATTTTGGCTTGCAGTCCACTTTTGACAGCTTACCGGTTGACAATTCAGCCAAAATAAAGTTGTCAATAGCGTCTTTGGCTAATATGGTAGCTGATTTATAATTAGCCGTGAGATATTCCTGAATAGGGGCTGCTGGGTCGACTAATTTGAAGCCAAACATCACGCCGTTCAAAAGAAATAAAGAGTCCTTGTCCCAACACGAAGGGCCATAGACTTCGTCGGGGCCGCCTGAAAGCATCTCCCGCCAGCCGCAGGGAGATAACTGAGCGTCTATGTTATTTAGGCGGTGACGCTGATAACTCCATAGAGGCAGATAATCTCTATTTGAACTCAATAGCTGCTCAATAGTGTCATAACAAATAACATTGTCAAAATTCGAAGCGTCATTGATAAACACTTCGCTTCGATAACCACCATCTTGTAAATGTACTTGTTGCCGTCCTAAATCCATGTACTCAGCCCTTTCTGCCAACACCGTGCCCACACCCAGCGAAACAGCCGCAGCTGGTGCTTTGCCGGTTGTGGTGTTACCGTATTCCGCTGATTGGCAAGTAACCGATGACGTCATGTTGACATCCGAGGCGCACGTGTCAGAACTGTTTGTAAACATAACCATGTGCTGATCGCCACGTGCTAAAGGAATGGAGTCAATAATGCCGCGTCAAACATGAGCGTTGGACTGGCCGCTGGTAGACTGAACTCTCGAACCGAACGTGGAAGTTGGAGCTGCTGATTTTAGTGGGCATGCCTTGATTTTGTGGTCCCCACGGCATACTGCACAAATGTGCGACTTGCTGCATTTAGGAAAATTGCAGTAAGTGAAGTTAAACTTCGCACAAATATCATTAGGGACGTCCACCTTATACTTCTGTTTGCCTTTCTTGTCAGACTGAGATTGTGGAGCTAGCTTTTTCATGAGGGCTTGAAGGGCTTCTTGCACTGCCTTTGTGCCACCTGCATCCAGTTCCTTTTTTTTTGAAAAGATTTAAACTTTATTAGCCTAAACGTGTCATACATTCATATACAAGTTCATCGATACACTGTAAGCTCAACAATAGAAGATCAATTTGTGGTACATCCTGGTAAACTATCATATAAAAGTATACAATAGATAAGAAAATTTTTTTTTTTCCACACATTAAGTAACAAAGTGTATCATAAGTACAATACATCACATTTGGCTAAGAAGTTCATGGAGGGACCATCAGTAAACTGTTGTTATGGTCCAACCATATCAAGATAAAGGGTCCGACATGAATTGTCTTTCCTAGTGACCTAGCATATACTGGAAAATGGAGTCAACCTTCATACTCTTTAAGCCTTTCATACCCCTGTATCCCTTTAAAAAAGAAATTGTTAAATGAACCCTACAAGATAAAACCCCAAAATATACACACTCATATTAGTAGCAGTGATAGTTCTACAACGGGGTATTACATAATGGTGTCTTCCATTTCCTTTTTCATTTTTTTCTTTGAAAGTATCATAATCTTCAATATTACGTACACTTGATGGAAGGGCATTCCAAGATTGTCCACACAAAACTTCTGGAGACATTTCATATGATAAACAATTAATTCTTGAGTATTTTAATACTGGCGCTAGGGAAAATCGTGTAGTTCTGACTTTGTCAGTTAAATTAATAGGATTTTGGGCCTTCTTAAAAGCATGACACTTAACATGATATTCTCTCCTATATTTAAGTTTAGGCACGTCAGCTTTTACATGCACCGTATTTGTATTAGCCAGTATGTGTAGATCAAAACATGTCTTCAAACATTTGTTCTGCATCCGTTGAAGCTCATCTAACAAAGTTCCTTTGGAGCCAATATACAGGATATCACAATAATCTATGACCGGGAGAATGTGTGATTTGTACATTTGTCTAGCTGATTGAGACATGCACTTTCTTGTCTTATACAATAATAATGATTTATATCTAATACTCTTGATAATTTGAGATACATACATATTAAAATTTAGTTGTTGGTCTAATAATACACCAAGGTATTTATAAGAAATAACAGACATAAGTTCCTTACCATTTAATTCAATCTTAGGTTTTGGCAAATTTTTCAACTTTTTTGCAGAAGCAAAAACCATAATTTTAGTCTTAGATTCATTCATGGTTAATTTATTGGCCGATGACCAATTAAAGAAACTATCAAGTGCTCTCGTCAAATCAATCGATAACAGGTCAATTGACCTACCAGACACAAATAAAACTGAATCATCAGCAAATAATAAAGTTTCATGTCGATCGTCTTCTCTTATACAATCATTTATATATATTAAAAAGAATAACGGTCCCATAATAGATCCTTGGGGTACCCCACATGAAAGTACAGCTCTAGTAGATCTAACATGGTTGGCGATTGAACACAGTTGGCGTCTAGACAAATAGTTTTCTATTAAAGTAAGGTTACGATTTCGAATTCCATAATTTTCCAATTTACTAAGTAATATTACGTAATTAACAGAATCAAATGCCTTTTTTATATCTATGAAAGCTGCCAAAGTAATATTGCCAAAATTTCTATTTCTTAAAATCTGGTCCACGAATTTTGATATAGTATCCAGAGTAGATTTCTGTTTCTGGTAGCCACCTTGGTTTTTTTATAATAAACCATAAAGTTCTATATGCTTAGTCATAGCAGTGTGCAAGAGCCTTTCCAATATTTTTCCAGGGATGGGTAACACACTAATTGGTCTATAATGAGAAACATTAGCAGGATCCCCTCCCTTAGGTAGGGGGGTGACAGTAGCTATTTTCCAACAATCAGGTATTATACATGTCGATAAACATAAGTTGATTATTTTTATAAATCTCTTAGGGATATGAAGCATGGCAGTCTTGAAAATATTTGCAGGTAAGTACTCAATAGCTGTTGACTTTGAAGTATCAATGTCCCTAATACATGAAATTATTTCTTCATCAGAAAATTCAAACTGAGGCATATCTATTACACAGCGTTTTCCAACAAAAGTAAAATCTCTGGTGTGGGCTTGAGCAAGTTTAGGACCAATATTTGCAAAAAACTGATTAATAAATTCTGCAGTATTTTCCATTGACACACTGTTACCTTCAGAATCCATCAGATTTATATTTTTTGAAGATTCTTTACTGCCTGGAACAATCTCTTTCATAGTCATCCAAAACCTTTTAGAGTCTCCCTTATACATATCAGTTAAATCACAATAATAATTGTCTCTGGCTCAAGATTCACAGCATTTCTAAGGGCACGAGCTCTATGCCATATAATGATACTATTTGCTTTCCTGGCTTCTGCCAGAGCTGCATTTTTATCATTAATTCTTTCAATTAAATAATTTGTCATCCATGGTTTAGGCTTGTCCAATACTTTAAACTGTCTAACAGGGCATTGAGTATCTAAAACTCTTTTTAAAATGTTTTCCAAAGTAATCCAACATTCAGTCGGATCTTGACATTGATCAAAATAGTCCCAATCAATTTCATCAAGGTCCCTTAGGTATTTTGCCATATCTAAATTTTTATAAGATCTTCCCATGAAGGTACGATATGAGTTTTTTACGTGGACATGTCTTTTCGTAAAATGAACCGGTAGATGATCACTGAGATGTATATTCACTGGGCCCGAGGAAATAACAGTATTTGAATTAGTAAAAATTAAATCAATACAGGTATTTGAACCAGATGTAGTAGTAACCTTTTTTACAAGTTGAACCAGATTAAATTGATCCATGGTTTCATACAGTAGACGTTTATCAGGGGAATTCTCAAGAACATTTACATTAAAATCACCAATTAAAAATAAATCAAATTGGTCCATCCTATCTAATTGCAATAGTAATGCCTTAAATGTACTGCAAAATTCAAAAATTGAACCGCTGGGTGGTCGATAAACATTACAAATTACAGTTTGCCTAGTATGCCCCTTAATGGATAATAACCATTGCACCTCAATATTTTCATTGGATCTATTTAAGTGCTTAAAAACATCAACAGAACATGATACCTGCTCGTCTACATGGGCGCATAGACCGCCACCTCTGTACAAGGAAATCCTATCATATCTGAATAAATTATATCTCGGAAAACTATACAGGCTGCTATTATCTGAATCATTTAACCAGGTTTCAGAGAATAAAATAATATCAATATCATTATCAATAAGCTCCTGTGTTAGACTTGTAAATTTATTTCTAATACTCCTAGCATTTAAATGGACAGTAGTGAAGCCCTTCTTGAAGAGGTTACGATTCACTTCAAATTTGACAAAGGTGCATATACACCGGTACATCCCATTAAGCCCCTGAGTGGACCATCACTAGTGCATATGTGTTTCATGAGATTAATTAAATCCAAATAATTAAAACATTTGAAAAATTTACCCCCCAGATAGATTATCAAACGGCTCTTATGGCCAGATAAACTATTTACCATCATTGATTGGCAGAATACGTCATACCCGTGTTAAACATGTCCACATTTAAGCAAGGTGACACACATTAATAATTCACATCATCGACATAGACATAAATTCCATGAAAATGTAATAAATCATAGCAAGTCCATTTAGATACTCAAAATTCTCTAATATATTATTACTATATTAAAGTTCATACAGCATGTATGACATGATAGACAAAAGGAAGTCAAATGTCCAAAATCAATTTCGATGTTCAGTATCGTGTCAACCAGTCTGAGGTGCAGCGGGTTGGGGTACATCTTGAGCTGTGCTTTCATCACCAGGTGGGTCAAAGATTGGATCTTGATCGTCATCTCTTTCCTGCGTTACTACCTCTGCCATCTCGCCTGTCTTGTCCTCATCATCATCATCATCATCATCATCATCATCATCATACCGTAGTAATTCGTCCCTGACGCGCATTAAGGTATATCCATGGAGGTTTTCACCCTTGAGATTTCCTCTAGTGCAGTCAGTGTACTGTCCCAGGTGGAGGCAAGCCCCCCACACGGGGTGGTAGCTGGCCTCGTACATTTCCTTGCCTTCAAATGATCTTAAAAATGTACTCATGGGCTTCTTGGAGAATTTCGCCTTAAGTATACGGTACATTTCAGTCTCAGCTCTCTTGGACCATTCTGGCTTCTGCTTGATTTTTTTGCCTTCTGCCATTATAAGAAATGGATCCTGAAATTTCATGATACGTTCCAAGGCTGGTGGGTCTTTACAGTAGACTGCTTTTTGGGCCTGAAAGGCCTGCTCAGCACAACAATAGTCCACTCCCTCCATTTTGAAGGGTGACATATAGAGGTTTGACAGTCTATTATATGGAGACCTATACATTACCCCATCAGGTGTACTGGCTGTTGTGGCCTTTTCCATGTTTAGAGTGGCCTTAGGTGCACCTAATTCCTATGTAGCCACTTAAATTTAATTACCACATAAAATATGGGTGTCCAGGGCAATAAAATGCACCCCAAAGGTTAAAGTGGCGAAAGACTGACACAATAGATGAAATACTGACACAGTTCAAAATTTAGGTCTATTATTTCCAGCCCTTTTCTATCTAACTATCAAGAACTCGTTCATTACATAAGCCCACTAACCCCTTATCCATATAGGAAATATAATGATCCCACCAATATGACATTAGAATCCATCCACCAAGTTGGAATAGGCAAAAGTCTGACACAGTGGTAGAATTCTGTCACAATAAGAAGAGGTTTTATATTTCCTGCCCCTTTCATATTTAATTTGGCACAACTTATAATTCCTATGTAGCTATTTAAATATAATAACCATGTAGAATATGGATGTCCAGTCCATGCTTTAGGGTAATATAATGTACCAAAGGTTAAAAATGTGAAAAGGCGAAAGCCTGACACAATAGGCGAAAGTCTGACACAATAGGCGAAAGTCTGACACAATAGGCGAAAGTCTGACACAATAGGCGAAAGCCTGACACAATAGCCAAAAGTCTGACACAGTTACAATCATTTCTATATATCTTCAACCCCTTTGATATTTAACTCTGCAAAACGTATGTATCATATATATGCCCATTGAACTATTATACACACAAGATATTTGGTGATCCTGGCAATAATGTATAGCAATAAAAATCCACTCTGAAGTTGAAAATGGCGAAAGTCTGACACAGTTGGCAAAAGTCTGACACAAAATCTTTTTAAGATCTATATTTTCCAACTTTTATGTATTGAAATAATTATAATCCCCTTATATGAAGCCAATGTACCTTTATCCACATGTATATTTGCATGATCTCTACACTGAAAACCCTCCAGATCTTTAAACTCGTCAGATTGAGGACCTATGGTCATCAGAGGAGGTACAGAGAGAGGGCAGCACCTTACAGGGAGTGAAATCCCTCAGTCTACATCTCCCCAGTATGAGTCTATGGCATTCTGTTGACAATATGTAACAAATACACAAGGTGGCAGGTATGTGCCACTTATGTTTAATTATCAGGCCTTCAGTTTTCAACTGAAGGTCTTCACTGCTGAGGACTTTAGGTGCTCGAGTTGACGATACCCAAATCTACAGCTTTGGGTAGTCAGATTAAGAACCCAAGGTAGTCAGCACCAAGGTTGTCACTCAAACAACATTATGTAATCAGTTTGACTACCTTGGGTGAGTGTGTTGACCTAAACCCATCAGGTTGACTACCCTGGGCGCTCAATTTGATGACCTTAGGTTGTAGATTTGGGTATCATCAGTCTGACGACCTTGGAGCTTTCAGTGTACTATGCTAAAAGTGCACATAATCCTAATCTTAAGCTTGGAGGCAAAAGTCTGAACAGTGGCGAAAGTCTGACATGGTGGCAAAAGTCTGACACAATGGCGAAAGTCTGACATGATAGTTGAAGGACTGAGATGTGGAAATGAGCCTGTAACCTCACTTGTTAAAAAAATGATTGTGCAAGATTGTTTTCCTATACCTCTAGTAAACCCAATCCAAATGTCAAGTCTCTACTATGAAAAGAAAATGTCTCGTCTATGGGCACCGATCTGCGTCACTTTAGCGAGACAGGGTGAACTTTACTCCAATAAGGCTCCCTAAGTTTTAACCACCACCTCCTATTGAGATATACCCAGTAGGAGATTAATGATATTCGGAAGGTTAATCCCGATCGGTCATTCTGTGCGTCTTATCAGTGTACTAGTAGGTAAGTAGGTGTACAATGGCCCTCTATGCCTATACCCTGGTAATCAATAGGCCTGTACAAACCATCTGAGTAGTTTCTTATCTCTAATGGTCCTTGGAGATATCATAGACATGTGGTATGCAGGTATAGATGGGCATGTAACTCATTGCCATGGGTAGAGTCGTTTTTGAAAATGAGATGATGTGTGAAAACATGCTAACTAAAATTCCCTATAGTGGCCTGGATAAGCACCCCAATTCCTTAATATATTAATGGTACCATATAGTTGGTGATAAAAGAAGTGATTAGAGTAGGCAATTGTAGGTGAGTAACTTGTATCACCTGCTATGAATAGGGGCTTTTTCAAATAAGTAATAAGCAATAAGTATCCCTTTGGATAGTGAGATCCTATAGGGGCTTAAATGGGGCTATTTTCATGCATTGAAAGGGAGGCAAGCCGAGAGGGAGTTGGAGAGAATTAGGTCTAATTTAAGCGTCGTAAAAGACAGAAACACTATAGTGGGATTGTGATTGGTGAACTGATCCCCTTTAAGAGGTTTATGGAAATATAATCATCTTAGAACAATACCTTGTGGTATCTACAGAAGGTTACTAGAGTGGCCTTAGGTGCACCTAATAGATCCGCCATGAACTCACCTGGAGAAGATGACAACTACATACAAGGTTACACGGCAAGATCTATAGTTTTAGTAGCATTTTGAAACGGATTCTTGATAATTATTACAATTTGAAATTGCAGCCAAGTGCACTTTTGGTGTAATAGTGGGATGGCACACTATCAATAAAACACCCACCATTCCCGCCCTCACTCATCAGCCCCTTGCCTAGCACTGTAAGCAGAGTTCCCGAGGCACCATTTACCTGTGATGGATTAATGCTGGCACTCAGAGTGATGGCCTTTACACAGTAAGGTCTATAACAGAGTGGGGTCCTATACCTGGTACCCCAGTCTCTAGACCTATATCTATAATCCATAGTCGCACGTGAAAAATAGATTTTATCTTCCTATCCAACCACTTAATGCATTTTATCCTGAAACTATTCAAAGCTTTTGAAAAGCTCCCATATCCCCGGACCTTACAACCAGATATGTACAATATACATGTCTTAACAGTGGTGGCCATGCAACATCTGTGGTAGTGATGGGTTACGAGTGAGTGACAGGTATAAGAAGACCATACAATACCCTCCTCTAGCCCTACTGGTGACAGGCTGTGTGCTAGTACTGGCAGTGTGTGGGTACACATTATAACACAGCTGGGCAAGCTCATAGTGCATTATCCACAATGCTGCATTCTGATTGGCTGATTGACCGTACATTATCTATATGGATAATGCACTCTCAGTACAGGAGGTAAAATTCATCTCACCTTTGGACTTCACAATTGATGTCCCTATGCTATTAGGTGGCTGATGTGTGATTTTTATGTGTTATAATAGGAATAAGGCACTTGGTCATGGCCATGGTCATGCTCTAGACTGTATTTAGACATCGAGGGGCCATGTCCCGCGCCTTATTCTCTAACTAATCCTCGTATAGAGCAGCTGTAATCACAATGCTGCACATTATATGATCCTGGTGAGGATGGACACATGGTCATCTTGGATGGGAACAAGCTGGGTGGTATTGTCTGATATGAAAATAATTCAAACAATCTTTTTAGATCAAATTCTTTTCATATCTGAAAGTACTGAACATTTGAGGTGACAGATTTCAATACTGTCCCATGTTTAAGCTGAAGTGGATTTGCCATGATAAAAAGTCACTGCCACTCATATCAGGTGAAAGTCAAAATGAGCATTTAACATAAGGGCAGTAAACAACAATTTGTAACAATTTTCTCCTTATGCAATTTTCTCCTTTAGGGAAGAGTCATTTATTGCCAGGTGGGGGAGCTTGTTAGATATAGGGGGGTCATTTAAAAAAAAGCCCCTTTGTGGGGGGCCAAAACCTAATAAACCTTCACTCCAAAACTAAATATGGGCAATTCAAATACCCATCGCAATGTGTCATTCAATTTTGGGTAGGGGGTGTCATTTTGCAAAAAAAAAAAAAATCTAAATGGGGTAGGGTCGCGATTATTTTTGTCATAGTAGTTGGGGGTTGAAAAAAAATCTGCCAATTGGCCAAAATCCATCTAGCCCCACCCCTTCCAGTTGGCAATAAATGACTAGTCCCTAAACAGAATATGTTACATCAAGTAGCATATTGCCTCTTTACGACTGGGGTATATAGACATGTAGCTCATAGCTTCTAACTAGTTTTACTCATTCCTGAGCCTTTAAAGATAATACCAGAAGAAGCCTGACTACATTGTAAACTCAGATCTCAATATCTGTCTTCGAAAAGTCAGCCAATTCACTTATCAGCCACAAATCTCTCTGAGCAAGTCAAAAGCCAGACAATCTATATCTTTAAAAAAGGTGGCCAGTTTATTGAGACTTGGTTGTTGTCCAGTTGAATAGAGCATCAAGTCATACTTCCAGAGATGTTTAGTCATAGTAGGTTGGGAACCAGCCCCTGGGGCTAGGGCAGTAGGTTTGGAGAAGCTGTACCTCCATTGCCCAAGCATACAGTTCCCATGGGGAGGCCGTCTATTCACACAGGGCCCGCATGGTGGTGCTGGTGAATAAGGGGACTAAGCAACACCAGTTGGATCCTTCCATGGATGTATAATGATTCCTCATTGAATGTATAAGAAGCTGTGAGTAACTGCCAGAGGCCATGCTAAACCTCAGTATTCTGTAAGGTATACATTGTGAGCTGTCAATGAAATTTCCTCTTTAGGGAATGTTCTCATTAAAAAAAAAAAGATGAACGGCGACATTTTCTCATCAAATCATACAAAAATCTGCACCATGGTATGTAAAAAGGGTCAGTACAGGATCTCCATATGGTCACTTAGGGTGGATATTTTGTGTATGTGTGCCAATCTACCAGATTGATATTAATGCCTATGGCTGGACAGAGAGATTGGATACTACTATTAGTGACAGGTATAGGGATGGTGGATGGGAATCGCTAGCCTACTTGAGGGTCTGGGTCAGGGTCGGGGGTCACAACCAATATATGATATATACTACAGTCTATGGGTCATTGGTAAAAGCAACCATTTAGCATTGCTGTTTTTAAGACATCTATATGCAATTAGCTTTTCTCCACATGTACATAGGTTTAACATTTGTAGTTTGGTATTGGTGGTTTCTCCTCAATTTCAGATTTATTCAATAGGATCTCATAAAGCGCTGGTTCCACAAATTGCTTGGAATAGCACTGATATTTTTCCAATATAACAAATCACCAGATTAGGGCTATTCTGACTGGTTGTACACCTGTGGAAGCAGCACTTAAAAACTGGAATGCAATGATGAAACAGAGAGGAATAGCCTATGTTCACTATAGCAAAAATGAAATTATCCCAAACTTTTCTTCATGCTGCAATGCATTTCTATCCTATAAGCACAGGAGGCAGTATCCTTCTCGCCTTTACCAGACAAGACATTGCTCATCTGCCTGTATGTGAAGCTGAACACACAAAGATGGCTGCCTCCCTTCCCACCATGCACACCTAAAGACGTTGGACAAACATAGCGCCACCCGTTAATGTTTTTGTACAATTACACCTACCACCCTGCCTGTTGGGCACCACCTAGGGGGCATCACTGAGAGCCTTCTCAGGTGGAGGGGAGGGTAGCGTCATGTTTGAGAACTATCACAGGATGGTTCCGCTCATTGGGGGGAGGTAAGGGGTTCTGAGGAGATAGATGATCGTCTCACACAACTTGCACTTTCTTGTGTTTTCACTCCATAAAGTTGAGTGATTAAGTTAGATTTGCCCCAGATGTCATTGATTGATAGCCGACAATGATGTAATGCATAAAGAAATTAAATTTGATCAGGTTTCTGCATCAAATACCACCACACAGCATTTTATAACAAAGTCCATCAATTTCAGTCAGACATTGAAACCTGAGCTGAGGCAGTGTGATACATAACTTAGTGCAGTAGAACTTTGGTTGCCACACAAACATTTTAATTTTCCCTTTTGCATCACATATTCATGGCACCCGCTGTCTATAAGAAACCTCTGCAAATAACAAAGTAAGCTTCAGAAGCTCCTTTAGATCTTTTCATCGTTGACCAAACCCTCTTAAAACCTAGGTTTTAGTCTAACTCTTTACCCTTTATGGATCTTTTGAAGCATATCTACACAAAAAAAAAAAAAAAATCTACCATGGGCCAGATCTGAAACTACAATATGTCTCTATGTAATATTTTCTACCAATTTCAAATCTCAAGCTCATCCACCTATTTTCTATGGGCTAGTGAAGTGCATATATTTAGATTAAAATAGTTCTGCCATAAACACATGGTGCACCTTATCAGCAGGGTGGATGTATTAACTGAAAAGGAACTTCTCCGTCTCGTGATTCATTGTGCCTAGAAAGATCTTACCCAACGCATCTTGGCCCCTCTGTATTATTCATACCTGGGACCTACTGATGGCCCTCCTGAGCCCTCTCTGTATTATTCATACATGGTGTCTGCTGATGGCCCTCCTGGGGCACCTGGAGAAGATGACAGCTACATGCAAGGTTATAGGGCAAACTGCAGCCAAAGTAGCAAGGATTTTCAAGACATAGTAGATATAACACTAGATGGAGTGACAGCATGTATTCCAAACTGATTAAACATAAATATCAGTATTACACAATGCAGCCACACCTACTTCATCACTTGGAACAGCGGGATGGCATGCTATCATTAAAAGACACACCATCTCACAGACTCACCTATCAGCCCCTGGCCTAGCACTGTAAGCAGAGTTCCCGAGGCCCCTTTTACCTGTGATGGATGGTGATGGTCACTTTCATAGTAAGGTCTATAACATAGTGGGGTCCTACACCTGGCAAGTGAAAAAGAAATTATGTAATATTGGGCATTTCCTCCCCAAGAACTATGTACAATGTCATTTTGTAAATACTGGTACCATTACAGATTTCATCTTCTTATCCAACCACATCATGTATTTTATCCCAAAACTGTGCACAGCTTTTGAAAAGCCCCCAGGCCCCCAGAACTTACAACCAGACATATACACTTTACACATATAACTTTTAACAATGTTAGCCATGTGGTAGTGGTGGGTTACGAGTGAGTGACAGGTATAAGAAGACCATACAATACCCTCCTCTAGCCCTATTAGTGGTGACAGGCTGTGTGCTAGTACTGACAAAGTGTTGGAACACACAAATCCTCATATGAAGCAGCTGTCACCACAATGCTGCATATTATATGGAATAAGATCCGTGTGAGAAAGACTTTGGGCAATTGCCGAGAGTATTGATGTATGTGGCAGAAGAATTAAAACTAAATCACTTACATCCACAAATTCCTTTATATGTGGGAACAGTAAAAAGCCGTTGATATCAAAAGGGAATAACATGGGTGGTATGATCTGATATGGTATGAATTATTCAAATGCACTGAACATCAGAAGTAATGGATTTTAATATTTTCCCAATCCAAGTTTAGGTGAAATTATTATGATGAATTAGTAAGTCAAATGGAAGCCAATATAGTGTGCAACTTCAAGAAAGGCGAACTCATAATACTATAGGGTCTCGTCTGCTCCAGAATCCAATAGCCTTCTACATTGTAGATACAGGCTATTTACTTTAATGGTATTGCCAATGGGGCGAGCTAAGGAAACAGGTGGTCAGAAGACCAATGCCTAAAGCCCCATTAGACTACCGGCTTATCATGGTCCCGCAGAATACTCATAAGAGAAGGGGGTGGGCATGCTTATCTCAAAGAGGAGAAAAGGACATTCATACAGAGATGAGGAAGTGAGGGGCAGTTTAGGGACAGTAATTGTTTTGAGCTCTCTTTGTCTTAGTGGAAAAATGTTCTTATAATTGGCAATATCAAAACTGTAATTGAATGCATCCTAAAAAAGCATAGTATGTATACTGGTCAAAGCTTCTGCCAATCTTCTCCTTAAAGAGCCGATTTCATTCCAATTAGCATGTGGCTGGGGATGCCAATTTTAAACTCTGCTAACTATGTTTACTCAGTCTTGCACTACTCAAGTCATACCAGAAAAAAAACCTGTACGTCTCAATATTAGTCTTCGATAAGTCAGCTGGTTCCACAAATCTCTCTGAACATTTATGATTATAACCAGTGAATTATGTTGTGATCCTTATTTAGGGAACCAGTTGATTCAAGAACCATTCAATGAATATTTCAATCATAGGTGGCCCGTTTATTGAGACGTAATTGTAGTCCAGTTGAGTAGGGCGTCGAGTCTTACTTCCATTGACACTCCTTCTGCAAGATTAACTACTCAGTATAAGTGGAGGCCTTCTAAATGAGACTAAGTGTGTCTAGTCATTGTAAGTCAAGAAATGCCCTCCTGGGCCAGTAGTTTGGGAGAAGCTTCACCCCCATTGCTAAGATATACTATTCCCACAGCGATAGGATCTATTCACAGAGGGCTCACAGGGTGGTGGTTGTGGTCGATAAAAGGCCTACATAGAAGCAGGTGGGTCCTTCCCTCAATGTATAAGGATTCTTCAGGGACGTAACTATCATACATTTGTTCATTAACAGTCTTTGCTTTAGTCTAACCTTGCAAATAAACTCATGTTATCAAATTAAAATGAATTCCTTGTTTACCAGAACCTACTTTGTATAAAGTGAATGAGAACAGATCCTATACAAATATTTCAGTGTGTCATAAGGCTTAAGAAAATTAATGATAAATCAGCTTTAGATAAATTCATCTCATAATTTGAGAGATCTAAAAGGAAGCATTATGGTTGGCAATGATTTATTATGTAAAGAGACTAAGCCCGCTCTGTCACCTGTTTCTCTCGGACTATGATTATTTCTCCACCACATCGGATTTCACTACAAACCACGCTCAAAGTCTGCAAGAACTGTCATTTTCAGCCGGACACTGAACACTGTAAATGTAATACATAATGTAATGGTATAGAATGCCTTAGGACCTGCAGCAGATGGTCTTCACCTTTTATTTTCCATATGCAGGTGACGGATGATCTTGGTGTACAAATAATTGATCTATAAATTTCTCTTTTTGGAAAATACTGAATGTAGTCAAGCGATACTACATAAAACTAATAACGATACCTGTCATTATAGGCCAAGGTCCCTCTACATTATTGGGTGTGAGATAAGGATGCCTGTCATTATGGGCCAAGGTCCATCTACATTATTGGGTGTGAGATAAGGATGCCTGTCATTATGGGCCAAGGTCCCTCTACATCATTGGGTGTGAGATAAGGATGCCTGTCATTATAGGCCAAGGTCCATCTACATTATTGGGTGTGAGATGAGGATGTCTGTCATTATAGGCCAAGGTCCTTCTACATCATTGGGTGTGAGATGTGGATGCCTGTCATTATAGGCCAAGGTACCTCTACATCATTGGGTGTGAGATGAGGGTGTAGGGTGAGAGTGCCACCCACTCCATCAGGTAATCTTCAAAATTCCACTTTTTAACAGTGAGTCTGCTAGGCACATATGAAATACCCTGGTACAGATTATCAAATTGAAAAGATGGACATTCGGTTACATGGTATGAATATATGGAAAGAAAATACAAATAGAATATAAGTACATTGGGGGATGAAAGACAAGCTAGAATACAAAATACAATTGCTTTGTATAATGTACCAAGTTAACATGATGTCACCAGCTGTGGTGTCTCCCCTCTACAACATCAGTGCCTTTCACAGCCTCACTTGGTACACTAAAGTGCTCGGTCTACAGCCTCAACGAACAACACCATTAGCTCTGTTGGTCTGCTGGCATTCACTAATCACTCACAGCCACTATGCTTGTAAGTAACCTTTTTCTGCTGCTCAACATCACTATATGTCACCTCTCAACCACTGTTATGATTTAGCATCAGAGGCTGTACCTTTTTCTCTTGCTTATTACTGTCGCGTCTTTCCCATTATGGTCTGGTGACACTGTAAAAATAATGCCATCAAATCAAGGATGATTCCCTGGCATCTTTGGGACTAAAACTTCACTGATATTTTCACAGAGAGTTCTTGTGTATAATTAGACAACAGTGTATATAAATGTTCAAATTCATTGTACACCTGGCTACCTGGGTCTTTATAAAAAGTTGGTGCTAAATGTATGCCAACATACTATCCCACTTCAGATCCCTTTGTGAGTTGTGCTAACCTATCACACTAAATGAATGACAGTAGGGATTTGTCGCAGAGGCCTCCAGCTCCCTACCAGTCCTCAATCTATTACTACGCACATGTCTGTGATCTGTCACTCTGAGTTCCCTCCCATCACCTCAGACATGGAAACCCCATTATGTAATTCGCAATGTTTACCAAACCTTACAATTGCTCTCTCTGCTATGCATTCTGGGACTGCAGGATTCTTTGATATCTACAGCCATTCGCCCCCAGGATTGATTGGCTCAGCACAACTCTCTAGGAGGACATCTTGATCACATATAATCAGCATGACCTCCACCTCAGACATAGAAACACCATTATGTTATTCCGCCTGTCAGCTATACATTCCAATTGCTGTCCCTGGTATGCCTTTCAAGACCACAGGATGCCTTAAAGCTTATGATCATTTGTCCCCATGATGGATTGGCAAAGGATGCTGGCTCTCTGAGAGGGTTCATCCTAATGCACTGTAACAGATAACCGTTAAATCTACCAGGGCTTCTTGTAAAACTGAACACTGAACCACCGTAATTGTGAAGCAGGGTGCTACTGTAGTTTTTAGAAGAAACTCCAGGTGGCAGTGCGATGGTACAAGCAACCTCTGTGAAAATAACAACCTCTTTGAAAATAACAACAGATCTCTGGCACCTTTGGGATGGGCTGCTGGAGGGGTAAGGTGAATGAGATAATGGAGGCCGGATTACTCTCTAGTGTAGAAGGTACTAAACTGGTAAGGAGAAAGGCTGTGTAGGCCAGTGGATTGATGTCCTTGCAATGAAACTGGAGATGCTGGGGTTGGCCCTGGGGAGTCTCTGGTGATCAACTCTCCATTATGGGAGGTAGTGAAGTGCTGAGGAGAAGAGTCGTGTGAGAGGGAAAACCAGTGGCCCAGGGATGAAAGTGCAGAACCTGGGATTCACAGCCTTCTACTCTACATAGTAACATCCCTTCCTCAATGACAGGCTGCTGCAGGGTGCGGTTAATGAGATAATGGAGGCTGTGTTACTCTCTAGTGTAGAAGGGAGTAAAGTTGTAAAGGAGAGTGGGTGAGTGGTGGACTGGTGGCCTAGGGATGAAACGTGAGATGCTGAGGTTGACTCAGGAGGGTGTTGCTCCTATGGGAGAAGATAGTACTGACAAGTAGTGCCTCTTCTGCAGAACTGGCTTTCCATGTAGTGATGACTTTTTACTTGTGTTTCTCACAAATGGTCATGCTAACATGGTGCTAGAAAAGGGTGATTAGAATAGGTACCTAGTCGGGAGAAGTCAGTATAGTTAAGTATAGTTAAGTATAGTTAAGTATAGTCAGTATAGTTAAGTATAGAGTGTGTGACACAAGTATAGGTACCTGATAGTGCAGCTCTCTCTGTTTTAAACAAGGCAGGTGACTTTTCAGACTAATGTGGTCAGTGCAAGTTGAATGGTGAAGCAGAGCATGACTTGTTTTGAAGAGAGGGCACATACTGACAGCTCTATTTACCATAGGAGCAACACCCTCTAGGGTTTAGACCATACAAGCTGACAAGATGCCACCATGGTGTCATGTTTCTTTGTACTCAAGACAGAAGCCTCATTATGATTCCTGAATTTAGGATTTGTCATCAAAGATGCCTAAATAAACAAACTGGAACTAAAGAGGTAAGGAGAGACCAGACAATGGATGGGAAGGACATGTTATAAACTCAATATCTCTCAGAGGGCCATAGCCTCACCTCAGACCAACTCATCCATATGTATACATATTATCTGAACGTTTTTATAATTGCAGAATCTGAATAATAATATATGACAATATTCCATACATGTAGTTCTGGTAATGGGAGTTCAAAATTTGAATGAACAGAAGAAGCTGAATAAATGAATATTTAGTAGCATTAAACAGAAGTTGAGAACTGAAAATTAGCTTATAATGCATTTCTACATAATACGAGTGATGTATAATGTTGTCGAGACAATGCAATGATGCTGGTGAATCACTTCTCACCAGTTCAGGATGTGTATTTATATACTTTCAATAGCTCTGAACTCCTTTAGACAAAGCTGAATGAACTGTCAGCATACATTTAGAGGTATTCAATCAAGTCTCATGAAAGATATCAGTTTGAACATTCAGACGGTTTCATAACATCCCTGCATTAAATTTTTATTCTGGTAGTGAAAAATGCCTCGATCAGCAGAATTTAAAAGTACTACTTCATCTGCAGTACGTATAAATTGGTATCAGGCACAGGAAATAGGCCACATGTAGGCACGTTCTGCCCAAACTCCATCCAATCCCCCCTTACCACTGATTGAATACAAGGAGGATCCTAGATGATCCTCGAAGTGTTTTACCATGCCTTAGTATTGCATGGTGTTATATTCAGTGAGGAATCCCTATGAATTACAAGAAGCCCCTTCTTCGCTTGGAAAGAATTCCCACTTTGCAAACATGAAAGTATAAACATCTCCGTAAACTGAACATTGAATCACCAAATTTGTGATGCATTGAAACATTGTCCTACAACATGAAATAGTTTAGGGTAGATCGACCTAAAGACGGACGTTCCTGGATAGGTTTTCAATGAGGGATTTGTAGTAGCTAATAACTCTGAGACTAATTGCACCTCAAACTTGCCCAAGGTACTGGGTAAAAGATGTTTGTTTGGACATCTGTTCCCGCCATCTTTCGAACATTCATTTTCACCTTGAGCATTGAGTACTCGCCAGGATATGGAAAAGGAACAAAGCTACATGTATTTTTTTCAAAGTTAACTCGATTTCTGTTCAAAATATCAAGGTCTTTAATATTTTCAGGACCCTACATATTACTAAGCCTTGTCACAGCAAGTCAATCATATGATTCATTTCAGAATAATAATAAAGAAATAATGGAAATAAAATGACGATACCCTTAGTGTATTCCACCTTAAAGGGGCCCTGGCATGGTAGTGCATGCCCGCATTAAAAAAGTCACGTGATCACCCCTTGACCAATCAGGGCATCGGGATTTTTCTGCTGATTCCTGCGATTTTATGATCGCTGTTTGAATCGGTACCCATGTTGTTAATTTTCCATGCCAGCCCCCCTTTAAATATCTTATCGGAAGTACTTGTATCAATCGAAAAATCTAAGCCTCAACTTTTGAATTGAGCCCCTCCAAGAGAATCTGCTTGGAAACTTCTCAGACGAGTTTGGTCGTATCTAGGTCACAAATCAAAGGTCAAGGTCGTGGGAACCATGTCTCTAGGCAACGTCATATCACTAGGTGACGTCATATCACTATGCGACGTCACTAAGTATTGATGGCACTGCAATAAGAGACCACACTTTGCCGTAAGAAGGGCTTAGTTTCATGTGAAAGGGGCTAGGCCTACAGTTTGCCGTGAAACGGGGGCACAGTTCACAATCTGTCCCCCCCCCCCCCACTTCTAGTGCTGAAGGCACTATATAGCTCGATGCAGCAAGTTGGGAACCTAAAACTTAGTTTTTCCTGAAATTTCGCAAAGAAATGCTGTAGTTTAGCCAAAAATTATCTGATTTACACAATATTTGCGGCAAATGAAAGATGAAACTCATTGCTTTCAGGCTAGGGTAGATGGTATTACATTGATATAGTGCACAGTTTACTACTGAAGTACAGATTATAAATTTAAAAATCATTAGTTTAAAAAAATTGTTGTTTCTCAAAGTTGGGCCCCATATATTTTATGAAAAAATATTCTAACCATCAGTTTTTCATAAATAGTTCATAATACTGACCCATCTAGTTTATAAATGAGTATGTTTTTTTCCCCTACCTCTATGGTGGCTCATTACACTATGGGAGACATGTGATTTTTGTTAGTTTGCAAAAACTGTGATTTTCAGCAAAATTTCTCCTTGGTTTTTGATGTGGGACTACATAGATCACCATATATGGACGTGTGGTCATCAAATGATACCAGAATTATCCATTTTTATGTTCATCTTTAAAGGCATGTGAAATATCTAAGTGATATAATAAGTGTGAGAAGAATAGGCCACATCTTTTGATTATAGTCTTTGGTGTCAACAACGCTTTTGTTGCTATTTACAGCTAAATAGCTTAATAGTGCATCATAATAGGCCTCACATGCCTAATATGGGGTTCTAATAGCATTTCAATATGGTTTTCAATGAATCATCAGGTCTAAAGAACAATTGATGATGGAATTTAATAGAAACAAAATGGTTTTGTACCATGGACCTGTTCACATTGTTCAAGTCTTCAGATATTCTTATCTTGAAAACATGAAAACATTTTACGAGCATGGTTCTTTTCCAGCCTATATGGGACCTACAGATGGCATTTTATCTTGTCTGACATGTATTATGAGGGAATAATGCATAGCAAATGATTCTATTTTCATATTTTGTTAGGATTTTTGAAATAGAATCATACACAAGACTTGTCTTCTGCAGCATATGCAAAAATGTCCCTTGAATGAAGGCATTTTACATGCACAGCTGCCTCCAAAACTGGAAAACACTCAGGTTCCCAACTTGCTGCATCAAGCTTTGATAACTGCCATTATGGGCCATGATCTCTACACCATTAGGTGTGAGATCTGGGTGTAGGATGACAATGCCAGCGTTAACAGTGAGTCTGACAGGTACTTATGAATAAACCTTGTAATGGTTATCAAGTTGGAAAGTTGGACATTAGGTTGTGAAATCATGGTATAAATAAATGGGGGGGGGGGTAATTCAAAAAGAAAATAAGCACATAGGGAGATGAAAGAAAAGATAAAATACAAGATGCAATTGCGTAGTATTGTGCTTCAAATTCAGATGATGTCACATTACAACATTAGTGCCTTTCATAGCCTCACCTTGTGATTAGCCTCCACCAATACCACCATTAGATCGGTTGGACGGTTGGCATTCACTCACAGCCACTACGTTTGGTGGCAACCTTTCTCGCTACTCACCCTCATCATGTCGCCAGTCTATTACAGTTGTATTTCTGCACCAGAGGCAGTTATTTTTCTGTCACTGATTACTGATGCATACAAATGGAACGTCTTGTTCATTATTGTCTCTATCGTTGCCATAGTAGGGTCAGTAGAGCATGATCCATGTTCCAAAGTGCCTTATGCAAAGTGTTGAGAAAAGCAAATTTATGAAATGGCAACATGTAGCATTATGCACCACTATTGTATTTTGAGTTTTGAATCTAACTCTTATTCAAAGTCCTAACCCTAACAATGATCAGAATGGTATCCATTTTGCCACCTGCCTGTGAGTTGTGTCCACCCACCATGTTATAGATGACAGATGCATCAAGCTACACACAATTCATTACTCTGCACATGGAGGTTTTTAATATCCATGTGTCACTCTGAGTGCCCTCCCTCTACCTCAGACATGGAAACACCATTATGTAATGCCCAATGTCTTCCATACCTTATCAGAGCCATCTCTACTTAGCCTTTCAAGACTGTAGGATTCCTTAAAATTTATTATCATTTGCCCCGAGTATATGGGATATGATCCTGGTGAGGCGATTTTGGGCATGGAATAAACAGGGAGTTATCAACTGTGATTGTCACCGAGGGTTACATTGTCCTTAGACCCCTAAATTCAGCTACCAAAGATTTCTGAGGATTCACTCACAGTCAATTATAGACAATGAAATCAGATTTAACTAAATTACTTGAAATTTGACTTTTTGTATAGTGATTGAAGAAAATAAGATAATAACATAACCCGAAGAAAATGACACCAGAGCAAGAAAAGTTCAATCAAATTACAAGTGGCTGCAAATAACTCCTCTGAGGATACAAAGGAGCTTTTCCTCTCACTCCAAGGAAATGGGGAAAAAACATGTTTTCCTTTAATTTCATTTCACATTATTTTAAGCAGATGTGTCTCAGTTCCTATTCATTTGGAGAGGTGCCGCCTCATACGGCCCCTCTACCCTATGTGATGTTCCACCCCTTGTACAATGATAAGCTGCTGGAGGGTAAGGTGAGTGACATAGTGGAGGTCAGGCTACTCTCTACTGTAGGAGGTAGTAAAGTGCTCAGTGAGAGGCTGTCTGGGTGGGTGGGAGGATTGGTGGCCTTGGGAAGAAAGCGGAGATGCAACACTTGGCCCTGGGAAGTGTCTGGTTAAGCTCTAGGTTGGCTAATGCAGAGCTGCAGGATGCTTCCAGGGTCACGATCCTTTGTCCTAAAAAATACAGTCTTGGCGAGTAACCCACCAGCACCGTATCATACCATTGATTTATGAGTGTCTCAGGCCTCCAATATGATGCATTAACTCAGGAATGGTGAGTAACCCACCAGCACATGCATTTTTGCATCAGGATGACAAGTGACCGGGATGCTTTAATGCTTTATGTGGTCCTAAAAGGCACGGGTTAAGAGGCGATGGCCAGACAATGGGATGGAAAGGACATGTCCTCAATCTGATATCTCCCAAAGGGTGCTATTATAATATAGCCTCACCTCAGACCCACTTATCTGTAAACACAGTATCTGAACCAATATTTTTACATTTGCAGAATGTGATTATGGTATATAATATTGTTATATAGAATAGTTCTGATATTGGGAGATCAAAACTGAATAGAATGGAATTAATTTGAAATGATACATTTTGTTTAAAACAATGACACATTTTAATTACAAAAGCTTCACAAGTGTTAATTACACATCTATTTCATGTTGACTACCATATCATAGTCCATTTATGTTTCCAAAGGAGTTCTTTATTTCCAAGAGCCTTGTCTAGAGAACTGATTGAATACAATGGTAAAGGTGAACAATGTTTAGTCTTTGCCAACCGTTTCTTCACAAGGGTGTTCGGGCAGGACACCCGAGTGAAGAAACAGGAGGCAAAGACTAAACAGAGTTCATCTTTACATTTATGTCAAGGTGTTTTGAGTGGATATTTCTTCATTTTCTTTCAAAATAAACTCACATCTCCTTGCAGTAAAGGCGCTGTTATTTTGTTTGTTTACGTTTTGCGCGGATGCTCGATGACGTCATTGTGTGGATTTGGTGCTGCTTATTTCACGGCAGGGTGCAATACGCGGTCTTGGTGCTTTCTCTAAGGAGCATCGATATTCACCTTGACATAAAAGAGGATCCTAGATAAACCTCAGAGTGTGTTTCCTTGGACTGCATTAGTCTGCAATACTCTGTCATTCTACACAATTAATTTCCATATTCCTCACAGACCTCTGGCTGAACTGTTTCTCTTTGGGTAGGCCACTTCAAATTCCTTTTCTCTAAAGATATTTTTGTTTGCCCACCGTGTCATGACAGGTCCAGTTCTCCTGTTGAGTGAGATAGGGACTATTGGCCACACTGCTAGCGTCATTTAGTGCATCCATCTCAACCTTATTGGATATGGTTGACACACCCTGGTATCAGACTCGAGCCAATTTTCTTTACAGGCTTTCCATCTAGCTGACCATTGCTATTTTATCAACCAGCATAGTCTTTTCATGGTTTACCTGATCAGAGCTTTGACATTTAAGTCTTCTCCTATATAGTGGAGAGCAAATTCTCTTTATAAGGCGATTGCCTGAAGTAGTTATAGTTTCTGCTCTGAACATTACTGTTGTTCCTTATCATTGTATTAAGGCCCTTTTCCCCTGACAGAGATAAAGCTGGTCTTCATTCTGTGAGTGTCCTGCAGGGTCATGATAAGCAGCTGGATGTACCATTTAAGGGCGACATAAAGAAGTGTCGAATTCAGGAGGAGGCGATCCTTTTTTAAGCCCTTAATTTGGATAAATACTAGGCTTAAAAGAGGTAAATGAACTCTTTATTACATGGAGGAAATTTATATTTCATTTAATTTTTTAAAACATATACCCTAAGAAGCTCTATGATGTCAGGGCCGTATATATCATTGTAATACCAGTATTACGGTTATACTTATAGGGAGACTAAGTCACGTCATGTGAGCGTGCGTTCAAGGCCTAGCATATTACCGCCCGCAGGCTTTAAGAATAGGAGAATTTTTTTGGCCAAGCATAACTTTTTTAAGAATGAGAGTTGAGCCTTAAAATTTCATATATGGTGGGCCTCTAGGTCAATTCAAATATTGGTCATTTTAGTTCCAAATCAGAATTTTTTTTTACAACATGGTTTATTGCGAGACTTAGGTTCCCTATAGCAAATACAAAAGGCACTACAGTTCTCTAAGGTCTAAAGAGTTAAATGATGAAAATAAGAAAATAGTGACTTCTTATTTTTCATAATTTCCTACTTGACAAATAAAGATCTTGAGATACCGAATGGCCTACTAGGGAAAAGGTTTCTGTATAGACAGAATTATCTATACAAATTGATAAATTTTGGATGATCAATAATCTTGTTTGATTTACGTTATAGTTTTACCACATAAAAGGTAAGAGTAAGTAGGCTACCTAAATAAGGTAAATCCACCTGAGTGTCTTTATATTATTCATACCTGGGGTCTGCAAATAAGACCCTTGGGGTTTTAGTAGGAAATGAGAGTAAAAAATGAGCTTATTAGTCAATACCAGACTAATGTGACAGTGAAGGCTTTCCAATAACAGATTATAACTAGTTCACCAAGGAACAGGATGACGCTATATCCAATCTTATTACTTATGACTCTCAGTTATTCTTTGATATCACATAGGTAGCAATAGGGGCATTGTTAAGAGCTCTACTTCACCAAGTAGTTCCTGAATGATGCTACCTTATCATGCTATATGTCTCCTTAAGAATATCACCGGGCCCATTTTAAAGACGAACACAACAGAAAGTAGAATCAAACTTCGATGATTGATACCTACCAAGTACCATTATGGAGCAACATTTCTCTGCCTACTACATCACTTAGTGTAATATGAACTGGTCCTCTTACACGGATTAGACATTCACAACCAACTGTAGCTCACCACCAATCACTCACAGCCTCAACATTTAGCAGTAACCAGGTAACCTTTCTCATTGTACATGCTCACCCTGTCACTACTCTAGCACTGGTATAATATAGTATCAGAGGCAGCTGGTTTTGTCAACAATTACTAATTATGCATACATATTGAGTATCTTATATGTTATGGTTTTGTGTGACTTTGTGGTCAGCAGTGGATGGGACAAGGCACCTGGAGGCTGTTGCTCCTATAGTAAAAGGAAGAGCTGGCTAACAATGCCCTCATTTCCAGTCCTTTCTTTTCATGTAGCTATAACTTGTCCCTTTTGTTGCTCACAAGTGGTCATTCAAGTATGGTCCTCAAAAAGGGGGATTTGAGTAGGTGCCTAGTTGGGAGAAGTCAGTCAGTACTATAAACTATAAATAAACTATAGAGCGTGTGACATGAGTAGGTACCTGGTAGTGCAGCTCCATCTATTTTAAACAAGGCAGTTGACTTTTCAGACTAATGTGGTGAGTGCAAGTACTTAGGTGAAGCAGTGCACGACTTGTTTAGAAAAGAGGGCATATACTCACAGCTCTTTTTACAATAGGAGCAACAGCCTACTGGGTAGACACACCCCAGTGTTATGAAGGCCAAAATATAAACCACTGCCCAATGACACCATTATTTACTACTGTTTTATTTTGAGGTTTAGAAAATAACAGCAAAATTGTGTTTGAATGATTAGAGCCCTAATAAAAGAAAAAAAGAAAAAGGGTCTGATTCTTCTTTTTTTTTCGTCTCGGAAGACTGTACTGTAAATGTTAAGCGCAATGTGGGAATTTGCACAGTTTCGGAATACTACAGGAGGATTATTCTCATGAAACAGATTTATTCAAGTATATATATATATGTATAAAAGCAATGTACTGTAAATAGCTTTGTATAGTCTGACAGTGTATATCTTGTCATCCCTCTGTGAGTTGCACCCTCTCACAACATTATGAATGGTAGTGGGGATTTGTCACAGATGCCTCCAGCACTACAGCCTACAGTCCATTTCTCTGCACAGAGAGGTGCTGAACAGCCATCTGTCACCCTCCCACTAACTCAGACATGGAAACACCATTATATAAATCTTCACCTCCTATACCCTCCAGGTGCTGTTTCTCTTTCGCCTTTCAAGGCCAGAGGATTCCTTAAAGTTTATGATCGTTTGTCCCAAGAATGGATTTGGAGGGCATGCAGACTCCCTGGCAGGGTATTGAATGCCATGTGGTCAGAATACCTTTATCCTCAGACATGGGAACAGCATTATGTTCTTCCTCCTGTCTACCATATACATTTATGCCTCATTTATGGCTTTCAATGCAACAGAAAGAATTTAGGTTTATGATTATTTGTGACAGGATCTGCGAAAAGGAACCTTAGTGCAGGGTGCATTAAGGTCCCTATTCCCAGTACATGTCACATTTGTCCTGAGGATGCCGCAAGCGGGGTTGGCTCAGCATTCTGATTCGCTGTGGGGGGGGGGGGGGGCGATAATACCATAGAGTCATTAAGATGCATGAATGCAGTGCTTCCTTAGATCTTGTCAATGATCGAGTCTTGTACATCGATTTACATTGGCTTTTAGAATTTTCTTTTTATTTATTGGATGGGGTAGATTGGCCGGTTTGACATGATAATAGAAAACAGAAAATTGTTAAAGATTCATTCAATATCTTGGGTTTGTCAAGGATTTCAAAAATTGAATACAATTACGTCCATCGAATAGTCTTAAATGGTTCAAGTTCTAGGGTCTGTCATTGGACTCAGACTTCATTGGATGGGGTTCCACATAATACCTAGAGTGATAAATCCAATTGCTTTCTGTCTGCAATCATCTTAGCTTCTGTCTAGCAGGAATGAGTGCTAACCTGTCACATGACATTGTGCTGGTGTATTGGTGGTGGTTCGGGAACTCACTAATACCTCATGATATTGAAACAAATCAAATCCCATAAGGCCCCTAAAAGAAGTTTCAGGTAGCATATGGCAAAGATTGAGCAATTATTTGGTCATTTTAGTTTAAAAGAAATGATAATGAAAACAGATCTGAACTGCTATATCTGATTCCTTTCAGCCTGACACACATTCATTTTTCATGGACCTTATCTAGAATTGTAGGTTTCCTGAATTCGTCTTTTTTATTCATGCCCCAAAGTTCAGCTCTCAAAACTCCAACTAGATTCAGCTAGTAATAGCCTGAAGTATGATTGTTATTTTTGCTAAGTATTTGTAAAAGACATCGTGTACGAAAAAAATTGAAAAAACAAACTTGTTGTACTTGTTTCTGGCTTTGTTATTATCAACTTGAAACCACTTTCAACATCCACAATGATACTCAGAAAGACAATGAGGCCAGAGCAAGAGAGGTTCAATTTCATTACAAATTGGTGAAAATAATTCTCCTGAAAATACAAAGGAGTTTTAACTCTCAGTCCAATGCAACAGATGAGGAGAAAGAAAATGGGAAACTGGGAAAAACATGTTTTCGTTTAATTTCATTTCACAGTTCTTATTAAATACCATGTGGCTCTCCCTTCGGGGCCCTTTCAGAACTGCATTTGGGTGGTGAGGGCTGTGTGTGGTGCCTCCTTCAAGGCCCTTTAAGAACTGTGTATATTAGCTGAGGGCATTAGTGAGGACTGTGTGTGGTGCCCCCTTAACGGCCCTTTGAGAACTGTGTGTATTAGCTTAGGGCATTAGTGAGGGGTGTGTGTGGTGCCCCCTTCAGGGCCCTTTGAGAACTGTATGTGGGTGCTGAGGACATTAGTGAGGGTTGTGTGTGGTGCCCCCTTCAGGGCCCTTTGAGAACTGTGTGTTTGTACTGCGGGCATAGGTGAGGGCTGTGTGTGGTGCCCTCTTCAGGGTCCTTTGAGAACTGTGTGTGGGTGCTGAGGGCATTAGTAAAGGCTGTGTGTGGTGCCCCCGACAGGACCCTTTGAGAACTGTGTGTGGGTGCTGAGGACATTAGTGAGGGCTGTGTGTGGTGCCCCCTTCAGGGCCCTTTGAGAACTGTGTGTGGGTGTTGAGGGCATTAGTGAGGGCTGTGTGTGGGGAGCCATCTGATGGTGACATTAGACATGAGCTGCTCAGCATGTCGGAGCTCGTTATCTGAGCTTCTTGCATTGCAAGTGGTTAAACATTTATGTGATTAGTATGCTTCACAGTTCCTGGACTGGTGCAGCCTCATTTAGAATGAGGAAGGTTAGACTTCGATACTCTGTATCAAACCGCATAAAGAGAGAATTGGGGGCCACCTGTAGCACAAAGAGCCCTTTACTGCACATATATGTGCCACCCCCTCTACTATGATGGGCTGCTGGAGCTTAAGGTCAATGAGATAATGGAGGCCAGGTAGTCTCTAGTACAGGAGGTAGTGGAGTGGTAAGGATATGGTGGCCCAGTGATGAAAGTATTGGCCCTCGGGCGAGACTTGTGATGCTCCGAGGGTTAAAGCTCATGGAGGACTGCCAGATGCCTGAAGCTTCATGTTCCTTTGTAAAAAAACAACAAAAAAAAAAAAAAAAAAAAAAAAAAGCTGATGCAGTCTTGGTGAGTAACTCTCAACCTTGCAGGTTACTTATGCCTATAATGAAAGACTAGTATGATACATTAATTCAGGGTTGGTGAGTAACTCGCAAGGGCAGCATTCATGTAGCATGATGGCAAATGGCCAAGATGTCTGAAGACCCATCTTTCTGACATTCCTGTATGATCCAATCAGTGCATAGCTCGATACAATACAGTGTTGTTGATTTATTGTCCAGCACTAGATTGGCACAAATAAACTTGAATGAAAGGCATTTTTTGGTCCTTCTGTGCTGCACCATCAAAATGAGCCCATTGAATACTGCCACATTGTATTCCATCCCCCCATTGAATACGACATATTTTAGTCCTTCTGTGCTGCACCATCAAAATGAGCCCTTGTCTCAGGTAATCATGAAAGTTACATAAATGGTTATTATACTTCTGTTTCATGCCGACAGTCACGTCATCATATTCATAGTCCATTTGTGCTTCAAAGGAGTTCTCCACTCCAAAATCTTTGTCTGAATAGAATATATATAATCAAGCCACTTCAGACAGAACCAGATGAAATGTCGGCATTCATTACGACACTTTGTAGTTCCATATGCTGCTATCCCTTATTTTCTCTCTCCTTTCCCATCATTGGATCCTATTACCCACCCCCAGTCCCCATGCTATAACAATTCTGTCATATCTGAGGGTAATGCTGGCTGGCATAATTGAGAAACGTCCAGTGGCGATATTCCTACAAATGCTAATTAATACAATATGTAAGTCCCAAATAATAGCATGGCTCTAGCTTTAGGCATAATGATTTACAAGTATTGAATGGAGGAGTTAGATTACACACTGAAAACATGGAAGATCCGAAACTAGTCAGCGGTGACCACTTTAGGTCCTCAAGTTGACTATACCTAAAACTACAACTTTAGGTAGTCAAAATTATGACTTAAGGTCATCATCCTGATGACCTGAGTCATCAGGATGACAATACTGACAGTACAGAGCCGTCATGTTGATGACTAAAGTTGTCATTTTGACTACCTAAAGTTGTAGGTTTAGGTATTGTCACCGCTGACTATAGTTTCAGATCTTCCATGTTTTCAGTGCATTAGATTACAGGATTGGAGTTACATAACATTAGATACATTAGATTAAAGTCTACACTAGAATCTGTTTTTCCTCAAAGGTCACATAGACTTCATCAATGCATGCTATCCACAGATGACCACAACAGCTACCCCTATCAGTAATGTATAAATAGATAAGCAAATGTCAACGAGCATGGGATATTTTTGCATCGTATTCACCAAGGTGAGGCTGTCCGTATTCAACGAAGCCTTATAGGCTGAGTTGAATGCGGACAGGCCTCACCGAGGTGAATACGATGCAAAAATATCCCATGTGAGTTGACATTTGCATTTATGTCATGGCCTAGGGGGTTATTTTGCTTTTAAATAAAGAAAAACTGCCCAGATCTGTTAAAAATCCAAGATGGCGGACACCCATTGAATACAGCCACATTGTATTCAATGCCCCCCATTGAATACGGCAGTTCTAGTACTAATCTATAGTGACGTTCGTATCAGCCATGACATAAAGAGAGATCCTTTAAGTAGACTCCAAGCAAATTGTCAACAATGTATAGATAGGTTATTGAGTTCAAGTAAAGGTATTGTGAGTTCAATCTAGGCATTCAATTAAAAAATAACATTGTTGCATCAAATATTGATAACAGTGGGGAAATGCCTAGGTCAGCAGAATTTGAAATAACTTTTTCATCTGCAATATGTCTAAATAGGTAGATTGAGATCACACACAGGAAATTGGCCACATGTAGAGACTGAATATGATCCCGGAGCCATTTATAACTTCATCTTCTTCATCTTGTGAGTGTTGTGCAGAGTCATGATAAGCTACTGGAAGTACGATCAAAGGAACACATATACTGTCCCATGTCTATAGCATCCTAATGAGTGAATGAAGTTCTGTCCATGCAGTAACCAACACTGAAATTCAACCTGCAGGTTTCCAACATTTAGAATAGGGCGTGTAAATCCCATAATTCCGTGCGAGAAATATAGCATCCAAATTGGACAGGAAGTTTGGTACGCAATGCTTTGCAGCCATAGGCCCTGACAAAAAATATTAATCCTTCATAACTACTAATTTCTTATGAGCTACCCTTCATATGCTTGTGTGTTAGACATATAGGCAACTAGTTATAATGGTCATTTACTCAAGAGATTTTTCTATGCAGAGAAGTTCTCCATTAATGAAAACTCCCCATACTTAAAGCATACCGCGTTGCAGCTTCCTGTCCAATTTCGTGGCTATTTTGGCAGCCATTTCTCACAGGGGACGATGGTACTTATGTGCCCTATAGGTCAACATGATAAATTATTAAGGGTATGTTTTAGCAGATCCTGTGAGGAATTAAGCCAATATCTAAGGATAACCTAATAAGTTTTATCCCCCATGAAGAGAAAGGTTGGCTACCTGGGTCCTTGTCTGCGTGCTTCTGGTGACATTGGTGGAGTCATGAAGGTTTTGTTGGTGAGTAGGAAGCAGAAAATGGAAGTAGCAGGTTGAATGAATGTGCACCATTAATGAAAGAAGAACACATACTAGGAACATTGTCAAACTGACCCCTTTAGTTCACATTTTATAAATCTGGGTATTTGACTCCCCTCTCCCTCAATACAACACACATATTTACTCCATCATGATTTCCAGGAGGGTGTTTCTCCTATGGTAACAGGAAGAGCTGGCTAAAAATGCCCTTATTTCCAGTCCTTTCTTTTCTTGTAGCTATAACTTGTCCCTTTTGTTGCTCACAAGTGGACATTCAAGTACAGTGCTAAAAAAGGGGGATTTGAGTAGGTACCTAGTTGAGAGAGGTCAATCAGTATAATATACTATAGAGTGTGTGACATGAGTAGGTACCTAGTGCAGCTCTCTCTGTTTTAAACGAGGCAGGTGACTTCTCAGACTAATGTGGTGAGTGCAAGTTGAATGGTGAAACAGAGCGTAATTCTTTTGAAAAGAGGGTACCTACTGACAGCTCTTTTTAACATAGGAGCAACACGCTCCTGAATGGCTAAGGCGGCAATATGCCTCAATAAGGACCTTGAGTTAAGCATGGTTATACGTACCACCTGCCTTGTATTTCTGTAATCTACTTTATGACAGCTGAGGTAACTATTCACTTTAAATGAAAACCGTGGCTGTTTGCAGATGCTGTGAAAATAAGTAAGCATTATGAAATCAAAATTTAATTAAATTTTGTAATATGCTCAGGAGCTCCATGTCGTCATGGATGTATGTATCATTATACTTGCTCTAGCAGCCTCAATTTCAGTCTAACCTTAGACAGTCATGGGATTATTATATATCTCCTCATTATAAACCTTTCAATTTGCCTTAGGGAAGGTATGAAGGAACCAGTTACAGATTGAACTAGATTAATCTCAGATTTCCCAAGATTTCAGAAGGTGTCATGGATAGCAATGATGTATAATGTAAAGAGGCTAGATTTGAGTCCAGTTTCTAGGCCACAGGGTTTCTTTAATTTATGATAATCTGTCCCCAGGATTGATTGGTACAGGTTGCAGACTGTCTGGGAGGGTATTGTAATGACATATAGTCAGCATTAGAGATGAGAACAGCATTATGTTATTCCACCGGTCTACCATACCTGCTAATGCCTTTAAAGGCAACAGAAGGAATTTAGATTCATGGTCATTTGTCCCAAGAAGGATCAAGCAGGATTCCTTGGGATCCCATTAAGATCCCATAGTACATAGTTTTGCAGCATTTGCTGTCTAAGTACAAGTGGCTGTGATGGCACCCACACATGTTATAAAGGGATTAAATGATGTTGAGGATCTTTCTTTATATCTATGAGGTGGGTATATTGGTTTATTTAACATAATAATGAAAGTGAGACAATTGAAAAGGTTGTATTTCACCCTAAGTCGGACACCAATTCTTTTTATTTCACCTGGAGTCGGACACTTTAATCTACAATGTAAAATTGATGGTGGATTGAATAGAATCACATTTTCTAGTTGAAATGCTTCCTATGGCCTACTGCTTAAAGGCAGTAAGATATTTAAATTGTAAATATTGTATCAAAGCCAAATTTGGTCTGGACTGGGAGAAGGGGTCTTAGAACCCTCTGCACTAAGCCCCCTTTTCGCAAATTTTGTCACAAATAGATCTCAGATGTGGCTCATATGCCAAAGAATGGTGGGTGGTTATCAAGCATAATTAAACACTTTAGAAAATGAAATTCTCCATGCAGGATTTTTATCAAAAGCATCTACAGTGAAATTATTGCTTAAAAGCAAGCTGTAAATAAAAATTTTCATTGATATATATATATATATATATATATATATATATATATATATATATATATATATATATATATTGATAAGCTCTTTGGGATGTCTTTTCAAAGGTCAGCCCAGTTTGCCTTGTTAGTCTATGGTGGTTAATCTAACAAAGTAAATTGCCCTGGTTCTGCATTTTCTCTTGTGACAAAATGATCACACAGGGTGAATATTGTTATGTTTTTGATCAAGTGATGATGACATGTAGCTTTTGTGTCATATACACACATTGGAATCTGTTGGAATTAGTGTCCGACTCAAGGTGAAATTGGTGTCCGACTCAAGGTGAAATTACATGGTCTTATTTACTTTTGTATAGATAACAATCCACTACGATTTTTATTTTTATTTTCAAGTTGGTTAGCTTACCAAGTTATAGATCTTCCCTCTAGTTTCTGTATATATGGTATTTGCATTACGATTACAACCACAATAGATGAATTGGGAAAACTTTTTTTGAATAGGCTGTGTAAATCTGATCCCAAAATCAGAAAATGGATTCTGACTTGAACACACAAAGATAAATTGGTCCACTTAACGTAAAGGTGCAACGGCCCTACATATATCAAGATCCATACTTCAATTTTCATTATTTACTGAGAATTTGAATAGAAAATGTTACTTGGTATTATAAGTCAAAGGTGTCCGACTCAAGGCGTGTGTCCATCTTAGGGTGAATCTACCCTACCCAGAATGGTAAATCCGCTTTCTGTGTCCGATAATCTTAGCCTCCATCTAGCAGGAATGACAGTTGATATTGTGCTAGTGTATTGATGGTGGTGGTGGAACTCAGTTAGATTCCATGGTATTGAATAGAATCAAATATCCCCAGGCTAGAAAAAAAGGAGATTGGGGTATTTCAGGTTTACCTTATCCAAAGATTTAGGGAAGGCAGTTTGGAATCCTTTTTCTTTTAGAATAAAGTCCCAAACACTTTCTATGTCACAGTGACACCTTGCAGACAATGCAGATATACTTAAAATTGCGTAAGGTAGGCCTATGTCATTTTTTTCGTTTTCCCCCAAATATAATATTATGATTTAAGAATAAAAAACAGTGTCGGTCCTGTTTGTTAGGTAACGTCAGGTAACATGAAAGACACCTTGTTATTACTTTATTTGAGACACACTTATTTCCCTGAATTTGGGGTGTATGGTTAAAAAGTTAATGTTAGGGTTGGAACAAACACAGTGCAGACATAAGCCATGGTTTATTATTTCAGACACAGAGGAGGAAGAGGCAGGTAATTGTTTCTCGATGCTTTCCTCAATCCTTCCAGTGGAAATGGCATTGGGGTAGCCATCAGATCCCCATGGATTTTTAAATTTTAAAAATATCTTTTCTTTAGATTTTCAAAGCAATCCACAAATTTGGGGTGATAAATATATACGCTGGTGCAGCATCTGACCAAGGTTTTACGGTATGATCGGAGATTGATGGTGAGGTAGAAAAGTAAAAAGCACCATGAAAGAATGTGGAAAACAGGCTTTAAAAAACTTAATTGTATCTGGCTTTGCATTTTTAACTTGAAACCATTTTCACCATGTCCACAAGGATGATTTCAAATGAACTTGAAGTTGGAGGCATAATTTTCCCCTTTTGTCCTGCAATTTTGAAATTAGCACTTGTCTCAGGTAATCTTGTAGGCTTCACAAATGGTAATTACACTTCTGTTTCATGTTGACAGTCACTTCATGATCCATATGTGTTTCTAAGGAGTTCTCCACTTCCCAAAGCTTTGTCTAGAGAGAATTATAATATAGCTGCTTCAGACAAATATTAATGTCAGTGTACATTAAGAGACTGATTGGAGTTACTGCTTTCACTTCTCTCTCATTTTCCATCTTTAGATCCTCTGCCCCATAACAATATCCTCACTATATTTCTGATTAAATCAGGAAGGCATTTCTCTAACAAAAATACCATGCATTCAGTTTAGGCATTCAATCAATTCTACATGAAAAATATAAGTTTGCAATTAAGATGGAAGTTCTGATAACATCACTGCATCAAATATTGATACCAGTAGTGAAAATTGCCCTGGTCAGCAGAATTTAACTGGCAGTATGAGGAAATGGGTAGATTGATATCACACACGGGAAATAGGCTTCATATAGGGGGGGACCTTCTATTCCACAGAGGCTCCCCACTCCAAAGCCCATTGCAGAGGCGTAGGAAGCAAATCTTCATTGGGGGGGGGGTGGCAAGTGGGGGGCCCCACCTCAACCACCTTTAATTGTTGGCTCAAGCGCAGAAGTGCCTATATATACCTATATAAAATCTGTATAGGAAAGTAATTTTTATGAATTTTAGATTTGAGCTGAGGCCCAGGCCCCCATTTTCCCTACCCCATTAATATATCAATCTAATTTGAGGTGCAAAGTTTTAGCTTCTTATTCAATTCATTATAAATTCTTGCCAAATTTTGGGGGGGCCCAGACATACTCAGGCCCCACCTCCTTTATGATTGGGGGGGCCCAGGCCCCCCTGGCCCCCCCCTTTTCCTACACCCCTGCATTGAATACATTAAGGCTCTCGATGAATCAAAGGGTGCCATTCTACAAGCTATCGTGATTTCCTGAATGGCTAAGGTGACAAGATGCCTCAATAAGGACCTTGACTCGATCATCCTTATACACCTGCCTTGTGTTATTATATTTTACTTTCTGACAGCTGTGGTTCATGATGCCAGGGACGTATATATCATTGTACTTTTATATGCGTGCTAGCAGTCTCTATTTCAGTGTAACCTTGGTAGGTGATGTAATACCCTTATAAACCTTTCAATTTGTCACATACCTTAGGGAAAGTATGAAGAAACCAGTTACTGATTGAACTAGATTACTCTCAGATTTCCCAAGATTATTAAAAGTGTCATGGATAGCAATGATGTATAATGTAAAGAGGCTAGATTTGAGTCCAGTTTCTTTCAGACCATAAATACCCCAGTGTCACTGTCAAAGTCTGCAACAACCCTCATTTCCTGCCAGATATTGGACACTGCCAAGGCAATGCATAATTTAGTGGAGACGTAGTGGCAAGAGGAGTGCAAGTGTTTGACTTTTCCTTTTAATTTCATTTCGATGTGCAGATGATGTATCGATAAAATTCTTTGATCTCTGGTAAAATATGAATAAAAGACAACCTTCCCATGACATGTGCTACTCTATGTGGTCAAATTATTCATACAAATTGATAGGAGTGATGAGTACCTCTATATTATTCAAATCAACTGAAATTAAAACCCTTGAGGACACGAGAGTAAAATACAAGGTGATAAGCCAACATTAGAACAATGTGACGGTGAAGGATTGACATCAGCAGATTATCAATTCATCAAAGACAGGATGACATTATATCCTTCCTCATTTCTTCAGACTCTAGCACCAAGTTATCTTTTGAAATCACACAAAGTGTGTTGCCAAGAGCTCTACTTCACCAAGAAGCAAGGATGGAGTGAGTTCATGAATGATGATCATGCTTTCCTTAAGAATATCACTGCGCCCATATCAAAGCCAAAGCAAACGGAAATTATAAGCAAACTTTGAATGAATGATACCTATCATTATGGAGCAACATTTCTCCGTGCCTACTACATGAACAGATCCTCTTACACTGATTAGACATCCACAACCAACATCACCATTGGCTTATTTGGTCGACTGACATTCAGTAATCACCCACAGCCTCAGCATTTAGCAGTAACATTTCTCGCTGTTCATGCTCATCCTGTCACCAGGTGGCTGTTGCTAAACCATTGGAAGTCACTTCTGTCAGAGGTGTACTTCCAAAAACGGAAGGCACTCATCTTTGGTAGTCTGTTCTCTATTGCATTGCCAAATGGCACTCCCCAAGAGAAGTGGTCCAGAAGTGGTTAGTAACAACCCCTCAACTGGAAGTTGCTTCCTACACTCTGTCGCATAAGTATGTAGGTGTGGGCAGTCTGGGAAACACTCAGGTGGGACCACTTTTTGCAACACAGTTTGATTTGTGGGAAAGTGACTACTTCTGGACTACAGTGTCGGAAATGATTCTGAGTGGTTAAGAAGAGGAGGGACGTGGGAAGTGAGGTACCTACCCTGAAAAGCAACGACTCAATCTTTTTGCAACAGCCTCCGGTCCACCACTGGTATAGTGTAGTATCAGAGGCAGATCTTTTGTTACTGATTACTGTAAATACATATTGAATATCTGATGTGTTATGGTGTTGTGTGACTGGGTGTGAACAGCAGAAGATAAGTCAATGCACCTGGTAGACAGAGCATCTTGTTATGAAGGCCAAAAAATAAACCACTGCCTAATGACACCATTATACACTACTATTTCATTTCGAAGATTAGAAATTGTCAGCAAAAATGTTTTTCAATGATGATGTATAACAGCTGTATGTCAATCCCACTAACTCAGACATGGAAACACCATTATGTTCTCCCACCTTTCTAACATTGTCTTCCCTACCGTCCAATTACTATCTCTATCATGACTTTCAAGGCCACAGGATTTCTTAAAGTTTATGATTATTTGTCCCCAGGATTGATTGGTACAGGTTGCAGACTCTCTGGGAGGGTATTGTAATGACATATAGTTAGCATTAGAGATGAGAACAGCATTATGTTATTTCACCGGTCTACCATACTTTCCATTGGCCTCTTAAGGCAACAGAATAAATTTAGATTCATGATCATTTGCCACAAGGCTGGATCAAGCAGCATTGGCAGAGAATTCTGATTCTCTGGGAGGGCATTAATGCATGAGAAGGAGCTGTGATCTGAGCTGTAAGGATCATGACGCTTGCCATGTCACCATAAAATGCCACAAATACACCCTGGTTTAACAACCATTTCCAACACAAAAACTGGAAAACAGGCTTAAACATACTTAATTGAATCTGGCTTTGAGTTTTTAACTTGTAACCACTTCACTGTGTCCAAAAAGAAAAAAAAAACACTAAATGAGACCATAGCAAGAAAAGTTCAATCATATTATGAATGGCTGCAAATAACTCCTAAGGATGAAAGGAACTTTTCCTCTCACTCAATACAGTAGATGAGGGGAAATGAAAATAGAAAATGCAGAAAACATGTTTCCTCTTAATTGTATTTGAGAGCTCTGTGTGTGTGCTGAAGGCATTAATGAGGACTGTGTGTGGTGCCCCCTGGTGATGACCTCAGACATGAGCTACTCACATCACATGTGGTTAAACCTTTATGTGCTAAAAAGCTTCACAGTTCCTATTCATTTAGAATGAAGACGGTTAGTAGTTTATACACTGCCAAAGAGAGATTTGTGAGCAGAAAAGATCAATCGATTTGTGTAGCAGCAAAGATCAAACTCATGCCCTCTGTTTACTATTAAGAGCTGGTGGAGGTTAAGGTTCATGAGATAATGGAGGCCAGGTTACTCTCTAGTGTAGGAGGTAGTGATGTGGTAAGGAGAAAGGCTGTGTGGTTGGGTTGACTGGTGGCCCGGGGATGAAAGTGGGGATCCCAGGATTGGCCTTGGGGAGTGTCTAGTGAAGCTCTGCGGGTTTATAGCCATAAAGGGCCACAGGATGGTTCCAGTTTCAGCTTCTTTTGTTGTCAATAAAATCACTGATGCAGTCTTGGCGAGTAACCAAGCAGTCCAGCATCATTCCGATGCTTGAGGAGTGTCTCAGGCCTCCGTATGATGCATTATCTCTGGACTGGTGAGTAACGCACCAGAGCAGGATTCAGCAAATGGCTATATGTACTATGTGGCCATAAATGGTAAGGTGCTGAGAGGTGATGAGAGACCAGACAGTGGGATGAGAAGGACATGTCCTGAATCTGATATCTTCCGTATGGCGCTAGCCTCAGCTCAGTCCACCTCATTTATATAGCGTACTACTCTGTATAATGGCATTTATATAATATCTTAATCTATGTCTGTATATTTGCTGTATATGATATGTTACACGTTATAAGTTATATGTCAACAAGTCAGACTATTGGCCTGACATTGGGAGACAGAAATTGAAATGAATAGAAGTGGAATAGATATGAAGAGACTTTCACAATATCACATAATTAATACAACTTATCCTAGTGAGATTATGCTAGTCTAGTAATTAGGAAGTTCAGAAGGAAGTGTTGCACAATGCCTTCCCAGCAAATTGTCGTTATCTGTCGCCATGATTGGTCATCAATGGTGACTCCTTTTTGAGTGATAACTCACTGCGTTATCTTTCGCCACTGTGTGTCCCTGGTGAGGATGAGTGATCACTCATGTCGCCATCCCTGGTGAGGATGAGTGATCACGATCCTCGCCATCCCTGGTGAACATGCACTATGACGAGGTGCGTGTTTCATCTAGCGAGGTGAGTTATCACCTGCATCGCCATCCCTGGTGAGTCTGAGTGATCACCATCCTCGCCATCTGAGGTGAGGCCATGTGATCACCACCATTGCTATTCCTGGTGATCTTGTGCTAAAGCGACGTCATTTCCATCTAGCGACATGTGTGAGCCACTTCACACAGGTTGACGCGGAATCACGACAATTTGCTGGGTTAATGCACAATTGCAGCACTTGCACATGGCCTATCTACATTGCAGACCCTGCATGTTGTTCCAATGCAATGCCTGTGAGTTTCTTCTGAGCACTGCTTTGGTGGACTGTGATTTCAAATGAATATAAACTTTGAGGCATCATTTGGTGCTTCTGTGCCATTATAATTAGGGCTTGTGTCAGGTAATCACGAAAACTTCACAAACAGTAATCACACTTCTGTTTCATGTTGACAGCCACTTCATAATCCATTTGTGTTTCAAAGGACGTCTCCACTTCCAAAAGCTTTGTCTAGAGGGAATATAATTTAGCTGCTTCAGACAAACCCAGATGAAATGTTGGCATACATTAAAAGAGTGACTGAAGTTCCCTTTGTTGCTATCTCTCATTTTCTCTCTGTCCTTTTCCATATTTCCTCTACCTTAGACCTTAGCATAGTCTTGTACATGCATGAGGGGGCATAACATGGGGATTTGCTTGCCTAAATGTGGGCCACAGCACATCCCCACAAACAATTTGCTGCCTATTCCCCATTCAATATTAAGTAAGATCTAACAGATTAGTATTGGATGGTTCCTTAATACATTATGTATAATCGATATCATAATAGACAAATTCAGAACTGGCCCATACCTCACCTATGATACATTCCTGTGTGATTGCAAATTATTTGTAATTTTCCAATGCTATGCTCCTGGTGACTTACTGGTTAGCACTGCATTGGCATAACGTGGTCCTTCTTTGCTGCACTATTAGTGCTCCTCACAGGTAATCATGGAAGCTTCAAAAAATGATAATTACACTCCAATTTCAATAACTACTTAATC
Source organism: Acholoe squamosa (assembly GCA_949317995.1). Classification (NCBI taxonomy): domain Eukaryota; kingdom Metazoa; phylum Annelida; class Polychaeta; order Phyllodocida; family Polynoidae; genus Acholoe; species Acholoe squamosa. Next base: position 4,008,784 of record OX439040.1, read on the forward strand.
CATTTGTGTTTCAAAGGCAATCGCCACCTCAATGAGCCTTTTTTAAAGAGAGTATCATTAGACTGCTTCAGAAAAACCTGTATGAAATGTTAGCATACAATAAGAGCCTGATTGAAGTTCCTGCTTTCTCCTCTTCTCTCACATCTTTGGATCCTTTACAATTTTGCCCCCTACATATCTGATACACTGGCCTGGCACTACTCATTGAATACAATATGGCTCCATATGAACCTTAGAGTGTGCCATTCTACGAGCTAAATCTTCTTATAAGTCCTCTTATATCTCCTTTTGAACTTCTACACTGCAAAAATGGTGTTTAGATCCTGAACACAATTCTAAACATATTCTTGCAACATTTTTGTAATCACATTAATTTCCTAAACATGTTTAGCCAAACAATGTGCTTTGCTCAAATGTTTAGAAATGTAGGTGTTTAGGTTAAAACTTTTGTGTTTAGATATATGAATTTTTGTGTTTAGATGTTTAAATGATTTGATGGAGATTTAAGGTTTGCAGACATGTATGCATTGAAAAACAGATATATATTTTATTTCCCTCATTTACTTGGGGGAGGGGGCATCAGCAGGTATTTACTTGTCAAAGTCTCCAAAGATGTCAGCCACAGCTATAAACGTGTCAGAATGAGAGACTTGAGAAAGTACAACAGCTTGGCAGGAAGGAAATTGCCTTATCTATTCCAGAATAACATCAAATAGGTGTAAGTCATGGAGTTTATTGATTATTTTATGGTAATGATGGTGGCATGAGGTGGATCTAGTCAATTTTCTATTGCTCTTTTTATTCACATGACATTCTATGAAATGAAACCATGATAAACATGGGATTTGGGGACATTTGTCACAACAATTGATTATAACTGTGTGCAGATAGTCCAGTCAAAGGTAGTGCTGCTACCTGGTGTGGATTCAACATCCAAGTATCTAAACATATTGATGTTTAAATATAAACACCTATTATTCAACTGTCTCAACTCTAAACATCTAAACATGTTTAGCGTATATGTTTATGTAGTTAGAATAAAAGTGTTCATTTCCTAAATGTGTAGTCGATGAGACACCTAACTGAGCTATATGTTTAGGTTTTAAACGTGTTTAGACCTAAACATGTTTAAAATCTAAACACCACTTTTGCAGTGTACCCATTGGTCATGTTATGGTTGACCTAAACAGGGTTTATCTAATCAGAGCTTTGACAGTTAACTTCTAACTTCAAGAGCATGTTCCCTTAAAAAGACAATTGCCTAAGTTGATTACTATTACTGACCTGTCCATTACTGTTTTTCCTTATGACTATACAGAAGTCCTTTTCCCCAGTCAGCGGTGACCACTTTAGGTCCTCAAGTTGACGATACCTAAAACTACAACTTTAGGTAGTCAAAATGATGACTTTAGGTCATCATCCTGATGACCTGAGTCATCAGGATGACAATACTGACAGTACAGAGTCATCAAATTGACGACTCAAGTTGTCAGGCTACAACCTATAGTCGTCATTTTGACTACCTAAAGTTGTAGTTTTAGGTATCTTCAACTTGAGGACCTAAAGTGGTCACCGCTGACAAGTTCCGGATCTTCCATGTTTTCAGTGTATAAAATAAATTTGCATTCCACATTTCCATTCACTTCAGAGGTACATTGGGAGACACTTATAGCAACCATCTGTTTTACGTCTTCCTGTAAAAAGAGGCCATCATTATGAGTGCCAGTGTTAATCCATCACAGGTAAATCGGGACTCAGGAACTCTGCTTACAGCTCAGGGTTTGAGGCTGATGGATAGGAAGGGAGGGTAGATGTGATTTTTAACTGAATATAACGCTGGTGTTTTAAATGTGGTTGAGTTGAGAAAAGAAATCTGCATTTCTGGTTGGTGCTCATAAATAACTGATTTGGGAGAGGGGATCATGTGTACCCTTTTAATCAAACGTGAGAGGATCAGTTCCCCAGAATAGTAAGCAGTCCTGATTCTTTAAATAGAAATCCCAAAGAGAAATAAAATTCTATTTTCTAAATTCATGACAGGCTCCTACTAGTTTCAGCATAAAAAGGACTAAGCCATCAGGTTTCAGAAAGACCACAGAATAAAACATTGCAGTTGCCAAACTGGACTAAATGCTAATGCCATGAACAAGTGCATTCCCTGTGGATTTCTGCAGATGGTTTGAAATCAAACCTGTTCTTTTTTACGGATTGGAAGTCATCCCATTTTAGGCAGTCCCAAAGGATATGCCAAGTTGTGTTCAAAGAATTATCTGCTGTTGGATTTTACACAAGAACATTGTATTCATTTCAACACATAGGAATAATCAGGAATGTACTTTAGAATGCTTTAGGAAAAAAATATAAAACAGTGATATCAGTTAAGCAATCCATTCCAGTGACCTGTGTCAGTGTCAAACCTCTTTATATGTAAATGTCCTTCAAAATAACATATTCAAGATACAGAATTCGTTTTAATTTAACACTCTGCTTAGATATTTGTATTCCCTGCTTTGTGCATCTGCAGGAAACACACAGTATAATCAGATTATTAAGCTAATAGATGATGCATATCGGGGCCCTAGGGCTGTATATGCTGTATATACCTGAGCCGCGGAGCGGCGAGGGTATATACAGCATATACAGCCCGTGGGGCCCCGATATGCATCACCTAATAGGTTTATACCACCATTTCCTCCATTTTGTATCAATTTCTTACCTGAAATCCAAAGAATATAGCCAGGCGAAGACATTTTGGAAGTGCAAGCGACACGGCCCGTGTCCGCTCTGCGCGAAGCCATGATTGTTTTTGTTCCTTGCCGGGAGAGGTACCGCTGTGTATACAGTCACTTTTCGTATGGAATCCAGCCATGACACGTCTTCAAATTAAAACATACACATCCTTAGATAGTCTAGATGATCCCTCCATACGTATTATGTCCGATATATTCAAAATAAAGGAGAATCCATTGATTTTCCCAACGTACGCGAGTCGCGGTCCGGCCATTCCCACCCGCCTCCTTGTCCGGCGAAAGTGTGTCAGTGGCCCGGATGTAGATATAGGTCAACTGCTCGTTGTACAAGAAAGACGCCGAAAATTTCGGACCGGTTTGGAAAATCAATGGATTCTCCTTTATTTTGAATATATCGGACATAATACGTATGGAGGGATCATCTAGATTATCTAAGGATGTGTATGTTTTAATTTGAAGACGTGTCATGGCTGGATTCCATACGAAAAGTGACTGTATACACAGCGGTACCTCTCCCGGCAAGGAACAAAAACAATGGCTTTGCGCAGGGCGGCCACGGGCCGCGACTCGTGTACGATGGAAAAATCAATGGATTCTTATTTATATCGAAGAAAATGGAGACAATTAGCACGCATTCCTCTTCTATGGATCAAAAACTTCTTAGGATTTCGATATTATAACATGAAAAGGTTGGATTCAAGACGAAAACTGAATGGAAACGTACCACTAGGACCTCAGGTTAGAATTTATTTACTTTCGCATTGGATTTCATCACCGTTCAGTGTGGCGCTATGGCTAAGGCCTTCGCCTACCACCACTGCGGCCGGGGTTCAATCCTCATACGAGTTGGCACGATTTTTCACAAAGGAAAATGGCTAGATTAACTTTGTATAGGCGCCATAATTTCCAAAAAAATATTCTAAGTCCAACTTGACCTCGAAAAAGTATATACCAAAAATTTCAAAAATGCACAAGGGTGGTATATGCAGAATAATGCACGGCTAAACTGCATATAAACCCACCGGAAGTGCCGAAATCGTGGTATAAATTGATATATCACACTATAAATAGTGATATGGCCACCAACTGTTTGCCCTACACCATCAGAGTAATCTTAGACCCCTAATTGTATCTCCCAACTCCACATCTTGATATATAACAGTGGGACAGTTCCCAAACATTACGCTGACCTCCCCTCCACCTGAGGAGGCCCTCAGTGCTGCCCCCTAGGGGTGCCCAACAGGCAGGGTGGTGGGTGTAATTGGACAGAAGCATTAACGGATGGCGCCGTGTTTGTCCAAGGTGTTTAGGTGTGCATGGTGGGAAGGGAAGCAGCCATCTTTGTGTGTTCAGCTTCACATACAGACATGCAGTTTCTCATCTTAGACATGAGATGAGAAAGAGGCTGCTTGCTCCAGACTTCTCTAGATACAAAGGTTTTACCAATAGCAGTTTTCTTTGTGAGCAGATAATATATGAACAAATTAGTGTATGTTCCTGGAAAGGCTACTATTTAAAAAAATATAGCTGCTACATCCCATTGTTGGATGTCTTCAATGACAGAATCATCTGAATCCACACAATACTAGAACCATTAGTGCTTACAATTATCTGATCCTCATACTCTAGTCTGACCACCAACATGGCCGTGAGTTGCATTAGAGGTACGCTCTCCTCTTTACTAGCAAATTAGAGCATGTTTTATGCTTCAAAAAGTGATGGTTGGTCCCTGTCCATTTGCAGTGGAAGGGGACACACCCTCTCCTTATTTAACTCCTGGATCAACAACTGTAAAATTCACAAGGATCTCCAGGTCCAAACTTCATCATCTTCATACCTGTCTCTACATGTACCCAATATCTGTCTCCAGACTTCGATATCACTCTGAGTGATTGGCAGTCATATATGGCATGTCCACACAAAGTGCCCAGGTACTGTTACACTTCTCCACATGGGCTATTACTATCTGAGATGCTCTAGAAGGCCCACAGTCTACATTGTCTTAATATATGCCTCTATATGTATCTAACCCCCTGGTCTAGCAGGTGACATTAATTAATATCAGTCTTTGTGATTGGCAGTCATACAAGGCGTGCCGAAACAAAGTGGTCAGGTACAGTTACACTTCTCAACATGGCATTATCATCTGAGAACATTATCAGGTATACTTTTCAGCATGAAATCAGTTTAGGAATTATGTAGTCCTATGAATAGATATGAGGTTAAACCACCTGTCTATAATTGGGGGCATAAATGCCTGGCATTTATGACACTATAAATACAAATGACTGCTACCCCTCTCCCCTGGTTGGTGATACAGAACTATTCACACGCTCCGTGATAGGACTCACTGCTGCCCCCTACTTGGGCTATACAGGACTACAATCCCCGGTTGGGTTTAAATCATTACAGCACCGACAGCCAACCAAAACTTTTTGCTATTTCTAAGCCATTACATTATTTCCTGATTGTTCCCAGGTGGTTGGGAGGTGGGCTGACAGATGGGAGTCCGGTGATTTAATCTGGTAATGTGGCCACAATCTGATTAATGTTCAAGGGTTTTAATAGTGCAGTACTGCGCAATGCCTTTTGCGCAATGCCTTTTGGATGGTAACTGACTTGCAAAATGCAAGAAGCTTTAAATCTAAAAACAATGCATTATCTTATAGTATTATTGATTACCAAGGATCAGAGACATCTACAGAGGTCTTTTCTTTAACATATCATTACCTACAGGTACATACAGGCCCCCTTAGTAAGCCTTTGGTCACTAAAATCATGAGTTCCTCCAAAGATGCTTGTCAGGCATGTCACCGCATGCCTTGGCCTGCAAAGTGAGCCAGCGACTCTGCCCTTATGCCTTTGCTGCTTGGGTCATGAGTCCATATTGATTGGAGATGCACGAAGAGTTGCTGCATTGAGTATCTGTCATTCTTGCTCTAGAAGTAGAATTCCCATTGGTCCATCCATGTCTTTTTTTGCCTAAACCATTTTCTTAAGGGAGTGGTCATTATTTATCAACAGGGGGGTGGGTTTTGGCATGGACATGCGATAATTTTTTACGCCCCCCTTCAGTGACAGTCAATATTTTTTTTGCCCCCCACTGCGCCAGAGAATTTTTGCGCCACTCTTATTTTGCTAAAAAGTAGGGTAAATTTTTTAACGCCCCTCCCTGAGGAGGGGTCTGAAAACTTTATGCTCCCCCTCAAACCCACCACCACTCCTGTTGATAAATAATGACCACTCCCTAATTCTCTTAGCACAGCATTGGTATTCCATCCCTTGGCATAGTCTTGACATCGCAATCTTCTAGCACATGTTTAACATGGCCCATCCATCAGAGCTTTGACAACTCTCTGTTCATACCAATTTTCAGAACATGAGGGAGAGAGCCGAAAGCAATTACCATTCTTAGGCTGCCTATTACTGTCCCCCCTTATCACTGTATTGAAGTTCTTCTCCCCTGTCAGATATAAAGTCAGTCTTCATATTGTGAGCGTTCTGAAGGGTGATGATAAGCAGATGGACTAACTCTCTACGGGCCGCCTATATAAGGCGGAGACAGGATGATTAGATCCATGGCCATGACCTTTTGATATTGTGTGAAAGTTGCTAACCTCACACTGCACCCTTGTTGATATTGGTGGCAGCTAGAACAGAAAGGTTATTAGAAAAGCACACTACAAGTGCTCACATTGATACACTAATACTGACCTAGTATCTTTTCCCTGAAACCGGTGTGTTGAGGTTTTAATATAATAGAATAAAGAGAAAATCAATTTTAAACCTTTTCCCCTTGATCAAACCTCTCCACTATGAGAACTAGGCTTCACAGCACATATCTGCCATTTGTATACATGTTCATGGATAGGTTGTGTATTTATGATGCCTTATAGAATATTTCAAACTCAAACTGAACTCTCTTATTCCAAAGAGATCCTCATTGCCTACAAAGTACCTGATCTGCAATGTCCTGCTAATTTTGAATAGGAATCGTGCCCTGTGATGTTCGGCTCATTGCATACATAACACGGAGGGCTTTGATTAGGGTGCGGACAGCTGCTTCATATAGGCCTTTAATGCCAGAATACTGCGGTAACATCTTATCTGTGATGCCCTCCTTCAAGTTCCATTTTTACCTTATACATGTATGTATGATTTTCCCCATACTAGAGTGCACTTATGCACGGCAGCAACTTGTTATATACAAGATCTGTCAGTACCTTGCTCTAGACTGATATTAGCCAAGTGTACTACAGGGTAGTATTGGCAGTGGTAGTTCTGACGGACTGAGCTTGAGTCAAAGAGATGGGGTGTAATTCTCTGTGGCTGTCATCATCTACACTTACATACCGTAATATCTCGCGTACCAGGCGCGCCTAATACGCGAGGATAAGCCCCTGGTGCACCTTATAGGATGAGGAAAAGCTGAGGGTGATCAATAAATTTAAAAGTGGTTCTAGGCCCTCAGGGGCCATCTTAGCTATCCATATCTTTTCGAATTTTGAAAATTCATTGATTAGAACAAAAGTTATTTCATTTTAAAATATTCTAACACATTCATAAAGTGCGCCTTATACGCGGGGTGTTACGGTAGGTAAAATGACAGGATATCTACACAAACTGGTGCATTGATCACCTATCCCTTTAAGGGCAGCTAATGTAGGACTGCTTCATGAGACTGTTGAGGAAGTTACAAACAAACCTAATTACTTTTGGATATGAATCTGGGGATTTATATGACAAATCACTATATAATCCTCTGGAAGATAAACGTTCTGTATCTCAAAAATAGGCCTGGGATCGTCACATGGTTTTTGCATATAAGAAAAGTACATATCATTTTGAAACTATAATGAGAATATGGCAAAAATCTAATTACCTTTAGTCTATCCCTGTGAGCACCTCAATATATTATGCATTTCCTACATTCAATATTGATACGTTTGGTGAAAATTGCTTCCGTCAGTAGAATGTGAAAGCACTGATTCACCTGCAGTCCACAGGGGAAGTTTAAAAGTGTAGCTAGCATTATTTCACTTGGACTAGAGCTACCTGCCGTTGATTACAGCAATTCTTTTCAGCAATTCAAACTTTGGCATTGCCATTTCATCTCCCAGCATGGGTTGTCCAATTGGCAATTGTCTGAGGCAATTAAAGCTCCTGCTCTGACCATTACTTGTTGACCCTATCTCTGCATTGAGGTCCTTTCCCCTCTCAGCTTTTCTTCATCCTCTGAGAGTTCTGCAGGGTCATGATAAGCAGATGGACTAAATTTTACAGGCTGCATAATGTTCGCACACTACGTTCATATGCGTTGAATGCAGTCCTGGTGAATAGGCCACAATGATACACTTAAAGTTTTGTGAAATCCATCGATGAAGCAGGGATGAGTTATTATCGAGGTCTGTATTTGTGGATCAGATGAGAAATGAACCTACACCTTGTGACAGCATGATGTCCTTACATGCTTAGCTAATGGGTTTTATCCCTAAGGGATAGGAATAGTGGCCACCTGGGTCCTTGTCCGTGACCTTTTGGCAATATACATCTGGTCAGTGCATGCTTTTATTGTAAGATAGGTTTGTGTTCCACTATTTCATCCACTTCAGGAGCAGAGGCATAGGAAGCAAACCTTCATCGGGGGGGGGGCAATGCTGCTATTTCCCTATCTTTATGACATATTTGTCCAATTTGAGTGGTGAGCTATGGGAATCTTGTACATTTTATAGTGGGGCTTGACACATATTGGGGGGCCCTCTATGATTGGGGGGCCCAGGCCCCCCTGCCCCCCTTTTTCCTAGGAGTACCTTTGGAGGAACGTGTAGTTTAGCACCCAATCAGTTTTACGCCTTGTGTAAAAGTGGCCATCACTATGAGTGCCAGCCTTCATCCATCACAGGTAAATGGGGCCTCGGGAACTCTGCTTACAGCTCAGGATTTGAAGTTGATGGATAGAAAGGGAGGGTACTTTTGAATCCATACATTTCAATAATATCAGCTGTTATCTTTCAAAGAATGTGGACATTCCATTAACTAGACAGAATACTAAGTTGGTGTTTGAAATATTACAGGGCCATGAAAACCAATCTGTGTTTCTGGTCATAAGTAACTGCTTTAGGAGGGGGGGGTCATGGTTACCTTTTTAATCATAAATGAGAGGATCAGTTATCCAATATTGATCCGTAAGCAGTCCTCATTCTTTAAATAGAAATTCCAATTGGAAAATAATTCTTACTTCATGTCAAGCTACTTCTGGCCCTAGTAGTTTCAGCTAAAAGAAGACTAGGCCATTAGGTGTCAGAAAGAACAGAATAACATATTGTGGTTATCAAACAGGACTAAATGTCAATGTCATGCATGTGTACTTTTCTCTTTGACAGAGCAACAGAGAGAGAGAGAGAGAGAGAGAGAGAGAGAGAGAGAGAGAGAGAGAGAGAGAGAGAGTGGAAATTCAGGATCAAATAATTTTCTCCTGCTGGATGTTACTCAAAACATTGAATTCATTTCAATGTAATAATTGATATATAGAAATAAATACATCTATATATTTTAGACTGCTTTAACATTAAAAGAAATAAAGAAAAACCAGTAAAACAAAATATGTTTCAATAACAAATGTCAGTTTTAAACAAATTGGAATATCCTTAACATGGGCAAAAAGGGATAATTGTTATTGGATAACCCAATGCTCATCCAGTATGTCCCCACATGCCCAGGCCTGCAAAATGAGCCAGTGGCTCTCCTCTTATTACGTACTGTACTACTTGTGTCATAAGTCTATATAAGTCTTGGAAAGCACTGATAAGAGAAGCTATATTGAATATCTTTCATTCTTGCTCAGATATAGCATTTCTGTTTTGATGGGACTCCATCAAAGTCATTTTTTGCCAACTTATAGAACCCCTAAGCAGAGCTTTGCTATTCCATCTCTTGTCATAGTATTGACATGTCAATCTGCCAGTGCATGTCTAACATGGCCCATCCAATCAGAGCTCTCCGTCAGAAAGCAATTACTGTTCTTAAGCTACATATTACCGTTCTTCCTTATCACTGTATTGTGGTTCTTTTCCCCTCTCAGAAATAAAGCTGGTCTACATCGTGTGAGTGTTCTGCATGCCGTGATAAGCAGATAGACTAACTCCTTCAGGGCCGCCTATAAGGACTCAGGTTGATTATATGCATGGCCATGATCTTGTGCGAAAGCTGCCAATCTCCCACTATGCCTTTGTTGATATTGGTGGCAGCTAGAACAGAAAGGTTGTTAGAAATGCACTACATGTACTCTCGTCAATGTATTAATACTAGCCTTGTACCTTTTCCCTGAAAAATTTGAGTTGAAGTTTTGTTAAAATAGAATAAAGAGAAAATCTATATTAAACCTCTACTACCAGAACCAGGTCTCATGGCACATCTTTGCCTTTTGGATGTACATGGAAACACGGGCATGGACTGGTTACCAGGTTTAGTCTGTGTAGGTATTATCCATATAATATGCTATAGAAGGGTGAGAAACTAAAGGGAACAGTGCTGCCCTCTGGTGCTTTTATTTGCTATGCACAGACCTTGATTACGGAGGTGAGTGGTGACTTGGCCAAAGTAACCCCTCACCTCTGTAATCAAGGTCTGTGCATAGCGAATAAAAGCACCAGAGGGCAGCACTGTTCCCTTTGGTTTCTCACCCTTCTATAGCATATGGATAACACCTACACAGACTAAACCTGGTAACCAGTCCATGCCCGTGCATGGAAAGGTTGCTTATGTATGACACTTTACCAGCCAAATAGAATATTTCAAACTCAAACTGAACTCTCTTATACCAAAGACATACTCATTGTGATATTCCACCCACTCCCTACCTGATCTGTAATTTCCTGCTTATTTTGAATAGGAATCCTGCCCTGTGATGTTTGGCTCATTGCATACATAACACCGAGGCCTTTGATTAGGGTGGGGACAGTTGCTTCATATAGGACCTGGTATGTAACCATTCTATGCCAGAATACTGCCGTGATATCTTCTATTCTGTGATGCCCTCCTCCTATAGAAATACCTTCTTTTGGATGCACTATTAATTCCACTTGCGTTGCACGTGCATGCTCATTATATACATAGCACATAACCTTGAAGTTCTTGGCATGATGCACCAATGAAGTGGCTAGCATGATGCACCAATGAAGTACTTTGAATGGTGCATCAATGAAGTGATCAGCATGATGCATTGATGAAGTGCTGGTAAGATGTGAAGTGCCAGCATACAGAACAAAGGAAGGAGTACGTAAGAGGAGGAACCACCTCATGTCTGCAACTCACATTTAGTCCATCAGGGGTCTGTTATTCAGAATTATACCACTATTCTGGCACCTCCCTTACTGTTATGCCCTCTCCTACCAGTGCATTATGAGAGCATATACGCACATGTGCATTTTTGGGATTTTTGGATATACTTTTTCAAGGTCAAGTTGGACTTGATATATTGGGGGAGTGTTGAGACATACAAATTCTGTCTCGCCATTGTTTCAATGTGAAAAATCTTGCCAACTCGTATGAGGATTGAACCCCGGCCGCAGTGGTGGTAGGCGAAGGCATTAGCCATAGCGCAACACTGAACGGTGATGAAATCCAATGCGAAAGTAAATAAGTTCTAACCTGAGGTCCTAGTCCTATGTTTGCACTCAGTTTTCGTCTTGATTCCAACCTTGACATGTTATAATATCCAAATCCCAAGAAGTATTCGATCCATAGACAAGGAATGCGTGCTAATTTTCTTCATTTTCTTCGATATAAATAAGAATCCATTGATTTTCCCAACGTACGCGGGTCGCGGTCCGGCCATTCCTACCCGCCTCCTTGTCCGGCGAAAGTGTGTCAGTGGCCCAGATGTAGGTCATCCGCTCGCCGTACGAGGAACATGGCGAAAATTTCGGACCATTTTGGAAAATCAATGGATTCTCCTTTATTTTGAATATATTGGACATAATACGTATGGAGGGATCATCTAGACTATCTAAGGATGTGTATGTTTTAATTTGAAGACTTGTCATGGTTGGATTCCATACAAAAAGTGAGTGTGAACACGGCGGTACCTCTCCCGGCAAGGAACAAAAACAATGCTTCGCGCAGAGCGGTGACCCGGGCCGTATCGCTTGCTTTTACAATATGTCTTCTCGTGGCTATAATCTTTGGATACCAGGTAAGAAATTAATACAATATGGAGGAAATGGTGGTATAAATGCAATATGGCATAAATATGGCCGCACACAGGTGGTATATTGATGATATTGCACGCGGCCTAACGGCCTCGTGCAATATTCATCAATATACCACCCTTGTGCGGCCATATTTATGCTATATTCCATTAGTACCCGACATATTTAGTACCTGCACCATCTGTTTTGTAGTCTTAGGGGATCTGATGTACTCTTAGGTGATGCTACATGGATTATGAGAGCAAGAGTAGTGCTCTTGGGTGATCTTACAGGGATAATGAGGCCACGATTAGTGAGAGTTCCGAGATTCTTGGTTCCATTCATGATCCCATATAAGTCTTGATCTTATTTACAACAAATAATCTCATCTAGTTTTGCATTGAAGGTTTAGGATCATGTTGTACCTAGCACCAAGCAAGGCCCACTCAGAGTTTACTTTGACAAGGATGTCTGGTAGGTTTAACAGTCATTTCTTACAGTGTACTACCAGCACAGGGGAGGCGTTTCTATAGGGAATCAGCAATGCAATGTAAGGAGGTATTTCTGTAAGGGAACTGGCATGATATTATAAATCAGGTATCTCCAAGGTGAGAGTGGAATATCACAGACAAGCTATTACTGCAGGAAATGACCGAGACATCAAAAAGCAGTGTTTGTCTGAGCTAATCAAGAAGAGATCTAGAGCATAGCACAGTATCTCTTTCAAAGGCGTGACACAACTCCCAGTTCATGGGCCAAATCAGTACTCACTATACCAACCTAGCAGGATCAATTATCAGCCAATCAAACATGGGCAACGTTCCCTGTTATCAATCGTTATAACTATTGACTATCTCCTAACTGAGAAGTGAACCAATATTGAATTACAGCAAAGCAGTACAGTACACACTGTGGTACAAGGAATCTCAGTGAAAATAACAGTGCATCTCTGGCCACTTTTGGTCAAGGCTGTCTACATTTCTTCTACAACAATGTTGCTAAACGATCACAGACCTGGACACAGGTGGCTAGTCTTCCTACCCACAGGGACAAAGCCTTTTATCCTTATAACCCTTTTAATGGCTGCTGATGCATTAATGCATTAAGACCATTGGTCGTCATTGTGCACCAATGAAGTGCTGGCGAGACTGCCCACCAGCACTTCATTGGAGCATCATGCCGACCCTCCAGGAGTATATGTATCAACCCTGTAAGGTCGGCAATGAAGTGCTGATGAGCAGTCTTGTCAGCACTTCATTGGTGCACAATGACGACCAATGGGCATGATGCACTCCTTCATCAGTGGGCTGTAAATGGTTAAGAACCACATAAAGCTTCCTCTTAGTCTTATATTTGTCTCCAAAGACATGCAGCCCTTAGAGGGTCAGTACTCCTGTCCGCAGACGCCCTGTTATTTAGAACAACAGAAGGCCAGCAGGCGATTATCTAGCGCCATCAAAGAACGTAACAATGTCTGATGCTCGCCAGCATCTAAATTGGTGCATCATACTCATCCTTCAGGAGTGTGTTCATCCACAAGGGTTGTGAAGCGAATTGCCAGGCCTGCATTCATGCATCATGGTGACCAACAGGCATGATGCATTAATGCCTTTTAAAAATGGTTAAAGGGTCAGTTCAGCTGTCTGCAGAAACCCTGTCATTAGGTGGGTCTAGATGATGATAGCATCGTATCTTAGCCACTCTCACTTAGTCCACCAGAAAAGCACCATCAGTTCACACTCATATCGTTGCCTTAGTGCAAGAAGGTTGTAACTGCCAAAAATGAGTTTTCTTCTGTTTTAACATGTATTGGCCCTTATCTAGCTACTATGGAAGTAATGAAGCTCTATCTATGTCAGTTTGCAGAGTGGGCCATGACTACTGAGCACAGGGTACAGGATATTGGCAATAAAACACGTTTATGAGGGCAGGATGATTACTTTGTTTTTTAATAATGATTCCAAGCATATCAAGAAACATTGTCTCCTTTGGAATTTTCTCATTTTGAAATTCAATAGCCCACCAAGGGCGCGACGACAAGAAAATAGTATTCTGTGCAGCAATAAACATAGCGTGCATGATACATAGTCTGTTATTAGGTATATTATGTCTTATATGACTCATGGGGAGGTCTGTGATAGATATATGGATTGTGAAAAGGGAGGGTGTAGCAGGGGTACAGGAACGGAGTGGTACGGGTGGATTTCCAAAATCTTTGCCATACCTCATAACGAAAAGGGAAAATAATGGTGGGGAAGAAAAAAAAGTTGAAGTTTTTGTCCTGAAATTACCAAATATGTTTCGTTTTTTTTCTTCTTTTTTTTCAGCGTACAGGGGATTGAGAGGGTTGGTGCAAACTGAAGCTGATGTCACAGGGGGCCTCCTTCCGTTTTCCTTTAATATGAAGACTCAAATAAGCATTTCATGACAAGCAACAGGGAACAAGCACTTCACTTTTGGATTACCTGTGGAAGGCATTTTAATCCATATAAGGCCAGAGAATACCTGCAGGTGGTGCACAGCCAGGACCATCAGCGATAACTTGCTGAGTGTCTGTACCATGTAGTACTTCATGATTTGAATTTTATTGGCTCGAGAAATCTTAAAATTTAATGCTCACTGGTGAGCTTTTCAATAATGGTCACTCCAATATATAATGTGTGTATATGTGTGTTTTAGGAACGCATACCATTAAATCACTTTCTCCAAGTCAAGAAGTTCTTCTATCCAATTGAATCAAATGAAGAAAAGCCTTCTTTGTTGTCAGGGCCAGCGTGATTCATCAACATGTCAATGGACTATTCTGAGTATTATCATTATACCAGATCACACTAGTCACAACCAGTGAGCTGCTCACTGACTTGGGTAATGCAGATTGCAACATCTGTGATGCGACATGGGGTGAGCAGATTGCGACATGTTGTGAGCTGCTCATAGGGTATATATAATAGACCACAGAGGCAGCTCACATCATCTCTCCATACCCATACCTACACCACACACCTAGAACCTACGACATGTCGAGACACAATCCCAGGTGCAGAGCTTGGACACTGGCGAGTGTATCATTGTTACCACCCGTATGAACACTCATGTCAGCTGTGCAATAAAGAGGATTAAATGAACTTCTCTGGATTCAGTGTTTATCACTTCACCCACATGTAACTGTTCGTTGACAAACAGGTTAAACACTATATAATGGTAATATCCCTGTTTCATGCTGAAACACACATCATGTAATGGTAGGTAGACTTAGGCGGTTCACTGAAATGGCCTGAATACGTACATGAAAGATGAAATGGCGATGTTGTGGACATTTAATATTGCTCCTAATTATGACAGCGTGATTCCATGGGTCATATGGCACCAAGGGCTGAAACTCCCTCTGTGAGCCCAGTGAGCATAGAACATTGAATCAAAAGTGTTTCAAGATGATTTAAAAAAAGATATCATCTATGGAACATTGGGAAAAACGGTTCATCCATAAATTTTTGAGCTATGTGTGAAACTGTTCTCCTTAAATACTTGGAGTTAAATACTATTTGAGTTATCGATAAATTTCCTGGTGTAAAACACTCAAGGTGAGATATTATATTTCGTTCAACCCACAGACCACAAATATTTGACAAATCATGGCAGTGTTTGTATGGATGTAATCCTCACCCAAGGTGGCAACATTTTAGAGACAGTAATACTGTAAGCCCATGGCATTCCCTCATCAACATTGCAGGAGGTATTTTAGACATTCTACTTTTTTTCTTACATTCTGAATGATTAAAAGGTTGATAGTGATATAGTGATCATACTCTACCAAAAGGCTAGCAGTCAGCCTGCTACCAAAACTCATCCAAATAATATTTCTTTTTATATGTATATAAATCTGATGAGTTTACAGATAAAGATGACATATAAAGCATGGATTCTGCTAGCAGGCTATGGCAATGTGGCATTCCTAAATGGGTAGGATAACTTGGGTAAAGTGTAGGGAGATGGGAGACCCCCACCCACCTATATAATTCTCCTGGTTTCATAAGAGGTGTTGAGTGAATTTGAATTCTGTGTTCGTATCAGATAGGTCCCAATTAGGGAAAGGTGCCATCTAACATCACTGGTGCATTAGTATGACTAACATGGCGCCAATTGCCCCCACTTGGCCTTGGCATCAGGTATGAATACCCTCTGTAAGGGTGGTCACAACACTATTACCTTTAGTAAGAAATCTAGTAGATATGTTTATGACAATGGCATATTTTTGCCTATGATGCCTTAAAAAAACACAACAATCAATGCATTAGCCACTTACGTGACGCTGAAGTAGGAGTGCATCATGCCCATTGGTCATCATGATGCACCAATGAAGTGCTTACAAGTCTGCTCATGACCACTTAATTGGTGCATCCTAGAGTTTGTGTATCAACCCTGTAGGATCGGTATGATGCATGAACGCAGGCCTTTAGAGTTACTTGGGCCACGACGCAGTAAAACTGCAATAAATGTTAGAATACCCTTCTCTAACCTCTGTCTTAGATAATTCTACTCCACCTTTCCTCATTTTGGTGAGAGGTGAGCTCTGAGGGCTACAGCTAAGGACATAGGTCTCAGCTGCTTTCTGCTTTTTGGTGGGAAGGGACCACAGTCAGCTAAATATTTTTGAATAATTTCCCCAGGTGGCAGGACTGAGCAGTGAGGTCCCCAAATGAAGAGCTCTTTCTACCATAGAATACTTCTTATAACAGATGGAGCCACTGAGTTGATCTAATAATGTGTTTGACAGCATGGAAATGCTAAAGGCATTTTATTTTTTCACATCTCTATCCTTGAAATTAGCAAGGCTAGAGCTCACAAAACAGGATGAGATTTGACCAACACATTGTAACAAGTGGGCTAATGGTGAAAATGAAGAAAATGGAAAATCTACATTTTCCACGACTTGTAGCAGCTTTAATGTACTAGTGACCCTTATAGTGGAGTAGATAGAACCTGGATTTTGACCAACATTGGCACATTTGGCAGCAAGCATGAAAGTTTGCACATAGTACCTTTTTGACGCGCTGAATCCAGTTCTAAGAGGAAACATCATTTTCGAATATCGTTTCTTCTCATAAATTGACATTAAAAATAAAAAGTATTAATTAATTATTTAATTCCATAAAAAATACCCAATAGATTTTTAATAAATTTGAAAGGCTTCAAAACCACGCAGAATAGCTACAACCCATTAGTATTCATAACTTTAAGTCCAAAACAATAATCCTTTAATTGAGTATCCAATATTAATGACCTAATTTGCATATTTCAATCAGATAGCTTTACAAGCAAACCTGAGTCAGTCAACACCTCTGTTTGAGACTAAGGCATAGTATTAGCTCTTTAACTACCATTTAGTTCCAATTTAGATATAGTCATACATATAATCAGTCATTTTTGCATCGACTGTCTGCAAATCAATGGCCTAATTTGCATATTTCAATAAGGTAGCTTCACAAGCCGGCATGAGACAGTCAAAAACCTCTCTTAGAGACAAAGGCATAGTGAGAGCTCTTTCACTAGCATATAGTGCCAATTTTGATATATTCAAGTATATAATTGGCCCTCAACACATGTACTGATATCCCTAATTAGCATAATTTATGCAAAATAGAAATACTGTGTGTTGTGTACGGAGTAGCTTTGAAAAAGTGCCCATTTATAGTGCTTGACATGTGACCTGGATTGACCAATCAGGAGCAGCTCAGAGCTTTTCATGATGTATTGGGGACAATGATTAGTTGCCATGTGTGGGGGTAACCAGGGTATTGTTTGCTCGACAACAGTGTGCCAAAATAGAAATACTGGATATATGTGTGCTATCATATATCCAAAAGTAATTATGAATTTATACATCAATCCATCTCAGCTTATACCATAATTGGCTACTTGAAAATACATTCCTTGATGACCACTAATTGATTTTTTTAAAGAAGTTTATTATGAATAAATATTGATAATGATAAATATTATTAATCTATCTAAATCTATGAAAAATATCGATAGATACTAATCTTTCAGCCATACAGTAGTCACATTATATCAATCCATCTTCACATTTCTTTAGTATAGTAACTGAATATGAACCTCATGATAACCAATGTTTGAAAGGTATGTTGAGATGTGATATACCTAATTTGCATAATTCACAATCTATGCAAAATCACATGAGACAGTATTGTACACTATCTACATCTATTGTATATCCCCCTTATACACATTATCAATACTTTTGCTATCTATATTTATGACCTAGTTTACAGATAATTAAGCAACCATACTATCATACAGTATATGTCTGCCTGTCTGCCTGATACATTCATGGCCATAGTTCAAGGATTTATTCACCAAGCACTGGTTCAGTTGGCACTATTACTGAATTCCCTGAAATCATGGTACGGTTACCCATAACAACAGAGTTACCCTCCATTGGTGCTTGCAGGTCTAGAACTACTCTGCTAAAGCTAACATGATGATAGCTCATACTATACGGGTACCACAGTTCTTGAGAGGCTGCGTAGTGAAATGCTTCCTTCTTAAAAACAGGGCACACAATCTCCTCTTATGAGGTCACGTCCAGGATGATGTACAGCTATTCTTCATAGTCACCTGCAATGATTTTGCAGGCTCAAGTTGGAGGTGTCTGATTGTGCATGTCTCTAGATAAAGCCCTGGACTATGTATAACACATGGAGGCCTTGGGTGGGAATCAGGGCTTCCCCCATTCCCCTAAATACTGGGGATAGGGATAAGGGCATCCCTTTATCACTTGTTTGGTACATAACTAAGCCATTGGAAGGTGTTGGCCTGACACTCCTGCTCATTTCCCTATTTCCCAACCTTCTAGAAAGGTTAAATGCAAACTGCAGCATTCAAGATCTAATAATAATATTATGTTGTCCTTTACTTTTGCCCTAATAAGGATTCACAGGCAGCATCTGCCCACACACCTTTCAGCAACCTTAGTGTAGTTGTATAAGTAAGCTACCTGAGGGAAATGCCCACCGCACCACCTCACTTGAGTAGTGAGAAGTTCAAGCCACCAAAGATGTCTCCAGTAAGGGAACCTGCCCATATCACAACACAGGAATTATGCCTGTCTGACAAAATTCATTAAGTGGTGATCCTTATTCAAGCACCGAGCATCCTAACCCACCTCAGTCACTGTTTCAAGAGAGTAGCTGAACAAATATGACTATTTTATCAGGATACCCCCCAAACAATTGTGGCTCATATATCATTTTCATTGATGGGGTAGAAAACTATCAGGAACCTACTCTGCTCAATAACTTCTTGCGGTCAGCTCGAGTGGATAGTCTGTGGGTGCAGACCACTCAACTCAACTCAAACCTGCTATCTTAACATCTGTTAAGATAGCAGGTTTGCAAGATTATGGTAACAGGGATCAAGATACATAGACGTCTGGAATTACCAATAGATAATTAAGAAATGTGTACACAGTAAAATTCCTTGAGAACGAAGTGTTTGGGACAAGCAAAAATGTTTTTTGTAAATGAGTTTAGTTGTATCCAAATAGAGTTATTTAGAAGCCTTGTGTCACCATATACTGCTATACAGGGACCTTAGAACTCTTCAAAATTGTCTTAAAACTTTACCCTGGGAGACCAGGGGTGGAATAGCCTTATATGACCAGTGAATTTCAAGAATCCCCCCACCCGCTTTATCTGAGCAAGGTCAGATAGGAGGGGAGAAACCCTACCCCATATATGTTCTGTGGTTCTGTGTACCTCCCAGTAGGTGTCTAGCCTTAGTAGGAGAAACCCCTGACCAGAGGTTGTGAATGAAAGGGCAGAGCCTAGAGTCTGAGAATTAAAGCTTCAGACCTTTAGGGAAGCAGGCAGTTAGGCATGACACCTGACTTCCCATAGATCTTCAATCCCCTCCCCCCAGGCCTACCAGAAACTGTGATTTTCAACACATACAGACCCTAACTAATAACCTCCCCCATCCCCCCACCCACATCACTGTCCAGCAAGCTGTCATAGCATTACTTCATTGTTCATACATACAGCACCTCAAATAGATACAAAAAGACAGTAGACTTCAGCCTACACATTGTTTATAGAGTTTAGTCAGATTTATTAGGCCAATAGAGCTTAGAATATGTTCTTGCATCAATAAACTCATCTATGAAAATAATTTAAACTCCATAATTACTATGTAATATCCAAAATGTGGGGGAGAAAATTTGCTATATAGAGATTTATTTTCTATAGAAGCTTTATTTTGTCTGATATGCTACTGTTCATGCTGAATATGCATACCAACAGTTGTCTTTTAGAATTCCAGCTGATATCTATAGATACTTTCCTAGAGTGATGCTACTTAATCACAATATGCAAATTAAGTCATTAATGTGCAGACAATGTAAATACTGCTGATTTATATGAAGGGACAAAACAAGCAATATTTGCATACCTTAGTTTCTCATACCCAGTGGTATCTATTCATGTTGCAACTTCTCATGCTCTGACTTTACATATTAGTACCATATTTCCCCCATGATTTTGCATAAATTATGCTTATCAGACATACCATCATGACATAAATCAATCAAATAATGGTCATCATGGAATGTATATATCCAAGCTGAGATGTATTGATATATATTTATGATTACTATATGACTCAAAGCCTGACACATATACTGATTCTATTATATTTTGCATAAATTATGCTAATTAGGGTTAGCAGTATATATGTAAAAGTCTAATTATATGTATGACTATATCTAAATTGGAACTAAATGGTAGTCTAATACTATGCCTTAGTCTCAAACAGAGTTGTTGACTGACTCAGGTTTGCTTGTAAAGCTATCTGATTGAAATATGCAAATTAGGTCATAAATATACAATAGTCAATTAAAGGATTATTGTTTTGGACTTAGAAGTTCTGAATACTAATGGGTTGTAGCTATTCTGTGTGGTCTTGAAGCCTTTCAAATTCATAAAATTTCTATTGGGTATTTTTTATGGAATTAAATAATCAATTAATACTTTTTATTTTTAACATCAATTTACGAGAAGAAACGTCATTCAAAAATGATGTTTCCTCTTAGAAATGGATTCAGCACATCAAAAAGGTCCTATGTGCAAACTTTCATGCTTGCTGCCAAATGTGCCAATGTTTATGCTCTATCTACTGGACTATTAAGGATATCATACGATTAGCATTTACAGGGTTTAACCCATGAGATGGTAGATTTGAGGGGGAGGGCAAAATCTCTTTGGTAGGATCCCTTGACCCAGGGACAAAGATATTTACAGGTATTTACATGTACATCACACAGTAGATACCAATAGACATGTGTGGCATAAACCCAGCCTTTCAACAGTGGTGTCTTCTTTCAGTGCACGTCTTTGATTGAGGGTCATTTATGGTACACCAATGAAGTTCTGGTGGGTCTACTTCATTGGTGCAACATGGCAATCAATGGGCATGATGCACCAATGAAGTGCTGGCAAGCAGACTCATCAGAACCTTATGGTTGCATCATGATGTTGGGCATGATGTCCCCCTGTTTTAGCAGCGCTTAAAGGGCTAACGGATTCTGCTCAATGATTCTAAATCGCAATAATTAAAATTACACTTTGTATCCTTGGGAGAATTGCTAGTTTATCTGCATCATTTCTCTAGCACATTGCCAGCTGAATATCAACATTCCTATACACTACTTACAGTGAGATCATTTGGGAACTTATGATATCATAAGAAATGTGGACAACACTTGTGTATCAAATTGGATGATAGAATGGAAGAAAGAAGTCAGCCTACATGTATACACTATCCTCTTACAATATATATATATGGGTCATTCCAAGTTTTACTGGTCAGGGGGGGCCTGGATCAAGAATCTACAAACTCAGTATTTCTTAATAACATTATATTTTATTGTTAGCTTTTATCTTGGCTTATTAAAAAGTTTCATTCAAGGATCCAACTCCTAGGGGGTCAGTTTTTATCGCAGATGCTGTAAAACCTTCTAAAAAGGGGGTACGTTAATGATCGTAATCAATCAAACATGAATAACACTACTAATAAGAGGCCTGGAAACACCAAATATTGTGGCCAGACTGGTACAATACATGACTTTATGTATACCAAAAAGCTAAAGTGAGGCCCAAAAACTCTTGAAGTTACGCATAGGTGGATAAATTGGAAAATGTGAAAATTTGTGAATTTCTTTTACCATTTTTTAACTTTAGCCTAGCTCATTCAGAATCCTTCATACAATGACTATATTAACTGTCCATTGTCTCTAGTAGACCTACTGTACATAATAATTAGAATTGGCCTGATATATCATACCTATACTTCATAGTTGGTGCTTGCGTAGAGGCCATTATATTACACATATTATCATTAACGTACCCTATTTGTTAACCTCTCAAAGAATGGCCACAGCTCATCTATACATCATCATATGCCATTGTTATCACATACACCATCGCAAGAGAGGTTGTACTACCTATCTAGAGTCATTTAACCCTGCATAAGGCCCATCTTGGGTGTTTAATATCACTTTGAAAATTAAAAATCACAAAATTTCTACACTTCTCGCAAAGCATGCATGCCATGGGGTGCTAAAATGCATCTTTATATACACCAAATAGTATTTTCTCATAAGCCAAACATGTCTATGATTGAATACAAATAATAGAAACACCATACAAGATGATAGGCTGGCACTATAACAATAGAACTTTAACCATCTCAAAATCCTCCTACCGGTCATTAACGTACCCCATTTGCTAACCTATCAAAGAATGGCCACAGCTCACCTATACACTATCATATACCATTGGCATCACACACATAATGAGTAAAGAGGTTGTACTACCTATCTAGAGTAATTTTAAACATACATAAGGCCCATCTTGGGTGTTCAATATCACTTTGAAAATTAAAATCACAACTTTTTCAACACTTCTCGCGGCCTTCGCTTGCAGCACAGTACAAAAATATACACTTATATACCTTAAATACTCTTTCCTGAGGGTAAATGAGATCATAATACATATATACAGTCATTTAACCATTGATAAGGGCCATCTTGGGTGTTTAATATCACTTTGGAAATTAAAAATCACAAAATTTCTACAATTCTCGCAACGCCTGCATGCCATGGCGTACAGTATAATGCCTCTACATACCTCAGATACTCTTTTATAATAAGCCAAACATCACTACTATTGAATAGAAATGTTAGAAATACCAGACCAAGTGATAGGTTGAAAATATAGAATTTTAACTTTGTTAATGTCAAAATTGCTCGTACCGGTCATTAACGTACCCCAGTCTTTAACCTATCAAAGAATGGCCACAGCTCAACTATACACCATAATATACCATTGGCATTGCACACACATTGACAAAAGAGATTGTACTACCTATCTTGAGTCATTTAAACATGCATAAGGCCCATCTTGGGTGTCCAATATCATTTTTAGAATTAAATATCACAAAATTTCTACATTTCTCGCAACATCTGCATGTCATGGAGTGCTAAAATGTATCTTTATATACACCAAATAGTATTTTTTGATAAGTCACACACCTCTACTATTGAATAGAAATGTTAGAAACACCATACCATGTCATAGGTTGACAATATCGAATTTTAACTTTGTTAATGTCAAAATTGCTCGTCCCGATCATTAACGTACCCCAGTCTTTAACCTATCAAAGAATGGCCACAGCTCAACTCTACACCATCATATACCATTGGCATTGCACACACATTGACAAAAGAGATTGTACTACCTATCTTGAGTCATTTAAACATGCATAAGTCCCATATTGGATGTCCAATATCACTTTTAGAATTAAATATCACAAAATTTCTACACTTCTCGCAACATCTGCATGTCATGGAGTGCTAAAATGTATCTTTATAGACACCAAATAGTATTTTTTGATAAGCCACACACCTCTACTATTGAATAGAAATGTTAGAAACACCATACCATGTCATAGGTTGACAATATATAATTTTTACTTTGTTAATTTCAAAATTGCTCGTACCGGTCATTTTGACATTAACAAAGTAAAAATTCGATATTGTCAACAAATCACTTGGTAAGGTATTTCTAACATTCTATTCAATAGTAGAGATGTGTGGCTTACTATAAAAGAGTATCTGAATGCTATAGTGATATTATAAACTATCCACCTACCTCCTCACTCCCGTCGGGGGACGAGAAGGACACCCGCTGGTACCTGGGGCGAGGGACGAAGGGGAGGCAAAAGGTCAGCTTCCCGAGCCCCTTGCCCCGGCCCCCTGCGGGCGTCCCTCTTCCCGCTGCCGCAGGTGCCGGTGCGGAGGCTGCAGCCGGACGTGGAGCCGCCTGCTCCGCTGCAGCCCCGGGAGCCGCCTGCTCTGGCACCAACACCGCAGCAGCGGTCGCAGCTGGGGTGCCCCTCCCAGTGCCTGCCTTGGCCTTCGGTCTCCCTGTTGGTGTGGGTGGGAGCGGCGGGAGGCCCAGCTTCTTCCGTCTCTGAATTCAGAAAGGGAAAGACACATTAAGTAAACTGTCACACTGGCGAGTTACTCGCAGCAGTGTTTTGACTTAGCATTTACAGTATCTGCCCCTTGAAATTTGTATACTTATTAACATTCTTAATCTCACATCACAATAAAATGTTACCACCAGAGTAGCAGATTTTGAGGCACCACAGAGACTGAGAGGTCTGATACACATAATGTGAGAGTTTCGTTGGCCATGAGGATATAACCTCAAACACCGTAAGGTATCCACTTTCACAAAGTGTCTATTGAATTCATTGACCTTGCAGATGTGCAGTGACTCCAGCTACTGGGTATATAAATTGTGAGACTAAGTGATAACAAGCATTTCCCCTGCCAGGTAGGCCCAAAGGTATTTAAAAAAAAAGTGCAGTCAGTCAAAATTGTACAGTTAAATATGACTTTTGATGTACAGCTTAAAGAAATGTTTTTTTTTACCTTGATTATATGCTTTTATATTGAGCATGTAAATTATGCATTCAATAGGTGCATTCAATGAATTTCAATAATAATGGAAAATTATCAAACCTTGTTCTCTTTCTGTCTCTCCCGGTATGCCTTCTTCCGGGCATGGAGCATCTCGCGCCGCCGCTGTTCCTCAGCAGGGTCTTCCGCCAGTCTCTCCTTGTCCTTCTCTCTCTGGCGACGCGAGATCTCCGCCCGGTGGGCATCGTAGGCGGCCGCCCCCATCTCCTGCCGCAGCTTGGTCTCGTACTGGGCCGAAGCTGCGGCATGGAGCCGGGCCGCCTTCTCCCGGTCCTCCCGGTCCTCCTGGTCCTCCAGGTCCGGAGCATCAGCGGGAGTGGGCTCCCACACACTCCTCTTAGGGCGACGGGGGGGGGGGGGGTCGCCCCCACCGCCACTGGGGGCTACGTCAGCCATCTGCAAAAATGAGAAGAAATACATTAAATAAAAAGGTAAATAGTGATTAAACAAGTTCCTATATGCTGACAAAGGATGTACAACAACGCCAAAGATTTTATCAGAGGTTTTTATGCTGATATGGTAATTCATAGTGAGGAAATCAGTAGATTTTAAGATAATAAGGAATTTTTTAGTGTTTGAATACTGATAAAATATACATAAATAAATAGGAAAAAAATATTCATCATGTTCCTATATGCTTACAAATGATGTACAGTAACCCCGGAAGTTCAATCAGCTGATTAATTGCTAATATGGAAATTTATACTGACAAAATATAAGGAAAATGCTGAAATATACCCACCACAAAAATTCTTTGGAAAAAAAGTATTCAGTATCTAACTAATGGCACTTGTGTGAGTTAGAGGTACCATAGGGGCATGTCATGGTGAAATATGATGGAGCTATGTGCACTGGAAGTGCCACTTGTGTGGAAAATACAGAATAAGAAGGGGGGGTACGTTAATGATCGCAAAGGTTTATAACCACTCAGCAGTGGGGGCTTTGTGCAAGGGTGAGCTTACCTGGTCAACACAACAGAGGGGGGACATGTCTAACATACCCACCATAAAACATTCCCCTGAATCCAAGATGGCGACCAGTAGGCAGGCATCTTGCCACCGGGGTACGTTAATGACCGACGAGCACTATCTTCCTAAATTTGGCCACTATGGCTATGCTTTCGATCCCACAGGAGGATTAACACACCAAAATGCACAAATAGAGGTAGGAGAAGGAATATAACCCCAATAAAACATGGGATGAGCACAATTTTGGCTGTGAGGGGGCCTAAAAGTTCACGACGAGGCAGAAATTTGGCCATTCAAGACCAAATTGGGGTGGGGGGTCATCTCAAAACACCCAAACATGGCCCAAAATGCATCTTACACACGTAGGGGGTCCTATTCTAAAGGATTATCAACAATTTAGACCCAAGGGTACATCATCTCGGCCAGGAGAGGCCAAATTCTGCTTGCCGAGCGAAAAATCATTAACGTACCCCAATTTTGAAAATACAGCCTGGGGTGGCCAAAGCTTCACCCTGGGGCCCCGGG
Source organism: Acholoe squamosa (assembly GCA_949317995.1). Taxonomy (NCBI): domain Eukaryota; kingdom Metazoa; phylum Annelida; class Polychaeta; order Phyllodocida; family Polynoidae; genus Acholoe; species Acholoe squamosa. The sequence goes on from OX439040.1 coordinate 4,035,275, forward strand.
CTGCATCGCAGGCCTCACCCGGCAACACATTTTACCCCCTAGCATCCAAAATACATCGTTTCGGTACACAAAAATCGATCTACGGCCCCCCACAGACATCTCCAACAATATTTCATCGCAATTTCATGGAATTTCGTGGAATTTCCTTACCTTCTTCGCGTATTTGGGATGCGTTTTGCAGTGGAAGTCTGCTGGAAGTCTGCTATAAACAACCTGTGACCTCCTCTGAGCTGAAACACGGTACCCGGATGCAGGCCACTTCCGCCGGGCAACAGGAAGTTGTTTTTCTCTTCCCGCGCTGTTTTTCCTGCCGCCGATCATTAACGTACCCCTCTTACGAAGAGACCCCCCATACAGCCAAACCAGACTGTATTTGGCCACAATTCTTGTTCAGGCATGATCTATTTACTCTAAAAGTGGCCATAGACTGTGGGAATTGTATGTATTTGGTTTATTTTATTCTATTTAGAGGCAAAAGCCCGGGGTACGTTAATGATTGCGGTGTGCATTGAAAATCACTTATATGTGCCTGGCAAGGGTAATTCCCGGAGTACATGAAAATTTTTTTTATGTAAGACTCCCCCCTAGGGTACCTCTTAATTGCATATAATAAGAACACTGATAATATTCCCTAACCAGGTTAAATAGGCTCTATCATTAACGTACCCCACGTGAAAATTTATAATTAAATGCATATCTAGAGGTAAATTATGCCCCAAGACCCACCCAAACCATATGGAAATCTTAGCTGTGACCCCCCACTAAGGAATAAAAATATTATTGGTGGTGTAGAAGTGTTTCCCTTGCTATTATATGCCCAAGAAGCCACCTGACCAGTAAAACCTGGAATGACCCATATATATATATATATATATATATATATATATATATATATATATAAACACACACACACTATATATAGCTACACAGCAACAAGTGGTATATCTATAAAAAAAGTTGAAAACCATTACTCACCCCTCATAGCCCTGTCCGGCGTACTCCCCTGCATTCACTCTAAGCAGCCGAGAATTATCCAAAACTCCAAACAGCAGTAGAATAATCCCACACACCTTGGTAATCATCCTTCCTTTTGTAACCTCCAGCCCCCAAAGGTGGCGGCCGGGAAAATAAGATCAAACCAATCTCCCGGCACTTCCTTAGTCCTTTTGTGCCTGATGGTAACACCAAGTGCAACCTCCCACTGCTTTCCCACCCAAACTGTGGTGGATCACTGAATGGACGCAGTTTTGTCTTCTGCTTGAGTAGAGCAGTGTCTGTAGCTACGTCTGTGGTTCTGGTGATGACCACTAGGTGTCTGGAGCAGCTCACGAGCAGCGGCCAGCTGTGAAGGAGTGAGTGAGTTGGTGGGTGCTTTACTAAGAAGGAAATAGCGTGAATGCTCTATTCAAATAGTGCTGGGGGACACTCAGACTGTTGTGCTATATTGAAGTGAGATTCAGTATAATGCTGTCATTAGGGCTGGAGATTGGTGCCTGCAGAACTATGACAGTTTTACAAAGAAATCGTACATAATTCTGTCATTTCCACCTCTCTAATTACGCCTTAGGTGCTTGATAAAGGAGGAAAGACCTTGAATGCTCTATTCAAACGTTAAGGGTTGCTGATGCATTAATGGATCATGCCCATAGGTCGTCATGATAGGTCGCCTATGAAGTACTGGCAAGATGGCTCGCCAGCACTTCATTGCAGCATCATAAAGTGATGGCGAGTAGACTCACCAGTACTACTCTACTGGAACCCTACATTTATAGTGTCTCTAGAGCTAGCACAGGTCTACCAGTTCCCACCAAATTATACACATTTCTGTCATTTGCACCTGTCTAATTGGGAATTTTACAACAAGGGCCCACGGTCAGCATATGTGCCTCGTTATAATAACAGTGGTGGGACATGCAGCCCCAATATCCAATAAGTACTATTATCAAGACTGACAAATTAAGCTAAGCTATATTTAGCTAGGCACATGGCTCTCTGTATGAACATAACATAGAGATACTAATCAGGCACTTATTTTGATGGGCTAATAAATGTTTTAGCATCAATGTATACAGATCTGTTTATCCGATATATCAACATGACCACTCTCTGACTAGTCAGGAATTCTACTCCTGGACATATCTGCGACAGTATTGTGTGAGGGAAAGTGCCTGTTTGTAATATCTATATAGCCATTAGAGATAAGAAACTCTTCAAGTGGTTTATTGTTCTATAGGTAATCATGGATCAGGCTCTTGTTCTACACAAATTCCTGATTAGATAAATCAATAAAGATTGTTCTCATACTTTGCTAATAAGCCATGGTTTATACAAAAATCTGAGTAATTAGAATTACCCCCTTAAAAAAGGGGTGGAACTTGGATAAAAAAAATCTAATAACCCTAAAACTGGTTTAAAAAAACATCCCCATCTGCATCTTATAGATCTTCAACAATAACACAGGATGTTCCTTGTAGGTTATTTCAACTTCTATGCCAAGTACTTTCATTGTCAGTAGATCTTTGCATAAATATCATAAATATCGAAGTGGTTGTGTAGTAATAGCAGTAGCTGCGTAAAAAGTGAACAGCCATATTTGATACACATTTTTTTTAAATAATGTACTAACCATTTTCCAATCTTGAAAATGACTGTTGAATCTACCAGAAAGTGCAGTGTCCGCAAAGTCAAAAATCTTGCACAGGCCAACTTGGCCGGTGTTGAAGCCCACTATACGGGACATTTTTCCATACACCAGCCAATGTTATAAAAATTTGTAGTATGTACGGTTAGAACTGGGCACTCTAAATCAATTCTCAAACAGTTTAATCAGTACAGGTTTTATGTTGTAAAATAAGGGAAAATTCAACAATGGCCAAAATGGCCTGTGTGGGAATGGTTTACACTGGACATTTTTGACTTACGCCCAAAATGTCCGGTGTGGCAGGTGTACTTCGCAGACACTGAATGTGTACAGCAAATGACCATATTGGTGATACAGTGGAGCAGTGTCATGATAATGCACCAATGCACTGCAGGTCTATTAAGTATATCCATGCTCATGAATGCTATTGAATCTGATGGACAGGATATAGGTAGTCCCATATAATATGTATAATGTACAACACAATTAATTGGAATAATCTTGCAAAATCAATGCATAGGCTAGATCAAAAATGCATAGATGTTGTGATCCCACAATCTCGCAGAGGATGATTGAGGCCAGGGATGCTATATATAGAAAGGCTCCTCGACCTCTGTGAGTGGCCCGAGGTCAAGACCTGTTGGATCATTAGTCTAGAGAATACTTATATGATTACAAAGCAAAGAACACAGATTTGCTACATTTGAACAAAGGAGTGCAGAGGGCAGCAGCTAAGACTACCCACTAATTATTCACATAGAGGGCTATCATACAAGCACACCTTATTGAATCACTGCTCTGGTGGCTATTGTGACTATGGTGAAAATCCTAAGATCAGCTGGTAAGATTTGGCCCATTTCCAGTCGTAGCTGGTTGAACCTGTCATAGAATCTATTGAAACAAGGTCCTGATATGGGTAGTTATATCGGGTATCTATCAGCCCAAAGCTGAAGTAGAAAAGCATTTTAATTTGTGAAGAGTTATATGGATTGACTCCAGTCAAGTTGTTTTCAGCCTATTAATTGGGCCAAGTAGCTTAACATGTTTTACCTAACTAGGGCGTTGTTGCTTTAGTCATTGTTTCTAATGTCAAGAGCCTGTTTCCTTTAAAAGTCAATTGCCTCAGGCAATTACTATAGTCATGTCTCACTTTACCGGAAATCTATGTTTCATATAAATATTGACTGGTTCCTGGATGGACTAGTTCTTTGAATCAGAATTACAAAAGAATTCAATGGTTATGATAGAGATGTGTGCCTGATAAGTGAATCAGCCAAGTTTTTGAAGACTGGTATACTGATACTGTATCCCTGACCCATCCATATATTTCTTAATTGTGTGTTTCCTTCCCCTGTCAGAGTCTACATCTTGTGAGTGTTCTGCAGGGTCATGTTAAGCTGCTGTATGTACCATTGAAGCGCAAAATAACGGTGCGTGTACTTTGCCCATGTATGCCATATATGTTGAATACAGTCCTGGTAAATAGCGCATTATGATACACTATAAAAGGATGAGAGGTTTGGTGTTATGCACCAATCAAGTGTCTGTATTGGTGAATAAGATGAGAAATGAACATACACCTTGTGACAACACAAAGTCCCTACAGGATTAGCTGATGGGTTTTATTCCTCAGGGACAGGAACGTTGGTAACCTGGGTCCTTGTCTGTGACCTCTTGGCAATATTGGGAAGGAAATACAATTATGGTTGGTGAATTCCTTTTGTTGTACTATTGACTTTTGAACTTTCAGGAACGCAGAGTTTCGCACTCACTCTGTTTTAGACCATACTGTGAAAAAGGCCATCACTATGAGTGCCAGCCGTCATCCATTACAGGTGAATGGGGCCTCAGGAATTCTGCTTACAGCGCTGGATGCAGGGCCAATAGATAGGATGGAATGATAGATGTGAATCCATATCCTTCAGTTATCACGAATCAGTTTGGAAATTCCATAACTGTGTTTTTAACTGAATATAAATGATGGTGATTGAAATGTGGTTGGGTCGAAAAGAAATCTGCACTTCTGGTTGGGGCTTACAAATAAATGTGGGAGAGGGGACCATGTTCACTTTTTTAATCATAAACAAAATATTCAGTTCTCAAATATCCATCTGATTAGTAAGCAGTCCTCAAAGCCCAATTTGAAAATAATATATTCCCTCACTTGATAAGAAGCTCCTACTAGGGGACTAAGCCATTAGGTTTCAGAATAAGACATTTCATGCATAAGTACATTTCTCTGGGTTGTTCTGCAGTTAGTTTTAAATGAAACCTCTTTTTCCATTGATTGGAAGTAGTCCAATTTGAAAGAACAACAGAGCAAAATTTGAGATTTGAGTTTTCTACTGTTGTATGTTGCTCGAAAACATTAAATTCATTTTTAGATGATAATTGATATAAAGCAATAATTTATATAACAATTGGATATATATTTTGCAAAAGGCATAAAGCAAAAGAAAGATATCAGTCAAACATGATATGTCCCAATAACAGATATCAGTTTTGCACTTTTACAAATTTAAATGTCCTTTATATCAAAATGACAAGACATAGAATAGTTATTGTTGGTTATACCACGATTTCTGGGTCACACAGTGCTTTTTGGTGGCTATTCCCATACACATATCTGTCGATATTGCACACCCTATAGGCCGTAACATCAATTTTGGAAGGCGTGCGGTTATCAATGTAAGGCGTGCGGTTATCCATGTAAGGCGTGCGGTTATCCAGGATAACCGCACACCTCTCATGTCCTCCCATGTCATATGTTACATGTTAAAACCAACAGACTTTTTCATAGCCATGGTAGGGATCGAACCTGCAACCTAAGATTCCTAGTCCAACCCCCTATGCATTGCGCCACAGGGATTGACGAGAAATGCTTGGTTCGAACCAAGTCTGGATATGATACAAAGCCGTGTGCGCTGTCGCTGTCCGCTGCCGCCGTGCCAGGTAAGGAGGTGTATTTAGTATAGAAAAATAACAGCGAGATGCGTTTGGAGGAGGGGACACGGTGGTCTAGCGGTTAGCGCATTGCGCTCAGCTGTGAGAGGTCCGCAGATCGAATCCCGGCCCGGACGCGTTTTTTTTCGTCGTGTGCGCTGTCGCTGTCCACTGCCAGGCGACGAGGTGTATTATACATAAACATAACAGTGAGATGCGTCTTTTTTCACTGTGTGCCCTGTAGCTGTCCGCTGCCGGGCGACGAGATGTATGTACACTATTCTTTGCCGTGTGCCGCTGCCAAGCCTAGCTGACACCGGGGCTGCCGCTGTCCGCTGCTGGGCGAGGAGGTGTATGTACCGATCGTGTACACACAATGGCTGGCATCGAGTCCCGGGGAGGGGGAATAATTTTTGTTTTCAACTTGAATTTATTGGTATAATATTGATTATTTGTTGGTTTCGTGGTATACGGCCTCGTGTCATTATCCTTCACTAACCCACACTCGTCATGAGTTATCCATTGGCTACTTGTTCAATAACCTAATGTAAAATCTCAACCGCTCTCCTTGGACATTTTATATTATCTGATATGTGGATCTGCAGGCAGGTATGACCAGATGATAAAAGGATATGATAGGAAATGGTGATACGGCCAGCAATTGTTTGCCTTACACCTACAAAGTAATCCTAGACCTCTAATTACATTTCCCTATAGATGTATCACTGGTTGGTGTGCTTTTCTATGGATACACAATTATAACCTAGGAGTGCACTTTCATTAACGTGATTCCGTTCTCCCATTGACAATTGTCATATAATTATATCACTCTGCAACTATCATTTCCAAGTACTTATTGCCTTATTGTTCCCAGGTGGTTTGACGTCGGGCTGACAAATGGGAGCCATCTTATCTAATCTGGCAAAGTAGCCACAATCTGATTACTGTTAACCCTTCAAGAGTGTAGAGGATGGTGAAAATATCTAGGATCACCGGGACTCGAAGCAGGATCTCTGGCATGATATTCCAGCATGCTAACCATTACACAATGATCCATTGCCTGATAATTCCACCTTCCAACTACACCTGGATCGGTATGATACACACTAGGGGAGCAGTGACTACCAGGTAACTGGCCCCTGAGGGTCAATCTACCAGGCACAGGGATTTCTGGTCCCCTACAAGAGTAATGTGCACAATGCAAGAAGCTCTAGATCTAAAAACACCACAGGTGGCTTATAGAGCTATTAATTACTCAGGATCCAAGACAGACACAGGGGGCTCTTCCCTCATATATCCTTAACTACAGCACACCTATAAAAGTAAGCCCTTATTTTACTGTGACCACCTTCCCAATACAATTTCCAAGCCAGCATTCCCTAATTGCTTCCTGATGGTTTAAGGTGGGCTGGCAGGTGGAAGGAAGGTGATTTAATCAAGCAAAGCAACCACAATTTGACTTTGTGTTAAGCCTTCAAGGGTTACAATAGCACAGTCATGCAGCATGTCCTTTGGATGGTGACTTGCATGGTGCATGATTGCAGTGTAAGTAAGACCAGAGTATACTGAAAAAAGTCTTCCTGACAAAATGACATGTATATCCATGTCAACTTGATTTGACACAGAGAGCACATGTCATTGGGACATGGCACATATGTCACCATGACAACTGTCTTTATTACACATGTCAAGTGGAGTTGACGAACCAAATGTGAGAGTGTCAACCTTATTCAACATGCCTTTCACGCATGTCATGTGGGAGACAATTGTGACCTGTGCAGTATGCGTCAAAGCGATCAGTCCTCTTTTCTCTGTGTAGGACTCACGAGAACCTCATTGGTGCATTATGCCAAATAGAGATGGCACAGGAGGACATTTCACTTCTAGAATTTTGTGTGGGGGTCAAATTATTTGCCAAATTCCTGAGAATAATTGCCTGGATTGCCATCAACTGTACTAAGGTACCATTATGAGTCCTATGCTTCCTGTTCAGGGCATGCACCAGCACCTTTGGTTACTGAGAGCATGCCTTATTCCACAGATGCTTACTCAGCATCTCATCACATGCCCAGGCCTGCAAAGCCAACCAATGACTCTCCCTGTATTGCCTTTACCAATTGGGTTATGAGCCTGTATTGCTTTGATATGCTCTGATAAGAGTAGCCATATTGAATATCTGCCAATCTAACTGAGAAATTTACATGGGTCTAGAACTGCTTTGAATAGTTGGGCACCGCCTATGTTATTTTTTCTTCTTCCAAGATTTTAGGACCTCTGTGCACAGCTTTGGTATTCCATTTCTTGGCAGAGCCCTGACAGTTTAATCTGCAAGCACATGTTTAATATGGTCTTTCCAATCAGAAAGGGTTCAATCACATAGGGAAAGGGTTCAGGAATACTGGGAAAGGGTCCAGGACCATGGGGAAAGTGTCCAGGACCACAGGGAAAGGCTTCAGGACCACAGGGAAAGGGTCCAAAACCACAGGGAAAGGGTTCAGGACCATGGGGAAAGGGTCCAGGACCACAGAGAAAGGGTTCAGGAACGTAGGGAAAGGATCCAGGAACATAGGGAAAGGGTCCAGGACCACGGGAAAGGGTCCAGAACCACAGGGAAAGGGTTCAGGAACATAGGGAAAGGGTTCAGGAACAATGGGAAAGGGTCCAGGAACATAGGGAAAGGAGAAGAGAGACGAAAACAATTACTCTTCCTAACCTACCTATTACCATTCCTCCTTATCACTTTATTGAGGCCCCTATCATAGATAAAGCTGGTCTTCATCTTGTGAGTGTTCTGCAGGGTCATGATAAGATGCGGGTCTAACTCTTTAAGTATGAAGGTGGTGAGCTTGTTGAGCAAACTGTGCAATGTCCAGCTAGTTCTGGACAGGAATCCTGCAGCTCTGTGATGTTCTGTTCATTGCATACACAGTGTAGATCCCCTTGATTAGGTATGCATGGTGGGATGGGAGGGAGCCATCTTCATATATAGGGAGATGAGCAAGGTCTGCACGAGAGGAGAGGAGAGGAGGGGAGAGGAGAGGAGAGGAGGGGACAGGGGAGGAGAGGAGAGGAGGGGAGAGAAGAGGAGGGGAGAGGAGATGAGAGGAGGGGAGGGGAGAGGAGAGGAGAGGAGAGAAGAGGAGAGGAGGGAAGAGGAGGGGACAGGAGAGGAGAGGAGATGAGGGGACAGGGGAGGAGAGGAGAGGAGAGGAGGGGACAGGGGAGGAGAGGAGAGGAGAGGAGGGGAGAGGAGAGGAGAGGAGAGGAGAGGAGAGGAGAGGAGAGAAGAGGAGAGGAGGGAAGAGGAGGGGACAGGAGAGGAGAGGAGATGAGGGGACAGGGGAGGAGAGGAGAGGAGAGGAGGGGACAGGGGAGGAGAGGAGAGGAGAGGAGGGGAGAGGAGAGGAGAGGAGAGAAGAGGAGAGGAGGGAAGAGGAGGGGACAGGAGAGGAGAGGAGATGAGGGGACAGGGGAGGAGAGGAGAGGATAGGGGACAGGGGAGGAGAGGAGAGGAGAGGAGGGGAGAGGAGAGGAAAGGAGAGGAGGGGACAGGAGAGGAGAGGAGGGGACAGGAGAGAAGAGGAGAGGAGGGGACAGGGGAGGAGAGGAGAGGAGAGGAGGGGAGAGGAGAGGAGAGGAGAGGAGGGGACAGGAGAGGAGAGGAGGGGACAGGAGAGGAGAGGATAGGAGGGGAGGGGACAGGAGAGGAGAGGAGAGGACAGAGGGTTGCTTGGAGTGTTTTTCTTTGGATAAAATTATAAATACTACTAAGGAGCTTACTACATCGGAAATGATATCAAAATAAACCATGAGGAGAAAGCGGGTGCTTGGTGCGCTTTTCTAGGAATACAAATTTATAACCTAGGAACACACTTCCCTGTAAGTACCTCCATTCACTTGTATTTTCAATGGGAGATATACGTAAATCATATTACTCCCAAGTCATTATTCACTAATTGTTCCCAGGTGGTTTGAAGGTAGGCTGACAGATGGAAGCCATGTGATTTAATCTGGTACAGTAACCACAATCTGATAGGAGAAGTCACGTCATGTAATAGCCCAATCCAGGCAAAGCTTATTATCGCCCGCTGGCCTTTTCTTTGCCCTTGGATAATTTTTTAAACAATGAGAGTTAAGCCATTATATTTCATATGTGGTTGGTGGGGGTTCAATTGAAACATTGGTAATTTTAGTTACAAAGCAAAAGTTATTTTACGACATAGTTTATTGCCAGACTTAGGCTCCCTTTTAGTGTTCAATGTAATAGACAGCAAAGAGGCACTTCATTAGTGTGGGTCAGATGCTTGATGGTGGGCCTCGTGTGTACCTCTTTAATGGCAGAATACTGCAGTAAGATCTCTAATGGCAGAATACTGCAGTAAGATCTCTAATGGCAGAATACTGCAGTAAGATCTTCAATGGCAGAATACTGCAGTAAGATCTGTAATGGCAGAATACTGCAGTAAGATCTTTAATGGCGGAATACTGCAGTAAGATCTGTAATGGCAGAATACTGCAGTAAGATCTTTAATGGCGGAATACTGCAGTAAGATCTGTAATGGCAGAATACTGCAGTAAGATCTTTAATGGCGGAATACTGCAGTAAGATCTGTAATGGCAGAATACTGCAGTAAGATCTTTAATGGCAGAATACTGCAGTAAGATCTTTAATGGCGGAATACTGCAGTAAGATCTTTAATGGCGGAATACTGCGGTAAGATCTTTAATGGCAGAATACTGCAGTAAGATCTTCAATGGCAGAATAGTGCAGTTAGATCTGTAATGGCAGAATACTGCAGTAAGATCTTTAATGGCGGAATACTGCAGTAAGATCTGTAATGGCAGAATACTGCAGTAAGATCTTTAAAGGCAGAATACTGCAGTAAGATCTTAAATGGCAGAATACTGCAGTAAGATCTTTAATGGCAGAATATTGCAGTAAGATCTTCAATGGCAGAATACTGCAGTAAGATCTTTAATGGCAGAATACTGCAGTAAGATCTTCAATGGCAGAATACTGCAGTAAGATCTCTAATGGCAGAAGACTACAGTAAGATCTTTAATGGCAGAATATTGCAGTAAGATCTTTAATGACAGAATACTGCAGTAAGATCTTCAATGGCGGAATACTGCAGTAAGATCTTCAATGGCAGAATACTGCAGTAAGATCTTTAATGGCAGAATACTGCAGCAAGATCTTCAATGGCAGAATGCTGCAGTAAGATCTTTAATGGCAGAAGACTACAGTAAGATCTTTAATGGCAGAATATTGCAGTAAGATCTTCAATGGCAGAATACTGCAGTAAGATCTTCAATGGCAGAATACTGCAGTAAGATCTTCAATGGCAGAATATTGCAGTAAGATCTTCAATGGCAGAATACTGCAGTAAGATCTTCAATGGCAGAATACTGCAGTGAGATCTTTAATGGCAGAATACTGCAGTAAGATCTTTAATGGCAGAAGACTGCAGTGAGATCTTTAATGGCAGAATACTGCAGTGAGATCTTATCTGTGATGCCCTCCTCCCTGCCTATAAGAAATACCTCCTTTAGGATGCCCTTATCATGATGCACCAATGAATTGCTTGGCTTGATGTACAAATGATGTGCTCATTATGATACAACAATAAAGTGTTCAGCATTATGCATCAATAAAGTGATTGGTATAATGTACTAATGAAGACCATAGCATGATGCACCAATCAAATGCTGGTAGGATGCAGGGTTCAGCACTGACAAAACACTGTGACAAAGTACAAGAAATTGAGGGGATGCTGTGACATCTAAAGGGTTAATAATACACCTGTCTGTGGACACCCTGTTATCAGGTAAAGGAGGATGGTTACAGAGGAGGACAGTGTCCTACATCTGCCACTCACACTTAGTCCATCAGTGCTACATCCAGTGTACCATTAATTCATGCTACATGTGGCTGTCTCTTACCGTATAACACCCGACATATACCGAGGTAGTGAATCTCCCAATGGGTGCTGCCATTGCTGGAGCTTGTTACCGGTGAGTTATCACTACTGGGAGACTTTTGCCTGCCAAGAGGCCTGCACTCAGCAGTTGGAATTATTTCAATGGCTAATGACTATTACTATTAGGTCGCTATAAGCCATAGCCGATAAACGATTTCAAACTTGAGGTGTAGCTCATCACACTGAACTAAGGCGGTGGCTTATAACTACTTTTGTCACACACTCTTTCAGGTGCTCTTGTGCAACACCAAAGACAAAATCTAAGGGATACCAAGAAAGAGACTGCTGCAGGTGAGAACTAGCTTTTCCCATAGGGGCAACACACTCCTGATGGACTATGTGCAAATGGAAGAGGTGAGGGGCAATACTCTTGGGCTGTCATCATATAGACCTCCAGGAGGTTTTTGCGCATAAGCTGAAGAGAGCAGTAAGTAGGTACCCTCTCATGTTAAAAAGTCACGATCTGCTTCACCATTCAATTTTCACTCACCACATAAGACACCTGCCTTGTTTAGAAAGGTGTGTATTGCACAAGCAGGTACCATACTGTATGAGGTGTTAGTACTCTGGTTTCAGTAGCGATCATCTTCATTGATCTGACATGAGCACCTCGGCGCAAGATCAAAAAGACTCAGGACTGAAAAGAAAGTGAAAGATCATTGCAAAAATTCATATTTAGGTTTTCTGCAAGTGAGGCACTTCTAAGACAAAACTTTTCCCAATATGCAACACCCTCCTTGGTACCTAATAACAGGCTGATCCAATGAGGGGTGCCCACATCTAGACTTACCTGGGTAGATAATAACATCTGCACACACAGGTGGGCTCATTCTATGAGTATGTGAGCCTAACAGCAGTATGGTTCACGCTAACCCTCTAAGATTGTATTGATGATGGTATAATGCACAAATAGAGCATTGACGGATAAGCTTTCATCACACAAATGATGGTCCTGTGACTCTACGAGAAGGGGTAGGTCCCCTACACTGTAAAACTGAACGCAGCGAATCTTCAACCGCTATTTCTTACAGTGTACTAACAGAACAGGGGAGGTATTTCTTTAGGGAATCAGCAATGCAATGTAAGGAGGTATTTATGTTAGGGAACTGACAGGATATTGCAAGTGAGATATTTCTAAGGTGAGAGCAGAATATCACAGGGAAGCTATTGTAGTAAATAACTAGGACATCAAAAAACAGTGTTTGTCTGAGCAAATCAAGATGAGATTTAGAGTGCAGGATAATTACTTTGTTTTTAATAATAAATCCAAGCATTTCAAGAAACATCGTCTCCTTTGGAATTTTCTCATTTTGAAATTAAATAGCCCACCAAGGGCAAGACGACAAGAAAATATTATTCTGTGCAGCAATAAACATAGCCTACATGATAAACAGTCTGTTATTAGTCATAGTATCTCTCATATGACTCCTGGGGAGGTCTGTGTCTATGTGTCCACAGTCCTCAGGATGATAGGTATATATGGTGTAAAAGGTATAAGAGGACACAGGAACAGATGGAGCCAGGTGTGCCTGAATATGTGACTTCAAAGGCTGACAGCGCACCATCGGCAGACCTTAGCATGGCTAGGCACGTGTCTATCTATGTAAACTAAACATAGGCAAACCAAACATGCAGATCACTTCTCTGGAGCTATAAATATTTTAGCATCAATGCACAGAGATCTATCTATCCAATATCAACATGATCACTCTCTGACTAGAAGTCTACCCTGGGAAACAAGTTATAAACCTACATAATAATACAACTGTATTGTATGAGGGGGAATACTTGTTTGTAAGTAGTTTAAAGTGCTATATTATCATGAATCAGGTATAGAGAATTTATATTCTACACACATTACTGATAGGATAAATAAACAAAGATTGACTCCAGTTAAGTTGTTTTTCAGCCTTTCAATCTAGCCAAGCACAAACATTCTATCTGCTCTCTAAGTCTTGACAAAGTTTACCTAATCAGAACTTTGACATTTTAGTCATTGTTTCGAACTTCAAGAGCATGTTGCTTTTAAAAGGCAATTGCCTTAGGCAATTATAGCTCCTGCTCTGACCATAACCTTTTGTCCTTATTTCTGTGTTGAGGTCCTTTTACTGTCAGAGATAAACCTGGTCTTCATCTTGTGAGTGTCCTGCAGGGTCATGATAAGCTGCTGGATGTACCATTTCAAGTGGCATAGTCCGATGGTTGGGGCGAAAAAATCAATCTTCTCTAAAATGAACCAGAATGTTCACATAGATCATACTTCCTATGGTGACTACTTTGGTGGCTCTCCTTCCTCATTGTTAAACTCATATTTGAAAGAATTGCCAGATGTATACCCCATTTCCTACTTTTGGCGTGCATGCCAAAACTCCATCCATTGGAAATACACTGTAAAATGCCTATGGCAAGGTCCATGGGACCCCCTTTTTAAGTGTGTATGAGCTAAAGGCAACAACAAATTGTCCACAAACCCCTAAATATGGTGTTATTACATTGTGTAAAACACATTTGAATAGAATTTGAAAAATGAAAAAGAATCTAGTATGCCATGTCCAGTTCCAGTGAAAAACCACACCATCATTTCTCAGTACTGTGATATCAATGAGCACTGGTCTCATATAAGCACCTCAAACAGTGGTCATGAAATAACCCCCTCAAATAAACCTTGTGTAAAGGTCAGAAATAAACACCTCCACCAATCTACCAGTGCTTGGGTATTTATTTATGATGATAATGTAACCCGTAATATTTTGACAACAGGTTGATAGACTCTAGATTATTGTCAGCATTATGCACTAATACTGCATGGAGCAGTTATTATACAGAGATCACATGAGAAATAATGGTAAAGGTGAACGATGAGCAGTTTGAGCTGAACGTTTCTTCACGAGCGCTCCTGCCCGTTCCGCACTTGGCCTATCGGCCTCGTGCGGAGCGGAGCGGGCAGCGCTCGTGAAGAAACTGGAAGCTCAAACTGCTCAGAGTTCATCTTTACATTTATATCAAGGTGTTTGAGTGACTAATTAATCAATATTTGATTAATAAGATTGAAATTAAATTCTTATTTACCCATCGTCATCGCGAAATGCTGACCTCCACCATTTTGAATGTTTATGTTTCAAAAAGGCTGCGCATGCATGGTGGACCTATGACATCATCGTGCGGATTTCCCGCGGGTTATTTAACGCAGGGGTGCAATACGGGGGGTTAGTGCTTTGTCAATGGGGCATCGATATTCACCTTGACATAAAAATCTAGACCTTGAGTCGACATGACATCCTCAAATCATTAGCTGATGGCCACCTGGGTCCTTGTCTTGGTTATATTGATAAGGAAATATAGATTTGTGTCTATAGGATCCATAGCTTTAGTTGGTGCATCCTTTTTTTTTTGTAGGATAGATTTGCATTCCACTATTTCATCCACATTTAAGGTACCTTGTCAGGAACTCGTAGTTCAGCACCAACTCTTCTATGCCTTGCTATAAAAGTGGCCATCATTACGAGTGCCAGCCTTCATCCATCATAGGTAAATGGGACTGCGGGAACTCTGCTTACAGCTCAGGAGGTGTGGATAATGGATAGGACGGGATGGTAGCTATGATTCCATATCCTTCAATTGCAACAGCTGTCATTTTTCAGCTCGGAAATTCCATTTCTGTGTTTTTAACTCATGTTTTAAATGTGGTAGGGCCAAGAAAGAAAATCAGTTTTTTTTCTCGTTGGGGTTCACAACAGTTTCAGGAGGAGGGATTGTGTTTATCTTTTTTATCATAAACGAGAGGATCAGTTCTCTGATAGCAATCCATAAGCAGTCCTCATACTTAAAATAGAAATCCCAATTTGAAAAACATTTTGTTCTCTCACTTACTGAGAAGCTACTATTAGAGGACTAAGCCATTAGGTTTTAGAAAGACTACAGAATAAATCCTGGTGGCTGTCAAACAGGACTAAATGTCAATATCATGCACAAGTATACCTTTCCTGTGGTTTTAAGCAGTGAGTTTAAATGAAACCTCTTTTTTCAATGACTGGAAGTAGCCCCAATTGAGAGAGCAACAGAGGGAGCTGAAATTAGATATCAAAGAGTTTTCTGCTGCCGGATGTTTCACAAAACATTGAATTCATTTCAATATAATAATTGATATGTAGAAATAAGTAGATCAATCTATTTTAGAGTGAGTAATAGATGTTTAACGCCATTTCAACAGCAAAGGTCATATTCATGGCGAGAACTAAATTACACAATTTCACAGAGGAATGTGTCAGTGCCCACACATATGTGCACCACACACATCCGAGGGGATAGGAAAGAGGAGATATAGACCCTTTTAAGTGGGCTAGGGAAGCCCATCTACTTTAGAATGCTTTGACAAAAAGCATTAAAAGTAAAAAAGAAAAGTCAAACATGAGATGTTCCAATAACAAATGTCAGTATTGAACCTTTACAAACGGGAATATGCTTCATATTAAAATGGACAAAATAGAATAATTGTTATTGGATAACCCAATATGAAATCTCTACTGCTCTGCTTGGAGATATATATCACTGTCAATTGTTTCCCCAAGACCAGCAAGTAATCCTAGACCCCTAATTGTATCTCTTACTCCACATATATAGCAGCGGAACAGTTCCCAAACATGACGCTGCCCTCCCCTCCACCTAAGGAGGCCCTCAGTGCTGCCCCCTAGGTGGTGCCCAACAGGCAGGGTGGTGGGTGTAATTGGACAGAAGGATTAACGGATGGCGCCGTGTTTGTCCAAGGTCTTTAGGTGTGCATGGTGGGAAGGGAGGCAGCCATCTTTGTGTGTTCAGCTTCACAAGCAGTGTCTCATCTGCTGTAGGAGAGGAGAAGGGGACTTCTTTGTGAACTTTTCTATAGATATAGATGTAAATTGGAAAACCCATTTTGAATATCCTCAAAGTTAAATACACCTGAATCTGCACAATCTTAGAACCATGTTGCATGTCTCATTCTCATATTAATTCCTCATTCCTCATAGTGTGACAACCAATATGGCAGCCAGTTTAGAAAAGAGGTTTTACCAGAGGATTGACGTATTTTTTTTTGCATGATTTATATCATAATATTTTGCAGAAAAAGAGGGTTGCTCAGTGTCCTTTTGCAGTGGACAGGAGTACACCCTCTCTTTATTCAACTTCTGGATCCATAACTGTAATATTACTATAGGGAATGACCAAGACATCAAAAAGCAGTGTTTTTCTGTGCAAATCAAGAAGAGTTTTAGAGCACAACACAGTATTTATTTCACACGTGTGCTGCCACTCCTAGTTCAAAGGCCAAATCATTACTCATTCTACCAACTTAGCAGGATCAATTATCGTCCAATCAAGCATGGTCAGGGTTCTTTATTATTTGTCGCTGTGAATGTATTGTAAAAGAGTGCAGGTGTCCTAATGTTTGCCAAGTATACACTCTAAGAAACAAAACGAAAACAGACCTGGACACATGTGGCCAGTCTTCCTAACCACAGGGACAAAGCCTGTTATCCTTATAACCCTTTAAGGGCCATTGATGCATTAATGCATTAATGCATCATGCTAATTGGTCGTCATGATGCACCAATGAAGTGCTGGCAAGACTGCTTGCCGGCACTTCATTGGTGCATCATGCCGACCCTCCAGGATTATGTATCAACCCCATAGGGTCGTCATGATGCCCCAATGAAGTGCTGACAAGTAGTCTCAGGAGCACTTCATTGGTGCATCATGCCGACCAATGGCCATGATGCACTTCCTCATCAGTGGGCTGTAAACCGTTAACCACATAAAGCTTCCTCTTATATTTACCTGTCTCCAAAGACATACGCCACTTAGAGGGTAAGTACACCTGTCTGCAGACGCCCTGTTATTTAGGACAAGAGAAGGCTAGAGAAGGATAGGCGATTCTCTCTCCTCTTCACATCTAGGGCCATCCGTTTTCTCACTGGAAACAATTAGATGATAAGATCCTAAACACTAAAAAAAACAGTGATTCTTTGGTAACTTTGAGAAAAGGTTTTCACCGTTATTTCCACGGATATTCAGTACTCTCAGTGACTTTATTGTAGAAATTACACTGGTTCACTGCAGCACATATTATGGTGGCCAACAAAATTCTTTTTTGTGCTGTCACTGTCAACCAAAAGAAAAATCATGCTGTCACTGTAAAGTAAGAAGTACCAACTGAAAAATAGAAAACTCACTGTCACTGTCAACTGTCAATCTAATGTGCCCTGACTTGTGACAGGTATATTTTAACATAGGGAATAGAAGACTATCCATACTTCAGTAGGAAGGAAGGAAAAAAGGAGGAAGGGAAGGGGGAACAAGATGGGAGGGTAGGCCGTAAGGGGGCAGTAGGGGGTGGTAGGGGAGGTCAGGTGGGGGTAGGCAGTGAAGTTGGGCATGGGTGGGGCCCCATCCCCACCCCTGCCCCAACCATGCCCTACCCCCACCCATGCCACACACACACACCCATGCCCTACCTCCCCATCCATGCCCTATCCCCACCCATGCCCCACCCCTCCCCACCAATAACCTACCCTAACCCATGCCCCACACCCATCCCATCCCTTCCCCCACCCCTGCCCCATCCTTACACCTACCCCAACCCCACCCCACACCTGCCCCAACCCCACCCCAGCCATGCTCCCCCACCACACCCCTGCCCCCCACCACTACCCCCCACTCCTGACCCCACCCCTGCCCCCACCGCTGCCCCCCACCCCCACCAATCTCCTCCCCCACCAATGCCCCGCCCCACCTATGCCCTACCCCACCATACGTCCCACCCCTGCCCAACCTCACCACCTTCCCCCCACCTTACCTCCCCTGCCCCTCCCCCTACTGCCCCCTTACGACCTACCCTTTCATCTTGCTCCCCCTCTCCCCTTCCCCTTCCCTCCCACCTTCCTTCCTTCCTTCCTTCCTTCCTTCCTTCCTTCCGTCCTTTAAGGTATAGCAAGGGTACAGGAACTGAGGGGGTCATGATCAGGTGCGCCTGAACATGTCTGGGACCTCTAAAAACCTGTCCATACCTCATAATAAATAGGAAACTAATGTTGAAATCGTTGTCCTGAAGTTGTCAAATATCCTTTGTGAGTTTGACAACATTCTTTTTCGACACCTTTCCGGGGATTAAGAGGGTTGGTGCAGCTGATGTCCCAGGGGGCCTACCTTCATTTCCCTTTAAAAAATGAAAGAGCATTTAACTGCAAGGAGCAGGGCACAGGAAATTGGGTTAGAAATTTAACCAATTTAAGGCAACAAAATACCTCCAGTTCATCCACTCACAGTAAAAAGATAATTTTTGAATCTCCAGGAATCCTGACTGAAGAGTGAACCACCTTAATTGAAAAGCACTGAACCAGCGTAGTTTTTACAAGAAGCCCTAGGTGGCAGTACACTCATACACAAATGTACAAGGAATCTCCGTGACAATAACAATGGATCTCTGGCAACTTTGGATTAAGAACTATGGCAACATTTTTTACAGTGCTGCCTGGACCATCATCAATAACTCCTTGAGAGTATTTCATGTTTTTTTGTGGAAGCTGCACCTTACAAACCTTTAGAAATGCCTCTCTCTGTCTGTCTCTGTCTCCCTCTCTGTCTCTCTCCCAGCATGGAGGAAGACACTTAGGGTTATTTTGGGTCCAAGAGAGATATTAAACACAAAACACTAATTCCTCCTCTGAATATTCACCAATGATAATTCTGGGTATATAATGAGTTATACAAGACCTTGTCATTCAGGCAAAACTAAACTGAAACTCATCTAAGATCCCTATATATGGTAAATTGGGGAAGAACATGTGTATCCATAAATATCTTAAATGATGTAAGAAACTGTTATGCTTTAATACTTGGAGGGAAATACCTTGTGAACAAAATCATTGGTAAATAATCTATTTCCTGTACACATTTGATATCTGGAGTTATTAATGGAGTTTCTGGTGTAAAACACCCACAGTGAAAAATCATCTTTCACTCGACCTACAGACCACAAATACCCCGAGTTATTTGACAAGTAGTGCTTGTATGGATGTAATCCTCACCCAAGGCGGCAACAGGGGAGGGGATGGGAGGGGTGGCCCGTGGAGGGGAGGGGACGGAGGGGGGTGGATGGAGCAATTTATCATATTGATGGGGAGATTTAAGACACAGTAAGGGAGTGGTCGTTATTTATCAACAGGGGAAAGGTGGGATTGAGTTGGTGGGGTTGTGAAACATTTGGGCTCCTCCTTAGGAGGGGGGGGGGTGGCATGAAGAATATTGCCTCTATTTAGCAAAAATGCCTGTACATGCTAGTATTATAGTTCAAAGCGGGGCATGAAAATTTTATGTGGCTTCAGTGGGGGGGGGGGCACAAAAGAATTTTACACTCCCTAGGAGCATAAAACTCCCTTTTCCCCTGGTGATAAATGATGACCGCTCTGTAATACTGTTAGCCCATGGCATTCTCCCCTCAACTTTTCAAGAGGATTTCAGTTCTTCTTTTTATATTTTGACTTATTAAAAGGTTGATACTGTCAACATGTCATCCTTAAAAAGGTAACTTAGGTAAGTGTGGGCAGATGGGAAACCCCTATCTTTACCATAATGATTGTAGACTATTTCTCCTGGTTTCATAAGAGGCGTTGGTGAATGTGAATTCTGTGTTGGCATCAGAAAGGTCCTAATTAGAGGAATGTGCCACTGTACATGACTGGTGCATTAGTATTGCCAGGTCCCCACTAGGTGGCATGGGGCGGCAGCATCACATACGGTACAGGTTTTTCTTGCATTGGGGTATCCTTTCTACCTGTCAATGCACTATTACCTTGAGTCAGAAATCTAGTAGATACCTTTGTCAGTTAAGGGCTGCTGATGGAGGAAGACTAGTGCACCAATGAAGTACTGGACAGTCCGCTCGCCAGCACGTCATCGGTGAATCATGCCAACCATCCGGGAGTTGTGTATCAACCTTGTAGGGTGAGAATAATGCATGAATGTAACCCTTACGAGTAAGTTGATGCATAATGCATTAGTTGTCCTTAAAGGGTTAGTTTATTATCAACATTTACAGGGTTTAGCACATGATGTGGTAGATTTGAAGTAGAAATCTATGTGGTCCCTTTACTAGGGGAAGAAGATCTACATCACACATTAGGTACCAATACGCACTTGTGGCATCATCTCAGCCTTTCAAGAGTGATGCTTTTATCAGTGCACGTCACTGATTGCAAGATAGCTTATACAATAATCTGCTATCTGTTATACTGATGTATTAATGCCTTAATCTGCTTTCTGTTATAATGATGTATTAATGCATTAATCTGCTATCTGTTATAATGATGTATTAATGCATTAATCTGCTATCTGTTATACTGATGTATTAATGCATTAATCTGCTATCTGTTATATTGATGTATTAATGCATTAATCTGCTATCTGTTATAATGATGTATTAATGCATTAATCTGCTATCTGTTATATTGATGTATTCATGCCTCAATCTGCTATCTGTTATAACGATGTAATAATGCATTAATGTGATATCTGTTATAATAATGTATTAATGCCTTAATCTGCTTTCTGTTATAATGATGTATTAACGCCTTAATCTGCTATCTGTTATAATGATGTATTAATACATTAATCTGCTATCTGTTATAATGATGTGTAATGTATTAATCTGCTATCTGTTATAATGTTGTGTAATGTATTAATCTGCTATCTGTTATAATGATGTATTAAAGGATTAATCTGCTATCTGTTATAATGGTGTATTAATGCATTAATCTGCTATCTGTTATAATGATTATTAAACGATTAATCTGCTGTCTGTTATAACGATGTATTAACGCCTTAATCTGCTATCTGTTTTAATGATGTATAACACCTTAATCTGCTTTCTGTTATAATGATGTATTAACGCCTTAATCTGCTATCTGTTATAACGGTGTATTAACGCCTTAATCTGCTATCTGTTTTAATGATGTATAACGCCTTAATCTGCTTTCTGTTATAATGATGTATTAACGCCTTAATCTGCTATCTGTTATAATGATGTATTAATACATTAATCTGCTATCTGTTATAATGATGTATTAATGCCTTAATCTGCTATCTGTTATAAAGATGTATTAACGCCTTAATCTGCTATCTGTTATAAAGATGTATTAACGCCTTAATCTGCTTTCTGTTATAAAGATGAATTAACGCCTTAATCTGCTATCTGTTATACTGATGTATTAATGCCTTAATCTGCTTTCTGTTATAATGATGTATTACTGCCTTAATCTGCTTTCTGTTATAATGATGTATTAATGCATTAATCTGCTATCTGTTATATTGATGTATTCATGCCTCAATCTGCTATCTGTTATAACGATGTAATAAATACATTAATCTGCTATTTGTTATAATGATGTATTACTGCCTTAATCTGCTATCTGTTATATTGATGTATTCATGCCTCAATCTGCTATCTGTTATAACGATGTAATAAATACATTAATCTGCTTTCTGTTATAATGATGTATTACTGCCTTGATCTGCTATCTGTTATAATGATGTATTACTGCCTTAATCTGCTATCTGTTATAATGATGTATTAATTCAGTAATCTGCTATCTGTTATAATGAAGTATTAATGCCTCAATCTGCTATCTGTTATAATGATGTATTGATACATTAATCTGCTATCTGTTATTTAGAGAATAGACAACGATCTTCTTCACATCAAGCTGTCTGTTGTCCTATAATGCACGAATGCATCTGAGTTTTACCCCTAGGGATACTTACTAACTTATCTAATTCATATGAAACTGATAATTCCTTAGCACAATAATTTCCAGTTGTATATCATGATGCCATTCATATATACTACTAACAATGAAATGGTCTGGAAACCTGTGTATATGAGAAAAAGGAGACAAATTATCAAATTGGATGATAGGATGGAAGAAGTCATTCTATGTGTATATACACTGACAATATAAAAACAATATACACTATCTACACTACCATAAATGAAGTATAAAACTATGATATAAACTATTACTCACCCCTCATAGCCCTGTCCAGTGTACTCCCCTGCATTCACTCCAAGCAGACGAGAATTATCCAAAACTCCAAACAGCAGTAAAACAATCCCACACGCCTGGGTAACCATCCTCTCTCCTTGTTCCGTCAAGCCCCCAAACGTGGCCGCCGGGAAAATAAGATCAAACCAATCTCTCCTCCCTCCTTTTGTGCTGAATGGCAGCCAAGTGCAACCTCTCACTGCTTTCCCGCCCTGCTATCTGTTATAATGATGTATTAAAGGATTAATCTGCTATCTGTTATAATGGTGTATTAATGCATTAATCTGCTATCTGTTATAATGATTATTAAACGATTAATCTGCTGTCTGTTATAACGATGTATTAACGCCTTAATCTGCTATCTGTTTTAATGATGTATAACGCCTTAATCTGTATTGATACATTAATCTGCTATCTGTTATTTAGAGAATAGACAACGATCTTCTTCACATCAAGCTGTCTGTTGTCCTATAATGCACGAATGCATCTGAGTTTTACCCCTAGGGATACTTACTAACTTATCTAATTCATATGAAACTGATAATTCCTTAGCACAATAATTTCCAGTTGTATATCATGATGCCATTCATATATACTACTAACAATGAAATGGTCTGGAAACCTGTGTATATGAGAAAAAGGAGACAAATTATCAAATTGGATGATAGGATGGAAGAAGTCATTCTATGTGTATATACACTGACAATATAAAAACAATATACACTATCTACACTACCATAAATGAAGTATAAAACTATGATATAAACTATTACTCACCCCTCATAGCCCTGTCCAGTGTACTCCCCTGCATTCACTCCAAGCAGACGAGAATTATCCAAAACTCCAAACAGCAGTAAAACAATCCCACACGCCTGGGTAACCATCCTCTCTCCTTGTTCCGTCAAGCCCCCAAACGTGGCCGCCGGGAAAATAAGATCAAACCAATCTCTCCTCCCTCCTTTTGTGCTGAATGGCAGCCAAGTGCAACCTCTCACTGCTTTCCCGCCCAAACTGTGGTGGAACGCTGAATGGATGCAGTTTTGTCGTCTGCTTGAGCAGAGCAGCGTCTGTGGTTCCGGTGATGACCATTAGGTGTCTGGAGCAGCTCACACACAGTGGCCAGCTGTGAGTGAGTGAGTGGGTGCCCAGGAGGAAAGAGCGTGAATGCTCTATTTAAACAGTGCCTAGGGGATATTTCACATCATCTCACGCTTGGACAGCTTCTTATTGTAATACGACTCACTGTGAGGGATCTACATTAGTGCCTACAGAACTACACCAGCAGGCCCACTGGATCCTTTATAATGCTACCATAAGCACTTGTCTAATTGGAAGAGGAAAGGTCGTGAATACTCAATTGAAACACTGGAGGAGCCTTCACAACATCCTATGGCTGGATGGCCTGAAACCAAGATGGGTTTAACTATAAGGCTGCCTGGTTATATGGCCCTTTCATCAGCTATGATACAGCAGATGGCACTAGTGGCGACCATGCGACTTTGCTACTCCAACAGGGGCATGGCTGGTTTGGACTCCAGTACCTATAATAGGTCAACATGTTTCTAATGATCTGCCTTATGGTGGGCTCATCATCTTCTTAAAATATTGATAGTGATTATTAACACACTATTTCTCTGTGTCCAGCTTTAATTTCTATCTTACATTGCAAATGGGAAGTTTTGTGAGGGGTGTCTGTGTACTAAAGGTAAACCTATGGAGCCCTGGGAGTAGATGCTTGACATGCCCATGTAAGCAGTGGGGCTACTTGAGCGCCATCTAGTGTATCAACCTGGTAAAACTAATGTATAGGGCCCTACGTTAGTGCCATTAGTGCAGGTCGACCGAATCCTAAAATGCTGCCAAAAGCACTTGTCTAATTGGGCATTTTACATGGAAGTAAAGACTTTGAATGTTCTATTCAAACAGTACCTGGGGGAAATTCCCAACAGACTACTACAGGACAGCCTCCAAGCAAAGCGAGAGTCATCAGAAGGCATATAGAGTCTACATTTATGTTCAGTGTCTGTAGAGCTGTATTAGGTCTACCAAATCCTTTATATATAATGCTGGCATTCTCCCTGTCTGATTGGGAGCTTTACAACGAAGGAAAGACCTTGAAAGGATACACCATGAATGGTTTATGAAAACAGAGCTGGAGGACATTTTACAATAATTCACAACTGGAGAGCCTCAAATTAAGACTCACCATGAGGGTGTCAATATTGCCCTACATTATTTCCACAGGGTTGGCATAATAAAGATGAAGTACTCCAATCTGCTGGCGAGCAGTCTCTTAGGGCTTGGGCCGATGATAAGTCTGATCTCATCTGCACCAAGCCTAGTTTTCTATGATCTACACCCGTGTAGGGGCTCGTAGATCGTGATATAGTGTGAGCGTCTCCCTCGAGAGGGCGTTTCGAGCGGTGCGCCCACCACCGGTAGTCACTAGAGGTCACCTCGACCCCTGGCCTCTGTGGGGTGGTGGCAGCACTGTTCGCCTCATCCCAGCTCCTACCTGGGGCCGGGGAAGGCGTTAGTCTGGCTCTAGCCGCCAACGGAGTCGGACCATTTTACCTGAGCTTACACTATTGTATAGCAGTACCCTTCGAGGTAGATGTAAAACATATACCGTAATAAATACGCGCCGGTTGCACTAACCCGAGATACCTTGTCTGGTTTTCACTTCAAACTAGTCGAGACATCAACTCGAACCATTACACTGGTGCCGTGACCAGTTCTTGGTATTAGTGCGCGGCCCTGGAGGCCGAACACGAGCACGATGGGTCCTGAGATAAAATATTAAGCACCTCGGGATCCAAACCGAATGACATTGATCATGCTGACGATTTAAACCGAACTCAAATGAAGGGGTACACCTCTATAACTGGACCCAAGGTAGAGAGGGTAATTCGAGATGTGAAATCCGTGGATATGCCCACTCCAGCAGCGAACTACACATATAGATTAAGTACCGATTCTACGGAAAGATCGACACCAATTATGATGATGACTCTGGATGCCCAACGAGCAGCTTCGGCTCGAGCAGAAACTAGAACAGCGAATCCTCGTCAATCCTTAGACGAAGTGGACATTTCTGTATTCGACATAGGAGGTTCCAAGAAAATTACCGAGTCAGCATCAGAATACTTGCGCGAACAGGCCAAGTTGAGCTTTGACGCCATGAACAAAGTTCGCCTATACCAAGGCTTACCAAAATTAGAAGACTCCGAACAAAAAATTCTGAGACTTAGAAATCTGGAGAAGCAATGTCACCAGTACAAAATAGAAAAAGAACTCATGTTGAACGGCATGAAAAAGCTCGAAGAAAGGACTGAGTTGAAAGAGCAAACCAATCGCGACCTCGAACAACAATCTTATGTTATCCAAAGAAGAGTCGAACTTGCCAAAGCAAAGTGGGAAAACAAAAAACTTAGACAAGAAGTTGATCTAGAAGAACTGGAAGCTACGTCCACCATCAGGAATCTCGAATTAAAGAAAGAGGCCGAACAACTACAGGCCGAAATGGAACAATATAAATTCGAGGCTGATAAGCTGCTAGAAACTCGAGATCAATGCATCTTGAAAAACGAGGACGTAATGGAGTCCATGAAAGATAGCAATCAAGATTTGTTCTTGAAGCAGCAAGAACTATGCCTCGAAATAGCCAACCTGACAAAAAGAAAGACGGCCCTTGATACATATGTGTCGGGAATAGAAGACAGTAACCGAACTGCCCGAATATCCACCGAGGAAGATAATAAGTCTTTCGACACGGACACTAGTGTATCAGTAAGACAACTGGATATACTGTATCACCAAGAAATGTCTAATAATGACATACCTTCTGACGCAACTTTCGTGAAGGGAACTACACCTTTAGCGACATCGACACCAGCCGAAGCTCTAAAAAGGCCAGATCGATACGATCCTTTCGTAAATGACAAAGCCGACGTCCATGTTCGGAACACATGAAACCAAACAGACTGAACCCGAGAAACGTAGGATAAGATTCAGTGTTGCCACTGACCGACCACACAAAGAAGACGATCCCACCACCGCGTGTGGGCAGGAGGGCCACTTTGAGTTATCATATGATGACAATTCTGTAGATGATTCCGAACCCTTGGGTACCGGGAATCAAGGTGCGACAGGCGGTAGACCTTCGAATCCCACCCAAGGCCCGACTGCACCCCCTCCCGGGGCTGGAGGGGCCACTGGGGGAACCTCAAGGCGCAGATCCCACAGTAGTTTACTAGAAGACATGCTGAATCAATCAGCTAACACTTCGAACACTGCACATAGTGAGGAGACCATCCGAGAATGGAGTGTCAACCAATGCCAAAAATTGGTACGGACCAATAATGCAGCCAGACGACAAGCCATTCTGCCCAAGATTTACGAGGGCGTAAAAACTTGGAAAGAATGGTTCTCGAATTTCACTGACGACATGCGGTGTAATGCATGGACTCCTGAAGAGGCTCTACCTCACTTGATTAGATGCCTGAAACATGGCCCAGGAAGGATAGCCGTTGAGAAGTGGAATGAAGTATACTTCGAGCGGGGAACTTTTCAACAGCTAGTCGAGATTGCCAGCATTTTGCTGTACAATTTGGTGAGTGAAGACCCTTTTATGCTCTTCAAGAAACGAACGCAGAAACCTCAAGAATCATTTCGAGCCTACGGGTATGAATTGCAATCCCTGTTACAGAGGGCGCGTCCATGAACTAATCCATCCGATAAATATTTCCTGAACGACTTGTTGCCACAATTCATAAGTGGACTTCGAGACGAAGACCAACAACAAGCAGCTTTGGATGCTTGGAAAGGGAGAAATCCAACTTTGATGGACCTCTTTGAGGGGATCGAATGCTGGACTGTAAAGAAGACCCTTATGGCGGGTAAAGTAGAAATGAAAACCTTGAATACCAAGGTTTCCGCGAGTACTAATACCAGTACGGTTTCCATGTCCGGTATACATCAGCCGACATACACTGAACCAATCGACAATGACTTCAAGATCATTGAGATCGAGGAGGAGGATGGTAGCATCTCTGCTGTTCAGGTAAAGAAAGACGTTAAGCGCAAGTACATCCCTCGTCGGATGTATAACAGGAGTGCTAATGATGCCCGAGGTGAAACGAGATCCAACCCAGATAGCCTAAACACTAAGATGGCTGTTGATCAGCTCCCTAGACCACCTCCTTCGAGGGCCCCTGTTTCACCCGAACCTCTAGATATGAAGAAAATGATGGAGGATTTTATGAAAACTTTTGCTAAAACTATGTATACTAGACCAGAACGACGGAGAGTAGACCGGAGCAGACTACACTGCTACCGTTGTCAAGAAATGGGGCATTACGCTCATGAGTGTACAGCCCCAAAGCCTGTCCTATCCCGATTCAATTACGTAGAAGAAAAGAAGGAGGAGGAAAACTAAAGAGGGTCGCATCTGTGGCAAAGGATGTGATCCGTGATTCGAAAATCTGCCAAAATGCCACCACTGGTGAATCCGAGCTAGTACAGGAGTCAATACCCTCCGGGGGACGGGTATGTGAGAAGGATCCTCTCATCCCAGTCCGAGCCGGAGACTTCGACGGGGTAGGGACAGAAGAAGGTCGAGACCCGAGGGAGCAATCCTACGTCGAAGAAGAGGGAGGTTGGGTTAAAGAGTTGACGCGTGTGAGTGCGGCACACCTCCCCCCGAACCATCCGTGTGTAACCTTCCTGAAGGGTTTCGGATGGGAGATCGGTGACTCTAAGGAACAACTCCGATTTGCACAGAACTCCTCACCTTTGGGGGGGGAAACGATGGTACATCGCTGTATCGGTGAAGGGGCGGACTGGAGAATTTTTGATTGACACAGGTGCCAGCTATTTGTGTGTCTCTAGAAAATTCTTCAATCTGGTGTCCGGCAACCATGAAACACTACCTGTTGGTGTTGATGCTTGCACGGCCGACGGTAGCCAGATGCAGACTTTTGGCAAGACGTTTATACAGATCGGAATGGGGGGCTACGAATATGTAATGAGCCCTACCATAGCCGACATAAGTGACGACGGAATAATCGGCTTGCACTTCGCAAGCTTGTATGGTGCTGTGTTGGACCCCCGATTCGGGATGTTGAAAATCCGGCAACCCTACAACTGCGAAACCCCATGCATACTGAGACATGTATCCTCGGTAGCCACCGTGGTACAGACTGTGAAAATTCCATCTGGAATGGCTTGTGATGTTCTGTGTTCTTTGAACAATGCCTTTCGAGGTTCGAGCGCTATCTTCGAACCAAACTTTGAAACATTATCTAGTTTACAACTGGATTCTGTTGATACCTTGGTAAGCAGCGGATCATGGACAGTGGTCCCAGTCATGAACAGAGGATTGAAACCTGTGTACCTGAAAAAAAATGAGAAGATTGGGGATATGTTCCTGACTGAACATGTCTCAGAAGCTCAATTTCGAACTGATTTACCTGAAGATGCAGCTCGAGGATTACCAAATGATTTAAGGAAATTAGTTGATGACTCCTCCCTGAGTAAAAATACAGAGAAAGAAAGACTTCGAGCCTTGCTTGCTACCTTCCACGATGCCTTCGGGAAGCCTGGGGGGGGGCATAGGCCGCACTAGCAAGGTGTTGCACACGATTGACACCAGTGATTCGAAGCCATTTAAAATACCTTACAGGAGATTACCACTTAAAAAGAAAGTGGAGGCTGAGAAACAAATCCTCGAACAGCTGGAAAAAGGGGTTATTGTGCCTGGTCCCTGGTCCAGCCCTGTGTGTATGACCACGAAGAAGGATGGGTCTATTCGATTCTGTATCGATTACAGGAAGCTGAATGGCTTAACAAAGAAAAACTCCTATCCTCTACCGAGGATAGACGAGACTCTAGTCTCCTTAGGGGGAAATAAATACTTCTGCACCCTGGACCTTCAGTCCGGGTATTGGCAGATCGGGATGGACCCTAAGGACATGGAGAAGACAGCCTTCTCAAGCCATATGGGCCTATTCCAATACAATGTTCTACCTTTTGGGCTGTGTAATGCACCGGCCACTTTCGAAGCTATGATGGAGGAAATGCTAAGCGACCTTCTTTGGAAGAGTTGTCTGGTGTACCTCGATGATGTCATAGTATTTGGAAAGACTTTCGAGGATTGCATGAGCAACCTCGAACTAGTCTTGAAGAGAATCCTATCAAATGATTTGAAGTTAAAAGCTAAGAAATGTAATTTATTTAAATCATCTATTACATATCTTGGTCGTATAATAACTCCCGACGGCGTAAAAGCCGACCCTGAAAATCTCCGAACAGTGTCCGAATGGCAGGGCACAACGAAACTATTGCACCACCAAACGTGAGTTGCTGGCTGTGGTGGTGTATACCAAAAGGTTTCGACACTTCCTGTGGGGTACCGACTTTACTCTTCGAACTGACCACTCATCCCTGAGGTGGTTATTTAATTTTAAGGACGCCGAAGGTATGATTGGCCGTTGGCTGGCACACTTGTCAGAATTTGGGTTGGAGCATAGCCAGATCCAACATCGACCGCGTTCGAAGCATATCAATGCAGACGCCCTTTCATGGAGGCCTTTCAGAAAATGCCAGAAAATCGATTGTGATGATTGTGGGGCTCACAACGCGGTGGTTGCAACGGTTCGAACTAACCAGTCCAAACCGCCACCTAGGGCTAGCATGGAAAATGTTATAGAATGGCCTGAAGAAACCATACAGCATTTCCAACAAAATGATCTCGCTATCAAGAGAGTGATTTCCTTCCTGAACAAGAATGCCAAGCCCGAACGGCCGGCATTGTCCCTCGAAGACAGAGAAACTCGTAAATTTCTAGCCCAATGGACCGAGCTAGAAGTTCGAGACGGTTTACTTTGTCGATAGAAGACCTGTCCTACTAAGGACAAGGTCTTACAGATAGTGATTCCTATGTCACTAAGGCGAGATATTATGTTTTACTGCCATGGGCATAAAATAAGCGGACACTTCGGGAAGAAGAGGACTTTAGAACGCCTAGCCAGGAGATACTACTGGCCAGGAATGCACAATGACATCATAAGATGGGTAATGACCTGCCCGGAATGTGGCAAGAATAAGCCCGGCCCTGGA
Source organism: Acholoe squamosa (assembly GCA_949317995.1). NCBI lineage: Eukaryota > Metazoa > Annelida > Polychaeta > Phyllodocida > Polynoidae > Acholoe > Acholoe squamosa. The sequence goes on from OX439040.1 coordinate 4,066,030, forward strand.
ATGGGGAAAATGCCTCTGGTGCAGGAGCTATTCGGTGTTCGATTTGCCCGAGTAGCCATTGATATCATCAGCGGAATCGAACCCACAACCCGGGGCAACACCTGTATGATGGTAGTAACTGACTACTATACCAAATACACTCGAGTATATCCTCTACCTGACCACAAGGCAGCCACTTGTGCTAGTGCCTTCGTGAAAGGATGGGTTCTATACTTAGGTGCACCATTAATGATGCACAGTGATCAAGGACGAGAATTCGAGTCCAATCTATGGCAAGAAATGTGCCACTATCTGGCCATTTGTAAAACTCGAACTAACCCATACAGACCTCAGTCTGATGGTCAAGTGGAAAGATTTAATCGAACATTGATACAAGTCCTCAAACCCTTGGTAAACTCCTGCCAAGACGATTGGAACGAGCAATGTGATTTTGTAGTACATATAATAGTACTATACACGCTGCAACAAACTGCTCCCCCAATTTATTAGTGTTTGGGGAGGATATCATAATGCCCGCAGATCTCGTTTATGGTGTTATAGGGGTGAGCCCCGAAGCTCCATGTACAGTGATGTTTGTAGAATCCCTACAAGATCAATTTAAGAGAGCTTATGAAATAGTTCGAAACGAGCTATTAAAAAATGCGATATGGCAGAAAATTTGGTACGATACCCACCTGAAGCCACGCCAGTTTAGCGTGGGTGACCGAGTTTTCAGGATGCATGAACCTTTGAGGTGCAAGAAATTAATCTCAAGTTGGGACGGACCTCATGTGGTCACCCGCATTATATCTGAGAGCACAGTTATGCTTATGAGTCTGGCCACCGGCCGAATGAATAAGTCTAACGTGTGTAGATTAAGGAAATGGAGGGGACGAGATGCCGCCAACTCCGAGTGTGAGGAAATTTCCAAACAGATGAATGAACAGAAGGACGAGATCCTAATGAAGACCAACAAATTGTCAAGGAAGATAGAGGGTATAGCTCCGAAAAGGAGAAGAGGCCGACCTGCTAAGGTGGGGAATGAGAAAAAGTTAAAGAGAGGACGACCCCGGAAGGTCGAAGCTGACACGAATTTAAAATCTAATCGTGATAAAACTGTCTCGGCGGAACAGAGAACTCGAGGTAGGGGGAAAGCGTTGGCACGTTCCACTGGACCTTCTCGAGAATCTCAGTTGAATAACAAAGGAAGAGAGGTGAGACGCAGTCCCAGAATTGCCGGGCGGACTGCCGTTACTTAATGTTCCGAAATCACAACGAGTGTATTGTCCTGTTTATGTGTCTTGTTATATGTTTGGAGGTTGAGATACCTCGGCCATGATTCGAAATACGACCACGACGGGTATTACCAACCTATTCATGGTCCCTGTGGGTGACAGACAGCTTGTCTGACATGTACGCATGATGCTACATGTTCTTCTGTCAAACTCCTGTCGATATGAATAGTGGGGGGGGTAATCCCACCAACGGCCTATAGAGAAAACCAACCCCGAACCTTGGTTATCCGGGATAGTACGGACGCCTGCCAAGAGCCAGAAGGGGGGCGCTAGTGAGCGGAACGCCGGAGTGGCACAGTGTGGCGACGCATGCGCAATGTTTCCACATCGCTTGTTGTGCCTCCAATATCGCTCACAGCACGTGAACCGTCTTACCAAGGTAATACGTGCCGCTGTTTCCTCTGCCACTTATAGTGACAAAGCTTTTCCTAACCGACTGCTATTGACTCCTTCTGTTCCTTGAACGAAGGAGAACAACCCCCTGAACCGTCTGAGCCCGAAATATGGCTCAGGCGGAGGTGATGGCGACCGTAACGGCCAACCCCGAAGGACACCCGACTCCACTTCGAGCCCAAGACGAGGCACCCCGAAGTCCAGCAGTGGAACTAATGGACACCACCGAAATGGAGTCATCCATCCCTGAACCAACTCAAGACACCCTGAGCATCCCTAAAGGTGCTGAACTGATCGCCCCGAAAACACCACGCCCGAGTACGACTGAGGGAACCACCCCTTCAGTCATCGTCGAAGTCCCCGTGACTTTCACCGACCGACCACCAGCCGTCGGGTACGTGAACGTGACCAAAGGATTTATCCGGACGGCCACAGGCAAGAATCGGTACTGTCCACCGAAATATCTAGGCCTTAAAGGCGAACCACCACAGCTGATACCCTACGATTTGCAATCTAGGATCTGCCGTGGATGCACCGACACCGGAGTCTCTGACGTTTCAGACATCTGGTTCGAAAACTACTTCGGACTGGCTGAAGCGATGTGCTGAATCGATGGCCTAGTTGCCGTCGTTGACGCCATTTGCGAGGACGACCGAATTAGGTCACAGACAGCCTACCCGCTGTTGTATGGCCTAATCGGGTTCGAGGAGCGTCTGCCCAGCATTCACTCCCGCGAAGTCCTCCTTCCACAAGGACCAGCCCGAGAACGCACCTACGCGTTCATGTCTGATTCTCAGAAGAACTCTCCGGTTCGCGAGGAAGAGGACACTCTATTGGCGGACCCCGAGCTCGAGAAAGAAGAGCGAAGAATGGCTAACGAGACCGCTCGCGACGGAGACGTAGCCAGCAAGATCCCCCAAGCTGCCTCAAGCCTTGAGGGTGGAGCTTGCTACTCCACCAAGGTAAATACCACCAAGGAAATGAGCCTCGAGCAGCTTGACGCCCGTCAAGAGGCCATTGATAAAGAGCGCAAAGACTTAATGAAGCGCAAGTCGAAACTCAAGAAGGAGGTAGAAAAGGCCAAGAAAGAATCTACCGACAAGCCCGAAGCCAAGGCTAAATCGAGCCGCCGTAAAAAGAAGGCGGTAGAGGAGAAAGCTGAAGAGAGCGACGACTCCGCAGCCTCGACTTCGTCCCGAAGCTCGCGGAGCCGAACCCGAAGTAGTAAAACTACAAAAGACGATGATCTACCATCCCCTTCGAGATCAACCCCAACGAGAACCTCTAGAAGAACGACCCCTCTTGCCCCCGAGCCCGTTAGTAGTACTGCGGTCGAGGAGGAAGAGATCCAGGAGGAAGGGAATGGTGATCGCGATCGGCAAGTTGCCGAGATGAGCCGGCAAGTGCTGGAGACTATTGACTTGTTGGAGGAGCCGTTGAAAGACGCCCCCGACGAGTCTAGCCTGACCAAGTGGGTCAACGCCCGAACCGGATTCCCAGACTATACCCCGAAATGTTTCTTGGAATGTCAGCGTCACACTGACAGTTATTCGATTCCTCCAGCCACCTATCGCGACGGCGATAGTGACGACGAGGAATGGATGAAAATTATTAGGAAAGAACGAGTCTGGCCTTCCAAAGACTCGTTCTTCAGACACCTCGTGGAGCATCACATGCACCACGCGCCGGTGTATAGATGTTCCAACGAGAAGAACGAGAACAAGAAATGCCAAGGGCTGAGAACCACAAGGCGGGGACGCATGGCCGAGCACTTAGCTCAGGTTCATGGCCTCAAAGCCAGCGACGCTCGACTCAAGGCCCTGAAACTCCACGAGAGACTTATGTTGAACTGGGACCAAATGACTTCTAGTGAGAGATTGACCATCACCATGAGGACAGACCACCTTTGCCACACGATCGAGGGGAAGCAGGACGCCTACTTCCTCAAGAATGTGCATTCCCACCGATTTGACATGTCTGCAGAAATGCACTGGTGTGTCAAAGTCCAGAGGAGAGACCCGGACGCGGTGGACCGACACGGCAAAGCCCGGCCACACCCTGGTAGTGACCCTCGAACTCGGGACGCTAAGCGACCGAGGTCAGAGTCACAGTCTCCAGCCCCAGCTCCTGATCACAAGAAAAAGTCCCCCGATCCTAGCACGATCGCGGGTGCCACATCCCGAAACCCCTCGAGCCTGGAGCATGTCTCGCCCCTGAACTCGAGCGCTTATCGACCTGCAGCAGGGACCTCGACTGGTAACCACCAGACCTGGTTCGAGGGACGGAACACCCTCTCACACTCTGACTGGTTTGCAGGACACCCCGAGGCCACCCTTCGGTACCAGGGCTCACCAGAAGACGACGCCTTGCTCGCCAAACTCAAGGCACAATCGGCCGAACCAGACAAATTCCCCACTCTGTCTGATACCCAGAAACCAGGCCCCGAATCCCAGACCTTATCATCCACGGGAAAATCGAAGTCCATGGGTCCCCCAGCTGCTCCTGCCACCGCCTGTGGACCCGAAACGACCAGGGAGAGAGCTGGTAATGAAAGACCCTAGTCAACCTCTTCCCAAGGCTGGTAGGGGACGAGGCCTGACCATCGATGAAAGTGGAGCGGTAGTTGGGTCATCTCGACGGACCAACACCGCTACCTAATCCCCGAGCGCCACTGCCACCTCGAGCTCCGCCTACGAGAGTGGCTCTGACACCCACACGACTCCTGTGCCAACTCCTCCAACACGAAACATGAATACCACCAATGTGTTGCATTTGGTGAAATCCAACTTCGAGCTGGAGGACCCCGATGATTACATCAGAATCCTGTGATATTCAGGCCAACATCTTCCAGGCGTGGCAAGAACGACACATCAGTCAGGCCACTGGCTACCTTCAAGGTGTCACGGAAGGTGTCTTCGAATGTCTGCACGAGATTCAGCGGCGAGAAATCACCCGAATCTCGCAGGACATGCAGGGACAAGAGAGGGACCAGCTTCGGGCCTCGCTTCAACGCGAAAACGAGGCCAAGGCCATGAAGCTAAAATATGAGTTGCAGCTTCAGGAGCTGAGGAGTCAATACGACCACCAGGATGTCCAATTCATTGCAGTGTTCGACTGTTTTATGAAAGATTGGGATGGCACTGCCAAGAGTGCCTTCGAGAAGCTCCAGGCCAAGCTGCTGGAGGCTAGACAGCTCGAGGCAGATATCTAATCCTTTGGATTCACAAGTATGCCCACCCCGAGAGCTTCCGCCAGCGCAGGCACCCCACCAACTGGACCCGGGAGGGAGCCTGAAGGCGCCACTGCTGCCCCGATTGCCACCCCGATTGGTACCACCTCTACCCCCGAGGTAGCCACGGTAGCCACCACCCCTGCCCAGACACCAGTAGTCCATAACATGATCAGTTTGGACTCCGACCCGGAAACCCATGCTGGGGAAACGGTGATGGAGACTGATCTGTAGACACTCGATGTAGGTAATTACAAGTACCGACCCTGTTTCTCATATGGGATCCTTGAACACCGAGACTGTGCCCCGAACCCGAAGGATGCCCAGACAGATGCAGACCCACAGAACCAATGGACGCATCTACATCTTCCCATCTTGATCAGGGCACACCACATAGCGACGCGGCTTGCCACCGCCAAGTCCATCATTCGCCGAATGGATCTGCAGACAAGCAGTGAACGACCCCGAAGACACCCCAAAGTTAATTTTTATTGTACAGCAGACCCACTACACCGGTGGGCTGCTATAGAACCATATTGTATATAATTTAATTGCCCACTAGTCCTCTCATCTTACGCATAAAAATATTGCTTCTGTTTTCAAATTTCAATTCTAACGATCTCATTTCGATCTCATAAAACATGTCTATTTGTTAACAGTAAAACAGAATAATTGGTGCTATAAACCTACGAGATCTGTAACAATAATGATATTTAAAATTTCTCAGGTACACACCAATTGTGTTCACACTTCGAGGCTAGTAGTGGTATATAGATATATATGTATTTGTATAATTATAAAGAAAACCCACAGTTATTGTAAACTGTGCATAAAAAAACTAATATATAGTGTTCATACGTGAACAGCCAAAATTTTCTTTTCGGGTCATGCAACTTAATATCACATATAATTAAAAATATGGTATATCGTTATTCAACATACTTTTAAAATAATCTATGTAAGGCCTCGAACTTGTTCTTCCGAACTTGTTTCGACCCATATCTCTCTTTAATCCCATTTCATAGTGTATATGTATGTTTACTATATTTAAAACATTTATATGTGGTCGACTCCTACTATTAAGACGTCACACAAATAACATATCACGTTCTACTTCGAACTCTTGTATATTACTTCGAGCCCTTATTTTTTAGAATAACGAAGTTACCACTGTTAAACATGTTATTTTTTTACACACCCCTTTCCTTATTCTGGTGGGGGTAGTGTAGGGGCTCGTAGATCGTGATATAGTGTGAGCCTCTCCCTCGAGAGGGTGTTTCGAGCGGTGCGCCCATCACCGGTAGTCGCTAGAGGTCACCTCGACCCCTGGCCTCTGCGGGGTGGTGGCAGCACTGTTCGCCTCGTCCCAGCTCCTACCTGGGGCCGGGGAAGGCGTTAGTCTGGCTCTAGCTGCCAACGGAGTCAGACCACTTTTACCTGAGCTTACACTATTGTATAGCAGTACCCTTCAAGGTAGATGTAAAACATATACCGTAATAAATACGTGCCGGTTGCACTAACCCGAGATACCTTGTCTGGTTTTCACTTCGAACTAGTCGAGACATCAACTCGAAAAGTTTTCATTGTATTCTACCCGAAGAAAATGTCATTTCTCCTCTGCTCCTCACCATTCAGTCAAGTCTCCCCTCCTCCTCTCTCCTTTCTACCCCTTCTCCTCCCTCCTTAGCTTTTTCCTCTACTCCTGCCCCTTTAATTCCTCTCTCTCCCTCCTTCCCCGTTTCCTCCCTTCCCTTCTCCATCTTTCCCGTGTCTCCTTATTCCTCCTCTGCCCACTCCCTCCCCTTCCCTCCCACCTCTAGTTTCCTCCCCTCTTCTCCCCCTCCTTTTCACCCTTCTCTTCAGTCTCTTTCTCTTAAACATAAGTACCTCCCTTCCTGTTCTCAGCCGTACCCACTTCTCTCCCTTCCTGTCCCTTTTCCTGCCTCTCCCCCTTTTCTCCCCCTGTTCTTTCAGAAGACCAGACTACATACCTGGATGTATATACATGCAGTATATATATATATATATATATATATATATATATATATATATATATATATATATATATATATATATATATATATATATACTGCACCATTAGGCCATAAAAGAAAGTTGTTTCCAGTTACCCAGTATTTTTTCCAGATTTTTTTCATATCTTTTCATTAATAGTTGTATGGCTCTTCAGTCAACAGCTTAACATGCTCATCTTGCTTCACCTTTCTCATAGCTTTACCATAAAATTGACAAATATGGCATATCTACCCATACATTTCTTTACAAAATCAAAAAGAAAATAAAAAAAAATCCGACCTACCGACCCTAGATATTTGTGGCATGTAACTGGAAACACACAATCATTCTTGTTGGCCTTCTAAGGGCCCTACTATTTAAATTTCCAATACTATGTCTAACAACAATATGACAACAAATAACAGAAACTAAGATAGTTATTTCAAAAATGATAAAAAGTGGTATACGTAGTTATAGGTATCGTTAGACATATTACAATGGTAATTGGAGACAGTGGGCGGCTGTCACGAGCCATCGTTTTGTCACCAGGGCGGCACCACAGGAGGGGGTGTTAGCAAACTGCATGGATGCCTGCCCATAAGTTTACGAAATATATATATATGAGCTGCAGGTACTATTCCATTAATCTAGATTCTTACCAAGGCATGATAGTCTGACAGAGTATAGCATAGTAAATTGCATTGAGAAGTTAGGTTCCATTGGATGGAAAACCCCTGTTACTGAATGCACACTAACCAATAACAGATCTACCTGGTGCACACTACTGCCCTCTAGCTGTAGTACTAGAAACTACCTTCACAGTGCTGGGATGGTAGTACTGGGGGCCTGTCAGGGCGCCCCTGTCAGCAGTGTCTACAGACAGGTGCAAGCAACCAAATTGGAATGACTGTAGCCAGAGTATGGGATTGGAGATAAATAGTAGGAGGAAACTTTGATACGTTGATTGGCAAGGGTTCAAATGCCCAAGCTGGTTGGGGATTTTCACATCTGGAGGCCATTTCTTAACACACTACGACTGCTGTCCTTCAAGTCGTAGTGAGAAGCCTTAAGTTAATGCCATTACAGTATTATGCACTACCAATAACTAATGTCTGCATCAGTACGACTGCTCTACAAATCCTTATGTAATTACTGCATAGCTGCTGATCGTACAGAGCAGTCGTAGGGTCTCATCTGCGATAGCCTGACTTATTCTTGGTAGTTTTAAATTGTAGTGCATGTTTGCAGTCGTAGTACATTAAGAAATTGCCTCCAGTTATGTTGGCGGCATTTTACAGAGCCTACAGAGCAGTAAAATCAGCTGCAACTAGGGTTCAAGGTCTGGTCAAATTGGGCCATCCCTGTCTATATGTTATAGAGCCAGACTGCACCAGTCTACTAGGATGGACCAATTGTGTATACATGTTCTACATGATTACTCTATATATGTTCTATATATGTTCAGACATCCCTTGGAGAATTCAAGAACAACGAACACAATCACTTCCATGATATGTCCATAAATTTCTTAGATACATTTAGTACATTTTGCCCTCAACCTCAGGGAGCCACCTGCAATTCCTCGCTTAACCAACAAAACAAAACTAGGCCTTACCTGCCATGGGAACTCTCTTTTGTCAGCATCTCTTCCATTCAATATGTACGGTATCCCACATTGGTACCATTCAGGCTAAAACACACAAGGAGTGTGAAGAGCAAATATATACATGGTGTCACAGCCTGAGGAATGGTGAGTTTGCCCACTGTATTTAATGAGAGGGTTATAGGCCCAGGGAGTTTATTCATAAGTTTAAAAGAATCTTCTTCCATTGAAATGAGCAGGATGACATGATAGTTTGAGATTCCAAATAATACTCTCATTGAGACGAAACTCTTTCATGATAATCATTCATAGTGTTCCCTATCAAATCCAACATAGCACGTTATCAATAGAATGAAAACGATCATTACTTTTTTTTTGGCAACAACCTGATCGTTTCAAAGTAAATTTCATACTCAATAACCGTTTGAGTTATGAATCACCATCCAGGTGACAGAACTATACCGGTTATATTGTTGTAATTCCCTGCGCATTAGGTGCAACTTATACATGATAATAGAACCATAATGAAATCGTTTAACATAATGTGTGTTGGTTATATGTGAGGATTGTATAGCATACACTGCAAAAAGGGTGTTTAAAAAAACACACCAAATTTTCTCAACACCAACATTTAAAACACCTAAACACTTGAAGTGTTTAAGTGTTTAGCTTTTAAACACTTTTTGTCAAACACCTAAACACTGAAGTGTTTAAGTGTTTAGTAATTAAACACATGGTTAAACACTTCATAGTTAAACGCGTTTAAAATTAAACACATTTAACTCGAAATAAGTGTTTAAAAAAGTGGGACAAGAAAGTGTTTAACCAAGTGTTTAAGTCCTAAACATTAGTGTTTAATCTCTAAACACTGATTTTACAGTGTAGAGCAATGTCAATATGCATGGAATATGACTTGAGGTACACATCAATAGGTAAGAATTCAGAGTGCACCTTATAAATGGGAAGCGCCTGATATTTTACGGTATTTCTAGAGGTCTGTGAACAGGCAGCAGTCAACCTGATGTAGATATGGGTTGTTGTGCTAAGTAGATCCTAGATAAGATCAATCCAATGAGGACCCATATTGCTTACTGAGTAATCTTGGATGACCTTTTATAATTTTGATTTATTTCCAAATATCACACTATCATGTGTACACTGGAATGGTTTCCACAGCCTATCCTAAAACTGTCGGAATGTCCTCTCAGGTCTATCTCTCCAATGCTAATACTCAATATCACGACAGCCTGTTAAAGCAAACTGTGCACTAATGTGGATCAATCTGATTACGATACATTGAGATACCCTAGCCTATAGTAGCCAGTTTTGCGTAGTTGTAAGTCAAAGTACAGAGTTAAATATTATAGGTCCACAACACCTTTAGTACTTAAATACCATAGGGTGTCAGCACTGCTGAGACTATGTGCTGGTTCAGGCTTCACACACCAGATGTCGTCCCAGAGGCATGATATTTAACAGTGATGGCCTACACTCATGGTATTCCAGCAGAAGGGCACCCACGAAGGTTTTTGGCTTATTTGGTTTTAAGAATTAGGAATGAAAGGAAGGCAACCTTCAAATGTTAAACGGAAGGGGTATTTTTGCTGTTTTCCTTAATTCGAGCAGAGGTACTCCGAGGTTAAGCACTTCCTTGTTATGAGGGTCTATCGAAGACCAGCTTAAGCATATGTACCTCTTACATTACCTTTACATGTGTTTATTGAATGGAGATAGAAAATTGAAGAATTTATTTTTAACCTTGTATGAGAAGTACATAGAAGTGCATCAGTCACCAATATTGCTTGATTTATGTAGGTATACTTTGGATGATTAGAGTAATAACATAAGGCCAGGCCCCCAGCTGGGTTATATTATACATGTGTGGGCTCTCCATGATTAGATTCTGGATCATGATGATGACTGTGCTTGGTGAATTGATACATTAGCAGCCCTTAAGGGTAAAGCTAGCTAATAAAACTATTTCATCAGTCTGATAATGTACAAAGGAGCAGAGTATCAAATTTCCAATATTATACTGACAATATACTGCCACTGCACTGGAAGAAATTAATAACCATAGAAAACACTGGGTTAATTTCACAACGCAAATCGCTTTTAATCGATCCATGTTTGCTTTGTTGTCCGAATTCTGATGTGTGCATAGTTCCATCTTTAATGCACTATGCATCGTTAAAGGTGCATTAAAAGGTTAATATTGCTAGGTGCGACTGGAGGAGGTATAAGATTGTCATAAAGCCTGTCAATCCATGGCAGGTGTGGGTCAAGTGAGGCCGGTTGCTAAGCAACAGTGTATCCAATATTCATCTATTGATCACTGATAAGGTCATAATTGAAATAGTATCAGATTGTGGTACCACTTTAGGTCCTCAAGTTGATGATACCTAAAACTACAACTTTAGGTAGTCAAAATGACAACTTTAGGTCCTCATCCTGATGACCTGAGTCATCAATATGATGACTCTGTGCTGTCAGTATTGTCAATACTGACAGCACAGAGTCATCATATTGATGACTCAGGTCATCAGGATGAGGACCTAAAGTTGTCATTTTGACGACCTGAGTCGTCAGGATGACAATACCGCTGACTAGTTTCACCGCTGGTCACCGCTGGTCACCGCTGACTAGTTTCAGATCTTCCATGTTTTCAGTGTTAAGCTGACTAGATGAAGTATGTCCACCTATATAAGACACTGCCTGACTTTGAGATAAACTTATATATTGTAGTGGAACATGATTTTCAGTGCCCGGTGGCCGACTCACAGGGATACACAGTATCCTGGACGGTGTTGCTCCTATTGTAAAAAGAGCTGTGAGTATGTGCCCTCTTTTCTAAAAAAGTCGCGCTCTGCTTCACCATTCAACTTGCACTAACCACATTAGTCTCAAAAGTCACCTTCCTTGTTTAAAATAGAGAGAGCTGCACTACCAGTTACCTCCTCATGTCACACGCTCTATAGTTTATTATACTGACTGAATTCTCCCAACTAGGTACCTACTCAAATCCCTATTTTTTAGCACTGTACTTGAATGACCAATTGTGAGCAACAAAAGGGGCAAGTTATAGCGACATGAAAAGAAAAGACTGGAAATGAGGGCATTTTTAGCCAGCTCTTCCTTTTACCAACACACTCCCAGACGGCAGGCATGATGCACCAATGAATTGCAGGCGCTTCATTGGTGCATCATGCCGCCCCACTGGAGTTTAGGTATCATCCACACAGAATCGACATGATGCTCAGATGCATCATGACGACCAATGGGCATCATGCTTTAATACATCAGCGGCCCTTAAAGGGTTAACGCTGGAAAACAGGTGCCTGTGTAGTGATTACTTGTCACTGTTATCTATTGCCCGCATGTACTGAATAATGCATCAGCTGTCAAGGTGATGAATGATTCTTTTACAGATACAGTTCTATTCATGAAAAAAAATGATATGAGATAAAATCAAATATTGACCGATAGGTCTGCTTTCAAAGGCATGCCTTGCTAATGGAAAATTAACATTATGTATACTATTTATTACTATAGATAGGCCACCCTGACTTTAGATATTCCTTAAAAATTCTTCATATGACTGAAGTGGGGCTGACTTTTTGTCAAAAGATGTTTGTTACAGAAGATTAGCTTTTACTTGTAACAAATTAAAAATATAAGAAAAAATTTATATTAGTCCTATTTTCCTTCCTGCCATTGTGGCTACTGGTTGAGATGCATCTTAAATGACTAATGTCTTCATTACCTTTTGATTACCTATGGACATTCTAAAAGGGCAAAAAAAATGGCCCTGTACCTAATGCTATTGCACACTGTGAATTCATGTATATTCACCAGGCATTGGATTCACTTGTACCCCAAAAGGGCCTGGGATCGCTACCTCAGCAATCTTAGGAATTATTCTACCTTATCCAATTAAGCGATCTTAAGATTAGACTGTCTTGCCTTTTCACAGCCAGCACTAAGATCGCAGTGATCTTAGCCTCAGCCCTCTTACACCATTCCAAGTAGAACACACTGTGCACAGGGACAAGAGGCCCATACTGAAAGAATAGCAGTGGAAACACTCCTTCTCACAAGAGTGATTACACAAGCATCCCCCCCCTATATGAGCCACTTATAGAGTATAGGGTGCAGTTGACCTCGCAAAGTATTCAAGTGCACTTCATGCCTGAGTAGCCTGAAGAGCCCTCAAGGACTCTCAGCAAACATCCTCCATCCCCTCTATAGGTATACAGCAGGGGCATTCAATCTTGGGAGCAGGAGTGTTCGCTGTGAGTACTCTTGTACTCAGGTGAAACCAATATGCAATTCTTTCACTAAGATTGCAGTGATCTTAGCGCTGGAAAAGGAATAGTGAAGTGATCTCAGGACTTGCTATTCCTGACAGGCCTGCAACCACTGCATTAGATAGGGTAGACTGGCCAGGTCTTATGATATGTGCCTACACTAAGATCGCAGGGGTAGAAATCCTAGGATCTTTTGAATCAACCTCCAGGACTTGCTGTGCCTGACTGGCCTGCAACCACTGCATTAGATAGAGTAGACTGGCCAGGTCTTATGATATGTGCCTACACTAAGATCGCAGGGGTAGAAATCCCAGAGACCATGGTTACCTGGTCTGAGCCTGCTGTATGTCCTCTTACAAGATTGCAGTGGTTTATCTGTCCATGGGGATCTCTGTCCCTGCACCAGGCTGCAAGTCAATGCCCAGGGTAGTTATTACAATAAAACCTAATAGCCTATAGCCATGTTTTAGATTCTGTCCTTTGCCACTTTAAAATCCTGGTGCCTCTATAACAGGGTTACCTGGAGCAAGCCTGCTGTCTGTCTTATCACAAGATTGCAGTGATATATGTGTCCATGGGGATCTCCGTCCCTGCAGCGGACCGCTAATCCATGCCCGGGGTAGTTGACATGAAGTCAGTAAATCTCTATACTTAACACTGGCCCTGACACCTCTGGGCAATAGAGGAAAAATGGAAGTAGCACCATCTGCTCTACAATATCCTGTTTGCTACAGACAGAGGCCTGAATCTTAGGAAGGACATGTCACTGCTTTGGTTACCATAGTGCAAAATGGTTGTCATCTACTTTTTACCAAAATTGAGAGTTCTTTTTGCACTGAGGTGCTTGAGTTACCAAAGTAAAAAGTTGAAGAGCTAAATATGATATGAAGGGACAGGTAGAAGTGCTCATTGTGTATCATAAGTATCAATTATGTTTGCTGATTATAACCTACGTGGGTAATGGGGGCACATAGGAAGCCATAAGATGTATATCATTTACACAATACCAGTCGCCATCTAGTTAAATCTCATGAGGCAGACCAATTCATTGGCCATGCAAGCTATGTTGCTAACTGTGCAGGGAGATATATATGCAATTCATATATTGTTAAAGTCTATTGTAGAGGCATATGGCATTTTGTAAAGTAATCTATGCTGTTTTTGACTTGCTCTGTTGGTTGCAAATAAACACACTACAGTAATAGGTGTACAGGGGAAATTGTGGCTACACGGGGAGCCATAAGGTATACATCATTTATACCTTGTATTAGTCCAGGGAAACAATTCATGTATTATAGGTTGACTCTATGTAGGTGTTATCCATATAGAACGGTGAGACAGTAAAGGAGCGGTGCTGCCATCTGCCAGCTCAATTTTCCATAGAGTAGACCTTGATTACGGAGGTGAGGGGTGACTTCAAAGTCACCCCTCACCTCCGTAATCAAGCTATATACATAACAAATAGAGCTGGCAGAGGGCAGCACCGCTCCTTTACTGTCTCACCCTTCTCTATGGATAACACCTACATAGACTCAACCTGTTAACCTGTCCATGCCCGTGTCTTTTTCATTTGCCCTATTGTTGGGAGAGTAAGGGAAATGCACACAATGCAATAACCATTTAGTGCTGTCATATGCTTGTTTCTCTTGCACTTGTTCATAAAGAATAACATGTCATATGTAAAGTCATAGATAAAGTACCTTGACGTCAAAGCATTTTTAGATTGTTCTTCATAATGTGGTTGTCATTATGCCATGAAGCAACACACAACGAGACAAATACATTTAAAAGTGATGGTACTTTTTGTATCTAGTACATTGCCCTACAAAAAAAAAAGATTCAATAGAAATTACATAATGTTGAAACAATCAAGTTATGGTTGCTATAAAACTCATTTACTGTACATTTCTCTCCGTATATTAATGATAAATAATAGATTTAATTAATAGATTTGATAGGGTCACTAAGTGATGAAACACATGCCTGCCAAAGGTATCAGAATTTCCCATACAGAAAACACATACAGTATCATTTCCTAGAGTTAATGAAGATACATGAGGTAAAGGCAATGGATTAGGAGCTCTCTTTCCTATCCCTCAGTATCAGACAGGAAAAGCGTGCATATTGTACATATTGTACATATTGTCATGTGAGGAATACATACACACCATTAATCGGTATCACACAATCAGCAACCAGCAGCATGCTCCCGTAGCCTTTAACATCAGCGGTCAAATGAAAACGCCATCCTAAAAGGGCTAATTATATCGTTCGATGAAACCTTTTAAAATCATACCTGAGAAATAGGGTACATTCAGGCATTCAGGTAACAAATAGGTCTGAAGCATTAATGCCCTATACTTGTGGCCCTCAAGGCATTCATGGTGAAACAACTACCATGCAGACCTTAAAGGGTTATGGACAGACAAAAAGGTGCATTCAGTCACTTCCCTACTACCCAGCAGTGTTTCTTTGTACTTTTGCCTGTTGCTGTGCAGTGGTGATTAGAATAAGGTGTCATCTTAGGTTAACTCTGGCACCAGCCAAACACTCTGTGTAGGGATGCAATTGGTCCTTTATAAAGTGCCAGGGTATGTATTTTTCAAACTTATAAAAAGAACATCAAAACAAAGTGAAAGGTAGAAAATAAATCAGTAAATATATAGTTATCATCAATTCAGGCTAAAAGGTACTTTTGTTGGCTACAGACTGCACAGCCAGTTTGGAAATTGCAGCTTTATCTAGAACAAATGTGCCATGATGGCATGAATAAATAGGGCAGAGATAATTGTCCTGGACTTGCATCAATGCCTAGAGAGTGTATCTCTGTCTTAGGTCATATATATTCCACAAAGCCTTGAAAGGGTCACTGAATGCAAAGCCTCCACTGAATGTGTAAACAACAAGTCCGAAGCGAGATCCAAATAAGATGCAGCTCACACAGGGCACCCACCTATAATCTCCTCTAAGATCTCCTCCCCTCAAAAGCCAGCATGTCCCACAGGAATAATCTGCACACAATTTTCACCATTGGAGGATTATTCCCCTCAAATCCTCAAAACACCTGATCCCTCAGCGCCCAATCAGGCTACCTCCTAAATCCTCTCTATCAGACTTTTATGTAAAGTAAGGTCACTATTGGGTAACCCTGCAGCTTCCTATACAATAGGGAGTTTACTTCTGAGTCATTAGTTTCCCCATAGGACATGGAGGAGGTCATGTAGGGGGAAAGTATTCTTAAGCATGTTCCCAATTGTTTGTTGCCTGTCCATGAAGAAAAAGAAGGTTGTTGTGGTAGTTGAATCTACAAATACTTCTTAAACCTATTCATATTCTGGAGCTACATAGCATACAGTAGTTCCTCAAATACAAGCCTGGCCTCAAATATAAGCCTGCCCTGTTTATAAGCCTGGTCAATAGAGTCACTGGGTCTAATATAAGCCGGGCTCCGAATATAAGCCTGGCTATGGGACAGAAATATATTTAGTATCAATTATTTAGTCATAATTTGGTTTACAAGTGAGATATTGATGTATTCTCTGTGCAAATTAAGCGTCAAAAGACCATTATATAGGGACATTTAAAACAGAAAAAGTTGTTTAAATTGTAGGATAAATCTCATGAATGTGGCAAATGAGCACATTAATCTTAGTTATATGAATACAAGCCTGCATCAAATATAAGCCTGCCCTAAATATAAGCCTGGTCAATTAGCCACTTGAAATCATTATAAACCCGGGTTTCTAATCGAGGAAATGGTATTAATGGGTCATGGTCATAAATCCTCATGATGCATTAATGCAGCCTTTAAACTTTTCTTTTTAAAGAAAATACTTTCTTTATGGTACATAACCAACCATTTACATTTGTCAACAAATGTGGTGCTTTTGTGCTGTGACATCACAACAGAATGGTAATCCAGTTACAAGCCACTGTTTTCAAGTGCCGGAATTGGAAAATTGATAAGGGTAGACCTATATTGTGCATGTGTGAAGCATTGTGTGTTTCCTGACTTCATTGTGGCTTCAAGAATTCATGAGTCATGATGGTCAAAGGAAATAATTCATCAACATAAAGCAATATAAGGTTGTGGCTTTCAATAAGAAGTTATCACACTGGCTATGGGCACCCTCCGAGATACTCACTCGCTCATAGTCAGCATCCATCATAATGTTAACTTATGGCATTGGACCATGTGCACCAACACATATTGGCACTCCTCCCCCCTTCCATCGTCTTAACCCATTCACATGGACATGTACTATAACTTCGAACCCCTTCCATCACCCCACCACCATCCATATTCACTCTAACCCCATATAACCCGAACAGTCCTACAGTGGATGGTGCTGGTCCCATCCCAGAGTAAACCTTTAACGTGAGTGGATAGTTTTTGACAACTGACTGATTATGAATAGCTGACCTGAGAGATAGGTTGACTTCCTCAATCTCTGCCTTGGTATACGCGCTATATACACCTTGTCTTCATTCCTTCACAATAGCACTTGGGAAGATTTCAGGATGTCACATAAATACCTTTTAGGAAGGATGGTGCATCACTCCATCACCCTTATGTACACGCCAATTTAGAGATGCCCATCACTTTTTACGTTTCATGAGCATCACTTTTAACCTATTTATCTATCAAGGCACTAAGTTTCACAGAGACGGTATGTAGTCGTAGCGAGTTATGTACCAACTCTCTCTTTGTAATGCCAGCAATGTCTCAGGCCAAAGAAAAAAAGGTGTGTTTCCAGTTACATGAACTGAATGCCAGGGTCGGTAGGTCGAACTTTCATTTTTTTTTTTTTATTTACATAGATATGAATAGATATAGGAAATGTTAGGACACATATCAACTGTGAAAGAGGGGAAGAACATGAAAAAAAATCTTTTTCACCCTGTTCTGCTAGGGTCGGTCGGGTAACTGGAAACACTCCTTTTTTTTGGCCTTAGGAGATACCTACCAACCCAATGGTTTATGTTTATAGTAAGTACCATGTATCCTCTGTGGCTAGGAAGTTAGATTCTAGATACATAGTACCTGTAAAATTGAGATTACTTAATTTGTACCTATAGCAGATCAACTAACTGCGCATCTTGATCATCAAGGGTTTGAGGCTTTGGAGATATGCTATTGGGAATAGCTATCCATTGTAAAATATTCCTGTATTCATCAAGGAGGAGGTTTTACTGGTTTTAGCTGATGGGAATGTTACAGATTCGTTGGAACATGAGAAATTTTAATGCATTAAATCTAGAAATTGGTTGGGAAAATGCTAAGATGTTCCTTTGTATGATGGAGTGTACTATTACAAAAGGGGACAACACCAAAATGATTATCTGGGAAATGACAGAGTGATGAAAAATACTCTACTTTCATGGTAACGGACATATCTGAAAGGTAATATTATTTTTCAGAATTTATGTGGATCAACACGGTAAAATGTATGTCCATGAGGGGGTGTGCAGGCATATCTTTTACCGTGTTGATCCACTTATTTCTGTTAGTTGAACTAGACCGGAATGTTCATAGTCTGCTCTGGTAAAACCTAATAACATTATCTTCCACGAGAAACAAATATTACCAGTATGACTTTTACTTTTTATGAAAAGACATGGCAATTTTCCTACTTTTTATGTTCAATAAATCACCAATATTACTTAAATATCAATGGTCATGGCAAAAGTCATGTCTTTGTATAGGTATTGATGTTCAAAACAAATGCCCTGAAGTCTTGTAGTTGAATAAGTGGGCTTCACATAAATCCATGTATTTTCGCAATTGGCACAGATCTCAGATATTCACCCCGACACGCTTGGGAAGGTCAGGATTAAATATCGTTTGCCTGCAATAAATCTGATCATGACCCTTGCCATTTATCATGACCAACCTCTAGCTTTATCAATATATCTGTCTTACTAACTGGTGAAAGTATATCCTTCAGGTGACCTTTACATTAAATTGACTCAAACTGATTTGCAATGTAAAAGCATTTCCTCAAAGTCAGCTTCTGTGCACGGTGTAAAGAGATAGTAGGACATAACACTAGAAGAATCAATGTTGGGCTTAGGGCTGCAGAATGATGTTCCACCACTGGGTAACATAGTAATCACTGCCGAGGTACTACTCTCTAGTATTTTGACAACATAGACACAGCAGATATAGGGTGTGCATAGCTCTAATCTATTATCTACAGTCCATGAAAATGTTATCTTAGATTATATGTTTCTCTGGGAAAATTGCTCAGCTCAGTAAAACGGCATCCAATTCTCCATACTTCTGCTGGTGATTTTCCTCGGACAAATTTACCATTGCACGATCAGCGATGGTTAGTCGACTCTGCCAGAGTTTGAGCTAATGGGATACCCCCTTTATAGAATCCACACCATGCATGCCCATGACTAGAATGGTGGTCTCACACCAGTGTCACAGACTAGTTTGGCACTGTATAGTTATGGCACGTGTGAGCTGGGGACTGACGTAGGATTTGGAGGGATTTGTAGGAAGGAGAGAAAGCTAATTCAGACATTGCATGATTCACTGCAGACATTGGCAGCCTGGGCTACTACCGAGCCTGCGTGGGCGTGGACGTGATCATTCGGATGGTCATTACTACACCTACGATGCTTGACCCTTCAACCATTGAATGGCTGCTGTTACACTAGTACTGTCACCTATAGTCAGGGTGGAATTACCTCCTCTCCTTCTGCTGCTACCAACCTCATCAATTACACATGAAGCTGATGCCCTTGGGAAGGTGATCTAGTTGAGACTGAATATAATCTCTTTTCAATGATGAACAACCTTTGGGTAACCTTTGAATAATTTAGTGAATGGGTCCACTTTAACATCACCTAAACCCCATTTGATGTATCATTTCACCTGTTAAGAACTAAATGATACCTCTTAAGAAACAGCTGAACACAAGAGATTCTGAGATTTTAACTATCATATCCAGCTTGTTACATTAATTGCATTTGCATTTTATTACCATAGAAGGGGCCACAGTTTCCTGTGCCCAAGCCCCCTTTTCCTCTGAGAGTGATGTTTACCGCATGAGGCCATCATACTAAAAGTCGTCCTATAGTAGTACAAGGGTACAGTCCTTACTGTGCATTTCAAAACATGTTTCTCCATTAATATATTCAACACAGGAACACTTCCCTTCACAGCAGGATGCCATAGCCATGGTTCCTTTAGGTCACGGGGAACTAAATTCAGTTCCTGTATGTTTTCTATATAGCGAAACACACAAAAACAGCCTGCAAAAATGTTCGTTGGTAAAAGTTTCACCCATAGCACAAATTAATCATCCCTCATACACAATGTACAGAATGTTGGATAGGCTTAACCCTGAAAATCTTAAATAAGGGAATGATATGTGCAGTGAGTGCCATTTTACCCTTTTTTGTGCCTAAAAATCAAATTGGCCAGATTAACTTTTGCATGCCTCATTAAATCCCCAAGCCCTGGCATAATATAAAAAACACACCTACTATTCTATTTATGAACTATTTGGGAACACCTGTGATTTTTTTCATAATTTTACCAATATTTTTTCTAAACCAATCAGCAGCTAGAACATCCTTCAGTGCAGGCCTGAATACCATATGACCCACGAGAGGGCAGCATTTACTTCCACGTGAACTTAAGGCGTCACCACACAGAATTCCACAGGGGTGACAGTCTAGTCAGCCATATGGCCACAGGAGGGGATGGGGTCACAAGGGTCTGAGTATGTGCATTGTGGTAGATGGTTGAGGGCAGCATGACAGGAATAGACTAGGCACAGTCATGCAGCAAGAGCCTCTAGTACTCCTGGAGCGTGTTGCTCCTATGGTAAAAAGAGCTGTCAGTAGGTACCCTCTTTTCAAAAGAAGTCACGCTCTGCTTCACCATTCAACTTGCACTCACCACATTAGTCTGAAAAGTCACCTGCCTTGTTTAAAACAGAGAGAGCAGCACTATCAGGTACCTGCTCGTGTCACACACTCTATAGTATATTATACTGTCTGACTTCTCCAAACTAGGTACCTACCCAAATCCCCCTTTTTTAGCACCATACTTGAATGACCACTTGTGAGCAACAAAAGGAACAAGTTATAGCTACATGAAAAGAAAGGACTGGAAATGAGGGCATTTTTAGCCAGCTCTTCCTTTTACTATAGGAGCAACACCCTCCTGCCGAGGTCTGTGTGCTGCAGGTGACGTTGTGGAGGTATAGACAATAAAGGTGTGTTTCAGGTAACATGGCCTTCTTCTCAAAAGGCCATGTTACTATTTGGCAAAAGGATTGGATCGTCAATTCAACATGAACTCTACCTTGGCACTGATTGTGTTCAATGGCACTTTCAGGGAGGCTATATTGCTGCCATCTTCAACCAATGGAGCTTGGTGATGCATAGACAGTTGGCAGTCAGGCGGGAAGAATCCATTTCAATGCAGCCTTTCAGTGCACCCAGTGTATCCCTACCAATGGAAACTCTAATACTGAATGTGATGGTAGTAGTCACTACAAACTTATTCTGCAATGTAATTTGTGGCAGATTTGGAAGGGGGACGTTGGGGTGCGCACCCCCTCCTTTCTGTCAGTATATAACTGTTTATTTTAATATTTTGGAGCCCAAAAATAAGGGATGCTCCCCCTCCTTTTTGGCCTCACACCCCCTCCTTTTCCAAATGCTGGATCTGGCACTGGTAGTGTTGACTGGATATGGAGCTAGGAATATTGAGTGTGGGTGTCCTGTACTTGTAGACAAGCACCCAACCCCTCTGCCTACCTTAGCCTAATTGAATTTTAGGAAGCCTTTGAAATCCAACTCAAGAGACAGTATTTTAAATGGGACACTGTACGACCAAGGGTATCCTGACTTGGAAATATACTCCTTAAACTGAAGCCTTGAACTATGAGAATATTGTCAGAATAGCAGCAACTTTGAAATACTTTTCTTCACTGAGAAACATAAACCTATCACTTTACAGAAACCAAAAAGGCTGTTTATGATTTCACTGACTCTTAGCAGATGTTTCCAGAAAGATTCCTGCATATTGGATCCATTTAATAAAAATCAATCCACCCGAGATATTGATTTGGCCTCTGCTGACCTTGACCTACATTCAATAACGCATGTGATACGAGAGCCACAATCTGATTGGTTTGCCCAGGGGCAGGGTCCATCAGTGCCACTGGGTCGTCTCCTGGTTAACCTAATTCAATAAAGGCCGTGGCTGACAATGAGAGCTTGTGTTCACCGTGTCTGTCCGCAACATGAGGTGACTGCATCAAGGTCCGTGAGCTAACCCTTTTACGACCACTCACCACTTCAATACATTGTGCCCATATGTGTCGTACCAGAACACTGTACTATGCTTAAGCGTTGGTTCCACAGCCATACAATCGGTCGGAATAGCCCTAATCCAACGATTTATAATATATCAAAAATATAGAAAAAAATCGGTCGGATTAGTGCTTATCCGACCGATTTAGGTCTGTGGAACCAGTGCTTTAGTTAGCTAAATTTTTTACAGATGCAGAATGTTTTCATGGTGCATAAAACCTGTTTTCACACATCTACTCACCAGCACTGCACTTATCACGTTAACCTGTTTGGCTGATACACATTCAAACAGTCCAAACTTGCAGTTGATGCACCAAAGCTGCTAGGTTGTGTGTACGCAAAGATTTTCTTTCAATAATACATGCATACAGCCTTGCACCAAGTTTGTGCAAAATGCTGACCCCATGATGTTGATACACTCTTAAATGCTCAGCATGATACATTCGGCTAGTGCATTGATGCCCAATGTAGCCGCTAAATGGTTAGCTGGAGTCATAACTCTTAATAAGGAGGGAGGCCATTGTCAATTAACCAATCACAAGCTGAGTAGCAGCATCAACCAATCTACTGCCACTGTCTCCCTTATACTGGTTTAGTGTGATATCAAGGTCCCTAGTGAGCGTTCCTGCCAATAGCACATTTGTACTTAAGATGCTCCCAAAGTGTCACGATGACCTGCTAGGAGTGATGCAAATGCTGGTCAGCAGAATCGCTAGATTCTCTCATTGATGGGATAAAGAGCTAAGCACCATATATATGATCTCTAAAAGGTCAGATGGAGTCATGACTCTTGATGTTGTTAACAGGCCTTGAGGTGGGAGGCAATTGTCCATTATCCAATCACAGGCTGAGTATGTCTGAATATGAATCTACTGCCACCCCAGTAAACACAGTTACGTTATACATATGTAGATTGCACATAGAAATTTCAGTACATTTACGTATTTTCTCAACGTAGAATAACGTATAAACGTGTATGCTGATGTACGTATTTCTGACGTAGATGTAGAATTTACGTACATATACCTCATTATTACCCGAATTAACAAAGAAAAATGATGTTCTTTAAATGTAAATGTTCCTATATATTTAGATACCCAACGTATATTTTCAATACTTTTATACTAATAACTACGATGTATGTAGTTTTGCAGGTTCTGGTTATGCTCCAATATATGTAAAATTACCTCAAAGAGACGTTCATATACCTACCCCTATACCCTCAGTTAACTTTATTCATTTAAGAATGTTATTTCCTTGTCTCATTCTATAATACTGGTATATTCAGGGCCAGTATTTAGCAAGAGACACCAATGCTTTAGCCATCAGTTTCCTCATTTGAATTAAGAGTCAAGTATAACTCCTGATTGTATGTTGAAGGTTCTGTGATGCTAGGTGTATAAGTCTATTTCTTAATGCTACAGCATGGGTGTTTACCATACCTGGATCCCAAAATATATATGGTAGCATCATCAATCATTGAATATTTTGCACAAACCTATTCCCAAATGAAAGGTTGATACAATGAGTTCTCAATAATGTGTTTTTAATTAGTATAGTTGATTAATATAGATGACAATCATCATGGAGGTTTAAATAAATACAATGCTCAGCAATAGTGACACCTGTTGAGATAAACTGAAAGTACAGAAATACGTAGATAAACATAATTTTACGTATTTCAGACCTCTTTTCGTGTAGAAATATTTAGGTGAGCACTAAATGGAAATGAATCTGCCTTGTGATTTTTATTTTCTACATTTAGATAGACCCAGACTATATTTGATAGCTGTAACCATACAGCTTTCATATTTGTACTGGTATTGGATATGCTGCCATCTAGTGAGATAGGAGTGAAGCACAAAATAACGTATGTGGGACGTAATCTAATGTATTTCCAACCTCTATGACCATGTGCTTTCTATATTCCCTATTATCACCCTCTGCACACCTACATTTCCACTGTTTGTTTGGAATCTAGAATTCATTACTGAATGAGATTTTGCCACATGATGCTCTAACCCATATGGTACATATATTTTATATGACCAACAAATACTCTTGCTTAAATAATGCATATTTAATGTGTAATGTCAATACAGTGTTAATCCCCATAGGGATATGAAAATAGGAATTATTATCCATTGTTACCTAAAAATGCACATAATTACAACTACTGCATGTAGGTCAGATGCCTGTCCACCAATAGATTTGATTATGATAGAAAACATGGTTTATTCCAGGGTCAATCTGTTATTTATCCTATCTATCTGTACTGGACTCTAAACACCATGATATGTACAGGATTCTTGTAGACCTAGGCCCAGCTGAGTTATCTTTTTTTGTCAAGTGATTGATTTTCATCATTATTCATCCCTGATCTTCATAAGGCAGTTGGATTGATATTATAAGGCCTGGAATGGAGTGAAAATTGAAAAAAAAGCCATTTTGGGCCATTTTTGAACTTTGGATCATCATATCTCTGAAAATATTGGTCCGATGTATGCAAATTGGCCCTACTTCTGTAGGCCCAAGTGTATTCTTTCAAATAGAAACAATAAGAAGAAGAATGGTTAAATATTTTTTATTCCACAGCCACACAAAGCCAAAAAGACCCCAAAAACCAGAAAGTGGGAGGTTTCACAAGAATCACCCATATATAAGTGATCCCAATTTATTGACATTTTGCAGAAAGGATGACACCGGGCCATGTATTAAGCCCAAGTGAAACATGAACATCAAATCCCGGTCTCCTCACTCTGATACCATTTCAGACACCATCATCATTGTTATAAAAATGCGGAGATACGGGTGCCTGGGGACAGGGTCCTCAGTTTTGAGATAAAAAGGGTAGAATTTGAAGAAAAATCCATGGAAATAAAGGGAAAAGGGTATTGTCAACCTGATAAGTTGACCATGAATTGATTAAGTAGCAATCTCTGTGTTTTCTTTTAAAATTGACAGTTTTGGGAGCTCAGACATTTCTTATACGAAAAGGGCTGGTCTAGTCAATATATCAGTGTTTTCTTAAATTAAGGGGTGTTTTAGTGCCCTTTGAAATCGGCGTTTTTCACATAAAAAGGGGTAATTTTCAGCCTAAAATCCGTTGAAAAGTGGGTCAATTTGAAACCCATACCGATGATGGTGTCACATATGCTGTATGAGTGCAGGGTCCAGGCATCAAATTAATGGTGACAAGTGCTTAGTTAATGTAAATCAACCAGACAACCACATGTTTAAGTGTTGGTGAATATTTGTCTTTGTAAATCAAATAAGGTAATGGACCAAACTAAAATAGCTGTTTCCTACATAGGCAGGTTTAACCACCAAATCAAGACCTGTAAGAGTGCCTGCTTGTTCATCACAACATTGCTGTTTCCTTTCAAAATTTGGCCAAATATATTAGATTGATAAAAGGACGCTGGTATTCAGGCCAAACTTCCACATCATGGCAGGCTATCTGCATGTATACGGCCCTCTGTGGGACTGACCCAGGCACCTGAGGTCTTTCATAGAGGCCATGCCCTGTGTGTGAGCTCCTCTGATGGACACCTGAGCACTTTGTCAGCCACCAGTGAGCAGCTTATAGATAGGGCTGGAGCAGCTCGCTGATGACCAAGGGTAGGCTTAATTCCTTTAGCCTTTATGCCTAATGCAGTATAACATGATGTATGCAAGTGACCTGGGGGACTTGATGCAATGCACATCAATGTAGTGTCGTGATAGACAGCACCTCACTAACAAAAGCCTAAAAGTACTACTTTGTTACTCTTAGTGATGGAAAGGAGTACATCACTGTTGGTATGAGCAGCACATCAGTGGGACCACAGGTCTGTGGGATGGGAAGCATAATGATTGGAATGAGTTAATATGGGAGCAATGCAGGCTGTGAGGGCAGAGGGATGGTAGGGACTTGATTATGGGAATAGTATATCAGTGATGGTAAGGGCGAGCAGATCAGTCTTGATTTGGAAATGTGGGATGAGTTTGCTTTACGCTTTACGGCTGTAATATGGCTCAATGCAGTAAACAACCATGGCGTACATATTGGCCGATCCACCCCGAGGGGCAGATGACCACAATGTATGCCATGGGAGTTTAGTTCTGTATTTATTTCATGTTATCTTGATTTTAAATTGCTTAAATTCACGTAATGTAGCATCTAAACGTGTCATGTGACCAGCAGTGGCGATCAAAACATGTTACGGCACTGGGGGTGTGGCGATCGGC
The DNA here is from genome assembly GCA_949317995.1 of Acholoe squamosa. Lineage (NCBI taxonomy): Eukaryota > Metazoa > Annelida > Polychaeta > Phyllodocida > Polynoidae > Acholoe > Acholoe squamosa. Next base: position 4,092,421 of record OX439040.1, read on the forward strand.
CCTTCAACGTTAATCCTATGGGTAGTAGTTATTCATATGAAATAAAACCATTTGTTTGTTTTTTGTGATACATGTTTGTTGAGTGTAATCACCAGGGCAGCATCTGAGTATCATAGCAAACAGCCAGTTGCATTGTGTGCACTTTTTTACATATCTACATAGTGGGAAACAATTGAAAAGGGCATGGTAAGGATGCAACTTGTTACGCTGATTTCCTAATACCAGCTTTTGATGAATACAACATCCAAGTTATTGCTTTACCATCTTTTAATCAAACAGATAGCTATTGAAGATGACAGGTTCACCTGGATAGTATAGGGTAGGCAGTAGATTATGATCTCCTTTTTACCTGAACAGATTGTGGTGGTCCCGCGTCGTCTTCGAGGTACCTTCGTGGTCCTCGTGGGCGACATCGAGAGCACCTCTATTACCCGACGTCTGGGGGCGCTGGAGTCCAGCGCCACGTCACCACTTGGTCACATGGCCCTCGACTCCGGTGTATATAAGGCCGTTGTACGGCCTTCCTCAGGGTCAGTCCAGCCCCGACTGACCATCGTGAGCGATGGTTGGCGGCTGCCCGGCTACCATATCCTAGTACTCCTCTGTGCTGCTGCACAGAGGAGGTGCATGTGGAATATCAACTGTAGACACTAGAAGGCCTAGTGTCGAACCTGTTATAGAGTTCAAACTCTGCCACCTGTAACTGTGATCGAGAACGGCTGATGCCTATGTGTTATTAGACAATAAAGTTTTAACTGGAACCTGAATAGTTGTTCTTCGTTGTTTATCGAAAGATTCGATTAAACATTGAGGGGTAGAACGCTACACTGGTGCCATGACCAGTTGTTAACTTTAGTCCGCATAGGTACTGCGAGCTTAAGTTCGACATGCAGGGTCACTTGGATGAAGGTGATGACCCCAATCACCAACATCAAGTGACTACAGGCCCGTTAGTGGATAGGAATGATCCACAAATTGGTGGTGGTTTGAACCACACCCTGATATTAGGTCCATCGTCTGACCCGTTGGACCTGTATCAAAGGAGCCGACTACTCAATTGGCGAGTATCGACTCAACTCTCTCCGGCGGCTGAGAACTTCTTGAGGACACAGAGTTTGTCCTATGTAGAAAAATCAGCCTCGCCCGTGGGAACTCCCATGGGCCTTGGCAGTTGGTCCTTCGAGGGTCCCTCGCCCGTGTCGATACAAGGAAGTATTGACAGTGGCAGGACACTCAACGAGGAGTTGCTACAAGAGCAGCAACGCCAACTGCGCCAGGGTCGCCAGCAGTTGGATGCTCTCACGAGTAACACCAGGAAAGCTCAGGAGAAGAGTACAGAAATAGAGCTGAAATTGGAACAGCTTAGGCAGCAGGCGTTAGAGGCTTCGAACAAGACTCAGATCGCGAATAGAGAACTTAATGATCTTCAGGAGAAGGTCAAGCAGCTCTCTAGCGAAAAGGAGTCCTTGCTTGCAACGAAGTCAGAGATCGAGCGTAGTCGGTTGACAGCAGTGGATTGTCAATCGCTAAAAGCGAAAATCGATCGCCTTGCTACTAGCCGCCGAGAATGTGTCGAGAGAGCTCGAAACGATTTTCGGGATGCCCAGCACGAGCAGACGTCCCTTAAACATAAGTTGAAACTACAAGAAGTAGAAAAGACTATGTTGGAGGAACAACTGCAAGAGTTGCGGCATGAGTTGAACCAACAATCAGCCGAGCATACTGAAGAAGTAGCTGAGCACCTAACGGCTTGTGAAAAGCAGGTGAGCCAGCTACGTCAGGAACGGGAGTCGTTACTCTGTCAGATGCAAGCTGACGAGGATGCTCGAGCCAGGGACGAGGCAGAAATGCGTCGTCGCTGTGAGGAACGAATCGAACACGCAAACAAAATGGCGGAATATCAGGTCCTAATGGAACAGAAAGCGAGGCACGAGGCCGAGCTTAATTCCTTGAAGTCTGAATCCCTAGTAGCCTAGTCACTGAAAGATCAGAAGGATTCGGATACTCTGGGAGCCATGCGTGATGAAATCAATGAGCTCCGACGAGAGATATTATCTCGCAGGAAGGCTGACGAAGCCAGGGTGAATAAAGAAGTTCGAGATGAACTCGCACTCGAAGAACGTCTGAAGGAGCAGACGGAATCGAAATTGCGTACCGCTAGACTTCGAGATAAGCAACAAAGTAGTGAATGCAGCACTACTAGGGTTGCTACTCAAGGGGATCTAGTCGAAAACCCTGACTACAGAGAGTGGCTCGACCGTGCCATGAAGGAGGTCAAGCAACTCTTTGCCATCAGCGAGCAACGAGATCTCTCGAAGCCTGAACATACCCGCCTGGAATTCCTAGTATCGGAATTAAGGCAGGCAGAACGTTCAAAACAGCAGGCAGAGATAGATAGAATGGTGGGGGCAATCGACGACATCTCGAAAATTGATTCGAGGTCGCGTCGGACCCTACCTGTTCCTTCGATGCCACGCACCGATGGTCTAAGTGGAGTGATCGGACAGTTCTCGACCCCTACCACGACCCAACAACATGTTGATCCGCCCAAATATAGGGATATCAGATTCGAGGCTTCGCGCTTGAGTGATGCCGATTCGGGTAATCCCTGGGGGATGAATCACAGTCGTGCAGACACGACTATGAGAAACATGGGGATGGACCATCAAATACCTAGAAGAGGCACAACATTCGCTCTCGATCAGGTCAGGAGATCAAGCAGAATGTTTGAAAACACCTCTATCGGGCATGAACCAGCCCGAACTAGGTCAGTCGAGTGCCCTCCATTTACATGGAAGGACGATTGGCTCCGTTGGTACCACGGATTCAATCACGTCCGTCGAGTAAATGTATGGACCTCGAGTATGGCATTAGCTCAACTCCTCATGTTACTCCAGAATGGCCCTGCAGCTGATACTGTGTGGCTATGGGAGGAGCATGGAGATGGGACTCTGGAGGGACTGGTCGACATGGTAACGGAAGCCATGACTTCTAGCCTTCAGGACCCCATTGTTACAATGGAGAAGAGACGCCAAGGCAAGAACGAAAGCATTAGAGCCTATGGCTTTGCTTTGAGACGTCTTGCCGGCGATGCCTATCCAGGTGTGGACTTCTCGGTTGAATGGCTCATAACCAAAGTCAACCAGTTGTTCATAGGAGGATTGTATGACGTTGATTTACAACAAGACGTTCTTCAAGAGTGGTGCACTTACATGTCCCTAAAGGGTCTCATGACCTGGCAGACGAGTTGTTGCGGAAACGACAACTCCTGCCGAAGTTGGTGAATTCTACCCCGACAAATGCATTGTCGGCGCTGGCCGACGCCGCTTTGGTCGAGGAGGGACAGGGGGAAGTGTCCTCATACTCGAAGCCCGGGGCGGGGAGTAAGACTAAGAAAGGTCAGAAATCCGCTGGTAAATCGAAAACACCAAACAAGGCCTCCAAACCAAAGGTACAGGAGCAGACCTTCTCGCTGAGTCAATTGAAGAATTTACTCAGGGTTATCGAGGGAGGGGATGTCCCTGGTACTAGCTCGGAGAAGCCGAGTACCCATCCGTCCGACGCCAAGTGTTGGAACTGCAAGAAGCGGGGGCATTTCGCACGAACTTGCCCCGAGCCGATTAAAGGTCTACCACCTGACGCGACGGAAAACTGAGGCGGGCGGCTCGACGTGGCAATCGAGCTGCCCGACCATCGAAAAGCCAAGGTATCAGCACCTCTGGCACTCCTGATCAGACGACAGTAGATTCGAGGGAACTAGGTAAGGTCCCGGTAGGGCCGTCCCAGCCCTTTACCACAGTGGCACCGGTTGATCACCGGTCCGGTTCCGAAGATGTCGGTGTAGAAAAAGCCTCAATGGCCAAGGAACAGGGCGCTGGCAGCCCGAACTCCGAGGTCGAGGGTTCGACTGGATCGAAAGTGAAAGTCGACGCTGGGAGAGAGGCCCTGATGCGGCAGCTGGCCAGAGTCTGCGCAACAGAGCTTCCCTCAGATGATCCCTGTCTCTCTTTTCTGAAGAAGAGAGGGATCGATCTGAGTACTGACGTAGGGTTGAGAATGCTAGCAGGAACCGCCCCCTTGTCGGGGAAACGATGGTACCTGTCTGCAGAGATTCGAGGACGTTCTCTAGACTTCCTGATAGATACTGGTGCCAGCCACACCATTGTCTCTCGGGAACTCGCGAAAACGTTAGTGGTGCTGTCAGATAATCTCTACAAGGGAATAACGGTGTACACTGCGTCTGGAGCTGAAATGCGGACCTATGGTCGATTGGTTCTACCTCTTAAGGTCGCATCGACCCACTATGTGTTTAGCCCAATAGTGGCCATTGTGGCTGACGGTGGCATTTTGGGGCTCGACTTCGCGGCATTATACGGTATGATCCTGAACCCAAGGACGGGTCAATTGGTCATGTCCGAGCCGGTAGAAGAGCACCATCAGTGTAAACTGAAGAGAGTGTCATCGATAGCCTCAGTAGCACAGACCACTAGGATACCTGCCAGACATCGGTGCGATGTCTTGGTAAAATCCGACGGTCTGGAAAGAGACCGACAGGGCATAGTCGAACCCGACCTGAAAACTCTGAGAGCTTTCGGGTTGGTTGGTGAGGCTGCCCTTGTCAGCAATGTCCGTCGAACAGTGTTTCCCGTCTGTAATCCACTGAATCGAGACATTGTCCTGGAGAAAGGCCAGGTGGTCGGTACTGTACAGTACGCTGACAGAAACGGTGAACTCTCTTCACCGGAGGTAGGATCTGTGATGATGCGTCTCGAGCAAGAAGCTGCGGACATCGAGACGGCGGAAATCGCGAGCACCCGCACGGGGGAGCTCCCTACCTGGCTGTTAGACATGTATGGCGACACCCACCTGACCCAGCCAGAAGAAAGACTGAAACTGTCCGCCTTACTACGTAAGCATGTGGACGTCTTTAAATCCCCAGATGAACCGTTAGGGCGCACCGATCGATGTCTGCATAACATCGACACGGGTGACGCACAACCAATCCGAGTCCCTTATAGAAGGATTCCGCTCAGCAAGAAAGTTGCGGCGGATGAACAACTTAAGGAGATGTTGGATACGGGGGTGGTTAGGCCAAGTACTAGTCCCTGGTCCAGTCCCGTCCAGATGGTGACGAAGAAGGATGGGACCATGAGATTCTGCGTCGATTATCGATGTCTGAATGGAGTGACTAAGAAAAATGCTTACCCCCTCCCGCGCATCGACGAATCCTTGGATGCCCTAGGAGGAAACAAGTGGTTTAGTTGTCTCGATCTCCAATCGGGATATTGGCAGATCGGGATGAATCCCGACGACGTCGAGAAAACCGCTTTTTCCTACCAGAGGGGGCTCTACGAGTTCGATCGTATGGCGTTTGGTTTGTGTAACGTCCCCGCCACATTCGAGCGAATGATGGAGGAGATGTTGAGAGGTTTGCTAGGTAAAAGTTGCCTGGTTAACCTCGAATCTGGCAGAAGTCTTCAACAGGATTCGGGCATGGGGACTGAAGTTGAAACCTAAAAAGTGTCAACTTTTTAGGACTTCAGTCGAGTACCTCGGCCGAATCGTGTCTGAACAGGGTATAGAAGCCAACCCGGGGAAAATTAGCGATGTAATGACTTGGGCTAGGCCCACTACAGTGAAGGAAATTCGATCCTTCATTGGTTTTTGTTCCTACTACCGAGAGTTCATCCCGGGGTTCGCGGAACTCGTAAGCCCTTTACAGGACTTAGTGATCCAAAAACCTAAAGGTAGTAGAGGTCGTTACGAGGCATTCGCGTGGACGGAAAGAGCCGAACATGCCTTTGTCGAGTTAAAACGAAGTTTCAGGGAGACACCTGTGCTTCGATTCCCAACACCCGACGGTCGTTTTATCTTAGACACTGATGCTAGTAATACCGCGATCGGGGCTGTTCTATCCCAAGTGCAGGATGGAGTGGAGGTCCCGATCTCATTTGCTAGCAACACTCTAAGTAAAACACAACGAAACTACTGCACCACCAAAAGAGAACTGCTGGTGGTTGTCGTGTACACCAGGAAGTTTAGGCACTACCTTTACGGTGGTAACTTCACTATCCGCACCGATCATTCGTCTTTGAAATGGCTCCTGAATTTCAAAGAGGCTGAAGGAATGATGGGTAGGTGGCTGGCCCACCTTTCGGAGTTCGGTCTCGAAAACTCTAAGATCGAACATCGAAGTGGGGCCAAGCATCTAAACGCCGATGGTCTTAGTCGTATCCCTGTGCGGCTATGCCAGAGGTCGGATTGCACAGACTGTGGCAGTCATAATGCTGTGATGGCAGCTGTAGGTGGTTTAGTAGACAGCCGGGTGGGTGTTGCATTTTGGTCTCTCGATGAACTCATTGATGCTCAGAAAGCGGACGCCGACATCAAACGAGTTGCTGAATGGCTAGTTAAGGGGGCTAAACCCACTAGGCCTGATGTATCAATGGAGAGCGCCGAAGTACGGAAATTAGTAGGGCAATGGCCTCTATTAACCTTCCGTGAAGGCTTGTTGTGTCGCTGGAAAGTCGAGGCGGGTCGAGCTAGACGCACGATTCAAGTAGTTGTACCACGCCAACTGAGGGGTGAGGTACTCTCCTTTTGCCACGGACACCGAACAGCGGCACATTTTGGTCGTAAACGAACGCTCGAAAAAGTGAAAAGGAGATATTACTGGCCCGGAATGGGAAAGGACATAGGTCGTTGGGTTCGGCACTGTCCTACCTGTTGCCTGGTAAAGCCCGGCGAGGGCATGGGTAAGTCTCCTCTACACCAAGAGTTGTTCGGGGTGAGATTCGGGAGGATAGCTATGGATATCATCTCGGGATTTGCACCCACGCCAAACAAGAATACTTGCATGTTAGTAATCCAGGATTACTTCACCAAGTATGTACGCGCTATTCCCCTACCAAATCACACAGCAGAGACCTGTGCAGAAGTCTTCGTGGACGAATGGGTTTTGACCTTTGGAGTCCCGTTGCTTCTGCATTCCGACCAAGGTCGAGAATTTGAATCTCGACTCTTCTCTGAGATGTGTGAATATCTGACGATTGTAAAACAGAGAACCAATCCATACAGGCCACAGAGCGATGGTCAGGTGGAAAGGTTCAATAGGACGTTGATTCAGAGTCTGACTATGTTGGTAGACAAACATATGGACGACTGGGATGAACAGGCTAAATATGTGGTGTCCGCATATAACAGCTCTGAGCACAGTTCTACTGGATGCAGTCCAAATATGATGGTATTCGGGGAAGAAATTCTCATGCCAGCGGATGTGATTTTCGGCTCAATCGAGAACCCACTCGAAGTCCCTTGTTCCGTCACTTTCGTGGAACAACTTCGTGACGGATTGAGGGAGAGTTATAGCATGGTAAGGGAAAACCTAGGTAAATCTGCGGAACGCCAGAAGGTCGGGTATGACTATGGGCTAAAGCAGAGAAGATACTCAGTTGGGGAACAGGTGGTGAGGTACCACACCCCCCAAGCAGCTGTGAAGCTTGCCCCCAACTGGGATGGGCCGTTCGTAGTAGATTCTGTCCTCTCTGAGTCGACATTATTACTTCGATCATCCCGCGGACGGTTGCAAAAGAGCAATGTCGATAGAGTGCGCCGGTGGTTGGGCGTAGAGCTATCACAAACTGTCGAGTTGTTGCAACCACGACTTGATGATGATTCACCTTCTCGTAAGGCTACGAAAAGGGCTAAGTCTGTTTCTGGACAGGTCGAAATAGAGATCGAAAGGTCGCGGCCAGAAGTTCAGTCTAAAAAACTAACTACGCAGGGTCATCAAAAACGACAGCAAAAGGCTCGAAAACTGAGCAAGGTGGAGGTGTTGGATGCCATTAAACCATCAAAGCGGCGCCGTGGTCGACCGGCCCGTCGAGATAAGTCGAAAGCATCTAAACCGCCTTTGAAGGGATGTCGGAAGCCCGACCCCCCCTCGAAGGTGCGAACGACTGAACAAACTTCACATCGAAACGTCTCGATTGAAGTCAAGGATCAGTCACTCCAGTCCGGACCTATGACTCGAGCGAGGCTTAAGCGCCAAGGCTCATCAAAGGAACGGTCAGCAAGTGTCGAGGATGAAAGGAAATCCAGAGCAAACACTCTGGCTCCTACATCCACACCGTCACAAGTGATGGGAGGCAGACGCCGACGGAAACGGGTTAATAGCCCGGTCGGCCCGGCCACATCAAAGGACGACGGGCTAGGAGGGGGTGATAGTAACCCGCCCCGAGGCTCAACACTCGTTCCTGTAGTAAAGGTTAAAATCAGGAAAAGTCCTAGATTAAACCCTACTCAGTAATCGATGTTTTGCACAATACTAAGCAGCAGCTTTACTAACCTGTGTTTTTAACGAGGCTTTAAAATAACGGGTGCCGTTCTTGAGTAAATCTGTCTGTGGACGTGAGGCCGACGGTGAATAAAAAAATTACACAACGAGAAGTCATGCGATTGTCTCTTATTTTGAGACAACCTGATGCTAGAAACATGGAAATGTGGGGCGTCCGTCTTTTATTTTTGACTGTGTGGAGGGGTTCCCAGCATAGGCTGGTGGATTCTGCCCGAAGGGTAGATCCATATTGGAACCATTTTTTTTTAAATCCCGGTAGTCTGATGAAGGGGGGGGGTGCCCAAATTATCCATGTTAATAGTGTTGGAACCCATAGACCGCATAGGAAATAACGGCATATGCAAAAATTGCGACTGGAGAACCAGAGCGTGACGATGAGGCGAGAGTGAGTCGTTCTATTTTTTGAGCATTACCTTATTTGGTCATGGCGTGATGCGCTGTGGACCAATAGGGCTCGCCCTCCTCGGTCACGTAGGCCCTTCCTCCAATCAGAGGCGTGCGCCACAGGGATAAAAGGCCGCGTCCCACACCACGGAGGTCACATCTGCGCCCTTCTCATGAGAGTCGGACGCAGATAAGCTGGACTAAGCCTAGCTTATTCCAGCTGGTACACTCCGTCTGGGGACTTCCTACCTGAGTGTAGGAGGTCTCCCCGCCTAGTGTCGAGGGACACGACCTGCGTGAGCGCAGGTTCGTGTTCTCTCGAGGCTCCAGTCTTCGGTCCCTCAAGCCGCCTGAGTGCGGTTCGAGGTACATCGAAGGCACCTTTGAGGCTTCGACCCGCCAGAGTGCGGATCGAAAAACCTCGAAGATTCTCTTCGACGTCTCGTCCCGTCTGAGTACGGTTCGAGACCCGGAGTCTTCTCTCCCTGGTGGAACCCGGCAGTTCAGGAAGAACCATGGGGTCCTCGTCCGACGAGCAGTCAGGGTACAGCTCTTCGGCGAGCCACAAGTCGCAGAAGAAGAAGAAGAAGAAGAAGAAGAAGAAGAAGTCCAAGAGGACCAGACCCGAGCAAGAGCTCGAGTCTACCTCGGCTAAAAATGCAGCCCTTCTGAAGCAGATCGAGGATGCACAGAAAGCCTTGGCCGAGTCCCAGGAGCGGGAGAAGGAGCTCCGCCGGAAGGCGAAAGAGGCAGCTAAGCAGCAGAAGCGCGACTTGAAGGTCGCAGCTGCTGCCGCCTCGAGAGACTCTTCTCCCGATGAGATGGAGGTCGACGAGCCGTCGACGCCTGCTCCATCGAAAAGTGCTACCCCTTCAGGTTCTAAGGGCAAGAAGCCCACTGAATCGAAGGCATCCAAGGACACCTTGAAAGATTTCAAGATCCCTAGGGTGCCTAAGAAGGAAGGTAGCAAAAAGGAATCCGCAGCCAAGAAGGCTCCGGCCCGGGAGAGGAGTAGCGAGTCTACTGCTCCACCGGAACCTGGAACCGAGCCGTCGGAGGTCGATGCCGGTGCCGTGGAGAGCACCGTATCCTCACCCCCAGACACGGCCAGGGCTGTCGACGAGTCGAAGCGACTGTCAGCGATCACTGCCAAACGACGTGCTGAGTACGTCGATGACAGGCCACTGACAAAGCTTCAGGACTACCGCAATGATGGTCAAGCGGTACTCCCTAGTCTCGTCGGAAAGGATGGTAGTGACGACGAGGAATGGTATTCGGACGATAGTCATGCCATTGACTGGTATGTCTCGATGATCGAGAATATCACGAATGCCTCAGACTCGTCGGGGGTGTCGCTGCCCGAGTGACAGCGGATTGGGTTCGCATGGTGCATCTTCAATCCAGGGCAGCAGTGTGCTTCCGAGAACTGCACACGTAAGGGGTTCCCCCCTCGCGTATATGCGACAGACGGCAGGTATGCTCGACACTTGGTTGAAGAGCATCGAGCCATCCGTCCGCAGTTCGGTTGTGTTAAGGTGGAAAAGACCATTCCATGTTATCAGGACCCTGATGACCCAACCTCTCCTCCTTTCGTGACTTCACGAAGGGGCTTGATGGCGCGTCATCTTAAGTCGTACAAGCAGCCCCATAAGTACAACGCCGAGGGCGCTATCCAACTAGTGGAGACGCTGGTTGGAAAGTGTGAACGGAATGAGAAGACAGGCGCGCCGACTAGACACTGGATGCGGATGGCCCCCGCACCCCCGCCTACGAAGCGCCTGTATATCAGACCGGAGCTGATGCCCGCTTTCTACGGTGCCTACCCCGAGTTCAGGGTAGAACAACGGAAGAAGCGGGAGGCCAGTCGTCCTCGGGACCCAGGACCGACAGCTTCAACGAGTGGGAACAAGAGGCCCCACTCTACAGAAGCTGGGAAGTCTGCCGGTTCGACTGAACCTAAGAAGCCTAAGCCGCAGGCTGCTCCCTCGAAGCCCGAAAAGGCATCGAAAGCCGCCCCGGCCCCGGCTCCTAAAAAGTCGAAGACTGCTTCGACCGGTTCAGCCAAACCAAGCACCAGTGGTGCTAAAACTGGAGGCAAGACGGTGGAATCCCGGAGTGGTCGTGATCGGCAACCCAAGGTAACCACCAACTCGTCTCCCCCTGTCAAACCCCCTACGGCGGCGGAGGACAGCACCCCAGCTGCCACGCCGCATGTTCATGTGGGAGGTGCGACACTGACCTCGGCAGCAGGAGCTAGCTTCTCCAACGTCGTGACAGGCACCGACGCCCCAACAGCAACCTTGCGTTGGGAGTTGGCGCAGCCTGCCTACGGCGATGGCGTCGAACGTGGGGTCCCGAAGACGTTCGTGGAACGTTGTAAGGGACTCCTACAGATGACGGGCAGCCCTGCTATCGACAAGTTCGGTGAGGCATTTCGTGAGGAAGCAAGTGCCTACTTGTTCGGCCTGTTCGACAGAACGAACATGGCCATCCGTAACGAGCTCCTTCCGGCTCTTAGGAATGAGGCGCGCCAGACAGTTCAGATGGAGATGGACTCTCGTCTGACCGATGTCCGAACGCGTCTCAATAACTTTGAGGCACAGGCCCAATATATTACCAAGAGGGATAGTATCATAGAAGGCTGGGAGGAAATCGACCGCGAATTCTTTAGAGTCTTCGGGGTCCAACTCTCGGAATGGATGAGGGACAAACACCATGGCGTCCGAACCCTGAAGCCCGTTCGAACCGAGCCCTCTCGCGAAGCGCAGAGGTACCTCGTCGAGGGTGGAGTGATTCCTGACGTCAGGACGCTGGCGGCTCAGACGAATCCGTTGAGAGAATTGTCTCCAAAGATGGACAGTCTGAGCTCGGCTATGACGATGTTGGGCCGAGAGCAGGTGGTGCAGGACAAGCCTGACACCCCGGGTAGGTCTCTCGGTGCCTCCGTCTACCCGCCAGCAGCCCCGTCTTCCTCCTCGGTTCCCTTGATAACCCTCTCGGGAACCACCGAGCCTACGCCGCCACCGGTCCAGAGAGTGGTGTCACCGAGGATCCATCCGGATCTTCAGGGCATCACTCCTCTGGCCCCGGCGAACGTAGCCGTCTGCCCGGACCCGTCGGCTTCCGCCCAAGCAGTAGAACCTGCCGAGGTGAAACAGTCGATGGATATAGACGGGGACGTCGATGTCGTCGGTCACTCTCCAACGGCTCCCCCTGACCAGGGAGGCAAGGACGACCATGAAGGTCGGGAGAGCGACGACGACGACGACGGAAGCGACTCAGCAGACTCGGCCGTTCTCCACTCAGATGCTGAGGGGGACTCCCGGGATGCACCCGAGACCTCTAACGAGGCTTGGAGTACGACAATGGACCGTGTGGCTCCATTGCCGGAGTCGCCGACGTTTTCGGGCCAGCTAGCCGCCAGTGCTTCACATGAGGAGGAACGCACTGACGGGGAGCAGGCTGAAATCGACGCCGCTACAGGGTCCATCTCGGGGGATCAGTAGTATGATACTACTGTTCCTCCTCTCCAGCTTGGATCGCTGACATCGGACAGAGTCTCGATGTCAGCACGGAACCCCTGGGAACTTGTTCCCGGACGACGGTGTACCCTCCACGAGTGGGGGTACCTTTCCAGTCCCCGGACCTTCCTGCGAAGCTGTGTGGATCCGACGCCACCCTGGTCTTAGGACCCGGTGGTGCCACACATCCTCGCCCTCACGGTCGAAGGACCATCATAGTCGTACTGTACACTATAGATGGGCTTCCTACGCTGGAAGGAGCTTCTCAACGAGACAGGGAGGAAACGACACGACCCCGGTTACCATACCCGGTCGTGCCTCCCTCGGATCGACCAGGAGCAGGTCGTGAAGCAGTGTTTCGACACTGGTCTCCTACGTTGGAGGGAGCTACGCCTTATAAATTAACTGTGATAATAATTTTTTTTCTACAGTACAGTAGAAACTATATTTCTATATATTCCTCTACTGTTTCTGTCGACTATGTCGACAGATCCAGTAGTTCATATTATTATCTATTTGTTTAGACTGATCCGAGGTCTCTGAATTTTTCGGAGACCTCGTTTCAGTCTAGTGGGGGGTGGTGTGGTGGTCCCGCGTCGTCTTCGAGGTACCTTCGTGGTCCTCGTGGGCGACATCGAGAGCACCTCTATTACCCGACGCCTGGGGGCGCTGGAGTCCAGCGCCACGTCACCACTTGGTCACGTGGCCCTCGACTCCGGTGTATATAAGGCCATTGTACGGCCTTCCTCAGGGTCAGTCCAGCCCCGACTGACCATCGTGAGCGATGGTTGGCGGCTGCCCGGAGGAGGTGCATGTGGAATATCAACTGTAGACACTAGAAGGCCTAGTGTCGAACCTGTTATAGAGTTCAAACTCTGCCACCTGTAACTGTGATCGAGAACGGCTGATGCCTATGTGTTATTAGACAATAAAGTTTTAACTGGAACCTGAATAGTTGTTCTTTGTTGTTTATCGAAAGATTCGATTAAACATTGAGGGGTAGAACGCTACAAGATCTTTGGAAGTACCTAGTAAACAAATGAACACGCAGTGAGACTGGCAGATGGGTAGATTGTGTATAGAACAGGTTGTGTTTGTTGGGGATGCTGCATATAAACAGCTGCATCCCTTTGCTCTATAACATGAGGTATAATTAGGGAATAATGCACAGGGCATGGCTCTCGGAGCCTATGAGACCACTCGATGTCTCAATACAGTCTAGAGCAAGACCACAGCCATGACCAAGTGCATTATTTCCGTTATGACACAGAAAAATCACCCATCAGCCACCTGACAACACATGAAAATCAATTGTGAAGTCTAAAGTTGAGATGAAGTTAACCTCCTTTGCCAGGAGTGCATTATCCATCTAGGTAATGCACGGTCAATCAGCCAATCAGAACGCAGTATTCAGGATAATGCACTCTGACTTCGCCCAGCAGTGTTATAATAAGCTAATAGATGATGCATATCGGGGCCCTAGGGCTGTATATGCTGTATATACCTGAGCCGCGGAGCGGCGAGGGTATATACAGCATATACAGCCCGTGGGGCCCCGATATGCATCACCTAATAGGTTTATACCACCATTTCCTCCATTTTGTATTAATTTCTTACCTGATATCCAAAGATTATAGCCAGGAGAATACATTTTGTAAAAGCAAGCGACACGGCCCGGGTCAGCGCTCTGCGCGAAGCCATTGTTTTGGTTCCCTGCCGGGAGGGGTACCGCCGTGTTCACACTCATTTTTCGTATCGAATCCAACCATGACAAGTTTTCAAATTAAAACATACATATCCTTAGACATCCTAGATGAGTACTCCATGCTTGATATGTCGTATAAATTCAAAATAAATAAGAATCCATTGATTTTCCAAACGGGTCCGAAATTTTCGGCGTCTTTCTTGTACAACGAGCAGTTGACCTATATCTACATCCGGGCCACTGACACACTTTCGCCGGACAAGGAGGCGGGTGGGAATGGCCGGGCCGCGACTCGCTTACGATAGAAAAATCATTGGATTCTAATTTATATCGAAGAAAATGGAGAAAACTAGCACGCATTCCTCTTCTATGGATCAAAAACTTCTTAGGATTTCAATATAATAACATGACAAGCTTGGAATCAAGACGAAATCTGACTGCAAAAATACCACTAGGATGTCAGGTTAGAACTTATTTATTTTGGCATTGTGTTTCATCACCGTTCAGTGTGGCGCTATGGCTAAGGCCTTCGCCTACCACCACTGCGGCCGGGGTTCAATCCTCATACGAGTTGGGACGATTTTTCACATTGAAACAATGGCGAGACCAAATTTCTATGTCCGCCAGCGTCTCCAAAAATATTCTAAGTCCAACGTGACCTCGAAAAAGTATATACCAAAAATGCACAAGGGTGGTATATGCAGAATAATGCACGGCTAAACTGCATATAAACCCACCGGAAGTGCCGAAATCGTGGTATAAAGGTCAATAATGTGTGAGAATGATGAGGGTTATTAGATAGAAGGGAAAAAGACTATTGACATAATCATGCCTTTATGTCACTAAAGACAATTTGACATGTACGAGGCGTGTAAGCTCAGTATAAGATATCAATGTTACTAAGAAGATATCAATGTTACTAAGTCATGATATTGGATCAGGTATCTGATGTAAGATCACCAGCATTTTCATGTTTGATCACCAAGAACATTGTTTACACAACAAGGCCCTTCTTTTCCCCCCTGCAGGTACTGGGTGCAGGAACCAGCAAGGGTGTGGGCTCTTTGAGGGCAAGTACATTTATGACATCATATTATGAGAGATACCTCCTATAGACTGTTGTAATTTAGTGTACATGATCACTCAGGCAAGACAATGTGGGACAGACCTGCTGCTTTGCCTGCCATCTTTCATTTCCTTTTGCCCAAGATATCTACACCAGATTGACTGGCATGTTATGATACAGGTAATATTCCTAGAAACAATTCCAGGCATTGGGGTCATTTCCTAATGCACTATGATCACATCCCTACGACTTGAAATCTCATTATTTAATACCATTCCTATGGGAATCTTAGGACGATTTGGAGGGTGCAGTAGCAGTATGGCCTCCAGTTATTTTAGAAGCTATTATAAGGCTGTATATCATGAGCAAAAAGAAAAACCAGGAAGAGGAAGACTGAACTATTGCCTACAAAGTCAGCATTGCCCACAAATAGCACTGACACCTACCGTATTGTATCACCAGTTACTGTGCTGCTGTATAGCCATAAAACTAATAGTGTTAACAGATAGGGAGAAGCTCCCAGACGTCCCTTGTTAGTAACACTAATGTACCTTCAGTCATATTGTCTGACCAGGCACCATCATATAGTCTGTAAAAGGTTATTATCCCTGGTGACAATAGCAGACAGCCTTCGTTTTTTTTTTTTGAACACTGATAGCTCTGCTGTACATAACAGTAATGGTAATATCTACCAGATCTATATAAGGCCCCTTAAAGTCGATAATCAGTTTTGCAGACACCTCCCGCACCCTGCAAAAGGGAACGCAAGGAGCCTTTTTTTCTTTATTTGGGAAAAAAATGACTAAAATTCCCGCATCCTTAGGGTTTTTGCTGAAAGAAATTCAAATTTCCGTCCCTATCATGATAAGCCATACAGAAGGTTCTACTTGGTTGATTTTCAGCTTTAGATTCCCTGGAAATTCCTCTTCCTATGTCTAAAATCAATATGTATTATTACAATTGCTTGAAGCCATTAAAAATCATTTAAGATTTTCAAGGACTTTCAGGTTCCCTAGGTTTTCTGAATTCCCTGAATTCTAGAGTGTGTAATTCTGTTAGGAAATAAACTTACCCTAAACTTAAAGGCTCAGGGTCTGAATCTGGTTATCATACAAAATAATTAAGCCTCCCTCGCTCCTTAAAATGTTAAGAAAAATAAAAAGTGACCTCCCTCGTCACTGAAAAAATAAGTAGAAAAGCCTCCCTCCCTCACCGTTTTTTTTTTTCAAAAAGTGTCCGCAAAGCTGATAATTGATTTTAAGTAGCCTAACCTATATCTATGTTGCGAAATCACAATTCTGTATGTATTTATTTCTTTTCCTGTATGGGTGCTTCAAAGGTGATTTATATTAGATATCATGTCATGGCCCCTTTAGGCAACTATCTGATGGTTTAATTCAAATAGGGATAGAATGTCTGCAGGTGACCAAATACACATGTATGTATAGATAAAACGTTCTTGTTAAAACAAGTCATCATTATGTGATGATGATTCCTGATAACGTGATAATCTGCCACCCAGACCAAAAAGAAAAAACAAACAAACACACACACACCAGAAAATGGAACCAGTCAGCTCTTATTATGCATGTGCTTTTTTTTCTATATGGTGCCTACTGTACTTCAAGCAATAGATACTGGTATCTGTATAAGCTTGGTACTGGAGAGCTCATGCCAAGTGGAGACGGGGGGGGGGGGGGTGGCACCACATTAGTATCATTGGTCTGCTGTATGGGTGAGGGTAGCGCTAGCTGGATACAAGGGCCTCTAAGGCTAGCAAAGTGCTTAAATGTAAATGTACTCTGCCAAGTTGGCATGAAACATGAATGCAATATAGCAAAACTAAAGGGTTGCCTATACAGCTCAACTACAATGACTATTGTCTCCTCATGGGCGTGGAAAGCAGGGGGGGTAGGCGGGGGGGGGGGACATGTCCCCCCCTTTTGGCCAACTCCTCAAAAGGTCAAAACTAAAAGATCAAGCAAAAGGAGGTCAAAAATTGCAGAAAACCCCCCTGGTCCCACCCACTCTGAAACTGTTCCCACACCCCTGCTCCTTGAATGTTAATAGTCATTTTTCTCAGAATGGTATTTCCCAATAATTTGGAAGCAATTCAATTACTGTTAGACAGAAGTGCATTGTGGAAATGAGTCAGCGTACATTACATATCTATCAGTTATTTCTAGTCCTAATTAGACAGAAGGGGCATTCTTTAATCTGCAATATTGGTTATACCTAATTAAGAGGGTATGGTACTACCCAAACAGAGACAGATAATGATTGATTAGATTGCTGCCATTAATCAATTGGAGCCATTTTCTCTCATTTCATCAATTACAAATGTAGCCCTCTCTTGCTGATGTAGGAGGTTTGGTTCAAAAGTTCAGCAACAATTCAATGTTATGTATAAATACATGTATGTACCATGTACATGTATGTACCGCTAGTGCTACAGTAATCCATCATGCTGACTGTACGGGGCTGATTTCACCCCAGGGGTCTGTTACACAAATGGTGCTCGTTAATTTGTACTCTTAACTAATAAGATATTTAAAATAAAGATTATGAAGCAGAGTAAGA
This sequence comes from Acholoe squamosa, assembly GCA_949317995.1. Taxonomy (NCBI): domain Eukaryota; kingdom Metazoa; phylum Annelida; class Polychaeta; order Phyllodocida; family Polynoidae; genus Acholoe; species Acholoe squamosa. Next base: position 4,110,033 of record OX439040.1, read on the forward strand.
AATAATTCTGTTTCATAATGTGTATTCGTCTGGAAGAGTACCAGATACATTCATGTTGGTTAATTTTCATGTTCTTTAATTATTTCATGTTCTTTAATTAAACCCCTTTATGACCACCAGAAATAAATTAAAGAACACCATCAAAATATTAAAGAATAGTTATGAAACACCTAACAATTTCTATAGAAATAGGGGAATCTTGCTCATCTACTAAAGAGCACGAAAATTAGTGAACACCATTTAGATTTATACTTGTAACACATTTTCTAGTAAATCATACTTAGGGACCACAAATTTCAATTGTGTAACAGACCCCAGATGGGTTGGCAGGATGCTCCAATGAAGTGTTGGCAAGCCGCACCAGCGCTTCAATTGTGCATCAGGACAGGCGATGGGCATCATGCACTACTCCAGCAGCACTGATAAAAGCACATGAGGCGCACCTGACATATTTTCACTTGTAAGCTATGCCTTAAGTACAACGGTACTCTCTTTCTCATACAGCATCTCTCAGAATAGCAACAGCACAAAAACAGGCCTTTTTTGCACTAAGGTTTTATCCAAAATACACCTGTGCACAGTTGGCCCTACACAATACTGTGCATTTCTATTTATAGCAGTAGGTATTCAGCTGGTGTTTTTGTCAACTTAATCCATCTACTCTAGCAGATAGATGCTACCTAGCCTATTGTTGCTAGCCTATACATCTAGTTCATCATATTATTCAGTAAAACCTGTAACCTATATTTGGCTCAGCATTTCACGGCACGAGTCTATCACTATAGATAGATGCCCGCTTTTAGGCTGGAGCACATACAGTGTCAGCAAAATGTCATTTCTGTATTCAGATATGAACCCCATCTCCCCCAGTACAGGGGCTGTAAACCTAAAGAACAACTGTGTTACTATAAATAGGCACAATGAGCTGCTCACTTGCAGGATAGAGCAGGTAGGTAGTGAGTCATATCTGTGGTCAGATATAGGACCCTGATCACCGGCCACTGTCAGGGGATTTGTTGTGTTGACATAAATAAACACACTGAGTTCCTCCCTTGTAGCCTGTAGCAGGTAATGAGCCAGAAGGAAAGGGATACCTTGGTTGTCTGTCCATCAACTACATTTTTCCTCATAACCTTTAGCTTATCTGGCAATTTGCAAAAAAAATAATCATACCTAGAACAAGATGACTGAGGTCTTGCCCAGTGAGCTAACCTCATCAATACAACCTAGATGGCTGGCTGGCAGTAATGGTAGTCTTACATGGCTGTTTATCGACCATTAGACCATTAATTACTTGACAATCTAGACAATAGATGATAATTAAGGGAAAGAAAGCTTGCTTTCTAATTACCAGGCACTGACTGGGTCTCATCTCTAAGCCCGATGAAGGCTGTATTTCAAATCTCATCAGGCCTAATTTCAATAACCATGCCACAAGTGAGACCCTCTGTATATCCTTAGTTGCTATGGTTATTGCTTTGTAAAATCTGCTTTCTGCCTCACCTTAAAAAAGGGGGAATTATACATTTCATACTCAATTGCCGAGAAGGACCTAAATTTTACCTGCAATTAAATCCTTGTAGCTCTCATTCTATTCTGCCAGATTTTTATGATTTTCTCAACAATTTTTCATGGATATAATCTTTGGGAGTACAGGTGATGGCTTTATAAGACACATCGTTTGCATATATTTCACATTTCTTATTCTTTTGTCCATGTTCTTACCTTGATATCAAAAACCAGATAGATTTGCCCATACATTTCTATACAAAATCAAAAAGAAAAAAAAAAAAAAAAAGACAAATCACTGCAGGCTGGATTGTCATAATCAATTTTCTTGGGTTTGATCTGTGGGGATGGGCTCATGCATCTTTGTTGTTGGGTTCTTCTGTGGGGAAGATGAGTAATCGTATTGGTTGTTGTTTTTTTTGAGGTTGTCAACCCCACTCCTATGTTATCCATTGTAACTTTTAAAGCTTCATATGTAGTGACTGGTCTGGTTATCAGCCCGACTCTGTTATCCATTGTAACTTATAAAGCTTCATATGTAGTGACTGGACTGGTTATCAACCCCACTCTGTTATCCATTGTAACTTATAAAGCTTCATATGTAGTGACTGGACTGGTTATCAGCCCACTCCTATGTTATCCATTGTAACTCATAAAGCTTCATATGTAGTGACTGGACTGGTTATCAGCCCCACTCTGTTTATCCATTGTAACTTATAAAGCTTCATATGTAGTGACTTGACTGGTTATCAGCCCCACTCTGTTTATCCATTGTAACTTATAAAGCTTCATATGTAGTGACTGGACTGGTTATCAGCCCCACTCTGTTATCCATTGTAACTCATAAAGCTTCATATGTAGTGACTGGACTGGTTATCAGCCGCACTCTGTTATCCATTGTAACTCATAAAGCTTCATATGTAGTGACTGGTCTGGTTATCAGCCCCACTCCTATGTTATCTAGTGTAACTTATAAAACTTCATATGTAGTGACTGGACTGGTTACTAAAAGGGTTTACAGCTTACAATAAATTCTGAATTTACATTTGAACATTTCCAAAATATCCAAACAGCTAAAGCAGATGACCCTCCAGGCTACTACTTTCTGATGAGTTTGAGCTTATTCTATCCCACCTGCACCAAGCTCATGAAATGGGTCATGAATACCATGACCAGTCATTGGTCTCCTGGAAACCTGTTGCAAAGAATATGGAGCCATATTTACTCCTCCTCCTTTCCCTCATATTTCCCAAGTCATATTTCAGATAGATTTTTAACGCCCATGATTGAGGACTGGGCACTCAGTCCTGCATGCAGACACCAGGTATGATAGGTGGTCGTCTGCTGTGGCTATAGACCTCCCATCTAGACAGTATGAATTACATCTACATTAAGAAAGAGGCACTTTAAGAAAAAAACATCTCTGACATATTCCTTTGTAACTGGGCCCAAAAAAATCTGTGCTTCTGGTAACATGCTCCAAATAGTTGAAGTCGATAGGTCAGATTTTTCCTGTATCCAAGGCCTCACATAGATCTAGTCATTGTTTGCTAGGTTTACAATGCGTATTGTGTAAAATGTTTATTTCCCGAATGGAATGAAATGTGAGAAAATGATGAGAAAATATATGTAGGGGAAAGTTGCCTAATTTGGACCGGCCCTAAATTGGACCACCCCTGTTTCCCCTAGTGGCAGTAATAGGAACTAGCTAGGTTTCAATGCTGCCATTTTTTAGAATAACTTTCAAAAATGTAAATTTACTGTAATTATATGCACCTTTTTCATGAAAAATGGTTTTTACACCTCTTGATCTTATTTGCACCAATGCTTACTTAAGCCCTTCTGGTTGCTGGGCAACATTTAATTGTTCAAAGTCCTTTCAAATTTTTAGATGTCATTATACTTTTAGACTAAAATGAAATTTAATAAAAAAAATTGTCATGTTTTAGAAAACAAACTATCAATGAGCAAGATGAAAAGTTGCTTAAACTGGTCCAGCTTGAGATGCCTAAATTGGACCATAGTTGTAATATTGGGTCCAATTTAGTTGCCTAAATCGGACCACCTGGTCGGGCCTAGGCCTAGTTTTCTAAATCGGATTAGAACCTTTTTCTTACTCCCGTACAGAGCAAATTCACATGATATTGATGTAAATACTAAGAGGACATCAGATATCATATATTAAAAGTTCCTTAGTTTTATATATTTTTCAATATAATGAAAGTATGAGGAAATAGAGAACAATAATGCATATTGGTCCAAATTAGGATACCAACTGGTCCAATTTAGGCAATCATGTGCCTAAATTGGACCATTAGGCTTTGACTTTTAATTGCACACCCTGACTAGAGAAATTCAAATTCCTTGATTTTTATGCTATCACCATAAAGCTTTAAGGTACCATCACAAAGTGTATAAATTTTACATTTGAATTCATAGAAATAATCACTGGACAATAAAAAGTTCTTAGGGGGTCCAAACTAGGCAACTTTCCCCTATGTATGTAAATAAGATTTTTTTAAAAAAGAAATTGAAAAAAATGAAAAAGAAATTGAAAAATCTTTAAAAAATCTTGAGATCGGCCCTAATTAGCTGAGGTTGGTCAGGTGACCGGAAACAAACATTTGTTTTGGCCCTATGTCTACAGGACTGGGTTTAAAACTATCTTACAGCTGCCTCCATAGTCAATCATTTGTCATTGTCATCTATCACCAGACACGCTTAATAATGCATTGGCTGTCAAGATAATTGATTGTTTCACAAACAGATGAAGTTCTATTTATAAAATTCAATACTAGCTAAAATCAAATTTGAATAGTAGGTCTGTTTCAAAGGCATGGCTTGCTATTGTAAAATTAACATAGTGAATTCTATTTACGAATATAGATAGGGCACCCTGACTTTAAAACAATCAGTCTTATTATTTCATCTATTGTACTAGGACCCAGGAACACCACAGGCTATTTCTCCATTTAAAGTTAAACTGACCAAAGCTGTGCAGTTTGCTACAGATGATCATTCTTGTTTGTGACAAATAAAGAATAATGAAAATCTAATATTTATTCTCAGTCCCATTTCTCTTTTTGCCATAATGCCTAATGATCAAAATATGCAATAAGTGTCTAATCTTCACTTCCTTTGCATACCTTCACACATTCTAAAAGGGGAAAACAGCCCTGTACCTAATGCTATTGCAAATCCTTAAGCCATATGTATTCCCTAGGCATTGATGCATTGTGGAGTGAGCTGTCTGCTGGCAGAATATTGATTTTCAGCCCTGCACTAAAACCTGTTCTACATTATGAATCCATGTGTGGTCCACCATGTCCACCCTCTGGGATCGTTGTTCCCTCACAGGTTATCAATGGTGCAGATAATAGAGTAGGGACACAACAGCACTGCAGTGGTGTACACTGACACATATGGGTCATCGGGCAGACCCTGAAGGTCATCAGGCAGACCCTGAAGTCCATCAGGCAGACCTTGAAGGTCATCAGGCAGACCCTGAAGTTCATCAGGCAGACCCTGAAGGTCATCAGGCAGACCCTAAAGTTCATCAGGCAGACCTTGAAGTTCATCAGGCAGACCCTGAAGTTCATCAGGCAGACCCTGAAGTTCATCAGGCAGACCTTGAAGGTCATCAGGCAGACCCTGAAGTTCATCAGGCAGACCCTGAAGGTCATCAGGCAGACCCTGAAGTTCATCAGGCAGACCCTGAAGTTCATCAGGCAGACCCTGAAGTTCATCAGGCAGACCCTGAAGTTCATCAGGCAGACCCTGAAGTTCATCAGGCAGACCCTGAAGTTCATCAGGCAGACCCTGAAGGTCATCAGGCAGACCCTGAAGGTCATCAGGCAGACCCTGAAGGTCATCAGGCAGACCCTGAAGGTCATCAGGCAGACCTTGAAGGTCATCAGGCAGACCTTGAAGGTCATCAGGCAGACCCTGAAGTTCATCAGGCAGACCTTGAAGGCCATCAGGCAGACCTTGAAGGCCATCGGGCAGACCCTGAAGTTCATCAGGCAGACCCTGAAGTTCATCAGGCAGACCTTGATGGTCATCAGGCAGACCCTGAAGGTCATCAGGCAGACCTTGAAGGTCACCATTGTGATTATTGTCTATGTGGACAATGCCAGCCACACAGTGAGCCATATGATGTATATCATTTACACAATACCATTCATGAGGCAGACCAATTTATTTGCCAATTAAGCTATGTTGCTAACTGCACTGGAAGATTTATATCTGCAATTCATTTATCATTAAAGCCCATTGTAGAGGCATATGACATTTTATCAGTAGTTTAGGCTGTTCTTTACTTGTTCTGTTGGTGGGAAATAGACACATTGCAATAATTAGTCTACAGGGGAAGTTGTGGCTACACAATGACATTCAGCATATGTGGATCAACACAGGAAAAGGTACGCCCACACACGTCCTCATGGGCATACCTTTTACCATGTTGATCCATATGTGATATATGGTTAAATGTTAGGCGCCAGACCATTATATTGGAGTAGGGAATCTGTGTTACTAACTGTGCTGGAACATTTACATCCACAATTGATGTATTATTCAAATCAACTGCAGAGGCATAGAATAAGTTGTTCATTAGAGAAGGCCCTATTCATTTTCCCTATTATTGGGAGAATAAGGGAAATGCACACAATTTAATAATAATGTAGTGCTGTCATATGCTTCTAATTTTTCCTGCACTTGTTAAAGAAAATAGAAAAAATAGCCATACTGGAATAGTGCCCTGACATCAGGTCATTCTTACATTATTCCACAATGGGGTAACTGTTATGACAAGAAACAACAAAGGATGAGGCAAATATTTTATTAATGTCAAGATACCTTTTGTATCTAATACTTTGTCCTGCAAAAAAAAAAACGAAACAGAATCTAATGAAGATTTTTTAAGAATAATGAAGTAATTTGATTCATGGTTGCTACTGTTACTTAGTCATAATAAAAGATCAGCTGCCTGATCTATATTTTTCCCAATGCAGTAATTTTATCATTGAGTTAATAAAAACATAATTTCCAAACTAATTAGAATTCATGACATTATAGTTTTACATAATTAAGATACATGAAGTAAACACAATAGACTTGAAGCCCCCATTCCCATTTCTCATTGTCCAATAGAAGAGGCCCTGTATGATAGTATGGCAACAATGTAATGTAAGTAGTGAGAAGGGAGGAAATACCTAACAGTTTTTAACATACACAGTTAGAGGGCCTTTAAATAGGCACTGACAGGAGTATATAGTCATTGTGTACCATGCATGCTATTCATATTTAGTCTACATTGGCAATAAAGGCCACACAGGAAGCCAATACAGTTCCAAATGACCTTGTACTGCAGTTACAGCCTTTTTGTATTAGGGCGAAGATAATGATATCATTTCCTAGAACTAATGAAGATACATGAAACAATGGCAATGGATCCGAAGCTCCTATTCCAATCCCTCAGCATCAAATAAAAGACGCCTTATTATCTTACTGTGGGAACGTGTAATGTAAGGACTCTCTAAGGGAGTGGTCAAGGGGGGGGAAGAAATATTTCAGACCCCTCTTAGGGGTAGATAAAAAAAAATTTCGCCCCTTATGAGTGAAAAAGCCCACATGCAACTATAGAATAAAAGGGGGAAGGAAAAGTTTCAGACCCTCAGAGGGGGGGGGGGGGACGGACAAATTGTCGTTGTGCGGAATTTCACCAACATCCCCTGTTGTCAAAAAATGACCACCCCCTAATCAGCAAAAAGCAGCATGCTTACCAAGCCTTTATCATTCAGAAACACACCATCCTAAAAGGGTTACATTACATCATTTGAAGACACATTTTTATGATGAGATCTGAGGTTATTATGTTATCACAATTCTGCAGGTACTTCAGGTACTCTCAGTCACAGAAGTGTTTATTTGTATTTTCGCTTGTTGTTAGGCAGTGGCGACCAAAGTAAGGTGTGATCGCAAATCAAAGCCAGTCAATTACTTTGTGTGGGGTGGCCATTGATTTTTTTAACTAAAAAAAACAACAACAAGAACATAAAAAAAAAGAATCTGTTGATGGGAAGAATTTAATATGAATAGTAATCAATGTGAGAGATGGGTCAAGCTACAGACTGCATCTATACAGTTTGAAAAACTCGACAAACTCTGTCAAGATGCTTTATTAATAGGGCAGAAATAATTGCCCTGGACCTGTATCCATGCCTAGACAATGCATCTCTGTACCAGGTCTCGTTTTCCTAAAAGAAGAGAACCAAATGCGATCCAAGTCACATCAGGTGCCTAGCTATAATCCCCCCGTAGACCTCCTACCCTCAAAAGCCACTGTCTCCTGTGAGAATAATCTGCACACAATTCCCACCGCAGGAGGATTATTCTCCACAAATCAGGCCCACCTTCCAAATCCCAACTGTCAGACGTCTATATGAAGTATCCCTCAGCATCCCACCCATTCACCTCCCAAACCCCATGTCAGTGCCAACCTGCCCTCCTCCTAAATCCCCCCTGTCAGACCCTCACTGTGGGAGAACGGCACTGCCTCCTGTACACTGGGGAGTTTACTTCTGGGTCATTAGTTTCCTCATATGGCATGGAGGAGGTCATGTAGGGTGAATGTATTTTATCTTTAGCATATTTCAGATTGTTTGTTGCCTGGCTTTCAACAGGAAGAAGGTGGTTATGGTGGCTGAGTCTACAAATACTCCTTCGAGCTCTAACCATTCAAGGGTTACATTGATACCTTAAATGCTGAAGGGCTACATCGTACATTAAAGCATTATGCTAATAAGTCATCATGATGCATAGATGCAGCCCTTGAATAAACTACCCTTCACCTTGACATCTATATAAGCCATGTATGCCATTAATTAAGAAAATTAATCCTGAAATAAAACTACTTGTTTTTTTTTAAAGAAAAAGTTGTTTCATGATAGGTAAACAGCCATTTACAACTGTAAGGAAATTTTGTGACATTGTGAGATCATAACAATGCAGTTATCCAGTTCTGAAGCACTGTTTTTGAGTGCCGAAATTGGGAAACCTTTAAGAGTAGACCTATATTGTGCATAGGTGAAGCATCCTGTGTAGCCTGACTTTATTCTGGCTGCAAGAATTTATGCATCTACTCATGATGGTCAAAGGAAAAGTTCTTTAACGTAAAGCTTCCCATAAAGCACCCTCTGAAATGCTCACTCGCTCATAGCCAGCGTCTCTCATAATGTTAACTTATGGCATTGGACCATGTGCACCAACACATATTGGCACTCCTCCCCCCTTCCATCATATTACCCCATTCACATGGAAATATAACTTCAAACCCCTTCTATCGCCCCATCCTATCCATATTCACCCTGACCTCATGTAACCCCAACAGGCCAACAGTAGATGGTGAACTCCCCCACATAATACTGGCAATGATCTCTTGGCCCCGTCCCCCCGAAATGCCTCACACCCTTATCGCTGGAGTGAGTGGAGAGTGTTTAACAACTGACTGGTTATGAATGGCTGACCTGAGTAGCTCATCCTCATTAATCTCCACCTTGGTGTAGGTGCATTATTCACCTGGTATTCCTTCATAACAGTGCTTGGGAAGTTCAGGATGTCACATCATTGCCTTTTAGGAAGGATGGTGCATCACTCCATCACCTTTTATGTACATTCTCTCTCTCTGTAATGCTGGCAATGCCTCATGAGGTAACTACCAACCCAAAGGTTTATGTTTATGGTATGTACCATGTATCCTCTATGGCTAGGATAATTAGGTTCTAGATACAAAGTACCTGTAGAGTTGTGATTACTTAATTTGTACCTATAGCAGATCAACTAACTGCACATCTTGATCATCAAGGGTTTGAGGCTTTGGAGATAAGCTGTTGGGAATAGCTATCCATCGTAAAATATTCCTGTATTCATCAAGGAGGAGGTTTTACTGGGAAGCTGATGGGAATGTTACAGGTTCATTGGGACATGAGAAAGTTTAATGCATTAAATCTAGAAGGCTCTGGTTTGAACTTTCTGAGAAAGAACTGTACATAGAAAGAACAAAATGTTGTGGATAACTTTGCCCAGACCTCATGTCAGGTAATCAGAATTCTGAACATGCTGCCTTTTGGCTTCTGTCAGAATCCAATAATCTTACTGTACAGGTTTTTTTTTGGGCAGTAGTGAAGCTCTGTGCTCTTCTAGAAATGAGCAGAGACAGAGATTGAGAAACCCTTTCCTTAATCCTTCAATGACCACATGAATCATCCAGATCCAGATTCAATTTTGATTCATTACAATAATGCAGACCGGTAACTAGATAATGGCGCATTGATGCATCATGTTCATATGTTAGGAATGAGCACAATCTACCTGATGCTTGATACCTAGAGACCTTCATATGTATAGACTAGTATTGTATTATGCTGCAAATAGATATGCAGGGGTAGACACTAATACTGGCCCTGTGGCCAATGGCCAGTAGATTTGGCTGTGGGCCGGTGATTATTTCTCGAAATCCTTTAGAATTGGCCATCTGGTCAGTAAAAAAGTTTAAACTACATTGGTAAATACTTGCCTGCTGGCCCGGGTGGCCAAAGCCCCGAAATGTGTCTACCCCTGGATATGGTATATCCATGGACCATACAAGCCTTTAGATGTAAATGAGAAGAAATTGCTTCCTTTGAAGTCAGAATGAGAAAAAATATGCTTCACTGCCATCTTCTGAACAGTTCCATTGGCGGGATACAAGTATTTCCCAGGCAGAACATTTTTATACAAGCTGTTCAATTCTATCAAGCCAATGACGGTGCTAACTCTGAGGTAGGTTCCATAAACAATTTCCCTTTTTTTTTCGAGTAAAGTCAGTGAGGCTCTTGCAACCAGGCTTTTAACCTATCCCAGGTTCCTCTGTCATTAATTAATATTGTGGTGCACCAGGAACCATTTGAGAAGTGCATGAATCTCAACTCCCTTTATATTTTGATGTTGTCCATCTACCGAGTGAAAATTTAAAAGAAAACTAAAAGAAAACTATAATGCTCTCGTCAATATTTCCATATATGTTCTAATGGAAATTCACTCTTTCTTGCCACATGGCTCTATAGCTGAGGTCTTTGTAGTAGGTTTCAATGGTTACACAGTTTATGCCTACTGTGGGTACCGAATGGCCCAATCTTAATCAACCTCTATCCCCTCTCACTGATTTGCTGAGACCACCTGACCCTCACATTTGACCTCTATGGGCTGGTACCCCCAAACCTGGTATCAGTTCGGGTCAGTGCCCACTAATGGACAGTAACCAGTGGGGAATAGTTAGAATGTTGAGGACCAAACATTTAGTCAAATGGAAGAGGTGACAAAATGCATCAATTAAGAACCTATCTGGGAGCATATTCAGATGCAATCAAGGAGTTGATACGTCAACCTCCGCTAAGGCCCTTTCTATACAAACTGTGAACTCAATAAGATCTTGAAGACATTATAATGTCTAGCTTTGATAATTCCTTAAATCATATTAAAAAACTGACCGGCTTTTAATTAGGCAGAGAGTGTTCCAAAGATTGCCCAGTGGGCATTCCAGAGCATATGCAAATCTATGCAGAAGAAGACAGTCAATGAGCAGACATGCTTTTTTATTTTGCTGAGCCTTGTGAGAATTAACTTACAGCTCACCATTACTATATTAAGCAATGGATGCCCTCAGTGGCCAAAGTGAGAGAGGCCTATAAAACCAAATGGTTAGTCTTTATACGAGGGAGAATTCCATGAAGTCCGCCTTGGTGTAAAGTAACACCCACCCATCTGCCATTACCATATATCCCCCCTCCGTCTACTGCTCCCCCTGCAGCGTGTTGCTCCTATAGTAAAAGGAAGAGCTGGCTAAAAATGCCCTTGTTTCCAGTCCTTTCTTTTCATGTAGCTATAACTTGTCCCTTTTGTTGCTCACAAGTGGTCATTCAAGTATGGTGCTAAAAAAAGGGATTTGAGGAGGTACCTAGTTGGGAGAAGTCAGTCAGTATAATAAACTATACAGCGTGTGGCATTAGTTGGTACCTGGTAGTGCAGCTCTCTCTATTTTAAACAAGGCAGGTGACTTTTCAGACTAATGTGGTGAGTGCAAGTACTTAGGTGAAGCAGTGCACGACTTGTTTAGAAAAGAGGGCACATACTCACAGCTCTTTTTACAATAGGAGCAACACCCTCCAGTAATGGTTATTGTCCCACCTACCCCACCACTCCAACCACAACCTCTCCTGGTAATGTTTATTGAAGGTGTGTAAATAAGGATAAACAGGCCATGGAGTTTCTCACCTCAATACTTGTCATCCCTTAGTCCTATACATCCTATCAGAGCACCCAGTCTGTTCTGTCAGAAGGGCTACCTAGCATAGTGTGTGTTGTCACTGAATGGACTGGTACTACAAACGCAGTATGCACTGTCAGAAAAATGAACAGGCACATCCTGTGGAGTATATATCAGCAAGTACCTAGGGTAGATTAACATAAAGATGACCGTTCCTGTGCAGGTTTTCAATAGGGGAAATGTAGTAGCTAATATTGATGAGTCTAATAGGTCCTTAGGGTTCCCCAAGGTACTAACTGAAAGAGAATTATTTGGGCTTTTGGACCAATTACCTTTCTAAAATCCATGTGTAAGGTTTATCTATTGTTTTTCATCATTTCTAAGACGATCTCAGTTAGTCTATTTTCACCTTGAGATGACCACCTTGCAAATTATCGAACCAAAGTTCTGATGAAATGACCAGCTGGTCATGGTAAAAATCATTCAAACATGGGAACTTTAGAGTATTATCATGCAGTGACAATTACTTCATATATTCCAGGACATCATTCTATGGGGTACTATAACACCCCTATTTCAATAATATTAGGGTTTAAGACCTATGCACTACATGTGAAAGTGAGAAAAAGAAGCTGACAGGTGGTCGACTCTAGGTTTGTGGTTGTCTTTAGGTTAATCTACCAGATATACCTCTGATAATTGCCTGTGTCATAGAGCTTTCGATCACTGCTCAGAGCAACGTATGGTAGGTCGATCCGCAACTTTCTAATAACTACCTGTCTCGAAATAATGCATTGTAATAAATTTAAGCATCCATACTGACAGACACTCAGACAGCCACTAGTGGTAGGTGGAAAGGTAGGCTGTCACATACATTGGGAAATAACCTTCAAGGTCGCCCTATACATGTTGTCACATGTATATATAGTTAGTGACAGTCATGTCAGAATAGGGCTTCCTACCTACCAAAAGGACGAGGCAGGGAGGTGGTGGGCTGTCATATGGTGGTAAAACATATTTCAATATTAAGAGGTTCACCAAACGACAATAACTTAGAGGCACATAACCAGGTGTAGGATCAGATACCAGCACATGTCGTAAACTATATAGCTTCACTGACAGCCTCTCACCTCAATAACCGACATCACTGAACCTTAGTCCAATACATCCTACCAGAGTGTCCAGTAGGTTCTTACAGGAGCTTAATTCAAAACATCCTGGGATCACGACCCCAGCGATCTTAGGAATAAATCAGCCTTATCCTATTAAGCGATCTTAAGAGTTGACTGGGTTCACACATCCTAGCCAGCACTAAGATCGCATAGATCTTAGCCTCAGCCCTCCTACACTATTCCAAGAAGAACTGACTAGGCACAGGGGTAATAGTCCCAAAATAAAAGAATAGCTGTGGAGTCACTCTTCTTCACAGTATTGCTTATACTATCATTCCCCGTCCCCATTTGGGCTAACAAAAGAGCACAGGGTGCAGTTGACCCCCGTACAGTATTCAAGAGTTGTTCCCATGAATGTATGATTTATGCTTGCCTATTAGAAGCATTGTGCCCTCCCCCCAGGACAAAGAGAGAGAAGGGAAGAATTACCTTACAGTGCACTTAACGCATGAGTAGCCCTAAGAGCCCTCAAGGACACTCAGCAAACGTCCTCCCTCCCCTCTATATGTATGCAGCAGGCTATTCACTCTTTCTATCAGGAGTGTTTCCTGTAAGTGCTCTTGTACTCAGGTGAAACCACTATGCATTTCTTTCACTAAGATCGCAGTGATCTTAGTGGTGGAAATGGAATAGTGAAGTGATCCCAGGACTAGCTATTCTGGACAAGCCTACAACCACTGCATTACATAGGGTAGACCAGCCAGGTCGCTAAGGGTTGGGATCCCAGGATGTTTTGAATTAAGCTTCAGAGGAGCTACCTACCAGAGCATGCAATGGCACTGAATTGGGCAGTACTACATGTATTCCTATGCACTTTCATAAAAATGAGGGGCACATCCGCAGGAGGTTAATTTAAAAGGTCCTGGGATCCCTACCTCAGCGATCTTAGGAATTATTCTGCCTTATCCAATTAAGCGATCTTAAGATTAGACTGTCTTGCCTTTTCACAGCCAGCACCAAGATCGCAGTGATCTTAGCTTTGGCCCTTATAAACCATTCCAAGTAGAACACACTGTGCACAGGGGCAAGAGGCCCATACTGAAAGAATAGCAGTGAAAACACTCCTTCTCACAAGGGTAATTACACAAGCGTCCGCCCCCCTATATGAGCCACTTATAGAGTATAGGGTGCAGCTGACCTTGTACAGTATTCAAGTGCACTTCATGCCTGAGTAGCCTGAAGAGCCCTTAAGGACCTTCAGCAAACGTCCTCCCTCCCCTCTATATATATACAGCAGGAACATCACTCTTGGGAGCAGGAGTGTTCCCTGTGAGTGATCTTGTACTCAGGTGAAACCACTATGCAATTATTTCACTAAGATTGCAGTGATCTTAGCGCTGGAAAAGGAATAGTGAAGTGATCTCAGGACTGACTGGCCTGCAACCACTGCATTAGATAGGGTAGACTGGCCAAGTCTTATGATATGTGCCTACACTAAAATCACAGGAGCAGAAATCCAAGGACCTTTTGAATTAACCTCCTGTAGTAGTTTTGAGCTATAGATTTAAGACAAAAACAGCAAGGACCTATATGTAACTCTGACAATTGCGTGTCTCATAAAGTTTTCTATCACTACTCAGATGACACCTGTGGTAGGTGGACATACCTCTACCTTTAAGAACCCCAGCTCTCTGATAAATCCCTCTCTTAATGTTGCATTGTAATCAATTTAACCCTTTAAATGCCGTTGATGCATGACTGCTAGCCAGCACTTCATTGGAGCTAGGGGGTTTGCTACATATACTCCCAGAGGGTCGGCATGATGCTCCAGTGAAGTAGTGGCAAGCAGTCTCACCAGCGCTTCTTTGGTGCATCATGATGACCAATGGGCATGATGCATTACCGGCCCTTAAAGGGTTAGGTCTGCTGGCGGGGATAGGCTAAAAGTAATTAGATTTTCGCCATATTCTCACCAGAGTCCCAAAATTATATGTCCTTTTCATATGTGCAAACATAATGTGGGGTCCCATGCATATTTTTGAGATACAGAATATTCAACCCTATACCAACTTAGCGGATTGTCCAATGGGTGCCGCCATTGCTGAAGCTGGTTCCCACCTCTTATTACTGATAACAGCTATGTGATGGGTACTACTGCCCCCCGAAAAGACCACAGTGAATAGCTGGTGTTATTTCATTGGCTGATAATTAAACCAGCTCTAGGATTATAGAGTGATTTGTCACATAAATCCCCAGATTCATATCCAAAAGTAATTGAATCTTTTCATTACTTCTTTACCACTTAGATTTTATGCATATCTTTGAACTAAATACAATATTGACATATGGCCCCATTCATATTTTGTATGTTTTGGATGATTGAAATAACAAATGCAAGGAAATGGCTAGATAAGTGATATCCAGATTATGTAGCCTCGTCTATGTGGTCACATACAGCAGTCCCTATGGCCGATGTGTAGGGCTTCTGCCTTACTCTCAGGAGCTCCAGAGTTCAAATCCAAGCCAAGCATTTCTGTATTTTTCCCATTTCGTTTATCCGTAGTACCAATGTGAAAATGAGACCCCTGGTGTCAAAATGCTGAAGTACCTAACCCTGCCAGCCACTTTAAGCACCTATGCTGACAGAGGGAAGGTAGACCGCAATGCTGTCACAGACATTGGGAAATAACCTACAAGGTCGCACGTGTACATAGTCAGTGACAGTCATATCAGAATGGAGCTACCTACCCAGGGCTACCTACCTAATACCAGGATGAGACAGGGGGAAGGGCTGTCACATGATGTTACAACATTAGTCAATATTGGAAGGTACAACACACGATTATCACCAACAGGGACACAACCTACCGTAGTGGCCCGTTTAAATGCCTGGGCACCTTTTAATTTTGATACCCCTACACCTTGAGCCAATATTATGACACCTCTTTGAATAGAATTCCTAGGACCTAAGATTGATTTCAACACCCATGTACCCCCAGGGCTGAGACTGGCGTTATTTGAGACCCTTGCATTTAAATGAACCAGTACTGTATTAATTGATTCCCATGTTACAAGCAGGTTGTCAGGTGTAGGACCACATACCAGCACATGTCTTACACTATATAGCTTCACTGACAACCATGTAAAATTGGGGCTTATCACCTGATATCAAAATGAGACAGGGTGAGGTGAGTGCTGTAGGGGCATCTATAGACCATCGCAGCAAGATGACACTTTTGACAATTTTGAGCCTTGACTGACAATAATGTAACATAAAACATAAATCTTCTGAATTGTTTTTTTCAGAAGTGTTTATAGTCTTATGTAGCTAAAGATCTTAAATTCCCACATTCTGTTTTAGGTAAAGTTTTTATGGCATTTCCCTGCTGATTTATGGGGACTGAATCAAGTAATTATTTGTACAGCAAACAGAATTTCACTTTCATCAGTAAGCATTTTAATTGGCTTTAGTGTGACTAAAGAATAGTGAAATCATTTTTACAGAAATAATATCCCACATGCTATGGGAGGTAGATGAAATAACTTTTGCCTTGGTACTAAAACTCACCATGACCCATGCCATTTGTGGTGTTCAACATCTAGATTAGTCAACTGTTTTATTGGTAAAGGTACATCTTTTATCCAACTTCCTCTAAAGATTTAAATTTGATTGACTTTAACTGACATTTAAGGTGAAAACATGTCCTCAAAGCCAGCTTATAAGCATGGTTTACATAGATAGTAGGACATAACCCTAGAAGAGTCAATCTAGTGCATTAGGGTTCTAGAATGATGTGCCCGCCACTGGTGAGGATTGCAGCTTGCCTCTTGGTACGTATTGACCTAGGTCTTCATTTGCTCCATTCATGGTGATAGATTTCCCCTAATTGAGGGTCGTGCCTATCTAACACTGCCCAGCATCAGAAGGGATTCATCTGCCCCTATAGCCAAACCACTGCGTAGCATAGTAATCACTGCCAAGGTACTACTCTTTGTAGTATTTCTATGCCAGCAGCATGGTAGTTGTAGAGCTAGGGTGTGAATATCTGTTATCTATAGGGGTATTTTAGATTGTATTTCTCCGGGAGAAATGGCACCCATCATTATGCAATGGCCTTTGTGTGCCCAGAATGTAAACTTTACACTGTTTGAAAAGTAATCAACAGACAACGAGTTTGGAAGAATTGTATTCTAAGAAATGTAAGCAGGTCTTATGTGCACAACCATTTCATTTGCATATGAAAATCAAATCATGCATTGGGTTATCACAAATAATGAAAATCTATATCCTTTCATGATCTTGTTATAATAGCTTAAAGTTATAACTGTTCAAAAATGCTACCAACCTGGGGTTTGATTTGTCTGATCTCAGACTACTGAAGCTGTTCTGAAGATTTTTCCTCATAAATATTTGCCATTGACAGATTTGTTAGGGTCGGTGAGTTGGCCAGAATTCAAGGTAATGAAATATCCTCTTCCTAGAATTCACACCAACCACTGCCCATAACAGGGATCAGTTTAGGACCAGGGTCACAGACTAGTTTGGCTGTGTATATTTATGACATGTGTGATCTAGGAACTGAGCCAGGATTTGGAGGGATTTGTAGAGAGGGGAGAAAAGCTAAGTCAGACATTGCATGATTCACTACCATTGCCAGCCATTAGCAGCCTGCACCACCGGTGACCCCACATGGACATGGTTTTGTAACAAAGATCCCACCCTTTTATAATGATGATGTCCTTCATATAGCTACCATTATTCTAATTAGCTATTGCACTTACCTGGTGGTAATAAAGCAGCTGTTAGCACTCATTGCACCTATAGATACAGCATCGACATGCATTCCGCACTAATATCCTATAATAGGTCAAAACCCACTGTGGGAGAGCTCCAATGTACATTACATGGGGATTCTTGGACTTTGCACTACTGCTACACTAGGAGGTTCTAAAGAGTTCAAGGCTAACGGTGCTGTGTTGCACTATGTCCATTGGTTTTCATGAGGGTGAGTGTATCAGGTGCTCTCTTATTGTAAATAACTGATCATATTCAGAGCAGTGGCAAGCAAATATTCAGTGTAGGGCCTGGCCTAAGACTCATTTACATGGTACAATTGCACAAAATCGCTAACGCTTGAAACTGTCTAAAGGCAACCGCAGACAGGCCCGACTCAGTCGGTAGTTAGGGAGAGGGGCGCCGATCCGGTCGGGAAGATCAAACTTGTTTGATATTGACCGACTGGATTGGATGTCCACGCAGACACTCCCGATCGTCAGGATTGGTCGACCCAGTCGGGCCCGTCTGCGGTCAGCTTAGTAGACCTGCAATGCATCTGAAATAATCAAATTACTGTAATGGTAATATGAGAATAGAAAGCACCAAAGGCTTCCATAAAACACGCATTACCCTGGGTTGACGGTCACACAAGGATTCTCTGAATGTTGCATTGGTGCAGAAACAATACATTGGTCACTCAGCATACAATCTGTGCATTGCTAGAGTCAAGAGGGATTTAACTCATCTCCTTTTGTCACTCCTAGCTTCATCATTTACACATAAAGGCAATGCATTGGAGAACACCAGGCCAAAGGACATAATTGGATACACATGGAATGAGCCTGTGGGTAAATAATTGAGTTAATGGGTCGACTTTTGCATCCACTTAACCACCTTCCTATGCTAGTATAACAATGCAGTTATTCAACACATGAAGACTGCCCTTCATGGCAGGATGCCTTTGCCATGGCTCCTTAAGGGTTCACCACACAGAATTCCACAGGGGTGACAGTCTTATCAGCCATATGACCACCAGAGGGGGTGGGGGGCACTGGAGGTCTGAGTATGTGTATTGTAGTGAATGATTGAGGACAGGTTGACTGGAATAGACTGGATGTAGTTGTGCAGAGGAAGCCACTGCTACTCCTGCCCAGGTATGTGTGCTGCAGCAGGGTGAAATTGTGTATAGAAGATAAAGGTGTGTTTCGGGTAACATGGACCTTTCTCAATGTTGAAGGGAAAACTACCTAAGGCTTGTTTGCATGCATATGTCATTGGCCTATATCAAAGGTATAATTAAATGGAGAAGCCCCATTTGGCAATCTTATGCACTTAAGCATGCGATTTTAGATATTTATTTCTGCCCTGAACCTACATTTTTTATAAGATTATGTGCATTTTATACAGGAAATAATGTCTGATGGCATTTTCAGGTAGGCAATATTGCAGCCCAAATGAACCAATGGAGCTGCAGGAGGTGTACAGTCAGGTGGTAAGAAGTCATTCCAATGCAGCCTTTCAGTGCACCCAGTTGATTCCTACCAACAGAAGCTGTGCCACAGAATGTGAGGGTAGTAGATTGGCTGTCACTACAAACTTAGTATATGATGTATGAGTACTGCTCTTACATTCCATGGCTGATACACTTCCAAACAGTCAGAATGATTCGCCAATGTTGCAAAGGTATACATGTATAGCTCTTTGAAACTGTGCCCACATGTTGTCATCCCTAACCTACATTGTGTTTATGCCTGGTGCTGACCCTTTGAAAGTGGAAGGGTGATTTACCACCATTCCTGGTCAGAATATTGAGTAATGTTTCTATGTTAAAGAAATAAATGTTTTTAAGGTTATACTGGCAATGGGCACCTGAAGGTAATACAAAGTCAGGGTCAATCTGGTTCAGATTTTTGCCAATCCAACTGAATTTTCAAGTTCCACCAAAGATACTGACCTTATCAGCTTCAGTAATTCACTCTAGATCAATATGGCAAGAAAGGCTGACATTTCAGTAAAGTCGTTGATAAAGTTTTTGGACTTTTATTGAGGAAATCTATTGAGAATGCAAACCTTCCTTGTCAGGCCTGCCATGTGGTACCCATTTTCTGAAAGATAAATGTCTTGTGAAACCCTTGGTGTAAGTCATTTGCATATGTGGTCACTACAACTAAAGTTATTCGCATTCCACCGAAATTCACCTAAACACAACTTTATTCATGAAAAAGTCAGCCTTTCTTGCCGCATGGGTGTATAGGCCTTGCTGACTGGTGAGTCATGCCTAAAAATATTGCTCTAGGACAATATACTATTCTAAAAGACCAAATTATATCATTTGACATGTCAGATGCTCATCCAAATAACATATTTTATAATCAGACCAGAGTAAATGTCTTCTGTGAATTCATCATCATTGTCCTTTTAGCAGCTCTCTGATGAATGATAATGAGATCTCATTCCTAGAAAACTAAACAATTTAAACCTAATTGGTTGGTTATCTCATTTCCCTCCTGTTGTTGCTACTCTGTCTGCACCAAAGGAAGGAAGGGTTATGTTAAAGTCAGCACTACCACCATTCTCTCTCTATAATACTAAATTTACATGTATGTTTAATATGCTACTGTATTGTTATGATATGTATATTTTAAGCCATCTATGATATGTATGTAGTCCTAATGTTACACTAAGACCTTTGTGCCAAATTGAGTTATAATGTCAACGAGTCCGTAAATGATGAATGAGGGTGAATATAGACGAATCAGGGATCCAGTTTGATATCCACTTTATTCAATGAAGTCCACGAGGTGTAGGTGATAATACAGTATATGGTAGCCAACAGTGTTCAAGCCTAGCCTTGAGCTGGGGGGCTCTTATCCCACGTGAGTGTGTGAGGGATGAAGTATGGAGGTAGAAAGATCAGTGAGCTGCTCCACTAGGAGGCAATTATAGTAGGAGCTACTCACACAGCTCATCCTAAAAATAGTATCTACACTAAGACCTTTGTGCCAAATTGTGTTATAATATCCTACACTAATAACCTTTGTGTAATAACATCTTACACTAAGTGCAATAAGTGTAAGGATTACATTTTAAGACTTTATTTTATTGATAACCCTATATCTTGGCTGTATGAAAAGGTCCATTCAAGCCATTAACTCCCAGGATGTCAGTTTTTATCACAGTTGCAGTAAAAAGATATAATTTGTGTAACGCGCTGGATCGATATAACTTCTTATACACAGAACTTCTTCAATAATGTCTCTGTGATTACCAAAAATTAGGACTGGGGCTTGAAGACTTTTGAAATCATGAGACATCACCTTTTAAGAGGATTGAGATTTTTCAAAAATTTCTAACACAAAACCTTAATTTTACTCTCACAAGCTTAAAATCTTTTGGGTATGCATAAAATCCAAGGTATTACGTCTTTATTGTCTATACCTTCTTAAACAATCATCCTTCTACCACTCCTACAGAAAATTTCTATATGTGAGCAGCAGTCCAAAACTACTCGTTATTGGCCAAATACCGATCAAGCGCGTTACACATAGTGACCTATAGATAGAGTCTTCATAGAGGTACTTAGACCTTTCAGATCATAATGCTGCTTCATAAACAAATACTTAAGCAATAGAAATACTGTTTTACATCAAGAAATGTACAATCAATACCTATCTGGGGTCTCCTGTATGGCTCAGAAAATTAATTTTCACTTTCTTTTCGACTGATTTTTTACATCAATCGGACCAGAAGGTACAAATATTAACTAGGAGTACCCAAACAGGCTTAAGATACTAGCCACACATGTCTAGTTACACTATATATAAAAATGGGTTATTAGATCGCTGGTTAGAAACTCAGAATTTTTGACTGCTTCAAGCTAGAGTACCCTTGGGGTACCAGATGAAGCAAAAGTTTTAGGCTGTGAAGCAGTGAGGAGAGTACCAGCGAACTCGACCCCTGACATATTTATTCCAAGAAAAATATTTTCAGAATTGTTTAGTATATTCCCTACTTGAATCATTCCAAAAGGTTCATATCTATAAGTTCTTTTATTGATACTTTGGTAAAACAATTTGTAGCCTCAAAATTCGTCAGCCAAGCTGCAATGGTTGCCATCTTGGACCTCTATTAAAAAAGATTGGCACTCATTGTAGTTAACCTAATGAGTGAAACGGCTCCAGCGTTAAATATCCGAATCACACTCACAGAGACCTTTAATTTGATAGGTCATATGTTGAATTGTGATGGTTAGTTCCAGATATAGGGCCTAAAGTGAAACCCCTGAGAGTATCTGCTAGGAGAGTGTAAAATTGTTTGATGTTGCTATGATATTGTTGCTAAGATAAGCGTCGCTAAGATAAGCGCTTCTAGGAATACACTAGGCACTGTTTGCCATTAAAAGTTCTACTGCTTCAAACTCTAGTGGCGAAGCCACTAGTAACAGGTCAAATATCATTTACATGGTACCATTCAGCATGTCGTTGAATCTCATGAGGCAGACCAATTTATTGGCCACGGAAGGTATGTTGCTCACTGTGCTGGAAAATGTATACCTGCAATCGATGGATATTTGAAGTCTATTGTAGAGGCATATGGCATTTTATGAGTAGTCTATGCTGTTTTTGACTTACTCTGTTGGTTGGAAATAAACACAATACAGTAATTAGTCTACAGGAGAAATTGTGGCTACACAGGGAGCATGATATATATCATTTACACAGTGACATTCAGCGTATGGTTGAATCTCAGTGGGCGGACCATTATATTGGGCCAGGGAAGCTGTGTTGGTAACTGCGCTGGGAAATTTACATCCACAGTTCATGTATTATTCAAACCAACTGCAGAGGCATACAATAAGTAAAGGCCCTTTTTGATTTGCCCTATTGTGAGGAGAGTATTGAAAATGCACACAATGCAATGATAATCTAGTACTGTCTTGCACTCATTCATGCAAGTCATCTCTGTACCAGGTCTTGTGATCCTAAACGCCATGAAAAGACCACTGAATGCAAAACATCCACTCAACTTGTAAACAACAAGTCAGAGGAGAGAACCAAATGAAATGCAACTCACATAGGGCAGCCAGCTATAATATCCCCAAGCCTCCTCCCCTCAAAAGCTACTGTTCCCCGTGAGAATAATCTGCACCATACAATTTCCACCACGGGAGGTTTATCCTCCTCAAATTCTCAAAACACCCGTTCCCTCAGCACCTCACCCCCAACTCCCAATCCTCCCTGTCAGACACCACCCAACCACTTTCAAAACCCCCTGTCAGACCACTGTAGTTGAAGAAAGGTCACTGTGGGAGAATTGGCTGCTTCCTGTACATTGGGTTGTTTATTACCAGGTCATTAGTTTCCTCATAGGACATGCTGGAGGTCATGTGGATTTTATCTTTAGCGTATATTTGTTGCCTGTCCATCAAAAGAAAGAAGGTTGTTGTGGTGGTTGAGTTTAGGAATAGTCTTTAAATCTATTTATAATCATTTAAGGGCTACATCGTACATTAATGCATCATGCCAATAAGTCATCACAATGCACAGATGCAGCCCTCGGGTAAGCTGCCCTTCACCTTGTCATCTCCATAATTCATGTATGCCATTTATTAAACTATCCTGAAATGAAAATACTTATTTTCTTTTATATGAAAAAGTTGTTTCATGATAGGTAAGCAGAAATTTACAATTGTAAGGAAATGACAGCTATTTTGTGACTTTTGGACATCATAATGAAATTATCCATTTCAAAGGCATTGTTTTTGAGTGCCAAAATTTGAAAATCCTATGAGGGTAGTCCTATATTGTGCTTGTATGAAGCATTGTGCGTTTCCTGACTTTATTGTGACTGCAATAATTCATGAATCATGATGGTCATTAACATAAAGCGATCTGAGGTCATTGCTTCCTATAAGGAGTCATGGGTACCCTGTGAGATACTCACTCACTCATAGTCAGCATCCCTTGTTACAATGTATGTTAACTAATGACGTAATTGCACCATGTACAGGAACACATATTGGCACTCCTCCCCCCTTTATTCATAACTTCAAAACCCTTTTATGTATTGTTAAAGTCCATTGTAATGGTAGAGGACAGGACATAGTATGGGCCTCCCAGGGTTGTTCTGTGAGTAGGAGAGTAAGTAAAATGGACAATGCAGCTACTGTCATTTACCGTTAACTATTCCTGCCCCTTCCACATAGTGTAGACTCCAGACATATATGTAGATAAATGTATGCTTGCCAAAGTCATAAAAATCCAACAGTATGTATAAATCAACATAGGGTTGCCTTAGTGTGAGAAGATTGTTACTCCCATTGTGAAGTCCTGCTTTTACAACCTTCTTTTATTAGTCTAAAATTCTCTTTATTGTCTCATGGGAAAATATATCAGCATTACAAGTATAGCACATATCCAATAATACCAATACCTAGTTCATGAATATTCCATATAGTGTGTACGGTAGAACAACAGTAGTTCAGACGGGTCCCAGCAAATTGTCGTGAGTCCTCGTCAACCTGTGTGAAGTGGCTAACACATGTCGTTAGATGGAACACGACGTCGTTATAGCACAAGATCACCAGGAATAGCAATTACTATGCCACGTGAGTCTAACACACAGTGGCGAAAGATGATGGAATGAGTGATCACTCAAAAAGGAGTCACCATTGATGACCAATCATGGCGACAGATGACGACAATTTGCTGGGGTATTAACATTGCATCAAAAGACATATGAGCAAATACACCTATGTAAGGATACAAAGAGAATACCATATCTGACATAAGAAATCAACATATATCAAAGGATATATGGGAATTAATGCATTTTGTACAATGAGACATAAGGTAGTGGACCTCATCCTCACTAATAGGTGTGTGGGTTGGTATATCTGGTACAATCTATCCTTAATGAGTTTAGAAAGCGTTGACACAGCAATTTAGTAACAGAATAGAACCAACTATACTGTCTAGAAAAGAAAAGAAAAAGGAAACACTGAGAGATTTATAAAGATATTGGAGGGAGCTGGAATATTTATGGTCTAGGGCTAACTTCCTTTAGCAGAGTTCTGCTATTGGACTTTGTCAGCATAATACATACATTAAATTCATTAGAAATTCCACCATATAGTAATCTCTATATAATTATCGCCACCACTTATTACCGCCTATATTTCATCTTTCTGTATGATTAGGACCCTATTAAAACAACTACTACATAGACCCTATCACCACAGTCCGGAATATAGAATAAAGAGTATATGGGAAGTAACTATTATGCAGGATAACCATTATGCATGACAGCCATTATAAGTGATAACCATCATACAGAATTATCCCATAGTGAGGCCCACAGACCAGTTCATTCCAGTACAAACCAGACCTAGCAGGCTCATGGGATAGGATATCATTTCTTCCAGTAGGAGAGTCAGTGGCAACCCTGACTGTCATCCAGCTCAGACATAGATTGTTCAGTGCCACCTGGTTTCCTATGGTAGTACTAGATTGCACAATGGAGATCATCATCACGGGATGGAAAGACTTATTTATTATATTGTAAGTATAGTATGGAATATCTTACCAGGGAAATGTGTATCATCTCATTAGCCAAGCAAGAAGTATTGTTCATAATCAAACATCAATTGTTAAGCCTGCACAATAAAGACATTTAAATTGTACCTATGGGTTCTTGGGTTATCTCTTCATCTATGTCATCGAGAATCACAATATTAAAAAATATGTGTCGACCCAACAACTTAAAGATAGATAAGGTTTCAGTATTCCTTCTAATATGTGAGAGCTGGTTCCAGCTTACAGCACCAAAGTATTCAACACTTTTATAATATGAAGCAGTATTAGGAAAAAGCACCTTTCATACTGGAGCTTGGAACTGCCCTGTAAGCAAATTTCTATTGTCAATATAATCAATAGACCTCGAGCAGGTATACATATAATTTTGGAGATGTGAGAAATGTCTATCAAGCAAGAGGTTACAATGGGCCTGAGAATGTACATAATTGATATCAGCTAAGTTTGGTAGTTGTAAACATATTTTCAAACATCTATTCTGAGAGTACCCCAGCATATCAGTATATTTGTCATATGTTGTGTGGAAAATATTGTCAGCGTAATCTATATATGGAAGAATTGTGGTCTTGTATATCGTCAAAAAGAGTTTGACATCTAGATGTTTTCTTAGGTAACACAATAAATATGTTTTATGCGCAATGGTTTTGACTTGATTCTTGATATGTAGGTTGTAACTCAAGAGAGGATCTAGAATGACACCTAAATATTTGTAGCTAGGTACAAGCTGTAACAGGGTATCATTCATACAGATATCAGCTGATAGGCTATTTGTGATGCATCCTTACCTAACCAGGCATATATGTCAGGAAAATGATTTTCATGGTTGTGCTGTATTCATAGAGAGTACATCAAGAACTTTAGAATACCTTCTGTTTCATTAGAATATCTTTATTTGTCAATTTTTGCTGAATTTTCAAAATTATAATTTGGCCATTGTTCGTTCCGAGAAATGGAGCTCCAAAAATCAGCCTTTTTATCCCTTGTATACTCATACAGAAAGTGAGGAGGCACCATAATATCAGTGTCTAGTCGGTATCCACCATCCAGTAAAGCTAGTACCAATTTAAAGAGAAAATGTTAAGCTATATATGGATATTAATATGTAATGTCTTTCCTTATTTGATACCTCTTTTTAAAAAGGTTAATTTAGATTATATTGAAGATATATATATCGATGAAAATTGTCAGGGTGAATATCAGCGACAATTATCAATTTGGTCAATTTTCATCATTTCTGCAACTATTTTGTACACTTGAAAGGGAGGATACTAATGGAAGAAAACATCCTAAAAGCTCCAAATGACTATAATTAGCATTTTCCACCTTTTGACCTCATTATCTCTGGTCTATGAAGGGTGAAATCTGCCTGATTTGGTTAGGATGCATCACATTTAGTTTCCTAGTAGAGGAGAAGAAAATCATTATTTTGGTTTTGGCTATATTTACAGACAATTTATTTCATTTACACCAAATACTGTACATTGCCAGATCTTTTTGAAGTTTGGTCTTGGCAGTTTCAAAATTATTGCGAGAAGAGTAAATAACAGTGTCATCTGGATATAATCATAAATGACAATTTCTAACACATTTAATCACATGTGACAGGTTCTGCGAAAAAAGGCCCTTAGTGCAGAGTGCATTAAGGTCCCTGTTCCCACACTGAAAACATGGAAGATCTGAAACTAGTCAGCTGTGACCACTTTAGGTCATCAAGTTGCTGATACCTAAAACTACAACTTTAGGTAGTCAAAATGATGACTTTAGGTCATCATTCTGACGACCTAAGTCGTCAATATGATGACTCTGTACTGTCAGTATTGTCATCCTGAACTTAATTTGAGGACCTAAAGTGGTCACCACTGACAAGTTTCGGATCTTC
Source organism: Acholoe squamosa (assembly GCA_949317995.1). Taxonomy (NCBI): domain Eukaryota; kingdom Metazoa; phylum Annelida; class Polychaeta; order Phyllodocida; family Polynoidae; genus Acholoe; species Acholoe squamosa. The sequence continues at coordinate 4,137,205 of OX439040.1, forward strand.
CATGTTTTCAGTGCAGTACATGTCACACATTGTTCACATATACCAAAAATGGAAGGGGCAAAACTATAAATGGTATGATTTCCTAGAACTAATGAAGATACATGAAGTAAAGGTAATGGGTTGGGAGCTTCCATTGCAACCCCCCCGTGTTCAATACAAGACACCTCTATATCGCGCTGTAGGAACATATGTAATGTAAGTAGTCAGCACAGTGGGAATGCCATTCCACCATCAGTCAGTCACATACAGATGGATTCCTTCAGCTCTAATCAGCAACCAGCAGCAGGCTTCCCAAGCCTTAACCATTTCGGGGTGATATAAAAAAGCCACTGCAAAGGTCCTTTGATGACACTTTTTATAATCAGACGTGCAATGCAAAAGATTCTTTATAAAATGCCAGGGTAAAAACATTATCATCAAAACTAATAGAATCTGTTGATGGGAAGTAATGCATTGATAAGTACAGATGAGAGCTAATTCAGGTTAAAGGGTACCTGTACTACAGATTGCGCCTTTAGCCAGTTTGATTTTGGGCAGCCCTAGCCAGTAGAACCACTGGTGCAGGATAACTTAATAGGGCAGAGCCTGGGCCTGCATTAATGCCTAGAGAGTGTATCTCTGCACTAGGCCTCACATTCCAGAATTCCTTGAAAACGGCACTAACTGCAAATCCTGGGAGACAACAAATACTTATCAGTGTCGTAAAAAGAATAGGGTTGATTCTTCTTAAATCTAACATTGACCAAGTCAGAAATATGGTATCTGATGGGACTGCAGGGGTTAATGGCCGATTATGCATTAATGCATCATTCCCCTTGGTCATCATGAGGAGCTCTACAGGTAGGATCAAGTAACCCAGCTGCATGGTATTGGTCGCCTACATACCAACAAATATGAGGCATAATTCAATCCTTGAAGGTTTAAAGTCAAAAGTTGAAGAGCTAAATACGATATGAATGGACAGGTAGAAGTGCTTATTGTGTATCATACGTACCAATTATGTTTGCTGATTATCGTCTATGTGGACAGTGACAGCCACAGAAGCAGCCATAATATACAACACCATTCAGCGTTTGGTAGATTATCATGAGGTAGACCAATTTATCGACCTTGGAAGCTATGTTGCTCACTGTCCTGGTTGTTTCTTGGGTTGGAAACAAGCACAATACAGTAATTAGTCTACAGGGGAAATTGTGGCTACACAGTTAGGGAGCCATATATTCAGCAGCATGTAGTCGAATTTCCTGAGGACAATGAATCTATTGACCATAAATGCTGGGAGATATGCACAATTGATGTATGATTAATCCCCATTGTAATGGTAGAGGAAAGGATGGTGCATCAATTTATTGGCGGTGGAAGCTATTTTGTTAGCTGTGCTGGAGGATTTACATATGCAATTCATGTATTGTTAAAGTCCATTGTAATGGTAGAGGTCAGGACATAGTATAGGGCCTCCTGGGTTTATTCTATTAGTAGGAGAGTAAGTAAAATACACAATGCAGCTACTGTCATTTACCTTTATTTATTCCTGCCCCCAAATAGTGTAGAGCCCCCACATATGGACAGGTACATGTGTATATATATATATATATATATATATATATATATATATATATATATATATATATGCTTCCCAAAATCATAAAAATCCAACCGTAGATATAAATTCACATATATGGTTGCATTAGTTAAAGAAGGCTGACATTGTTAAATACTGCAGATATAACCTTCTTGTATTGAAGTGAAAATATGAACGGTATCATTTACTAGAACTAATGGAGATACATGAAGTAAATACAATGGATTGGAGGCTCCCATCTGATCCTCAGTGTCAAATAGAAGACATACAAAGATATATGAATTAGAAGCTCCCATTCCCATAGCTCGGTGTTAAATAAAAGCGACTGTGTATCGTGTTGTGGGAATATGTAATGAAAGTAGTGTGCAGGGTGGGAATACAGGCCCACCATCTTAAGTTACATTACAGATGGATTCCTCAGATCTAATCAGCAACTAGCGGCACGCTCCCCAAGCCGTAACCTTAAGGCCACCTTTTATAGTCAGACCTGAATAATTGGCTTCCACGAACTAATCAATGTTAAACATGTCCTTCTAAAAGCTGTCTGGATAGTCAGTTTGAGGATAGCAGCTTCAACTAGAACATCAGTGCCAAGATGGCTGACTTTAATAGGGCAGAGATAATTATCCTGGACCTGCATCAATGCCTAGAGAGTGCATCTCTACACAAGGCCTCATATGAATTTGAAATTGACCTGAAAAGGCCCCTGAATGCAAAGCCTCCACTGAATTTATGTGTAAACGACAAGTCCAATGTAGGGCGCCCAGCTATAATCTCTCCTAAAACCCCCTCCCCTCAAAAGCCAGCATGTGCCATGGGAATAATGTGCACCCAATTCCCACCAAGGGAGGATTATTCTCCACAAATCCTCAAAACACCCGATCGCTCAGCGGCCAATCAGGCCACCACCCAAATCCTCTCTATCAGACTTCTATGTGAAGTAAGGTCACTATTGGGTAACCGTGCAGCTTCCTATACAATAAGGAGTTTACTTCTGCGTCATTAGTTTCCCCATAGGACATGGAGGAGGTGATGTAGGGGGAATGTATTCTATCTTTAGCATATTGCCAATTGTTTGTTGCCTGTCTGTGAACAGAAAGAAGGTTGTTGTGGCAGTTGAATCAACAAATACTTCTTAAACCTGTTTATATTCAGGGGCTACATAGGGTATTAATGCGTCATGCTGATAAGTCATCATGATTCATGGATGTAGCCCTTGGGTAAGGAACCCTTGCTCTATGTATGCCGTAAGTTAAACAATTTTTATAGGAAAATCCTTTTTTTTCAATATATGTTATCGCCATTAGCAACTGCGAGCAAATGACAGCAATTTTTCTGGTGTTATTGAATATTGTGATTTCATAGTAGTGCAGCTATCCGGTTTTAAGGCACTGTTTTGAGGTACCGAAATTGGGAAAAACAATCACTGTAGGTCTATATTTTGCATGAATGAATCATTATGTGCTGCCATCCTTCATTGTGGTTGTGAGAATTTATGCATCATGATTGTTAAAGGGAATAGTTCATTAATACAAATTGACTTTTGGTGAATGGTTTCCCATAAGAAGATATTGGTATCATCTGAGATGCTCAGACAGTTCATAGCCAGCATCCCTTGTAATGTTTGCATATGCCATTTGACGATGTGCAGGAACACATATTGGCACTCCTCCTGCCTTCCATTATCTTTCCCCATTCATATGGACATATACCATATGACTTCAAACCCCTCCTGTCATCCCTTCCCTATCCACATTCACCCTAACCTCACATAACACCAAAAGTCCTACAGTTTATGGTGACCTCCCCCATATAATACAGGCAATGGTCTGCTGGCCCCATTCCTCAGTATTCCTTCACACCCTCAGGGTTGGAGTGAGTGGATAGTTTTTGACAACTGACTGATTATGAATGGCTGACCTGAGAGATAGGTTGACTTCCTCAATCTCTGTCTTGGTACACGCACTATATGCACCATATCTTCATTCCTTCATAACAGTGCTTAGGGAGATTTCAGGATGTCACATAATCACCTTTTAGGAAGGGCAGTGCATCACTCCATCACTTTTTATGTACACGCTAATGTACTGGTGAAATTTAGGGATGTACCAACTCTTTCTTTGTAATGTCGGCAATGTCTCATGAGATACTTACCAACCCAATGGTTTATGTTTATAGTATGTACCTTGTATCTTCTGTGGCTTGGAAAAGTAGATTCTAGATACAAAGTACCTGTAAAATTGTGACTACTTAATGTATTCATTAAGGGGTAAGTCTTACTGGTTAGCTGATGGGGATATCAAAGGTTCATTAGAAGATGAGAAAGTTTGATGCATTGCATCTAGAAAGCTCTGGTCTGCACTTTCTGACAAAGAACTGTGTACACACATATAGAACAAAATATTGTGGATAATTTTGCTCAGACATAGTCACTTCACACCAGGTATTACACACTTCTGCATGTGCTGCCGTTAGCTTCTGTCAGAATCTTTCTGTACAGTGTGTGGGCTGTAGTCTAGGTCTGTGATCTTCTAAAAATGAGCAGAGACAGATATTGAGAGACTTTTCCTAATCCTTCTTTGGCCACATGATTCCCCCAGATCCCGATCCATTTCGCTTTCATGATGTATTACTTTAATGCAGACAGGTAACTAGTTAGCAATGCATTGGTGCACCATGCCGATCTTTTAGGAATGTATAGCTTTGAAACAGTCTGGTGGCTGATGCGTGAACGCAGTCTAGCTGATGCAAGAATACAGATTATACACCAGTAATGTATCATGCCGTAAATAGATCTGATACATCCATGCCATATTCTACCCTTTGAGATCTAAATTAGGTGGCGCTGCTTCTTTTGATGTCAGAATGGAATAATCCAATTTTTTTACTGTCTACTGAGTAGTTCCAATGGCAGTGAGTAAGTATTTCTCATTCAGAATCTAAGGTAAGTCAATTATGGTGCTAAGTCTAAGGTAGATTTCCATGAAAAAAGTTTTTTCTAACCTAGCCCTTGAAAGAGCCCCAGAGAGGTAAAATTCAGAAGGACAAGCCCATTTTTTAAGATTGACAAGGGACATATGGCCGAGAGATACAGAACAAGGCCAACGCTTAAAATTGACAAGGGGAGAAGGCCACTCCTTTGATTGAGCATCTTTTGATGAAGGATTTTTCATTATAGCAATTAAAAATCATGTCTATCAAAGTCCTTATTTTCATAGCTCTATGCTTTGATCAGTATTCAGCCTTTATTGCTTAACCCTAATTAGTTCATTCCCTATTTGGTAAGCATGATGCTTGCATAACAAGTAGCTCACCAGTACTGCATTCAAGCATCGTGATGGTGCGACATGGCCGATACACTCCCAGAGGGTTGGCCTGATGCTCCAATGAAGCGCTGGTGGGTAGATTCTCCATCATTCACCGGTACACCATGACCACTAACGAGCATGATTCACTCCTGCATTAGCAGTCCTTAAAGGGTGAGTGTATGTAGTAGGTTTCCATGGTTACACAGTTTATACCCACTGTGGGTATCAAATGGTGCAGACCTAATCAACCTCTATCCCTCTCACTGATTGGCTGAGACCACCTGACCGCACATCTGACCTCTGTGGGTTGGTACCCTCAATCTTGGTATCAGTTCAGGTCAAAGCCCACTGATGGACAGTAACCAGTGGGGAATAATTAACTTTTTCGTTGAAGACTGAACATTTAGTTTATTGGATGTGGTGGCAAAATGCATCATTGCAGAATCTGAGAGCATGTTCAGATACAATTCAAGACATTGACACTTCTACCTTCAGCTCGGGTCCTTTCTAGATATACAAATTATAAAATTCAAAAGTAAAGCATCATGCAACCACAGAGTTACAGGATGCGTTCCCTTTGAATTCTATAAGATCTGGAAGACATGCAAATCTATGCAGAAGAATGCAGTATAGCCATGAGCAAACATATTTCTTTAATTTTGCTGAGCCTCTTCAGAAACAACTTCATGTACAAGAAGAGACCTGCCCTTCTCTATTTGAGACAAATCAGAATATTCCATCCATTCCCTACAGAATCTTTAGGGTGCAACTAGTACCCATCATGTCAGCTATACCTTGATACCTCACTAGTACTAGCTTAAGCAATGAATGCACTCAGTGACAAGAGAGGCATATAACCCCAAATGGTTGGTCCTTATATGAGGGGGTGTTCCTAGAAGTCCGTCCAGGTGTAAAGATTATCTATTGGTACCACCCACCTCACTACTAGTACCATCTCCAGTGACAAGTTATTGGTCGTGTGTAAATAAATATAAACAGTCCATGAAGCTCTCTCACCTCAATACTGGTCATCACTGTAGAACAGTCCAATACATCCTACCAGGAGGGTGTTGCTCCTATGCTAAAAACAGCTGTCAGTATGTGCCCTCTTTTCTAAACAAGTCGTGCACTGCTTCACCAAAGTATTTGCACTCACCACATCAGTCTGAAAAGTCACCTGCCTTGTTTAAAACAGGGAGAGCTGCACTATCAGGTACCTACTCATATCACACGCTCTATAGTATATTATACTGACTGACTTCTCTCAACTAGGTACCTACTCAAATCCCCCTTTTTTAGCACCGTACTTGAATGACCACTTGTGAGCAACAAAAGGGCCAAGTTATAGCTTCATGAAAAGAAAGGACTGGAAATGTGGGCATTTTTAGCCAGCTCATCCTTTTACTATAGGAGCAACACCCTCCAGAGCATGGACACACCGTTAGAAGAGGTGCCTACATGAGCCTTGTGGGTGCTGAATTTGGTGGTACTGCAAAGATAGCTTGACTTATAAGAACCAAGACACTCTGCAAAATGTCTGTCACAGAAATTTCATTGTAGTTAAGGACCTATGCAGACAAGCACTCTGATGATCTGCCGGTGGCATGTGAAAGGGTGACTGCAATGCTGTCACATACATGGGGATATCACCTGTAATCCCACCACCACATTACAGTCTGTCAGGTATAGTCACTGACTTCACGTCTGTAGTAGAGCTTCCTACCTAATACCAGAATGAGATGGGGGAGGGCTGTGACAGAGTGGTAATACACAAGTCAATGTTAGGTGGTAGATCACAAGGTGAGACACAACCTACATATTGGCCCGTGGAAATGCCTGGGCACCTATTAATTCTGATACCCCTACACCTTGAGCCAATATTTTGGCACTTCTTTTAATACTATTCTTAGCACTTAAGATTGATTTCATCACTCCTGTGCCACCTGCACTTACTCGAGACCGGCTTTATTTGAGACCCTGGTAGTTAATTGAGCGAGTACTGTACTAGTAGACTCCCATATTACCAACAGGTTGTCAGGTGTAGGACCAGATACATGTTGTACTATAGGGCTTCAATGACAGCCATGTAAAATTACGGCTTCTCACCTGATATCAATATGGGGGCAGGTTGAGGTGAGTGTTGTAAGGGCATCTAAAGGCTATTACAGCAAGATATGGCTACTTTTACCAATTTTGAGCCTTGACTGACAATAATGTAACATAAAATACAAATCTTCGGAATTGGTTTTTCAGAAGTATTTATAGTTTTGTGTAGCTCTCAAATTTACATAGTCTGTTCCAGGTAAAGTTTTTATGACATTATCCTGCTGATTTATGGGGACTGAACTAAGTAATTATTTGTACAGCAAACAGGTTTTCACCTTTCATCTGTAAGCATTTTGACTGGTTTAAGTGTAGCTGATGAATGATGAAATCATTTGTACAAGGCACAAAAATATATACCCACATGCTATGGAAGGTAGCATAACACATAACACTAGGTCTTCATTTGCTTCATTCATGGGGATAGATTTCCCCTAATTGAGGGTCATGCCTATCTAACACTGCCCAGCATCAGACAGGATTCATCGGCCCCTATAGCCAAACCACTTCGTAGCATAGTAATCACTGCCAAGACAATGAGTGTGGAAGAATTGTATTCTAAGAAAAGTCAGCAGGTCTAATGTGCACATCCATTTCTTTTGCATATCAAAATCAAATCATGCATTGGCTTATTACTAACTATTAGAATCTACGTCCTTTCACAATCTTGCTATAATAGCTAATAGTTAGAACAGTTAAGAACTGCTCCCTACCTGGGATTTGATTTGTCTGGTTAACTGAATACTGAAAGCTCTGTTTTAATGATTTTCCTCAGAAATATATGCCATTCACGGCCCATGACAGGTATCAGTTCTTACCAGGGTCTTACTGTAGTGTCCCTGGAGGCCATTTCTCAATGTACTACGACTACACGCAACCACTACGATTTAAAAATGCCAAGAATAAGCCAACTATCGTAGGAACTGCCCTACGACTGCTCACTACGATTAGCAGCTATGCAGTAATTACATAAGGTTTAGTAGGGCAGTCGTACTTGTGCAGACATTAGGGACTACTAGTTCATGGTGCTCTTATGGCCAAATTGTTCAGTTCTTACTGCGATTTAAAGGACAGCAGTCGTAGTGTGTTAAGAAATGGCCTCCAGACCAGTTTGGCTATGTATAGTTATGGCACTTGAGTGTCTTACTGCAGTGTCACAGACTAGTTTGGCACTGTATAGTTACATCACGTGTGAGCTGGGGATTGAGCTGGGATTTGGAGGGATTTATAGGGGGGGGGGAGAAAAGCTAAGTCAGACATTGCATGATTCACTACCATTGACAGCCATTGGCAGCTCAAGCTTCCAGTGACCTGAGATTGAGACGGTCATGGTCAGGGATTGTACCCTAATTGTATCCCAATCTGGATAGACTTAACCAAGCCAGCATTTCTCATCACATACATACAAGTGTTGTGACCTTGCTCAAAATGTATACACAGTGTTTTCTTATACCATATGCAAGATCACTTCTCTAGCGGTGTAACGAATACCCTTTAACGGCCTAGTGACATTCATATACCCAATGATTATGCGATGCTCTCTTATAAACCGATAATATTCAGACAAGCGGAGGGCCCATAAGCTACAATTGCACACAATCGCTAAAATTTGAAACTGTCTACTAGTCCTGTATTTAATGAAAATTAATGAACTTCAGAAAAGAGTCCTCTAATGGTAATATAAGAAAAGGAAATCCTTAAGCACCATTATGCTTCCACAAAACATGAATTGTCCTGTATCAACAGTCACACATGGATTTTCAAGCTGCATCAATTACACATGGGGTGAATGCCCTTGAGACAGTCAGGGCCAAAGACCTTTTCACAATTAGAACAACCTTTAGATAACCTTTAAATTTATAACATCTCCTTAAACACCACTTGTACCAGATAAAAGCTAAATGACCCCTCCAGAGTCATGTTTACAATGATGCACCTGCAGGGGGAAATCTTTTTAAATTTAAAGATAAAGGTGAGTTTCAGGTAGCATGGACCTTTTCTCACTAGGGAGGGGAAAAATTGCCACGGTTTATTTGCATGTATGTCATCGACCTATATCAAAGGTATGAATAAATGGAGAAGCCCTTTTGACAATCTTCAGCACATCAACATGCAATTCTAAATATTTATCTCTGCATTGAACTTCATTTTTATAAGATTATGTGCATTTTAGGCTGGAAATAATGTTTGATGGCATTTTCAGGCAGTCACTATTGCTGCCCAGATAGACCAATAGAACTGGAGGTTGTGTACAGTCAGGCAGGGAGAGGCCATTTCAATGAAGCCTTTCAGTGCACCCAGTTGATCCCTACCAACAGAAGCTGTACCACAGAATATGAGGGTAGTAGATTGGCTGTCACTACAAACTTAGTGTGTGATGTAAGGGAACTGTGGTAGGGGATATAATATTATATGTAATGTTGACTGAATATGGAACAAGAAATATTGATTGTTTGTATCCTCTTCTAATGATGCATCCAAACCCTCTGCCCACTATAGCCTAATGGAATTTTGGAAAGCCTTTGAAATCCATCTTAGGCGTTAGTATTTGACATGCAATAGTGGAATACAGCACAAGCAGGGAAATCCTTACTCAGAAATTTAATCTGAAGTCTAAAACTGAAGCATTGAATTATGAGAATATTGTCAGAATAACGGAATATGATTTTCACTCTGAGATACTTGAACCTGCCTTTTGACAGAAACCAAAAAGTGTGTTTATCAGTTTCTCAGATTTCTCTCTGCTCATTTACGCTGACTCCTATCGGAGAATTCCAGAAAGATTGCTGTTTATTGGACTGATTTTGTCAAAATTGATCTACCTCAGATATTGATATGGCCTCCATTGACCACATTCAATAAGGCAATAATGATTGGGGCCCTGATTGGTTTGACCAGGGACAAGGTCCATCAATGCCACTTGGTTGTCCCCTGGTCAATCATTTCAATAATTCAATGAAAGCCATGGCTGACAAAAAGCTTCAGTTCACAATGTCTGACCTCAACACTATGACACTACTTTATGGTTAGCTGGTTAACCCTTTAATGACCACTCACTTTAAAGCAATGTGTCTATGTCTGTCCTACCAGAGAACTTTATTACAATTAGTCAGCTAGCCTTTTTATAACCACAAAATGTTTTAATAATTTATCACTTTGACCTCTCAGTTTGATGCACATCTTAACAGTCAACTTGATGGCACAGATACATTCCTAAATACTCGGCACGATACATTGATACAATTGAGCATTGTACATTAAAGCCACACATGGCCCCTAAATGGTTAGATGGAGTCACGACTCCTGATGCTGTTGACAGGCCTTCGGGAGGGAGGCAATTGTCCACTATCCAATCAGAGGCTGAGTACATCTGCGGTCCTTATCAGCACGAACCAATCTACTACCACCATCCCGGCTTTATTGTTATCTCTCTATGCAGCTGAATTCTGAGTGATCCCTATCCATCTTTAAAGGCTGCAGTGATTGCTTGAATGCACTTTTGCTGATTAGCCTTAAAAGTACATAGGGGCAAACTCAGCGCTAGAAACAGCTACTTAAATCAATTTGACCTACTTACGAACCAGAAGTGACCTAGTTTTGAAGGCGGGAAATTTGAAATGTCGAGCTTTGATTGGTTGAGAGACCGCCCTGACACGTAGCTGATATTATTAGAACTGCTTTTAGCTGCCTGCGCTTTTTTGCGGTAAAAAAAACTAGTTATTTCTTCACACCTGACACCTAGTGGATATTATTGGAACTGCTTATAGCTGGACTTAGTGAACCCCTTTTGTGGTAAAAAACAAAACTAGTAGTGACGGTCAAGCCACCTTTTCTCAAATTTGTGCAGTGCTGTTTGTGAATTGTGCTCTAACCTTGTGTAAATCAGTGGCAGAGTAATGAATTTCACCCGTTTTGCAATGCAGCACAAGGATTTTGCACTGGAACAACGATGTAGCAACTCAGGGAGCTCAGGTAAACTGTTGCCACCGCCGCCGTCGCCTGTGCGCAAACAACATGAGTGCACCTGCCTTTCACCAAGTGGCCACGTTAGAGAGCTACTTTTTTTTTTTTAAGAAAAATCTGGAAAAAGTGCCTCACAGACCCTATTTTCGGTTTCAAAATGAAAATCACAACTCTTTAAATTTGTAGCAATAGAATAAATTTGACAAAACACAACAGATGGTTTAGATTATGCGCTTTTTATTTTCACACTTCATCGTTAGACACCTTAGTTGTGCGTTCTACATGGACAAGGGGTATATAAACACACTTCACCCTAATGGATATCGAGGAGGTCTGTACCCCATCTGTTACGGGCTACAGTTCAGAATCCATTCAACCTCTTATGCTTGTGCCTTGTCCCCGTGGTACACTTAGCTCCTCTGTTTCACGATCCTCCTTAGGAGTGTCTAGAGACATGAATAAGCTGTCAGCTGCTGCTGCCTGTGCCGTCACGAGGGCACATTTGCTCCAGGCTCTGTCACTGTGTGTCGGTTCACCACCATCATCAGACCTGGTATCAGGAAAGATCTAGTGCATTTCTCTCTCTCTCTCTCTCTCTCTCTCTCTCTCTCTCTCTCTCTCTCTCTCTCTCTCTCACTCATTGCACTGAAAACTCATCAAGGTCCCTTCACTTGGTGACTCGTGGCTTACCGTAATTGGTGACGGATGTCCCCACAGGTGGGGACTCAGTATTTAGTCTTTTATCCCTGTGCTCAAAGTAATTGGGTGAAGCTTGACTTCCTCTTTTAACCTTTGTCAACCAGCGGCAGCAGCAGCAGCAGCAGAAGCAGCGACAGTATTTTTTTAAAGCAAATCAACTATGCCATCCGCCATTCTTTTTTCATATGCAGCTTTTTCCACTGCTTCCAATGATTCCTCTGCGTAACAGCTTGCCTTTTCCAAGTTGAGTCGACGTAGGATGTCCACTAAAATGAGCTAGCTTTGAGATGGGTGTGGCCAAAGCGATAAGTTCTGCGTCAGTCAACGAAAGCTGCTTTCCCAATACCTTCCAGTGTGGGGCTCCCAGTGTGGTCCTACATGAATGGCTGTCATGCTGATGAAATCATTTTTCACTCTGTTGAAATCGTGAAATTTTCGACCTAGACCGATATTTTCTAAAGCAGACCTTAGTTTTTCCATTTTTGAAAGGGTGCGTTGTGTCCACAGCATGAGGCTTCCGTAATGCTCGGGGGGTCTGTCTTCATGTGTAAGTTAGTGTAGTATGCCCATGTGAATTCCTAAAGCGGGTACTAGCTCCTTCAAATATTCCAATCATTTCACTGATTATAAACAGTGACATATCTGTAGGATATATTGTTTTTGCCATGGTTGTGGTGGTAGGTAGGCTAGGTAGGTAGGTAGGTAGGTGGGTAGAGTGAGTAGGTAGGTAGAGGTAGGTAGGGGTTATATAAGGTAAAGTAGGGTAGGGTACAGGGTGTGTGTATGTTATACATACGCGTGCATTCCCCCCTATTACTTTACCCCTACCCTACCCTACCCCTTTTACACCTACCTACCTGACTACCCTACCTAATTTTTTTCTCCGCCTCCTTTATTCTAGCTTAAATATCAAAAGAAAATTGTTTGTTTTTCAACCACAAAGCAGTGACCAGCAATGGGGTGTGTGCGGTGGTGGTGGTGGTGGTGGTAGTGACGGCCGAGGCGGCAGCAGTCTCGCCCTCCCCAGCCTTACACACACTATGGGCTGGCCGCGTCCTTTTATCTGACTCAGCATTGTCGCCCAGGCGGCGAGCTAGTTTTCCCAGCAGATGCTTTACATAGGGAATGACCTAACATCAGCTGGGAGAGTGAATACACATTCCAGATCAATTAGATTCTTATCTAGATCAACACATTCAGTTGAGTGTAGAACTGATCCCATGCTATTGAACTAATATCAATAGACCCTGGCCGAGACTGTGGCGACGGTGATGGTGGTGGTGGTGGTTGGAAAAATGTTATGATGAGGTGTACGCATGTCATTGTAGGGTGCAGCATGTAAAAGGTTAATTGGAAAGGTTGATAAGGTCATTTATTTTTGTAACCTTGCAGTGGGGAGAATGTTATGGTGTAGGGGAGGGTGTAAACTTTGTTGCCTTTTCTTTTAATCCTTACACCTTAAAGCAAAATTCGTTCATTATTATATAAGTACGGAGCAGTGTCCAGTGCTTGATGCTGGTGAGTTATGGTGGGAGAATGTTATGATGAGTGGGGCTGCAGGTTTCCCTCTGATCCTAAAACATATGGCACGCATACCATGGCAGGGTGTACCATGTAAAAGGCTAATTGGAACATGTTGATAGGTTCATTCATGGAGAATGTTATGATAAACAAACCAGGAGGTAAAATGCAGTGTATACATGGAGCATTTGGCATAGGCGTGGCTTGCCAGATATTTTTTTTCAGTTTATACATGGAATCGTTAATTATGCAAACAATTTGTATTCCATAAATTTGAACACCTTAATAATGAAGAGTAAGCCGGGAGGAGGTAAAAGCTAACCATCCTTCATGGGCAAATCTTACACCTGTCTCTTTTTTTTTTTATCGTGGAGCACAGGCGTCAATGGCAGAGAATGTTATGATGAGTCGGATTGGAGGTGTAGGGGAGAAGGTAAAATCAACGTTTGGCTTTCATCCTGGAGCGCAAGTACTTTTTTATGCTTGTAGCTTGGTAAAAAAAAACAACTCCAACTTTTTTATTGTTCCTGGAGCAAAAAAGTGTCAATGCCAGTGGTGCAGCAGGCAAACAGGGTGAAAACTAACTATTAGTTTTCAACATGTTGATGCAGAACTTTTCTTTTAATAGCCTTACCATAATCAGAGCCTGCAGTATGGAGCCGACGCCATAAAGTTGACATATACGGAGCGGTCGCCATAGAGTTAACATAGGGGCAAAATATGCAGCGTGTGCCATAGACTTAATATTACAAAGATGATTGAGTAGGACTTAAGGTAGGATTGGGGTTAAATCCAACGACTGGCTTTTATCCTGGAATGCAGGTACCATTGGGTGTGCTGCTGCCTTTTGACCTTTTGGAGCATGGAGCAAAGATGGTCGTGAACAGCTTGTAACATGTAAACAACGTGTAAACTGCTAATTTGTACATGGTGATATGCAAAATGCAGGGTTTTTTTTTTAACGGTGTGGTAAAGAGAGTGTTATCATGAGTGAGTGAAATCCGACACATTTACACCTGGTCAGACATGTGGTTGTTTGGGGGAAAAGGGGGGGGGAAGGGCAGTTGTGGTAAAAGAATGTTATCATGAGTGGGACTAGAGGTAAGAATGAAATCCTGGAGCACAAATGGTAATGTCAGCGGATCCATTCCTGAATTTTTTTTTTGATAATGATGATGAGTGGAGTTAAAAGTTGTCACTGGAAGTGCTGCTGTCTTTTTTTAATTTAATTTTTGGAGCATGTAACACAGATGGTCGTGAACGGGGTGTGACATTTAAACAGTGTGTAGACGGTAAATGGTGATATGGGGCATTTATTTTTTAAAGGTGGGCTTTTGATCCTGTGTCATGCCTGGTCAGGCACATGCCTGCTTTTACCACCCTTCATGTCAAACCTAAAAGCAAAAATCAATTATTATACAAGCATGGACGAGTGTGCAGTGGTTGCTGTTGTTCGGGGGGTTGTGGTGGGAAAATGTTATGATGAGTGGGAGTGGAGGTAAGGTAAATCCACACTTGTCTTTTGATCCTGGAGGATAGAAGGCAATGGCAGTTGTGCAGCATACAAACAGGGTGGGGTGTAAACTACTAGTATTCAACATACAGATGGGAACATTTTTTTTTAATTGTGCACCATGTAAAATAATGTTCAGTGACAAGGACATTTTCTTTTTTCAAAAATGGTGAGTGAAAAAAAATGTAAATATAATCTGCGGAAAGGTACTTTACAGTGACATGGAAAATAGTCATTTTTCTTTCTTAAAAAAAAAAGCCATGGAGCATGTGACACTTACTGTTAGAACCCCATGAGATATTTTTTTGAAAAAAAACTGTGCTGTTCAATGCGCTTTTTTTAAACAAAAATTAAAAAAAAACTTATTCTTTGTTAAATTAGTGTTTTTGTTTTACTTTTTACCAACAGGTAAAAAAAACCTAAGTTCTTTTTGTCTTTTTTTCTTCAGTAAGGGGTAAAACATGATAAGCTGTGACAACTTTGCAACCTTCAGCGGATATTTGAGTTACCACCCTCACTATATGACAACAGCTTAGTGAGGAGTGGCCAATTTCAGTACTGAACACCCTTTCATAAATGATTCTGTTTGGGACAAGGGGGAAAAATGTAACTTTGTCTGCCTGAAATAGCGTTGTTTTTATCAACGCTTCTACCAAAGTGGGATCAATAAAAACTGAATTTTTCACCCTTTAGACCTTTTTTTTAGAAACAAAGTTTTCTGCCTTTCACGCATGAAAGAGATTGAGGATGCGCAGGGTAGGGTGTGAGCACCCCTTATGTCTGAAATAAAAACCTCCGTTTCTCTCTTGTGAGAAGTGGATAAGCTCAGAGGTAGTGAAGCAAGAGTCATGATCAGCTGAGCAGTGAGTGAACCTTGCACCATCAATGCTCACAGTTGCAACTCGGTGGTCAGTTTAAGAGGGGGTAATACATACTGGGGAAAAGGGGGTGGGATGAAAAAAGCTGCTCAACGCACTGCACACGTTGGCAACTTGGCAGGCGGTCTAACATAAACAAAACAGGGTTGCATATACAGGCTGATTAGTCTGCTACTGGAGGGAGGGGGGAAGTAGGGTTTATAAGGAGTGGTAAGCCGCTCACTGACCATCACAGAGGCACTTTTACTGCTACCGGTGCTGCTGCAACCGCACCTACCACAACTTTACTAAACTGCCACCACCATTTCCACATTCATGCAAAGCAACCTGAAAACGAGAGATAAGAGGCTACTACCCATTAAACTGCACTGCTCTTCTACAGAGGACTCTCCCTGTGCACCTTGTTATAGTGTAGTAGTGGATGATTGCCACGCCAAGGAAGCACCACCACCATTTTACTCGCCACTGACCCCAGATAAAACTCCAGAGGAGGAAACCTTGATGTATGAGTTGCACAGTGGTTTCTTTCTCTTCACCAGCCAAGAGTTTGGTAGTATTTTAGCTAAGCAGGCGTCATTTCTAACCATCTTTTTGAATTTTATATGCGCCCCCATTTACAGTCGACATACGGTAAACCTCCTGCAATTACTCCAGGCAATAATGTATCTAGTGTGTTATGCTGGTGTGTAGACAACCTTTTCTGGGAAGCAATTCCTGTAGACAACATTCAATATTTTAGAGGAGCTGAACCAGGCACTGTTGACCACTGTTTAACTAGCGTTAATATGTACAAGTCCTTTACTGTGGCTTTTTGGGATGCTTTTGTCGTTTGCATTGACTTCTGTAAACATAACAACGTTACATTACAGACAAAGGAGTGGTGTATTGGAGTATACCAATTACACACTAAAGAGTCATGCCCACAGCATTATACCAGGTACACACTAGGCAGCGTGTGAAAATTAGCAGTATACCTTCAGTTACTGAAAATTTACCTGTGGGTGTGTTATGCCATTGTAAAAGTAATCTAAACATTGACAAAATATGTGAAACCATATGTTTGACCTGTCTACAATTCACCTTGGAACTTTCAGCTTTTAACTTAGTTGGGGTAAAAAGTCATTTTTCATTCTAGCTTAATTTCAAGGAAGGCTACCTTTCAGGGCTTTTAGCTTCAGTGAAAAACAACTCTGCCTACTTTCTAGCTCAGGCATTGTTTGAACCTGCTATTACAAACATAGCTAGAATCAGGAGCACATGCTATTTTAATACCTGGAATAAAAGCTGAAAGTCAATGCATTGGACAAGAGCAAAATCACTGAACGCAAAGACCTCTTTCTGTCGCATATGTACAAAACCTGCTAATGGTAAAAGCACATTTGTATGTCAAGGTTGTCTGTAAAATAGAAAAATAAAATACAAGTGAAAAAACCTGCGTTCTGTTGTGCTAAGTAAATTACACTTTTTATTTCTTGTCATAACGGTTAAATTGCATCAAACAAAAGCATTGAAATTGTCATACTAGGGATATGTGTATGATCAAGTTGTCATATGAGAAATATCATATGACTAGTGGCTATAGTGAGTAAGAATATCAAGCTCTTATTATGTATTCCAGTTCCCACTGGTTTATTCAGCTTAGGCAGTATTTATGTATCAATAATACAAATGTTACTACACAGGTAATTCACACACACAGTAAATGATGATGATGATGATGATGATGATGATGATGATGATGATGATATACTTTTGCCTCATATTGTTATGCATTAATACAATCATTTGTTACAATTTATGGCATAATAAAAGTGTACATGATAAAATCATGCAATGAATATCAATATCATGTCTCCCCTAAAATTCCATGGGTATTACACAAATGTCAACAACCAATCAAAGCTTAAGAAATTAGATCATGTATAAAGTATCCAACAAGCAATCAGCGCTGAAAAAAACTAGGTTATACTTTCCACTACCCCTTAAAGTTACATGGATATTACACATCACTTCCAAACCGCAAGGGGGCTCCACTAAACCCAGCATAAGTAGTTCCAATAACATCCACTTGGTGTCAGGCGTAAAGTTGTCACTAATTTTTTTCTAACCACAAGGGGGCTCCACTAAACTCAGCTATGGGCAGTTCCAATAATATCCACTAGGTGTCAGGGCACCACTAGTTTTTTTAGTTTTTTAACCACAAGGGGGCTCCTCTAGGCTTAGCTAAAAGCAGTTTCAATAATATCCGCTAGGTGTCAGGCCAAAATGGTGTTGTCAAGGTCAAGGTTACATCATTGTTCCATGACAACAACACATTTGTTTATATTTTGTTGTTGCCCTGACAACCGTCTCTCACGCCTTCAATTTCAAAATTTTAAATGTCCCGTCTTTTAAACTAGACCATCTCTCAGTCAATCAGAGTTCAAGAAACTAGGTCATGACATCACTTCCGGTCTCTCAACCAATCAAAGCTCGATATTTCAAATTTCCCACCTTCAAAACTAGGTCACTTCTGGTTCGTAAGTAGGTCAAATCGATTTCCGTAGCTGTTCCTATGCGCTGAATTTGCCCCTGTATACTACTAGCCTTCCAATTCACATTTTGCATGGCTGATAGTCAATAGTCTTTCCCTTCTAGCTATTCAGCATCCCATCACTAGATAGATAACATACTGCCCCCCCCCAAAGCTACCCATATAATTCCCATATTCTACCCTAACATCCCCTGCACCTCACAACTCTCCCACTCTACTTAATGGTTCATTCTCATAGTTTTGACCAAAACACAATTCATCATTATAGGGGTATTAATGATTACATCAAGTATTCAATGTTGACAAATTGTGAAAAAAGATGACAGAGGGCCACCCAGCAAGACCTGGTGGAATAAGAACATCATATCAAGTGTAGGCTTTGAATATTTGTCTTTTATAAGCACTAAGGATAAAAGGTAATTCAATGTACCTTTGGTGCAAAAATATACCTACCCTAACCTGCTGTTTCCTATATCTATAGGCAGGTTTACCACCAAATCCAAATCTATTAGAATATACATCCGCTGAGATACGTCAGTTACCATGGTAAAGGAGTCATCAAAGCAAATCCAGCATTACATTATACGACTTTATTTTATTGATAGCCCTATATCTTGGATTCATGAAAAGGTTCATTCAAGTCATTTTTTGGGAGGGGTCAGTTTTTATCACACTCACCGTAAAAATATATTTTTTTGTTACGCGACTGATCAAAATAATTTTTGATATGTGTAACTCCTTCAATAAATGCCTTATCATAACCATATTGCATGTCCAAACTAGTACAATAGTGTAATATAAGTATACCAAAAACTAGAAGTAAGACACATAAAGATTTGAAATTATGACATGTCACATTTTGCAGAGATCGACATTTTTCTGAAATCTCTAACATACAATTTCAACTTTGATCTCACTGGCTTAAAATTTATTGTATAAGCATGAAAATCTACTTATTTTATCCTTAGTATGTACACTTGATTAAACAATCACCATTTATCAAGTAAATTCGGTATGTGGTCACCAGCCAAAAAAAGAAAATGTCCTGATTAGTGGATTTGGTCAGTCACGTAACTAGCAGTAAAAAATAGAAGCACCCAAACCTTTCCAGTCACAATGCCCTTAAATACATAGTTACTAGAGACCTTGGCCTACTGTTTAAGATTCATAAATCTACACATATTGGGTCCTCAGGGTGGTCAGAAAATTAAATTTCGCCATTTCTTTAGCCAAATCTCGAAACTGAGAGGATCGTGAGATGAGAAATTATCAGCTGGGACCATCCAATTAGGCTTCAAACACTACCCACACCTGTCTACTAATATTTTAAATAACATAAAGTTAGCCCAGGCACCTGAAGGTTAGACAAAAAATATGAATTAAGAGAAAGAAATAATAATGATCAGTCATGTAACAAGCACTTATAGATAGATAAATCCCTCATAGAAGCACTTAAACCTTTCCCCTTATATACACAGTAGCTAGAGGCATTGGGCTACTGTTCAAGGTCAATAAATGTACAATATCTTCCTATGTAGGATTCTTAGGGATGGACATAATAATAAATTTCACATTTCTTTTACCAAATCTTGACACAGAGGGGACTGTACATACAGTTTAAGTTTAAGGGGGGTTGGAGGGTTGAAAAATACTTGAATGTGTAGTGCACTCAAAGGGTGCATGGTACGCAAAAAACTTTTTTACCAAAAAAATCCCCTATATGGGTGATTCCTGTGAACTGCCCCACCTTTGGGTTTTTGGGGTCTTTTTGGATACATGTGGCTCCAGAATAAAAACTGTTCAACCAATCTTCTTATTTATGGTCTCATTTGAAAGAAAACATGTTTAGCTTCAAAACGAGGGCAAATTTGCGTATGTCGGACCAATATTTTTTGAGCTATGGTGGCCCAAAGTTGGAAAATTGCCAAAAATTGTTTTTTTTTTCAATTTCCACCTTATTCCAGACCAAATATCATCAAGGAAAGCAGTAGTAGTCCACCATATTATTATTTATTTCATAGCTGGGGGTCCTATCTAACAATTCCATGTGTATTGGAGGTGACATGTCCAGTAATTCTTTTTTAACATCAGGTCTTCTAAGTTGAAATAGTACGTGTAACGCGCTTGATCAAAATTGAAAATCAATATAATAGATACTATAACTGTTGCATATGGTTTCTCATCTATCAGCATAGAGGGGGAGCATATGGGGTATTTTTGAGGAAAAAAATTTTTTTTGTATCTCCCGGCCTGTGCGCGCAATACACATTCAAGTAATTTTCAAGTCAGTCATCCCCACTCCCCCTGAAGCAACACTTTCCTCTGTGCAGCCTATATAAATCATCTAGGGGTAATCTCACCTATTATATAGTGTGTATCTATTGTTGAGGTGTCGGTTTAAAAAAAAAATCGGGTCTCTACATGCTTCGGTTGCCCCAAACCATGGTCGTTTATCATATGTAACGCGCTTGATCGGTATTCGGCAAAATTATGGCGGGAGAAGAAAAACAGCTCCTGTTACCCGGGCGGAAGTCGCCTCCATCCGGGAACTTCCCGGAAGTTGTTATTGCTTGTCTCAACTTGTTTGGACGGCAAGTCTCAGGTGTTTAACGCCGAAAGTTTCGACAATATTGTCAAAGAGGTGAGTGATATTGATGGAAACTTGATGAAATATTGATGTTGAATGTCGATTGATGTATTTGATGTGGTTTTTTTGTACCGAAAGTGTGTAAATCGTGTAGAAAACATGTTAGACGATCGACGTGGGCGATAATACAAGCGCTGCCACTGTCTCGGTACCTTCTGTAGGCTTACAATTGGCATGTAACGCGCTTGACCAAAATTCAACTCGACGGTAACGCGCTTGATGAAAATGATATTATGGCCTGTAGTGGCACATATATGGGCAAATAGATGAATAACTATGGTTAAAACGATAGAATAAGGCCCTGGCTTTGTTTTAGTGCAGGTTTGGTACCTTCTCCGCCATTTTGGACCCCCCCACCCATGCCAAATCATTTTCTCTTCCCTGCTGGCACTGTTTTAGGTACCATTTCGATCAATTTTCTCCATATTCCCACTATTTACACACATTCCTGTGGTTATGATACCTCCTCTATGTGTATTTTATTGTCTAAATGTGTTACATCGCTGCTGGGTTTGATTATATTGGCACAGTCACCACCAGAAGACGTTAGATGTTATTTTCATCAAGCGCGTTACCGGCGAGTCAAAAATCCCTCCTTTGTACACTGTAATAGCAAACTCGTGTATTTTTGGTGTTAATATATTATTTGGGACTACTATGTAATGTCCAGACCTAATATGATGTGTGTTAGACTTTAATTACTATGATTTATGGAAGAATTTATTTTCATCAAGCGCGTTACATAACCACTATTATGCATAAAAAAGGCACCTATCCTGTAGTCAGCCCCCCCAAAAATTAACACAATGTGCGCCTATGGTACCTCTATCATGTGGAATGGTCATCCTTTCATTTCTGAAAAAAAAAAATTCAACATGTATCTGGGGTAGGACAATTTTTGATAAATTCTCAGTTACAATACACATGTCGCTTCCCAGAGGTCTCCCAATGTGTCAGTAATCTTGCACAGTATCCTGGCATGGTCAATACATCCATTCTTTAGAATATAGACATATTTCCACCTATTTGTTGTACATGTTACAGTGTTGATATTTGCTCTTTTCTCAGTGCTTTTCTTCTCCTTTTCAGAATGGGTCGCAAAAAGTTGCCTGAGGGTGAGGCGGTGAGCCACACCGCCTCACAGAAGGCGTACATGGCCAGGAGGGAGGAGAAGGAGGGAGAGGAGGTGGTGCGGCGGGCCGAGAACCTCCGCAAGGCCCAGAGTGCACGGCGGTGCGATGCCCAGCGCTCGGAGAAGGGCAAGGAGAGGAAGAGGAGGATGGGGGCCTTCCGGGCCGCCAAGAAGAGGGCCGTGGATGATGCCCGGCGCCGGGGCGTCGCACCGCCGGCATGGACAGATGCCAATGCGGCTGAGGTATGAATTGATGAAGTTAAACTTGTACATGTAAAATGCAAACCATAGCAGACATTCAACCAATGTAAATTATAAATGTAATGTACATGTATGTATGTAAAGTAACTATGAATTCTTAATTCTTAATTCTAGTATAGCATAAACATGCCTGTATTGTATTGCTGACAAATGCAAGTTGTGACCCTTTTCTTATTCAGTGGGTAGATGCGGAAATGGCCCGCGAGGAGGCGGAGGCCGCGGCGGAGAGGGAGGCAGCCGGGGAAGGGTGTTCCGGGGAGGCCGCCCCAGCACCTCCTGCCGCCCCTGCACCTCCTGCTGCTGGTCCCCCGGCGAAGGCCGCCAAGACCGCCCCCAAGACCGCCGCCAAGACTGCCGCCAAGACCGCCACCCCGACTGCTGCCACTCCAAAGCCACCGGCCCAGGGCAAGGGTAAGGGGCGCGGGAAGAGCTCCAAGAAGCAGACACCGGCAGGTCGCCCAGCGCGTGGACGTGGGCGCGGCCTGCCGGTCGCGCTGTTCTCTTCCCGCTCCCCTACCACTTCCTTTGGGTCGGTGGCCTACGAGGAGTATGGAGTAAGTATGAATTAAAAGTGTCATTTGGTAATTGGTTATCAAAGTAGAATTATACATGTACTTAAAGAGTAACTCATCAGCACTGTTATTTTGGTAATTGGTTATCAAAGTAGAATTATGTACTTAAAGAGTAACTCATCAGCACTGCATTGGTGCATCGTGTAAATGTTATTCATGAATATTTTCCTTGTTCTATACATCAGGAGACGCCGGAAGACCCGGAGGTAATCTCCAGCGAGGAGGAGGAGGGACGGACGCTGGCAGGCGATGTCCCTGAGCACCCCCTCCTGCTGTCCGAGGAGGAGGAGGCCCCCGTAGTGCCCGCACCACCACAGCCGCCTACGGAGGCCCCAACACAGGAGGGGGCCCCGGTTGCGGAGGCCCGGCCCGTTCGCCAGGCTGCTCGGCGCGTCTCCCCAGAGAGGCGCCGAAGTGGCCGGGTCCAGGAGGCCTCCCCACCGGGGTTCAATGTGGGACTGCTCGAGGACATCGCGTAAGTATTTGAATCATAGTCCCTTCTTTTGTGTTCTTAACTGTGAAGAATCATAAATTTATAAATAATAATTCTAAAACTAAAATTGGCCCTAAAATTCTTGATCAGTAAAGTGCTACTTAGTATGATTTATTCCACACTTCTATTTAACTTAACTTGTTAAATGATAACATTTGACTAATTGTTATCAATTTACAGTGCCACCGTCCGTAAAGACAGTGTTCCTCAGTGAATGTAATTATCATAATAAATCTGAGATAAGAATAGTTTTTTCCATGTTGAATGTTTCCTTGCTTGTTGAATTTTTAGAATTAAGATTATTGTACATGTACTGCCATTTGAATGTGTAACGCGCTTGGTCAAAATGATATATCCTGGGGTGTAGTAGCCTTACTAGGGCAAAAATGATGAATAACTGTGTATAATATCATAGAATAAGGCCATTTCAATGTGTAACGCGCTTGATCAAAATGATATCATGGGGACCCCAGGGGTGTAGTAGCCTTACATGTATCTTATAAATAAATGGGGCATGATGAAACTGAAAATTAATGATTGTTCATTTGTTTGCAGCCCGCGTGCACAGCCCCACCACAAGATGACGACACCAGGACCGACCACCAAACCGACACTGACCACTCCTAAAAACCTGAAGAAACAGCAACGGAAGACCAACTCTCCCAGAACCAACCGCTACTACTACAAACAAGGGCTACTGAACAGAGACCTGACTGAGGCACATCTACAGATCAAGGAGTTGCAGGCTCAGCTTGCCCATGCCCAGTCGAACCATCAAACTGTCGCTGAACCTGCTGTAGCGCACATGGAGGAGCGCGTTGCAGCAGCTGCACCGGATGGGGAACCTGCTGTAGCGCACGTGGAGGAGCGCGTTGCAGCAGCTGCACCGGATGGGGAACCTGCTGTAGCGCACGTGGAGGAGCGCGTTGCAGCAGCTGCACCGGATGGGGAACCTGCTGTAGCGCACGTGGAGGAGCGCGTTGCAGCAGCTGCACCGGATGGGGAACCTGCTGTAGCGCACGTGGAGGAGCGCGTTGCAGCAGCTGCACAGGAACAGCTGACGGCGCATGACAGGAGTGTGAAGGCTGTGCTTGAAGGGCTGGCCAACCTTCCTCGCAAGGACAAAACCGCCATCATGAACAAGGTGCTTTCGCCCGTCGTGATCAAAGAACAGCGGATCGCGGTGAGCTTGGCAAAGACCCTTGGCATGGATAGGCGGTCACTACTCAAAACCCCTTCAGACCAGCCATCTCCACGTGTGGTGAATCAGGAGGCCAAGATAGAGAGTGTCAAGGAGTTCTTGTCTGACCCAGAGAACTCCGAAATGAGACCTGGTAAGAAAGACACTAAGACCTTGAAGAAGGTGAAGCACCAGCAAATGTACCTCAGGGAGTTTATCCATGTGCTCCACAAGAGGTACGAGGCGACACAACCTCCTCACTTGCAGGTCTCACGGTCACTCTTCTACAGCATCAGGAAAGAACACCTTCCCTGGTTCATCCCCGTGGATCTCCAAAGCACTGATCTGTGCCTTTGCCAGAAGCACCAGAACTTTGCACTCCGGCTTGCTGCTGTCAGTATCCCTTTCAAAGATGAGATGTTCATGACATCCTGGGCAGAGTTCGAACAGACTCTCCAGGACAAAGCCCCCGAGAATGTCAAGTATGAAGTGTGGAAGAATGTGGACTATGAGTATGTGTCGACAGGCAAGGATGGAACTCAGAAGAAGACTACCATCAAGAAGCTCCGCCCTTGTACAGAGATTGCATCCAAGGCGGACTTCATCAAGAAAACCAGACTGGAGTTCATCACCATGGCTGCCCATGTCGACCGTGCTCACAACCAACACCGCATCGTACGTGAGCTACGAGCGAGTATGTCGTCGATGGAAGTTACCATCCAGATGGACTTTGCGGAAAACTGGATGGTATCATACCCCGATGCTCCACAGAGTACATATTACGCGAAGGAGCCAGTGACCCTGCACCCTGCAGTCATCCACTACCGTGATGAGGACACTGGCACCACAAACCACCACTCTGTCGCTCTGTGCACTGACGACCGGAAGCACGACACTGGCGCCATCTTGGCGTTTCTCCGCTGCCTGGCAGCATTCATCAGGGAGAACCTGCCACACGTCAAGGTGGTCCATTATGCTTCTGACTCACCCTCCAGCCAGTATCGAAACATCTCGGTGTTCTCGATACTCGTACGCCACACCGAACTACTTGACGGACTACGGGCAACATGGACCTACTTCGAGGCGGGTCATGGAAAGGGCCCCTGCGATGGCGTCGGCGCTGCTGCAAAGCGCAACGCTGACAACATCGTCAAGCGCAACAAGGAAGGACATCCCGTCATCAACAATGCAGAGGAGTTCGCGGCCGAAGGTAACAAACTTGAAGGCCGCGTTCACTACATCCATGTCCCTCTGCAGGATGTCACCTCCGCCCGCCTCACTCTCGGCTCAGTGGTAGCAGACAAGTCAGTAGAGGGCACCATGAGTGTCCATGCTGCCATGGTCAAACAGGAAGGAAGGTCACTCGCTGTCCGTGACAAATCCTGTTTTGACCCCTGCTGCTGGGTCGACCTTAGGTCCGTTACTGGCTGCTCCGGATGGATTGAGCATGAGCTGGTTTTCAACAAGAACAAGAAGCCTCCCCCACCAAAGCAAACACGGCAGAAGAAAACGCGGCCTGCCAGTGTCCCTGCAGAGGTGGACGACGCGGATGCCCGCACCAGCGACCCTGATTTTGATCCTGTTGTGCGCACCACTGTCTGCAAGCGCACCAGGGACGGCTCACCAGTCGTGGCACGTAAGCACACTCGAAGTGACCGGGTGCCAACTCCTGCCACGGCTGACAAGGAGAACATTGCCCCGTGTGCCGCACGAAAGCGTGCCGCGGAGCGTGCCGTCGCCGTCCCTACAACCAAGCGAGCACGACAGGATCCACCGACCTCGACCCTCCCTCAGGAGGATGTACAACCAACGGACAGTGTAGGGAAGTTGGTACTGGTGCAGGATGAGTACCATGTAGGTGACATTCTTATCACTGCCAGCCTGGCCAGTACCAGCTCAAAGGACAAGTGGTTTATGGGTAAGGTGATAGCCAAGGACAATGACTTCTACCAAGTGCACTACATGCTGCGCTACATGGCGTCGGACAAGAGAAGCTTCAAGTGGGGGAAGGAGATCATCCCAGCTAGGGTCCACCCCCTCAACATTCTTGGCAGAGTCACTCTGCCCAAGCCAAGTCGTTATGGCAACACTGAGAACGCTGTCTACAAACTTGATCCCCTCACCATCCAACTGGCTGATCGGAAGCTTCTCAAGTACCGCAGCGAGTGCACTGGTTAGATGTCATTGATCCCGGTTATCACCTGTTTTACTTTGGCCACTATAACTAAGACCCAAACTGTATTGTACCTATGTTTAACTGCATGACATTGCGTGTAACGCGCTTGATCGATATCTGTAATGGTACTGCTTCATTGGCTGTGGGCAACCTGAGAGTTATCTGAGCTGTACTACTGCTATTTAATATGTTACTAGACATGTGTGGCTGGTATTTTAGGCCTGTTTGGATACTCCTAGTTAATTTTTGGACCTTCTGGCTTGATTGATGTAAAAAAATTAGTCGCAAAAAAGTGCAATTTTATTTTCCGAGGCATACGGGAGACCCCGAATAGGTATTAATTGTACATTTCTTGGTTTTAAACAGTAGTCCCATTGCTTAAGTAGTTGTGTATGAAGCAGCATTATGATATGAAAGGTTTCAGACCATCTAGGAATTGTTTAACTGCATGACATTGCGTGTAACGCGCTTGACCGATATCTGTAATGGTATTGCTTCATTGGCTGTGGGCAACCTGAGAGTTATCTGAGCTGTACTACTGCTATTTAATATGTTACTAGACATGTGTGGCTGGTATTTTAGGCCTGTTTGGATACTCCTAGTTAATTTTTGGACCTTCTGGCTTGATTGATGTAAAAAAATTAGTCGCAAAAAAGTGCAATTTTATTTTCCGAGGCATACGGGAGACCCCGAATAGGTATTAATTGTACATTTCTTGGTTTTAAACAGTATTCCCATTGCTTAAGTAGTTGTGTATGAAGCAGCATTATGATATGAAAGGTTTCAGACCATCTAGGAATTGTTTAACTGCATGACATTGCGTGTAACGCGCTTGACCGATATCTGTAATGGTATTGCTTCATTGGCTGTGGGCAACCTGAGAGTTATCTGAGCTGTACTACTGCTATTTAATATGTTACTAGACATGTGTGGCTGGTATTTTAGGCCTGTTTGGATACTCCTAGTTAATTTTTGGACCTTCTGGCTTGATTGATGTAAGAAAATTAGTCGCAAAAAAGTGCAATTTTATTTTCCGAGGCATACGGGAGACCCCAAATAGGTATTAATTGTACATTTCTTGGTTTTAAACAGTATTCCCATTGCTTAAGTAGTTGTGTATGAAGTAGCATTATGATATGAAAGGTCTAAGTACCTCTATGGAGCCTCTATCTATGAGTGACTGTATGTAACGCGCTTGATCGGTATCCGCCTGCGCGGAGGGCATTTGACATGGTATTGCTTCATTGGCTGTGGGCAACCTGAGAGTTATCTGCGCTGTACAACTGCTATTTAATATGTTACTAGACATGTGTGGCTGGTATTTTAGGCCTGTTTGGATACTCCTAGTTAATTTTTGGACCTTCTGGCTTGATTGATGTAAGAAAATTAGTCGCAAAAAAGTGCAATTTTATTTTCCGAGGCATACGGGAGACCCCAAATAGGTATTAATTGTACATTTCTTGGTTTTAAACAGTATTCCCATTGCTTAAGTAGTTGTGTATGAAGTAGCATTATGATATGAAAGGTCTAAGTACCTCTATGGAGCCTCTATCTATGAGTGACTGTATGTAACGCGCTTGATCGGTATCCGCCTGCGCGGAGGGCATTTGACATGGTATTGCTTCATTGGCTGTGGGCAACCTGAGAGTTATCTGAGCTGTACAACTGCTATTTTATATGTTACTAGACATGTGTGGCTGGTATTTTAGGCCTGTTTGGATACTCCTAGTTAATTTTTGGACCTTCTGGCTTGATTGATGTAAGAAAATTAGTCGCAAAAAAGTGCAATTTTATTTTCCGAGGCATACGGGAGACCCCAAATAGGTATTAATTGTACATTTCTTGGTTTTAAACAGTAGTCCCATTGCTTAAGTAGTTGTGTATGAAGTAGCATTATGATATGAAAGGTCTAAGTACCTCTATGGAGCCTCTATCTATGAGTGACTGTATGTAACGCGCTTGATCGGTATCCGCCTGCGCGGAGGGCATTTGACATGGTATTGCTTCATTGGGTGTGGGCAACCTGAGAGTTATCTGAGCTGTACAACTGCTATTTTATATGTTACTAGACATGTGTGGCTGGTATTTTAGGCCTGTTTGGATACTCCTAGTTAATTTTTGGACCTTCTGGCTTGATTGATGTAAGAAAATTAGTCGCAAAAAAGTGCAATTTTATTTTCCGAGGCATACGGGAGACCCCAAATAGGTATTAATTGTACATTTCTTGGTTTTAAACAGTAGTCCCATTGCTTAAGTAGTTGTGTATGAAGTAGCATTATGATATGAAAGGTCTAAGTACCTCTATGGAGCCTCTATCTGGGTGATTCCTGTGAACTGCCCCACCTTTGGGTTTTTGGGGTCTTTTTGGATACATGTGGCTCCAGAATAAAAACTGTTCAACCAATCTTCTTATTTATGGTCTCATTTGAAAGAAAACATGTTTAGCTTCAAAACGAGGGCAAATTTGCGTATGTCGGACCAATATTTTTTGAGCTATGGTGGCCCAAAGTTGGAAAATTGCCAAAAATTGTTTTTTTTTTCAATTTCCACCTTATTCCAGACCAAATATCATCAAGGAAAGCAGTAGTAGTCCACCATATTATTATTTATTTCATAGCTGGGGGTCCTATCTAACAATTCCATGTGTATTGGAGGTGACATGTCCAGTAATTCTTTTTTAACATCAGGTCTTCTAAGTTGAAATAGTACGTGTAACGCGCTTGATCAAAATTGAAAATCAATATAATAGATACTATAACTGTTGCATATGGTTTCTCATCTATCAGCATAGAGGGGGAGCATATGGGGTATTTTTGAGGAAAAAAATTTTTTTTGTATCTCCCGGCCTGTGCGCGCAATACACATTCAAGTAATTTTCAAGTCAGTCATCCCCACTCCCCCTGAAGCAACACTTTCCTCTGTGCAGCCTATATAAATCATCTAGGGGTAATCTCACCTATTATATAGTGTGTATCTATTGTTGAGGTGTCGGTTTAAAAAAAAAATCGGGTCTCTACATGCTTCGGTTGCCCCAAACCATGGTCGTTTATCATATGTAACGCGCTTGATCGGTATTCGGCAAAATTATGGCGGGAGAAGAAAAACAGCTCCTGTTACCCGGGCGGAAGTCGCCTCCATCCGGGAACTTCCCGGAAGTTGTTATTGCTTGTCTCAACTTGTTTGGACGGCAAGTCTCAGGTGTTTAACGCCGAAAGTTTCGACAATATTGTCAAAGAGGTGAGTGATATTGATGGAAACTTGATGAAATATTGATGTTGAATGTCGATTGATGTATTTGATGTGGTTTTTTTGTACCGAAAGTGTGTAAATCGTGTAGAAAACATGTTAGACGATCGACGTGGGCGATAATACAAGCGCTGCCACTGTCTCGGTACCTTCTGTAGGCTTACAATTGGCATGTAACGCGCTTGACCAAAATTCAACTCGACGGTAACGCGCTTGATGAAAATGATATTATGGCCTGTAGTGGCACATATATGGGCAAATAGATGAATAACTATGGTTAAAACGATAGAATAAGGCCCTGGCTTTGTTTTAGTGCAGGTTTGGTACCTTCTCCGCCATTTTGGACCCCCCCACCCATGCCAAATCATTTTCTCTTCCCTGCTGGCACTGTTTTAGGTACCATTTCGATCAATTTTCTCCATATTCCCACTATTTACACACATTCCTGTGGTTATGATACCTCCTCTATGTGTATTTTATTGTCTAAATGTGTTACATCGCTGCTGGGTTTGATTATATTGGCACAGTCACCACCAGAAGACGTTAGATGTTATTTTCATCAAGCGCGTTACCGGCGAGTCAAAAATCCCTCCTTTGTACACTGTAATAGCAAACTCGTGTATTTTTGGTGTTAATATATTATTTGGGACTACTATGTAATGTCCAGACCTAATATGATGTGTGTTAGACTTTAATTACTATGATTTATGGAAGAATTTATTTTCATCAAGCGCGTTACATAACCACTATTATGCATAAAAAAGGCACCTATCCTGTAGTCAGCCCCCCAAAAAATTAACACAATGTGCGCCTATGGTACCTCTATCATGTGGAATGGTCATCCTTTCATTTCTGAAAAAAAAAAATTCAACATGTATCTGGGGTAGGACAATTTTTGATAAATTCTCAGTTACAATACACATGTCGCTTCCCAGAGGTCTCCCAATGTGTCAGTAATCTTGCACAGTATCCTGGCATGGTCAATACATCCATTCTTTAGAATATAGACATATTTCCACCTATTTGTTGTACATGTTACAGTGTTGATATTTGCTCTTTTCTCAGTGCTTTTCTTCTCCTTTTCAGAATGGGTCGCAAAAAGTTGCCTGAGGGTGAGGCGGTGAGCCACACCGCCTCACAGAAGGCGTACATGGCCAGGAGGGAGGAGAAGGAGGGAGAGGAGGTGGTGCGGCGGGCCGAGAACCTCCGCAAGGCCCAGAGTGCACGGCGGTGCGATGCCCAGCGCTCGGAGAAGGGCAAGGAGAGGAAGAGGAGGATGGGGGCCTTCCGGGCCGCCAAGAAGAGGGCCGTGGATGATGCCCGGCGCCGGGGCGTCGCACCGCCGGCATGGACAGATGCCAATGCGGCTGAGGTATGAATTGATGAAATTAAACTTGTACATGTAAAATGCAAACCATAGCAGACATTCAACCAATGTAAATTATAAATGTAATGTACATGTATGTATGTAAAGTAACTATGAATTCTTAATTCTTAATTCTAGTATAGCATAAACATGCCTGTATTGTATTGCTGACAAATGCAAGTTGTGACCCTTTTCTTATTCAGTGGGTAGATGCGGAAATGGCCCGCGAGGAGGCGGAGGCCGCGGCGGAGAGGGAGGCAGCCGGGGAAGGGTGTTCCGGGGAGGCCGCCCCAGCACCTCCTGCCGCCCCTGCACCTCCTGCTGCTGGTCCCCCGGCGAAGGCCGCCAAGACCGCCCCCAAGACCGCCGCCAAGACTGCCGCCAAGACCGCCACCCCGACTGCTGCCACTCCAAAGCCACCGGCCCAGGGCAAGGGTAAGGGGCGCGGGAAGAGCTCCAAGAAGCAGACACCGGCAGGTCGCCCAGCGCGTGGACGTGGGCGCGGCCTGCCGGTCGCGCTGTTCTCTTCCCGCTCCCCTACCACTTCCTTTGGGTCGGTGGCCTACGAGGAGTATGGAGTAAGTATGAATTAAAAGTGTCATTTGGTAATTGGTTATCAAAGTAGAATTATACATGTACTTAAAGAGTAACTCATCAGCACTGTTATTTTGGTAATTGGTTATCAAAGTAGAATTATGTACTTAAAGAGTAACTCATCAGCACTGCATTGGTGCATCGTGTAAATGTTATTCATGAATATTTTCCTTGTTCTATACATCAGGAGACGCCGGAAGACCCGGAGGTAATCTCCAGCGAGGAGGAGGAGGGACGGACGCTGGCAGGCGATGTCCCTGAGCACCCCCTCCTGCTGTCCGAGGAGGAGGAGGCCCCCGTAGTGCCCGCACCACCACAGCCGCCTACGGAGGCCCCAACACAGGAGGGGGCCCCGGTTGCGGAGGCCCGGCCCGTTCGCCAGGCTGCTCGGCGCGTCTCCCCAGAGAGGCGCCGAAGTGGCCGGGTCCAGGAGGCCTCCCCACCGGGGTTCAATGTGGGACTGCTCGAGGACATCGCGTAAGTATTTGAATCATAGTCCCTTCTTTTGTGTTCTTAACTGTGAAGAATCATAAATTTATAAATAATAATTCTAAAACTAAAATTGGCCCTAAAATTCTTGATCAGTAAAGTGCTACTTAGTATGATTTATTCCACACTTCTATTTAACTTAACTTGTTAAATGATAACATTTGACTAATTGTTATCAATTTACAGTGCCACCGTCCGTAAAGACAGTGTTCCTCAGTGAATGTAATTATCATAATAAATCTGAGATAAGAATAGTTTGTTCCATGTTGAATGTTTCCTTGCTTGTTGAATTTTTAGAATTAAGATTATTGTACATGTACTGCCATTTGAATGTGTAACGCGCTTGGTCAAAATGATATATCCTGGGGTGTAGTAGCCTTACTAGGGCAAAAATGATGAATAACTGTGTATAATATCATAGAATAAGGCCATTTCAATGTGTAACGCGCTTGATCAAAATGATATCATGGGGACCCCAGGGGTGTAGTAGCCTTACATGTATCTTATAAATAAATGGGGCATGATGAAACTGAAAATTAATGATTGTTCATTTGTTTGCAGCCCGCGTGCACAGCCCCACCACAAGATGACGACACCAGGACCGACCACCAAACCGACACTGACCACTCCTAAAAACCTGAAGAAACAGCAACGGAAGACCAACTCTCCCAGAACCAACCGCTACTACTACAAACAAGGGCTACTGAACAGAGACCTGACTGAGGCACATCTACAGATCAAGGAGTTGCAGGCTCAGCTTGCCCATGCCCAGTCGAACCATCAAACTGTCGCTGAACCTGCTGTAGCGCACATGGAGGAGCGCGTTGCAGCAGCTGCACCGGATGGGGAACCTGCTGTAGCGCACGTGGAGGAGCGCGTTGCAGCAGCTGCACCGGATGGGGAACCTGCTGTAGCGCACGTGGAGGAGCGCGTTGCAGCAGCTGCACCGGATGGGGAACCTGCTGTAGCGCACGTGGAGGAGCGCGTTGCAGCAGCTGCACCGGATGGGGAACCTGCTGTAGCGCACGTGGAGGAGCGCGTTGCAGCAGCTGCACAGGAACAGCTGACGGCGCATGACAGGAGTGTGAAGGCTGTGCTTGAAGGGCTAGCCAACCTTCCTCGCAAGGACAAAACCGCCATCATGAACAAGGTGCTTTCGCCCGTCGTGATCAAAGAACAGCGGATCGCGGTGAGCTTGGCAAAGACCCTTGGCATGGATAGGCGGTCACTACTCAAAACCCCTTCAGACCAGCCATCTCCACGTGTGGTGAATCAGGAGGCCAAGATAGAGAGTGTCAAGGAGTTCTTGTCTGACCCAGAGAACTCCGAAATGAGACCTGGTAAGAAAGACACTAAGACCTTGAAGAAGGTGAAGCACCAGCAAATGTACCTCAGGGAGTTTATCCATGTGCTCCACAAGAGGTACGAGGCGACACAACCTCCTCACTTGCAGGTCTCACGGTCACTCTTCTACAGCATCAGGAAAGAACACCTTCCCTGGTTCATCCCCGTGGATCTCCAAAGCACTGATCTGTGCCTTTGCCAGAAGCACCAGAACTTTGCACTCCGGCTTGCTGCTGTCAGTATCCCTTTCAAAGATGAGATGTTCATGACATCCTGGGCAGAGTTCGAACAGACTCTCCAGGACAAAGCCCCCGAGAATGTCAAGTATGAAGTGTGGAAGAATGTGGACTATGAGTATGTGTCGACAGGCAAGGATGGAACTCAGAAGAAGACTACCATCAAGAAGCTCCGCCCTTGTACAGAGATTGCATCCAAGGCGGACTTCATCAAGAAAACCAGACTGGAGTTCATCACCATGGCTGCCCATGTCGACCGTGCTCACAACCAACACCGCATCGTACGTGAGCTACGAGCGAGTATGTCGTCGATGGAAGTTACCATCCAGATGGACTTTGCGGAAAACTGGATGGTATCATACCCCGATGCTCCACAGAGTACATATTACGCGAAGGAGCCAGTGACCCTGCACCCTGCAGTCATCCACTACCGTGATGAGGACACTGGCACCACAAACCACCACTCTGTCGCTCTGTGCACTGACGACCGGAAGCACGACACTGGCGCCATCTTGGCGTTTCTCCGCTGCCTGGCAGCATTCATCAGGGAGAACCTGCCACACGTCAAGGTGGTCCATTATGCTTCTGACTCACCCTCCAGCCAGTATCGAAACATCTCGGTGTTCTCGATACTCGTACGCCACACCGAACTACTTGACGGACTACGGGCAACATGGACCTACTTCGAGGCGGGTCATGGAAAGGGCCCCTGCGATGGCGTCGGCGCTGCTGCAAAGCGCAACGCTGACAACATCGTCAAGCGCAACAAGGAAGGACATCCCGTCATCAACAATGCAGAGGAGTTCGCGGCCGAAGGTAACAAACTTGAAGGCCGCATTCACTACATCCATGTCCCTCTGCAGGATGTCACCTCCGCCCGCCTCACTCTCGGCTCAGTGGTAGCAGACAAGTCAGTAGAGGGCACCATGAGTGTCCATGCTGCCATGGTCAAACAGGAAGGAAGGTCACTCGCTGTCCGTGACAAATCCTGTTTTGACCCCTGCTGCTGGGTCGACCTTAGGTCCGTTACTGGCTGCTCCGGATGGATTGAGCATGAGCTGGTTTTCAACAAGAACAAGAAGCCTCCCCCACCAAAGCAAACACGGCAGAAGAAAACGCGGCCTGCCAGTGTCCCTGCAGAGGTGGACGACGCGGATGCCCGCACCAGCGACCCTGATTTTGATCCTGTTGTGCGCACCACTGTCTGCAAGCGCACCAGGGACGGCTCACCAGTCGTGGCACGTAAGCACACTCGAAGTGACCGGGTGCCAACTCCTGCCACGGCTGACAAGGAGAACATTGCCCCGTGTGCCGCACTCGACCCTCCCTCAGGAGGATGTACAACCAACGGACAGTGTAGGGAAGTTGGTACTGGTGCAGGATGAGTACCATGTAGGTGACATTCTTATCACTGCCAGCCTGGCCAGTACCAGCTCAAAGGACAAGTGGTTTATGGGTAAGGTGATAGCCAAGGACAATGACTTCTACCAAGTGCACTACATGCTGCGCTACATGGCGTCGGACAAGAGAAGCTTCAAGTGGGGGAAGGAGATCATCCCAGCTAGGGTCCATCCCCTCAACGTTCTTGGCAGAGTCACTCTGCCCAAGCCAAGTCGTTATGGCAACACTGAGAACGCTGTCTACAAACTTGATCCCCTCACCATCCAACTGGCTGATCGGAAGCTTCTCAAGTACCGCAGCGAGTGCACTGGTTAGATGTCATTGATCCCGGTTATCACCTGTTTTACTTTGGCCACTATAACTAAGACCCAAACTGTATTGTACCTATGTTTAACTGCATGACATTGCGTGTAACGCGCTTGATCGATATCTGTAATGGTACTGCTTCATTGGCTGTGGGCAACCTGAGAGTTATCTGAGCTGTACTACTGCTATTTAATATGTTACTAGACATGTGTGGCTGGTATTTTAGGCCTGTTTGGATACTCCTAGTTAATTTTTGGACCTTCTGGCTTGATTGATGTAAAAAAATTAGTCGCAAAAAAGTGCAATTTTATTTTCCGAGGCATACGGGAGACCCCGAATAGGTATTAATTGTACATTTCTTGGTTTTAAACAGTAGTCCCATTGCTTAAGTAGTTGTGTATGAAGCAGCATTATGATATGAAAGGTTTCAGACCATCTAGGAATTGTTTAACTGCATGACATTGCGTGTAACGCGCTTGACCGATATCTGTAATGGTATTGCTTCATTGGCTGTGGGCAACCTGAGAGTTATCTGAGCTGTACTACTGCTATTTAATATGTTACTAGACATGTGTGGCTGGTATTTTAGGCCTGTTTGGATACTCCTAGTTAATTTTTGGACCTTCTGGCTTGATTGATGTAAAAAAATTAGTCGCAAAAAAGTGCAATTTTATTTTCCGAGGCATACGGGAGACCCCGAATAGGTATTAATTGTACATTTCTTGGTTTTAAACAGTATTCCCATTGCTTAAGTAGTTGTGTATGAAGCAGCATTATGATATGAAAGGTTTCAGACCATCTAGGAATTGTTTAACTGCATGACATTGCGTGTAACGCGCTTGACCGATATCTGTAATGGTATTGCTTCATTGGCTGTGGGCAACCTGAGAGTTATCTGAGCTGTACTACTGCTATTTAATATGTTACTAGACATGTGTGGCTGGTATTTTAGGCCTGTTTGGATACTCCTAGTTAATTTTTGGACCTTCTGGCTTGATTGATGTAAGAAAATTAGTCGCAAAAAAGTGCAATTTTATTTTCCGAGGCATACGGGAGACCCCAAATAGGTATTAATTGTACATTTATTGGTTTTAAACAGTATTCCCATTGCTTAAGTAGTTGTGTATGAAGTAGCATTATGATATGAAAGGTCTAAGTACCTCTATGGAGCCTCTATCTATGAGTGACTGTATGTAACGCGCTTGATCGGTATCCGCCTGCGCGGAGGGCATTTGACATGGTATTGCTTCATTGGCTGTGGGCAACCTGAGAGTTATCTGAGCTGTACAACTGCTATTTAATATGTTACTAGACATGTGTGGCTGGTATTTTAGGCCTGTTTGGATACTCCTAGTTAATTTTTGGACCTTCTGGCTTGATTGATGTAAGAAAATTAGTCGCAAAAAAGTGCAATTTTATTTTCCGAGGCATACGGGAGACCCCAAATAGGTATTAATTGTACATTTCTTGGTTTTAAACAGTATTCCCATTGCTTAAGTAGTTGTGTATGAAGTAGCATTATGATATGAAAGGTCTAAGTACCTCTATGGAGCCTCTATCTATGAGTGACTGTATGTAACGCGCTTGATCGGTATCCGCCTGCGCGGAGGGCATTTGACATGGTATTGCTTCATTGGCTGTGGGCAACCTGAGAGTTATCTGAGCTGTACAACTGCTATTTTATATGTTACTAGACATGTGTGGCTGGTATTTTAGGCCTGTTTGGATACTCCTAGTTAATTTTTGGACCTTCTGGCTTGATTGATGTAAGAAAATTAGTCGCAAAAAAGTGCAATTTTATTTTCCGAGGCATACGGGAGACCCCAAATAGGTATTAATTGTACATTTCTTGGTTTTAAACAGTAGTCCCATTGCTTAAGTAGTTGTGTATGAAGTAGCATTATGATATGAAAGGTCTAAGTACCTCTATGGAGCCTCTATCTATGAGTGACTGTATGTAACGCGCTTGATCGGTATCCGCCTGCGCGGAGGGCATTTGACATGGTATTGCTTCATTGGGTGTGGGCAACCTGAGAGTTATCTGAGCTGTACAACTGCTATTTTATATGTTACTAGACATGTGTGGCTGGTATTTTAGGCCTGTTTGGATACTCCTAGTTAATTTTTGGACCTTCTGGCTTGATTGATGTAAGAAAATTAGTCGCAAAAAAGTGCAATTTTATTTTCCGAGGCATACGGGAGACCCCAAATAGGTATTAATTGTACATTTCTTGGTTTTAAACAGTAGTCCCATTGCTTAAGTAGTTGTGTATGAAGTAGCATTATGATATGAAAGGTCTAAGTACCTCTATGGAGCCTCTATCTATGAGTGACTGTATGTAACGCGCTTGATCGGTATCCGCCTGCGCGGAGGGCATTTGACATGGTATTGCTTCATCGGCTGTGGGCAACCTGAGAGTTATCTGAGCTGTACAACTGCTATTTTATATGTTACTAGACATGTGTGGCTGGTATTTTAGGCCTGTTTGGATACTCCTAGTTAATTTTTGGACCTTCTGGCTTGATTGATGTAAGAAAATTAGTCGCAAAAAAGTGCAATTTTATTTTCCGAGGCATACGGGAGACCCCAAATAGGTATTAATTGTACATTTCTTGGTTTTAAACAGTAGTCCCATTGCTTAAGTAGTTGTGTATGAAGTAGCATTATGATATGAAAGGTCTAAGTACCTCTATGGAGCCTCTATCTATGAGTGACTGTATGTAACGCGCTTGATCGGTATCCGCCTGCGCGGAGGGCATTTGACATGGTATTCCTTCATTGGCTGTGGGCAACCTGAGAGTTATCTGAGCTGTACAACTGCTATTTAATATGTTACTAGACATGTGTGGCTGGTATTTTAGGCCTGTTTGGATACTCCTAGTTAATTTTTGGACCTTCTGGCTTGATTGATGTAAGAAAATTAGTCGCAAAAAAGTGCAATTTTATTTTCCGAGGCATACGGGAGACCCCAAATAGGTATTAATTGTACATTTCTTGGTTTTAAACAGTAGTCCCATTGCTTAAGTAGTTGTGTATGAAGTAGCATTATGATATGAAAGGTCTAAGTACCTCTATGGAGCCTCTATCTATGAGTGACTGTATGTAACGCGCTTGATCGCTATTTTGCCAATTTTGGGCAGCTGCTCACATAAAAAAAAAATGTAGGAATGGAAGAATGATGATTGTTTAAGAAAATATAGACAATGAAGACATAATAACTTGAATTACATGCATACCCAATGCATATTAAGCTTGTGAGAGTAAAGTTATGGGTGATTCCTGTGAACTGCCCCACCTTTGGGGGTCAGGGGCCAAACATGACAAACTCAGCATTACATTTTAAGACTTTATTTTATTGAAATCCCTATATCTTGGCTGTATGAAAAGGTCCATTCAAGTCATTAACTCCCAGGATGTCAGTTTTTATCACAGTTGCAGTAAAAAGGTATAATTTGTGTAACGCGCTTGATCGATATAACTTCTTATGCATAGAACTTCATCAATAATGTCTCTGTGATTACCATATTGCATGTCCAAACTTGTATAGTAGTTATGAATAAGTGTACCAAAAATTAGGACTGAGTCTTGAAAACTTTTGAAAATATGAGACATAACTTTTTAAGAAAATTGAGATTTTTCAAAAATTTCTAACACAAAACCTTAACTTTACTCTCACAAGCTTAATATGCATATAGACCCCCTCTATGGGTAAATATAAAAATGCTTAGGAATTCTTTTTTAATATGCTTTAGAGAGGTTTAAAATTTTGATCAGTCACGCAAACAATGCTATTTGAACATATGAGAACGGCTAGGGTAAAAAAAGAATTGAAACATATCACCTTCAAACCACATGGAAATCGTAGATAGAATCCCCTACCAAGAAATAAATAAAATTGTGGTGATTTTTTACTGCCTGGCTTGATGCTATAGGGCATGGAATGAGATGAAAAAAAAATGCCTATTTTGGGCCATTTTTCAACTTTGGGCCACCATATCTAAAGAAAAATAGCAGACTGACATGCACAAATGTTCTTTTGAAGCCCCACATGTTTTCCTTTAAATAGGACCAAAAATAGGAAGAATGGTTATTTACTTTTTATTCTACAGCCCCCTTGTATCCATAAAGACCCCAAAAAAACACTTTTCATATTTTGGCCAAATCCACTATAATCATTAAAGTACTCGGTATTCAGCACAGACTTTATTCCTCCCACATCGTGGCTGGCTATCTGTATGTATACGCCCCTCTGTGGGGCTGACCCTGGTACCTGAGGCCTTACATTGAGGCCATGGCCCTGTGTGTGAGCTGGTCTGATGGACACCTGAGCACTCTGTCAGCCACTGAGCAGCTCATGGATAGGGCAGGAGTAGCTCACGGATCATGAAAATAAAGAGGGACTTAATTCCTTTAGCCTTTATGCCTGAGTAGTTGCTTAATGTGGTATGTTAACATGATTTTAGATGCAGGCCTTGGAACTTGGCGATGTGAGGCACATCAATATATACACAGGATTGGCGGAAACGGGTATTGCTTGAGACGAAATCCGGGCCCGTATTCATCGAGGCCTTTATAAGGAAGAGACATCAGAATATACATGAGCAGCAAGTGAGAGGTAGCACAGGCCTGGGGTTAGGGAGCAGACTGGTGTCTGTGAGGGTGGACTGGAGGCTAGATGATGGGAAATGTACATATGGTCATATGGTTATTACTGGAGAGCCTTCTTGATGAGGAAAAGGAGTATGCGATTCCTTTGCTCTATACGGCTGTAAAATGTTGCATGCATCAAATAACAACAGGTATGATAGAGTAGAGAAGACAGTGATATCTATCTGGAGCAATATTCTCTATATTTGCCACTTTATAGGAAGCATAGGAAGCAAATCTTAATGGGGGGCAGCATGGGCTCAAGCACGATGAAGTCTATATTATACCTAATATAGAATTTGTAAAGAAAAATAATTTTGTTGAATTTTAGATCTGATTTGAGGCTCAGATCCAGATTTTTCCTCTTTTATTTCTATATCAGTCTTATTTGAGATGCAAAATTTTAGCTCCTTTTCCAATTTATTATAAATTCTTGGCAAATTCTTTGGGGGGGGGGGCAGACATACTATGATTAAGCGGGCCCATGCCCCTCTGCCCCCCCCCCTTTTTTTTTTGATTGACAGACTAGTTGAGAAAACTAAAACTAAACATGCAATTTTGTCATTAACATTAACAGGATATCATGTCGGAACATGTATATAGCTGAGTAGTCCATAACCAGTAGTCCATATCCTCCTTTAATGTAATTGTATTAGGATGTGTCCTAAATCCACATTCATGTCACCCAATATAAATGTCTCTCTTCACCCCTATCACTAGTATTACTCATAACAGTTTGCATTTTGTTCCAGAAATTTGTAAAATCTCCCTGAGGCGGCCTGCAAAGGTTGAGAATGAGCAGAATTTTCTTATTTTCACATGTCTACATAATAATGCAATGTCTTTAGTTGACATCTGTGTATAAAAAAAATCATTTATTTTCTCATTTTCCCATAATGAGGAAATTGCAACGCCTCAAATACAAACCCGACACATATCTCGAGTACATGTTATTCAATACCGACGGCCATTTGAACAAGCTGCCTGGTGACAAATACTGGGGCTGTGGATATCAATGGCACCAATAGAAAGAGGTGAGACAGGGTACAATTATTTCATTAATTGTACTAGGACTCTGGAACATCACTGCCTATTTCTGCCTATCATCAAATTTGAACTGACCAAAGTAGTTTGACAAATAACATCACATAGATGACTAATCTCTTCATTATCTGTTGAATACATACAGACATTCTAAAAGGGTGACAACAGCAGCCCTGCACCTAATCCTATTCCAAACTCTGAATACATGTGTATTCCCTAGGCATTAGATTCCCTGGTACCCCATAGACCATGGTTACCTGCATGGAGTAAGCCTGCTGTCTGCCCCTGCAGCAGACCGCTAATACTTGTCTGCAGTAATTGACATTGTAGGGGACCAGAAATCCCCGTACCTGGCAGATTGACCCTCAGGGGCCAGTTACCTGGTAATCACCGCTCCACTAGTGTGTATCATACCGATCCAGGTGTAGTTGGAAGGTGGAAATATCAGGCAAGGGATCGTGGTGTAAAGGTTAGCATGCTGTAATGTCATGCCAGAGATCTGGGTTCGAGTCCCGGTGATTCTAGATATTTTCACTGTCCTCTAAAACATGATGTAAGTACATCTATATACTTTGCACCAGCTCTGACACCTCTGGCAATAGTGATTGGATGAAGCAAATTCACTCAGCTCTCATAAAATAGTACCTCAAGGATCATGCCATTGCTCAATGCTAAATCATGATTATGTCTATGGTCAAAATGTGGCTATACTGTCACTGGACACTGAAGTTAATACAAAGAATCGAGAGGTTTAGATTTTTGAGACTTTATGCCATGAAGAAAATCAAACTGAATTGTCAATTGCAAGTTTCACCAAAGGGACTGACCTTATCAGCTTGATGCTCTTTGGTCCACAGCTGCTCAAAGGTATGCCATGTAAACTATTAGTTCATTAGTGAGTCAGACTTTGAAATATGGCTTCAGGACAACATACTATCCTCATCCAAATGACATCTTTTATAATGTGACATGAGTAGTTGACTCCTGTGAACTCACCATGACTACGCATCATTGAGCTTTTAGCATAATGTGGGTTATGTAGTTCCTCTCCTGTTCTACTGTATCAGCACCAAGGCCATCCCATGAATCAAAATAACATTTATACTATGTATATACACTGGTTAACAAGGGTTGGTCCCTTCCAGATCTATGCTTAATGCTCTATATAGCTGTTATGATGTTTGATTACATGCCCACTCTCTAGGATTATTGCGCCCTCACAGGTTCAAAGTTCAAAATTATTTATTTATTATTTGCTCAATCATATTTCATATTGTTGTACAAATATTTCAAGGTATTTATATTTACAATATTGAATAAATAGTAATAAAATTACTATTTGAAGTCATCTTGAATTATAACATATATAGTAATTCAATGTTTCCAAGAGCAAAAGGGCTGTCACTTAATCTAAGAATTATTTTAGTTGACCACCCTAAGTATGAGTGTCATTTAATTTGATAAATTAGTTATATTATTATAAATATAAAGGACTTTATTTCATGTTGATATGCCCGAGATATTGACAGCCCATAGCTCTAGCACTCGATCGGCCGTATCTCACACCCCCCGTGAGATAACCCGCGAAAATATCACACGCCGAGGTCACTTGCCGATCAGGTGCCGCATCGCACTCCGCCCTGCGGGCGTCGTGCGATACGGCACCTGATCGGCGCGTGAGATAACCCTCAAAAATTCTCCCCACTCGTGAACATTTGCCTATATATCAATAAAAGATACTATATACATATACAAATATATACAAAAGCAATATGTATATGGCTTCACAGAGATATATAGCATTAGGACACAATAGTCTAGAATTACTCTAGCGGATAACTATAAACTATAGACTATGGTAAACTATAGATTATGACTTGATTACGGATGGTAATGATGGAGACAATGGAGTGGTGGCAGGGGACTCCATTGGAGCATAGTGGCAAATATATGACGCATCCTGCGGTGCTTGATTTAAAGTCAAAAGGCGAAGAGGTGAATATGGTATAAATGGAAAGGTCACTTCCCTATGCAGCAGTGCTTATTTGTATCTTCACTGGTTGCTCTGCAGTGGTGACCAGAATATGGTGTTATCTCAACTTAAAGCTGCCACCAGCCAAATACTTAAGCAATTGTTTTTCTTTACAAAGTGCTCGGGTATGTATTTTTCAAACAAAAACAACATCAAAACCAAAAGAAGTGAGTTTACATTTAATATTATGAGATTCCAGCTACAAACTGCACAGTCTCCATATATGAAGATATATGGTAGCTGGCGAAGGTTGACTCGTAGGTGGCGGCGAAAATAATCGTCCTATATCTGGAGCATCCTGGCTAGTACAACACTGAATAATTGCAAACTAACTTATTAATACCCCAGGAGTCGATGGGCAATATTTTTATTTGTTGAACAGTATGTCTGAGAGATCTACGAGATCAGGAAGACACACACCCAAGCCTATAAAAAATCCCAATATGGCGGACGTGACAAGCAAGGAGGAGGACCCTCAATCTGTAGAACAAGCCCTACTCAAAGCAATGGAGGAGCTAAAGGAATCCAATAAGACGATGGTGGGTAAATTCACTGAATTACAGGCATCATTTTCTAGCAATTCTACTCGTATGAACACTCACATTGAAACAGTTGAGAAATTTATGGGCGATAAAGAGGGAGAGCTACAGACCCTCAGGGATAAAAATAGACAAGGCTACTATAGAGCGTAAGAGGCTAGAAGTGGAGAATCGAAGGCTAGCATACAAAGTAGCACAGGGGGACTATCGTCTTAGGCTGATTGACGAAGCTCGCAGAAGGAAAAACATTATTATTGAAGGGGTCCCTGAAGAAAACCCAGATCCGCCTAGGAAAATTATATCTGATCTACTGACTGATATTGGGGCAATTAAGCAAGGAGAATTCGTTGCTATCGACAGTGCCTATAGGGTAGGCAAAAAGAGGCCCAATAGCAAGAAACACAGAAATATATTCATAAGATTCAGGAATATAGACCAGAAATTTAACTTGTTCAAAAATGTGGGGAATATGAGAAACTTTGACAAGTGGAAGAAGGTCTATGTCTCTGACGACTTGACCAGAGAGCAGCAAGATGAGCGCAGGGATCTACGCTGCCTTGTGGCAGTAGCTAAGGAACATGGACATGATGCAAAATTGAAGGGAGGAAAAATTGAGCTAGGTGACAAAGCATTTAATTACAGTGAAATC
This sequence comes from Acholoe squamosa, assembly GCA_949317995.1. Lineage (NCBI taxonomy): Eukaryota > Metazoa > Annelida > Polychaeta > Phyllodocida > Polynoidae > Acholoe > Acholoe squamosa. Next base: position 4,181,660 of record OX439040.1, read on the forward strand.
TCAAACCTCCCACAAGGTGTTAACCTAGAAGCAGCAAAATTGGTTGACGTCAAGGATGGCCTGGCCTTTCAATCCCACCATGCATTCCTATCTAATATGTATCCTTGTAAAATATTGTATGATGATATTGAATGGAACTCAGCAGAACAATTATTCTGGTACCGAGTGGCCCGCTACAATGATGATGATGAACAGGCTGAGCTCATCAAGGCATGTCGTGATGGATACGATGCTAAGAGACTATCTCATGGCATAAAAACCACGAAAAAGGACAATAACACCAAGAAGTATCTCATCATGAGGGATGTAATCGATCTGAAATTCGGCCAGGATGAGACACTTGAGCATAGACTTCTCAGTACTAAAGGCATCATATATGAGGCGACAACAGAAAAAGGCTGGAGGTGTAACTATACAATTGCTCAGGCAAACCAAATATCGGCTGAGACAGTAAAGGAAAACAAGATGGGGGAAACACTAATGGAGTTAAGGGAGGCTTATCTTAAAGCTTAATGTTTGATTACATGGGTTAAATTTGTGTTAAACCCCACTGTATTACATATTGATAACTTCACAATAATATATGTGGGTTCACTTGATTCCTTATTTTAGACACACCTGTCTATATATAGAAGTGGACGCAGACCTATTAGACTTGAGGTCAAAGAGTGGGACAGGGAATTTAAATCAGCTGACTGGGGGAATAGCGCTGGTAATAAGACTAGCACTAGTTGTGCACTATATTGCTTTATTTATACTGTATTTATTGGTATTTACTGTTATAAATTGTAATAATAATTGTACCACCTGTATTATGCATTGGTTGCACTTAATATTGAGGACATATATTATTTTTGTTGACACTTCTGGTTGATCTTTGTCGATACAACCTTCAATAGGAAGAACCTTTTCAAAATGGGTGGCACGAGATGCATAAACCCATTAAACTTGTTATTAAATGTAACTATATGTATGGATTTAAAACCCGTGGGCACCTGGATGTTCTCTGTTCAGAAGTAACAATGCTGGAGGGAAATGTAGGTGGGATTTTACTCTTTCTCATTTGAACACTCGCAGTCTAAGCTCAAAAATTGAAACACTGAGAATTCATATGTCTGATAAATATGATGCTGTAATGGGTATATCTGAAAGTTGGTTGGACGATGGGATGGCTAGTGGTCCGGTGCATATAAAAGGTTACAACTTTGAACGTCATGACAGGGATTGGGGGGACAAATCCTGTGGAGGCGTTGCTATATATATAAGAGATGATTTGTCTTACTCCACTACACGCTATGAACATCTTAACAATGACATTGAGATACAATGGGTAGAAATATTTAGGTCTGGTAAAAAGAATATAGTTGTAGCTAATTTGTACCGCCCTCCTGATGGAGATAAGGCTGTATTCATTGATACACTACACTCACTTATAGATAGAGCAAATTTGAGACGTAAGGACTTAGTTGTTATGGGGGATTTTAATATTGATTATTTAAAGCCTGCTTTAGTTTCTACGCGATTAATGAAAATCTGTATTGATATATTGGGCCTACAACAGGTAATCAAGGAATATACCCGTAGCAATGAAGAATCTACTACATGTATTGACTGGGTGATAACAAATACATCAAAAGCATACATTAGTTTTGTAAGGAAATGGAATATTAGTGATCACTGTGTTGTCGGCATAACCTTCACTGACCAATATCTTGTACATGACAAAATTGAATTTCAGGGCCGATCATATCGCAGATATAACTCAGACTTATTTAAAGCATGTATGAGAAATGCTGATTGGGGGCCATTGGATCACTGTGATAATATAAGTGAAAGATGGACATTTATTTTGAATGTATTGCCGAAACATTTGGATGTGATGTGCCCCATCAAAAAGTTCTTAGTTAAAAAAGAAAAAGCACCATGGGTATCTGAGAATATCTTGGAACTTATACGTGATAAGGAAAATGCATTGAAAAAGGCTATTAAAAGTAAAACAGTAGCAGATTGGGAAATCGCACGTAGACTACAAAATGATTGTACTAAATATATCCGTAAGGCCAAAGCTACTTATGTAAAGGATTGTCTAAACAATTACAGGGAGGACAGTAAAAAGTTCTGCAGGGAGATTAACGGTCTTATTAAAGGTGATGGTAATAAAACTACATTTCAACTAAAGGACTCTGTTAATGATACTATGGTAAATGACTCTGATGTACCAAATTTCGTAAATGACTTCTTCCTAAATATTGGACCTGAGCTTGCAAGGGATATGAATGAGGTTTGGATTTATGAGGGAGATGAGGTTGATGTACAGCTACATGTTATTAATACAGATGTAAACGAAGTTATTAAAATTATAAAAGAAATTGATATTGGTAAATCATCCTGTATTGATAATGTATCAGCAAGAGTGTTAAAGGATGCACTGTTAGCTATTCCAGATCTAATTTGTGATTTATTCAATTTATCCCTTAGTTCCGGCGAAATACCTACTCAGTGGAAGGTAGGCACCATTGTACCTCTTCAAAAGGAAGGTGATAAGACAAATGTCTCGAACCTAAGGCCAGTGACATTACTACCAGTGATAAGGAAACTTTTAGAGAAGATTGTTAACAATAGACTGATAAATTACTTAGAAATTAACAAAATTTTGGATGACAGGCAGAATGGTTTTAGACCAGGTCACTCTACTATAGGTACAGTTGCTTACTTTACAGATGAGATATACAAGGGTATAAACAAAGGTTATTTCACTCTCTCAACATTTGTCGATCTGAAGAAGGCCTTCGACACAGTAAATCATTTGATACTATTGGAGAAAATTGAGAAAATTGGTGTCGGAGGCCTCCTTCAACGATGGCTTAGAGATTATCTTAATGACAGGAGACAAAAATGTTTTGTGAATGGTCTAATGTCTGATGAGGGAGTAGTCCGGTGTGGTGTCCCTCAGGGATCAATACTAGGACCTACATTATTTCTGATATATGTAAATGACCTAGCTAAAGTCATAAAAAATAGCTCTGTATATTTATATGTGGATGATACCGTGGTATCTGTACAAGGGTCAAACCTGCATGAAATTACCTTGAAGTTACAGGAGGATCTAGTAGCACTAGAATGCTGGTTCAAAAGGAATCAACTGACATTAAATGCAAAAAAAAACGAATTATATGATTTTTGGACTCAGGCCATGGCTTAAGAAAATTGAAAATCATAGATTGATGTTTGGAACTACTCAAATAGACCGTGTCTTTAATTTTAGATATCTAGGTGTATATCTGGACCCAATCCTTAACTTCAACAAGCATGCTGAAGAGATGTGTAAGAAAATGCTACATAAAGTTTACCTAATGTCCAAATTGAGACCATTCTTAGACAATGACGCTCTATTTAAAATATACAAGGCTATGGTTTTACCATATGCTGACTATGGTGATATTCTGTACGAGGTGGCAGGAAAATATATTCTTGATAAAATCCAAATAATCCAAAATAAGGCATTGAGAACAGCCCTAGGGCTCAATAATAGATACCCAACTAATTTAACACACCAGCAGGCCATGATTTCTACCCTGTCACCTCATAGAGAAATGCATTTACAGAACTTTATGTACAAGCAACAGACCAATCTCTCTATTATTGATACCAGAGATATATGTACTAGAAGACATGATGCCATTATTTTCTCTACCATTAAGCCGAAATATGAAACTAGTAGAAAGAGTGCATTGTATAGAGGAGCGATGTCTTGGAATGCCCTACCTGTATTAAAAAGGAATATCAATACATATGATGGATTTAAACTAGATCAGAAAATTCAGCTGGGCAGGGCATTGTTTCTTTAATTATGATTTATTCCTGCATTATCCCCTTCTAAATTTTATTAAAGGTATGTTGTCCAATTGGTAATTGACTGTAGCATAATTTCAGGTGATTTATAGTAATGTGGGGTGCCCGCCCCAAAGGTTGAATATATCCATACATGTTGATGGTGGATATTTCTATACAAGGTTGTCAAACCATAAATAGCACAAATTATGTAATTAGGAGTATTAGTATATGATATCTTTTATATGTCTATGTTGTACTTAATTTGGAAGATATTAATCAGATGTGGATATAACTGTTACGTTCTTATATACTACTTATAATTCATTGCCTTGTCGCTGGTTGCAAGATATTTTCCAAGCTGTATACGCTTTCTCTCTGTAACCAGGTTAATATAAAAATAAACGGGCTGGCACAGTTGCGTCATTACCCATACTGAAAAAAAAAACAGTCCATTTGAAAATAGTTGCTTTAACCAGAACAACGAGATGGCTAGGGTCTTGACCTGCATCAATGCCTAGAGAGTGTATCTCTACACCAAGTCTCATGAATGTCAGAATGCCCTGAAAAGGCCACTGAATGCAAAGCTTCCACAACAAGTCCAAGGAGAAAACCAAATGAGATGCGCCTCACGTAGGGCCCCTAGCTATAATCTTCCCTAAGACCTCCTCCCCTCAAAAGCTAGCATCTCCCGTGAGAATAAATACCTGCACACAATTCCCACCGCAGGAGGATTATTCTCCACAAATCCTCAAACCACCTGATCCCTCAGCGCCCAATGAAGCCACCTCCCAATCCCCCCTGTCAGACCTCTATTGGGGAACTGCACAGCATCCTGTACACACAGGAGTTTACTTCCAGGTCATTAGTTTCCTCATAAGACATGGTGGAGGTCATGTAGGGTGAATGTATTTTATCTTTAACATATTTCAGAGTGTTTGTTGCCTGGCGTTCAACAACTGGTTGTGGTGTCTGAGTTTGCAAATACCCCTAAGGTGGCTGGTGGGGATAGACTAAAAGTAATTAAATTTTCCCCATATTCACACCAGAATCCCATAATGATTTGTTCTTTTCATATGTGCAAAAATAGTAGGGGGCTCCCATGCATATTTTTGAGATACAGAAGATTCAACCCTATATAGGATCATATAGTGATTTGTCACATAAATCCCCAGATTCATAACCAAAAGTAATTACATTTTGTCATAACTCTTTCTGCACCTAGATTTTCTAAGCATATCTTTTCAGTAGGTACACTATTGACATAGGGTCCCAGTCATATTTCTAATGTTTTGGATGATTGAAATGATAAATGTAAGGATATGGTTAGAATAGTGACATCTAGTTTATGAAGTCTTTTCTAGGTGGTCATATACAGCAACCCCCATGGCTCATGTGAAATGTCTCTGCCTTACTCACAGAAGATCCCAGGTTCAAATCATGCCAAGCCTTCCTGTATTTTGCACATTTCGTTTATCGATAATGTCAATGTAACACAGAGGGCCCTGGTGTCCAAATTCTGAACTAACAATCCCCGCCAGCCACCTTAAACCTTTATAGTGCATTAATGTATGATGCTCATAAGTCATCATGATGCATACATGAAGCCTGCGGACTAATAGCTCTCAGGTTGGTGTCTCCATAATCCATGTATGCCATGAATTGCACATCTTTTTTTAGGAGAATACTTTTCTTTATTAGAAAAAGGTTATTTCATCATTATGCTATCATCCATTAACAAATGTAAGCAAATAACAGCTATTTTATGATGTCATTGTGATATCATAACCGTGTGATTATCCAGTTCTAAGGCACGGCTCTTGAGTGCTTGAATAGATAAATTGATAAGGGTAGACCTATATTGTCCACGTGTGAAGCATTGTGTGTTTTCTGACTTCATTGTGGCTGCAAGAATTCATGATTCATGATGGTCAAATGAAATAGTTCATTAATATGAAGTGATCTGAGGTCAAGGCTTCCAATAACAAGTTATGGGCACCATTTGAGATGCTCACTCACTCATAGATAGCGGCCCCTGTAATGGTAACTTATGGCATTGGACCATGTACATGAACACATATCAACACTCCTCCCCCCTCCCATCATCTTAACCCATTCACATGGACATGTACCATAACTTCCACATAACCTCACATAACCCCAACAGTACTGTCGGGGCAGGTGACCATCAGCTGCGGGACTAGTCGCGCAGCTGATGGTCACCTCCCCCAGATAATACAGGCCCCATTCCATAGTAATCCTTCACACCCTCAGGGTTAGAGTCAGACAGTGTGTTTGACATCTGACTGGTTTTGAATGGCTGACCTGAGAGGTAGGTTAACTTCCTCAATTACTGTCTTGGTATAGGCGCTATATTCATCATGTCTTATCCCTTCAGACAACACTTGCGAATTGACTCAGTGTAAGTAAGTTGTGCATATATGGCTACTCAGGTTTTTCAGGATATCATACCCTCACTTTTAAGGGATAATGATCCCTCAGTCACCTTGTATGTAAGAACCTGGTAGCTTTTGTGTCTTCTTTTAACCACCACATGACAAACATCCCAAGATGCACTTCTCACCCATCTACACTGCAAAAATGGTGTTTAGATTTTAAACATGTTTAGGTCTAAACACGTTTAAAACCTAAACATATAGGTCAGTTAGGTGTCTCATCGACTACACATTTAGGAAAGGAACACTTTTATTCTAACTACAAAAACGTTTACGCTAAACATGTTTAAATGTTTAGAGTTGAAATAGTTGAATAATAGGTGTTTAGATTTAAACATCAATATGTTTAGATACTTGGATGTTAAATCCACACCAGGTAGCAGCATTACCTTTGAATGGACTATCTGCACATAGTTATAATCAATTGTTGTGACAAATGTCCCAGAATCCCATGTTTATCATGGTTTCATTTCATAGAATGTCATGTGAATAGAAAGGGCAATAGAAAATTGACTAGATTCACCTTATGCCACCATCATTAGCATAAAATAATCAATAAGCTCCATGCCTGACACCTATTTGATGTTATTCTCGAATAGATAAGGCAATACCCTTCCTGCCAAGCTGTTGTACTTTCTCAAGTCTCTCATTCTGATGCAGTGTGTAATACATGTACACATATATAGCTGTGGCTGACATCTTTGGAGACTTTGACAAGTAAATACCTGTTGATGTCCACCCACCCCCCAGTAAATGAGAAAACAAACAAAATATATCTCTTTTTTTAATGCATATATGTCTGTGAACCTTAACTCTCCATCAAATCATTTAAACATCTAAACACAAAAATTCATAAACATCTAAACACAAAAATTCATAGATATCTAAACACAAAGTTTTAACCTAAACACCTAGATTTCTAAACACTTGAGCTAAGCACATTGTTTGGCTAAACATGTGTAGGAAATTAATGTGATTACAAAAACGTTGCAAGAATATGTTTAGAATTGTATTTAGGATCTAAACACCATTTTTGCAGTGTATCCATTCAGCCACTAAGTTGCACAGTTATCATATATGTAGTCTTCATTATGACCATCTAGAATGTCTGGGTGTGGAGGTATTCTGTTTGGAATAGCTTTACACAGTAATGTCTTCCTATATTCAATAAGGAGGAAACTTTACTGGTTAGATGATGGGAATGTCAAAGATTTATACGAACATGAGAAAGTTTGATGCATTAAATCTAAAGAGCTATGGTCTGAACTTTATTAGAAAGAACTGAACAATATAGAGAACAAAATATTGTGGATAACTTTGCGTAGACACAGATATTTGAATTCACATCAGGTAATCAAAATTCTGCATGTGCTGCTCTTTAGGTTCTGTCAGAATCCAATCATCTTTCTAGCAATGGGCCAGAGATTGAGTGACCCTTTCTTTAATCCTTCAATAGGCACATAATACGTTAAGATTCCTGTCCCTTTCACTTTTATGATTTATCATTATGGTTGCGCCAAACCCTTAGGATTGTTAAGATTCATGTCTACCTGATGCACGAATAAAACATATATGCGAGTTCTTGATCCGTAGGACTGTATACCTATGCAGACAAACATTCTGCTTTCATGCCGTATACAACCCTTTAGATCTTAATGACATGGAACTGCCTCCTTTGATGTGAAAAGGAAATAATCTACCTTACTGTTAACTACTGAGCAGTTGCATTGGCAAGTTGTATGTATTTCTCATTGAGAACCTTCTCAATCAGAGCTACTGAAATCTGTAAAGGCAATGATGGCACCAGCTCTAAGGTAAATTCCATATGGAATTTTCCCCTCTTCTAAACTCCTTCTAAAGATGTACAAGATGCTTCAAGGGTCAGAGTTCCTCAGTCATGGTGATTCACTAATGCACCAGTAAACCATCTGAGGAGTGTATTGACCAAAGATGGTTGGTATGATGCATGGATATAAGCCTGATACAAGGATGCACCAGAATATAACTAGAAACATGTTGCCTTGAAACTCATTTGATGTTAGATGTTCCAATGAAGCCATTGAACATTTTAAAACATTATATGATCTCTGCTAAAATCGATATTTTCATAGCTCTATTTGTTTTCATTGGAATTTACCATTTCTTGCATAGTGGCTCTATAGTTGAAGTTGTTGAAATAGGTTTCCATGGTTACACAGTTTACACTCACTGTGGGTAACTAATGGCACAGACTTAATCAACCTCTATCCACTCTAACTGATTGACTGAGACCACCTGACCTCACATCTGACCTGTGGGCTGGTAACCTCAAGCCTGGTATCAGTTCAGGTCAATGCCCGCTGATGGAAAGTAACCAGTGGGAAAAGGTTAAAATTTTGTTGAGGACTGAACATTGAGTCAAATAAGAATCCATCTGGGAGCATATTCAGATGCAATCAAGAAGTTTACACTATATAAATAGTTCTAGTATCCTTTCCTTTTCAATTCCATAAGATCTTGAAGACATTATAATGTCTGGCTTTGATACTCCCCCAAATCATATTGAAAAATTGACAGGCTTTTAGTTAGGCAGAGAGTGTTCCAAAGATTGACTAGCGGGCATTCCAGAACATTTGAAAATCTATGCAGGAGAAAGCAGTTAGGTAGTGAGCAACATGCTTTCTGATTTTTAGTCTATCAGCCTGGGGCGATATCACTCTCACCTGGGGTGTGTAATATTAGCGGACCTGCTCAGGGTGAATGGTATTTTAGGCATTGTGTCCTAAAAGGGGATGTAAAAGCACAAAACTAGAACAATAATTGAAGCTATTGTATTCCATCAATAATATGATCAAAAACACCAACTTTTCAGGATCTAACTTTATATAGTGAGAGCCTTGATGTTTTTACTCACAAATGGAAGTATTTGCAATATGTTTATGCCTTAATCACATCTATGCCATCTAACCATAATTTCTATGGAATGATAATCATAAACTGACTATCTCATTGGTGAAAACTTATCAAATTATGCCAACATATTCATGACATTTGAGCATGAAATGAAAGCTGTCATGGATTGGAGGTATGATAACCGTGCCATCCATATCCACAAATACATCATTATGCATCAGTTCCCATTCACTCACTATTAACTGATCATCAATTATCACCTAAATACCATAGTCGTTTTCCAGCTCATCATCATTTGGATTTGCATTTTCATTTTCTGTGAAACCTGCCTGATTATCACACAAAGTTTACAAATGTCTGCATTTTAGGCCATTGTCAATGCACAGATCTACACTTGGCTCTCTGTACCGGCATGGTGGTAGCTGATGGTCTCCCCATCACATGAAACAAGTGGTGTAGGAGGTCATTTAGCTTTGAGGATGATGCCTTTAAGGCAGGCATATATTGATCACATCTTCTGACAGATACCATTCTTGGCCAAGCTCAAAGAATGTAGCCTGCATTGATTCATCAGCTCTCAGCATCTTTAAGGCATTCAATTTTACTTTCCCAGCATGGGAGCTTACACTGTCACAACCATGATGGCCCAGAGTTGCTCGGCATAAACCTATGCCCAGCAAGGGTCCAACTGATGTTAACTTGAATGTTAACAATTCTCATAGATGTTTTGGTCCCAAATTTTAGGTACAACTTTGCATCAAATACATGATAAAATGCTAGCATCCAAAGAAAAATACCTGTGTCCTCAGAATATATTACTATGGAATCATATCCCTCTGATGCAGCTTGTTGAGCATGGAGTAGAAGTCACCCGTCCGCTTCTTCCTGGTGGCACTCCAGAAGTGTCACTCATATCCACCCAGCCAGCACAACCACATGGGCCCCACATGAGATTTCCCCGGGCCTGTGGGCCTGGCCCATATGGGTAAATGCTGGTAAATGTCAGGGAAGCCAGCTGGGGCCCACATGGGCTAGCCCAGTTCACTATATGATCTAAAGGTCGATGGATCTAGTCCGAGCATGACGGCTACTCGCCCCATCCTCTCATAGCATTACATATGTCATGCTGTTTCCAACTCTAGACATATATACCTTACTAAAAATCAGTGTTAGCAATTGCCACCCCAGATGAGAGTGGTATCCAAAATCTAGGGGCCAGGCTGATAGACTAATTATATCGTTTGGCAGGTCAGATGCTCATCCAAATGACACCAAATCTGACCTGAATTGCATTCTGTGAACTAATCATCATTGTAATTTTAGCAGATCTCTGATTAATGATAGTGAGATCTCATTCCAAGAAAACTCATCAATTTGACAGCCGTTGGCAGCTCAAGCCACTATGACCCTGCATGGACACGATCATGGTCATTTAGATAGGGATAGGTGTGTCTACCATCCTGATTTGGCTAGACTTTACCTACATAGTATCATATAATTCATTTCTCATGACCTTGTGTTGCTTATTGTACAATGGTTTCTCATAACACATGCAGGTGACTTCTCCTGTGGTGTAACAAACATCCCACCCTTTATAATGATGCTGGCCTTAAAGCATCCTATGGTCATCATTAGGCTTAATAGTCATAGCTGCTGGTTATGAGGCAGCTGTTAGCAATATTTCCAGCCCCAACCCCTATATTCTATGGGAGAGGACTCATATGAAAAGCTTTCTGTTCTTAGGGCCAGGGTCGATGATAAGTCTGATCTCATCTGCACCATGCCTAGTTTTCTATGATCTACACCCGTATGAAAGTTTTCATTGTATGCTACCCAAAGAAAATGTCATTTCTCCTCCATTCCATTCTCTCCCCACTCTCCTCTCTTCCCCTTTAGCTTTTCCCTCTCATTCACATGTTTCTAATTGCTCTCACTTACTATTTTTTCTCCATCTTCTGCCTTATCTGTATAATCCCTCCCTTCTACCTCAAGTTTCTACCTGCCTTCCTGTTTTAAATATCATCAGCAAAATTTGGGGGTTCACTTTATAGGCAACAATATGTCATACAATAAAGGACCACTCACTCAAGGACCTAACTTGACTTTTCCATGTATATGACTTCGCTGATTGAGACCTCCTTTAAATGACAGTATGAAACTATGTGTTCACTATGTTTTCACATCTCCACCATTAAATAATTTTCAATTCATGTTATGATGAAAATGGATACATAGCATTCATTTCATGATAACATTTTCAGCGGGTCTTCACATGAAAATATTTTCTATGGTCGTTCCCATATGAAAATCTTTCAAAGGGCCAAAAACCATTTATCAAGCTGGCTCATACGAAATATTTTCATCCAGCTGACTCATACGAAAACATTTTCATCGACCCTTTCCATATGAAAGACTTTCATATACAACAATCAACATTTTCATCAAACTGTCTCATATGAAAATATTTTCAACTGCTCTTCCATATGCAACAATCATAAACCTATCCACTTTTTCATCGGACTGTCTTGTATGAAAATATTTTCAGTGACCATTTCCATAAACTCTTATCCTTTTTTTATTGATCTGTCTTATATGAAAATATTTTCAGCGACCCTCATACTATGAAAAACATCAGCCTTTTCATTGAGTTGTGTCATATGAAAATATTTTTAGGAACTCCGACCATATGAACTTTGATCTACCTAGAGAATATTTCATTGTGCGATCTTGTATGAAAACATTTTCATTGACTCATTTTTGATGAGAATGTTTTCAAAGGGTCCCTGTCATGCCCCTCCACTCCAAAATGTTTTAACCAGTCATGCCATATGAAACTCTTATACACAATTCATGAATAAGCTTTTCAGTAGATGGCAGCACAGACCAGATATAACCAATTATTTTCAGTGGCCTGTCCCAGTGAAATCTCTCTTTACACTTACGCATTCCTCAGTAGATGGCACTGTGAAAAGTCACTACATATCACTGATTTTCACTGGGAAACCTGGATGAAAACAATTTTCACCAGCCCTTCCCGGTGAAAACATCTAATCCATTCATGAATAATCTTCTCAGTAGATGGCAGCACAGACCATATATAACCAATTATTTTCAGTGGCCTGTCCCAGTGAAAATCTCTGTTTACACTCATGAGTTCCTCAGTAGATGGCACTGTGAGCTAAATCAAATCATTTATTATCAAATTTCTTATTTCTTGTTTCATATTGGGGGCAGTGTCCTCTCCATATGTTATACACAATATATGTATGCATCATATAACATGCGGCATTATAACCCCCCAGTAATCAGAAAAATGTTATACAATGTGAAAAAAAATATTTTGAAATTTTAAAACATGAAGCCATAATAAGGATTCATTGGGAAAAGCTCTGAAAGTTTTTTTTGTTATGGACCACCGTATGTCACATGCGGACCGGGAGAACATCCGTATGTGTCCTTAATTTCCCTCTGAGCCCTTTGTGGGGTTATGACCTCTGACCTTGACCCGGAAGTCACCAAGTTTTTATTTGGCCGCCAATTTCGAACCAGCTCTGACCTGCTCGATAACATGGCAATAGGATGGATACAGAGAGCCAAAAGGGAATACTACAAGAGGCTCGATCCCTTATCTTTCTTCACAGACCGAAAGTTTGTTCAGCGTTACAGACTGACCAAGCCAGTGGTACGGATGCTTACAGAGAAATGGGTTTCCACAAAGAAAGTGAAAGAGTTGAGGGGTAAACATGCTGTGCCTTACAGGATAAGAGTAAGTTTCTAACATTTTAGCACGTCCCCCCCTTCCCTCTCTCCTTTTCCCCTCAGCTTTCTCTTTGTGTAATAATATTGGATGTTTACTTTGCTTGAAAACTTGGGCCACATAGAATCAAAGGAAAAACACATGAATAACTTAAAAATGAATGGAGGCCTTGTTTCACGTTAATTAGTTATTTAGTCAGTGGCCTACACCCGTCTTTCTCTTTCAATTTGCAGTTCTGCGTTGCCTTAAGGTACTTCTCCACTGGGGCAACATATCAGACAATAGGGGACTGCCATGGCATAAGCAAAAGCGTGGTGGGATGCTCAGTCAAGGATGTGGCTGAGTACTTCCGGACTCACATCAGTGAATACGTGGTCTGGCCAGACAGCTTCGACGACAAGAATGCCAAGGCAACTGTTTTCTATAAGAAGACGAAGAAGCCACGTTGCTTTGGTATGGTAGACGGGACCCATATCCCTATTTTGTGTCCGAAAGGTGTGGTGAATGACGAAAACCAGTTCTATTGCTACAAAGGCTATTACAGTATTAATGCTATGGTGAGTATCATTTCAAGTCTTGTTCAGCATTGTTCTGAGTTGTTTTCCACTTCCTTTTCCTCAGAGGAACTTATCCGTAGATACTGTTAAAAACTCTGAAAGACGTGATTAAAACTTTAGCTAAAGTAATTGAACTATGATTAATTGAACTTAAAAAAGCAAGACAAAGGAATTTTTCTGTCCTTCACTATGGTTAACACATATTTGCAGATCATCGCAGACTATGATGGGTTCATCTTCCATGTTAATGCAGCAAACCCTGGAAGTTGTAACGATATCTATGTCATGAACGGCTCTCAGGTCAAGTACCTCGGGGAGAGAGGAGACTTCAGGGGATATTACCTCCTAGGAGACTCTGGGTAAGTTTTGTGCTTACCAAACTCTTTCAGTCACTTTTTTTGTAAACAAGTCTTTCATCTGTTGTCCATATGTACCTATTTTATATGTCCTATTGAAACCAATGTGAGCCTTGACTTAAAAGAGAAAAAAATTATTTTATTCTTATTTTGCAGCTATGTTCTGACTGATTATGTCTTGACTCCCATTAAATATGAGAAGACTCAATCCGACATCGATTACAACAAATGGCACCGGAAGACAAGGTCTTCTGTGGAGAGGACAATAGGGATATTAAAGCAGAGGTGGAGGTGAGTCCTTAGAGCTCAGATTATTATATTTCTTTTGTTTATAACACCATATATAATTATAAAGAAAGAAAATATACTAAATAAAGTACATTACATGATTTTATTATTAGACTTTAAACAATTGTAAAGGAATCGTGACTGACATTCTTTTCGGTTCTTGCAGGTGTCTCGACAGCAGTGGGGGTTACCTCTACCATGACCCTCCTACAGCAGGAGCCATTATAGAGACTTGTGTGGCTCTGCATAATTGTGCTAAAGCGGCTAGGGTCCATCTTCTGCCCGATTACCTCGCGAGGGACAGCTTCCGCAGGATCAGAAACCCTGTTCCCCAACCTGAACAGAGGAGACCAACAGAGCGTGTGGCCTTCCACAATCTGCGGTCTACCTTCGTCAACAAGTACTTCGTCCAAGAAGATATAGATGAGACACACGCGGAAGAGGGTGAACCCACTCCCCAGGATGAAGATTTTTCACAGGAGGGACTACAGTTTCCTGACCACAGAGACCCACAAGTGGCACCTCAGGTAGCTCTTTTGTTGGACCAGATGAACGCACTGATAGAGGAATACTATGACGCTAACTATCTGCATTGAAAGTTTAAATGGACCTAGGCAGCTTTCTTGTATATAAATGTATATATTTTTTTTGGATCTCTAATTTATTGTGTAAATAAAGGACTATTCTGCAAATGCAGTATTAAAAAATGACGTTTATTTCTAAGAGTAAACAGCATGCATATCAAAATCAACTTCCCCTTTGTAGAAGAACACATATGGCAATGGGTGAATAATAATAGTGTTCACACCTAACATTACCTTTGCATTGTGTAGCCGTATGTCAGGAAACCTTATGACTAAATGTATCTTAAAACATCTTTCCATTTCTTTTTTCATTCATATTAACATCCAGTATCCAGATTCTGACATAAAGAGTCTCATTTTTTCATTTGTATGTATACAATTAAAAATTTAAAGTGTTATCCTGAATTAATGCAACAATACCTCTTTCGAACAATATGTATGGCTATGGGTGAATAATAATCTTCTTCACACCTTACATTATCTTTTCCTTGTGTATTCCTATGTCAGGAAACTTTATCACTAAATGTATCTCAAAACATCTTTTCTGTTCTTTTTATAATGAAATCAATATGTACTCCCGTGATTCTAAAATATGCAGTATCATGTTTGCAGTTTTAAGTTCAAAGTTTAAAAATGACACTGATATCCTTAACAATGCAACATTAAAAAGTGTACGATGAACGTTACCTAACTTTTAAGACAAAAACAACATGACTAGTCTTTGTTTGTCGTAACATTGACATGAGAGTACTGAGGTATAATAAAACTCGACATAACAGCCTGTCTTTTATGTCCATTAAAATCTTAATTACCTATTCTAACTGTTAACAATTCTTGACAACATAACATTAGTCATTATATTTTTTGGTAGCCTTCCTGCTTCTTGAGGATCTTTTCACAGGTACACCTCTCTTTTTGTTTTGCCCTTCATCCTTCTCAGAAGCTTCTGTGTCTGCCTCTGAAGCTGCCTCTGAAGCTGCCTCTGAAGCTGCCTCTGAAGCTGCTTCCTTCTGGTGATGGCCTTTCTTCACGATAACCTCAGGGTTTTCCACTTCTCCTTCTACTTCCTGAAGGCCATCTTTAGTCACGATGACAAACTCGTCCTTGTGCAGAACTGAAAAATGGGGGAGGCTGTTGTCTTCAGGATCTATGTAGTTAATAGCTGAAAACAAAATTACCATACAATTTCTCACATAAGCCGCACCTCTTACCAGTATCCAAATCAAAACAGGCTTCTAAAATAAACCAAAAGAAGGCTAGCGGCTGACAGCAGGGTATACTTTACAGGAAAAGAGGAGAATTACTACAATTTTCCAGCAAGTGAATAAATTTATCCCTTTCAGATTTTACACTTAAGTTTGGCTTACTTTCTTATACACGTTTCATTCTAAATTTAACATTTCATCTCTCCCTTTCTTTCATGAAAAATAAAATAATGCTTACCTTTGCCGGGAACAGCTAATTTTCTTTGGCCCTCTTCGAGGTCGAAAAGTAAGCCGGGGCTTCCCTCGTCCCGTGTCTGATAAGGAGGGGTTGTTCCAACTGTAAGAAGATCCAAAATAATAAAGTAAATACTTATATAAAAAAATTATTTCATTTCTACATAATGATATACCGTAAAATTTAAGGCTGTAAGACTATATTTAAAAAAAAGGTAAAAATGAGAAAATTATTTCATATGAAAACCCATATAGATATTTCCTTTCATTGAAACTCTTCTAGACTTACCAGGAGGAGGGTTGGGATGAGTTAGGAAGGCAGATATAACGAAAGTATCTACTTCTGAGGTAGGGGTCTCATTTTCTACTGTCTCCAGGGCTTTGTCACAATAAAAGGGAGAGACTAGTGTTACAAACCAAGTTTCTTGTTAGGTTATTTCTCTTCGCCCTGATCTCATATCTCCATATAATTTACTTTGATTTCAAATAAAGTTAAGGGTTAGTTATGTTACACACACATGCTATACATGCTGGAAAAGGTTATCAAGAAAGGAATTGTCCACATGCTGCCCCGTACATGCTTCTCTGTTGGTAGTGATAGGATATTATTACATTGTAAAGCACAAAGAAACAAAGAAGAAAGTATTTATACCTTTGTCTGAAGCTTTGTCCGGGCAAGCATCCTTCGTACCAGGAGACAATACAATACATTCTGGAACTGGAGATCCTGGAACCACTTCTGCGTCTTCACGGGGCTCCTCCTGTTCCTCCTGTGCCAGAGGTTTAACCAAAGGACGTCCCACTGTTGAATAGAATGACAAACAGTTTCATTTATTTGTCTAAAATGAAGAAAAGATAAAAAAATTGTTATAATTAATACACATACGGACCCCCCTATGTTGTATTAAACTGTATATTTATGAGCTGCATTGCTTTGCATTGTCATAACATGTCCACCTCCACTTTTATGAGAAAAACGTTTTTAAATAACTATTACATGCTCCCTATTCGTTTAGCTTTTCATAAGGAAATAAGATGAATGATTTCAGAAGCTAGACATTTTAGTTGACTCACTTTCAATAAGAGTTCTGGCCACGGATTCCTTGTTTAGCTTCTCCTGTATGTCTGCCAGTTTCTCCAGGTTAGCTACTATTCTATCAAGAGCTCGCTCTGTGTTGTCTACTAGTTTCAAGGAGGAGTTGTTGCACAGGTTTAAAGCCCTCTGGTTGGAGGCCAGCTGGTTCATGTTCTCACTAAGTCTGGCCATACTGTCTGCCACGGACAATACCCCCACACTTATTTTTCCCTGAGCTTCTTCCACTGACTTACAATGCTTGTCTAAAGCATCCGTCATATTATTGACAGACTGTGCAATTTTTGTTTGTCTTTTTACCAGACTTTCAATAACTTTGTCTTGAACTAATTCTAATCCTTCCATAGTTTCCTTTTGTGTCTGTAGGAAGGAAGCAGACAGCTCTCGTACAGTGCCAGTCGATCTGCTCGCAGCCTCATCCAACTTATCTAACACCAACTTGGTGTTTGAATGTATGGCAGTCGCTGATTCTGCCACATGCTTGCAGAAGTTGTCATATGACGATGTCATTTTCTTATTGGATAAAACCAAATCTTGAGTGGAATATCGCATATCTTCTGATATCTTAACGGCCGATTCCGCCAGTGCTTCATGAGTCCTCTTCAGTTCCTCTGTCACACGATGTGAACTTTCATAGGACGTCTTAATAGAACTGCCCTTACCTGTGTCTATTCCTGCACTTGATGTGACATCTTCTATTTCAGACTGACCTGGTGAATAGGGCATTTTCAATTCGGATATGTTTTCCTCATCAGGTTGTTTTTTTTTGGATCCTGAATCAAACAGTTTTTTTCTAGAAGACACATTCGAAGTAGAAGCTATTTCATCTAATACTTCCACAGTCTTCATGGCCTGCAGACGGGGGGATGTACGACGTTTAGCTAAAGAGTTAGGTTTATCTTTTTTTTTCCCTCCACTAGTCTTATCAGCAGGAGTTTTTTTTATTTCTCGCGATTTATTAGTCAGTGGGGTACTAGTCTTGATGTCCGAATCTTTCTTTGATGCAGCTATAAGTTCCTCGACTTCTTCTTGGGTGTACAGCTTGGCCTTCTTTGCTGGATTTTCTAGTTTTGTTAGACTAGGCCTTTTGTTGTATTCATTCTCTAGTTCTTTATCCAAGTCATCATCGTCATGCTCGAGAAGAGGTGGGGTGGCATTTAATATACCAGAAAAGGAATCTGCCCTCCTCCACCTCCTACCCTGAAAAACAGGAGAAGGTTCTTCCTCTCCATCGTCTTCTTCTTCTCCTTGGGTGTCTTTTAAAGGTGGGTCAGGTAAGAGATGAGAGGCACAGGGTAGAGAAGAATGAGCTGAAGAAGACTTTGAAGGCCGAGCGGATGAAGAAGGCTTGGAAGCCCCTAGTGATGAAAATGCCTTGGAAGAGCCTGCTGATTTAGACGGCTTAGATGTAGAACCAGAAGGTTTTGAAAAAGAGCTTGAAGTTGACGTCTCAGGACGTTGACCAGAGGCGGAGGTCTTCTTCCCCTGACTGTTTTTGTTAGCATTCTTTTTCTTTATGTCCTCTAATCTTTTCTGAAGCTCCTCTCTTTCTTTCTCTCTTGACTGATCGGCTGTAACTAGGGTGGACACTTGGACTCCAGTTGAGCCCTTCTTCTCCTTCTCTAAAGACAGTTTTTTGTTGAAGGAATTACATATTTTTAACATATACCCAGTCGATACCCTTGGTTGAAGAATAGAAGACTGGCCAGTTGCAGACGGGCGAGAGACAGGGTCTCTTTTGTTACGCTGAGTCAAGTTGTTGGAAGACTCGCCTTCTTCTTGATCGTCTACCTCGCTCTCGGTTTCTCCTCCATGAGTGCTCACAGCCTCCTCTGTCCCTGCATTAGAAGTAGTATCTGGCTCCCCGTCCTCCAGGATAGGAACTGAAAATGAAAAAAGAAAAGAAAAAAAAAATGAAGGGCATCAAGGAAATATAATTTCAATAAACAGAAAAACCTTTATTCTACATATAACAGACATTTCAGTTCAAAATCGGAAGATTATTTTGGGTGACTCATAAATGGGGTTTATACCCTATGTATCTCAACAAAACACCTAAATATGGACGCCTTGGAATAGGGCACATGTTTAACAATAAAGAAAACTATGAAACAATCATCTGAAATTCGTTATACATTTTTTTCTATACTGAAATATCAACCTCAAACATATGAAATGTTGCAGGCATCTGAAACTCTGACATGTCTGATATAAATTCATATGAAGATGAGAAATGAGGTATTTGAAAGCAGTTATTTTAAAAGCAGCTTCATCCATATGGTACCCACCTCCGTCGATGCTGTCCAGCATTTGACCCATCAAAGCAGCGGAGAGTGAATCTGAAGGCATCTTCATCTTCTCATAATCGACACGAGAAGGCCGGTCAGGGTCATAACAAGACCACTGGATGTCTCTCTCAGAAGGGTCCCCCCCTTTCAGATCGGGTGGCTGCATGCCTTTTATCCCTGACAGAAAGAAAAAGAAAAAATGAAACCAAACAAAATAATTCATGACCATATTATAAAAATAGTATATGTGGGAAAAGCATAAACTTTACTTGACAATTCCTTAAGTCTGCTCACTGTCTTTCCTTATGTTAGTATGTATTAAAATTATACAGAATAATATCAGATATAGTGTAACAAGTTTAAACATATGGATGAACATTTTCATCAGAGAGGTGAGACTCACCAAGAATAACCTCTGTCCCACAGTAGTCACAAGCAGCTTGTTCCAGGTCTGTGAGGTAATCAGAATCGTCCTTTTGGCCGCTCCCTGTTTTGTACCGCGCATCTATGTCCTGACGCTGAAAAAAGAAAGGAGGAAAAACTATATTCAAAGAAAAAAAACAATAAATTCGATAGAAATAAACAATAAGAAAGGAATTTTTTAAAGTCATTAAATTTAATTAATATACTTAAAAACAAACACAGAAGACAAAAAGTGTAAGGAAATGATGATTTCAAACATACCTTCCGCTTGGCATCTTGGGAATAATAGGTTAATTTGCTTTTGCACCCCTCGCCATCCCTTTTTTGTCCCCCGTTAGCATTAACGTAATCTGAAAAGAAAGGAGACATAAACTGTCACAAAAAATGAAAATTAAATAAAAAAAACTATCTGAAAGTAAGATGTGGGATGA
This sequence comes from Acholoe squamosa, assembly GCA_949317995.1. Lineage (NCBI taxonomy): Eukaryota > Metazoa > Annelida > Polychaeta > Phyllodocida > Polynoidae > Acholoe > Acholoe squamosa. The sequence continues at coordinate 4,202,055 of OX439040.1, forward strand.
AAATACATAAGGAACAGAAACAACAAAGAAATAATATTTGATATCATATATGGTATTCAGAGCTAAAAAGATAAGTCCAAATGATTATATAAAAAAAAATAACAAAATAAATTGTACGTTTTAACTTACCTGCGAGTTCTTCCCATGCAAGCTTTTTTAGGGTGACTCCATCAGCATACGACTTAAATTTTCCTTTGAGAACAGGTTTTAGGTGGTTAGCGCCATGGACTAATGCACGAGTTTCATCAGGTTGCCAGTGGAGTGATTTTTTCCTAGGTGACTTGGACTTCCCTTTGCTTTTAGGTTGGGAGGTTGAGGAGTCCTCGGATAAGCACTTATCGACTTCTTCTTCCTCTGAGGGGCGAGACTTTGAAGATATGTTCCCTGAGGAGGGAAACTGACCTGTTCCCCCTTGAGAAATAGCCCTCAGTAAAGAGGCTGCTATAGCATCAAAGTCACCAGAAGAGGCAGGGAAATAAGTGGGATCCTTGTCTGAGTCTTTATCCTGGGAACGAGATAACCGAGGAGCAGGAGCAAGAAAGTCGCCATGGGACGGGTGTTCTGAGCTGGGGGCCTTCCCCTTTTGCCTCTTGGACGAAATGTCTTTTTTGTTCTGATTCATAGCTCTACAAAGGAGGGAAGTCATGTACGATATGGCCTGTTGGCCTCCATCCCCTTCGAACATCTCGGGGGAGAGGAAATCCCCATCTTCCTCTTCTCCCTGAAAAAAAGAGAAAGAATGAACTCTGAGTGATTGTGAAAGAACAGTAAAACAGAAATTCCTTAGTAATTTAAATTCACCTAAGAAGAGTGCTTTTTAATTAAATATACGACCTTGGAGACGAGATAACATATGATGTCCAACAAGAACATGAAGACTGACATGCCTGCTGGAAAACTCGCGTTGAATATAAAAAAAATAAAAGCCTTTCCCTCTACTTCAGAACCGGTACAAAAAAAAACAAAACAGACAGGACATAGCAAGTTCGTAGTTAGAACAGGCTTTAAAGTAAGAAAGAAAGAGATGTGAACACCCAGGACGAAAAAGAGTTAAGCTCTACTTCTTCTGTTAGACATAGCTTGACTTAAAACCCCTGTTTTGAATTAAAATCATCGATTAACTTACCTCGAAAGAAGACATCGTGCTTGGGTAAGGTTTTTTTGCAAATGGCGACCGAAAGGGATTTTCCGCATGTACATGACGTCAGACCACGTGACATACGGGAACCCCGAGGATACCCATGGGGTTTCCCCGGTATTTAAGGTATGTGAGACAACATACGGACACATATATAAAGATAGGGAGGGAACATACGGACGTCCGTATGTGTACCCCCGTATGTGTCCGTATGTTAGGAAATAAAGCTGAAAATATATGGACGGGTGCCGGAACACTTTTTTGTAATGTATTTATTTATTGTCCGCCATAAATCCCTATTTAAGAGTCCGTATATAACTATATTTTTAAACATAAGGAAAGACAGGCCCCAAGAAATGTGTTGTGTCTTTGACAATAAATATAAGAATAATAATATATAAATCAAACTTGTTACAGATCATACAGCAATTTGCTATGGTGCAGACAGTACAACATGGTATATTACTGGGATATGGTTTTCACAGTTTATCCCTTCCCCTCTTCCTAGATATCACTTATCATGCTGAGGGATAGCTCACTATACACAGCATATGGCGTTAGTTTGAGATGGTCGATCTCTCTTGCTGGACAAATAAACTTTTCAGTTGATCAGTGTTGCTCACCTTATCTATCCTAACATTGACTCAAATACTAACCCTTCCCCTCACCCTAACCCTAGACTTGGGTTGAATTGGAGTTAGGTTTAGCTTTATTATTAGTGGAAGTTTTGGGCACAGGTTATAGGATTTTAGGATTTGTTATGAGGATGTGATAGTGTCGGGATTGTTGTAAAAATTAGTGTTAGACTTGGATTCAGGATATGGGTTAAGGTTAGGTCTAGGGTTGATTTTAGGCTAAGAGTTTCAATTCCCTGCACAGCTAAAGTGTGATAGTAGGGTTATAATTGGGCTAAGGCTCAGATTTTAGATTAGGACTTAGATTAGGTTTAGGGTCAGGGTTAAGCATGACTGAATATCAGTCGCAATTGTAATTGTGGGAGTTAATTCAGGAAAAGCGCTTTTATATGTCTCTTTCTTGGTGGGTGCACTCACGCTCTACTCCAGAAATCCCAATGCAGTGCTCAGTGGCTGTCGCCAGGCAGTCACTCATAGAGTCTAGCGTTACACATGGCATTAGTATAAAGATTTTTTTGTGGTTTATAGTATAACTATAAATAACAACACAACTAAAGTTCCAACTTGGTTTCTAAATGTGGCGTTTTATTTTGAAGAAAATGAACCAACAGTTTCGGCATTATGAGGCCTTCATCAGGATAAAGATTAGGATTAAAGTTTAGGTTAATGTCAGGATCAGGGTCAGGGATTTAATGAGCATTACTCTAGAGGTACAGATACGTTTAAAAATAGGGTAGGGGGTTAAACACCATCCTCTGAGGAGTAATCTGGACTGTTTTGGTGTGTGGTGCCATCCACTGAGTAGCTGATGAATCAAGAATGGATAGCATATTTTCACCAGGAAGGGCTGGTGAAAATTGTTTTCATTGGGTCCACTCTGTGAAAAATCAGTGATCAATGCAGCTCAGAGAATTCTTTTGTATAATATTCTCCCTGCAGTGAATAAATTGTAGAGGGGATATAAACTGCTAGGGTGAAGGAGGAATATAGTTATAAATAGAATGTAGAAGAGAGAGAATAATTAGCCCAGTGAAGAAATTTTATTTGTTACAAACTCATGAATTTGAGCTCAAGAAAGGTTTCTCATGTCGAAGCAGGAGAGAATACCTTCATACAGGAGAACTGGAGGCTGTTGCAAAAAGAATCGAATTGGAATCTCACTGTCGTAACTCACCTTCTAGTTCCTGGCTCATCTGCTGATCAGAACCAGCTTCTCAACTTACACTCAGAATCAATCCTCTTAGTGTGAGTCATACTGGGAAGCATTCCCCAATTCAAGACCACTTCAGAACCACTTCTATAACCAATTTCCTTACTGTAAAACAAGGGAGACGTCATTGCCTGATGGTAGTCAGTTCCCATTTGGGAATAGCACCTCCGATACAATGAATTTTATTTTCATGGTGCAGGGAGAACTCTATGAAAACATTTTCTTTGAAAGGACCTGTGAAATTATTTTCATATGAGACCACACGATGAAATATTCACTGGGTAGATTAAAGTTTTTCATATGGGAGGAGTCGCTGAAAATATTTTCATGGTGGAAAGAAGATTTTTATGAGTACTCACTGAAAATATTTTCATGAATGGAACTCTATGAAAATATTTTCATTGGAAGGGCCCATGAAATCATTTTCATACAAGACCACACAATGAAATATTCTCTGGGTAGATGAAAGATTTTCATACCGAAGGAGTCGCTGAATATACTTTCATGGCGGAGGGTGGATTTTCAAATGAGCCCTAACTGACAATGTGTAAGTGTATGAAAACATAAAATATATTTGTACTGTATGTATGTATATATACAAACACATGTATATACATCCAGGTATGTAGTCTGGTCTTCTGAAAGAACAGAGGGAGAAAAGGGGGAGAGGCAGGAAAAAAGGACAGGAAGGGAGAAAAGTGGGTACGGCTGAGAACATGAAGGGAGGTACTTATATTTTAGAGAGACTGGAGAGAAGGTTGTAAAGGAGGGGGAGAAGAGGGGAGGAAACTAGAGGTGGGAGGGAAGGGGATGGAGTAGGCAGAGGAGGAATAAGGAGACATGGGAAAGATGGAGAAGGGAAGGGAGGAAACGGGGAAGGAGGGAGAAGGAGGAATTAAAGGGACAGGAGTAGAGGGAAAAGCTAAGGAGGGACGAGAAGGGGAAGAAAGGAGAGAGGAGGAGGGGAGACAGGACTGGATGGCAAGGAGCAGAGGAGAAATAACATTTTCTTTGGGTAGCATACAATGAAAACTTTCGTACGAGTGTAGATCATAGAAAACTAGGCATGGTGCAGATGAGATCAGACTTAATTCTCGGCCCAGGCCCTAATGGTCAAGATGGCGGCAATTGGGTAAACAGCGCACCGGGGCAGCAGAGGAGAAAATCCACTTGAAACCAGCGTCAAACTCAACCCCAAGTTGTCAAACTCGTCACAAAACACTATAAAGGTCTAGTGTCCAAATTGATATAGGATACTTGTCAAACTACCTTCACTTCGTCCAAAGATTTCGCCATGAGCAGCCGGGCTAAACGAGGAAAGGACGATCTACTTCGCGGAGATGCGTCTATATTAGATATAATTGCAGCAGTAAACGGCCTGGGAAAGAGAGTAGCGGACAATGAGAGAAGCATAACTGGAATCATGGAGACACTGGAGGGGGTACAGGATACCATGACAACAGTAAAAACTAGCTCTGAAACAACTACCACTACTATGGAGGCTCTACAAGTAAAATTGGACACAAGTGAAGGGACTCTTAGAGGCCTCACAGAAGGACTCACAACGGCCCAGACCGCCCTGACCAGACAACTACAGATATCGAGCGCCCAGACGGCAAGGGTTAATACACACGAGTCTGCGCTGAAGAAAATCGAGCTGGAGTATAAAAAACGAGTCATCAGAATAGAAGGAGTTATAGAAAGAGATGGTGAGCATCTTCCCCATAAAGTGGGCAAACTATTTAATGATGTAAATGTCGCATTCACATTTGACATGCTGGAATCTGTGACTCGAGTCGGCCAACCGGCTGATGTAAACACGAGAATTCAAGATGGCGGCGCCCATGGCCACGAGAGGATACGAAGCATAAGAGTGGTGTTTGTCAAACCATTATTCAAATCTGCCCTTATGAAAGCCTTAAAAAATCTGAAAAACAACAAAGATTGGGAGTCAGTCTCAATAGGAGACGAGCTTGACGAATATGAGAGGCGCAGGTTTTTGGATCTACGCTCAATGTACTTTCTGGCAAAGGCTAAGGGGTACAACTGCAAACTGAGACAACGTGCGATCATATTACAAGACAAGACCTATGGCCATCACATGCTAAATCGACTTCCCTTCAAGGATTTGAATATGGAACTTGCCACCTCAGCAGATTGTAAAGATGGACTCATGTTCCGCTCACCACACCACAGGTTTTCTAACTTACACATGAGACAATTAGTAGTAGATGGAATCTCATTTAACTCAGTGGAACAAGCCTTTCAGGCCACCAAAGCTAGTATGTGTGGTCAACCTGAAATCAAGGAATCTATCATGCAATTGTCTTGTCCATACAAGATTATGGAGGAGGGGAAGAAGGTCAAGACTACGATAAACTGGGCTAAGAGTGCAGAGGCACTCATGTATAAGTTAAATTATATAAAATTCTCCGAACCAGATCTGAAGGAATTTCTACAGTCCACCACTGGTAGGCATCTGTATGAGAGTAGTTTCCACCCTGAATGGGGATGTGGGTACCACCTAGGCCAAGGAGACAAATGCTATCAGGAAAATGTCAGAGGAAAAAATCTGCAGGGAAAGGTACTGGAAAGGGTACGAAGAGATCAAGTAATGGATATGGATAACGACGCTGAAGAAGAAAATGCCGTGGCTGAAGACGAGGCAGAAAAAAAGGAAGAAACCCCACTAGGGCAACAACAACAACAAGAGGAAGAAATAGCACCTAATGGTACAGTGGAAAAATAATAAACTGTATTGCAACGTCAGACTCTATAACTTTCATATTTAATATTGCATAATATTATGTAACCATGTCAAGATGTAACGGATGTATTTAAGTATGGGGTAGCACTTTTTGGCATGATTTGCTATTTGTGTTATAACAACTTGGAACTAAAATGGGGAACACTTATGTCATATAACATGGGTCATGGGATTCCTCACCTGTATGCTCCTGTATGCTTATATCCTTGTAAGCACATGGGAGACCAGAAGAGTCGTATTCCTATGTGGAAGGGGGGTATATGGGTTTGTATTAGGGTATTCCAATGTCTAATACTTGTTTGTGTATCCCAGTGTCTAATATTTATGCATATCACTGTATGGGTTTGTGGTACTAATATAAACTGTTGGAGATTGTCAAACTCTATCGACGTAGAAAATACCGGTACTGGTTCCATTAACTATGGTTTACTACAGCCTGCACATTGCAAACTGTTGGGGCATTTGCTCGAGCTGATCTGCCGGTGTAGGTGGTATGAACTGTATTGGTATAGGTGGCTTATACAAGATTGGCTACTTGAGCTAGAAATTAAAAGAACCCGTTTTAATGGCAAATAGAGATAATATAAAATTTGATAAAGGTTTTTCTATTGTGCACCTTAATGCAAGGAGTATTAGAAACAAAATTAATACTTTAAAAGCGGAACTGGATGGTAAATCAATAGATGTTGTTCTGTTCTCAGAAACATGGTTAAACTGTACCGACGCGGATGGCTCTTATAGCTTTCCTCGTTATAACTTATTCAGGCAAGACAGAATAAGTATTTATAGGGGGGGAGGTCTGTGCGCACATGTAGACGAAGGAGTGTCTTGTTCAATAGATAAATACAAAGAATTAAACAGATGTAACGAAAATATAGAAATACAATGGCTACTCTCTGTTAAGGGTAGTAATAAGAGGTCAATAATAGTCAATGTGTATAGGCCACCAGGTGGTAGTCTAGTAACCTTTTGTGACACGATCAAAGCTCTATTTTTGCAAGTAAATGACATTGAATCATATGATATATATATTCTAGGAGATTTCAATGTCAACACTTTAGTAAATAGTGCTGAGAAGGATCTTCTCTATGAAACTTTTGATCAATTTAATCTCAAACAAATTGTAAATGCAGTTACAACAACTTCTGGCACTAATACCTGTATTGATCTTATTTTCACCAATATTAATGATATTCTTTCATCTGGTCCCCTGAATATTCATGCAAGTGATCATCTACCGGTACACATTGTGAAAAAAACAGAGAAAGTCAAACATAGATATAGAAGTTTTTGTGGCAGGTCTTATCTGAATTTTGACATGGCGAAATTTTTAGTTGACATTGAGAATTGTGACTGGACGTACTTTGATAATACAAATTGTCCCAGTGAGTGTTGGGATATTTATGTAAATATGTTAAAAAGGATGCTAGATGTACAATGCCCTGTTAAAACTTTCAGAGTGCTCGACAAACCAGCCCCATGGTTGTCAAATTTCTTATTAGAAAGAATTAACGATAAGAATGCTGTTTTGTTACAAGCAAGGCGATCTACTAGCATTATAGACTGGCATAATGCCAGGATTTTACGTAATACTGTGAACAATGAAGTTGACCAAGCTAAAATTGATTATTTTTCAAATTTAAGCGAAGCCAAAAAAAATGATTCCAAAGAATTCTGGTCAGTACTCAAGGATGTTTTACCATCGAACAAATGTCAATCAAAGAGTATAAATTTAGTGGATGATCATGGAGCTTGTGTCGACAAAGAGATGACATCATCCTTTATTAATACCTTTTTTGCAGAAATTGGACCTAAACTAGCGTCACATCACAACCAACCTTTTGAATTTAAAGGCAATAGATGTTTAGAAGATATGCAAGATTTTAATTTCACTGATGATATGATTATAACTGCTGTCAGGGAACTCGATGTCACTAAGTCTTCTGCCATTGAATATTTACCTACTAATCTATTTAAAAAGGCTGTGCTAGAAAATCCATCCAGATTTGTAAAGATTATTAAATTGTGTGTTTATACCGGTACGATACCAGATGTATGGAAGATAGCCACTGTCACTCCACTTCCCAAGGGGGGGGATCCCACCAATGTATCAAATTTTCGACCAATTAGTGTTTTACCTGTACCAGGCAAAGTATTGGAGCGCCTCATGCATACTGGTATATCCAAGCACTTAGATGCAAATAATATTCTCTCAAAAAAACAAGGCGGTTATCAAAAATGTAAATCTACTTTAGATTCAATTAGTTCCTTGGTAGATGAAATTTTAGAAAATAGAAATTCTGGCAATATCACATTAGCAGCCTTCATTGATATAAAGAAGGCATTCGATTCTGTAAATTACGTAATATTACTTAATAAATTAGAACAATATGGGATTCGAAATAGAAATTTAACGCTGATTGAAAACTACCTGACTTGTCGACACCAGTGTTCCATTGCTAACAATACTAAGTCTGACCTAGCTGCCCTACATTGTGGAGTACCCCAGGGCTCAATATTGGGTCCGTTATTCTTTTTATTATATATAAATGATTGTATAAATTATGACGATGACCATAGCACGTTACTTTATGCAGATGACTCAGTGTTGTATGTCTCAGGCAAAGACTTTAATATGTTATGTACCCGTCTCACCAATGCTTTAGGTATTTTTTCAAATTGGGCAAGTATTAATAAACTCACGATTAATGAGGCCAAAACTAAGGTTATGACTTTTGCATCAGGAGCAAGGCTGAAGAGACTACCTAGGCCAGATATCAGGTTGAATGGTAAAAAACTGAAGTCTGTTATTTCTTATAAGTATTTAGGTGTTACCCTTGATGAACAATTAAATTTTAATATACATGTCCGTAATATGATAAAAAATCTAAGGTTTAAAGCTTGCATATTGTATAGAGCAAGGAAATACATGTTCATGGATTCTCTCTTGCGAGTTTATAAAGCACACATGCTTCCTATTTTTGACTACTGTGACCCCCTATATGGAGGAGCCAAAGTAACCTTATTAGAACAGCTACAGCGTATACAAAATAGATGTTTAAAGGTGTGTCTCAGAAAACATATACTCACTCCCACTGACACAGTGCATAGAGATGCAGGTCTGCCTAAATTACATTACAGAAGATCACATCATATAGAAATCATGGCCTTCAAACGCTCTAAGGATCAGAAATTCGTAAAACCCTTTATTAGAACTACACGGTTAAATCAAGCACCAGTTTTGAAATATGACATAATCAAATTAAAAGCATATGAAAGTAGTCCCAAGGTTCAATGTGCACAAGCCTGGAATAAATTAGAGGCTGATATAAGAAATACTGTAGAACTGGATGCATTTAAAAAAGCTTCTAGAGCCAGATGGTATAGCCAAGTTTGAAACCCTTCTGTATATAATTGCTGTATCTCCTTGAAACTTGTGAGCAGCACATGTGATACATAATGCAACATATAAGACACAGTTTGGGTAGGGGATGGGGGGAAGGGGAGGGTCATGTGAATTATTCGTTACATAACGAATTGAATAAGGTTATTTAAATATTTATTGTTCTCTGCCATTCTTGCATAAGGCTAACTGTTATATTGGTTATCTGGCATAGTCAAACTGTTTATTTACATATAAGGTTAATGCCATAACAACAGCTTGCTGATGGCATAGCCTTCGTCAATATTGTCCACATATGACAAGCAAAGGAATGTAATATTGTAGACATAACCTCATATATATTGGTGTATTATTTTTTTTTTTTTTTTTTTTTTTTTCTCACTATGTGTGTTTACTAAAATCGTTGTCAAACGCCGACTACTAAGGGCAATAAAGATGAAATTTGTTCAAAAAAAAAAGAACAGAAAGCTTTTCATATGAGTCCTCTCCCATAGTATACAGGTGACTGGGGTGCTATTTCCACCTATGCTGCATCCATAATGTATACGTTCCACACTGACATTCTGCCCTCCCATGAAGGCAGGAGAGCTCAAACATACCCCAGCCAGCACGATCTGCAAATATGGGGCTTAGTGCAGGGGGTTATAAGACCCCTTCTCCTAGTACATGTCACAGATTATAGTGAACTGGGCTAGCCCACGTGGGCCCCAGCTGGCTTCCCTGACATTTACCAGCATTTACCCATCTGGGCCAGGCCCAAAGGCCCGGAGAAATCCCATCTGGGGCCCATGTGGTTGTGCTGGCTGGGACATTACGGGGGGATTGCTGGTAACCCTTTTGATGAATTGGCAAGAGGCATGAATACACTAGCAGGTCCTAAAGTTCTAACAGGTACTAACTGCAGTGCAGCATGTTGGGAAGCTTATTAGAGGTCTGGCCTCAGATTTCTTTACAATTGCACACAATCATTAAAATTCGAAGCTGTCTCCTAGTTTTGAAACTAATCAGGAATAATGATTGAAGACTGTTCAAAAGGTAGTATAAGTATGGAAAACCTTGGTACCAAAGGCTTCAATACAGCATTACTTGTTTGTATTGTCCTGAGTTGACAGCCACAGGGGGATTCCCTGAATGCTGCTTTGAACAGAGATGACAGATTGGTCCCGGAGCATATACATTCTTCTGTTGTTACTACCAGTTTTACCAATTACCCATAAAAACAATGCCCTTAAAATCATTCAGGGTAAAATACCCTTAACCTACATGAACCAAATTTTGCAATTAAGACTCATGAAATCTTTTTTTTTTCAATTAAGAACAACCTTTGGATAACCTTTAAATAATTGAGTAAAATAGGTCCACTTTCACTTTTCACACCTCCTTAAAACCCGTTTGTTGTGTTATTTCACCTGCTGAGAGATAAATGATGCCTTGAAGGTCATCTCCGGAAGTTCTGATTTGTTAAGTGGTCTTTTAACTAGAACAGTGCATCTATGTGAATATAAATAGACAAAATGAGCTGCTCACTTGTAGGCTGGAGCAGGTAGGTAGTGATATAAAGTGATAATTCTGTAGTCAGATATAGGAAAAGATTTGATTTTTAGAGAAACAGCAGCACAGGGAGGGATTCTGAATTTGTTACTAAAGCATTTATCTTGTCACATTAATTGGTGCTTGAAATTTGCTACCATAGCAGTCTAAGTGGCATTTACAACATGATGCCAGCATTCTATGAATAGAAGTACAGGTCTTCACTAAAACATCTCCTTTTATTAGAAGAAGGATGGAGTCCTGAAAATGCATTTCACATGTTTCTCCATAAATGTTATTCAACACATGAGCACTGCCCTTCATGGCAGGTTGCTGGTACACTTTACTAAACCATAGGAGTTGGGTACCGTCTGACGTGGCGGGTGAGTCGAGTCGTCGGACGTTCCTCAGGTTCCGGATAGGTGGCAGCACCGATCCGGGTCTGTGGGGACATCTGACGACGAACACCTGGGTCCGTATATAAAGCCCAGGGCTCAGCCGCTACGTCAGAGGCCCTTCTGGCCTCCACACTATGTAAACCACTGTCTTTTAATATTAGCTGCCTCTTTGATATCATCCGGCAGCCGTGAGTGTGCATTAAGTAATAAACCTAACCGTTGGCATACACTTGGAATACTGTCTTACTCTTTCTTTCCGAACCGTAAGACCCGAACCCCCCAGGTCCGTAAGGCCACAAACCCTTACACTGGTGCCGTGACCAGTTAATTCTGGTGTATAGCCCGGACGTTATAACGTCCGAACGGCTAGTACATGGGTTAGACACCCTTAGGGAAGCTAACCCAGCAGGGCAATCACTTGCCCAAGAGAATGGAAATGGATCGCTAATGCTCCAAGCCCATTCGGACTCACAAGATGCGGAATCAGCATCTTGGAGAGATCCCGGACCCCACTATAATGATAGTGAGGAGAATCTGCCAGACTCTGTACGACGCGAACAGTCCATACAGAGACATAGTAACTTAATAGGCCAGCAATCAATTGTTGACGAATTATGTGATTCGATGTTCAAAGTCGGTGGTAGTACTAACCCAGAACATCCGGCACCAATGCGAAAAAGGGTAACATTCGGAGAACTACCTTATAGGTTACCCAGGCCCGAATTACCAATATTAGATTATAGCGCTATAGATGGCGACTTAACCTATGCGGTACCGGAAGGTGAAGAATTAAAACGACCGGATGTCCTGTTGTTGAATGAAACTTATGTAACTTTGAACGAGAATTTAAATACCTTGGTCAAAGCTAAGGATGAAGTATTCCATGAAAAACTTCAGATGGAAGAGGACCTAACTGGCATGCGAAAGGAATTCGAAGCCAGAAGGAGCGAGTACATGAAAGAACTCGAGAATGAAGAACTAAAACTTCAATCTATGAGAGAATCATTCAATAAAGAATATGATAATAGGCACATTCGTATCCAAACATACATAGATACGAACGACCAACTAAACCTTGATAAGACAAAATTCGAATCCGAAATTCGCCATTATCAGGATGAGTTGGATAAATTGAAACTTCAGTGCAGTAAACAAGCTGAAGACAATGAAACCATCCGGGTAGGCATCATAGCTTACAACAAACAACTGGAGGAGGATAGACAGAAACTCACAAATGAGCTTCAGGAATTGCAGGCCACTGCAATAACTCTAGATAAATATGTAGAAGCAGCCCAGTTAACTATAGGTAATATAGACCCAGCTGTGGTATCTACAATGTTGGGAAAGACATCTAAAGATGCAACCCCAATTAGATACAGCCCATTCGTTGATGATGGGGCTGACAAGAATGTGGTATCCGGAATCTATAAGAAACCGGATAATGCTGCAGTAAATGGAACCGCATCTAAACCAGTAATTCCAATGCTGGATACGATAGGTCCGGCACCACCTATACCAGATTTGAGTCACAAAATCAAAGCGACTCACGATGGCGCTACAGGGAATAATAATAATACACCCGTGGCACAACCAAGAGCACCCGGACCAATGAGGCATATGTTGACACCACCTTCATATTTCCCCCAACCCGGCCACAGTACACCAGCAGTACCAAGATTACCGAATCCAACCCTAGGTTCTGGTAATGGTCCTACTGATGGACGTTTTCCGAGACCAAATCCGCCACGAAACAATATTAATGGCGGTACGTATCAACCGAGAACATCGTCCTATGGATATAGAAATAATTATAATCCATCGGGAAGTGGCAATTATCAGAATGGTAATAGCTATAACCAGGGATGGAATCAAAATGATTCTTACCCTAGATACGCTTCTTCTGGAAACACCGTTCACAATAGTGGATGCCCTGGTGGTTCATCTGGAGGCTATAATAATAATGGTCCACCAGGAGGAAACCCTCCAGGCGGCCCAGGAGGATCCGGATTCGGAGGATCAGGATCAGGAGGAGATGGCAGGAAACCTAACAGGAGAACTTCTATGCCTGCAGGGATGCAAACCATCTTTGATAGAAGCCAATGTATACAAAACCTTGGCATTGACTGCTACCGAAAGGGAGCGGACGGCATGGAAGTCATGAACTGGAGCATGCGAGAAGCAGATAGACTACGCGGATGTAATAATCCGGCACGTAGACAGGCACGGATACCCCCTCCATATGATTCTAATGATCCATGGAAGGACAGGTACCAAGCTTTTGTCGACGAAGTCAATTGTAGTGGATGGACAAAAGAAGAAGCTCTGCCATATTTGATTTGTTGGTTAAATAAAGGCGGAAAAGTAGCTCTCAACCAATGGAGAGCAGCTTACGGAATATATGGTACCTATGATCAATTGGTCGAATGTGCCGCATACCTTTTCGGATCAATCGTTAGAGAAGATCCGTGGGTAAGCTTTAAGAAGAGAACACAAAAACCTAAAGAATCACACAAAGTCTTTGGTTTTGAGCTACAAGACTTGCTTTCGAAAGCACGTCCAAATTGGGCTCATGATGATGATTGTTATCTACAAGAATTGTTCATACAATTCTATAGTGGATTGCGAGATCCGGATCATAAGCAAGTGGTGTGGGACTCCTGGAAAGATGACACTTCATTCAGTGATCTGTTCATAGCAATTGATGGACATGACATGAAGAAACGTTTGGTAGGTCTTGGACCTAGTCCAGTAAGAGCAGCTCCTTTCCAATACGGGGGTACACCTGCTCCAGTATACGATACTTCCCAATTAGCTCCGGTTGAATCGAATGAAGTTAATGAGGAAGATGAATATATCTCCGATGAAAACGGAGAATATATTGGTTCAGTCCATGTGGCCGGAAAGTATTACCGACAAAAGCGGTATAGGAAGGTACATTCGAGAGGGAGAGGAGGATCTGTTGCTGGTAAAACAGCTTCCGGATCAACTCAACATGGTAGTGCAGCCTCTACGGCGAACTCAACTGTAGCAGCCACAGTTGCTCCGACTAACATGATGGAAACATTAATAGCCGGATTAACAGAAGCTCTAAGGAGACCAAGAGTTGATAAATCTCAAAGGAGATGTTTCAGATGTCAGAAACTGGGGCATTTTGCTCCCGAATGTATGGCTGAAAAGCCTGTTCCACGTAAACAGGAGAGTGTCTCTGGGATAAGTACAGAGGAAAACTAGACAGGGATCTCCCGAGGGGCAAAGAAGGGGATCCCAGTGACAAATCTTGCCATAATATCACCATCCGTGACGATAGTTCGCATTTAGTAACAAGATCGCCTAACACCGAGGTGGTTGTAGACACCCGGAAGGTTAGGGAAGCTGATATAACAGGTGCCACGGGCGCACTGGGGAAACCCAATATCAGTAACGAGGCAGGCGGCTATGAATTAGCCAAGGTCTGTGGTGCCCACCTGCCCCCGGGTCATCCTTGTCTTGAATTCTTGAAAAGATGTGGATCGACTCCTGGTGTGAAAAATGATGTTCCGATTGTCACGGACATACCCTCTGTTCTAAACGGAAGGCGGTGGTATGTTTGCCTCACTGTTAACGGAAGATCTGCCGAATTCCTTGTGGATACGGGAGCTAGCCACTCTTGTATCTCCAGGGGGTTCTACGATCTTATACCGGATGAACATGAGACTCTCAAATCGGGAGGAAGTGCTCAGACGGCCGACGGCAGTACCTTGCAAACGTATGGTAGAACTTGTGTGAAACTACAGTTGGATGGTATCCATGACTATGTCATGAGCACCACCGTTGCGGATATAGCAGATGAGGGTATACTCGGGTTGGATTTCGCATCCCTGTATGGTGCCGTGTTGGAACCCCAAACAGGAGTGTTGAGTGTGAGATACCCGTATCCCGTGAAAGTTAGATGTGTACTGAGACAAGTGAGCAGTATGGCTAGTGTGGCACACACTGTGCGAATCCCTCCAGGAGTAGCCTGTGATGTGCTTGTAAGAAGTGATCCTGCAATGCGTAATAAGCCTGCAGTGATAGAACCGGATGTAGTTACGTTATCAAGTATCGGATTAAATTCTGTGGACACGATAGTAGCGAATGCATCCTGGTCGGTAGTACCTGTCTCCAATACTGGAAACACTACTATCTACTTGAAAAAGGGACAAGTTTTTGGAAATGTGACCCTTTTGGAAACTGTAACGGATAGTAAGCTAAGCTTACAGAAGGTAACAGGGGATGATGAAATTTCGGAAGACTTATTTAAGTTGTATGAAGAAACTTCATTAGAGGATCCGGAACACCGGAAAGAGTTCTATGATATGCTCTGTCAGTATCATACTGCCTTTGCCAAACCTGGTGAAAAACTAGGTACAACAAATAAAGTATTACATAAAATAGATACTGGAGATGCCGAACCCTTTAAGATACCGTATAGACGGTTACCCTTAGCAAAAAAGAGAGTAGCTGAGGATGAAATAAATAAGATGTTGGAACAGGATGTAATAGTCCCTTCCAATAGTCCATGGAGTAGTCCTGTGTGTATGGTAACAAAAAAAGACGGTACTATCCGTTTCTGCATAGACTACAGGAAGTTGAATGGAATAACGAAAAAGAATTCGTATCCATTACCGAGAATAGATGAAACCATTGACTCCTTAGGGGGAAACAGTTGGTTTTGTACCCTAGACTTGCAATCAGGCTACTGGCAAGTGGGAATGAACCCTCCAGATATGGAGAAAACTGCATTTTCGAGTCATATTGGATTATTCCAATATAATGTAATGCCGTTTGGATTGTGCAATGCACCTGCAACATTTGAAGCAATGATGGAAACAATTCTAAGTGATTTATTGTGGAAAAGATGTCTTGTATATCTAGACGATGTCATTGTCTTCGGAAAAACATTCGAAGAATGTTCTAATAACCTGAAAATGGTACTAGAACGTATTATTTCTAATGGTCTCAAATTGAAACCTAAGAAATGCCACATGTTTAGAAAGTCCATAAATTATTTGGGCCGCATCATCAGTGATGAAGGAATAAAGGCTGATCCGGAAAAAATCGAATCAGTTACGAATTGGAATAGACCTAAAACACCCAAGGAAGTGAGGTCCTTTTTAGGATTCTGTTCCTATTACAGGGAATTTATTCCGAATTATTCTAGAGTCAGTTACCCATTACAAGCAATAGCTAACTGGACTCCAGGAAGTACCAAGGAAAAATTTCCTTGGACAAATGAACAGGAAAACGGTTTTCAAAAGCTAAAAGACCTGTTCACGAGTACTCCCGTATTGCAATATCCGAATGAGACGGATCATTTCATACTGGATACTGATGCTAGTAATGATAGCATTGGTGCAGCTCTCTCGCAAGTCCAAAATGGGAGAGAAGTACCAATTGCCTTTGCCAGCAACACACTGAGCAAGACTCAGCGCAATTACTGCACAACCAAAAGAGAGTTGTTAGCAGTAGTCGTATATACCAAGAAGTTCAAACATTTTCTATGGGGAACGAACTTTACTTTGCGTACGGATCATTCCTCTTTAAGGTGGCTACTGAACTTCCGAGATGCTGAAGGCATGTTAGGCCGATGGCTAGCCCATTTATCCGAATATGGGCTTGAACATCAACAGATTCAGCATAGACCCGGAGTTAAGCATTTAAATGCTGATGCTTTGTCTCGAATACCAATCCGGAAATGTGATAATCCGGATTGTACTGATTGTGGAGCTCATAGGGCAGTGTTAGCAGGGATTCGAAGACCATTCGTACCCCTAGTTGCCAGTATACTGGATTGGTCTATGGATCACATACGACATTTCCAGGAAGCTGACTCGATAACTGCGCAGCTACTGCAATTAGTACCAAAGGGTATACGTCCAGCTAGACCAGAGGTCTCTCTGGAAAATCGAGAAATGAGAAGGTTTCTTGCTCAATGGACCGAGCTTGAAGTCCGGAAAGGCGTGTTATACCGTTGGAAGCCATGTAATAATGGTGATAGAATCATGCAAGTGGTGATACCACATGCCATGAGACATGACATTATGTACTTCTGTCATGGACATCGGACCAGTGGTCATTTCGGAAGGAAACGCTCGCTAGCACGACTTTCCAAGAAATACTATTGGCCTGGCATGACACGGGACTTGCAAAGATGGGTAACCACCTGTCCGGATTGTTGTAAAAACAAACCCGGACCCGGGATGGGCAAACTTCCCCTATCCCAAGAACTTTTCGGAGTTAGATTCGCAAGAATCGGGGTAGATATTATTAGTGGATTTAATACAACCGCTAATGATAATACCTGTATGATGGTAGTGTGTGATTATTATACGAAATACACTAAAGTATTTCCACTACCGGACCACAAAGCAATTACTTGTGCCGAAGCTTTTGTAAAAGGTTGGGTACTAAGCTTCGGTGTACCATTAATGTTACACAGTGACCAAGGCAGAGAGTTCGAATCAAATCTCTGGCAGGGTATGTGCGAATACTTAGCTATTTGCAAGACTAGAACCAATCCGTATAGACCACAAAGTGACGGATTGGTGGAAAGGTTCAATAGAACCCTCATCCAAGTCCTAAAGTCACTCGTTAATGAACATATGGATGACTGGGATGAGCAATGTCATTTTGTGACACATGCTTATAATAGTACGGTACATTCAAGTACAAATTGTTCTCCGAACCTTTTAGTATTCGGAGAGGATTTGATAATGCCTGCTGACCTAGTTTTTGGAGTCGTAGGAATGGACCCTGAACTACCTTGCCATGTAGTTTTTGTGGAATGTTTAAGAGACAGATTTAGAAAAGCATATGAGTCTGTCCGAATTGATTTGGAGAAAAGTGCCAAATGGCAGAAAGTAGGATACGATACCGATCTAAAGCATCGGAAATTCCAATCCGGAGACAGAGTCCTCAGATTACATGAACCGCTTAGACACATAAAATTAGCGTCTAATTGGGACGGTCCCTTTACTATAACACAAATTATCAGTGATTGTACCGTAATTATTAAGTCTGACCTTGGTCGACTCTATAAGTCAAATGTGGCTAGACTAAGGAGATGGTCTGGGAGGGAGACCTCCACAGAAATGTATGGTGAAGGTTCCGAAAGGATCCTGAATCAGAATCGCATAATAGACCAGGTAAAGAACACTACAGTGAAGCGTGGTCATGGTAGACCCAAAAAGTGTTCCGAATCAGTGACACCCACGCCAACACCGATTAAGCGTGGGGGAGTTAAAAAAGTCTCGGCAGGTGAAGACAAAAAGAAGAGGAAAGGTGTTTCTAAGGCTAAGAAGCACCTAGAGAAAGCTCTTCAGACTGTCAGGTCCGATAAAGAACTATCCGAGAAGGGGAGATACGTTCGCCGCAGCCCCCGAATTGCCCAGAGGACTGCAGTGACCTAACCTGTATACACAACGAGTGTAATGTTTACATTTAGAGGAACGGATGACAACTGACCCTAAAGGCTTATTTGTCGCCCCCGCATGATGTACCAATGGGTAGTGGACGGATAATCCGGTGGATTTGCTTAAGCTTTCCATAATCTCCACTTAATTCCCCAGTCGAGTCATCAGGGTGAGCGATAATTACCTAAAAACAATCAGTTTGTTGATGTACCGCCTGTAGCACGTGCGTTTCCGCATGACGTCACCGTGTCCAGTCTCGGCTGACCTCTCGTGACCTCGCGGACCGCGGGGAAATGACGTCACGAAAGCTGGCCCGTCGCCATATTGTTTTTTGGTAGCGTTTGGGACAGTCGGGTCACCCCTTCTCTCTTAAATTCTACCATCTAGCAAACCCCTTGTGCGCCCTCAGAGTCTGTCTCTCAGCAGGCAGACTCCGCTTGTGTCGGCCCCGGCGCCGTAAAAGCCGGAAAAAGGAGTAGTTTACTCCCGTGGGCGATTCCCCAGTCATGGCTGAGGAATCCGTAGCTGCAGCCAAGCTATCCGGTGACCCGGATAAGCTGACTCCGTCCGCAGAAGCTTTTCCGGAAGCTTTGTCGCCTGTTACACAGGAAGAGAGCGAGATGATGGACGTGGAGGAACCCACGGATCGCTCGTTCGAGGAGAAGCTGGCTTCATTCTCACTAAATGAGCCAGAGAAACTATTATCTCCACTCCCGGCCGAGGGATCCGGAGCGACTGCGAGTGCTGAACCCGCAGCGACAGAGTCCGAAACTACCCAAGTTGACGGACAGAAGGATGAGTGGAAGCCAGCGGAGGCGGAGCCTTTTCCAGCTAGCTATGATGGTCGCTACCTGTATGTCCACCCGGAACTGCAGGCACAAGTGACCTACGCGGACGGGACACCAGTCAGGATGGACCCGAAAGTCAGGATAGCTATCGAGGGCGTCATGGCTCCCGAACAGCTGACCAGGATGCCTCCCGAGTGGCTTCGAGACTGGCCGTGGTTCCAACGGGGACTTATGGTGGACGCTGGTTTCCGTGAAACCGTGTACGCAGCTAACCGAGCCTTCGAGCTCGGAGCGTATCCGAAGCCTGACAAGTCCCTGTGGAACGTCAAGGCTACGAACATCAACTGGGTAGGCTGTGTCTGGGATACCGATGGCCAGACCTACCCACGCCCTAGTGCTATCCGGACGCCGTGCCGGACCACTAAGGAATTCCGGGAGGCCGCTGCTAACTTCGAGCAGTGGGATGACGGTTACTACATAACCGAACAGGAATTGGTGGATGTCCAGAACAATTCACTAATCGGATTGGACCGAGCTGCAGCCCTTCGGACGGTTATTGTCCGCCGTATGACTGCCAAACAGGAGGCACAGGAAGAGGCTAAGAGGGCCGCGGAAGCACCCGCACCTCCTATCCCCGACCTGAAGCTTGCCACCAGAAGCTCCGCCAGTGCTACATCAGCTACCGGCAGCACTACTACCCCAGTAGAAGCCACGACCTCCAGCACATCCGGAACCCAGGAACCGGAGGAAGACTGGAAGGTCAGTAAGAACCGACGATCCGCTGCTCGGAAGCTCAAGAATCTCCTGGATTCTGCGAGAGCCGAGCCGAAACCCAGCACCTCAACCACTGGTAGTACTGCCATGGAGGTTGAGTCGTCTGACGAGGAGTCGGTGCACGAATCCTCGGTTGAGTATGATGAGAAGGCCACTCCATCAACTCAAACCGAGGCCGAACGTTGGGCTAACGCCAAATCCGGATTCAAAACCCGGATCCCGACGTGTTTCTCCGACTGTGCATACGGAGTTAAGAAGGACGGCTCTACCCTCTATGCCTGTCCAGACTCAATCAATAAGAACGATGAGTCGGATGATGAAGATTGGATGCGTCTTTCAGACGAGGACCCCAATCCGAGCAAAGCCTATCGAAAGATGTGGCTTATGCTAAACCACACCGAAGGGTATTACACTTATACCCAGAGGAGGAAGCTGCGTTGGGCTTTAGAGAAGTGGTACGGCGACGATCAAAAGTCCTGTCCCTTCTCTATCTGCCAGGATGCGAGTGATGTCTCGATCCGGACCTGGAGTACTCCAGCCCGGTTCCAAAGGCATCTGGTAGAAGCCCACTTCCACCATCACCCTGTTTACATTTGTGATCCGAGTTATGGTAAGAAGGGCAAGAAGTGTACTACGAAGGTGCAATACAACCGACGTAGTGATCTGGCTAGACACCAGAAGAAATGCCACGCAGAAGGTTTGGACGGGGCACGGAAGCGCATCATGGAGCTTCATCAGGAACTCATGAAGGAGTTCGACAGCCTGAGCGAGGATGCTTGGTCTAAGATCCGACCAGGGGACCAAGTCCTCTGCGAAGTTCCGAAGACCAAGGATTCGAAACTCCGAGCAAAGATAGTCCTGACTCCTGGAAAGGGTAAACTGGACATGCACGAGTCTCTCTGGCAGAAATGCGAGGAATCCGGAAAGGATGCAAAGAGAGCTCGTGAAAGGAGCAGGAGAGATCAGAACCGTGGCGGCAACGGTAATGGTCAGAGCACGACTAAATCGAAAGTCAGAGCAGAGGACCGTTCCAGGTCCCCTCTGGCAAGGCACCCCGCAGAGCAGGCTCAGGGCACTCCGGTGTTCAAGAAGCCCGAACCTGCCGGATACGCTGGAGCCGTATCTAAACCTGGGAAAGTGAGTTCTCGAAACTTTCCGTCCTTAAACCAGGGACCTGGACCTGAGAGCCAGACCTTGGTGGTAGGAAAGGATGGTCGCCTTATGCCAAAGAAGACCACCGCATCTGCTGCCGCCGGATCTGCATCCGCTCCAGCCGCCCCACCAGTTACCTTTACCCAGGAGCAGTTAAACATGTACCTGCAAATGGGACTGAAACAGAATGTACCACCTGCCTTCTGTGTACCAACGACAGGTGTGTCCGGAAGTCCTAAACCCGGAAGTGGTCCACAGGCCGCCTCGACTCCTCCCAAGGCTGTCGCGGCACCTGAGAAACCAAAGGACGCTATTACCATTAAAACCGGTAATGCGGAAGTTTGGTTCGAGAAGTCTCGCCAAGGGGAGGCAGATGTCCAGAAGGCCATCTACACCCATTGGGAGAAGAGCGTTCGTGAGAAAGCGATCGAGTTTCATCAGGGTCTCCTAAACGAAACTCTGTTGTGTATGAAACAGGTGGGCGACGCTGAAAAGCAACGTCTAGAGACTCTCATCCGGGACGATGTGAAGGCCCAGGAGGAGGCTGCCGCAGCTGCCCAAGAAAAGGCAGCTATGGATGTACACGTGTTGGAAAAGCGTGTAAAGGAGGAGATCACTCGGAACACCAATCTGAACACTAAGTTCATGAGGGTGTTCGGAGTCGACTTGGACGAGTGGGACGGCACTCCCGAGTCGGCTTTAGCTCTTCTGAAGAAGAAGCATGCTAAGAAATCCGTTTAAAGCATGCTAGGGTTATTTCTTCCATAATTTTTTTTTTTTCCAACACCAAATGACCAGATATAGTGTTTGCGGAACCCTATAGGTCTGCGAATGTTTTATTCACTAGTGCATGAACACCTATGATATGTGTTCCGGGTTCCTTTGACCAGTCTATTATATAATTCAGGTTGTATAACATTTATTGCACCCTGAATAGCCTATTCGGATTTATAATTTCATCCATGAACAATCCGATAGTAGACTTGCTGCTGTGAGACGTATCCGGATGCCAGTTCCAGACTCCTGCTGTTACCCGTGCTAACCAATTACTAGGATGGACTTTACGATTTACCTCTACAACTCATCTGTACTCCCGAATGGACTTATATCAAATACTACTATTACTTCCGGATCAACCTATATCGGACTATTATTTTACTTATGTCAACTAAACTTAAAAAGGATTACGTTCTCTACACAGTTGACACATCCGGACTATTATTCTACAAATCTACACCATTCGGATATACTATAAACTTTAGCACTACTAGAGGATTGTGGGTAGCTGCCCCAAATCAACTACCGTGTTCACTCTATATAAAGGAACCATAAACTTTAGCACGTCCATCCCGTGGTTAGCTGACCACACCTACCTACTAGTACCCGGAGGATACAGCAGAAGACTTCAGCAGCATTTATAATTTCTGTATATTGTATATAATGTCATATTTCTATTTTTCTATAATATTATATGTATGTATATATCCACTAGATACATAT
The DNA here is from genome assembly GCA_949317995.1 of Acholoe squamosa. NCBI lineage: Eukaryota > Metazoa > Annelida > Polychaeta > Phyllodocida > Polynoidae > Acholoe > Acholoe squamosa. The sequence continues at coordinate 4,224,780 of OX439040.1, forward strand.
TATAATACGGGTACATAGACATTTCCTGATACGGATCTCTAATTACTATTAGTATTCATATTATAAGATCCGTTAAACTTCACCAGATAACACATATTATTGTCCTGCGAGACAAATTATATAATAAGTATAATGATCTGGTGCTATAAAGGTTATTAGGTACACGGTGATAATATATTATTATATTCATTACAACACCATGATGTTTTTTTTCTTTTTTTTCAAGTGTATGGTATAAATAATCCTATTCGTACTACTCACGGAATCTTTAACGGATTCGTATAATATTAATATACGACATGTCATTAGATAGTGATGTTACTATAACAGTCTTCTTTAAGACTACATATTCAAATGTGGTGTCAATATTACAAACACACATACGGATGTTATTATGTGATATGTTTTATTATCGACAGTTCCGTTACATATAGCTGTCATCATCACATGTATACGATTCACATTCCTTGTCTTATTAATTATACCTGAAATATAATAGAATATTATGTGGTATAATAATTAAATAGACAGTTCCGTTTCACATAACTGTCTCTTCTTCAAGTAATTCGTATAATATTTCAACATCCTAATCGTTATATGTAACTAAATTTCACTATCGAATATATATATATATATATGACATCTGGTTCACAATTTATTTAGTGTTAATGTTATACCTATGGTTGTACCTCTATTACTAAAGGTTTAGACATGTAGAAATGTTATCCTAGTAATATTATATGTATAACACCCTCCTAAATGTCTGGGGGAGTGGTGTAGAGGTACACTTTACTAAACCATAGGAGTTGGGTACCGTCTGACGTGGCGGGTGAGTCGAGTCGTCGGACGTTCCTCAGGTTCCGGATAGGTGGCAGCACCGATCCGGGTCTGTGGGGACATCTGACGACGAACACCTGGGTCCGTATATAAAGCCCAGGGCTCAGCCGCTACGTCAGAGGCCCTTCTGGCCTCCACACTATGTAAACCACTGTCTTTTAATATTAGCTGCCTCTTTGATATCATCCGGCAGCCGTGAGTGTGCATTAAGTAATAAACCTAACCGTTGGCATACACTTGGAATACTGTCTTACTCTTTCTTTCCGAACCGTAAGACCCGAACCCCCCAGGTCCGTAAGGCCACAAACCCTTACATTGCCATGGTTCCTTTAGGCGTCACCACAAAAATGGGGGTGAAAGTTTATGCAGCCTTATGACCACCAGAGTGGTTTGGGGGCACTGTGGGTCTAAATGTGTGCTTTGTGCTGCATAATGGAGAACAGTTTGACAGGAATAGTCTGGATGAGGTTGTGCAGAGGAAGCCACTAGTACTCCTGTCCAGCAATGTGTACTGCAGGGGGAGGTTTTGGGAGTAATGAAGATAAATGTGAGTTTCGGGTAACATAGCTTTTTCACAATAGGGAAGGGAAGACTTGCCAAGGTTTATTTGTATGCATCTAATTGGCCTATATCAAAGGTATAATTAAATGGGGAAGCCCCTTTAGACAACCATTTTAAATATTTATTTCTGCCTTAAACCCACAGTTTTATTTATAAGACTATGTGCATTTCATGCAGGAAATAATTTTTGATGGCATTTTCAGGCAGGCAATATTCAGGGGCGTAGGAAAAGGGGGGGGGGCGGGGGTGGGCCTGGGTCCCCCAATTGTAAGGGAGGTGGGGCTTGAGTATGTCTGGGATCCAAAATTTTGCATCTCAAATTAGATAGTTTGAGTAATGGGATAGGGAGAATGGGGGCCTGGGCCTCAATTCAGCCCTAAAATTCACCAAAAAATTACTTTTCTATACAAATTTTATATAGGTATGTATAGGCGCTATTGTGCCTGAGCCGGCAAATCAAGGTGGCTGAGGTTGGGCCCCAGCTGCCCCCCCCCCCAATGAAGATTTGCTTCCTACGCCTCTGATATTGCTGCCCAAATAGACCAATAGAACTGGAGGTTGTGTACAGCCAGACAGGGAGAGGCCATTTCAATGCAGCCTTTCAGTGCACCCAGTCGATCCCTACCAACAGAAGCTGTACCAGAAAATGTGAGGGTAGTAGATTGGGTGTCGTGGGTGTTCTCTTCTAGGGATGCATCCAAACCCTCTGCCCAATTTAGCCTAACTGAATTTTAGAAAGCCATTAAACCCCATCTCAGGAGACTAGTATTTGACATGCAATAGTGGAATACTGCACAACCAGGTGAATCCTTACTTACAAATTCAATCTGCAGCCTAAAATCGAAGCCTTGAACTATGAGAATATTGTCAGGATATTTGATTTTCACTCTATGAGCCTGCCATTTTACAAAAAACCTGTTTATGAGTTTTTCCTACTGGCGATTGAGATGCTTATTATTTGATTCCAAATTTCTGCTGATTGGATCAATTTCATTAAAATTGATCCACCTCAGATATTGATATGGCCTCCACTGACCTTCAATAAGGCATGTGACATGAGAGCCGCAATCTGATTGGTTTGTCAGGCCTTAAGGGGGAAGGCAATTGTCCATCCATTCCACAGGCAGAGTACGTCTGAAGCTCTTATCAGTACCAACCAATCTATTGCCACTATCCAGGCTTTATTGTCGTCTCTCTGTGCAGCCAACTTCTGCGTGATCCCTAACAATTTTAAAAGGCTGTGGTGATTGCTTTAATGCATTTTAGTGATCATGGTTCCAGCTCTGAGGTGGAGTGTTGCTGAATTCTCACTGCCACAACAATTGTAACATCATGATCATCAATCTATAATCTTAATTCATCTGCTGGTAAGTCCATTATATTGTTGTCTCAATTCTAAATACCCACTTGCCATTAACAGTCATGCAGTTTGATATGGAGAGCGCTGTACTTTTTTCCTTTATATATGTGAATGCTAAATAAGCATTATCAGGTTGACTCACTTGAATCTGCTCTTGTGCACTGTGACTAGATTAGACTGTACCTTTGTGTGTACTGTGGCCAGGGTCACACTGTCAAGTGAGCAGCTCATGAGCAGCTCTTTACATGACCACACAGGTCAACGCGCCATGGTGCCAACTGGTGCTCATGTCTATGTACCTACAGCTAACATGCATCACCTACCCTCAGAATGTGTACGTAGTATTTAGTTGCCAATTCACCTTTTTCATGGGTGATCAATTCAATAGTTTTTCCCTTCTATCTATTCAGCCTCAGGTCACTAGATAGATAACATATTGTTTTCATATTTCTTGCCCCCAAAGGTACCCATATAATTCACATAATTCTCATATCCTAATATTCCCTGCCCATCACAACTCTCACTCTCTACTATAAAGTTCATTCTCATAGTTTTGGCCAAAACATAACACTCTAAGGGTATGATCAATATTCCCGAATTAACCAACAGATGACACAGGGCCAGCCATCAAGCTGCAGTGGAACAAGAACATTAAATTGACTGATTCATCAGTGAAGAACAATCATGTAACATCTGTGCTTGAGATATATTCTCTTGTAGGCTGGAGCACATACAGCGTGATTTAAATTTCATTTTTCTATTCAGATATCATTTGACCAGAACTGTCAAGGGGCTGTAAATCTGTGTTACTATAAATAAACACAATGAGGTGCTCACTTGTAGGCTGGAGCAGCTGGTGAGTCATTTCTGTAGTTAGATACATAGGAACCTTGTCACCCAGCACTGTTTGCGGCCTGTGTGTAACTCTCACAGCACAGTTGTGTTGACATAAACAGACACTCTGAGCTTCTCCCTTGTAGCCTGTAGCAGGTAATGAACCAGACAGAAAGGAATGCCTCCCTTATCTGTCCTTCAACCACATTTTGATACATGTCCTCATATCTATTATCTTCTTTGGCTATTGGCAAAAGTGAATTATAAACAAAACAGCACCTGAGGTCTGGCCCAGTCAGGTACCCTCAGCAATAGAGCTACAACCTAGGTGGCTGGCCAGTAGCAATGGTGGCCACTATGGCTGTTTATTGAGCACTTAAATTACTTGACAACCTGGATAATGAGTGGTAATTAGGAAAACAGGACCTCTGTTTCAAATTACTAGGCAACCTGATGAAGGCCGTGTTCTAATGCAATAGGCTCACCAGGCCTTATTTCAATAATCTTGCCACAAGTGACATCCTTAGTTGTTGCAGTCACTGATTTGTAAATACAGCCTTCTGTCTAGCTTTGAAAGAAAACAATGGGAATTACATGCTTCGATCACTTCTCTGATCTAGTACTTAATTGTCGAGAAGGACACTGGACAGCACCCCTCATTAAATCTATTAAAGAATAATAATTAGATTTAGCGCAGCTCCTACAGGCACTGTGTGGGGTATGTCTGAAAAATCAGAATATCACCCATTGGTAATGATGAAAAATAATCAAAATGCATTATACCACTTTTTTACCTGGTAAAGCTTAGTTCCAATGAAGTCTATCTGTTTGAATCATTTTATAACATTAATTCAGGAACAAGGACACTTATGCATCGCTACATTTTTCCGACCTCATTTTAATTGACCTTCCATCTTCATTATTCTGCTGGAAGCTGTCAGAGAAAAAAATCACCAATCACTGACAGATTGTGCTCCACTTCCACGCTGTGATAAACCGGGAAAGTAAGAAAAAAATGCAAAATTGCCAAAATTAGAGAAAGGACAAATCTGTCAACCATTAAGGTTGAGAAATCACTGCAGGCTAGAGTGGCCTCATCAATTTTCTCTGGTCTGATTTCCGGGCAATGGGCCAGTGCATTTATTGTTGTTGTATTGGAGAGAGGTGTGATCTTATGCTGGTTGATGCATGGTTTTTATTGATTGTAATATTGATTATACCTAATTAGGAGGGCATGGTTCTAGACAAACAGGTTGAGAAATCACTGCAGGCTAGAGTGGCCTCATCAATTTTCTCTGGTCTGATTTCCGGGCAATGGGACAGTGCATTTATTGTTGTTGTATTGGAGAGAGGTGTGATCTTATGCTGGTTGATGCATGGTTTTTAGGCTTGAAAATACATGACAGAAGATATAGTTTGGAGAAACATTACCATTGACCATTCATTTATAAATTATTAGATACACTTCATCTCCGGATGTTCTGATTTGTTAAGTGGTCTTTTAACTAGAGCAGTGCATCTATGTTAATATAAAAAGACAAAATGAGCTGCTCACTTGTAGGCTGGAGCAGGTAGGTAGTGATATAAAATGGTAAAGGTGAACGATGATTAGTTTGAGCCGACTGTTTCTTCGCGGGCGCTTCCTCCCTGTTCCGCACGAGGCCGTTAGGCCAAGTGTGGAGTGGGCAGAAAGCGCGAAATGCTGTCTGCCGCCATCTTGGATGTTTACGTTTCAAAAGGGCTGTGCATGCGCAATGGACCTATGACGTCATCATGCAGATTTGGCGCTGGTTATTTAATGGAAGGGTTCAATGCGGGAGGCTAGTGCATTGTCAATGGGGCATCAATATTCACCTTGACATAAAGTGATAATTCTGTAGTCAGATATAGGAATCTACTTCCCCACAATAGTCAGGGGCAGCTAATATATATGATAAGTACCACATGAATCCTCCAGATTCATATTGCTCTGTTCTCATATTTAGCTTATGATAAATGCTGGATTTACATTTGTAATATTTCCAAAATATCTAAAAACCTAGTGCAGATGACCCTCCATGCTAATGTTGACTAAATATATGGAGTTAGGGATGTTGAGCATGCGTGTCGTCTTTTTTGGAAAGCATTAAAACCCTTTGCTCAATTGAATTTTAGGAAGCCTTTGAAACCCATCTTAGAAGACAGTATTTTGCGGGCAATTGTGGAACACTGCATTACCTGGGGAAAACTCACTCTGAAATTGAATCTGAACACTAAAACTGAAGCCTTGAACTATGAGAATAATGTCAGAATAACTTCGAAAAAACATAATTTTACTCAGAGATACTTGAACCTGCCTTTTTACATAAACCAAAAAGTCTGTTTCTGAGTTTCCCTTGGCCCATTCACTCTTTTCAGAGCATTCCAGAAAGATTGCCGCAGAATGTTTGGCCTCATGGTGCATGAATCGTTGTAACATAGGTCCACTCACCGACACTGACCTGTAGGGTAGATACGTGTATACTTAAACAGTCCAAACCTGATGCACCAATGCTGCAGGGTTCACATGTTCCTTTTCATGATACATACAGCCCTGCATCACATTGTGCAACATGCGGGGGGTGGGGGGGGGCCTCCAAAAAACATGACCACACATGATGCTGGCACATTCTTAAATGGTCAGCATGATAAATTGGGATGGTGTATAAAAGCCCCATGTATCCGCTAAATGGTTAAATAGTCATGAATCTTGATGTTGTTGACAGGCCTTAAGGAGGGAGGCAATTGTCCATTATCCAATCAGAGGCTGAGTACATCTGCAGTCTTTATCAGCATGAACCAATCTACTACCATCATCCAGGCTTTATTGTCATCCCTCTGTTCCATCTACATGTGGAGGACCACTCGCCATTTTAAAAGGCTGCAATGATTGCTTCAATGCACTGTTACACTTAGCCTTCTTGATGCCATGATTACAGTGATGGTGAGAAACACATCAGGGCCACATTCATTAATCATAATGACCAAGAATCCACTGAAGAGTTATAATGATTCAACAATGGAGTTCAGATGGACGCCTCACTGCCACAATGATTGTGTATTATCACAACATTATCACCTTTATTTTTGAAATTATTCGAGACTTACCTGTAAGTTGAGGTATAATTAAGAGTATAACAAGGGAATCTAGTGGTTCAGGGAATATAAATATCTCCTACTAAACCAATATTGTTCTACTAATTCTACCTACTCAACATTACCGATCATGTTGTTTGATATGAAGAGCATATGTAAAATATTGATTTCCATCTTGGAATGCCAAGGTAAGCATTATCAGGTTGACTAATTCTGCTCTTTGTGCACTGTAACTAGATGAGGCTGATTTATAGGCTATGGCTATGGGTGTAAAGCAGGTTTAAGACCAGGGTCAGGCCATCATGGGAGTACCACATTAGGTTCATACGGCTCAATGTGTCATGGTGCAAACCGATCCTCCTCTCCATGTGTCTAATGGTGAACATGCCATGTGCTTTTGAAGAATCTCTAATATTGGTCCAGTAAAATTAGGCAAAATAAGGCCCAAATGTTGAATAAATTCAAAGAAAGCTGATGATCCGTCAATATGTTGGCTCTAACCTGTAAAAAGTCCCGGTGGCTTGGCATTTCTTTTACACCCAGTTCAATATCATGGGTTAGAATACAAACCAACTGCTAGATTTCTGCTAAATTTGTCATTTGTACACCAAAGCAATGAGTCAAGGGACTCGATATAAATTGGTTTCATGGAAATAAGTGTTTATTGATACTAGCTGAGCATTCAATATGTGCTGAAGGTGATTGTTACATACTGTTACTAGTAAAATCTTCAACCTTTATTATCAATATACCTTTTCTGCACTATAACTACATACTGTACATGTCACTATGGATATTTTACCATGGTTCATTTGTCACTACTAGTGGACACATAAGTTGTCTACGTGTATTTTCTATACATACTGAGCCTAATTACCAGCAGGATCCCAGCACATGTACAACCAAACTCGAGAACTCATTCCAGGTGGAGAGGGGTCAGCACCACATTAGTTTTATTGGTGTGCTGTATGGGTGAGGGTAGTGTTAACACGATATGATAGCCTCTAAGGCTAGCAAAGTGCTTAAATGTACTCTACTAAGTTTCCATACAGCATGAATGCATTATAGCAAAACTAAAGGGTTGCCTATACAGCTCGACTATAATGACCGATGTCTCCTTTAATATCAATACACAACATTTTAGCACTATTTGCTATCATGGAAGCAATTCATCAGTGAGACTGAAAGACTGAAATACAGTAAGCATTTACTTCATATCTATCTGTAATATCTAGTCTTAATAAGATAGACATGGCATTCTTCAAACTGTAATATTGATTATACCTAATTAGGAGGGCATGGTTCTAGACAAACAGAGGTAGATCAGGATTGATTACATTGCTGTGTCACTTGTTGAGCCATTTTGTCTAATTTAATCAATTACAAATGTTGCCCTCTCTTGCTGATGTAGGAGGCTTGGTTCAAAAGTTCAGCAAAAGTTCAACCTTATGTATTAATACATGGGTGATTCCTGTGAACTGCCCCACCTTTGGGTTTTTGGGGTCTTTTTGGATACATGTGGCTCCAGAATAAAAACTGTTCAACCAATCTTCTTATTTATGGTCTCATTTGAAAGAAAACATGTTTAGCTTCAAAAAGAGGGCCAATTTGCGTATGTCGGACCAATATTTTTTGAGCTATGGTGGCCCAAAGTTGGAAAATTGCCAAAAATTGTTTTTTTTTTCAATTTCCACCTTATTCCAGACCAAATATCATCAAGGAAAGCAGTAGTAGTCCACCATATTATTATTTATTTCATAGCTGGGGGTCCTATCTAACAATTCCATGTGTATTGGAGGTGACATGTCCAGTAATTCTTTTTTAACATCAGGTCTTCTAAGTTGAAATAGTACGTGTAACGCGCTTGATCAAAATTGAAAATCAATATAATAGATACTATAACTGTTGCATATGGTTTCTCATCTATCAGCATAGAGGGGGAGCATATGGGGTATTTTTGAGGAAAAAAATTTTTTTTGTATCTCCCGGCCTGTGCGCACAATACACATTCAAGTAATTTTCAAGTCAGTCATCCCCACTCCCCCTGAAGCAACACTTTCCTCTGTGCAGCCTATATAAATCATCTAGGGGTAATCTCACCTATTATATAGTGTGTATCTATTGTTGAGGTGTCGGTTTAAAAAAAAAATCGGGTCTCTACATGCTTCGGTTGCCCCAAACCATGGTCGTTTATCATATGTAACGCGCTTGATCGGTATTCGGCAAAATTATGGCGGGAGAAGAAAAACAGCTCCTGTTACCCGGGCGGAAGTAGCCTCCATCCGGGAACTTCCCGGAAGTTGTTATTGCTTGTCTCAACTTGTTTGGACGGCAAGTCTCAGGTGTTTAACGCCGAAAGTTTGGACAATATTGTCAAAGAGGTGAGTGATATTGATGGAAACTTGATGAAATATTGATGTTGAATGTCGATTGATGTATTTGATGTGGTTTTTTTGTACCGAAAGTGTGTAAATCGTGTAGAAAACATGTTAGACGATCGACGTGGGCGATAATACAAGCGCTGCCACTGTCTCGGTACCTTCTGTAGGCTTACAATTGGCGTGTAACGCGCTTGACCAAAATTCAACTCGACGGTAACGCGCTTGATGAAAATGATATTATGGCCTGTAGTGGCACATATATGGGCAAATAGATGAATAACTATGGTTAAAACGATAGAATAAGGCCCTGGCTTTGTTTTAGTGCAGGTTTGGTACCTTCTCCGCCATTTTGGACCCCCCCACCCATGCCAAATCATTTTCTCTTCCCTGCTGGCACTGTTTTAGGTACCATTTCGATCGATTTTCTCCATATTCCCACTATTTACACACATTCCTGTGGTTATGATACCTCCTCTATGTGTATTTTATTGTCTAAATGTGTTACATCGCTGCTGGGTTTGATTATATTGGCACAGTGACCACCAGAAGACGTTAGATGTTATTTTCATCAAGCGCGTTACCGGCGAGTCAAAAATCCCTCCTTTGTACACTATAATAGCAAACTCGTGTATTTTTGGTGTTAATATATTATTTGGGACTACTATCTAATGTCCAGACCTAATATGATGTGTGTTAGACTTTAATTACTATGATTTATGGAAGAATTTATTTTCATCAAGCGCGTTACATAACCACTATTATGCATAAAAAAGGCACCTATCCTGTAGTCAGCCCCCCCAAAAATTAACACAATGTGCGCCTATGGTACCTCTATCATGTGGAATGGTCATCCTTTCATTTCTGAAAAAAAAAAATTCAACATGTATCTGGGGTAGGACAATTTTTGATAAATTCTCAGTTACAATACACATGTCGCTTCCCAGAGGTCTCCCAATGTGTCAGTAATCTTGCACAGTATCCTGGCATGGTCAATACATCCATTCTTTAGAATATAGACATATTTCCACCTATTTGTTGTACATGTTACAGTGTTGATATTTGCTCTTTTCTCAGTGCTTTTCTTCTCCTTTTCAGAATGGGTCGCAAAAAGTTACCTGAGGGTGAGGCGGTGAGCCACACCGCCTCACAGAAGGCGTACATGGCCAGGAGGGAGGAGAAGGAGGGAGAGGAGGTGGTGCGGCGGGCTGAGAACCTCCGCAAGGCCCAGAGTGCACGGCGGTGCGATGCCCAGCGCTCGGAGAAGGGCAAGGAGAGGAAGAGGAGGATGGGGGCCTTCCGGGCCGCCAAGAAGAGGGCCCTGGATGATGCCCGGCGCCGGGGCGTCGCACCGCCGGCATGGACAGATGCCAATGCGGCTGAGGTATGAAATGATGAAATTAAACTTGTACATGTAAAATGCAAACCATAGCAGACATTCAACCAATGTAAATTATAAATGTAATGTACATGTATGTATGTAAAGTAACTATGAATTCTTAATTCTTAATTCTAGTATAGCATAAACATGCCTGTATTGTATTGCTGACAAATGCAAGTTGTGACCCTTTTCTTATTCAGTGGGTAGATGCGGAAATGGCCCGCGAGGAGGCGGAGGCCGCGGCGGAGAGGGAGGCAGCCGGGGAAGGGTGTTCCGGGGAGGCCGCCCCAGCACCTCCTGCCGCCCCTGCACCTCCTGCTGCTGGTCCCCCGGCGAAGGCCGCCAAGACCGCCCCCAAGACCGCCGCCAAGACTGCCGCCAAGACCGCCACCCCGACTGCTGCCACTCCAAAGCCACCGGCCCAGGGCAAGGGTAAGGGGCGCGGGAAGAGCTCCAAGAAGCAGACACCGGCAGGTCGCCCAGCGCGTGGACGTGGGCGCGGCCTGCCGGTCGCGCTGTTCACTTCCCGCTCCCCTACCACTTCCTTTGGGTCGGTGGCCTACGAGGAGTATGGAGTAAGTATGAATTAAAAGTGTCATTTGGTAATTGGTTATCAAAGTAGAATTATACATGTACTTAAAGAGTAACTCATCAGCACTGTTATTTTGGTAATTGGTTATCAAAGTAGAATTATGTACTTAAAGAGTAACTCATCAGCACTGCATTGGTGCATCGTGTAAATGTTATTCATGAATATTTTCCTTGTTCTATACATCAGGAGACGCCGGAAGACCCGGAGGTAATCTCCAGCGAGGAGGAGGGGGGACGGACGCTGGCAGGCGATGTCCCTGAGAACCCCCTCCTGCTGTCCGAGGAGGAGGAGGCCCCCGTAGTGCCCGCACCACCACAGCCGCCTACGGAGGCCCCAACACAGGAGGGGGCCCCGGTTGCGGAGGCCCGGCCCGTTCGCCAGGCTGCTCGGCGCGTCTCCCCAGAGAGGCGCCGAAGTGGCCGGGTCCAGGAGGCCTCCCCACCGGGGTTCAATGTGGGACTGCTCGAGGACATCGCGTAAGTATTTGAATCATAGTCCCTTCTTTTGTGTTCTTAACTGTGAAGAATCATAAATTTATAAATAATAATTCTAAAACTAAAATTGGCCCTAAAATTCTTGATCAGTAAAGTGCTACTTAGTATGATTTATTCCACACTTCTATTTAACTTAACTTGTTAAATGATAACATTTAACTAATTGTTATCAATTTACAGTGCCACCGTCCGTAAAGACAGTGTTCCTCAGTGAATGTAATTATCATAATAAATCTGAGATAAGAATAGTTTGTTCCATGTTGAATGTTTCCTTGCTTGTTGAATTTTTAGAATTAAGATTATTGTACATGTACTGCCATTTCAATGTGTAACGCGCTTGGTCAAAATGATATATCCTGGGGTGTAGTAGCCTTACTAGGGCAAAAATGATGAATAACTGTGTATAATATCATAGAATAAGGCCATTTCAATGTGTAACGCGCTTGATCAAAATGATATCATGGGGACCCCAGGGGTGTAGTAGCCTTACATGTATCTTATAAATAAATGGGGCATGATGAAACTGAAAATTAATGATTGTTCATTTGTTTGCAGCCCGCGTGCACAGCCCCACCACAAGATGACGACACCAGGACCGACCACCAAACCGACACTGACCACTCCTAAAAACCTGAAGAAACAGCAACGGAAGACCAACTCTCCCAGAACCAACCGCTACTACTACAAACAAGGGCTACTGAACAGAGACCTGACTGAGGCACATCTACAGATCAAGGAGTTGCAGGCTCAGCTTGCCCATGCCCAGTCGAACCATCTAACTGTCGCTGAACATGCTGTAGCGCACATGGAGGAGCGCGTTGCAGCAGCTGCACCGGATGGGGAACCTGCTGTAGCGCACGTGGAGGAGCGCGTTGCAGCAGCTGCACCGGATGGGGAACCTGCTGTAGCGCACATGGAGGAGCGCGTTGCAGCAGCTGCACCGGATGGGGAACCTGCTGTAGCGCACGTGGAGGAGCGCGTTGCAGCAGCTGCACCGGATGGGGAACCTGCTGTAGCGCACGTGGAGGAGCGCGTTGCAGCAGCTGCACAGGAACAGCTGACGGCGCATGACAGGAGTGTGAAGGCTGTGCTTGAAGGGCTGGCCAACCTTCCTCGCAAGGACAAAACCGCCATCATGAACAAGGTGCTTTCGCCCGTCGTGATCAAAGAACAGCGGATCGCGGTGAGCTTGGCAAAGACCCTTGGCATGGATAGGCGGTCACTACTCAAAACCCCTTCAGACCAGCCATCTCCACGTGTGGTGAATCAGGAGGCCAAGATAGAGAGTGTCAAGGAGTTCTTGTCTGACCCAGAGAACTCCGAAATGAGACCTGGTAAGAAAGACACTAAGACCTTGAAGAAGGTGAAGCACCAGCAAATGTACCTCAGGGAGTTTATCCATGTGCTCCACAAGAGGTACGAGGCGACACAACCTCCTCACTTGCAGGTCTCACGGTCACTCTTCTACAGCATCAGGAAAGAACACCTTCCCTGGTTCATCCCCGTGGATCTCCAAAGCACTGATCTGTGCCTTTGCCAGAAGCACCAGAACTTTGCACTCCGGCTTGCTGCTGTCAGTATCCCTTTCAAAGATGAGATGTTCATGACATCCTGGGCAGAGTTCGAACAGACTCTCCAGGACAAAGCCCCCGAGAATGTCAAGTATGAAGTGTGGAAGAATGTGGACTATGAGTATGTGTCGACAGGCAAGGATGGAACTCAGAAGAAGACTACCATCAAGAAGCTCCGCCCTTGTACAGAGATTGCATCCAAGGCGGACTTCATCAAGAAAACCAGACTGGAGTTCATCACCATGGCTGCCCATGTCGACCGTGCTCACAACCAACACCGCATCGTACGTGAGCTACGAGCGAGTATGTCGTCGATGGAAGTTACCATCCAGATGGACTTTGCGGAAAACTGGATGGTATCATACCCCGATGCTCCACAGAGTACATATTACGCGAAGGAGCCAGTGACCCTGCACCCTGCAGTCATCCACTACCGTGATGAGGACACTGGCACCACAAACCACCACTCTGTCGCTCTGTGCACTGACGACCGGAAGCACGACACTGGCGCCATCTTGGCGTTTCTCCGCTGCCTGGCAGCATTCATCAGGGAGAACCTGCCACACGTCAAGGTGGTCCATTATGCTTCTGACTCACCCTCCAGCCAGTATCGAAACATCTCGGTGTTCTCGATACTCGTACGCCACACCGAACTACTTGACGGACTACGGGCAACATGGACCTACTTCGAGGCGGGTCATGGAAAGGGCCCCTGCGATGGCGTCGGCGCTGCTGCAAAGCGCAACGCTGACAACATCGTCAAGCGCAACAAGGAAGGACATCCCGTCATCAACAATGCAGAGGAGTTCGCGGCCGAAGGTAACAAACTTGAAGGCCGCGTTCACTACATCCATGTCCCTCTGCAGGATGTCACCTCCGCCCGCCTCACTCTCGGCTCAGTGGTAGCAGACAAGTCAGTAGAGGGCACCATGAGTGTCCATGCTGCCATGGTCAAACAGGAAGGAAGGTCACTCGCTGTCCGTGACAAATCCTGTTTTGACCCCTGCTGCTGGGTCGACCTTAGGTCCGTTACTGGCTGCTCCGGATGGATTGAGCATGAGCTGGTTTTCAACAAGAACAAGAAGCCTCCCCCACCAAAGCAAACACGGCAGAAGAAAACGCGGCCTGCCAGTGTCCCTGCAGAGGTGGACGACGCGGATGCCCGCACCGGCGACCCTGATTTTGATCCTGTTGTGCGCACCACTGTCTGCAAGCGCACCAGGGACGGCTCACCAGTCGTGGCACGTAAGCACACTCGAAGTGACCGGGTGCCAACTCCTGCCACGGCTGACAAGGAGAACATTGCCCCGTGTGCCGCACGAAAGCGTGCCGCGGAGCGTGCCGTCGCCGTCCCTACAACCAAGCGAGCACGACAGGATCCACCGACCTCGACCCTCCCTCAGGAGGATGTACAACCAACGGACAGTGTAGGGAAGTTGGTACTGGTGCAGGATGAGTACCATGTAGGTGACATTCTTATCACTGCCAGCCTGGCCAGTACCAGCTCAAAGGACAAGTGGTTTATGGGTAAGGTGATAGCCAAGGACAATGACTTCTACCAAGTGCACTACATGCTGCGCTACATGGCGTCGGACAAGAGAAGCTTCAAGTGGGGGAAGGAGATCATCCCAGCTAGGGTCCACCCCCTCAACGTTCTTGGCAGAGTCACTCTGCCCAAGCCAAGTCGTTATGGCAACACTGAGAACGCTGTCTACAAACTTGATCCCCTCACCATCCAACTGGCTGATCGGAAGCTTCTCAAGTACCGCAGCGAGTGCACTGGTTAGATGTCATTGATCCCGGTTATCACCTGTTTTACTTTGGCCACTATAACTAAGACCCAAACTGTATTGTACCTATGTTTAACTGCATGACATTGCGTGTAACGCGCTTGACCGATATCTGTAATGGTACTGCTTCATTGGCTGTGGGCAACCTGAGAGTTATCTGAGCTGTACTACTGCTATTTAATATGTTACTAGACATGTGTGGCTGGTATTTTAGGCCTGTTTGGATACTCCTAGTTAATTTTTGGACCTTCTGGCTTGATTGATGTAAAAAAATTAGTCGCAAAAAAGTGCAATTTTATTTTCCGAGGCATACGGGAGACCCCAAATAGGTATTAATTGTACATTTCTTGGTTTTAAACAGTAGTCCCATTGCTTAAGTAGTTGTGTATGAAGCAGCATTATGATATGAAAGGTTTCAGACCATCTAGGAATTGTTTAACTGCATGACATTGCGTGTAACGCGCTTGACCGATATCTGTAATGGTATTGCTTCATTGGCTGTGGGCAACCTGAGAGTTATCTGAGCTGTACTACTGCTATTTAATATGTTACTAGACATGTGTGGCTGGTATTTTAGGCCTGTTTGGATACTCCTAGTTAATTTTTGGACCTTCTGGCTTGATTGATGTAAGAAAATTAGTCGCAAAAAAGTGCAATTTTATTTTCCGAGGCATACGGGAGACCCCAAATAGGTATTAATTGTACATTTCTTGGTTTTAAACAGTAGTCCCATTGCTTAAGTAGTTGTGTATGAAGCAGCATTATGATATGAAAGGTTTCAGACCATCTAGGAATTGTTTAACTGCATGACATTGCGTGTAACGCGCTTGACCGATATCTGTAATGGTATTGCATCATTGGCTGTGGGCAACCTGAGAGTTATCTGAGCTGTACAACTGCTATTTAATATGTTACTAGACATGTGTGGCTGGTATTTTAGGCCTGTTTGGATACTCCTAGTTAATTTTTGGACCTTCTGGCTTGATTGATGTAAGAAAATTAGTCGCAAAAAAGTGCAATTTTATTTTCCGAGGCATACGGGAGACCCCAAATAGGTATTAATTGTACATTTCTTGGTTTTAAACAGTATTCCCATTGCTTAAGTAGTTGTGTATGAAGTAGCATTATGATATGAAAGGTCTAAGTACCTCTATGGAGCCTCTATCTATGAGTGACTGTATGTAACGCGCTTGATCGGTATCCGCCTGCGCGGAGGGCATTTGACATGGTATTGCTTCATTGGCTGTGGGCAACCTGAGAGTTATCTGAGCTGTACAACTGCTATTTAATATGTTACTAGACATGTGTGGCTGGTATTTTAGGCCTGTTTGGATACTCCTAGTTAATTTTTGGACCTTCTGGCTTGATTGATGTAAGAAAATTAGTCGCAAAAAAGTGCAATTTTATTTTCCGAGGCATACGGGAGACCCCAAATAGGTATTAATTGTACATTTCTTGGTTTTAAACAGTATTCCCATTGCTTAAGTAGTTGTGTATGAAGTAGCATTATGATATGAAAGGTCTAAGTACCTCTATGGAGCCTCTATCTATGAGTGACTGTATGTAACGCGCTTGATCGGTATCCGCCTGCGCGGAGGGCATTTGACATGGTATTGCTTCATTGGCTGTGGGCAACCTGAGAGTTATCTGAGCTGTACTACTGCTATTTAATATGTTACTAGACATGTGTGGCTGGTATTTTAGGCCTGTTTGGATACTCCTAGTTAATTTTTGGACCTTCTGGCTTGATTGATGTAAGAAAATTAGTCGCAAAAAAGTGCAATTTTATTTTCCGAGGCATACGGGAGACCCCAAATAGGTATTAATTGTACATTTCTTGGTTTTAAACAGTATTCCCATTGCTTAAGTAGTTGTGTATGAAGTAGCATTATGATATGAAAGGTCTAAGTACCTCTATGGAGCCTCTATCTATGAGTGACTGTATGTAACGCGCTTGATCGGTATCCGCCTGCGCGGAGGGCATTTGACATGGTATTGCTTCATTGGCTGTGGGCAACCTGAGAGTTATCTGAGCTGTACTACTGCTATTTAATATGTTACTAGACATGTGTGGCTGGTATTTTAGGCCTGTTTGGATACTCCTAGTTAATTTTTGGACCTTCTGGCTTGATTGATGTAAGAAAATTAGTCGCAAAAAAGTGCAATTTTATTTTCCGAGGCATACGGGAGACCCCAAATAGGTATTAATTGTACATTTCTTGGTTTTAAACAGTATTCCCATTGCTTAAGTAGTTGTGTATGAAGTAGCATTATGATATGAAAGGTCTAAGTACCTCTATGGAGCCTCTATCTATGAGTGACTGTATGTAACGCGCTTGATCGCTATTTGGCCAATTACGAGTAATTTTAGACAGCTGCTCACATAAAGAAAACACTGTAGGAATGGAAGAATGATGATTGTTTAAGAAAATATAGACAATGAAGACATAATAACTTGAATTACATGCATATACAATGGATATTAAGCCTGTGAGGGTAAAGTTAAGGTTTGGTGTTAGAAATTTATGAAAAATCTCAATCTTCTTAAAACGTTATGTCACATAACTTCAAAAGTTTTCAAGCCTCAGTCCTAATTTTTGGTACACTTATTCATAACTATTATAGTTGTTTGGACACTGAATATGGTTATCACAGATACATTATTGAAGAAGTTCTATGCATGAGAATTAATATCGATCAAGCGCGTTACACGATTTATACCTCTTTACTGCGACTGTGATAAAAACTGACATCCTGGGAGTTAATGACTTGAATGGAACTTTTCATACACCCAAGATATAGGGCTATCAATAAAATAAAGTCTTGAAATGTAATCCTGAGTTTGTCATGTTGGGCCCCTGACCCTGATAGGTGGGCGAACTCACAGGATTCGCCCACATCATGTTACCCGGAAGTCATGATGCATGCATTCTTGCACCAAGTGACTCCCAAGTGCTACATTCATCCGTCATGCTGACCCTACAGTGTCAAGAAGCCCTAGGAGGTTTGGCAGAATGCTCCAATGAAGTGTTTGGAGGCACTTCAATTGTGCATAAGGATGGTGCCGGTAGGCCGAGTGCGGAGTGGGCTGGACACGTGAGTGAAGAAATAGGAGGCTGAAACTGATCAGAGTTCATCTTTACATTTATGTCAAGGTGTTTCAATTGATAATTAATCGATTTTCAATCAGTATCATCCATAATTAGCTAATCCTCACCTACCACCAACGCTAAATGCTGACCGCCGCCATCTTGAATGTTTACGTTTCAAAAAGGCTGTGCATGCGCGATGGACCTATGACATCATTGTGCGGATTTGGGGCTGGTTATTTAACGCAGGGGTGCAATACGAGGTTCTAGTGCATTGTCAATGGGGCATCGATATTCACCTTGACATAAATGCACATATGAGGAGAACCCTAACATATTGTCCCTTACAGTCAGCCCTCACTTCCCCGACCCTTTAATTCCTCAGATCCCTTACTACCTCAGACAAAGATTTTGAAACTTTCTCTATGTGTTTTTCTTCCTCAGACAATTATCCTTGTATTTTCCAAATTCAAGGAAGCAAGGGGTGCCTTTGTATGCTATGCCTCAAGCAAAAAGGTACTTTGTTGCTCATATAGCATGTGAATCTCTAACTATAGTAACAACACAAAAGCAGACCCTTACACTTAGGTTTCACATCCAAAGTCCAACTGCACACAGGTGACCCTTTACAATACAGATCACCTTACAGATACCATATCACGATCTGTGCATTTCCATTTATAGCAGTATGGATTCACCAGGTACCTTTTGCCAACCTACACCATCTACTTTAAAGTATAGCCACAGACCTAGCCTATCGGTACTAGTCTATAAATGTAGTTCATTACGCATCCTTCGCATGGGATCCTAACGCAAAGGCTCATCAACTGGACGAGACAGAGGGACCTCCAAATTACCATAACTACCAACCATTGTAACCATAGTCACACAGGAAGTAATATTCTGAATCTTGATCCTAAAGTCACCATGAAAGCACTATGTAGTAACCTGATGAAGGCCAACCATAGCCGTAATGTTGATCCCTCTACATCTTGATGGCTCATTTCAATCAACATTGATCACCATTCTTATCTACTTCTTGTGAACTTTATCAATAAAGTTTTATCAACACTGAATTTAAAGATGTCATATCTAGCTACGGGGTATTTTAGCCAATACATGAACATAGTGATAGCAAGAAGTTGGTGATTAGTGGATAATTGATGATAGCTTTATTGTACAACCACATTTGTCTTCATAACCTTTAGCTTATCTGGCAATTGGCAAAGAAATAATCATACCGAGAACAAGATGACTGAGGTCTGACCAGTGAGCTAACCTCATCAATACAACCTGGATGACTGACTAGCAGTAATGGTGGTCTTCCTGGGGGTGCTCTTACATGGCTGTTTATCGACCATGAGACCATTAATTACTTGACAATCTGCACAATGAGTGATAATTGAGGCAAAGAGCACTTGCTTTCTAATTACCAGGCACTGACCGAGTCTCATCTGTAAGGCTGATGAAGGCTCTGTTCCAAATCTCATCAGGCCCAATTCCAATAACTATGCCACAAGTGATATCCTTAGTTGTTGTTGTTACAGTTTTGTAAATACTGCTTTCTGCCATTAAATTCTTGTAGCTCTCATTCTTTTAAATGATGTGGAGGCCATATTTCGTCCTCCTCCTCTCTCCTACATACCATCTCAGATGGGTATTTAAGGCTTATGATTGAGAGTCACTTGGCCTTGCATGGAGACACCAGGTTTGGTAAGTGGTTGTCTATTACGGCTGTAGACCTTTTGTCTGGGCAGTATAAATAGCGGCTACAGCAAGCAATAGCCACTTTCAGAGAATAAGCTTACAAATGACTGCCTTACATGGGAATCTAGTGACCATGTTTATTATTTTAAAGTACCAGACATACTGCTAGTCTTAATGCATTCTTTTGGGGTGGGGTGTTGGTTACTTGAAACAAATGCAATTTTCCATTCTGATGCTTTTAGCAATTACTTGAACAGAAGGCTATTGTCCTTTTCCTTGTAAAGAGCTCCAATTGTCAAGCAAAACAGCAAAATCGTCAGTATTTGCATGCCCAGCGCAGGTATATCAAGTTAAAGAAAGAACATTTGGTAAATTATCTTGCAAAGCATTGCCTCCTATCTTCTGTAACATTGTATTCAGAAGTGTCTCCACATTATAGCGGCCCAGAAGGATTAGAATGTCTAATTGACAAATGAGGATAATAACTAGAGCAAGAAGGAGCAAACTCCTGTGGTCTAGTCCAATGGTCCCACATCTTAACACTTAGCTATGCGGCCTGGGTGGGTGGCCAGCAGTAAAGGTGGTCACTGAGTGACAATGTGCACATTAATTACTTCACAACCAGAACAATGAGCGATAATTAGGGAGGCAAATTACCAGGGCCGGACCTTCATCTCATATCACGTTCTGTTCTGTACACTACATGATTATTACCAACCTACCTTAGTGGCCAGTTTAAGTGTGATTTATTTCGATACCCATCTACCTCAAGCCAATATTACGGCACTTAATTGGATACTATTCTTAGTACTTAAGATTGATTTAAATACACCTGTGGGCCCGGGGCTTATTCGAGAGTGACGTTATTTGAGACGCTTGCATTTAAATGAGCCAGTACTGTATTATTTGACTCCCATGTTACAAGCAGGTTGTCAGGTGTAGGACCAGATACCAGCACAGTTGTACATTATAAAGCTTCACTGACAGCCATGTACAAGTGGGGCTTTGCACCTGATATCAAGATGGGACAGGCTTAGGTGAGTACTGCAGGGGCATCTAAAGACTATCACAGCAAGAAAAGGTTACTTTTAAAAAAATTCCCTTTGATAAAAAAAGGTTTTTGAGGCATGCCTGACAATAATAAAATAAAAAATCATAAGATTCAGTTCAGCAAAACTTATGGTCCCACAAATTTCCAAACCTGAAATTAGCACATTGCTTTCCCAGTGCAACAAAGTTGTAACTGTATCTCTGTAGACAAGGTTCCTACTCTTAATCACTCACAGTCTCAGGCAGCTTCAAAGTAACTGATCGATAAGGAAATTAACTTTACAGGTCACAAAATAAATTCCCGCACACTTAGGAAGGTCAGGATGAAATAACTTTTTGCCTTGGCACTAAATCTCATCATGACCCATGTAATTTGTGGTGTCTAATGCCTATCATAGTCAACTGGGTCATTGGTAAATGTAAATCTTTTATCCAACTTCCTCTAAAGATTAAAATATTCAATTGACTATAATCGACCTTTAAGGTGAAAACATTTCCTCAAATCAGCTTCTGAACATGGTTTAAAGAGATAGGAGGAGTTAACGTAACCCTAGAAGAGTCAATTTACTGGTGACGATTGCAGCTTTACTTGCCCCTCAGTATGTATTGACCTAGGTCTCCATTTACTCCGTTCACAGTGGCATTCAATTGGATAGACTTCCCTAAATTAAGGGTCTATACCCACCTAACATTACCCAGTAGCAGAGGGTATTCATCCACCTCTACACTGCAAAAATGGTGTTTAGATCCTAAACACAATTCTAAACATTTTCTTGCAACGTTTTTATGAACACATTAATTTCCTAAACATGTTTAGCCAAACAATGTGCTTAGCTCAAGTGTTTAGAAATGTAGGTGTTTAGGTTAAAACTTTTGTGTTTAGATATATGAATTTTTGTGTTTAGGTGTTTATGAATTTTTGTGTTTAGATGTTTAAATGATTTGATGGAGAGTTAAGGTTTGCAGACATGTATGCATTAAAAAACATAGATATATTTTGTTTGTTTTTTCTCATTTACTGGGGGGGCATCAGCAGGTATTTACTTGTCAAAGTCTCCAAAGATGTCAGCCACAGCTATATATATGTATACGTGTACATATATTACACACTGCATCAGAATGAGAGACTTGAGAAAGTACAACAGCTTGGCAGGAAGGACATTGCCTTATCTATTCCAGAAATACATCAAATAGGTGTCAGTCATGGAGTTTATTGATTATTTTATGGTATTGATGGTGGCATGAGCTGAATCTAGTCAATTTTCTATTGCCCTTTCTATTCACATGACATTCTATCAAATGAAACCATGATAAACATGGGATTTGGGGACATTTGTCACAACAATTGATTATAACTGTGTGCAGATAGTCCAGTCAAAGGTAGTGCTGCTACCTGGTGTGGATTCAACATCCAAGTATCTAAACATATTGATGTTTAAATCTAAACACCTATTATTCAACTGTCTCAACTCTAAACATCTAAACATGTTTAACGTAAATGTTTATGTAGTTAGAATAAAAGTGTTCATTTCCTAAATGTGTAGTCGGTGAGACACCTAACTGACCTATATGTTTAGGTTTTAAACGTGTTTAGACCTAAACATGTTTAAAATCTAAACACCATTTTTGCAGTGTATCCTAAACCACAGGGAAATGTAGCAATCACTGCCAAGGTACTCCTCTCTAGTATTTTGACACCATTGACATGGCAGAGATGGTGTGGATAGCAGTTATAATTCTATAGTGGTATATCAGGTTATAATATGTTTCTCTAGTAACATTGCTCATCTCAGTGAAACTGCATTCAAAGTCCTCATACTTCTGCTGGTGATTTTCCTCAGAAACATTTACCATTGTCAGATCAGTGATGGTCAGTCGACTCTGCCGAAATGCGAGCTGATGGAATACCCCCTTGATAGAATGCACACCATCCACTGCCCACAACAGGGATCAGTTTAGGACAGGGTCTTATTGTAGTGTAACAGATTAGTTTGGCTATGTATAGTTACGGCAGGTATGAGTTGGGGCTTTAGCTGGGATTCGGAGGGACATGATGGCGGGAGAGAAAAGCTAAGTTAGACATTGCATGACGTGCTACCATTGACAGCCATTGGCAGCCTGAGCCACCGCTGACCCTACGTGGACACAAACATGGTCAGTTGGATGAGGATTGTAGGTGTAATAATGACACCCACAATGCTGGACCTGCCAACCTAAGAATGGCTGCTGCTATATCAATGCAACAGCCATTCACAACCATTGGAAGCAAGAGTCACCGCGACCCTGCATGGACACGATCGTTGTCAGTTAGATGGGGATTGTAGGTGTTGTTGTTGTTGTGATGGGAAGCTAATAAGGGGTCTGGCCTCAGATTTCTTTACAATTGCACACGATCAGTAAAATTTGAAGCTGTCTACTTGTCTGCAACTATTCAGGAATAATGAGGAAAGACCTCTCAAAAGGTAATATAAGAATGGAAAGTCTATCTCCACAACGGTTTCAACACAGCATTAACTATGCCTATTGTCCTGAGCTGACAGTCACAGAGGGATTCTCTGAATGCTGCATTTAACAACAATGACAAATTAGTCCCTCAACATACAATCAACACAGTGTCCTAGCCACAGCAAGTATTTGAACAGAGATGACAGATTAGTCCCTCAACATACAATTAACACAGTGTCCTAGCCACAGAAAGTATTTGAACAGAGATGACAAATTAGTCCCTCAACATACAATTAACACAGTGTCCTAGCCACAGAAAGTATTTGAACAGAGATGACAAATTAGTCCCTCAACATACAATTAACACAGTGTCCTAGCCACAGAAAGTATTTGAACAGAGATGACAAATTAGTCCCTCAACATACAATTAACACAGTGTCCTAGTCACAGGAAGTATTTGAACAGAGATGACAAATTAGTCCCTCAACATACAATTAACACAATGTCCCAGTCACAGCAAGTATGTGAACAGAGATGACAAATTAGTCCTTCAACATACAATTAACACAGTGTCCTAGCCACAGGAAGTATTTGAACAGAGATGACAAATTAGTCCCTCAACATACAATCAACACAGTGTCCTAGTCACAGCAAGTATTTGAACAGAGATGACAGATTAGTCCCTGAACATACAATTAACACAGTGTCCTAGCCACAGAAAGTATTTGAACAGAGATGACAAATTAGTCCCTCAACATACAATTAACACAGTGTCCTAGCCACAGAAAGTATTTGAACAGAGATGACAAATAAGTCCCTCAACATACAATTAACGCAGTGTCCTAGCCACAGGAAGTATTTGAAAAGAGATGACAAATTAGTCCCTCAACATACAATTAACACAATGTCCTAGTCACAGCAAGTATGTGAACAGAGATGACAAATTAGTTCTTCAACATACAATTAACACAATGTCCTAGTCACAGCAAGTACTGGGACAGAGATGACAGAGTAGTATGCAATTGACACAGTGACCTAGCCACAGGAAGGATTTGTTCATTCTTCTGTCATTAATGGCAGCTTTATCAATTACACATGAAGACAAGGAGAGAAGTTAAGACTCAATAGAATCTGTTGTCAATGAAGAACGACCTTTCAATTACCTTTAAATAATTGAGTGAATGGGTCCACGTTCTCATCTCCTTAAGGTGGTTGCGGGGATAGGGTAAAAGTAATTAGATTTTTGCCATATTCTCACCATATTCCCAAAATGATATGTACTTTTCATATGTGCAAAAATAATATGGGGGTCCCATGCATATTTTTGAAATACAAAAGATTCAACCCTATATAGGATGATATAGTGATTTGTTACATAAATCCTCAGATTCATATCCAAAAGTAATTCAATCTTTTCATAACTTCTTTAGCACTTAGATTTTATGCATATCTTTGCAGTAAATACAATATTATCATATGTTCTCAGGCATATTTCTTATGTTTTGGATAATTGAAATAACAAATATAAGGAAATGGCTAGATTAGTGACATAGATTATGTAGCCTCTTCTAGTTGGTCACATAAAGCAGTCCCAATGGCTCATGTGTCAGGAGATCCAGGGTTCAAATCCAAGCCAAGCCTTCCTGAATTTTGCACATTTCGTTAATCCATAGTGCCAATGTAAAAATGAGACCCCTGGTGTCCAAATGCTGAACTACCAATTCCCGCAAGCCACCTTAAACTCTACATGCTGTATTACTTCAGCAGATAAGAGCTAAACGAGGCCCCCAGAGTCATGTTTATGATAATGCACTGATGCAGTGCATAGGAACCTATCTTACTATTAACATATCTTAGGACTTTGGGAAAACTGCCTTGCATGGAATTCAGAGGCGTAGGAAGCAGATCTTCATTGGGGGGGGGGGCCAGCGGGGGCCCGACCTCAACCATATTGAAACATTGGCTCAAGCACAATAGCCTCTATACATACCTAAACAAAATTTGTGTAGAAAATTTCTTTTTGAAGAATTTTAGATTTGACTTGATGCCCAGGCCCCCATTTCTTTTTATCTCATTACTATATCAATCTAATTTGAGATGTAAAGTTTTAGCTTCTTGCTCAATTTATTATGAAATCTTGGCAAATCTTGGGGGGGGGCCAGACATACTTAGGCCCCACCTCCTGTCTGGTTGGGGGTGCCCAGGCCCCCCCTTGCCCCCCCTTTTCCTACGCCCCTGTGGAATATTCTAGGATTTGAACTATTGCATATAGCTTGTCACACTAATTTGCACTCGCTTTTGTTGACATAGCTGGGACCACCGTTTAATACATCATTGTCCACTTTTATTCTCATAGTGATGTTCACCACATGAGGCCAGTGTTCTAAAAGTAGAAGTACAGATTTTCACTAAAACATAGTATAGGAAGATAGTAGGTGCATCTTATGAAGGGCAGCATTTGTGTGTTGATAATATTAAATAGATAGATGTGTACAGCCAGGCAGGGAGAGGCCATTTCAATGCAGCCTTTCAGTGCACCCAGTCGATTCCTGCCAACAGAAGCTCTACCACAGAATGTGAGGATGTCATATCTTGATATGCTATAATTGCTGTCAAGTATGCATGATTAAATAGGCAAGACCTTGTGTCAGTTGATGATGCAGATGCATTATTCCAGCATATTGTCTTATTGTCAGAATAACTGTTGGACTTTTAAATATATTTAAAGAAACCTGTTTTGGAGCTTTTAAATATGATTTTATAGAAACCTGTTTAGGAGTTTTCCATCTGGCCATTGACACTGACATTTATGAGAGCACCCCAGAGAGATTTCTGTGGATTTGATCAATTTTTAGAAAATCAATCCACCCTAGATATTGGCATGGCCTCCACTGACCTTGACCCATATTCAATAAGGCATGTGACATCAGAGCTGCAATCTGATTGGTTTGTCCTGGAATTGGGTCCATCAGCACCACTAGGTCGATCCCTGGTTAATCTAATTCTGTGAAAGCCATGGCTGACAATGAGAGCTTGTGTTCACAATGGCTGTCCTCAACACCAGGACACTATATCACAAATACTTAGCTAACCCTTTTACAACCACCAATACATTGCGCTCATGTGTGTCATACCTGGACACTACACTATGGTTTGTATGTTTACTTACCCTTTAACAGATGCAGAATGTTTCAACGCATTATGCTTTGTTTTGGTGGTGCATTTTATGGTGTTTTTGTAGAGATACTCACCAGCACAGCATTTATCACATTGACCTGTACACCAATGCTGCAGGGTTCACATGTTCTTACCATGATACATGAATACATCCTGTGTCACCTGCATTGCTTTTACATATCATGCTAACCCTTTGACATTGATACATTGCTGAATAGTAGACATGATACATTGACGCAGCTCGGTGGATAAATCATTTATAATAATAAACTTTATTGACAAAAAATGAGGTCATATCACTTTGGCAAGGTGGCAAAGATCATGCATAAAAGCCACACATGGCCCCTAAATGGTTAGATGGAGTGACGACTCCTGATGCTGTTGACAGGCCTTGAGGATGGAGGCAATTGCCCATTACCCAATCAGAGGCTGAGTACATCTGCAGTACTTATCAGCATGAACCAATCTACTACCACCATCCAGGTTTTATTGTCATCTCTCTGTACAGCCAACTTCTGAGTGATCCCTATCCATCTTTAAAGGCTGCAGTGATTGCTTGAATACACTTTTGCTGATTACTCTTCTAAGTGAATCATTGTAGCTAGGATGAGGAATGTGCCAGGGCCACATTCACTAATCATGATGACCATATAATCCCTATAATTGAGTGCAGATTTCATAACGGCCACAACGGTTGTGCATGATGACAACGTTATCGTCTTCATTTATCCCCTGCTATATGCCCATCATATTACACTGGTATTTCTAAATACATACTGACGATTAATGATTATGTTGTTTGATACAGAAAGCACTGACATGCATACATATCATTTCCTTCTATATTGGAATGCTAAGGTAAGCATCATTTGGTACACTCACTGGAATCTTACACTGTGCACTGTAACTAGATGAGGCTGATTTATAGACTACTGCTCTGGTGTTCTGTTTAGCTCAGGCTGTCATGTGAGTAGCTCGTTAGGTGGCCACACAGGTTAATGTGTCGTGGCGCCAACTGACGCTAATGTCTATGTACCTAAAGCTAACATGCATCACCAAACCACCAAAGTGTATGTAGTTTTTAGTTGTCCACACATCTTTTCATGGCTGATAAAGTCAATAGTCTTTCCCTTTTAACTAATCAGCGTCCCATCACTATAGGTAAAAACGTATGTCTGCAACCCAATGCTACCCATATGATACTCATAATCTACCCTAACATCAAGTGCCCCTGACGACTCTCCCACTCAACTCTATGGTTCAACCTCATCATTTTGGCCAAAACAAGATGCATCTCTCTAAGGGTAAGATTATATCAAGTAGTCAATTTTCTCAACTTCATCAATAGATTTGGGAAAGGTTGAAATGGGGTCATGCACCAAGCCCCAGTGGAACAAGAACAGATAGCATCATGTTAATTTGAATATTTTTTTGTATAATCACTAGGGGTAAAAGGGAACCCTAGATACTAAAATATACCTTCACTAACTTGCTGTTTTCCATATAGGCAGGTTTAGCCACCAAATCCAAATCTATAATAATGGGTGCTTCTGCTTTTTCATGCAAATATTGTTACTTTGTGTCAGTTCTCTCTAACCTGGAGCCCTGGATGTACCTCAATTCTACACACACCAGATGTCGGGACGGAGATCCCCACGGGAAAATAAATCACAAAATTGCTACAAACATAGGCCCGCTGTAATTCACTATAACTGATCATTCTGATGTGCCATCGTGACAGTTTATGGCTGTCTGTCTCTGCAGGTAATGTGTCATTAACACATAAAGGAGAAATATCTGTCTGAACTCAGCACATAGCAGTGACTGTTGCCAGCCATAGGCTTTAGTTGGGTGAGAGTAAATCTAAGTAATAGCCCATTGAAGGAGCACTTTGTTACCTTTACTGCCTCACCCCAGGTGGATCATCCAGGAGCACTAGACTTGGTAGTCCTATTATAGTAACATGGAATGATGTGTTTGCTTGGCCATGACACCACCCGTCTTGGAATTCCTTTTTGCCTGATGGCGCAGCTTTATTCACCCTTATAAAATAGTTATCGAGTTTCGGCACTGATGTGAGTTCTTAAAGTGGATAAAACGAGTTCCCATATATTGGGATACAAGAATCCAAAATGACAGTGGACCAGACATACCTTGACAGTGAGTTGACACCAACGTTAATCCTCCATTTGTGAAGCATATATACCAAATGAAATGATATACTTTGGACAGAACATCTTTGAAACCTTATTCTACCTCCCTGTCGAATAGATTCCTTGATATTATTGATGTATTCAATAAAAAAAATTTGTAAACTTTTGAAGCGGGTGACTGGCCATGCGTCTTTGCCATTACGTTTGTCAACATGACCTCTCAGGCCATCTGGTGTAAAGCCTATCAACTAGCCACAGGCATTAATTAATGCTACTACTACCCCTTCTGTATGTTCCCACTGCCAGTAAGTTTACGCCCGTGAAAATGCCGCTCATAACAGAAAACAATGGATTCAATTTTAAAGGTAAATACTTAGAATTAAAGGTGGAAACCATGTTATAAACGCAATGTGTAATGAATAGACTTCGCATCATGCTTTATCATCAGGGCTGATTTGTGCCTCTAGCCTGCACATTGATGACAACTCCCATAGCGCTAAGGTATTGTGGCAGGGACAAGCTTTCTTGTGCATACACGATGAACAGATATAACTCTGTAGGTTAGTCCAGCAGCTGCTATCATGAGTGACCACCAGATATAGAGCTGTAACCTTGCCCTATATAGAGGGTGCTTCTGGTACAAATTGAGGAAGTCTAATCATAGAATGATAAGAAATACCCCCCGATGTCGGCATTTCTTAACATGCTATGAACATAGACTATTTCATTGACCAATGATGAGTGACTGCTTGTTCATTTTTGGTGACTTTTGCTGATGTCAATAACCAAACCAATTTATATTCATCTCTCCATGAAGAACAAATACTGAGTGTCAAATGATGCCATTAATAAACAAGTTTTTCTTCCCTGGTCATAGTCATAACAGTATTTTATCATGGACATAATAATTTTTGGTTTAATAAGATTACTGATAATTGCATCAATTCCAGAGCAATTTATTGTGTTTTTTTATTTGACATGTTATTGAACATTTTGTCATAAAAAAGAGAGTTCTAAAGAACTTTCCTCTTTGTCACATTTGCATTTCTATCAAGAAGAAAATTTTTTTATTCAGGGTTGATTTGTAGTCTAAACGGTTGTTTGAAATGGCAGCCGAGCAATATTCATAAGCCGTTTTGCATCACAATGGAATGCCAAGCCTTCAGAATGGCCTACTGCAAATAAACAGCATTTATCACAGTTATCATGATACATGAATATAGCAGTGGGCAGTAACTAGGGAGTTAGGGGGTCAGCTAGGGAAACACAACGAAAATTAGATTATATAGATCTATATTTCCTTGTTTCCTAAAACTGGTAATCAACACAGGTAATCTAAGTAGGTTAGAGCCTAATTGTATCCTTGGATGAATAGCAGTGATTGAAATATGAATAGAATATCTGCTGGTGATCAAATAAGTATAGATAAGGCATTTTTATAAAAAAAAAAAAAAAAAAGAAAACTGAGTTTCCATTTTTTAATAACCATTCCTGATACCACCCAGACCAAAGGAAAAAACAGCAACCAGATAACAAACCAGTCCAGCCTTTTAATGCCGTTCTGCTTTTGCCTACTCCAGTAGCTGCCATTGATACAGGTGTGTGTATTAGCTTGGTACTGGAGGGCTCACTCCAGGTGGAGAGGGGCAGGGCACTACATTAGTATTATTGGTCTGCTGTATGGGTCGGCTTACTGCTAGCCTGGATATGGAAGTCTAATGGCAAGGACCGGGCAGGACACATGAATGCTTTGTGTGTTACAAAAACAAGTCTAAAGGCTACTGAGACACTGTATCAGGAGCCAACTGTGCATCATAATGACCTAAAGGGAAAGGAATAACCTTTACATTATCCAGCTATTGGCAAAAAAATTAATCAATAAGAACAAAATGCTTAAGGTTTGTCCCAGTGAGCTGATCTCATCAGCTGATCTCATCATAGAAGCTAGATGGCTCAGAAATGGTGGTCTGTTATGGCTGATTATCAGGCACTTTAATGACTTGACAACCTAGACAATAAGCTATAATTAGGGAAAAAAGGCCTTGTTTTCTAATTACTAGGCACTGACCAAGTCTCATATGTAAGCCTGATAAAGACTGTGTTCCACAACTATAGGCTCACCTGGCCTAATTTCAATAATCTTCCCACAAGTGAAATCATTAGTTGTTGCAGTCACTGATTTGTAAATACTGCCTTGTGACTTGCCTTAACACAAAACCATGCTTCAATCACTGCAGGTACTGTGTGGGGTACATCTTAACATCAGAATATCACCAATTTGGTAATGATGACAAATAATCAAAATGCATCGCTACGTCTTTCTAACATCATTTTATTTGACCTTCCATCTTCATTATTATGCTGGAAGCTGTCTGAGGAACAAACACCAATCACTGACAGTTCCACTCCCACACTGTTATAGACTGGGAAAGAAAGAGAAAATACAAAATTGCCAAAATTAGAGACAGGATAAATCTGTCAAGCACAAAGAGGTTGATAAATTACTGCAGGCTACAGTGGCATTATAAATTCTCTCTGGTTTGGTTGCTCGGGAAGCAGCTGGTGCATTCATTGTTGTGTTATTCTGTGGGGGAGAGGTATTATCTTATTGGTGGTTGGTGGTCATGAGGTTTGCAAATAATTGACAGAATATTGAATTGCATATACCATTGAAAATGATGTCTAGCCATTTATAAATCATCAGATAATAATTATCTATGTAAGTTGGTGTGTTCTGGTTTTCTTAAGTAGTCTTTCCAATCAATGTTTGATTTGATTATCAGGAATACTAATCAATGTCAATATCACTTGATTATATATAGGAGGGTAAACATTTTCACCACAGGCCCTTTTACAGTCAGCTTTGAGTTAGACATGAAGCCAATAGAATTTTGAGAAACTTAAATATGAAAGTAAATATAGTAAGGCCTTTCTTATTTTCTTATGTCTATGTGGTTCTTTCATCATGTAAACCATGAATGCCCCAAGGTTTACCAACTAATCCTCAGCAGGCTGAGCAGCACAGCAGTGTTACTATAAACAGACACACTGAGCAGCTCACAGCACATCTATGTAGCTATAAATAGACACAGTGAGCAGCTCACTGCACATCTTTGTTACTATAAATAGACACAGTGAGCAGCTCAGAGCACAGCTGTGAGCAGCTCACAGCACAGCACTGTTACTATAAATAGACACACTGAGTTACTCACTTGTAGGCTGAAACATGTGGCACATAGAGTGATATTTTTTATAGTCAGAGATAGGACCATTGCTTACCCACAATAATCAGGGACAGCTAATTTATTAACTACCACACAATGCCGCCAGGTTCATATTGCTCTGTTGTCATGTTGCACATCTTAACACTTACTCATCAAAACCATAGATGAGCCAATGCAATATGCAAATCAAAAAATATTTACTTTTTCAAATGAATCAGCAAGTCTTAACTTTTAAAACATTTACAACTTACATTGAATGCTGATTAAACGTTTCTTACATTTCCAAAATATAAAGGAGATGACCCTCCTGGCTTCTCATGAGTTAGAGCTTATGACCAGTGGTATTTTATCTCAGCTGCATCAAGCTCGTAAAATGGGTCATAAATGCCATGACCAGTTGGTGGTCTCCTGGAAACCTAACATAAAGAATATGGAGGCCATATTTCCCCCTCCTCCTCTCTCCTACATACCTCCAAAATCAAATCTCAGGTGGGTATTTAAGGCCCATGATTGAGGGCCAGGCACTTGACCTTGCATGCAGACACCACGTTTGATAAGTGTTCGTCTGTTATGACTGCAGACCTCCCACCGAGGCTGTATGAACAGCGTAGACCTCCAGCAAAAAATAGCCACTTTCAGGGAATGAGGTTAAAGATAACTGCCTTAAATATTGAATCCTACTGACCATGTTTATCACAGTAAAGTACCAGACATACAGCATGCCTTATTGCATATTTTGTGGAATATAATGAGTGTTTGAAAAACAATTCTTCCCTCTAATTCTAATTCTAACCATACTACTTCTTGTAGAGGGCTCGAATTTTCAAGCTAAAAAGCAAAATCATCATTTCCGTACCCACCTGGGAAAAATAAGTTAAAGAAACAAGATTTGACCCATTATCTTGCAAAGCATTGTCCCATATCTTCTGTAATATTGTATCTAGAAATCTTTCCAGTTCATGGTGACCTAGAAAGAACAGAATGTCCTTCAGTCACATTTTAAGGGATGTCCTTGTGGCCTTTAGCTTCTTTGCCTATTGACAAAAGGAGGAGGATAACTAGGGAAAGAAGGAGTAACTTTTAAGTCCTGTACTCTGGTCCAGAAGTCTCACATCCTTGCATTTAGCCAAGCAGTCTGGGTGGGTGGCCAGCAGTAATGAGGGTCCACTGTGGTTACTGAGTGACAATGTACACAATAATTACTTAACAACCAGAACAATGAGCGATAATTAGGGAGGAAAATCACCAGGCCCTGACCTTCATCTCACATCAGATTCTTTTCCAATATGACATGAAGGTGGCCTTACAGATCAGACTTTAACTAAATAAACCAGAAAGGTAATGTTAACTTAACTCTTTAAGGACCACTAATGCTTTAATGCATCATGGTCATCATGATACATGAACGCTGATTTACGCACCCTGCCGACCCTACAGGGTTGATAGTCCCATAGGGTCGGTATGATACTTCAATGAAGTGCTGTTGAGCGGTCTTGCCAACACTTTATTGGTGAATCATGACGACCAACGGGCATGTTGCACCAATGCATAATTGGCCCTTAAAAGGTTAAGAGAGTATTGTTTATATTTTGTAGGTTATGATGCCAGCTTAGCTCCTTCTGTCAGTGTGTCAGTGTAGGATTGTTCCTTTTGATTTATAACCAGGCCTTTCACTGTATTGTCCACTAGTGCAAAAGTAATGCTGTGAGATCTGGATCGTGTTTCAATAGTTTCCACGACTGGACACCCTCAAATCGTAGTGGGAGGTGTAAGAAATGACTCCATACCAGTGACTACATAGTGAGCTCCAGTAGAGGCCTCAAAATAGCAGCTGCTATTTATTCAACTACTGGCTCAATACACACCACTATGAAGTCATAGCACCCAGTCGTAGGGGCCACTATTGGCTACATAGTGACCAGTCATACCTCCTTCATGGTCTAGTATGCACTCCTGTGTTCAAATGAGCATAGGGCTGCAGTAACTACCATAATGTCTCATATAGGAGCGGGGCCTTCAATAGCAGCCTCCCTTGAATAGGGTCCGGGGTAGGAGGGCTGTCAAATAAATAGGGGCCGGGCCTTGAATAGGGGCCTGTAGGGCCAGTTTTAGGTGGTTTTAGGAAGACAACCGAGACCCCCAGCCCAGATGATGTATAATTGTTCTAGATAATTCCCTTTCAAATCACATATATGATAGATCTATAACTAATGACATAATTGTATCGAAAATGCTCTGTTATTCTTTCTTAATGGTAGGGCTGAGGTGTCAGCTAGGTGTGATATCCTTCTTAATTTTATTAGAAAGCCATGGTGGGTGAGGGTTGGGTATGACAGGCATGACAGCTTTGTAAGGCCTAGTGCTCTATCTACACCACTGCATACTAGTAACTACATAGTTGGCCCATGTGTGGACGAAATGCTCAATTCTTAGGTGAAACACCACACTTTTCCAAATGATATTTTATTCTTTAGGAAAAGTAACTGCCATCCCAGAGCCAAAGGCGCTGGCCACAGGGTTATAGGTAGTAGTGTAAAGAGCCCAGATTGAGTACATTTGAGCAAAGGAGTGCAGAGGGCAGCAGCTAAGGCTACCCACTAATTATTCACATGCAGGGTTGTCATACCAGGATCCCCTATTGAGTCACTGCTGTGGTGGCTATTTAGCCAGCAGCCAGTACGATCACCCAGTAATGTAGCCAGCTATTTAGTCACCAAGGCCAAAATCCTAAGATCACCTGCTAAGATCTGACCCATCTTCAGTCATAGCTGGCTGAACCTGTCGTGGAAACTATTGAAACACGATCCTGGTCATAGACCGCATAGCAGCAGTCATTAGGTTTTACTACATATATACTACTGCAGGCCATTTTCTAACACACTACGACTGCTGTCCTTTAAATCGTAGTGAGAACCTAACAATTTGGCCTTAACAGCACCATGAACTAGCAGTCCCTAATGTCTGCACCAGCACGACTGCCCTGCTAAACCTTCTGCAATTACTGCATGGCTGCTAATCGTAGTGAGCAGTCATAGTGCAGTTCCTACGATAGCCTGGCTTATTCTTGGAATTTTTAATTCGTAGTGGCTGTGTGTAGTCGTAGTACATTGAGAAATGGCCTCCTGAGTGCCCCACTAACCCCCTCCTCCTTAACATCTAATCCATAGTTTCCTTAACACGTGCTGTTGAGGGTTAATCTGACTTCCATCCTTCATCGCCATTATTCTGCCGAAAGTCTGCAGAGGAAGGGACACCAATCCTTGACAGAATGTGCTCCACTCTCTCACTGTAATAGTTGTCTTCCCACCATGGAAGAAAGAACTAGCACAGAGGAAGAACTAGCACATTGGAAGGATGAGGGAAGGAGAAATCCTTCAGCTGCCAAAAGGCTTATTTTGCAGCACTGTTTATTTTCTGGTTTCATTGACAGAGACTGGGCTGGTATGTTATGGGGGGAGATCTGTCGTCCTTTTCGTAGTTTGCGATTTGTGGTAATATTAGCGAAGCATTGACATGAAATTAAAGTGTGCCAAATTCTGATGTGCTACAAAATGTGCAGATTGGCCTCATGTCTAACACTAATACATGGACAGAGTCCAACGATGATTGGTCATTTCAGGCTGTTTCCTCATGGGTGGATGTCTACCCATATTTATTTCTTGGTTTTACGTTGTTAAATAGACAAAAACTCACATTTATTAATGTATGTTTGGCCAGGGAGTGGAGAATGGGCTACAGTGGAGAATGCAAGGGGGTTTCTCCATGCCTGGCTCAGGAATGGCTTTCTTATACTATCCTATAGTAGACTATGTTCCTACCATAAAATAAAGTGATTTCCACTTCAAAAAAATGCATACTGAAAAATTAGAATTCAGGCTGATCAAATAAAATGCATCAAACACCTTGATGTACTCCTTGAGGCTTTGGATGCTGCGCCAATGAACTGCACGCAAGCAGACTCACTTTTTTCATTGGTGCATGACATGATATGACATGTGAATATGGAGACACAGGAGGCAGAGCAACAGCAGGAACAAATGGTTGGTGATACATCCTTTATATCATAGCTTACATTGCAAGACCTTAACTTGCCAAGTGTCACTTCCTCCAGAAGGTTTCTCAACCACCAATGACCCCTATATTCATCACCCTCAGGTTTTTTGACTCACCTTTGCGAAACAGCCACGAAGGAGACAGCCCACAGGCAATTCATGCTATATTTAATAGTCTCTGCTAGATGATACATCCTTTTATCGCCTGTGTCTCCACACCCAAGGTCTGCCAGGTGCACCTTCTGACCACCTCTCTAATGTTTCTACCTTCACTCCAATAGGCCCTATCAATCAGCCTCAGGTTACGTGACCCAGGGTCCTTGAGAGATTTGCTCTCCAAGCATATATGGGAATGACACATCATAAGACTATAATAAGAAAATAAATGACACTCCCCTGTCATGGGCACTGGGTTTGTTTATCTTTGTATCTTTGTATATTTTAGTTTAGTATTGTTGAAACTAGTTCTATAATCCTGTGGGTGTTAGGTGGTAGCATACATGTGGGTCTACATAAACATTGAATAGCTTTATAAGGTCGCCGGCCGTCTCATTACACCCCACAACATGGATAAACTATAGTGAAGGTTGGTATTTAGGTATTACAAAAAAATAGATATGGATATGTATATTGTTTGCAGAGGTTAATGTTTATGTTTTGACTGCAGAAATGTATTGTTATGCACTGAGACTACCTTAAGAGTAGAAGTAGAGGCATGTGCTGGGCTAAATGCAGTGGTGGCTAGTGTAGAACTTGTCACAGGGCACTGCCTCCTCTGTCAACTTCTTGACTCAGTCTGGTGAACATCAGACCAGTCTCCCTAGCAAATTGTGTCAGCTTTAGGCACAATACTGAGATGTTTGCCTGTTACTTTTCAACACTTTATTGTATCTGAAAGCTAGAATAAATAGGTACCTTTTTCCCTTACTATATCTTCATTGGTTAGAGTATTCTGTGCCCAGTCTTTTCATTACAATACATACCATAATAAAACATAAATTTGATTATCCCTTGCTCTTCTTGTGTTCCTTATCCTACAAAAAGAATGCCAATGAACATAGATGGAAGAAACTTGTAGGATATGGATTCATGATGTTGTGTGACATCACGTGGGTTGCATCTGGAGCCGCTGTTCAGGTCCTTGGTTGACATGTGTCTGATTTTCAACTTGGAGTCCTCAGATATATTGGCACAGTACTGTGTGCTGTGGTGCCCATGCACTTTAACAAAAGGTCGGAACTTGAAATACCTAGTGAATCCTATGTACCTTTGATAATGATGGGGGTTTTGCACAGTGGGGTGCAACTGCATGCCTGTATTTCTTTGCAGTGCCCCTTGTCTCACTGAGCCATGTGTCCCTTTTGTATATATCACTGTTATGATATTTACATCTATATTGGTTAAAATACTGTTTGACAAGACAAAAAACATGGTCATACTCTAATACTAAACCCATATGGTCTCCTACTACTTATCTTACTCGGTAAACTGCCCTGGCCTCTCATCCAGCAACATTACTTCCTGCCATAGTCATACTCTAATACTAAACCCATATGGTCTCCTACTACTTATCCTACTCGGTAAACAGCTAGAAAAAGCCAGTTTTTCCGCAATTTTATACATGTCAGAAGATCCTTAATTTTATGAAATTTCGTGGTGCAAACCGTGTAACTTTGTTGCAATAAAATAAAATAAAATAAAAAAAGTAAGTCTGATGGCAGTGAGAATCCCATAATGGAATATAGGGAGGCATAAATTAGATTGTGAAATTAAGATGTTTTGCACTATGGTGTAAGCTCTGAGTGGCATATGACTGGTGTATGTTTTCTGGACCTGGAGTAATGCTCTACACTGAGCAAGTTGGAATATAATCACCACCTCAAGCAGTTAACTATTAACTACTAGTATTATCTTACTGAACAAAAAGTGGTATACTGGACTGTATTGATGCATCATGATGATGAAGAACATGAGCTGCAAAGCATCACGCCATGCGCCTTGACAAGGGTACCTACGCATGATAATGCAGTCTAACCGTACATGATGCCAGTATAATCTGACACTTTTACAGTTATAGAAGTAAGGCGTCATTTCTTATTTTATAATAACTGTATCAGACTTGTATATCTGCATAGTGTTGTAAACCTATTTCATTTGGCGTAACACCCTGTATAAGTTTAAGTAAGTAAGTAATTGTGCTACATATATAACACACATGGCCACTAAGTACATAACTCTGACCCTGACACAGATGCTATGGTTCCTGAGGTACTTATAATGTCAACAGGTTATGAGCGGGACTTTCCCTTTTCCAGCAGACATAAGGAGGTCATGGAGCCTACTTCCTGTTATAGACGTCTGGTGACTCTTATTTCCAGAGTCCTTGTTGGAGATCATGCGAGGTCGTGCAGTATGGTTGATAATATCAGATGCCGTGTATTTTGATATCTATATAATGCATGAAACAGAATAGAATATACATTGATTTGGTTATCTTTCCTTCTTTAATTCCTATTTTTCAGGGGATGATATCTAACATCAAAGATATCAAAGTCCTTACAAAATAGGGTCTTGCAACCTTACCTAGGGTATTTATAGCCGGGTGCCCTGAGACGATTCCTCACCTACGTATGTAGAAACTAAAGACTGTGAAGTGCCACATATTGCTTTAATACATTATGCCCTCATGTGGAATACAGTCGCGTCACAGACCTCAGCATATGAGGTTGCACTGAAAACAGAAACTAGTCAGCGGTGACCACTTTAGGTCCTCAAGTTGACGATACCTAAAACTACAACTTTAGGTAGTCAAAATGACGACTTGAGTTGTCAATATGATGACTCTGTACTGTCAGTATTGTGATCCGGACGACTCAGGTCGTCAGGATGGTGAGCTAAAGTGTGTATTCATGCATCAAATGAATCCTGTAAAGATGATAAATGCACTCCTATCATACCAATGTAGTATAGTTCATCTACTGTGGCATCATGATGACAAATACACATAACATGAAGGCATAATGTGGGAAAGGGTTCTAGGCAGGACACAGGTTCTTTGCAGGATGGTCTTGCCAAAAAAGAGACGTGAACCAAAACGGAAAACATGCACGTTTTTGTAATGCTAAAAGATTGTCTTGATAGTCTTTTTGATAAAACATGCACGTTCATTGACACCTCAAAATGAGTTTTCCATACATTCTGCTGGTTTTTTTTTGTCAATACTATGAAAACGAGTTAGACCTACCCAGGTTTCCCTGGACAATAGGAGCAGGTAAACTTCTGGAGATATCTTTTGCTATAAGCTTACAATGCCATATGGGAAGTACATCTAACGATGACATTTGTATGTGACTTTCATTATTTCATCAAACATAACTCCTTCTATTATGTCATGGCAGATACGGTTGTTACTATAGAACAGTAGTGGACATTGTTGTCAAAGGGGGGGGAGGGTATAGAATAACATTTGGCCGTATTCAAAGGGTGTCCGCCATCTGACCCGTTTTTCTTTAATCAAAAGCAAAATAACCCCCTAGGCCATAACATAAATGCAAATATATTTACGATGTAAAAAAATCCCATGGTCGTGGACATTTGCTTATATATGTTCTTTGTTCAAATATCAGGCAGTAAGCATGCCTTATAATGAAATGGACATAGGTAGATTTGGGATAAAGCTCTTGTAATTCATTCACAATTTATTTCAACATAAACCCACTTGAAAGTTTTGCAAAGTATAGAGCACTTTATTAGAAATATAGATAATACTGTATTCGACGTACTAAGCGCACATACGCTAACAAGGGCACGTCCACTTTTTGCTTTTGGTTATATTTTACACTGAAAATGACTAAGAACTCCCGGTTTTGAAGCCAAATTAAACCCGTTAGTATATTCTAGACATTTCTCAACCGTGCTGAGTGCTAACCACGTCAAATACAGTAAATCAATTCGAGCAAAAAAAACCAAATAAAACCCACAGTAAGATATAATAACATTGACTAATATAAGTATCTGATACTTGAGCTGTCCTTTTGTACCTGACAATATTGTGGCCACTGCCTAGACTTAATCACAATGTTTATTATATTACAAGTGAGTTCTGTTATGAGATCATTAGAGACAACATATACAAAAATGATAACGATAAAAAAGAAAACACTAATACAGTTTCTAGCAAGCAGCTATTTTGAACATGATCACTGTGTGCTTTCTCGTTTCTCAACAGTGTTATTTAGCATTATCGAGAAATGCCTTGTAGACTGGCATGGGTGAAAAACGGGTAGAAGCATTTTCCCCTATAATATGTAAGTGTTCCATTTTGATGAAAGAATCGCTTCTTACCATTCATCAAATGGTTTGGTGGATGTTTTTTGTAATCACTTGCAAAATGAAATATCACTGGACCTGGAGCAAAGGATCCATCTCTTGGTACTTACAATGTGTAATGCTGAGGGTGAAATCTGTACTCTTTAATCGTATATGCACCAAAGATGGGGAGCTTGATGAACCGACTAAGTGCTCAAAACGTGGTGTTGAGTTTACAGTGTGTCCAAATGTCGTAAATATGATATTTTAATCTTTCTGGGTTTATGTCTTTCAGGGGCAACATCATAAACTTATGATACAGCTTGAAGTACAGTTACAGCAGAGCTGCCATAGCCCACAGGTGATGTATGCCATAAATCATCTATTTTGATATTACTAATACCCATCTACCCAAGGTCCATACCTACCACCTTCAGCCTCAGGTTATTTGTCCAAATGTCCTTGAGAAAGGTGATCTCCAAGTATACCACAGTGACACATCAAGACCTATGTAGTATGAAGAAAAAACACTGTTGGAGGCTATTACAACACTGCATATCTTATAAACACCATATCGAATATTGTGTGGTACAGTGGTCATGTCATGGATATGCTATTCAAGGAAATGCAGTACAAATGCAGCAATATTAGGATTGATAAAACAACTATTTTCATAACTATGCAGGCTTTTGGTCCTCTATATAGTCTAAGCAAAGCTTTTCTATTGCCTTTATCTTGTAGATAAGGCCCATCACAGAACCAAGGAACCTGTCAACATCACAGAGGAAGCAACTCTATGTAGTCTAAGCAAGCTTTTCTATTACTTTTATCTTATAGTAAAGGCCCCTCACAGAACCAAGGAACCTGTCAACATCACAGAGGAGGCAATCAGTGAATTGGCAGATATAGGAAGACAAGAAAGGGCGTAAGCTCTCATGAAGGTCTATCATACTTATCCAGTCCCCTTACCTTCCCACACAGGGAAACCCTGACTCAGCACCAGCATTGAGGCTGGGTAATTAGTGCAATCTTCACACTATTACTGCCTAAGGTACTTTTTCTGGGGCGCCACATTTCCATAATAAAGACCACATCACACTTACTACAGAGAAGCCCCTCTTTTAATGCTAGAATAGTGGGTTTACAGTGTGAGGGACAAAGCTTAATATGTAAATATATTAGCGCTATAACTTTATGTATCAAGAATAACAAATAAATGTTCCAGCATACACTGAGAAAATATTCAGCCTCACTGAATCACTGAGTCTGGATCCAGGGATTGCTCTGACTCCAATTATGAGCAATTGTAGGTTGTCTGGAAATCAGTTCATGCTGAAGACAATGACTCTCCCCCACTTTCTCCCCATGAATCATATTTCCTTGTCACAATCAGACAAAATCCTGAAGAAGGGATCAGAGGAAAATGTAGAATTCAATCGATTTTCACTAGACCCTTGTGCAGTGATTCACTTAAAAACACTAATTAGGGAAGATAGATGAAGAAATGAAATAACTAAATGAATCGTATTTGCCGAACCAAGTTTTAGTATTGATGTAAACGCTGACTGAATTCCCTTAAAAACATTAATTAGGTATGGTAGATGAAGAAATGAAATAAATAGATAGAACTAAACGACCGTGGTGTACGAGGTGGTCGATCCACCACGAGGGAGACAACTCCCGAGGGGTGGATCGGCCATCGAGTACACCAGGGGAGTTTAGTTCTATATTTATTTTATGTTTTTAGAGGTTTAAATAAGGAAAAATTATCAAAATCTGTTACCGTAGTTCACCGCACGAGCGCCGGTCCGCCATTTTGAATGTTTACACCCAGCCAGAACGAGGCTGCAGTGGTGGATCTGCTGCTGTGGTGGATCGACACATGTTACGCCAATGGGGGTGTGGCGATCGGCTCCGCAATGCTATCTCTACGGGAAGAAGTTATTCACATAAAATAACTAAATGAATCTTATTTGGCGAACCATGTACTAATAACAAGAGTTTTTGTATTGATGTCAATGCTGGCTGTTGGTCTTGTTTGCATCATCTGGTAAAACATATTTCTCATAACCACTTCCTTATCACTCAGGGTCCTTATCACTCAGTGTCCTTATCACTCAGGGTCCTTATCACTCAGGGTCCTTATCACTCAGGGTCCTTATCACTCAGGATCCTTATCACTCAGGGTCCTTATCACTCAGGGGTGTCGGAACTGCTTTACATGAGGTGCATATAAAGCCTGAGGTCCTGGATGTTTCAATCGATGGATGCCCTTTCCTAGGACCATCCCATCTGGTAGCATTTGAAGTCGCTGTATCCAAGGAACTATCATATCTCAGAGCAGGGAAAAGATTATAGATTGAGTGATGATTTTGCATAAAGTCAATTCCTAAATCCAGAGAGCATAAGGGG
Source organism: Acholoe squamosa (assembly GCA_949317995.1). Classification (NCBI taxonomy): domain Eukaryota; kingdom Metazoa; phylum Annelida; class Polychaeta; order Phyllodocida; family Polynoidae; genus Acholoe; species Acholoe squamosa. The sequence continues at coordinate 4,267,309 of OX439040.1, forward strand.
GGGCGTATCATGCTAAGTTATTTAGAAACCAGATTTAATTAAGTTTATGAGGCACCAAATTAGATGTTTGGTGCTCTCAGAACCTTGTAACTTACTCTACCTTCACATAAATGCACCCATAACTGGGACAGTCAATATTCACCACTTCTAGTGGGAATGGATTAGACAGACCTTTTCATATGCCTCTCCTTTATTGGATGTAGATGGAAAATGTCTCTGAAGACACCAATCGAATTTACATCTCTCTATATTACTTTGTTGTAAACTTTTCGGGCCCACTTTTCTCTCTACGATTAGCACTTTGAACGTCAGCCTTGCAGTGCTTAGGGACATCCTGGGGTTGTTGGATGTGGAATGAAAGGAAGTGGAGAATGGCCAAATGCTTTTACTATTAATGAGTCCATCTCCAGAACTTCTTCCAGATCACTTAGGATGAACACTTCTTTCACTTCTTTTTCTCCAACCCCTTATAGCCCTGTCCAGCTGTGTCTCACACAATGTACCCTCAGGATCGATAGCCCTCTTAACCCATTAAAAAGCAAGGGTCTTTCTAAAGGCTACTGGAGGGCTTTGATGGACCTACAGAAGCCTCACAATTCTTAGCGAGCACCTGGGATTGTAAGAGGAGGAATGTAAGGGAGTGGAGTATGGGTTAAGTGCCCTAGTCAGGCACTGAATGTAAGGAAGTAGAGTACGGCTTAAGACCCTCGTCAGTCACTGAATAAACCGTCTCTGTAGGGATCTTCTCTATTACAGTAGACAGTATTGAATCTAGATCTGGAGGCCATTTCTTAAGGCACTACGACTGCACACAGCCACTACGATTTGAAACCCCGTTACTTAATGTCAGCAATCGCAGGTGGTGTCCTAAGAGTGCTCTGTACGATCAGCACTTATGTAGTAATTATATAGCTTTTAGTAGGACAGTCGTAGTGCTGCAGGCAATACATGACCAACATTATTTGGCTGCAATGGCAATAAATAAAGGGTCCTCACTATGACTTGAAGAGGAGCAGTCGTAGTGTGTTAAGAAATGGCCTCCTGTATACATAGAGATAGACATGTACTTCATTAACAACCCCACTTAGGTTTAACTGGTTTACTTCAACACAAGGCAATATGGCCAGGTACAATACACCTTTTACTTCTTCTTTTGCAGCACCAGGATCTACACTTATATTTTAGTACCAATTTAATCATTGACAAATAGAAATCTGAATAGTTTTAGGACATTGAACCCCAAGAAAGCTAAATCGCAAATTCTACTGAGCAAATGAAAACAAAGTTCAATAAAAATAAGTAGGCTAAATACATGAATAGCTGTCTTCTAAGATGTGAATTTAACTTGGATCCTGATTTAATGATAGAACCTACCTCATGGATTTTGTTTGCCTCAGTGCACACCAAGCATTGATTGTCAAAGCTGATCATGGTAAATGTGCCTCTCTGATTGTCCCTGTGTCAGAGTACGACTCAATAAACATAGAGAGGGAGTTTTTATCCATTTAAAGAGTGCTGTTCAAATGGGGTCCCATCCAACAGGCCCTAGTGACAAATAGCCTCATGACGACTGGCATGATGTCATTTAGCCCAAAAGCCAAATAGCCCTTAACCAAATAGCCTTAGGTCGAATGGCCTCAACGTACAAATGGACCCCTGTCTAATGGCCTAGATGTGGTTGATCACTATCCTGTACGGTTAATACGTGGTCATGCGTGATCATACGTGATCATACGTGGTCATACCTCTTCATACATTCTCTTTTCTCCTTTGTCATACGTGGTCATACGTGGTCATACGTGATCATACGTGGTCATACGTGATCATACGTCGTCATACGTGGTCATACATGGTCATACGTGGTCATACGTGATCATACGTGGTCATACGTGGTCATACATGGTCATACGTGGTCATACTTTTCTCCCTTATCATACGTGGTCATCGTAAGACCACGATTGATAACGTATGACCACGTATGACCACGTATGACAAGGGAGACCATGTATGACAAGAGAGAAAAGAGAATGTATGAAGAGGTATGACCATGTATGACCATGTATGACCACGTATGACCACGTATGATTACGTATGACCACGTATGACAAGGGAGAAAAGACCATGTATGACCACGTATGATCACGTATGACCACGTATGATTACGTATGACCACGTATGACCACGTATGACAAGGGAGAAAAGACCACGTATGACCACGTATGATCATGTATGACCACGTATGATCACGTATGATCACGTATGACCACATATGATCACGTATGACCACATATGACAAAGGAGAAAAGAGAATGTATGAAGAGGTATGACCACGTATGACTAGGTATGATCACGTATGACCACGTATGATCACGTATGATCACGTATGACCACTATGATCACGTATGACCACTTATGACAAAGGAGAAAAGAGAATGTATGAAGAGGTATGACCACGTATGACCACGTATGATCACGTATGACCATGTATGATCACGTATGACCACGTATGATCACGTATGACCACGTATGATCACGTATGACCATGTATGACCACGTATGACAAGGGAGAAAAGAGAATGTATGAAGAGGTATGACCACGTATGACCACGTATGATTACGTATGACCACGTATGATCACGTATGACAAGGGAGAACAGATAATGTATGAAGAGGTATGACCACTTATGACCACGTATGACCATGTATGACCACGTATGACCATGTATGACAAGGGAGACCACGTATGACAAGGGAGAAAAGAGAATGTATGAAGAGGTATGACCATGTATGACCAAGTATGACCATGTATGACCATGTATGACCATGTATGACCACGTATGATCACGTATGACCATGTATGACCATGTATGACCACGTATGACAAGGGAGAAAAGACAATGTATGAAGAGGTATGACCATGTATGACCACGTATGACCACATATTTTTGAACACATATAACGATGTATATAAGGGGTTAAAAAAGTTTCAAAAAAATTAAGGAATTCAGGCTATTTGACAGGGGGCTATGTGACATTTGGGCTATTTTACTGTGGGCCAGACGACAACTAGGCTAACTGCATTAAGGCCAGGTGACATGGGGCTATGTGTCAGGGTGCCATTTGACTTCAATGCCATACGCCCTAGAACCCTGCACCCATACAGCATGACACCCTCTAGAGGGTGTCATGCTGTATGGGTGCAGCCCTGGTGAGCTACCTACCAGGAGAACTATTCATGCATCGGACTAACACTATGGGTTAATATTCACCCCCCCAAACTGTTGGCATGATGCACAGATGCAGAAAGATTTCATTGTTGCATCGCGATGACCTGTGGCCGTGATGCGCTGATACGTCAGTGCCTGTAACGTGGAAGTTAAAAGAAATCACTTTTAGGACTGATAAAGCATTAATGCTTCATGGGGATCGATCATTTCATGATGTATAAATGCAGCCCTGGAGTGTATGCCTAGCTCTGCACACCTGAATTTAGGCTTCATGTTAAACTAGCAGGGTTTCCTGTACTAGATATTCCTGTAGGGTCATCATGATGCATGAATGCAGCAATGATGTGGAGACTTAGAAATGAGGCCATAATGATTTTTTGACTGCAAATTAAATAAGCTCAGTACTGATATATATGTCAAAAGGGATCCATCAATCAGATGTTTTAAGCGTTGGTTCCACAGCCATACAATCGGTCGGAATAGCCCTAATCCGACGATTTATAATATATCAAAAGTATAGAAAAAAATCGGTCAGATTAGTGCTAATCTGACCGATTTAGGTCTGTGGAACCAGCGCTTTAACTCGAGGCTATTTTGTTCAGCTCTTCGTTATATTAAGTAGTCGTTCAGTTCAATTATAGCTTCAATCCATCACTAGATGGAGAAAGCCAGACATGAATATTTGCATTATTCATACTTGGTAGACCGCCAGACTATTGATAGGTTGATACCTCCGCTACCTCTTTTACTAGACAGTACTGCTCTTACCATTGTATTTGATATTCAATATCACTCCTGGAGTCAATTTAATATTGATTATTGGTGCACTGTAAGTCATACTGAATACATGCTCTGACCTTAGAATGCTGTCTTTTTAACATTATGGAGATTTCTAATCTTTGATCAAATATTTTCACGGTCAATCCAAAAATATGTTAAAAGTAAACATTATCAATGAGATAGGAAGATGAGTTATTTAGTTTTTGGTATTTTAAAGTCTACCTGTACTGCTACAGTAATATCTGTGATTAGAATCATGATGGTGGAGGAAGATCAAAGACTGAACCTTCCACTGCCAGGAAGAGAGTATTATAGAACTACATTCAGATATTATAGACAGGAGGTAACTAGATATATCCCATACTATATATTATACACATTTTATATAATGCCGAACGAAAAGAAATAGAATCACCAGGTATGTTCTCTATGTGTACCTGTGAAGGATATGTTAGGTAAAAGTATAGAGAGGTGTATACCTAGGGCCAGGGGAATTATTTTCTGCAGAAAAAGATCCTTCCCCTACTGGATAGAAGTCCTTGGAATGCCAGATTATCTGCATACCTTCTCCACAGTGTGCAAGACATTTATCTCACATACTGCCTCATCCGAGGCTGACAGCAGCACAATACGACTCCCTGTAATGTTTGCTAAAAAGCCGAACTCTTTTTTGTATGGTAAAGAACGTCCAGTAATACCAATGTTAGCTCACCAGCTGTCTACCAGTAGGCTGAGTGATGAGCATTGGTTGAGGAGCTCTTTTTAAGTCTTGTCAGTTCATCTCCAGAAGTCCCTTGCATATAGTCTGGGCCTCTGCACATCAAATCCCTAGCCATAGAGTCTATAATTGGCTCAGATGCTCAAAGCCTTGTGCCAACCAAAGCAAAGGAAATCCATATATTGAGAGGTGTGAGGCGAATCTGACAGCTTGGCCATGTGAGTGCTGGAATTCTTTTTACAGATTGTAGGCAGAAACAGACAAAAGTGTTAGGTGGGTGTCAATATTGTACTTCCTTTAACACACTACAGCTTACAATATTGGAAATAATAAGGATTTAGATGGGAGAACAGAATTGGTAGGTCTGCTGTCACTCTGCAAATAAAGCATGGCAATATCTTTGGTTCTGATACTTCTCCTGATCTGAGGAAAATTTGCTTATAAAATATTTATGCAAGGATGAGCCCCTGGTGTGCCTTATAGGTTGAGAAAAAGGTTAGGATAAAATCTTCCCATGAATTAAAAAGTAGTTTTAGCCTGAGATTTTCGAATTTCGAAAATCCATCGATTAGAAGTGAAGTTATTCAACTTCTATTTTTTTAATAAAAGATCCCCAAAGTCTGGGTGCGCCTTATACTCAGGATGCGCCTTATATGGGGGGGGTGCCTTATATGTGTTACGGTAATTTCAGTGTAAAGGGTGAGTTTTAAGTGTGGGACTGATTGAATGTATTGGTTTGGATATGTGGGCGGCTGTGATATCAACTCTTTTCTTCTCATTTCAACTCATTCAACTCATTTCTTTTCTTTTTCCTTCATACAATAAAGAGTCAATTGAAGTAAAGACACTCTGGCATCATCAGGTATGTTCAAGGGGGAAAAGTCCATCATCTTCTTCTCTGTACATGTTTTGTCATGGTAAAAGTATACTTTTAGCTGTTTGCTTTCAGCATTGTATTTCTGAAATGATCCACTTCATGTGCTTGATTTCCATTTGGTACCAATTTCAGATTTTATCTGATGCAATAACAAATAGGTACAGTTCCATAACCCGATTCTCAGTACATGACAGCCCTTTTAAGGGGTCAAATGTTGTGTTTATGTACTCAGCTCATGGAATAAGAAACCGGAGCTGTATCATAACCAGCGTTAGGCCAGAAGGGGTAGTTGGTTCTCTATTAAACTAAAGATATGCTCCATTCCAGACATGCTCCATTCCAGACAATATGAAATAACTAGAGCTACCCACAATAAATATATTTCAATAGACATGAAAGAATTGAAACATTTGTATCTATTGGCACTCCTTTTACAGAAATGTAACAATATTGCCCACTTTGACCTTCTAGTACTGTTGCAGTGTGAATCTAGATTCCCTTCTTCCCTGGTACCAGTTTATAAATGCTGTGGACTCTCCATGTTAACCCATTATAGGCAGCTGATGCTTGTTATGGTGTTAGCATGCTTTGATCTTTTGAGCTTCACCTTTCCATTCCTTTATGTTTTGTCTTACATGTATTTCTATTGTGGTTTTCGTCTATTTTGACCTTTTGCCTTTTCATGTTTCTATGCTTCGTTATGTTTTACTGTTATGATGTTGGCCTGTTTTGACCGTTTGGTTTTCGCCTTTTCATGTTATGATGTTTTTATGTTTCATCTTTTCCTGTTTCTTCCTTGTTATTCCATTGTATTCATTTGCTTCCGGAAGGTATAATGATATAAGGATACTAATTTCAATATTCAATAATTCATCATTTAGAATAAAACCTGATACTTGGATAATCATTTTGGGAAGATAATCATTTTCTTTTTATCGGTGCTACTAAATGATTGTCTATAGATTGGTCCAAACTATAATTACACTCCCCACTCTGCAGCTGTGACCCAATTGTTTGGCCGTCTCCTTCACATTCACATTCAATCTCTACCCACAAATAATGTGTATGGAAGGCCGTTTTGTTCTCTCTAACTGTCGACAAATAGAGGGTAGGTAATATTGAAGAGATTTGTAGCAATCAGGCCAAAACTGGAATCTTGTTGGGAGGAACACAGGTGGGGAAGAGACAGATGACAGATTTACCCATAGGGATGACAACAAATCACAGAGACAAATGAGAGTCAGACTGAAGATGTCGCAGGAAACCAATGTGTAAGATTGATAAACTAAGGACCGCCAGACTTTGCTGGCATGATCCAGTAAGTGCTATACCTTATATGGGACTGCAGCTGTAACTTAGGTCGTTGTTTTGGAGAATACCTTAACTCTTTAAGAGCCATCTTGTGCATTGACGTATCATGCCTATCAATAATCATGATACACGGATACAGCCCTAGGCTGCCCATTCACTCATGCACATTCATACATCATGGCCTGATTGCTACAAATCTCTTCATTATTACCCTGTAGCTTTCTACTCTTTCGATAGACAATGAATAACAACTAGTCAGGTTCCAGTTAAAACTTTATTGTCAATAACCCATAGGCATCAGCCGTTTTTGATGACAGTTCACAGGTAGTAGTGTTCAACCTACTAAGCAACTCTCAACACTAGACGACTAGCACAGCCTTCTAGTGTCTATATTCAACAAGTAACATATACCGTCTCTGTGCAGCAGCACACAGAAGTATTATAACATGGTAGTCAGGCAGCCACCAACCATCGCTCACGATGGTCCGTCACGACTGGACTGACCCTGAGGAAGGCTGTAAAACAGCCTTATATACACCTGAGTCGAGGGCCACGTGACCTTGTAGTGACGTGGCGCTGGACTCCAGCGCCCCCAGGCGTCGGGTAAGAGAGGTGTTCTCAATGTCGCCCACGAGGACAATGAAGGAACCTCGATTGTGTTTGGTCTTTACACCAACTCCTCTCCTTTCTCCTCCCAATCAGTTTGGTCTCTGTCTGCAGCTCTTCTCCTGGTTTGTGTTTCAACCCAGCTTCATTCTCTGACCTGGGAAACCACTGGAAACAGTCATGTAATCTTCATCTAGATATAGGTTTTTTTTTGTGAGATGGTGAAGGCAAAGGACCCAAATTACCAAGTGGAGCTAAGAGGGAAGCATTATCAGATAAACTACCATCAGTAAAAGTATATATAAGACTTAGTGTTATTTCTCCCTGGATCCTTTACACTTATGGCAGTTTAATGTGTTTGAATGTACCAACTGATTCTAAGTCCTTGAAAAGCAATAACAGTAGTGGGCCTCCACAGTAGAAATCTATCATCTGTTCTGTAGACGATACGTTAGTTGGCAGAGATTAGAGTGCAGCATCATTGTTAGCTTTAATGCTACATCAGACAACATGGGTGACAATATCACTTTAGAGCAAGCTTTAGCAAAGATTAAGATAGCTAATGACAAGTTGGAGGAGACAGCAGCCAAAGCGACAGAGTTTAATAGATTGTTAGACCAGGAGAAAGTTGCATTTAATCAACATAAAATTGACGCTGAGGAAGAAATGAACACTTTGCATCATAAGGTAAAAAGACTTAGCCCACGAAAACCAGATACTGGGGGTGAGGGTGATGTAGATCCTCAAATGGTGCCCAGAATTGATGAGCTAGACAAGCTTAGGAGAGAGTGGCGCAGTGCAAATGATTTGAACACTATACTAACAAACTCATCATCAAATGGCCAGTAAAATTATGTTGTAACAAACTCATTGGGAAAGGCAAAAAACTTCGTTGTAAATGAATTTTGTTGTATCCAAACAAGGTAATTTAGACATCCTTGATATTGCTATCTACCCCTCCCTTTGTCCTGTCTTTCTTCAAATCTACACTACTCAGCCCACACAGAGGGGGGAATGAAGAAGCCCCATCACACACCCTAACCCCCCCCCCTCAACTTTCCTTACCCGTCCTGTCGCCTATAGTTCAATGGAGACAGATGAAGATGCCCTATCACTCTAACACCCCTCACAGTACCAAACAAAGGCCATATCTCTTCCTTTGAGATCATTGAAAGGCCAACTAAACTACTGCACAAGCCCAAAAAATTTGTTTTCGGGCCATATTATATTCGTTGTAAAGAGACTTCTTTACTATAGAAATGTATAGGGTTGAATTGGGGAAATAGAATTTCTTTGTTATAAATGAAAATTCGTTGTAACAAGACTCATTGTAAATTCCTGCCTAAATTCTTATGACAGATCCAAATCACCTAGCAACAGAAATTCAGCAGAGACAGTTCTAGGGGTAGAGATGGTTCCAGCAGATCACCTTCTCCTGATAGGGGCAGTAATTATGATAAGAGGGGCGACCTGCGCTCTATGTCCAATAGGAAAAGAGATAATTTAAAGTCGATTGGTCAATGCAGGCCCTCTAGACTAAATTCTATTAATACCGGAAATGAGATCAATGATAGTGTAAATTGTACTTTGGAAAATGGAGCGTTAAATGTAAATATTTGTAAATATACCCTACCTGCACTTATTGATACAGGTGCATCAATTGCATGTATTTCCCAATCACTATATAGAGCTGTTTGTAAAGAGAAAAACTGTGAGACAGAGAAGTGTAGAGTTAGGATTTTCCAAGCAGATGGTACATTGCAATGTGCAAGCATTAAGATCAGATTGCCAATAGTGATAAGTTCTATCACTTACAGGCATGTATGTGTAGATTTTCTAAGGAAAACTAGAGCTAACATTTTGTATGAAAATGTTGATACTAACATGCTAACAATTAGAGCTAAGTCTTGCATGTCAATCCCACCTAACAGTGAATGTTGTATTTCAGCAATGGTTCTATCTGATAAGTCAATGCATAATACAATTGGTGTGACATAGAACTTACTAACATCAAAACCTGTCCCATATTGTGTGAAGAGAGGTATTGTTAATCCAAACAAGTCTTCAATTGGAATTTCATTGGTCCTTTTTAATACATCTCATAGAGCATATCAGATAAAAAAGGATTCAATTCTAGGCCTATATTCTCTCAGGGTGGAAGAGGATTTCATGGGTCCAGATGATCTAAAAAAAGAGCCTGTACCGGCCTATGATGAAGGGGATTTCAAAATGAGGAAAATCTGACAGAGGATCAAAAATCCGAGATCAGAACATCATTAGAAAGGAATTCAGATTCTTTTATAAATAATGACGAGGGTTTGGGGCTAACAACTGAGTACACTCACAGAATTGACTTGAAAAAGGAATATCAACCCATTAGTATCATGGCCTATAGTACTTTGCCAGGTAGAACTGAAACCATGAATAAATTGTTGGATGGTCAAGAGAAAGCAGGCGTCATTGAGAGATGTCCCATGCAGACTGAGTGGTGCAGCCCAGCATTCCTTGTAGAAAAAGGTAAAGGTATAAATGGTGTAATGGTTCGAGCTGCCTCCAACCATCATGACCCCAGTCACTGAGTGAAAGGTAGCCTTGGTGGGTGGTGGTGTATAACATGAGGCTGGACCAGTCCTCCCGTCACATGATAGGTTTATCTATAGCCCTCACCACCCTAGTCAATGAGTGAGGAAAAAATGAGCAAGATGCCATTTTACTGTTAGAAATCGTTAGAAATGTTTTACACATTTAAAGTGTAAATCCTCTGCTGTCACCCTATTCCATCTACTCAGTCACTTTTCTGTCACGATCCAATGAAGGAATGGCAATGGAATAACGAATAGGTGTATAGGGGTGTCACTCAAATGGCTGATTGGATTGTCACTCAGGCCATCAGAGGGAGTGTCCACAGTGCTATTCAGAGTGAATGTTATCTCTCAAGTATCCCTACAGAAAAGGGATAGGAAAATATAGCCTACTTCTACAACTGGCATGTGGGAAGTTTATGTCTGTATCAATTAATTCATGGTCGACTACTTCGCTGTAGAGCCAACATCGAATTTATTTAGCCCTCCAACACAAAATGTAATTATCTAATGGCGACATTTGTCTGCAACTATTACTCTTTTTCTATTTCATGAGCACCCTAAGGCGCGCCTTATATACCCCTGGTGTGCCTTAAAGGATGAAAAAAAGGTTAGGGTAAAATTTTCCCAAAGTTCCCCATGAATTCAAAAGTAGTTTTAGCCTGAGGTTTTCGAATTTTGAAAATCCATTGATTAGAAGTGAAGTTATTTAACTTTTAATTTTTTTAGAATATCCCCAAAGTCTGGGTGCGCCTTTTACTCAGGGTGCGCCTTATATGGGGGGGAAGCCTTATATTTGGGTTATTACAGTAATTTCAGTGTAAAGGGTGAACTTTAAGTGTGGGACTGATTGAATGTTGGTTTGGATATGTGGGCGGCTGTCATATCAACAGTTTTCTTCTCATTTCAACTCATTCAACTCATTTCTTTTCTTTTTCCTTCATGCAATAAAGAGCCAATTGAATTAAAGTCAAAGTGCAAAGTCAAAGTGCAAAGTGAATGTATACTTATGTATCCCAAGAGAAAGGGGCATGGAAGTTACTGGAGATATCTTCTGATATACTTGAAATAACCATAGCATGATCATAATACTTCATTCACTGAATAAGCCCAGTTCGGATTTCTGTCAAAAAGGATCCATCAATCACATTCAAAGCCATTTCACTGTGATGTAGATTATATTCAGTTGCCATTCAGTTCAATCATAGGAAACACAGCTTCAATCCATCACTAGATGAAGAAACCAGATATTTACATTCTTCATACTTGATAGAATGTCAGGCTATTGATACCCCTGCTTCCCTAGCCTCTGTCACAAGACAGCCATGTTGAATACATGTTCTGGTCTTGGATTGCAATCCTTTTGAACATTCTGGAGATTTGAACATTTTAATCAACATAGGTATTTCAGGGTCAATCCAAAAATTTATTTTGATTTAACATTATCAATCTTATATGAAGATGACTTGTCTAGTTTTGAAACTTTGGTATTTTAAGCTAGATAGATAGGTAAGGGAGGAGCCAGGGCTCTCACTATTAACCATACTATCCTTGGTGAGATTGGAGAAAGGCAGGGGAAGGGCAAAGGTGTCACATAGGCAAAAGGAAGTCATAGTCAAGGTCTGCCCCAGGACAACTACGTCTTGTATAATTGTGCCTTTCAAAAGGCTGGTGGAGGGAATTGATAGGCCACAACAGCCATGCAGTGCTTAGGGACATCCTGGGCTTGCTAGACATGCAACGAAAGGAAGTGAAGAATGGTTAAGGACGACAGTTAGGCACTGAATAAAATTGCCGCAAGTATAGACTGTGTAAGGAAGAAGTTTTAGCAGTGATGATCAAAATGCAAAAATAGGTGGGAAGAGTATCGGAAAGAGGACCCAGGGCTCTTACTCTTAGTGTTAATGAGTCAATTTCCCAACCACTTAGAAACCACCTATTCACTTCTTGCTTCCCCAACCCCAAATAGCCCAGACCAGCTGTGTGTCCCATAATTTACCCTCAGGATCAGATATCCCTCTTAACCAATTAATTAGCTAATACACGAGGGTCTTTCTAATGGATACTGGAGGACATACAGGGAAAGCCAATTAGGACTTCTGCTTTAAACCTTTAAGGACCTCACTGAAGGCATTCAGGAATTATTGTACATAGGTCTGAAATAAAGGCTCTGCACTTATGAGTTGTTAGGTAGGCGTATTAGCACAAGGGAGTGGTCATTTTTTAACAACAGGAGGGGGTCGGTGAAATTCCGCACATGTATGCGGGGTGAAAATTTTTTCGTCCCCCCTCCAATGGGTCTGAAATTTTTCCTGTCCCCCTTTTATTCTATAGTCGCGCGCAGGCTTTTTCGCTGTCCCCCCAAAACCATCAACCCACCCCCCTGTTGTTAGAAAATGACATGTTATAATTCATCTCAGAGCCACTTTGTTGAGCTGTTCGTTATATTCAGTTCCAATTCAATTCGGTGAAAGAAAACAGCTTCAATCACTAGATGGAGAAAACCAGACATGAATATTTACATTATTCATACTTGGTGCAATGCCAGGCTATTGATAAATTGATACCCCTGCTTCTCTCACCTCTGTCATGAGACAGTCATGTTGAATACATGCTCTGGTCCTGGGTTGCTTTCCTTTGGAACATTTTTGAAGATTTTGAAATGTGTATCAAAATAAAGGTATTTTAGGGTCAATCAAGAATATTATTTCTTCAATGTCTAGATAGATGGTCAAGGAAAGAGTCAGGGTTTAGATGGGAGAGGGAAGAAAACACAGGGCTCTCACTATCAACGAGTCAATTTCCCAAACTCCTTTACAACCACTTAGCCTGACCACGTTTTTACTTAATATTCTTCTTTCAAGTAGCCCTGCTCAACTGTGCCTTTACATAGTTAATCCAGGAGGGTCTTTCAAAAGGCTATTGGAGGAAATTGATGGACCAATGGCAGCTTTACAGTGTTTAGGGACATGTTGCAGGGAGGGGATGTGAGGGATAGAAGTCCAGTCTCAGTAGAAAAGCAGAATCTAATCTACTAGATGGTATTATCTCTAGATCTGTATAGACATAGAACCGTATTCACCATTCACAAATCCACTTAGCCCTTCTCCTTTTAAACTGTGAAGGCAGCTGATAAACCTTGTGATGTTATGGTGGTAGTTGTATACAACAGACATTCCTCAGAGGAGAATACTGAGAGTACATTAACACACAAGGTCAACCCCACCGATTAATACATCATATTGAATAAATGAGACCCTGTCGACTATTTCATCTCCCCAGATTATTGGGGAGCTTTTACAAAAACATTTACCCTCCTCCTATAAGGTGCACAAGGTGCCTGTTACTCCAATAGTTACTAGTGGTTATTATGTTTATTGTGTTTCTGCGAGTATGGAAAAACTGCAAATAGGCTACTTGCCAATTTCCTTCCTTCATATTTGCAAATTGGGTTGCCATAATGGCAAGTGTGTACTTGCAGAAAATATGACCTGAAAATAAAACTAAGCCAGTCCTTTCGTACCCTTTGATATCAATAATATTACATTAATTGACAATTAAATAACATGCATACCCTGTTGTTATGAATATAAAACTAAATTAGGACACCAACATTTTTTGTCCTAGAATCTTCTGCAAGTAGCTAGTACAAAACTTGCAAGTATGCTAAAAGTTGCTAGTATGGTACTAATTATAGCCAGATTAAAATCACCAACTCATACTACTACTTATATGAATGATGGACTTGCGTTAAAGCAACTTTGTACCCTACTCACATCTTTGGTGATTACCCCTATTATCACTCACAATACTCTAATGTCATAGTGGCTTTAACATCACGTTTCTAATCAAAAGAAAAGAATGCTGTTTTAGAGGAATATTCCTTTCACTCCTGACACACTCTCTCTAAACCATATCATCTCTTAAATTGTCCAACATATCTTTCAATGACTCTTTACCCTACAGAAAATACAAACAATCAGAGAGGTGACTAATGTCACTCTGTAAGTGTTATAAGCTGCCTATAGAGGTGACTAATGTCACTCTGTAAGTGTTATAAGCTGCATATAGCCACTGTTATTAGCTGGCAATGAGTATGTCCCCACCCTTACACTGAGGGGTAGAACTGGTGTTAATGACACCATACACTGTAATTTGCCCTGGGATTGGATGGGAGGGCAGTGAATCTACACTGACTGTGGACTATTAACACCAACAGTGATTTCTGATAAGTAAACCCATGGGGCTAGTTGTCTTTTTTGTCATTTGACCCTGTACTTTAAACCGACAAAAATGGTTGATGTCTGCTGTACTGTTTGCTTAACATACAAAATTACATACATGAAACACATGAACATAATAGTACACTTTGTGGTGTGTGAGAGTTAGAAAGAACACACGCATTTGAACAAAGCACTTTGGAAAGAGCCAATGAGAACTATTTACTGCTCCAGAGTTAGAGAAGACAAAGTAATATCAAGGACCCTATAATTATACCAATTTTGTTTATGTTATACACTACATAGTCCAAAGCAATGAATCATACCCCAAACCATCAGGTTTTGCCTAAACTCTTTTACAGCTTGTGTCATTAACATCCAACAGCCAAGGGTAAGAGCAGCAGGTTTCTCTGCTTTAAGGCCCGGTCACTCTTGTCTTGAAAACAGGAACAAATTGTTGTGGGATATCAAAACAAACATTTTTGTCTTGGAATACATTTTTGTTTTGGCCCCTAGTCACAATTGTCTTGGAAAGCCAAGACAATTGTTTTGAGATTCCCATAATAATTATATTTTGCTTTTCAAGTTTGACCAGGCCTTTAGACTTGCCTTTTCTTACCTTCTTGATGAGGTGCCTCTGAAGTTAATGCAAAGCAGCACAGGATGTAAGTAATTCTTTGTGGATAGGCTGCTCAGCTTCAGAAAGAAAGAACATTACGCATTCTCCTTCAGATAATTTCTCAGCCATTGATTGCAGATATGTGTGACATCCATGGATGAGGATTCATCATAGATGGTAGGCTGTGATAAACAATTCTCTTTGAAGATCAATATGTAATCAGATACATAGCTTGATAGATAAAAATATTTCTGCACTGAGTAACCTCCACTTTCGGTGCCAAGAAACTTCACACAGGTGTCTTCATCGTATAAGAAGCCAATCTCCTACAGTCAAGGAGCACTATTCAGCTTAGTGACGTAGACGTAGGCTAGGTGAGATAGCAGGGTGTGGCACTAGACAGGGATCAGGAGAGTAGCAGATGGCAGGCAGCAATTAGCCATGGTAGGAAGAAGCCACATGGCGGCACTGATTGGCTTTGTTTGTGAGACCATGAGTCCATGACAATAATGGTAATGAAAGCCACCCACCACACCCTCTCCCTCCCATAGCTCAACCTTACCCCTTACTCTGGTTTCAACTACTGGTGCACCACATGATTTGTGTGACAAGTCTGCACCTTCTGGTGGCCTTAAATCATGTCCACCACATGCAGCTGTCCTGGGGCAGGCCTTTACTATGCTCTCTTTAAGTCCTTTTGTCACCTTTACCCTTGGACCTTGGGCTGCTTGTGTACTGAAGGAATGTTTTATTTTGATGAATTATCCCTTTTTGTACTTACTGTTCTTCAACGCCTTTACCATGTGTTTGCAAAGGAGTCTTACTGTTCTTACTTTCCCTATTTCTACCAAATAGTCTACTGTATGACCTTCTTACCTTTTCCTACCTCTTTAATTGTTTGTTTGTCTGACAAAATCAGGTTATACAGAAATGCTCCTGCACTACTCAATGATGACTGAGTATTCCCAATCATGATTTAACCTGGGTAATGTACAAAAATCAATCAACATGAGACATAGAGATAGTTATCTTTATTCTGATTCAAAAGATTACCTTACCAAACATTATGATAAACTTGCAAAGGTATTTTCCCAGAGTAAGGAACATTGCACAAAGAATTGCTTAGTTGCCATGCTGGTGGAATTTGCAGGTCATTAATCCCACCATAGACAGGTTAAGGCGAGGTAGGTAGGCACTAGATGGGACTTGCTGGGTGCTAGTATATTTTGTAGTCTATTAGCATATGCACATACCGCTGGATCCAAATGGGCCTGGAGTTCACTGGTAATTCTTCAGGAATCCAGTTCTTTCCTTGTAAAGGCAGAGAAGTCAAGCATTGTATACTTATTTTTGCAAACCCTTTATCTGTCCTTTTATTGCCCTTTTATTTCTCAGTGCAATCATTACGACCCCATCAAGCATACAATCAAACACATGTATTCTAGGGTGAGTTTCTGTATGGCAAGTGAGATGTTGGTAGTAAAACAACTAGGCCATCTTGCAAATCATGTTTCGGGTCTCCTCTCACCATCACACAAGCTCATGTCCCTTTCAATTAAGCCAATTTGCAGTCCATAGTAATAAAGGGACATATATGTATTGAGGTAAAGTGATATCTTTTACAGCTCCAACATATTATTATAACTACTCATTATCTAGAAATCAATGTTTTATGTAGTTGGAGGAAGCTGAGAAGCAGGTGCAAAGTCTGTGTAGGGACTTTTTTTTTATATTAGTTTTGTTATTGCATCCATGATAGACCACCCTAATGTTGGTTGATGGAAAAAGCTGATGAGATCTCTAATGTTTCATTACAGACGCTATGTTGTCATTGAGTCTGCTATATATTGCTATATCATGACTAAGGCAAAAGCTAATCAGATAAAATTGATTTGTGTCTTGAATGCTTTGATATTTGAGAACTGATTTAATCATATGGCTGACATGCCACAGACCCTGCATGCAGGTCATGTCCTATGGAACATGATGAAGGCCTAGGTAATAGCCATCTTTCTATCAAACACCATTAAGTTTTAATGAAGGAAGAAATATTGTGTTTCATTGTAATAAAGAAATAATATGATGCATTATGACAACCCATTTCAGGCTCCACCTCCATTCAGCTGATCCTAGAGCACATTATCCTAATCCATAAAAGTGGATAACACAGTGTTGTTCCTATTTATTCCCTTGTAGTCATTTGCTGGCAGAAGGAAAAAGATTGAAGATATTGATTTCAGTATTCAATAATTCATTATTTAGAAGAAAACCTGATTTGGTGTTGGGAAAATCTTTCTCTCGGTGGAACTAAATGATTGTCTGTCAATTGGTCCAAACTGTAATTCCTTTCCCCACTCTCTGCAGCTGTGTCCTAATTGTCCGCCGTCTCCTTCACCTTCACCTTTACATTCTGTACCCATGAGTAGAGTAGGTAGTTTGTTCTGCCTCACTTCTCTCTAACTGCCAGCAAATAAAGGCAAGCCTTTAGTGCTTTCCACCATAACTTTGGTATCTGCCTCCTTTGCTTTGTTTGAGGACTTCAGTTAAGTTGAATTTTACACCACTGCATCCATTAGATAAACATGAATTATCATGCTGGATTGTACAACCAATGACTAAGCTGTAGTTGAGCAGATTACAAATTATTCAAAGCAAAAAACCCTAAGTCTTCTTCATAGCCTTTCTATTGAACAAAAGGATTCGGACACAATTGTACGCATGTATATGCTAATGATTGCAGGCATAAGACTACTCTGATATATTGGTTCTAATGATGCACTAGTGCTGTAAGAATAAGATGATGAATGAATGTACATGGGTGAATGGGCATGGCAATGTTAGATCAATGTATCATAATTACTAATAGGCTTGATACATTGATGCACTACATGGCTTACAAAGGGTTAGGATTTATACTCTACAACAATCACCAAGCTACAGCTACAACTAAATCCCAATATCAGATTCTTTATTCTTCTTATAGCACCTGTTGGATTCCCTCCTCCCTTAATGATATCCAAGAAAATGTATGGCTTCCATGTCCTCAACAGTCCTTGTAGGTGCTTAACAACTCTCTCACCGAGTACAATTCACAGGTTTAAAGGAACAATCTCATGGCAAGCAGCACCACACAAAGAACTGCCTACTTCCTGTGCTGGTAACTGGTGATTACAGGGGTAGGTCATTACTCCCACTAGAGAAAAGCGTAGATAGACACCAGAATGGCCATTATGGGGGCTTGCTGGGTCCTGGGCTGTAAATGGTGTGGTGTCTCAATGTTAAATATGCACCTACTGCTGGATCTAAATGTACCTTCTGTTAGAGGAGACCTCAAATTGAGCCCAGTGCCTCCACCAGTTACTTTGCCTATAGTGCGGACTTGAGCTTATCATACTTTTTCATTTCCTTTACAGAATGTATAAGAAAACATTAGTCAGGAAATTGAAAAAACTGTCCCCAAAGAAGTTATAAGATGATGGGAAAGATGCGACCAGAAGGAAGTGACAGAGGAGGAGAGCAGGTAGCTGGTAATTATAAACTGTGCAAAGACAAAGTACTCAGTGATTCCAGATGATTGTTTTAGGTTCTGAGACAAATCGCTGAACAATGATCTATAGTAATGTTTTCTCAAATCTTCATCCTTTCACCTGACAAGTCTGACTACTACAACTGCAGCCCCACATGATATGTAGGCTATGTCAGCACTGTCTTGTGGCCCTTAATCTTTCTGTCTGACACCTGGTTGCCCTGGGGCAGCCGCCTTCACTGTGTGTCCCATTTGTCTCTGTATTAAGTCGTCATCCCTGTGGGTAAATCTAACTCTCATCCATCTCCATTTTATTTCCCCTGTTCCTCTCAGCAAGTGTCCAGTATATGTTGAATTGCTACCAGTTGTCACTTTTCCGTGTATTTTTTAGTATCTACACTGACTCATCTCATTTCTTCCCCTACACTGTTTGGTCTTCATCACCAGCTCTTCTCTTGAATTTGTGTTTCATCCCAATTCTTTGTCCTGGGAAAATGCTAAAGAGACATAAATTTCATGCAGATGACCTCACTCCATCTCAGTAGGTGTCCTTTTTATAAACTGCTTTTTCTGTGAGAGAGTGCAGGCTGACGGTCCCAGGGTGTGATAATTCATAGAGCGATTGCTCCCATGGTAAAGAGTTCTGGTTATTGCGTCTATCAATTACTTACAGATTAGCACCTTATAAAATAGCACCAGCCCCTGTTTACATCATGTTCACTTTCACGCCAGATCGATAGACATTCCTACCTTCCCACATCCACATAGGGCTGTTTTAGACCAGATTAAATTGTAGGTAATTTTGTCCACTACTTGCACGGGAAATGATCACGTTTCCTCCCAAGGGAGGCATCAGTCTATACCCTGAAGCCTGCTATCTACAATCAATTAACAGAAAGGCAATCCTATTACAGACTTCTTTTGGTGGTTTGGAACTGACGTGTTTAAACATGATATAGTTTGCTGCCAACAAATAAATACCAATACTAATTGATTATATATTACTCACATAAACCTTTTTGGAAACTAATCTGCTGGTCATATACTATATTATAGCCATTACATATGACAACAATGTTTTGTTTTTTGATCACACAATCATTCCTGCCTCATCAAAGAATAAATTACAATAATG
This sequence comes from Acholoe squamosa, assembly GCA_949317995.1. Taxonomy (NCBI): domain Eukaryota; kingdom Metazoa; phylum Annelida; class Polychaeta; order Phyllodocida; family Polynoidae; genus Acholoe; species Acholoe squamosa. The sequence goes on from OX439040.1 coordinate 4,286,910, forward strand.
ACAGGGCATATGCAGAAAACTGAGAGCATCCTGCAGTTTCCTTATTGCATGAAATTTAATAGTCTTTATGACAACTGTAGCAACATAATGTACCTGGCACAAACAAGTATTCATGAGTCACAAAAGGCGGACTGCTTTTGCACGTAACATAATAGTTCAAATTACTGTCATTTAGCCATAGGGCTTTTGATCCCTCTCTGGATACTATAAAGTTAGTTTCGCTCCTTTTGCAAACGCATTAGGGAGTGAAATGTGATGACATAGTCCATACAGTCTGGGAGAGGCATCTTCAGTGACTTTGATCAAAGAGAGAATCAAATAATGGAATATAGAGGAATGTAAATTAGATGTGAGAAGCAGCTGGCCATAGAGCACCATTAGTGTCAATGAGTTCACCAGGGGGTGAGGGATGTAGTGCGGGTTTTGTTCAGTTAATTAGTACAAAAGTTATGATCTGTCTATTGGCCATATTGACAAACTCTACCTGTGTTGCACCTTATACACAAGGTATTGCGGTACATGTGTGTATCATAGGGTAGTCCTGGGGTAGTCCACATCCCACCCCCCACTGCCGAGCCCCATCCATGCCTCCTTCAGGTCCTTATATATACCAGCACCCTAGGCTTATTATGGTTGGGGAGGGAGGTGCGTGGCCCCTTGCCACGCATTATCACATACAAGGTCAGATCATGATGGTGGCTGATCATGATGGTGGCTGCCATGGAGCCATTCGCCTCCGTTTCATGTATGAACAGTATCAGAAGATCATGCATATGGAATCAGAAACACATATCAACAAGTTCAACAAGTGACAAGCAGTTCCATTGTCTATCAGCTGATTAGACTACTAAATCTACCAGTGCATGGCACTTTTAGAAACTGCTAATTTATTCTGTCTTAACATGAATGCATTTATAGTTGGGGAAGTCAGTCATTTGCCACTGTTCCCCATCTAGTGTGAGGTGTAGAAAAGATACCCTTGTCACATGTCACTCCTCCCCCGGAGAGGTGTCTGGAAAATGTCTTGGAAGTAATGTATTTTATGCTATATAAATTTAAGACCACCTGCAGCATTCCTGTCTGCATGAATTAATCTTATGTAAGCCGAACTACTTTCCCACAGATCCAGCAGTAAATGTTTTTTCAGCAAAAGCCATCCCACGCAAGATTCAATCATCTGATAGCGACATTTGGATTTAACTATGAGTCTTTCATGATTTCATTGAACAGTACACCTACACATGAATTTACTTCAAATACCACCTTCACAACAGGAACAAGACAGCAGTCGTCCACTGTTGATTTTTTTTGGTTATAACACTCATCGCAGAGTTTTGAAATAACTCAGCGTCATAAACACAAATAAGAAATTAACCCAAGGACAAAAAATGTCAAAGAGTCCCTGACAAAAACAAAAAACTGGATAGGATTAGCATTTGCATACCAGAGCTATCCTTTAGTATTTATGTCACAATAATTACCCTGCCTAGACCTAGTCCATAAGTGTATTGATAAATGTGTCCCCTTCTATGGCATTTTCCCTTATGGTAGCCGTTAAAGTGGCTGTATCGAAACAACTGTCATGTCTCACGGCATTCTGCTACCAAATAACAGACTCACATTTCTCCCTACCACTATCCCCAATTTCTTCTACCGTGTACTTTTGTTGCTATTTTGAGCATGTTTACTGTAAGCTCGATTCAGATGATGTATGAATGAAAAATGGGAAGGATGCCTTTTTCCCCCGTATTATAAAATATTTTCATTACAAGAAGGAAGTTATTGTGTTCATTCTTCAGAAGGTTTTGTTGCTTTCCAATCATGTTTGTTTTTGTAAACTGCAAAAATGAAATATCACTTCAGCTGGAAAACCGATCTTTTGCTAATTAGTGATGACGTTATTGATGTAATGTCTACTCTGTTAATCCTTTAAGCCCCCAAGTCTTCAAGGATAAAATAGATTTATAAATGCACCATGCCTGTTTGTCAGCATAATTCAACAATGAAGCGCTGGCAAGTCTGCTGCCCAGCACGTTAGTGGGTGCTGTGAAATAAATGAGAATAAATCCCTTATCTCTTATTTTAGCCAGTTACTTCTGGGTTATATAGTTGTGACAGATACACCTTTGGAAAATGACACCATCTTCTAATGGAGGCACAGTAATAGCAGAGTCATAGCCTCCAGGTGATGACAGTAGGATTATATATAGCATCTACTTGGTGATACTTCCTTTTATTACTGCCTACGTCTATCTACCCATGGTCTACACCTGGCACCTTCTGACCACCGCTGTAACTGTCATACTAGTAATTGGCATGATCAAGTTGTCATATGAGAAATATCATATGACTAGTGGTGTATGTAGTAAATATAGCAGGCTCATAATAAATAGTGTTATTTCCAGTTGTCACTGGTTTATTCAGCTTTAGGCAACATGTAAGAAATATCAATCATACAGTAGTTAGTATGTAGGTAGTTTGCACATACAGTAAACATACAGTAATTTATAAAGTATAATGTTCAGTTCCACTCCACTTGTGAGGTATTAATAATACAGTGTCCAGCATACTTCTAGGTGGGTTCCCACACCTAGCTCCTGACCTGCTGCTTAGAGGAATAATGTAATAATGGATAACTTTACCCTCTGGTGGAAGTCTTGAAGAAGATAGCCTCTGGCCACTAATGGTAGGAAACCAATGCCTGTCTAGCATAGTTTCACCATAGTGCAGTGGTATAGCAGGTAGCAGGAGATGACTGGAGATGTTACCTCTAGAGCGGTTCTTGGTGATGTGTCCTCCTGGAGGTGCAGACAGGCTATTTGTAGCAAATCTTGGAAAAGCACCTCCAGACTGACTGGAGCCAGCAGCATCTGCCTAACTCTACAATTGTTTGAGGGGACCCTTTCAAGTGTCACAGGGGGACAAAGGACCCCCATGGACGCCGCTATGGCCCCCATTGTCTTGGTCGGTTCTGCATCTTTAGACCCTCATATCTCGGCCGTTTATGCTTGTATAACCGCCATTTTGGGCATGCGCGGAGCTGAATGTGCCAAGATTATAATGCCCGCTGGATAGGCGCGTAACTCCCGCCGGTTTGTCTGTAGCTTACTCGGAGGTCGATTCAGTCTCCATGGCGTAACTTCCTTAATACTGGGAGTTCCGCCTTGATCTTGGGCTCATTCTGACCGTCTAATTATGGGCTTTCTATAGAATTTTTGATATTTGACCTAGGTTGCTCAGGAGCGACGCTAGAGCGACCGGAAGGTTATGGCGTCGTGCTTATGTAACCCATTGTTCAGTCCTTAGAGTGCTCAGACACTCATGACGGCGTCAGCGGTGCTCAGGCACCCGTGACGGCCGGTTGCATTCACTTACAGGTTATTAATTTGTGCATTGAACCATGAGGTCGCACACTGAGACCCTTATTCTTATTATATTGTGCAGTGAACCATTAGGTCGGACCTTTTGATGTCATAAACTCAGTCTAACTGACTGTGGCTGGTGTGCAGTGGGGCATGAACGCTCTTATACAAAGTTTGAGCGCTCTTATAGCTCTTAGAACCAACCTATGTATTAATTTCATAGATATTTCTTTGATTAATACAAAATATGTTAGAATTTATGGAACAATAAAATGGTATATCATAGAATACTCCCTCTCCCCCGAAAGAATGCGAAACTCCGTCATTTCGCCGAGGGAATGTACAATTTATACAATTTTTACCTTATTTTGGAGTTATATACTGTTTTGTAAGAGGATTTGAAGTAATGGGGAGTGCTTCAAATGCAATTTTTGTGGTAGAGCTTTGTCAGTATAAACAATTTTCTCCTGGGTATAAGTACATTTCCGAGTTTCTATATCTTACCATACCATAGCTTATTTGCTTATGTAACATCAATTTTGGGTACAATTTTCCATTTTTATGTACAACATACAATTTGGCAAATAGTGTGCAATTTTGGCATTTAGTGTTCAAATATATAATTTCGCGTACATTTGGCGATTTGAGTGTGCAAATATATAATTTTCGCGTATATTTGGCAATTTTAGTGTGCAAATATATAATTTCGCGTGTATTTGGCAATTTTAGTATGCAAATATATAATTTTTGCGTACATTTGGCAATTTTGGGGTACAAATATATAATTTTTGCGTACATTTGATAGTTTCTGTATGTACATATATAATCTTGCGTACAGCTTGGATACACATAGAAATGTTGATTTTCTAAAAATCTGACTTCAGTGTATGAATTGGGTACAGACATACAGTATAATGTGCAACATATAATTCAAATGTAAATTGGATACAACTTACAATCTAGTGTGCAAACATACAATTTTAGTGTGCAAATTGGGTACAAGCGTACAATCTGGTGTGCAAACATACAATTTTAGTGTGCAAATTGGGTACAAGCGTACAATCTGGTGTGCAAATATACAATTTTAGTGTGCAAATTGGGTACGAGCGTACAATCTGGTGTGCAAACATACAATTTTGTGTGCAAATTGGGTACAAACGTACAATCTAGATTACACTATTCAATATATAGGATTTGAGACAAATTTTTCCGAGGGCCGGAAAAACAAAGTACTTCATGTACAATAGGCTTGTTTGTCTCTGAGTTACTCATTGATTTTGCTATATGGGTGTATTAGTTGGCAATTTCGGCAGTGGGCCGCTGCTTAATTGACTTTTTCCCTAGCCTTTTGAGTATGTGTCCCTGAAAGAGATTTATTTGGTGAGTATCTTAAGTAAACATGTTTTATGTCAACAATTTTCTCAACAATTTTTTTTTTTTTTTTTTTTTCATTCATTTTTTCCAACAATTTTCTTGGATACCTAAAGTGTGTTACTTTAAGTAAACCTTGGCATAGTATACAAGTGCTAGTGGGTACAAAAACTGTCTTAGTTATCTACCTGCATTCATGTATATTAATGTTAGATTTGTACAATTTTACAATTTGTAATTTGCAATTTCGCAATTTTGCGCGTATATGCGCACATTAATCATCGGTTTTGTGAGAATACCATAGATTTTCATATTATACATCAACAAGTGGCTGTGTATATAATTTTTTTTTTCTAATACTTTGATAATTTCATTGACAGTGGAGGTGTGTCAGGAGTGAGATGTGAGTCTCCTCCCTGGTGTGCTCATGCAGTGGTGGCACTTGAGGTGTTAGGTGCCAGATTCTGGCATGTGTCTGTGGCAGTGCCTAGCTTGGTGTCAGTGGACAGTTCAGGGTGGGGGGGGGTGTGTGTGTGTCCATTTAAGGAGTGTGTGGCTGGTATTGGAGTATCAGTTCCTCTCTGGAAGTCACTGCTGTAGTACCATGGCCCATCTACAAGCTCTCTTTGCTCTGCCTGTCCCCCAGGTGATGGAGGTGGGGAGTCCAGTTAGGGCCCTGGTTGAGTCTAACCAGACCATCCATTATGGGTACATAGTGAGTAATTTCAAGGAGATCATTGAGCATGGTGATGTGATGGTCTGTGATTACTCCTGCCATTATTTCCTGGGCTCAGCCTTGCGTCGGGGGGCCACTGTGGCCCTTCTGACTAGGGCCTTGGGTAATATGGGTTTCTGGCCCATGGATTATAACCTAGGGCCGCGGGAGCGAGTGCTATGGGATTATCTGTTGGCGGCATCCCTCCTCGATCTTGCGGCATCCGGGAATCCATCCACGGCTGCCGAGTATGGACTGGGGATGCTGGAGGCCCGGCTCGCTGAGTGGGAGCAGGATCACGGCCATATGTATGGCTCGGACTCGGCCCCGGACTCTCCCATTGATGTTGAACCCGAGGATCTGTGGTAGGATCCCGACTGACTGAAACCTAGGGTGTAAGAACCCGCCATCCCAAAGGCCCTTTTCAGGGCCGGCAAATTGTCCGAAAAGTTCTGAATACTGTCTCTGATGTGTTGTCTCCTGGTGGTGGACTGGGGGCAGCCTAGGCTGTGGGCAGTCTAGGCTGTTTCCACAGTCACCGGGGAGGGCTGGTGGTTTAGAAAATTAGCAATAGTCTGCATGTTTGACCTTGCGGTCTCCTCCTGTTGTTCGTCAATAATTATATCTGTTGTATTTTCCAGTGCTGTCATGGTCACCGGGCTGGTGCCACAATCATTCTGGAGAAGCATGGAGTAGTACAGTCCTTTGTTTTTAAGGGCTGGTATAGTACTGAACCTAGTGCGCCAAGGTAGGTGTATCACCTGAGGGAGGTGATAAGCAAATTCTCCTCTCTGTGTTGTTATAACTGCTGGTCCATTCCAGGTAAATATAGCCTTAGGTAGTGGGAAGGTTTTAACCACTATATCCTTATAGGTAGGGGCAGCTGCTGATTTAATCTCATCAAATTCATGTGGTATTGGCCTCAAGGGTAGCGCGAAGTTTGAGTCTCCACAATATATTTTAAAATATATTGTGGGGTTTGTGCGCTTGGCCACATTTTTCTTGCCACAGTGTGTCTGTGCAAATTTCTTAAGGTACTTCATTATTCTGTAGGCTGAGTAGATGGTCAGGGTGAATAATATAGCAATTATCAGGGTGTGGGTTTCCTGAATTGTGAGGAAAGGGGTGTGGGTTTCCTCTGTAGGGGTTAATTTGGTAGGATTCTTATCTGGGAGCAATTTGTGTAGGGGCAGCTCGGTGACTAGTCTGAATGCTTTGGCTGTAGGCAGGTAGGCCACAGTCCCTCCTAGTCTGTATAATTTGAGTAGTATGTATACTATAAAAATGTGAGCTGATATCCCTAGGATGAGTGCTAAGCTTTGGAAGATTGGATGCTCTGTAACTCGACGTAGGTATGATTCCTCGTAGCGCGTTTCCATTTCCTTATTAAGGTTGGAGGCATCTTTTAATACTGTTTTGGCAAAGGGCTCTAAATTTAGTTGAGTAATATCATCCATGATTGGATTTTCCTGTAGTTTTTCTAAGGTTCTAGAAAGGTTTACTACTGGGAAATTTGGAAGATTCTCTCTTTCATCTGGTTTGGTTTCAGAAATTTTGTTAAGTGCTGCCATGAATGGTAAATTAATTGTCTTGAGAATGTAATGAAATGATAAGGTTGAGTTACAGGGCAACCTTGTGTTCGGAAGAGAAAATTCTCCTACACTGATCGTGCACCCACAGGGTACACCTATGATTGAGTAGGACTGGGCCTTCCGAGTTTCAGACGTTTTACCATGGCAGTTGATAAAGTAATGGGGTTCATTAGTAGTGACCAGATACTCATCTTCAGAAATGGAAATAGCATGGGTGGTAGGTGCTTGCAGTGGTGAAACTGTAAACTTGCAATGTTCCTTAATCTGTTGAGCCTGGTTAGTAAAAATGGCTACAGGGCATGTAGGCCTGTGTTTATAGATTCTACCATTTACATCTCTGCATACCTTTACTGTAGTACCTTCACATGCCTGCATATCTGCTGAGTCCAATTCGATAAATAATGATTCATCGTAAGATACTGCTAGAAACTCAGTTGTGGTTTGTAGTTTGGTGACTCCTCTGGTGGGGGTCTCCTGTGTGTCTATAGGCATGGGTGATGTAATCATTTGGTACAGTTTGAAGGTTGAGGTGGTAGATTGAATTATAATGTCCAGATGAATATATATATGGTGAGCTGAGTAAGTGTATGAGGTCAGCTTCTGTGAATAATAGAAATCTAAGTCATTAATTGCGACTTGTGCTCCAGGGTGTGTAATCCTAAGTTTGTTATTAATGTCAATTAGGTATCTAGCAAGGTCTGAGGGTGGCACTATATCAGGGGTTAGGATCCCTGATGATAGCATCCTCAGGGCTGCATTTGTCCTTTGCAGTGATTGAACTGTATTCATTCTTGCTGCTATGATAATTAGTGCATCATTTAATACTTGCATTTTCTCCCTTTGAGTTTTCTCGTGCCTTGAATATGAGTCAAGTGACCTGGACATGTTAGAGGCCCACAGGTTGACGGTGTCACCTATGGTGTTGATTGTGCTGTCCAGTACCTTCTTATCTTGGATGTATGCTTTAACAAACTTATCTTGTCTGTCTGTGATCTTTTCAATGAGATTAGCTGCTTCCTGATCCTGTTTAGCAAATTTTCTTAGTATTTCATCTATGTTCTTGAGCTGTCCCATTACTTGGTTTACATCTTCTACTGTGGCTAGCCCTAGCACACCGCGAAACAGGGGTGCTAGAAAACCCAGTATGGCCTCTCTTTTGGCCTTGTCCAATGTGTTTATGGGGTTGGATAAGAACAATTTGATGGAGGCTAGTGTTTCATTTATCTCCTTGTCTGCAATTTCCAGCAAGGTGTCTAGCTCCTTAGCTTGTTGGATAATTTGGCCAGAGGTATGATCTTGTAGAGTAGGAGTGGTCAAATGGAGTATTCTATCCCTTATGGATCCTTGGGTAACGGGTGCCCGAGGTATCTTGTAGGGAATAGCTAACAACAGTGTTGTGGTTGTATGTCCATTGACCAATGGTTGAGGGCTAGGTTTGAATACTACTCCTATGTTTTGTCTCACCACAGGTGTATAACCTGCAGTAAGTGGTTCAATAGTATATAATAACAGCATAGTTAGCAGTATGGGTGAAACTCTCAGTGTCCCCATGGTGCTTGTGTAAAGCAAGTTTGCTGTTTAAAGTCTTGTCAAATTTGTAGTGATTTGGTGCTGGTAAAGTCTAAGTGTATGGTGTAACACTTTAAATGAAGTGGTTCAAACTGTACCTTTGCAAGATTGAGCTGTCTTGGCAATATGTCCGGTGAGTCTATAGAGATTGACCAGTAAATGGTAAGATCAGGTTGAAGGTGAAGTAGGTGTGTTCTTTATCCTAGTGCAGTCTCTCCTAATGGAGAAGTGGGCTGGCTAATTCCCAAGTGGGGTCCTGTAGACTTGTATTCCAGACTGCAGCTGGATGAAGACTGATGGTGGGCTATGGTCCACAGTGCTTCTTATGTAGCCTACCCTACCCACATCCATTGTGGGCCTGGTATTGTTTCTCTGGAGACCATGCATAATCTCCAGTGTCTGCTAACTGTGGGGTCTATTGTGTAGTCTGTGTACTGGTAATTAGCTCCTCCTGTCATCCAGGACAGCCATTCATGACCGTCTAGACAGTTGTCTGAGGGTAGCTTATAAGGTCAATTGATCTCTATAGACTGCTGTGTTGGCATAGCGCGCTCTTTCATGTGGGGATTAGGCTTTAGACACTCCATTGTGTTACCCTTACTCTTCTTAGACTTCATGTCTGCTTTACTTGGGGGGTCCCAGTCTTTGACCCTTTCAGAGGCAATAACCTACTGATATATTTACAAATTTGATTGGCTTTATATACATAGTAATTCATTATCAGTCACACATGTCTTATGTGTGGATGAAGAGAATTTGTAATACATTTTGAAAATCTTATGACCTTTGGTATCTCAATCTTGTTTCTAATTTCTTGAAACTGCACCACACCTAGATGTCTTTCTTAGTATGTGGTGTGCAGGCCTAGGCTTGATAGGGCCTATGCCTGTGGTTTCTCTTGTAAGGGTGATATCATTTTTGTTCCTTACAATTTTGCTGTAGTATTTGGCCTCATGTGGAATAAGCCTGTGTGCAAATTCATTATTTCTGACAGCCACAACCTTTTTCAGTCTGTCTATGTGCACTGGTCTGGCCACCAATAGATTGGTGTCCAAGTTTTTGAGTTTGGCACTTGTCAAACTAGGTCTATCTACTACAACATATGGTCCCATAAAAAGGGGTTGAAGTTTCTTACACTCTGTATTGGTCAGGATTCTTGGTATGTTTAGGTACACCATGTCGGTGACCTTGATTTCCTGTGGTGTAAGTTTCTTATCATATCTATCCTTTCTTTCCTTTTGTAGCTTGGCGACCCTTTCTATAGCTTTCCTCCTAGAGGTATCTTGATTTGTTATCATGTTAGCTACATGGTCTGCTACTGTGGATATGTCTTCCTGTATTCCCAGCCCTAAGTCCATTGGGGTGGCTGGGTTTCTTCCATGGAGTAGGAAGAAAGGGGTGAATCCTGTGGTTTGGGATTCAGTGTTGTTTAATGCAAAGGTTATGGGTTCAATAAATGAATCCCAATTGTTTTGGTGCTTTGAGCAGAATGCTCTGAGTGCTGTGCCTATGCTAGCATTGAATCTCTCTACAAGCCCATTTGATTGTGGCCTGTATGGTGAGGAGAATTTATGTTTGATCTTGAGGTGTTTAGTTAACTTTGTGAACTTTGCACCTGTATAACATGTTCCATTGTCTGTTTGAAGAGTGGCTGGTGTTCCATGATGACAAATTATATTCTTGTAGAACTCTGCTGCTGTTGTCTCAGCTTTTAAGTCAGTAGTAGCCCAAGCTGTTGCATATCTGGTAGCATAATCTATGCAGACTTGTATATGTTTGTTTCCCCTGGCAGTTGTGGGAAGTGGTCCCACCGCGTCTAGGTTTAGGAACTTCATTGGTGAAGTCATGTACTCTCTCACTGTCATTGGTGTTTTGTGTGAGTGTACTTGCCTTTTTGCTGTGAGGCATGTGTGGCAGGTGGAAACATATTTTGTTGTGTCTGCTAGCATAGACTTCCAATATACCCTAGGTCGGAGTGCTGACAGCATCCTACTAGAACCAAGATGGCCGCCAGTAGGTGAGTCATGGAAATACTGTAGTGTACTTGTTACCCATTGCTGTGGTATAACAATTTGAAGTGGTACAGTATTGGTTTTTCTCCAATTTATGGGGCATATATGGACTAATGTACCATTTACCAAGGTGTATGTCTGGCCTTGGTTGATGATTCTATTTCCTTGTGCTTTTGGTGCAGGCAAGGTCCCATCCTCAAGATACTGTATGAGGGGCAATAGGTCCTTGTCTTTCCTTTGTTCCAAGCCAAGGTTTGTACCTGAGATGGATGTGTCGGGAATCTGATCCAGTAGTTGATTTATATCTAGCACATGTTGTTTTATTCTGTCTCTTTCTTTTTCTTTTTCATCGACTATTGGCCTATCTTGTGCCTTTTGTTGGGGTGTGTCACTCTTGTTTTGGTGTGTAGGCTCCTTTGGAGGGCCTATTCTCGCCTTGATGGGAGTGGCAACCTTTTTCTTTAAAGGCACAATTTGCTTTTTGTCATTCTTCTTTGTCTCAGAGTTCTTTGACTTAGTAGATGCAGTGTCTTTTGTGACATTTTTCCTGGCAGGTGGGGTTTTGGTAGGTTTGTTTCCTGTGACCTTTTTCTCATTTAGAATAGTTTGTGATTGTGTGGGGGGTTTTGGTGTGCCCTCCTGAATCATTTCTCTAGTCTTTGAGCGTGTGGTCATAGGACACAAATGGTTTGATGTTTCCTCTCCCTGCATTGGTTCAAAGAATCTGACTGATTTAGAAGTTGCTTGAGTAATAGCATATATTGTGTCTTCTGGATCTTCATCATCTGAGTCAGGTGGGGTGAAGGGTGGCTCCTTAGGAGTTGCCTTCAGCATTTGATTGAGTGATGAGAATTCAATAGGCTCGAAGTCATTATCTGGAAAGAGTTGTGAGTATTCTCTCTCACAGTGGCAAAACACATAGTGTGTAGATTGCTTCAAGATACCCCTAATGGGTGTCTCTGGCTTTTCAATGGTGTTGGGTGGATCATCCCTTTTGAATGGTACTTTCTTTGTTACTTTTGCAAACTTGGTTCTACTGGCTGCTCTAACTCTCCTTGGTGGGGGTGGAGGGTTAGTCATGGGTCCAGAGTCTGGGTATTCTCTTCTAGACATAGCATCTGGTGGTGTGTTATCATCACCTTTCACGTGTTGGATGGTGAATGAAAATTGTTGTATGTCTAGAGCCCATCTGGCCCATCTATGTGTGAGTCCTGTATTGGTTAATAGTGGGATTAGGGCTGCATGGTCTGTGTATAGTTGGAAGTGTCTGGTCTCTAGATAGTGTCTGAAGTGTAATACTCCATACACTACTCCCAGTAGTTCTCTCTCTGTGGTATTGTAATTTCTCTCATGTTTGGAGAGGGTTCTACCTGCAAAGGCTACTGGTCTGAGCACTCCTTCATTATCTCTCTGTGAGAGTACAGCTCCTAAACTCACATTGGAAGCATCAGTTGCCAAACTGAACTCTTTCTCATAGTTTGGATATCTGAGAAGAGCATTGGTACAGAGGGCATGCTTTAATGTTTTGAAAGCATTATCTGCCTCTTCTGTCCAGACAAATGCTTTGAGATGTGTCTGTAGATCATATAATGGTCTAGCAATTTGGGCATAACCTTTGATAAACTTTTTGAAGTATTGGCATAGGCCTGTGAAGGATCGGACATTTTTGACTGATTTTGGTGTTGGGAAGGTTTTGATTGATTCCACCTTTGTGGGAGATGGTTGCAGTCCCATGGGTGTCACTCTCATTCCCAAGAAGTCTATTCTGTCTATGAAGTATTCACATTTTGATTTCTTCAGTTTGAGTTTACCAACTCTTAGGCTGTTGAACACATCTTCCAGGTCATGGAAGTGTTGTTCGATTGATGGTGATAATACCAATATGTCATCTAGGTATGGTAGGGCACATTTGTACTTGAGTTTGTTCAGAATCAATGTGACTAGATGGCAGAATCCTGCCGGTGCCGTCGCTAAACCCATCGGCATCCTTTCATAGACATATTTTTTGTCATTTGCTATGAATGCGGTTTTATGCTGATCCTCCTGTCTTATAGGAATTTGAAAAAATCCCTGTTGGGCATCTAGCTTACTGAATACTCTTGGTCTGAGTGACCCTATCATGTCTAGAGTGTCATCGGCCCGGGGTGTAGATAAGGCTTGATTTATCGTGTTCTGGTTCAAATAACGAAAATCTGTGACGAGCCGATGGCCTCCCGATGATTTTTGTACTAAAAGGATCTGGAGGCCGAGGGGCCCTCGGCACATTCTCTCAGAATGCCCTGTTGTACTAGCCTTTCACACTCTTCCCCTATTGCGGCCTGTTTTTCTGGTGTTTGTCTATATGGTAGGAAATGACATGGTACTGCCTCAGGTTTTACATGTATTGAGTGAGTATACAGGTGTGTGGCACCAATGTCTCCATCTTTTCCTACGAATACGTCATCATACTTGGTCAGCAGTGACTTTAATCTATCATGCTGATCTTTGGATGTGAGCACAGATTTTGGTGGAACATTCTCTTCCAATTCTGGCTCGAGGTCATGTGCCTCACTATGTATAGCAGCTATTTCAGAGAGTCTGATTGAGTTGGGTTCAGGGTCAGCATATGTGGACTCACAGTCTGAGTCTGTGTCACTGAATTGAGTTACGTCCTCCGGCCGTATGGCTGAGATGGATTGATCAGTGTGTGGGGTAGTGCCTGACACCTGTTGAGGTTTTTCTAAATCAGATTCCTTGACTTCCTGAAATAGAGCTATGATGGCACCCTTTTTGATTTTATGTGGGCGCCTGCTGGTGTTGAGTAACACTAGGGGATGTTTGTTATTTTCCCTGGGGGTTACTGCTGCCCTTTGAACTAGATATGGGGCATTGTTATTTCTTTGGAGGTTATCTACTACTCCAGTTTTCCCTTGCAGTGATTGAGTAGATGTGACCTTACCCAGTACTGCAAGTTCAGAGAATGGAGGGATGGTAAAATCCCTCACTGCCCTAATGGGTTTGAGAATTTGTTCAGGATCAACATTAAATTCAATTTGAGATTTTGTAGTGCTTAAGAAATCTGTGCCGAGTACAATGGGCTGTGTGAGGTTGGGTATTACAGCAAATTGGTATTGGAATCTGACACCTTGGATTCTAAAGTTCAGCATAGCTGAATGTCTAACATGACACACCGATCCATCTGCCAAGTGGATGTTGATTTTAGATTTCCTCAGTTGGATATGGAATCTCTTTTGGAGATCCATGAGGAATGATTGTCTGACACAGGTGATAGTAGCACCTGTATCAACCAAACATTGTACATCTGAAACATCATATAGATTTGCATTGATACAGCCATTTTGAAGAAGTACAATAGAAAGCTTGGTACTCTCACCTGTATCCTTTGATGATGAATCTGGTGGGGTGATGTGTATCACTGATGGACGTCTCTGTCTGTTAGATGGTAGATTTGCACTAGCAATTGTCTCTGGTTGGATCTTTGTTAATCCTGATTGATTGTTTGTATTTGGGGTGTCACAGTGCACTGGCCCATCGGCACTGTGACATCCTAGTTTTCCTGGTTCTGTGGGGTGGTTGAGATGCTTGCCACCAGGAGCTTAGAGATTTGATCCATCACATGAGGTGGTATTTGGGGGTTACTTTGTTGGTTCCCCTGGTAACCTCTTGTGTCAGCTTTGTAATCCTCCTGGCGTGGGTTGGAACCCTGGTTATATTGACCAGAGTTGCTGTATTGACCGGAGTTGTTGGATCTCTGGTTGTTGTAGGCGCCATTGTTGTTGTAGGATCCACCGTTGTAGTTCCTATGTGGACTCTGGCCCCTACTGTTGGATCCTTGACTATAGGATCCAGAGTTGTTTGACCCCTGGCTGTTGTTGTAGGATCCACTGTTGTTGTAGGATCCAGAGTTGTAGTTCCTATGTGGACTCTGGCTCCTACTGTTGGATCCTTGATTATTATAGGATCTGCCATTACTTGGGGTTCTGTCTCTCCTATCATTGTATGAGGAGTTACCATTGTTGGAGTTGGAAGAGCTGTTGTCTTTCCTACTGTTGTGACCCCCCCGGTTGTTGTTGTTGCCCCCTCTACCTCTACCTCTATTGGATTGGTAGTTGGGGTCATAGTTATTTCCTCTGTATCTACCGGTAGGGTCTCTTGATGCAACCTTAGCTTCCTGTTGCCTTGCATGGGCACTAGACATTAGGTTAACATCTTCATCTGAACTAGTGCTGATTTCCTGGACCTTTTTCTTAGTAGGCTGTGGGTTGGTTTCTGCATCCCTTACCTTCCTAGATCTCTCTTGGGTCTCAACCTCTAGGGCTAGGTCTAGGGCTTGGTCAAAAGAGTCTATTTTCTTGTTCTCAAGAGCTATAGAGATCCAGGGCCTCATGCCTTGGGTAAATGCCTTGCTTAGGGTTTCATCGTTCTGGCGTTGGGCATTACACACTTTCCTGAGATGGCATGCATAGTCTAGAACAGGTTCATCTATCTTTTGTGCACGGAGTGCAGTCCTTGAGATTATATTGTCTCGAGTAGCAAAATACTCTTTTAATTTATTCACTACATTGGTCCATGTCAACATATCAGGTGTGGCACTCTCCCTGAAGGATTCAAACCAAGCTAGTGCTTGTCCTTCGAGGTACTTGGGTAAATATGTTACCATGGTGTCACTGTCTGTCACTTTGTACTTATCCTTCAGATATTCTGGGAATTTGTGATCAATGAATAATGCTGTTGACATGAGTGGTGATGGGTGTGAAAAGGTTTTGGGTTTTGTTACCTCATGTATCCTGATCTTTCTGTCGTCCTGCTGTTTATTGTCTATGAGCTTGGTCATGTTGGACACCATGGAGATTATGATGTCATCTTTGGATCCAGAGGCAGATGGTGTGACAACAGGTGTGATGGCAGGTGTGGGAGGTTGTGGGGTCTGGGATGATACCATCTTCATGAGATCTGCTATCTGTTGTTGTTGTCTCTCTAGGGACTTCCGCTGATCTTCCATGGCCTTCTGTTGAGCATCTATTGCTGCATTCCTCTCCGCCAGTTGTTGGTTGAGGATCCTCTCCCTTTCCTCCTGCTGGGACTTGTTGGTCTCTAGGGCAGTAACTGCATCTTGGATGGCCTTCTCATAGGCCCTTATCTTCTCAGCTGTCTGATTAGGTTGGGGGCCTTCATCGGTGTCCATGATGGAGGGTGTGGGGGAGGTGTCTCTGGAGGAGTGGCTGTCAAAGGCTGGAGCTGGGGTGGAGGATCTAGATGAGGGTGTGGATCCACCCCCTGAGGCAGATCCTTCTTCCCCTGAGGTAGATAGCGTGAGTTGGGCGTCCTGTAGAGATCCCTGGGAAATGTTGGATCCCTGAGAACTGGTTGTTCCCTGAGTAGACAGGGTGGGTGGTGTGGGGTCTACTGAGTATGGGTCTGTTGTATTGGAGGCTGGTTTGCCTCCTGCGGGCCTCCTAGATCTTGGTGGGAGGGAGACCTCTTCAACAGGCCCCTGACTACGTAAGGTCTTTGTGTGTTGTTCTGCCAGCTTGACTGATAAGGCCTTGATGTGTGTGGTGGACCTCACTGACGTGTGGGAGACCTCACTGACGTGTGGGAGACCTTACTGACGTGTGGGAGACCTCACTGACGTGTGGGAGACCTCTCTGACGTGTGGGAGACCTCACTGACGTGTGGGAGACCTCACTGACGTGTGGGAGACCTCACTGACGTTTGGGAGATCTCACTGACGTTTGGGAGACCTCACTGACGTTTGGGAGACCTCACTGACGTTTTGGGAGACCTCACTGACGTTTTGGGAGACCTCACTGATATATGAGAGATCTTACTGTTGTGTGAGAGATCTCATTGATGTGTGGGAGATCTCACTGATGTGTGGGAGATCTCATTGATGTGTGGGAGATCTCACTGATGTGTGGGAGATCTCATTGATATGTGGGGGATCTCACTGATGTGTGGGAGATCTCACTGGTATGTGGGAGATCTCACTGGTATGTGGGAGATCTCACTGGTGACCTTGGTGGGTATGGTGTCAAGGTCAAGGTCACTGGGTGGGTGGAGTGGGTCTAACTGTGTGTATGCGGTACCAGCTTTAATTTACTGTGTGCATGATTGTTCCCAGTTGCGGTACCAGCTTTAACTTACTGGTGCATGATTGTTTTTAGTTGTGTTACCAGCTTTAATTTTTATGAGCCTGTGAGATATGGGATCTTAGTAGGATGTTGTCAGCACTCCGACCTAGGGTATATTGGAAGTCTATGCTAGCAGACACAACAAAATATGTTTCCACCTGCCACACATGCCTCACAGCAAAAAGGCAAGTACACTCACACAAAACACCAATGACAGTGAGAGAGTACATGACTTCACCAATGAAGTTCCTAAACCTAGACGCGGTGGGACCACTTCCCACAACTGCCAGGGGAAACAAACATATACAAGTCTGCATAGATTATGCTACCAGATATGCAACAGCTTGGGCTACTACTGACTTAAAAGCTGAGACAACAGCAGCAGAGTTCTACAAGAATATAATTTGTCATCATGGAACACCAGCCACTCTTCAAACAGACAATGGAACATGTTATACAGGTGCAAAGTTCACAAAGTTAACTAAACACCTCAAGATCAAACATAAATTCTCCTCACCATACAGGCCACAATCAAATGGGCTTGTAGAGAGATTCAATGCTAGCATAGGCACAGCACTCAGAGCATTCTGCTCAAAGCACCAAAACAATTGGGATTCATGAGAAATATCATATGACTAGTGGTGTATGTAGTAAATATAGCAGGCTCATAATAAATAGTGTTATTTCCAGTTGTCACTGGTTTATTCAGCTTTAGGCAACATGTAAGAAATATCAATCATACAGTAGTTAGTATGTAGGTAGTTTGCACATACAGTAAACATACAGTAATTTATAAAGTATAATGTTCAGTTCCACTCCACTTGTGAGGTATTAATAATACAGTGTCCAGCATACTTCTAGGTGGGTTCCCACACCTAGCTCCTGACCTGCTGCTTAGAGGAATAATGTAATAATGGATAACTTTACCCTCTGGTGGAAGTCTTGAAGAAGATAGCCTCTGGCCACTAATGGTAGGAAACCAATGCCTGTCTAGCATAGTTTCACCATAGTGCAGTGGTATAGCAGGTAGCAGGAGATGACTGGAGATGTTACCTCTAGAGCGGTTCTTGGTGATGTGTCCTCCTGGAGGTGCAGACAGGCTATTTGTAGCAAATCTTGGAAAAGCACCTCCAGACTGACTGGAGCCAGCAGCATCTGCCTAACTCTACAATTGTTTGAGGGGACCCTTTCAAGTGTCACAGGGGGACAAAGGACCCCCATGGACGCCGCTATGGCCCCCATTGTCTTGGTCGGTTCTGCATCTTTAGACCCTCATATCTCGGCCGTTTATGCTTGTATAACCGCCATTTTGGGCATGCGCGGAGCTGAATGTGCCAAGATTATAATGCCCGCTGGATAGGCGCGTAACTCCCGCCGGTTTGTCTGTAGCTTACTCGGAGGTCGATTCAGTCTCCATGGCGTAACTTCCTTAATACTGGGAGTTCCGCCTTGATCTTGGGCTCATTCTGACCGTCTAAGTATGGGCTTTCCATAGAATTTTTGATATTTGACCTAGGTTGCTCAGGAGCGACGCTAGAGCGACCGGAAGGTTATGGCATCGTGCTTATGTAACCCATTGTTCAGTCCTTAGAGTGCTCAGACACTCATGACGGCGTCAGCGGTGCTCAGGCACCCGTGACGGCCGGTTGCATTCACTTACAGGTTATTAATTTGTGCATTGAACCATGAGGTCGCACACTGAGACCCTTATTCTTATTATATTGTGCAGTGAACCATTAGGTCGGACCTTTTGATGTCATAAACTCAGTCTAACTGACTGTGGCTGGTGTGCAGTGGGGCATGAACGCTCTTATACAAAGTTTGAGCGCTCTTATAGCTCTTAGAACCAACCTATGTATTAATTTCATAGATATTTCTTTGATTAATACAAAATATGTTAGAATTTATGGAACAATAAAATGGTATATCATATAACGCTTCTCACCTCCGATGGTCCCTATCCGTCAGCCTCAGGTTACTTCACCCACAGTTCTTGAGAAGTATATAAATAATAGGACGTGGGAGGTGCCCACTGGTCAATAACACATCAAAAGTCTGGGTAATATGAGGAATGACATTATTAAAGCTTATCACCACACCTTGTAACTCACCTTCAGTGTCCTTTATCAACCTATATTTTATTGAATGTTGTGTAGAGTATTGATACTATTAAAACCTCACCTAACACCCAAAGACTTTTGTCATTTATCGTTTATATAGTCTGACTATTCCACCTGTTTTAGGAATTTATCCTTGAAGATTATAGTGATACATGATACATATCAATAGGACAAGGACTTTTGATGATAACAGTTGCATCTGTCTAATGTAGCTTTTAAATTTTTTTCTTCTTCAGAGGTTTGTTTTTATCAATATTGATAAAAGTATTTTCATAACTCTTAAGGCTTTAGGTCGTTTATGTAGACTAAGTGGAGCCTTTCGATGATTTACAGCTCACAAGGATGCCCTAACTTAAGGAATTGGCAGATAGGGGAATATTACAAAGTACACAGATAAAAATATTTAACCAGCCTGCCTTACCTCCCTGTAGCATGAAACCTGGGATGACTAGGTACATATAGGTAGGATGGAGGAGGGTGACCTCCCTGTAGCATGAAACCTGGGATGACTAGGTACGTATAGGTAGGATGGAGAAGGGTGACCTCCCTGTAGCATGAAACCTGGGATGACTAGGTACGTATAGGTAGAATGGAGGAGGGTGACCTCCCTGTAGCATGAAACCTGGGATGACTAGGTACATATAGGTAGGATGGAGGAGTGTGACCTCCCTGTAGTATGAAACCTGGGATGACTAGGTACGTATAGGTAGGATGGAGAAGGGTGACCTCCCTGTAGCATGAAACCTGGGATGACTAGGTATGTATAGGTAGGATGGAGGAGGGTGACCTCCCTGTAGCATGAAACCTGGGATGACTAGGTACGTATAGGTAGGATGGAGGAGGGTGACCTCCCTGTAGTATGAAACCTGGGATGACTAGGTACGTATAGGTAGGATGGAGGAGGGTGACCTCCCTGTAGTATGAAACCTGGGATGACTAGGTACGTATAGGTAGGATGGAGGAGGGTGACCTCCCTGTAGTATGAAACCTGGGATGACTAGGTACGTATAGGTAGGATGGAGGAGGGTGACCTCCCTGTAGTATGAAACCTGGGATGACTAGGTGCATATAAGTAGGATGGAGGAGGTGTGATCAGTACAAGCTAGATGGGTTGGTTATCACCTATACATGAGAAACCTGCAATCAATAGACCTATGTGACATCGCTGGTTTCATTACAGCTAATTTAATCTCTAGAGGGGATGGCTGGGTACCAGTGATTGTGAATGGGGAGGTCTCTATGCCACCAACTACTGGCATGATATGGGTCTTTGTAAATGCTGGTCGAGCAAATCGATGGACTTATGGCATCCTTACAGTGAAAAGGGACATCCTGTGGTTGCTGGACATGGAATGTTGGAAGGGTGTGGAAAATGGCACTGAATAAGTTCTGTAGGCAAGCACAATACTTCCTCTACTAATTCTAGATCTGTATAGACGTAAACCTGTATGTCTGCAAATATATTTAGAAACATTTTAAAGGTTATATGATGTTAAGGTTAATGTTTATTAATTATCATAGTGGATCAATGTAGTTTTGGTGAGTATGGTCATAGATGTAGACAAAATAAACATTTTAAAGGATTAAGTTGCCTCTATACTCCCACATTGGAATTTAAATGATTCTTTGTAAAGTTCTCCGACATTCAGAAGCAGAGGAAATGACTACATTTATCTAAGACTGAAATATATCATCTACATAATAAGATTTGCATCACATTTACTACCCCCTCTAATGATCAAATTTATCATCTCACTGGGACAACTTCTCACACTTATGTGGATTCTGATTGCTCCAATTCATGCCAAACTCTCAGGGTGTTAGCTGATCATGAACTGGAACCCTGATGTTGAAATGACACTCAAAGAACATGGTGAGATACCCTTTAAGGACCAATATCGCATTCTGGCCTCAAGCCTTGAAGCTTTGTGGTATATGGACTGGAGGATGAACTGGCAGTATCACCAGTAAAGAGAGTCTAAAAAAAAGGTATTTGTGGTGCTGGTCAAAATGAACAGATAGTCTGGAATAGGAGAGTACTGGGAAGAAGATTCAGGGCTTTTACTATCAATGATTTACTATCAACTGACTATCAATGAGTTAATTTCCCTTACTCCTTTCAAACCACCTAAACCGACCACTCTTTTCAATTTCTTTCTTCAACCCCTGATAGCGCTGTCCAGCTGTGTCTCACACGATCTACCCTCAGGATCAGATATCCATCTTAACCATTAAAAAGCTAATACACGGGGGTCTTTGTAAAGGCGACAGGAGGAAATTGATGTGCTTAAATTGGTCTCATAGTGCTTAGGGACCACCAAGGTGGTCAGAAGTGGAATAAAAGGAAGTGGAGTACACTTAACGACCCTAGAGATTCACTTGAGAATCTGGCTGAGGAGGAAAGCACAATCAGTCATCTACTCCACTAGAGTGCATTAACTCTAGTCAAGTTAATGGGGAATTATGACTGGTTAAAGATGCCAAATCGAGCCTATAATTCTGCCATAGTTTAAATAGGGTCCAAATTTGTGATCAAGCACAATTTTGAGGCTGTCTGTCAAACATCTGGGGGCCCTTTAGAAAAAAAATAAATCTAAACATTTTCTGACCATTTTTAACCAGAGAACACATGCAAACCATTCTTTTTTATGTGCTATGTCATCTTCATATAATGAATTAAAAATATAAATCCAATAGAGCTCTTCGAACCCTTTAAAATGGTACCTTGGTTGTACTGATACTCCTATGAATAGCTTCAAAATCAATTAGGAAAGACAAGTGAGGTTACAGCTGTGGCTGATCACAACTTTCACACCTGCACTAGCAGACCCGCACACAGCATATAGGTCAGTGCCTACATATGTGACGGGATCTGCGAAAAAGGGCCCTTAGTGTAGGGTGCATTAAGGTCCCTATTCCCAGTACACGTCACATATGGTCATCATAGTGGATAAATACAGCAAAATGCAGCCCCTGGACTATTTTAGCTGCTCTTCTACCATCCAAAACAACTAATTCTGCTGAGACTCTGACTATAGAGCTACATTCAGATGTTATATACAGGGCATAGCTAGATGTGTTACAGCAACAAAAATGTATCTCTTACATAAAAGAATATGCAAGACATTCAAATCTCCTCTTAATGATCAAATCATCTACCTCGCTTGAACACCTCCTCACATAAATTATATGGATTCTGTTTGCTTCAGTACACACCAAGTTTTGAAGCTGATCATGGACTGGAAGGCTGAGTTTCATATTTGATGTTTAAGTATGCCATTGGTGCACCATGACCCAATAATTCCAAGAGCCACATTGCATTATATATCAAATATAATAGATCCAGTGCGATGAGTGACTCACTAGTACTAGATTCATGAATAATGCCAGATGTATGGTGATGACAAAAAAGAGGCTGGTGACTTATTTAAGAGAACAGCTTAAATAAGAAAGAGATGGTTTGAATCCGTGGGTGGCTGGGGTATTGACTCATTTAATGTTAAAATCCTGTGCATTGTTTTTGTTATTATGCTGCACAGAACCTCCTCTCTCAATTACTGCCTAATAGTGGCATAATCAGGTATTCATTAGGTACCAACTTGTGAATGTATATTTGCAGACTGAAAGAATTATCAAATAGTTTGACCATCCAGAACTTCTGTTGTATTCTCTGTGAAGCTGAGATCTCAGTGAGGATGAGAGACTTAACAACACCACCAATGTACATCATCATATGTCAACATATATCTTTATGGTGTTGGGAATTTCCTGCAGTATTCTTACCTGGGGCAAGAATAAAGGTGTGCGATGATACAGGTAGCCTACTGAAGAGGTAGATCATGCTGACACCAACAGACAGCCCCAGAGGGCATGGAGCGAATGTGTATGTATAGTCTGATACCCACACCCCAGGGTCAGATTAGGGGTCTGGCATCTAATCAATAGCTGAACCATAAGTTTCCTATGGTATGGCTTTGTGGTTACCCCCCTTATCTATGAAACCTCCCCCGCCTCCGACGGCAGTGGACCTAGAGTCTGTCTGTTCGTCTGCTGTTTTCACGCACTGACGTGACTGCTTTTATCAAGAAATCTCTATAATTATTCACTTTCAATCCACCCATTCTTCTTTTCTATCTGAATTTGTCATCTATTTAAGAGGAAAGAAATAATAACAGGTATTTGATAGTTGGTTTTGGGCCGAAGTGTCAGTCTCACTTTATGCTCATTGAGGCAGTCCCAGCATGCATCATTATCATGAGTCTGATGCAACTGAAAGTTCACCCGAAGTCAGACATACGCTGACTAGAACTAGAAGTTGGTCTCAGTTTCTTAAATTGTAATATTTCTAATCTTATGTGCTGCAAAGCTTATGATTAAATCTTATGTTTAAAGAAGATTTAATAATATGTATTCTCTGCAAGAGGGTTTCAAAATGTGATAACTTTTTGTCCATTATCACAGCGCCGTAGGCACTGGTACTACATTAATGAGGGTCACTGATGATACAGACAGCCCCTGAGGACATGGAGGTAATGTGTGTGTGTGTTAGTTTGTCACCCATACCCCAGGGTGTTTATTGGAGGCTGACATTTTGACCACTAGAAATGATTTTTAGATAGTTTTGTACTTCTTCAACAGTATAGAATGGCTTAAAGAGTCCTTCTCCTACAGTTTTGAGAAATAATCTCCAGAACCTATTTTCCATCATAAATTTACAATATATCTAAAATCACCAGTGTCAGTTGATTGGAATTAACTCTATTTGAGTAGTCTTTTATAGTATGTACATGATGTGACTATGGCTAACACAAGTGAAACACCATAATTGATCAGTAATTAAGCTCAAAATCACTGGCAACTCAGTTGCTAAGATAGTTCAGAGTGAGCCATGATGATTAAACATTAGTGGATAGGCAAACTACACCTTTGGCTAATACCCTACAGCAGGAAGTGACTATTACAGGGTGTGTGTCAGACTCTGTTATCTAGCTTTGGTAACGACCACTGGAGGATCAAGCTAAAATAAAGGGGCGAGTGTATAGCAAGTTTGCTGTTTAAAGTCTTGTCAAATTTGTAGTAATTTGGTGCTGGTAAAGTCTAAGTGTATGGTGTAACACTTTAAATGAAGTGGTTCAAACTGTACCTTTGCAAGATTGAGCTGTCTTGGCAATATGTCCGGTGAGTCTATAGGGGTTGACCAGTAAATGGTAAGATCAGGTTGAAGGTGAAGTAGGTGTGTTCTTTATCCTAGTGCAGTCTCTCCTAATGGAGAAGTGGGCTGGCTAATTCCCAAGTGGGGTCCTGTAGACTTGTGTTCCAGACTGCAGCTGGATGAAGACTGATGGTGGGCTATGGTCCACAGTGCTTCTTATGTAGCCTACCTTACCCACATCCATTGTGGGCCTGGTATTGTTTCTCTGGAGTCAAGGCCTTGATCTCCAGTGTCTGCAACTGTGGGGGTCTATTGTGTAATCTGTGTACTGGTAATTAGCTCCTCCTGTCATCCAGGACAGCCATTCATGACCGTCTAGACAGTTGTCTGAGGGTAGCTTATAAGGTCAATTGATCTCTATAGACTGCTGTGTTGGCATAGCGCGCTCTTTCATGTGGGGATTAGGCTTTAGACACTCCATTGTGTTACCCTTACTCTTCTTAGACTTCATGTCTGCTTTACTTGGAGGGTCCCAGTCTTTGACCATTCAGTGGCAATAACCTACTGATATGTTTACAAATTTGATTGGCTTTATATATATAAGTAATTCATTATCAGTCACACATGCCTATGTGTGGATGAAGAGAATTTGTAATAAATTTTGAAAATCTTATGTTCTTTAGGTATCTCAATCTGTTTCTAATTTCTTGAAACTGCACCACACCTAGATGTTTTTCTTAGTATGTGGTGTGCAGGCCTAGGCTTGATAGGGCCTATAACTGTGGTTTCTCTTGTAAGGGTGATATCATTTTTGTTCCTTACAATTTTGTTGTAGTATTTGGCTTCATGTGGAATAAGCCTGTGTGCAAATTCATTGTTCCTGACAGCCACAACCTTTTTCAGTCTGTCTATGTGCACCGGTCTGGCCACCAATAGATTGGTGTCCAAGTTTTTGAGTTTGGCACTTGTCAAACTAGGCCTATCTACTACAACATATGGTCCCATAAAAAGGGGTTGAAGCTTCTTACACTCTGTGTTGGTCAGGATTCTTGGTATGTTTAGGTACACCATGTCGGTGGCCTTGATTTCCTGTGGTGTAAGTTTCTTATCATATCTATCCTTTCTTTCCTTTTGTAGCTTGGCGACCCTTTCTATAGCTTTCCTCCTTGAGGTGTCTTGGTTTGTTATCATGTTAGCTACATGGTCTGCTACGGTGGATATGTCTTCCTGTATTCCCAGCCCTAAGTCCATTGGGGTGGCTGGGTTTCTTCCATGGAGTAGGAAGAAAGGGGTGAATCCTGTGGTTTGGGATTCTGTGTTATTTAATGCGAAGGTTATGGGTTCAATAAATGAATCCCAATTGTTTTGGTGCTTTGAGCAGAATGCTCTGAGCGCTGTGCCGATGCTAGCATTGAATCTCTCTACAAGCCCATTTGATTGTGGCCTGTATGGTGAGGAGAATTTATGTTTGATCTTGAGGTGTTTAGTTAACTTTGTGAACTTTGCACCTGTATAACATGTTCCATTGTCTGTTTGAAGAGTGGCTGGTGTTCCATGATGACAAATTATATTCTTGTAGAACTCTGCTGCTGTCGTTTCAGCTTTTAAGTCAGTAGTAGCCCAAGCTGTTGCATATCTGGTAGCATAATCAATGCAGACTTGTATATGTTTGTTTCCCCTGGCAGTTGTGGGAAGTGGTCCCACCGCGTCGAGGTTTAGGAACTTCATTGGTGAAGCCATGTACTCCCTCACTGTCATTGGTGTTTTGTGTGAGTGTACTTGCCTTTTTGCTGTGAGGCATGTGTGGCAGGTGGAAACATATTTTGTTGTGTCTGCTAGCATAGACTTCCAATATACCCTAGGTCGGAGTGCTGACAGCATCCTACTTGAACCAAGATGGCCGCCAGTAGGTGAGTCATGGAAATACTGTAGTGTACTTGTTACCTATTGCTGTGGTATAACAATTTGAAGTGGTACAGTATTGGTTTTTCTCCAATTTATGGGGCATATATGGACTAATGTACCATTTACCAAGGTGTATGTCTGGCCTTGGTTGATGATTCTATTTCCTTGTGCTTTCGGTGCAGGCAAGGTCCCATCCTCAAGATATTGTATGAGGGGCAATAGTTCCTTGTCCTTCCTTTGTTCCAAGCCAAGGTTTGTACCTGAGATGGATGTGTCGGGAATCTGATCCAGTAATTGATTTATATCTAGCACATGTTGTTTTATTCTGTCTCTTTCTTTTTCTTTTTCATCGACTATTGGCCTATCTTGTGCCTTTTGTTGGGGTGTGTCACTCTTGTTTTGGTGTGTAGGCTCCTTTGGAGGGCCTATTCTCGCCTTGATGGGAGTGGCAACCTTTTTCTTTAAAGGCACAATTTGCTTTTTGTCATTCTTCTTTGTCTCAGAGTTCTTTGACTTAGTAGATGCAGTGTCTTTTGTGACATTTTTCCTGGCAGGTGGGTTTGTTTCCTGTGACCTTTTCCTCTTTTGGAATAGTTTGTGATTGTGTGGGGGGTTTTGGTGTGCCCTCCTGAATCATTTCTCTAGTCTTTGAGCGTGTGGTCACAGGACACAAATGGTCTGGTGTTTCCTCTCCCTGCATTGATTCAAAGAATCTGACTGATTTGGAAGTTGCTTGAGTAATAGCATATAGTGTGTCTTCTGAATCTTCAACATCTGAGTCAGGTGGGGTGAAGGGTGGCTCCTTAGGAGTTGCCTTCAGCATCTGATTGAGTGATGAGAATTCAATAGGCTCGAAGTCATTATCTGGAAAGAGTTGTGAGTATTCTCTCTCACAATGGCAAAACACATAGTGTGTAGATTGCTTCAAGATACCCCTAATGGGTGTCTCTGGCCTTTCAATGGTGTTGGGTGGATCATCCCTTTTGAATGGTACTTTCTTTGTTACTTTTGCAAACTTGGTTCTACTGGCTGCTCTAACTCTCCTTGGTGGGGGTGGAGGGTTAGTCATGGGTCCAGAATCTGGGTATTCTCTTCTAGACATAGCATCTGGTGGTGTGTTATCATCACCTTTCATGTGTTGGATGGTGAATGAAAATTGCTGTATGTCTAGAGCCCATCTGGCCCATCTATGTGTGAGTCCTGTATTGGTTAATAGTGGGATTAGGGCTGCATGGTCTGTGTATAATTGGAAGTGTCTAGTTTCTAGGGAGTGTCTGAAGTGTAATACTCCATACACTACTCCCAGTAGTTCTCTCTCTGTGGTATTGTAATTTCTCTCATGTTTGGAGAGGGTTCTACCTGCAAAGGCTACTGGTCTGAGCACTCCTTCATTATCTCTTTGTGAGAGTACAGCTCCTAAACTCACATTGGAAGCATCAGTTGCCAAACTGAACTCTTTCTCATAGTTTGGATATCTGAGAAGAGCATTGGTACAGAGGGCATGCTTTAATGTTTTGAAAGCATTATCTGCAGCCTCTGTCCAGACGAATGCTTTGAGATGTGTCTGTAGATCATATAATGGTCTAGCAATTTGGGCATAACCTTTGATAAACTTTTTGAAGTATTGGCATAGGCCTGTGAAGGATCTGACATTTTTGACTGATTTTGGTGTTGGGAAGGTTTTGATTGATTCCACCTTTGTGGGAGATGGTTGCAGTCCCATGGGTGTGACTCTCATTCCCAAGAAGTCTATTCTGTCTATGAAGTATTCACATTTTGATTTCTTCAATTTGAGTTTACCAACTCTTAAGCTGTTGAAAACATCTTCCAGGTCATGGAAGTGTTGTTCGATCGATGGTGATAATACCAATATGTCATCTAGGTATGGTAGGGCACATTTATATTTGAGTTTGTTCAGAATCAGTGTAACTAGATGGCAAAACCCCGCCGGGGCGGTCGCTTAACCCATCGGCATCCTTTGGTAGACATATTTTTTGTCATTTGCTATGAATGCGGTTTTATGCTGGTCCTCCTCTCTTATAGGAATTTGAAAAAATCCTTGTTGGGCATCCAGCTTACTGAATACTCTTGGTCTGAGTGACCCTATCATGTCTAGAGTGTCATCGGCCCGGGGTGTAGCTAAGGCTTGATTGATCTATTCTGGTTCAGATGACGAAAATCTGTTACGAGCCTATGGCCTCCTGATGCCTTTTGTACTAGAAAGGATCTGGATGCCCAGGGGCCCTCGGCACATTCTCTTAGAATGCCCTGCTGTACTAGCCTTTCACATTCTTCCCCTATCGCGGCCTGTTTTTCTGGTGTTTGTCTATACGGTAGGAAATGACATGGTACTGCTTTAGGTTTTACATGTATAGAGTGGGTATTAAGGTGTGTAGCACCAATGTCTCCATCTTTTCCTACAAATATATCATCATATTTGGTCAGCAGTGATTCTAACCTATCATGCTGATCTTTTGATGTGAGCACAGATTTTGGTGGAACATTCTCTTCCAATTCTGGCTCGAGGTCATGTGCCTCACTATGTATAGCGGCTATTTCAGAGAGTCTGATTGAGTTGGGTTCAGGGTCAGCATATGTGGACTCACAGTCTGAGTCTGTGTCACTGAATTGAGTTACATCCTCAGGCCGTATGGCTGAGATGGATTGATCAGTGTGTGGGGTAGTGTCTGACACCTGTTGAGGTTTTTCTAAATCAGATTCCTTGACTTCCTGAAATAGAGCTATGATGGCACCCTTTTTGATTTTATGTGAGCGCCTGCTGGTGTTGAGTAACACTAGGGGATGTTTGTTATTTTCCCTGGGGGTTACTGCTGCCCTTTGAACTAGATATGGGGCATTGTTATTTCTTTGGAGGTTATCTACTACTCCAGTTTTGCCTTGCAGTGATTCAGTAGATGTGACTTTACCCAATACTGCAAGTTCAGAGAATGGAGGGATGGTAAAATCCCTTACTGCCCTAATGGGTTTGAGAATTTGTTCAGGATCAACATTAAATTCAATTTGAGATTTTGTAGTGCTTAAGAAATCTGTGCCGAGTACAACGGGCTGTGTGAGGTTGGGTATTACAGCAAATTGGTATTGGAATCTGACACCTTGGATTCTAAAGTTCAGCATAGCTGAATGTCTAACATGACACACCGATCCATCTGCCAAATGGATGTTGATTTTTGATTTCCTCAGTTGGATATGGAATCTCTTTTGGAGATCCATGAGGAATGCTTGTCTGACACAGGTGATAGTAGCACCTGTATCAACCAAACATTGTACATCTGAAACATCATACAGATTTGCATTGATACAGCCATTTTGAAGAAGTACAATAGAAAGCTTGGTACTCTCACCTGTATCCTTTGATGATGAATCTGGTGGGGTGATGTGTATCACTGATGGACGTCTCTGTCTGTTAGATGGTATATTGGCACTAGCAATTGTCTCTGGTTGGATCTTTGTTAATCCTGATTGATTGTTTGTATTTGGGGTGTCACAGCGCACTGGCCCATCGGCACTGTGACATCCTAGTTTTCCTGGTTCTGTGGGGTGGTTGCGATGCTTGCGACCAGGAGCTTGGAGAGTTGATCCATTACTTGAGGTATTGTTTGGGGGTTACTGTGTTGGTTCCCCTGATAACCTCTTGTGTTAGGTTTGTGATCCTCCTGATGTGGGTTGAAACCCTGGTTATAATGACCAGAGTTGCTGTATTGTCCAGAGTTATTAGAACCCTGGTTGCTGTAGGATCCGGAGTTATTGGATCCCTGATTGTTGTAGGCACCGTTGTTGTTGTAGGATCCACTGTTGTAGGTCCTATGTGGACTGTGGCTTCTACCATTGGATCCTTGACTATAGGATCCAGAGTTGTTGGAACCCTGGTTGTTGTAGGAACCATTGTTGTTGTAGGATCCACTGTTGTAGTTCCTATGTGGACTGTGGCTCCTACTGTTGGATCCTTGATTATTATAGGATCTGCCATTACTTGGGGTTCTGTCTCTCCTATCACTGTATGAAGAGTTACCATTGTTGGAGTTGGAAGAGCTGTTGTCTTTTCTACTGTTGTGACCCCCCGGTTGTTGCTGTTACCCCCTCTACCTCTACCTCTACTGGAGCGGTAGTTGGGGTCATAGTTATTTCCTCTATATCTACCGGTAGGGTCTTTTGATGTAGCCTTAGCTTCCTGTTGCCTTACATGGGCACTAGACATTAGGTTAACATCTTCATCTGCACTAGTGCTGATTTCCTGGACCTTTTTCTTAGTAGGCTGTGGGTTAGACTCTGCATATAATGTTCTCCTAGATCTTTCTTGGGTCTCAACCTCCAAGGCTAGGTCTAGGGCTTGGTCAAAAGAGTCTTTTTTCTTGTTTTCAAGAGCTACAGAGATCCAGGGCCTCATGCCTTGGGTAAGTGCTTTGGTTAAGATTTCATCGCTTTGGCGTTGGGCATTACACACTTTCCTGAGATGGCATGCATAGTCTAGGACAGGTTCATCTATCTTTTGTGCACGGAGTGCAGTCCTGGAGATGATATTGTCTCGAGTAGGAAAATACTCTTTTAATTTATACACTACATTGGTCCATGTCAACATATCAGGTGTGGCACTTTCCCTGAAGGATTCAAACCAAGCTCGTGCTTGTCCTTCAAGGTACTTGGGTAAATATGTAACCATGGTGTCACTGTCTGTTACTTTGTACTTATCCTTCAGATATTCTGGGAATTTGTGATCAATGAATAATGCTGTTGACATGAGTGGTGATGGGTGTGAAAAAGTTTTGGGTTTTGTTACCTCATGTAGCCTGATCTTTCTGTCGTCCTGTTGTTGTCTGTCTATGAGTTTGGTCATGTTGGACACCATGGAGATTATGATGTCATCCTTGGATCCAGAGGCAGATGGTGTGACAACAGGTGTGGTGGCTGGTGTGGGAGGCTGTGAGGCTATCTGTTGTTGTTGTCTCTCTAGGGACTTCCGCTGGTCTTCCATGGCCTTCTGTTGGGTGTCTATCGCCGCATTCCTCTCTGCCAATTGTTGGTTGAGGATCCTCTCCCTCTCCTCCTGCTGGGACTTGTTGGTCTCTAGGGCAGTAACTGCATCTTGGATGGCCTTCTCATAGGCCCTTATCTTCTCAGCTGTCTGATTAGGTTGGGGGCCTTCATCAGTGTCCATGATGGAGGGTGTGTGAGAAGTGTCTCTGGAGGAGTGGCTGTCAAAGGCCGGAGCTGGGGTGGAGGATCTAGATGAGGGTGTGGATCCACCCCCTGAGGCAGATCCTTCTTCCCCTGAGGTAGATAGCGTGAGTTGAGTGTCCTGTAGAGATCCCTGGGAAACGTTGGATCCCTGAGAACTGGTTGTTCCCTGAGTAGACAGGGTGGGTGGTGTGGGGTCTGCTGAGTGTGGGTCTGTTGTATTGGAGGCTAAGTTGCCCCCTGTGGGTCTCCTAGATCTAGGTGGGAGGGAGACCTCTTCGACAGTCCCTGACTACGTAAGGTCTTTGTGTGTTGTTCTGCCAGCTTGACTGATAAGACCTTGATGTGTGGGGAGACCTCACTGACGTGTGGGGAGACCTCCCTGACGTGTGGGAGACCTCACTGACGTGTGGAAGACCTCACTGACGTGTGGGAGACCTCACTGACGTGTGGGAGACCTCTCTGACGTGTGGGAGACCTCACTGACATGTGGGAGACCTCTCTGATGTGTGGGAGACCTCTCTGATGTGTGGGAGACCTCACTGACGTGTGGGAGACCTATCTGACGTGTGGGAAACCTATCTGACGTGTGGGAGACCTCACTGACGTGTGGGAGACCTCACTGACATGTGGGAGATCTCACTGGTGTGTGGGAGATCTCACTGGTATGTGGGAGATCTCATTGGTATGTGGGAGATCTCACTGGTGACCTTTTTGAACATGGTGTCAAGGTCACTGGGTGGGTGGAGTGGGGTTTACTGTGTGTATGATTGTTTTTAGTAATGTTGCCAACTTAATTTCTATGAGCCTGTGAGAAATGGGATCTTAGTAGGATGTTCTCCACCACTTTGTCATACTAGTAATTGTGCATGATCAAGTTGTCATATGAGAAATATCATATGACTAGTGGTATATAGAGTGTAAGATCATCAAGCTCATAGAAAATAGTGTTATTTCCAGTTATAACTGGTTTATTCAGCTTTAGGCAACATGTAAGAAATATCAATCACACAGTTGTTAATATGCAGGTAATTTCCACATACAGTAAATATACAATAGTTTATAAAGTATAATGTTCTGTTCCACTCCACCTGTGAGGTAATAATAATACAATGTCCAGCATAGTTCTAGGTGGGTTCCCACACCTAGCTCCTGACCTGCTGCTTAGAGGAATAATGTAATAAGGAATAACTTTACCCTCTGGTGGATGTCTTGTAGAAGATACCCTCTGGCCACTAATGATGGAATCCTATGCCTGTCTAGCATAGTTTCACCATAGTGAAGAGGTATAGCAGGTAGCAGGAGATGCAGCCAGGCTATTTGAACCAAATCTTGGCATTGCACCTCAGACTGACTGGGGCCAGTGGCATCTGCCTAACTCTGCAATTGTTTGAGGGGGGTCTTTCATGTGTCACAGGGTGCACAAAGGACCCCCATGGACGCCGCTATGTCCCCCATTGTCCTGGTCGGTTTTGCAACTTCAAACCCTCATATCTTGGAAGTTTACGCCGTTACAGCTGTCATTTTGGGCATGCGCGGAGTTGAATATGCCAAGTTACTAATGCCCGCTTGCCGGGCGTGTAACTTGCGCTGGTATGTCTGTAGCACATTCAGAGCTTGAATCAGTCTACATAGCGTAACTTCCTTAATAATAAGAGTTCCGCCTTGTTCTTGGGCTCATTCTGACCGTCTAATTATGGGCTTTTAATAAATGCTTTGATATTTGACCTAGGTTGCTCAGGAGCGACGCTAGAGCGACCGGAAGGTTATGGCATCGTGCTTATGTAACCTTATGTTCAGTGTTTTGGGTGCTGAGACACTCATGACAGCGTCTGCGGTGCCCAGGCACCCGTGACGGCCGTTTGCATTCACTTACAAGTTATTAGTTTGTGCACTGAACCATGAGGTCGCTGATTTAGACCCTCAGAATCATTATATTGTGCAGTGGACCATGAGGTCGCTGTCTTTGATGTTGTAACCTATGTATAACTGACCTGGCTGGTGTGCAGTGGAGCATGAACCCTCTTATACAAAGTTTGAGCGCTCTTATAGCTCTTAGAGCCAACCTATGTATTAATTTCTTATACATTCTTTGATTAATACAATAATATGTTACAATTTATGGAATAATAAAATGGTATATGATATTATACTGGTGTGTAGACAACTTTTTCTGGGAAGCAATTCAAGTAGACAACATTCAAAATTTTAGAGGAGCTGAACCAGGCACTGTTGACCACTTTCTAGCTCAGGCATTGTTTGAACCGGCTATTACAAACATAGCTAGAATCAGTGGCACATGTTATTTTAATACCTGGAATAAAAGCTGAAAGTCAATGCATTGGACAAGAGCAAAATCACTGACCGCAAAGACCTCTTTCTGTTGCATATGTACAAAACCTGCTAATGGTAAAAGCACATTTGTATGTCGAGGTTGTCTGTAAAATAGAAAAATGAAATACAAGTGACAAAACCTGCGTTGTGTTGTGTTGTGTTGAGTTAATTACACATTTTATTTCTTGTCATAACGGTTAAATTGCATCAAACAAAAGCACTGAAATTGTCATACTAGGGATATGTGTATGATCAAATGACTAGTGGCTATAGTGAGTAAGAATATCAAGCTCTTATTATGTATTCCAGTTATCACTGGTTTATTCAGCTTAGGCAGTATTTATGTATCAATACTACAAATGTTACTACACAAATAATTAACACACACAGTTAATATAATATGGGTAGAAAATAGTGTAATAATGATAATAGTAATACACTGTCCAATATAGTTCTAGTTGGGTTCCCACAACCTAGCTCCTGGCCTGCTGTTAGAGGGATAATATAAATGTGTAACTTTACCCTCTGGTAGAAGATAGCCTCTGGTAGAAGATAGCCTCTGGCCACAAGTGGGGTGTAGTCCTTTGCCTGTCTGGCATAGTCTAACCCAGCAGAGTGTTCTTGTGGTAGATGCATACCAGGCTGCAGGAGAGCTGGACTGGAGATGTTGTCACTGAGGTGGTTCTCTGGATACTGCCTTCTGGAGGCTCAAGTCTGGGTATAAGTAGCCAACCCCTGGCTTCCTCTCCCAGACTGGCTGGAGCCAGTGGCATCTGCCACTGTCTTTGTCCATTAGTGCTGAGTCTTTCATGTCCATGGGGGTGTATAGAGCGCCCCCATAAGCCGACGGGCGTCCCCCTTTGTCCAGGTCAGTTTGGCATGTTCAGTCGCCCATATCTTAGTCGTTTATGCAGCTGTGCCACTGTAACTGCGCACGGTTGGAGGGGAACATGCCAGTTTCCCACACCCTGCCGCTTGTGCATGTAACTTGCGCTGGTTTGTCTGTGGCACACTTGGAGGTTGAAACACTCTTGGTCGCCTAATCCCCTAATAATGGGAGTTTTGACACCGGATTAAGACCATAGTGTGCGTCTCATCCGGTCACATCCGGATCATGTCTCAAATCCGGCCTCTGACTTCTGCAAAATGATGTAAATGCCGCTGGAAGTATATGGCGCCATCAACTCAAGGCCTAATTGTTAGTCTTTGGTGCTCAGCGGCCTGTGACAGTCAGTTGCAATGTCCTTAGATAATTATATACACCATTGTTCTTGCTCAGTGAACCATTAGGTCGGACCTTTGGACTCTTCATCATTAAATATACTTTTGTTCATGTTCAGTGAACCATGGAACCGGTTGCTTTGGTCTTTTTACTTATATATATTCACATAGCTGGTGGTCAGTAGACCGTGGATGCTCATGTGGAGTTATATGTATCAATGCCTCATATAGTTATGCATTAATACAATCATATTTTACAATTTATGGCATAATAAAAGTGTACATGATAAAATCATGCAATGAACATCAATATCATGTCTCCCCTAAAATTCCATGGGTATTACACAAATGTCAACAACCAATCAAAGCTTAAGAAATTAGATCATGTATAAAGTATCCAACAAGCAATCAGTGCTGAGGTTATACTTTCCACTACCCCTAAAAGTTACATGGATATTACACGTCACTTCCAAACCGCAAGGGGGCTCCACTGAACCCAGCTATAAATAGTTCCAATAACATCCACTTGGTGTCAGGCATAAAGTCGTCACTAATTTTTTTTTAACCACAAGGGGGCTCCACTAAACCCAGCTATGAGCAGTTCCAATAATATCCATTAGATGTCAGGGCACCACTAGTTTTTTATTTTTTTTTAACCACAAGGGGGGTCCTCTAAGCTTAACTAAAAGCAGTTTCAATAATATTTGCTAGGTGTCAGGTCAAAATGGTGTTCAAGGTCAAGGTTACATCATTGTTCCATGACAACAACACATTTGTTTATGTTTTGTTGTTGCCCTGACACCCGTCTCTCACGCCTTCAATTCCAAAATTTTAAATGTCCCGTCTTTTAAACTAGACCATCTCTCAGCCAATCAGAGTTCAAGAAACTAGGTCATGACATCACTTCCGGTCTCTCAACCAATCAAAGCTTGAGATTTCAAATTTCCCACCTTCAAAACTAGGTCACTTCCGGTTCGTAAGTAGGTCAAATTGATTTCAGTAGCTGTTCCTATGCACTGAGTTTGCCCCTATATACTACTAGCCTTCCAATTCACATTTTGCATGGCTGATAAAGTCAATAGTCTTTCCCTTCTAGCTATTCAGCATCCCATCACTAGATAGATAACATACTGCCCCCCCCCAAAGCTACCCATATAATTCCCATATTCTACCCTAACATCCCCTGCACCTCACACCTCTCCCACTCTACTTAATGCTTCATTCTCATAGTTTTGACCAAAACACAATTCATCATTATAGGGGTATTAATGATTATATCAAGTATTCAATGTTGACAGATTGTGAAAAGGATGACAGAGGGCCACCCAGCAAGACCTGGTGGAACAAGAACATCATATCAAATGCTTGATAACATCATATTTAGGTGTAGGCTTTGAATATTTGTCTTTTATAAGCACTAAGGATAAAAGGTAATTCAATGTACCTTTGGTGCAAAAATATACCTACCCTAACCTGCTGTTTTCTTTTATCTATAGGCAGGTTTACCACCAAATCCAAATCTATTAGAATATACATCCGCTGAGATACGTCAGTTACCATGGTCAAGGAGTCATCAAAGCAAATTCAGCATTACATTATATGACTTTATTTTATTGATAGCCCTATATCTTGAATTTATGAAAAGGTTCATTCAAGTCATTTATTCCGGGGGGGGGGGGTCAGTTTTTATCACACTCACCGTAAAAATATTTTTTTTTTGTTACCTGACTGATGAAAATAATTTTTGATATGTGTAACTCCTTCAATAAATGCCTTATCATAACCATATTGCATGTCCAAACTAGTACAATAGTGTAATATAAGTATACCAAAAACTAGAAGTTAGACACATAAAGATTTAAAAATTATGACATGTCACATTTTGCAGAGATCGACATTTTTCTGAAATCTCTAACATACAATTTCAACTTTGATCTCACTGGCCTAAAATTTATTGTATAAGCATGAAAATCAACTAATTTTATCCTTAGTATTTACACTTGATTAATCACCATTTATCAAGTAAATTTGGTATGTGGTCACCAGCCAAAAAAAAAGAAAATGTCCTGATTAGTGGATTTGGTCAGTCACATAACTAGCAGTAAAAAATAGATAAATGACTCATAGAAGCACCCAAACCTTTTCACTCACAATGCCCTTAAATACATAGTTACTAGAGACCTTGGCCTACTGTTAAAGATCCATAAATCTACACATATTGGGTCCTCGGGGTGGTCAGAAAATTAAATTTCACCATTTCTTTAGCCAAATCTCGAAACTGAGAGGATCGTGAGATGAAAAACTATCAGCTGGGACCATCCAATTAGGCTTCAAACACTACCCACACCTGTCTACTAATATTTTAAATAACATTAAGCTAGCCCAGGCACCTGAAAGTTAGACAACAAATATGAATTAAGAGAAAGAAATAATAATGATCAGTCGTGTAACAAGCACTTATAGATAGATAAATCCCTCATAGAAGCACTTAAACCTTTCCCCTTATATACACAGTAGCTAGAGACATTGGGCTACTGTTCAAGGTCAATAAATGTACAATATCTTCCTATGTAGGATTCTTAGGGGCGGACATAATATTAAATTTCACATTTTTTTTTACCAAATCTTGACACAGAGGGGACTGTACATACAGTTTAAGTTTAAGGGGGGTTGGAGGGTTGACTTGAAAAATACTTGAATGTGTAGTGCACTCAAAGGGTGCATGGTACGCATAAAAAACTTTTTTTAGCGCCTCCCACGCCGCGTAGCGGCGGTACCGCGAAGCGGTACGGGAGTGCGCTATGATGATTTCATTTGCCCCATGTGATGAGGTCTCACAATACAAAATTTAGCGCCTCCCACGCCGCGTAGTGGCGGTACCGCGAAGCGGTACGGGAGTGCGCTATGATTCGTTCAGACGAAAAGTCCCGTAACTACGACAACGCTCCGACGTGCGCACTGTGGGTGCCGGGGACAAACTGGTTCCCTGTGCTCGGCGCTCCCCCTTTTGTGGCATAATAAAAATCCTACACTGGAGCCCTGCGCATGTTTTAAATGCCTACTACGGCCATAATACTCGGCTGATCTCTTACCTATAATCACTGAATCATCCTCTCTACCATTAGATCATACTGGCTTAATGGCAATATAATTTGTGGTAGTAATTTGGAGAATTTAGACTTTGAATGGTGAGCACAATAGTGGAGCATGTTAAATTTGTGACACCCGCACAGTATGGCGCGGTCCGTGTGCACGTGGCACGTAACCCTGGCGACGTGCTAGGCATCGTGGTTACCGTCCGCACGAATGATTTCATTTGCCCAATGTGATGAGGTCTCACAATACAAAATTACTGAATACCGACATTAACGGCGGGAGGCGTTTTTTTACGCGGTCACAACCGCATTTCTTGTTACCAAAAAAATCCCCTATATAGACCCCCTCTATGGGTAAATATAAAAATGCTTAGGAATTCTTTTTTAATATGCTTTACAGAGGTTTAAAACTTTGATCAGTCATGCAAATAATGCTATTTGAACATATGAGAACGGCTAGGGTAAAAAAAGAATTGAAACATATCACCTTCAAACCACATGGAAATCGTAGATAGGACCCCCCACCAAGAAATAAATAAAATTGTGGTGATTTTTTACTGCCTGGCTTGATGCTATAGGGCATGGAATGAGATGAAAAAAAAAATGCCTATTTTGGGCCATTTTTCAACTTTGGGCCACCATATCTAAAGAAAAATACCAGACTGACATGCACAAATGTTATTTTGAAGCCCCACATGTTTTTCTTTAAATAGGACCAAAAATAGGAAGAATGGTTATTTACTTTTTATTCTACAGCCCCCTTGTATCCATAAAGACCCCAAAAAAACACTTTTCATATTTTGGCCAAATCCACTATAATCATAAAAGTACTCGGTATTCAGCACAGACTTTATTCCTCCTACATCGTGGCTGGCTATCTGTATGTATACGCCCCTCTGTGGGGCTGACCCTGGTACCTGAGGCCTTACATTGAGGCCATGGCCCTGTGTGTGAGCTGGTCTGATGGACACCTGAGCACTCTGTCAGCCACTGAGCAGCTCATGGATAGGGCAGGAGTAGGTCACTGATCATCAAAATAAAGAGGGACTTAATTCCTTTAGCCTTTATGCCGGAGTAGTTGCTTAATGCGGTATGTTAACATGATTTTAGATGCAGCCCTTGGAACTTGGCGATGTGAGGCACATCAATATATACACAGGATTGGCGGAAACGTTAGGATATGGGTATTGCTTGAGACGAAATCCAGGCCCGTATTCATCGAGGCCTTTATAAGGAGGAGACTGATGGGAAGGAGTACATCAGAATATTCATGAGCAGCAAGTGAGAGGTAGCACAGGCCTGGGGTTAGTATGGGAGCAGACTGGTGTCTGTGAGGGTGGACTGGAGGCTAGATGATGGGAAATGTACGTATGGTCATATGGTTATTACTGGAGAGCCTTTGTGATGAGGAAAAGGAGTATGCGATTCCTTTGCTCTATACGGCTGTAAAATGTTGCATGCATCAAATAACAACAGGTATGATAGAGTAGAGAATAGAGTGATATCTAACTGGAGCAATATTCTCTATATTTGCCACTTTATAGGAAGCATAGGAAGCAAATCTTAATGGGGGGCAGCATGGGCTCAAGCACGATGAAGTCTATATTATACCTAATATAGAATTTGTAAAGAAAAATAATTTTGTTGAATTTTAGATCTGATTTGAGGCTCAGATCCAGATTTTTCCTCTTTTATTTCTATATCAGTCTTATTTGAGATGCAAAGTTTTAGCTCCTTTTCCAATTTATAATAAATTCTTGGCAAATCCTTTGGGGGAGGGCAGAAATACTATGATTAAGCGGGCCCATGCCCCTCTGCCCCCCCCTTTTTTTTTTGATTGACA
This sequence comes from Acholoe squamosa, assembly GCA_949317995.1. Lineage (NCBI taxonomy): Eukaryota > Metazoa > Annelida > Polychaeta > Phyllodocida > Polynoidae > Acholoe > Acholoe squamosa. Next base: position 4,326,528 of record OX439040.1, read on the forward strand.
GACTAGTTGAGAAAATTAGAACTAAACATGCAATTTTGTCATTAACATTAACAGGATATCATGTCGGAACATGTATATAGCTGAGTAGTCCATAACCAGTAGTCCATATCCTCCTTTAATGTAATTGTATTAGGATGTGTCCTAAATCCACATTCATGTCACCCAATATAAATGTCTCTTTCACCCCTATCACTAGTATTACTCATAACAGTTTGCATTTTCTTCCAGAAATTTGTAAAATCTCCCTGAGGCGGCCTGCAAAGGTTGAGAATGAGCAGATTTTTCTTATTTTCACATGTGTACATAATAATGCAATGTCTTTAGTTGACATCTGTATGTAAAACAATCATTCACTTTCTCATTTTCCCATAATGAGGAAAGTGCAATGCCTCAAATACAAACCCGACACATATCTCGAGTACATGTTATTCAATACCGACGGCCATTTGTACAAGCTGCCTGGTGACAAATACTGGGTCTGTGGATATCAATGGCACCAATAGAAAGAGGTGAGACAGGGTACAATTATTTCATCAATTGTACTAGGACTCTGGAACATCACTGCCTATTTCTGCCTATCATCAAATTTGAACTGACCAAAGTAGTTTGACAAATAACATCACAAAGATGACTAATCTCTTCATTATCTGTTGAATACATGCAGGGTGACAACAGCAGCCCTGCACCTAATCCTATTCCACACTCTGAATACATGTGTACTCCCTAGGCATTAAATTCCCTGGTACCCCATAGACCATGGTTACCTGGAGTAAGCCTGCTGTCTGCCCCTGCAGCAGACCGCTAATCATTGTCTGCAGTAATTGACATTGTAGGGGACCAGAAATCCCCGTACCTGGCAGATTGACCCTCAGGGGCCAGTTACCTGGTAATCACCGCTCCACTAGTGTGTATCATACCGATCCAGGTGTAGTTGGAAGGTGTAAATATCAGGCAAGGGATCGTGGTGTAAAGGTTAGCATGCTGGAATGTCATGCCAGAGATCTGGGTTCGAGTCCCGATGATTCTAGATATTTTCACTGTCCTCTAAAACATGATGTAAGTACATCTATATACTTTGCACCAGCTCTGACACCTCTGGCAATAGTGATTGGATGAAGCAAATTCACTCAGCTCTCATAAAATAGTACCTCAAGGATCATGCCATTGCTCAATGCTAAATCATGATTATGTCTATGGTCAAAATGTGGCTATACTGTCACTGGACACTGAAGTTAATACAAAGAATCGAGAGGTTTAGATTTTTGAGACTTTATGCCATAAGAGAAAATCAAACTGAATTGTCAATTGCGAGTTTCACCAAAGGGACTGACCTTATCAGCTTGATGCTCTTTGGTCCACAGCTGCTCAAAGGTATGCCATGTAAACTATTAGTTCATCAGTGAGTCATACTTTGAAATATGGCTTCAGGACAACATACTATCCTCATCCAAATGACATCTTTTATAATGTGACATGAGTAGTTGACTTCTGTGACCTCACCATGACTACGCATCATTGAGCTTTTAGCAGTTCCAAAGCTGATTAAAGATAGTGAGATTTAATTCCTAGAAAGAATAAACAATTTGAACCTAATATGTGGGTTATGTAGTTCCTCTCCTGTTCTACTGTATCAGCACCAAGGCCATCTCATGAATCAAAATGACATTAATACTATGTATAACTGGTTAACAAGGGTTGGTCCTTTCCAGATCTATGTTTAATGCTCTATATAGCTGTTATGATGTTTGATTACATGCCCACTCTCTAGGATTATTGCGCCCTCAGAGGTTCAAAGTTCAAAATTATTTATTTATTATTTGCTCAATCATATTTCATATTGTTGTACAAATATTTCAAGGTATTTATATTTACAATATTGAATAATTTGATGTAATAAAAATACTATTTGAAGTCATCTTGAATTATAACATATATAGTAATTCAATGTTTCCAAGAGCAAAAGGGCTGTCACCTGTATCTAAGAATTATTTTAGTTGACCACCCTAAGTATGAGAGTCATTTGATAAATTAGTTATATTATTATAAATATAAAGGACTATATCAATAAAAGACATACATATACAAATATATACAAAAACAATATGTATATGGCTTCACAGAGATATATAGCATTAGGACACAATAGTCTAGAATTACTCTAGCGGATAACTATAAACTATAGACTATGGTAAACTATAGATTATGACTTGATTACGGATGGTAATGATGGAGACAATGGAGTGGTGGCAGGGGACTCCATTGGAGCATAGTGGCAAATATATGACGCATCCTGCGGTGCTTGATTTAAAGTCAAAAGGCGAAGAGGTGAATATGGTATAAATGGAAAGGTCACTTCCCTATGCAGCAGTGCTTATTTGTATCTTTACTGGTTGCTCTGCAGTGGTGACCAGAATATGGTGTTATCTCAACTTAAAGCTGCCACCAGCCAAATACTTAAGCAATTGTTTTTCTTTACAAAGTGCTGGGGTATGTATTTTTCAAACAAAAACAACATCAAAACCAAAAGAAGTGAGTTTACATTTAATATTATGAGATTCCAGCTACAAACTGCACAGTCCGTTTGAAAATAGTTGCTTTAACCAGAACAACGAGATGGCTAGGGTCTTGACCTGCATCAATGCCTAGAGAGTGTATCTCTACACCAAGTCTCATGAATGTCAGAATGCCCTGAAAAGGCCACTGAATGCAAAGCTTCCACAACAAGTCCAAGGAGAGAACCAAATGAGATGCGCCTCACGTAGGGCCCCTAGCTATAATCTTCCCTAAGACCTCCTCCCCTCAAAAGCCAGCATCTCCCGTGAGAATAAATACCTGCACACAATTCCCACCGCAGGAGGATTATTCTCCACAAATCCTCAAACCACCTGATCCCTCAGCGCCCAATGAAGCCACCTCCCAATCCCCCCTGTCAGACCTCTATTGGGGAACTGCACAGCATCCTGTACACACGGGAGTTTACTTCCAGGTCATTAGTTTCCTCATAAGACATGGTGGAGGTCATGTAGGGTGAATGTATTTTATCTTTAACATATTTCAGAGTGTTTGTTGCCTGGCGTTCAACAACTGGTTGTGGTGTCTGAGTTTGCAAATACCCCTAAGGTGGCTGGTGGGGATAGACTAAAAGTAATTAAATTTTCCCCATATTCACACCAGAATCCCATAATGATTTGTACTTTTCATATGTGCAAAAATAGTAGGGGGCTCCCATGCATATTTTTGAGATACAGAAGATTCAACCCTATATAGGATCATATAGTGATTTGTCACATAACTCCCCAGATTCATAACCAAAAGTAATTACATTTTGTCATAACCCTTTCTGCACCTAGATTTTCTAAGCATATCTTTTCAGTAGGTACACTATTGACATAGGGTCCCAGTCATATTTCTAATGTTTTGGATGATTGAAATGATAAATGTAAGGATATGGTTAGAATAGTGACATCTAGTTTATGTAGTCTTTTCTAGGTGGTCATATACAGCAACCCCCATGGGTCATGTGAAATGTCTCTGCCTTACTCACAGAAGATCCCAGGTTCAAATCATGCCAAGCCTTCCTGTATTTTGCACATTTCGTTTATCGATAATGTCAATGTAACACAGAGGGCCCTGGTGTCCAAATGCTGAACTAACAATCCCCGCCAGCCACCTTAAACCTTTATAGTGCATTAATGTATTATGCTCATAAGTCATCATGATGCATACATGAAGCCTGCGGACTAATAGCTCTCAGGTTGGTGTCTCCATAGTCAATGTATGCCATGAATTGCACAATTCTTTTAGGAGAATACTTTTCTTTATTGGAAAAAGGTTATTTCATCATTATGCTATCATCCATTAACAAATGTAAGCAAATAGCAGCTATTTTATGATGTCATTGTGATGTCATTACCGTGCGATTAACCAGTTCTAAAGTTCTTGAGTGCTTGAATAGGAAAAAGGATAAGGGTAGGCATATATTGTGCATGGATGAAGCATTGTGTGTTTCCTGACTTCATTGTGGCTGCAAGAATTCATGAATCATAATGGTCAAAGGAAATAGTTCATTAATATGAAGTGATCTGAGGTCAAGGCTTCCAATAACAAGTTATGGGCACCATTTGAGATGCTCACTCACTCATAGATAGCGGCCCCTGTAATGGTAACTTATGGCATTGGACCATGTACATGAACACATATCAACACTCCTCCCCCCTCCCATCATCTTAACCCATTCACATGGACATGTACCATAACTTCCACATAACCTCGCATAACCCCAACAGTACTGTCGGGGCAGGTGACCATCAGCTGCGGGACTAGTCACGCAGCTGATGGTCACCTAATACAGGCCCCATTCCATAGTAATCCTTCACACCCTCAGGGTTAGAGTCAGTCAGTGTGTTTGACATCTGACTGATTTTAGAATGGCTGACCCGAGGGGTAGGTTGAATTCCTCAATTACTGCCTTGGTATAGGCGCTATATTCATCATGTCTTTTTCCCTTCAGACAATTTTCTCAGTGTGCGTAAGTTGTGCATATATATAAAGATATATATATATATATATATATATATATATATATATATATATATATATATATATATATATGGCTACTCACGTTTTTCAGGATATCATACCCTTACTTTTTAGGGATAATGATTACTCCATCACTTTTTATGTAAGAACCTGGTAGCTTTTGAATCTTCTTTTAACCACCACATGACAAACATCCCAAGATGCACTTCTCACCCATCTATCCATTCAGGCCCTTAGTTGCACAGTAATCATATATGTAGTCTTCATTATGACCATCTAGAATGTCTGGGTTTAGAGGTATTCTGTTTGCAATAGCTTTACACAGTAATGTCTTTCTATATTCACTAAGGAAGAAACCTTACTGGTTAGCTGATGGGAATGTCAAAGATTTATACGAACATGAGAAAGTTTGATGCATTAAATCTAAAGAGCTATGGTCTGAACTTTATTAGAAAGAACTGAACAATATAGAGAACAAAATATTGTGGATAACTTTGCGTAGACACAGATATTTGAATTCACATCAGGTAATCAAAATTCTGCATGTGCTGCTCTTTAGGTTCTGTCAGAATCCAATCATCTTTCTTTACACATTCTGTGTGGGCTGTAGCATAGGTCTGTGCTCTTCTAGCAATGAGCCAGAGATTGAGTGACCCTTTCTTTAATCCTTCAATAGCCACATAATACGTTAATATTCCTGTCCCTTTCACTTTTATGATTTATCATTATGGTTGCGTCAAACCCTTAGGATTGTTAAGATTCATGTCTACCTGATGCACGAATAAAACATATATGCAAGTTCTTTATCCGTAGGACTGTATACCTATGCAGACAAACATTATGCTTTCATGCCGTATACAACCCTTTAGATCTTAATGGCATGGAACTGCCTCCTTTGATGTGAAAAGGAAATAATCTACCTTACTGTTAACTACTGAGCAGTTGCATTGGCAAGTTGTATGTTTTTCTCATTGAGAACCTTCTCAATCAGAGCTATTGAAATCTGTAAAGGCAATGATGGCACCAACTCTAAGGTAAATTAAATATGGATTTTTTCCCTCTTCTAAACTCCTTCTAAACTAGTCCTTGAAGATATACAAGATGCTTTAAGGTTCAGAGTTCCTCAGTGAGTCTGTTCACTGTGATTCACTAATGCACCAGGACACCATCTGAGGAGTGTATTGACCAAAGATGGTTGGTATGATGCATGGATATAAGCCTGGTACAAGGATGCACCAGAATATAACTAGAAACATGTTGCCTCATCATTTTATGTTAGATGTTCCAATGTAGCTATTGAATATTTTAAAACAGTACATGATCTCTGCTAAAATCGATATTTTCATAGCTCAATTTGGTTTCATGGGAATTCACTATTTCTTGTATAGTTGAAGTTGTTGAAATAGGTTTCCATGGTTACACAGTTTACACCCACTGTGGGTACCAAATGGCACAGACTTAATCAACCTCTATCCACTCTAAATGATTGGCTGAGACCACCTGACCTCACATCTGACCTGTGGGCTGGTAACCTCAAGCCTGGTATCAGTTCAGGTCAATGCCCGCTGATGGAAAGTAACCAGTGGGAAAAGGTTAAAATTTTGTTGAGGACTGAACATTGAGTCAAATAAGAATCCATCTGGGAGCATATTCAGATGCAATCAAGAAGTTTACACTATATAAATAGTTCTAGTATCCGTTCCTTTTCAATTCCATAAGATCTTGAAGACATTATAATGTCTGGCTTTGATACTCCCCCAAATCATATTGAAAAATTGACAGGCTTTTAGTTAGGCAGAGAGTGTTCCAAAGATTGACTAGTGGGCATTCCAGAACATCTGCAAATCTATACAGGAGAAAACAGTTAGGTAGTGAGCAACATGCTTTCTGATTTTTAGTCTATCAGCCTGGGGCGATATCACTCTCACCTGGGATGTGTAAGATTAGCGGACCTGCTCAGGGTGAATGGTATTTTAGGCATTGTGTCCTAATAAGGGGATGTAAAAGCACAAAACTAGAACAATAATTGAAGCTATTGTATTCCATCAATAATATGATCAAAAACACCAACTTTTCAGGATCTAACTTTATATAGTGAGAGCTTTGATGTTTTTACTCACAAATGGAAGTATTTGCAATATGTTTATGCCATAATCACATCTATGACATCTAAATATCATTTCTATGGAATGATAATCATTAACTGGTTATCTCTTTGGTGAAAACTTATCAAATTATGCCATGACATTTGACCAAGAAATGAAAGCTGTCATGGGAAGTATTATAACCGTGCCATCCATATCCACAAATACATCATTATGTATCAGTACCCATTGACTTAATATTAACTGTTCATCAATTATCACATAAATACCATAGTCGTTTTCCAGCTCATCATCGTTTGGATTTGCATTTTCACTTTCTGTGAAACCTGCCTGATTATTACACAAAGATAGTTTACAAATGTCTGCAATTTAGGCCATTGTCAATGCACAGATCTACACTTGGCTCTCTGTGCATGTTTAATCAAACTGTCCCGGCATGGTGGTATCTGATGATTTCCCCATCACACAAAACAAGTGGCGTAGGAGGTCATTTAGCTTTGAGGATGATGCCTTTGAGGTATAAGGTAGGCATATATTGATCAAATCTTCAGATACCATTCTTGGACACGCTCAAAGAATGTAGCCTGCATTGATTCATCAGCTCTCAGCATCTTTAAGGATTTCAATTTTACTTTCCCAGCATTGGAGCTTACACTGTCACAACCTTGATGGCCCAGAATTGCTCAGCATAAATCTATGCCCAGCAAGGGTCCAACCTTTTGAATGTTAAGAATTTTCATATATGTTTTGGTCCCAAATTTTTGGTACAATTTTGCATCAAATACATGATAAAATGCTATAGCATCCAAAGAAAAATACCTGTTTCCTCAGAATATATTACTATGGAATCATATCCCTCTGACGCAGCTTGCTGAGTATGGAGTAGAAGTCACCCATCCGCTTCTTCCTGGTGGCACTCCAGAAGTGTCACTCATATCCACCCAGCCAGCACAACCACATGGGCCCCAGATGAGATTTCCCCGGGCCTGTGGGCCTGGCCCATATGGGTAAATGCTGGTAAATGTCAGGGAAGCCAGCTGGGGCCCACATGAGCTAGCCCAGTTCACTATATGATCTGAAGGTTGATGGATCTGGTCCGAGCAGTGACGGCTACTCGTCCCATCCTCTCATAGCATTACCAATGTCATGCTGTTTCCAACTCTAGACAAATATACCTTACTAAAAATCAGTGATATTACCAGTTTTATCAATTACCCATAAAGACAATGCCCTTAAGATCATTCAGGGTAATATATCCTTAATCTACATGAATCAAATTTTGCAATTAATACTCATGAAATCTTTTTTTTTTTGGATAACCTTTAAACAATTGAGTAAAATGGGTCCACTTTCACTTTTCACATCTTTTTAAACCCCGTTTGTTGTGTTATTTCACCTGCTGAGAGCATAATGATGCCTTGATGGTCATATGTAAATAATAATGTACCAATGTCGTTATCTAGCTATCCTAGTATTTAGAATTCTTAGGATTTTTAGAAACAGCAGCACAGGGAGGGGTTCTGAATTTTTTTCTAAGGCATTTATCTTGTCACATTAATTGGTGCTTGCAATTTGCTACCAAAGCAAGGACCAAGTCCCCTTTTCCATTCTTAGTGGCATTTACGACATGATGCCAGCATTCTATGAATAGAAGTACAGGTTTTCACTAAAACATATCCTTTTAGTAGAAGAAGGATGGAGTCCTGAATGTGAATTTCACATGTTTCTCCATAAATGTTATTCAACACATGAACACTGCCCTTCATGGCAGGTTGCTGTTGCCATGGTTCCTTTAGGCGTCACCACAAAAAATCCCATGGGGGTGAAAGTCTATGCAGCCGTACGACCACCAGAAGATTTTGGGGGCACTGTGAGTCTGAATGTGTGCTTTGTGCTGCATAATGGAGAACAGTCTGACAGGAATAGTCTGGATGAAGTTGTGCAGAGGAAGCCACTATTACTCCTGTCCAGCAATGTGTACTGCAGGGGGAGGTTTTGGGAGTAATGAAGATAAATGTGAGTTTCGGGTAACATGGCCCTTTCACAATATGGAAGGGAAGACTTGCCAAGGTTTATTTGCATGCATCTCATTGGCCTATATCAAAGGTATAATTAAATGGGGAAGCCCCTTTTGACAACAATTTTAAATATTTATTTCTGCCTTGAACACACAGTTTTATTTATAAGACTATGTGCATTTCATGCAGGAAATAATTTTTGATGGCATTTTCAGGCAGGCAATATTGCTGCCCAAATAGACCAATAGAACTGGAGGTTGTGTACAGCAAGGCAGGGAGAGACCATTTCAATGCAGCCTTTCAGTGCACCCAGTCGATCCCTACCATAACAAGCTCAACCACAGAATGTGATGGTAGTAGATTGGGTGTCGTGGGTGTTCTCTTCTAGGGATGCATCTAAACCCTCTGCCCAATTTAGCCTAACTGAATTTTAGAAAGCCATTAAACCCCATCTCAGGAGACTAGTATTTGACATGCGATAGTGGAATACTGCACAACCAGGTGAATCCTTACTTAGAAATTCAATCTGCAGCCTAAAATCGAAGCCTTGAACTATGAGAATATTGTCAGGATATTTGTTTTTTACTCTATGAGCCTGCCATTTTACAAAAACCTGTTTATGAGTTTTTCCTACTGGCCATTGAGATGCTTATTATTTGATTCCAAATTTCGGCTAATTGGATCAATTTCGTTAAAATTGATCCACCTCAGATATTAAGATGGCCTCCACTGACCTTCAATAAGGCATGTGACATGAGAGCCGCAATCTGATTGGTTTGTCAGGCCTTAAGGGGGAAGGCAATTGTCCATCATCTATTCCACATGCAGAGTACTTCTGAAGCTCTTATCAGTACCAACCAATCTATTGCCACTATCCAGGCTTTATTGTCGTCTCTCTGTGCAGCCAACTTCTGCGTGATCCCTAACCATTTTAAAAGGCTGCGGTGATTGCTTTAATGCACTTTAGTGATTATGATTCCAGCTCTGAGGTGGAGTGTTGCTGAATTCTCACTGCCACAACAATTGTAACATCATGATCATCAATACATAATCTTAATTCATCTGCTGGTAGGTCCATTATATTGTTGTTTCAATTCTAAATACCCACTTGCCATTAACAGTCATGCAGTTTGATATGGAGAGCACAGTACATTTTTCTTTTATATAATTTTGTGAATGTTAAATAAGCATTATCAGGTTGACTCACTTGAATCTGCTCTTGTGCACTGTGACTAGATTAGACTGTACCTTTGGGTGTACTGTGGCCAGGGTCACACTGTCAAGTGAGCAGCTCATGAGCAGCTCTTTACATAACCACACAGGTCAACACACCATGGTGCCAACTGGTGCTCATGTCTATGTACCTACAGCTAACATGCATCACCTACCCTCAGAATGTGTACGTAGTATTTAGTTGCCAATTCACCTTTTTCATGGGTGATCAATTCAATAGTTTTTCCCTTCTATCTATTCAGTCTCAGGTCACTAGATAGATAACATATTGTTTTCATATTTCCTCCCCCCAAAGGTACCCATATAATTCACATAATTCTCATATCCTAATATCCCCTGCCCATCACAACTCTCACTCTCTACTATAAGGTTCATTCTCATAGTTTGGGCCAAAACATAACACTCTAAGGGTATGATCAATATTCTCGAATTAACCAACAGATGACACAGGGCCAGCCATCAAGCTGCAGTGGAACAAGAACATTAAATTGGCTGATTCATCAGTGTAGAACAATCATGTAACAGCTGTGCTTGAGATATATTCTCTTGTAGGCTGGAGCACATACACCGTGAGTAAAATGTCATTTTTCTATTCAGATATCAATCGACGAGAACTGTCAAGGGGCTGTAAATCTGTGTTACTATAAATAAACACAATGAGGTGCTCACTTGTAGGCTGGAGCAGCTGGTGAGTCATTTCTGTAGTTTGATACATAGGAACCTTGTCACCCAGCACTGTTTGCGGCCTGTGTGTAACTCTCACAGCACAGTTGTGTTGACATGTATACATAGACACAGTGAGCTTCTCCCTTGTAGCCTGTAGCAGGTAATGAACCAGACAGAAAGGAATGCCTCCCTTAACTGTCCTTCAACCACATTTTGATACATGTTCTCATATCTATTATCTTCTTTGGCTATTGGCAAAAGTGAATTATAAACAAAACAGCACCTGAGGTCTGGCCCAGTCAGGTACCCTCAGCAATAGAGCTACAACCTAGGTGGCTGGCCAGTAGCAATGGTGGCCACTATGGCTGTTTATTGAGCACTTTAATTACTTGACAACCTGGATAATGAGTGATAATTAGGGAAACAGGACCTCTGTCTCAAATTACCAGGCAACCTGATGAAGGCCGTGTTCTAATGCAATAGGCTCACCAGGCCTTATTTCAATAATCTTGCCACAAGTGACATCCTTAGTTGTTGCAGTCACTGATTTGTAAATACAGCCTTCTGTCTAGCTTTGAAAGATAACAATGGGAATTACATGCTTCGATCACTTCTCTGATCTAGTACTTAATTGTTGAGAAGTACACTGGACAGAACCCCTCATTAAATCTATTAAAGAATAATAATTAGATTTAGCACAGCTCCTACAGGCACTGTGTGGGGTATGTCTGAAAAATCAGAATATCCCCCATTGGTTATGATGACAAATAATCAAAATGTATTGTTTCACTTTTTTACATGGTAAAGCTTAGTTCAAATGAAGTCTATCTGTTTGAATCATTTTATAACATTAATTCAGGAACAAGGACACTTATGCATCGCTACATTTTTCCGACCTCATTTTAATTGACCTTCCATCTTCATTATTCTGCTGGAAGCTGTCAGAGAAAAAAATTACCAATCACTGACAGATTGTGCTCCACTTCCACGCTGTGATAAACAGGGAAAGTAAGAAAAAAATGCAAAATTGCCAAAATTAGAGAAAGGACAAATCTGTCAACCATTAAAGTTGAGAAATCACTGCAGGCTAGAGTGGCCTCATCAATTTTCTCTGGTCTGATTTCCGGGCAATGGGCCAGTGCATTTATTGTTGTTGTATTGGAGAGAGGTGTGATCTTATGCTAGTTGATGCATGGTTTTTAGGCTTGAAAATACATGACAGAAGATATATTTTGGAGAAACATTACCATTGACCATTCATTTATAAATTATTAGATACACTTTATCTCCGGATGTTCTGATTTGTTAAGTGGTCTTTTAACTAGAGCAGTGCATCTATGTTAATATAAAAAGACAAAATGAGCTGCTCACTTGTAGGCTGGAGCAGGTAGGTAGTGATATAAAATGGTAAAGGTGAACGATGATTAGTTTGAGCCGACTGTTTCTTCGCGGGCGCTTCCAGCCTGTTCCGCACGAGGCCGTTAGGCCAAGTGTGGAGTGGGCAGAAAGCGCGAAATGCTGTCTGCCGCCATCTTGGATGTTTACGTTTCAAAAGGGCTGCGCATGCGCAATGGACCTATGACGTCATCATGCGGATTGGGCACTGGTTATTTAATGGAAGGGTTTAATGCGGGAGGCTAGTGCATTGTCAATGGGGCATCGATATTCACCTTGACATAAAGGTAATTCTGTAGTCAGATATAGGAATCTACTTCCCCACAATAGTCAGGGGCAGCTAATATATATGATAAGGACCACATGAATCCTCCAGATTCATATTGCTCTGTTCTCATATTTAGCTTATAATAAATGCTGGATTTACATTTGTAATATTTCCAAAATATCTAAAAACCTAGTGCAGATGACCCTCCAAGCTAATGTTGACTAAATATATGGAGTTAGGGATGTTGAGCATGCGTGTCGTCTTTTTGGAAAGCATCAAAACCCTTTGCTCAATTGAATTATAGGAAGCCTTTGAAACCCATCTTAGAAGACAGTATTTTGCGTCCAATCGTGGAACACTGCATTACCTGGGGAAACCTCACTCTGAAATTGAATCTGAACACTAAAACTGAAGCCTTGAACTATGAGAATAATGTCAGAATAACTTTGAAAACATAATTTTTACTCTGCGATACTTGAACCTGCCTTTTTACATAAACCAAAAAGTCTGTTTCTGAGTTTCCCTTGGCCCATTCACTCTTTTCAGAGCATTCCAGAAAGATTGCCGCAGAATGTTTGTCCTCATGGTGCATTAATCGTTGTAACATAGGTCCAATCACCAACACTGACCTGTGGGGTAGATACGTGTACAACCAAACAGTCCAAATGTGATGCACCAATGCTACAGGGTCCACATGTTCCTTTTCATGATACATACATATAGCCCTGCATCACATTGTGCAACCCGTGGACCCTATGATGTTGGCACATTCTTAAATCGTCGGCATCATAAATTGGGACGGTGTATTAACGCCCCATGTAGCCACTAAATGGTTAAATAGTCACGACTCTTGATGTTGTTGACAGGCCTTAAGGAGGGAGGCAATTGTCCACTATCCAATCACAGGCTGAGTACATCTGCAGTCCTTATCAGCACGAACCAATTTACTACCACCAGCCTTATTGTTATCCCTCTGTTCCACCTACATCTGGAGGACCACTCACCATTTTAAAAGGCTGCAATGATTGCTTCAATGCACTGTTACGCTTAGCCTCCTTGATGCATGATTGCAGTGATGGTAAGAAACACATTAGGGCCACATTCATTAATCATAATGACCAATAATCCACTGAAGAGTTATAATGATTCAACAATGGAGTTCAGATGGACGCCTCACTGCCACAACGATTGTGTATTATCACAACATTATCACCTTTATTTTTGAAATTATTCGAGACTTACCTGTAAGTTGAGGTATAATTAAGATTATAACAAGGGAACCTAGTGGTTCAGGGAATATATATATATATATATATATATATATATATATATATATATAGATATATATATATATATATATATATCCTACTAAACCAATTTTTGTTGTATTAATTCTACCTACTCAACATTACGGATCATGTTGTTTGATATGGAGAGCATATGTAAAATATTGATTTCTATCTTGGAATGCCAAGGTAAGCATTATCAGGTTGACTAATTCCGCTCTTTGTGCACTGTGACTAGATGAGGCTGATTTATAGGCTATGGCTCTGTGTGTAAAGCAGGTTTAGGACCAGGGTCAGGCCATCATGGGAGTACCGCATTAGGTGATCATACGGCTCAATGTGTCATGGTGCCAACCGATCCTCCTCTCCATGTGTCTAGTGGTGAACATGCCATGTGTTTTTGAAGAATCTCTAATATTGGTCCAGTAAAATTAGGCAAAATAAGGCCCGAATGTTGAATAAATTCAAAGAAAGCTGATGATCCGTCAATATGTTGGCTCTAACCTGTAAAAAGTCCCGGTGGCTTGGCATTTCTTTTACACACAGTTCAATATCATGGGTTAGAATACAAACCAACTGCTAGATTTCTGCTAAATTTGTCATTTGTACACCAAAGCAATGAGTCAAGCGACTCGATATAAATTGATTTCATGGAAATAAGTGTTTATTGATACTAGCTGAGCATGTAATATGTGCTGAAGGTGATTGTTACATACTGTTACTAGTAAAATCTTCAACCTTTATTATTAATATACCTTTCCTGCACTATAACTACATGTATACTGTACATGTTACTATGGACACTTTACCATGGTTCATTTGTCACTACTAGGGGACACATAAGTTGTCTATATGTAGGTTCTATACAAATACTGAGCCTCATTTTCAGCAGGATCCCAGCACATGTACAACTAAACAATTACCTCTACCCCTACATCTCTGCATAATGTAGGAGGTTTGGTTCAAAAGTTCAGCAAAAGTTCAACCTTATGTATTAATACATCATGCCGACCGTTTCTTCACGAGCGTGTACAGCCCATTCCGCATGGTGCCAGTAGGCCGAGTGCAGAGCGGGCTGGACATGCAAGTGAATAAACAGGAGGCTCAAACTGATCAGAGTTTATCTTTACATTTATGTCATGGTGTTTCAATTGATAATTAATCGATTTTCAATCAGTATTATCCATAATTAGATAATATTCACCTACCACCAACGTGAAAATGCTGACCGCCTCCATCTTGAATGTTTACGTTTCAAAAAGGCGGTGCATGCGCGATGGACCTATGACATCATCGTGCGGATTTGGGGCTGGTTATTCAACGCAGGGGTGCAATACGAGGTTCTAGTGCATTGTCAATGGGGCATCAATATTCACCTTGACATAAATGCATATATGAGGAGCACCCTAACATATTGTCCCTTACAGTCAGCCCTCACTTCCCTGACCCTTTAATTCCTCAGATCCCTCACTACCTCAGACAAAATTTTTGAAAATTTCTCTATGTGTTTTGCTTCCTCAGACAATTATCCTTGTATTTTCCAAATTCAAGGAAGCAAGGGCTGCCTGTTTATGCTATGCCTCAAGCAAAAAGGTACTTGTTTCCCATATAGCATGTGAATCTCTAACTATAGTAACAACACAAAAGCAGACCCTTACACTAAGGTTTCATCTGTCACATCCAAAGTCCAACTGCATACAGGTAACCCTCTACAATACAGATCATCTTACAGATACCATATTTCCATTTATAGCAGTATGGATTCATCAGGTACCTTTTGCCATCCTACACCATCTACTTTAAAGTATATCCACAGACCTATAGCCTATCGGTGCTAGTCTATGTAGTTCATCACGCATCCTTCGCATGGGATCCTAATGCAAAGGCTCACCAACTGGACGAGACAGAGGGACCTCCAAATTACCATAACTACCACCCATTGTAACCATAGTCACACAGGAAGTAATATTCTGAATCTTGATCCTAAAGTCACCATGAAATCACTATGTAGTAACCTGATGAAGGCCAACCATAGCCGTAATGTTGATCCCTCTACATCTTGATGACTCGTTTCAATCAACATTGATCACGATTCTTATCTACTTCTTGTGAACTTTATCAATAAAGTTTTATCAACACTGAATTTAAAGGTGTCATATTATAGCCAATACATGAACATAGTGATAACAAGAAGTTGGTGATTAGTGGATAATTGATGATAGCTTTATTGTACAACCACATTTGTCCTCATAACCTTTAGCTTATCTGGCAATAAGCAAAGAAATAATCATACCGAGAACATGATGACTGAGGTCTGACCAGTGAGCTAACCTCATCAATACAACCTGGATGACTGACTAGCAGTAATGGTGGTCTTCATGGGGGTGCTCTTACATGGCTGTTTATTGACCATAAGACCATTAATTACTTGACAATCTGCACAATGAGTGATAATAAGGGAAAAAAGCACTTGCTTTCTAATTACCAGGCACTGACCAAGTCTCATCTGTAAGCCTGATGAAGGCTCTGTTCCAAATTTCATCAGGCCCAATTCCAATAACTATGCCAGAAGTGATATCCTTAGTTGTTGTTGTTACAGTTTTGTAAATACCGCTTTCTGCCATTAAATCCTTGTAGCTCTCATTCTTTTAAATGATGTGGAGGCCATATTTCGTCCTCCTCCTCTCTCCTACATACCATCTCAGATGGGTATTTAAGGCTTATGATTGAGAGTCACTTGGCCTTGCATGGAGACACCAGGTTTGGTAAGTGGTTGTCTATTACGGCTGTAGACCTCTTGTCTAGGCATTATAAATAGTGGCTACAGCAAGCAATAGCCACTTTCAGAGAATAAGCTTACAAATGTCTGCCTTATATGGTGTAGAGGTCGGCGGAAAACGTCCTGGAGAAACCGGGAATCGAACCCGGGACCCTCCAACCTGCAGGCGGAAGCTCTACCTCTGAGCTACTTCCCCGTCTGACATTCTCTACCTTCCACCTACATCTGGATCGGTATAATACACAAGGGGGGCAGCTTATACCAGCTGACCAGCCCCTGAGGGCTGGTGCAACCGGAACGGGGCAGATGGCCTACCGCCATGGACTTACAGCCAGAGCTGGCCCCTATACTCCTCCCAACCAGCTTCAACCATGGCCAACCAGCACCAAGCATTCCTCCCAACCAGATCGATTGGGCTTTATCAGTTGACCTACCAGTACACAGTACTGCCAGGGTCGAAGCGTATCTGTATTATACTGTTCCAGGCACCTACACCTGGATTGGTATGACACACACGTAGGGGGGAGCTACCACCGGATGCCAGCCCCTGGGGGCTGGGATCTCCAGAAACGGGGCTGCTGGCCTTATGGCAGAGCTGGCCCCTACACTCCTCCCTACCAGATTCAATATAGGGTTCAGTACCCTATAGGTACCAGATACCCGGGACTAGTACTGAGTCGCATACCTGCCACCTGTTTCCAAGTCTCCCCAGTACTAGCAAATTGAATCGTCATTTGTGTCATACCAGCCCAGGTACAGAGTTCTCGTAGTCCCCCCTCACACGGGTCAGGACCAACTCGGTTTCTCCACCAGTGTAGAGGTCGGCGGAAAACGTCCTGGAGAAATCGGGAATCGAACCCGGGACCCTCCAACCTGCAGGCGGAAGCTCTACCGCTGAGCTACTTCCCCGTCTGATATTCTCTACCTTCCACCTAAATCTGGATCGGTATAATACACAAGGGGGGCAGCTTATACCAGCTGACCAGCCCCTGAGGGCTGGTGCAACCGGAACGGGGCAGATGGCCTACCGCCATGGACTTACAGCCAGAGCTGGCCCCTATACTCCTCCCAACCAGCTTCAACCATGGCCAACCAGCACCAAGCATTCCTCCCAACCAGATCGATTGGGCTTTATCAGTTGACCTACCAGTACACAGTACTGCCAGGGTCGAAGCGTATCTGTATTATACTGTTCCAGGCACCTACACCTGGATTGGTATGACACACACGTAGGGGGGAGCTACCACCGGATGCCAGCCCCTGGGGGCTGGGATCTCCAGAAACGGGGCTGCTGGCCTTATGGCAGAGCTGGCCCCTACACTCCTCCCTACCAGATTCAATATAGGGTTCAGTACCCTATAGGTACCAGATACCCGGGACTAGTACTGAGTCGCATACCTGCCACCTGTTTCCAAGTCTCCCCAGTACTAGCAAATTGAATCGTCATTTGTGTCATACCAGCCCAGGTACAGAGTTCTCGTACCTACAATAGTGACCATGTTTATTATTTTAAAGTACCAGACATACTGCTAGTCTTAATGCATTCTTTTGGGGTGGGGTGTTGGGTACTTGAAACAAATGCAATTTTCCATTCTGATGCTTTTAGCAATTACTTGAACAGAAGGCTATTGTCCTTTTCCTTGTAAAGAGCTCCAATTTTCAAGCAAAACAGCAAAATCATCAGTATTTGCATGCCCAACCCAGGTATATCAAGTTAAAGAAAGAACATTTGGTAAATTATCTTGCAAAACATTGCCTCCTATCTTCTGTAACATTGTATTCAGAAGTGTCTCCACATTATAGCGGCCCAGAAGGATTAGAATGTCTAATTGACAAATGAGGATAATAACTAGAGCAAGAAGCAGCAAACTCCTGTGGTCTAGTCCAATGGTCCCACATCTTAACACTTAGCTATGCGGCCTGGGTGGGTGGCCAGCAGTAATGGTGGTCCCTATATGGTTACTAAGTAACAATGTGCACATTAATTACTTCACAACCAGAACAATGAGCGATAATTAGGGAGGCAAATTACCAGGCCCGGACCTTCATCTCATATCACGTTCTGTTCTGTACACTACATGATTATTACCAACCTACCTTAGTGGCCAGTTTAAGTGTGATTTATTTCGATACCCATCTACCTCAAGCCAGTATTACGGCACTTATTTGGATACTATTCTTAGTACTTAAGATTGATTTAAATACACCTGTGGGCCTGGGGCTTATTCGAGAGTGACGTTATTTGAGACGCTTGCATTTAAATGAGCCAGTACTGTATTATTTGACTCCCATGTTACAAGCAGGACCAGATACCAGCACACGCCGTACACTATATAGCTTCACTGACAGCCATGTAAAATTGGGGCTTATCACCTGATATCAAGATGGGCAGGCTGAGGTGAGTACTGCAGGGGCATCTAAAGACTATCGCAGCAAGAAAAGGTTACTTTTAAAAAGATTCCCTTTGATAAAAAGTTTTTTTAGGTATGCTTGACAATAATAAAACAAAAAAACCTAAGATTCAGCAAAATTAATGGTCCCACAAATTTCCAAACCTAAAATTAGCACATTGCTTTCCCAGTGCAACAAAGTTGTAACTGTATCTTTTTAGACAGGGTTCCTACTCTTCATCACTCAAAGTCTCAGGCAGCTTCAAAGTAACTGATCAATAAGGAAATTAACTGTACAGGTCACAAAAAAAATTCCCGCACACTCAGGAAGGTCAGGATGAAATAACTTTTTGCCTTGGCACTAAATCTCATCATGACCCATGTCATTTGTGGTGTCTAATGCCTATCATAGTTAACTGTTTAAGGTGAAAACATTTCCTCAAACCAGCTTCTGAGCATGGTTTAAAGAGATAGGAGGAGCTAACATAACACTAGAAGAGTCAATTTACTGGTGACGATTGCAGCTTTAATTGCCCCTCAGTATGTATTGACCTAGGTCTCCATTTACTCCGTTCACAGTGGCATTCAATTGGATAGACTTCCCTAAATTAAGGGTCTATACCCAGCTAACATCACCCAGTAGTAGAGGGTATTCATCCACCTCTAGCCTAAACCACAGGGAAATGTAGCAATCACTGCCAAGGTACTACTCTCTAGTATTTTGACACCATTGACATGGCAGAGATGGTGTGGATAGTAGTTATCTATAATGGTATTTCAGGTTATAATATGTTTCTCTAGTAACATTTCTCATCTCGATGAAACTGCATTCAAAGTCCTCGTACTTCTGCTGGTGATTTTCCTCAGAAACATTTACCATTGTCAGATCAGTGATGGTCAGTCGACTCTGCCGGAATGCGAGATGATGGAATACCCCCTTGATAGAATGCACACCATCCACTGCCCACAACAGGGATCAGTTTAGGACAGGGTCTTATTGTAGTGTAACAGATTAGTTTGGCTATGTATAGTTACGGCAGGTATGAGTTGGGGCTTGAGCTGGGATTCGGAGGGACATGATGGGGGGAGAGAAAAGCTAAGTTAGACATTGCATGACGTGCTACCATTGACAGCCATTGGCAGCCTGAGCCACCGCTAACCCTACTTGGACACAAACATGGTCAGTTGGATGGGGATTGTAGGTGTAATAATGACACCCACAATGCTAGACCTGCCAACCTAAGAATGGCTGCTGCTTTATCAATGGAACAGCCATTCACAACCATTGGAAGCAAGAGTCACCGTGACTCGCATGGACACGATCATGGTCAGTTAGATGGGGATTGTAGGTGTTGTTGTTGAGGGGAGCTAATAAGGGAGTCATCATGATGTCGAGCTAATAAGGGATCTGGCCTCAGATTTCTTAACAATTGCACACGATCATTAAAATTTGAAGCTGTCTACTTGTCTGCAACAAATCAGGAATAATGAGGAAAGACTGCTCAAAAGGTAATATAAGAATGGAAAGTCTCCACAACGATTTCAACACAGCATTAACTCTGCATATTGTCCTGAGTTGACAGTCACAGAGGGATTCTCTGAATGCTCTATTTAACAACAATGACAAATTAGTCCCCCAACATACAATTAGCATAACGTCCAAGTCAGAGCAAGTATTTGAACAGAGATGACAGATTAGTCCTTCCACATACAATTAACACAATGTCCTAGTCACAGCAAGTATTTGAACAGAGATGACAGAGTAGTCCCTCAGCATACAATTAACACAATGTCCAAGTCAAAGCAAGTATTTGAACAGAGATGACAAATTAGTCCCTCAGCATACAATTAACATAACGTCCAAGTCAGAGCAAGTATTTGAACGGAGATGACAAATTAGTCCCTCAGCATACAATTAACATAATGTCCAAGTCAGAGCAAGTATTTGAATAGAGATGACAGATTAGTCCCTCCACATACAATTAACACAGTGTCCTAGTCACAGCAAGAATTTGAACAGAGATGACAGAGTAGTCCCTCAGTATGCAATTGACACAGTGACCTAGGCACAGGAAGGATTTGAACAGAGATGACAGAGTAGTCCCTCAGCATACAATAACACAATGTCCAAGTCAGAGCAAGTATTTGAACAGAGATGACAGATTAGTCCCTCAGTATGCAATTGACACAGTGACCTAGCCACAGGAAGGATTTGTTTATTCCTCTGTTATTAATGGCAGCTTTATCAATTACACATGAAGACAAGGAGAGAAGTTAAGACTCAATAGAATCTATTGTCAATCAAACAACCTTTGAATTACCTTTAAATAAATGAATGGGTCCACTTTCCCCTCTCCTTAAGGTGGCTGGCGGGGATAGGCTAAAAGTAATTAGATTTTTGCCATATTTTCACCATAGTCCCAAAATGATATGTACTTTTCATATATGCAAAAATAATATGGGGGTCCCATGCATATTTTTGAGATACAAAAGATTCAACCCTATATAGGATGATATAGTAATTAAATCTTTTCATAACTTCTTTAGCACTTAGATTTTACACATATCTTTGCAGTAAATACAATATTAACATATGGTCCCAGGCATATTTCTTATGTTTTGGATGATTGAAACAACAAATATAAAGAAATAGCTAGATTGGTGACATATAGATTATGTAGCCTCTTCTAGTTGGTCTCATACAGCAGTCCCCATGGCTCATGTGTAGGGCTTCTGCCTTACTCTCAGGAGATCCAGGGTTCAAATCCAAGCCAAGCCTTCCTGAATTTTGCACATTTCGTTAATCCATAGTGCCAATGTAAAAATGAGACCCCTGGTTTCCAAATGCTGAACTACCAATTCCCGCCAGCCACCTTAAACCCTACATGCTGTATTACTTCAGCAGATAAGACCCAGCAAATTGTCATCATCTGTCGCCATGATTGGTCATCAATGGTGACTCCTTTCTGAGTGATAACTCATTCCGTCATCTCTCGCCACTGTGTGTTAGACACACGTGGCATAGCCATTGCTATTCCTGGTGATCTTGTGCTATAACCATGTCGTGTTCCATCTAGCGACATGTGTGAGCCACTTCAGACAGGTTGACGAGGACTCATAACAATTTGCTGGGGAGCTAAACGAGGCCCCCAGATTCATGTTTATGATAATGCACTGATGCAGTGCATAGGAACCTATCTTACTGTGAACATTTCTTAGGACTTTGGGAAAACTGCCTTGCATGGAACAGAGGCGTAGGAAGCAAATTTTCATTTGGGGGGAGGGGCCAGCAGGGGCCCGACCTCAACCATATTGAAACATCGGCTCAAGCACAATAGCGTCTATACATACCTAAACAAAATTTGTGTAGAAAATGTTTTTTTTTCAAGAATTTTAGATTTGATTTGATGCCCAGGCCCCCATTTCTTTTTATCTCATTACTATATCAATCTAATTTGAGATGTAAAGTTTTAGCTTCTTGCTCAATTTATTATGATATCTTGGCAAATCCTGGGGGGGGGCCAGACATACTTAGGCCCCACCTCCTGTCTGGTTGGGGGGGCCCAGGCCCCCCTGGTCCCCCCTTTTCCTACGCCCCTGTGGAATATTCTGGGATTTGAACTATTGCATATAGCTTGTCACACTAATTTGCACTCGCTTTTGTTGCCATAGCTGGGACCACTGTTTATTACATCATTGTCCACTTTTATTCACATAGTGATGTTCACCACATGAGGCCAGTGTTCTAAAAGTACAAGTACAGATTTTCACTAAACCATATTATAGGAAGATAGTAGGTGCATCTTATGAAGGGCAGCATTTGTGTGTTGAATAATATTAAATAGATAGATGTGTACAGCCAGGCAGGGAGAGGTCATTTCAATGCAGCCTTTCAGCCAACCCAGTCGATTCCTGCCAACAGAAGCTCTACCACAGAATGGGAGGATGTCATATCTTGATATGCTATAATTGCTGTCAAGTATGCATGATTGAATAGGCAAGACCTTGTGTCAGTTGATGATGCAGATGCATTATTCCAGCATATTGTCTTATTGTCAGAATAACTGCTGTCCAGACTTTTAAATATATTTAAAGAAACCTGTTTTGGAGCTTTTAAATATGATTTTATAGAAACCTGTTTAGGAGTTTTCCATCTGGCCATTGACACTGGCATTTATCAGAGCACCCCAGAGAGATTTCTGTGAATGTGATCAATTTTTAGAAAATCAATCCACCCTAGATATTGACATGGCCTCCACTGACCTTGACCCATATTCAATAAGGCATGTGACATCAGAGCAGCAATCTGATTGGTTTGTCCTGGAATTGGGTCCATCAGCACCACTAGGTCGATCCCTGGTTAATCTAATTCTGTGAAAGCCATGGCTGACAATGAGAGCTTGTGTTCACAATGGCTGTCCTCAACACCAGGACACTATATCACAAATACTTAGCTAACCCTTTTACAACCAACAATACATTGCGCTCATGTGTGTCATACCTGGACACTACACTATGGTTTGTATGTTTGCTTACCCTTTAACAGATGCAGAATGTTTCAACGCATTATGCTTTGTTTTGGTGGTGCATTTTATGGTGTTTTTGTAGAGATACTCACCAGCACAGCATTTATCACATTGACCTGTACACCAATGCTGCAGGGTTCACATGTTCTTCCCATGATACATGAATACATCCCGTATCACCTGCATTGCTTTTACGTATCATGCTAACCCTATGACATTGATACATGCCTGAATAGTAGACATGATACATTGACGCAGCTCAGTGGATAAATCCATCATTTATAATAATAAACTTTATTGATTAAAAAAGGAGGTCATATCACTTTGGCAAGGTGGCAAAGATCATGCATAAAAGCCCCATGTGGCCCCTGGATAATTAGATGGAGCCACAACTCTTGATGTTGTTGATAGGCCTTGAGGAGGGAGGCAATTGCCCATTACCCAATCAGAGGCTGAGTACATCTGCAGTACTTATCAGCACGAACCAATGTACTACCACCATCCAGGCTTTATTGTCATCTCTCTATGCAGCTGACTTCTGAGTGATCCCTATCCATCTTTAAAGGCTGCAGTGATTGCTTGAATACACTTTTGCTGATTAGCTTTTAGGTGAATCATTGTAGCTAGGATGAGTAACGTGCCACGGCCACATTCACTACTCATGATGACGATATAATCCATATAATTGACTGAAGAGTCACAATGATTCAAGAATCGAGTGCAGATTTCATAACTGCCACAACGTTTGTGCATGATGACAATATTATCGTCTCTGTCTTCATTTATCCCCCGCTATATGCCCATCATATTACACTGTTATTTCTAAATACATACTGACGATTAATGATTATGTTGTTTGATACGGAAAGCACTGACATGCATACATATCATTTCCTTCTATATTGGAATGCTAAGGTAAGCATCATTTGGTAGACCCACTGGAATCTTACACTGTGCACTGTAACTAGATGAGGCTGATTTATAAACTACTGCTCTGGTGTTCTGTTTACGTCAGGCTGTCATGTGAGTAGCTTGTTAGGTGGACACACAGGTTAATGTGTCATGGCACCAACTGACGCTAATGTCTATGTACCTAAAGCTAACATGCATCACCAAACCACCAAAGTGTATGTAGTTTTTAGTTGTCTACACATCTTTTCATGGCTGATAAAGTCAATAGTCTTTCCCTTTTAACTAATCAGCGTTCCATCACTATAGGTAAAAACGTATGTCTGCAACCCAATGCTACCCATATGATACTAATAATCTACCCTAACATCAAGTGCCCCTGACGACTCTCCCACTCAACTCTATGGTTCAACCTCATCATTTTGGCCAAAACAAGATGCATCTCTCTAAGGGTAAGATTATATCAAGTAGTCAATTTTCTCAACTTCATCAATAGATTTGGGAAAGGTTGAAATGGGGTCATGCACCAAGCCCCAGTGGAACAAGAACAGATAGCATCATGTTAATTTGAATATTTTTTTGTATAATCACTAGGGGTAAAAGGGAACCCTAGATACTAAAATATACCTTCACTAACTTGCTGTTTCCCATATAGGCAGGTTTAGCCACCAAATCCAAATCTATAAAAATGGGTGCTTCTGCTTGTTCATGCAAATATTGTTACTTTGTGTCAGTTCTCTCTAACCTGGAGCCCTGGATGTACCTCAATTCTACACACACCAGATGTCGGGACGGAGATCCCCACGGGAAAATAAATCACAAAATTGCTACAAACATAGGCCCGCTGTAATTCACTATAACTGATCATTCTGATGTGCCATCGTGACAGTTTATGGCTGTCTGTCTCTGCAGGTAATGTGTCATTAACACATAAAGGAGAAATATCTGTCTGAACTCAGCACATAGCAGTGACTGTTGCCAGCCATAGGCTTTAGTTGGGTGAGAGTAAATCTAAGTAATAGCCCATTGAAGGAGCACTTTGTTACCTTTACTGCCTCACCCCAGGTGGATCATCCAGGAGCACTAGACTTGGTAGTCCTATTATAGTAACATGGAATGATGTGTTTGCTTGGCCATGACACCACCCGTCTTGGAATTCCTTTTTGCCTGATGGCGCAGTTTATTCACCCTTATAAAATAGTTATCGAGTTTCGGCACTGATGTGAGTTCTTAAAGTGGATAAAACGAGTTCCCATATATTGGGATACAAGAATCCAAAATGACAGTGGACCAGACATACCTTGACAGTGAGTTGACACCAACGTTAATCCTCCATTTGTGAAGCATATATACCAAATGAAATGATATACTTTGGACAGAACATCTTTGAAACCTTATTCTACCTCCCTGTCGAATAGATTCCTTGATATTATGGATGTATTCAATAAAAAAAAATTGTAAACTTTTGAAGCGGGTGACTGGCCATGCGTCTTTGCCATTACGTTTGTCAACATGACCTCTCAGGCCATCTGGTGTATAGCCTATCAACTAGCCACAGGCATTAATTAATGCTACTACTACCCCTTCTGTATGTTCCCACTGCCAGTAAGTTTACGCCCGTGAAAATGCCGCTCATAACAGAAAACAATGGATTCAATTTTAAAGGTAAATACTTAGAATTAAAGGTGGAAACCATGTTATAAACGCAATGTGTAATGAATAGACTTCGCATCATGCTTTATCATCAGGGCTGATTTGTGCCTCTAGCCTGCACATTGATGACAACTCCCATAGCGCTAAGGTATTGTGGCAGGGACAAGCTTTCTTGTGCATACACGATGAACAGATATAACTCTGTAGGTTAGTCCAGCAGCTGCTATCATGAGTGACCACCAGATATAGAGCTGTAACCTTGCCCTATATAGAGGGTGCTTCTGGTACAAATTGAGGAAGTCTAATCATAGCATGTTAAGAAATACCCCCCGATGAGGGCATTTCTTAACATGCTATGAACATTGACTATTTCATTGACCAATGATGAGTTATTGCTTGTTCATTTTTGGTGACTTTTGCTGATGTCAATAACCAAACCAATTTATATTCATCTCTCCATGAAGAACAAATACTGAGTGTCAAATGATGCCATTAATAAACAAGTTTTTCTTCCCTGGTCATAGTCATAACAGTATTTTATCATGGACATAATAATTTTTGGTTTAATAAGATTACTGATAATTGCATCAAATCCAGAGCAATTTATTGGGTTTTTTTTTTATTTGACCTGTTATTGAACAGTTTGTCATAAAAAAAGAGTTCTAAAGAACTTTCCTCTTCGTCACATTTGCATTTCTGTCAAGAAGAAAAAAAATTATTCAGGGTTGATTTGTAGTCTAAACGGTTGTTTGAAATGGCAGCCGAGCAATATTCAAAAGCCGATTTGCATCACAATGTAATGCCAAGCCCTCAGAATGGAAATAAACAGCATTTATCATGATATATGAAAATAGCAGTGGGCAGTAACTAGGGAGTTAGGGGGTCAGCTAGGGAAACACAACGAAAATTAGATTATATAGATCTATATTTCCTTGTTTCCTAAAACTGATAATCAACACAGGTAATCTAAGTAGATTAGAGCCTAATTGTATCCTTGAATGAATAGCAGTGATTGAAATACGAATAGAATATCTGCTGGTGATTAAATAAGCATAGATAAGGCATTTTTATGAAAAAAAAAAAGAAAGAAAACTGAGTTTCCATTTTTTAATAACCATTCCTGATACCACCCAGACCAAAGTAAAAACAGCAACCAGATAACAAACCAGTCCAGCCTTTTAATGCCATTCTGTTTTTGCCTACTCCAGTAGCTGCCATTGATACAGGTGTGTGTATTAGCTCGGTACTGGAGGGCTCACTCCAGGTGGAGAGGGGCAGGGCACTACATTAGTATTATTGCTGTATGGGTCGGCTTACTGCTAGCCTGGATGTGGTAGTCTAATGGCAAGGACCGGGCATGACACACGAATGCTTTGTGTGTTACAAAAACAAGTCTAGAGGCTACTGAGACACTGTATCAGGAGCAAACTGTGCACCATAATGACCTAAAGGGAAAGGAATGCCTTGGTGTCTTGCCCAACTGCCATATTTTGAGAGATGTCCTCATAGCCTTTACATTATCCAGCTATTGGCAAAAAAAAATAAATCAACAAGAACAAAATGCTTAAGGGGTGTCCCAGTGAGCTGATCTCATCAGCTGATCTCATCAGCTGATCTCATCAGCTGATCTCATCATAGAAGCTAGATGGCTCAGAAATGGTGGTCTGTTATGGCTGATTATCAGGCACTTTAATGACTTGACAACCTAGACAATAAGCTATAATTAGGGAAAAGAGCGCTTGTTTCCTAATTACTAGGCACTGACCAAGTCTCATGTGTAAGCCTGATAAAGACTGTGTTCCACAACTATAGGCTCACCTGGCTTAATTTCAATAATCCTGTCACAAGTGAAATCATTATGTACATCCTTAGTTGTTGCAGTCACTGATTTGTAAATACTGCCTTGTGTCTTGCCTTAAAACAAAACCATGGGAATTATATGCTTCAATCACTGCAGGTACTGTGTGCGGTACATCTTAACATCAGAATATCATCAATTGGGTAATGATGACAAATAATCAAAATGCATCGCTATGTCTTTCTAACATCATTTTATTTGACCTTCCATCTTCATTATTATGCTGGAAGCTGTCTGAGGAACAAACACCAATCACTGACAGCTCCACTCCCACACTGTTATAGACTGGGAAAGAAAGAGAAAATACAAAATTGCCAAAATTAGAGACAGGACAAATCTGTCAAGCACAAACAGGTTGATCAATTACTGCAGGCTAGAGTGGCATCATCAATTCTCTCTGGTTTGGTTGCTCGGGAAGCAGCTGGTGCATTTATTGTTGTGTTATTCTGTGGGGGAGAGATATTATCTTATTGGTGGTTGGTGGTCATGAGGTTTGCAAATATTTGATAAAATATTGAATTGCATTTATCATTGAAAATGATGACTAGCCATTTATAAATCATCAATGTAAGTTGGTGTGTTCTGGTTTTCTTAAGTAGTCTTTCCAATCAATGTTTGATTTGATTATCAGGAATACCAATCAATGTCAATATCACTTGATTAGCGTTCTACCCCTCGATGTTATATCGAATCTTTCGATAAACAACGAAGAACAACTATTCAGGTTCCAGTTAAAACTTTATTGTCTAATAACACATAGGCATCAGCCGTTCTCGATCACAGTTACAGGTGGCAGAGTTTGAACTCTATAACAGGTTCGACACTAGGCCTTCTAGTGTCTACAGTTGATATTCCACATACACCTCCTCTGTGCAGCAGCACAGAGGAGTACTAGGATATGGTAGCCGGGCAGCCGCCAACCATCGCTCACGATGGTCAGTCGGGGCTGGACTGACCCTGAGGAAGGCCGTACAACGGCCTTATATACACCGGAGTCGAGGGCCACGTGACCCAGTGGTGACGTGGCGCTGGACTCCAGCGCCCCCAGGCGTCGGGCAATAGAGGTGCTCTCGATGTCGCCCACGAGGACCACGAAGGTACCTCGAAGACGACGCGGGACCACCACACCACCCCCCACTAGACTGAAACGAGGTCTCCGAAAATTCAGAGACCCCGGATCAGTCTAAACAAATAGATAATAATATGAACTACTGAATCTGTCGACATAGTCAACAGAAACAGTAGAGGAATATATATATAAATATAGTTTCTACTGTACTGTAGAAAAAAAATTATTATCACAGTTAATTTATAAGGCGTCGCTCCCTCCAACGTAGGAGACCAGTGTCGAAACACTGCTTCACGACCTGCTCCTGGTCGATCCGAGGGAGGCACGACCGGGTATGGTAACCGGGGTCGTGTCGTTTCCTCCCTGTCTCGTTGAGAAGCTCCTTCCAGCGTAGGAAGCCCATCGATAGTGTACAGTACGACTATGATGGTCCTTCGACCGTGAGGCCGAGGATGTGTGGCACCACCGGGTCCTAAGACCAGGGTGGCGTCGGATCCACACAGCTTCGCAGGAAGGTCCGGGGACTGGAAAGGTACCCCCACTCGTGGAGGGTACACCGTCGTCTGGGAACAAGTTCCCAGGGGTTCCGTGCTGACATCGAGACTCTGTCCGATGTCAGCGATCCAAGCTGGAGAGGAGGAACAGTAGAGTCATACTACTGATCCCCCGAAATGGACCCTGTAGCGGCGTCGATTTCAGCCTGCTCCCCGTCAGTGCGTTCCTCCTCATGTGAAGCACTGGCGGCTAGCTGGCCCGAAAACGTCGGCGACTCCGGCAATGGAGCCACACGGTCCATTGTCGTACTCCAAGCCTCGTTAGAGGTCTCGGGTGCATCCCGGGAGTCCCCCTCAGCATCTGAGTGGAGAACGGCCGAGTCTGCTGAGTCGCTTCCGTCGTCGTCGTCGTCGCTCTCCCGACCTTCATGGTCGTCCTTGCCTCCCTGGTCAGGGGGAGCCGTTGGAGAGTGACCGACGACATCGACGTCCCTGTCTATATCCATCGACTGTTCCACCGCGGCAGGTTCTACTGCTTGGGCGGAAGCCGACGGGTCCGGGCAGACGGCTACGTTCGCCGGGGCCAGAGGAGTGATGCCCTGAAGATCCGGATGGATCCCCGGTGACACCACTCTCTGGACCGGTGGCGGCGTAGGCTCGGTGGTTCCCGAGAGGGTTATCAAGGGAACCGAGGAGGAAGACGCGGCTGCTGGCGGGTAGACGGAGGCACCGAGAGACCTACCCGGGGTGTCAGGCTTGTCCTGCACCACCTGCTCTCGGCCCAACATCGTCATAGCCGAGCTCAGACTGTCCATCTTTGGAGACAATTCTCTCAATGGATTCGTCTGAGCCGCCAGCGTCCTGACGTCAGGAATCACTCCACCCTCGACAAGGTACCTCTGCGCTTCGCGAGAGGGCTCGGTTCGAACAGGCTTCAGGGTTCGGACGCCATGGTGTTTGTCCCTCATCCATTCCGAGAGTTGGACCCCGAAGACTCTAAAGAATTCGCGGTCGATTTCCTCCCAGCCTTCTATGATACTATCCCTCTTGGTAATATCATATTGGGCCTGTGCCTCAAAGTTATTGAGACGCGTTCGGACATCGGTCAGACGAGAGTCCATCTCCATCTGAATGGTCTGGCGCGCCTCATTCCTAAGAGCCGGAAGGAGCTCGTTACGGATGGCCATGTTCGTTCTGTCGAACAGGCCGAACAAGTAGGCACTTGCTTCCTCACGAAATGCCTCACCGAACTTGTCGATAGCAGGGCTGCCCATCATTTGTAGAAGTCCCTTACAACGTTCCACGAACGTCTTCGGGACCCCACGTTCGACGCCATCGCCGAAGGCAGGCTGTGCCAACTCCCAACGCAAGGTTGCTGTTGGGGTGTCGGTGCCTGTCACGACGTTGGAGAAGCTAGCTCCTGCTGCCGAGGTCAGTGTCGCACCTCCCACATGAACATGCGGCGTGGCAGCTGGGGTGCTGTCCTCCGCCGCCGCAGGGGGTTTGACAGGGGGAGACGAGTTGGTGGTCACCTTGGGTTGCCGATCACGACCACTCCGGGATTCCACCGTCTTGCCTCCAGTTTTAGCACCACTGGTGCTGGGTTTGGCTGAACCGGTCGAAGCAGTCTTCGACTTTTTAGGAGCCGGGGCCGGGGCGGCTTTCGATGCCTTTTCGGGCTTCGAGGGAGCAGCCTGCGGCTTAGGCTTCTTAGGTTCAGTCGAACCGGCAGACTTCCCAGCTTCTGTAGAGTGGGGCCTCTTGTTCCCACTCGTTGAAACTGTCGGTCCTGGGTCCCGAGGATGACTGGCCTCCCGCTTCTTCCGTTGCTCTACCCTGAACTCAGGGTAGGCACCGTAGAAAGCGGGCATCAGCTCCGGTCTGATATACAGGCGCTTCGTAGACGGGGGTGCGTGGGCCATCCGCATCCAGTGTCTAGTCGGCGTGCCTGTTTTCTCATTCCGTTCGCACTTTCCAACCAGCGTCTCCACTAGTTGGATAGCGCCCTCGGCGTTGTACTTATGGGGCTGCTTGTACGACTTAAGATGACGCGCCATCAAGCCCCTTCGTGAAGTCACGAAAGGAGGAGAGGTCGGGTCATCAGGGTCCTGATAACATGGAATGGTCTTTTCCACCTTAACACAACCGAACTGCGGACGGATGGCTCGATGCTCTTCAACCAAGTGTCGAGCATACCTGCCGTCCGTCGCGTATACGCGAGGGGGGAACCCCTTACGTGTGCAGTTCTCGAAAGCACACTGCTGCCCTGGATTGAAGATGCGCCATGCGAACCCAATCCGCTGTCGCTCGGGCAGCGACACCCCCGACGAGTCTGAGGCATTCGTGATATTCTCAATCATCGGAACATACCAGTCAATGGCATGACTATCGTCCGAATACCATTCCTCGTCGTCACTACCGTCCTTTCCGACGAGACTAGGGAGTACCACTTGACCATTCTTGCGGTAGTCCTGAAGCTTTGTCAGTGGCCTGTCATCGACGTACTCAGCACGTCGTTTGGCAGTGATCGCTGACAGTCGCTTCCACTCGTCGACAGCCCTGGCTGTGTCTGGGGGTGAGGATACGGTGCTCTCCACGGCACCGGCATCGACCTCCGACGGCTCGGTTCCAGGTTCCGGTGGAGCAGTAGACTCGCTACTCCTCTCCCGGGCCGGAGCCTTCTAGGCTGCGGATTCCTTTTTGCTACCTTCCTTCTTGGGCACCCTAGGGATCTTGAAATCTTTCAAGGGGTCCTTGGATGCCTTCGATTCAGTGGGCTTCTTGCCCTTAGAACCTGAAGGGGTAGTACTTTTCGATGGAGCAGGCATCGACGGCTCGTCGACCTCCATCTCATTGGGAGAAGAGTCTCTCGAGGCGGCAGCAGCTGCGACCTTCAAGTCGCGCTTCTGCTGCTTAGCTGCCTCTTTCGCCTTCCGGCGGAGCTCCTTCTCCCGCTCCTGGGACTCGGCCAAGGCTTTCTGTGCATCCTCGATCTGCTTCAGAAGGGCTGCACTTTTAGCCGAGGTAGACTCGAGCTCTTGCTCGGGTCTGGTCCTCTTGGACTTCTTCTTCTTCTTCTTCTTCTTCTTCTTCTTCTGCGACTTGTGGCTCGCCGAAGAGCTGTACCCTGACTGCTCGTCGGACGAGGACCCCATGGTTCTTCCTGAACTGCCGGGTTCCACCAGGGAGACTCCGGGTCTCGAACCGTACTCAGACGGGACGAGACGTCGAAGAGAATCTTCGAGGTTTTTCGATCCGCACTCTGGCGGGTCGAAGCCTCGAAGGTGCCTTCGATGTACCTCGAACCGCACTCAGGCGGCTCGAGGGACCGAAGACTGGAGCCTCGAGAGAACACGAACCTGCGCTCACGCAGGTCGTGTCCCTCGACACTAGGCGGGGAGACCTCCTACACTCAGGTAGGAAGTCCCCAGACGGAGCGTACCAGCTGGAATAAGCTAGGCTTAGTCCAGCTTATCTGCGTCCGACTCTCACGAAAAGGGCGCAGATGTGACCTCCGTGGTGGGCGACGCGGCCTTTTATCCCTGTGGCGCACGCCTCTGATTGGAGGAAGGGCCTACGTGACCGAGGAGGGCGAGCCCTATTGGTCCACAGCGCATCACGCCATGACCAAATAAGTTAATGCTCAAAAACTAGAACGACTCACTCTCCCCTCACCGTCACGCTCTGGTTCTCCAGTCGCAATTTTTGCATATGCTGTTATTTCCTATGCGGTCTATGGGTTCCAACACTATTAACATGGATAATTTGGGCACCCCCCCCCTTCATCAGACTACCGGGATTTAAAAAGAAATGGTTCCAATATGGATCTACCCTTCGGGCAGAATCCACCAGCCTATGCTGGGAACCCCTCCACACAGTCAAAATAAAAGACGGACGCCCCACATTTCCATGTCTCTAGCATCAGGTTGTCTCAAACTAAGAGACAATCGCATGACTTCTCGTTGTGTAATTTTTTATTCACCGTCGGCCTCACGTCCACAGACAGATTTACTCAAGAACGGCACCCGTTATTTTAAAGCCTCATTAAAAACACAGGTTAGTAAAGCTGCTGCTTAGTATTGTGCGAAACATCGATTACTGAGTAGGGTTTAATCTAGGACTTTTCCTGATTTTAACCTTTACTACAGGAACGAGTGTTGAGCCTCGGGGCGGGTTACTATCACCCCCTCCTAGCCCGCCGTCCTTTGATGTGGCCGGGCCGACCGGGCTATTAACCTGTTTCCATCGGCGTCTGCCTCCCATCACTTGTGACGGTGTGGATGTAGGAGCCAGAGTGTTTGCTCTGGATTTCCTTTCATCCTCGACACTCGCTGACCGTTCCTTTGATGAGCCTTGGCGCTTAAGCCTCGCTCGAGTCATAGGTCCGGACTGGAGTGACTGATCCTTGACTTCAATCGAGACGTTTCGATGTGAAGTTTGTTCAGTCGTTCGCACCTTCGAGGGGGGGCCGGTCTTCCGACATCCCTTCAAAGGCGGTTTAGATGCTTTCGACTTATCTCGACGGGCCGGTCGACCACGGCGCCGCTTTGATGGTTTACTGGCATCCAACACCTCCACCTCGCTCAGTTTTCGAGCCTTTTGCCGTCGTTTTCGATGACCCTGCGTAGTTAGTTTTTTAGACTGAACTTCTGGCCGCGACCTTTCGATCTCTATTTCGACCTGTCCAGAAACAGACTTAGCCCTTTTCGTAGCCTTACTAGAAGGTGAATCATCATCAAGTCGTGGTTGCAACAACTCGACGGTTTGTGATAGCTCTACGCCCAACCACCGGCGCACTCTATCAACATTGCTCTTTTGCAACCGTCCGCGGGATGATCGAAGTAATAATGTCGACTCAGAGAGGACAGAATCTACTACGAACGGCCCATCCCAGTTGGGGGCAAGCTTCATAGCTGCTTGGGGGGTGTGGTACCTCACCACCTGTTCCCCTACTGAGTATCTTCTCTGCTTTAGCCCATAGTCATACCCGACCTTCTGGCGTTCCGCAGATTTACCTAAGTTTTCCCTTACCATGCTATAACTCTCCCTCAATCGGTCACGAAGTTGTTCCACGAAAGTGACGGAACAAGGGACTTCGAGTGGGTTCTCGATTAAGCCGAAAATCACATCCGCTGGCATGAGAATTTCTTCCCCGAATACCATCATATTTGGACTGCATCCAGTAGAACTGTGCTCAGAGCTGTTATATGCGGACACCACATATTTAGCCTGTTCATCCCAGTCGTCCATATGTTTGTCTACCAACATAGTCAGACTCTGGATCAACGTTCTATTGAACCTTTCCACCTGACCATCGCTCTGTGGTCTGTATGGATTGGTTCTCTGTTTTACAATCGTCAAATATTCACACATCTCAGAGAAGAGTCGAGATTCGAATTCTCGACCTTGGTCAGAATGCAGAAGCAACGGGACTCCAAAGGTCAAAACCCATTCGTCCACGAAGGCCTCTGCACAGGTCTCTGCCGTGTGATTTGGTAGGGGAATAGCGCGTACATACTTGGTGAAGTAATCCTGGATTACTAACATGCAAGTATTCTTGTTTGGCGTGGGTGCAAATCCCGAGATGATATCCATAGCTATCCTCCCGAATCTCACCCCGAACAACTCTTGGTGCAGAGGAGACTTACCCATGCCCTCGCCGGGCTTTACCAGGCAACAGGTAGGACAGTGCCGAACCCAACGACCTATGTCCTTTCCCATTCCGGGCCAGTAATATCTCCTTTTCACTTTTTCAAGCGTTCGTTTACGACCAAAATGTGCCGCTGTTCGGTGTCCGTGGCAAAAGGAGAGTACCTCACCCCTCAGTTGGCGTGGTACAACTACTTGAATCGTGCGTCTAGCTCGACCCGCCTCGACTTTCCAGCGACACAACAAGCCTTCACGGAAGGTTAATAGAGGCCATTGCCCTACTAATTTCCGTACTTCGGCGCTCTCGATTGATACATCAGGCCTAGTGGGTTTAGCCCCCTTAACTAGCCATTCAGCAACTCGTTTGATGTCCGCGTCCGCTTTCTGAGCATCAATGAGTTCATCGAGAGACCAAAATGCAACTCCCACCCGGCTGTCTACTAAACCACCTACAGCTGCCATTACAGCATTATGACTGCCACAGTCTGTGCAATCCGACCTCTGGCATAGCCGCACAGGGATACGACTAAGACCATCGGCGTTTAAATGCTTGGCCCCACTTCGATGTTCGATCTTAGAGTTTTCGAGACCGAACTCCGAAAGGTGGGCCAGCCACCTACCCATCATTCCTTCAGCCTCTTTGAAATTCAGGAGCCATTTCAAAGACGAATGATCGGTGCGGATAGTGAAGTTACCACCGTAAAGGTAGTGCCTAAACTTCCTGGTGTACACGACAACCGCCAGCAGTTCTCTTTTGGTGGTGCAGTAGTTTCGTTGTGTTTTATTTAGAGTGTTGCTAGCAAACGAGATCGGGACCTCCACTCCATCCTGCACTTGGGATAGAACAGCCCCGATCGCGGTATTACTAGCGTCAGTGTCCAAGATAAAACGACCGTCGGATGTTGGGAATCGAAGCACAGGTGTCTCCCTGAAACTTCATTTTAACTCGACAAAGGCATGTTCGGCTCTTTCCGTCCACGCGAATGCCTCGTAACGACCTCTACTACCTTTAGGTTTTTGGATCACTAAGTCCTGTAAAGGGCTTACGAGTTCCGCGAACCCCGGGATGAACTCACGGTAGTAGGAACAAAAACCAATGAAGGATCGAATTTCCTTCACTGTAGTGGGCCTAGCCCAAGTCATTACATCGCTAATTTTCCCCGGGTTGGCTTCTATACCCTGTTCAGACACGATTCGGCCGAGGTACTCGACTGAAGTCCTAAAAAGTTGACACTTTTTAGGTTTCAGCTTCAGTCCCTATGCCCGAATCCTGTTGAAGACTTCTGCCAGATTCGCCATTGCTTCATCCGTCGTTTTGCCGAAGACGATGATATCATCGAGGTAAACCAGGCAACTTTTACCTAGCAAACCTCTCAACATCTCCTCCATCATTCGCTCGAATGTGGCGGGGGCGTTACACAAACCAAATGCCATACGATCGAACTCGTAGAGCCCCCTCTGGTAGGAAAAAGCGGTTTTCTCGACGTCGTCG
This sequence comes from Acholoe squamosa, assembly GCA_949317995.1. NCBI lineage: Eukaryota > Metazoa > Annelida > Polychaeta > Phyllodocida > Polynoidae > Acholoe > Acholoe squamosa. The sequence goes on from OX439040.1 coordinate 4,362,857, forward strand.
GGATTCATCCCGATCTGCCAATATCCCGATTGGAGATCGAGACAACTAAACCACTTATTTCCTCCTAGGGCATCCAAGGATTCGTCGATGCGCGGGAGGGGGTAAGCATTTTTCTTAGTCACTCCATTCAGACATCGATAGTCGACGCAGAATCTCATGGTTCCATCCTTCTTCGTCACCATCTGGACGGGACTGGACCAGGGACTAGTACTTGGCCTAACCACCCCCGTATCCAACATCTCCTTAAGTTGTTCATCCGCCGCAGCTTTCTTGCTGAGCGGAATCCTTCTATAAGGGACTCGGATTGGTTGTGCGTCACCCGTGTCGATGTTATGCAGACATCGATCGGTGCGCCCTAACGGTTCATCTGGGGATTTAAAGACGTCCACATGCTTACGTAGTAAGGCGGACAGTTTCAGTCTTTCTTCTGGCTGGGTCAGGTGGGTGTCGCCATACATGTCTAACAGCCAGGTAGGGAGCTCCCCCGTGCGGGTGCTCGCGATTTCCGCCGTCTCGATGTCCGCAGCTTCTTGCTCGAGACGCATCATCACAGATCCTACCTCCGGTGAAGAAAGTTCACCGTTTCTGTCAGCGTACTGTACAGTACCGACCACCTGGCCTTTCTCCAGGACAATGTCTCGATTCAGTGGATTACAGACGGGAAACACTGTTCGACGGACATTGCTGACAAGGGCAGCCTCACCAACCAACCCGAAAGCTCTTAGAGTTTTCAGGTCGGGTTCGACTATGCCCTGTCGGTCTCTTTCCAGACCGTCGGATTTTACCAAGACATCGCACCGATGTCTGGCAGGTATCCTAGTGGTCTGTGCTACTGAGGCTATCGATGACACTCTCTTCAGTTTACACTGATGGTGCTCTTCTACCGGCTCGGTCATGACCAATTGACCCGTCCTTGGATTCAGGATCATACCGTATAATGCCGCGAAGTCGAGCCCCAAAATGCCATCGTCAGCCACATCGGCCACTATTGGGCTAAACACATAGTGGGTGGATGCGACCTTAAGAGGTAGAACCAATCGACCATAGGTCCGCATTTCAGCTCCAGACGCAGTGCACGCCGTTATTCCCTCGTAGAGATTATCTGACGGCACCACTAACGTTTTCGCGAGTTCCCGAGAGACAATGGTGTGGCTGGCACCAGTATCTATCAGGAAGTCTAGAGAACGTCCTCGAATCTCTGCAGACAGGTACCATCGTTTCCCCGACAAGGGGGCGGTTCCTGCTAGCATTCTCAACCCTACGTCAGTACTCAGATCGATCCCTCTCTTCTTCAGAAAAGAGAGACAGGGATCATCTGAGGAAAGCTCTGTTGCGCAGACTCTGGCCAGCTGCCGCATCAGGGCCTCTCTCCCGGCGTCGACTTTCACTTTTGATCCAGTCGAACCCTCGACCTCGGAGTTCGGGCTGCCAGCGCCCTGTTCCTTGGCCATTGAGGCTTTTTCTACACGGACATCTTCGGAACCCGACCGGTGATCAACCGGTGCCACTGTGGTAAAGGGCTGGGACGGCCCTACCGGGACCTTACCTAGTTCCCTCGAATCTACTGTCGTCTGATCAGGAGTGCCAGAGGTGCTGATACCTTGGCTTTTCGATGGTCGGGCAGCTCGATTGCCACGTCGAGCCGCCCGCCTCAGTTTTCCGTCGCGTCAGGTGGTAGACCCTTAATCGGCTCAGGGCAAGTTCGTGCGAAATGCCCCTGCTTCTTGCAGTTCCAACACTTGGCGTCGGACGGAGGGGTACTCGGCTTTTCCGAGCTAGTACCAGGGACATCCCCTCCCTCGATAACCCTGAGTAAATTCTTCAATTGACTCAGCGAGAAGGTCTGCTCCTGTACCTTTGGTTTGGAGGCCTTGTTTGGTGTTTTCGATTTACTAGCGGATTTTTGACCTTTCTTAGTCTTACTCCCCGCCCCGGGCTTCGAGTATGAGGACACTTCCGCCTGCCCCTCCTCGACCAAAGCGGCGTCGGCCAGCGCCGACAATGCATTTGTCGAGGTAGGATTCACCAACTTCGGCAGGAGTTGTCGTTTCCGCAACAACTCGTCTGCCAAGTCCATGAGATCCTTTAGGGACATGTAAGTGCGCCACTCCCGAAGAACGTCTTGTTGTAAATCAACGTCATACAATCCTCCTATGAACAACTGGTTGACTTTGGTTATGAGCCATTCAACCGAGAAGTCCACACCTGGATAGGCATCGCAGGCAAGACGTCTTAAAGCGAAGCCATAGGCTCTAATGCTTTCGTTCTTGCCTTGGCGTCTCTTCTCCATTGTAACAATGGGGTCCTGAAGGCTAGAAGTCATGGCTTCCGTTACCATGTCGACCAATCCCTCCAGAGTCCCATCTCCATGCTCCTCCCATAGCCACACAGTATCAGCTGCAGGGCCATTCTGGAGTAACATGAGGAGTTGAGCTAATGCCATACTCGAGGTCCATACATTTACACGACGGACGCGATTGAATCCGTGGTACCAACGGAGCCAATCGTCCTTCCATGTAAATGGAGGGCACTCGACTGACCTAGTACGGGCTGGTTCATGCCCGATAGAGGTGTTTTCAAACATTCTGCTTGATCTCCTGACCTGATCGAGAGTGAATGTTGTGCCTCTTCTAGGTATTTGATGGTCCATCCCCATGTTTCTCATAGTCGTGTCTGCACAACTGTGATTCATCCCCCAGGGATTACCCGAATCAGCTTCACTCAAGCGCGAAGCCTCGAATCTGATATCCCTATATTTGGGCGGATCAACATGTTGTTGGGTCGTGGTAGGGGTCGAGAACTGTCCGATCACTCCACTTAGACCATCGGTGCGTGGCATCGAAGGAACAGGTAGGGTCCGACGCGACCTCGAATCAATTTTCGAGATGTCGTCGATTGCTCCCACCATTCTATCTATCTCTGCCTGCTGTTTTGAACGTTCCGCCTGCCTTAATTCCGATACTAGGAATTCCAGGCGGGTATGTTCAGGCTTCGAGAGATCTCGTTGCTCGCTGATGGCAAAGAGTTGCTTGACCTCCTTCATGGCACGGTCGAGCCACTCTCCGTAGTCAGGGTTTTCGACTAGATCCCCTTGAATAGCAACCTTAGTAGTGCTGCATTCACTACTTTGTTGCTTATCTCGAAGTCTAGCGGTACGCACTTTCGATTCCGTCTGCTCCTTCAGACGTTCTTCGAGTGCGAGTTCATCTCAAACTTCTTTATTCACCCTGGCTTCGTCAGCCTTCCTGCGAGACAATATCTCTCGTCGGAGCTCATCGATTTCATCACGCATGGCTCCCAGAGTATCCGAATTCTTCTGATCTTTCAGTGACTGGGCTACTAGGGATTCAGACTTCAAGGAATTAAGCTCGGCCTCGTGCCTCGCTTTCTGTTCCATTAGGACCTGATATTCCGCCATTTTATTTGCGTGTTCGATTCGTTCCTCACAGCGACGACGCATTTCTGCTTCGTCCCTGGCTCAAGCATCCTCGTCAGCTTGCATCTGACAGAGTAACGACTCCCGTTCCTGACGTAGCTGGCTCACCTGCTTTTCATAAGCCGTTAGGTGCTCAGCTACTTCTTCAGTATGCTCGGCTGATTGTTGGTTCAACTCATGCCGCAACTCTTGCAGTTGTTCCTCTAACATAGTCTTTTCTACTTCTTGTAGTTTCAACTTATGTTTAAGGGATGTCTGCTCGTGCTGGGCATCCCGAAAATCGTTTCGAGCTCTCTCGACACATTCCCGGCGGCTAGTAGCAAGGCGATCGATTTTCGCTTTTAGCGATTGACACTCAACTGCTGTCAACCGACTACGCTCGATCTCTGACTTCGTTGCAAGCAAGGACTCCTTTTCGCTAGAGAGCTGCTTGACCTTCTCCTGAAGATCATTAAGTTCCCTATTCGCGATCTGAGTCTTGTTCGAAGCCTCTAACGCCTGCTGCCTAAGCTGTTCCAATTTCAGCTCTATTTCTGTACTCTTCTCCTGAGCTTTCGTGGTGTTACTCGCGAGAGCGTCCAACTGCTGGCGACCCTGGCACAGTTGGCGTTGCTGTTCTTGTAGCAACTCCTCGTTGAGTCCCCTGCCACTGTCAATACTTCCTTGTATCGACACGGGCGAGGGACCCTCGAAGGACCAACTGCCAAGGCCCATTGGAGTTCCCACGGGCGAGGCTGATTTTTCTACATAGGACAGACTCTGTGTCCTTAAGAAGTTCTCAGCCGCCGGAGAGAGTTGAGTCGATACTCGCCAATTGAGTAGTCGGCTCCTTTGATACAGGCCCAACGGGTCAGACGATGGACCTAATATCAGGGTGTGGTTCAAACCACCACCAATTAGTGGATCATTCCTATCCACTAACGGGCCTGTAGTCACTTGATGTTGGTGATTGGGGTCATCACCTTCATCCAAGTGACCCTGCATGTCGAACTTAAGCTCGCAGTACCTATGCGGACTAAAGTTAACAACTGGTCATGGCACCAGTGTAGCGTTCTACCCCTCGATGTTATATCGAATCTTTCGATAAACAACGAAGAACAACTATTCAAGTTCCAGTTAAAACTTTATTGTCTAATAACACATAGGCATCAGCCGTTCTCGATCACAGTTACAGGTGGCAGAGTTTGAACTCTATAACAGGTTCGACACTAGGCCTTCTAGTGTCTACAGTTGATATTCCACATACACCTCCTCTGTGCAGCAGCACAGAGGAGTACTAGGATATGGTAGCCGGGCAGCCGCCAACCATCGCTCACGATGGTCAGTCGGGGCTGGACTGACCCTGAGGAAGGCCGTACAACGGCCTTATATACACCGGAGTCGAGGGCCACGTGACCAAGTGGTGACGTGGCGCTGGACTCCAGCGCCCCCAGGCGTCGGGCAATAAAGGTGCTCTCGATGTCGCCCACGAGGACCACGAAGGTACCTCGAAGACGACGCGGGACCACCACATATGTATAGGAGGGTAAACATTTTCACCACAGGCCCTTTTACACTCAGCTTTGAGTTAGACATGAAGCCAATAGAATTTTGAGAAACTTAAATATGAAAGTAAATATAGTAAGGCTTTTTGTATTTTCTTATGTCTATGTGGTTCCTTCATCCTGTAAACCATGAATGCCCCAAGGTTAACCAACTAATCCTCAGCAGGCTGAGCAGCACAGCAGTGTTACTATAAACAGACACACTGAGCAGCTCACATCACATCTATGTAGCTATAAATAGACACAATAACCAGCTCACAGCACATCTATGTTACTATAAATAGACACACTGAGCAGCTCACAGCACATCTATGTAGCTATAAATAGACACACTGAGCAGCTCACAGCACAGCACTGTTACTATAAATAGACACACTGAGCAGCTCACAGCACAGCACTGTTACTATAATTAGACAAACTGAGCATCTCACAGCACATCTGTGTCACCGTAAATAGACACAGTGAACAGCTCAGAGCACATCTATGTTACTATAAATAGACACACTGAGCAGCTCACAGCACAGCACTGTTACTATAACTAGACAAACTGAGCATCTCACAGCACATCTGTGTCATTGTAAATAGACACAGTGAACAGCTCACAGCACAGCTGTGTTACTATGAATAGACACAGTGAACAGCTCACAGCACATCTATGTTAATATAAATAGACACACTGAGCTGCTCACAGCGTATCTATGTTACTATAAATAGACACAGTGAACAGCTCACAGCACATCTATGTTACTATAAATAGACACACTGAGCTGCTCACAGCGTATCTATGTTACTATAAATAGACACAGTGAACAGCTCACAGCGTATCTATGTTACTATAAATAGACACAGTGAACAGCTCACAGCACATCTATGTTACGATAAATAGACACACTGAGCAGCTCACAGCTCAGCTGCATTACTATAAATAGACACACTGAGCAGCTCACATCATATCTATGTTACTATAAATAGACACACTGAGCATCTCCAAGCACAGCTGTGTTACTATAAATAGACACAGTGAACAGCTCACAGCACATCTATGTTACTATAAATGGACACACTGAGCTGCTCACAGTGCATCTATGTTACTATAAATAGACACACTGAGCTGCTCACAGTGCATCTATGTTACTTTAAATAAGCACACTGAGCATCTCCAAGCACAGCTGTGTTACTATAAATAGACACAGTGAACAGCTCACAGCACATCTATGTTACTATAAATGGACACACTGAGCTGCTCACAGTGCATCTATGTTACTATAAATAGACACAGTGAGAAGCTCACAGCACATCTATGTTACTATAAATAGACACACTGAGCAGCTCACAGCTCAGCACTATATAAATAGACACACTGAGCAGCTCACAGCTCAGCACTATATAAATAGACACACTGAGCAGCTCACAGCACAGCACTATATAAATAGACACACTGAGCAGCTCACAGCGTATCTATGTTACTATAAATAGACACACTGAGCATCTCCCAGCACAGATGTTTTACTATAAATAGGCACACTGAGCTGCTCACAGCGCGTCTATGTCCCTATAAATAGACACACTGAGCATCTCCCAGCAGAGCTGTGTTACTATAAATAGACACACTGAGCAGCTCACAGCACAGCTGTGTCACTATAAATAGACACACTGAGCTGCTTACAGCACGTCTATGTTACTATAAATAGACATACTGAGCATCTCCCAGCACAGATGTATTACTATAAATAGACACACTGAGCTGGTCACAGTACAGCTGTGTAACTATTAATAGACACACTGAGTTACTCACTTGTAGGCTGAAACATGTGGCACATAGAGTGATATTTTTATAGTCAGAGATAGGACCCTTGCTTGCCCACAATAATCGGGGACAGCTAATGTATTAACTACCACTCAATGCTTCCAGGTTCATATTGCTCTGTTGTCATGTTGCACATCTTAACACTTACTCATCAAAACCATAGATGAGCCAATGCAATATGCAAATCAAAAAATATTTCCTTTTTCAAATGAATCAGCAAGTCTTAACTTTTAAAACATTTACAACTTACATTGAATGCTGATTAAACGTTTCTTACATTTCCAAAATATAAAGGAGATGACCCTCCTGGCTTCTCATGAGTTAGAGCTTATGACCAGTGGTAATTTATCTCAGCTGCATCAAGCTCGTAAAATGGGTCATAAATGCCATGACCAGTTGGTGGTCTCCTGGAAACCTAACATAAAGAATATGGAGGCCATATTTCCCCCTCCTCCTCTCTCCTACATACCTCCAAAATCAAATCTCAGGTGGGTATTTAAGGCCCATGATTGAGGGCCAGGCACTTGACCTTGCATGCAGACACCAGGTTTGATAAGTGTTTGTCTGTTATGACTGCAGACCTCCCACCTAGGCTGTATGAACTGACCATGTTTATCACAGTAAACTACCAGACATACAGCATGCCTTATTGCATATTTTGTGGAATATTATGAGTGTTTGAAAAACAATTGTTCCCTTCAATTCTAATTCTAACAATACAACTTCTTGTAGAGGGCTTGAATTTTCAAGCTAAAAAGCAAAATCATCATTTCCGTACCCACCTGGGAAAAATTAGTTGAAGAAACAAGATTTGACCCATTATCTTGCAAATCATTGTCCCATATCTTCTGTAACATTGTATCTAGAAATCTTTCCACTTCATGGTGACCTAGAAAGACCAGAATGTCCTTCAGTCACATTTTAAGGGATGTCCTTGTGGCCTTTAGCTTCTTTGCCTATTGACAAAAGGGGGAGGATAACTAGGGAAAGAAGGAGTAACTTTTAAGTCCTGTAGTCTGGTCCAGAGGTCTCACATCCTTGCATTTAGCCAAGCAGTCTGGGTGGCTGCCAGCAGTAATGAGAGTCCACTGTGGTTAATGAGTGACAATGTACACAATAATTACTTAACAACCAGAATAATGAGCGATAATTAGGGAGGAAAATCACCAGGCCCTGACCTTCATCTCACATCAGATTCTTTTCCAATATAACATGAAGGTGGCCTTACAGATCAGACTTTAACTAAATACACCAGAAACTTAACTCTTTAAGGACCACTAATGCTTTAATGCATCATGGTCATCATGATACACAAACGCTGATTTACGCACCCTGCTGACCCTACAGTCTTCAATGAAGTGCTGTTGAGCGGTCTTGCCAACACTTCATTGGTGAATCATGACAACCAACAGGCATGTTGCACCAATGCATAATTGGCCCTTAAAAGGTTAAGAGAGTATTGTTTATATTTTGTGGGTTATGATGGCAGCTTAGCTCCTTCTGTCAGTGTGTCAGGGTAGGATTGTCCCTTTTGATTAATAATCAGGTCTTTCACTGTATTGTCCACTAGTACAAGAGTAATGCTGTCAGATCTGGTCATAGACCGCATGGCAGCAGTCATTAGGTGTTATTACATATACTACTGGAGGCCATTTCTTAACACACTACGACTGCTGTCCTTTAAATTGTAGTGAGAACCTAATAATTTGGCCTTAACAGCACCATGAACTAGCAGTCCCTAATGTCTGCACCAGTATGACTGCCCTACTAAACCTTATACAATTACTGCATGGCTGCTAATTGTAGTGAGCAGTCATAGTGCAGTTCCTACAATAGCCTGGCTTATTCTTGGAATTTTTAATTCGTAGTGGCTGTGTGTAGTCGTAGTACATTGAGAAATGGCCTCCTGAGTGCCCCACTAACCCCCTCCTCCTTAACATCTAATCCATAGTTTCCTTAACACGTGCTGTTGAGGGTTAATCTGACTTCCATCCTTCATCACCATTATTCTGCCGAAAGTCTGCAGAGGAAGGGACACCAATCCTTGACAGAATGTGCTCCACTCTCTCACTATAATAGTTGTCTTCCCACCATGGAAGAAAGAACTAGCACAGAATTGGAAGGATGAGGGAAGGAGAAATCCTTCAGCTGCCAAAAGGCTTATTTTGCAGCACTGTTTATTTTCTGGTTTCATTGACAGAGACTGGGCTGGTATGTTATGGGGGGAGATCTGTCGTCCTTTGGGTAGTTTGCGATTTGTGGTAATATTAGCGAAGCATTGACAAGAAATTAAAGTGTGCCAAACTCTGATGTCCTACAACATGTGCAGATTGGTCTCAAATCTAACTCCCCAACACTAATACATGGACAGAGTTCAACGATGATTTGTCATTTCAGGCTGTTTTTTCATGGCCGGATGTCTACCCATATTTATTTCTTGATTTTACGCTGTTAAATAGACAAAAACTCACTTTTATTAATGTATGTTTGGCCAGGGAGTGGAGAATGGGCTACAGTGGAGAATGCAAGCGTGTTTCTCCATGCCTGGCTCAGGAATGGCTTTCTTATACTAACCTATAGTAGACTATGTTCCTACCATAAAAATAAAGTGATTTCCACTTCATAAAAATGCATACTAAAAAAAATCAGAATTCAGGCTGATCAAATAAAATGCATCAAACACATTGATGTACTCCTTGAGGCTTTGGATGATGCGCTAATGAACTGTACGCAAGCAGACTCACTTTTTTCATTGGTGCATGACATGATATGACATGTGAATATGGAGACACAGGAGGCACAGCAACAGCAGGAACAAATGGTTGGTGATACATCCTTTATATCATAGCTTACATTGCAAGACCTTAACTTGCCAAGTGTCACTTCCTCCAGAAGTTTTCTCAACCTCCAATGACCCCTATTCATCACCCTCAGGTTTCTTGACTCACCTTTGCGAAACAGCCACGAAGGAGACAGCCCACAGGCAATTCATGCTATATTTAATAGTCTCTGCTAGATGATACATCCTTTTATCACCTGTGTCTCCACACCCCAGGTTCATACCTGCCACGTTCACCTTCTGACCACCTCTCTAATGTTTCTACCTTCACCTCCAATAGGCCCTATCAATCAGCCTCAGGGTACGTGACCCAGGGTCCTTGAGAGATTTGCTCTCCAAGCATATATGGGAATGACACATCATAAGACTATAATAAGAACATAAATGACACTCCCCTGCCATGGGCACTGAGTTTGTTTATCTTTGTATCTTTGTATATTTTATGTTAGTATTGTTGAAACTAGTTCTATAATCCTGTGGGCATTAGGTGGTAGCATGTGGGTCTACATAAACATTGAATAGCTTTATAAGGTCGCCGGCCGTCTCATTACACCCCACAACATGGATAAACTGTAGTAAAGGTTGGTATTTAGGTATTACAAAAAATAGAAATGGATATGCATTTTGTTTAAATTTGTATGCAGAGGTTAATCTTTATGTTTTGACTGCAGAAATGTATTGTTATGCATTGAGAGTAAAGGAAGAGGCATGTGCTGGGCTAAATGCAGTGGTGGCTAGTGTAGAACGTGTCACAGGGCACTGCCTCCTCTGTCAACTTCTTGACTCAGTCTGGTGAACATCAGACGAGTCTCCCAAGCAGATTGTGTCGGCTTTAGGCACAATACTGAGATGTTTGCCTGTTACTTTTCAACACTTTATTGTATCTGAAAGCTAGAATAAATGGGTACCTTTTCCCCTTACTATATCTTCATTGGTTGGAGATTTCTGTGCTCAGTCTTTTCATTACAATACATACCATAATAAAACATGATATTTGCTTATCCCTTGCTCTTCTTGTGTCTTCATCCTACAAAAAGAATGCCAATGAACATGGATAGTCAGCTGAAGAAGAAACTTGTAGGATATGGACTCATGCTGTTGTGTGACATCATGTGGGTTGCGTCTGGAGCCGCTGTTCAGGTCCTTGGTTGACATGTGTCTGATTTTCAACTTGGAGTCCTCAGATATATTGGCACAGTGCTGTGTGCTGTGGTGCCCATGCACTTTAACAAAAGGTCGGAACTTGAAATACCTAGGGAATCCTATGTACCTGTGATAATGATGGGGGTTTTGTACAGTGGGGTGCAACTACCTGTATTTCTTTGCAGTGCCCCTTGTCTCACTGAGAAGGACATTGCCTTGGAAGGACTTTAATTGTGGGTTCATCCCAGTATTTCTTACTCCTAAAATAAGGGCTGGTAATTTGACAGCCACATCTCCTTCATATAATTATTGTGCAAGTTTTATTTGGTGGTGGCTGGCATTTGGATACCCTACTCTAGCTGGTGCTGCTGCATTTGAAGCATTTTATCCTATACTTGCTGGGACTTACCTAAAGAAGGTGAATCCTGCACTGTTAACTTTTTTCACAACAGGTTTGGCCGTCTCAATGTGCACCATCTGCAGTTTTTACATCAGTGTTAATCACTGACCCCTACATAATCCTACTGGTCTCTATACATGTGATTGACAGTGGGGTTTCTTTATTTTGTCAGGCAGCTGGGTGCCAACTTGTAAGCCCTGTAGACGCTACAATAATATCAAACATTGTCCCTGTGCTTACCTCATCCTTCAGTACACCATTCTTAGTGAATATCTCTATGGAAGAAGGAACGTGCTGGAAATCGCTGGATCTATACTTATCATAGCATGTGAGTGAATTGTTCAACAATGAAGAAAGACCAAGTTCGAAGTATTCTGTTACTTCTGTGCTTCTTCTATTTTTCAACAAAATGAAATTTCGTGGTGCAAACCATGTATCTTTGTTGCAATAAAATAAAAAGAAAAAATAAAATAAAAAGTAAGTCTGATGGCAGTGAGAATCCCATAATGGAATATAGGGAGGCATAAATTAGATTGTGAAATTAAGATGCTCTGCTAGGTATTTCTCAAACACTACGATCTGAGTGTCCCCACTAGGTATTGAACACCCCCTACGATCCAGTCAGATCATAGTAAGGGGGAGTGGGTGACCCTGTATTAGCTACGATTGCCTAATCAAGTGCATGCCTTCCTGCTCTATATCTGCACCACTCGTAGTGATTGATCCTGTAAACCCTAGAATCCCCTTCCAATCCAGGTCAGGGTGGTACGATCTGGGGCTGCCCAAAACTTAGCGTTTGAGAAATGACTTCCTGCACCATGGTGTAAGCTGTGAGTGGCATATGACTGTTATCTCCTTTCTGGACCTGGAGTAATGCTCTACACTGAGCAAGTTGGAATATAATCACCACCTCAAGCTGTTTACTATGAACTACTAGTATTATCTTACTGAACAAAAAGTGGTATACTGGACTGTATTGATGCATCATGATGATGAGGAATATGAGCCGCAAAGCATCACGCCATGCGCCTTGACAAGGGTACCTATATGCATGATAATGCAGTCTAACCGTACATGATGCCAGTATGATCTGACACTTTTACAGTTATAGAAGTAAGGTGTCATTTCTTATTTTATAATGACTGTACCAGCGCCTAGGGCACTGTGATAATGGACAAAAAGTTAACAAAACCATTGAAACCCTCTTGCAAAGAATAATGGTATTTTTAGACCTAAGAATAGAAGAAGATCTAAAGGAATAATCGAAATTATGGGTAATTATCTTTATTATCTTTAAGCTTTTACTAATCACGCCATCAATAATACTTCCGTTTTGACAGTTCCGGTGGCCAGCATTTGAGGGCCGAGGTATTTTATATATGGTAGTTTAAAAAGACTTGTATATCTGCATAGTGTTGTAAACCTATTTCATTTGGCGTAACGCCCTGTATAAGTTTAAGTAAGTAATTGTGCTACATATATAACACACATGGCCACTAAGTACATAACTCTGACCCTGACACAGATGCTATGGTTCCTGAGGTACTTATAATGTCAACAAGGTATGAGCAGGACTTTCCCTTTCCCAGCAGACATCAGGAGGTCATGGAGCCTACTTCCTGTTATAGACGTCTGGTGACTCTTATTTCCAGAGTCCTTGTTGGAGGTCATGCGAGGTCGTGCAGTATGGTTGATAATATCAGATGCCGTGTATTTTGATATCTATATAATGCATGAATTTATTTCCTGTTAGATTATTGGGAAAAGAACTTTACAGTGCAACTTCAAACATAGAAGGCTGTCGGCATCAGACACAACAAACATGGTCACACGAGTACTGTTATGTCTTATCTACCACCCTAATTTCCTGAGGGGTAACAGATAAAAACACACCAAGACTTCACACTTAGAACTTTAGAAAGTTTACTTTTGCATGGTCTGTAACTAAAACCAGATGAGGGTAATGAAACAGAATAGAATATACATTGATTTGGTTATCTTTCCTTCTTTAATTCCTATTTTTCAGGGGATGATATCTAACATCAAAGATATCAAGGTTCTTACAAAATTGGGTCTTGCAACCTTACCTAGGGTATATATAGCCGGGTGCCCTGAGACCTATGTGTGTAGAAACTAAAGACTGTGAAGTGGCACATATTGCCTTAATACTGTCATACTAGTAATTGGCATGATCAAGTTGTCATATGAGGAATATCATATGGCTAGTGGTGTATGGAGTAAATACATCAGGCTCATATAAAATAGTGTTATTTCCAGTTGTCACTGGTTTATTCAGCTTTAGGCAACATGTAAGAAATATCAATCATACAGTAGTTAGTATGTAGGTAATTTGTACATACAGTAAACATACAGTAATTTATAAAGTACAATGTTCAGTTCCACTCCACCTGTGAGGTATTAATAATACAGTGTCCAGCATATTTCTAGGTGGGTTCCCACACCTAGCTCCTGACCTGCTGCTTAGAGGAATAATGTAATAATGAATAACTTTACCCTCTGGTGGAAGTCTTGAAGAAGATAGCCCCTGGCCACTAATGGTAGAAAACCAATGCCTGTCTAGCATAGTTTCACCATAGTGCAGTGGTATAGCAGGTAGCAGGAGATGACTGGAGATGTTACCTCTAGAGCGGTTCTTGGTGATGTGTCTTCCTGGAGGTGCAGACAGGCTATTTGTAGCAAATCTTGGAAAAGCACCTCCAGACTGACTGGAGCCAGCAGCATCTGCCTAACTCTACAATTGTTTGAGGGGACCCTTTCATGTGTCACAGGGGGACAAAGGACCCCCATGGGCGCCGCTGTGTCCCCCATTGTCTTGGTCGGTTCTGCAACTTCAGACCCTCATAACTCGGTCGTTTATGCGTTTATAACCGCCATTTTGGGCATGCGCAGAGCTGAATGTGCCAAGATTATAATGCCTGCTGGGTAGGCGCGTAACTCCCGCCGGTTTGTCTGTAGCTCACTCGGAGGTCGATTCAGTCTCCATGGCGTAACTTCCTTAATACTGGGAGTTCCGCCTTGATCTTGGGCTCATTCTGACCGTCTAATTATGGGCTTTCCATAGAATTTTTGATATTTGACCTAGGTCGCTCAGGAGCGACGCTAGAGCGACCGGAAGGTTATGGCGTCGTGCTTATGTAACCCATTGTTCAGTCCTTAGAGTGCTCAGACACTCATGACGGCGTCAGCGGTGCTCAGGCACCCGTGACGGCCGGTTGCATTCACTTACAAGTTATTAATTTGTGCATTGAACCATGAGGTCGCACACTGAGACCCTCATTTTTATTATATTGTGCAGTGAACCATTAGGTCGGAGCCTTTGATGTCAGAGAGTGTATGTAACTGACCTGGCTGGTGTGCAGTGGGGCATGAACGCTCTTATGTAAAGTTTGAGCGCTCTTATAGCTCTTAGAACCAACCTATGTATTAATTTCATAGATATTTCTTTGATTAATACAAAATATGTTAGAATTTATGGAACAATAAAATGGTATATCATAGAATACTCCCTCTCCCCCGAAAGAATGCGAAACTCCGTCATTTCGCCGAGGGAATGTACAATTTATACAATTTTTACCTTATTTTGGAGTTATATACTGTTTTGTAAGAGGATTTGAAGTGATGGGGAGTGCTTCAAATGCAATTTTGTGGTAGAGCTTTGTCAGTATAAACAATTTTCTCCTGGGTATAAGTACATTTCCGAGTTTCTATATCTTACCATACCATAGCTTATTTGCTTATGTAACATCAATTTTTGGGTACAATTTTCCATTTTTATGTACAACATACAATTTGGCAAATAGTGTGCAATTTTGGCATTTAATATTCAATTTAGCGTGCAAATTGAACATAAATGACAATTTCAGTGTGCAAGTTTACAATTTCGCGTGTAATTGCGTTCAATTGACAATTTCAGTATGCAAATATATAATTTTTGCGTACATTTGGCAATTTAAGTGTGCAAATATATAATTTTCGCGTATATTTGGCAATTTTAGTGTGCAAATATATAATTTCGCGTACATTTGGCGATTTGAGTGTGCAAATATATAATTTTCGCGTATATTTGGCAATTTTAGTGTGCAAATATATAATTTCGCGTGTATTTGGCAATTTTAGTATGCAAATATATAATTTTTGCGTACATTTGGCAATTTTTGGGGTACAAATATATAATTTTTGCGTACATTTGATAGTTTCTGTATGTACAAATATAATTTTGCGTACAGCTTGGATACACCTAGAAATGTTGATTTTCTAAAAATCTGACTTCAGTGTATGAATTGGGTACAGACATACAGTATAATGTGCAACATATAATTCAAATGTAAATTGGATACAACTTACAATCTAGTGTGCAAACATACAATTTTAGTGTGCAAATTGGGTACAAGCGTACAATCTGGTGTGCAAACATACAATTTTAGTGTGCAAATTGGGTACAAACGTACAATCTAGATTACACTATTCAATTTATGGGATTTGAGACAAATTTTTCCGAGGGCCGGAAAAACAAAGTACTTCCTGTACAATAGGCTTGTTTGTCTCTGAGTTACTCATTGATTTTGCTATATGGGTGTATTAATTGGCAATTTCGGCAGTGGGCCGCTGCTTAATTGACTATTCCCCTAGCCTTTTGAGTATGTGTCCCTGAAAGAGATTTATTTGGTGAGTATCTTAAGTAAACATGTTTTATGTCAACAATTTTCTCAACAATTTTTTTTTTTTTTCATTCATTTTTCCAACAATTTTCTTGGATACCTAAAGTGTGTTACTTTAAGTAAACCTTGGCATAGTATACAAGTGCTAGTGGGTACAAAAACTGTCTTAGTTAGCTACCTGCATTCATGTATATTAATGTTAGATTTGTACAATTTTACAATTTCTAATTTGCAATTTCGCAATTTTTGCGCGTATATGTGCGCATTAATCATTGATTTTTGTGAGAATACCATAGATTTTCATATTATACATCAACAAGTGGCTGTGTATATAATTTTTTTTTCTAATACTTTGATAATTTCATTGACAGTGGAGGTGTGTGTCATGTGTGAGATGTGTCATCTCAGTATCTCCTGGTGGTGGACTGGGGGCAGCCTAGGCTGTGGGCAGTCTAGGCTGTTTCCACAGTCACCGGGGAGGGCTGGTGGTTTAGAAAATTAGCAATAGTCTGCATGTTTGACCTTGCGGTCTCCTCCTGTTGTTCGTCAATAATTATATCTGTTGTATTTTCCAGTGCTGTCATGGTCACCGGGCTGGTGCCACAATCATTCTGGAGAAGCATGGAGTAGTACAGTCCTTTGTTTTTAAGGGCTGGTATAGTACTGAACCTAGTGCGCCAAGGTAGGTGTATCACCTGAGGGAGGTGATACGCAAATTCTCCTCTCTGTGTTGTTATAACTGCTGGTCCATTCCAGGTAAATATAGCCTTAGGTAGTGGGAAGGTTTTAACCACTATATCCTTATAGGTAGGGGCAGCTGCTGATTTAATCTCATCAAATTCATGTGGTATTGGCCTCAAGGGTAGCGCGAAGTTTGAGTCTCCACAATATATTTTAAAATATATTGTGGGGTTTGTGCGCTTGGCCACATTTTTCTTGCCACAGTGTGTCTGTGCAAATTTCTTAAGGTACTTCATTATTCTGTAGGCTGAGTAGATGGTCAGGGTGAATAATATAGCAATTATCAGGGTGTGGGTTTCCTGAATTGTGAGGAAGGGGGTGTGGGTTTCCTCTGTAGGGGTTAATTTGGTAGGATTCTTATCTGGGAGCAATTTGTGTAGGGGCAGCTCGGTGACTAGTCTGAATGCTTTGGCTGTAGGCAGGTAGGCTACAGTCCCTCCTAGTCTGTATAATTTGAGTAGTATGTATACTATAAAAATGTGAGCTGATATCCCTAGGATGAGTGCTAAGCTTTGGAAGATTGGATGCTCTGTAACTCGACGTAGGTATGATTCCTCGTAGCGCGTTTCCATTTCCTTATTAAGGTTGGAGGCATCTTTTAATACTGTTTTGGCAAAGGGCTCTAAATTTAGTTGAGTAATATCATCCATGATTGGATTTTCCTGTAGTTTTTCTAAGGTTCTAGAAAGGTTTACTACTGGGAAATTTGGAAGATTCTCTCTTTCATCTGGTTTGGTTTCAGAAATTTTGTTAAGTGCTGCCATGAATGGTAAATTAATTGTCTTGAGAATGTAATGAAATGATAAGGTTGAGTTACAGGGCAACCTTGTGTTTGGAAGAGAAAATTCTCCTACACTGATCGTGCACCCACAGGGTACACCTATGATTGAGTAGGACTGGGCCTTCCGAGTTTCAGACGTTTTACCATGGCAGTTGATAAAGTAATGGGGTTCATTAGTAGTGACCAGATACTCATCTTCAGAAATGGAAATAGCATGGGTGGTAGGTGCTTGCAGTGGTGAAACTGTAAACTTGCAATGTTCCTTAATCTGTTGAGCCTGGTTAGTAAAAATGGCTACAGGGCATGTAGGCCTGTGTTTATAGATTCTACCATTTACATCTCTGCATACCTTTACTGTAGTACCTTCACATGCCTGCATATCTGCTGAGTCCAATTCGATGAATAATGATTCGTCGTAAGATACTGCTAGAAACTCAGTCGTGGTTTGTAGTTTGGTGACTCCTCTGGTGGGGGTCTCCTGTGTGTCTATAGGCATGGGTGATGTAATCATTTGGTACAGTTTGAAGGTTGAGGTGGTAGATTGAATTATAATGTCCAGATGAATATATATATGGTGAGCTGAGTAAGTGTATGAGGTCAGCTTCTGTGAATAATAGAAATCTAAGTCATTAATTGCGACTTGTGCTCCAGGGTGTGTAATCCTAAGTTTGTTATTAATGTCAATTAGGTATCTAGCAAGGTCTGAGGGTGGTACTATATCAGGGGTTAGGATCCCTGATGATAGCATCCTCAGGGCTGCATTTGTCCTTTGTAGTGATTGAACCGTATTCATTCTTGCTGCTATGATAATTAATGCATCATTTAATACTTGCATTTTCTCCCTTTGAGTTTTCTCGTGCCTTGAATATGAGTCGAGTGACCTGGACATGTTAGAGGCCCACAGGTTGACGGTGTCACCTATGGTGTTGATTGTGCTGTCCAGTACCTTCTTATCTTGGATGTATGCTTTGACAAACTTATCTTGTCTGTCTGTGATCTTTTCAATGAGATTAGCTGCTTCCTGATCCTGTTTAGCAAATTTTCTTAGTATTTCATCTATGTTCTTGAGCTGTCCCATTACTTGGTTTACATCTTCTACTGTGGCTAGACCTAGCACACCGCGAAACAGGGGTGCTAGAAAACCCAGTATGGCCTCTCTTTTGGCCTTGTCCAATGTGTTTATGGGGTTGGATAAGAACAATTTGATGGAGGCTAGTGTTTCATTTATCTCCTTGTCTGCAATTTCCAGCAAGGTGTCTAGCTCCTTAGCTTGTTGGATAATTTGGCCAGAGGTATGATCTTGTAGAGTAGGAGTGGTCAAATGGAGTATTCTATCCCTTATGGATCCTTGGGTAACGGGTGCCCGAGGTATCTTGTAGGGAATAGCTAACAACAGTGTTGTGGTTGTATGTCCATTGACCAATGGTTGAGGGCTAGGTTTGAATACTACTCCTATGTTTTGTCTCACCACAGGTGTATAGCCTGCAGTAAGTGGTTTTATAGTATATAATAACAGCATAGTTAGCAGTATGGGTGAAACTCTCAGTCTCCCCATGGTGCTTGTGTAAAGCAAGTTTGCTGTTTAAAGTCTTGTCAAATTTGTAGTGATTTGGTGCTGGTAAAGTCTAAGTGTATGGTGTAACACTTTAAATGAAGTGGTTCAAACTGTACCTTTGCAAGATTGAGCTGTCTTGGCAATATGTCCGGTGAGTCTATAGAGGTTGACCAGTAATGGTAAGGTCAGGTTGAAGGTGAAGTAGGTGTGTTCTTTATCCTAGTGCAGTCTCTCCTAATGGAGAAGTGGGCTGGCTAATTCCCAAGTGGGGTCCTGTAGACTTGTGTTCCAGACTGCAGCTGGATGAAGACTGATGGTGGGCTATGGTCCACAGTGCTTCTTATGTAGCCTACCCTACCCACATCCATTGTGGGCCTGGTATTGTTTCTCTGGAGACAATGCATTAATCTCCAGTGTCTGCTACCTGTGGGGTCTATTGTGTAGTCTGTGTACTGGTAATTAGCTCCTCCTGTCATCCAGGACAGCCATTCATGACCGTCTAGACAGTTGTCTGAGGGTAGCTTATAAGGTCAATTGATCTCTATAGACTGCTGTGTTGGCATAGCGCGCTCTTTCATGTGGGGATTAGGCTTTAGACACTCCATTGTGTTACCCTTACTCTTCTTAGACTTCATGTCTGCTTTACTTGGGGGGTCCCAGTCTTTGACCCTTTCAGAGGCAATAACCTACTGATATATTTACAAATTTGATTGGCTTTATATACATAGTAATTCATTATCAGTCACACATGTCTTATGTGTGGATGAAGAGAATTTGTAATACATTTTGAAAATCTTATGACTTTGGTATCTCAATCTTGTTTCTAATTTCTTGAAACTGCACCACACCTAGATGTCTTTCTTAGTATGTGGTGTGCAGGCCTAGGCTTGATAGGGCCTATGCCTGTGGTTTCTCTTGTAAGGGTGATATCATTTTTGTTCCTTACAATTTTGCTGTAGTATTTGGCCTCATGTGGAATAAGCCTGTGTGCAAATTCATTGTTTCTGACAGCCACAACCTTTTTCAGTCTGTCTATGTGCACTGGTCTGGCCACCAATAGATTGGTGTCCAAGTTTTTGAGTTTGGCACTTGTCAAACTAGGTCTATCTACTACAACATATGGTCCCATAAAAAGGGGTTGAAGTTTCTTACACTCTGTATTGGTCAGGATTCTTGGTATGTTTAGGTACACCATGTCGGTGACCTTGATTTCCTGTGGTGTAAGTTTCTTATCATATCTATCCTTCCTTTCCTTTTGTAGCTTGGCGACCCTTTCTATAGCTTTCCTCCTAGAGGTATCTTGATTTGTTATCATGTTGGCTACGTGGTCTGCTACTGTGGATATGTCTTCCTGTATTCCCAGCCCTAAGTCCATTGGGGTGGCTGGGTTTCTTCCATGGAGTAGGAAGAAAGGGGTGAATCCTGTGGTTTGGGATTCAGTGTTGTTTAATGCAAAGGTTATGGGTTCAATAAATGAATCCCAATTGTTTTGGTGCTTTGAGCAGAATGCTCTGAGCGCTGTGCCTATGCTAGCATTGAATCTCTCTACAAGCCCATTTGATTGTGGCCTGTATGGTGAGGAGAATTTATGTTTGATCTTGAGGTGTTTGGTCAGCTTTGTGAACTTTGCACCTGTATAACATGTCCCATTGTCTGTTTGAAGAGTGGCTGGTGTTCCATGATGACAAATTATATTCTTGTAGAACTCTGCTGCTGTTGTCTCAGCTTTTAAGTCAGTAGTAGCCCAAGCTGTTGCATATCTGGTAGCATAATCTATGCAGACTTGTATATGTTTGTTTCCCCTGGCAGTTGTGGGAAGTGGTCCCACCGCGTCTAGGTTTAGGAACTTCATTGGTGAAGTCATGTACTCTCTCACTGTCATTGGTGTTTTGTGTGAGTGTACTTGCCTTTTTGCTGTGAGGCATGTGTGGCAGGTGGAAACATATTTTGTTGTGTCTGCTAGCATAGACTTCCAATATACCCTAGGTCGGAGTGCTGACAGCATCCTACTTGAACCAAGATGGCCGCCGGTAGGTGAGTCATGGAAATACTGTAGTGTACTTGTTACCCATTGCTGTGGTATAACAATTTGAAGTGGTACAGTATTGGTTTTTCTCCAATTTATGGGGCATATATGGACTAATGTACCATTTACCAAGGTGTATGTCTGGCCTTGGTTGATGATTCTATTTCCTTGTGCTTTTGGTGCAGGCAAGGTCCCATCCTCAAGATATTGTATGAGGGGCAATAGGTCCTTGTCTTTCCTTTGTTCCAAGCCAAGGTTTGTACCTGAGATGGATGTGTCGGGAATCTGATCCAGTAGTTGATTTATATCTAGCACATGTTGTTTTATTCTGTCTCTTTCTTTTTCTTTTTCATCGACTATTGGCCTATCTTGTGCCTTTTGTTGGGGTGTGTCACTCTTGTTTTGGTGTGTAGGCTCCTTTGGAGGGCCTATTCTCGCCTTGGTGGGAGTGGCAACCTTTTTCTTTAAAGGCACAATTTGCTTTTTGTCATTCTTCTTTGTCTCAGAGTTCTTTGACTTAGTAGATGCAGTGTCTTTTGTGACATTTTTCCTGGCAGGTGGGGTTTTGGTAGGTTTGTTTCCTGTGACCTTTTTCTCATTTAGAATAGTTTGTGATTGTGGGGGGGGTTTTGGTGTGCCCTCCTGAATCATTTCTCTAGTCTTTGAGCGTGTGGTCATAGGACACAAATGGTTTGATGTTTCCTCTCCCTGCATTGATTCAAAGAATCTGACTGATTTGGAAGTTGCTTGAGTAATAGCATATAGTGTGTCTTCTGAATCTTCATCATCTGAGTCAGGTGGGGTGAAGGGTGGCTCCTTTGGAGTTGCCTTCAGCATCTGATTGAGTGATGAGAATTCGATAGGCTCGAAGTCATTATCTGGAAAGAGTTGTGAGTATTCTCTCTCACAGTGGCAAAACACATAGTGTGTAGATTGCTTCAAGATACCCCTAATGGGTGTCTCTGGCCTTTCAATGGTGTTGGGTGGATCATCCCTTTTGAATGGTACTTTCTTAGTTACTTTTGCAAACTTGGTTCTACTGGCTGCTCTAACTCTCCTTGGTGGGGGTGGAGGGTTAGTCATGGGTCCAGAATCTGGGTATTCTCTTCTAGACATAGCATCTGGTGGTGTGTTATCATCACCTTTCACGTGTTGGATGGTGAATGAAAATTGTTGTATGTCTAGAGCCCATCTGGCCCATCTATGTGTGAGTCCTGTATTGGTTAGTAGCGGGATTAGGGCTGCATGGTCTGTGTATAATTGGAAGTGTCTGGTCTCTAGATAGTGTCTGAAGTGTAATACTCCATACACTACTCCCAGTAGTTCTCTCTCTGTGGTATTGTAATTTCTCTCATGTTTGGAGAGGGTTCTACCTGCAAAGGCTACTGGTCTGAGCACTCCTTCATTATCTCTCTGTGAGAGTACAGCTCCTAAACTCACATTGGAAGCATCAGTTGCCAAACTGAACTCTTTCTCATAGTTTGGATATCTGAGAAGAGCATTGGTACAGAGGGCATGCTTTAAAGTTTTGAAAGCATTATCTGCATCCTCTGTCCAGACAAATGCTTTGAGATGTGTCTGTAGATCATACAGTGGTCTAGCAATTTGGGCATAACCTTTGATAAACTTTTTGAAGTATTGGCATAGGCCTGTGAAGGATCGGACATTTTTGACTGATTTTGGTGTTGGGAAGGTTTTGATTGATTCCACCTTTGTGGGAGATGGTTGCAGTCCCTTGGGTGTGACTCTCATTCCCAAGAAGTCTATTCTGTCTATGAAGTATTCACATTTTGATTTCTTCAGTTTGAGTTTACCAACTCTTAAGCTGTTGAACACATCTTCCAGGTCATGGAAGTGTTGTTCGATTGATGGTGATAATACCAATATGTCATCTAGGTATGGTAGGGCACATTTGTATTTGAGTTTGTTCAGAATTAATGTGACTAGATGGCAGAATCCCGCCGGTGCCGTCGCTAAACCCATCGGCATCCTTTCATAGACATATTTTTTGTCATTTGCTATGAATGCGGTTTTATGTTGATCCTCCTGTCTTATAGGAATTTGAAAAAATCCCTGTTGGGCATCTAGCTTACTGAATACTCTTGGTCTGAGTGACCCTATCATGTCTAGAGTGTCATCGGCCCGGGGTGTAGATAAGGCTTGATTTATCGTGTTCTGGTTCAAATAACGAAAATCTGTGACGAGCCGATGGCCTCCCGATGATTTTTGTACTAAAAAGGATCTGGAAGCCCAGGGGCCCTCAGTACATTCTCTCAGAATGCCCTGTTGTACTAGCCTTTCACACTCTTCCCCTATTGCAGCCTGTTTTTCTGGTGTTTGTCTATATGGTAGGAAATGACATGGTACTGCCTCAGGTTTTACATGTATTGAGTGTGTATACAGGTGTGTGGCACCAATGTCTCCATCTTTTCCTACAAATATATCATCATACTTGGTCAGCAGTGATTCTAATCTGTCATGCTGACCTTTGGATGTGAGCACAGATTTTGGTGGAACATTCTCTTCCAATTCTGGCTCGAGGTCATGTGCCTCACTATGTATAGCAGCTATTTCAGAGAGTCTGATTGAGTTGGGTTCAGGGTCAGCGTATGTGGACTCACAGTCTGAGTCTGTGTCACTGAATTGAGTTACATCCTCAGGCCGTATGGCTGAGATGGATTGATCAGTGTGTGGGGTAGTGTCTGACACCTGTTGAGGTTTTTCTAAATCAGATTCCTTGACTTCCTGAAATAGAGCTATGATGGCACCCTTTTTGATTTTATGTGGGCGCCTGCTGGTGTTGAGTAACACTAGGGGATGTTTGTTATTTTCCCTGGGGGTTACTGCTGCCCTTTGAACTAGATATGGGGCATTGTTATTTCTTTGGAGGTTATCTACTACTCCAGTTTTGCCTTGCAGTGATTGAGTAGATGTGACTTTACCCAATACTGCAAGTTCAGAGAATGGAGGGATGGTAAAATCCCTCACTGCCCTAATGGGTTTGAGAATTTGTTCAGGATCAACATTAAATTCAATTTGAGATTTTGTAGTGCTTAAGAAATCTGTGCCGAGTACAACGGGCTGTGTGAGGTTGGGTATTACAGCAAATTGGTATTGGAATCTGACACCTTGGATTCTAAAGTTCAGCATAGCTGAATGTCTAACATGACACACCGATCCATCTGCCAAGTGGATGTTGATTTTAGATTTCCTCAGTTGGATATGGAATCTCTTTTGGAGGTCCATGAGGAATGATTGTCTGACACAGGTGATAGTAGCACCTGTATCAACCAAACATTGTACATCTGAAACATCATATAGATTTGCATTGATACAGCCATTTTGAAGAAGTACAGTAGAAAGCTTGGTACTCTCACCTGTATCCTTTGATGATGAATCTGGTGGGGTGATGTGTATCACTGATGGACGTCTCTGTCTGTTAGATGGTAGATTGGCACTAGCAATTGTCTCTGGTTGGATCTTTGTTAATCCTGATTGATTGTTTGTATTTGGGGTGTCACAGTGCACTGGCCCATCGGCACTGTGACATCCTAGTTTTCCTGGTTCTGTGGGGTGGTTGCGATGCTTGCGACCAGGAGCTTGGAGAGTTGATCCATCACTTGAGGTATTGTTTGGGGGTTACTGTGTTGGTTCCCCTGGTAGCCTCTTGTGTTAGGTTTGTGATCCTCCTGATGTGGGTTGAAACCCTGGTTATATTGACCAGAGTTGCTGTATTGCCAAGAGTTATTTGAACCCTGGTTGCTGTAGGATCCAGAGTTGTTGGATCCCTGTTTGTTGTAGGCACCATTGTTGTTATTGTAGGATCCACTGTTGTAGTTTCTATGTGGACTATGGCTTCTACTGTTGGATCCTTGATTATAGGATCCGGAGTTGTTTGAACCCTGGCTGTTGTTGTAGGAACCATTGTTGTTGTAGGATCCAGAGTCGTAGTTCCTATGTGGACTATGGCTCCTACTGTTGGATCCCTGATTATTATAGGATCTGCCATTACTTGGGGTTCTGTCTCTCCTATCACTGTATGAAGAGTTACCATTGTTGGAGTTGGAAGAGCTGTTGTCTTTCCTACTGTTGTGACCCCCCCGGTTGTTGCTGTTGCCCCCCCTACCTCTACCTCTATTGGATTGGTAGTTGGGGTCATAGTTATTTCCTCTATATCTACCGGTAGGGTCTTTGGATATAGCCTTAGCTTCCTGTTGCCTTACATTGGCACTAGACATTAGGTTAACATCTTCATCTGAACTAGTGGTGATTTCCTGGACCTTTTTCTTAGTAGGCTGTGGGTTAGACTCTGCATCCCTTGTTTTCCTAGATCTTTCTTGGGTCTCAACCTCTAAGGCTAGGTCTAGGGCTTGGTTAAAAGAGTCTATTTTCTTGTTCTCAAGAGCTACAGAGATCCAGGGCCTCATGCCTTGGATGAATGTTTTAAATAAGGTGTCGTCCTTTAGGCATTGGGCATTACACGCTTTTCTGAGATACATTGCATAATCAGATACAGGTTCATCTATCTCTTGTGCACGGAGTGCAGTCCTGGAGATAATATTGTCTTGAGTAGCAAAATACTCTTTTAGTTCATGTACTACATTGGACCATGTCAACTTATCAGGTGTGGCACTCTCCTTGAAGGTTTCAAACCAAGCCAATGCTTGTCCTTCAAGGTACTTGGGTAAATATGTTACCATGGTGTCACTGTCTGTTAATTTGTACCTGTCCTTCAGATACTCTGGGAATTTGTGATCAATAAATAGTGCTGTTGACATGAGTGGTGATGGGTGAGAAAAAGTTTTGGGTTTGGTTACCTCGTGTTGCCTGATCTTCCTGTCGTCGTGTTGTTGTCTGTCTAGGATCCTGGTCATGTTGGACATCATGGAGATCATGACATCCTCCTTGGATCCAGAGGCGGATGGTGTGACAATAGGTGTGGTGGTGGGTGTGGGAGGCTGTGAGGTCTGGGATGATACCATCTTCATGAGATCTGCGATCTGTTGTTGTGCCTGTTCTAGGGCCTTCCGATGGTCATCCAATTGTTGACTGAGGATCCTCTCCCTTTCCTTTGAGGCAAGGGCATGAGCATCTTGTTGGGCTCTGTTTGCTTCTAGGGCAGTAACTGCATCTTGGATGGTCTTCTCATAGGCCCTTATCTTCTCAGCCGCCTGATTGGGTTGAGGACCTTCATCAGCGTCGGCCATGGTGGAAGGTGTGGGATCACTGGTGTGTTGTAGGTATCACTGACATGTTGGAGATCACACTGGTATGTGGGAGATCTCACTGGTATGTGGGAGATCTCACTGATATGTGGGAGATCTCACTGTCGTGTGGGAGATCTCATTGATGTATGGGAGACCTCACTGACGTGTGGGAGATCTCATTGATGTGTGGGGGATCTCACTGGTGTGTGGGAGATCTCATTGATGTGTGAGAGATCTCATTGATGTGTGGGAGATCTCACTGATGTGTGGGAGATCTCGCTGATGTGTGGGAGATCTCATTGATGTGTGGGAGATATCACTGATGTGTGGGAGATCTCACTGATGTGTGGGAGATCTCATTGATGTGTGGGGGATCTCATTGATATGTGGGAGATCTCACTGATATGTGGGGAGATCTCACTGTCGTGTGGAGGATCTCATTGATATGTGGGAGATCTCGTTGATGTGTGGGAGATCTCACTGATATGTGGGAGATCTCACTGATATGTGGGAGATCTCACTGATGTGTGGGAGATCTCACTGATGTGTGGGGGATCTCATTGATATGTGGGAGATCTCACTGATATGTGGGGAGATCTCACTGTCGTGTGGGAGATCTCATTGATATGTGGGAGATCTCGTTGATGTGTGGGAGATCTCACTGATATGTGGGAGATCTCATTGATGTGTGGGGGATCTCACTGGTGTGTGGGAGATCTCATTGATGTGTGAGAGATCTCATTGATGTGTGGGAGATCTCACTGATGTGTGGGAGATCTCACTGATGTGTGGGAGATCTCACTGATGTGTGGGAGACCTCACTGACGTGTGGGAGACCTCCCTGACGTGTGGGAGACCTCACTGACGTGTGGGAGACCTCACTGACGTTTGGGAGACCTCACTGACGTTTGGGAGACCTCTCTGACGTGTGGGAGACCTCACTGACGTGTGGGAGACCTCACTGACGTGTGGGAGACCTCACTGACGTGTGGGAGACCTCCATGACGTGTGGGAGACCTCACTGACGTGTGGGAGACCTCACTGACGTTTGGGAGACCTCACTGACGTTTGGGAGACCTCTCTGACGTGTGGGAGACCTCACTGACGTGTGGGAGACCTCACTGACGTGTGGGAGACCTCACTGACGTGTGGGAGACCTCACTGACATGTGGGAGATCTCACTGGTGACCTTGGTGGGTATGGTGTCAAGGTCAAGGTCACTGGGTGGGTGGAGTGGGTCTTACTGTGTGTATGATTGTTCTTAGTTGCGGTACCAGCTTTAATTTACTGTGTGCATGATTGTTCTTAGTTGTGTTACCAGCTTTAATTTTTATGAGCCTGTGAGAGATGGGATCTTAGTAGGATGTTCTCCACCACTTTGTCATACTAGTAATTGGCATGATCAAGTTGTCATATGAGGAATATCATATGGCTAGTGGTGTATGGAGTAAATACATCAGGCTCATATAAAATAGTGTTATTTCCAGTTGTCACTGGTTTATTCAGCTTTAGGCAACATGTAAGAAATATCAATCATACAGTAGTTAGTATGTAGGTAATTTGTACATACAGTAAACATACAGTAATTTATAAAGTACAATGTTCAGTTCCACTCCACCTGTGAGGTATTAATAATACAGTGTCCAGCATATTTCTAGGTGGGTTCCCACACCTAGCTCCTGACCTGCTGCTTAGAGGAATAATGTAATAATGAATAACTTTACCCTCTGGTGGAAGTCTTGAAGAAGATAGCCCCTGGCCACTAATGGTAGAAAACCAATGCCTGTCTAGCATAGTTTCACCATAGTGCAGTGGTATAGCAGGTAGCAGGAGATGACTGGAGATGTTACCTCTAGAGCGGTTCTTGGTGATGTGTCTTCCTGGAGGTGCAGACAGGCTATTTGTAGCAAATCTTGGAAAAGCACCTCCAGACTGACTGGAGCCAGCAGCATCTGCCTAACTCTACAATTGTTTGAGGGGACCCTTTCATGTGTCACAGGGGGACAAAGGACCCCCATGGGCGCCGCTGTGTCCCCCATTGTCTTGGTCGGTTCTGCAACTTCAGACCCTCATAACTCGGTCGTTTATGCGTTTATAACCGCCATTTTGGGCATGCGCAGAGCTGAATGTGCCAAGATTATAATGCCCGCTGGGTAGGCGCGTAACTCCCGCCGGTTTGTCTGTAGCTCACTCGGAGGTCGATTCAGTCTCCATGGCGTAACTTCCTTAATACTGGGAGTTCCGCCTTGATCTTGGGCTCATTCTGACCGTCTAATTATGGGCTTTCCATAGAATTTTTGATATTTGACCTAGGTCGCTCAGGAGCGACGCTAGAGCGACCGGAAGGTTATGGCGTCGTGCTTATGTAACCCATTGTTCAGTCCTTAGAGTGCTCAGACACTCATGACGGCGTCAGCGGTGCTCAGGCACCCGTGACGGCCGGTTGCATTCACTTACAAGTTATTAATTTGTGCATTGAACCATGAGGTCGCACACTGAGACCCTCATTTTTATTATATTGTGCAGTGAACCATTAGGTCGGAGCCTTTGATGTCAGAGAGTGTATGTAACTGACCTGGCTGGTGTGCAGTGGGGCATGAACGCTCTTATGTAAAGTTTGAGCGCTCTTATAGCTCTTAGAACCAACCTATGTATTAATTTCATAGATATTTCTTTGATTAATACAAAATATGTTAGAATTTATGGAACAATAAAATGGTATATCATAATACATTATGCCCTCATGTGGAATACAGTCACGTCACAGACCTCAGCATATGAGGCT
This sequence comes from Acholoe squamosa, assembly GCA_949317995.1. Taxonomy (NCBI): domain Eukaryota; kingdom Metazoa; phylum Annelida; class Polychaeta; order Phyllodocida; family Polynoidae; genus Acholoe; species Acholoe squamosa. The sequence goes on from OX439040.1 coordinate 4,391,800, forward strand.
GCACTGAAAACATGGAAGATCAGAAACTAGTCAGCGGTGACCACTTTAGGTCCTCAAGTTGACGATACCTAAAACTACAACTTTAGGTATTCAAAATGACGACTTTAGGTCGTCATCCTGACAACCTCAGTTGTCAATATGAGGACTCTGTACTGTCAGTATTGTGATCCTGACAACTCAGGTCGTCAGATTTTGACAACCTAAAGTTGTAGTTTTAGGTATCGTCAACTGAAGTGGTCACCGCTGACTAGTTTCGGATCATCCATGTTTTCAGTGTGTATTCATGCATCAAATCAATCCTGTAAAGATGATAAATGCACTCCTTTTATAACAATGTAGTACAGTTTATCTACTGTGGCATCATGATGACATATAAACATAACATGAAGGCATCATTTGGTAAAGGGTTCTAGGCAGGACACAGGTTCCTTGCAGGAGGGTCTTGCCAAAAAAGAGACGTGAACCAAAACGGAAAATGTGCACGTTTTTGTAATGCTAAAAGATTGTCTTGATAATCATTTTGATAAAACGTGCACGCTTTTTGACACCTCAAAACGAGTTTTCCATACATTCTGCTCTTATTTTTTTGTCAATACTATGAAAACGAGTTAGGCCATGCACATTTTTTCTCAGCACTCTATGAAATTTATTAGAAATGTTCATCCTTGTTATCTTTTGGCAGGACCCTCCGGAGGTTAATTGTGTAGTGTCGTGGTTGATACTGCCGTGGTGGACACCTGCAGGGACTGTAGTGGACAGGTGAGCCTGTCTGTGGCCAATTAGACACACAGCTGTGAGAATCCCTGCTTGCTCTCCATAGAAACTCCACAAGTGACAGTTAAAGAACAACAACACAGTTTCAGTTCATTAGACAAAAACGGCACCAGTTTATATGACCCCTGCCCTACATTGGCGCTTCATATCATACATTTTATAATTTTTTCCATTCCTAATTTTTATGCTATGATCATATTGCTAGTCAGTTACTAACATATTGATGAGAAAAACTTTTTGCTATATCAAGGCATTCTGCAGCATTAAAGTGTTAAACCAGCTGCAACCATCACCTTCTGCCTTTAGTATGGAGGCCTTGTGTGTGGGTACAGAGGGACAGGACAGGTCTGTGGAGGATTCGAGAGCAGGCACTGAAATGAGAGAAAATTTGGTCTAAAAATTTCCATTCAAGGAAAAGTGATATTTGATGGATATGATTTCTTTTTGTTAAATAAATCAAATTAGTGACTATTTATGTTGAAATCTGAAACTGGCAGTAACACATAAATACATGTGCTTTACCTTAGTATAAACTTTATGTAGAAACCTTAATAGAGCTGTGAGAGGAAGTGTTAAAAACCATTAGACGAACTCTGTTACTTCTAGTTGTAATCGTTCCAAATCCAATTAAAAAATGTTAATACTTGTCAATCATAATGTTACCTAAGCTTGTAAAAATTATCAAGCATGTGAATAATAAAAAAGGTGTTATATGAATAGATTCTCACTTGTTCTTCAACTACCAAACCACACTACAAAACTCATGCAAAAGCCATGATGACCTAGTTTTACCCTGGGTGACCTACATAACCAAGACCTACTTAAGCTTGACCTACTTAAAAAGCATTTTTTTCACTTATATGTAGCATTTCTTATGGTAAATCATGATCTAGCCTGAAGAAGATGGCGTAAGACCATCGAAATGTTGCAACTCAAAAATAGATCATCATATGATTTTTATGTAAAAAAAAAAAAAAAGGGCTACAAGAATAAAAAAAAAATCCTTAAAATGTTACTCTACTGTCTTGTTTTGTGTGCCTTCCCCTTTTAAATATGTTCACAAACGAAATTGAATGTCATCTACCCAGGTGTCCCTAGACAATAGGGGCAGGTAAACTTCTGGAGATATCTTCTGCTATAAGCTTGCAATGCCATATGGGAAGTACATCTAACAATGACATTTGTATGTGACTTTCATTACTTCATCAAACATAACTCCTTCTATTATGTCATGGCAGATAAGGTTGTTACTATAGAACAGTACTGGACATGTTTTATTCAATGGGGGGGGGATAGAATACAATGTGGCCGTATTCAATGGGTGTCCGCCATCTGGGATTTTGAACAGATCTGAGCCGTTTTTCTTTAATCAAAAGCAAAATAACCCCCTAGGCCATGACATAAATGCAAATATTTCTACGATGTAAAAAAAAATCCCATGGTCGTGGACATTTGCTTATATATTTCCTTTGTTCAAGGATCAGACAGTAAGCATGCCTTATAATGAAATGGACATAGGTAGATTTGGGATAAAGCTCTTGTAATTCATTAACAATTTATTTCAACATAAACCCATTTGAAGGTTTTGCAAAGTATAGAGCACTTTATTAGAAATATGGATAATACTGTATTCGACGTACTAAGCGCATATACGCTAACAAGGGCACGTCCACTGCTTTTGGTTATATTTTAGACTGAAAATGACTAAGAACTCCCGGTTTGGGAAGGTAAGGGGACTGGATAAGTATGATAGACCTTCATGAGAGCTTATACGCACTTTCTTGTCTTCCTATATCTGCCAATTCACTGATTGCCTCCTCTGTGATGTTGACCCGTTAGTATATTCTAGACATTTCTCAACCGTGCTGTATGCTAACTACGTCAAATACAGTAAATCAATTCAAGCAAAAAAAAAACCTCAAAGAAACCCCACAGTAAGATATAATAACATTGGTTAAGATAAGTATCTGATACTTGAGCTGTCCTTTTGTACCTGACAATATTGTGGCCACTGCCTAGACTTAGTCACAATGTTTATTATATTACAAGTGAGTTCTGTTATGAGATCATCAGAGACAACATATACAAAAATGATAACGATAAAAAAGAAAACACTAATACAGTTTCTAGCAAGCAGCTATTTTGAACATGATCACTGTGTGCTTTCTCGTTTCTCAACAGTTTTATTTAGCATTACAGAGAAATGCCTTGTAGACTGGCATGGGTGATAAATGGGTAGGAGCATTTTCCCCTATAGTATGTAAGTGTTCCATTTTGATGAAAGAATCGCTTCTTACCATTCATCAAATGGTTTGGTGGATGTTTTTGTAATCACTTGCAAAATGAAATATCACTGGACATGGAGCAAAGGATCCATCTCTTGGTACTTACAATGTGTAATGCTGAGGGTGAAATCTGTACTCTTTAATCGTATAAGCACCAAAGATGGGGAGCTTGATGAACCGACTAAGTGCTCAAAACTTGGTGTTGAGTTGTACAGTGTGTCCAAATGTCATAAATATCATATTTTAATCTTTCTGGGTTTATGTCTTTCAGGGGCAACATAATAAACTTATGGCACAGCTTGAGGCACAGTTACAGCAGAGCTGCCATAGCACACAGGTGATGTATGCCATAAATCATTTATTTTGATATCACTTATACCCACCTACCCAAGGTCCACCTTCTAACCACCTCTGCTTTCCCCTACTTTTACCTCTGATCTTCCCCATGCATCAGCCTCAGGTTATTTGACCAAATGTCCTTGAGAAAAGTGATCTCCAAGTATACCACAGTGACACATCAAGACCTATGTAGTATGAAGAAAAAACACTGTTGGAGGCTATTACAACACTGCATATCTTATAAACACCATATTGAATATTGTGTGGTGCAGTGGTCATGTCATGGATATGCTATTCTATTACTTTTATCATATAGGAAAGGCCCATCACAGAACCAAGGAACCTGTCAATATCACAGAGGAAGCCACTCTATGTAGTCTAAGCAAAGCTTTTCTATTACCTTTATCTTATAGGTAAGGCCCATCACAGAACCAAGGAACCTGTCAACATCACAGAGGAGGCAATCAGTGAATTGGCAGATATAGGAAGACAAGAAAGTGCGTATAAGCTCTCATGAAGGTCTATCATACTTATCCAGTCCCCTTACCTTCCCTGACTCAGCACCAGCATTGAGGCTGGGTAATTAGTGCAATCTTCACACTATTACTGCCTAAGGTACTTTTTCTGGGGAGCCCCATTTCCATAATAAAGACCACATCACACTTACTACAGAGAAGCCCCTCTTTCAATGGTAGAATAGTGGGTTTACAGTGTGAGAGACAAAGCTTAATATGTAAATATATTAGCGCTATAGCTTTATGTATCAAGAATAACAAATAAATGTTCCAGCATACACTGAGAAAATATTCAGCCTCACTATTTTAGGGCAGGGGTCGAACCCATACCCTTATGATCCCAAATCCAACTCCTTATGCATTGAACCACAGGGACTGACGATGATAGCCGCAGTAGAATTAAGTTAGGATTACACTATAGTGGCAGGAGCTGCCTTACCCATATCCGCAACAGTGACATACCATATTTCCCCTTGTAAAAGCCTGGATTTGTATTAGTACTACCTACTACCTAAACCTCCTTACTAAGTGGCAAATTGACCAAGCCTTAACACGAGGATATACGGTACTGCTGGACGCGTTCAAACCAAGCCAGCAGCTGCCGGGTACCAAGGTGTGTGTACAGATACTATAGTGGCCAGCAAGTAGCGCTCCAAATCCCAGGTGCAGGCTATCGTGCCCTGGCCTGGTTCATCTTTTTCGTGGTGCAAGCTGTCAAACCTTGTGCTTCGAGTCCCATGGGGAGGTGAATGATTTTTTTTTTTCGAATTGAATTTATTGATTATTTATTGATTGGTTTTAGCGTGTAATAAAGTAAGTAAGGTATAGATATCGGGCACCTCGTTGGTTGTATGCTAGGATATCACACTTGGGGCTGATATCTATACGTTACTTACATAATATACACTGGAAAAGTTTGTAGTGGTGCTGGTTGAAATGAGGAAATGGTCAAGGTTTAGAGGGGCCTGTCTCACACAGCTCACCGACGAGGGAGGCCACTGGAGGAAATTGATGGACCCATCATAGCCATGCAGACCACCTGGATTTGCTGGAGGAGGAAATAAAGGAAGTGGAGTGTGGCTAAAGACTACACTCAGGCACTGAATAGGCTAGGTATATAGGCTCCATTAGTCCACTGTACCACTAGATGGTATTAACTCTAGATCTGTATAGACCTAAACCTGCTTGTCTAATGAATGCCAGTACAATCAATACACTACAGAATCTAGTTATATGAATACAGACAGTATCCTTAGTCTTTTCCCGATAAAATCAATCATATACAATTAACCCCCCCCCACCATGCTCTGTGATGCCTTTTCTTTCCTTTTTTTTTACAAATCAATGAGCCAAGTTCTGATTAATGTCAACAGGGATCCATCAATCCCATACTATTTATAGCCTTAGTGCTGACCCCATTTTATTCGGTCGTGATTCAGTTCAAGGTTTTATTTGTCATGATTCAGTTCAAAAGGCAAACACGATTATTTATATTATTCATACATGGTAGACTGCCAGGCTTTTGATCCCCCCAGCTTTCTTCACTGGACACTATTATACTCTTGCTTGTGTATAACTGAGACCACTTTGATAGCAAACTGCAATAATGGAGCTTCAATATGTTGAATCTCTGTGCTTTTACCAATGAAAAGGGGAGTTTAACTTGTCTATCTTTCCTTTCCTGGATTGAGGAATTGCTCTGACTCCAATTATGAGCAATTGTAGGTTGTCTGGAAATCAGTTCATGCTGAAGACAATGACTCTCGCCCACTTTCTCCCCATGAATCATATTTCCTTGTCACAATCAGACAAAATCCTGAAGAAGGCATCAGAGGAAAATGTAGAACTCAATCGATTTTCACTAGACCCTTGTGCAGTGATTCACTTAAAAACACTAATTAGGGAAGATAGATGAAGAAATGAAATAACTAAATGAATCTTATTTGCCGAACCATGTACTAATAACAAGAGTTTTTGTATTGATGTCAATGCTGGCTGTTGGTCTTGTATGCATCATCTGGTAAAACATATTTCTCACAACCACTTCCTTATCACTCAGGGTCCTTATCACTCAGGATCCTTATCACTCAGGGTCCTTATCACTCAGGGTCCTTATCACTCAGGGTCCTTATCACTCAGGGTCCTTATCACTCAGGGTCCTTATCACTCAGGGTCCTTATCACTCAGGGTCCTTATCACTCAGGGTCCTTATCACTCAGGGTCCTTATCACTCAGGGGTGTCAGAACTGCCTTACATGAGGTGCATATAAAGCCTGAGGTCCTGGGTGTTTCGATTGATGGATGCCCTTTCCTAGGACCGTCCCATCTGGTGGCATTTGAAGTCGCTGTATCCAAGTATCATATCTCAGAGCAGGGAAAAGATTATAGATTAAGGGATGATTTAGCATAAAGTCAATTCCTAAATCCAGAGAGCATAAGGGGGGGTATCATGCTAAGTTATTTTGAACCAGATTTTAATCAAGTTTATCAGGCACCAAATTAGATGTTTGGTGCTCTGAGAACCTTGTAACTTACTCTACCTTCACATAAATGCACCCATAACTGATAACTGGGACAGTCAATATTCACCACTTCTAGTGGGAACTGGATTAGACAGACCCCTTTCATATGCCTCTCCTTTATTGGATGTAGATGGAAAATGTCTCGGAAGACACCAATCGAATTTACATCTCTCTATATTACTTTGTTGTACACTTTTCGGGCCCACTTTTCTCTCTACGATTAGCACTTTGAGATTCTATTGTTCCGCAAATAAGTTTGCTACCTGCTACAGGACATGCCACTATGTTACAGCCCTTCATGGTTTTAACAGTTCTGACATTTTTGTTATGCTAGCCTGGTAATAATCATTTTAAAAACAGCAATTTATTTGGCATGTTTTTTTTTCTCCATAAAAAGCTCTTTGGCAGATAAGATTGAAATCATAAATTTTAAAGAAATCAGAAGGTATGAATGGACAGGAATCTTTATGAATAGATTCCAAAATCTCATTCCTAAAACATATTGAGGAGATCTATAGACATTCAGGAACTAGCTGCCTCTGACTATCATCACCCCAGTCACTGAGTGAGGAAATATTAGATATAGACAGGTAACATGTCAGGGGCTGGAAAGCCAACAGTGGACAGGAGAAAAACGTTGGCCACATCTCCACCAATTAAACTGTATTTAGAGGAGCCTGAGCCACTGTTGGACAACTCCCCACTGTTGGACAATGGGGGGCCTGGGCCACTGTTGGACAACTCCCCACTGTTGGAGACTGGCCCTTAGTGAGTGTTCTTGTCTGCTGGTTGCCATAGTGATGGCTGATAAGAGATTAGTGCAGGTGTTGGACCATCCTCCAACAGTGGGAGTAATGCAGCTGGGAAAGTTAGGGAGGGGGTATGGAGCCAACAGAAAATGCATGATTTGAAATCTTTTTGATACAGTAAATGCAGCATATCTCATCATACACGGCTTTGTTTTGAGTGTGTTCATATTTATACCTGGGTACTTATAGGGTCTACCGCTATACAGGTTCATTATTTGCACAAATCATTATTGCCTTGCACAAATTGACTTTTCTACTGTTAACCGTAAAGCATATGAAATTCAACCTGGGGTGTTGGGGGATGGATCAACGTTTTCCCCTCCACCTACGTAGGAGGGTTGCCAATGTTTTCCAAGCCTGTTAGAATGGAAGTTCATGTCAGTATCAATTAAACTGATGTCTGCAAAATTATCTTCTTAGTATTAAATGGTTTTATTATCAGTAAAAGTCATCCCCCACACGGTGCAATTATTTCACCGAACAGAACGCCTACACATGAACTTACTTTGAAATGCAACTTTCACAGAAATAAGTCAGCAATCATCCTCCATTGATTAATTTGGATACAACACCCACTTGAAAGTTTTGAAGGTTTTGAGATAACTCAGCATCATGCACATGAATAAAAAATTAATACAAATACAACGTTCCCACAGTGCATGGCCAAAAAACATCATTTCGAAAAGATGAGCAATTGGACACTTAGACTGTCCATTTGAAACAATGATCCCAATACCTAGTCCCAATGTGTATTGTTTGATGTATCTTCTTACATTGGACCTCCCCTCATTAAAGTGTCTATATCCAAACTCATCATATCTCACAGCATTGTCCTGCAAATAACTTCTCCCTACAACTATCCCCAATTGCTTCTGCCAAGTACTTGCTATTTTGAGCATGATTACTGTAAGCTCAATTCAGTACCCTGATTTGGGTGGATGAAAAATGGGAAGGATTCATTTTTTTTCCTTTTGATATGCAGGTCATTACAAGAAGGAAGTTATTCTTTCCATTCTGTTCTCAGGTTTTGTTGCTTTCCAATTATGTTTTGTAATCCCCCATAAAATTAAATATCACTGGAGAGGGAGAGCCAATCTTTTGCTAATTAGTGGTGATGTAATCTCTACTCTATTCATCCTTTGAGCACCAAAAAAACATAATGAATGAGTGCATCATGCCTGTTTGTCCAAATGGGGCACTGGCAAATCTGCTCTCCATAACTTAAGTGGGTGTTGTGTTGGACAGGGTGTCCAAATAAGAGACTGAATCCCTAATCCCTTCTCCATATTCATATCATATCTCAATTAAGATAGTTCCCTCTGAGTTGTATACTTTAGACAGATACACCTTTAGGAAATGACACCATCCTCTAATGGAGGCAAAGTAATAGCAGAGACATAGCCTCCAGGAGGGATTTTCTTAAGATGGTACGGCCAGCGCTATTCGGACGAGGGTCTCCTCTGAATAACAGTGTTATTTTGACGGGATTTTCTGAGAAACAGGACATAGGTAACAGGACATGGGAATCGGGACTTTTAAGGCGTCTCTAAGACACAAGACAAGATTATTCCACACAAGAAAACCTATTAAACGGGACATATCTAAGACACAAGACAAAGTTTCCCAGATTACCTTGGTCCCGTTTCCCAGATTACCTTGGTCCCGTTTCCCAAATTATTTTGATCCAAGAACTATGTCTTGCTTCTTAGATCCCGTGTCTAATATCTCATCCGAATAAGGACCTTATCTGAACGAGATCCTCGTCCGAATATCACCGGCCAGATGGTACGATTAGACAACTACTATGATGTGAAACCCTCAATATCGTAGGTGACACACTACGACTACTCTGTACGATCAGCACTTAAGGCAGTAATCACATAGAGTTTGGTAGGGCAGTCGTACCGGAGCAATCCTTTGTGACCACAAGACACAGGGCAGTAATGGTTATAAAGTAAGATGATTCCACTACGACTTGAATTGGGGCTAGTCGTACCATCTTGAGAAATGCCTTCCAGGTGATGTACACTAGGATTATATGTAGCATCTGCTTGGTCATATCTACATACCCAAGGTCTATACCTGCCAGCTTTTGCTACCTGTATAATATTTTTGCATTCACCTCCAATAAACCCCATCCATCAGCCTCAGGATACTCAATCTCCAAGCATATCAAGAGTTGCAGGTCAGATCCAGTCAACAACACATCAAAGAGCTACATGAGATGAGGAATAACCTTTCTTGAGGATATTACAACACCTTGTAGCTCAGCCACATCCTTGAAGCTCTTTCCACCTATCGTCAACACTGCATTGAATATTTGGCTGTATACTGATATAATAAAACCTAACCTATGACCTATAATCTTTGTGTCATTTATATTTTGTGTTATCTGACTATTCCACCTGTTTTAGGAATTTCTCCTTGAAGATAATACATGATACATGTCAAAAGGAATTCAGGTGATGATATACATAGATTTTAGATTACATTTTTTGTTCAGAGATTAGTTGATACTGATTCACTATTCATGATTTACAAAGAAACCAATGAACCAAGGAACCCATTAGCTTCACAGAAGTGACAAACAGTGAATTGGCAGATAGCAGAATATATAACAAAGCACTCAGCTGAAGCTGTTTATGTAACCAGCCTATGTTACCTCCCTATAGCATGAAAACTGGGATGACTGGGTGCATATATACAGGATGGGGGAGGGGTCATGATTGCAATCCACACACTAAAACTGCATGAGGTATTTACTCTGTGGCCTTACCTCAATACAAGCTAGACGGGTTGGTTAGCAGCTGTACATGAGGAACCTACAATCATTGGACCTATGTGACATGGCTGGTGTCTGTGGGGTCCATGACCGATTCATTACAGTAATTTGGGCCCTAGAGGGGCTGGCTGGGTACCAGTGTCTGTGAATGTGAAGGTCTCTATTCTGGCAGAAAATCGGTATTTCTAAAGGCGTGTGGAGGGAATTGATAGATGTATGTCAGCCATGCAGTGCTTAGGGACATCCTGGGGTTGTTGGATGTGGAATAAAAGGAAGTGGGGAATGGCCAAGGACCCTCAGCAGGCACTGAAAATATATTAAGTTCTGTAGGCAAGCAAAATAAGTCCTCTATAAGATCTATATGTATAGATGTGAACATGCATGTCTCCAAATCTCATTTTCACATTTTAAACACATGATATTAAGCATCATGCCCTTAGGGCTTTGTAATACAGGAAGGCAGTCTCTCATGGGTATGCTGCAACTGGCAGTGTCACCAGTGAAGAGTGTGTAAGGAAGAAGCTTTAGGGGTTATGATCAAAATGAGAGGGTGGTTTCGGCTTAGGAAACGACAAAATGCTTTTACTATTAATGAGTCCATCTCCTGAATTCCTTCCAGATCACTTAGGATGAACACTTCTTTCACTTCTTTTTCTCCAACCCCTGATAGCTGTGTCCAGCTGTGTCTCATACAATGTACCCTCAGGATCGATAGCCCTCTTAACCCATTAAAAAGCAAGGGTCTTTCTAAAGGCTACTGGAGGGCTTTGATGGACCTACAGAAGCCTTACAATTCTTAGGGAGCACCTGGGATTGTTACAGGAGGAACGTAAGGGAGTGGAGTACAGGTTAAGTGCCCTAGTCAGGCACTGAATGTAAGGAAGTAGAGTATGGCTTAAGACCCTCGTCAGTCACTGAATAAACCGTCTCTGTAGGGAAGCTCTCTATTACAGTAGACAGTATTGAATCTAGATCTGGAGGCCATTTCTTAAGGCAGTACGACTGCACACAGCCACTACGATTTGAAACCCTGTTACTTAATATCAGCAATTGCAGGTAGTGTCCTAAGACTGCTCTGTACGATCAGCACTTATGTAGTAATTATATAGCTTTTAGTAGGACAGTCGTAGTGCTGCAGGCAATACATGACCAACATTATTTGGCTGCAATGCCAATAAATAAAGGGTCCTCACTACGACTTGAAGAGGAGCAGTCGTAGTGTGTTAAGAAATGGCCTCCTGTATACATAGAGATAGACATGTACGTCATTAACAACCCCACTTAGGTTTAACTGGTTTTACCCCAACACAAGGCAATATGGCCTGGTACAATACACCTTTTACTTCTTCTTTTGTAGCACCTACCAGGATCTACACTTATATTTTAATACCAATATAATCATTGACAAATAGAAATCTTAATAGTTTTAGGACATTGAACCCCAAGAAAGCTAAATCGCTAATTCTACTGAGCAAATGAAAACAAAGTTCAGTAAAAAAACGTAGGCTAAATACATGAATAGCTGTCTTCTAAGATGTGAATTTAACTTGGATCCTGATTTAATGATAGAACCTACCTCATGGATTTTGTTTGCCTCAGTGCACACCAAGCATTGATTGTCAAGGCTGATCATGGTAAATATGCCTCTCTGATTGTCCCTGTGTCAGAGTACCACTCCATGAACATGGAGAGGGAGTTTTTATCCATTTAAAAAGTGCTGTTTGAATGCATCAAGCTTTGAGGGTGTCACGCTGTATAGGTGCAGCCCTGGTGAGCTACCTACCAGGAGAACCATTCATGCATCCTACTACACTATGGGTTAATATTCACCCCTCAAACTGTTGGCATGATGCACAGATGCAGAGAGATTTCATTGTTGCATCGTGATGACCTGTGGCCGTGATGCGCTGATAAGTCAGTGCCTGTTAAAATGCGGAGTCTCTCCAGGGCGGCATTGATGCATCATGATGAGCAATGTCGTTCAGTTCAATTATAGAGACACAGCTTCAATCCATCACAAAATGGAGAAAGCCAGACATGAATATTTGCATTATTCATACTTGGTAGACCGCCAGACTATTGATAGGTTGATACCCCCGCTACCTCTTTTACTAGACAGTACAGCTCTTACCATTATATTTGATATTCAATATCATTCCTGGAGTCAATTTAATATTGATTATTGGTGCACTGTAAGTCATACTGAATACATGCTCTGATATGTTAAAAGTAAACATTATCAATTAGATAGGAAGATGAGTTATTTAGTTTTTGGTATTTTAAAGTCTACCTGTACTGCTATAGTAATATCTGTGATTAGAATCATGATGGTGGAGGAAGATCAAAGACTGAACCTTCCACTGCCAGGAAGAGAGTATTATAGAACTACATTCAGATATTATAGACAGGAGGTAACTAGATATATCCCATACTATATATTATACACATTTTATATAATGTAGAATGAAAAGAAATAGAATCATCAGGTATGTTCTCTATGTGTACCTGTGAAGGATATGTTACGTAAATAGAGAGGTGTATACCTAGGGCCAGGGGAATTATTTTCTGCAGAAAAAGATCCTTCCCTTACTGGATAGAAGTCCTTGGAATGCCAGATTATCTGCATACCTTCTCCACAGTGTGCAAGACATTTATCTCACATACTGCCTCATCCGGGGCTGACAGCAGCACAATACGACTCCCTGTAATGTTTGCTAAAAAGCCGAACTCTTCTTTTGTATGGTTAAGAATGTCCAGTAATACCAATGTTAGCTCACCAGCTGTCTACCAGTAGGCTGAGTGATGAGCATTGGTTGAGGAGCTCTTTTTAAGTCTTGTCAGTTCATCTCCAGAAGTCCCTTGCATATAGTCTGGGCCTCTGCACATCAAATCCCTAGCCATAGAGTCTATAATTGGCTCAGATGCTCAAAGCCTTGTGCCAACCCAAGCAAAGGAAATCCATATATTGAGAGGTGTGAGGAGAATCTGACAGCTTGGCCATGTGAGTGCTGGAATTCGTTTTACAGATTGTAGGCAGAAACACACAAAAGTGTTAGGTGGGTGTCAATATTGTACTTCCTTTACATCAGTCCTTGAGAGGACCTGAACCCTTATGGACGAAACACACTACAGCTTACAATATTGGAAATAATAAGGATTTAGATGGGAGAACAGAATTGGTAGGTCTGCTGTCACTCTGCAAATAAAGCATGGCAATATCTTTGGTTCTGATACTTCTCCTGATCTGAGGAAAATTTGTTTTTAAAATATTTATGCAAGGATGAGCCCCTGGTGTGCCTTATAGGATGAGAAAAAGGTTAGGATAAAATCTTCCCTAAGTTTCCCATGAATTAAAAAGTAGTTTTAGCCTGAGATTTTCGAATTTCGAAAATCCATTGATTAGAAGTGAAGTTATTCAACTTCTATTTTTTTAATAAAAGATCCCCAAAGTCTCGGTGCACCTTATACTCAGGGTGCGCCTTATATCGGGGGGGGGGTGCCTTATATGTGTTATGGTACTTTCAGTGTAAAGGGTGAGGTTTAAGTGTGGGACTGATTGAATGTTTTGGTTTGGATATGTGGGCGGCTGTGATATCAACTCTTTTCTTCTCATTTCAACTCATTTCTTTTCTTTTTCCTTCATACAATAAAGAGTCAATTGAAGTAAAGACACTCTGGCATCATCAGGTATGTTCAAGGGGGACAAGTCCATCATCTTCTTCTCTGTACATGTTTTGTCATGGTAAAATTATACTTTTAGCTGTTTGCTTTCAGCATTGCATTTCTGAAATGATCCACTTCATGTGCTTGATTTCCATTTGGTACCAATTTCAGATTTTATCTGATGCAATAACAAATAGGTATAGTTCCATGACCCAATTCTCAGTACATGACAGCCCTTTTAAGGGGTCAAATGTTGAGTTTATGTACTCAGCTCATGGAATAAGAAACTGGAGCTGTATCATAACCAGCGTTAGGCCAGAAAGGTACTTGGTTATCTATTAAACTAAAGATATGCTCCATTCCAGACATGCTCCATTCCAGACAATATGAAATAACTAGAGCTACCCACAATAAATATATTTCAATAGACATGAAAGAATTGGAACATTTGTATCTATTGGCACTCAATTTACAGAAATGTAACAATATTGCCCACTTTGACCTTCTAGTACTGTTGCAATGTGAATCTAGATTCCCCACTTCTCTGGAACCAGTTTATAAATGCTGTGGACTCTCCATGTTAACCCATTATAGGCCGCTGATGCCTGTTATGGTGTTTGCATGCTTTGATCTTTTGAGTTTCACCTTTCCATTTCTTTATGTTTTGTCTTACATGTATTCCTATTGTGGTTTTCGTCTATTTTGACCTTTTGCCTTTTCATGTTTCTATGCTTCGTTATGTTTTACTGTTATGATGTTGGCCTGTTTTGACCGTTTGGTTTTCGCCTTTTCATGTTATGATGTTTTTATGTTTCATCTTTTCCTGTTTCTTCCTTGTTATTCCATTGTATTCATTTGCTTCCGGAAGGTATAATGATATAAGGATACTAATTTCAATATTCAATAATTCATCATTTAGAATAAAACCTGATACTTGGATAATCATTTTGGGAAGATAATCATTTTCTTTTTCTCGGTGCTACTAAATGATTGTCTATAGATTGGTCCAAACTATAATTACACTCCCCACTCTGCAGCTGTGACCCGATTGTTTGGCCGTCTCCTTCACTTTCACATTCAATCTCTACCCACAGATAATGTGTACAGAAGGCCGTTTGTTCTCTCTAACTGTCGACAAATAGAGGGTAGGTAATATTGAAGAGATTTGTAGCAATCAGGCCAAAACTGGAATCTTGTTGGGAGGAACACAGGTGGGTAAGAGACAGATGACAGATTTACCCATAGGGATGACAACAAATCACAGAGACAAATGAGAGTCAGAGTGAAGATGTCGCAGGAAACCCATGGTTAAGATTGATATACTAAGGACCACCAGACTTTGCTGGCATGATCCAGTAAGTGCTATACCATATATGGGACTGCAGCTGTAACTTAGGTCGTTGTTTTGGAGAATACCTTAACTCTTTAAGAGCCATCTTGTGCATTGACGTATCATGCCTATCAATAATCATGATACACGGATACAGCCCTAGGGTGCCCATTCACTCATGCACATTCATACATCATGGCCTGATTGCTACAAATCTCTTCATTATTACCCTGTAGCTTTCTACTCTTTCGATAGACAATGAATAACAACTAGTCAGGTTCCAGTTAAAACTTTATTGTCAATAACCCATAGGCATCAGCCGTTTTCGATGACAGTTCACAGGTAGTAGTGTTCTACCTACTAAGCAACTCTCGACACTAGACGACTAGCACAGCCTTCTAGTGTCTATATTCAACAAGTAACATATACCTTCTCTGCAGCAGCACAGAGAAGTATTATAACATGGTAGTCAGGCAGCCACCAACCATCACTCACGATGGTCCGTCACGACTGGACTGACCCTGAGGAAGGCCATAAAACGGCCTTATATACACCGAGGGCCATGTGACCTTGTGGTGACGTGGCACTGGACTCCAGCGCCCCCAGGCGTCGGGTAAGAGAGGTGTTCTCAATGTCGCCCACGAGGACAATGAAGGAACCTCGAGGACGACTCGCGACCACTACACCCCTATTGTGTTTGGTCTTTACACCAACTCCTCTCCTTTCTCCTCCCAATCAGTTTGGTCTCTGTCTGCAGCTCTTCTCCTGGTTTGTGTTTCAATCCAGCTTCATTCTCTGACCTGGGAAACCACTGGAAATAGTCATGTAATCTTCATCTAGATATAGGTTTTTTTGTGAGATGGTGAAGGCAAAGGGCCCAAATTACCAAGTGGAGCTAAGAGGGAAGCATTATCAGATAAACTACCATCAGTAAAAGTATATATAAGAGTCAGTGTAATTTCTCCCTGGATCCTTTACACTTATGGCAGTTCATTGTGTTTGAATGTACCGACTGATCCTAAGTCATTGAAAAGCAATAACAGTAGTGGGCCTCCACAGTAGAAATCTATCATCTGTTCTGTAGACGATATCTTAGTTGGCAGAGATCAGAGTGCAGCATCATTGTTAGCTTTAATGCTACATCAGACAACATGGCTGACGATATCACTTTAGAGCAAGCTTTAGCAGGGCTTAAGATAGCTAATGACAAGTTGCATTTAATCAAAGTTGTATTAATCAACATAAAATTGACACTGAGGAAGAAATGAACACTTTGCATCATGAGGTAAAAAGACCTACCCCGCAAAAACCAGATACTGGGGGTGAGGGTGATGTAGATCCTCAAATGGTGCCCAGAATTGATGAGCTACGAGAATTAGACAAGCTTAGGAGTGAGTGGCGCAGTGCAAATGATTTGAACACTATACTAACAAACTCATCATCAAATGGCCAGTAAAATTGGGAAAGGCAAAAAACTTCGTTGTAAATGAATTTTGTTGTATCCAAACAATTTAGACATCCTTGATATTGCTATCTACCCCTCCCTTTGTCCTGTCTTTCTTCAAATCTACACTACTCAACCCACACAGAGGGGGAATGAGGAAGCCCCATCACACACCCTAACCCCCCCCCCCTTGACTTTCCTTACTCGTCCTGTCGCCTATAGTTCAATGGAGACAGATGAAGATGCCCTATCACACACTCTAACACCCCTCACAGTACCAAACAAAGGCCATATCTCTTCCTTTGAGATCATTGAAAGGCCAACTAAAATACTGCACAAGCCCAAAAAAATCGTTTTCGGGCCATATTATATTCGTTGTAAAGAGACTTCTTCACTATAGAAATGTATGGGGTTGAATTGGGGAAATAGAATTTCTTTGTTATAAATGAAAATTCGTTGTAACAGGATTCATTGTAAATTCACGCCTAAATTCTTATGACAGATCCAAATCACCTAGCAACAGTAATTATGATAAGAGGGGCGACCTGCGCTCTATGTCCAACAGGAAAAGAGATAATTTAAAGTCTATTGGTAAATGCAGGCCCTCTAGACTAAATTCTATTAATACCGGAAATGAGATCAATAATAGTGTAAATTGTACTTTTGAAAATGGAGCGTTAAATGTAAATATTTGTAAATATACCCTACCTGCACTTATTGATACAGGTGCATCAATTTCATGTATTTCCCAATCACTATATAGAGCTGTTTGTAAAGAGAAAAACTGTGAGACAGAGAAGTGTAGAGTTAGGATTTTCCTAGCAGATGGTACATTGCAAAGTGTGAGCATTAAGATCAGATTGCCAATAGTGATAAGTTCTATCACTTACAGGCATGTATGTGTAGATTTTCTAAGGAAAACTAGAGCTAACATTTTGTATGAAAATGTTGATACTAACATGCTAACAATTAGAGCTAAGTCTTGCATGTCAATCCCACCTAACAGTGAATGTTGTATTTCAGCAATAGTTCTGTCTAATAAGCCAATGCATAATGCAATTGGTGTGACAGAGAACTTACTAACATCAAAACCTGTCCCATATTGTGTGAAGAGAGGTATTGTTAATCCAAACAAGTCTTCAAATGGAATTTTATTGGTCCTTTTTAATACATCACATAGAGCATTTCAGATAAAAAAGGATTCAATTCTAGACCCATATTCTCTCAGAGTTGAAAAGGATTTCATGGGTCCAGATGATCTAGAAAAAGAGCCTGTACCGGCTTATGATGAAGGGGATTTCAAAATGAGGAAAATCTGACAGAGGATCAAAAATCCGAGATCAGAACATCATTAGAAAGGAATTCAGATTCTTTTATAAATAATTACAAGGGTTTGGGGCTAACAACTGAGTGCACTCACAGGACTGACTTGAAAAAGGAATATCAACCCATTAGTATCATGGCCTATAGTACTTTGCCAGGTAGAACTGAAATCATGAATAAATTGTTGGATAGTCAAGAGAAAGCAGGAGTCATTGAGAGATGTCCCATGCAGACTGAGTGGTGCAGCCCAGCATTCCTTGTAGAAAAAGGTAAAGGTATAAATGGTGTAATGGTTCCAGCTGCCTCCAACCATCATGACCCCAGTCACTGAGTGAAAGGTAGCCTTGGTGTGTGGTGGTGTATAACATTAGGCTGGACCAGTCCTCCCGTCACATGATAGGTTTATCTATAGCCATCACCACCCTAGTCAATGAGTGAGAAAAGAATGAGTAAGATTTTAAAGGGTAAATCCACTGCCGTCACCCTATTCAATCTTAGGGGTGTCACTCAAATGGCTCAGTGGATTGTCACTCAGGCCATCAGAGGGAGTGTCCACAGTGCTATTCAGAGTGAATGTCATCTCTCAAGTATTCCGAGAGAAAAGCGACAGGAAAATTGCTAGAGATATAGCCTACTTCTACAATTGCCATGTGGGAAGTTCATGTCTGTATCAATTAATTCACGCTTGACTACTTCGCTGTAGAGCCAACACTGAATTTATTTAGCCCTCCCACACAAAATGTAATCATCTAATGGCGACATTTGTCTGCAACTATTACTCTTTTTCTATTTCATGAGCACCCTAAGGCGCGCCTTATACGTGAGGATAAACCCCTGGTGTGCCTTAAAGGATGAGAAAAAAGGTTAGGGGAAAATTTTCCCAAAGTTTCCCATGAATTCAAAAGTAGTTTTAGCCTGAGATTTTCGAATTTCGAAAATCCATTGATTAGAAGTGAAGTTATTTAACTTTTAAATTTTTTAGAAGATCCCCAAAGTCTGGGTGCACCTTTTACTCAGGGTGCACCTTATATGGGGGGGGTGCCTTATATTCGGGTTATTACGGTAATTTCAGTGTAAAGGGTGAGCTTCATGTGTGGGACTGATTGAATGTTGGGAAAACATGGTTTGGATATGTGGGCAGCTGTCATATCAACAGTTTTCTTCTCATTTCAACTTATTCAACTCATTTCTTTTCTTTTTCCTTCATGCAATAAAGAGCCAATTGATTTAAAGTCAAAGTGCAAAGTCAAAGTGCAAAGTGAATGTATACTTATGTATCCCAAGAGAAAGGGGCATGGAAGTTACTGGAGATGTCTTCTGATATGCTTGAAATGTCCATAGCATGATCATAATACTTCATTCACTGAATAAGCCCAGTTCGGATTTCTGTCAAAAAGGATCCATCAATCACATTCAAAGCCATTTTACTGTGCTGTAGATTATATTCAGTTGCTATTCAGTTCAATCATAGGAAACACAGCTTCAATCCATCACTAGATGGAGAAACCAGATATTTACATTCTTCATACTTGATAGAATGTCAGGCCATTGATACCCCTGCTTCCCCAGCCTCTGTCACAAGACAGCCATGTTGAATACATGTTCTGGTCTTGGATTGCAATCCTTTTGAACATTCTGGAGATTTGAACATTTTCATCAACATAGGTATTTCAGGGTCAATCCAAAAAATTATTTTGATTTAACATTATCAATCTTATATGAAGATGAATTATCTAGTTTTGAAACTTTGGTATTTTAAGCTAGATAGATAGGCAAGGGAGGAGCCAGGGCTCTCACTATTAACCATACTATCCTTGGTGAGATTGGAGAAATGCAGGGGAAGGGCAAAGGTGTCACATAGGCAAAAGGAAGTCATAGTCAAGGTCTGCCCCAGGACAACTACGTCTTGTAAAATTGTGCCTTTGAAAAGGCTGTTGGAGGGAATTGATAGGCCTACAACAACCGTGCAGTGCCTAGGGACATCCTGGGCTTGCTAGATATGCAACGAAAGGAAGTGAAGAATGGTTAGGACCACAGTTAGGCACTGAATAACCTACCGCAAGTATAGACTGTGTAAGGAAGAAGTTTTAGCAGTGATGATCAAAATGCAAAAATAGTCTGGGTTAGAAGAGTATCGGAAAGAGGACCCAGGGCTCTCACTCTTAGTGTTAATAAGTCAATTTCCCAACCACTTAGGAACCACCTATTCACTTCTTGCTTCCCCAACCCCAAATAGCCCAGACCAGCTGTGTGTCCCATAATTTACCCTCAGGATCAGATATCCCTCTTAACCAATTAATTAGCTAATACACGAGGGTCTTTCTAATGGATACTGGAGGACATACAGGGAAAGCCAATTAGGACTTCTGCTTTAAACCTTTAAGGACCTCACTGAAGGCATTCAGGAATTATTGTACATAGGTCTGAAATAAAGGCTCTGCACTTATGAGTTGTTAGGTAGGCGTATTAGCACAAGGGAGTGGTCATTTTTTAACAACAGGAGGGGGTCGGTGAAATTCCGCACATGTATGCGGGGTGAAAAATTTTTCGTCCCCCCTCCAATGGGTCTGAAATTTTTCCTGTCCCCCTTTTATTCTATAGTCGCGCGCAGGCTTTTTCGCTGTCCCCCCAAAACCATCAACCCACCCCCCTGTTGTTAGAAAATGACATGTTATAATTCATCTCAGAGCCACTTTGTTGAGCTGTTTGTTATATTCAGTTCCAATTCAATTCGGTGAAAGAAAACAGCTTCAATCACTAGATGGAGAAAACCAGACATGAATATTTACATTATTCATACTTGGTGCAATGCCAGGCTATTGATAAATTGATACCCCTGCTTCTCTCACCTCAGTCATGAGACAGTCAGGTTGAATACATGCTCTGGTCCTGGGTTGCTTTCCTTTTGAACATTTTTGGAGATTTGGAAATTTGTATCAAAATAAAGGTATTTTAGGGTCAATCAAGAATATTATTTCTTCAATGTCTAGATGGTCAAGGAAAGAGTCAGGGTTTAGGTGGGAGAGGGAAGAAAACACAGGGCTCTCACTATCAACGAGTCAATTTCCCAAACTCCTTTACAACCACTTAGCCTGACCACGGTATTACTTCTTATTCTTCTTTCAAGTAGCCCTGCTCAACTGTGCCTTTACGTAGTTAATCCATGAGGGTCTTTCAAAAGGCTATTGGAGGAAATTGATGGACCAATGGCAGCTTTACAGTGTTTAGGGACCTGTTGCAGGGAGGGGGATGTGAGGGATAGGAGTCCTGCTAAAGACCCTAGTCAGGTACTGAACAGTCTTAGTAGAAAAGCAGAATCTAGTCTACTAGATGGTATTATCTCTAGATCTGTATAGACATAGAACCGTATACACCATTCACAAATCCACTTAGCCCTTCTCCTTTTATCTTGTAAACGCAGCTGATAAACCTTGTGATGTTATGGTGGTAGTTGTATACAACAGACATTCCTCAGAGGAGAATACTGAGAGTACATTAACTCAGAAGGTCAACCCCACCAATTAATACATCATATTGAATAAATGAGACCCTGTCGACTATTTCATCTCCCTAGATTATTGGGGAGCTTTTACAAAAACATTTACCCTCCTCCTATAAGGTGCACAAGGTGCCTGTTACTCCAATAGTTACTAGTGGTTATTATGTTTATTGTGTTTCTGCGAGTATGGAAAAACTGCAAGTAGGCTACTTGCCAATTTCCTTCCTTCATATTTGCAAATTGGGTTGCCATAATAGCAAGTGTGTACTTGCAGAAAATATGACTTGAAAATAAAACTAAGCCAGTCCTTTTGTACCCTTTGATATCAATAATATTACATTAATTGACAATTAAATAACATGTATACCCTGTTGTTATGAATATAAAACTAAATTAGGACAGCAACATTTTTTGTCCTAGAATCTTCTGCAAGTAGCTAGTACAAAACTTGCAAGTATGCTAAAAGTTGCTAGTATGGTACTAATTATAGCCAGATTAAAATAACCAACTCATACTACTACTTATATGAATGATCGACTTGCGTAAAAGCAACTTTGTACCCTACTCACATCTTTTGTGATTACCCCTATTATCACTCACAATACTCCATCTCTAATGTCATAGTTGCTTTAACATCACGTTTCTAATCAAAAGAAAATAATGCTGTTTTAGAGGAATATTCCTTTCACTCCTGACACACTCTCTCTAAACCATATCATCTCTTAAATTGTCCAACATATCTTTCAATGACTCTTTACCCTACAGAAAATACAAACAATCAGAGAGGTGACTAATGTCACTCTGTAAGTGTTATAAGCTGCATATAGCCACTGTTATTGGCCGGCAATGAGTATGTCCCCCACCCCTACACTCAGGGGTACAACTGGCGTTAATGACACCATACACTGTAATTTGGCCTGGGATTGGATGGGAGGGCAGTGAATCTACACTGACTGTGGACTATTAACACCAACAGTGATTTCTGATAAGAAAACCCATGGGGCTAGTTGTCTTTTTTGTCATTTCACCCTCTACTTTAAACCGACAAAAATGGTTGATGTCTGCTGTACTGTTTGGTTAACATAGAAAATTACATACATGAATCACATGAACATAATAGTACACTTTGTGGTGTGTGAGAGTTAGAAAGAACACACACATTTGAACAAAGCACTTTAGAAAGAGCCAATGAGAACTATTTACTGCTCCAGAGTTAGAGAAGACAAAGTAATATCAAGGACCCTATAATTATACCAATTTTGTTTATGTTATACACTACATGGTCCAAAGCAATGAATCATACCCCAAACCATCAGGTTTTGCCTAAACTCTTTTACAGCTTGTGTCATTAACATCCAACAGCCAAGGGTAAGAGCAGCAGGTTTCTCTGCTTTAAGGCCCGGTCACACTTGTCTTGAAAACAGGAACAAATTGTTGTGGCATATCAAAACAAACATTTTTGTCTTGGAATACATTTTTGTTTTGGCCCCTAGTCACAATTGTTTTGGAAAGCCAAGACAATTGTTTTGAGATTCCCATAATAATTATATTTTGCTTTTCAAGTTTGACCAGGCCTTTAGACTTACCTTTTCTTACCTTCTTGATGAGGTGCCTCTGAAGTTAATGCAAAGCAGCACAGGATGTAAGTAATTCTTTGTGGATAGGCTGCTCAGCTTCAGAAAGAAAGAACATTACGCATTCTCCTTCAGATAATTTCTCAGCCATTGATTGCAGATATGTGTGACATCCATGGATGAGGATTCATCATAGATGGTAGGCTGTGATAAACAATTCTCTTTGAAGATCAATATGTAATCAGATACATAGCTTGATAGATATTTCTGCACTGAGTAACCTCCACTTTCGGTGCCAAGAAACTTCACACAGGTGTCTTCATCGTATAAGAAGCCAATCTCCTACAGTCAAGGAGCACTATTCAGCTTAGTGACGTAGACGTAGGCTAGGTGAGATAGCAGGGTGTGGCACTAGACAGGGATCAGGAGAGTAGCAGATGGCAGGCAGCAATTAGCCATGGTAGGAAGAAGCCACATGGCGGCACTGATTGGGTTTGTTTGTGAGACCATGAGTCCATGACAATAATGGTAATGAAA
Source organism: Acholoe squamosa (assembly GCA_949317995.1). Lineage (NCBI taxonomy): Eukaryota > Metazoa > Annelida > Polychaeta > Phyllodocida > Polynoidae > Acholoe > Acholoe squamosa. The sequence continues at coordinate 4,415,196 of OX439040.1, forward strand.
GCCACCCACCACACCCTCTCCCTCCCATAGCTCAACCTTACCCCTTACTCTGGTTTCAACTACTGGTGCACCACATGATTTGTGTGACAAGTCTGCACCTTCTGGTGGCCTTAAATCATGTCCACCACATGCAGCTGTCCTGGGGCAGGCCTTTACTATGCTCTCTTTAAGTCCTTTTGTCACCTTTACCCTTGGACCTTGGGCTGCTTGTGTACTGAAGGAATGTTTTATTTTGATGAATTATCCCTTTTTGTACTTACTGTTCTTCAACGCCTTTACCATGTGTTTGCAAAGGAGTCTTACTGTTCTTACTTTCCCTATTTCTACCAAATAGTCTACTGTATGACCTTCTTACCTTTTCCTACCTCTTTAATTGTTTGTTTGTCTGACAAAATCAGGTTATACAGAAATGCTCCTGCACTACTCAATGATGACTGAGTATTCCCAATCATGATTTAACCTGGGTAATGTACAAAAATCAATCAACATGAGACATAGAGATAGTTATCTTTATTCTGATTCAAAAGATTACCTTACCAAACATCATGATAAACTTGCAAAGGTATTTTCCCAGAGTAAGGAACATTGCACAAATAACTGCTTAGTTGCCATGCTGGTGGAATTGGCAGGTCATTAATCCCACCATAGACAGGGTAAGGCGAGGTAGGTAGGCACTAGATGGGACTTGCTGGGTGCTAGTATATTTTGTAATCTATTAGCATATGCACATACCGCTGGACCCAAATGGGCCTGGAGTTCACTGGTAATTCTTCAGGGATCCAGTTCTTTCCTTGTAAAGGCAGAGAAGTCAAGCATTGTATACTTATTTTTGCAAACCTTTTATCTGTTCATTTATTGCCCTTTTATTTCTCAGTGCAATCATTACGACCCCATCAAGCATACAGTCAAACACATGTATTCTAGGGTGAGTTTCTGTATGGCAAGAGTGATATGTTGGTAGTAAAACAACTAGGCCATCTTGAATCTGCAAATCATGTTTTTATGTTTTGGGTATCCTCTCACCATCTCACAAGCTCATGTCCCTTTCAATTAAGCCAATTTGCAGTCTATAGTAATAAAGGGACATATATGTATTGAGGTAAAGTGATATATTTTATAGCTCCAACATATTATTATAACTACTCATTATCTAGAAATCAGTGTTTTATGTAGTTGGATATGTCTAGGAGGAAGCTGAGAAGCAGGTGCAAAGTCTGTGTAGGGACTTTCATTTTATATTAGTTTTGTTATTGCATCCATGATAGACCACCCTAATGTTGGTTGATGGAAAAAGTTGATGAGATCTCTAATGTTTCATTACAGACTCTGTGTTGTCATTGAGTCTGCTATATGTTGCTATATCATGACTAAGGCAAAAGCTAATCAGATAAAATTGATTTGTGTCTTGAATGCTTTGATATTTGAGAACTGATTTAATATGGCTGACATGCCACAGACCCTGCATGCAGGTCATGTCCTATGGAACATGATGAAGGCCTAGGTAATAGCCATCTTTCTATCAAACACCATTAAGTTTTAATGAAGGAAGAAATATTGTGTTCCATTGTAATAAAGAAATAACATGATGCATTATGACAACCCATTTCAGGCTCCACCTCTATTCAGCTGATCCTAGAGCACATTATTCTAATCCATAAAAGTGGATAACACAGTGTTGTTCCTATTTATTCCCTTGTAGTCATTTGCTGGCAGAAGGAAAAAGATTGAAGATATTGATTTCAGTATTCAATAATTCATTATTTAGAAGAAAACCTGATTTGGTGTTTGGGAAATCTTTCTCTCAGTGGTACTAAATGATTGTCTGTAAATTGGTCCAAACTGTAATTCCTTTCCCCACTCTGCAGCTGTGTCCTAATTGTCCGCCGTCTCCTTCACCTTCACCTTTACATTCTGTACCCATCAGTAGAGTAGGTTGTTTGTTCTGCCTCACTTCTCTCTAACTGCCAGCAAATAAAGGGAAGCTTTTAGTGCGTTCCACCATAACTTTGATATCTGCCTCCTTTGCTTTGTTTGAGGACTTCAGTTAAGTTGAATTTTACACCACTGCATCCATTAGATAAACATGAATTATCATGCTGGATTGTACAACCAATGAGTAAGCTGTATTTGAGCAGATTACAAATCATTCAAAGCAAAAAACTCTATGTTCAATAAGTCTTCTTCATAGCCTCTCTATTAAACAAAAGGATTCTGACACGATTGTACGCATGTATATTGAACAAGTAACCAATGGATAACTCATGACGAGTGTGGGTTAGTGAAGGATAATGACACGAGGCCGTAGGCTGAGTGTTATTAGCCTTTGCTAACCCACACGAGTCATGAGTTATCCATTGACTACTTATTTTATAGCACGAAACCAATAAATAATCAATATTATACCAATAAATTCAAGTTGAAAACAAAAATTATTCCCCCTCCCCGGGACTCGATGCCAGCCATTGTGTGTACACGATCGGTACATACACCTCCTCGCCCGGCAGCGGACAGCGACAGCCCCCGTCTCGGCTAGCCTTGGCAGCGGCACACGGTGAAAAATAGTGTACACACACCTCATCGCCCGGCAGTGGACAGCGACAGCGCACACGGTGAAAAAAGATGCTTCTCGCGGTTATGTTTGTGTATAATACACGGCTTGGCAGCTGCACACGGCGAAAAATAGTGTACATACACCTGCTCGCCCGGCAGCGGACAGCGACAGCGCACAAGGCGAAAAAAGATTTCAATGCGTCTCGCTGTTATGTTTGTGTAGAATACACCTCGTCACCCGGCAGCGGACAGCGACAGCGCACAAGGCAAAAAAAGATGCGCCCGGGCCGGGATTCGATCCGCGGACCTCTCACGACTGAGCGCAAGGCGCTAACCGCTAGGCCACCGCGTCTCCTCCTTCTGCACCCGGCATCGGACAGCGACAGCGCACACGGCGAAAAAAGACTTGTCTCGCTGTTATGTTTGTGTATAATACACCTCGTCACCCGGCAGCGGACAGCGACAGTGCACACGGCTTCATATCATAGCAAGACCTGGTTCGAACCGAGCGTATCTCGTCAGTCCCTGTGGCACACTGCATAGAGGGGTTGGACTAGGAATCTTAGGTTGCAGGTTCGAGCCCTACCATGGCAATGAAATAGTCTGTTGGTTTTAACATGTAACATATGACATGGGAGGACATGAGAGGCGTGTGGTTATCCTGGATGACCGCATGCCTTCCATGGATAACCGCACGCCTTCCAAAATTGATGTTACAGCCTATAGGGTGTGCAATATCGACAGATATGTGGCTGGGAATAGATACCAAAAAGCACTGTGTAACCCACAAATCGTGGTATAAGCTTTTATAATTGCTGGTATACGACTACTCTGATATATTGGTTCTTATGATGATATTCATGTCCTCAACAATCCTTGTAGGTGCTTAACTCTCTCACTGAGTACAACTAAAGGAACAATCTCATCGCAAGCAGCACCACACAAAGAACTGCCTACTTCCTGTGCTGGTAACTGGTGACTATAGGGGTAGGTCTTTACTCCCACTAGAGAAAAGCGTAGATAGACACCAGAATGGCCATTATGGGGGCTTGCTGGGTCCTGGTAAGTAAATGGTGTGGTGTCTCAATGTTAAATATGCACCAACTGCTGGATCTAAATGTACCTTCTGTTAGAGGAGACCTCAAATTGAGCTCAGTACCTCCACCAGTTACTTTGCCTATAGTGCGGACTTGAGCTTATCATACTTTTTCATTTCCTTTATAGAATGTATAAGAAAACATTAGTTAGGAAATTGGAAAAACTGTCCCCAAAGAGGTTATAAGATGATGGGAAAGATGCGACCAGAAGGAAGTGAGAGAGGAGGAGAGCAGGTAGCTGGTAATTATAAGCTGTGCAAAGACAAAGTACTCAGTGATTCCAGATGATTGTTTTAGGTTCTGAGACAAATCGCTGAACAATGATCTATAGTAATGTTTTCTCAAATCTTCATCCTTTCACCTGACAAGTCTGACTACTACAACTGCAGCCCCACATGATATGTAGGCTATGTCAGCACTGTCTTGTGGCCCTTAATCTTTCTGTCTGACACCTGGTTGCCCTGGGGCAGCCGCCTTCACTGTGTGAGTGAGTGAGTAATAGATGTTTAACGCCATTTCGACAGCTGAGGTCATATTCATGGCAAGAACTGCATTACACAATTTCACAGAGGAATGTGTCAGTGCCCGCGCATATGTGCACCACACACATCCTGAGGGGATAGGAAAGAGGAGAAATAGACCCTTTTAAGTGGGCTAGGGAAGCCCGCCTTCACTGTGTGTCCCATTTGTCTCTGTATTAAGTCGTCATCCCTGTGGGTAAATCTAACTCTCATCCATCTCCATTTTATTTCCCCTGTTCCTCTTAGCAAGTGTCCAGTATATGTTAAATTGCTACCAGTTGTCACTTTTCCGTGTATTTTTTAGTATCTACATTGACTCATCTCATTTCTTCCCCTACACTGTTTGGTCTTCATCACCAGCTCTTCTCTTGAATTTGTGTTTCATCCCAATTCTTTGATATGGGAAAATGCTAAAGAGACATAAATTTCATGCAGATGACCTCACTCCATCTCAGTAGGTGTCCTTTTTCAAACTGCTTTTTCTGTGAGAGAGTGCAGGCGGATGGTCCCAGGGTGTTATAACTCATAGAGCGATTGCTCCGATGATAAAGAGTTCTGGTTATTGCTTCTATCAATTACTTACAGATTAGCACCTTATAGAATAGCACCAGCCCCTGTTTACATCATGTTCACTTTCACACCAGATCGATAGACATTCCTACCTTCCCACATCCACATAGGGCTGTTTTAAACCAGATTAAATTGTAGGTACTTTTGGCCAATACTTGGGTGAGAGGTGGACACACATATGTCTGGCACAGGAAATGATCACGTTTCCTCCCAAGGGAGGCATCCATCTATACTCTGAAGTCTGCTGTCTACAATCATTTAACAGAAAGGGAATCCTATTGCAAATTTCTTTTGGTGGTTTGGAACTGACGTGTTTAATCATGATATAGTTTGCTGCCAACAAATACATACCAATACTAATTGATTATATGGGTCAGTGTCAGAATAAGTGTACAAAACCTAGAAAACCATGGTTTTTGGCCTTTATGCAGCCATAGAATAAATTATGCTTATCCAATCTTGTTTTCCATGGTCTCATCTTACAGAAGACATTCTAGCCTTTCAGAAAAATATCCATTTGTGTCTGTCGGGTAAAAGTTCTTTGATTTAAGGTGACCCAAAGTCCCAAAATCACTAAAATTCTGTTGTTTGCAGTTTATGTCATTTTGCACATGTCCTATTGTCCACTCAAAGACTAGAAACCCATCCAAAGTTGCCTGTGGTATTAGGCATATATTAGGCCTACACTATTTATGTCAGTTTAGGTGGATGTTGATTAAGAAATTTTTTACTATGGTCACTCATTTGTGAAATTTTACTCTTCGAGGCGTCTGTGACAATAACTCTTAGGTCAGAATAACTCTATCAATAATAGTGATATAATGTCTCTTTTAGATGTCACATAAAGAACTTATAAAGGGGTGAAGTTGGTATAAAGATTTTAGCCATCGGTCAAATGGTCCCTGATTTGTCGGTCAGAATGTCCATGTGGACTGGGTTTTCATCACAGACGCCTCAATTAGATGTTATAATGTTGCTAATTTATTTAAGTATCTATTTGTGTTTCTTACATGTCATATCAACCATCACAGCCAGCTTATCAATTCTGACAAGCATTGGTAGGCTGTGGGCCTCCAGTGTAGCATTTTGAGTACCATTTCTCATATAGGGGGTTTTCGTCACAGACGCCTCACGATATTGTTTGTTGCAAAGTCAGAATCATCTGCTGTTACCCAGTGGAAGTCAATTACTTGGGAGAGCCTTGTTTTTGTCAAATAAGTGTTACAACTGGTTGTTTATCAAAGATTTTCTGAAGATTCTCTACAGACTTTGACAAATTTTGCCATCAAAGTTTAGGAATCCGGTCAAATTTCTTTCGCAGTCCAAAGATTATATCCCCTAGTACTTGCTGATGTGGTTAGATTTGGTTAATTTGGTCTTATTTTGATGAAAACAGTATAGCTTGATTGAATCAGCAAGCCTCTTGGACTTGGAAGGTGGCTGCCATGTTGATTTTGGGCGATATTTGATACAGACTCATATTCTTGAGGCGTCTGTGACGAAAACTCCTGTTGAACAAAATTCTCTCTGGCGAGCACCATATGCTGCCCTAAGGTCAAAAATGGATTGAAATGTGCAGATATGATGTGCCCCAATTATTTTAGGGCATTTGCTACATGTTCTGTTGATTTTATTCAAGAGTTGGTGGGTCTAAAATTGTGTTTGACTTAAAATTGGCTCAAATTGATCCAGAAATTCCTACCTGTACATGAAATGAGGGTATTCAATTGACTTTCCTGTGGTTGATATGATGTTTTGTACTCCTCTTCATCAATTGTGTGTGTTATTATTAAAATCCCATTACTTTTTTGGCCACAACAACCACCACAGCGCAGAAATGAGTTTTCGTCACAGACGCCTCCGACAGAAATGAAATTCTGTTCTTGTAATCCTGCAAAGCATCATCTATACAATATTTATTCTTAGTAGACTATGATACATTATTATTCAATGTCCTGACCTAAAATAATTACATTTCCAGCATATTTATCTAAATTTATTGCATTTTTAGTTTTCATCACAGACGCCTCATTTCAACATTTTCCCCCAAAAGAAATATTTTCAGTCCATATAACCAACTAATACTTTACCACAAGATGCCCCTAGCCTAAGTCATTTTGGTACAGAGCAGCTTTGCAATTGCTGAAAAAAAACCTTTTGGGGGCCCCTTTACCTGTGTGAAATTTGGATTTTTCTCATTTTTTTCCACTTCAGCAGACATTCAACACTCAAGGGTACAAAATTGGTTTTAGTGAGGCCTCTACTGTTTTATTTTCCCCAAACTAGACATAATGAGGATTAGTTAGATCAATTCTGGAGCTAATCAGGGCATTATTTACAGAACTACAGTAAAGTTAGTGATTTGAAGATAAAATTGTCCAATTTTTTAATATTTTGATAATTATGTCCGGGTCTCACAAAAATCTTTTAAAGATACAGTTTTGCATTCTTGTATGCTTAATCCAGTTAGTAAAAGCTACTTGCAGCCCAAATTTCAAGTTGCTGTGATTGTCCTAACTTGTTTTAAAGCAATCCTAGAGTTTTCGTCACAGATGCCTCACAAAATTCGCTGATATCCAGTTGGCCATGAATAAAAACTGCAGTTCTTGGAGGAAGCCAGTCCACCAGGGGTTTTATTATGGCTAGGATGTTGCGTTATCAATATAATACACTTTTGTAATGTTATCTTGACTTTTATCTTTCTGTACTGTGTGCACCAGATATGTGCACTTTTTCTGACATTCACCCTTATATTACTCACATAAACCATTTTGAAAACTAACCTGCTGGTCATATACTATAATATAGCCATTACATATGACAACAATGTTTTGTTTTTTGATCACACAATCATTCCTGCCTCATCAAAGAATGAATTACAATAATGACAGGGCATTTGCAGAAAACTGAGAGCATCCTGCAGTTTCCTTATTGCATGAAATTTAATAGTCTTTATGACAACCGTAGCAACATTATGTACCTGGCATAAACAAGTATTCATCAGTCACAAAAGGCGGACTGCTTTTGCACGTAACATAACAGTTCAAATTACTGTCATTTAGCCACAGGGCTTTTGATCCCTCTCTGGATACTATAAACTTAGTTTCGCTCCTTTTGCAAATGCATTAGGGAGTGAAATGTGATGACATGGCCAATACAGTCTGGGAGAGGCATCTTCAGTGACTTTGATGGAATATAGAGGAATGTAAATTAGATGTGAGAAGCAGCTGGCCATAGAGCACCATTAGTGTCAATGAGTTCACCAGGGGGTGAGGGATGTAGTGCGGGTTTTGTTCAGTTAATTAGTACAAAAGTTATGATCAGTCTGTTGGCCATATTCACAAACTCTACCTGTGTTGCACCTTGTACACGAGGTATTCTGGTACATGGGTGTATCATAGGGTAGTCCCGGAGGCTGTTGCTCCTATAGGTGGAACTAATTCCATTTCCTCTATGTTTCTATATAGCATAACACACAAAAACAGCCCCCCGTAATGTTCGTTGGTAATATTTTCGACCATAGCAAGATTAAACACAATGTGTTAGAATATAGGATAGGCTTAACCCTGAAAATCTTAACTAAGGGAGCGATACATACAGCAAGTGCCATTCTACCCTATTTTGGGCCTCAAAACCTCCATTGGCCAGATGAACATTTGCAGACCTGATAAAATCCCCAAACCTTGGCATAATATAAAAACTCATCTACTGTTCCATTTAGGAACTATTTTGGGTCACTTGTGATTTTTTTCATAATTTTACCAATATTTCTTCCATATGATTTTTAAGCCAATCAGCACCCAGATCACCATCAGTGCAGGCCTGAATACCATATGACTCACGAGAGGGCAGCATTTACGTCCATGTAACCTATAGTAAAAGGAAGAGCTGGCTAAAAATGCCCTTGTTTGCAGTCCTTTCTTTTCATGTAGCTATAACTTGTCCCTTTTGTTGCTCACAAGTGGACATTCAAGTATGGTGCTAAAAAAGGGGGATTTGAGTAGATACCTAGTTAGGATAAGTCAGTTAGTATAATATACTATAGAGTGTGAGACATGAGTAGGTACCTGATAGTGCAGCTCTCTCTGTTTTAAACAAGGCTGGTGACTTTTCAGACTAATGTGGTGAGTGCAAGTTGAATAGTGAAGCAGAGCGTGACTTCTTTTGAAAAGAGGGTACCTACTGACAGCTCTTTTTACCATAGGAGCAACACATTCCTGGGGTAGTCCACATCCAACCCCCCACTGCTGAGCCCATCCATGCCTCCTTCAGCTCCTTACATACATACCTGCGCCCTAAGCTTATTATGATTGGGGAGGGAGGTGCTTGGTCCCTTGCCACGCATTATCACATATATCTATCCTTATGTAGTTTCACTAAGAAAATAGAAGAAGTAAACCCATATATTTGGAAAATGTCTTGGAAGTAATGTATTTTATGCTATATAAACTTAGGACCACCTGCAGCGTTCCTGTCTGCATGAATTAATCTTATGTAAGCCAAACTACTTTCCCTTTTTCAGCAAAAGCCATCCCATGAAAGATGCACTCATCTGATAGCGACATTTGGATTTAACTATGAGTCTTTCATTATTTCATTGAACAGTACACCTACACATGAATTTGCTTCAAATGCCACCTTCACAACAGGAACAAGACAGCAGTCATCCACTGTTAATTTTTTTGGTTATAACACTCATCAGAAGGTTTTAAAATAACTCAGCATCATAAACACAAATAAGAAATTAACCCAAGGACAAAAAAATGTCAAAGAGTCCCTGACAAAAACAAAAAACTGGATAAGATTATTTGCATACCAGAGCTATCCTTTAGTATTTCTATCATAATAATTACCCTGCCTAGACCTAGTCCATAAGTGTATTGATAAATGTGTCCCCTTCTATGGCATTTTCCCTTATGGTAGCCGTTAAGTGGCTGTATCCAAACAACTGTCATGTCTCACGGCATTCTGCTACCAAATAACAGACTCAGATTTCTCCCTACCACTATCCCCAATTTCTTCTACCGTGTACTTTTGTTGCTATTTTGAGCATGTTTACTGTAAGCTCGATTCAGAAGATGTATGAATGAAAAATGGGAAGGATGCCTTTTTCCCCCGTATTATAAAACATTTTCATTACAAGAAGGAAGTTATTGTGTTCATTCTTCAGAAGGTTTTGTTGCTTTCCAATCATGTTTGTTTTTGTCGACTGCAAAAATGAAATATTACTTGAGCTGGAAAACATATCTTTTGCTAAACAGTGATGACTTTATTGATGTAATGTCTACTCTATTAATCCTTTGAGCACCAAAAATAGATAGGTGCATCATGCCTGTTTGTCAGCATAATTCAACAATGAAGCGCTGGCAAGTCTGCTCCCCAGCACGTTAGTGGGTGTTGTGAAATAAATGAGAATGAATCCCTTATCTCTTATTTTAGCTAGTTACTTCTGGGTTATATACTTGTGACAGATACACCTTTGGAAAATGACACCATCTTCTAATGGAGGCACAGTGCACAGTAATAGCAGAGACATAGCCTCCAGTTGTTATACAATAGGATTATATATATAGCATCTACTTGGTGATACTTCCTTATTACTGCCCACGTCTATCTACCCATGGTCTACACCTGGCACCTTCTGACCACCGCTGTAACGCTTCTCACCTCCGATGGTCCCTATCCGTCAGCCTCAGGTTACTTCACCCACAGTTCTTGAGAAGTATATAAATAATAGGACGTGGGAGGTGCCCACTGGTCAATAACACATCAAAAGTCTATGTAATAGGAGGAATAACATTATTAAAGCTTATCACCACACCTTGTTACTCACCTTCAGTGTCCTTTATCTACCTCTATTTTATTGAATGGTGTGTAGTGTATTGATACCATTAAAACCTCACCTAACACCCAAAGACTTTTGTCATTTATCGTTCATATAGTCTGACTATTCCACCTGTTTTAAGAATTTATCCTTGAAGATTATAGTGATACATGATACATGTCAATCGGACAAGGACTTTTGATGATAACAGTTACATCTGTCTAATATAGCTTTTAAAATATTTTTCTTCTTCAGAGGTGTGTTTTTATCAATATTGATAAAAGTATTTTTATAACTGTTAAGGCTTTAGGTCTTTTATGTAGACTAAGTGGAGCATTTCGATGATTTACAGCTCACAAGGATGCCCTAACTTAAGGAATTGGCAGATAGGGGATAATAACAAAGTACACAGCTAAAGGTATTTTACCAGCCTGCCTTACCTGTAGCATGAAACCTGGGATGACTAAGTACATATAGGTAGGATGGAGGAGTTGTGATCAGTGAGATCCCCACACTAAAACTGCATGCAGTATTTACTCTGTTAATTGTGTTTATATCCTACAGGCCTCATTACATGCACCACACAGGACAAGAAATAAACTACACCCAATGGTGTTCTTTAGCCTTACCTCAATACAAGCTAGATGGGTTGGTTATCACCTTTACATGAGAAACCTGCAATCAATGGACCTATGTGACATCGCTGGTGTCTGTGGGGCGATGGCTGGGTAACAGTGATTGTGCATAGGGAGGTCTCTATACCACCAACTACTGGCATGATATGGGTCTTCCTAAATGCTGGGGGAGCAAATTGATGGACTTATGGCATCCTTACAGTGATAAAGGACATCCTGTGCTTGCTGGACAAGGAATGAAAGGGTGTGGAAAATGGCACTGAATAAGTTCTGTAGGCAAGCACAATACGTCCTCTACTAATTCTAGATCTGTGTAGACGCAAACCTGTATGTCTGCAAATATATTTAGAAACATTTTAAAAGTCATATGATATTATGGTAAGGTTAATGTTTATTAATTATCATAGTGGACCAATGTAGTTTCGGTGAGTATGGTCATAGATGTAGACAAAATAAACATTTTGAAGGACTAAGTTGCCTGTATACTATTACATTGATTTTAAATGATTCTTTGTAAAGTTCTCCGACATTCAGATGCAGAGGAAATGACTACATTTATCCAAGACTGAAATACATCATCAACAAAATAAGATTTGCATCACATTTACATCCCCCTCTAATGATCAAATTTATCATCTATCTCACTGGGACAACTTCTTACACTTATGTGGATTCTGATTGCTCCAATTCATGCCAAACTTTCAGGGTGTTAGCTGATCATGAACTGAAACCCTGATTTTGAAATGACACTCAAAGAACATGGTGAGATACCCTTTAAGGACCAATATCGCATTCTGGCATCAAGCCTTGGGGCATTGTGGTGTATGGACTGGAGGATGAACTGGCAGTATCACCAGTAAAGAGAGTCTAAGGAAAAAGCATTTGTGGTGCTGGTCAAAATAAGCAGATAGTCTGGGTTAGGAGAGTACTGGGAAGAAGATGCAGGGCTTTTACTATCAATGATTTACTATCAACTGACTATCAGTGAGTTGATTTCCCTTACTCCTTTCAAACCACCTAACCCGACCACTCTTTTCAATTTCTTTCTTCAACCCCTGATAGCCCTGTCCAGCTGTGTCTCACACGATCTACCCTCAGGATCAGATATCCATCTTAACCATTAAAAAGCTAATCCACGGGGGTCTTTCTACAGGCGACAGGAGGAAATTGATGTGCTTAAATTGGTCTCATAGTGCTTAGGGACCACCAAGGTGGTCAGAAGTGGAATAAAAGGAAGTGGAGTACACTTAACGACCCTAGAGATTCACTTGAGAATCTGGCTGAGGAGGAAAGCACAATCAGTCATCTACTCCACTAGAGTGCATTAACTCTAGTCAAGTTAACGGGGAATTATGACTGGTTAAAGATGCCAAATCGAGCCTATAATTCTGCCATAGTTTAAATAGGGTCCAAATTTGTGATCAAGCACAATTTTGAGGCTGTCTGTCAAACATCCGGTGGCCCTTTAGAAAAAACTAAATCTAAACATGTTTTTGACCATTTTTAACCAGAGAACACATGCAAACCATTCTTTTTTATGTGCTATGTCATCTTCATATAATACATTAAAAATATAAATCCAATAGAGCTCTTCAAACCCTTTAAAATGGTACCTTGGTTGTACTGATACTCCTATGAATAGCTTCAAAATCAATTAGGAGAGACAAGTGAGGTTACAGCTGTGGCTGATCACAACTTTCACACCTGCACTAGCAGACCCGCATACAGCAGATAGGTAAGTGCCTACATATGGTCATCAGGGTGGATAAATACAGCATAATGCAGCCCCTGGACTATTTTAGCTGCTCTGCTACCATCCAAAACAACTAATTCTGCTGAGACTCTGACTATAGAGCTACATTCAGATGTTATATACAGGGGATAGCTAGATGTGTTACAGCAACAAAAATGTATCTCTTACATAAAAGAATATGCAAGACATTCAAATCTCCTCCTAATGATCAAATCATCTACCTCGCTTGAACACCTCCTCACATAATTATATGGATTCTGTTTGCTTCAGTACACACCAAGTTTTGAAGCTGATCATGGACTGGAAGGCTGAGTTTCATATTTGATGTTTAAGTATGCCATTGGTGCACCATGACCCATTAATACCTAAAGGGACAAGAGCCACATTGCATTATATATCAAATATAATAGATGCAGTGCGATGAGTGACTCACCAGTACTAGATTCATGAATAATGCCAGATGTATGGTGATGAAAAAAAAGAGGCTGCTGACTTATTTAAGAGAACAGCTTAAATAAGAAAGAGGTGGTTTGAATCCGTGGGTGGCGGGGGTATTGACTTATTTAATGTTAAAATCCTGTGCATTGTTTTTGTTATTCCTCTTACCACAGGCTGTGCGCCTACATTCACAGTATATGCTTAGTGTGGACTAGCATACTTTCACATGCTGCACAGAACCTCGTCCCTACCTAATACTGCCTAATAGTGGCATAATCAGGTATTCTTCATTAGGTACCAACTTGTGAATGTCTATTTGCAGACTGTAAGAATTATCAAATAGTTTGACCATCCAGAACTTCTGTTGTATTCTGTGTGAAGCTGAGATCTCAGTGAGGATGAGAGACTCAACAGCACCACCAATGAACATCATCATATGTCAACATACATCTTTATGGTGCTGCAGTATTCTTACCTGGGGCAAGAATTAAGGTGTGCGATGATACAGGTAGCCTACTAAAGAGGTAGATCAGGCTGACACCAACAGACAGCCCCCGAGGGCATGGAGGGAATGTGTATGTATAGTCTGATACCCACACCCCAGGGTCAGATTGGGGACCTGGCATCTAATCAATAGCTGAACCATAAGTTTCCTATGGTATGGCTTTGTGGTACTACATTAATGAGGGTCGCTGATGATACAGATAGCTTGCTAAAGGGGTCATTCTTGCTGACACCACCAGACAGCCCCAGAGGACATGGAGGTAATGTGTGTGTGTGTGTGTTAGTTTGTCACCCATACCCCAGGGTGTTTATTGGAGGCTGACATTTTGACCACTAGAAATGATTTCAAATAGTTTTGTACTTTTTCTTCAGTATAGAATGGCTTAAAGAGCCCTTCTCCTACAGTTTTGAGAAATAATCTCCACAACCTATTTTGCATCATAAATTTACAATATATCTAAAATCATCAGTGTCAGTTGATTGGAATTAACTCTATTTGAGTAGTCTACCTTTTATAGTGTGTGCATGATGTGACCATGGCTAACACAAGTGAAACACGATAATTGATCAGTAATTAAGCTCAGAATCACTGGCAACTTAGTTGCTAAGATAGTTCAGAGTGAGCCATGATGATTTAGCATTAGTTGATAGGCAAACTACACCCTTGGCTAATAGCCTACAGCAGGAAGTGACGACTGGAGGGTGTGTGTCAGACTCTGTTATCTAGCTTTGGTAACAACCACTGGAGGATCAAGCCAAAATATAGGGGTGAGAGGAAAGTCTTGTTGCCTTATTGCCTGGGGGCATATTCACCTACCACCAAGATATAGATCATCTAACCTTGTACTAATGATAGTCATTATGGGCTTTGAATGCCAAACAGTCAAAGACAGGATTAACCCAAGTACTTGCAGAAGTTTCCCCTTTTTGTAGTTGGCATGACTGAGTGAGCTGTGAGGGGGTGACTAGTGACCACGCATGTTTTAAAGCACTTTGAGGTAACAGTGCTGCCTCATTCCTTCTGTTCGTGCCTGAGCTCCCTAGAGAGAAGGCATGTAGTTGTGTGCAATTGTAGGATAAATAGAGACTGTAGAAATACTATGAATATACCTGCACATGTCTCTAGGTCCTAAGGAGTAACTCAAGTACATGCATAGTCCTCTCCTAGTTGACATGACAGAATGAGATGTGAAGGTGGGCGGCTGACTGTGCATGTCATAAAGAACTACAGAGATATCCAGGTCTGTTGTAATGTCAGAGATGCCTGAATGAAGGTTGCAGGGAAAGCGGAGCAAGCAGCATTGTACAAAGAACTACCTAGTTCCTGTGGTGGTAACAGGGGACTTCAGGCGCAGGTCAATACTCCCACCGGGTACAAGCAAAACCCAATTAGATGGATAGTAGAAGCAGCATGATATAGACCTTGTCAGGTACCTGTATATAAAACACCATAGCATCTCCTTGTTAAAGATGCAAGCACTTACAAGTGTATCTAATTGCACCCAATCTGTGCTAAATTAGTCCTCACCTGGGTGGAGTCCTCAGTTAGAAAGGCCCTCGGTTATAAATAAATTGAAGAGAATAGATGACAATACATGGAAGGAGAATGTTTATGTACATAAATCAAAGATTCTCAGGCGAGATAGTTCGAGGCAGCAGAGCAAGGTGGAAGCAGGCTGGCAAACAGGAGTGGGTGTGATACAGACAGGGTTGAGGGCAAAAGCAGATATCAGGCAGCAATTAGCCATGGCAGGAAGAAGCCACACGCCCGCGCTGATTGGCTTCGTTTGTATGCTCATCTACATGACAAATAATGGTAATGATTGCCACGAACTGCACCCTCACACACCCACTCCTATGCATAGCTCACCCCTAACCCCTACCACCACTAGTGAACTGTGCGATTTGTGTGACATCTCAGCCCTTAATCCGAGCCCTTAATTTATCTCTACCACACACAGCCGTCCTGAGGCAGACCTCCACCCAGCCTTCCCTTTGTTCCTGGGGCACCTTTTGCCTTGGGCTGCTTGTAGACCCAGGAACACAATTGTGACGAATTATCCTTTTTTTGTACTTCAAAGCAAATACTATGTATTTTGTGAAGGAATTTTATATGCCTTTCTTGTTTTACCTTCCCCATATCTTCTCAAAAACACTAATAAAAGATACATTGATAACTGGTCATTATCAAGACATGGGCATGGGTGCCTTTACATTGATCGCCGTACCAAGCATCATCTAAGATTGGGCCTATTCAGATAATTTCCCAGCATATACAGGCTTGTATATTCAATTTTGCAAAACAGCCATCGATTTATTTGTCTACTGCCCATTTATTATTCAACATAATCATTACCATTACATTCAACAATGTCCGTTATTTTCTGTGCTGTAATGGTAATGATTATTCAAACATGCAGTCAAATACATTAGTTTCTGAGTGCAGAAGTTAGTTTCTCCAAGGGGAATGAGATGTTGGTAGTGAGACAACAAGGCCACCTACTTGGCACTGACCATATTTTCATGTAACAAGTTACCATAGCACCAGCCACTGTCCCTTCTAATTAAGCAAAATTGTAGTCTATTGAGATAAAGTGCTTGTGATGTCATGAGTTCAGCTCTAACATATTGTAGATGCTTAGTGTCTGGGTGTTAAACTACCATAGTGTTAAACTATATGAAGAGAATTGGTTAAAGGCATTCTGTGGAGTTATGGCAGAGGCTAAGTTTTGGATGAAATGGGTTTCTGTCTTGTATGCTTTCATTTTTAGGAGCTGATTTAATCATATCGATGTCACGCCTCAAACTCTGCATGCAGGTTATGTCTCAGATAGCAATCTTTATGCCAAAAGCCATTAAGTTTTGATGAAGGATGAAAGTTTCCCTTTTCAGGTGGGGATTTAATGAAATAAAGAAATGATACAATGCATTTTGACAGCCAATTTCAGGCTCCATCTCCATTTAGCTGATACTGGGGCACATTATCCAAATCTATGCAAGTGCATAAAAAACGAGTTTCTTGTTATTCCATTGTAGCCATTTGCTTGAAGAACGTAGAAAGATTGAAGATACTGATTTCAATAATCATTAATCAATTACTTAGAATAAAATCTAATACACGGATAAAAGTGTTGGGTAGATGATAAACATGTTTTTCTAATTGCTGCTTAATGGTTGTCCATAAATTGGTCCAAAATGTAATTTTGCTCTCAACTCTACACCTGTGTCCCCATTGTCTGCCTGTCTCCTTCACTTTCATGTTCAATCTGATCAAACAAATAACATGTAGAGTAGGCCGTTTGTTCTGCCTCACTTCTCTCTAACTGTCAGCAAATAAAGGGAAGCTGTTAGTGCTTTTCACCATGAATTTGGTATCTGCCTCCCTGGCTTTGGTTTAGGAGTTCAGATAATTTGAATTTCACACCACTGCTTCCATTACGTAAACATCAATTATTATGTTTGACTCGTAGTACCAATGACTTTAAGCTTGATTAGCAGATTACAAATTATTTAAAGGGGGAAAAACCTACATTCAATAAGTGTTCTATAGCTTTTCTATTGAACAAAAGGATTCTGACACAATTGTACGCATGTATATGCCATTTTAATTGCAGGCATACACATCAACCAATACACATTAACCGACAAGCTACAGCTACAGCTTAATTCCAATATAAGGTTCTTCATTCTTCTTATAGGGTCTATTGGATTCCCTCCTCCCTTAATGATGTCCAAGAATATGTACAGCTTTCATGTTCTCAGTAGGCTGAGTAGCTGCTTAAC
This sequence comes from Acholoe squamosa, assembly GCA_949317995.1. NCBI lineage: Eukaryota > Metazoa > Annelida > Polychaeta > Phyllodocida > Polynoidae > Acholoe > Acholoe squamosa. The sequence continues at coordinate 4,432,871 of OX439040.1, forward strand.
AAGTCTCTTACTGAGTGCAATTAACAAGCTTAAAGGGACAATCTCAGAGCAAGCAGCATTTCACAAAGAACTGCTTACTTCCGTGCAGACTACAGAGGAAGGTCATCACTCCCACCAGGGACATGCATAGATAGACACCAGAAGGGCCATTATGGGGGGTTGCTTGGTCCTGGTATGCAAATGGTGTTGTGTCTCAATGTTAAATATGCACCTACTGCTGGATCTAAATGGACCTTCTGTCAGAGGAGACCTCAAATTGAGTACAGTGCCCTCACCACACTGCAAAAATGGTGTTTAGATTTTAAACATGTTTAGGTCTAAACACGTTTAAAACCTAAACATATAGGTCAGTTAGGTGTCTCATTGACTACACATTTAGGAAATGAACACTTTTATTCTAACTACATAAACATTTACGCTAAACATGTTTAGATGTTTAGAGTTGAGACAGTTGAATTATAGGTGTTTAGATTTAAACATCAATATGTTTAGATACTTGGATGTTGAATCCACACCAGGTAGCAGCACTACCTTTGAATGGACTATCTGTGCACAGTTATAATTAATTGTTGTGACAAATGTCCCCAAATCCCATGTTTATCATGGTTTCATTTCATAGAATGACATGTGAATAGAAAAGACAATAGAAAATTGACTAGATTCACCTTATGCCACCATCATTAGCATAAAATAATCAATAAGCTCCATGACTGACACCTATTTGATGTTATTCTGGAATAGATAAGGCAATGTCCTTCCTGCCAAGCTGTTAGCCGGGAGGCGTGGCGCAGTCGGTAGCGCGTCCGCTCACAGGCCGTAAGGTCGTGGGTTCGGTTCCCGGCCCGGCCGGGGCATAGTGGTGGTTCCAAACGTCGCCGTAAGGTGTCGTTTGAGTTCCTCCCTGCTCTGGCTAGGCTGTGCTGGAAAGTCTCTCGGCGGTCATGGCAGACAAATGACTTGAAACAGGCCTGTCCATCTCTCACTATGCCTATGTAGTGACGGATGTTAAAGAACCATTGCCTCGGTAAATGTGTAGGGGCGTGATTTCTACCTTAGCTCCCTCTAGTGTACGGGTCCGGGTTTCACGCCACGGGACCTCTCACCCTCGACGTGTCCTTGAGGCACATAGGTGAGGTTTAAATTCAAAGCAAGCCAAGCTGTTGTACTTTCTCAAGTCTCTCATTCTGAGACAGTGTGTAATACATGGCTGATATCTCTGGAGACTTTGACAAGTAAATACCTGCCGATGTCAACCCCCCAGTAAATGAGAAAACAAAGAAAATATATCTCTGTTTTTTAATGCATACATGTCTGCAAACCTTAACTCTCCATCAAATCATTTAAACATGTAAACAAAAAATTCATAAACACCTAAACACAAAAATTCATATATCTAAACACAAAGTTTTAACCTAAACACCTACATTTCTAAACACTTGAGCTAAGCACATTGTTTGGCTAAACATGTTTAGGAAATTAATGTGATTACAAAAACGTTGCAAGAATATGTTTAGAATTGTGTTTAGGATCTAAACACCATTTTTGCAGTGCAGGAATTGAGCTTATTTCTTTTTCTTTTCCTTTATAGAATGTATAAGAAAACATTTTTTTCAAACATTTTATTATCAACTTTCAAACATTTTATTATCAACTTTCAAGCACATGTTCCTCAGTTGGTAACATTAGTTAGGAGATTGGAAAAATTCTCCCCAAAGATGATGAACAAGTACAAAATGATGGAAAGGAAGTGAGAGAGGCGGAGAGCAGATATACACTGTGTCAACACAAAGTACTCAGTGATTCTGAGTGTTTTAGTTGCTGAGACAAATTGCTGAACAATGATCGTATTAATGTTTCTGGAATCTTCATTTTTTCACCTGATAACTCAGGACTACTACAACTGCAGCCCCACATGATTTGTTGGGCATGTAGGCACTGTCTTATGGACCTTTATCTATCAGTCTGACACATCTTCACTGTACATTCCATTTGTCTTGGTGTTTTGTCATCCAACTCTCATCCATCTCTATTTTATTTCCCCTGTTCCTCTCACCAGGTGTCCAGTATATATGTTGAATTGCTACCAGTTGTCACTTTTCCCTGTAAAGTTTGGTTTGTACAATGACTCTTCTCATTTCTTCCCCTAAACTGTTTGGTCTTCATCACCAGCTCTTGTCTGTGATTCTTTGACCTTGGAAACTGTTAAAAAAGACATACAAACTTCATGCAGTAGCTCCATCTCAGTAGCTATCCTTTTTCAATCTACTATTTTTGTGAGAGAGTGAAGGCAGAGGGTTCCAGGGTATGCTGAGGACATAGAGTGATTGTTCCCATTATAGGGAGGCCTGGGGATCACTTCCACCATTAGAAATACTTTATCTATCAATTACCTAAAGATTACAACACAGCTGTAGAATAGGTTCAGTTTTACTGCACACTAATATTGATGAGCCTTTCTACCTCCCCACATCAACATGGAGCTACTTTACACCTTCAGACCCAACTGTTGATCGGCGCTAAATACCCCTGTAAGTAGGTAGTAGAACCGCCCGTAGCTACAGCACAATATACATCCAGTATAGGCCTTCATGCCTATACAAGGTAATACTGTAAGGCACAATAAAAAGCGTTGCACTGTTTATTTTCGTGGGCGGGCTGACAGTGTACATCTAATTCAGTCATAGGTACCACTATGTCTGGCCTGGGAAGTTATCACCAGATATAACAGCCTGACAGAATAAAAAAGAAAATTCCCATCAGGGAATACTACATGTATTTTCTCCACCCACTCAGTACTTTCTAAGTAATCAAATGTAGGCTGCTTTTGTATGTGACATAATAGTTCAATTTACTGTCATTTATAGACACAGGACTATTAATCCCTCTCTGGATACTATAAACTTAGTTTTACTTTGAAATTAATGAAAAGCATGAGTAGAGTCATAAACAGTGTTACATTTCAAAGGTACCGCTACGAAGGTAGCGAACACAATGTAGCAATAAACCACACAGCTGCTCTATGCATTTCAGCACTTTATGTTTACAATCCCCCTGAGGCTCGTTATGCATTACTTCGATCATCTTCCTACACACTTGTTTCAAAAGGTAATGCAGTATTGAAGACATTGTTGGTTTAACTTGTAGTTTTATTCAGTAGAGGTGAACTGTAGTAAGGAGTGGTGTGCTGTGTGCCTTGCCTGATCTCAGAGTGAAGCAGGCGGAGGGCACTAGTAATATGGTTACTCACTGTGAGGGCTTTCTAGGTCAAGTTGACACACTTACATACATACAGGGCTAGGCACTGCTTTGGGCCTAGAACCTTAGTTTACACTGGGCCCACCAGAGGGCATCATATTATAACATTGTAACAAAACTAGCACTATTGAAGTAAGTATGTATAACAGATTTTAATTTTGACTAAAAACAATCATCAGATATTGAAATCCTCATTCTCTTACTGGTCAGTTCCTTCCGACCAGGGAATGACAATTTAAAAGCTCCATGCACATTTTAGTATACCTGATATCGGGTTTGATAGACTTGAAAACTTGGAGGTTATTTACTTAACCAAGGGGAGACATAAATGGCACATGACACGCAAAATTATTATCTGAAATTTATCATTATGCTCAATTAATACATAAATAAGTGGTTGACCAGTGGCAGATCCAAGATTTTTAAAACAAGGGGACGCGACCTTCATTTGGATCTCTATTTGAGGCTAAACTTGAGGCTTAGAAGAGGCAAAAAAAGTCTTGACAAGTAGCAAAAAGGAGGGGGGACTCCTGCACCCCCACATATAAATGCGGCACTGTTGACGGTTCTCGCTAAGCCTACGGTTTCATTATGTGTCTAATAAAAATACCTCCTTTCTCTTTTTCCTATGATTTGAAGTCATGTGGCAGGTTTGTCGACCATCAATAACTTAGTCGCTGTCTTAGTCAATATCTGTAACACGAGACATGCACTTTATCACTTAGTTTGAAACATGACTTTCCAGTGCTTGATAAGGTTGTCCAATACTTCAATCTTTACACCCATCTCGCCAAATTGGAATCTAAGTAAGTTTTGACGTCAAAGATTGCCTTGCTTCTCTGCAAAGTCAATTACTGAGCTGAGCTAAAAGAGAAGCATTATCAGATAAATGGCCAGCAGTACCATGAAATGTAAGACGCATGATAATTTCTTTCTGAATCCTTTACACTTATGGCAGTCTATATATTGTATCTAAATGTACCAACTGTTCCTACACTGAAAACATGGAAGATCCAAAACTAGTCAGCGGTGACCACTTTAGGTCCTCAAGTTGACGATACCTAAAACTACAGCTTTAGGTAGTCGAAATGACGACTTTAGGTCATCATCCTGATGACCTGAGTCATCAGGATGACAATACTGACAGTACAGAGTCGTCATATTGATGACTCAGATCGTCAGGATGATGACCTAAAGTCATCATTTTGACTACCTAAAGCTGTAGTTTTAGGTATTGTCAACTTGAGGACCTTAAGTGGTCACCGCTGACTAGTTTCGGATCTTCCATGTTTTCAGTGAAGGCTATCTATAATACTGTTAATCTCACGTCTAAAACATCTTGGTCACTCAATAACTCAGGCTCAGGCTCAATACCACCCATGCTCAACACCATCCATATCCCAGATAGACAGACATATTGACTAACTTTGCTAAAATGGCTCACCTCTTCTAAAGAAAAAAAAAACAAACAAAAAAACGACACAATATGCCTTCTCAGTTTTTGTATCTTCAGCAATCCAAGTTATACTGTTTTATTGTGAATTCACTTCATATACCTCTATAATGAATATATAGAGCCAATCAGTAGATATCGTGACAAGATCCAGGCATAAATACTGGACCTACTTCCCAACATCACTCAGGACACTCCCAACATTGTGTCTGTATATGTCATGAAATATCTACTAGCTACTAGTAACGTGAATTGGCCAATGAGCAGTTTCCCACCCAAACACCAGGGGTAGGCACCATGATGGGGTCCCTGGTAATGATATCACAGGCAGTAATGGTGTCACTATCTCCAAATAGGCTGCAATTTGGCTAATTATGCAAAACATGACTTGTACAAAGTAGGTTGCCTATCATTGAGTTTTACAAAATATGTATACGAGGTTAATAACAACATTTTTTATACCAAGAGCATGTTATGTGTAATGTATTACAGGACGGAGAATGTAACAAATAATAGCGCACATGGGAATTGGCTGGATACCGGCCTGTATATTGAGGACATGTATATAGGCAGGCCATGCCTAAGAAGTTGCCTATCAATCATCCACTTTTTTCACACTTACTCACAAGGGGGCACCCTTTCACCCCGAAGGTACACATGCCTCTCCTATACAGATGTTTAGATATATTGCCTGTTGTTGGAGATCTAAAAGTGCCATCTAGTGGAGTTCAAGTGAAGCTCTCCCCAGGACCTGGGGAAAAAGCCTTCAGGCATGGTCTGCAGGTATATGCCCACAATACCTGCAGGGCATCAGCGTAAGGTGGGAAGAGGAAAGAGTGTGTAACAAAGGTGAAATATGATTGATTATGGACCATCAAGGGTTCACTGGAAAGAGGAAGAGAAAAAGTGCAGATCTTGAACGGTGTAAATGATGCAAATGGAGATAGGTGAGAGTTACTTCACCCCTGATGGGCATAAAGCATAAATCTGGTACAGGGACTATAGAAACCATAGAAAGCCACCACCATAGGACAGCCGTATGTTAGGTAGATAAATTGATGAACACCAGACGATGCTGACACACCCCACAAATCACTCACAGTGCAGGTGGTAGTTCCAACCTGTGGCTAATTGCTTCCTGCCATCTGCTACTCTCCCCATCCATGCCCCACTACAATGTGCTACTCCCTTCCCTTTCCTGAGAGGCATAGGAAGGAAATGTTCATTTAGGGGGGGGGGGAATGGGGAACCTTACTTGATCACCTTAAAGTGTCGACTCGAGCATGATGACGCCTATACATACCTAGATACAGAATTCGTATATTTTTTGTGAATTTTTGATCTGATTTGTGGCTCAGGCCCCCATTTCTCCTATCGTTTAACCATAAAGATCTAATTTGAGATGCAAAGTTTTAGCTTCTTTTTCAATTTATTATGAGTTCTTGGCAATTATTTTTTTGAGGGGGGGCCAGACATAATCAGGCCCCCTCTCCTTTATAATTGAGGGGATCCAGGCCCCCTGCCCCCCCCTTTTCCTACGCCCCTGAATAATTACCATCTCTACCTTTAAGCATTCTAGCCAAGGACTTCATCAGAGCAAAGTGTGTCTTAGCATCACTAAGCTCCATTTAGATGGAGGAGTTTATCCAACATCAATATCTAGAGACTATCCCACATACTGATGGGGCTGCCTACTCACAAGTACTGCCAGGGATTTATTTTGTATTTTCATTGTTTCCTTTGAAAGGAGCCTTTCCTTTCTCAACCATTACACAAATATACAGATAGATCCCCTCAAGGTGAGGGAATCTTTAGCACCACTAACATCCTCTTAGTTACAGGAGCGTTTGCATCTTTTACACAAAGCCACTACAGTGTTTATATGTACTGGCCCCCGAACATCTCCATAATGTCCCTTCTTTTACTGGGGCTTTCGTTGTTATCTTTCCTTAGTATTGACCTGAGTCTAAAATAGTTGTGAAAAAGAACATGGAGTAAACTGTTGTTTTTTTTGTGAGGTGCTGCTTGCCCATAGATTGTTACACTTAGCTTGTTAATTGCCTTTGGGAAGGGAGTTGTCTCGCTACTGAGTTTGGGGCCAGTACCATAACAAATCTTGTGGCACTGAGATATATAAACCTCATTTTTAGTGGGATATGATTGCACACAAATTCAGCAGTTCTGATTTATTTCATGTGTAAGCTCAGTTTCCGTTTTGAGATGAATGGTAAATAAAGGTCTCACTGATAAAATTACACCAGCAGACATGATTATTTCCTTATTTGTTATGGTGACACCTTCTTTAATCTCATGCTTCTGTCTATGAGCACTTACCAGGTAGTAGAAAACTATTAAAGGGACTACGAGAGTGGTTATTTTCAAACAACAGGGCGGTTGGTGAAATTCCCTTTGCGTGTAGGGAAAACTTTTCTGGCCCCAAGTTTCCTGTCCCCCATTTCATTCTTTAGTAGCGTGCAAGCTTGTTTTTTGCTCAAACAGATTTTTGTCCAGTGCTAAGCAGGGTCTGAACCTTTTTGGCCCACAACCCCACCAAAGCCCCTGCCCCCCCCCCCCTCCTTTTTTTTTAAAAAATCTTCTCACTCATATAGCCTAATCACTAAAATTAATAGTACATTTTTGTTGTTGATTTGTTTAATCTGAGCTCTGTATAAGCACATGGCATCCACCCCAGTCTTCTTTGCAAATTGTGTAATTGTTCTTTTCTTAACCATAACTTTCCTCTGCTTCCGATAGACTATCCCATCTGTTGGGCTGCAACCTCACTGTGAGACACATTTTAGGGAATGCCTCTCTTAACTTTCGGCATTGTGGATTGCCATTTAGTGGGAAATATTAAAACGAATGGTACCTGCCTTTATGATATATTATATTATAGCAACCAGTGGGCAGAACTACTTTATCCGAAAATACATGTAAGCCAGTGATTACCTTAACATATTATATCTACATAAGGATCCCATCAGAGTTAAGGATGTTTAAGCACTGCTATGGTCCATTAAGATGCAGGACTGTATACATGCATCTTTAACTATGAAAGGCTATGCCATTTATATACTGGTACCAGGTCTCCATAATAGCCTTCTACTATCCATCTACTCCAGCTTAGCTTTTCCTCGGCAGTAGTAATGACCTGTGCCTGAGGTCGCTAGATGCCAGCACAGGAAGTAGGCAGTCATTTTTGTGAGATGCTGCTTGTCTTGAGATTGTTCCTGTAAGCTTGTTAATTGTGCTCGTTTCACCATAAGGTTAGTGAATGATACCTGGTACCCAAGTCTTCCTAACACCCCTTCTATTATCAATCTACAGGGGGCTTTGCCTGCCTCTTCACACAATAGTGACCTGCGTCTGTAGTAGCTGCGTAAAAGAACAGTGACTAAGCCCTTCATTGTGAGGGGCTGCTTACCCATAGATTGTTACACTTAACTCGTTAATTGACTTTGGGACAGGATATGCTTCACTAATGAGTCCAAGATGGTGTTCTTTTAGATTAATGTGGAGAAAAAGATACTCTACCAGACATGAGATTTTATTCAAATTTCATAAGGTGGCTGCCTTATGCTTGATGATACCTTGGAATTCATCAAAGTGACTAAAAGTCTGGCTCTCATAGCCAAACAAGCAGATAGGTAGTTGATTATTCCTTCTAATTGAGGGCCCAATCAGTCTTTACTAGCTTTTGCATCAATTTGAAGGATGTCTTGCACCCTGCAGTAGGTTCTGTTATTTTACCTCATACTGTCAATCCTATTTGTGTGGCAGATGGGTACTGTTTATTTTGCCACCTTGTTTCTTGTTGTTCTGTTCCTTCCTTTCCTTTCCTTAAGGCAACCGCAGATGGGCCAGTATCTAAGGAGTGTGGTCCCGATCCGATCGGGAGTATCAAACATGTTTGATATTGTCAGACTCGATCGGATGCCCACGCAGACGCTCCCAATCGTCAGGATCGGCCGACCCAGTCGGGCCTGTCTGCGGTCAGCTTTACCCTTACACAGATCCTTCAGAGCGAAGCGTACTTTAGTACCACTTAGGTCTGTTTAGATGCAAGACCTCATGCATCTTAAACTAGGGGAGGCTAGGTCATTTATATACTGGTACCCAGGAGGTCTCCCTAATACCCCTACTATTATCAGTCTATAAGGGCTTTGTTTGTCCCTTGCCTCAGTAATGACCTGCAACTGTGGTCAAGTCATACAACAGAATGTAAGCCATTCATTGTGAGGCTCTACCATCTCTTGTAGCGATACAAAAAGCGTATTAGCTGTCTTTTGGACAGATGTTTCACCACTTTGTTAAGAGTCGTATTGATTAGAAAAAAAGATGGAGTTTTCGTTCATGTCTGTGTAGATATTTAAATGCCACATCAGATATGTGATTTTAACATATCAATAAGACCTTCTCCGATCACAGGCAGGGAGAATTCAAGCTGGCAATGTTTCCTGAAGAGATGTATTAAGAGGTCCAATAACAAGGTCCTAATAGTCAGGACAGGTTTACTAATTGAGCCATCAGTGGCATCAAAGACATGAGGCTCATTGTGACCCAGAAGTGAAGCAGAGTGTGAGGGAAACACCAGGAAAAAAGGCTTTAGCCTTAATGATCTAAGTTGCTGAGAAACAAAAAAGCAAGGCTGTGATAGAGGTTTCTTAACTCTGCTATTTTGCGGGTAAACAATAGAGAGATAGGGTTTTACCTATAGCACTTTTCTTAAGCTTTGTTCTTCCTTAAGGTAAGTGAGTCATACACAAGTCCCAATCATCAGAGAACACTTAAAGTCAATTTGAAAAAGAATTATAACCTATCAAAGTTATGTTGTGAGGCTGTGCAATACAAAATACTACCCCCATTAAATCTGTAGTGAAATAAAATGGAATAAAATAAGGTTGTCCTCTTTCTTCTGATCTGTTTCTCTAAAGCCCTAAATAGGCATGAGGACTGTAATGTCCAGAATTGCAAGTCCTTCTATGGCAGCAATCTGAATAAATGCAGGTGGATTATAAAAGCACTTATCTTCATAGAAGAATGCTGCATCCCAAATCATTTAGCAATTAGGAGAAGACAAATGTCAAATTCATGATTGCAATGTTAGAAGCAACAGGTCCAACTATGGCAGCAAATCTGACAAAATGTAGGTGGATTATGATAGCATTTTATCTCCATAGGAGAATGCTGCATCCTTACTCATTTAGCGATTAGGAGAGAGCAAATATAGATTCATGATCGAAAACACACTAAAAGCTTGCCTTCAATTGTGATCAATTTCCATTGTCCTTAGCAGATGGTGATGACAGATTGTTTGTACAATGTGAATGGTGAAGGGCAAAATCGACATTGAAGCAGCCCTTCAAGTACGGAATAATGTAAGGATGACTTTGGCATTTAGAGCAAAATTATAATTTATGTCTTTTCATGGCAAACAATGTCTGAATAATGTGAATTTTAAGACATTCCCGTAAAATATCTAAACCTACTGTTATGATTTTGTAGCCCTAGTCAGTATCTCATTAACTTAATAAATTCACTCAATCAATCAAAATGACTTCATAAAGGTAAATGCATAAAGGTGCATACGTTTTAATAAAAAAAAATCAATGGAAAAATTTAAGAAAATAAAAATTGCAAATGAATGAAATAGGGTTTCTACAGAATGTCACATATCAAACTTTTATACCTAGTTATTATATGTAATTCTCATGTTCTTGCTGACATTGTCTATAATTACTGAAACCCATTATTGCCACATAATATATAAAAGGGAAGCCATACAGAGGGTCATTAGGTGGGATCTCTGACCTACCCTCTGTAACCTATAATGATCTTGGATACAGGACGTGTAGATAAGACAGCACCCATTCATAACCCTCCTCATTAACGAGTTGTTTTTACCTTCTTTGCCTCATCCAGCCTTCCACCAGTTTGTGCCGATATCCTCTCTCCTTCAGTGTCGGGTAAAACCAATGAGGGTCCATCTTGAGACAATAGAGGAAAGTTTCAAATATCTTAGTAATAAATGACATGGTTCAATGTCCTGATACAGTCATTTTAACCATCCAATTCTTGAAGAGTGATAATGTATAAATGATCCGCAGATAAGACATAAATGTGTTACATGTTACTATTATCATTACCCGAGGCTTAGACATCTTCATGAAATAGGCTCATAAATATTCATCCTCTTATCAGCTTATGAATACTATATTTGCCTTGATAGTTCTTGAGGTGAATAGGGTTGTGTCAGGACGAGCCACAAGAGGACTTATCAACATAAAATCAGACTTTCGCTCCCGGAAGGGCAGCTGTTGTAATCAACATAGAATGACATGGATTTGGGATAACAGGCATATCTCCCAAACAAATGCCCTCTTTCATTCTGTTGTACTCCTATACCTGTACAATGATAAACAGATGAACAAATCTATTTTTCACTATTCTGCTTTCATGATGAGAGTCATGATTAAAAATTTAGGCAAGACAGTAACAACACGTGGTCATTGACATTTGTTGACCACACTAACTACACTACTGTGTCTCCATTCCATGTCTTACTTCAAATCTTGCGTAATCCATTGCTACTGGTCAAAATTGCAACAAAGCAAAGGACAAAATGAATTAGAAATAACAATGGGGGACACTTTTGAATTGCTTGACACAAATATAAGGTCCTCAAAGCGTAAAAGGTTGCAGACAAAATGTAGTCTCACAGATCTTGGTGAAATATTTCTATTCTGGGTGTCTGTGCTGTATTGTCTAGACATTCATGAGCTGTTCCCCTTTCACACAAATGGCTTCAGTCATGTAAGCATCTGGTGTTTAAAAGGCCCCAAAATGGGAGGACTAAAATATCGAAAACATTCAGATCCTAGAAAGGCCTTACAGAGAATTCAGATAGCTTAGACATGCAAGGAATACATCAGGATTTGTTGTGGACTTTCATGATGGACTAGTCTTTAGTCTCTTGAGGGACTGAACCTGAGCCTCATTGTGAGCCATGGTGTTGTACACATACTACCCTCAATCATTGGTCACTCATTCGTCGATTGTTAAAACTGCCAACCAGCCTCTATGAGATAACTATTACAATTGGGAAGAGCCGTTATATGTCCATAGTCATGCATATGGGCCGTTACTCACAATTTGCCCACTATGATTTCAAGATAATTTAAATAATAATCATAAAATGACCCCTTATACAATCTTCATGTATTTGTTGTACCACAATCAGCCAGGGTGTTTGGTTACAATTTCTCAGTACTGTATGTATAAACAGACACATATAATTATGCTCTCTCACCAACACCCACACCTTCTGTCCTACTGATGGGAGAGAAGCGGGAAGCATAGAAGGCCTACGAAAAAGGCTATGGGAAACCCGTACTAGGTAGACATAGCCCTGTCCTGGTTGCAGGCCTATGACCTGCCGCTGTCTGCAGCTGGTGCGTGAGGCTGGCCACCTCACGGCCACTGTCTGAAGTCATAGCAGACATGTGACGTCACGCAGAGATGGTGTCACATGGTGATTGTGACGTCACTCACAAAATGGCAGAAACCATTACAGAAAGTGAAAACATAATAGGAATCTGTGGTACTTTGAGCCATGCAACTCCAAAAAAAATCACACTTTTTGATAAAACGGTTTGAGGCTAATAATTATTTATGACATGACTGTAGAGAATGGGGGCCGTGCAGAATAGGATTCAGTTTCTTCACAGCCCTGTCGAGAATGGCCTTCAATACACCATACTATAGGAACTGTCATTCTCAACATAAAATAAATCTCAGAAGCCCCTTTTTCCACTTATAACTGAGAATTCAGTCTTTATTATTGATCTAAATGTCATGCACAAAATCCGTTGGTTTTAATTGGATAGATTACAGAAGACATGTGTTACACAATGCCCTGAATGGCCCGTCATTAGCCTTGGCAATAACAGTATGACATATTGTCCTGAATAAGCGCCTCGAGGCACTTACAGATTTTGATGCAGTGAATGATCTAATGTTCTCATCACTACATTTCAAAATACCCACTTTGTACTTATTTGCTTGATAGAAAGGACATTTTGACATCACTTAAGTGCCTACTGCATGTTGTATTTGTCTTCTGGGGAAGATTCAACAATTTTGGCACCTTTAAAGAAAATAAAGCAAAATCAAAAACATATCACTCTTTTCTGCATACAACTAAGGGCTTCCATAAAGATTTGAAGGATGGCAGTTGTAACCTGTTTAGAAATAACTTCTACACCCACTAACCTCATCTGCATTGCATTTAGTCATGTGGGTGTTGTTCATGAAACTTAACACGAGCCCCAGCCCACGCTTTGCAGTGACATATGTTATATACAGCAGCAGAAACTTAATACCTATTGGACATTAAGGATCCCTTGTGTGGAGTCGATATCTATACTGCTTATAAAGCGTACACTATGTAGGCTTACTGTATCAACATACTTCTGGTTTCATACTCGCAAGTTGATCTTGATGTGTTCACCCAACTTGAATTCATCAGTTTGTACAGTCCCATATTTGTTTAATGAAATCATACTCCATACTTCAATTATACTTGCATATCCTTCACTCTCAGTATGTGAACCCTAATGGTATGATTTGAACAAAACAATTTCAGTATTTTTTGAGAAACGTTCAATTTCAAACCATTAATTGATTAATGGCATTCAGTCATTATCTAGCATCTATACCTAGGTTCACATTGCAGCTCTTGATAATATGTTAGTGGCACATAGCAGCAGACTCACAGAGATACGGCCATTCCCATACAGTGGAATGGCATGAATATATGTGTTTTTATCTAAATGCTCCATTCAGGTTTATGGTACCTGAGGTAATAAAGTCGTATGAGGAGAAGCCTCAGGAACATTATCAACATGGAATCAGACATTTGTCTTTGAAGTGGTTGTTCCCTGGTGGCAGCTGTGGTAATTAAATAAAATGACATGGCTTTGGATAACAGGCAGTTCTGGCATATCTCCTGAAAGCATGCCATTGTTATCTTCTTATAAAATACTCCTACATGAATGGACATGCACAAAACTAATAGACAAATCAATTTATCCAATATTTTGGTTTTATAGATAGCATCAAAGTCATGATGCTTAACCAATTTGGGCAAGTCAGTAACGCCAACATGCTCTTCAAACTCTGCTACGTGCTACAACTTAATGTTGTGCCTCCACATTTGGCATCTATTGAAATACAGTTGCTGGGAATTGAAGAGCAAAGCCAAATACATGATGAATTGAAGCTGAACGAAACGCTGATTTAAAGGTCTGCACATGGTAATTGCTAGTACATGGCAAGACCTCTAACAGATTTGTTTAGTATGATATTCCTTTTAGAATTTCTTCACTAGGCAGAATATGGCCCCCTCCTAACAGAAATGGTTTCAGTCATGCAACAAACTTTTGTTATCCAAATAAGCAGTGTAAAACATCAGAAACTTTCAGGTCATGGAAAAGTCTTAAATTTAAAGAGAATTTAGTTCAGACATGCAAGATATACATCACTGGCATGTGTTATGTAATCCAACTTACAACAGGAAACAACTTAGAGCAGAAAAGCACAAGAGAGCACAGACAAAGCACCACAACCTAGCTGTAGCTCCGGAGGCTTTTTCCTAATGTATATGACTTCATACATCTCCTTTGATTTAAAACTGCCAAGAATAAGCCAGGCTATCGTAGGTAAGGTGCTATGACTGCTCTGTACCGTCAGCACCTATACAGTAAATACATAAGGTTTGGTAGAGCAGTCATACTGGTGCAGACATTAGTGAAAGTCTGAAAATGATGGGAAAATTCCAGATGTAGATATGCCAAAATTTCAAAATGCCATAAAATGCACATTTTTGATCAAAATAACCAAGGATTTTTTTTGCACATTTAGGCCCTATACATGTATGTGCACACCAAAAACGGTCTCATTCTGATGAAGATAACTTATATGCGTAGGGACCTGCGCAGTAAGCTCAAATCCAAAAGTAGCGACCCACCTTAAATAACCTCATAAGCTCATCAGATCCAGGATTTGGAAAAGATGGGGACCATATCATTTATTTAGCCTTCATTTTAGAGAAAAGAGACTTTTGTTTCAACACCTTAACATAGGTCTACATATATAGATCCCATCAGAGTAATGTATCCTTTAGCACTGCTTGGGCCCCTCAACATACAGCACCATATTCAGCTTTAAAAGTAGGTGCTATGCCATTTATATAGTGGTACCAGGGAGGTCTCCCTAACACCCCTACTATTATCCATCCACAGGGGCATTCCCCGTCTCTACACACAATAATGACCTGCGTCTGTAGTAGCTGCGTAAAAGAACAGTGACTAAGCCGTTCATTGTGAGGGGCTGCTTACCCATGATTGTTACATTTAACTCGTTAATTGACTTTGGGACAGGACCTGCTTCACTAATGAGTTCCAGATGGCGTTCTTTCACATTAATATGGAGACAAAGATACTCTACCAGACATGGAATTTTATTCAGATCTCCTAAGGTGGCTGCTTGATGACACCTTGGAATTCATCAAAGTGACTAATAGCATGGGTCATATAGCCAAACAAGCAGAAAGATAGTTGGTTATTCCTTCTAATTAAGGGCTCAATCAGGTTATACTAGCTTTTGCATCAGTGTGAAGGATGTCTTACACCCTGCAGTAGATTTAGATTCTGCTTTTTTAGTCAATCCTATTTGTGTGACAGATGGGGGGTACTGTTTATTTTGTCACCTTGTTTTCTTCTTTTCCTTTCCTTACCTTTACACAGACCGCTCAAAGCAAAGCATACTTAAGCACTGCTAGGGTCCATTTAGATGATTCTTTAACTAGGAGAGGCTATGTCATTTATATACTGGCAGGGGGTCTCCCTAAAACTCCTACTATTATCCATCTTTGCTTATCTTGTCCCTTACCTTGGTAACGACCTGCGACTGTAGTCGGGACATACAACCGGATGTAAGCCTTATATTGTGAGGCTCTACCATATCTTGTAGCGATACAAAAAGCTTATTAGCTGTCTTTTGGACAGATGTTAAGAGTCATAATGATTATAAAAAAAAGATGGTGTTTTACTTCATGTCTGTGTAGATATATAAATGCCACATCAGATATGTGATTCTAACATATCAATAAGGCCATGGGCTTCTACGATTGCAGGCAGCGGGAATTCAAGCTGGCAATGTTTCCTGAAGAGATGTATTAAGAGGTCCAATAATAAGGTCATAATAGTCAGGACAGGTTTACTAATTGAGCCATCAGTGGCATCAAAGACATGAGGCTCATTGTGACTCAGAAGTGAAGCAGAGTGTGAGGAAAACACCAGGAAAAAAGGCTTTAGCCTTAATGATCTAAGTTGCTGAGTAACAAAAAAGCAAGGCCGTGATAAAGGTTTCTTAACTCTGCTATTTTGCACAGGGTTTTACCTATAGCACTTTTCTTAAGCTTTGTTCTTCCTTAAGGTAAGTGAGTCATACACAAGTCCCAATCATCAGAGAACACTTAAGGTCAATTTGAAAAAGAATTATAACCTATCTAAGTTATGTTGTGAGGCTGTGCAATACAAAACACTACCCCCGTTAAATCTGTAGTAAAATAAAATGGAATAAAATAAGGTTCTCCTATTTCTTCTGATCTGTTTCTCTAAAGCCCTAAATAGGCATGAGGACTGTAATGTCCAGAATTGCAAGTCCTTCTATGGCAGCAATCTGAATAAATGTAGGTGGATTAAAAAAGCAATTATCTTCATAGGAGAATGCAGCATCCTTACTCATTTAGCAATTAGGAGAGGGCAAAAATAGATTCATGATCGAAAACACACTAAAAGCTTCCCTTCAATTGTGATCAATTTCCATTGTCCTTAGCAGATGGTGATGACAGATTTTTTGCACAATGTGAATGGTGAAGGGCAAAACCGACATAGAAGCACCCTTCAAGTAGGGAATAATGTAAGGATGAGTTTGGCATTTAGAGCAGAATTATAATTCATGTCTTTTCATGGCAAACAATGTCTGAATAATGTGAATTTTAGGTCATTCCTGTAAAATATCTAAACCCACTGTTAGGGTTTTGCAGCCCTAGTCAGTATCTCGCTAACTTAATAGATTCCCTCAATCAATCAAAATGACTTCATAAGGTAAATGCGTAAAGGTGCATATGTTTTAATAAAAAAATCAATGGAAAATTTTAAGAAAATAAAAATTGAAATTAAAGAAATAGGGCTTCAACAGAATGTCACATATCAAACTTTTATACCTAGTTATTATATGTAATTCTCATGTTCTTGTTGACATTGTCTATAATTACTGCAACCCATTATCGCCACATAATATATAAAAGGGAAACCATACTGAGGCTCATTAGGCGGGATCTCTAACCTACCCACTGTAACCTATAATGATCTAGGATACAGGAGGTGTAGATAAGACAGGACCTATTCATAACCAACCTCATTAACGGGTTGTTTTTACCTTATTTGCCTTATCCAGCCTTTCACCAGTTTGTGCTGATATCCTCTCTCCTTCAGTGTAGAGTAGAACCAATGAGGGTCCATCTGGAGACAATAGAGGAAAATATCAAATATCTTAGAAATAAAGGACATGGTTCAATGTCCTGATACAGTCATTTTAACCATCCAATTCTTGAAGAGTGATAATGTATAAATGATCTGCAGATAAGACATAAATGTGTTACATGTTACTATCATAATTACCTGAGGTTTAGACATCTTTATGAAATAGGCTCATAAATATTCATCCTCTCATGAATATTTTATTTGCCTGGATAGTTCCTGAGGTAAATAGGGTTGTGTCAGGACGAGCCACAAGAGGACTTATCAACATAGAATCAGACATTCTCTCCCAGAAGGGCAGCTGTTGTAATCAACATAGAATGACATGGATTTGGGATAACAGGCAAATCTCCCAAACAAATGCCCTCTTTCATTCTGTTGTACTCCTATACCTGTACAATGTTAAACAGATGAACAAATCTATTTTCCACTATTCTGCTTTCATGATGAGATTCATGATTAAAAATCTAGGCAAGACAGTAACAACACGTGGTCATTGACATTTTTTGACCACACTATAACAAAACTACTGAGTCTCCATTCCATGTCTTACTTCAAATCTTGTGTAATCCATTGCTACTGGTCAAAATTGCAACAAAGCAAAGGACAAAATGAATTAGAAATGACAATTGGGGACACTTTTGAATTGCTTGACACAAATATAAGGTCATCAAAGAGTAAAAGGTAGCAGACAAAAATGTAGTCTCACAGATATTTCTATTCTGGGTGTCTGTGCTGTATTGTCTAGACATTCATGAGCTGTTCCCCTTTCACACAAATGGCTTCAGTCATGTAAGCATCTGGTGTTTAAAAGGCCCCAAAATGGGAGGACTAAAATATCGAAAACATTCAGATCCTAGAAAGGCCTTACAGAGAATTCAGATAGCTTAGACATGCAAGGAATACATCAGGATTTGTTGTGGACTTTCATGATGGGCTAATCTTTAGTCTCTTGAGGGACTGAACCTGAGCCTCATTGTGAGCCATGGTGTTGTACACATACTACCCTCAATCATTGGTCACTCTTTCGTCGATTGTTAAAACTGCCAACCAGCCTCTATGAGATAACTATCACAATTGGGAAGAGCAGTTGTATGTTCATAGTCATGCATATGGGCCATTACTCACAATTTGCCCACTATGATTTCAAGATAATTTAAATCATAATCATAAGATGACCCCTCATACAATCTTCTTGTATTTGTTGTACCACAATCAGCCAGGGTGTTTGGTTACAATTTCTCAGTACTGTATGTATACACAGACACATATAATTATGCTCTCTCACCAACACCCACACCTTCCGTCCTACTGATGGGAGAGAAGCGGGAAGCATAGAAGGCCTACGAAAAAGGCTATGGGATTATTGATCTAAATGCCATGTCCAAAATCCATTTGTTCTAATTAGTTACAGAAGACATGTGTTACACAATGCCCTGAATGGCCTGTCATTAGCCTTGGCAATAACAGTATGACATTTTGTCCTGAATAAGCACCTCGGGGCACTTATAGATTTTGATGCACTGAATGATCTAATGTTCTCATTACTACATTTCAAAATACCCACTTTGTACTTATTTGCTTGATAGAAAGGACATTTTGATATCACTTAAGTGCCTACTACATGTTGTATTTGTCTTCTGGGGAAGATTCAACAATTTTGGCACCTTTAAAGAAAATAAAACAAAATCAAAAACATATCACTCTTTTCTGCATACAACTAAGGGCTTCCATTAAGATTTGAAGGATGGCAGTTGTAACCTGTTTAGAAATAACCTCTACACCCACTAACCTCATCTGCATTGCATTTAGTCATGTGGGTGTTGTTCATGAAACTTTACACGAGCCCCAGCCCACGCTTTGCATTGACATATGTTATATACAGCAGCAGAAACTTAATACCTATTGGACATTAAGGATCCCTTGTGTGGAGTCGATATCTATACTGCTTATAAAGCGTACACTATGTAGGCTTACTGTATCAACATACTTCTGGTTTCATACTCCCAAGTTGGTCTTGATGTGTTCACCCAACTTGAATTCATCAGTTTGTACAATCCCATATTTGTATAATGAAATCATACTCCATACTTTTATTATACTTGCATATCCTTCACTCTCAGTAATTGAACCCTAATGGCATGATTTGAACAAAAACAAGTTCAGTATTTTTTGACTAAAGGAAACGAGAAACGTCCTGCCTAAATGGACATGCCCACAACTAATAGACAAATCAATTTATCCAATATTTTGGTTTTATAGATAGCATCAAAGTCAAGATGCTTAACCAATTTGGGCAAGTCAGTAACGCCAACATGCTCTTCAAACTCTGCTATGTGCTACAACTCAATGTTGTGCTTCCACATTTGGCATCTATTGAAATAGAGTTGCTGGGAATTGAAGAGCAAAGCCAAATACATGATGAATTGAGGCTGAACCAAACCCTGATTTAAAGGTCCGCACATGGTAATTGCCAGTACATGGCAAGACCTCTAACAGATTTGTTTAGTATGATATTCCTTTTTGAATTTCTTCACTAGGCAGAATATGGCCCCCTCCTAACAGAAATTGTTTCAGTCATGCAACAATCTCTGTTATCCGAATGAGCAGTTTAAAACATCAGAAACCTTAAGGTGATGGAAAAGTCTTAAATTTAAAGAGAATTTAGTTCAGACATGCAAGATATACATCACTGGCATGTGTTACGGAATCCAGCTTAGGACAGGAAACTACTTAGAGCAGAAAAGCACAAGAGAGCACAGACAATACACCACAACCTAGCTGTAGCTCCGGGAGGCTATTTCTTAACACACTACGACTGCTCACCTTGAAGTCATAGTGAAATCCCTTAACTTATTGACATTACAGCCCACTAGTGTTGGCTATTTATTGCATGCAGCACTACGACTGCCCTACCAAACTCTATGTAATAGCTACATATGGGGCTGATAGTACAGAGCAGTCGTAGGGCACTGCCTACGATTACTGGGACTAAGTTTCAGAACATCAGATCGTAGTGGCTGTGTGCAGCTGTAGTGCCTTAAGAAATGTCCTCCGGAGGCCATTTCCTAATGTATATGACTTCATACATCTGCCATGATTTAAAACTGCCAAGAATAAGCCAGGCTATCGTAGGTAAGGCGCTATGACTTCTCTGTACCGTCAGCACCTATGCAGTTATTACATAAGGTTTGGTAGAGCAGTTGTACTGGTGCAGACATTAGTGATTACTAGTGCATAATACTGTAATGGCATTAACTCAATGCCTCTCACTATGACCTGAAGGACAGCAGTTGTAGTGTGTTAAGAAATGGCCTCCTGAACCTTTGGTCGCTGCTGTAATGTTAGTGGAATCTAATACCTAACAGTGTAGAGTACTATCAATATTATCGGTCCAATAAGGTCCACCCAGAATGTAGTAGGTTTATCACATGGGTGTTGTTCATGAAACACAACACGAGCCACAGCCCACGCTTTGCATTAATGAATTAATACGCTAGAGAAAACTTAGTACCTATGGGTAATAATGGATCCCTTATAATATTGAAAATATAGAGACTGCTTATGAAGGCTTTCTGTATCAAAAACAATTCTGACTTCATAATCCCAAGTTGGTCTTAAAGTGTTCATACCAGCTTGAATTAATTAGTTTTGTAGAGTTGTGTGTCCCATATGTGTATGATGAAATCACTCTCCATACCTTGTTATATACTTTTGTATCCCAATTTCTTACAAACCCTGGCTCCCTTACACTAATGGCATGATTTGAACAAAATAAGCTCATTCTATGAATTAAACAATATAAGTAATGTTAATGTTTCCTAACTAGGTGATAACCCAAAAGGTGTGAGTAATAACTGTAGATAAGTGTTGAACATGGAACCTTAGAAATGGAGAAAACAGTTGACCTCTTTTGTACCAAGGTTATATGGGGAGTTGAATCCTTCCTCCATCGATCTTTTCATTTCAAACCCTTAAAGGCTCACTGGATTGAGTGCCTAACTCCTCTGACTTTTGCACTGTGGCAACATTGTCAGAGTTCAGAGCACCTTTAACAGAAGACCCAATCTATTTCCAGCCATCAGCTTTATCCACCCTCAGATGCCGCCCAATGCAGTGAGAGCCTGGCCATTGAACCCGTTATCTGACTATCCTGTCAGTAGATCTATGATGTTTCCATCAGAGACTAGGGTGGGGTGTTAGAGGTTATGGTAAGGTCATATACAATGGCTTCTGTGGTGGCAGTTACAGTCAGCTGGTGGTGAGTAAAGAAAAAAAAAACTCGCAGATCTTACAGAGCAGTTGAAGGGCATTGCATATGATCACCCACTCTAATTTTGAAGGTTTAATGTTATACTGGCTGGGTGCAGTCATACCATCTTGGGAAATGCCCTCCTGGTGGCATAGCCTTTACATCATCCCTGATACATTCCTTTACAAATTTGCTAGTATGGTAGGTCTGCAGGTTAGATCCATTATAAGTACATAATACACTTCATAGGATCAGTAGGAAAGGTAATATAATTTATAAGCATAAAATACCTATGTGAGGTACTGGTGTGTCCATCTGACGAGGTCTATTTGGGAGCGTCAATCAGGGCATTTAATGAACTCATCCCTGTAATCAGGCACTCCATCTTATTAACAAGCTGATAACCTGATCAGGCTAATATAGATAGGCGCATCCCATCAGTGTGAGCTGCACACTCAGCTGGTCTGTGTAGGACGAGTGGCCTATATCAGTGCAAACAGGTCTTACAGTGATGTATAGGTTTCGTAATAATTGGGATTTATGTGCTGTATGCGCTCCATGCTCTATTTCTGTTCTGTTTAATTTTGGTAATGAACTAAGGCTGGGGTTAATTAATATTGATGAAAAGCATAAAGAGGAATGGCCAGAGGAATATAGACACTAGGCTTCTTAAATGAGCCTGCGAACAAATGGATCATCAGTGGGCTAAGATATTAGCAACAACAAAATATATTTCACATTTTGATTGCACCTTCTGTATGGTAGTTATATGCTTCTTGTACATAGGGAAATCCCATCTCAGGTATTCAACTCCTACTTTCAGAGAAAAACTAAGCGTATAGACTATAGCAATTACACATGTCAGGAAACAAGTCCAGCACAGACAGGGAAAGACCCAAGGGATCTTTGTAGGCATGAATTGGGATCATAAATATTCATTCACATGTGAATACTCTATCAATTTTGATGGTGCTTGGGGGCATCTGAGGACAGACAGTCTCAAGAGAGCATTTCTTATAGGTAGTGTCATATCGCTTGGACTTATCCGAATATTTGGGAGTTCCATTATATGGATATATACATCTATGTGTTAACTAGGTTGTTTGTTATGACCAAAGATCATATTCATCTTGACATTTTTACTTACATCAATGGGGAAATCGTAGTGACTCAGAACTAGCTATGACTAGTCATTAACAACATGATCTATAATGTGCCCCATCACGTGGGGATGGCGTCGGGGGTTTACAAACAATACACCACAACCTACTTTTAGCTCTGAACCTATGTTTGCTGCTCTAGACTAAGGAGAATCTTATATCATAACCAACAGTTCAGAGTTGTATTAATATTATCCCTCCACTAAGGTCTACTCAGAATGGTGAGCCAAAGGACCAGAAGGACATTTCTCAAGATGGTACGACTAGAGACAACCAGTACGACTTGAAGCCCTCAATATAAGAGTGAACGATCGCAGGTAACACACTATCTCACTACAACTTGAAGGGGGTCTAGTCGCACCATCTTGAGAAATGCCTTCAAGATATGCAGAGCCATAAAAGAAGTGCAAGCTAAAAGGTTAAGGTGACTGAATTTCAATCATCTTTGGACAAATTGTAACACAATATTTTCTATCAAGTATCTGTTTCTGTTCAGCCTATCCAGACTGATCCTCACTTATCCTATTGCATTTTGTTTTGTTCTGCATATTTCAATCATAAATTGTGCTGTTAAAAGGGGATTTAGCTTCAGCCATTATTTCGTCAGTATAAAAGCTTAACACCCAAGGTCTTTTGTATACTGCAGGCAGAAGCAGAATTTGAAGTAACTATTTTTGTTGATTGGTTTCCCTGAGTACTGAACAAATAAGCAAATGTCAACGATCATTGAATAATTTAGCATCGTATTCCCCTCGGTGTAGCTGTCCCGTATTCAAGGAGGCCTTATAGGCCGATGCTAAATTATTCACTGTGAGTTGACATTTGCATTTATGCCATGGCCTACAGGTTTAAATTGCTTTTAAATAAAGGATTTCAACAATATTTACTGGTTTACTTCTACCTAGCTAATTAGCTCTGTATAAATTTCAAAATGGCCCCGACAAATATGCGAGGATCGTATTCCACACCCCCCATTGAAAAGGGTGTGAGTAGTACTAATCTATAGTGTCATCAATATTCGCCATGGCATAAAGAAGAGGTGCCAGCATCCCAAGTGGCAATACTATCCACATCAGCAAATCTAAGGTGGGCATGACAAATTGCTTGCTCAATAGAATCTAAAACCAGAATCGAGGCTGGAACATTGTAGATCATGAGAGTTGTCTGAATGAGGTGAATAAATTTACTAGCCCTTGTTAGAAAAGGTAAAATCACTGTCATAATTTTTCATCCTTAGTGAGTATATCTCAATACCTCACCCTGATAAATTAACCAAGAGCACCCATACATAACCCTCCTCATTAAGTGCCAGCAGTGGCAGATTTAGGGGGGGGGCACGGGAGCATGCGCACCCCCCTTTCCCCAGTACTCAAGAGTTTAATTACATATTTTGGACCCCAACACTTGCTCAAAAATAAGGGGTGCCCCCCTCCTTTTGGGCCGTGCCCCCTCCCTTTTCAGATCCTGGATCCGCCATCCGCCATCTCCTCTGTATCACCCAGTCTTCCTCTGTTCTGAACTAAACGTCTCTCTCACTGCCAAGAAAGACCAAGGAACTCCAGGGTACCAGAACAGAGGACATCAAATAACCATTGTTTAACTTCAGGGTACAAAATCATTTTAACAATGTTAATGCGAACCATATGGTACATTTTGGCCCGTCGTAATTTCCATGCTTGATACAGTTGAGAAACAAGCACTTTGAGCTATACATTGCCCAGCAAATTGTCGTTATCTGTCGCCATGATTGGTCATCAATGGTGACTCCTTTCTGAGTGATAACTCACTGCGTCATCTTTCGCCACTGTGTGTCAGTCTCACATGGCATGGTAATTTATCACAACAGTCACCAACATGATCTCACTCACTGCGTGAGTATGTGCCACCCCTTGTCATCCCTCACAAAGCATGGTGACTTATCACCACCATCGCCAACATGGATCTAACTCACTGCGTGAGTATGTGCCACTGCCTGTCAACTCTCACTCAGAATGGCGGCTTATCACAAGCATCGCCAACATGGATCTGACTCACTGTGTGATTATGTACCACTCCCGTGCCACTGGCACCAACTCTCACACATAATGGCGACTTATCACTACCATTGCCAACATTGGTCTCACTCAATGCGTGAACTTGTGTCACTCCATGTCAATGCTCTCTAAGGATTGCATCATCTGTCACTCACTCTCACTAAGAATGGCAACTTATCACCACCATTGCCAGCCTTTGTCTCACTCAATGCGTGAATTTGTGTCACTCCAAGTCAATGCTCTCTGAGGATTGCATCATCTGTCACTCACTCTCACTCACAGTGGCAACTTATCACCACCATTGCCAAAGGTGTTGAGACAGCACCACTGTTCCACATGTAGCCTATCTAGGAAGTGTGGGCATGAAGTATAAGTCCCATACGTATCAAATGTGCTTTGTTTCACACTGATTTCCATGTAATACTTCAGAGTTGAATCAAACAAGATTATATAGAGAGAATATCAATTGAATTTAGATAGAGGTATCTCTAAAATGAAAGCAACTATCCATAAACACCTTTTCTCTGGTTACAGGAAAAATACATAGGGAAATATCAACATGAACACCTTGTCTGTGGTTAGAGGGAAGATACATATGGCAATACCTTCTCTGGCAAAACATACTTTGATCTGGCAGATGTGAGGCTGCATGATTACCAATGTCGATGATCATGAGCTTTTCATCTAACAAGGTGAGTGATCACCAGCGTCGCCATCACTGGTGAGTCTGAGTGATCACCACTCTCGCCATCCATGGTGAACCTGCGCTATGATGTGGTTCGCGTTTCATCTAGCGAGGTGAGTGATCAACCGCCTTGCCATCCCTGGTGAGTGTGAGTCATCACGATCCTCGCCAGCCGTGGTGAACATGCGCTATGGCATGGTGTGCGTTTCATCTAGCGAGGTGAGTGATCACTCGTGTCGCCATCCCTGGTGAGTGTGGGTGATCAAGATCCTCACCATCTGTGGTGAACCTGTGCTATCATGAGGTACGCGTTTTATCTAGCGGGGTGACTGATCACAATCCTTGCCATCCGTGGTGAATGTGCATTATGACGAGGTGTGCGTCTCATCTAGCGAAGTGAGTGATCACTCATGTCGCCATCCCTGGTGAGGATGAGTGATCACTCATGTCGCCATCCCTGGTGAGGATGAGTGATCACGATCCTCGCCATCCCTGGTGAACATGTGCTATGACGAGGTGCGTGTTTCATCTAGCGAGGTGAGTGATCACCCGCGTCGCCATCCCTGGTGAGTCTGAGTGATCACCATCCTCGCCATCTGAGGTGAGGCCATGTGATCACCACCATTGCTATTCCTGGTGATCTTGTGCTATAGCGACGTCGTGTTCCATCTAGCGACATGTGTGAGCCACTTCACACAGGTTGACGAGGAGTCACAACAATTTGCTGGGTGCTGTAGAGTTACCACCCAGTCTTGCAGTGGTGCATCCTGATGACTGAGGATCATGAACACCAAGGAACCTCAAAGTCTGTGAGACTGAGATGGGAGCTGCTCCTAGGGCCTCAATCAGGCCCAGCTAATGAGCCAGTACCTTATCACATTACTGAGCTACTCAATAACATGTACAATTATTGTGCCAATATCTACAGACTCATCAGTCCGGTTAGAGCCTCTCAATGAGTTGCCCATGTCATGAGATTAGCCATACATGCAGTATATACTTGGATTTACTTTGGTAAATACACATACATGTATTCATGGGGGAACCAATTAGAACTGTTGATAAAAACACTGCAACTAGATATTCAGAGAGTCTCTGATGTAGCTGCCTTAGCTGGCGATGCATGGTGAAAGCATAATAGCTTGTGGTCATATTTATTTAGAATCTAAAGCTAGAGTCCCCACACAGCCCTAAGGCTGCACTGCAGCAGGCTCATTGAGAGGAAATTTCTAAACGGTAAATGGCATCATGGATATTCCTTCTTATCTGAATACTATATTAAGGTTGTCAGTTCTGAAGGTAATAAGGTTATGTAAGGACAAGCCTCAGGCACATTATTAATATGGAATCAGACATGTGTTGTGCTGTGGCAGCTGTGGTAATTAAATAGAGTGATTTGAGTCTGGATAACAGGGAGATTAGGTTTTTATTTACTGAAAGCATGCCATTGTTATCTGATTGTAGAACATACTCATACCTTTACCGGTACAAGTTTAAACTGATAAGCACTATCAGCTTAACCAAACATCTGCCAAGTTGAAACAGGTCATATGTCAGGATTCAAAACTAATACAGGCTTGATCGATTCAAAGCAAACTTCAACATTTATCAACAATCTACCATGTTATCTATATCCTGCTGCATATACAGCTTTAGCATCATCTAAATGGGGTTACCAGGCTTGGGAAAAGGTAATACAGTGGACTGGGGAAAAACGTTGGCCATATCTCCACCAATAGAACTGTATGTGGAGGAGCCTGAACCACTGTTGGACAACTCTCCACTGTTGGACAGTGGGGGCCTTGGCCACTGTTGGACAACTCTCCACTGTTGGAGACTGGCCCTCAGTGAGTGTTCTTATCTGCTGGTTACCATAGTGATGGCTGATAAGAGATTAGTGCAGGTGTTGGACCATCCTTCAACAGTGGGAGTAATGCAGGTGGGGAGGTGAGGGAGAGGGTATGGGGTCAACAGAAAATGCATGATTTGAAATTATTTTGGTAAGTAAATGCAGCATATCTCATCATATACAATTGAATACAATTTGAATGTGTTCATACATATACCTGGATAATTGTAAGGCCTACCACTTTACAGGTATAATTCTTTGCACAAATCATTAATGCCTTTTCTATTCTTAACCTTATGGTATATGAAATTCATCCAGAAATGTTTAACGTTTAACCCTCCTCCTATGGTGGAGGGGAGTCAATGTTCTCCAAACCTTGTTACTGTGCATATCAGAATCTAGTGAAACTGATGAGAAGGGGAACTGTTGAACTGCTTGACAATACCAAACCCATGATTAAAGGTCATGGAGAATGAGTGATAGTAGATAGCAAGACCTATTACAGATTTCTTTGATATAATATTCCCTTTTTAAAATATTTCTGTACTACACAGAATGCTGTCCGCCTCTCACAGAAATGACTTTAGTCATGCAATAGTCTTGTGGATAAAGGGCCCCTAAATGAGCAAAGTGAAACATCAGAAGTATTCTGGTAATGGAGAAATATGACACTTAAAGAGAATTCAGCTTTGACAGGCAAGAAATACATCACTGGGAAGCATTATAGATTGTCCTGGAGACTGGAGCTTTCAATCAGTGAGGTATATTTAGATGCAGAAAACACCAACATGTTTCTTTTTGTACTTCATTTTGCTAACAATGATGATGAAAGAAATATCAGAATGGCCCTTTGTTCCTTCTTTTGTCCCTTTTCAGTTTCAAACTAAGCCACACCAGGGCACTGTCAACAGTCATGTCAAGACATTTGGTTCATTGAATGAAGAAGTACATGTAAAATAGAAAAGTATGCACTCAATCCATTCATGATCTAAAAATAATCACACTAGTTAAGGTGAAAGAAAGCAGTACATATGGTCTTTGAGTAGAAGAAAAAAGCGAATGGACCAAGTCTTAGCAAGTCTGCTTTTAAATACCTTATGAAACCTAATGGTACAATTATTATAACTAATGAAGGGCCCCCCCCCCGGGTACATTGTACAACACTTCTATGCTGTAATGAGGTGTCCATCCAATTAGAACACACAGGTGTCAGACTGGGGAGTCTAGGTCTATAATAATGATAAAATAGTAATGGTGTAATGTGATACAGATGGCTTCTTAGAAATATCATTATTTACTTAATATCTGGCATATAGAGTTGTTGACATTCCTCACTTAATAGAAACAAAAGGGCATTAAAAGAATCAATGACTAAAAAGTTTATTAGATCAGTTCTAGATAAGTAAGTATTAGCGAACAGTATGCAAAGGTTGTAATGTCATTGTCCAACTATGATTTGAGGGATGGCAGTAGCAACCTATTAAAGATAACCCATTGTATTATGTTTAATGAAGTCTGTTTTGTTCATGAAACATAACAGGAGCCACAGCCCAAGCTCATCACTAATATGGTAGAATAAAGTTAATACCTTTTGGTCATAATGGATTCCTGTTGCATACTCCCAAATTGGTCTTAAAATATTCACACCAGCTTGAATTAGTTATTTTGTGCAGTTGTTTTTCAAATATTTGCATCTATATATTTTTCTCAAAAATCCTGCCTCGTTTACACTAATAGTATAATTTGAACAAAATAAGTTTATCATTTGGATTAAACATAAAGAGATATGTTGATTTCAGTTTTGAATATCGAGAAAACAGTTGACCTTCTTTATACCATGTGCGTATGGGGAGCTAGATCCTCCGTCCATCCATCACACGCCATGAAATGCAGTCCATTCCAGGCCATCATCTCTATCAACCCTCACATGGTGCCCAGTTCAGCGTGAGAGTCTGGCCATCAATCCGCTTATCTGACTTTCCTGTTAGTAGATACTTTTTCCATCAGAAACTATGTTTGGGGTTAGAAGTCTTGTTGGGGTCAGGTATAATGGCTTCTGTGATGGCAGTTACAGTCAGCTGGTGTTAGAAAAAGAAAAAAAAATCTCTCACAGATCTTTGGTGGTATAATCTAAACATTAACCCTTAACTCATTTCTAAGGTTCTAACTTGGTAGGTAGCAATGTGGTTTTGTGCCATTATAAATAAAATATTTAGGTCATAGAATCAGTAGGAAAGGTCATATAATGTATCAGCCTACAACATTTATTTTATGTGAATAACTTCTTCCCATAGTGATAGCATTGCAGGGCTGATTGCCACACCCACAGTGGCGTAACATGTGCCGATCCACCACAGCGGCTGATCCACCACTGCAGCCTCATTCCAGGTGCATGTTAACATTCAAAATGGCGGACCGCCGCTCGTATGGGGCACTACGGTAACAGATTTTGTTAATTTTTCCTTATTTAAACCCTCTTATTTAAACATAAAATAAATAGAGAACTAAACTCCCCTGGTGTCCTCGGTGGCCACCTTGTACAACACGGTCATTTAGTTCTGTCTATGTATGTGCTTTACCGTTGGTCCCATATATATAGGGGTCTGACAGGCTGAAGGAACCTTCAGTTAGGGGTTCCATAAACTTATGTAATCAGGTATGTGATGACATTAACAGGCTACCTGATATCCTGGGTATCCAAGCACATGATTAAAGGTCCTCAAGGATGAAATGTCAGTGGATAGCAAGACCTTTTACAGATTTGTCTGGTATGATATTCCTTTTCAGATTTCTAAACTGCTGAGAATTCGACCCCTATTGACAGAATTGGTTTCAGTCATGCTATAATCGTGTGTTACCCAAATGAGGAAAGCAAAACGTCAGAAACTTTCAGGTGATGGAGAAATCTTGTATTCAAAGAGAATTAAGTTTAGACATGCAAGAAGTACATCACCGTGATGTGTTTCCATAGTAGGTTAGTTCTTTAGACTGGTGAGCTAACTATTGAACAAGTAGTCAATGGATAATTCATAAAATACTAGCAGCTGAGTGCAATGCACTAACCACTAGACCACTGGGTCTCACACCTCGGCGCCCGGCTTGGCTTGGTTTGAAGGCATCCAGCAGTCGCCGTGGACAGCTACAGCGAAAAAAAAATATACGCCCAGGCCGGGACTCGTCCCGCCTACCTCTACAACCTAACCAAGCAAACAGACACCATTTCTCGTCAGTCCCTGTGGCGCACTGCATAGGGTGTTGGATTTAGGATCGACCCCTACCCTGGCCATTAAGTTTCGTGGGTTTTAACATGCAATGTATGACATGTAAGGAGGCATGTTATCCACCGATAACATGCCTCCTTACATAGATAACCGCACGCCTTACAAAACTCATGATGCATGCATCATGGTGTGCAATATCGACAGGTATGTGCATGGGAGTATCCAGAGAAAGCATCCAAAATCACAGAAGTGTAATAACGTAAGCTATTATATGGATGAAGGAGCACCAATATGTTTTCTATTTG
Organism: Acholoe squamosa; assembly: GCA_949317995.1. NCBI lineage: Eukaryota > Metazoa > Annelida > Polychaeta > Phyllodocida > Polynoidae > Acholoe > Acholoe squamosa. The sequence continues at coordinate 4,463,689 of OX439040.1, forward strand.
CTGTTGTAATGTAGAAAACTGGAAATCCTTTCTCAAGGTAATTCTGAAGTAAGACGAAGTCGGACAGCAATGACAAGAATAGAATTACTTTAAATGATTCTTGCTTCTATATATGTCCCCTTTCAATAGCAAACTGATCCATCCAAATACATACTCAGATGTCCTATATATAGTGTTTTGAATGGAGGAATACATTTAAAATAGAATGTCCTGCATACAGTCTATCATGCAGAAATTATTCAATCGTATTGTAGGAGAAAAAAATAGTACAATTCTGCTCACCAGTTTCCTTCCATACTCCTCCATTACTTTATTGTTTGTAAAACTGTCAGACCATTTGGTAATTTATTTCATGTGAATATCTTCTTCCCATAAGTTAAAAGTTGAGCCTCCGGTCTTGGTTTGAAGGCGTCCAGCAGTCGTCGCGGACAGCTACAGCGAAAAAAAAAAAAAAAGCCCGGACCGGGACTGGACTCCCTCATGGTGGATCGACCACCTGGTACATCACGGTTGTTTAGGTCTCTCTATATTCTGATGAAACATAACACTGTAATTATCATAAAGCTCTAATGAAGAGGCATTTTGTACATTGTATAACACTTCTAAGCAGTAATGATAGTAATGAGGTGTCTATCCATTTAGAACACCCAGGTGTGAGACTGTGGGTTCTAGTTCTACAATAAAGACTTACTTCTCAGTCATATTAACAAGCTACGCAACAACCGAAGGTCTAATAATAAACTCGTTAATTGCCTCATACATGTATACTGAAAGGAGCCATACTGAGGGCCATTTGTCGGGGCCTCTTACCTTCCTACCATGAAATATCTAATAGGGTAAAGCCGTCTAAAAAGGTCTGACCAGGCTAAAATTGATAGGAACACCCCAACAGTGGGAGGCACCAACTTTGCTCTTTGTACAGATAGCGGCCTACATGAATCAACTAGGCTGCAGTTGAGTGTCAACTAGGCTTAGCGGGATGTATAGGGTCCATAATTCTGATTTATGTGCTACTCCCAAATTGTGGCTCTGTTTAATTTAGTTAATCTCTGATGGCTCTAGGTTAATTGGTATTGATGATACACATATATAGGACCAGAGACACATAGGAAACTAAACTATGATGAGAAGAGAAGGGGTTCTTTCTTTTTATTTGATTGATCACTTTCTGTCTCTAAAGCCGAAGCATTAAGTAAAATCAATACCATTTTGGTAAAGAGTGAATTGCATTTGTGCTATTCCAATTAGCTCTTGGTGTGAGCTTTTTCTAAACACTTAAGTGTATTAAGGATATATCTATATATCATACATCATGATGGCAAATTGAAGTAAAACATAAAAACACTTTATTTCATTTAAATTGCTTAGCAAATATCTGGCAGTTATATCTCAAAATCCAGACAAGCCCCAGGGTGAGGAGAACGCTGACATCAATCAATGCTGTAAGTGCAGATATGTAAAAAGGCCAACTCTGCTGCCATTATTCCTTTCTTTAATCTGAAGCTGAGCCATTCTGAAAGGTGTTCTTATAATAAATGCAACAATTTCTCCATGGCAGAAAGAATGAGGGGAGTCGCTCCATGTCTCATACTGTCTGCAATGTTCAGTTCATAATGTATTCATGATAACATTCCCAAGTGCAGCCAGGGCTGTTTTTAACCTGTCCTGGAAAAGGGACACTCAGCAAACCGACGGTAAAAGGCTCTTCACACCAGAAGTAAATAGTAGAACATGATTGACAGCCAGGAAACTGACACTAGGGAGATTTTTTTAGGTTTTGATTAGATTATCGACAAAAGAGCAGAAAGTGAATAGACTGTAGCATATTAGGGATATGTTTGTATATTTTATTTTGAACAAAGCCTCTATGCAGATCATTACATGTTGCTTGACCAAAAAATTGGGCAAACTGATTTAAAGCATGCATTCCCTGTTGGCCTTTTCAGGCCCTGCTTTGTATGCGAGATTTGCCTTATAGATGATAATTTATGGTTGGTTGCTACTCTTTGGGTAAAGTCAACAGAAAACCTTCATTTTTGGTCTTTAGGTACACTGCAAAAATGGTGTTTAGATTTTAAACATGTTTAGGTCTAAACACGTTTAAAACCTAAACATATAGGTCAGTTAGGTGTCTCATCGACTACACATTTCGGAAAAGAACACTTTTATTCTAACTACATAAACATTTACGCTAAACATGTTTAGATGTTTAGAGTTGAGACAATTGAATAATAGGTGTTTAGATTTAAACATCAATATGTTTACATCAATATGTTTAGATACTTGGATGTTGAATCCACACCAGGTAGCAGCACTACCTTTGACTGGACTATCTGCACACAGTTATAATCAATTGTTGTGACAAATGTCCCCAAATCCCATGTTTATCATTGTTTCATTTCATAGAATGTCATGTGAATAGAAAGGGCAATAGAAAATTGACCTGATTCACCTCATGCCACCATCATTACCATAAAATAATCAATTAACTCCATGACTGACACCTATTTGATGTTATTCTGGAATACATAAGGCAATGTCCTTCCTGCCAAGCTGTTGTACCTTCTCTCATTCTGATGCAGTGTGTAATAAATGTACACGTATATAGCTGTGGCTGACATCTTTGGAGACTTTGGCAAGTAAATACCTGCTGATGTCCCCCCCCAGTAAATGAGAAAACAAACAAAATATATCTCTGATTTTTAATGCATACATGTCTGCAAACCTTAACTCTCCATCAAATCATTTAGACATCTAAACACAAAGTTTTATCCTAAACACCTACATTTCTAAACACTTGAGCTAAGCACATTGTTTGGCTAAACATGTTTAGGAAATTAATGTGATTACAAAAACGTTGCAAGAATATGTTTAGAATTGTGTTTAGGATCTAAACACCATTTTTGCAGTGTAGGTTAGATCCTAAATAAGTGAATAATGAAAAAGAAAATGGGGGTCCCAGGCTATTTTTATGATGAAGAATTTTGGAAAATAAAAGTTTTTCATTCCCCTCTAAAATGAGAAAAATAGTGATAACTTTCTTGCTTTTACTTAATATTATACCTTTTAGCAATATGGCAAGGCTTTCTAGGTAAAATTGTGCTGTTTTAGGAAAGGGTGAGGTCAATTTGGCATAATCTTATGAAAGTTTGCCTGAAAACAGTAAAAAGAAAGTCAACAGAATTGAATTTATACTTTTTCAGAAAAAAACTGACATAAATACCTTCTTTATACAGATAATTTTAACACATGGCTCCACACAAAACCTTTGGATTTTGGACCATTGAAACGAAAAATTACTCCGAAAATGAATGGAATTTTATAATTGGAGCATTGCACGATAGGTAAAATGGCATCAACTATAATATAAAATGAATTTTCTCTATACTCTTAGTTATTTAGGGCAATAAATTCATGTTTCCTGCAATGCTAAGACCATTTGAGGGTTAGAAATACAATGTATAAATTATTATCCATAAGTACTTAGGTCTACATAAAAATATACCAACATTTCAAAGTGTCATTAAATTGTCAATTTTGGTTGCAATAATCCAACATTTCTTGAACATATTTTGTGCGTATGCCACTATCAGTATCTCAAAAATGATGCAATTCAAACAAAGATAATCTACATGAGCAGAGACCTGCGCAGTGGGTTCATTTTTTCAAAAAAAAAATAATTTAAGCCATTAGTTTTTGAATAAGTATTTTCTGCTGTCTTCTTTTTTTTATCTTCTAAGTAGAAATGGTGGGGTCAATAGGAATGTTTCATTGATTTTAATAACCTGATGTTGGAGATTGTGAGTTGCTGATGAACAGATGAACTAGTTATGGTATCAGGGAAAGCAATTGAAGAAACTCAACAAACCATCAATGGAATTTAACACAAATAAAGTGCCTCAAGGCTAATTTCCTTTGACGTCACAATGCACTAGTGTCAAATCTATTTTTTACCAATTGGCATCTACCTGTATACAAGTGCAGTCCTGAACAGTGATACCAGATACTTGTAATATAAATCTGATATACTCACCTGGAAACTCTCATTATACGCATTCCAGTTATCATGACAATGTCCCAGTAATTAAACTGTGTAGTTCGTAGAAATTGTGTTCATCAATCATTATTAATATTAATGAAATAGATTATAAATAGCATGGCCCGAGGGTGCTAGCACCTATATAGCACCTGTTTATACCACAATTCCTTCCTCTTGGATGCATCAGAGTGCATCAGAATGCATCAAGATGCATCAGAATGCATCAAAATGCATCATGCATTCATTGAAAAGAAAACGTTCACTGCCACATGGGGATACAAACCCAGTCAAAAATGCTTTTCTGGGTTTCTGGGCTGTGCCCTACTGATGTTGCCATGGTGGCAGGTGCCTGTGAATGCGACCAGCAGTATAGAGCTTTGTCTCGGCTGTTACAATTATATGGGAGAGACAACTCTGGTCACTCATGCAGAGGGGTAAGTTAAAACTATTATTCACATTAGAGTTCACCACAGTTCAGTGTGGCGTAATGGCTAAGGCACTCGCCTACCAACACTGCGGCTGGGGTTTGATCCTGCTTCGAGTTTGGAAGATTTTTCACATGGAAAATATTTTGAGATTGACTTTGAATATCCGCCAACATTTTCCCAACAGAAAAGTCCAATTTGACCCTGAAAATTTATATAAAAAAATTGACAAGGCACCGAAAATGCTGAAACAGTGCCTATATGGTCTCATAATGCATGACAAAAATGACCATATCAGCACTGAAAGCACCAGAATCGTGGTATAAATACCGATATAGCACCACGCAATTCCTCAGCACTGCATTGGTGCATCTTGCTGACTTCTTCTGGTAGTATTCACCCTTAAGGGTTGGAACAGGTTCTTTGTACACATTTTGCCAATGCTGCATTTCTCATTTTGATAAAGAGAATGCAATTCTTAAAGTATAAATGAGGATTGAGAGGTTCTGAGGTATCTTACGTCATTCTGTATAAATTGTGAGCCGTAGACATTTACCTTAACCACATTTGGTTTTGTATTTGTCTGGTATTAGTTTACAAAGAATGACTTCAATCACCCTGCGATCAGAAAAAGGTCCCAACCTTCACTTTAGGTCAAATATCAAGGACATGAGGTGCCCAGGAGTAGGTCTACCCTGAAGGGGCTCTGAGGGGTTGCATAACAAAAAGGGATGAGGGTGGCACTTTCTTTATCGAAGTAGCTAGAGATAGCAATACCAGTGCTGCATTTCTCATGCAATTCTTCAAGTACCAATGAGGACTGAGAAGTTCTAAGGTATCGTAAATCATTCTGTTAAAATGTTTGCCTTAGACTATCTATGTCATGCATTTACCTTGACTTAATTGAATTTGGGTGAGGATGCATACACCTTTTATTTTGAAGTAATTGAATAATTATACTGTCAATTCCCATTAAGGTGACTACATGGATATTAGCTTCATAAGGTTTGGATGAAATATTTTAACTTTGAAATTAGTGTGGCATGATAAACAGAGAAGGAGGGGGGTCGGGACATAAAACAACACCAACAACAACAACAACAAAAACCAGACACAAAAAAAAACAGACACACTTTTGAAACACAAAGGAGTATAATGGCTATAAAGGCTCACGCGTAAACCCGTCTAGGCCTTCTCAAAAGAGATGATAGACTGCTTTTTGTCACGTCCCAGCAAATTGTCGTGCATCCTCGTCAACCTGTGTGAAGTGGCTCACACATGTCGCTAGATGGAACACAACGTCGTTATAGCACAAGATCACCAGGAATAGCAATTGCTATGCCACGTGAGTCTAACACACAGTGAAGAAAGATGACGGAATGAGTTATCACTCAAAAAGGAGTCACCATTGATGACCAATCATGGCGACAGATGACGACAACTTGCTGGGGTCTATGTGTTATCTGATGGTGTATAGTACATGGGAATCACAGCATGTGTTCTGACATAGAGGACCCTGGGGTTGCCAGTTTTTATACACTAGAGTGGACACGCTGATAGAGAGGTGTCACAAGTCTTTTTCTCTCTCCCTCTCACTGCAATCCTGATTGTGAACTATTTGTCTGTCCCTGTGTGGGAATATACTGTATTTTAGTCTAATTCCTGTATCTCCCTCTATCTCTGAAAGTTCTTAAGATTTCTCAGTTTTGCAATGCATAATAGTTACTCAAGATTTGAACAAAAGAATTGAAAGGAGAACAAAGGTCAATAATTGTATTATTACTAAAACTAAATATAAAATTTCTCACAGAAAACAAGAAGCAAATAAATTTAACAACTAAATCTGGTTGATTTAGTGAGAAAAATAGCTTGAAAAGGTAACTTGTCTTGGTACGTGTCATCCAGCAAGGGTCTTCTCATGGCTAAATAAATCAAAATAGCCCTGTTGTTGTAGTCATATCTCTCTGATAGATGACCCTTCATAAATGAAAAGGGGAAAAAAGTGGGCAGTAAATTCATTTCATGGTGCTGTCAACTGCTAGACCAACACCTCAGCAGTAATACTGGCACTGCCTACACCTGCATGTATATCACCTACAGCACAAACCACTCTGCCTCCATTCAGGTAGCCTTAATGCAGGGGAAATGGTGGCTTCTGATTGGCTGATGAGATAAGCTGACTTCCTGTTCCATCGTTGGAAGGCAGCTAGCTGGAAGCCGCCGACAGCAGCCTCCTATTATAGAGGGGATACCCAATGCATCCAGTTTCCGCTCTGAGAGTGCCCTAGTATCTGCTGGGAGAGTGTTGACACACAGTGGTGGGGGATTACTTTCCTGTTATGGGTATAAATCTGTATGGTTATGTTTTTTATATGAATGCATCACCCTACCCTACTCTTAGTGAAGCGTATTATGGTTGTTTTGGTTATCATTTCATCTTACAAAACGATGACATTCTGATTTTGTCATACTCCTAACCGCTGCCTAGATCCCAGATCATAGAATATGAAAGTAAACCTACACCTATAGAACAATCATAGGAAAGACACAATAACAGCTTATGATGAATAAATAACAGATCTCCACCATATATAGTGTGTTTAAACAAGTGGGTGTTGTTCATGAAACATAATACTAGCTACGGCCCACACACTGATGTATTATGACAGCAGTAGAAACTAAGTAATGGTTGTTATTGATCCTTGAGTTGAGTAAATATACTTGATCAAACTGCAAAACATGGACAAAGTAGAATCAAGACGCTTCGTAGAACTGTTCCAGCTAGATCAAAAAGGTTCCAGTTTTCTCACTCATACATATCAACTTCATTGCGTGTATAATATTATGTTTTTGATATTGAATTACCCATTGTCATTTTCATTAGGTTTGCATAAACTATTGTGGCACGATTTAAACAAAGGTCTAGAGGGCCATGTCACTTATAATTTTTTTTATACTTTGACACACAAATATAGGGGTATATACAGATTGATAGGAAGTTGAAGTTGAAGTTTTAACACTGTTTATTGGCTAAAGACAGCACTACACAAGTAGTTATTATAGTCGATCACCAGATATTACATACAAAACATACAATATTGTCCGAGTATAGGGTAAATTATAGGTTATAGGTTATACAGGTGGTTTCCATGAACTATCGTTGCACATTTTAGTCCTATAATATATATTTCCATTATATTTCATAATCTGCCCAATGTTGTTACAATTTTACCTTTCAGACTCGATTTGAAACCATCAGTGTTAGGTTTTAACTGTATTTCTACCGGTAATATATCCCATATTTGGGTTCCGCGATATAATGGACTGTTCCTATAAATTTCTCTCTTAGGTCTATTCACTTTGAGTTTTATCTTATCATGTCTACGTAATTCTCTGGTGGGAACCATGATATTCTCTACACATCTAGCATATTTATACATATAACATGCTAATGACTTTTTACGTCTAATACTGAGTGATTCCATTTTACATCTTGTTAAAAGGTCTACTATATGAATATCTCGGGCATTTTTTATCTTTAAACATGCATGCAGGCAATGGTTTTGTATTATATCTATATGGTCTACAATAGTTTTAGGCCCGGAGTCTAGTACAAAACTACAATACTCTAATATAGGTACAATCATTTGTTTGTATATTTTCAATGAATTTTTGACATCTAGGTATTTTACAATATTTCGTAATTGTTTTAGTTTTGACGTACCCATTCCATCTATTTTCTTACAGTGTTGTTTAAAATTAAGGTCTTTATCTATTATTACACCCAAGTAATTGAATTTATCCACATTTGTTATTACAGTATCCTGCATAGTAATAGTACCTTCATGTATATATTGTCTTATAGAACTACACCATAGGGTTTTTGTTTTTTTAACATTCACTGTAAGGACATTTAATCTACACCATTTCTCAATTTCGTTTACATCACTCTGCATCAGCGCAGTCATTATTACGGGGTTTTTACCATTTATTACTAATGCCACATCATCAGCATATAGGAAACATTCACAATTTACTACTTTTCTAGTAATATTATTGAGGTATATATTGAACATTAACGGACCTAATACCGTGCCCTAAGCCACTCCACAATCCATAACCTTTTTACTAGAGGACATTCCATTAACCCTGGTGATCTGATATCTGTTCAGTAAAAAACTTTTCAACCATGTTATACATTTTTCATCACAATTTATGCTTTGTAGTTTTGTTACCAATATATCCAGGTTTACAGTATTAAATGCTTTCTTTAGGTCTAGAAATAGAATTAACGAGTACTCTCCTCTATTACGAGCTTCTAGTAGATATTGTACCAATTTAAAGATAGTCGACCTACCTGGCATAAAACCAAATTGATTTTTATTAATAATATCATTTTCTAACAGATGTTTCATTATTTGTGTATGAACACATTTTTCAATAAGCTTAGAGAATATATTGGTCATTGTAATCGGTCTCCAATTTGATACATCACTTAAAGGCCCATCTTTTGGTAATGGCACAACATGTCCTATTTTCAATACAGATGGCATATTCCCACTCTCGGAGTTTATATAGTAGTCATTTATATAATCTGGTAATATATCAGTGGCCACCAATGTACCAGTGTCATCTTTTAAACTCACAGTGGGTGTTGAATTGTTACCCTTCCATACCATATTTAACATCTTCCAGAATCGTCTAGGGTCTTTCTTATATTTACATAGTAAATTCATTGTTACATTTTTCCTTTTACTTATTATTATCTTGGTAATATCCTTTTTTATCATTTTCACTCTATCTAGTAGTTGGTTTATTTGACCCGGTATACATTTTTTAGCTCTTCTGAATAATCTTTTCTTTTTGGTAATTAATCTATCTACTCGTTCATCATAGAACATATCGTTTTCCCGTATCTTGTACTGTTTTACTGGATGGAACATATCCAAATACACAATAATATGCTTTATTATCATATTATATACATCTTCATTAGAGTCTGGCGTTAAACAGGTATCCCAGTTAATATCGTTTACATAAGATTGTAGTTCATTCTTACTGAGATTTTTCATATTTCTTGTTTTTATCCAATTCATTGGTTTCTTAACCTCTTTTACCATTTTCCTAACCACAAAAACCGGGACATGGTCTCCACAGATGTCGTTTAGGAGTCCATATTCCTATACATGTACAATTTGTATAGTAATGATCAAGTGTCGATTTACCATATCTATGAAAGTAAGTTGGTTGTGTTCTTAGATATCTTAAACCTGTGTCCCTTAGGAAGTTGGACATTCTTCTAAATTTTATACAGTTCCTACTACGACTGTTTACATTAAGATCACCCATGATCCATATTTCTTTGTTCTTATAATTTTCACATGTTGCTATGGTATTAATATGGTTGTAACACTCCGTTACCTTGCCCTTTGGTGGTCTGTATACTACTGTTACTACCTTCTGTTTATGTCCAGGATAATTTATTGTTAGGCATATACATTCTATGTTCTTATTCACTACTGAGTAAACATTATCAATTTCCACATAGGGCATGTACCTGTTGTCTATATAACATGCTACTCCTCCTCTTTTACCGCGCCTTCTGTCATTTCTGACCAATGTTTTATCATACATATAGAGTTGACTACTTGGTGTGTATGGTTTTAACCACGTCTCAGTTATGCCTATGAAATCAAAACCATTAAATTCTCATCTGATATAGTTATATTTATCCTTTAAACTCTGTGCATTAAAGACCAAGAACTTAAAACCATTACCTTCTTGTACAATCTTTGGGTCTTTACTCATTTATTGCTATACGATAGTTCCACCTGTCTCCATTAACCCCCCCTCTGAACATACAGGGTATCATATTAACTAACATATATACAAGTGAAGATATTGTATGAACGCTAGACATTAAAGTTCCATACATAGAGAGTCGGTTGAGGTTGACACTCTATACCGTGTGTCCGTAATGTCCATTGGTGGTATAACAGAACCACAAATAAATAGACATTGGCACACTTGGTGAACAAACAATGTTAAGTACATAGTATTAATTCAATACATAGGTTAGATATTCCCTACACCAATAAGTTTAGTACGGTCAGGACTATTCTTTATTAAGTCCTATATAAAGTTAATTTCATCTATCCATAGGAAACTACAACAACATACACCCATTGCTCGTTTACATTGCACCCATAATAAGGGACGGTCCTGAAAACCTGTTTATACCGTCTATTTTTCTGTATAATATACCAATATACATATAAAAGATATACATATATTTTACCAAAAGGGACGGTCCTAAGGACTTATTTGGACCGTCTATTTTATTCTGTATAATATACCACAAGATTAATATTATATTTCATAGCTAAACATTTGGCTTTATATCTCTATTCATCTCCTTCACTTTCTTTTGTTTTGTCCATACACTCTGAGTTTTTTAGGTCATGTTCCTCTTGAAATCTAGACCTCAGCTCCTCTAGGAGAATGCCTAGCATGTTCTCTCCTCTGTATGTGTCATTGTCCAGGCTACTATCATTATACCCCACGCCTGCGCTCCAGAACATTTCAGTCTCACTTTGAACTAGGTTCAGCTGATTTGTTTTCTTCAGTAGTTCCCGTAGGAATCTGTTCTGGTAGAATTTCTTACTCAAACACAGTTTCATGATTTAAAGTCTCATCCTTCTCCATTTCATTCCTTTCTTACAACCTTCACCTTCTCTACGAGCATCTGCTGCATCATTTGCCTTCATTACTTTCTCAGCAGCCTCAAAATCACCCATCTCAACACAACCCACCCATTGAAACATGTGCTCTGCAGATCCAAAGGTCAAACCTTGGTGCTCAATCTTGATCTTATGTAGGTTACTGAGATAGCACTTCTCACCACAAAATACGATACTTGTATCGGTTTGTCTCATAAAGAGTCACATAACCTGTTTTCTCAAGCTCATTTGGGTCTTTGATAATGTCACTTTTGGTTGTGTCCTTGTTCACAGGTTCTTTCTTTGCCATTGGTGTTGTGTCTGTACTTGATGTAGAACCATTCCTTGGGGGTGTCTTCTTCAGAACTGTCATGTTGCCCTTGTACCCGGACATTCTCTGTAGCCTTACATTGATGGGCATCATTTCAGGAACTGTTCTTGTTTTCCATCCACTTTTCCCTTGGACATCATCTCTGTGTGGACTAGGTCAAGGAACAGTCTTACTAATAACTGTATCTTGGTTGTCTCTTGTTTCTCCTGACTCTGTGGCCCTTTTCTGCACTGTCATTGACTCTGTATGAGGTGTCCTTCTTCTGAAGTTGTCCACTGGTATATACCTTTGGGGGATAGTGTTGGGTTTATATCCATTGTACAATACATTGTCAATCAGGATTCTTGTACCCTTGGCCCATGCATCAGCCAACCTGTTTTACCTACAGTATTTTGCAATACGTCTCATATACCCTTTGACTTGTCTCACTTCCGGGTCTTTGTCAGGATTCACATATACAGTGCTATATTTGCTACCATGTTGAGCCAACGTGGCCTTGGACCTGAGACAGGCATCTCTACGCCAGGTTGTGGTAAAGCATATTAACAATGCCCTAGTGGTTTTATCCCTGGATGTGGCCATACATGTTGTTAACTTTATTTCAGTCTTGTCCACATCAACCTTCATAGCTCTCATCAATGCCATAGCTTCTTCTATCGGGTCCTCATTCTCTACTTCAGGCAGTCCTGTCACTATTAGATTGAATCTACGAGGTGACTTATAGTCCTCATTGATGTTATGCTTGACAGTTGCTGCATAACTAGGATTTATACTCTTCACAGTCCATTGTCTCTTAACATCCTCAGCCATGTTTTTAGCTTCTTTAGCAATATCACAAGCTTGTTTGTTCTCATCCTGTACATGTCTTAGTTCTTCACTATGATGTACTGTAGTATCCTTGATTTTCTTCACCTCACTTGTGACATGTAAGAACTTGGATTTACTTTCAGACTCTACTTGTTGTACACGGTCCCTGATAGACCTGTTTGTACCTTCTACTTTCTCTTTCAACTCGATAATATCACTTTGAGTATCTGCTCTATTTTGGGTCAATAATTTCATCATATCATTGAAAACCTTTCTTAGAAAGTTCTTAGAGCCTTGTTTCTTCTTGGTACTATTGAGGTCTACCTCCTTCATTTTGGACTGTACCTTACTATCTTGATACTCTTCATTGCTGTTAGATGTCCAGTCACTATCAGAGTCCTCTGTATATCGTTATTCTTCTACAAATACCATATAGTTGGTGATACCATCAGCTTCATATGTACCTCTAGTAGTTAAGGTATCCTTGTCCTTGACCCTCCTCTTCAGTCTGTGTGATGTTTGGTACTTTGGAGATTTGTTAACGACCAAACCGGCCATCGTACTTTCCGTATCGACCAAACCGTCCATCGTACTGTTGACATCATCGCTCGGCAGTCGGGCTCTCTTTGTAGCCTTACTACTAACCTCCTTGGTGTATTTTCTTGGTCTTCCTCTCCCTCTGGGCTTGGTTTGTACATGTTGATCCAAGTATGCCTCGATCTCTGCCCCAGATGATCTTCTTGTTCTCATGACCGGCCTCTTGCTTTGTTGTTGTTCCGCCATTGTACCGTAGCGACTTGTATTATCGCTCAGCATAGTTTATATGGACCTATTTAAACTGCTTGTTCACCTTATATTAGAACTTTTTCAGTTTGAAATTGCCCTTGTGTAGCTGCTCTGGGTGTTCCTATATGTGTAGTACGTATTCCATTTGCTATAGCTCTCAGTATACTTCTTAAAAACATGGAATATAGGACGACGACGGCAACTACTCTCCTTTCATGGCGGCGGTTAAGCAAAAAAAAAAAAAAAAAAAAAGGAACACTGGAAAGATATTTGCAGAAAGGTTATTCAGTATATTATCATATTACATTAGCTACTTGTTAAATGAACATAAATGTTTTAACACAGTACAAATATGATATGTTGGTCATAGAGGCTCAGCATACAGTACAATATGATTACCCTCTAATTGAAATAAACGTGGCACATGATACTAAGACCCATCAAGAGAAAGCTTAACATGTCTAATAGACAATACAGCAAATACCATGTCAATATCTTTGCTAGTTTTCGAGATATTGAGAGGAATGTGAGGGAAGGTCAGGCCTTTTTTTGTGAAAAGTCTCACATACAAACTGTACCCCAGAAAGTGGTCGTTCTGTGCACACACTGGCAGTGCAGTGGGTGGTTCGGCAGCATACCTCTTAGTTGTACCTGTCTAAAACACAGAAAGGACATGCTAAAGTATATATTTTCTGAAAGCCTATATATCTAGGAATGCAGTACTATATATTCATGTATCATGGGTACCAAATTTGACCTTAAATGAACTTATCAATGACCATGGAACGGACACAGGTCCACTTATTCATTACAGTAATGTAGACACAATCGCTTGGATGAATCATATCACCTAATGTAATGAGTGAAACACTTACATATTGCAGCGGTATGTTTACTTGATATTGTATCATCACTTGCTTTTTGTGGAATTATAGAGTCCTATGTTTCAGTGGTCCAACCTGACATTTTGGCAAAAAAAGAAAGATGTTTCCTTAATTCTACCTGTTATATGGGTCAGGTCGCCAGAAAGCAGTAGATTTTGTGTTTTTGGGTCATTTTGCACTCTTATGGCTCTAGAGAAAGAAGTTGCAAATCAATCTTGTTTTACATAGACTCATTTGATAGATAACACTTAGGGCTATCAGAAAGATGTTAATTTGTGGCCATCCATCAAAAACTCTCAGACTTATAGCTTGCCGAAGTGAGAAAAACAGTCAAATTTGTTCTTTTTTGTTTTTTTGTACTTTTTACAAATGTTCTGTATTGAATAAAGAACATCTGGAGTAACCCAAAGTTATTTTTTTGTATTGTATATGATCATAGGTATCATTTCCATCAGGTTTGAACATGTTACTGAGTGAGGATTTTTCATTGTGTGTCTTTGAAAATGGAAATCTGTAATTTGTAACGTCCGATACCAAAATCTAAATCAGTTATAAAACATGGAAAAAATTAATCTTCATAATCTTTGTTATTACCCATATGAAGGGCTTTATTATCCCCTACTTTGGTGAAAAAATTGTGTGTCCAGCAGGATTTGTCTCCATGTGAGAGCAGCTTATGTGAAATAATTCTGATAAAAGTACTGGACGTTACGTAACGTCCGGTACTTTTATCATCATGTAGGAGGCAGTCTACTGTACATGCATAACTCAAATTCTGTTCCATTCTGTAATTGAAGTCAATAATAGACATATTGGCCTTGTTAATTAATGTGTTTGTTATGCATAATGGGACATTCTTATATTACTGAGAGCAACTTCAATTACCTCTATATTTCATTATTTTGGTACCGGACGTTACATGACACAAAACAAGCAATAAAAATGGAACCGGATGGGCTAGATCGGTATTTTTTGGTTTTCTGAGTTGAGCGGAAGTCCCTTCACAGTTGTGTTAAGGTTATATAAAGGAATTAGAAAATTAATTTTAAAGGCCCTTCAAGGGCAGAATCTTACACTTTCTGACGACCTGACCCATATAATGACTATAAATAATCATTATGAATGTGCAGTTTGAGGTACATTGTAATCCTATATTGTCCCCTGACATAGTTTTGATAATTTAACCACATCATGGCGACGTATTGACATGGTAACATGGAATATATCATGTAAATCCATGATCTAGACATGGATGTGTCCACACATAACCTTAAATCCGTTCTGAACTACTGGGAATACAATCTAACACATGATAACTTTTTTCTGGGCAATAAATTAAGCTTTAAGATGTGCCTACCTCCATTTCTATCATATTAATTTGTCATGTCATTTTGAGCTGCTCAGTCCTTCAGAGTGTGAGTAGTAACACTTCTAATAAGAATAGAAGAATAGAGGATATCCACAAATGTAGGCCTATGTGTCCCCTGTGCCCTCAGGGCATTAGTTTTACTCATAGAAATGTGACAAGGTGCGCACGGAGTCACCATCAAAGACCATGCCCCTCAGTCCCCTACTACAAGGGTAGGCCTATATTTGGCTGCACAGGGGTCTATGGGGACTGTTTTCGAGCAACTGAGCGGTGCAGTTGAAAGCCCTACATCATGTGAGGTAATAACATTGTTTTACAGGCTGTAGTTGGAACCTTCAATCAGGGAGTTTATTGAACTCATACAAAAAAAAACAGGCACCTGATCACATTAGAGAGTTTAAGATTTGCCTAATTGGAAGAAGTATGACAACGTCTAGCCTACAATTTCCTAATATTCTACTATGGTCTAATCAGGCTGATATTGGCAGGGACACCCCATCAGTGGTAAGTACTCACTTTGCTGTACTGTGAAGGCCTAGGGGCCTAGGGGCCTGTAGTAATCAACCAGGCTAAGGATGAGTGCAAACAGGTCTTGCATGGATGTATAATGGCTTATTATGAAATGATGAGTTGGATTTATGTAAAATACATGTGCCCAGTTGTCTAGCTAAAGTAACTGATTTGCGATGGCTCTAAACTAGTTAGTATTGATGATACATGTACAAGGAAGTATAGGAAGAGAGAAATTAGCTCTACTCAATGGATTTTCTAAATTTACAAAATCTATGGGTAGCTTGGAGCTACCCTCATACCACTGCAGGGGGCCAGGAGAGTCTTTATATCGTTCTGAAGAAGCCCCCTCCCCTTTCAGCTAAAAGGTAGATTGGTAACATGAGAAATCAGCAGATAGGAATACAGCATAATTCATACATCATGAATATTCATGTTGATGGTTCCTGAGGTAATAAAGTCATGTGAGGACAGGCATTAGGAGCATTATCAACATGGAATCAGACATTTGTCCTTCAGGTGGCAGCTGCGGTAATTGAATAGAATCACATGGTTTTGGATCACAGGGAGACCTCCCGTATCTTCTGAAACCATGCCATTGTTATCTTGTCATGCTGCCTAATCTGAAAGCTGGAAAAACTCCATTCTTATTCTTACTCACATGAGTCTAGATCCAGACTCATGCAATGTCGCCAAAATGAGTGTTGTTTGAGACTCAGCCTGATCCTTGAATGATACTCAGACAGGTCCTGAGACTTATCCTGGTGTGATACTCCGGCTTTGACCCAATGGTAGGGCGATATATGTTGTACATAAGGTCAATAGGGAAGCAGTCTCATATCATCAGCCCATATTTCACATGTCAGGTTTCAGAGGCTGCAGAGCTTTCAATCAGGGTGACTTGACCTTTGGAGGCATTTTAAAGGACGTGGAGCGATGCACCAATAAAGTGCTGCTGACACTGCCTATCGGCGCTTCATTGGTACATCATGCTGCCTGACATCCAGGACTGGTGAGTTACTTACCACGTCTGCATTCATGCATCATGAAAACCAATTGGCATTATGCACTGTTGGCCTGTGGGGCTTTAAAGGGTTAATGAACCCCATAATCAGTCAACTGATCACATTAACAAGCTACCTGATAAACTGTAGACTAATCAGGCTGATATTAATAGCACACCCAATCAGTCTGAGCCTCACACCCGGCTGCTCTGTGTGGCACTAGTGGTCTACATAATTCAATTGAGCTGGGGATGAGTGCAAACAGGTTTTAATAGGATGTATATGGCTTATAATCAAAGGGTCATAGGGATTATGTGCTACAGATGCTCCCTGTTCTATTTTCTGTTTAAATTAACTAATTAACAATGTAATTTGTATTGATGATGTACACCGAGAAATCGCTGAGCGCATTGCACTGGAAGAAGACAAGCGTGAAAAGGCTGAAGAGAAAAGAATGGATGATCTTGTTGATGATTTTGTGGTTTCTGCAGATATTGAGGCACTAGTCTATTCAATTGAGCATCGAGAGAAAATGCAAGAAGAAATAGATCGTATTAACAAAGCACAGGAACAGGAGGAGGTGGGAACGTTCAAGATTGATATCCAAGATATTGATGAGACTCATGACATACCTGGGCAGGTGTTGCACGATGCTTTAAGTGAACAGGATACCAATGTACTGAATGATGATGAGCTTCAAACCTATGTAGATGGGCAGCGCTCCGAAAACACTGTAAAAAGAACAAAACAGGTTGGTATTTTTGTTAAATTATTTATATACGAGCCTTTTCTTTTCAATTTTAATTTTGTTCACAATTTTTATAGAAAAGATTTTTATTCACAAGAAAAATTTGATTCATTTCTTTTAAATTGAGAATTTCTTAAAATAATTGAAACATTTCTGTAAAAATAGAATTCGTTTGAATGGAATATTTTAATTTTAATTTTTGTTTTTCAGGTGATGGCGAAATTCACAGGTTATCTCCTTAAGAAGCATGGTGATGGTAGAGAAATACAAACGCTGGAGGCCAACATATTAAACAACTACATCAGCAACTACTTGATAACCCTGAAACGTGCAGATGGGAAGGACTATGAGCCTGACACCCTAACATCAGTTGTACGCGCTATAGACAGGTAAATGAAATAAAATTTGTAAAATGATATTTGTATAAAAGCATCACGGTTAAAAAAAAAAAAAAATTGTTCTGCAAAAATGCTAATATTACAGTGGTAGGGATCCTATTGAAGTAGTTACTTTTTTTAAAAAATAAAATTGATAAGAGATTTTTTTTTTTCAATTTTGTTTATATATATATTTTTTATAGGTACCTCAGGGAGAAGAAATATCCGTATAGTGTCTTAAAGGATGAGGAGTTTGAATCTACACGGGCTGTGTTAGCTTAAAGGAGAAGGGAATTGAAAGGCAAGGGGCTAGGAAATAAGCCAAACCGCAGTGATTCCATCAGTGAAGATCAAGTGGAAAAGTTATGGGCTCTGGGTATTTTTGGAAGTGCCAATGGGAAATCACTCCAGAATACTTTGTTTTTTTATCTGGGATCTGCTTTTGGCTTTAGAGGCTGTCACGAGGCCCGCCAGCTTAAGTGGGGGGATGTAATTCCAGGCAGGGATGAAGAGGGGCAGAATTATCTTGAGCTCAGGTGTGAGCGTATGACAAAAACAAGGCAGGGGGCTGAGGGGGGGCACACTCGTGTGTACAGCCCTCGTCTGTATGCCAACTTCACAGATGAAACAAGGTGTCCAGTTGTTTTGTATTGTCTGTTTAGAAACAAACGTCCAGACAAAATGATGGCCAAAGATGCTCCATTTTACCTAACCCCCAAGCCAAATACCGGTAAGGATAATGCAGTTTGGTACAAAGAATCACCTATGGGGATTAACTCTCTTGCAAAGATCATGCCCTCAGTGGCAGAGGAGGGGAATCTTGACGGCAAAATTACTAATCACAGCATTCGGAGAACCACTTGTCAAAATTTACTAGCAGCAGACATACCCTCTACAGCCATGATACAGCTTACCGGGCACAAAAGCATTGAGTCTCTATCACACTACGCGACTGCAACAAAAAGGCAACAGAAAGAGATGGCGCTCATAGCTACCGGCCAGAAAAGAAGCAAAATTTCAGAAAAGGCATTATGCCCACCAAACCCAAGCCCTAAAGCCTTACCTGTAGCTCCAAGTTGCAGTGTTGCCAGCCCTCCTGCTCTGCCAGCTCCACAAGTCCAGCCTTCTGGTACCATAGCACAGCCCGCCTTTCAGACTCCAGTGGTGCCGGGCCCCAGTGGCCTTCTCCCTGTCTTCCAAGCTCCTGTCCTGGGCCCCAGTGGATCTGCCCCCGGCTTCCCTCCTTCAGCCTCCGGTATGCTGATGGGGGCGAGCATTTCTGGCGGTGTGACAATAAATTTCAATTATGGACCGCAGACAAGCCAGGTTAACACCAAAACCGACATGGATGTCGTGAACAATATCCAGCAGTAATTGCTCATTAACTTATAAGAGACATTAACTTATTTATGTAAGACTCTTACCTGAAATAAGGCGTTGTTATTTAGTGATAAGATCCACATGGTTCTTCTCTCCTCCATTGTTGACGATGTTGTGACGACAGCGTAAGGATACACACATATTTATGTAGTAAAAGTAGCCTCTGTGGCTTTTTGTGTTGAAATGATTTGTTTTCTTACTATTAACTACATTATTATGTTTAATTCCTATCAAACAGTAATAGTTTTGACTAAAAAGAATGTAGATTTGTTAAACAAACTAAAAAACCGTAACAAACTAGTCCCTAAAACAGTGCGGAAGAACACAAAACGTACACCCTCAAATTAGTGGCGAACGAAAAATTTTTTCATGTCTCTGTCTCTCTTTGACAATAAGACAAGTCAGGAAACATATTTAGGTCTAACCACTTTCATAACCTGGCCCAAATGCAGACAAGGGAAGGAGTACACAGGGGATTTCTCTATGCATGATTAAGGACTATGAATATTCATTAACACTATTCATACAAAGGGGGAGGGTACCTGGGCCATCTGAGGACACACAGCCTCAGGAGAGCAATTCCCAAGATTGTCAGATCTTTTTGGAAATACTCTCTAAGAATTGTCTAGCTAAGGTGGGATTGTATCAGTAGGCATTAGGGGAAATTGAACTACTATTTAGGGCCATGTATTCATGATAACAGATGATTCCATTGGCAGTCCGCCTACAATCATATCAAATTACCGGGAGAGGTAACCGATACATCATTGCATAACGGATTTGGGAGTTAGCCATCACAGTATTATATAGCTCATAAATGCAATTGATGAGTAGGAGCCCGAGTACGAGAGTTCAAGTTAATTCAATAAGGTTAAGTGACAAATCACAGGGGCGTGGGAAGTGCAGTTTCAGAGTGGGTGGGACCAGGGGGGTTTTCTGCAAATTTTTAATTTAGCAAAAAGAAAGGTCATTTGTAAAACAACACATTGCTCAAGCTATTGAGAATAACATCCTGAATATATTTTCTTCTGAATACTATAAATCTATGCTGGTCTGGTTCTTGAGGTAATAAGGTCATGTGAGGACAAGCATTAGGAACATTATCAATATGTTATTTGTCCTTCAGGTGGCAGCTGTGGTAGTCAAATAAAATTACATGGATTTAGATAACATCGGGATCTGGCGTATCTGCCAAAAGCATGTCGTTGTTATCTTGTCATACTTCCTTATCAGTTCAGAAAGCTGGGAAATTCAAGTTTGGCTTCTATTTGACACATAATAGAAGACCTAACTTAAATCTTGATGTAATGTGTGTGCCAGATATATGTCATATACTGTAGTCAATATGTAGCTGAATATTGAAAATTATGCCAGTTGATATTTTCATACTGGTTGTAGGGGTTGGAGTCTATCTGGTGTCTCTACGAGATCTATCCATTTTCATATATTAGCTCTATCTGTCCACACTACTGCCCATTCAGTGTGAGAGCCCGACCATCGATCTTACTATATATGTCTATCTTGTCAGAAGATAGTGTTTCTATCACAGGCCAGGGGTGGGTTATAAAGGTCGTGTTGAGGTCATGGCTAATGGATTCTGTGGTGGGGGTTGTTGAGAGAGGTAGCCAATAGTCACCCAGCTCTCTCAGTTTTCTGGGTGATGCTTCACAAAATATTATGTAGCTTATGGTCTCTACAATTTGGGTGATCATAGGTAGTGGCCTTTGCCTAGTGAGTTTTATCAGCATCTATCTAGAATCTATATGCACCAATAGAATTGTGGTGGTCGCCAGTCGCCATCAAGGAATATTCGATACCTCTCGAGTTCCTCGCTGGTGACATCGAGGACACTTCACATACCTGACATCTGGGGGTGCTGGAGTCCAGTGCCACGTCACCTTCTGGTCACATGGCCCTCAACTCCACCATATGTAAAGTCTTTCTGAAGCCTTCCTCTAGGTCAGTCCGGTCGTGACGGACCATCCTGAGAGATGGAGAGTGACTGCCTGACTGCCATGTGTTACTGGAATACATGAAGTTTTGCTTCTACAAGGCGTTTGGAGGCTGTGAGTTGTCTAATGTCGAGTTGTTATCAGTGATTGATTCACTTACCTGTAACTTGTGATTAAGAACAGCTGGTGTCGAGTGCATCGACAATAAAGTTTAAGTGTTTGTTAATTATCTATTGAAGGATTTGAGTAGTAACGAGGGTTAGGAACACTACAGAATGATGTTATAACTTATAATTAAAAGACAATTAGGATTTATGTCTTTCGGTGGTCCTTGTCCTATTGAAAGTAATTGATGAACAACGGCTCTAAACTAATTAATATTGATGAAGAAAAACTTGCCTCTCCTCTTGAGGAAGACAATAGATAAAATCAACACTGAAGTAAGGCAAAAAAAAAGTTCTGGTCACCCTACCGACCTCAGCTAAAAGGGGCCGACCTCAGAATTGTTCAGAAATTTCTTAAAGTTCTTATGTCAAAACTTGTATTCGGAGTAATTGCATGTATTTTCCAATCATGCAGGAAATGATTATTTCTCACAGTAACCAGCGAAAACATATCAGAGAACAACTATATGAGGCATAGGATACTTAAAAAATAAATAAATAAAAATCCGACACACTGACCTTAGCATTTTTGATCACGATATGGGAAAATCAACGTTTTTTTGTTTTTTTTTGGCCTAAGATATTGTAGAGCATAGTTCATGTAAATTTTTGCACCTTCTGCTGTGTAGCAAAGCTATATCACACTTGCAACATGACTGCTTTAGTTGAGTAGGATCAGCATGATGCACCAATGAAGTGCTAGTGAGGAGTCTCACGAGCACCCGATTCATTCCCTAGGATTCGACATTTGCTATCAATTTGATTAGTTCTTTTTATAGATATCTCCTAACAGAGTGTGAGAAGAACTAACTTACAGTTGCCATATATTTGTTAGATATAGCAAGGAATTCTACCTAGAAAAGGGATTAACTAACCACAGAAAGGTGCAAGGGACCACAGAGAGTACATCAACTAGATCACCTGTATACCTGGTGAAAAGCCCTTAGTTTCCATTTTCCAGCTATATTAGATGTTCTCAAAGCTTACGGCTTGAGATTCCACTGTTGACATTTGTGATAGCCATCATTTACTTATTTTATATTAGATAAGCAATAATCAGCCATTATTCAGATGTAGAATAAAGTGAATCAATGTATGTGATTCTTGGTATTCCATAAACCATAATACCAAATGTCTAGGACTGAAATGCTGCTCTTTATAAAGTGGCATGTGACAGAAATAGCAGTCAGGAGGCTCATAGACTAGGCATTTAAATCACATCATGACATCATGGATTTCAATTCAGATTGCCATCATCATTTGATATCATCAGCACATAATGATTTACGTTTAAGTTGAATTACAGTTAAAGGAATAAGAGACGTATAGGCTTTAAAAAGGTGAAGAATGGTCTGACAGTGAAATAAAAGACATCAATCAATACTGATAGCGCAGACAATGCAGATAACACACTTGATTCACTTCCATTATCGTTCTCTTTAACCAGAATTCATGAAACAATGCATTGAACTGCTTTGTGGCCTTTAAGGTGTGGCAGAAAAGTCAAATCCATAAGGACCTGACAGGAAGGAGAAGACTGACATTAATCAATGCCGGAAGTGCAGAGATTGAAAGTGTTCCTGATCTGCTTCTGTTGTTCTTTTTTTTTTTTTAATAGAAGCTGAGCAATGCCGAAAGACATTCAATGTAGCGATTTGTCTATTACAGAATAATTCATTCTCTGTCTGTCTCTGTCTCTCTGTTACCGTGTCTCTTACTCAGTCTGTCCCTCTTGCTCTCCCTGTGGATCTCTGTGTCTGTCCCGGACTGGCAAACTCTCTTTATCACTCTCTCTGAGATTCTTTCACAAGATTTGACAGGATTGCAGAGCATATTCTTTCACTATTTCTATTGGCTGGAAGCGGGACTGGAGCTGGTTCTGGCGACATGCACTGATAAGAACTTACAAGATACGACCAGCATGTCCCTGGATGTGGTTGTTACCCAGGGACAAGGTACCCATCATGGTATGTCTTATCAGTGGGTTTTACCTTCAGAGTTTCAAGATGAAAGAGCAGACACTTGCATCACAATTTATTTTTTCACTGATAGGGAAGGTGCCATCATACACTGCCATTATCGTCTAAAGCCATGTCTCTTAATGCAATGGCACTGTTTCAAGTGATGGCTCAATATCATAAGAAACTTGGACATTGTTGAATTTGAATTGTTTAAAAACATGAGTTTTTGTATCCCATGTAGAAACCTACTCCTGGGCTTACGTTCACAGCGTCTACATCATCTAATCACTCCATATCAATCACAGATCGGCACACATCAGCACATCTCCCTATACTTAGTCCCATATCCTACACAAAACCACCTAGTGCCGAAGTATTCATTCAGCCTCATGGTTAAGGTCCTGGAAGGCCCCAGTTGGGTATTTCACAAGGCAAAGATAATAGTAGTCATATATTTTCTGTTTCTATGACTGGAGAGGGCTGGTTGTAACGTTATGACCATCATTATCTTCAGTCAGTCATAAGTAGGATATGACTGGTCATAACTATCTGTTCTACAAGGAGATATAACTGGTTTGTGACTGCAGTCATAATTTTTTACAACCGATCTTATGACTGTTTTTTGGTGTTTCTAGGGGTCGAAACATGTGGAGGTATTTGATGGCCATGTTTGTCAAAAATGTATGCAAATATAATTTTACAAAATACCATCATGTTGTACATGGTTCCTAGATGTTATGGCAGTTTTTTGGTTAAATTTGACATATCTTTTTAATGTTAAAACATGACTTAATTGCACATGGGTACCTGCTAAAATTATGACCACTCTTAAATTGATCATAAGTTTTCCTATAATTGAGTTCTACACCTGAGAGTTGAAGACAGGTCACAAACAGATGACACATAATTAATGCTTTTATAATATACCGCCTAGCCACCAGCGTGGATGAGGGCTATTATGCCCTGCTCACTTAAACATGTACTGTGGTACTTCACTGTTGGGAGTGGGCATCTATTAGTAAACTACTGTAATTGTACATCCTCAGTTACATAAAGAGGCTGGGTGTATGTACTGTGAAGATGTGTATACATACATAAGCTGACTGCTGCTTATAGATTTCTATGCACTTTCCAAGAAATATAACGCAGTCCTTCTTAACCTACCCATCCATAACTACTGTAAAACACAGCATATAAGCCACAACCGCAAATACACCGCACCCTGAGATTGGGAGACTGCTATAAGGCACAGAAGGGGTCTGAAATGGTGCCCATTCCTTAGTTATGTCTATATATTCAAAACCCCTCATATAAGCCGCACCCTCAGGAATATCCTGACTGAAAAGGTCTATTAGCTGCGGCTTATACAAAGGGTTTTAAAGGTATTTATTCTTGGGAGCAGCAGTGACGTCATAGCAACCAGTGCAGCCCTTATCAGCCTTATCTGTCTACTGTTAAGAATCCTCATGAAGGGTTAGATTAGATAGGAAATGTACTAGGAAAACGGTGTTAAAACCCTTATCAGAAAAGATCTAGACATCAGACAGTAAAATGAGTACAAATTCCGCAAGACATTAAAACCTGTATCACATACTTGATCCACTATTTTCTAATACCAATATTAGAAAAGGTTACTTCTAGTACATTGACTGTACAATTTGAACCTTTGCCAGGTCCCTAGCAACCAGGGATCTGCTCCTGAGAATTCTTAAATCAGTAGCAGCAGTTCACAAACCACTAAAAAAAAGTCACTGATTTAAACATCTACAATAGTATTGAGATTCTGCAGGTTATTTAAAACATTTCATATTCATGAATTGTTCTTTTGCACATGTAATCCAAGAAAGTT
The DNA here is from genome assembly GCA_949317995.1 of Acholoe squamosa. Classification (NCBI taxonomy): domain Eukaryota; kingdom Metazoa; phylum Annelida; class Polychaeta; order Phyllodocida; family Polynoidae; genus Acholoe; species Acholoe squamosa. The sequence continues at coordinate 4,488,994 of OX439040.1, forward strand.
TCAAAAGATAAGATACTTAGAAGATGATGACGATCGTACCCATTGGTCGGCATGATGCATATAGCCTAATCCATGAATGCAGCCCTAGTGAGTAACACACCAGGGCTACATTCAAGCATCATACAGACCTGCAGCATTGACACAGTAGGTAGAGTAGGTGGAGGGCTCGGCCTAGTGGTGGGCACAGGGTATGTGAACATACATAGGGCCCTACCATAAATCCTCATGTATAGGATGTCCCTCGCATATAGGATGCACCCTGAATTAGGCTAAATCCTATAGCACTCATCTGGGGTCAGAATTCGGTCATTGTAGTACTGTTCTATAGTGTAAAATCCTCGCCTATAGGATGCACCATGAGTTCAGGTAAATCCTATAGGAAGCATCTGAGGCTATTCTTGTGTAAAAGCTGCGACCTATACGCAAGGATTACAAACCATGCATTATAACTGGTTGTATCTTTTGGGGATTTACACTCTTCCAAATGATGTCAAAGGGGTAATTTCCCCTGTTCAGAATGACGACAGAGGGGTATTTTCCCAGTTTTACACTGGTTTCCTGCCTCCTATGACTGAAACTATAATTTACTGATGATAAACTTACAACCGAAACTTACAACTGTACCAGTCATAAGTATGTAGTTATGACTGTTAAGTGTTTCTAATCAGGCAGCAAAATATGACTAGTCATAAGAAAAATATGACTAAAGATAATAAAGCCTTTCTAAAAACACCATCTGTTGTAAGCCTATGACCACCCTTAAATTTACAATAATATTTTCCTATGACTGGCAGATGTGTGGGTAGTGTATCTTATTACTGCCAGATGCTCCTGGCCTAGAAGTGTCACTGTATATAATTTCTGTAATCCATACTACAAGGGGGAGTTCCCAGAAATTCCTGAGACGGCACATCTCCTACCTTACCAAGAATCTACTCTAGATATTTCTTAAATGAATCTAGTTGATTTTCCAGGAATATATGTTATGGTATTTGCCAACCAGCAAGTGGCTTTTCATGACTAAATCCATCAAAATTTGTGACTGGTTATGCCTTTCCAACACCATATTCTACCTGTTACTTAAATAAACATTCATCCGCAACCTGTACAACATCTACTTCACATACCACTCAGCCTCCATTCAGCTAGCCTTGATACACCGTAAATGACAGCTTCCAATTGGCAAATGAGATAAGCTAACTTCCTGTTCCCAGTAGAGAAACCAGGTAGCTTGTAGCAGCATCCTATTATGAACAGGGGACGCCCAATGCACCCAGTTTCCGCTGTGAGGATGTCCTGGTATCTGCTGGGAGAGTGTTGACACACAGTGGTGGGGTATCATTATGGGGTTATGGATATTTACATCTGTACTTTTATGTTATCTAATATTACTACCTCTCCCTTTCTCAATAAAACTTACTGTAGTGGACAAGGATCTAATGTACCGTATTCAATGTAATAAGTGCACATACTCTAATAAGCACACATCCCCATCTCTAGGGTATACCTGAAAATGTAAGGGTTGTAATAACAACTAAAATACCTGTAATTGTTGGGCGCAGACACTAGGGAACTTGTTATATGGGTGTATATTAGAGCTGCTTATGACACGACCTCTGTGATTTTGGGTGCTTTTTCTGGATATTCCCATTCTGATACCTGTCGATATTGCAGGTGCTGATATCCTGGATATCCCCATACACCCTACGTGGTGGGGATGAGGTCCGTCACCTTCTTCAGTCTCAGCCTGGATATTTTTCTTTATGTTATATGATTTTCTCTATAAACTGGTCAATATATGTTTTACACATTGCATACCTCTACATGTAATTGTCGCTATACCTGAAAACTGAGACAATAAAGAAAACTTAACCTAAAAATATCGGCACTCCTAGGAGTGCTGATATCCAGGATATCAGCACTCCTAACATATCATATGTTACATGTTACATGTCCTAACATGTCATATGTTACATGTAAAAACCCACAAAATTTTCATGGCCAGGGTAGGGGTCGAACCTGCAGTCTCACATCCCAAATCCAACTCCCTATGCACTGCGCCACAGGGACTGACGAGAGGAGCTTGGTTAGAACCATGTCTCTATGATATAAAGCCACCCAGCAGTAGAGTGTGAATGCACAGTACCAAACTAACGGCTGCCGAGCTCTGAGGTGTGAGACGCGGTGGTCTAGTGGTTAGCACACTGAATACGGTGCTCGTTAGCCCATTCCTTACTGTCTTTATTACATGATTAATCAATAAAAAATCAATAAATAATCAATAGAATATCAATAAATAAAGTTGAAAAAAAAATTCCCCCTCCCCGGGACTCGAAGCCTGCCATAGTGTATGTACAAGATCAGTACACATACCTCTGCGCCCGGCAGCCGTTGGTTTGCTCTTAACGCATCCCGCAGTCGTCATGGTTATGGCAGCAGCAGCGACAAAGCTAGGGGGGGGGGTCAAAACCCAGACTGCTGGGGATTTTCACACTTTTAATGTATAGTAGTTATATGTGAGTAACCTACCCAGGCTTTGTATCATATCAAGACCTGGTTCTAGCCAACCACTTCTCGTCAGTTTCTGTGGCGCAGTCGTCTATTATTATAACACTATTCTAACCTTGCACATGTGAGAGTTGTTGGTTTGGTCTGAATGCGAGAAAAAAATGTTCGCCTGACCGGGACTCGTCCCGCCTACCTCTAGCAGCATTGTCTTCTGGTTCGTGCTGTTGTCACATGTCATTGGCAAGTTCTGATTTTACCTGTTTTAACCATGTATTATCATCAAGGATAATCCTAAACAGTGTACCTTGGATCCTTACTCATTGGAGAACAAAGTATGGCAGAGCTGGACGAGGTGGCAAATGCTCTAAATGCCATAAATAGGGCAAACTTATCCTCAGCTGTGGCCGACCAGGAACAATGGTGTCAGGTTCTCAATTATTATTTTTTATTCCCTCACAAGTTTGACGATTCTGAGGATTCTGAAAGTGACTCTGAAAATATGAGAAGGTTGTTGAGGAATCATCTGATGTGGAAGACATAGCTCTAGTTATAACTAATCCAGTGCAGGATTGGTGTGATAAAGAGAAGGCATTAACAACTGCAGGTGACCGGCGAGTTTTGCTGGTTATGTATATGCATATTCCAGACATAGACATACCTCAATATTCAAGGTTATTTGAGTTTGATGTGCAGCCAAGAATAACCTGACCAAGAAGTACGTAGTAGGGAACCACGAAAATGGTTTGGCTGGTAGCAAACCAAAAAGAACTTGTATATATTTTTTCATATATTCTCAACGTATAAATACTTCATTTATCAACATTGTTTAAGGTTCATTTCTAGCCTCAATCAACCACACCAAGAACTACATCCCAGGAATGTTTACAAGAGGTTAAGAAAGAACCAAACTAAAAGATACCCAAAAAACTACGTTGGAATTACAAAGTGTGTTTACAGGGTAGTGGGGGATGAGCAGGGGAATGTCGTCACAGTCCCTACTTATGACTGGCGAACCTTTCTCTCCCCTTTCAGCAAGGCAGTGACTGGCATTAAACAGTACCACCACTTTGAGTTCACTCATGAACACCTAGGACAGGTTGCCATGAAGGAGGTTGTGGATGAAAAGCCTGTCTTCTGTAACATCTTGACAAAGGAAGTAGGAGAGGTTCCTCAGGGCATGCCTGCCATCATCCCATCTCCAGGTCTCCCACCTTTCAGGCAATGGTACTTGTTTGAGAACATTAGGGACTTCACCTGTCCTAAGCCAACAGTAAAAAAGCCAGGGGCAAGCTCAGGACAAAGAGACAATAAGACCGAGGGCCAACAGCCAGAACAAGAGTCACTCAGAAGCCGTGGAAGGGGCAGGGCCAGAGGCAGGGCAGGGGTAGAGGCAGAGGCAGTGCTCAAAGCCATGAACAGGATCCGAGATCAAGAGGACAACGTAAAGGTGCCACATCACAAAAAAACAGACCAGGAGCCCTTTATCAGAAGATGACTCAACTGACAAGTCATGGAGTACAAGTGATTCTGACTAAAATCACTTGCACTTGTGCCTGCATGTGCAAATGATTCATGTTAGAATCACATGCACTGCACACTATGGTGCTAATCTCAACTTTGAACATTTTGGATGTATTTATTTTATTATTATTTCAATTGGTGCAAACATTGAACATAGTGGAGAACACCCACCACTTGGATCTAAATTGGTGTGAACATTTAACATGGAGGAGCCCTCTCACCACTTAGATTCTGCATTTAATTGGTATTATGAGGTGTAAACACTCAAAAGACAATGCTGATATTCAGAATGTGTGATCTGTCTCCAAACTACACAAGGAACAGGTATTGTGCCCACAGACTATTGGATTAAACCACTAACTGAGTCATTTTTTCAGGAAATTGTGCATGTTATTTGATGATGTTTCACGAATAAAACTATTTCTCCAATATACCCTGTTTTTGACTATGTACGAGCAATTGCTGAAGATTTCACATTGGTATCTCAAATACAAGTACCCATCGCTAGAGTGAGCAGTGATTGATGTGCCCAGGCAATTGTTGACATGTCTGGACATAACTAAAGAGGCCATTCTGACAAATAGTTTTGGGGGGAAGAGGTACTATTTGTAGTTAATAGCTGAAATACACAATTATCCACCCTACAGTATAGTTTTGAGAGGATATTTAGCATAACTGATTGAGCTAGACAGTAATGTGCTTGTCTGGGCCATTGTTGACGTGTCAACAATTGCTCGGTCAACTGTTGACATGTCCTTCTGTAGCTCTGTCACTATACTCCGTTATAACACATAAAAATCACCCATCAGCCACCTGACAACACATGAATATAAATTGTGCAGTCTAAAGGTGAGATGAAGCTAACCTCCTTTCCCAGGAGTACATTATCCATCTAGATAATGCATGGTCAATCAGCCAATCAGAACGCAGCATTCAGGATAATGCACTCTGACTTCACCCAACAGTGTTATAAAGTGCATTATAGGAGTACAGTGCACATCTCAGCAAGGTCAGCATAGCTGTAAACAAGTCAAGGTCCAATAATTGGTCTAGACATACCTTAATTGGGTACTCCTGTAATGCACTCAAGGTCACTTCTACTCTGCAGCAGAGCACTGCCGGCCGTTTTATAAAATGTATCAATCTCTAGGGCTGTCCTCATAATGTGAATACTGTGGTCATAGATATTTTCACTGGCATAAAATTTCGCGGGAATGCCAAAAAAGACAAATTCGTGTGTATTTAAATTCGCGGATTTTCATAGACTGTTTGTTTAAATTCAGCCTGGTGACATATTAACTGTGCTTTTCAAAAAGCATGTTCATTTTGGTAGTTAGGCCAGTCATTGGTAGACAAACTTACAGAGCATCCCAATTTATGTTTGCAGTGACTGTGTTAGGTCAGCTTTCACACCTATTAGAATGCTGCACTCATTTGTGCAGGTGTGTGTGTATGTGTGTGTGTGGGGGGGGGGTTGAGGCACTTAGCCTAAAGCTGCTAAATTTGAAGGGCTTCAACAATCTAAGCAGTCCCCCCCCACAAAAAAAAGATAAATTTTCACTGAGGATATAAATTTGCGGACTTTTTATTTCCGCGAAAATATTTACAGCGCGAAATAAAGTATGACCACAGTACCTACATCAGTGAATGATGTTGACAAATGAGCATGGTCCATTAAAGTATTATGCAGCATTTATAGAGAACAGGTAATGATGTGACCCAACAGCACTAACGATGAGACCCATGCAGCTCATTACCCATGTCTATCTATTTATATTACATAAGGTGATTATATCAGAACTTCAAACAGCAAATAGTAACAGGACACCTCTCTCTATGTCCATCATTAGCTTATCACTGATATAGATCCTAGCGTATCCTAGACTACCCTTAATATCACTCCCAATTATAGGATGGGGTTTCTACAGGATATAGACACCAGATGCAGAAGGGGGTCTATAGCCTGTGGGAACCCCATAATAATTTCTATCCGACTTAGAACATGATACCATTATTGACCAGTGCTCTACAGCATATAGACAACCCCAAACGCTGCCTTCTCATTGGTCAGTTTAAACTATTGTGTTCTAAAGTGAGAAGCGCTTTTTGATGCTCTAACCATGCCCTTGAAAGCTGGCCCTTCTATTTCTAACAGACATTAGGCTAAATATACATCATTGACTCATAGAAATAGATAAGATGAGGGTAAAGTGATTAACTCTACATCCAGGAACACATGATGAAGAACAAATGATGAAGATTGCTGCACGTCGCACAGGCTGGTATGAATAAAAACTAAGTGCACAAATGTTTTGATGCTCCAATGTGTTACGTAAGAAAGATCTTAGATTATTATACACCCTTCATGTCAGACACAATCCTTGACCTTGAAGAGCTAAGGCCTTCTCAATCGTACATTGACTCCAAACTAGATTTATTTTCATTTAGGTGGGATCCTATGAAATGCCACTCAATTGGCAGAAACTTGGAAGGGCTGAGAAATAAATATCCGGTAGCCAAGGAATGACAGCGAAAGTTTGAATGACTGTTTGTACTGTTCATTAAAACTACAGCTGATTCAATTTTGTCAACTGAACTTGTAAGATTGATCATTACCAACATGACACCAATTAATTGTCTTCACTATTTTTCGACAATGCTCTAAGTAGATTTAATTCCTATGAGTTCCTGCAGATTCAATTTGCTGTTTTATAGGCTCCCCACTAGACAGAAATAGACCCCGTCGTATTGTTAAAGTGTCATTTCATGATAACTGAGCTCCCAGCGCACCTCCTCTTGATACACCTAATTAACTAACCTAGTCTCCTTATGATGGGGATTAGCAGAAATGACAATTTAGTTGGTTACCTGATTAGTCACTCATTAAAACAAGTCCAACTAATTAGATATTGCAGTGTTGATTATTGTGTGATTGTATTAGTTAAGTCAAGGTCAATTTTTATTATGTTTTGTAACAATTGATTTGTAAAAAGAACCTGAAAAGCTTGATGTTCTGAAGATAATGTCGTAGTAGAAAATGAAATCATAAATTCTAAGAATAAGGGATTTTGAAAATGCATGTTAATAACCTGTTCCATCTAAATTACCTTGATGTTGTGAATAACTACCCTGGCATTAATAGATTATGTGAAGTAACTTACCGCTCTCGTTATTCAAGGCAGTGCTTATTTCGGGTCAGGTTATGATGCTTAAGTAGCCTTATAAGCCCTGATTTCTGTCTGTGGCACAAAATACATAGTTAGTCTTGCATCTCTTTCCCATTTGCTACTTTTTATGAGCATTCCAGGCGCCAGTATAGACTGAAAAATATGACTCAGTCAAAGAGCTTCCTACAGCAAAGAGTTTAAGTGAATCAGTCGGCTGCCCTTTCAGAATGACTGAGTGTCACAACAGTCTAGTGTTGACATTTAAACATACATTGTCATGTCTTAAAGTGCAATTAAGTCTAAGCAATAAAAAAGCTTACACAGCAGCTATAGAATTACTAAAGATTCTTTTACAGGCCGCATTGCGATGACAGGGCCGGGTATATTTTGACACTGGCCTAGCTGATTTTAACTATGATCCCTTAACAATCTAATCTCCAGATAGTTAATTGTTCATCACAAATAGTGCATTAATACATTCAGACCCTGATATTGCCAGCCCTTATGAGAGATTGATTTACAGTTGGATGAAAAATGTAGAGATAAGAATATCACACAAAACCAAACACATATTAATTACAGTTTATTTCTTAGACATTTGATGAGTATGATAATTGATGTTACATTTTGGTGTTCTGTTGTTGCTGATCTTATGGTGCAACGTTTCGAGTCATTTATGAGGCTTCATCAGGCAAGATGCCAATTGTTACAAAAATGCTACCTGAGGTAATAAAAATGATCGAATTTTTCACCTGGTAACCGAGTTGCTATGCAATGATGTCAACACTTATGAAAAATGTCTGATTTGTCAGTAGAATCCTGATCATGAGTTCTTTTGGAATGATGTTTTTGATGATGCAATCATTAAGGAATTCGGCCTGTGTTTTGGATTTATGGTGATTTATGGTGATTTTACTTAATATTTGAAACAGGGGTTGGGCATCAGCTGGGATTTTTGTAGTACAATTGTTGGTCAACATTGTTGGGTCCATCAATTTCATCATAATTGGTGTTTTCATAAACTGTTGTTGTTGTTTGTTGTTGCATACTGGTCGAGAACATTTATGTTCCTCTGGATGAGGATCCTATTATGGATGCTTGTAGGGTTCTTGTTTTGGGGGAAACGGCTACTAATTATTCCTACAACTCATTCCTTGATGCTTGACTTGTGTTGGTGATCCCAAGGTAGGATGCTAGTGTGGGTAGGTTGATAAATGTAGAGATAAAATGTTGATAAATGTTCTTTGTTGTTGCATACTGGCTGAGAAAGTGAGAGTAAAAAGTATTTCCCTAAAAAGAGGTGATTCACTGGCACCCGCATTGCCAGTGAATCACCATAAAAACATGGTGAATTCCCTTTGATAATCTGTGGCGAATTGCCGTACAGTGAACCTTAGGGTGAGACATGGTTATTATAGGGGAAATCACCGTTATTGTAAATTACAGTGAGTCACTGTAAAATTTTATTGAGTTTTCATGCTAAATCTAGGAAATCTTTTAACAGTGTATACATAGTGCAAAAGCTTAAAATAGAGTAGAAAGGGAACTAGGTATAACAGGAGTAATGAGGGACAGTTATCTCACATCCTTCAGATGTCATCCAATGCAGCTGGATAGTTCCCATAAAACTTCCCTGTCCCACATTAACCTTACAGTGAGGTATTTACTGTAGAGGTAACAACATGAGACATTTAGCTTCTATCGTTGAGAGACCAAGCAGGCGATTCCTTTAAGGACTGATTCATTTTGACAGCCTATTTATATCATTTCGATAGGTCAAGAACTATCCGGTGCTGCATTTGTGCATCATGCCTATCCTTCGGGAGTCAATGTGAAGCATTAATGCAACACTTAGGAGCTAATTGCCTGGGCGGCATAGTGACCAGAAAGGTTCATAATACATAGAGAGAACCAAACGACCCTGGTGTACAAGGTGGCAGATCCACCACGAGGGAGTCGTCTCCCCCAACGACTCCCGAGGGGTGGATCGGCCACCGAGGACACCAGGGGAGTTCTCTTTAGAGACTTTAAATAAGGAAAAATCAACAAAATCCATTACCGTAGTTCCCCGTACGAGTGCCGGTCTGCCATTTTGAATGTTTACATGCACCCGGAACGAGGCTGCGGTACCGGATTGGCCGCTGTGATGGATCGGCACACGTTATGCCACTGGGGGTGTGGCGAACAGCCGCACAATGCTATCTCTATGGGAAGAAGTTAATCACATAAAATAAAATTAAGATGCAGCCCAAGAGGCACGCAAGACAGCCACCCGAATGCAGAGTGTGGTATATATATGGTTATACTCCACCTGGCTGTGCACCCCATTGTTCCACATTCTACAGTTGGGGAGTCAGCAGGAGGTTTTATGAATTAGGTCAGTTCTGGCAGGAGGTTTTTTGAATTGGTTCAGGGCTGGGAGGAGGTTTTGTGAAATAGGTCAAGCATAACAGGAGGTTATAATGAATAAGGTAATTTTTTAACAGCAGATGAAATTCTTGGGAAAATACTGTCCTATATGGGTTTCGTACCCATGCACCAGACAATGCTGGGATCCAGAGTCCCATGTGCTAACCATTACACCATGAGTCCTCAGCTGATATTGTGGGTGTTAGAACATCTACTGAATGGTGATATGTCACTACTATTAAGCGTTTAATGTATGTTATGGGTACGCACGAGTGGGTTTATGGGTTAATAATCCACGACCCCGAAGGGGGAGTGGATTATTAACCCATAAACCCACGAGTGCGTACCCATAACATGCATTAAAGCGTTTATCGAACATATTTCTCCATTTTGTATCAATTTCTTACCTTATAACCCAAGAATTAATCCAGGAGAAGACATTTTGTAAGTGCATCCTATCCGCACGGTTTGCCAAGCCAGCGTAGCCATTGTTTTTACTCCACTCGTCAAACCCTCGTCTTTCCAACGAATTTTCGGGTGTAATCCAAGGATGTCAAGCCCTGTTATTCTAGCAGCGCCAAATATACGATCTCTAGTTGGTGTTTGCATACATTTTGTCTCCATTTTCTTCGAAATAAATAAGAATCCATTGATTTTCCATAACGATCCAACGCACACGGCCCGGTACACGGCCATTGCTTCTTGTTGACAGAGCGGGTAGGTGCCCGGATGTACCTGACCTACTTTTGGCTGAACCCACTTCCGGCAAGGAGGTCAGCCGGGTCAGTCGTGTATCGCTATGGAAAATCAATGGATTCTTATTTATTTCGAAGAAAATGGAGGAATTTGGCATGGCATGTTCATATAGGATATCTAACAATGTTTTCCTGTGAATAACTCCACCAGATTTCATGGATTCTAGGCTAACGAGGTGTGTAAACATTAGGTATGTCCGACAACTTTTTCAAATTCTTGATGTCGATTCATTTCTACCACTGGTGTCGATTCATTTCTACCACCGGTAGAAGGCTTGGTATAGTGGACAGCGAGCTCGCCTCCTGCCCCAGCGGCCGGGGATCGATTCCCCGTTGAACCTAAACGGTTTTAACAGGAAATGTATGGAGGAGTTGACTTTGTATATTCCTCCAATTTATTAACATGTCCAGATTGAAACTAGCAGCCTCTTGAAGCCGAAGAAAAGGTCTCAGAGTGCGTTATGGCTGGATAAGGAACTGGGGTTATGAGCAAAAAAGCACAGTTGAGGCCCAGATAGTTAGATAAGACTGAGTAATCAATTATAGATAAAGAGGGTAATTTCACTGTGAAAGTATTCTGGTCAATGTAGTGTAGTGGTTAAGGCCTGGAACTAGAAATCTAGACCACACAAGTTCAAACCCCTCATGTGCTTTTATTTTTATTCTCAGTTGGCCACTGTAATCCATTGTAGAAGATTCAAATCCTCCTCTATGCCTCTACAGTTTATGTCAAAATATGCTTACATTTTTGGTTTTACTGTTACATATGGGTCAGGTCATCAGAAAGTGTAAAATTTGCCCTTGAAGGCCCTGAAAAACTAATTTTCTAATTACTTTATATAACCTCAACAAAATTGTCAAGGTACATCTCCTCAGCTCAGAAGACCAAAAAATACCGATCTAGGCCATCCGGTTCCATTTTTATTGCTTGTTTTGTGTCATGTAACGTCCGGTACCAAAATAATGAAATATGGAGGTAATTGAAGTTGCTCTCAGTAATATAAGAATGTCCCATTATGCATAACAAACACATGAAATACCAAGGCCAATATGTCTATTATTGACTTCAATTACAGAATGGAACAAAATTTGAGTTATGCATGCACAGTAGCCAGCCTCCTACATGATGATAAAAGTACCGGACATTACGTAACGTCAGATACTTTTATCAGAATTATTTCACATAAGCTGCTCTCATATGGAGACAAATGCTGGTAGACACACAATTTCTTCACCAAAGTAGGGGATGATAGGGTCCTTCATATGGGTAATAACAAAGATTTTGAAACTTCATTTTTTCCATGTTTTATAACCAATTCAGATTTAGGTACCGGACGTTACAAAGTACAGATTTCCATTTTGAAAGACACATCATGAAAAATTCTCACTTAGTAACATGTCCAAACCTCATGGAAATGATACCTATGATCATATACAATACAAAAAATAACTTTGGGATACTCTATAGTATTCTTTGTTCAATACAGGACACTTATAAAAAATACAAAAAGTATAAAAAAGAACAAATTTGGCCGTTTTTTCACTTCGGCAGGCTATAAGTCCTAAAGTTTTTGATGGATGACCACAAATCTAAATTTTTCTGATAGCCCTAAGTGTTCTCTATCAAATGAGTCTATGTAAGACAATATTGGTTCACAACTTCTTTCTCCAGAGCCATAAAAGTCCAAAATGACCCAAAAACACAAAATCTACTGCTTTCTGGCGACCTGACCCATATGCTTCAGTGGATGGAGTATAAGTCAGATAACCTCCTTAGAGCTGGAGGTTTTGCCATAAAACTCTGCGGAGGTTTTCCATTACTTGCCATGATGATTTCAGTGGGGCTGAAAGAAGTCGGGAGGGGCGATAGCGTGTTCAATTTGATGCGTGTAGGGATGGGTTAGTAGGGAGATGTTGGCAGAGGAGGCTGTCATATGAGATGACCACATAGCTAGAAAGTTAGTGCTAGGTATGCAGGGGTATCGCTAGATGGAGCGGTAAGCCACAGAAAGAAAAACTAAAATGTGTCAAACCTTTACATTTATTCAATTTTTGATGGATCATTTTTGCCACTGTGACTAGCAGCATTGGTGCGTCTACTTTTTGTGAGAACCCACCAGGAGTGGATTAATCCAATAGGGCTTCTTTCATTCACACAACATCACAGGTAGAGGTAGTTTGTGTCTTCTTAGTGAGCAACAAAGAAGGAGCAAGATAAGACCAAAAAATGATTAGACAAAACCATTCACATCTCATGCAGAACCTGGCAATGGGTCACTATCTAACCTAAGTTCCCTCTCTGAATGCAAGGACAGAAAAAAATTCGGACAACATGTGAAAGGGAAATCATTGTATAGTGCACTGAACTCCCTTTTACCAATAGAGGTTTCATATTGTTATGAACCAAGGGGCATCATATTGCTATCAAGGTCACCTTGCTGTATTAGCCTTGTCTGTGACCTTGTCATGACCTTGTCACTTTGTGAGCTCGGGTTACATGCCAGCCCCTCTGAGGGCCTCTAGCACTAGATGAAAACAACAACAGTATAGGCTACATGTTCTACATGTAGCCCATACAGGAAAATGTTTCTAGAGTGGCATCAAACAAAGACTGTTTTTTTAGTAAAGATCTTGTTCAAGGTTTTAATTTCCACAACAGGTAATAGAACCAAACACTTAAGGTGTGGTTTATGTAGGCGAAGTTTACCCGCTCTTTTATAGGTGTGGTTTTCTTGTACTAGTTGAATCAGGATGAACCTGAAGCTGCATCGATAATTTTCTACCAAATCAGAGTAGGCCTTTCTCACGGGCTCACCTTATATGCAAGTCACTATGTTAAGTTATAGTGAAAGAATCAGCTGCATTGGCTCTACATAGACTTCAGTTTGCTGGCAGCACACTGTGTAATTTACCATTTCCATCTAAATCAGACAGCCAAAATTTTGAATCTTAGTCTTACATAATAATATTACATTTAATTGCATCAATTTAACTGAGGAATGCAATTTTAGTAAGTTATAGATAGCAATGCCAATGAGGGTAGAAACATCACATATCCCTTTAAGAACTCAATGCCTTACCTAAGACTCCATAACTCAGCCTGCACCTTGTTTACCAAGATGTTGCAGACACCAGAACTACACAAACTGATAAGTAAATTCCTCAATGACACTGTAGCAGCTGAAAAGCATTTCGCTACATTGACAAGCAATCCTCTCTGCTCCCCCAAGGGCAAATTCCCCTACTAGAAACCTCTCCCCTTCAGTAAGCAGCCTCTCCTGTCTCTCACCAGTGTGATAGCTACCCGGGAACAGTGAAATCCCATTATTACATGCATGAATACGGTGAGAGCACTACAGCTATAATGCAAGTCAGACATTGCAGGAGTTCCGATTTCCTATACCTGAAGTCCTGGTTCACAGCCAAACCTCTTTTTTTCTGTAGTAAATTATATGATGTGGAAAAAGGCTTGTCATGAGGACATCCTCCTATCAGGAGGATCTTTACCTTCCTAATGATCCATCCCTAACTTTCCTCATAATCCCACCCTGTAATTCAGCACTTCCATCACCACTACCACCACCCGAGGCACCCATAGGCACCTCACCACCAACACTACCACCACCCGAGGCACCCATAGGCACCTCACCATCAACACTAGCACTACCCGAGGCACCCATAGGCACCTCACCATCACCACTACCACCACCCGAGGCACCCATAGGCACCTCACCATCACCACTACCACCACCAAAGGCACCCATAGGCACCTCACCATCACCACTACCACCACCCGAGGCACCCATAGGCACCTCACCATCAACACTACCACCACCCAAGGCACCCATAGGCACCCCACCATCAACACTACCACCACCCAAGGCACCCATAGGCACCTCACCATCACCACTACCACCACCCGAGGCACCCGTAGGCGCCTTACCACCAACACTGCCACCACCCGAGGCACCCATAGGCATCTCACCATCACCACTACCACCACCCAAGGCACCCATAGGCACCTCACCATCACCACTGCCACCACCCACGGCACCCATAGGCACCTCACCATCACCACTACCACCACCCGAGGCACCCATAGGGACCTCACCATCACCACTGCCACCACCCGAGGCACCCATAGGCACCTCACCATCACCACTACCACCACCAAAGGCACCCATAGGGACCTCACCATCACCACTACCACCACCCGAGGCACCCATAGGCGCCTCACCATCACCACTACCACCACCCGAGGCACCCATAGGGACCTCACCATCAACACTAGCACCACTCGAGGCACCCACCTCACCATCACCACTACCACCACCCACGGCACCCATAGGCACCTCACCATCACCACTACCACCACCCGAGGCACCCATATGCACCCATAGGCACCTCACCACCAACACTACCACCACCCGAGGCACCCATAGGCATCTCACCATCACCGCTACCACCACCCGAGGCACCAACCTCACCATCACCACTACCACCACCCGAGGCACCCATAGGCACCTCACCATCAACACTACCACCACCCAAGGCACCCATAGGCACCTCACCATCACCACTGCCACAACCCGAGGCACCCATAGGCACCTCACCACCAACACTACCACCACCCGAGGCACCTGTAGGCACCTCACCATCACCACTACCACCACCCGAGGCACCCATAGGCACCTCACCATCACCACTACCACCACCCGAGGCACCCATAGGCATCTCACCATCACCACTACCACCACCCAAGGCACCCATAGGGACCTCACCACCAACACTACCACCACCCAAGGCACCCATAGGCACCTCACCATCAACACTACCACCACCCAAGGCACCCATAGGCACCTCACCACCAACACTTCCACCACCCATAGGCACCTCACCATCAACACTACCACCAACAAAGGAACCCATAGGCACCTCACCATCAACACTACCACCACCCAAGGCACCCATAGGCACCTCACCATCACCACTACCACCACCAAAGGCACCCATAGGCACCTCACCATCACCACTACCACCACCCGAGGCACCCATAGGCACCTCACCATCACCACTACCACCACCCAAGGCACCCATAGGCACCTCACCACCAACACTACCACCACCCAAGGCACCCATAGGCACCTCACCATCAACACTACCACCACCCAAGGCACCCATAGGCACCTCACCACCAACACTTCCACCACCCATAGGCACCTCACCATCAACACTACCACCAACAAAGGAACCCATAGGCACCTCACCATCAACACTACCACCACCCAAGGCACCCATAGGCACCTCACCATCACCACTACCACCACCAAAGGCACCCATAGGCACCTCACCATCACCACTACCACCACCCGAGGCACCCATAGGCACCTCACCACCAACACTACCACCACCCAAGGCACCCATAGGCACCTCACCATCACCACTACCACCACCCGAGGCACCCATAGGCACCTCACCATCACCACTACCACCACCGAAGGCACCCATAGGCACCTCACAATCACCACTACCACCACCATAGGCACCTCAGTGTGTTGATGTATATAACCAATTAAGGGTTGAACACTGCTTACTATCTAACTTTGTCACAATGATGCATTAATGCATGGCACTCACCGGTACAGCAGTCATGCATCATACTAATCTTATGGGACTGATGCACTCACAGTGGCTAGGTGGAGGTTAACATCTAATGCTGCCTCAATGCATCATGACAACTCAGGAATGATAACCTAAAGGCACCGAGCCCTCTAAGGGTTACTATCTGATGGATGACCTCTTTGGTCTGTCAACGAACGATGCTTAATGTCTCGTGCTCTCTGCTACTGGTGGTGGGGTGCTTTACTTCTACAGTAACCACTTCTCTGTGAAGTTATTGTAAGAGTGGGAACAGTTTACAGAGAGTACCTCACATCCTGAGGAAGACGGCTAGAGAGTCATTGTGTAATTTAAACAGAGCGGTGTATCTCATGCAATCAGAATCAATGACTGTCGGTTGGAACTTCCTATTCTTGCTGTAAGGCTAATGTTGCAATGGAAGAGTAAGCAGATTAAGTATCTGTATCTGGCATCCTGAGATAAATAACTAAGGAGTCATCGATTGTGTGATTGTAGAGAGAGCAGTGTATCTTGTGCACTCAGAATCAATTTGAGTGAGCTGGAACTCTTTACTTCTTAGCCTCCATTTGCTTTATTGCCTTTAATGATACTTCCTCTGTCTCTCTGTCTCTCTGTCTGTCTTTCTCTCTCTCTATCTCTCTTTTTCTCTCTATCTCTCTCTCTCTCTCTGCCCACCTTTCTTTTTCAATATATTGTGCGCTGTATTCTTTTCCCTTTGCAATATATCCCTATTGCCTTTCATTTTGATATGTTTCTCACTATATCATTCTCCTTACCCACTTTTTGAATGCCATATCTAAATTATAGTTGTTCTTCCAGATGGTTTCCTGACATAACTATGAGTCCCTCTCCTCTCTTCCTGTCCTAAACTCTCTTATTTTTATTCTTTCCCTTCCTACTACTCTAACTATAACTACTACTCTCTCTGTTCTTATCCCTCTCTATCTCCCTCCTCACCATCCCATGCACTGTCTCTGTCTCCACCTGTAACTAAGTACTCAGGGACTTAGGAATCAGTCCCACCCCCTCTGTGTAACACCTCATTGCCCACATCACTGACCCCTACGCTATCTGGTGTCCACCTCACTTTAGCTGTTGCTGGTTGCCTCATAAAAGGTAAACTGGCACTAGGATCAGGTACTTAACAGGACTTTATATCTGTCAGCGCCTCCTGGTCCCTCTTTTGACCATACATTATTAGCAACACAGCCTTTACCCCGGGGAGGCAAGCTGGCCATCACAATGGCACCTGGAGCTTGGAATCACCGATTGAGAAGTTTAGCTCCTCCTGGTCCCTCTTTTGACCATAGATTATGTTTCTTTCCATTTCCTGGCTCTAGAAGGCCGGTTGCTAGGGACAGAATGCTGATGGAACAAATACGTTCTTTTTCATGTTACTTTTCTTTGAACAGCCATATAGGATGGTATATCATTAAAATCAAGTATTTTGATTATTTGAATGTAAAGAGAGATGATTTCCTAGGGAAGTGTCCCTTATTTAGTGGATATTCTAATTATTATTATACAGAGCTTTTTAAAGTAGAAAAAATAGGTGAAAAATGAGGAAATTTACAAAATCCTGAAACGACAGGCATTTTCTTCATTTAGCCACCTCTCTACACCTTAATAATTGAAATATTGCTAAGTTACACTGTTGCTAGGTTATGTTCTATTAAAATTATCTTTTAATCTTTTTGTTTCTGAAAGTGTTTTGCCCCCACAATCTAGTGCGAAGCTACTAGTGTATGGTTAAAAACCACTGGTGACTCACTAAGAAGGGCTGCAGCCATAACTACAGTAAATGGTCATTACACATCAGAACACAATACTGGCTTTAAAACATTCACCTGAAACCAACATGGTTATTAGTCATTAATTACAGCTTGAATAATAACCACTGTGCACCTTTTACATCATCTCCAATATTCCCAGGCCTCGTCTTGATCTCTCAGTTGTCATCTCAACTTTCTGTTTCAATCACAGAAATAAGAGACAGTTGGTAAATATTAGCCAATCCTGACCTTTGTTGAACAATTTCTTGGCAATTAGAGTTGTCCCCCACTCCCACGCAGCCATGTGGTCTTCTCTGATGTTAGTAAAAAAACAAACTGTTTATTTATGACATCAGAGGTTTTAACTACATTACTGGCATTGGCCAAAGACATGGCCATTGACAGCTGCCAATTACTTTTAATCTTTTCAAACTCGGATTCAGAATTCCTTATAATGCGTTTTTATTTAATTAATTTTCGAAATTACTTTGAAAAGCTTGTGTTGTCAATTTCTGGTTACAAAGTTCTTTATTTCTGCCACATTGAGTAATCTTGTGTAACTATCACCTTCCTATTTCAAGACAGTGAAAGACATCGTTTCCACTCTTTTACTCTTTCTGTGTTCCAATTTCAACATCACTTAGAATTGAATGACTGCCAATTTAATCTTTTGAAACTCAGAGATTAGGAATACCTTGTTATTTGTTTCTTGCAATGATGTTTGAAAAGTATTAAAAAACTGTATAATCAATTTCTGATTACAAAGTTCTTCATCTCTGCACATGTGAGCAATCCTGTGTAACTATCGCTTTCCTATTCTAAGGCAGTGAAAGACATTGCCTACGTACAAACCTTCTGGCCAATTATGTCCTCATTTATTGTTATATTCCACAATTGCCATGTTGAATGGGTATTGGCGTATCAACATGATACTTAGCACATCATCAATGCATCATCTGTAGGTTGAGTGAGTTACTCTTACATCAATGTGAGCTACTCACTACATTCGTGTATCATACTTACCTATAGGGTGTATACAGTCTGATGGCAGGGAAGGTGTAGTGTTGTCAGAAAGGTCTGCTGCTGTCCATATAGATAAACATGTGTGACAGGATCTGCGAAAAGGGACCTTATTTCAGGGGAAATAAGGTCCCTTTTCCCAGTTCAGGTCACATATGGTCAAACACTTGTCATCTTAATGTTTAGATAAATGGGAATGTCAAAGTATTTTCTCATTAGCCTTTACTGTAAATAATGTGTTCAGATGTGATAGTGCATGGGCAATCATCCCTCGTAAAAAGATGAAACGCTTGGTAAAATGATTCACAGATGAATTTGAAAAAAGGGTCAATCCACATTCTGTAAAGATTCAATAAGCAACACCATTAAGTATTTCATCAGTAGTGTGAAACAGAAGGCCCTCTGTTGATTCCGCGCAGATGCGCAAAAATTTTTTACGCCCCCCCTCGACGACAGTCAAATTTTTTTGCGTCCCCCCCACCAAACCGGAGGCGTGGAGAATTTTTGCACCCCTCTTTGAGCTATAGTAGCGCGCAGGCTTTTTTGCTCAAAAGAGGGTAAACTGTTTTAGCCCCCCCTCAAGAGGGGTCAAAACTTTGTCAGCCTCCCCCTCGGGAGGGGTCTGAAATTTTCACGCCCCCCCTCAAACCCACCATCCCCCCCTGTTGATGAATAATTACCACTCCCTAAGAACATAACGATCATTGGCTTATAATGAAATCTTGCTTCCAGCGGCATGTAGTCCCTCTTCCTCTGACATAGATAAGCTCAGGTCTGATCATGTTTTTATTTTCATCCTTGTGTGACCTTGTTTGCAGTCCTTAATGAGAGAAGGACTAGGTTTTTGTCTCCACCTCCTGCTGTAGTTAATGTTCCAACAATTACATCATACCAGTCAAAAGTTGATCTCTGCATTAATTGTTTTAAGCAGCACATACTACACTTCACAGAGAGGGCTTATAGTGCTTAGAATAGTCCCCTAGGTCACCTTATACACTTAACACGTGGGGGGGAAATCACCAGTGGTGTTCTCAGAATCAGATATCTTGATCCATTGATATCTTGAATGGATAGAAACTAGCCATAGGAACTGGCAGAGTAGTAAATTACATCTAGAAACTTGATTTAACAGAGTGGCTCTTCGGATCCACAAATTTCTCTTGAGGATATCGTCATATTTGTACATGGCTGTCTTGTTGATTTAATGTGTAAAGTATTGAAACACCAAGTATTACCAACTCCCATCTACCACTACCATGATCCTTTCTTGACCAATAATACTAATATGGCGCCCAGGCCCCTCTTCACCTGTAGTACGCTCTCCAATACAGACAGCTGTATGGAGTAGACACTAGAGGGTCAAAACCAGAATGGTGAAATAAAAACTGGACTGGCTGGTTTTTATTCAGCTCTGGGTGAGCCAGATTATCATGGTATCATTGGTTTTCATCAAGGAATGGTTTTAAAGGAGAGTTACCTTTCTACATAACATAGATATATAGAAACGAATGGTGATCATGATTATAAGCAATGTAATGTACTGCTTTAAGGCACTATATAATGTAAGAACAAATGTACCAGTGCTTATGCATATCCACCGCTGGATATTGTTCTGAATCTATCTAGCTGGTTAAAAAAAAAAGTGTTTTTCTTACTTCGGTAGTGGTTCTAAATAAACCGATTTAGTATCTATAATATGTATGTGTGGGCACCTTATTAGCTGTTATTCAATATTAGCAGAACAGTTTTTTCCTCTCATTAAATGTTCGATAACAAAGTTTCAAATTAATTTGGTCAGGAATGAAGCAATTAGTTATGATATGGTGAATCCATCACCTAGAAGTTTGGTTATTTGGTCATTTTATTGCTGGATTAAAAAGCGGTTTATTAATGACATCATTTTGTGCTGTCTGGTTGTTTGCTTTCTTTGTGGAGGAAAATGAATATGGCATGTACAATTCTTTATTACAAGCACTGATTTATGTAAGCACAAGCCCAGTGATAGATGTCAGAAGATAATTTAGTGTAAGTTAGCACATGTTAAGAAATTTGTATGGGGAAAAAAACAATTCCATAGTGAAGATCTGAACTCACTAGAGTCAATTTCATTAGAGGCAAATTTTGGCTTTAAAGGTATAAAAAGGTGGCAGACATGGTGTACAATGAGCCCCATAGGACTGTTACGTCTCGCACAATACTGCACAGTTCATCTCCTGTGGATAAATATATGAGGTGACAGCTTTGATCCTACCATGTGTGATCTTAGAAAATAAGACCACTTTTAAGGCTCAGCTTATGTACAGCTTTATTGGGAGTTATCTTGTGCCAACAATCTTGGCCTTTTATACCTTTTGCTGCTCATCAAATCTCTAGTTTATGGTATCCCTCATGGAACACCCCCTTCAACCTCGTCAATTTATGTGAATACTATGGGGACACATAAAGCATTCATGAATACATGAGGGCAATCAAAGCATAATTAACTAGTATGTGGCCCTTAGCCCTTAACCTCCACAACCAATGCCAATTGGTATGATACACCGATGTGATGCCAGCAACTCAATTTGCAAGCAATGCATTTTATGACCTACAGGAGCATGACAGACTTGTAGGATTGGCATAAGGCATGATTACATTAGTGACCCTTTTATGGTCAAAGTGATAAATAACTAGAAAATAGCTTCTACGCTCTATAACTTTTCCACCATACGCTCGTGCCATTCATCACTTATCTTAACGGTAAAGGCTTTCACTGACTGGCATGATAGATAGATCAGAAAAAAGCAGTGCAGTTTGCTAGTTGTGGGAGACTATGCATTATAGTAATAGTATAGGAAGCTCTCAACCTTTTAAAGACCACTTTGTATAGGTAAACAACCCTCGAGTCACCAACATTAGATAGGTACATTTTAAGGTAACAAGTGACATTTTATCATTACAGGGATAAAATTAAATCATAAAAGGGCCATGAATGTTTAACACAGTGTTTACAAGTTGTTAGGTATGTTACTAAATTCAGCTATTACAGATAAACAACAACAGTGTCTACAGAAGAAAGCCTGTCTGCTGTTGTCTCAAGAGATAATAGCCTTGTACATAATACATGAGGGTTAGGGTGAGACATGAGGCACCCTCTGGTGGGTAGTAAAAACATTAGTGTAACTAACAAGGCGTCCCACCCTATATGGTATAGTTATGTACATTGCATCATTGTCTACACATGCAAACCATCACCTCTAATGTTAGGCTTTATCCTGGCACTCACAATATTGTATACAAGTTAAACAATGCCCTAGAAATCAGAAAATAACTTATGAAACCACAGTAATAACTGCCAAACATCATCACCTTAAGTTCTGCTGATTCCAGAAATGATGGAGTGATTTTGCCGATGTGATTCCTTGCCTTATGTTAATCTTTTCTATCACTAGATGAAGTTTCATATGCAGTGTTTGAAGCGTCACTACCTCAAGTGTGGGATTGCAAAACCTAAACCTGTACAGTATGATTAAAAGAATTTCTCTTACTCACAGACCCTCACCCACTATTCTTGTAGTAAAGAGATCCATGATCATCATTTACTGTTCAGTGTGAAGAAAGTTAATCCCGAGAAGACGGTAATTTCCTCAATAACCTTTTGCTTCTCATTATTTGGAGAGGTGTACAACCATAAGTCTGATAATGGCATACAATAATGGTCATTTACACCAAGTTACAGTGGGGTTTAATAGGTACATTGTCTCTATACATCATGGAAAATATACAAATACATCATATTCACATCCCCTAGGTAGGCACTCTGAGACATGATGGTGTATCCAAAGCTTAGGCCTATTACATCCTCCTTATTAACAGTTGTAATATCATCGAGTTGTTTTTGTTGTGTAACTCTGTATGGTTATTGTGTGTAATCTAAAATGACAAATATAAATACTTGGAAGCTTTATCTGACATGATTAGAACAACTCAACAAGGATGAGCAGTGGCACCCTTGGGCCTTTAAATGGAAAGGCCAGTTTATGATGTAACCCTGGCATTAAGTTGTGACTCAGACTTGCGCGAAGGAGGAACATGTGGTGATATATCCGCTTCTAATTATCCACAGTACCTAAGGCGGTGACATCAAGGCCTAAGGCGACAATTAGTAACTAGACACCTTTAAGTATTAATGATTCATTAGTGTATGGCTGGTAGAGATGCAAAGTACAACTTTTACTACACCTACAGGACTATTTTCAAGTTTGACCAATGAGTATCATACATTTATTTATTCTTTTATTTGATTGAGGGTGGATGTTAAATGCTGTCAAATCAATGCCAGGTCTCTGATGTTTTTGGAACTAAGCTTTCAAAACTGATCTTCACAGAGATTCCTTGTAAAAAAAAAATCCGCTTGCACTGTTTATTAGTGCTGCAGGCGATTAAGGTTTTTTGGTGTGCTCTCAGCACACCTCCTCTTAATAAACCTAATTAACTATCCTAGTCTCCTTATGATGTGGATTAGCAAAAACAGCAATTTAGTTGATCATCTGATTAATTACTTGATAAAAACATGTGGAACTAATTAGAGATTGCAGTGTTGATGTTACAGAATCTTCAAAAACTTCAAAACCTCTTTTTTCTATATTTAAAAGACCTTAAACTTAAAATGTCAAATTGATAGTGTAATAAAAGCTAAAAGAATTGCTCAAAAATAACATTATATAAATCTGTACTAGAGCTATAACCTGTCAACTTAAACTCAGAACAACCCTAATGCTTTATTCATGGCGTCATATCTGTAACTCATTAGTGTCAACAGTTTTACAACATTATCAGCTCTGCATGTATGTCCCTATAAAAAGGACTCATATCTATGATCAGTATCTAACATGATATCATATATTTCAATTCGGCATGAGCAAGAGCTGAATTTAAAAGCCCCCCTTAAGCCTGTTGATTTCTAACTTCAATGTGAGTCACATTATAATACTTAGCACCCTTAACTCCCTTCCCCATTTGCCTTTCAAGAGGCATCAGCATAGATTGATCTGTAAATATGACTTGGTTAAAGTGTCTACAATAAAGAGCAAATCAGTCAGGTGCCCTTTCAAACTGACTGACAGTCTAAATTGTCTATCTAGTTGACATTTAAACCATACTAACCTCAAGGCATGTCTTGTAGTGCAAATAGGCCTAGATAACAAAACAAGGCAGCAATAGGATTGCCCCTTTCTAATATTGGCCGGATTTACTTCTATACGGACCAATCCTTGTTGTTTTTATATCCTGATTTCCTGATCCAAATGCCACTCAGCATCTCTCAAACCGCTGTGCAATAAAAATCCCGTAAACAATGCTGCACCATGATTGTAAACCTGGAAATCTAACATGAGGCCATATCTACTACTGTGCCTTATGTACCCCCAACAAAAGTATTAAAGTATTAATTATCAAGACACATTGTATAAAGTTTCTAAATTGCATCATGTTAAGAAGTCAATACTGTTTGAAAAGGAATTGCCTTGAAACAGGAGGCTAAAGTGCAAATGTTTACATCAGACTATTGCAGTAAACAATCAAAATTTGACTAGAGGCTAACTTTGCATATAGGTGCTCGAACTAGTATTGTTTGAATATTTGTCGTTTTGGTAACTCTTTAAGGGACATCCTTTTGACCTTTAGCTTTTTTTTACTATTCACAAAATGAGAATAATAACAGAAGAAACAAAGAATGAATTCATCAGCTGTTGGTCTGGTCTGCTGCTCTGCCTCCCTACCCTATAAGCTAT
This sequence comes from Acholoe squamosa, assembly GCA_949317995.1. Taxonomy (NCBI): domain Eukaryota; kingdom Metazoa; phylum Annelida; class Polychaeta; order Phyllodocida; family Polynoidae; genus Acholoe; species Acholoe squamosa. Next base: position 4,513,557 of record OX439040.1, read on the forward strand.
CTGACCTGGGTGGGTGGCCAGCAGTAATTGAGGTCCACTCTGGTTACTGACTGACAATGGGCATGTTAATTACCTGACAACTCGGGATAATTAGGGAAAGCAGAGCTTGATCTTAAATCTACCCATATAATCTTTCTGCATCTCTGCCCTCACCACATTAAATGCATGTTGTTTTCAAGTTACTCTGACCTTCATCCCCCATCCTCATTATTCTACGATTCTCAAAGCTTGTTATTCTGCCAGAAGCTGGCAGAGGAAGGGACACCAATCAACAACAGATTGTCCTCCACTCTCTCACACTAATAAGGGTGTTCTCACTAGGGAAGAAAGAAGCAATGCAAAATTGGAAAAATGATGTAAAAGGAGAAATTCTTCAGCTGTCAAATCGCTGGATTGAAAGCATCAATTCTCTCTTGTTTGATTATCAGGGAATGGACTGTTGCAGTGTTTTGTTATAATCAAATACTGTTAGGGATATTTCTCATGGTATCTGTGGTGTACAGTTAGTTTTCAATGAGTTGTCAACGATCTGTTGGGAAATTTGAATGTACCAAATTGTGATGCCCTAAAAAGAGTGATTGCTTTATACGTAGCTTCACATGACCATTCTGAAAACAAGTATTTTATCAGCCTGTGTGATGTCAATGCAATGATTCACAACGGAGAACATCACTGGGGCTTATCCATAAAAATAATACAGTAAATGGTCACATCAGAACAAAATGCAGTGGCCGATCCAGGGGGCCTGCCCTCCACCACCAAAAAAAAGAAAAAAAAGACAGGGAGAAGGGAAAAAGAGGGGCCGCAAACAGGGGCCCCAAACAGGGGGCTTTTGATGCTGTGGGCCACATATACTACCGCATCAGCTACCATCAAGTCTTGGGCCCCCCCCTTCTAAATAATCCTGGATCCGCCACTGAAATGATGCCTTTAAAACATTTAACTGAAACCAACGATTTCTCTGTCATTAATTACAGCTTAAATGACCACAGTGCATCCTTTACATAATCTCCAATATTCTCAGGCATCATCTTAATCTCCTACCCCATAGTTGTCACCTCAGCTTTCTGTTTCAATCACAGAAATAAGAGAAGGGACGATTGGCAAATATTAGCCATTCCTGACCTTTGTCAAACAATTTCTTTGTAATTGGAGACATCCCCAGGCCCATGCAACCATGTGGTCTTCTCTGATGTGGGTAAAAAGAACTGGTTATTTATGATGTCAGAGGTTTTAGTTACATCACTGGCATCAGCCAAAGGCTTGGTTAATGGACAGCTGCCAATTTCCTTTAATCTTTTCAAACTAGGATTCAGAATTCCGTGTAATCTGTCTCTTTTAGTGTATTGGATTTCTGGTCACACAGTTTTTTATCACTGCCACCATGAGCGATCTTGTGTAACTATTGCCATCATGCGTTAAGTCTGTGAAAGATATTGCCTTTTGTCTTCATTGGTAGCGTGATGTATTCCAATTTTGATTTGGTCCCATTTCTTTCTTCTTTTTTTTTACTTATAATGAACACTGAAAAAAGTTGATTTAAAGGGTTCTACTGTTTCAAAACTCAGGGTGTGGCTAAAAGTTGGGGTTTTACACTATGGGCCCATACTAAAATGAATAATTCCAGGCTATCCATACAAGAACGCATGTATGGCTCACCCTGCATAGATGGTACTTCTAGCTTTGATCTTGGTTATAACAGCTGAAAACAAATGTTAAGATGTCCTCAAGAAAGATGCTGGTCCAAATTGTTCCAAATTTGAGTACGGTAAAATCCCACATATAAGCCATGGTTGTAGCACCATCCAATAGATTGGCCGTCCCTCTGCACCTGCTGACAGCCTTGATCCTACCATGTGTGATCTTAGATTACCAAACCACACTAACAGTGCTAGGGTCTACTTATGGGCAGCTTTATAGGGTAGTTATGTGCTCTTTTCTAGTGTGCCCCTCACCCTTTCCTATTAATGCCCACACTGAGGGTACACATAAATCAGTCTTTGCAGGCCCATAACAACTTAGCCTGGGGGGCATGTCATTAGCATTGTTACAGAATGTCCACTAGGGACAGAATGGCATTCATGTAAAATCGTGACAGCACTCCCAGGACAGGGACTGAGGGTAACTCATTAGCACTGAATTATTGCTCACACTTTGTAGGGTTGGCAGAGCACACTAAGTAACCCTGAGTAGTATCTCACTATAGTTTTCCATTCGTCATGATAATCAAACTACTACATTAAGTATTTTGTAGCCTTTTAACCTTTATAAATTTTGACTAAAAGCAAACTTCTTGGACATGAGGCACCAATGCAATAAAAAATAGATGAATGGAATATTGCCAAAAACATCCATTGTATATAGCAACCGACATGCTCAAAAAAACAAAGCCTCTCTGCTGTCATCTCCTGGGATAATAACATATCAGTCAGACAATGAGGTACCCGTCGGTAGACTGTAGGTACGTTAGTATCAGTAACAAGCACCATCTCAGCTAGGCTTCTCTGCAGCCTCCATCAATATGTTAGTGACAATATCAACCTATATGCCCAGACAACATCACAGCCATTTTTGTATAAACAATGCACACAAGCAATATCATTTTTTATTTTCATTCACATATTCAACTCCCTATCAAAAGCACATATTTCCTGACACCTGTACTATAGTACCATTTGTTACTGATGAAAACCACATCCTCTCACATATGTTATACAGCATTTATAAAGGTCCATATATGATATAACCACTGAATTAAGATATTATCAGGCAAAGGTACAGAGAACGAGGGCCCTATAGCTTATTTTTCATCTTTCTAATTAAGCCTTTAAAGGCCACTAATCAATGCAATATGCCCATTGGACATGTCCTGGTGAGTAATCTAGCTGCCCTGGCATTCATGCATCATAGACAAATGGTTGACATTGCTCCAATTAGATTGATGAGAAGGGCCCTTTACTATGAAAGCTCTGTCAATCTGTAGAGCTGCCATGATGTTATGCATAAGTGCATCAGTGAATTATATTGAGAAATGAGCAGGACCCAGAAAAGTATTATGCCTCATTTACAAATTATAATGTAACCATGGCACTAAGGTATAACTCAGGAGGAGGCACATGTAGCTTGATACCTGCGTCTAATTAATTATATTACATAAGGCAAGGATACTAGAGCCTCCAGCAGCAATTAGGAACAGGGCATCGCTCTCTATGTCTATCATTAGTTTATGACTGGTAGAGATACTATTGTGCCCTAGAATACCCATAATATCACTCGCATTAACAGGACAGAAAAAAAGACTTGTTTTAGGCTTCCTTAAGAAATTGCCTCCTGAGCCATACACTGCTTTAGGCTTAACATTGATCAATGACTTATAGAATTCAATACTATAAGGGTAAAATTACCAATTGCACACTTTGGTGACCAATAATTATGATTATAATTAATTAACGTAGATTGCTCAAGGCCTCACAAGTTTGTGTGATTGAGTTTTAAGTGCAGAAAGGTGTGTCATGCTCCAAAGTGTTATATAAGAAATACCATTGATTAACATACGACCTTCATGTCAGACACAATCTTTGACCCAGAAGAGTTTTGGCCTTGTATATGGTCTTTTCAAGACCTTTAACATTGATTTCCATTTGGTCTTATACAACTTGACTTTTACAAAAAGTTCTCAGTTTAATTAAATGAATGGGGGAGATTAGGAACCCAATTTATATTTCTACTTTAACATTGTTCATTAGTGCTTGTTATCATGCTACTGTGTAGAAGCCAATACTACTTGTAAATTCCAGGACTCTCCAGGCAATATTGGGCATGGATCTAAAGACTTCCTGTTCGCAGTGTTATTTGTTAGATGTTATACTTCACCTGGCCGTGGACCCCATTGTGTTGAGAATAGCAAACCAAAGTCAATGGCGGGAAAGTCTTACCCGGTAAAGTAGAGACCCCTAGTGGTCATTTATACTCGCGCATGCGAGCTTGACCTGACCGGCAATGGCTTCAGAGCTGGATCTCCTGTCTCCTTATTTTACCTGGATCTTCATCATATTGTTCCGACTGTAGGTTCATTTCCAAATGCTACAGTAGGTGGGCCAGCAGGAGGGTTTATGAATTAGGTCAGATCTGGCAGGAGATTTTGTGAGTTGGGTCAGGTCTGGCAGGAGGTTTTGTGAATTAGGCCAATTCTAACAGGAGATTTTATGAACTAGGTTATTTTCCGCATTTTCACAATTTTAGCGTGTGACCATGCATTCTTCAGAAAATGCTGGTCCATATGTGGTTTGAACCCATGAGCAAACAATGCTAAGTCCCATGTGCTAACCATTACACCATTGGTCCTCAGCTGGTACTGAGAGTGTCAGTACATCTAGTGATACATCAAATGCATAAGACTGAGCAAAAATAAAATCTCCTTTTGAAACTTGCAAAAGCAGACATCAGCCTTGGATACATTGCACTCTCACACAAGTACATCATTAATCCACTTTTTCAAATAAACTCTATAGCACAGCACCTGTAATTAATTCCATACCTATGAATCAATTAAAGATGGTTGGCAAGTACTTGTACCCAGTTCTCCATAGCATAATGGTTAGCAGCTGGAACTTTCAATCTACAGATCATCTGGTCAGGGAAATCCACTGTGCTCAGAATCAACATAAGCAAATATTTACATATATTCTCATAGAGAATAGATAAAAGACTTCTCTGATGTTGGATAATCGATGAATAAAAGGTTTCTGGTGGGACTAGAACCCCTTACCTACTGATCAATTCAGTCCCTGCTCTGCCAAAACTGAGCTAGCTGTCATGTTGTGAAACGTGGCTTGTATTATCCAAATAGATGTACTTAACTCACATTAAATATGTCTGTGTGGATTTAAATCCCACACCACTCCTATGAAAACGAATCTTTATATTCTCTAAATTCATTATCAAAGGATGTCTAGACATCTCCTTTCTTGAAATATATTTGATATATAATGGGGTATAAGTCAGAAAACCTCCTTGGACCTCAAGGATTTGCCACAAAACTATGGAGGTTTTCCATAACATATAACCAATAATCAGAAGCGTCCAGATTTCTCCAATCCATAGCGTTTCTGTAGAAGGAATGTCAAAGAAATCTTCATCATACAAGACAAATGGCAAATATCATGCAAGACATATGCTCTGCATAATAATTAGTGATCAGTATCTACCTAACATGTATCATTTAATTCAATACGACATGAGAAATAGCTAATCCTTAACCCCCCTCATAGGTGCCTTATGAGTCTGTGTGAGTCATATGATACATACTACTTTTACCTCCCTTTCACATTTGTTACTTTTTATAAGCATCTAATTCCGGAAGCACCAGTAAAGAATGATGAATATGAGTCTGTTTAATGCCTCCTATGGAGCTTTAGCGAATCATTCTCCGGCCCTTTCAAACTGAGCAAATAGAGCAGTATTGCGTTGACATTTAACCATACACATCTCACGCCATGTCTTGACGTGAAATAAGTCTAAGTGATAAAAAAAAAGGATCAGCTATAGAATTACTGCTTCTCTCTAATGGCAGCCACACCAAGCTTCTATTACAGACCACATTGAGATGACAGGGTCAGACTTAGTTCTAGGCCTAGCTATTTTTGACTATATCTCCCTAGATCCTATTTATAGGATATTTGTCTATCATTTATCACAAGTAGTGCATTTATACATTCATACCCTGATAACATCAGCCCTACTTATTCCAATGGTTTTGAGAGATCAAGATGGAGATGAATAGAGAGAGAAGACAGAAAATATAGAGAAACTATAGTGGAAAAGCTGAAAATAGAGTAGAGTGGGAGGTAGGTATTGATGGAGTAATTAGGGATGGATGTCTCACAGTCATTCAAACTACATCGAATACAACTGCAGGCACACATTTACATTTAGCCTTGGTAAGGGTGTTGGATACTTTCTATCGATTCTTTCCCCTCCAGCATTTGCTCTAGAGCAAGGTGTTTACTGTCAAAGTAAACAACCCTACAAGCATGAGACATATAGCTGTGATTATTGATATACCTTGCAGGCCCTTAATTATAGGAGACCTTTAAGGACTAAATCATATTGATGGATCAAGAACTATCTTGCATTTGTGCTCCTAGCCTATACCCTCCAAGAGGGTATCGACGCCATAGAGTTAGCATGATGCATCATTGTAACACTGAGACATTACCTGTTAATGCTGCATTCCTCCCAGACTACGACCGGAGTAAATGGTCTGACTATGATGTAGCCGAAGAGGTACTTGACTGCCATTCTGGTACACAATGAGGGGCCTTAAGGTACATGTAGTGATGGTGGAGGGCGTGAAAGAAGGAGGGAGGGGAGATGGGATGTACAGAGAGAGAGAGGAGTGTAGGTGTTATTAGGGAAGTAGGAAGAGATTGGAGGAAGACATTGTCAGGAGAAACCTGCAGACAGCTACAACTAGGTATGTAGGTAGGGGAGAAGGGATATTGCTAAATAGTGGGGAGAGTTTTCCAGGAGGAAATTTCTCACCGCTGACCCTTTGAAAAATGTGCAAGGGCTTGTTTTCTCAAGTCTGTACTTTTATTTGATTTGTAATGCATCATTGTTGACTAGCAGATTTAACACTTCTACTTTTTGTTACAACAGGAGTGCATCAGTTCCATAGGGCTCCTTTCATGCACCCAAACTCCAGGGGATAAAGTCCGTCTGAGAGAGCAGCACAAACTAATCAAGATAAAACCAAGACCTCATTATGCAAAAACATTCACATATCATGCAGAACCTGCCAATGGGTCACTATCTAACCTAAGTTCCCTCTCTGAATGCAAGGACAGAAACAAATGTGACATTAAGTGAAAAGGGAAATCATTTTATGGGACACTGAAGTCCCTTTTACCAGTATAGGTTACATATTGTTATGCCCGATAGGGTATTGTACTGCTGCAAAGGTCACCTTGCTGTATTAGCCTTGTCTTTGACATTGTCATGACCTTGTCATTCTGTGAGCTCAGGTTACATGCCAGCCTCTCTGAGAGCCTCTACCACTAGATGTTAACAATGACAGCAACGAACATGTACAACATGTACTATAGAAGTAGGAAAATGCTTCCTAAGTGGCATCAAATAATGCCTGTATTTAAGTAAAAATCTTCTGCAAGGTTTTAATTCCTACAAGAGGTAATATAACCCAACATATAAGGTCCAGTTCATGTAGGTGATCTTTACCCTTTCTGTGAGTTTTGAGATTTCTCTGGGTGCATTTTATTCGTGAGATTTTCTCATATTAAATGAGTCATGATGAGACCTAAGCTGCTGTAATGAACCAGGAACCTCAGTCTTGCATATAAACTTACATTCAACTGCATCAGTAAGAATTGTACAATAAAACACTTATGATAAGCCATGTAGGTGACTTGCTTGATAGCTATGTCAAATTCATATAAACCCAGACAATTTCAGCGCCGTATGTTCCTTAAAGTGCTAGAAGCCTTACCTATAGGAACCAGTATCGACCTTATTTACCAAGAAGGTGCAGACACCAGAACTACAAAAACTGCTAAGTAAATTCCTCAATGATGCTGTACCAGGTGAAAGGCATCTGCAACAGTGACAGGCAATCTGTCCTTGCCCCTAGCACTCATTCCCTTTTTACACCACCATGGTGTTTGCCATACATTCCTTCAGTTATATTAATAAATTGTTCTTTCTTGGGGAACATTCCTTCATGAGGACATCCTCATGATAAGATTTTACTTTGCTCACCAACACGCTCATCTTTACTACCGCCTCCACATTCCTAATATTCCATTCATAATGTTCCCCCTAATCCCATCCTCTACTTAAATGCCACTACCACCAGAGGCACCCCTATGCACCTCACTGTGGACAGGCAAGGCTGCCTCTACCCAATGAAGTGTTGAACACTGCTATAACTTTTTCACCATGATGCATCAAGAATGTAAGTTACTCACCTTTGCTGCATTCATGCATCATGCCAAACCTTACACACGCACATTAGCCCGGTGAAGGTTCATAACGGGTGCTGCTTTAGTGCATCAGGATTTTTAAGGCATCATGTCACCCTCTAAGGTTTACTACCTAATTGATGGCCTCCTTGGTCTGTCAACGATCGGGGCTTAATGTCTTGTGCTGTCTGCTGCTGGTGGAGGGGTGCTTTACTTCCACAATAAACACCTTGCTGTAAGGCTAATGTTGCAGTGGACGAGTTAGCACATTAAGTAGCTGGCAACCTGAGAAAACCAACTAAGGCATCATCGATTGTGTGATTGTAGACGGAGCAGTGTATCTTGTGCACTCAGAATCAATTGTAGTGAGCTGGAACTCTTTACTTCTCAGCCTCCATTTGCTTTTTTGCCTTTTATGATACTTCCTCTCTCTATCTCTCTCTCTCTCTCTCTATCTATCTACCCACCTTTCTTTTTCAATATATTGTGCGCTGCATTCTTTTCCCTTTGCAATATCACTATATGATTCTCCTTACCCACTTTCTGCATGCCTGTGGCTCTTTCTCTTTGGCCCTCAGTCACATTTTGTTGCCAAATCTAGATTATAGCTGTTCTTCCAGATGGTTTCCTGACATAACTATGAGTCCCTCTCCTCTCTTCCTGTCCCAATCTCTCTTATTCTTTATCTCTCTTTCCCTTTCTACTTCTCCAACTATAACTACTATTCTCTCTGTTCTTCTCCCTCTCCATCTCCCTCCTCTCCATCCCATGCACAGTCTCTGTCTCCCCCTGTACCCCTCCACGCTCATCTAGTAACCCACATCACTGACCCCTTCTCTACCTAGTGTCCACCTCACTTTAGCTGCTGCTGGTTGTCTCATAAAAGGACAACATCAGTTACTTAACAGGACGGGGACCAGCAAAGGACGGCTTCCTTCCCACTCTCAACTTTTGCCTCCTGGTGCTCTTGTGTATACCCCTTCCCTCCTACACTCTCAGTCTGGCATTGTCACTTCAAATGAACCTGTGAGGGAGCTCACTTATAAAAGATGAATTGATCTTTATCAAATCCTCAATTCAGAATAGTGTGGTAGACAAAGAAAATTTTGATTAGTATCCTGGCTACATTGACTTTGCCTCTTCACATTATACATGTACTGAGCCAGTTGTCTTGGAGGTCCCTCCTTTGGCCATGTTTTGAGGGACACCCTTTTGACCTTAGCTTCTCTGACTACCTAGAAAATGAGAAAAATAATGAGAAAATTCTGTTGCTCTGCTCCACTGGTCTGTCACCTTCACCATACGCTGTGAACTGGGTTAGTGGCCAGCAGTAATGAAGGTCCACTGTGGTTACTGAGTGACAATGGGCACATTAATTACTTCACAACTAGCTGTAATTGGGGGAACTGTCAAATTAACAGGCACTGATTCAGAGTCCTTCATAACCCTGATAGACACTGTGTGGGCTAGTCATGTGGTTAAGTACCTCTTTCAATTCACAAGCTACGACATACATTGTGAATTAACTTTGGATGTATTGTTGATATCGTAAAACTGACAGACAGGTTCCCATTTATCTTTGTTGTCACTGCCCTTGACTTGCCATGTGTGTCTTGTTGGTCGATCTTACATTCGTCCTCCATCCTCGTCACTATGCCTTTAGCTGGCAGGGGAAGAGACGCCAAACATTGACAGATTGTGTTCCACTCTCTCACCCTAATAAGTGTCTGCTCACTATGAAAGAAATAGTTAAAACAAAATTCCAAGAATGAGGGGAAAGGAGAAATCCTCCAGCTGTCAAAAAGCTGAATATCACTCCGGGCAGAATCTGCGTCATCAATTTTCACTGGTTTGATTGTCAGGAAATTGAGTGGTGCAGTGTTTTACAGCAGTGTGGTCTGCTAGTAGGGAGTTGTATTGGTGGTTTCTGTTAATTCAGCTCTGAGAGGAAAATTTATACAATTGCTGACAATTGCTTGCCAGTACTTCATTGGAGCATCATGCTGACCCTCCAGGGATATATCATATGTTGATGAAAATATCATATGCATAAGGACATATATTCAATTCCTCATGAACAGGTTAAAATGTGGCGGGAAGCATATCAATGCACTGTCTTGCCTTAAACAGTTAGAACTTAGAATAATAACAGCAATGGTGACTCATTCAGCAGACCCACATCAGAGAACGATACTACCTTCAAAGCATCATCCTGAAACTAAATACCTCTCCTTTGTCATTAATTACAGCTTGAATGACCATGGTGTACCTTTGCCATAATCTTCAGTATTCCCAGACCTCGTCTTAATCTCCTACCCCCTAGTTCTCATCTCAGCTTTCTGTTTCAATCACAGAAATGAAAGAGAAGAATCAGCAATTATGAGCCATTGCTGGCCTTCTTTGTTTAGTGGCATCTTGGCAATTAGAGTCATCCCCTGGTCCCACGCAGCAATGTGGTCTTCTCTGATGTTGGTTAAAGTAGGACTTTTTTGTGATATAAGAGGTTTAAGTGATGTCACCAGCATCAGTCAAAGGCTAGGATATTGGATGACCATCAACTCCCTTTAATCTTTTGAAACTCAGAGTTTCTTGTTATGAAGTTTGAAAATTAAAAAAAAAAGCCTTTATCATTAATTTTGGATACAAAGTTCTTTGTTGCTTCCACTGTGAGTAATTTTGTGAGATATCCAAGAAGGCAAAATATATTGAAGCACTTTGCTGCCCTTAAGATTATCATATTGTGGCCTAGCATCTTGCTCTCCTCCTGTGACACAGACCCACTCAGTTCCTACTGGAATAGATTTGCGTAAAGGAAAAGACCACCCTTTTTTCACGATGGCTTTATATGATATGTTTTATATTGAATAAAGATATGATGGAGTATTAAGTTTCATATCTGCTACCATAGAGCCAGGAAACAGACCTATCTGATGCGTTGTATGACGCAACAATTGGTCAAAAGCGTCAAGATTCTGACTACATAGCACTGTCCATCTTTAAAGGAATGCTAATTATGGGTGCATGTGATATTCCTTTGATAAACAGCATTATATAACCCTATAGAACTATCTTGTGGAATATAATGATGATGTACATATAAGTGTTATAATTAGGAACATGGATGCAACAGCTTTCAAGCTTAAACAACAGCCACTTGGACCAATTGAGACGTCACACAATGCATCAAATAGGCCTGCTTCCTGGCTCTATGATAGCAGGTATGATACTTAATACCCCACCACATTTTTATTCAACCTAACAAATAGAGCCATCATGAAAAAAGGGTGGTCTTTTCTTTTAACAGTTTCTATTTTTATCCTAGTGTGACCTTGTTTGCTGGCCTTAATGAGAGAAGGGCCGGGTTTTTGTGTTCTCTCCTTCACTGGTTATGGTAATGGCTATCGCAGTCACATCGGGCTGGTCGAAGGTTGATCTCTCCGTTGATGTAGGATACAGTTTTTTTCTATTGCAGTCATTACGATTGAATATGTGAAGTATTGTAGCACCAATCTTTCATAGATTGATGTATAACCGATTCCCAACTAACACACTACTCCCATACAGAACAATAAAACTAATAAATAGACAAAGGTTCATGAGTAGTGGGTCTGACTGAGGGTTATATCACGAGGTGAATCACTCAGACCCACTACTAGTGAATCTTTGTATTTATTTCATGTTATCTGAGTCAGAAATGTTCAAACTTCTTTTAAAATGTCACAAAGTTTAGTTCTTTTATATGTTTTATGGCTATTTGAGGTACTATTACAGGCCGGGAGATACATGGTAGGGTTATGTCATGGGGGATATGAGATATGGAGCTCCAAGGTTAAACCTATGGGCTGTGCATATTCAACTGTTTTCATATATGGTGCCTGACCCCTCTCTGCCTGAAGTGAGCTCTCCAGTACTGCCCTTATACACACACCTGGATCAGTGGTTTTCTGCTGGAGTAGGCACAATGATGGCAAAATCAGAATAGCAAAATAAACATGGGATAGGCTTGTTATCTGTTCATAGTGTTTTATTCCATTCAAGGTGTGCCAGGCTATCATGGTATGAAAAGTTGACATCGAGAAATGTCTTCTAGGATGAGTTAATGCCAATATATCATGAAAGTTTTAATATGGAGTCCTTATGCATATCCACCTCTGGATATTGTTCTGATTCTGTATAGCTAATTACAAAAAGAAAATCTCTTTTTTTACTTCGGTAGTGGTTCTAAATAAACCAATTTATCATTTATGATATACTTGTCTGGGCAGCTTATTTGTTATTGAATGTTGAGATGTAATATCGGCAGGAAAGCTGCATAATCTTGTCAAAAAAATTTCGATAACAAAGTTTCCAATTAATTTGGTCATGAATGAAGCAATAAACTATAGAAAATGTCCATTGTCACTGATACTAACGTACCTACAGTCTACTGACAGCTGTCTGATCATCTCACTGATGTATTATTTACAATGTTATTATCCCAGGAGATGATGCCAGAGAAGCTCTGTTTTTCAGCACCCCCAGTGCTGTATACATACAATGGTTGTCATCTCATTTGTATTGCTTTGGTACATCATACCCAAGAATGTTGCTTTCAGGCTAAATTTATAATGTGTAAAAGACTGCATGTTGCTCAATTTGGTACTTTGATTGTGGCGACACACAATAGTCATGGTGAGATACTTGTCATGGTTACAAAGTGTGTTTTGCCAACCCTACAAAGCATGCGCGTGAGCAGCGATCCAGTGCGTCACCCTCAATCTCTGTCCTGACAGGGATTTTACATGAACACAGTTCCCTGTACTGGGTATTCCTTAATAATGCCAATGAACACTGCCAAGAAATGCCTTCCAGACTAAATGGTTATGTTGGCCTCAAAGGACTGATTTATGTGTACCCTCAATGTAGATATGGATTGGAAAGGGGAAAAGGCATTATAAACAACCTATTTACTGATTGCTGTTAAACAACCGATTTATTGATTGCTGTTAAGGACCAAAAGTCAAGATGGCCAGCACAAGAGCACATAAACCTCCCTTAAAGCTGCACATAAGTAGGTCCTAGCGGTTTTACTGTGGTTTGATACCAGCGACAAATAAGTTATATTACATATTATAATGTAACTGTGGCACTAATGTATGACTCAGGAGAAGATTGATACCCACATAGACCTAATTAATTGCATAAGGTGAGGATACCAGGGCCTCCAGCGGCAGTGAGTAACAGGACACCTTTCTCTATGTCTATCATTAGTGTACGACTGATACAGACATTAGACTGTCCTAGGTTATCACTATTATCACTCACATTTACAGAAGACTTGATGGAAGATTCTGACTGTTCTATCAAGCTAGAAGTGAACCTTTGATTTTTAACAGATTTTAAGCTTTATCATTTAAAGTGACCAACTTAACATTTAGGTAATATATAACTACAGTTATTTGAGAAAGATTGCTGCAGTCCTCATGTGTTTGTGTGAATGAGTGTGAAGTGTAGAACGGTCTGATGCTCCAAGGTGTAAGAAATATCTCAGACATTAATACAACCTTCATGTAAGACACAATCTTTGGGATAGGATAGGTTTGGTCTTTTCTATGCTCTTCTTATGACTCCACCTTTGATTTTTATTTGGTTTTGTATTTGTATGAAGTTTGCACAGACTGCAGTCATGCTGCAATCAGAACAAGGTCCCAACCTTCACTTTAGGTCAAATCTCAAGGAGATGAGGTGCCTGCGTCTCCCCTGAAGGGGCTCTGAGGGATCTCATAATGAAAAGGGATGAGGGTGGCACTTTGTTCATTCAAATACCTAAAGATCGGGGGGGGGGGAGGATTTAGAGTCTCAGAATAAACAGCTTGTAGCCTATGAAATGAATATTTGATTAACTCCTTGCTTTTTTTATTAGTACTGCAGAAGATTATGCTTTCAAACTTATTAGTCCCACATTTGAAACATAGCATTGATTAATTTCCCAACCTATACTTGTTACAACACTGTGATTGGAATTAACTCCTATCAGTTCCTACAGATTTAAAATTATCATTTATATACATAGGCTCCCCAGAAGACAAAAAATAGATCCCATCATTGTTACAGTGGTATTTGATGATAACTGAGCCCCCAGCACACCTCCTCTTGATACACCTAATTAACTAGCCTAGTCTCCTTGTGATGGGGATTAGCAGAATTGACAATTTAGTTAATTACCTGATTAGTTACTCAATAAAACAGGTGGAACTAATTAGAGATTACAGTGTTCATAATTGTTTCATTGCATTAGATAAGCCAATAGCAATTCATTATGATATGTTTTATAACAATTGATTTGTTAAAAAAAAAAACTTGAAAAGCTTGATATGTTCTGAATACAAGGTTGGAATATAAAATGAAATCATAAAATCCGTGATGGGGCGAAGAATAAGGGATTTTATATACATGTAGTTGTAAAGCATGGATATAACCAGTTCCGTCTAAATTACCTTGGTGTTGTGAATAACTACCCTGACTTCTGTCTTCGGCAAAAAATACATAGTTAGTCTTGCATCTCTTTCCCATTTGCTACATTTTATGAGCATCCCAGGTGCCAGTATAGATTGAAAAATATGACTTGGTCAAAGAGCTTTCTACAGCAAAGAGCTTAAGTGAATCACTCGCTGCCTTTTCAGACTAACTGTCTGTCATGGCAGTCTAGTGTTGACATTTAACTATACACATCTCACGTCATGTCTTAAAGTCAGTGAAAATAAATCTAAGTCTAAGTAATAAAAGAAATTACACTACAGCTATAGAATTGCTGCGTTCTAATATCAGACATGCCAAGCTTCCATTACAGGCTACATTGATTTGACAGGGCCGGATTCAGTTCTTTACGTCCTAGCTGTTTTTGTGATTCCCTAATGCTCGAAGGTCCACATGATGTATGCGCTAATCATTCATCGTGAATAGTGCACTCATAAATTCATACCCTAATAATACCAGATTTCTTTCAGAGATTGAGGTCAAGATGGAGAGAGAGAGAGAGAGAGAGAGAGAGAGAGAGAGAGAGAGAGAGAGAGAGGGCCAGAAAGTATAGTATGCAACCTGGAAATAGAGTAAATGAGAACTAGGTATAAAAGGAAGTCCTGATTAGGGATGGTTGTTTCACAACATTCAGCCACCATCTCATACAACTGTACATGTTCACAATTACAGCATCAAAATGAGTCTCTGTAAGGATGCAGGATGCCTCCTGTAAAATCTCCCCTCTCAGACATTTGCCTTACAACAATGTGTTAAATGAGGAAGTAAAGACCCCACCAGCAGCAGCTGAGAGCACAAGACATTCAATTACATTAGTGATAAACCTAGCAAGTCATTAATTAGACTAGACCTTTAAGGACTGAATCATTTTGATTGGCCAGGAGCACACACTGTATTTGTGCCCACGCCTACCTTCCAGGAGAATATTAACACCATAGACTTGGCATGAATGCAACCTGAGAAGTCACTTGCCTTGGCTGCATTCCTGCATAGTGGCAACAAAGATCCATTATGCAATTAACATGTAGCCCTAGAGGTACCAGAGGCAGCCATTCTGGCCAGAATTAAGGTGCCCCAGGTAATGGGGGTGATGGTGGTAGGGTAGAAAGAAGGAGGGAGGGAGATGGATGTGTTCTTAGGGAAAGATTTGAGGAGGATGGGAGGAGGTGGAGAAGGAGAAGGAAGTGGAGCAGGATGTTGTCAGAAGAGATGACCACAGGGGTAGATAGCTAGTATTAGTTATGTAGGTAAGGCAGAGGGGATATTTCTGAATGGTGGGGAGAGCCTTAGCGAGAGGTTTTCAGGAGGAAGAAGTGAGGCCACAAAATGAGAAACTTACGTTTCTCACAAACAACCATTTACAACCAATTATCTAAAAGGGCCTGATGTCTTAAGCTTCTACATTTATTCAATATGTGATGCATCATTGTTGCCATGGTGACTAGCAGCATTAGTGCAATTACTTTTTGTGACAGCCCACCAGGAGTGGATCAACCACATAGGGCATATTTGATGCACAAAAACTCAGCGTGTTCTGAGTGGGCAGCAGAAAATAAAGAAGGTTAAACCAAAACCTGGTTACACACAAGATTTGTGAGAAGGGAAATCATTGTATATGGCACTGAACTCCCTTTTACCAGTAGAGGTTACATATTGGGTACAATAAAACATTTCACAAATTATGATATGCTGTGTAGGTGACTTGCCTGATAGCAATATTGAATTAAGCATCATATGTTCCTTAAAGAACTAGAAGCCCTACCTATAAGACTCCATAACTCAGCCTCCACCTTGTTTACTAAGAAGGTGCAGGCACCAGAACTACAAAAGCTGATAAGTAAATTCCTCAGCACGCCTGTAGCAGTTGAAAGGCATTCTGCTACAGTGACAAGCAATCCTCCCTTGAGGGAGATTCCCCTCCTGGCAACCCCTCAGCTTCAATTAGACATCTCTCCTTTCTTCTTACCAGTAGCGTAGCTACCGAGTACAGTGAAATCCCATAATGAGGTACATGAATATGGCAAGAGCAAGGGTGTAAGGCACACATACCTGTAGTTCCCATTTCCTATTTCTGAGGACCTGGTTTACAGCCAAAAGGATATTTAGATATCAGTAGTGACCATGTTGTGGACAAATGTATGTCATCCACAAGAATTTTTTCTTTAAATGAACAGCATCATAACCACTTCTATGAGATGAGAAACGTTTATCAATGATATTGATAAATTCCTCTTGCTTTACGGGGACATCCCTGTAATATGATTATCCTTTACCCATCAGTATGTTTATGTTTACTACCTGCTCTCCACCTTCCTAATAACCCATCCATAACTTTCCCCCTAATCCCACCCTCTACCTTAGCATCATCATCATCACTACCACCACCAGGGCACCCCCGGGCACCTCACTGTGGGCGGGCAAGACTACCTCTAACCAATGGCGGGTTGAGCACTGCTTCAACTTTTTCACCACGATGCATTGATGTGAGTTACTCACCAGCACTGCATTTATGCATCATGCCAATCCTGATGCATTCACATCAGCCTGATGACAGTTCATAACCGGTGCTGCTTTAGTGCATCATGGTACAACAGGATCTTTGAGGCATTTTGTCACCCTCTAAGGTTACTAACTAATTGATGGCCTCCTTGGTCTGTCAACAATCGCGGCTTAATGTCTTGTGCTGTCTGCTGCTGGTGGAGGGGTGCTTTGCTTCCACAATAAACACCTTGCTGTAAGGCTAATGTTGCAGTGGACGAGTTAGCACATTAAGTAGCTGGCATCCTGAGAAAACCAACTAAGGCATCATCGATTGTGTGATTGTAGACGGAGCAGTGTATCTTGTACACTCAGAATCAATTGGAGTGAGCTGGAACTCTTTACTTCTCAGCCTCCATTTGCTTTTTTGCCTTTTATGATACTTCCTCTCTCTATCTCTATCTCTCTCTCTCTCTCTCTCTCTCTCTCTCTCTCTCTATCTATCTACCCACCTTTCTTTTTCAATATATTGTGTGCTGCATTCTTTTCCCTTTGCAATATATCCCATTTGCCTTTCATTTTGATATGTTTCTCATTATATAATTCTCCTTACCCACTTTCTGCATGCCTGTGGCTCTTTCTCTTTGGCCCTCAGTAACATTTTGTTGCAAAATCTAGATTATAGCTGTTCTTCCAGATGGTTTCCTGACATAACTATGAGTCCCTCTCCTCTCTTCCTGTCCCAATCTCTCTTATTCTTTATCTCTCTTTCCCTTTCTACTTCTCCAACTATAACTAATACTCTCTCTGTTCTTCTCCCTCTCCATCTCCCTCCTCTCCATCCCATGCACAGTCTCTGTCTCACCCTGTATCCCTCCACGCTCATCTAGTAACCCACATCACTGACCCCTTCTCTACCTAGTGTCCACCTCACTTTAGCTGCTGCTGGTTGTCTCATAAAAGGACAACAGCAGTTACTTAACAGGACGGGGACCAGCAAAGGCTGGCTTCCTTCCAACTCTCACCTTTCGCCTCCTTGTGTATACCCCTTCCCACCTACACACTCAGTTCGGCATTGTCACTCCAAATGAACCTGTGAGGGAGCTCACTTATAAAAGATGAATTGATCTTTATCAAATCTTCAATTCAGAATAGTGTGGTAGACAAAGAAAATTTTGATTAGTATCCTGGCTACATTGACTTTGCCTCTTCACATTATACATGTACTGAGCCAGTTGTCTTGGAGGTCCCTCCTTTGGCCATGTTTTGAGGGACACCCTTTTGACCTTAGCTTCTCTGACTACCTAGAAAATGAGAATAATAATGAGAAAATTCTGTTGCTCTGCTCCACTGGTCTGTCATCTTCACCATAAGCTGTGAACTGGGTTAGTAGCCAGCAGTAATGAAGGTCCACTGTGGTTACTGAGTGACAATGGGCGCATTAATTACGTCACAACTAGCTGTAGCTGGGGGAACTGTCAAATTAACAGGCACTGATTCAGAGTCCTTCATAACCCTGATAGACACTGTGTGGGCTAGTTATGTAGGGTAATTACCTCTTTCAATTCACAAGCTACGACATACATTGTGAATTAACTTTGGATGTATTGTTGATATCGTAAAACTGACAGACAGGTTCCCATTTATCTTTGTTGTCACTGCCCTTGACTTGCCATGTGTGTCTTGTTGGTCGATCTTACATTCGTTCTCCATCCTCGTCACTATGCCTTTAGCTGGCAGAGGAAGAGATGCCAAACATTGACAGATTGTGTTCCACCCTCTCACCCTAATAAGTGTGTGCTCACTATGGAAGAAATATTTAAAACAAAATTGCAAGAATGAGGGGAAAGGAGAAATCCTCCAGCTGTCAAAAAGGTGAATATCACTCCAGGCAGAATCTGCGTCATCAATTTTCACTGGTTTGATTGTCAGGGAATTGAGTGGTGCAGTGTTTTACTGCAGTGTGGTCTGCTATTAGGGAGCTGTATTGGTGGTTTCTGTTAATTTGCATTGCTTCAGCCCAGCTCTGAGAGGAAAATTTATACAATTGCTGGCAATTGCCTGCAAGTACTTCATTGGAGCATCATGCTGACCCTCCAGGGATATATCATCCCTGTGGGCTCATGGCTGCATTTATGTATCATGGTGACCAATGGGCATGATACAAACATGCATTACAAATAGTGCCTTATCAGTGAGAGCCAATCAGAGATTCGCTGTGTTAAGCAGCCTTATGTAAATGTGGTGCTGGGGAGTTACAGTCCCAGAGTTAAACAGCCTACCTTTCATCTCTTTCACTCTAATCATAGTGACCTGAAACAAGGAAAGACAATGTATTTACCGTAATGTCCCGTGTATAAGGCACACCCGGCCTATAAGGCGCACCTAGAGTTTAGAGATTTGACCAGAAAAATAAAAAAATTGTTCTACTGAAAGGATTTTGAAAATTCAAAAACCTGGACCCCACAGACCCCCCTGGACCCCATATTCAGCTGATGAGGTTATATGGCAGTGTAAGATATCAAAATTAAGGTCTTGATCTCCCCCTTGCAGATCCAGGAAGAAGTAAAACCTCTCGTATAAGATGTGCCTTATGCAATTCTAATGTTGATGAAAATATCATCTGCATAAGGACATATATTCAATTCTTCATGAACAGGTTAAAATGTGGCAGGAAGCATATCAATGCACTGTCGTGCCTTAAATAGTTAGAACTTAGAATAAAAACAGCAATGGTGACTCATTCAGCAGAACCACATCAGAGCACGATACTACTTTCAAAGCATCATCCTGAAACTAAATACCTCTCCTTTGTCATTAATTACAGCTTGAATGACCATGGTGTACCTTTGACATAATCTCCAGTATTCCCAGACCTCGTCTTAATCTCCTACCCCCTCAGTTCTCATCTCAGCTTTCTGTTTCAATCACAGAAATGAAAGAGAACAATCAGCAAATATGAGCCATTGCTGGCCTTCTTTGTTTAGTGGCATCTTGGCAATTAGAGTCATCCCCTGGTCCCACGCAGCACTATGTTCTTCTCTGGTTAAAGTAGGACTTTTTTGTGATATAAGAGGTTTAAGTGATGTCACCAGCATCAGTCAAAGGCTTGGATATTGGATGACCATCAACTCCCTTTAATCTTTTGAAACTCATAGTTTCTTGTTATGAAGTTTGAAAATTAACAAAAAAAGCCTTTATCATTAATTTTGGATACAAAGTTCTTTGTTGCTGCCACTGTGAGAAGGCAAAATATATTGAAGCACTTTGCTGCCCTTCAGATTATCATATTGTGGCCTAGCATCTTGCTCTCCTCCTGTGACACAGACCCACTCAGTTCCTACTGGAATAGATTTGTGTAAAGGAAAAGACCACCCTTTTTTCACGATGGCTTTATATGATATGTTTTATATTGAATAAAGATATTATGAAGTATTAAGTATCATATCTGCTATCATAGAGCCAGGAAACAGACCTATCTGATGCATTGTATGACGCCACAATTGGTCGAATGCCTGAAGATTTTGACTGCATAGCACTGTCCATCCTTAAAGGAATGCTAATCATGCGTGCATGTGATATTGCTTTCGTAATTTGTTTGATAAATAGCATTATTTAACCATATAGAGCTATCTTGTGGAATATAATTATGTACATATAAGTGTTATTATTAGGAACATGGATGCTACAGCCTCCAACCTTAAGCAATACACCACTTGTGACATCATACAATGCATCAGATAGGCCTGCTTCCTGGCTCTATGATAGCAGATATGATACTTAATACCCCACCATATTTTTATTCAATATAAAACCTAACAAATAGAGCCATCATGAAAAAAGGGTGGTCTTTTCATTTAACAGTTTCTATTTTTATCCTAGTGTGACCTTGTTTGCTGGCCTTAATGAGAGAAGGGCCGGGTTTTTGTGTTCTCTCCTTCACTGGTTATGGTAATGGCTATCGCAGTCACATTGGGCTGGTCGAAGGTTGATCTCTCCGTTGATATAGGATACAGTTTTTTTTTCTGTTGCAGTCTTCACGATTGAATATGTGAAGTATTGTAGCACCAATCTTTCATAGATTGATGTATAACCGATTCCCAACTAACACACTACTCCCATACAGAACAATAAAACTAATAAATAGACAAAGGTTCATGAGTAGTGGGTCTGACTGAGGGTTATATCACGAGGTGAATCACTCAGACCCACTACTAGTGAATCTTTGTAGTTATTTCATGTTATCTGAGTCAGAAATGTTCAAACTTCTTTTGAAATGTCACAAAATTTAGTTCTTTTATATGTTTCATGGCTATTTGAGGTACTATTACAGGCCGGGAGATACATGGTAGGGTTATGTCACGTGGGATGTGAGATATGGAGCTCCAAGGTTAAACCTATGGGCTGTGCATATTCAACTGTTTTCATATATGGTGCCTGTCCCCTCTCTGCATGAAGTGAGCTCTCCAGTACTGAACTAATACACACACACCTGGATCATTGGTTTTCTGCTGGAGTAGGCACAATGATGGCAAAATCAGAATAGCAAAATACACATGGGACAGGCTTGTTATCTGTTCATAGTGTTTTATTCCATTCAAGGTGTGCCAGGCTATCATGGTATGAAAAGTTGACATCGAGAAATGTCTTCTATTATGAGCTAATGCCAATATATCATGAAAGATTTAATATGGAGTCCTTATGCATATCCACCTCTGGATATTGTTCTGATTCTGTATAGCTAATTAAAAAAAGAAAATCTCTTTTTCTTACTTCGGTAGTGGTTCTAAATAAACCAATTTATCATTTATGATATACTTGTCTGGGCAGCTTATTTGTTATTGAATGTTGAGATGTAATATCGGCAGGAAAGCTGCATATTCTTGTCATAAAAATTTCGATAACAAAGTTTCCAATTAATTTGGTCATGAATGAAGCAATAAACTATAGAAAATGTCCATTGTCACTGATACTAACCTACCTACAGTCTACTGACGGCTGTCTGATCATCTCACTGATGTATCATTTACAATGTAATTATCCCAGGAGATGACGCCAGAGAAGCTCTGTTTTTGAGCACCCCCAGTGCTGTATACATACAATGGTTGTCATCTCATTTGTATTGCTTTGGTACATCATACCCAAGAATGTTGCTTTCAGGCTAAATTTATAATGTGTAAAGGAATGCATGTTGCTCAATTTGGTACTTTGATTGTGGTGACACACAATAGTCATGGTGAGATACTTGTCAGGGTTACAAAGTGTGTTTTGCCAACCCTACAAAGCATGCGCGTGAGCAGCGATCCAGTGCTGGTGAGTCACCCTCAATCTCTGTCGTGACAGGGATTTTACATGAACACAGTTCCATGTACTGGGTATTCCTTAATAATGCCAATGAACACTGCCAAGAAATGCCTTCCAGACTAAATGGTTATGTTGGCCTCAAAGGACTGATTTATGTGTACCCTCAATATAGACATGGATTGGAAAGGGAGAAACGCATTATTAACAACTTATTTACTGATCTCGGTTAAACAACCGATTTATTGATTGCTGTTAAGGACCAAAAGTCAAGATGGCCAGCACAAAAGCACATAAACTTCCCTTAAAGCTGCACATAAGTAGGTCCTAGCGGTTTTACTGTGGTTTGATACCAGCGTCAAATAAGTTATATTACATATTATAATGTAACTTTGGCACTAATGTATGACTCAGGAGAAGATTGATACCCACACAGATCTAATTAATTACATGAGGTGAGGATACCAGGGCCTCCAGCGGCAGTGAGTAACAGGACACCTCTCTCTATGGCTATCATTAGTGTACGACTGATACAGACACTAGGCTGTCCTAGGTTATCACTATTATCACTCACATATACAGAAGACTTGATGGAAAATTCTGACTGTTCTATCAAGCTAGAAGTGAACCTTTGATTTTTAACAGATTTTAAGCTTTATCATTTAAAGTGACCAACTTAACATTTAGGTAATATATAACTACAGTTAATTGAGAAAGATTGCTGCAGTCCTCATGTGTTTGTGTGAATGAGTGTGAAGTGTAGAACGGTCTGATTCTCCAATGTGTTATGTAAGAAATAGCTCAGACATTAATACAACCTTCATGTTAGACACAATCTTTGGGATAGGATAGGTTTGGCCTTTTCTATGCTCTTCTTATGACTCCACCTTTGATTTTCATTTGGTTTTGTATTTGTTTGAAGTTTACACAGACTGCAGTCATGCTGCATTCAGAACAATGTCCCAACCTTCACTTTAGGTCAAATCTCAAGGAGATGAGGGGCCTGCGTCTCCCCTGAAGGAGCTCTGAGGGATCTCATAATGAAAAGGGCTGGGGGTGGCACTTTGTTCATCCAAATACCTAGAGATAGGGGGGAGGATTGAGAGTCTCAGAATAAACAGCTTGTAGCCTATAAAATGAACATTTGATTAACTCCTTGCTTTCTTTATTAGTACTGCAGAAGATTATGCTTTCAAACTTATTAGTCCCACATTTGCAACATAGCATTGATTTAATTTCCCTAGCTATACTTGTTACAACACTGTGATTGGAATTAACTCCTATCAGTTCCTACAGATTTAAAATTATCATTTATATACATAGGCTCCCCAGAAGACAAAAAATAGATCCCATCATTGTTACAGTGGTATTTGATAATAACTGAGCCCCCAGCACACCTCCTCTTGATACACCTAATTAACTAACCTAGTCTCCTTCTGATGGGGATTAGCAGAATTGACAATTTAGTTAATTACCTGATTAGTAACTCAATAAAACAGGTGGAACTAATTAGAGATTACAGTGTTCATAATTGTTTCATTGCATTAGATAAGCCAAGAGCAATTCATTATGATATGTTTTATAACAATTGATTTGTTAAAAAAACCTTGAAAAGCTTGATATGTTCTGAATACAAGGTTGGAATATAAAATGAAATCATAAAATCTGTGATGGGGCGAAGAATAAGGGATTTTATATACATGTAGATGTAAAGCATGGATATAACCAGTTCCATCTAAATTACCTTGGTGTTGTGAATAACTACCCTGACTTCTGTCTTCGGCAAAAAATACATAGTTAGTCTTGCATCTCTTTCCCATTTGCTACATTTTATGAGCATCCCAGGTGCCAGTATAGATTGAAAAATATGACTTGGTCAAAGAGCTTTCTACAGCAAAGAGCTTAAGTGAATCACTCGCTGCCTTTTCAGACTAACTGTCTGTCATGGCAGTCTAGTGTTGACATTTAACTATACACATCTCACGTCATGTCTTAAAGTCAGTGTAAATAAATCTAAGTCTAAGTGATAAAGGGAATTACACTACAGCTATAGAATTGCTGCATTCTAATATCAGACATGCCAAGCTTCTATTACAGGCTACATTGAGTTGACAGGGCCGGATTTAGTTCTTTACGTCCTAGCTGTTTTTGTGATTCCCTAATGCACGAAGCTCCACATGATGTATGCGCTAATCATTCATCATGAATGATTAGCGCATACATAAATTCATACCCTAATAATACCAGATTTCTTTCAGAGATTGAGGTCAAGATGGAGAGAGAGAGGGAGAGAGAGAGAGAGAGAGAGAGAGAGAGAGAGAGAGAGAGAGAGAGAGAGGGCCAGAAAGTATAGTATGCAACCTGGAAATAGAGTAAAGGAGAACTAGGTAGAAAAGGAAGTCCTGATTAGGGATGGTTGTTTCACAACATTCAACCACCATCTCATACAACTGTACATGTTCACAATTACAGAATCAAAATGAGTCTCTGTAAGGATGTAGGATGCCTCCTGTAAAATCTCCCCTCTCAGACATTTGCCTTACAACAATGTGTTAAATGAGGAAGTAAAGACCCCACCAGCAGCAGCTGAGAGCACAAGACATTCAATTACATCAGTGATAAACCTAGCAAGCCATTAATTAGACTAGACCTTTAAGGACCGAATCATTTTGATTGGCCAGGAACACACACTGTATTTGTGCCCACGCCTACCTTTCAGGAGAATATTAACACCATCGACTTGGCATGAATGCAACCTGAGAAGTCACTCGCCTTGGCTGCATTCCTGCATAGTAGCAACAAAGATCCATTATGCAATTAACATGTAGCCCTAGAGGTACTAGAAGTAGCCATTCTGACCAAAATTAAGGTGCCCCGGGTAGTGGGAGTGACGGTGGTAGGGTAGAAAGAAGGATGGAGGGGAGATGGGGTATTCAGTAGGTCTGGTGTATGGATGTGTTCTTAGGGAAAGATTTGAGGAGGATGGGAGGAGGTGGAGAAGGAGAAGGAAGTGGAGCAGGACGTTGTCAGAAGAGATGACCACAGGGGTAGATAGCTAGTATTAGTTATGTAGGTAAGGCAGAGGGGATATTGCTGAATGGTGGGGAGAGCCTTAGCTAGAGGTTTTCAGGAGGAAGAAGTAAGGCCACAAAATGAGAAACTTACGTTTCTCACGAACAACCGTTTACAACCAATTATCTAAAAGGGCCTGATGTCTTAAGCTTCTACATTTATTCAATATGCAATGCATTATTTTTGCCATGGTGACTAGCAGCATTGATGCAATTTCTTTTTGTCACAGCCCACCAGGAGTGGATCAACCACATAGGGCTTATTTGATGCACAAAAACTCGGGGTGTTCTGAGTGGGCAGCAGAAAATAAAGAAGGTTAAACCAAAACCTGGTTACACACAAATAAAAGTGAAGATTTGTGAGAAGGGAAATCATTGTATAGGGCACTGAACTCCCTTTTACCAGTAGAGGTTACATATTGGGTACAATAAAACATTTCACAAATTATGATATGCTGTGTAGGTGACTTGCCTGTTAGCAATATCGAATTAAACATCATATGTTCCTTAAAGAACTAGAAGCCCTACCTATAAGACTCCATAACTCAGCCTCCACCTTGTTTACCAAGAAGGTACCGGCACCAGAACTACAAAAGCTGAAAAGTAAATTCCTCAGCACGCCTGTAGCAGGCTACAGGAAAAAGTTTTTATACGTTGTTTTTTTTACCAATTTTCAACCAAATAAACAAATAAGGAAACCAATAAAAAACTTTTTCTAACGTGTTTATGGGATGTTGCATTTAGGTGCCCCTGCATTTATCTTAACCCAAACTTATAGAGATGACTTGGACATTTGTCCTTCAGCCACTTTTTGAAGGACACCATTTTGTGACCTTTAACTTCTCTGACTACTGACAAAATGAGAACAAAATGAGAAACAAACAGTGAATTCTGTTAGTCTGGTCAACTGTCCGTGATCCCTACCATAGGCTCTATGACCTGGGTGGCTGGGCAGAAGTATTGGTGGTCCGGTTGATTTGTGAAAATGGGCACATTAATTACTTAAGAACTAGCGATAATTAGGGAGAGGAGAGTTTGATTTCTAATTACCAGGCACTCACACAGTCCCATTTATAACCCTAATGAACAGGCTTGGGAAAAGGTAACTTGATGCCAACAGTGGACAGGAGAAAAACGTTGGCCACATCTCCACTAATTAAACTGTATTTAGAGGAGCCTGAGCCACTGTTGGACATCTCGCCACTGTTGGACAGTGGGGGGCCTGAGCCACTGTTGGACAACTCCCCACTGTTGGACAATGGGGGGCCTGGGCCACTGTTGGACAACTCTCCACTGTTGGACAGTGGGGGCCTGAGCTACTGTTGGACAACTCTCCACTGTTGGACAATGGGGAGCCTGAGCCACTGTTGGACATCTCCCCACTGTTGGACAATGGGGAGCCTGAGCCACTGTTGGACAACTCCCCACTGTTGGACAATGGGGGGCCTGGGCCACTGTTGGAGGCTGGCCCTCAGTGAGTGTACTTATCTGCTGGTTGTCATAGTGATGGCTGATAAGAGATTAGTGCAGGTGTTGGACCATCCTTCAACAGTGGGAGTAATGCAGCAGGGGAAGTTAGGGAGGAGGTATGGAGTCAACAGAAAATGCATGATTTGAAATCTTTTTGATACAGTAAATGCAGCATATCTCATCATACACGACTTTGTTTTGAGTGTGTCCATTTATATACCTGGGTACTTATAGGGTCTACCACTATACAGGTTCACTTATTTGCACAAATCATTATTGCCTTGCACAAATTGACTTTTCTACTGTTAACCTTAAAGCATATTGGGGAATGGACCAAAGATTTTCCCTCCACCTATGTAGGAGGGTTGCCAATGTTTTCCAAGCCTGATGAAGACTGTGTGTGGCAGTTATCTTCCGCACTTTCAATTCATGAATATGCTATAAAATGGATGATATCTTCAAATTCACAGCCTTATTTACTTTATTTAAGGTTAGTTGTTCCCGTGTACCATCCATGGTCATCTTCTGACTGTGTGATATCGATGAAATGATTTTCAAAGGAAGTAAATACAAAACACATTTACGCAGCCTGCCTCTGATCTCTTGTCACTCTAGGCATTTTGGGTAGTACATACCTGGAAGAATGAAAGACAAAATATTCAGCAATGCTCTAAAATACTTTACTCACCACGCTAAGATAGAAGAGATCAAGCAAATACAGAATAACATAAATAGTTTATATATATATATATATATATATATATATATATATATATATATATATATATATATATATACACACAAAGACATGTATCTAATCTTAGGTGAACAAGAAGAAAAGCTGCTGGAACCATATTAATGGATGATCATCCATTCAAGGTTCAAAGTCCATGATGTATGAATACAGGACTGGTGACAGATTCGGAAGGCTTACAGACAAACTGCAGCAAAAGGCCACAATACATGAACATGATGCTGCATTTACTGTGTTAACCAGAAATCAGTATTTCCCTCTGTTCTGTCCATAGTTACAGATTGAATAACCTGTCATACTAGTAATTGGCATGATCAAGTTGTCATATGAGAAATATCATAAGACTAGTGGTATATAGTGTAATTATCTCAAGGCTCTTATAAATAGTGTTATTTCCAGTTGTCACTGGTTTATTCAGCTTTAGGCAACATGTAAGAAATATCAATCATACAGTAGTTAGTATGTAGGTAATTTGTACATACAGTAAACATACAGTAATTTATAAAGTACAATGTTCAGTTCCACTCCACCTGTGAGGTTTTAATAATACAGTGTCCAGCATAGTTCTAGGTGGGTTCCCACACCTAGCTCCTGACCTGCTGCTTAGAGGAATAATGTAATAATGAATAACTTTACCCTCTGGTGGAAGTCTTGAAGAAGATAGCCCCTGGCCACTAATGGTAGAAAACCAATGCCTGTCTAGCATAGTTTCACCATAGTGTAGTGGTATAGCAGGTAGCAGGAGATGACTGGAGATGTTACCTCTAGAGCGGTTCTTGGTGATCTGTCTTCCTGGAGGTGCATACAGGCTATTTGTAGCAAATCTTGGAAAAGCACCTCCAGACTGACTGGAGCCAGCAGCATCTGCCTAACTCTACAATTGTTTGAGGGGACTCTTTCAAGTGTCACAGGGGGACAAAGGACCCCCATGGACGCCGCTATGCCCCCCATTGTCTTGGTCGGTTCTGCATCTTTAGACCCTCATATCTCGGTCGTTTATGCGTTTATAACCGCCATTTTGGGCATGCGCGGAGTTGAATATGCCAAGTTTATAATGCCCGCTGGATAGGCGCGTAACTCGCGCCGGTTTGTCTGTAGTGCACTCGGAGCTCCTTTCAGTCTCCATGGCATAACTTCCTTAATAATGGGAGTTCCGCCTTGATCTTGGGTTCATTTTGACCGTCTAATTATGGGCTTTCCATAAATGCTTTGATATTTGACCTAGCTTGCTCAGGAGCGACGCTAGAGCGACCGGACTGTTATGGCGTCGTGCTTATGTAACCCATTGTTCAGTCCTTAGAGTGCTCAGACACTCATGACGGCGTCTGTGGTGCCCAGGCACCCCTAACGGCCGTTTGCATTCACTTACAAGTTATTAGTTTGTGCACTGAACCATGAGGTCGCACACTGAGACCCTCATTTTTATTATATTGTGCAGTGGACCATTAGGTCGGACCCTTTGATGTCACAAACTCTGTCTAACTGACTCTGGCTGGTGTGCAGTGGGGCATGAACGCTCTTATACAAAGTTTGAGCGCTCTTATAGCTCTTAGAACCAACCTATGTATTAATTTCATAGATATTCTTTGATTAATACAAAATATGTTAGAATTTATGGAATAATAAAATGGTATATCAAACCACTGCACACCACTGCAAACCGCCTTCCCCCTCAGTTGTCGTCTCAGCTTTCTGTTTCAATCACAGAAACAGAGGACAGGACAATATGAGCCATTCCTAACCTTTTTCATGCAATCTCTTGGTAACTAGAGTCATCTCCCAGTCCCAAGCACCCATGTGGTCTTCTCTGATGTGGGTAAAAAGAACTGGTTATTTATTATGTCAGAGGTTTTAGTTACATCACTGGCATCAGCCGAAGGCTTGGCTAATGGACAACTGCCAATTTCTTTTCAAACTAGGATTCAGAATTCCTTGTAATGTGTTTCTTGTAATGAAGTTTAAAAATTACTTGAAAAAGCATGTGTTGTTAATTTCTGGTTACAAAGTTCTTTATCGTTGCAATCGTAAGCAATTTTTCATCATCATCACTTCTCTATTCAAAGCCGGTGAAAGATATCGGCTCTACTCTTTCTGGGCAGTATGATGTGTTACAATTTAGTTTTCACATATTATAAACACCAACTTATATAATATATTGCTGTATCATGAAAACCCTTTTTGCATAATGGCAATTATTTATATCAATTTTACCACAACAATGATCTGGATTGTATGAGACATGTCACATCATCATAAAGTAGGGCCCCCTGGTGGGAGAAATAGTATGATCAAAATGATTACTTTCTTTCATCAATGAGGAATGATGACCTAAAGTCATCTGCATTGATTACTTTTCAACAAGCCTAGGTTTTCTGTGTATGCTAAACCTATAGAGCCAAAGCAGCCAAAGTAGGCACGATACATCAAAACAACTCTGGCAAATCAACTTCCTAATACTGTATTTATGCATTATGGTATTGATACACATTCTATGAAGGTTCATTGCGGAGCACCACCAAGTTTTATCAGTAGTGTGAAACAGATTGCAAGAAGGACTTTCTGTGAATGGGCGCATGACCTTTGATAACTTATGAGAAAGACTTGCTTCCATTTGCGGGTAGTATCTCCTCTGACCTTTAATCTACTATGGTCTCTGCAAGGATGCAGTCCTGGTGAAAATAACAATAATAAGTAATGGCTTACTGCTTCAGACCAATATTGGTAATGCGGCCCTCGTGTCTATCTGCTTCTACAAATTGTTATGGCTACATTCTGAATAGTAGGTTACGAATCCAGCTGATTGTTTTTTTTTTGTGTCTCACTTTGGCAGTGCTTCTAAAGAAACCAATTTAGTGTCTATAATATGTTTTGTGGGAGGCCCATTTCCTGTAATTGAATATCAGGATGTAATATCAGTAGGAAAGCTGATCTTTCCTCTCATAAAATGCTTTATAACAAAGCTTCCAACTAATTTGGCCTGGAATGATGCAATAAACTCTGATATGGTGGATTAACTACCTAGATGTTTCATGATTTGGTTATTTGATAACTTGATTAAAAAGTGGCTTATTAATGACATAATTGAGTGCTGTCTGGTGTTTTACTCTTCCAGAGAAGGGAAATGAATATGGAGTGCACAGTTTGTTGTTGAGATTACAAACACTGATTTAGGTAAGCACAAATCCAATGCTAGATACCAGAAGATTAATCAGTCTAGGTAAGCACATCATGAGAAATTTATCTCTAACAAATTTAGATAGTGAAGAACCTGTAGAACTCTTAGACTAAGTTTCATCAGATAAAAGATTTGGCTTGATTATTGCTAAGAGCTCTTATCGTGGATCCTCATACCCTTTAAAGGTATGTAAATGGGGCCGACATGGTGTACAATAAGCCCCATAAGGCTGTCACTCTTCACACATAACGGCATAATTTATCGCCCACCTCTCCTTATTGTTAAATCTCTCAGGTGACAGCCTTGATCCTACCATGTGTGATCTTAGATAATCAAACCACAGTAAAACCGCTAGGGCCTACCTATGTGCACCTTTATGGGGAGGTAATGTGCTCTTGTGCTGGCAATCTTGACTTTCAGTCCTAAATAGCAATCAATAAATTGGCTGTTTATGATGGCTTTTCTAATTCTCCCCCCACCCTTTCCAATTATTGCCCATTTCGAGGGTACAAATAAACCAGTCCTTTGACACCCACATAATAATTTAGCCTGCAGGCCATTTCTTCACAGTGTTCATTGGCATGATTACAGAATACCCACTAGAGAATGCTATGCTGACAAGTCTACTTACAAGTCTACAGACACACCATTTTAGGATCTACAGGAGCATCACAGACCTGTAGGATCGAGGTGATGACTTGATATGGTAGTGAACCTTTTATGGTTTAAATGATGGTTAACAATAGCAGATGGCTTCAAGGCTTTTATCTATGTCTGAAAAATAACCTTTGCACCATATGCTCCTGCCATTGATCACTTATCTTAACTGCAACGGCTTTCACTGACTGGCATGATAGATAGATCCCAAAGGCAGTGCAGTTTGCTAGTCATGGAAGAGTATGCATTGTAGTAATAGTATAGAAAGGGGTGGCTTTCACCCAGTTACAGGCCACATTGTATAGGTACACTAGCAACAAATAGATTGTCATGTTGCACTCAAGGATACCTCGCAAGAAGAGGCACCAACATTACATACGTACAACAATATAGACGATATGGCTTTGAGGTACCAAGCGACATTTTATTGTTACAGGGATAAAGGAAATGTACACAATATAAGGCTGTGATTGTTCAACACGAGGTTTATGAGTTAGACGTTTGAATATTACTGAATGCAGCCATTACATATACAGCAGCAGTGTCTACAGAACACAGCCTGTAGTCTCCAGGGATAATAACCTTGTACATAATATATGATGGCGCTGGGTCAGATAACGAGGTACATTAGTGTTACTAACAAGGCTTACCACCCCGACTCAACGTGTTGATAAGATCATCAACCTCCATGCCCAAACAACAGTGCAGCCATTTGGTATACACAATGTTGTACATATGGTAGGCACTGTAAAAAAATCATCAAAATAACAATGGAATCCTCGTCCCAAAGTTCCTCCGCGATTCCTTGTACATCTGTGCACCACCTTACTACCACCTGGGGCAGTGGTTCATTGTTCAGTTTTAAGAGGATTCTTGATAGATTATTTTTTATTATTTTTTAGTTATTTTTTTACTGTGTGGTGGCCCTGTGTGGTTATGTACATTTCATCATAGTCTACATATGTAAACCGCTATCTTGAATGAAGGTTTTACCTTGGCACTCACAACGTTGTCTACAAGATAAAACAATACCCTAGAAATCAGATAATCATGTAACCACAGTGATGCCTGCAAAATATCATCACCTTAGGTTCTGCTGTTTCTGAAAACGCATTGAGTCATTTGGTACATTTTTCTTGTATATGATTCTCATCCATATGGAGTTCTATTACTAGATTAGGATTCATGTGCAGTATTTGAACTGGATGATTGCAAGACCTGGTCCTAAACTTGTGCAGTATGATTAAAATAACTTTGCCCATTCACAGATCTAGACCCATTCTTATCCACTATTTTTGTAATGAAGAGACCTGTCATCATTAACGATTCAGTGTAAAGAAAATTAATCAAGAGCAGAAGTTTATTTTCTCAATAACTCTTTGTTTATCATTGTTTGGAGAGGTGTATAGCCATAAGTCTGACAATAGCTTACCATAGTGGCCATTTACACCAAGTTACAGTGGGCCTTGGGAGGTACATTGTCTCTCTACATCATGGAAAATATACCAATACATCATAAGGACATCTCCTAGGTAAGCGCTCTGAGATATGATGGTGTATGCACGGCTTATTAGAGAGGTTCAGATTTGCCTACTTGTAATGTGTACGGCAACGTCTAGCCTACCATTTCCTACCATTCTAGGTGTCCACGTTGCCATACATGTAGTGATTTTAATCTCTCTAATACCCGCTCCTTATTACCTGACCGAATCCTTGAGTTGTTTTCTTAGTGTAGTTGTTTGTGGTCTCCGCACATTATTCTAATCTAAAGTGTCAAAATGAAATATTTAGAAGCTGCATCTGGTTTGATAAGTATAACTCAACACAAAATTTCATCAATCTTCATATTCAAGATTTTTTTTAAAATCTTGTTTGCAGGTATAAGCCAACCTAATCCTAAACCTTTGTGCTTCTTTAACCAGTGGAAAAGATTCTAACCTATCACTATGGCTACAATGTTGCTTTATGTAGATATATTGGACATGTATGATTCATATCACTTACCTTGATTCAATGATTCTAACCATGGGGGGATTCATTAACCATGATCATTTCTTTAAATGGGTTATGCATATTACATAAGGCAGGTATATCATGGCAGCCAGAGGCAGTAATTACTCATTAACTTCCCACTGTGGTGCACTCTATATATAAGTAGTTACCCAGCAAATTGTAGGAGTCCTCGTCAACCTGTGTGAAGTGGCTCTCACATGTTGCTAGATGGAACACGACGTCGTTATAGCACAAGATCACCAGGAATAGCAATTGGTATGCCAAGTGAGTCTAACACACAGTGGCGAAAGATGACGGAATGAGTTATGACTCAAAAAGGAGTCACCATTGATGACCAATCATGGTGACAGATGACGACAATTTGCTGGGTAAGGGCTAACAGTAATACCAGTATGTAATACACTACTCCTATCTACTCACAGTTACATGTCACAAACACTATTTTTCAGTTTGACAAGCAATAAGCATACCTTAACATACATATTTTCTTAATGCAAATTAGGGGAAAAAGTCAAATGAGCAGCAGTTCTTACCCGCATGAACATCAGTAGAGATGGTAGATCCAACAGTTGTACATAGTGATGTTTCATTGAGTGTTTCATTGAGTACTGACCCGTTCATTGTTAAAAGACTTTAGGCTAAATATTGATAAATGACCGATTGAAATTAACACGACGAGGGCAAAGTGACCAATATTAGATTCAGGTAGCACACAATTAAGAATAATTTAAGAGGATTGCTGCAGGCCTCATGTGTCTCTATAAATTAAGATGCAGTGCAGAAAGGTTCGGATGTACCAAAGTGTTATAAAAGATAAATTAGTGTTACGCTCTATAGATTAAACAAAACCTTTGGACCAGAGGAGCTTTGGCTTCTTTCTGTGACATCTTTCACATTGAGCTAATGCAGCAGTGTATGATATCAGAAAACCTAGACTAAAAAGGTCACCCTACATGTTGGCATGTGATGTATAATCTCATACTTTATGGGACTGCTTGCTTCCATTACAACCATGTGAATTCAGGGAGTGAGAACATTGGGTTCTGGGCTACCTTCACCTTATTAAATGTTACCTAGTTTGCAGAGACTGCATGGTTAACAAGGTCCAAGATAGCAGGACAGGCAGAGAGTCTGGAATGAACAGAAATCTGCAGGTCATGTTTATTACCAGTACAGGTGAGGTTCTTTTGTTAAACAGCTTATGAGTCCCAGATTGCTAATTTGCAACATAACATTGATTGAATTTTCATCACTATTCTTATGGCAACACTGTAAGGGGATTAACTATCAGTTTGTGCACCATCAATTTGATGTTTTATATCACCAGCGGTAAACAGAAATAGTCCCCATTCTTGTTACAGTGCCATTTGATGATAACCTCCTCTTAATATTCCTAATTAACTATCCTAGTCTGCTTATGATGGTGATTAGCAGAAATGACAATTTAGTTGATGACCTGATTAATAACTCAATAAAACACGTGCAACTAATTAGAGATTGCAGTGTTGATTATTGGACTTTGTCTTATTGCATTAGGTAAGTCAGGAGCAACTCACTTTTATATTTTTTGTAACAAGTGATTTGTTCAAAAAGTTAAAAAGCTTCATATATTTTAAATATGAGCCTGAAATAATGTAAAAAATGTAAATGTAAAGCATGGCTATAACCTGTTCCATCTAGAATATCTTCATTTTGTGAATTGCTGCCCTGGCATTGATAGAAGTAAATAGCCCCTGTCGTCTTTCAAGACAGTGCTTATCCCTGGTCAGGTTTTGATACTTAAAGACCGTCAAAAAACTATATAGGGGGCCCATGGTGGGCCCCAGTCAGTGACCCCAAGCTTTCAAACCCCTCTGGAGCTGTGAGTGCCCTCTGCACAAAATGTGAAATGTAGGAAGACAGAATGCAAAACCTACCCTGAATTTGGTAGGCTGAGTCCATGAATGTACCCTTTATAGACATACACAACCAAAGTCAAATCATTTTACCTCAATTATGATATTTTCTCCAATTCCTATCACTATATTCAAACCTCCTTGACAGTTAGGCCACTTTGATTGACAGACAGGGTACCATGGCAACCAATGATGCTGTCTGTTGTAAAAATAGACCATGAGGTGCAGCCATCTTGACTTGACTTGCACCTAGTCAGGGGTGGGGGTGGCCAGTTAGCCTACTTCCTTCCTGCATGCATCCTACTTGATTCTGAGTGTCAATCTACACAATTGTTATAAAGAAATTATAATTTAATACCATTTTATAAGGGAAAGCTGTTATAGTCCTATATGAAAAACATAGAGCCATGTTTGAATGGAATGATCCATGTTTCCAGATATGCCCCACACTGACTCACTGATACCCCCTTAGTTCCTACCAAATACATGTATGTGGGATAGTATATATCTTTACTAAATGCCAAGGGGGTATGTATGGTGAATAATCTACAGGAGGACTCATGCCCACTCTGCCTATATGGTCAATTCTCACGAAAATGGAGCACAGGCTCACTATACCTTTCCCCATCCATGTACACTTAACAGGGGGTCTAACTGCTATATTGTTTATACATTCACATTGCTGCTAACATAATCATACTATGGGTACCCACTTTTGCCCATGTAGTGATCTAATCTATGTCAATAACAGGGTAAAATGTGGATATTTCAAAGGTTTTCAACTAAAAAAAAATATAAGTAAAACACATTAGGTGATTTATTAGAGGTACAATAAGGTCCATAATAACACTTTTCATATGGACTATTGTAGAATTGAAAAACAAAAATTTTGACACCATCAGAGCTCATTTTCAATCATTTTCTTGTTATTTATAAGGAAAAATGTAGTTGTGTAACATTTGCATCACCGTACGTAGGTACACTAGAATGAGTATAATGTCAAGGAGAAAATCCTCTTGGGATATATAGATGTCTCAGTTTTTATGGCTCAATGGGGGGCAATATAATATTAATATAAAATATTTCTAACATGCACATGTCAATGACGTATAGGACTGACAAGCATGTGGTGTACTCTTTAGCATCACCATACGTAGGTACATTGAATCATTGATTAAAGGAGAGTAATCAATATTTAGTAAATTATTTCATAACATGTTGATAAATGTGGTCCAGGGAATATCCATGCAAAATATTGTCATAACTGGATGAATACATTACAACCTATTCGGAGAAATCATGGAAATATCCCCATACGTAGGTACATCACCATGCATAGGTCTATGATTGAAACCTATGCCCTAGAATGATAGAAATAGCTAATGCTATCTTTAAACCTGTTGATATACTTCAATTAACTAAGGATGAATACTATGGACCAGTTACAATAATAGAAATCAATAAATTTGTGAAGATAATGACTGCAATGCATAGACATCACCGTAGGTACATCACCATACGTAGGTCCAGCTCCATAAGTGGGTATAATTAATTGCAGCATAATCTATTCTTATCATAGATATAAATGATAAAGACCCCTAGCCAACATGTTGTTATGACTGTATGAACAAAATATATCAGTTTTCTTGCAAATAATTCTGTTTTATAGCAACCCATGTAATTTTCTCATCTACAAGATTCATCACCAAAACTGTCATAAAATCTTTAATTTTCATAGTTAGTGTTCCCAATTTTGTGAGTAATTAACATTATATGCTGCCTTACAGCCCACAAGAAATAAAAAAGATCTGAGCAGTTCAGATTTTTTCTCCTCCTCGGCCATGTGCTCCATTTTCATGAGAATTGACCATATGTACATGTACATTACTCTCAGCTCCATTTGGGGAAAAGCACCAAAGACCCCTTCTAAGTTTGAGACCTAGACCTAGATTCTGATAGTGCCCCCCAAAAAAAAAACATCTGCTGTCATTTGAAAGACTTGCTTTAACCCTACCTACATTCAGAAATACTTGCAAGTATATACATGCACACCCACCTATATATTGAATGTAATATATATTAGAGTTATTTCGATACAGGGCCTGCGCAAGTCGGATACATACAATATCTGATCAGTCACCCTCCACAACAGGTGGCCTCTATCACCACAGGAGGTCAGTTTCCCCATATATGGCACAAGGGGAAGGGCAGCACCCAAACGAGCGACAGGTGGATCGGCAGCTATAGGCGTCCATCCGGCTTTTAGGAAGCCTTATAAGCCCTGATTTCTGTCTGTGGCACAAAATACATAGTAGTCTTGCATATCTTTCCCATTTGCTACCTATTATGAGCATTCCAGGCCTGCCAGTATAGAGTGAAAAATATGACTTAGAAGTGCCTCCTACAGCAAAGAGTTTAAATAAATCAGTCAGCTGCCCTTTCAGCAGTTGTATAGAATGACTGAGTGTAAAAATTGACATTTAAGTTGATATTTAAACCATACTCACCTCAAGGTATGTCTTAAAATGCAAAGAAGCCTAGATAATAAATCAAGGCAGCAATAACACCACTGCTTTCGAATATGGGCCATAGTGAGGTGACAGGGCTGGATTTACTTTCAACAAACAAAGCCTTGTTGTTTTTAGACCATGATTTCCTAATCCAAAGTCCACTCAGTGTCTCTCAAACCAGTAGGAAATACAAATTTTATATTAAAATGCTGCACCATGATTGTAAACCTGGAAACCTAACATGGGTGATGTTGAGCCCATATTTATCCCTCTTGGGCCTCCTCACGCACCCCCCTCAAGAGCATTAACTACCAAGATGCATTGTAGAAAGTTTCTAAATATCCATCTCAGGATAATGCAGTAAGTAAACAATATTTGACTAAAAGGCTAGCATAACATTGCATATAGGTGCTCTGCACTTTATCGTGACCTAGTAATGGTTGAATGTTTTGTCGTTTGGCCATTGTTTTGAAGGACATCTTTTTAACCTTTGGCTTCTCTTAATACTAATAAAATGAGAATAATAGAAACAAGGAGTGAATTTGTCAGCTGGTGGTCTTGTCTGCTACTCTGCATCTCTACCATATGTTATCTGACCTGGGTGGGTGACCAGCAGTGATGGAGGTCCACTGTGGTTGCTGAGTGACAATGCGCACATTAATTACTTGACAACCATTGCTAATCAGGGAAAGATGATCTTGAGCTTGATCTTAAATTACCAGGCACTAATTCAGACTCAATTATATATCCATTGTGATAGCTATGTGCAGCTATACTAATTCATAAGCTATCACATGTTTGAACATCTTAGTCAAAGAGTATGGATAAAAATTGTTGATATCTTCAAAATCACAGACAAATTTACAAGAAATTAAATCCTCTTAAGTGGATAAAATGCATGGTTGAACTAAGGAATAATTATGGGTGTACAGAATTTGTAGAGATTTCCAACTCTACTTTTCTTAACCATCATTTTTTATTTATCCACATAATCTTTCTACATCAATGCCCTCACCACAGTGAGTGCCTGTTGTTAGTAAAGTCTCTGTTGCTATGATGTCCATCTCCACTCTCATTTTTCTACAATCTTCAAAGCTCATTGTTCTGCCGGAAGCTGGCAAAGGTAGGGACACCAATCAACAACAGATTGTGCTACATCTCTCACCCTAATACATGTGTTCTCACTAGGGAAGAAAGAAGCAATGCAAAATTGGAAAAGAGAAATCCTTGAGCTGTCAGAAAGCTGAATATCACTGCAGGCAGGGTTGGCATCATCAATCTTCACTGGTTTGATTGTCAGGGAATGGAGTGGTGCAGTGTTTTACTGCAGTTATGCTGTCAGGGAGATGTGTCATGCTATTGAATTTGTGGTTAATTGTAATTCTCTTGGCCAAGACCACAGAAAATTTGAATATACTAAAAACTTAATTTTTGCAAACAGGTTGTGTGAGGCACTCATAAAATTGAGAACATTAAGCATACACAAATGTGAAGGAAAGAAAGTAAATTGAGCTAGAAAGATTATTTTCCTGAATTTTGTGGCACTATGTTGCCATTAAAAAACACTATTTATGTCAAGGTGAATATCGTAGTTCCATTGACAATGCACTGAGACCGCGTATTGTACCCCTGCGTTAAATAACCGGCGCCAAATCCGCACGATGACGTCATAGGTCTATCGCGCATGCGCAGCATTTTTGAAATGTAAACATCCAAGATGGCGGCAGTCAGGATTCGCGATGAAGACGGGTAAATAAGGGTTTAATTTCAATCTTATTGATCAAATATCGATTAATTAGTCACTCAAACACCTTGACATAAATGTAAAGATGAACTCTGATCAGTTTGAGCTTCCTGTTTCTTCACTCGCGTGTCCTGCCCGCTCCGGGCAGGACACACTCGTGAAGAAACGGTCAGCTCAAACTGCTCATCGTTCACCTTTACCATTTTATTTGATGCTATGAAGCAGCAATGACTAATAACACATTAATATTTCAATTTTCAAATACCATAGCAACCTTTAGAGTGATGTGTCTAAGAATAAAAACCATTGGATGATAATAATGATTAAGTAGTGAAGGGGCAAAGGTAAAGCCTAGTCTAAATTGATTAATGCCAGGATGATATTTCAGACAACTAGACCTATGGTAAGATGACTGCACAGGAGTGTCTCAAACCTGACACATTTTAACCCTTTAAGGACTCCTAATGCAGAAGTGTTTCATGTCCATTGGTCAGCATGATGCACCAATGAAATGTGTTGAGCATCATACCTACCCCAGGGAGTGTATTGTCATAATGTATGATTGCAGGCTTGTCAAGTAACTATCCAGGGCTGCTTTCATGCATCATGCTGACCAATGGCCACAAACCTGAAACAAGGAAAGATGAAATATTCAGTAGTGGTATAGTACTTAACTTATCTTACCAACAAAACAAAGACAGATGTTATACCAGAATCATCGCTCATGGCTTATATCATGAAAGAGAGAAAAGTGCATGGGTGACTCTATATCTGTTTCTATGTTGATGTCATTGTGCTAACAGCAATATATATACATATATATGTAGATTTTCCAGCACTGATAGAGCCAAACCTGAGTGTACTGGAGTCTCTATGAGCTGCAGGAATTATACTTCAGGATGTAAAATATCACACTATGACAATATCATAAACTCCTTCCACTTTTTCAGTTTCCCTTTATCCCTCATCCCCCCGCCCCCCCTCCCCTTCCCCAAGACCACTGAGTGGTTTCACCAATATTATAATGCGAGTGCCTGGAGTCTTGAACTTCTCTGATTTTTCTGATTTATCATGTGTAAACACAATTGTTAAAACTAAAGCTATTTTCTCTGCTTTATGGTCCACTGAAGATAATATTATTACTCGCAGCCATAACAACTGTCAACATAGGAGGCTGAAATGTGGGCCCAGATGGCAGAACGGCCAGACCGAATTCTGGTATTTAACTTTAGACCTAATAAAACCTTTTCAAAAAAACTCACTCAGGAACTCACTCAGTACACTGCAAAAATGGTGTTTAGACTTGCTACATGTTTAGGTCTAAACATGTTTAAAATTTAAACATTTTGGTTCAATAGGTGTTTAGCCAACCATGTGTTTATTTCTTGGTGGTTAGACATAAAATATACACCAGGTGTCAGCTCTAATCTATAGTTGGCCTTCTGCATGCAGTCATCTGTTATTGCTTGGTTACAATATATTGCAATATTCTCATAAATCACCAAATATATCCCTCCACTTTGTCAATAATTACAGTTTGAATGACCACTGTGCACCATTGTCATCATCTCCAGTATTCCCAGACTCATCTTAATCTTCTACCCCCTCAGTTGTCATCTCAAGTTTCAGTTTTAATCACAGAAATGACTTTTGTTGAACCATTTGTTGGCGATTACAGTCATCCAACAACCCCAAGCATGCATGTGATCTTTTCTGATGTGGGTAAAAAGGACTGGTTATTTATGACGTCAGAGGTTTCAGTTACATCACCAGCATCAGCCAAAGGCTTGGGTACTGGACAACAGCCATATTTCTTTAATTTATTTCAAACTCATATTCAGAATTCCTTGTTATGTGCTTCTGGTAATGAAGCTTGAAAGGTACTAAAAAACCTGTAACATTAATTTCTGGTTACAAAGTTCTTTATCGCTGCCACTTTGATCAATATTTTGCATTCACCGCCTTCTTATTTCAAGGCGATGGAAGACATTGCCTACACACAAACTTTCTGACCAATTATGACTTCATCTATTGATATATTCCAATATAGCCATATTGTATGTGTATTGATGAATAACTG
The DNA here is from genome assembly GCA_949317995.1 of Acholoe squamosa. Lineage (NCBI taxonomy): Eukaryota > Metazoa > Annelida > Polychaeta > Phyllodocida > Polynoidae > Acholoe > Acholoe squamosa. The sequence goes on from OX439040.1 coordinate 4,555,200, forward strand.
TGATCCTTAGTTAATCATGAATGATTCAGATGTAGCTAGGTTCTCACTGATACTGCTTCCATGCATCAATGTGAGTTGTTCAATGAAGCTTTATGCCATGGCGAATATTGACGACACTATAGATTAGTTCTACTTACGCCGTATTCAATGGGGGGTGGAATACGATCCTCGCATATCCAGCGGCGCCATTTTGAAATTTATACAGAGCTAATTTGTTTCGTATTTAGGTATGGTTATTAGAAGTTTTACAGTAAAACAATGATTGAACTAGTTAAATAATATGTTATAAATTGTTTAAGGTATATCTATGTATTAGCGCCATGTTAAAAAAGAAGATATTGTCCTGCGCAAGGAACATTTATATCGAAACTAAAAGCAGTGGCTAGCTCCGTATCACGTCACCTACTTCGTCGAGCAAGGTGTCATGGCGGATGAAAACAAACCGGAATGACCTTGGTGAATACGCTATAAAATTATTCACTGGCCCTGGACATTTGCTTATATATTCATGCCTTCTGAAGAAAGACGGGGGTGATTTACTGCTGCCAGATAGGCCTTCTGCACTGTATTAATACATCATGGTGAGGAATGAATATGCAGCGGGAGCCATTGTCCAGCCATAAATCAGTTAGAGAACTAGGTGCGTATGATAAAATAAAAGGTATACACTTTCCATCTTAACGGTGACACAAATGGGAATCTAGAATGTCAAAGTGCCTCAACCATTGGCAATTACTGTAAATAATGCGTTCAGATGTAAATGTGCATGGTTAATCATTACCTGCAAAAACATGAAATGATTCACAGATAAATTTGAGATGAGATCGATTCACATTCTATTAAGATTCATTGAGCACTACCACCAAGTATTTTTCAGTAGTGTGAAAGAGAGGTCCTATGTGTAGATATCTAGGAGTATAATGGCCATTGGCTTAAAGTGAAGCCTCGCTTTCAGCTGTCTGTACTTCCTCTGACATAGATGAGTCCGGGTCCTACCATAATAAGTTTCCATTGCTCTCAATGATTCTATTTCCATCCTGATGCTGCTTGTGACCTAGTTTGCTGGCCTTAATGAGGGAGGGACCAGGTTTTTGTGCAGTTTTTCTCCTTCTGTGGTCAATGTTGTAACAGTCACATCAGTCTGGTCAAATGTTAAATTGTACTTGAAAATATGGCACTGTGCTGGAGCAGTTAATTGATAATGTAACAAATTCTCATCTGTCATTCTACATCTTTTATTTGCAGATGTCTGATTCACTCTGAACGTTTACATGAAAGTCTTATCTCAATTAGATTCATGGCATGTCCTTTTCCTTATATTACAATTAAGAATTACTGAGTTGCCTAAACATCTATCTTGTTAAGAGTAAGACTATAAAGCTATTTGGTTCATGAGGTTAGTTGTCTTGGTCCTACATGATCTGCTGTGTGGCTTAGGACCACTCTGCTGTGTGGCTTAGGACCTGACTCATGTCACCAATGCTGGCTCCAACACCCTTCTGTCAAATTGCTGGCTGGTTACTTATACTTCTTACTTAATGCATTGGCTTATACGGGCAGTGTTATTTCTGAGAATTTGATATCTTGTTCAATTGATAAATTGAAGACTAACCAATAGGCAATTGTCATGGTAATATGTGACAAGACGTGGGAAAACCTAATATTACGGGAATTTTGTGACACTCAGAGTTTCTAGGTGGTGCAGCCAAAAAGAACAAGAATGTATATTTACTCTAACCTATCGGAATACTTTCTATGGGTCCTCCCACATATTTGGACAGTCATAGACCCTAAATAATGGGCATAGTCCTCTTTTACATTACAGATAAGCATGTTATCATGCCCAACATGGATAATAACTGTGCTGGTTGACAGATATTGTGATATTCTGAGTTCAGGTTTATATATCTGGTTTGAGTAAGCAGTTTGCCAAGATATATCAAATGAACCAATTAAACCATACTTGTTTTCATTGGGATGAGAAGGTCTCAAGGATCATTTTGATATATGGATCATCAAACTCTGACAAGGGAAAGTGGGAGAACATTCCATGTTCAGCACTGGTTGTGCCCCCTGGTGGCAATAAATAATACTAAATCCCCGTAATGTTAGGTATTCCCAAGTTTTGTCACATATGTAGATATCTTGTGTACTGTCCCAGTGACTAAATCTGTAATGCATTGAAGCTCATTTGTGCTCACTAGCAGTTAGCACTACCCTCACCCATACAGCATACCAATAATACTAATGTAGCATCTGGCCCTCTCCACATGGAGTGAGCTCTCCAGTACCAAGGTAACACACACACCTGTATCCATGGCTGCTGGAGTAGGCAACAGGAAGACAAAAACAGGATGGTGAAAGAAATCGTTCCCTTGTTTTTATTCCATTCTGGGTGTCTCAGGTTATCATGGTATCAGCAATTGTCAATGAGGAATAGTTTTTAACGAGAGGCAATACTTCTTAGACACATTATTTTGACTAGAAGAGTATCAATCCTTTCTGGTTTACATGAACTATTACTTTTCTACCAGGCTTTGAAGGAACAATGTCCTTAGATCTACTATGCCCTGTGCATGAATGTAGTCCGTCTGAGAAATAAAAATAATAAGTAATGGCTTACTCTTTCAGACCAATATTGTTAATGGGACCCTCGTGTCTATCTGCTTCTAAAAATTGTTATGGTTGCGTTCTGAATAGCTGATTACAAACCAGCTGATTGTTACATTTTTTTGTTCGAACATTACTTGGGTAGTGACTCTAAAGGAACCAATTTCGTGTCTATAATATGTCTGTGCGGGCATGCCATTTGCAGTTATTGAAAGTCCACACTTAATATCTGCAGGAACGATGATTTCTCTGTCATAAAAAAAATCCACTTACAAGATTTACAATTAATTTGGTCAGGAATGAAGCAATTAACTTGATGATATTATGAATTCATTAGTTTCATAAATCGGTTTTCATTGTCAGACTAAAAGGTAATTTCTAAGCAACATCATTTAGTGCTGTCTGGTTGTTGTCTCCTCTAGAGGAGGGAAATGAATAAGCAGCACACAATTTGTTATCAATATTACAAACACTTATTTAGGTCAGCACAATCCAAGTGTGAAGTTTCAGAAGATTATTCAGTGTAAATTAGCACATGTTCATAAAGTTGTGTGAACAAAAATACAAGTATATAGTGAAGACCTGAACTCACTAGACTTGATTCTATTAGAGGGAAAATTGGACTTGATTGCCACTAAAAGACCAGGAGGCCATTTCTTAACACACTACGACTGCTGTCCTTTAAATCGTAGTGAGAACCTAATAATTTGGTCATAACAGCACCATGAACTAGTAGTCCCTAATGTCTGCACCAGTACGACTGCCCTACTAAACCTTATGTAATTACTGCATAGCTGCTAGTCGTAGTGAGCAGTCGAAGGGCAATTCCTACGATAGCCTGGCTTATTCTTGGCATTTTTAAATCGTAGTGGCTGTGTGCAGTCGTAGTACATTGAGAAATGGCCTCCTGATCCTCAGAGGCTTTAAAGGTATGAGATGACAGGCATGGTGTACAATGATCCCAATAGGCTGTCACGTATAATGACATCATTTATCGCCCACCTCTCCTTGTTGCTAAATCTCTTTGAGGTGACAGCCCTGACCCTACCATGTGTGTGATCTTAGATAATCAAACCACAGTAAAACTGCTAGTGTCTACTTACGTGAAGCTTTATTCCGGAGTTCATGTGCTCTTGTTCTGGGCATCTTGATTTTTGGTCCTCATCACTAATCTGTTATTTATGATGCCTTTTCTTAACTCTGGACATCACCATTTCAGATTCATTTCTATATTGAGGGTACACATAAATGAGTTCTTTGAGGCCTATTGTCTCTCTACATCATGGAAAATACATCATATTGACATTCCCTAGGTAGGCACTCTGAGATATGATGGTGTGTGCAAGGTTTATTATCTCCTCCTTATCATCAGTTGCAACATCACCAGATCCCCATGTTGTGTTATTTGTGAAGGTGTGTACAGTACTTTTGTGTAATATAAAATATCAAAATTGAAATAGGCCTACATGGAAACCATTTATCTGATATGATTAGAATAAGTCAATGATAATCTTGCTAATTAATATTTTTCAAAATTCTCCACAGGACACCCCAAGCCCCTCTAGATTTGTCACTGTGCTCTGCTTTTTGTACATGGTGCTTTCTTCAACTAACACCTGTACTGTAAGAGGTTTATGTTTTATAACAGAGATATCTCTTGTGAACTTACAGAGGAAAGTGCTGTACTCTCAAATACTGTGATTCGTACTGTAATATCAAGGCTTTGCAGGTGTAGATATAAGTGTACAGTGAGGTATCCTGTATAATCACTCTGTATGCCGTATGCCCTAGGCCAGCCAGTCACCCTAGTGGCCTTCAAAAGGTTTACCAAAATAGCCTTACGTGTACTTTCCCCCACTTGAGGCTACTAGTATACCATATACATGTTTAGTACGTAAAGTCTCATATTGCACATATCAATCCAATATTGTCCCTAGAGCTTAATAATCAATTGCAATATTATAATAACCTCACCAGGTGCAAGCTAGCAATGTGCACCAATGATATTGTATGATTGTATGATTTTTGGATTTGGGGAGTTACAAGCTTTCCAAAAATGTATTGTTTCCAATTTCCCCCACAAAACCCCAACAGAAGTATATAAGGACCCCCACTATAAGATTACCTGAGAAGAAACTAGGAACAACCAATAATATGTATACATGACACCATATCTGTGTCTAAATCTGAAATACAAGTTCCTGGACTCTGGGGTTGAAGCTAACATAGGCCTACCTGCCTTTAGGTTATGTCAGTGTTAAAACTGAATGAACATAAAATGGTTTGGGTGAGATGGTCCTCTACTTCTCTTACCCTCAATAGTGCCTCGATTATTTGCTCTTCGTTGGGATTGGAGACAGTTTTGTCTTAATTAGGCATGCATAGTTTATAGTGTCAATGTATGCATCAAGTCAACACATAAATGGTATTATGGGGATGATTGCCATGCATTGAACTGACCCCAATAGCAGATTATATTCCTGTATATACAATACATATGTTGTTGATTACAGAACCCCTTGCTGTAATTCTACAATTCGAGTTTCTGTAATTTCACAGCAATAGTTGCCAGGAAAGGTTTATGTAAATTTACAGTATATTCTATTGTTCATTTACAGCAAAATTTGATATCCATTCACAGAAAATATTGCTGTTTATTTACGAGACATTTTTTCTGTAATTTTACAACACATTTTGCTGTTAATTTATAGCATATGTTTCTGTAGAACTGATTAACTTTGCTGTATGTCACAGTTGATATTACTGTATGATAACTTTGAATTGCTCTGTAAAATTACAGTGATTCACCTCCTGTAGATTTACAGCAAAATGTACTGGAACCAAAGTTGCCAAGGGTTGCTGTAAAATAACCCTGCCTACTTCTTACAGTGTGGGAGCATTTCCAATATGTATAAAAGCCTGTCACATATACCCATGACTGTATTGTTGCTTTATTTAGGTGCACTAGAAATGTATCAATTCATAGGGTTTTAATGATTTTAATCATCTGGACTTCATTTATCATGGCTATTTCTATAAATGGGTAGTGGCACCCTGGGGCCTATAAAGGGAAAGGCCAGCTTATGATGACATAGAAGGACGCCCATGTAGCCTGATATCGGCTTCTAATTAATCACATTACATAAGGTGGTAACATCAAGGCTGGAGGGCAGCAATTAGTAACAGGATACTTCTCTCAATATATACTCTATGTGTCATTAGTTAATGGCTGCACTGAGAAAATAACTGTTACTCACATGAGTCTAGATCCTGATGTCGTCAAATATTATTTGAGACTCAGCCTGATCCTTGAATGATACTCAGGCAGATCCTGAGGGAGATCCTGGGGTGATACTCTGGCTTTGGCTGAGTATCATAGAAGTCTCAAACAATACTCATTTTGGGGACTCATGTGAGTAAGAATATTTTCTCAGTGTGGTTAAGGTGCACACCACTACTCCTATAATAACCAGCCACACCTATAGGCAGAAGGACTACTTTTTATGTTAGATAAATGACAATCATACCTTCATTTGTATCTTTATTCGGTTCAATAGTACAAAAGCTGGAAATAGAGTAGAGCGGTGAGGTAATGAAGGAGGAAGTGCTGTCAAATTGACACCGAGTCTCTGGCAACTTTGGGAAAAAGCTTTCACAATTATATATCTTGTAACACAATCCCTTTATACTGTACTGCTATCTAAGGCGTCATTGTGTAAAACTAAACTGCATCACTTGATTAAAATTAAAGTAGTACACTGCTCACTTTCATGAGGATTTCCTTTCATATCCACCTAATGGCCCCAGTTACTTTGTACAATGTGTAATCTAATCATGTCAGAAGTTGGAATCGTCCCCTTCCTTTGTTAACATACCTTGGGCTAAAATATTGATTAATGAAAAATGAAATTAAATATGGTGAGGGTAAAGTGACCCACAATTAAGAACAATTGAGGAAGTTTGCTGCAGGTCTCATGTGCATAAATGAAAATGCAGCGCAGAAAGATTTTGGTGTTCCAAAGTGTTATATAAGAAAAAGATGCCATATTAACACACTTTACAAGTTGAACTAAATCTTTGGACCAGAGGAATTTTGACTTTTTCCTTTGCATAAAAAAGTATTTGATATCATAAAACCTAGACTAGAAACGCTGAACTACATGTTGGCATATGTTATAAAATCTCATACTTCATTGAACTGTTGCCTCACATTACAAATATGTGAATCAAAGGGTAGAGTGCATTCTCCTTACTACATCATTGGGTACTGGGCTACATTTCACCTCGTCAAATGCCGCTTAATTGGCAGAGACTGTATGGTTAATAAAGGCTGGTAAAAGGGAAGGGCAGAGAGCGTGGAATCAAAAACTCCAAAAATCAGCTTGTACTGTTTATTAGGACTGCGGATGCTTAAGTTCTTTGATAAAGAACTTATTCATGGAGTCTAAGATTGATTGTTTGCAAAATAACATCAGTTGAATTTTCCTCACTACCTTTATGGTATGACTGTAAGTAGTAGATTTAACTCCTATCAGACTCCCCAATAGACGTTATCCTTGTTACAGTGCCATTTGATGATAACTGAGCTCCCAGCACACGTCCTCTTAATAATCCTAATTAACTACCCTAGTCTCCTTATGATGGGGATTAGCAGGATTGCCAATTTAGTTGATTACCTGATTAGTAACTCATTGAAACAGGTGTAACTAATTAGAGATTGCGGTGTTGATCATTGGACTTTGTCTGATTGCATGAGTTGCGTCAGGAGCATCTCATTTGCAAATGTTTTGTAACAAGTGACTTGTTCAAAAAGTTGACAAATATGATAAAAAATTATAGAAAATCTGTAATAATGGATAGAATAAGGAATAATGAACATATGTTAATATAAAAGCATAGCTATTACCTTTTCCGTCAAAATAATTGTGCTGTTAGGAATAAATGCTCTGGTTCTAATAGATTAGGAGAAGCTATTACCTTTCTTATTTAAGACAGCACCTATTTAAGACCAATTTTTTTTATGCTTAAGAATTATTCTAACACCCCGTAACACCTAGCGTTAATTTAAGACAGGCACTTATTTGAAACTTGGCAACACTATGGTATGTTCAGACATGCCAAGTCTTCTATCTACTATAGGCCACATTGATATGACAGGGCCGGATTTACATTTAAACATTTTTTCGAACTATAATTCTCTAACCCTATTAGCTCCACACAGTGTATTTCTGAACCATTTGTCACAAATAGAGCACTCCCAGTCATACTTCTTCCAATGTCTTTGGGAGATTGAGGCAGAGATTGATATAGATAGAGAGAGTCAGGAACTATAGTAGAAAAGCTGGCAATAGGGTAGAGCGGGAAGTAGATAATGAAGGAGTAATTAGGGATGGATGTCTCAGAGTCATTCAGACTACATTGAATACATCTGTAGGCAAAATCAACCGTTATCTTTGTGAGGATGTGGGATACTTTCTATAGATCGTTCCTCCTCCAACATTTGCCATACAAAAGGTGTCTACTGCTGAAGGAAACAACCCTGCCACAGGCAGCAGAGAACAAGAGACATTTACCTGTAATCACTGACGGTCCTAACATGCTATTAATTTGACTAGAACTTTACCTTTGCAGACTGAATCATGTGTTCATAGTGTATTGTGGCAGCCATTGTTCATCATGACTACCCTCCAGGGGTATATTGACACCACGGGGTAAACATGATGCCCAGGTACATGCCTGCTTGACCACAACAGAGGAGGGCTTCCCTAGCCCACTTAAAAGGGTCTATTTCTCCTCTTTCCCATCCCCTCAGGATGTGTGTAGTGCACGTATGCGCGGGCATTGATGCATTCCTCTGTGAAATTGTGTAATATAGTTCTCGCCATGAATATGACCTCAGCTGTCAAAATGGTGTTAAACATGTATTACTCACTCACTCACTCACACACTCCCAGAACAGAGGTTCATAATTTGATTAAGGTGCAGCCCTGGAGGCACTAGAGACAGCCATTCTGGCCCACAGTGAGGTACCGGAGGGTACATGAAGTGATAGGGGTAGGGCTAAAAGAAGGATGGAGGGAAGATGGGGTATACAGTAGGATGAGTGAATGGAAGTGTTGGCTGAGATTAGAGGAGGAGGTTGTCAGAAGAGATGAAGAGTTAGGTGGACAGCTAGCACTAGGTATGTTGGTAGGTAAGAAGGGATATTGTGAAATGCTGGGGACGGCCTTAGGGAGAGCTTTCCAGGAGGAAAGAGTACGGAAATGAAACAATGAAAATGCAAAACTAAAATTTCTCATCACCAACTCTTAAAAGGTTGACAAGGACATGACGAATCAGTACTCTACATCTATTCAACATTTGATGCAACATCCCAGCAAATTGTTGCATCTGTCGCCATGATTGGTCATCAATGGTGACTCCTTTTATAGTGATAACTCATTCGTCATCTCTCGCCACTTTGTGTTAAACTCACACAGCATAGCAATAGCTATTCCTGGTGATCTTGTGCTATAACTACGTCGAGTTCCATCTAGAGACATGTGTGAGCCACTTCACACAGGTTGATGAGGACTCACGACAATTTGCTGGGATTGTTGTCAGGATGACTGTGACCCAGATGCATCAATTAGTGCATTTACTTCTTGTGACAACCCAACAGAAGTAAATCATACCCATTGAGCTTCTTTCAAATACACAATCTCCGAAGGTGGTACCAAAGGTCCTCTGATTATGCAAAGACATTGAAATATCATGCAGCACTTGTCATCTGGTCGCTATCTAACCTCTCTGAATGTAAGGACAGAAAAGAAACATGACAAATTGTGGAAAGGGAAATCATTGGATAAGGCACTGAAGTCCCCTCCCCAAGGCCAGGTAACATATCCAGAATGTCTATGACCCTAAGGGTATACTATTAATGCCAAGGTCATCCTACTACATCGGGAGTGTCTGTTAGCTTGTCATGTCAAAGGTCATCATGTGAGCTTAGATTACATGTAAGCCTCTCTGAGGGCCTCTAGTGCTAGATGCAAAAGAAAAGAAAGACAAAACATTGGCTCTCTATAAACAGCAATCAGCTGAGACCAAACTGTGTGATTTATCATTACCTTTATACTATTATGTCCCTTAAAGAACAAGAAGCCTTAACTAAAAAACCCATAGCTCAGCCTCTACCTTGTTTACCAAAAAACTGCTATGTAAATTCCTCAACGACACTGTAGCAGGTGAAAGGCATTCTGCCACAGTGACAAGCAATCCTCCCAGGACATACTCCATGCTGGAAACCTCTCCCCTCCAGTACGCAGCCTCTCCTGTCTCTCACCAGTATGATAGCTACGCGGGAACAGTGAAATCCCATTATTACATACATGAATACGGTGAGAGCACTACAGCTATAGTGCAAGGCAGACATTGCTGCGCTTCCAATTTCCTATATCTGAAGTCCTGCCAGTACACATCCAACAAGCTTTTTTTGTAGTAAATATAATGTGGACAAAAGTATGTCATCTGCAAAATGGTAAATATCTTTCACAATCTCTATCCCGACCATGATCTTTTTATTTTTGGAAGTGAAAAAGAGTATATCAATAAGTTTGTGTTTTCATGGACTCGCTTTATGAGGACATCCTCCTATCAGGAAGATACTTTACCCACCCATCCCTACATCACTACTACCCCCTCCCCCTCAACTCTCCACCTTCCCAATGATCCATCCGTAAAACTCCCCCTAATCACAACCTCTACTTCAGCACCAGCATCACCACTGCCACCACCCAAGGCACAGCTAGGCACCTCACTGTGGGTGAGAATGACTGTCTCTAAACTATTAAGGGTTGAACACTGCTTTGATAAACTATTCAATGTTGTCATCAAGATCCATAAATCTGAGGTACTTACCAGAGCTACATTCATGCATCATGCCAATCGTGATGCACTCACTTGGCCTGGCGATGGTTCATAACCATCGGTTCATTAGTGCATCATAATAGAACAGCAGCTTTAAGGCATCATGTCACCCTGTAAGGATAACTACCTAATAATGGACTCGTTGGTCTGTCAATGGTCGCAGCTAAATGTCTCTAGTTCTGTACTGCTGCTGTCACGGCGTAAACACCACACTGTAAGGCCAATGTTGGAGGGGGAAGGTTTTATTGAAAACATTGTACATCCTAGAGCACCATTGATTGTGTGTAATAGTAAACAGAGTCGAGTATCTCATGTAGTTAGAATCAATGAACTCTTTATTCTTTGTTGCCCCTGGATGTTATCCTGGATTACAGAAGTGGAATCTTCTGTTCCGCTGAGTAGTACTACAAAATGGTGATTTGGCTCAGGCAGGAGGCTAGGTACAGTGTGAGTAGTGCTACAAAATGGTGATTTGACTCAGGCAGGAGGCTAGGTACTGTGTGAGTAGTACTACAAAATGGTGATTTGGCTGAGGCAGGAGGCCAGGTACTGTGTGAGTAGTGCTACAAAAATGGTGATTTGACTCAGGCAGGAGGCTAGGTACAGTCTGAGTAGTACTACAAAATGGTGATTTGGCTCAGGCAGGAGGCTAGGTACAGTGTGCGTAGTACTACAAAATGGTGATTTGAATCAGGCAGGAGGCTAGGTACAGTGTGAGTAGTACTACAAAATGGTCATTTGAATCGGGCAGGAGGCTAGATACTGTGTGAGTAGTGCTACAAAATAGTGATTTGACTCAGGCAGGAGGCGACGTACAGTGTGAATAGTGTTACAAAATGGTGATTTGAATCAGGCAAGAGGCTAGGTACAGTGTGAGTAGTGTTACAAAATGGTGATTTGACTCAGACAGGGGGGCTAAGTACTGTGTGATTTGTACTACAGAATGGTGATTTGACTCAAGCAGGTGTTTAGGTAGAGTAGTGCTGCAATTCATCAACCGTCTCCATATGGGTGAAACGTTGAAGTGGCAGCCATAATTTCTACCATATTTGATCTTAGATAATCATACCACAGTTAGTCACCACTTGTGAACAGTTTTATGGGGAGTTTGTGTGCTCCCTGTGCTGGCTATCTTCACCTCTTATTATTAACGGTGAACATTAAATCTCCCGTTCATGATTCCTTTCATGGAGGTGCTCTCAACCTGTTGCAGGCCACTTTGTATAAGTACACTGTCAGCAAATAGATTGTCATGTTGCACTCAATAATAGCGTCCGAGAAGAGTCCCCAACTTTAGATAGGTACAACAATATAGATGCTTTAAAATGTACATTGGGTTGTGATTGTTCAACACAGCGTTTATGAGTTGATATGAATGTTACAAAATACAGCCAGTACATAAACAACAGCAATATCTACAGAACACAGTCTGTCTGCTGATGTCTCCAGGGATAATGACCTTGTACATAATATATGACGGCACTGAATCAGATAACAGGGCTCCCTCTGGTGGCTGTAGGTACATTAGTGTTAGCAACAAGGCTCTCAACCTGACTCACTGTGTTAATGACATGATCAATCTTCACGAACTGACAACACCTAGCCGTTTGGTTTACACAATGTTGTACATAATGGTATGAGTTCTAAAAGCAAAATATAGTCAAAATAACAATAGAATCCTCGTCCCAAAGTTGACAGAGATCCATCGCTATTTTCTACAAAGATTCGTTGTAATTTTGTGTACCACCATACTGGGACCTGGCACAGTAGATCAATGTTCAGTTTTAAAAGGATCCTTGGTAGATCCAACAGTTATTTTTAAGTGTGTTTATGTACATTAGATCAGAGTTTACATGTGCAAACCATATTAGCCTTTATCTTGGCACTCACAAGATAGAACAATACGATAGAAATCAGATAATCACTTATGGAACCACTGTAATGCATGCAAAACATTATCACCTTAAGTCCTGCTGTTTCCAAAGATGATTGAGTGATTTGGTAATTTTTTTTAAGTACCTTTTTCTTTTATATGATTTGTATCCTTATGGTAGTCTATCCCATTACTAGATTAAGTTTCACATGCAGTATTTGAACTCTACAATTGCAAGACTTAATGCTAAACCTATACGGCACAAATGAAAGAATTTCGCTCACTCACAGACCCATTCTCACCTGGTTTTTATGTAGTAAAGAGATCCATTACTGTTCAGTGACACACGAAATTACCTCAATAACTCTAAAGCAATCCTTCCCCTTCCACTCCAGGCACATTCCACCTCTCCCCTCTGGTTAACAGTCTGGCCTTTCCACCACCCAGTAGAGAGTGACTCAGTTACAGTGAAATCCCAGTATAATGTTCATGGATACAGGGAGAGCTTAGGCACAAGGTGTGAATTAACTTAAATTGTTATATTGGAAAAGTAAGCATTTTTGCATTTTCTGAGTTATTTGAAATTGTCAGCACCAGAACCAAATACTGGCATGTGGCCACATTTGTCTTTAAGGAAATTCACCTTTCTACATGACATAGATATATAGGAACTGGTGTTGACCACAAATAAACAATGTATTTGTTCATGTCAATGTGCCCAAGATACCAATAACCCATAGCGCTAACACTGTAGCTCTGTATCTCCCCTCCCCCGAGATAGCCCGCACAAATATCTGACGCCCTGGTCACATTTTTGATGACGTCATAGATTCAAGATATCAATATAAACCATGTGCACATCGGTAAAGGATGTTGGATTTAAACAAACTAGCATTGAATTTCCTTCAAAAATCATAAAATAAATGCAATGATAGATGCGGGAAGGCAATACATCATGAAAGAATTCATGCAGTATCTATAATATGTTTGTCTGGGCAGGTTATTTTCTGTTATTGAATGTAGAGATGTAATATCTGCAGGAAAGCTGACTCTTCCTCTCATCAGGATTTTTCAAAATTTTCTTCGAGAAGCCTACAAGCCCTTCAAGATTTTTACCTGTGCTCTGATTTTTTGAAACATGACACAGTTCTCTGAAAATACCTGTATCACTTCATACTCATGCCATGACGCTTACCTTAAGGGCTTCATTAATTGTCCAGTGGCGGATTTAGAGGGGGGCACGGGGGCATGGGCATCCCATTTTTCCCAGTACTTAAGAGTTTAATTTTGGACCCCAAAATTTGCTCAAAAATGGGGCTGCGCCCCCCCCCCTTTTGGAATGAGCCCCCTCATTTTCCGCATCCTGGATCTGCCACTGTTATCATTGTCATTTCGACAAATGCATAGCACCCTGGGACCTATAAATGGATAGCCCAGATTATTATACAACCCCAGCATTAAGCCGTAACCCAAGGTTGCTCAGAAGGAGGCCCATGTAGCATGATATCCGCTTCCAATTAATTACATTACATAACAAGTGACATCAAGGCCTGAGGCGGCAATTAGTAACTAGACACCTATCTCTATGTATCCTCTCTTGATGTAGCAGCAATTTATGGCTGGTAGAGATGCACAACGCTACTCTTAAAACCAGTCACACCTACAGGACAGAAGGATTATCATTATTTTTGATGAACAATTGCTGGACTAGTCTGATTGCATAGGTTAAGACAAGTGCAACTCAATATCTATTCTTTTTGCAACAAAGTAGGTTCAACCCCATTGCTGCATCAAGAATAAATGAAGAAGCCAAAAAATACAACTGTAATACATGTGGCATACATATTACCAGTGATCACTATCTACCTATCATGATATCATTGAATTCAACTCGGCATGAGAAACAGATTTTACGCCCCCCCCTCATAGACACCTTATAAGTCCTAAAGTCTCTCTAAGGTATATATTACATAGTACTCCTACTACCTTTCCCATTTGTTACATTTTGTAAGCACCTAAGGCTTACCATTCAATAGGCATCAGTACAGAATGGTAAATAAGACTCGGTAAAATTGCCTCCTACAGCAAAGAGTTTAACTGAATCAGTCAAAAACCCTTTCAGACTAAACGGGTGTCCTGACATTCTAGTATCAACATTTAGCCATACAAATCTCACATCATGTCTTAGAGTGCAAATGAGTCTAAGCAATAAAAAAAAGATAGCACAGCGGCTATAGAACTGTTGCTCTCTCATATTGAACACGCCAAGCTTCTGTTACAGGACACCTTGAGATGACAGAGCCTGATTTAGTTCTAGGCCTAGCTGTCTTTTGACTATACCTACTGAGACCCTATAATCTTTTATCACAAATAGGGCATTCATACCGCAATAATATCAGCCCTACTTATTCCAATGGTTCCAATGAGAGATCGAGGTGTAGATGGATAGAGACAGAAACTATAGCGGCAAACCTGAAAACAAAGTAGAGTGGGAGGTAGGTATTGATGGAGTAATTAGGGATGGATGTCTCACAGTCATTCAGACCCCATCGAATACAACTGTATGTACACAATTACAAAATCAATTGGGCCTTTGTAAGGATGCAGGATACTTTCTTAAAACCTTCTCTCTCAGACATTTGCCTTAGAATGAGGTGCTAACTGTGGAAGTAAACAAGCCTACAACCAGCAGCAGAGAGCACAAGACATTCAGCTTCCATCATTGATAGACCTACCAGGCCATTAATTAGACTAGACCTTTAAGGACTGAATCATTTTGATGGGTCAGGAACACATACTGCATTTGTGCACCAAGCCTACCCTGCAGGACAGTATTAACACCATAGACTTAGCCTGATGCATGCATGCTACACTGAGTTAACTCCTCAGGCAGCGTGATGAAAAACACGGGTTAGTAATGTGAGTAAGATGCAGCCCTAGTGGCGCTACAGACTGCCATTGTGGCCAACTGTGAGGCACCTTAGGGCAGAAGTAGCGATGGAAGTGGGTGTGAAAGAAGGAGGGTTTGAGACGGGGTATACAGAGAGAACGGGTGAATGGAAGTGTTATTACGGAGGTAGCGAGATATCGAAGGAGGAGGAGGTTGACAAAAGAGATGATTAGAGAGGTGGATGGCCAGCACTATCCATGTAGGTAACTAAGATGGTATATTGATAGATAGAAGGGAGAGCCATAGGGAGGGTTTTAAAGGAGGAAGGAGTGAGGTCACAGAATGAAAACTAATTTTGTGTAGCATTATTGTTGTCATTGGATAACAATCTAACCTTAGTTCTCTCTCTGAATGCAAGGACAGAAAACAAAGACACATGCCAATCTGTGAAAAGGGAAATTATTGCAGAGGACATAGAATTCCCTTTTACCAGTAAAGGTCATATTGTGTCATTGAGCATTGCTATGAAGTACAGGGTATCTTATTGCTACCAAGGTTACCTTGCTTTATTAGCCTTGTCTGTGACCTTGTCGTGATCTTGTCATTCTGTGTGCTAAGGTTACATACCATCCCCTCTGAGGGCCTCTGGCACTGGGTGAAGAAAAGTAGACCCTATATGTTCTACATGTACTAAAGACAGGAAAATGCTTCCAGAGTGGCATCATATGAAGTATGTATTTTAGTAAAGATCTTGTAAAAGGTTTTAATTCTCATTAGAGGTTATAGTTCCCAATAGTTAAGGTGTGGATTATAGGGGTTTTGCCTACCCTCTCTGTGAGTTTTGAGATTTGTCTGGGTGAAATTTATTAGTGAGGCTTTCTCATACTAAACATGTCAGGATGAGACCTAACCTGCTGTAATGAACAAGGAACTATGAAATTACATTCAACCTCATCAGTAAAAATTGTACAATAAAAACTCTTCACAAATTATGATATGCTGTGTAGGTGACTTGCCTGATAGCAATATTGAATTAAGCATCATATATTCCTTAAAGAACTAGAAGCCTTACCTATAAGACTCCATAACTCAGCCTCCACCTTGTTTACCAAGAAGGTACCGGCACCAGAACTACAAAAACTGCTAAGTAAATTCCTCAGCACAACTGTAGCAGGTGAAAGGCATTCTGCTACAGTGACAAATAATCGTCCCTTGAGTTAGATTCCCCTCCTGGCAACCCCTCAGCTTCAATTAGACATCTCTCTTTTCTTCTCATCAGTAGCATAGCTACAGAGTACAGTGAAATCCCATAATCAGGTACATGAATATCGAAACAGCAAGGGTGTAAGGCACACATACCTGCAGTTCCCATTTCCTATTTCTGAGGACCTGGTTTACAGCCAAAAGCATATTTAGATATCAGTAGTGACCATGTTGTGGACAAATGTATGTCATCCACAAGAATGTTTTCTTTAAATGAACAGCATCATAACCACATAGTCCTATGAGATGAGAAACGTTTATCAATGATATTGATAAATTCTTCTTGCTTTACGAGGACATCCCATCATATATTCCTTAAAGAACTAGAAGCCCTATGTATAAGACTCCATAACTCAGCCTGCACCTTGTTTACCAAGAAGGCACATACGCCAGAACTACAAAAACTGATACGCAAATTCCTCAATGATGCTGTACCAGGTGAAAGGCATTACACCACAGTGACAAGCAATCTGTCACCATCCACATCACTCATTCCCTTTCTAGACCTCCATGGTGTTTGCCATACATTCCTACAGTTCAAATTTTCTATTGACTATAGCTGCAGTCCTCCTTCACATCCAAGAATAGTTAGTGTTGTGGACAAAAGTATGTCATCTATGAAATTGTGAAAAAAATCAGTAAAGATTTTACTTTGCTCACCAACACGCTCATCTTTACTACCCCCTCAACCTTCCTAATGATCCATCCATAATGTTCCCCCTAATCCCACCCTTTACTTCAGTACCACCATCACCCCTTCCACCACCAAAGGCTTCCATAGGCGCCTCACTGTGGGTGAGGCTGGATGTCTATATAACCTTTTTAGGCTTGAACACTACTTTGATAAACTATTCAGTCTTGTCACCAAGATCCATAAATCATGCCACCTTCCTAATGATCCATTCATCACTTGCCCTGTAATTCAAGTACCTCAGCACCACCATCACCACTACCACCACCATCACCACTACTAGCACCTGAGGCATCCCTAGGCACCTCACTGTGGATGAGAATGACTGTCTCTAACCTATTGAGGGTTGAATACTTAAGTCTTCTTTACTTTTCACCTTTGTCACCATGATGCAGAGATGTGAGTTTCTCACCTTTGCTGCATTCATGCATCATGCCAAACCTTACACACGCACATTAGCCCGGTGAAGGTTCATAACGGGTGCTGCTTTAGTGCATCAGGATTTTTAAGGCATCATGTTACCCTCTAAGGTCTGCTATCTAATTGATGGCCTCCTTGGTCTGTCAATGATCGCGGCTTAATGTCTGGTGCTCTCTACTGCCAGCAGGGTGTTCTACTTCCACAGTAAGCACCTTGCTGTAGGGTTAATGTTGGAGGGGGAAGGTTTTATAGAAAGTATTGTACATCATGGGGAACATGACTAGAGAGTCATTGATTGTGTAATTGTAGACATAAGCAAATGTCAACGACCATGGAATATTTTTGCATCGTATTCCCCGTAGTGAGTCTGCCGTAATCAACGAGGTCAATATTCCATGGGAGTTGGCATTTGCATTCATGTCATGGCCCTACGGGGTTAATTTGCTTTAAAATAGAGAAGCACAGCTCAGATCTGTTCAGAATCCAAGATGGCGGACACCCATTGAATATGGCCACATTGTATTCCATCCCCCCATTGAATATGCTATGTCCAGTACTGTTTTATAGTAATGATCGTATCTGCCATAACATAAGGAGTAGTGCCTTAAGCAGTTAGAATCTTTCTCTGGCTTTATTGCTGCTTATAATACTTCAATACTTTATGTCATGGCTGATACGAACGTCACTATAGATTAGTACTAGAATCTCTGTATTCAATGGGGGCATGGAATACAATATGCTAATTTTCAATAGGGTCCGCCATCTTGGATTTTGAATGGAGCTGAGCTGTTTTTCTTTATCTAAAAGCAAGTTAACCCCATAGGCCATGACATAAATGCAAATGTCCACTCCCATGGAACATTTTCGCATTGCATTCACCTCGGTGAGGCCTGTCCGTGTTCAACGATGCCTTATAGACCTCAGTGAATAGGAAAATATTCCATGGTCGTGGACATTTGCTTATATATCACACACTATGTCACACGAAAATATTCCATGGTCGTGGACATTTGCTTATATATCACACACTATGTTGTTACAATGTTATAATATGATGCCCTCTGGTGAGCCCTGTGTAAACTAAGGTCCTAGGCCCAAAGCAGTGCCTAGCCCTGTATGTATGTAAGTGTGTCAACTTGACCTAGAAAGCCCTCACAGTGAGTAAGCATATTACTAGTGCCCTCCACCTGCTTCACTCTGAGATCAGGCAAGGCACACAGCACACCACTCCTTACTACAGTTCACCTCTACTGAATAAAACTACAAGTTAAACCAACAATGTCTTCAGTACTGCATTACCTATTGAAACATGGTGGCAGCTACAGGTTATACACTGCATAGACTGTGAGTATTGGCAATTTTGACTTTATATTCTGGAGACTACATTTTGACTGGAGTTGGTGCTACCTGGATCCTGTGCACTGAAATGCCAATTCATACTCCACCTGTACCATGCTAAAGTACTACTACTACTACCTAGCACCTCACCACTGAAAGTCTGCTAGTGAACTATCAGTGTACTGAACCCATGAACTGTAACCTGTGTGCTTATCTGCTATCAACAACAAGAAATCTGAACTCTGAAATTGTCAAATTAATTTCTGGCAGTTTTCATATTTTTGTTGTTGGGACTTAGTCTGGTCTAAGAGTCAACCTGCTTACCTGAAGCACCTGTAGGCCTATACTGACACTGATTGTCAATACCTAGGCTTATTTGTTGATACTGCTGGTCAACAAACTGACACTCACACCCATTTCTGTAAAGTTCTGAAAAAAAATAAATAAATAAATTCTGCTGACTCACCCCAACTTATTGGATTCTTTCCTCAGAAGTGAATTCCTTTTCATGAACAATGCCTGACAATCAAAATCAAGCTCCTGCTCCTGCCCCATTTCTGCCCAACATTAGACTTCCCCGTGAACTCGATGTCGAATCTCCAGGGAAGCGAGAGCGATGGCTGGATTGGAGGGAGGACTTAGAGAGATATCTTCTCTTGTCTGGCACAAGCAAGCAAGATAATGTATTTCAGTCGTCTGTCCTGCTGCAAGCCATTGGTTTCGAGGCGCGGAAAATTGACAAAGGTTTTGTGTATGCTGAAACTGAGGACAAGAACGACCCTAAAGTTCTCATGAAGAAATACGACGAGTACTTTGTTAGCGAAACGCGTGACTTTATCGAGCGACTGGTATTCTCTCGCCGTGAACAAGAACCGAATGAAACCTTCGAACAGTTTCTCTCTGCGTTGCGTTTTCTAGCTAGTACTTGTAATTTCTGTGATGTAAAGTGTAGAGATGCTAGAATTATGGATCGCATAATTGCTGGTCATAAAGACCAAAAGGTGAAAGACAAACTGATGTCTAAAACAAAACTAGATCTCCCTGCTGCTCTGATTATCTGTAGATCTATGGAGCTTAATGATGAAACGAAAAAGGTTGTTAACCATGAAAATGACTATGAGGTCTCAAAGGTGTCTCATCACTCTCACTCTTCAAAGAAAGGGGAGAAGGGTGATAAGGGTGAAAAACTCTGTAACTATTGTGCTAAAACTCACGTTATGGGTAAATCTCACTGTCCTGCTTGGGGGAAAACCTGTAATACATGCAAAAGAGAAAATCATTTCTCAGGCTCTAAAGAATGTAAAAATCCTACAAACAAAGGTAAACCTAAAAAGAGGTATAGTAGGAAGAAGGTCCGAGACTCTGATGAATCATCTACTGAAGGTTCGGTAAGTGTCGTTGCAGATGTATCATCTGTTAGCAACACTAAAGCTATCTACTGTAAAATGGTCATTGATTCGACAGAAGTCATACATCAGATAGATCCGGGTACTACTGTGTGTATACTTCCTGTGAAGTATATTGGTACTCGAACAGTGCGTGATGAACCTGTCTCACTGAAAATGTGGAATGGAAGTAGTGAATGCGCACTGGGTAAAGTAAAGATCAAAGTAAGAAATCCGAAAACTAACAAGAAATGGAATGTTGATTATGTCGTAGTCGAAAATGAAAAGTTCATGCCATTACTAAGTAGAAAAGCAGCTGAAAATATGGGACTGATTACAGTCAACTATGATACATTCAAAGTGTGTAACGTCAAATCTGACATTAGGTCTGAGTTTACTAGTGTGTTTGATGATGGTCTGGGTACTCTACCCGGAGGTCCTGTTCATTTGACTCTGAAAGAGGATACTGATCCTGTAGTGCGTCCTGCACGTACACTTCCTGAGGCTCTTAAAGACGATGTGCTCAAGGAGCTGGACAGGCATATTGCTGAAGGTACCATGTGCAAAGTTGATCGACCTACTGACTGGGTGAATCAGATGTCTGTCGTAAGGAAGAAATCTGGTACTATACGCGTGTGTGTAGATCCACGTACTCTGAATGCTTCCCTGAAACGAGAACACTATAGGCTTCCTGTCTTGGACGATGTGCTTCCAAGATTAGCTGGTGCAACTGTGTTTTCCATCTGTGATCTGAAGCAAGGATACCACCACGTAGAACTCGATGAAGAGTCAAGTTATCTAACTACGTTTGCTACTCCATTTGGACGCTACAGATGGCTGAGACTGCCATTTGGACTGAACGTTAGCTCTGAGATATTCCAAAAAAGACTATGTTTAGCTCTTGAGGGGCTAGATGGCATCCAGTGTGTTGCAGATGATGTCATCATCTATGGAAGAGATCAAGAAGAGCATGACAAGAATCTTCGTGGACTCTTATCTCGATGCCAAAAGCATGGCATAAAACTGAACAAGGACAAATGTCAACTCAATGTTCCCGAAATCAAGTTTCTTGGACATATTGTGTCAGCAACTGGACTGAAAGTCGATCCAGATAAGGTTGAGGCAATCCTCAAGATGGAAAGACCTACTGATGTAGCAGCTGTTGAACGACTCAAAGGAACTGTAACGTACCTTGCTAGGTATGTACCTAATCTTGCGGATGTGATGAAGCCTATCACGATTCTCACGCATAAAGACACTGAATGGCACTGGGGTAACCCTCAAGAAGAAGCTTTCAAGATGCTGAAAAAACTGCTCACTGAAGCCCCAGTTCTAGCCTACTATGACAAAGACTCAGAATTAATCATTCAATGTGACGCGAGTGGTACTGGACTTGGTGCTGCATTAATGCAGAATGGCAAGCCACTAGCCTATGCTAGTCGAGCACTCACTCCCACCGAGACCAGGTATGCAACAATAGAAAAGGAGATGCTTGCGATAGTCTTTTCGTTAGAAAAGTGGCATCAGTTCACATTCGGACGTCACGTCATAGTACATTCTGATCATAAACCATTATTCTCAATCGCAAGAAAACCTTTGGACAGAGCTCCGAAAAGGTTACAGACAATGCTTATTCGAGCACTTGCGTATGACATTGACATTAAGTACCTCGAGGGGAAAAAGATGTTAATAGCGGACACACTCAGCAGAGCACACCTAAAGGACAGAAAGAACAACAAAGAGTCTGAGTTCGAAACCGTGAATGCTGTTACTCACCTGGCAATGAAAGAAGATCAAATCACGAGAGTCTGTGACGCTACGTCCAAAGACAAGGTTCTATCTCCCTTGAAATCTACGATACAAGAAGGCTGGCCCGAGAAAGCCATGATTCCAACTGCCATCGGAGAATATTATGGTTTCAGAGATGAACTTGCAGTCTCAGATGGACTGATATTTCGAGGAGAAAGGTTAGTGATTCCTAAAGATCTAAGGGGAGAGATAACATCTGAACTCCATGCAGGCCATACCGGCGTGGAAGGGTCACTGAGACGAGCAAGAGAATCAGTGTATTGGCCAGGGATGACCGAAGATGTCATGAGAAACACAAGAAAATGTGATGTATGTCAGGAGTACAGTCAGTCACAACAAAAGGAACCATTGAAGAGCTATGATATGCCATCAAGACCTTGGCAGAGGATCGGAGCTGATCTGTTCTCCCTCAATGGAAAAGACTATTTAGTCACAGTTGACTACTATTCAAACTTCTGGGAAATCGATAGACTGTACAATGTAAGATCAAAAGATCAGAAGATTAAAGCCCGCTGTTCCAGCTACGGTATTCCTGAGGAGATAGTAACAGACAATGGCCCTCAGTTTACTGGTGCACGCTTTAAATGTTTTGTGAAGAAATGGCGGATCAAGCATGTTACTAGCTCTCCACACTATGCTCAAATGAATGGAAAAGCGGAATCGGCTGTAAAATCGGCTAAGAGATTGTTGAAGAGGACGAACAAATCTGGTGAAGATCCTTATCTTGCTATCTTGAACATTCGGAATACTCCACAGCAAGGTATTGACCTGAGCCC
Source organism: Acholoe squamosa (assembly GCA_949317995.1). Lineage (NCBI taxonomy): Eukaryota > Metazoa > Annelida > Polychaeta > Phyllodocida > Polynoidae > Acholoe > Acholoe squamosa. The sequence goes on from OX439040.1 coordinate 4,578,163, forward strand.
TGCCCAAAGGCTCCTGGGTCGTAGGACAAAGACATTACTGCCTACCACATCTTTGCTGCTGAGTCCTACTCAACACACCAATGTGATGGATAAGCTCAAATTCCAACAAGCAAAACAGAAGTTCTACTACGATAGAAACGCCAAACCTCTCGAGACTCTTGATGAAGGTGACAGAGCTAGTGCTAAACCATACCGCGTTGGTGATAAGTCCTGGAAAGGCGCAACTGTATCAAAGAGAATAGATGACAGATCGTATGAAATTCAGACAGATTCTGGACACTCACTTAGAAGAAATCGTATACATCTAAGACCATCATATGGTTCGGAGAACATCAACATCACTCCTGATGAAATACCTGATGATGCACCAGTTGCACCAATGCCAGACAATCTGCCTGATCAACCAAGCACACCTCCACCAGCAAATGTGTCTGTTCCGGTAACTTCTGCACCAACAACACCTCAGAAAGAGCCAGTAGTTCCAGCAAAATTCCCTACTCCGAAAAAACTGCGTCGTTCTGCGAGAACATCAGTCAAACCCCATTATTTGAAAGACTATGTTTGAACTTGTTTCATATATGATTATCTTTTCTTTTTTTGTGTTGGGGATGTTACAATGTTATAATATGATGCCCTCTGGTGAGCCCTGTGTAAACTAAGGTCCTAGGCCCAAAGCAGTGCCTAGCCCTGTATGTATGTAAGTGTGTCAACTTGACCTAGAAAGCCCTCACAGTGAGTAAGCATATTACTAGTGCCCTCCACCTGCTTAACTCTGAGATCAGGCAAGGCACACAGCACACCACTCCTTACTACAGTTCACCTCTACTGAATAAAACTACAAGTTAAACCAACAATGTCTTCAGTACTGCATTACCTATTGAAACATATGTCACACTAAAATATTCCATGGTCGTGGACTTTTGCTTATATATCACACACTATGTCACACACTATGTCTGTATTTCTCGCTGTGCTATTGGCCTATCTCACCATCTAATATATGGGTCTCACTACGTCTCTCAATCACATGTAATTGTCTCTCTCTCACTTTCTCCCTCCCATTATCCCTTTCTCTCTATGGATCTCTCTCTTCTACATCCCATGCACTGTCTCTGCCTCTCCCCCTGTACCTAGGGAATCACAAGGCATTAGTCGCACCTCCTCTGTAACACCTTGTCATCCACATCACCAACTCCTACTCTACTGCGTGTCAACCTCACTTTAGCTGCTGCTGGTTGCCTCATAAAAGGTTAACTGGCACTAGCAGCAGGTACCTAACAGGAAGGGGACCAGCAAAGGACGGCTTCCTTCCCCATCTCATCTTCTCCCTACCTCCATCCGCTCCCTCCCCTGCCCCTCCCACCAACAATCAATCTGTCAAGGTCCCCTTAGTGCTAAATGCCTAATGTCCCTCTCCTAGTGTCCAATCGGTTGATTAACAGGGAGATTGTGGGAACAGTTCCCTCCACCAGGTAGGGAATCTTCCTTTATTTTATGAATCTTTGACCATAGTTTTCCAAATATTGCTCTACCAACTTAGACAATATCTATATCTGCCAAAGCCTCTTTCTTCATAATGCATTGACCCAGCCCTGTCGATTAATGATTGAGGCAACCTGCATCAAAAGGAAGGCATCATGTCACCCATATTTGGTTACGTGTGAAGTTGTTAGACACGTTTCCAAGAGTTACGTACAGGTGGTACCCAGTCACTAAAGCACTCAGAGGCTAACGCCCGGCACAAAGTGCAGAGGTCTCTAACCCACTAAGAACAGCATAGACTGCAGTATGTCCTTTTGCTGTTATGATGCACAAAGGGGTCACGATGCTGCATCACGCCAATTCAGTCGAGGTTGATGCATGCCTAAACCGTTACCATGATGCACTGATGAAATGCTGTCGATTATATATACTTACCAGTGCTCCAGCGGTATATGATACTAAGCAATGAGCATTAGGCATTTATCCATCATTACTCCTTTAAGGTGTGATTGCTTTTAAAGGTTTTTGTTTTCATTAGACCTACATAAAAAAAAAGACAAACATGGTCAGGTCCTACATAATTAATATTAGGTCATCTGAAGGGCACATGGAAAACCTCATCTACACACATGTTATATTCTACTGTTTGGCTTCAGCCAACTCTGCTAAAGTGTGTAGTTCCATAAATAGTGTGAAAATAACCAAGATCCTTTAGGGGGAAACAATGATCTCATAAATAATTATCTATCACTGTTAGACTCATGCCTTGTTCTCTCCTGCTGTGATTATTGAAAAATACCCTTATAGTCTCTAATTACTACAAGAGATAACAGATCTGTTTTTACCATTCACTGGTTGTGTTTTCTTGTGGCTTCTCGACACTGCACCCACTAAATGACATTTAGAGATGAATGATTTGGCTTCTCTGGTATTAAACAATGTGATTAATTTGTATTTAGGTAACTCAGGTTTCCCACTCTACTATAATCCATTACTAGGATGAGAGTATCGTATGAGGACTTAACTAATTAGTGGTATTTTCATTGAATCCTTAAATGGCATAAAGGAATTTATTGACTGTACCATCAAACTTATTGAAGTGTACACAAACAAAAATCGAGACACGGGGGCCTTCTAACTGAACAGCATAAAATGATTCAAACCCTGTCAAATTTTCTCAGCCCTGCCACAGACTCTTCATCTCACATGGCCCTACCTAATGACCCTAGAGTGACAGACCTTTATGTTGTCAACCTTGGCACAAAGGATGTCATCCTGAAGAGTCTGTGCCAGGTCTGACATGTTAAATCTGATGGCTTTTAGATTTATATCATGCTGCTCACTTTGACGACCTCACACTTTCAGTGATATTGTAAGGTCAAAAATGCTGTTTGTTCTTGTTTTCTTTATTCCTGACTACAGAATGGCAATTTGACCCAGACTTTAGGCCTAAAAAGAGACAAGTAGTGCTTTTAAATACCTCAGCCATAAGCCTATAGACAGAAAGGTACATGTCATTCTACAATGTGGCAGTTTGACTCTGAGGATAGTCTAGGTACAGTGCGAGTTGTACTACAAAATGGTGATTTGGCTCAGGCAGGAGGCTAGGGACAGTGTGAGTAGTACTACAAAATTGTGATTGGCTCAGTCAGGAGGTGAGGTACAGTGTGAGTAGTGCTACAAAATGGTGATTTGACTCAGGCAGGAGGCTAGGTACTGTGTGAGTAGTACTACAAAAGGGTAATTTGATGCAGGCAGGAGGCTAGGTACAGTGTGTGTAGTGCTACAAAATGGTGATTTGACTCAGGCAGGAGGCTAGGTACTATATGAGTAGTACTACAAAATGGTGATTTGATGCAGGCAGGAGGCTAGGTACTGTGTGAGTAGTACTACAAAAGGGTAATTTGATGCAGGCAGTAGGCTAGGTACAGTGTGTGTAGTGCTACAAAATGGTGATTTGACTCAGGCAGGAGGCTAGGTACTATGTGAGTAGTGCTACAAAATGGTGATTTGGCTCAGGCAGGAGGCTAGGTACAGTGTGTGTAGTGCTACAAAATGGTGATTTGACTCAGGCAGGAGGCTAGGTACTATGTGAGTAGTGCTACAAAAGGGTGATTTGGCTCAGGCAGGAGGCTAGGTTCTGTGTGAGTAGTGCTACAAAATGGTGATTTGGCTCAGGCAGGAGGCTAGGTACAGTGTGAGTAGTACTACAAAATGGTGATTTGGCTCAGGCAGGAGGCTAGGTACAGTGTGAGTAGTACTACAAAATGGTGATTTGGCTCAGGCAGGAGGCTAGGTACTGTGTGAGTAGTACTACAAAATGGTGATTTGGCTCAGGCAGGAGGCTAGGTACAGTGTGAGTAGTACTACAAAATGGTGATTTGGCTCAGGCAGGAGGCTAGGTACTGTGTGAGTAGTACTACAAAATGGTGATTTGACTCAGGCAGGAGGCTAGGTAAAGTGTGAGTAGTACTACAAAATGGTGATTTGATGTAGACAGGAGGCTAGGTACAGTGTGAGTAGTACTACAAAATGGTGATTTGACTCAGGCAGGAGGCTAGGTACTGTGTGAGTAGTGCTACAAAATGGTGATTTGACTTGGATTTTGAATGGAGCTGAGCTGTTTTTCTTTATCTAAAAGCAAGTTAACCCCATAGGCCATGACATAAATGCAAATGTCCACTCCCATGGAACATTTTCGCATTGCATTCACCTCGGTGAGGCCTGTCCGTGTTCAACGATGCCTTATAGACCTCAGTGAATACGAAAATATTCCATGGTCGTGGACATTTGCTTATATATCACACACTATGTCACACGAAAATATTCCATGGTCGTGGACATTTGCTTATATATCACACACTATGTTGTTACAATGTTATAATATGATGCCCTCTGGTGAGCCCTGTGTAAACTAAGGTCCTAGGCCCAAAGCAGTGCCTAGCCCTGTATGTATGTAAGTGTGTCAACTTGACCTAGAAAGCCCTCACAGTGAGTAAGCATATTACTAGTGCCCTCCACCTGCTTCACTCTGAGATCAGGCAAGGCACACAGCACACCACTCCTTACTACAGTTCACCTCTACTGAATAAAACTACAAGTTAAACCAACAATGTCTTCAGTACTGCATTACCTATTGAAACATGGTGGCAGCTACAGGTTATACACTGCATAGACTGTGAGTATTGGCAATTTTGACTTTATATTCTGGAGACTACATTTTGACTGGAGTTGGTGCTACCTGGATCCTGTGCACTGAAATGCCAAGTCATACTCCACCTGTACCATGCTAAAGTACTACTACTACTACCTAGCACCTCACCACTGAAAGTCTGCTAGTGAACTATCAGTGTACTGAACCCATGAACTGTAACCTGTGTGCTTATCTGCTATCAACAACAAGAAATCTGAACTCTGAAATTGTCAAATTAATTTCTGGCAGTTTTCATATTTTTGTTGTTGGGACTTAGTCTGGTCTAAGAGTCAACCTGCTTACCTGAAGCACCTGTAGGCCTATACTGACACTGATTGTCAATACCTAGGCTTATTTGTTGATACTGCTGGTCAACAAACTGACACTCACACCCATTTCTGTAAAGTTCTGAAAAAAAATAAATAAATAAATTCTGCTGACTCACCCCAACTTATTGGATTCTTTCCTCAGAAGTGAATTCCTTTTCATGAACAATGCCTGACAATCAAAATCAAGCTCCTGCTCCTGCCCCATTTCTGCCCAACATTAGACTTCCCCGTGAACTCGATGTCGAATCTCCAGGGAAGCGAGAGCGATGGCTGGATTGGAGGGAGGACTTAGAGAGATATCTTCTCTTGTCTGGCACAAGCAAGCAAGATAATGTATTTCAGTCGTCTGTCCTGCTGCAAGCCATTGGTTTCGAGGCGCGGAAAATTGACAAAGGTTTTGTGTATGCTGAAACTGAGGACAAGAACGACCCTAAAGTTCTCATGAAGAAATACGACGAGTACTTTGTTAGCGAAACGCGTGACTTTATCGAGCGACTGGTATTCTCTCGCCGTGAACAAGAACCGAATGAAACCTTCGAACAGTTTCTCTCTGCGTTGCGTTTTCTAGCTAGTACTTGTAATTTCTGTGATGTAAAGTGTAGAGATGCTAGAATTATGGATCGCATAATTGCTGGTCATAAAGACCAAAAGGTGAAAGACAAACTGATGTCTAAAACAAAACTAGATCTCCCTGCTGCTCTGATTATCTGTAGATCTATGGAGCTTAATGATGAAACGAAAAAGGTTGTTAACCATGAAAATGACTATGAGGTCTCAAAGGTGTCTCATCACTCTCACTCTTCAAAGAAAGGGGAGAAGGGTGATAAGGGTGAAAAACTCTGTAACTATTGTGCTAAAACTCACGTTATGGGTAAATCTCACTGTCCTGCTTGGGGGAAAACCTGTAATACATGCAAAAGAGAAAATCATTTCTCAGGCTCTAAAGAATGTAAAAATCCTACAAACAAAGGTAAACCTAAAAAGAGGTATAGTAGGAAGAAGGTCCGAGACTCTGATGAATCATCTACTGAAGGTTCGGTAAGTGTCGTTGCAGATGTATCATCTGTTAGCAACACTAAAGCTATCTACTGTAAAATGGTCATTGATTCGACAGAAGTCATACATCAGATAGATCCGGGTGCTACTGTGTGTATACTTCCTGTGAAGTATATTGGTACTCGAACAGTGCGTGATGAACCTGTCTCACTGAAAATGTGGAATGGAAGTAGTGAATGCGCACTGGGTAAAGTAAAGATCAAAGTAAGAAATCCGAAAACTAACAAGAAATGGAATGTTGATTATGTCGTAGTCGAAAATGAAAAGTTCATGCCATTACTAAGTAGAAAAGCAGCTGAAAATATGGGACTGATTACAGTCAACTATGATACATTCAAAGTGTGTAACGTCAAATCTGACATTAGGTCTGAGTTTACTAGTGTGTTTGATGATGGTCTGGGTACTCTACCCGGAGGTCCTGTTCATTTGACTCTGAAAGAGGATACTGATCCTGTAGTGCGTCCTGCACGTACACTTCCTGAGGCTCTTAAAGACGATGTGCTCAAGGAGCTGGACAGGCATATTGCTGAAGGTACCATGTGCAAAGTTGATCGACCTACTGACTGGGTGAATCAGATGTCTGTCGTAAGGAAGAAATCTGGTACTATACGCGTGTGTGTAGATCCACGTACTCTGAATGCTTCCCTGAAACGAGAACACTATAGGCTTCCTGTCTTGGACGATGTGCTTCCAAGATTAGCTGGTGCAACTGTGTTTTCCATCTGTGATCTGAAGCAAGGATACCACCACGTAGAACTCGATGAAGAGTCAAGTTATCTAACTACGTTTGCTACTCCATTTGGACGCTACAGATGGCTGAGACTGCCATTTGGACTGAACGTTAGCTCTGAGATATTCCAAAAAAGACTATGTTTAGCTCTTGAGGGGCTAGATGGCATCCAGTGTGTTGCAGATGATGTCATCATCTATGGAAGAGATCAAGAAGAGCATGACAAGAATCTTCGTGGACTCTTATCTCGATGCCAAAAGCATGGCATAAAACTGAACAAGGACAAATGTCAACTCAATGTTCCCGAAATCAAGTTTCTTGGACATATTGTGTCAGCAACTGGACTGAAAGTCGATCCAGATAAGGTTGAGGCAATCCTCAAGATGGAAAGACCTACTGATGTAGCAGCTGTTGAACGACTCAAAGGAACTGTAACGTACCTTGCTAGGTATGTACCTAATCTTGCGGATGTGATAAAGCCTATCACGATTCTCACGCATAAAGACACTGAATGGCACTGGGGTAACCCTCAAGAAGAAGCTTTCAAGATGCTGAAAAAACTGCTCACTGAAGCCCCAGTTCTAGCCTACTATGACAAAGACTCAGAATTAATCATTCAATGTGACGCGAGTGGTACTGGACTTGGTGCTGCATTAATGCAGAATGGCAAGCCACTAGCCTATGCTAGTCGAGCACTCACTCCCACCGAGACCAGGTATGCAACAATAGAAAAGGAGATGCTTGCGATAGTCTTTTCGTTAGAAAAGTGGCATCAGTTCACATTCGGACGTCACGTCATAGTACATTCTGATCATAAACCATTATTCTCAATCGCAAGAAAACCTTTGGACAGAGCTCCGAAAAGGTTACAGACAATGCTTATTCGAGCACTTGCGTATGACATTGACATTAAGTACCTCGAGGGGAAAAAGATGTTAATAGCGGACACACTCAGCAGAGCACACCTAAAGGACAGAAAGAACAACAAAGAGTCTGAGTTCGAAACCGTGAATGCTGTTACTCACCTGGCAATGAAAGAAGATCAAATCACGAGAGTCTGTGACGCTACGTCCAAAGACAAGGTTCTATCTCCCTTGAAATCTACGATACAAGAAGGCTGGCCCGAGAAAGCCATGATTCCAACTGCCATCGGAGAATATTATGGTTTCAGAGATGAACTTGCAGTCTCAGATGGACTGATATTTCGAGGAGAAAGGTTAGTGATTCCTAAAGATCTAAGGGGAGAGATAACATCTGAACTCCATGCAGGCCATACCGGCGTGGAAGGGTCACTGAGACGAGCAAGAGAATCAGTGTATTGGCCAGGGATGACCGAAGATGTCATGAGAAACACAAGAAAATGTGATGTATGTCAGGAGTACAGTCAGTCACAACAAAAGGAACCATTGAAGAGCTATGATATGCCATCAAGACCTTGGCAGAGGATCGGAGCTGATCTGTTCTCCCTCAATGGAAAAGACTATTTAGTCACAGTTGACTACTATTCAAACTTCTGGGAAATCGATAGACTGTACAATGTAAGATCAAAAGATGTGACTCAGAAGATTAAAGCCCGCTGTTCCAGCTACGGTATTCCTGAGGAGATAGTAACAGACAATGGCCCTCAGTTTACTGGTGCACGCTTTAAATGTTTTGTGAAGAAATGGCGGATCAAGCATGTTACTAGCTCTCCACACTATGCTCAAATGAATGGAAAAGCGGAATCGGCTGTAAAATCGGCTAAGAGATTGTTGAAGAGGACGAACAAATCTGGTGAAGATCCTTATCTTGCTATCTTGAACATTCGGAATACTCCACAGCAAGGTATTGACCTGAGCCCTGCCCAAAGGCTCCTGGGTCGTAGGACAAAGACATTACTGCCTACCACATCTTTGCTGCTGAGTCCTACTCAACACACCAATGTGATGGATAAGCTCAAATTCCAACAAGCAAAACAGAAGTTCTACTACGATAGAAACGCCAAACCTCTCGAGACTCTTGATGAAGGTGACAGAGTTAGTGCTAAACCATACCGCGTTGGTGATAAGTCCTGGAAAGGCGCAACTGTATCAAAGAGAATAGATGACAGATCGTATGAAATTCAGACAGATTCTGGACACTCACTTAGAAGAAATCGTATACATCTAAGACCATCATATGGTTCGGAGAACATCAACATCACTCCTGATGAAATACCTGATGATGCACCAGTTGCACCAATGCCAGACAATCTGCCTGATCAACCAAGCACACCTCCACCAGCAAATGTGTCTGTTCCGGTAACTTCTGCACCAACAACACCTCAGAAAGAGCCAGTAGTTCCAGCAAAATTCCCTACTCCGAAAAAACTGCGTCGTTCTGCGAGAACATCAGTCAAACCCCATTATTTGAAAGACTATGTTTGAACTTGTTTCATATATGATTATCTTTTCTTTTTTTGTGTTGGGGATGTTACAATGTTATAATATGATGCCCTCTGGTGAGCCCTGTGTAAACTAAGGTCCTAGGCCCAAAGCAGTGCCTAGCCCTGTATGTATGTAAGTGTGTCAACTTGACCTAGAAACCCCTCACAGTGAGTAAGCATATTACTAGTGCCCTCCACCTGCTTAACTCTGAGATCAGGCAAGGCACACAGCACACCACTCCTTACTACAGTTCACCTCTACTGAATAAAACTACAAGTTAAACCAACAATGTCTTCAGTACTGCATTACCTATTGAAACATATGTCACACTAAAATATTCCATGGTCGTGGACTTTTGCTTATATATCACACACTATGTCACACACTATGTCTGTATTTCTCGCTGTGCTATTGGCCTATCTCACCATCTAATATATGGGTCTCACTACGTCTCTCAATCACATGTAATTGTCTCTCTCTCACTTTCTCCCTCCCATTATCCCTTTCTCTCTATGGATCTCTCTCTTCTACATCCCATGCACTGTCTCTGCCTCTCCCCCTGTACCTAGGGAATCACAAGGCATTAGTCGCACCTCCTCTGTAACACCTTGTCATCCACATCACCAACTCCTACTCTACTGCGTGTCAACCTCACTTTAGCTGCTGCTGGTTGCCTCATAAAAGGTTAACTGGCACTAGCAGCAGGTACCTAACAGGAAGGGGACCAGCAAAGGACGGCTTCCTTCCCCATCTCATCTTCTCCCTACCTCCATCCGCTCCCTCCCCTGCCCCTCCCACCAACAATCAATCTGTCAAGGTCCCCTTAGTGCTAAATGCCTAATGTCCCTCTCCTAGTGTCCAATCGGTTGATTAACAGGGAGATTGTGGGAACAGTTCCCTCCACCAGGTAGGGAATCTTCCTTTATTTTATGAATCTTTGACCATAGTTTTCCAAATATTGCTCTACCAACTTAGACAATATCTATATCTGCCAAAGCCTCTTTCTTCATAATGCATTGACCCAGCCCTGTCGATTAATGATTGAGGCAACCTGCATCAAAAGGAAGGCATCATGTCACCCATATTTGGTTACGTGTGAAGTTGTTAGACACGTTTCCAAGAGTTACGTACAGGTGGTACCCAGTCACTAAAGCACTCAGAGGCTAACGCCCGGCACAAAGTGCAGAGGTCTCTAACCCACTAAGAACAGCATAGACTGCAGTATGTCCTTTTGCTGTTATGATGCACAAAGGGGTCACGATGCTGCATCACGCCAATTCAGTCGAGGTTGATGCATGCCTAAACCGTTACCATGATGCACTGATGAAATGCTGTCGATTATATATACTTACCAGTGCTCCAGCGGTATATGATACTAAGCAATGAGCATTAGGCATTTATCCATCATTACTCCTTTAAGGTGTGATTGCTTTTAAAGGTTTTTGTTTTCATTAGACCTACATAAAAAAAAAGACAAACATGGTCAGGTCCTACATAATTAATATTAGGTCATCTGAAGGGCACATGGAAAACCTCATCTACACACATGTTATATTCTACTGTTTGGCTTCAGCCAACTCTGCTAAAGTGTGTAGTTCCATAAATAGTGTGAAAATAACCAAGATCCTTTAGGGGGAAACAATGATCTCATAAATAATTATCTATCACTGTTAGACTCATGCCTTGTTCTCTCCTGCTGTGATTATTGAAAAATACCCTTATAGTCTCTAATTACTACAAGAGATAACAGATCTGTTTTTACCATTCACTGGTTGTGTTTTCTTGTGGCTTCTCGACACTGCACCCACTAAATGACATTTAGAGATGAATGATTTGGCTTCTCTGGTATTAAACAATGTGATTAATTTGTATTTAGGTAACTCAGGTTTCCCACTCTACTATAATCCATTACTAGGATGAGAGTATCGTATGAGGACTTAACTAATTAGTGGTATTTTCATTGAATCCTTAAATGGCATAAAGGAATTTATTGACTGTACCATCAAACTTATTGAAGTGTACACAAACAAAAATCGAGACACGGGGGCCTTCTAACTGAACAGCATAAAATGATTCAAACCCTGTCAAATTTTCTCAGCCCTGCCACAGACTCTTCATCTCACATGGCCCTACCTAATGACCCTAGAGTGACAGACCTTTATGTTGTCAACCTTGGCACAAAGGATGTCATCCTGAAGAGTCTGTGCCAGGTCTGACATGTTAAATCTGATGGCTTTTAGATTTATATCATGCTGCTCACTTTGACGACCTCACACTTTCAGTGATATTGTAAGGTCAAAAATGCTGTTTGTTCTTGTTTTCTTTATTCCTGACTACAGAATGGCAATTTGACCCAGACTTTAGGCCTAAAAAGAGACAAGTAGTGCTTTTAAATACCTCAGCCATAAGCCTATAGACAGAAAGGTACATGTCATTCTACAATGTGGCAGTTTGACTCTGAGGATAGTCTAGGTACAGTGCGAGTTGTACTACAAAATGGTGATTTGGCTCAGGCAGGAGGCTAGGGACAGTGTGAGTAGTACTACAAAATTGTGATTGGCTCAGTCAGGAGGTGAGGTACAGTGTGAGTAGTGCTACAAAGTGGTGATTTGACTCAGGCAGGAGGCTAGGTACTGTGTGAGTAGTACTACAAAAGGGTAATTTGATGCAGGCAGGAGGCTAGGTACAGTGTGTGTAGTGCTACAAAATGGTGATTTGACTCAGGCAGGAGGCTAGGTACTATATGAGTAGTACTACAAAATGGTGATTTGATGCAGGCAGGAGGCTAGGTACTGTGTGAGTAGTACTACAAAAGGGTAATTTGATGCAGGCAGTAGGCTAGGTACAGTGTGTGTAGTGCTACAAAATGGTGATTTGACTCAGGCAGGAGGCTAGGTACTATGTGAGTAGTGCTACAAAATGGTGATTTGGCTCAGGCAGGAGGCTAGGTACAGTGTGTGTAGTGCTACAAAATGGTGATTTGACTCAGGCAGGAGGCTAGGTACTATGTGAGTAGTGCTACAAAAGGGTGATTTGGCTCAGGCAGGAGGCTAGGTTCTGTGTGAGTAGTGCTACAAAATGGTGATTTGGCTCAGGCAGGAGGCTAGGTACAGTGTGAGTAGTACTACAAAATGGTGATTTGGCTCAGGCAGGAGGCTAGGTACAGTGTGAGTAGTACTACAAAATGGTGATTTGGCTCAGGCAGGAGCCTAGGTACTGTGTGAGTAGTACTACAAAATGGTGATTTGGCTCAGGCAGGAGGCTAGGTACAGTGTGAGTAGTACTACAAAATGGTGATTTGGCTCAGGCAGGAGGCTAGGTACTGTGTGAGTAGTACTACAAAATGGTGATTTGACTCAGGCAGGAGGCTAGGTAAAGTGTGAGTAGTACTACAAAATGGTGATTTGATGTAGACAGGAGGCTAGGTACAGTGTGAGTAGTACTACAAAATGGTGATTTGACTCAGGCAGGAGGCTAGGTACTGTGTGAGTAGTGCTACAAAATGGTGATTTGACTCTGGCACAGTTAGTCACCACTTGTGAACAGTTTTATGGGGAGTTTGTGTGCTCCCTGTGCTGGCTATCTTCACCTCTTATTATTAAAGGTGAACATTAAATCTCCCGTTCATGATTCCTTTCATGGAGGTGCTCTCAACCTGTTGCAGGCCACTTTGTATAAGTACACTGTCAGCAAATAGATTGTCATGTTGCACTCAATAATAGCTTCCGAGAAGAGTCCCCAACTTTAGATAGGTAAAACAATATAGATGCCTTAAAATGTACATTGGGCTGTGATTGTTCAACACAGCGTTTATGAGTTGTTATGAATGTTACAAAATACAGCCAGTACATAAACAACAACAGTATCTACAGAACACAGTCTGTCTGCTGATGTCTCCAGGGATAATGACCTTGTACATAATATATGACACCACTGAATCATATAACAGGGCTCCCTCTGGTGGGCTGTAGGTACATTAGTGTTAGCAACAAGGCTCTCAACCTGACTCAGTGTATTAATGACATGATCAATCTTCACGAACTGACAACACCTACCCGTTTGGTATACACAATGTTGTACATAATGGTATGAGTTCTAAAAGCAAAATATAGTCAAAATAACAATAGAACCCTCATCCCAAAGTTGACAGAGATCCATCGCTATTTTTTTACAAAGATTCGTTGTAATTTTGTGTACCACCATACTGGGACCTGGCACAGTAGTTCAATGTTCAGTTTTAAGAGGATCCTTGGTAGATCCAACAGTTATTTTTAAGTGTGTTTATGTACATTCGATCAGAGTTTACATGTGCAAACCATATTAGCCTTTATCTTGGCACTCACAATGTTGTCTAGAAGATAGAACAATACGATAGAAATCAGATAATCACCTATGGAACCACTGTGATGCATGCAAAACATTATCACCTTAAGTCCTGCTGTTTCCAAAGATGATGGAGTGATTTGGTAATTTCTTTTAAGTACCTTTTTCTTTTATATGATTTGTATCCTTATGGTAGTCTATCCCATTACTAGATTAAGTTTCACATGCAGTATTTGAACTCTACAATTGCAAGACTTAATGCTAAACCTATATGGCACAAATGAAAGAATTTCGCTCACTCACAGACCCATTCTCACCTGGTTTTTATGTAGTAAAGAGATCCATTACTGTTCAGTGACACACGAAATTACCTCAATAACTCTCAAGCAATCCTTCCCCTTCCACTTCAGGCACATTCCACCTCTCCCCTCTGGTTAACAGTCTGGCCTTTCCACCACCCAGTAGAGAGAGACCTAGTTACAGTGAAATCCCAGTATACTGTACATGGATACAGGGAGAGCTTAGGCACAAGGTGGGAATTCCTGCAGTTTCTAATTTCCTATTTAGCATATCCGTAGCCCTGGTTCAAAGCAAAATATGATTTTCTTGAAAATAAAAGTTACTAGAAGTTGTACAGAAAAATACAGATCAATTACAAAATGTTTTTTTATTCCAATTCTAAATAGGAAAATCATTTTTGACTCTTTTTTCATGAAACCTTGCTCCATAATGAGCCCCTGGAGCTCCTTATAATAAGGTCTTACTTTACCAACCTGCCCCCCTCCCCTCAAGTGGCGTCCACCTTCCTAATCACCAACTCATTGCTTCCCCACCTCTGCCCCTACCAGCATCCCTGAGGACCTCACTGTGGGCAGGAATGGCTGTCTCTAAAGATGGCTTCTGCTTACTATTCAACTCTGTCCCCATGGTGCATGTGTATGAGTTACTCATTCATGAAGCCAGTCCTGATGGACTGATGGACACCAGCCTGGTAAAGTTTCATAACAGGCATTGTGTCACCCTCTACTAGTTAATGGCCTGTCAATGATCAAAGTTAAATGTATTGTGCTCTCTGCTGCTTATGGCGTGGTCTTTTACTTCTGCAGTAAACACCTGGCTGTATTGTAACGCTTATGTTGGAGGGGGGAGGTTTTAAACAAAATAGCGAATATTGAGAAAAAGAAAACCTATGGTGTGCTGCACTTGTCTGTCTTTGTAACCTGGGTGGCTGGCCTATGGCAATGCTGGACCACTTTGGTTGCTGAGCGACAATAGGCGCATTAATCACTTGACAACTAGCGATAATTAGGGAGAGGAGAGTTTGCTCTCAAATTATCAGGCACAGTGTCATTTATAACCCTAATGAAGGTTGTGTGTGGCAGTAATGTCCGGCACTTTCAATTCATGAATGAGCTATGCCATAGACTTACTGTTTTTAAAGTATATCTATTGTTGATATCTTCAAAATCACAGGCTTATTTACTTGATTTAAGGTTTGTTTTTCCCCTGTACCATTGCATATGACAAAACTGCATTTTTTTTTCAGGTCATGCCACTTCTGTCAGCACTATGCTATATAGTAATGCTACAGGCAATGATTGATAATACCTATGGTGGTTAGTGACTTGTAACCTACTGCCACAGGATATGGCTAGTTCCTGCAATTAATCATAATTTCTTTCTACTTTGACCCCCTAGCACCCAAAATACATTGTTTCAGTATGATTTAACATGTGTGAATAAGCAATGGACTGGTGCAGTGTTTTAATGCAGTGTGTTATACTATGAGGCAGATGTGTCATGTTATTGGTTTTTGCAGTTATTTGTTATAGGGATGGCCAAGATTTGTTGGTTAACTTCAAATGTACCAAAAGGCGATGCTCTAAAAGATTATAGATCGTGATTGCTTTATAACATTACATAATCATTCTGAAAACAGTCTCTATTACCCCTGATTCTAACTTAATTCATCATTGGACCTTTGATATAATCTCCAGTATTCCTAGACCTAATCTTACTCGTCTACCCCCTTAGTCTTCAACTCATATTTTTGTTTTAGTCACAAAAATAAGAAACAAGACAGTTGGCAAATATGAGCCATTGCTGACATTAATTTTGTTGAACAATTTCTTGGCAATAACAGTCATCCACCAATCCCACGCAACTATGTGATCTTCTCTGATGTGGGTAAAAAGATCTGTTTATTTTGGACATCGGAGGTTTCAGTTATATCACTGGCATCAGCCAGAGGCTTGGTTATTGGACAGGTGCTAATTTATTTTAATCTTTTCAAACTATAGGATTCAGAATTCTTGTAATGTGTTTCTTGAAATAAAGTTTGAAAAGTACTGAAAAAAATACGTCTCATTAATTTTTGGTCACAATGTTCTTTTTAGGTGCCACTGTGAGAAATCCGGTGTAATTATCGCTTTCCTATTTCAAGGCAGTGGAAGACATTGCTCACAGATTTGATAACCTTAACCACCCTGAAATAGACCTTAGCTGTTATCTAGTGTGTAAAATAACCTTGACAAACAGCCAACCGACCATAGATTGAGATATCTAATATAGATACCATATAAGCACTGTCCAGATAGCAAATACATGAAAGCACTATGCAGCTCTCTAGGTCTATCACATTGTGCTGGCTTCTTGCTGCCTGTAGACTCTCCCCCTGTGACATAGACCAGCTCACTTCCTACCACAAAGAGTTTACCTTGCTCTTAGCAGTTCCTATTTTTATCCTGCTGAGGCCTTGTCTGCTGCCCTAAATGAGAGAAGGACCAGAGTTTTGTGTCATCTCTCATCGTGGTTACAGTTTTAAGAGTCGCACTGCACACTGGACAGGGCACTTCTGGTATGGATGGTAGGCGAGGATATTATACTATAGAATTAAACTAAACTTTTTAAAACCTATCCCAAGTTGTACCCTCTAGCATGTTCTTCAACTCAGGATGTGCCTTATATATGCAGGGAGTCTTTTGTCAGGTATTATGACTCAATACCCTTTTTCTAAGTCATAGCTTAAAGTAACAGTAGTAGTAATCACCGGTTAATCTATTACAAACATGAGGCTAGACTGCTCATGTTATGTCTTTTCAACAGAATACCTACTGATACCTTGAGTATGCCCCTAAACTTTACATATTGGGGTAAAATCACCAGTTTCTCAGTATTAGATGTCTTTGCCTAATAATATCTTGAATGAGATAGAAACAGGCCAATGTAACTGTCAGAGTAATTTCACAATATCTATGATTTCAAATTTAAGCTCTGACTGGTTGAAGTATTACCAGTTCCCAACTAACACTACCATGATCCTCCCATACAGACCAATTATACTGAAGTCCTTCTCCACCTGGAGTGGGCTCTCCAACACTGTACTAATATAGACACCAGTATCCATGGCTGTCCTGGATTAGGCACTACAGGGTCAGAAACAGAATGGTGAAACAAAAACGGGACAGGCTTGTTATCCAATCATAGTTTTTATTCTGGTCTGGGTGTGCCCGGTTATCATTGTTTCAGTGATAGTCATTGAGGAATGATTTTTAAAGACAAACACTACCCGGTACACTGAAGCAACCTGGTGGCAGAAATTGGAACCCATTAGTTCTTCTATTTTCATCATAATTCTCACCCTAAATGGACCACTTTACCTCTACATATTTTTTCTCAGTTCATTTCTGATGACTATAGATGCACGATAGATGCTTATATGTCGTTTGGATCCCCAAAGGGCCTCATAGTTAAGGGCCAATTAATGCTTTTGAAAAATTCACAACTTTTTTTATTTCAACCGTGACCCCCATTTTTTCTTTTTTCAAAATGTTTGTATAGATCTCCTCTTCCTGTGAGTCCTGTGGAAAAATCAGCAGTGGGTCAGTAGATATAGGACACTATATGAAAAAATAGTTTTTACCGTTCATTTCTATAATTAAGGCATTTAACTTAAATTGTTATATTGGAAAAGTAAGCACCGTGACATAGGGATTATTTTTGCATTTTCTGAGTTATTTAAAATTGTCAGCAGCAGAACCAAATCCTGGCATGTGGCCACATGTGACAAATGTATTTGTCTTTAAGGGGATTCACCTCTCTACACGACATAGATATATAGGAACTGGCGTTGACCACAAATAAACGATGTATTTGTTCATGTCGATGTGCCCAAGATACCAATAACCCATATCGCTAACACTGTAGCTCTGTATCTCCCCTCTCCCGAGATAGCCCGCACGAATATCTGACGCCCTGGTCACATTTTTTATGACGTCATAGATTCAAGATAGCGATATAAACCATGTGCATATCGGTAAAGGATGTTGGATTTAAACAAACTAGCATTGAATTTCCTTCAAAAATCATAAAATAAATGCAATGATAGATGCAGGAAGGCAATACATCATGAAAGAATTCATGCAGTATCTATAATATGTTTGTGTGGGCAGGTTATTTCCTGTTATTGAATGTAGAGATGTAATATCTGCAGGAAAGCTGACTCTTCCTCTCATCAGGATTTTTCAAAATTTTCTTCGAGAAGCCTACAAGCCCTTCAAGACTTTTACCTGTGCTCTGCTTTCTTGAAACATGACACAGTTCTCTGAAAATACCTGTATCACTTCATACTCATGCCATGATGCTTACCTTAAGGGCTTCATTAATTGTCTTGTGGTGGATTTAGAGGGGGGCACGGGGGCTTGGGCATCCCAATTTTTCCAGTACTTAAGAGTTTAATTTTGGACCCCAAAATTTGCTCAAAAATAGGGGCTGCACCCCCTCCTTTTGGACCAAGCCCCCTCATTTTCCGGATCCCGGATCTGCCACTGTTATCATTGGCATTTCGACAAATGCATAGTACCCTGGGGCCTATAAATGGATAGCCCAGATTATATACAACCCCAGCATTAAGGCGTAACCCAAGGTTGCTCAGAAGGAGCCCCATGTAACGTGATATCCGCTTCCAATTAATTACATTACATAACAAGTGACATCAAGGCCTGAGGCAGCAATTAGTAACTAGACACCTATTTCTATGTATGCTCTCTTGATGTAGCAGCAGTTTATGGCTGGTAGAGATGCACAACGCTACTCTTAAAACCAGTCACACCAACCGGACAGAAAGGTTATCATTATCTTTCATTAACAATTGCTGGACTTTGTCTGATTGCATAGGTTAAGTCAAGTGCAACTCAATATCTATACTTTTTGCAACAATGTAGGTTCAACCCCAGTGCTGCATCAAGAATAAATGAAGAAGCCAAAAAATCAACTGTAATACATGTGGCATACATATTACCAGTGATCAGTATCTACCTAACATGATATCATCGAATTCAACCTCAACATGAGAAACAGCTAATTTTACGCCCCCCTTCATAGACACCTTATAAGTCCTTAAGTCTCTCTAAGGCATGTAGTACATAGTACTCCTACTACCTTTACCATTTGTTACATTTTGTAAGCACCTAAGGCTTACCATTCAATAGTGAACAAGTAATCAATGGATAATTCATGAAGAGTGTTAGCAGAGGCTAATTACACTCGGGCTACACAAGTCATGAATTATTCATTGACTACTTATTTTATTCCATGAAATCAATAGATAATCAATAGAATACCAATAAATTCAAGTTGAAAACAAAAATTGTTCCCCTTCCCCGGGACTCGAAGCCAGCCAGTGTGTACACCATCAGTACATACACCGCGGTGCCCGGCAGCGGACAGCGCCCATCTCGGCTTGCTTTGAATGCGTTTCGCGGTTATAAATGCATGTACACGATTAGTATGTGTACACACCTCGGCGCCCGGCTTGGCTTGGCTTTGTTTGAGTGCGTCTCGTGGTTATGGCAGCAGCACACGGCTAAAAATAGTGTTTGTACACGATCGGTACATACACCTTGTTGCCTGGAAGCGGATAGCTACAGTGCACACGGCGAAAAAAAGACGCGCCCGGACCGGGACTCGACCAGCCTACCTCTGACATTTGAGCGCAATGTGCTAACCACTAGACCACCGCGTATCACACCTTCACCCGGTTTCGGCTTGGATTTTTTTTAATGCATCCCGCGGTTATGTATACATGATCGGTGCACACACCTCGGCGCCCGGCTAGGCTTCGTTCTAGCCAACCACCTCTCGTCAGTCCCTGTGGCGCAATAGGGAGTTGGATTTGGGATGGATAACCGCACGCCTTGCAAAAGTGATGTTACAGCCTTCAGGGTGTGCAATATCGACAGGTATGTGCATGGGAATATCCAGGAAAAGCACTGAGAATCCCAGAAATCATGGAATAAGCATCAGTACAGAATGGTAAAAAAGACTTAGTAAAGTTTCCTCCTACAGCAAAGAGTTTAACTGATTCAGTCAAAGGCCCTTTCAGACTAAATGGGTGTCCTGACATTCTAGTATCAACATTTAGCCATACACATCTCATGTCATGTCTAAGAGTGCAAATGAGTCTAAGCGATAAAAAAAAAGATAGCACAGCAGCTATAGAACTGCTGCTCTCTCATATTGAACATGCCAAGCTTCTGTTACAGGATACCTTGAGATGACAGAGCCAGATTTAGTTCTAGGCCTAGCTGTCTTTTGACTATACCTACTGAGACCCTATAAGCTTCACATAGGATATATTTGAGCATCATTTATCACAAATAGGGCATTCATACCCCAATAATATCAGCCCTACTTATTCCAATGGTTCCAATGAGAGATCGAGGTGTAGATGGATAGAGACAGAAACTATAGCGGCAAAACTGAAAACAAAGTAGAGTGGGAGGTAGGTATTGATGGAGTAATTAGGGATGGATGTCTCACAGTCATTCAGACCACATTGAATACAACTGTATGTACACAATTACAAAATCAATTGGGCCTTTGTAAGGATGCGGGATACTTTCTTTAAAACTTTCTCTCTCAGACATTTGCCTTAGAATGAGGTGCTAACTGTGGAAGTAAACAAGCCTACAACCAGCAGCAGAGAGCACAAGACATTCAGCTTCCATCATTGATAGACCTACCAGGCCATTAATTAGACTAGACCTTTAAGGACAGAATCATTTTGATGGGTCATGAACGCATACTACATTTGTGCACCAAACCTACCCTGCAGGACAGTATTAACACCATAGACTTAGCCTGATGCATGCATGCTACACTGAGTTAGCTCCTCCGGCTGCATGATGAAAAACAAGGGTTAGTAATGTGAGTAAGATGCAGCCCTAGTGGCGCTAGATACTGCCATTGTGGCCAACTGTGAGGCACCTTAGGGCAGAAGTAGAGATGGTCATGGGTGTGAAAGAAGGAGGAAGGTGAGATGGGGTATACAGAGAGAATGGGTGTATGGAAGTGTTATTACGGAGGTAGCGAGATATTGAAGGAGGAGGAGGTTAACAAAAGAGATGATTAGAGAAGTGGATGGCCAGCACTACCCATGTAGGTAACACAGATGGTATATTGATAGATAGAAGGTAGAGCCATAGGGAGGGTTTTCAAGGAGGAAGGAGTGAAGTCACAGAATGAAAACTAATTTTGTGTGGCATCTTTGTTGCCAATCTGTGAAAAGGGAAATTATTGCCGAGGACATAGAATTCCCTTTTACCAGTAAAGGTCACATATTGTGTCATTGAGCATTGCTATGACCTACAGGGTATCTTATTGCTACCAAGGTCACCTTGCTTTATTAGCCTTGTCTGTGACCTTGTCATGACCTTGTCATTCTGTGTGCTAAGGTTACATACCATCCCCTCTGAGGGCCTCTGGCACTAGATGGAAAAAGTACATCCTACATGTTCTACATGTACTTGAGACAGGAAACTGCTTCCAGAGTGGCATCATATAAAGACTGTTTTTTGGTAAAGATCTTGTAAAAGGTTTTAATTCTCATAAGAGGTAATAGTACCAAACATACAGGGTGTGGAATATGGGGGTGTCGCTTACCCTCTCTGTGAGTTTTGAGATTTGTCTGGGTGAATTTTATTAGTGAGGTTTTCTCATACTAAACATGTCAGGATGAGACCTAAGCTGCTGTAATGAACTAGAAACCTCAGTCTTGCATATAAACTTACATTCAACCTCATCAGTAACAATTGTACAATAAAACTCTTCACAAATTATGATATGCTGTGTAGGTGACTTGCCTGTTGAATTAAGCACCATATATTCATTAAAGAACTAGAAGCCCTACCTACAAGACTCCATAACTCAGCCTCCACCTTGTTTACCAAGAAGGTGCAGGCACCAGAACTACAAAAACTGCTAAGTAAATTCCTCAGCACAACTGTAGCAGGTGAAAGGCATTCTGCTACAGTGACAAATAACCCTCCCTTGAGTTAGATTCCCCTCCTGGCAACCCCTCAGCTTCAATTAGACATCTCTCTTTTCTTCTCACCAGTAGCGTAGCTACCGAGTACAGTGAAATCCCATAATCAGGTACATGAATATCGGAACAGCAAGGGTGTAAGTCACACATACCTGCAGTTTCCATTTCCTATTTCTGAAGACCTGGTTTACAGCCAAAAGGATATTTAGACATCAGTAGTGACCATGTTGTAGACAAATGTATGTCATCCACAAGAATTTTTTCTTTAAATGAACAGCATCATAACCACTTCTATGAGATGAGAAACGTTTATTAATGATATTGATAAATTCTTCTTGCTTTACGAGGACATCCCATCATATATTCCTTAAAGAACTAGAAGCCCTACGTATAACTCAGCCTCCACCTTGTTAACCAAGAAGGCACATACACCAGAGCTACAAAAACTGATACGCAAATTCCTCAATGATGCTGTACCAGGTGAAAGGCATTACACCACAGTGATCTGTCACCATCCACATCACTCATTCCCTTTCTAGACCACCATGGTGTTTGCTATATATTACTACAGTTTTCTATTGACTATAGCTGCAGTCCTCCTTCAAATTACAAGAATAGTTAGTGTTGTGGACAAAAGTATTTTATCTAAAACATTGCGAAAAGAATTAGTAAACAATCTCTTTACCTACCACATAGTTCTCTTTTTTTTAAACTAGGAAAGTTATATTAATAAATTGTTCTTTCTTGGGGAACATTCCTTCATGGGGACATCCTCATAAGATTTTACTTGCTCACCAACACGCTCATCTTTACTACCCCCTCAATCTTCCTAATGATCCATCCATAATGTTCCCCCTAATCCCACCCTTTACTTCAGCACTACCATCACCCCTTCCACCACCAAAGGCTCCCATAGGCGCCTCACTGTGTATATAACCTTTTTAGGCTTGAACACTACTTTGATAAACTATTCAGTCTTGTCGCCAAGATCCATAAATCATGCCACCTTCCTAATGATCCATCCATTACTTGCCCTGTAATTCCAGTACTTCAGCACCACCATCACCAACACTACCACCGGAGGCATCCCTAGGCACCTCACTGTGGGTGAGAATGACTGTCTCTAACCTATTGAGGGTTGAATACTGAAGTCTTCTTTACTTTTCACCTTTGTCACCATGATGCAGAGATGTGAGTTACTCACCTTTGCTACATTTATGCATCATGCCAAACCTTACACATTCACATCAGCCTGGTGAAGGTTCATAATGGGTGCTGCTTTAGTGCATCAGGAAACAGGATTTTAAGGCATCATGTTACCCTCTAAGGTCTGCTACCTAATTGATGGCCTCCTTGGTCTGTCAACGATCGCCGCTTAATGTCTGGTGCTCTCTACTGCCAGCAGGGTGTTCTACTTCCACAGTAAGCACCTAGCTGTAAGGTTAATATTGGAGGAGGAAGGTTTTATAGAAAGTATTGTACATCATGGGGAAGATGACTAGAAAGTCATTGATTGTGTAATTGTAGACATAAGCAAATGACAACAACCATGGAATATTTTTACATCGTATTCCCCGAAGTGAGTCTGCCGTATTCAACGAGGTCAATATTCCATGGGAGTTGGCATTTGCATTCATGTCATGGCCCTACGGGGTTAATTTGCTTTTAAATAGAGAAGCACAGCTCAGATCTGTTCAGAATCCAAGATGGCGGACTCCCATTGAATACAGCCACATTGTATTCCAACCCCCCATTGAATACGCCATGTCCAGTACTGTTTAATAGTGACGATCGTATCTGCCATGACATAAAGAGTAGTGCCTCATGCAGTTAGAATCTTTCTCTGGCTTTATTGCTGCTTATAAAACTTCATCAATACTTTATGTCATGGCTGATACGAACATCACTATAGATTAGTACTAGAATCTCGGTATTCAATGGGGGGGATGGAATACAATATGCTCGTATTCAATGGGGTCCACCATCTTGGATTTTGAATGGAGCTGAGCTGTTTTTCTTTATCTAAAATGAAGTTAACCCCATAGGCCATGACATAAATGCAAATGTCCACTCCCATGGAACATTTTTGTATTGCATTCACCTCGGTGAGGCCTGTCCGCATTCAACTCTGCCTATAAGGCATCATTGAACATGGACAGCCTCACCTCAGTGAATATGAAAATATTCCATGGTCGTGGACATTTGCTTATATATCACACACTATGTCACACAAAAATATTCCATGGTCGTGTACATTTGCTTATATATCACACACTATGTCACACAAAAATATTCCATGGTCGTGGACATTTAATTATATATCACGCACTATGTCACACACTATGTCTGTATTTCTCGCTGTGCTATTGGCCTATCTCACCATCTAATATATGGGTCTCACTACATCATTGTCTCTGAGTTTGTCTCTCAATTACATGTAATTGTCTCTCTCTCTTTTTCTCCCTCCCACTATCCCTTTCTCTCTATGGATCTCCCTCTTCTACATCCCACTGCCTCTCCCTCTGTACCTAGGGAATCACAAGGCATTAGTCCCCCCTCCTCTGTAACACCTTGTTGTCCACATCGTCAACTCGGTGTCCACCTCATTTTAGCTGCTACTGGTTGCCTCATAAAAGGTTAACTGGCACTAGGAGCAGGTACTTAACAGGAAGGGGACCAGCAAAGGACGGCTTCCTTCCCAATCTCATCTTCTCCCTACCTCCATCTGCTCCCTCCCCTGCCCCTCCCACTGACACTCAATCTGTCAAGGTCCCCATAGCGCTAAATGCCTAATGTCCCTCTCCAAGCGATTGATTAACAGGGAGGATGTGGGGACAGTCCAACCAGGTTGGGAATCTTCCTTTATTTTATGAATCTTTGACCATAGTTTTCCAAATATTGCTCTCCCAACTTAGACAATTCCTATATCTGCCAAAGCCTCTTTCTTCATAATGCATTGACACAGCCCTGTCGATTAATGATTGAGGCAACCTGCATCAAAAGGAAGGCATCATGTCACCCGTATTTGGTTACGTGTGAAGTTGTTAGACACGTTTCCAAGAATTACGTACAGGTAGTACCCAGCCACTAAAGCACTCAGAGACTAACGCCCGGCACAAAGTGCAGAGGTCTTTAACCCACTAAGAACAGCATAGACTGCAGTATGTCCTTTTTCTGTTATGATGCACAAAGGGGTCACGATGCTGTATCACGCCAATTCAGTCGAGGTTGATGCATGCCTAAACGGTTACCATGATGCACTGATGAAATGCTGTCGATTATATATACTTACCAGTGCTCCAGCGGAATATGATAATAAGCAATGAGCATTAGGCATTTATCCATCATTACTCCTTTAAGGTGTGATTGCTTTTAAAGGTTTTTGTTTTCATTAGACCTACATAAAACAAAGAGAAACATGGTCAGACAACAAGGTACTACATAATTAATATTACGGTCATCTGAAGGGCACATGGAAAACCTCATCTTCACACATGTTATATTCTACTGTTTAGCTTCAGCCCACTCTGCTAAAGTATGTAGTTCCATAAATAGTGTGAAAATAACCAAGATCCTTTAGGGGAAAACAATGATCTCATCAATAATTATCTAGCGCTGTTAGACTCATGCCTTGTTCTCTCCTGCTGTGATTAATACTGCATATTGAAAAATACCCTTATAGTCTCTAATTACGACAAGAGATAACAGAGCTGTTTTTGCCATTCATTGGTTGTGTTTCCTTGTGGCTTCTCGACACTGTACCCACTGAATGACATTTAGAGATTTCGCTTCTCTGGTATCACACAATGTAATTAATTTGTATTTAGGTGAGTCAGGTTTCCCACTCTAATATAAGTCATTACTAGGATCAGAGTATCGTATGAGGACTTAACTAACTAGTGGTATTTTTATTGAATCCTTTAATGGCATAAAGGAACTTATTGACTGTACCATCAAACTTATTGAAGTGTACACAAACAAAAATGGAGACACGGGGGCCTTTTAACTGAATAGCATAAAACGATTCAAACCCTGTCAATTTTTTCAGCCCTGCCACAGACTCTTCATCTCACATGGCCCTACCTAATGACCCTAGAGTGACAGACCATTAAGTTTTCAACCTAGGCACAAAGGATGTTTGTTCTTGTTTTCTAATGACCCTAGAGTGACAGACCATTAAGTTGTCAACCTAGGCACAAAGGATGTTTGTTCTTGTTTTCTTTATTCCTGACTACAGAATGGCAATTTGACCCAGACTTTAGGCCTAAAAAGAGACAAGTAGTGCTTTTAAATACCTCAGCCATAAGCCTATAGAAAGATAGTTACATGTCGTTCTACAATGAAGCAGTTTGACTCAGAGGATAGTCTAGGTACTGTGTGAGTTGTACTACAAAACAGTGATTTGACTCAGGCAGGAGGCTAGGTACTGTGAGTATTACTAAAAAATGGTGATTTGACTCAGGCAGGAGGCTAGGTACAGTGTGAGTAGTACTACAAAATGGTAATTTGACTCAGGCAGGAGGCTAGGTACAGTGTGAGTAGTGCTACAAAAAGGTGATTTGAATCAGGTAAGAGGTTAGGTAGAGTAGTGCTATAAAATGGTGATTTGAATCAGGCAGGAGGCTAGGTACAGTCTGAGTAGTGCTACAAAATGGTGATTTGAATCGGGCAGGAGGCTAGATACTGTGTGAGTAGTGCTACAAAATAGTGATTTGACTCAGGCAGGAGGCGACGTACAGTGTGAATAGTGTTACAAAATGGTGATTTGAATCAGGCAAGAGGCTAGGTACAGTGTGAGTAGTGTTACAAAATGGTGATTTGACTCAGACAGGGGGGCTAAGTACTGTGTGATTTGTACTACAGAATGGTGATTTGACTCAAGCAGGAGGTTAGGTAGAGTAGTGCTACAATTCATCACCCGTCTCCATATGGGTGAAACGTTGAAGTGGCAGCCATAATTTCTACCATATTTGATCTTAGATAATCAAACCACAGTTAGTCACTGCTTGTGAACAGTTTTATGGGGAGTTTGTGTGCTCCCTGTGCTGGCTATCTTCACCTCTTATTATCAACGGTGAGCATTAAATCTCCCGTTCATGATTCCTTTCGTGGAGGTGCTCTCAACCTGTTGCAGGCCACTTTGTATAAGTACACTGTCAGGAAATAGATTTTCATGTTGCACTCAATAATAGCTTCCGAGAAGAGTCCCCAACTTTAGATAGGTAAAACAATATAGATGCCTTAAAATGTACATTGGGCTGTGATTGTTCAACACAGCGTTTATGAGTTATGAATGTTACAAAATACAACCAGTACATAAACAACAACAGTATCTACAGAACACAGTCTGTCTGCTGATGTCTCCAGGGATAATGACCTTGTACATAATATATGACGGCACTGAATCAGATAACAGGGCTCCCTCTGGTGGGCTGTAGGTACATTAGTGTTAGCAACAAGGCTCTCAACCTGACTCACTGTGCTAATGACATGATCAATCTTCACGAACTGACAACAACACAGCCGTTTGGTATACACAATGTTGTACATAATGGTATGAGTTCTAAAAGCAAAATATAGTCAAAATAACAATAGAATCCTCATCCCAAAGTTGACAGAGATCCATCGCTATTTTCTACAAAGATTCTTTGTAAATTTGTGTACCACCATACTGGAGCCTGGCGCAGTAGTTCAATGTTCAGTTCTAAGAGGATCCTTGGTAGATCCAACAGTTATTCTTTAGTGTGGTTATGTACATTAGATCAGAGTTTACATGTGCAAACCATCTTAAATATTAGCCTTTATCTTGGCACTCATAATGTTGTCTACAAGATAGAACAATACAATAGAAATCAGATAATCACCTATGGAACCACTGTGATGGATGCAAAACAGTATCACCTTAAGTCCTGCTATTTCCAAAGATGATGGAGTGATTTAGTACTTTCTTTTGGTACCTTTTTCTTTTATATGATTTGTATCCTTATGGTAGTCTATCCCATCACTAGATTAAGTTTCACATGCAGTATTTGAACTCTACAATTGCAAGACTTAATGCTAAACCTATACGGCACAAATGAAAGAATTTCGCTCACTCACAGACCCATTCTCACCTGGTTTTTATGTAGTAAAGAGATCCATTACTGTTCAGTGACACACGAAATTACCTCAATAACTCTCAAGCAATCCTTCCCCTTCCACTCCAGGCACATTCCACCTCTCCCCTCTGGTTAACAGTCTGGCCTTTCCACCACCCAGTAGAGAGAGACTCAGTTACAGTGAAATCCCAGTATAATGTACATGGATACAGGGAGAGCTTAGGCACAAGGTGTGAATTCCTGCAGTTTCTAATTTACCATTTAGCATATCTGTAGCCCTGGTTCAAAGCAAAATATGATTTTCCTGAAAATAAAAGTTACTAGAAGTTGTACAGAAAAATACAGATAAGCCAATTACAAAATGTTTTTTTATTAAATCTATATCTTGTTCCATAATGAGCCCCTGGAGCTCCTTTTAATAAGGTTTTACTTTACCAACCTTCCCCCTCCCCTCAAGTCGCGTCCACCTTCCTAATCACCAAGTCATGGCTTCCCCACCTCTGCCACTACCATCACCCCTGGGGACCTCACTGTGGGCAGGAATGGTTGTCTCTAGAGATGGCTTCTGCTTACTATTCAACTCTGTCCCATGGTGCATGTGTATGAGTTACTCATTTATGAAGCCAATCCTGATGGACTGATGGACACCAGCCTGGTAAAGCTTGATAACAGGCATTGTGTCACCCTCTAAGGTTTACTAGTTAATGACCTGTCAATGATCAAACTTAAATGTATTGTGCTCTCTGCTGCTTGTGGCGTGGTCCTTTACTTCTGCAGTAAACACCTGGCTGTATTGTAATGCTTATGTTGGAGGGGGGAGGTTTTAAACAAAGTAGCGAATATTGAGAAAAAGAAATCCTATGGTCCGCTGCACTTGTCTGTCTTTGTAACCTGGGTGGCTGGCCTATGGCAATGCTGGACCACTTTGGTTGCTGAGCGACAATAGGCGCATTAATGAGGTGTCACCACCCTAAATTGGACCACTTCCGGGTTTACTGGCCAAATAGTCCCTTCTGAACTAGTTATTTTGAGGAATTTGGCCCCAAGGGAAGGGAAAGAGGGGCCAAACCCATTGTTATTTGGTATAAGAATGATGAGGAGGAGTGTTTCAATAGGCCCAGAATATTTTTTGTTCAAAACATAAATTCAGTGGAAGTTTATGGGGTGAAGGGGTCCTGATGTGTATTCATGCGCTAATCAGGCCTCACCATGCAAAAATCACTACCTGGTTACCATGGCAATTTGCGCAAAATTTAGCCTGACTTTGTTTATGTGGACCTATCTTATTTTTTTCTCCATTTCATAAGCTAAAATATGGTGTAGGTTGCTAAGCACTGTGAGAATTTTAAGTATATTTAATATCAGGTCAACGGTGGAAGACCTGTGATTTTTCGGATGGTCACAAGGCATTTTGGGTGGTGACACCTTAAAGGAAAAGCTGATTTTAATACATATCCCACTCAGGGGGGCATTTTTGAGGCCTTTTCACACTTTTTTAACAATAAGTGTTGGTTTTTTGTGCTGGACACCTCTTGTATATGGGATTTGTGTCGAAAAATGATAGAATTTCAAGGAGTTTTGGCTTAAAAATGTCTAATTTTCACAAAAATTAGACCTTGAAACTAACTCCCTTTTTTCTAGTCCTTACAGGCATTTTATAGGAAAATTTCACTTCCTAACTAAATCTGATGAAATGGGTAATTCTTTTTAACTTACCTATCATTTAAAGGAGCGAATATCATGACACTATATAATGGAACATTCCAGGGGTGAAATATCCCAGAATTCCATTGATTGTTATGGTTACCATGGCAACATAACAACATGTTTCCTCTCTAAGGGGCCTATTTTGGGTCAAATTTGGCTATTTTGGCCCCAAAAATGCCTGTTTTAGGGCCTTTTCACCAATTCTACTGACTTCCCTAATTCTCACAGTGCTTAGTGGCATATTACTGGAGAAAATGGATGTTCTGGGCTGTCTTCTAATGCATATTTGCCATAACAAAGTCAGGCTAGATTTTTCTCTATGTCAGATTAAAAACTTGTAGCTAGAAAAACAACCTTTTTAGGGCAGTTTTGGTCTACGCACATCCCACCACTGTCCCAAATGGCCCAAAATACCAATAAAATATGGTTTTTAGGTAGAATCTGGGGACAAATTATGATTGAGGGTCCTCAAAATGTTTCGTTTATGAAGGAATCTTTTGGTAATCATGGCAACAACAAAACCAGCTTTTCTGTTAAGGTGTCACCACCCTAAATCGGACCACTTCCGGGTTTACTGGCCAAATAGTCCCTTCTGAACTTAGTTATTTTGAGGAATTTGGCCCCAAGGGAAGGGAAAGAGGGGCCAAACCCATTGTTATTTGGTATAAGAATGATGAGGAGGAGTGTTTCAATAGGCCCAGAATATTTTTTGTTCAAAACATAAATTCAGTGGAAGTTTATGGGGTGAAGGGGTCCTGATGTGTATTCATGCGCTAATCAGGCCTCACCATGCAAAAATCACTGCCTGGTTACCATGGCAATTTGCGCAAAATTTAGCCTGACTTTGTTTATGTGGACCTATCTTATTTTTTTCTCCATTTCATAAGCTAAAATATGGTGTAGGTTGCTAAGCACTGTGAGAATTTTAAGTATATTTAATATCAGGTCAAAGGTGGAAGACCTGTGATTTTTCGGATGGTCACAAGGCATTTTGGGTGGTGACACCTTAAAGGAAAAGCTGATTTTAATACATATCCCACTCAGGGGGGCATTTTTGAGGCCTTTTCACACTTTTTTAACAATAAGTGTTGGTTTTTTGTGCTGGACACCTCTTGTATATGGGATTTGTGTCGAAAAATGATAGAATTTCAAGGAGTTTTGGCTTAAAAATGTCTAATTTTCACAAAAATTAGACCTTGAAACTAACTCCCTTTTTTCTAGTCCTTACAGGCATTTTATAGGAAAATTTCACTTCCTAACTAAATCTGATGAAATGGGTAATTCTTTTTAACTTACCTATCATTTAAAGGAGCGAATATCATGACACTATATAATGGAACATTCCAGGGGTGAAATATCCCAGAATTCCATTGATTGTTATGGTTACCATGGCAACATAACAACATGTTTCCTCTCTAAGGGGCCTATTTTGGGTCAAATTTGGCTATTTTGGCCCCAAAAATGCCTGTTTTAGGGCCTTTTCACCAATTCTACTGACTTACCTAATTCTCACAGTGCTTAGTGGCATATTACTGGAGAAAATGGATGTTCTGGGCTGTCTTCTAATGCATATTTGCCATAACAAAGTCAGGCTAGATTTTTCTCTATGTCAGATTAAAAACTTGTAGCTAGAAAAACAACCTTTTTAGGGCAGTTTTGGTCTACGCACATCCCACCACTGTCCCAAATGGCCCAAAATACCAATAAAATATGGTTTTTAGGTAGAATCTGGGGACAAATTATGATTGAGGGTCCTCAAAATGTTTCGTTTATGAAGGAATCTTTTGGTAATCATGGCAACAACAAAACCAGGGAGAGGAGAGTTTGCTCTCAAATTATCGGGCACAGTGTCATTTATAACCCTAATGAAGGTTGTGTGTGGCAGTAATGTCCGGCACTTTCAATTCATGAATAAGCTATGCCATCGACTTACTGTTTTTAAAGTATATCTATTGTTGATATCTTCAAAATCACAGGTTTATTTACTTGGTTTAAGGTTTGCTTTAAACGGTACTGTACTATTGCATATGGCAAAACTGTCAGCACTATGCTATATAGTAATGCTACAGGCAATGATTGATAATACCTATGGTGGTTGGTGACTTGTAACCTACTGCCACAGGATATGGCTAGGTCCTGCTATTAATCATAATTTCTTTCTACTTTGACCCCCCAGGACCCAAAATACATTGTTTCAGTATGATTTAACATGTGTGAATAAGCAATGGACTGTTGCAGTGTTTTAATGCAGTGTGTTATACTGTGAGGGAGATGTGTCATGTTATTGGTTGTTTGCAGTTATTTGTTATAGAGATGGCCAAGATTTGTTGGTTAACTTCAAATGTACCAAAAGGCAATGCTCTAAAATACTTTAGATTGTGATTGTTTTATAACGTTACATAATCATTCTGAAAACAGTTTCTATTACCCCTGATTCTAACTTAATTCATCATTGGACCTTTGATATAATCTCCAGTATTCCTAGACCTAGTCTTAATCTTCTACCCCCTTAGTCTTCAACTCAGATTTTTGTTTTAATCACAAAAATAAGAAACAAGACAGTTGGCAAATATGAGCCATTGCTGACCTTTGTTGAACGATTTCTTGGCAATTACAGTCATCCACCAATCCCACGCAACTATGTGATCTTCTCTGATGTGGGTAAAAAGAACTGTTTATTTTGGACATCAGAGGTTTCAGTTACATCACTGGCATCAGCCAAAGGCTTAGTTATTGGACAACTGCTAATTTATTTTAATCTTTTCAAACTATAGGATTCAGAATTCCTTGTAATGTGTTTCTTAAAATGAAGTTTGAAAAGTACTAAAAAAAGAACAAGTCTCATTAATTTTTGGTCACAATGTTCTTTTTAGCTGCGACTGTGAGAAATCCGATGTAATTATCACTTTCCTATTTCAAGGCAGTGGAAGACATTGCTCACAGATTTGATAACCTTAACCACCCTGAAATAGACCTCAGCTGTTATCTAGTGTGTAAAATAACCTTGACAAACAGCCAACCGACCATAGATTGAGATATCTAATATAGAAACCATATAAGCACTGTCCAGATAGCAAATACATGAAAGCACTATGCAGCTCTCTAGGTCTATCACATTGTGCTGGCTTCTTGCTGCCTGTAGACTCTCCCCCTGTGACATAGACCAGCCCACTACAAAGAATTTACCTTGCTCTTAGCAGTTCCTATTTGTACCCCGGCGAGGCCGTGTCTGCTGCCCTAAATGAGAGAAGGGCCAGATTTTTGTGCCGTCTCTCATTGTGGTTACAGCTTTAAGAGTCGCACTGCACTCTGGACAGGACACTGTTGGTATGGATGGTAGGCGAGGATATTATACTATAGAATTAAACTAAACTGTTTAAAACCTATCCCAAGTTGTACCCTCTAGCATGTTCTTCAACTCAGGATGTGCCTTATATGCAGGGAGTCTTTTGTCAGGTATTATGACTCAATACCCTTTTTCTAAGTCATAGCTTAAAGTAACAGTAGTAGTAATCACCGGTTAATCTATTACAAACATGAGGCTAGACTGCTCATGTTATGTCTTTTCAAATGTATAACAGGATACCTATTGATACCTTGAGTGTGCCCCTCAACTTTACACATTGGGGTAAAATCACCAGTTTCTCAGTATTAGATATCTTGGCCTAATAATATCTTGAATGAGTTAGAAACAGGCCAATGCAACTGTCAGAGTAATTTCACAATATCTATGATTTCAGATTTAACTTAGTGATTCCTCAGATGCACTAGTGTCAAATTACCGCTGCATTCATTTAAGGATATCTTTATGCAGTCTTGGTGATTGATTGTGCAAAGTATTGCATCACTAAGCTCTGACTGGCTGAAGTATTACCAGTTCCCAACAAACACTACCATGATCCTCCCATACATACCAATTATACTGAAATCCCTCTCCACCTGGAGTGGGCTCTCCAACACTGTACTAATATAGACACCAGTATCCATGGCTGTCCTGGATTAGGCACTATAGGGTCAGAAACAGAATGGTGAAATAAAAACGGGACAGGCTTGTTTTCCAATCATAGTTTTTATTCTGGTCTGGGTGTGCCCGGTTATCATTGTTTCAGCGATAGTCATTGAGGAATGATTTTTAAAGACAAACGCTACCCGGTACACTGAAGCCACCTGGTGGCAGAAATTGGAACCCATTAGTTGTTCTATTTTCATCATAATTCTCACCCTAAATGGACCACTTTGCCTCTACATATTTTTTCTCAGTTCATTTCTGATGACTATAGATGCACGATAGATGCTTATATGTCATTTGGATCCCCATAGGGCCTCAAAGTTAAGGGCCAATTAATGTTTTTGAAAAATTCATAACTTTTTTATTTCAGCCATGACCCCCCATTTTTCTTTTTTCAAAATGTTTGTATAGATTTCCTCTTCCTGTGAGTCCTGTGGAAAAATCAGCAGTGGGTCAGTAGATATGGGACACTACATGAAAAAATAGTTTTTTACCGTTCATTTCTATAATTAAGGCATTTAACTTAAATTGTTATATTGGAAAAGTAAGCACCATGACATAGGGATTATTTTTGCATTTTCTGAGTTATTTAAAATTGTCAGGAGCAGAACCAAATCCTGGCATGTGGCCACATGTGACAAATGTATTTGTCTTTAAGGGGATTCACCTCTCTACACGACATAGATATATAGGAACTGGCGTTGACCACAAATAAACGATGTATTTGTTCATGTCAATGTGCCCAAGATACCAATAACCCATAGCACTAACACTGTAGCTCTGTATCTCCCCTCCCCGAGATAGCCCGCACAAATATCTGACGCCCTGGTCACATGCGATCTTTTGATGACATCATAGATTCAAGATGGCGATGTAAACTGTGTGCACAGCGGTAAAGGAAGTTGGATTTAAATAAGATAGCATTGTATTTCCTTCAAAAATCATAAAATAAATGCAATGATAGATGCGGGAAGGCAATACATCATGTAAGAATTCATGCAGTATCTATAATATGTTTGTGTGGGCAGGTTATTTCCTGTTATTGAATGTAGAGATGTAATATCTGCAGGAAAGCTGACTCTTCCTCTCATCAGGATTTTTCAAAATTTTCTTCGAGAAGCTTACAAGCCCTTCAAGACTTTTACCTGTGCTCTGCTTTCTTGTAACATGACACAGTTCTCTGAAAATACCTGTATCACTTCATACTCATGCCATGATGCTTACCTTAAGGGCTTCATTAATTGTCCAGTGGCGGATTTAGAGGGGGGCACGGGGGCGTGCGCATCCCAATTTTTCGCAGTACTTAAGAGTTTAATTTTGGACCCCAAAATTTGCTCAAAAATAGGGGCTGTGCCCCCTCCTTTTGGACGGCGCCCCTTCATTTTCCAGATCCTGGATCTGCCACTGTTATCATTGTCATTTCAACAAATGCATAGCACCCTGGGGCCTATAAATGGATAGCCCAGATTATGATACAACCCCAGCATTAAGGCGTAACCCAAGGTTGCTCAGAAGGAGGCCCATGTAGCGTGATATCCGCTTCCAATTAATTACATTACATAACAAGTGACATCAAGGCCTGAGGCAGCAATTAGTAACTAGACACCTATCTCTATGTATGCTCTATAGAAGTAGCAGCAATTTATGGCTGGTAGAGATGCACAATGCTACACTTAAAACCAGTCACACCAACAGGACAGAAAGGTTATCATTATCTTTGATTAACAATTGCTGGACTTTGTCTGATTGCATAGGTTAAGTCAAGTGCAACTCAATATCTATACTTTTTGCAACAAAGTGGGTTCAACCCCATTGCTGCATCAAGAATAAATGATGAAGCCAAAAAATACAACTGTTATACATGTGGCATAAATATTACCAGTGATCAGTATCTACCTAACATGATATCATCGAATTCAGCTTGGCATGAGAAACAGCTAATTTTATGCCCCCCCCCCTCATAGACGCCTTATAAGTCCTAAAGTCTCTCTAAGGTATATATTACATAGTACTCCTACTACCCTTCCCATTTGTTACATTTTGTAAGCACCTAAGGCTTACCATTCAATAGGCATCAGTACAGAATGGTAAATAAGACTCGGTAAAATTGCCTCCTACAGCAAAAAGTTTAACTGAATCAGTCAAAAGCCCTTTCAGACTAAATGGGTGTCCTGACATTCTAGTATCAACATTTAGCCATAAAAATCTCACATCATGTCTTAGAGTGCAAATGAGTCTAAGCGATAAGAAAAACGATAGTACAGCGGCTATAGAACTGCTGCTCTCTCATATTGAACATGCCAAGCTTCTGTTACAGGACACCTTGAGATGACAGAGCCAGATTTAGTTCTAGGCCTAGCTGTCTTTTGACTATACCTACTGAGATCCTATAAGCTTCACATAGGATATATTTGAGCATCATTTATCACAAATAGGGCATTCATACCCCAATAATATCAGCCCTACTTATTCCAATGGTTCCAATGAGAGATCGAGGTGTAGATGGATAGAGACAGAAACTATAGCGGCAAACCTGAAAACAAAGTAGAGTGGGAGGTAGGTATTGATGAAGTAATTAGGGATGGATGTCTCACAGTCATTCAGACCACATTCAATACAACTGTATGTACACAATTACAAAATCAATTGGGCCTTTGTAAGGATGCGGGATACTTTCTTTAAAACTTTCTCTCTCAGACATTTGCCTTAGAATGAGGTGCTAACTATGGAAGTAAACAAGCCTACAACCAGCAGCAGAGAGCACAAGACATTCAGCTTCCATCATTGATAGACCTACCAGGCCATTAATTAGACTAGACCTTTAAGGACATAATCATTTTGATGGGTCATGAATGCATACTACATTTGTGCACCAAGCCTACCCTGCAGGACAGTATTAACACCATAGACTTAGCCTGATGCATGCATGCTACACTGAGTTAGCTCCTCATGCTGCATGATGAAAAACAAGGGTTAGTAATGTGAGTAAGATGCAGCCCTAGTGGTGCTACAGACTGCCATTGTGGCCAACTG
Source organism: Acholoe squamosa (assembly GCA_949317995.1). Taxonomy (NCBI): domain Eukaryota; kingdom Metazoa; phylum Annelida; class Polychaeta; order Phyllodocida; family Polynoidae; genus Acholoe; species Acholoe squamosa. The sequence continues at coordinate 4,614,851 of OX439040.1, forward strand.
TGAGGCACCTTAGGGCAGAAGTAGCGATGGTCATGGGTGTGAAAGAAGGAGGGACGTGAGGCGGGGTATACAATGAGAACGGGTCTATAAAAGTGTTATTACGGAGGTAGCGAGATATTGAAGGAGGAGGAGGTTAACAAAAGAGATGATTAGAGAGGTGGATGGCCAGCACTACCCATGTAGGTAACACAGATGGTATATTGATAGATAGAAGGGAGAGCCATAGGGAGGGTTTTCAAGGAGGAAGGAGTGAGGTCACAGAATGAAAACTAATTTGGCATCATTGTTGTCATTGGATAACAATCTAACCTTAGTTCTCTCTCTCAATGCAAGGACAGAAAACAAAAACGCATGACAATCTGTGAAAAGTGAAATTATTGGAGAGGACATAGAATTCCCTTTTACCAGTAAAGGTCACATATTGTGTCATTGAGCATTGCTATGACCTACAGGGTATCTTATTGCTACCAAGGTTACCTTGCTTTATTAGCCTTGTCTGTGACCTTGTCGTGATCTTGTCATTCTGTGTGCTAAGGTTACAAACCATCCCCTCTGAGGGCCTCTGGCACTGGGTGAAGAAAAGTAGACCCTATATGTTCTACATGTACTTGAGACAGAAAAATGCATCCAGAGTGGCATCATATAAAGACTGTATTTTAGTAAAGATCTTGTAAAAGGTTTTAATTCTCATTAGAGGTTATAGTTCCCAATAGTTAAGGTGTGGATTATGGGGGTGTCGCTTACCCTGTCTTTGAGTTTTGAGATTTGTCTGGGTGAATTTTATTAGTGAGGTTTTCTCATACTTAGTGTCATGGTGGTACCTAAGTTGCTGTAATGAACTACTAACTTCAGTCTTGCATATACACTTACATTCAACCTCATCAGTAAGAATTGTACAATAAAACACTTCACAAATTATAGTATGCTGTGTAGGTGACTTGTCTGTTGAATTAAACATCATGTTCCTTAAAGAACTAGAAGCCTTACCTATAAGACTCCATAACTCAGACTGTAACTTGTTTACCAAGAAGGCACATATGCCAGAACTACAAAAACTGATAAGTAAATTCATCAATGACTCTGTAGCAGCTGAAAAGCATTACACCACAGTGACAAGCAATCTGTCCCCTTTCACAGGACACATTCCCTTTCTAGACCTCCATGGTTTTTGCCATTCATTCCTACAGTTCGAATTTTCTATTGACTATAGCTGCAGTCCTCCTTCACATCCAAGAATAGTTAGTGTTGTGGACAAAAGTATGTCATCTATGAAATTGCGAAAAAAATCAGTAAATATTCCTTCATGAGGACATCCTCATTGTAAGATTTTACTTTGCTCACCAACACGCTCATATTTACTACCCCCTCAACCTTTCTAATGATCCATCCATAATGTTCCCCCTAATCCCACCCTTTACTTCAGTACCACCATCACCCCTTCCACCACCAAAGGCTCCCATAGGCGCCTCACTGTGGGTGAGGCTGGCTGTCTATATAACCTTTTTAGGGTTAAACACTACTTTGATAAGCTATTCAGTCTTGTCACCAAGATCCATAAATCATGCCACCTTCCTAATGATCCATCCATTACTTGCCCTGTAATTCCAGTACTTCAGCACCACCATCACCACTACTACCACCAGAGGCATCCCTAGGCACCTCACTGTGGGTGAGAATGACTGTCTCTAACATATTGAGGGTTGAATACTAAAGTCTTTCTTACTTTTCACCTTTGTCACCATGATGCAGAGATGTGAGTTTCTCACCTTTGCTGCATTCATGCATCATGCCAAACCTTACACATGCACATTAGCCTGGTGAAGGTTCATAACGGGTGCTGCTTTAGTGCATCAGGAAACAGGATCTTTAAGGCATCATGTTACCCTCTAAGGTCTGCTACCTTATTGATGACCTCCTTGGTCTGTCAATGATCGCGGCCTAATGTCTGGTGCTCTCTACTGCCAGCAGGGTGTTCTACTTCCACAGTAAGCACCTTGCTGTAAGGTTAATATTAGAGGAGGAAGGTTTTATAGAAAGTATTGTACATCATGGGGAAGATGACTAGAGAGTCATTGATTGTGTAATTGTAGACATAAGCAAATGTCAATGACCATGGAATATTTTTGCATCGTATTCCCCGAGTTGAATGCGGGCAGACTCACTGAGGGGAATATGATACAAAAAATTCCATGGGAGTTGGCATTTGCATTTATGTCATGGCCCTATGGGGTGAATTTGCTTTAAAATAGAGAAGCACAGCTCAGATGTGTTCATAATCCAAGATGGCGGACACCCATTGAATACGACCACATTGTATTCTATCCCCCCATTGAATACACCATGTCCAGTACAGTTCTATAGTGACGGTCGTATCTGCCATGACATAAAGAGTAGTGCCTCATGCAGTTAGAATCTTTCTCTGGCTTTATTGCTGCTTATAATACTTCATCAATACTTTATGTCATGTCTGATACAAACGTCACTATAGATTAGTACTAGAATCTCCATATTCAATGGGGGCATGGAATACAATGTGCTCATATTCAATGTGGTCCACCATCTTGGATTTTGAATGGAGCTGAGCTGTTTTTCTTTATCTAAAAGCAAGTTAACCCCATAGGCCATGACATAAATGCAAATGTCCACTCCCATGGATCATTTTTGCATTGCATTCACCTCGGTGAGGCCTGTCTGCATTCAACTCTGCCTATTAGGCATCATTGAACATGGACAGCCTCACAGTGAATACGAAAATATTCCATGATCATGGACATTTGCTTATATATCACACACTCTGTCACACACTATGTCTGTATTTCTCGCTGTGCTATTAGCCTATCTCACCATCTAATATATGGGTCTCACTACATCATTCTATGAGTTTGTCTCTCAATCACATGTAATTGTCTCTCTCTCACTTTCTCCCTCCCACTATCCCTTTCTCTCTATGGATCTCCCTCTTCTACATCCCATGCACTGTCTCTGCCTCTCCCTCTGTACCTAGGGAATCACAAGGCATTATTCCCCTCTCCTCTGTAACACCTTGTCATCCACATCACCAACTCCTACTCTACTGGGTGTCCACCTCACTTTAGCTGCTGCTGGTTGCCTCATAAAAGGTTAACTGGCACTAGCAGCAGGTACTTAACAGGAAGGGGACCAGCAAAGGACGGCTTCCTTCCCCATCTCATCTTCTCCCTACCTCCATCCGCTCCCTCCCCTGCCCCTTCCACCAACACTCAATCTGTCAAGGTCCCCTTAGTGCTAAATGCCTAATGTCCCTCTCCTAGAGTCCACTCGGTTGATTAACAGGGAGAATGTGGGAACAGTTCCCTCCATCAGGTTGGGAATCTTCCTTTATTTTATGAATCTTTGACCATAGTTTTCCAAATATTGCTCTCCCAATTTAGACAATTCCTATATCTGCCAAAGCCTCTTTCTTCATAATGCATTGAGACAGCCCTGTCGATAAATGATTGAGGCAACCTGCATCAAAAGGAAGGCATCATGTCACCCATATTTGGTTACGTGTGAAGTTGTTAGACACATTTCCAAGAATTACGTACAGGTGGTACCCAGTCACTAAACCACTCAGAGACTAACGCCCGGCACAAAGTGCAGAGGTCTTTAACCCACTAAGAACAGCATAGACTGCAGTATGTCCTTTTGCTGTTATGATGCACAAAGGGGTCACGATGCTGCATCACGCCAATTCATTCAAGGTTGATGCATGCCTAAACGGTTACCATGATGCACTGATGAAATGCTGTCGATTATATATACTTACCAGTGCTCCAGCGGTATATGATACTAAGCAATGAGCATTAGGCATTTATCCATCATTACTCTTTTAAGGTGTGATTGCTTTTAAAGGTTTTTTGTTTTCATTAGACCTACATAAAACAAAGGCAAACATGTTCAGACAACAAGGTACTACATAATTAATATTACGGTCATCTGAAGGGCACATGGAAAACCTCATCTTCACACATCTTATATTCTACTGTTTAGCTTCAGCCCACTCTGCTAAAGTTTGTAGTTCCATAAATAGTGTGAAAATAACCAAGATCCTTTAGGGGGAAACAATGATCTCATAAATAATTATCTATCACTGTTAGACTCATGCCTTGTTCTCTCCTGCTGTGATTATTGAAAAATACCCTTATAGTCTCTAATTACGACAAGAGATAACAGATCTGTTTTTGCCATTCACTGGTTGTGTTTCCTTGTGGCTTCTCGACACTGTACCCACTAAATGACATTTAGAGATGAATGATTTTGCTTCTCTGGTATCAAACAATGTAATTAATTTGTATTTAGGTGACTCAGGTTTCCCACTCTACTATAATCCATTACTAGGATGAGAGTATCGTATGAGGACTTAACTAACTAGTGGTATTTTCATTGAATCATTAAATGGCATAAAGGAATTTATTGACTGTACCATCAAACTTATTGAAGTGTACACAAACAAAAATGGAGACACGGGGGCCTTCTAACTGAACAGCATAAAATGATTCAAACCCTGTCAAATTTTCTCAGCCCTGCCACAGACTCTTCATCTCACATGGCCCAACCTAATGACCCTAGAGTGACAGACCTTTCTGTTGGCAACCTAGGCACAAAGGATGTCAACCTGAAGAGTCTGTGCCAGGTCTGACATGTTAAATCTGATAGTTTTTAGATTTATTTCATGCTGGTCACTTTGACGACCTCACACTTTCAGTGATATTGTAAAGTTAAGAATGCTGTTTGTTCTTGTTTTCTTTATTCCTGACTACAGAATGGCAATTTGACCCAGGCTTTAGGCCCAAAAAGAGACAATTAGTCCTCTTAAATGTCTCAGCCATAAGCCTATAGTCATGTTCTACAATCAGGTCTGAGATGAGGCTGAGAAGAAGACCCAGACTTGGAGCATAGCCTGTACTCAAGAGTATCAACATGGATATATCTGTAGACAGGACTAGGAGTATACCCAGGGCCCTTTCTGACCCTGCTTTGCTGTGATCAGTGGACCATGACCATCCTTTACTGGTGTGCATCCAAGCAGAACATGAGTTGACATGACTGTGTGTATGTGCTACTGAGGTGTGAGTTTAACCCCCCTCTACCTATCCTCACCTACTCTACCCTTAGGGAAGCCACATTTAAACATAGTTACATGTTGTTCTACAATGTGGCAGTTTGACTCAGAGGATGGTCTAGGTAAAGTGCGAGTTGTATTATGCGAGTGTGAGTAGTGTTACAAAATGTTGATTTCATGCGGGCAGGAGGCTAGGTAGAGTGTGAGTAGTGCTACAAAATGGTCATTTGGCTCAGGCAAGAGGTGAGGTACAGTGTGAGTAGTACTACAAAATGGTGATTTGAATCAGGCAGGAGGCTAGGTACTGAGTGAGTAGTACTACAAAATGGTGATTTGACTCAGGCAGGAGGCTAGGTACAGTGTGAGTACTTCTACAAAATGGTGATTTGACTCAGGCAGGAGGCTAGGTACAGTGTGAGAAGTGCTACAAAATGGTGATTTGATGCAGGCAAGAGGCTAGGTACATTGTGAGTAGTACTACAAAATGGTGATTTGATGCAGGCAGGAGGCTAGGTACAGTGTGAGAAGTGCTACAAAATGGTGATTTGATGTAGGCAGAAGGCTAGGTACAGTGTGAGTAGTACTACAAAATGGTGATTTGATGCAGGCAGGAGGCTACGTACAGTGTGAGAAGTGCTACAAAATGGTGATTTGATGCAGGCAAGAGGCTAGGTACATTGTGAGTAGTACTACAAAATGGTGATTTGATGCAGGCAGGAGGCTAGGTACAGTGTGAGAAGTGCTACAAAATGGTGATTTGATGCAGGCAGGAGGCTAGGTACTGTGCAAGTATTACTACAAAATGGTGATTTGGCTCAGGCAGGAGGCTAGGTACTGTGTGAGTAGTACTACAAAATGGTGATTTGGCTCAGGTAGGGGGCTAAATACTGTGTGTAGAAAGTATCTCCTATCCTGAGGAGGACGAAGAGAGAGTCATTGATTATGTGATTGTTAACATAGTAGTTAGAATCAATGAGTGTGTGCTGAAACTCTTGTGGCATACAAACAGTACTTGACCGGGACCCTGTCCTGTCTACAGGAACATCGCATTTAGGTGCCTCTGCACTTTATCATGACCTAGTAGTATAGAGGTGACTTGGACGTCTGTCGACTTATGTTTTTGAAGGACATCATTGTGACCTTTATCTTCTCTGACTACTGAGGAAACAATAATAACGGGATCCACTGAACCATGTCACCTTTTTTTTGTCTTTATGGATGCAGGGGGCTGTAGAATAAAAAGTAAATAACCATTCTTCCTCTTTTGGGTCTCATTTGAAAGAAAACATGTAGGACGTCAAAAGAAAGGCATATTTGTGCATGCTGAATTTGATTTGATGACTCCTTGACCATGGTTACTGACATATCTCAGCGGATCCAGTCTAATTGATAATAACAAGAGAAACAAAGAGCAAATTCAATAGATGGTGCTCTACATCCTTACCATAAGCTATCTGATCTGGGTGCCTGGCCAGTAGTAATGGAGGTCTACTGTGACTTGCTGAGTTACAATGGGCCGATTAATTTATTGTGTTAATTAGGAGAGTCTCATGGCAAATTACCAGGCACTCACTCATCAGCACTTTCAATATCTTAATTAAAGATTGAAAAGTATATTTATTGCTGATATCTTTGGAATCACAGACATATTTCCCTTGTTTAGATTTCTTGTTCCACCATAGTCACAAGCATTAAGTAAAGGTAATGGTGATCCTCAGTGCACAAAGTGCCTCACCAATATAGACAAACACACACTGCCCAGACAGAATACCAGGAATATCCGCAGTGTCCGCCAAAATCTAATTAATTTGAAACCAGATAAAGCCACTCCCGAGAAAGCTTTCCGAAAGGAATGAGATGACCTGATGCACCATTTAACCCTTCAAGTGCTGCTTGACGCCTGCTGTATCATGGCGCATTGCTGTCATGATGCCCGGATGTAGTCCTGTTAAATCTCGCATGGTCGGCATTCATCCAGCATGGTGATCGAAGTGCATAATGCCTTAAAGCCTGTTTGGACTTCAGAGGGTTAAGAGACAGCTTCATTGAAACCTGTTAGGTGAGGCCCATCCTTGTATGAGTTCCTCTAGCTCGATCACCAGCACTGAGCCTTGATAAGTTTTTGCTTCGACACCTTCAACAAAGGGTAAGTGGCTAAAAGCTATGTCTAGGTTAGTACCTAGCTCCTAAAAACCTTCTCTATAGATAGGAAATGTTTAGCCCATGAATGGCAGGTCCTCATAGTACTGTACACTGTAAAAACAGTGTTTAGGGATTGAACACCAGTGTTTAAGACTTAAACACTTGTTTAAACACTTATTTGTCCCACTTTTCTAAATGCTTCTTTAGTGCTAAACGCGTTCAATTTTAAACACGTTTAACTATAAAGTGTTTAACCAAGTGTTTAAATTCTAAACACTTAAACACTTCAGTGTTTAGATGGTTAATTACAAGTGTGCAAAACCTAAACACCTAAACACTACAAGTGTTTAGGTGTTTAAATGCGGGTGTTGAGATAAATTTTGGTGTGTATCTTTAAACACCTTTTTGCAGTGTATCCTCTAAGTTAATGTGTCATGCCCCAGAGTTGTCAAAATGTATGTATGTAACTCCCAGACCAGCATTAATACATCCTACTTAATCTTTGCTGTCAATACAGACCTGGAGGGTCAGTAGGTTATCTTTGCTGTCAATACAGACCTGGAGGGTCAGTAGGTTATCCCAGTGAAGAATGCTGGGGATTTTCACACTTTGAATGAATAGTAGTTATATGTGAGTGACCTCCCTGGGCTTTGTATCATATCCAGACCTGGTTCTAGCCAACCACCTCTCGTCAGTCCCTGTGGCGCAATGCATAGGGAGTTGGATTTGGGATGTGAGACTGCAGGTTCGACCCCCTACCCTGGCAATGAAAAATATTGTAGGTTTTAACGTATAACATATGACATGTAAGGACATGTAAGGCATGCAGGTTATCCATGGATAACCACATGGCGTGCAGGTTATCCATGGATAACCGCATGCCTTGCAAAAGTGATGTTACAGCCTTCAGGGTGTGCAATATCGACAGGTATGTGCATGGGAATATCCAGGAAAAGCACTGAGAATCCCAGAAATCGTGGAATAAGCATCAGTACAGAATGGTAAATAAGACTTAGTAAAGTTTCCTCCTACAGCAAAGAGTTTAACTGATTCAGTCAAAGGCCCTTTCAGACTAAATGGGTGTCCTGACATTCTAGTATCAACATTTAGCCATACACATCTCATGTCATGTCTAAGAGTGCAAATGAGTCTAAGCAATAAAAGATAGCACAGCGGCTATAGAACTGCTGCTCTCTAATATTGAACATGCCAAGCTTCTGTTACAGGACACCTTGAGATGACAGAGCCAGATTTAGTTCTAGGCCTAGCTGTCTTTTGACTATACCTACTGAGACCCAATAAGCTTCACATAGGGTACATTTGAGCATCATTTATCACAAATAGGGCATTCATACCCCAATAATATCAGCCCTAGTTATTCCAATGGTTCCAATGAGAGATCGAGGTGTAGATGGATAGAGACAGAAACTAAAGCAGCAAACCTGAAAACAAAGTAGAGTGGGAGGTAGGTATTGATGGAGTAATTAGGGATGGATGTCTCACCATCATTCAGACTACATCAAATACAACTGTATGTACACAATTACAAAATCAATTGAGCCTTTGTAAGGATGCAGGATACTTTCTTTAAATCCTTCTCTCTCAGACATTTGCCTTAGAATGAGGTGCTAACTGTGGAACTAAACAAGCCTACAACCAGCAGCAGAGAGCACAAGACATTCAGCTTCCATCATTGAAAGACCTACCAGGCCATTAATTAGACTAGACCTTTAAGGACCGAAACATTTTGATGGGTCATGAACGCATACTGCATTTGTGCACCAAGCCTACCCTGCAGGACAGAATTAACACCCTAGACTTAGCCTGATGCATGCATGCTACACTGAGTTAACTCCTCAGGCAGCATGATGAAAAACAAGGGTTAGTAATGTGAGTCAGATGCAGCCCCATTGGTGCTAGATACTGCCATTGTGGCCAACTGTGAGGCACCTTAGGGCAGAAGTAGCGATGGTCGTGGGTGTGAAAGTAGGAGGGAGGTGAGGCGGGGTATACAATGAGAACGGGTCTATAGAAGTGTTATTACGGAGGTAATGAGATATTGAAGGAGGAGGAGGTTAACAAAAGAGATGATTAGAGAGGTGGATGGCCAGCACTACCCATGTAGGTAACACAGATGGTATATTGATAGATAGAAGAGAGAGCCATAGGGAGGGTTTTCAAGGAGGAAGGAGTGAGGTCACAAAATGAAAACTAATTTTGTGTGGCATCTTTGTTGCCAATCTGTGAAAAGGGAAATTATTGCCGAGGACACAGACTTCCCTTTTACCAGTAAAGGTCACATATTGTGTCATTTAGCATTGCTATGACCCACAGGGTATCTTATTGCTACCAAGGTCACCTTGCTTTATTAGCCTTGTCTGTGACCTTGTCATGACCTTGTCATTCTGTGTGCTAAGGTTACATACCATCCCCTCTGAGGGCCTCAGGCACTGGATGAAAAAAAGTAGACCCTATATGTTCTACATGTACTAGAGACAGGAAAATGCTTCCAGATTGGCATCATATAAAGACTGTATTTTAGTAAAGATCTTGTAAAAGGTTTTAATTCTCAAAAGTGGTAATAGTACCCAACATACAGGGTGTGGAATATGGGGGTGTCGCTTCCCCTCTCTGTGAGTTTTGATATTTCTCTGGGTGCATTTTATTCGTGAGATTTTCTCATATTAAATGAGTCATAATGAGACCTAAGCTGCTGTAATGAACTAGGAACCTCAGTCTTGCATATAAACTTACATTCAACCTCATCAGTAAGAATTGTACAATAAAACTCTTCACAAATTATGATATGCTGTGTAGGTGACTTGCCTGTTGAATTAAGCATCATATATTCATTAAAGAACTAGAAGCCCTACCTACAAGACTCCATAACTCAGCCTCCACCTTGTTTACCAAGAAGGTGCAGGCACCAGAACTACAAAAACTGCTAAGTAAATTCCTCAGCACAACTGTAGCAAGTGAAAGGCATTCTGCTACAGTGACAAATAACCCTCCCTTGAGTTAGATTCCCCTGCTGGAAACCCCTCAGCTTCAATTAGACATCTCTCTTTTCTTCTCACCAGTAGCGTAGCTACTGAGTACAGTGAAATCCCATAATCAGGTACATGAATATTGAAACAGCAAGGGTGTAAGTCACACATACCTGCAGTTCCCATTTCCTATTTCTGAGGACCTGGTTTACAGCCAAAAGGATATTTAGATATCAGTAGTGACCATGTTGTGGACAAATGTATGTCATCCACAAGAATTTTTTCTTTAGATTAACAGCATCATAACCACTTCTATGAGATGAGAAACGTTCATCAATGATATTGATAAATTCTTCTTGCTTTACGAGGACATCCCATCATATATTCCTTAAAGAACTAGAAGCCCTACGTAAAAGACTCCATAACTCAGCCTCCACCTTGTTTACCAAGAAGGCACATACGCCAGAACTACAAAAACTGATACGCAAATTCCTCAATGATGCTGTACCAGGTGAAAGGCATTACACCACAGTAACAAGCAATCTGTCAACATCCACATCACTCATTCCCTTTCTAGACCACCATGGTGTTTGCTATACATTACTACAGTTTTCTATTGACTATAGCTGCAGTCCTCCTTCAAATTACAAGAATAGTTAGTGTTGTGGACAAAGTATGTCATCTACAAAATTCCGAAAAAAAAATAGTAAACAATCTCTTTACCTACCACATAGTTCACTTTTTTTAAACTAGGAAAGTTATATTAATAAATTGTTCTTTCTTGGGGAACATTCCTTCATGGGGACATCCTCATGATAAGATTTTACTTGCTCACCAACACGCTCATCTTTACGACCCCCTCCACCGTCCTAATGATGCATCCATATTGTTCCCCCTAATCCCACCCTTTACTTCAGCACTACCATCACCACTACCACCACCCAAGGCTCCCATAGGCGCCTCACTGTGGGTGAGGCTGGCTGTCTATATAACCTTTTTAGGGTTGAACACTACTTTGATAAACTATTCAGTCTTTTCACCAAGATCCATAAATCATGCCACCTTCCTAATGATCCATCCATTACTTGCCCTGTAATTCCAGTACTTCAGCACCACCATCACCACCACTACCACCCGAGGCATCCCTAGGCACCTCACTGTGGGTGAGAATGACTGTCTCTAACCTATTGAGGGTTGAATACTTAAGTCTTCTTTACTTTTCACCTTTGTCACCATGATGCAGAGATGTGAGTTTCTCACCTTTGCTGCATCCATGCATCATGCCAAACCTTACACATGCACATTAGCCCGGTGAAGTATCATAACGGTTGCTACTTTAGTGCATCAGGATTTTTAAGGCATCATGTTACCCTCTAAGGTCTGCTACCTTATTGATGGCCTCCTTGGTCTGTCAACGATCGCGGCTTAATGTCTGGTGCTCTCTACTGCCAGCAGGGTGTTCTACTTCCAAAGTAAGCACCTTGCTGTAAGGTTAATATTGGAGGAGGAAGGTTTTATAGAAAGTATTGTACATCATGGGGAAGATGACTAGACAGTCATTGATTGTGTAATTGTAGACATAAGCAAATGTCAATGACCATGGAATATTTTTGCATCGTATTCCCCAAGTTGAATGCGGGCAGACTCACTGAGGGGAATTAACTCTGCCTATAAGGCATCATTGAATACAGACAGGCTTACCTCAATGAATATGATGCAAAAATATTCCATGGTCATGGACATTTGCTTATATATCACACACTATGTCTGTATTTCTCGCTGTGCTATTGGCCATCTAATATATGGGTCTCACTACATCATTGTCTCTGAGTTTGTCTCTCAATCACATGTAATACCTCTCTCTCTCACTTTCTCCCTCCCACTATCCCTATCTCTCTATGGATCTCCCTCTTCTCCATACCATGCACTGTCTCTGCCTCTCCCCCTGTACCTAGGGAATCACAAGGCATTAGTCGCACCTCCTCTGTAACACCTTGTCATCCACATCACCAACTCCTACTCTACTGCGTGTCAACCTCACTTTAGCTGCTGCTGGTTGCCTCATAAAAGGTTAACTGGCACTAGGAGCAGGAACTTAACAGGAAGGGGACCAGCAAAGGACGGCTTCCTTCCCCATCTCATCTTCTCCCTACCTCCATCCGCTCCCTCCCCTGCCCCTCCCACCAACACTCAATCTGTCAAGGTCCCCTTAGTGCTAAATGCCTAATGTCCCTCTCCTAGAGTCCAATCGGTTGATTAACAGGGAGATTGTGGGAACAGTCCCCTCCACCAGGTTGTGAATCTTCCTTTATTTTATGAAGTTTGGGCCATAGTTTTCCAAATATTGCTCTCCCAATTTAGACAATTCCTATATCTGCCAAAGCCTCTTTCTTCATAATGCATTGACACAGCCCTGTCGAATAATGATTGAGGCAACCTGCATCAAAAGGAAGGCATCATGTCACCCATATTTGGTTACGTGTGAAGTTGTTAGACATGTTTCCAAGAGTTACTTACAGGTGGTGCCCTGCCACTAAAGCACTCAGAGGCTAATGCCCGGCACAAAGTGCAGAGGTCTTTAACCCACTAAGAACAGCATAGACTGCAGTATGTCCTTTTGCTGTTATGATGCACAAAGGGGTCACGATGCTGTATCACGCCCATTCATTCAAGGTAGACAACAAGGTCCTACATAATTAATATTACGGTCATCTGAAGGGCACATGGAAAACCTCATCTTCACACATCTTATATTCTACTGTTTAGCTTCAGCCCACTCTGCTAAAGTTTGTAGTTCCATAAATAGTGTGAAAATAACCAAGATCCTTTAGGGGGAAACAATGATCTCATCAATAACTATCTAGCGCTGTTAGACTCAAGCCTTGTTCTCTCCTGCTGTGATTAATACTGCATATTGAAAAATACCCTTATAGTCTCTAATTACGACAAGAGATAACAGATCTGTTTTTACAATTCACTGGTTGTGTTTCGTTGTGGCTTTTTGACACTGTACCCACTAAATGACATTTAGAGATGAATGATTTGGCTTCTCTGGTATCAAACAATGTAATTAATTTGTATTTAGGTGACTCAGGTTTCCCACTCTACTATAATCCATTATTAGGATGAGAGTATCGTATGAGGACTTAATCAACTAGTGGTATTTTCATTGAATCCTTTAATGGCATAAAGGAACTTATTGACTGTACCATCAAACTTATTGAAGTGTACACAAACAAAAATGTAGAGACACAGGGGGCTTCTAACCTAAAACGATTCAAACCCTGTCAAATCTTTTTCAGCCCTGCCACAGACTCTTCATCTCACATGGCCCTACCTAATGACCCTAGAGTGACAGACCATTAAGGCACAAAGGATGTCAACCTGAAGAGTCTGTGCCAGGTTTGACAAGTTAAATCTGATAGCTTTTAGATTTATTTCATGCTGCTCACTTTGACGAACTCACACTTTCAGTGATATTGTAAGGTCAAGAACACTCTTTATTCCTGACTACAGAATGGCAATTTGACCCAGGCTTTAGGCCCAAAAAGAGACAAGTAGTGCTTTTAAATGCCTCAGCCATAAGCCTATAGACAGATAGGTACATGTTGTTCTACAAGCAGGTCTGAGATGAGGCTGAGAAGAAGACCCAGACTTAGAACAAGAGTATCAACATGGATATATCCGTAGACAGGACTAGGAGTATACCCAGGGCCATTTCTGACCCTGCTTTGCTGTGATCAGTGGACCATGACCATCCTTTACTGGTGTGCATCCAAGCAGAACATGAGTTCATATGACTGTGTGTGTGTGTGCTACTGAGGTGTGAGTTTAAGGCCCCTCTACCTATTGCTAATGAAATTGCTAATAGCTTTAATTGGAGGGTTGATATCTTAAACATTTTAGAATTTTCTGGTAGAAAAGACTTTGAACTTTTACATGGACTTAAGATTTTCTGTAGGAAATTTAGCACCAAAATCGGAAATATGTTTTAGTGTTGGCAACAGGTACACTTTATGGTCATTTGGACACAAAATCCATGATTTATTCTACACATCATTTTAATTTTCCATGCCGTGTCTGTTCCTGGGTAAATAAATGTTCCTTTTTTATGTATAGCTATCATCAAACCCATAGAAATAATTGAAAATGGTAAAAAGAATCACTATTCATGTCACTTTAAAATCATCATTGGCCCCATAACCATGCTGAATGCAGGGCTAGAAATGGACATGACTCGACATATAGGCCTGATACCATTATGAGTGCAGTCTCCAACCTAGCAATGTAGCAGTTTGACTCAGGGGATAGTCTAGGTACAGTGCGAGTTGTACTACAAAATGGTGATTTGACTCTGGCAGGAGGCTAGGAACTGTATTACTACAAAATGGTGATTTGGCTCAGGTAGGTGGCTAGGTACTGTGTGAGTATTACTACACAATGGTGATTTGACTCAGGCAGGAGTCTAGGTACTGTGTGAGTAGTGCTACAAAATGGTGATTTGACTCAGGCAAGAGGTTAGGTACAGTGTGAGTAGTACTACAAAATGGTGATTTGACTCAGGCAGGAGGCTAGGTACAGTGTGAGTAGTGCTACAAAATGGTGATTTGACTCAGCCAGGAGACTAGATACAGAGACGAAGAGAGAGACATTGATTATGTGATTGTTAACAGAGTAGTTAGAATCAATGAGTGTGTGCTGGAACGCTTGTGGCATACAAACAGTATTTGACCGGCACCCTGTCCTGACTACAGGAACATCGCATTTAGGTGCCTCTGCACTTTATCATGACCTAGTAGTATAGAGGTGACTTGGACGTCTGTCGACTTATATTTCTAAAGGACATCATTGTGACCTTTAGCTTCTCTGACTACTGAAGAAACAATAATAACGGGATCCACTGAACCATGTCACCTTTTTTTGTCTTTATGGATACAGGGGGCTGTAGAATAAAAAGTAAATAACCATTCTTCCTCTTTTGGGTCTCATTTGAAAGAAAACATGTAGGGCGTCAAAAGAAAGGCATATTTGTGCATGCTGAATTTGATTTGATGACTCCTTGACCATGGTAACTGACATATCTCAGTGGATCCAGTCTAATTGATAATAACAAGAGAAACAAAGAGCAAGTTCATTAGATGGTGCTCTACATCCCTACCATAAGCTATCTGACCTGGGTGCCTGGCCAGTAGTAATGGAGCTCTATTGTGACTTGCTGAGTTACAATGGGCCGATTAATTTATTGTGTTGATTAGGAGAGTCTCATGGCAAATTACCAGGCACTCACTCATCAGCACTTCCAATACTTAGGTTGTGCCACATACTTAGATATCTTAATTAAAGATTGAAAAGTTTATTTATTGTTGATATCTTTGGAATCACAGACATATTTCCCTTGTTTAGATTTCTTGTTCCTCTATAGTCACAAGCATTAGGTAAAGGTAATGGTAATCCTCAGTGCACAAAGTGCCTCACCAATATAGACAAACACACACTGCGCAGACAGAATACCAGGAATATCCGCAGTGTCCGCCAAAATCTGATTAATCTGAAACCAGATAAAGCCACTCCTGAGAAAACTTTCCGATAGGAATGAGATGACCTGATGTACCATTTAACCCTTCAAGTGCTGCTTGACGCCTGCTGTATCATGGCGCATTGCTGTCATGATGCCCGGATGTAGTCCTGTTAAATCTCGCATGGTTGGCATTCATCCAGCATGGTGATCGAAGTGCATAATGCCTTAAAGCCTGTTTGGACTTCAGAGGGTTAAGAGACAGCTTCATAGAAACCTGTTAGGTGAGGCCCATCCTTGTATGAGTTCCTCTAGCTCGATCACCAGCACTGAGCCTTAATAAGTTTTTGCTTCAACACCTTCAACAAAGGTTAAGTGGCTGAAAGCTATGTCTAGGTTAGTACCTAGCTCCTAAAAACCTTCTCTATAGATAGGAAATGTTTAGCCCATGAATGGCAGGTCCTCATAGTACTGTACACTGTAAAAACAGTGTTTAGGGATTGAACACCAGTGTTTAAGACTTAAACACTTGTTTAAACACTTATTTGTCCCACTTTTCTAAATGCTTCTTTAGTGCTAAACGCGTTCAATTTTAAACACGTTTAACTATAAAGTGTTTAACCAAGTGTTTAAATTCTAAACACTTAAACACTTCAGTGTTTAGATGGTTAAGTACAAGTGTGCAAAACCTAAACACCTAAACACTACAAGTGTTTAGGTGTTTAAATGCGGGTGTTGAGATAAATTTTGGTGTGTATCTTTAAACACCTTTTTTGCAGTGTATCCACTAAGTTAATGTGTCATGCCCCAGAGTTGTCAAAATGTATGTATACTCCCAGACCAGCATTAATACATCCTACTTAGTCTTTGCTGTCAATACAGACCTGGAGGGTCAGTAGGTTATCCCAGTGAAGTACCCATAAGCACACTTTCCATCACTTCATGTCAGTACTTTGTATCTCAAAGAAATATACTGCACTGATAAACTGTACCCAAGCTGGGTATTGCACTGGTTGGTCCGGTGTGCTATGTACAACAGATGCACCAATAAAGCGCTGCTCACCTGCACTTCAACGAAGCATCAGGCTGACCCTCCAGGAGTGTTTCGATCCCTTAGGGTTGGCGTGTTGGTTGAATATAGCCCTAGCAAATTACTCGCGGGGGCTTTATTCATGTATTATGAGGACTAACGGGCATGATGCATTAGTTTGTTAAGAATAACATCTGTAACTTACATTTTCAAATACTCAATAATACACACAACACAGAAAGCTAAAACCGTTCTACAAACGTCCTTTATTTGAGTAGTTCCAAACAAAACATACACATTATATTGCATACATTTATAGGGTGTTATATAATAATGTTGTTGGTGTTTTCACACAGGATGGCATTCATGGATCTTGCCTGCCCTTCTGGAGTGTATCGCCCCTTCAGATCGGCATGATGTGTATTAGTGGTTGGTTTTTAGTAACCTTCGTCACTTGCATTTTCAACTGAAATTCTCATGATACACACAACACAGAAAGCTAAAACCATTCTACAAATGTCCTTTATTTCATCAGTAAGTAACATTATATTACACCAGTACTTGATGGAAACATCATGCTGACCATCCCAGGGAGTTTCAGCGATGCATACATTTATGTGTAGATAGTAGATTTTATACAAGAGTAACATCAATATGTCAGGTGGAGGAATCTAGGAAGATAACTCTGGGTCCCCTGCACAAGACAGCATGTTGTATCAGGAAATGCCAAACCTTGTGTCTACTAAGGGCTGCATTAGAATTTAGTTCTATACGAGTCAAGCCTACTTGGTTCTAGAACCTGAAATCCACATGTGGGACAGCTACACCGAGGGGAATACGATGCAAAATTATTCACTGTGAGTTGACATTTGCATTTATGCCATGGCCTACAGGTTTAAATTGCTTTTAAATAAAGGATTTCAACAATATTTACTGGTTTTGAAGGCATAGATTCGTGTTGGTTTATTTTGATCTGCCATGACAGCTTGCTCGACGAAGTAGGTCACTAGATATGGAGCTAGCTGCTGGTGCCAAGCACTTTTAGTTTCGAATTTGGTATATGGTTATTAGAAGTATTGTACCAAAAATAAATGACTGAAATAGTCAAATAATATCATGTTATGAATAGTTTAATCTATATCTAAGAATAACTGCCATATTTGAAATAGAAAAATTAAAGTGCATAACATTTTAACCGAAACTAAAAGCATTTGGCACCAACGGCTAGCTCTGTATAAATATCAAAATGGCGCCGCTGAATATGCGAGGATCGTATTCCACCCCCCCATCGAATACGGCATATGTAGTATTATTCCACGCTTTCTGGGATTCTCCGTGCTTTTCCTGGATATTCCTATGCACATACAATATTGCACACTCTGAAGGCTGTAATATCAATTTTGCAAGGTGTGTGGTTATCCATGGATATCCTGCATGCCGTGCCATTATCCATGGATAACCTGCATGTCCCTACATGTCATATGTTACATGTTAAAACCCATGATTGTCTTGACCAGGGCAGGGCTCGAACCTGCAGTCTAAGATCCCTAGTCCAACTCCCTATGCAGTGCGCCACAGGGACTGGCGAGAAATGCTTGGTTAGAACTGCGTCTGGATATGATACAAAGCCCGGGGAGGCAACGACTGCTGGCTGACCGCTACTATAACTGCGGGACGCATTCAAACATAGCCAAGCCAAGACGGCTGCTGAAGGAGGAGACACGGTGGTCTAGTGGTTAGCGCATTGCACTCAGCCGGTCCGGGGACATCTTTTTTTTTTGTCGTGTGTGCTGTCGCTGTCCGCTGCCGGGCGACGAGGTGTATGTATCGATTGTACACAAACATAACCGCGAGACGCATTCAAAGCAAGCCAAGCCTAGCCGGGCACTGAGGTGTGTGTACCGATCATGTACAAACACTATTTTTTGCCATGTGCCGCTGCCATAACCGCGAGACGATTCAAACAAAGCCTAGCCGAGACGGGCTCTGTCGCTGTCCGCTGCAGGGCAACGAGGTGTGTGTTAGCAAAGGCTAATTACACTCGGGCTACGCCCTCATGTAATTATCCTTCACTAACACACACACGTCATGAATTATCCATTGATTACTTGTTCACTAATCTATAGTGTCATTAATATTAGCCATGGCATAAATTCTTCTCCTCCACCCTCTCCAACTCCTGTCATACATACCTCCCAAAAGATGCATTTATAAGGCAACTGATTGAGGGCTGACCTGTCAGTTTTGCATGCAGACATCAGGCTTGGTAAGTGGTCATCTGTTTTTGTTGTAGACCTCCCATGTAGTTGCTATGAACAGCAAACTATTACATTAAGAACACCTTACCCATCAAGGATTTTCAAGACAGATAACTACCAAGATGTATTGTGTCTAATTTCATCCTGTCATCTTATCAATTAGTAGAAAGGAATTATGTATTCAAACAGGCTAAATTCTAGTAAACAAACAAAATTTGGTTAGAATCCTCTGAAGGTAACAGGAGGTTGCATTTAGGAGCCTATGCAATTTAATGTGACCAAGCAGTAAAGAGATCACTTGGGTGTCTGTCCTTCAGCTGCTTTTTGAAGGACATCCTGGTGACCTTTAGCTTCTCTGGCTACTGACAAAATGAGAATAATAATGGGCGAAACAAAGAGCAAATTCTAGTGGTGTGGTCCACTGCTCCATCATCCCTACTATAAGCTATGTGAGCTGTGTGGGCGGCCTGCAGTAATGGAGGTCCACTGTGGTTGCTGAGTGACAATTGGACAACTATCTGTAATTAGGGAGAGGAGAGCTTGTTGTTAAACTACCAGGCACGAAAACACAGTTTATGCTACTTTGACCGAACTTTGATTTTCATTTTGGTGTCATGGAAGGGCAGAGAAATAAACTCTAACCTAAAATGAAAGTGACAATTTGTGTGACTGCTTGTATTGCTTATTTGTTTGACTTAACTCCCATCAGTTTCAGATTCAATTTTGTCTTTTATAGGATGCCAGTAGACAGAAATACACCCTGTACTTGTTAAAGCACCATTTAATGATAAGTGAGCTCCCAGCACACCTCCTCTTAATAAACCTGATTAACTATCCTAGACGCCTTATGATGTGGATTAGCAGAAATGACAATTTAGTTGATTACCTGATTAATAACAGGTGCAACTAATTAGAGATTGCAGTGTTGATTATTGGACTTTGTCTGATTGGAATAGTTAGGTCAAAAGAATCTATTTTTTTTACCTTTTGTCATTAGTGATTTCTTTAAAAACTTGAAAAGCCTGATATGTTATAACGTTGAAATATAAAACGATAAGAGATCTTGGTCAATGGAAATGTAAATCCTAGCTATAACCTGTTCCATCAAAATTACCTCACTAGCTCTGTTACTCAACTGCTCAAAGATCAAAACAGTTTTGTCATCTTTGAAGAATGTAAACTGAATGCAAGCTATGAGATATTATTGTGTGTATATCATTAAGGATAGGTGTCTAACTTGACATCATTTATTTCAATTTGGCATGAGAAATGGCTCATCATAAAGGCCCCCCTTATTCATTATAGAGGCCTAATGATAACTGACTTCTCTCTCAGGAGTCTATAACATAGTACTCTGCCTTTCAAGTCACCAGTATAGAATTATAAATATGACTTGGTAAAACTACCTCCTACAGCAGAGAGCTTAAGTGAATCAGTCGTCTGCCCTTTCAGCCTGACTGTGTGTCACGACAGTCTAGTGTTGACATTTAACCATACACACCTCACTCCATGTCCTAAAGTGCTAATAGGTCTTAGTGATAAAAAAAGAAAGCAGGACTGCTATTGAATTGCTGCTTTCTAATATAGCTCTCTCTCTCTTCTTCCCACTCCCTCCTTTCAATCCATGCACTGTCTCTGTCTCCCCAAGTACCTAGGGAGTCAGGGAGTCAGGAGGTATTAGTCTCCCACACCTTTTCTCCAACATCACCGACCCCCACTCTACCAGGTGTCCACTTCACTTAAACTGATGCTGGTTGCCTCATAAAAGGTCGACTGGCATTGGGAGCAGGTACTTACCAGGACAGGGACCAACAAAGGACGGCTTCCTTCCCTCTCTCATCTCCCAGCTCCGTGTGCTCCCTACCCTAATGTCTAATGTCCCTGTTTGGGGACAGGTTGGGAATCTGCTTTTATCTTATTGAATGCGGTCAAACAATTGTTGAAAATTTTTGAAATAGGGCTTTCCCACCTTAGACAATATAGCCCTTTGAATTAATGACCGAGCGAACCTGCATAAAAAGATAGGCATGCTGTCACCCATATGTCACCTGTGAAAATGTGAGACACGTCTTCAAGAGTTACGTACAGGTGGTACCCAGTCACTAAAGCACTCAGAGACTAATGCCCAGCACAAAGTGCAGAGGTCTTTAAGGGTCAGAGATAGCATGGTGCGCTCTTACATTAGCAGCTCTCACGGGTTAACCTACTGATGACAGCATAGTGTTTGAATGAAGTATGTTCTTCCTTTTTGTTGTTATGATGCATAAAGGGATAATAATGCTGCATCACGCCCATTCTTCTAGTTTGATACATGCCTAAAGAGTCGTCATGATGCACCAATGAAATGCCTATGATTATGGATCTAGTTCATTATTATTATCTCAGTCATCTGAATGTCACATGGAAAACTTCACCTACAAACATGTTATATTCTGCTGTTTGGCTTCAGCCCACTCCATATGTCAAAGTTTGTTTTTGATAAATAGTGAAAATATAACTATGAGCCTTTAGGGGAGACAATGATCTCATCAATAATTATCTATCTCTGTTAGACTTATGACTTGTTCTCTCCTCTTGTGATTGATACTGCAGATGGAAGAATACCCTTAGTCTCTAATTATGACAAAAGATAACAGATCTGTTTTTAACATTCACTTGTTGTGTTTCCTTCTGGCTTCGAGCCACTGTATCCCCGTAATTGACATTCAGAGATGAATGATTTGACTCCTCTGATATCAAACAATGTAACTCCTTTGTATTTATGTGCCTCAGGTTTCCCACTTTGCTATAACCCATTACTAGGATGAGAGTGTTGTATGAGGACCTGAATAACCAGTAATATTTTCATCTAAAGCTTTAAAGACATAAAATAACTATTTTATTTTATTCCCATCAACGCTATTGAAGTGTACACACACAAAATGTAAAGGCTTTGGGGCCTTCTAAATAAACAGTATAAGAAAAGTCAAAACCTGCCCTACATAATGACCCTAGACTGACAGACTTTTATGGTGTCAACCTAGTAATACAGGTTATCAACCTGAAGAGACTGTGCCAGGTCTGGCAAATTAAATCTGACAGATTTGCCTTGTTTACTTTTGCCCGCTTTATCCCAACCCAGAACAATAACCTTGCTACTTACGTGAGGTGCACTTAATCTACATTGTTACATTGTAGGTAAAACCCAAGTGCACAAAGTTCTAGAAAGATATAGACAAGCAGACACTACCCAGACAGAATACCAGGAATACCACAGTGTTTGCAGAAACCTGATAAACCTGAAACCAGATAAAGCCACTCCTGGAGAGAGCCTTTCATGAAAGATAGCCTGATAGGAAGGAGATGAACTGATGCACGGTCTAACCCGCTACGTACTGCTTGATGTCTGCAGAATCACAGAGGATTTCTATTATGATGCACCATTGCACAGCTATTGAATCCATGCATCATGGCTATCCATCAAACCTGCTACCGTAAAATCCCGGTCATAAGCCGGATTTTCTTTTTCTATTTTTGACTAAAAACAGCTTCTAAATTTCTCCTAAAGTCTACCCCCGCCTTATGACTGGGGTTTTCCAAAAGTGTAATTATTTTGACATTTTGATGACCTTTTTATATAACTAAATAAAACTTAATTTTCTTCCGTTTTCCTCATCTTATTACATGGATATATGTGAATGTAAACGATCCTCTTCATAGGCTGTGCTAAATCACGGCTAAAAGTCTTTGAAAAAATGTAAAAACATCCTGAAAACCATATAAAATTGTTGGATTTGAGGGGGCATGGGGGTGGACAGGACCCCAAACTCCCCCCAGGTTTATAACCGGGGTTTTCTAAATGTTAAAATAAGCCCAAGAGCTTGTAATTTTTCCTTGAAGTCTACCCCCGGCTTATGACTGGGGTCAGCTTATGACCGGGGTTTTACGGTAGGTTGGCATGATGCATGACAGCACGCAAGGCTGCATTCATACATGGTGGTGACCAGAGCCTGAAAGCCCTTTGGACTTCAGAGGGTTACTAGAGACAGCTTCACAGAAACATGTCAGGTAAGACACCATCCTTCTATGACTTCCTATGGCTTACCGGCTCTATGATGTGTGTCTGCTAGGAAACCTTTACCAAGGAGAAGTGGCTGAAAGTGCGGTCATCCATAGCACCTTACTATGAAAGTACGTCTGGAGGCCATTTCTCAATGTACTACGACTGCACACAGCCACTATGATTTAAAAATGCCAAGAATAAGCCAGGCTATCGTAGGAACTGCCCTACGACTGCTCACTACGATTAGCAGCTATGCAGTAATTACATAAGGTTTAATAGGGCAGTCGTACTAGTGCAGACATTAGGGACTACTAGTTCATGGTGCTGTTAAGGCCAAATTTTTAGGTTCTCACTACGATTTAAGGGACATCAGTGGTAGTGTGTTAAGAAATGGCCTCCTGGTGTGAAAGATTTCCATAGTGCTGTTTCCAAATGAAGGTCACTTTAACATTTACTATACTAAAATCGTTGGTGGTTGGTTAGAGTTCAAGCCAGTGGAATACCCCCTAACCCTTTAACAGTCTCTGATGAAGGAGTGCATTATGCCCATTGATGCTTCATGCCAACCCTCTGGAGGCGGTTTCGAAAAGATTGAGTTGTTGCTTTTCTCACTTCCCACGTCCCTCCTCTACTTAACCACTCAGAATCACTTCCAACACTGTAGTCCAGAAGTAGTCACTTTCCCTCAAATCAAACGGATGACAAAAATGATTTTGTCATCCGTTTCCGACCATAATATGTAAAATGTATGATTTTTGTCGTCTGGAATGGACTACAAAATTGGTTTCATCGCTGGGAATGGATGACAAAGGACTACAAAGGCGACAAAGGCGTTTTTATCATCGGCAATTTTGTCGGCACCAAATTCTGTCACGAGGCTTTAAAGGGATAAAGTAACCTAAGCTGTTTGATGGAGTGATATCCATAAGTTCACCATGACACACCTGCACAGGTCCACTTTACATTAAGTATTACGCAATGTATTGTCTTGATTCTCGGGCAATATCACCAAAATGAGTATGATTTCCTGTCATTGCCTAAGCCTTGATCCAGCCTCAAGTGACTGCATAGTTAACTTTATTTGAAAGTCAATTACTCTATCACTTTATTTCTGCCTGTACAGATTTTATGAAGGACCTTGGAGACATATGAACACCCAGTGAGCACAGGTGGGATAGATTGTACATATTTATACCATATATTGTGTTTTTTACCTTCCCTGGGGATTCCTGCATATATATGCTGCCACATACCTTCTCTATACAACTATAGTCAGTAATGGGCGAGAAATGTCATTTACCGATGAGGGCAATCATGGATCTTGCCTGCCCTTCTGGAGTGTATCGCCCCTTCAGATCGGCATGATGTGTATTAGTGGTTGGTTTATAGTAACCTCTGTCACTTGCATTTTTAACTGAAATACTCATGATACACACAACACAGAAAGCTAAAACCATTCTTTAAATGTCCTTTATTTCATCAGTAGTTCCAAACAAAATATACACATTATATTACATACATACTTCATAGGATATTTTATTATAATGTATCTCTGTGATTGGGAAGTAACGCATTCCGCTTTGATAACCAATGAAAGAATTACTGAATCATATTCAGCTTTATTGTACAAGATTGGACTGATGTACTCATAGGATTAATGGTCCAGCTATGTCATTGTTTTAAAAGAGCTTTTTAAGGATAATCCCAAGTTCTGTGTAAAGGTAGACCAGAAGTTCTGACCAGATATACATAGCCATGATGACACTGAAATCAAGATAGACTTGACATAAGCTTCCCTAATCATCAGGTGGACTGTCTTTACCCTTTTATAGAAATGTCTGTTTGCCTGCGCTCAATTACAGTGCTTTATTAAACCATGAGCCTTAATCATCATCATGCTGTCATGAGTTACACATTAGGGCTATATTCTCACATCAAAACAGTTGCCGTGAACCAAAATTAAAAGCCTAGCAAAGGCTGGGTTGCTACTATGAGATCATGTTAGCAAGGACATCAGAAGATTTCATCGGATAGATTCTCGCATTTCAATTCCCCTTTTCTGATATAAAGAAAGATACATATAACAGGGAATATACAGATCTCAGGACATTATACAGTAAAAAACAAGAACCCATATAATTTAGTTCAACGAATGAAAGAAGAGAGTGGACTAAATAGCAAATGATATCTGAAGATCCCTCTACAATATCAGAAGAGTCTGGGCAGTGTTTCATATTAAAATGCACTGTAAGGAGAGGGGAGGGGCACAACCCACACAGTTTCACACATGTAGAGAAATCAATTGTACATAAGACCTTTGTGAAGAAAACCAATGCATAACAATATGTATATATACACATATTTTGTATTGTCAGGGTATCATAGTCATGTGAATTCTGTTTCTTTGTCAGTTTGTGGCAAGTGAGTTTGATAAGGCAACTTCCATGCTGATACTGATAGCAAATCTTTAACTCCATAACTATTTACTCATTCAGTATTCTGCACTCATGTCTTATTGTGCCTTAAGCTAAATTATACTCCCTTAATAAATGCCTATTAAGTGTTGCCAAGTACTTGATGGGAACATCATGCTGACCGTCCCAGGGAGTTTCAGCCATGTATACATTTATGTGTAGATAGTAGACTGTGTACACAAGTAACATCAATTTGATATGTAATGTGGAATCTAGGAATCTAGGAAGATAACTCTGGGTCCCCTGCACAAGACAGCATGTTGTATCAGAAATGAGACCAAAATATAGCTAATTTACAAGAATTTCAACTTTGGTTTAAATATTTTATTCTGGAGAAGTGTCGCTAAATCCATTAAAAGCTGCAAATGCAGAAATGAGTCTCGACTATTGATACACTACCGGAGGGTCAGCATGATGCACCAATGAAGTCCCAGCATGATGGCATCATGCCGACCCCTGTAGGATCAGCATGATTCATGCTGGTGAGCTACTCACCAGCATGATACATGCTGAGCTACTCACCAGCATGATACATGCTGAGCTACTCACCAGCATGATACATGCTGAGCTACTCACCAGCATGATACATGCTGAGCTACTCACCAGCATGATACATGCTGAGCTACTCACCAGCATGATACATGCTGAGCTACTCACCAGCATGATACATGCTGAGCTACTCACCAGCATGATACATGCTGAGCTACTCACCAGGGTCTCATCCAAGCATCATGATGACAAAAGGACAACACACAACTAAGTTCCTCCAATCCAACAAAGCAAGTAGGATGGGTGTTTATATTTGTATAATTAATCCATCTTATTGGTTCCTATAATACGGTACACTTTCACCTCACCAATATACACCTCTGTGAGATATCTGCTGAACATCAAACGTACCATCATAGTGCAGCGGAACAAGCACAAACCATCGTAGGGTCGGCATGAAGCATGGACGTATCCCTGGTGAGTTATTTTTCTGAGCTGCATTCATGCATCATGACGATCTATGGGCATGACGTATTGGTACATCATTATCAGGGTAAAGCAGTATGGCCTTTTATTGTATGTGAATTTCTTCCCGTACAGATAGCATTGTGGGGCCAATCACCACACCCCCAGTGGCATAACGTGTGCCGATCCACCACAGCGGCCGATCCACCACTGCCTCCTCGTTCCGGGCGCATGTAAACATTCAAAATGGCGGACCGCTGCTTGTACGGGGCACTACAGTAATGGATTTTGTTAAATTTTCCTTATTTAAACCCTCTAAAAACATAAAATAAATGGTGGATCGGCCACCTCGTACACCACGGTCGTTTAGTTCTCTCTATTTATGCTGCACCTGAAAACTAATATGCCATAGCTTGTACAGTCAGACCTTGATAGTCCGTCCGCTGATAGTCCGACAAACACAGGATCCCCCATGCTTTGGCTGGGACAGTTCTAAAACATTTGCAATCAAATATGACTTTATAGTCTGCCTGATTTGATATCTGCCCTCATTTTGCCTGCAGCCAGTAGGGGCAGACTATCAAGGTCTCACTGTACATGCTTTGGTGCATTTTGTGGACCTTATAAGCAAGGAAGCATCCCTGCCTGTAACAATGTGGATATCCAAATTTGGATAGATCTGCTTTACCAGCATACAGTTTTTCCATAGCTGCAGTCTTTTTTAAAACAAGCACTTCTCCTTTTAATACAGACAGCAAGCACAAATGTTGTATAGAGACAGAGTGGTATAACAATTGTATTGACACTTTATAATCATGGACTTCATGTCCATACGTTAACCCCATAAGAGCTACAAGTTTTATTTCTATTGATTGTCATATGATGCACCGCTGCAGCGCTGCTAGAGAGCGGACACCAAGATTGATGTGCCATGACGCCAAGTCCCTTTCATGTATCATGAAGACCAAAGGACACTTCACATAATGACACACTGTATGAGCTTACCGTAATGACCGGGACTTCTGGGGGTATTTCAAATTAAGTCTCACAATATTATACATGTTAGATGTTGGCAATTGGATTGGGACAGAATCCTTGAGTTATATCAAGTGGGTTCCTTTTGCACCTCTGAAGTGTATCTCTTAAACGGTTAACTATAGAATGGAGGATCCCTTTATATAAGGTCTATAAGTTTTTAAGAGCTAACAAAGAGAGACAACATCCAACAGAATTAAATAATGACACAATACCTTCAATTTGAAAAAGTGGTTTACATTATATTGCTTTTCCCTAAGAGCAAGAAGCAACAGACAGTTTTGGACCTTCAACTTCATCAGCAGCATTGAGCATATATCTAGCTGGAATGTCAGTGAAGCAAACTACCATGAAAAACATGAACTCTTTCATCAGGTCTTCCTTAATAATCAAGAAATGCCATCCATGCTTTAATGTATCATACTCTCTGGTTCTGACCAATGCATGAAAAAAGGAAACAGTTATGATTTACAGAGGCATAGGAAGCAAATCTTCATTGGGGGGGCCTGGCATGGGCACCATCGTGACCACCTTAAATTGTCGGCTGATGTGTGATGGTGTCTATATATTCGTATTTAGAATTCATATAGAAAAGTGATTTTTGGTAAATGTTGGATCTGACTTTAGGCTCAGACCCCCATTCTCCCTATGACATCACCATAATAATCTAATTTGAGATGTAAAGTTTTAGCTTCTTTTCCATTGTGTTTATGAGTTCTTGGAAAATATTGGGGGGCCCAGACATACTCAGGCCCCACCTCCTTCATGATTGGGGGGGCCCAGGCCCCCTTTTCCTACGCCCCTGATTTAATACTGCAAAATCATGATGCATTTTTGGGAATGGTGCAAGTGGTGTATATTGCTGACCCTCTGATTGTATCAAGCATTTAGTGTCAATATGATACATAAATGCAATCCTAGTTACCGTAAAACCCCGGTCATACGCCAACCCCAGTCATAAGCCGGGGGTAGAGTTTGAAGAAATATTGTAAGCCAATTTTGGGGTCAAATTTTAACCATTTTCTCTTTATTCTATAATAATAAAACCCCGGTCGTAAGCTGGGGTAGACTTTGGGAGAATTTTAGAAGCCAATTTTGGTCAAAAATGGAAAATAAAATCCGGCTTATGACCGGGGTTTTACGGTAGTAGACTCACACAGGCACATGTGCATCCAATTGATGACCAATGAGTATGATGCATTTAATAACTCCCCACCATTAAATGGGTTTAATTCTTTTAAATCTATCCTTCTGTTGTAGGTGTGGTTGTAAATAAACAAACTTCTGACTTTCCAACCTCAAGACCTCTTCATCTCTCAGAGACCAACAGCGATTTTTCTTCAAGTGCATCCTCAACTTCTACTTGGCCAACATATCAGCGTAAACAATCATGTTAACATCCAAAGCAAACTCAACAATTGAACTAAAACGATATTAATAATTTGCGGGTACTACACTAGCATTTACAGCCACATTGATAGCCTTTGTGGACACCATTACATCGCTTCTAACGGTGTCATCTCAGTAATGTAGGTCAAGTCGACAAAATAGGCCTAATAATCATAGTCAAGGCCCAAATCACAATAATGGTATAAGTATTTTAGGCTCAAAATGCTCATAATCAATTATGTACATAATATTGATATTGATATTGAGTCTGTGATTACAAGAACATTTGTTGGTCAGGAATGAGTTAACAACGTTGATATATCTTGGTATCACAGGACCACTACCCTCGGTGATACAGTATCTATGATATACAACAATCATTATTGCTAGGGTCTCCTGTGTTCTTGATCTTGGGCTTGTTTGAGCGTCGCATGAGACTACGACTCCTCAGGAGCCCTTTACTTCCTTCCTCTTGTTTCCGAATGCGTTCACGAGCGGGACCTAGGGCAGCAGAATTAGCACTGAGGCGCCGCTTAAGAATTGGCTCCAACTTGCGGATGGTTGGGAGGTTAGCCTGCTCCAGTAACTTCTGGAAAACCTGAGGAATGCCAGAATCTTCCTTAGCACTGACCTCTAGGTAGGCAGACTCCATACCCTCATTACGAGCCCACTCCCGGCCATGCTCAGAGGACACCCTCCGCACAGGCTCAAGGTCCATCTTATTGGCCACTATAACACATGGCATCTCCTGGTAGTTGGAGCGCACCTCCCGGATCTCCTCCAGTATGGTGCGAATAGCCATGAATGAGTCCCGGTCATCAATAGCATACACCAACATGAAGGCATGGGCTGTGGAGATACTCAATCTACGCATGGCTGGGAAAGCTAGCGTACCAGCCGTATCTAATATATCTACTTTGATAATAGATCCATTGATATCATAATCCCTACAGTGGAGATCCTCTACTGTTGGTTTATATGACTCAGAGAAAGTCTTCCTGAGGAATCGGTTAATAATAGCGCTCTTACCAGCTCGTCCTGCTCCCAGGACCACAAGCCGGTGTCTCTCCTCATTGTCAGCCATTTTGAATGAGACTAATAATCAAACAATACCACCACAATGAAGCGTGTTTGTTGATAATACAAGTCCTCTTCCTCTTTTTCAGACACAGCGTATCTCTAGCCTTCAACAGAGGGCTTTTATTGAGTGATGAGATTAATTGTTTCCACATGTACGAGGAACGCGGGATGTAGCAAATCTATACTTCTTGTATGATGCTTACTGATCAGGTTATGAACTGAGGATACCTTAAAATCCACAATACAATCATGGCATTTGACATCAACTTACACCAATATATAATCCATGCATATTCTTATTGCTGAGTATACTCCAGCCGTAGGTTCAGCCCATGTAATCCTTTTGTTTAAATACTGACATGGGATTTGTCCAGAATAGCATCCCAGAGACACAGATGAGTTGCACTGAAAGGGCACCTCCTAGTACCTGCACTGAAATACACCTTTTGAATGAGTACGGAGGGTATACAGAGAGCGAGCACCTGCCTTACTGAAGTAGCCAGCCTATGTAGATAAGGAATAAACAAGATACCCCCACGAAGTATCAAATTGCTGTATTCCTTGACTTAATTATCCAGATATTGGCCATGCACGTTATCTCCAAGCAGGTGTAGCATTCCTGGCATACTAGGCACCTGATAAAGCTGTTACTTAGCAACCAAGGTACAAACACAGAAGAGCAGTGGCATGGTATCCATCAGAAGGTGGTTATAGATAATGTGTTGATTGTACACAGCTTCTGCAAAACAGGAAAAGGAGAAACATGTTATTCACAAAATTCAAAACAAGGGTGCAGAGACACAAGTTCAGCAATATAGATCAAAGTTGCCATTTCTCATAGCAGGCTAGGCAACTTAGTCAATTTGAATGTAGAGAAGATGCTATTACCTGCTCCGCTTAAACTAGGAACAATTAGAATGCTGCATTTAGGGTACGATCATATGATATCTTCATAAGCATTAACTTCCAATAGGCATCAACATAAAATTATTTATAAATATGACTTGTTTAAAGTTGCTACAGCAAAGAACTTAAGTGAAAAGTTAAGAGCTGCTTTTTCAGACTGATGG
The DNA here is from genome assembly GCA_949317995.1 of Acholoe squamosa. Classification (NCBI taxonomy): domain Eukaryota; kingdom Metazoa; phylum Annelida; class Polychaeta; order Phyllodocida; family Polynoidae; genus Acholoe; species Acholoe squamosa. The sequence continues at coordinate 4,645,910 of OX439040.1, forward strand.
AGTGACACAATGTTCTATCTAGCCAACATTTACCAATACAGACCTCAAGGCATGTCTTAAAGTAAAAATAAGCCCAAGCGGTAAAAAAGGCAGCTCTTGATATGCTGCTTTCTAATATCGGAAACGCCACGCCTTGTGTCTCATTGAGATGGGCTACATTGAGATGACAGGGCCACGTTTAGTTCTATACAGGGCTAGCCTATATAGTTGTTTCTACACCCTGCAGTCCACTCAGTATCTCTCAAACAACTTGGAGATATAAATCCTATATTTTATATAATCCTACATGATTGTAAAATGGATCATGTGTGCCAGAACCAGTCTACTGTCTTCTAACATGTGGAATATTGTGGACTTATATCCTCCTCCTCCACCCTCTCCAACTCCTCCCGTACATACCTATCAAAAGATGCATTTATGAGACCAATGATTGAGGGCTGCAAGCATCAGGTTTGATAAGTGGTCATCTGCTATGGCTGTAGGCCTGCTGTGCAGTTGATGTGAACATTCCATAAAGAGTGCCACATATGGAATTTAATTATCAACTATTTCTAAGACAGTTAGCTATTAAGACACATTTCCAAATTTCATCCTGTTAGGATGACAATTCGGGTTGGAAAAAAAAGAATTATGTCTTGAAACAGTGCAACTCATCTGTATGAAATGTTCACCTCAGGGTAATGTTGTAAACACACAAAATCTGACTATAATCCTGTGAAGGCTACAGGAACATTGTATTTAGGTGACTCTGCACTTTATCGTGACTTAGTCAACTACCATGACACATTGTACAGAGTTGCGAAATGTTATACTGTTGGAAAAGAAGTCTTGAAACAGGAGGCTTAATTGCAACTTGTGATGGATGTCACATAAAAAAAACAATAATAAATCACCTTTAAACAAGTAGAATTTGACCAGAATTCTGTGAAGGCAACAGTAACATTGCACTTGACACAGTAGCATAAAAATGTCTTTGACGTCTGTCCTTCAGCCACTTTTTGAAGGACAACCATGTGACCTTTAGCTTCTCTGAGTACTGACAAAAGCATAATAATAATGAAAGAGACAACAATGAAAGCTTGTGGTCTAATCCACTGGCCTGTCATTTTCACCATAAACTATGTCACTTGGCGGGGTGGCCAGCAGAAATGGAGGTCGATTGTGGTTCCTGGGCAACAATGGGCACATTAATTACTTGTCAACTACCGATAATTATAGGAGGAGAGCTTTTAAATCACCAAGCCTTGAGTGAGCAAATCAAATAGGTTTAGCATTTCGAATGCATAAGCTGTGACATATATATACATATCAAATTACAATTGACAGACGCTCCTACATACAGATTTTTACCTTGAAGATGGCCTTGGAAGTCCTGAAGAGAATTACTATTTTTTTTCTAGATTTACTTTCTCATGACCATTACTTATGACTTATCTATATTTTTTTTAAGCATCTCTGCCCCTAACTTGCCATGTGCAGCTTGAGGGTTTCTCTCACATTCATCCTCCATCACTGTTACTCTGCTGGAAGCTGGCAGAGGAAGGAACGCCAATCATTGATGGATTGTGCTCCACTCTCTCACCCTAATTGGTGTGTTCCACCCATTGAGGAAAAGAACTATCAGAAAATTGCAAAAATGAGGGGAAAGGAGAAATCTGTCAACCACCAAGATTGTGACAAATCACTGCAGGCTGGTTTGGCATCATCGATTGTCACTGGTTATATTTCTGGTAGATCTTGTTGCGCATACACATAAATGTAAAATATCACACTATATCAGTATAGGTGTGTCTTATACATGAGACATGTCTTATGAAGACAGTAGAAAAACTCAGGTGATCCTTAAAGACCAATATAGACATTACTCAGACAGAATACCAGGAATTCCCGCAGTGTCCGATGAAATCCGATCAATCTGAAACCAGATAAGCCACTCCTTGAGAGATTCCATGAACTGATAAACCCTTACAATGCAGCTGATGCAGAATACATGTATAATGCCCATTGGTCAGTGTGATGACCATCGGTGCATCATGCCAACCCTCTAGTTAGGGAATAGAGCACGGGACATGGCCGTGGGCGTGCTCTAGACTGTATTGAGACGTCGAGGGGCCTCATAGGTCTCAATACAGTCTAGAGCACAACCACGGCCATGGCCAAGTGCTCTATTCCCGTTATAACACATTAACTCTTTTAGAATTGCTGAAGAAATGATGAAAATACATTTGTTTGGCCACATTATGGAAAGTTAGGCTGCCCAGACGACCTCCATCCAAAAGACAAACAACATGAAATGTATCAGCCCCAATCATCCCTACAGTAGCACCAAATCAAGAGCAGACAGTAGCCAAGTAATGCAGTAAACAACCCAATCAATGTTTACAGACATAAGGGCGCCATTCATCCACAGTGCTATATCCTCCTATTGAGATGCACGGCTGTAAACCAATCAGAATGCAGCATGTAGGATAATGCACAGTGACTTGGCCCAGTCGTGTTATAAAGTAAACTAGCCGCATAGGGTTGGCAAGATGCCACCGTGACGTACTTGCTATGGGTCATTGCTGTTGTGATGCACCAAATCAGTGCCGTTACAACAGGACATCATCCCAAACCTTCAAACCTTACCATGATGCATCAGTGTATGATATATTTTAGCTGGTTTGGACTTCAAAGGGTTAACAGAAACCTGTCAGGTGAAGCCCATCCTCGGACGACTTCTTCTTGCTTACCAGCACTGACCTTCACACCTACACCGAAGGAGAAGTGGCTGAAAGCTAGGTCTAGGGTAGTGCCTAACTCCTAACTTCTCTCTATATAGATAGATAGAAAAATGCTAGTCCATGTACATGAGGTACATCCATGAATACTCCCAGACCAGTATCCATACATCCTACCTAACCTATGAAGCTAATATATCTCAAATAAATATAGTACACTGAGGCCTAAAAATAAAAGGTTTGTTTCCAGTTACCCGACCGACCCTAGCAAAACAGGGCTGACTCTGGAACTATCTTTTTTATTTTAGGAATTTTTGACTTTTTTCAATTTTTAGGCAATTTTCCTGTTATTTTCATATTTTTTCATCACTTTTTCATGGAGCTTATCTGGGTTCTCATAATATTGATGTACAGCTCATAACAGTCATTCATATCTTTCACATGAACCTCATACTACTTATGTTTTTCATATACCTACTGTTAGGTCATAGAATCCAACATATCTGCCCATACATTTCTATACAAAATTTTTTTTAAAAAAAATCAAAAAGAAAAAAAAATCCGACCTACCAACCCTAGACATTTTAGTCATTTTCTTTGGCCTGATAACCTATGTATAAGCTGGGTATTGCATTGATTGGTCAGGTGTGATACAACAGATGCACCAATTAAGTGCTGGTGAGTCTATTAGCCTTCACCTCACGCCGACCCTCCAGTAGTATATTGATCCCGTAGGCTTGGCGTATTGCTCGGATATAGCCCTGGCGAGTTAAACAGGCTCAAAGGGCTAAAGTAGCCTAAGCTGTTAGATGGACTGATAGCCATAAGCTGTCCAAGAGACACCTACAAAAGTCCTCATCAAACAAAGCACTGTATCATCGTGTATAACCATCCCGGCGCTTATAGCTTTGGAGGAGGCATTGACCCCGGCCCTTTTACAAGACAAGCCCTTATTTGAGATCTAATTTTAGTGCATAAGACATATTTCATGACCCCTGTTTCCCCGGCACTTATTTGAGACCGGCGCTTGTTCAAATCCTGGTGCTTAAACACGACAAAACGGTGGTAACTGTTGTGTTAGCTTGGTTGTCTCTTGGTTCTCAGGCAATGTCACCAGAATGAGTATGGTTTTATTTCATTTCCTGAGCCTAGATCCATCCTCAACTGACTGCATAGTTGACTTACTAGAATATCAATAATCGGCTTTGGAGAAAAGGCATGATGCACTGATTTGGCGCAAGCAAATTCTTTGTCAGGGCTGTATCGCATAAAAACCATGAATGCATCATGATACACCGAACTTATTAATATGCTTAGTGTTAAGGACAGCAGCCAGGTGGCAGTGCACATCATATTCTGGTACAGTATTGATCAACATGGGACTATCCTTGGACCACTGCTACATATTGCGTAGATCAAAGGGGGCCTTTGTACAGACATTATCACAGCATCAACTAATTGTGTGTGCCACCATACCAGCCTCCAAATACCATATTGGTAAAAAGACCAAACACTAGTTCTGGGGATACAGCTAAGCATATTGAAAAAAAAAACTTTTTCGGTGGGTTGACAAAGTTTTGGAGAGTCGGCATGATGCTCCAATGAAGGGCTGGTGAGCAGACTCTCTAGTACTTTATCGGTGCATCATGATGACCAAAAGGCACCTGTGGCCCTTTAAAGGGTTAATGGCTGTTAATGCAGGACTGCATCACTGTCATTGGTCATTATGATGTGCTGGGGAAGAATTTCCCTGCATCACTGGTGAAACACTTCACAACCACTACATAGGAGTGTCATGCTGACCCTCCAGTAGTCCACCTACCTCCTAGAGTAGGCTTGATGCATCAACGTTGGCTGGGGCTACTCATACACTGTGACAATGAATAATGCACAATCAGCCCTAAAAGGCCGACCACTGACAGCAAGGATATAGCATGTTAAAAAACCCTGATCGGATAAGATCAGAATTTCCCTAACTACCAATCAAAGCTGCTGCACACATTCATCAGTCTCTTTCCGCTGCCTCCTGCCGCTCCTCCTCCAATCCCATCACCCACCTACCTTAATAACTCCTGTCACTGTGCTGATGGTGGTTATGGTGCAGAGCGGCAGGTCTGGTGCCTCCAGCGGCTTGCACCTCCCACCACTCCAACTCCTCCCATTGGTGGCTGAGCCTGGAGTAGTGGTATTAATGTGACTCCTATAACATTCACCTGTCCAATCCACCCACTCCTAAACCTCCTGCAGCAGCCCTTCTCACACCCAATGTGTGGGGATGAATGTGAGGGGAACAGCTCAATGTGTGAGAGGAGTGGCTCAATGTACCAGGGGACCAGCTCAATGTGTTAGGGCTATATCAATCTGCCCCTGTCCCTCCACTATCTAGACGTCTGGTAGGTGTGAGCGAGTCTGGAATGAGTACTTCAGTGTGTTAAGGGTCTAGCAGGAGAGCAGCTCCTTGGGACGTGGCAGTTTACACAAATTGACTACTTTTACTGTCAGGTTTAATACATTGCATTTATTGTATGTATTTTGTAAATTCATTATAAAACCCAATATACGCTATTAAAGTGCCTCCTATATCTAACTCTCTCTCTGTCTCGTGCGCTCTCTCTCTCTCTCTCTCTCTCTCTCTCTCTTTCTATCTATCTATCTATCTCTCTATCTATCTCCCTCTCTCTAACTATCTATCTATGCACACAATTCTAAAGCCCCCTTTTACTTCCCCATCACTGGGGATGGGTGAAACAGCCAGTTCAGTTTGTTAAGGGACTGGCTTCCCTGTAGCGGTAGTTCTAGCTCATTTGCTGTGATACCCACCTGCCTCTTGACTCCACAGGAAAACCCCTACACCTGATACAGCATGAACTTGATAAGCTTTATCAGTAGTTTGAGATAGATGGCAAGACATACTATGTGTCTGTTAGCACATAACTTATAAATGGTGAAGACCTTCTTCCATTTGCCTATATTCCCTCCTCCTCCGACACAGACCAGCCTAGCTCCTCATGCAATGAATTTGCAATCCTCTTAACAGTTTCTATTTTTATCCTGGTGTGACCTTGCTTGCTGGCCTTAATACGAGCAGGTCCAGGTTTTTGTGCAGTCTCCTACTCCTGCTGTGGTTAATATTATGATGACGATTTCACACTGTCTAAGGTTAAACTGCATTGTTGTAGGCAGCAGGAGGCCATTTCTTAACACACTACGACTGCTGTCCTTTAAATCGTAGTGAGAACCTAATAATTTGGCCATAACAGTACCATGCACTGGTAGTCCTTAATGTCTGTACCAGTACGACTGCCCTACTAAACCTTATGTAATTACTGCATAGCTGCTAATCGTAGTGACCAGTCGTAGGGCAGTTCCTATGATAGCTTGGCTTATTCTTGGCATTTTTAAATCGTAGTGGCTGTGTGCAGTCGTAGTACATTGAGAAATGGCCTCCTGATACTGCAAATTGCTTCTGGAAACCCCCTAGATTTGTCACTCTGCTTTCAGTGATACATGGCACCTCCTATGAAAACACCCGTATGCTCATTAATTTATCCTATATAAATGCCTCTAAGGTATTGACTTGGCTGCATTGTTGCTTTTTGTACATACACTGGAAGATTTGTCGGAAGGGTCGGAATGATCAGTAGACTCGCTGACACTTCAATGGCACATCGTGATGACAATTTAGCGTGATGCAGCTATGTAACAGTGGCCCGTAAAGGGTTATTAGATGCATAATGCTGGTGTTTTGCTGTTTCACTGGTGAGACTGTTTACTGACACTTCATTGGAGCAACCTCTCAGGTCATCTCCACTACAAGGGTGAGGGGCTTGTCTCCTGGTTTCCCTCTAATCCTCCTACATCATCTTCTAGACAAGAGTTGGGCGCAAGTGGATTTGGAATGAGCAGCTCAGTGTTGAGAATCCAATAAGAGAGCAGCTCATTGGGAAAGAAAGTATAAGCTCATTGACTACCACAACATTGTCCTCTATATCAATTTGCCTGTGTCCCTCTGCTGTCTAGACATTGGGAGTTGTTGGTGAGTCTGGAATGAGTACTCAAGTGTGCTAAGGCTCTGGCAGGAGAGCAGCTCTTTGGGAGTGGCAATTTACATTCATTACCTACTATTAGTTTGTCTTCTATATTCATCTATCAATGCCTGCACCCAATCCTAGAACGTCCTAATACTTTCCCTACACTGGAGGTGGGTGAAGCGAGCAGCTCGGTGTAGGGAGTAGCTCCTTGATTGTGGTACCTTTAGCACATTGACTATGGACATCCACCTGCCTCTGGCTCCCTAAGAATGCCTTTACACCAGGTACTGCATGCACTACACTGTAGATAGGTGGTGGATGAGCAGCTCAAGGTGTTAATAAAGTGATTAGACGGGTTAAGAGAGCAGTAAGATTTGCTCAGTGGCTATTGAATATATGCCTCCTGAATCCACCTGACTCTGTCTGCAACGAGTCCTAAAGCTCCTCCTGCACCTGAGCAGCTCAATCCTTGCTCTTAAGATTTTATATTAGAGGGGCATGGGGAGGTGGTAGCAAGTGTGAGATGAGCAACATTAATATAAAGGAGTAGCTCCTTGGCCGAGGCAGCTTTAGCTCACTTGGGCTGCATTAAGTGTGTCTCTTACATCCACACACCTTCACCTAATGCTCTTACACCTGTCACTGCAGCTCCTCCTAAACTAGAGTTAGGTGCGCTTTTGGAATGAGCAACTCAATGTATTAAGACTCCAGCAAGAAAACAGATTTAAACTGCCGTAATCTCCCGCATATAAGGCACATCTTATATGGGGGGGTTTAGTTCTCATTGGATCCACAAGGGGGACACCAATACTTTTCTTTTGATATCTGACATGCCCCCTTGGTCATAAAAGGACATAAGGGGGCCAAGGAGGGTCCGGGGTGGCCCAAGCTCCACATAGGTTTTTGAATTTTGAAAATTCATTCAGTAGAACCAAAGTTATGAATTTTTCATTTTTTTGAGAATTTTCCAAAACTCTAGGTGCGCCTTATACGCAGGATATTACGGTGATCATATTATGACTCTGGCCTTCACTGTATAAATAAATCCTTTTTGCAGCGCAGCCCTTGAATGGCTATTTTATACACTAGAGGTAGTGGTGCAGGTTCCTCAGTTTAACATGAGCAGCTCAGAGCATGTTGGCCCTATATCCCTGCTAATAGTAGTATTCCTAGTGTGATCCCACTGCCCTTCTCCCACAGCTCTCCCACAGCGTGCCAACCAAATTCACCCGGTCTCCTTCTCCAGTGTTAACTTCATTGACTCCTTAATACAGTTGCCACTCCTCATCCTACAATTATAAACCTGTACCACCTATAGCTACCATACTCACTGAGCAGCTCCTCCTCACCATGAGCTGCTCCTGCAGCTATACCCACCCACTGCTGATCCTGATGTTAACAATGGTTATGACTCGAGAAGTATGGGTGTCTTATAACTCTTACTGTTTAAAGCCTGAAGGTGATGAGAGATTCCGCCACCAGCATGTAGCGTCCCAGGCTAACGACTGCTTGGCTGGCTATGGGTAGGTAGGTGGGTAGGGAGCATTGAGGTATTACTGCTAGGCCGGCAGGACAGAACTATACTCCCTGTGCTGCTGGTAGCGCTGCCTGCCTACCTACCCACCTACCCGCCTGAGTGGAGGGGGCGTCCACCAGTGGTGCAGGAGACCTGTGGCTGATAAGGATCCTACACCCAGCACTGGTACTTCGTTGACATACTTAGACACTCAGTCACTCAGGCACAGAGAGCCATTGAGGAGGTAGGAGTGGAGCAAATCCCACTGCCTCGTTCACTGCACAGTGTTGGTGTTAACGGCTGTGGGGAGATGGGTCCTGCGGATAGTAACAGGTAGTAGGATGTGAAGATGGTCAGCGGCGGTGTCGGAATGCTGAAATGTGTCTGGACCACTAAATTTCGACATGGATGATATGGGGTCATGTGACTTAGCTCCAAGGGGAAAAAGGTGACATTGCTTGGGTATTGGACATCCAATAACAGAATTCAAGTGATATGTAGCATAAGATCCTCACATGGAACAAGAGGAGAATAAAGGTGACATGGCAATTTCTCAAATCTGCTATTGGACATAGGTTTTTAGAGCTGAAGAGGTGACATGGGACACAGGGGTGACATACTATTTATGAGCACCTTTTGAAATCGACTTGTAGCATGAGAGCCACCAATGCTTGGTGCTTACATTGCAGTCTGGGATGTCCAGTGTCAACATTGCCCGATCTGGAACGCGGCGTCTCCCTCTTTTAGTAAAGCTACATCCGTATGCACAGCATTACCCAGCACCACCAATGGCACAAAAGGGACTAAGGCCAGACTTAGATTGCAGGTGTTAGGGAGATTGGGTATTGTGGGGACAACAGTTGGTGACTAATCATTAGAGGCAGGGGGTTAGAGGGTTAGTAGGTAGGGAGGTAGGGGATTAAGAGAGGTCTGTGAGTAGTATTTCAGTTAGGGCCCGAAGTATCAACAAGTATGTACAGGGCATTTCCCAGTACAGCTTTTCATATATTTCTATATGGGTAATTTGAGTATGCTGAATCCAAATCTGCCAGATGACATCTGATATTTTCAATTTTTACACCTAAAACTATCAAAAATAAATAACAAACGGCTGCCATTTATGGACTGATATTTCCAGATATTAAATAAGGAGGACTAAAGCGATATAGCCCACTGCAAATAGTAGTATAGAGCTGTACATAGATCCTTTACATAGATTTGTGCCATTTATAGACCAAGATGAAACCCTTCTTTAAGGGCCACTGAGTGACTCCTTATGACAGTTCAATGGTGATTGAAGTAGGTATAGAGTTAATGCCGCAATGGCCACTTATGTATTTATTGGGGGCATAAATGCCCGACATTTATGACACTATAAATACCAGTGTATGCGGATCAACCCTAGTGGGAGTTTATTGAACTATTATCTGATTGACTATGGTTACGTCTTTGGGGGAGAAGCGCTAACGTGGCGCCATTTTCGCTTGTAAAATATGAGCAATGAACTTTCGTCGGTACCAGGGACACACTTCCGATCATACCGTTTCTCCTCGAAAGGGTTCACGATTGACTATTGGACTCAGTCCTGCCCTCTACTTGGGAGTACCAGGAATAAAGTGACATGTTGGTTTGAATCGATTCTGCTGCCGACAGCCGATCGAGGCCAATGTTGTCTAAAATATCACAAAAAAAATGGGTGTTATGAGACAGGCTTGTGACATGAGATGGGCGACACAGGAAGGTATAAATTAGGCAGGTATTTCAGGGTGTATGAACAATGTATAACAAGTTAGGTGTAAGGGGAGACAGTGGGTCACTGCTAGATGGGGTGAGGGCTGGCAATGCAGAGGGACTGAGGGGGGACTGGGGTAGGACATATTTCACTGCTGGACTGGGCAAGGGGGCAAGGGTATGTACTTCATGGTACATGAATAATTTATGATAAGTTAGGAGTGAATGGAGCCGGGGGGGGCATATGCCACTGGTGAATGAGGGTGAAATGTAGAACAGAGGGATAGGGCACAAGCACTTACTTGACTGGGGGGAGGCATTAAATAAAACAGCCTGGAGGGTGTTGCTCCTATTGTAAAAAGAGCTATGAGTATGTGCCCTCTTTTCTAAACAAGTCATGCACTGCTTCACCTCACCACATCAGTCTCAGAAGCCGCCTGCCTTGTTTAGAATAGAGAGAGCTGCTCTATCAGGCACCTACTCATGTCACACACTCTATAGTATATTATACTGACTGAATTCTCCCAACTAGGTACCTACTCAAATCCCCCTTTTTTAGCAGAACATTAATCTAAAGCCATGATTCATGGGCGTGGAAACCAGGGGGGACAGGGGGGACATATCCCTCCCACATTTGGCCAGCTCCTCAAAAGGTCAAAACTAAATGGTCAAGCAAAGGGACGTCAAAAATTGCAGAAAACCCCCCTGGTCCCACCCACTCTGAAACTGCACTTCCCACGCCCCTGTGATTTGTCACTTAACCTTTTTGAATTGACTTGAATTCTCGTCCTCGGGCTCCTACTCATCAATTGCATTTATGAGCTATATAATATTGTGATGGCTAACTCCCAAATCCGTTATGCAATGATGTATTGGTTACCTCTCCCGGTAATTTGATATGATTGTACGTGGACTGCCAATGGAATCATCTGTTATCATGAATACATGGCCCTAAATAGTAGTTCAATTTCCCCTAATGCCTACTGATATAATTCCACCTTAGCTAGACAATTCTTAGAGAGTATTTCCAAAAAGATCTGACAATCTGGGGAATTGCTCTCCTTAGGCTGTGTGTCCTCAGGAGGGTGTTGCTCCTATTGTAAAAAGAGCTGTGAGTATGTGCCCTCTTTTCTAAACAAGTCATGCACTGCTTCACCAAAGTACTTGCACTCACCATATCAGTCTGAAAAGTCACCTGCCTCGTTTAAAATAGAGAGAGCTGCACTATCAGGTACCTACTCATGTCACACACTCTATAGTATATTATACTGGCTGATTTCTCACAACTAGGTACCTACTCAAAGGCAGCTTTTTTAGCACTGTACTTGAATGACCACTTGTGAGCAACAAAAGGGACAACTTATAGCTACGTGAAAAGAAAGGACTGGAAACAAGAGCATTTTTAGTCAGCTCTTCCTTTTACTATAGGAGCAACACCCTCCAGGTCCTTCATGCTGTACAAACACTGCAAGTAAGGATTGAAGAAGGACAGGGGTCATAAGTCACTGCAATGAATAAGACACAGGACCTGAGAGGGACAGTTGGATGTATGTCACTATTTTAAAAGATGGGGAGGGGACAATAATCATGTAGCACAGAGAGACTAGTAGACAAGTGGACATATCTCACTACTGGACTAGACAGTGTTTAGATAATTCCTACACACAGCCTTCAGGATGAGGCAGGCAGTCAATGATACTCAGACAGAGAACAGAAATCACCTTAACCCTTAAATTTTCTAACTTTAGTTATATAGATAATCCCTACACACAGCCTCCATGGTGAGGCAGACAGTCACTGATACTCAGACAGAGAACAGAAATCACCTTAACCCTTAAATTTTCTAACTTTAGTTATATAGATAATCCCTACACACCGCCTCTATGGTGAGGCAGACAGTCACTGATACTCAGACAGAGAACAAAAAGCACCTTAATGGCTTTCTGCATCTAGTTACAGCATGATACAAGATGGCTTTGTATATAAATAGACATGCAGCACAATTGATTGTATGGATGCCTGATGTTGTAGCTGGTGTGCAGATAGAGGCACTCTCACTAGAATGTAATTAGACAGGAAATGGCAAATACTAATAGCCTATAACAAATAAAATAATAGTCAAACCAATTGTTTATGATAATCTTTAGGTCTATTTGGTCATTAGCACTTGCCTAATTAACAATGAACGCCTATTCCAAATTTACATTGTCACACACATTGGTCCCTGGGGCAATTTTAGAATGATAGCAGATGTTCTCCTTAAATGCCCTCTACAACAAGACATCTGCTCATATTTCTCATTAGCAGTGTCACAAAACTCAATTGGGGTATTCAAAATATACCATACAATTATAGGCATATCTTGCAACACACAAACATGGAGCTGTAGAATCTAGAATCTGTCTGTGTAGTAATATCCTTGCCTCCTGAGAATAATGGGAATGCAGGCCTTCATATAAATGACATAACTGCATAGATGTATGCCTATAACAACATGATTATACCCCAGCCCCTGTGTGACAACGTCCTCCCAGCGGATACAAAGACTCTCCTTAACAGAAACTGGGTGCATTGGGTGTCCCAAGTCTATAATAGGACACTGCCACCTGCCTTCCCAATAGTGGAACAGGAAGTCAGTTTATTTCATTAGCCAATCAGAAGCCACCATTTCCCCTTTATTGAAGCTGGGAGGGTAGGAGTAGCTGAACGGGGGCTGAGTAGTTTCTGCTGTTGATGTTTAGCATGTATGTCTAGGTTCTGTTGGTAATTACTGCTGTTATGTGGCACCAGCTGTTACCAATACCAGGTAGTATATGTGACAGGATCTGCGAAAAGGGTCCTTAGCCCTTTCGTGCCCAGAATTATTTTGAGAAAGCTGATTTATTCAACATTTTGACATAGCAGAGACTACCACCTATATTATGTTCAGACTAAAGTACTGGTTCAAATGGGAACAAAGAGGGCAGTAAAATAGCTTTCAGAAAATGTAATATAAAGCATAATTTATGGTATGCTTTAGAGCGCACTTTTGCTATTCTGGGCACATAAGGGTTAGTGCAGGGTGCTATTTATAAGGTCCCTATTTCCAGTACATGTCACATATGTGCTTGATTCCTTGTAGAATAAATCTACTCACTATTGTTAACATAACTGACAGATACTGATTCAGAAGGTTTTTGGATACAATGAAAAAGGCTTCCAATTTGAATGCTTGGCATCATCCATCAGATGATTTTGATAGATTCATCCACTGCAGGGTGTGTGGCATTTCACAGTGGTAAGATTGATAACATATCCTAAAAATTAATCAGCATTATAGGATTTCCTGCTCATGCATCTGCCGATTCACAGTGGTATCACATGAATGCTATGCTCTTTAATTGGCTTAGTGTCAGGGACAGCAGCCAGGTGGCAGTGCACATCACAGTCTGGTGCGGTATTGATTAATATGGGATCACCCTTGGACAACTGCCTACACATGGCCACTAACAGGGGTGGATCAAAGGAGGCCTTGGTGCCGGCATTGTCACATCATTATCTAACTGCATGTCCTGTGTGCCAACTTACTAGTTTCCAAATACCATGTTGGTAGGAAAACAGTCAGTGCGGGTAGAAATAAGTTTTGGAGATCTAGGTATTGTAAAGAAAACTTGTAAGGTTCATACAGTCCAGCAGGGTCGGAACCTTATTGGTGCATCCTGACAACCATTGAGCCTGATGCAGTGGTGCATTAGTGGCGGCCTGGATCGCGTCCAAATAAGCTTTTTATTTGGACGAGATCTTCTTGGAAACAGGACTTGTTCTGAGAAACAGGACATGTTCTTATTCAGATGAGATATTCTGGGAAACGGGATTATGATAAAGAGGCCAATCATTTCCCTGGTAGAGGGGACCTATTAGTATAGGTCCTGTTTACCAGATCATGTACAACGTCCTGTTTCCCAGTTTCATGTAGCCTCTCGGAAAATCTCAGTCTCGTTTCCCAGATAAAGTCAGAATCCCGTTTCTCAGGAAATCTCGTCCGGATATCATCGGCCATTACTGGCCCTTAAAGGGTAAATAACTGCCAATGCAGGACTGTATCAGACCCATTGGTCAGCATGATGCAGAGATGAAGTGGTTCACTGCACCCATGGTGAATCACTCACCAGGGCTGCATTCATGGTTCACTGCACCCATGGTGACTCACTCACCAGGGCTGCATTCATGGTTCACTGCACCCATGGTGACTCACTCACCAGGGCTGCATTCATGGTTCACTGCACCCATGGTGACTCACTCACCAGGGCTGCATTCATGGTTCACTGCACCCATGGTGGATCACTCACCAGGGCTGCATTCATGGTTCACTGCACCCATGGTGGATCACTCACCAGGGCTGCATTCATGGTTCACTGCACCCATGGTGAATCACTCACTAGTGGCTTCGCCACTAGAGTTTGGGGCATTACCATCACTGATAAAGATAAGCATGGTTTGGCTCATTAATATTTAACAAAATGCTCCCAAACAGGGCGGCAAAATCTGTGGCGCCATCTGACGATCTGTGGCCATATCTGTGGCCTAAATCGGCCTTGACCTTTGATCTGTGACCTAGATATGGCCAGGAACGTGTGGTTCCCAGCTCTCCCAGCAGATCCTCTCGGAGCTGCCCAATTCAAAAGTTTAGTAATAGATATTTTCATCCTTCCACTTGATATTGATGTGATATTCGAGCTAGAGTATGCCATGGACATTAACTTTCCCATTCTGTGTGAATTGTTTGGTATCTTATTGCAGTAACCTTATTTTAGGGCTTAGCTTTTACAAAAAACAATGGTGGACAATTTCCAAATGATTTTTCTTGTTGCTAGGAACTCTATCCGAGATTATATGTTCTACAGGCCCTATTTCTTTAAGTACAATTTTAAAACTTCAAATCAGTCATACTATGAGGATGATGGGTGTCTAAGTAATTCTTTAAACATTATTTGGTGTAAATTTAAATTGAAAAATCGAGTTAACTCAGACTTTCCTAACTGCTTCACAGCCTGAAAATTTTGCTTCATCTGGTACCTCAAGGGCACTGAAGGCTGAAGCAGTCAATAATTCTGATTTCACAACCAGCGATCTAATAATGCCTTTTTTAATATAGTGTAACCAGGGCTGCATTCATGGTTCACTGCACCCATGGTGACTCACTCACCAGGGCTGCATTCATGGTTCACTGCACCCATGGTGACTCACTCACCAGGGCTGCATTCATGGTTCACTGCACCCATGGTGAATCACTCACCCGGGCTGCATTCATGGTTCACTGCACCCATGGTGACTCACTCACCAGGGCTGCATGCATGGTTCACTGCACCCATGGTGGATCACTCACCAGGGCTGCATTCATGGTTCACTGCACCCATGGTGAATCACTCACCAGGGCTGCATTCATGGTTCACTGCACCCATGGTGAATCACTCACCAGGGCTGCATTCATGGTTCACTGCACCCATGGTGACTCACTCACCAGGGCTGCATGCATGGTTCACTGCACCCATGGTGGATCACTCACCAGGGCTGCATTCATGGTTCACTGCACCCATGGTGAATCACTCACCAGGGCTGCATTCATGTATCTTGATGCCTTACAGGTATGGTATACACTAATGCACTATTGGCTTTTAAATGGTTATTATTAACAGAGCAGAGAATCCGCTTACCCCATCCTCCCCATCCCCCGCCCTTCCTCCTCCCCTTCTCCTGCTCCTGATCCTCCAATCTGGTCACCCACCTACCTTAATAACTCCTGTCCCTAAGGAGATGGCTATGATGGTGGTTGTGTAGATGGTGCAGAGCGGCAGGTCTTGCTCCTCAGGTAGCTTGCACCTCTCACTACTCCCACTCCTACTCTCACTCCTGGTGGTGACTGACCATGGAGTAGGGGTATTACTGTGTGGCCTATAACATCCACCTGTCTCCATCACCCTAAAGCCTCCACTACAGGGACATTGAAAGGTGTTGTTAGTGAGAGCAAGACAAGCAACTCCTATGAAAAGGACGTTTACACTGATTGATTGTTGTGACTGTGTCTCCTACATCCAGCTGTGTCTGTCTCCACCCAATCCTAAAACTTACACTGGGGTTGAATGAAATGATTATCCTGCATGTCCACTACAGGGGCAAGGTAGGTGTGTGAGTGAAATGAGTGAGAAGAGAGTGGGATTTTTGCTTCTGTATCCAACTGCCTCTGTTTCCACCACTCCTGTACCTCTTCTGGTTCTGAGCAGCTCACAGCTTTAAGGGAGCAGCTCAGTGGTAGCTGTAGTCTAGGCTCATGGCCTTATAGCTGTCTCCTATATCCTCCCAATGCTCCCAAACCTTGTAGTGCACCGGCCCGTAAGTGGGATTTAGTGAGGGTAGAGCAACTCAGTGTACTAAAACTTATCACAGGAGACATATCACGAGAGAAATATTAATGTGTCTCCTATATCCACTTGTCTATGCCTGCACCCGATTCTTGCTTTTAAGATCCTACATTAGAGGGGCATGGGGAGGTGGTAGCTAGTTTCAGATGAGCAACATTAATATAAAGGAGTCGCTCCTTGGTCGAGGCAGCTTTAGCGCACTCGGGCTGCATTAAGTGTGTCTCTTACATCCACATGCCTTCAGTTAATGCTCTTACACCTGCCACTACAACTCCTAGTACAGTTGAGTTAGGTGTGAATGAGTTTGAAATGAGCAATTCAATGTGTTAATAGCTTATCAAGAGAGGATCTCCTTTGCGTTAGCTGTTTTTGTCCAAAGGCTATAAATTCAATGTAACCTATAGCCATGGGTATCTGCTTCCACCTATTGCTCCTACACCTCCTGCTGCTGCAGCTCCTTGACTGCAGGTGGGTGGCTGGGTATGAGGGGAGCAGCTCACAAGCCACTGACTGGTACGTCCCTGGCCCAGGTCCCTCGCTGCCTTCATTATTAATATAGCTTTTTCATATAACTTATTTTGCTGCCCTAAATAGCAACTCCACTGTATGTAATATGTAAGAGAAATGAAGGAGAGTAACCCATGGTAGTAGTATTGAAAATGCATTGACCCTTCAATATAAGGCCGTCATCACTATAACTCTTCTAATTTACTGGACAGGAGGTGTGTGGAGAGAGGGGGTATCAGGGTATGGGTGTCGAAAGTTAGCAGGGTCCCCGATTGACTACTCCTTCATGTGAGTCATATCCTGCAAATTGACTAGACCTGAAGTGTGAGATGGGCTGGGTTGATCTATGAACTCAAAGTTTTAAGTGTGCAGATCTCCAGGGTGGTGTGATGCATCTACCAGGTGGTTCCCCCGCACTTTAATCCCTCTTGTCAGTTAACATCACCAAACAGTCATCGATCACTTATAAATGTGACTGTGCCGGTGGTGAGAGAGCCTGTGTGACATGAGCAGCTCAATACCACCACTCCTCCTGGTATCAGCAAATTCGAGACTTTTTTTCCAGAAGACTGGCTTAAATGTTACATACCGCTAACTCAGGCGTATACTGTACTACAGTCATAAACGAGCACATCGTGAAACAAGCAATTAGCTGCTGTTAATAGTAGTGTTGAACAAAGAATATTACAAATAGTTTCAAACTGATCATAATATTTATAAGAATCCCTTTTCTGTATACAGATAGGCTGCATATCCTTAATGCAGCCTATTACCTATATGTAGCTATGTACACTGGCATTAATGGTGTATATGTGACTGAGCTCAGAGCTTCTATATCCTAGGTAATAATGTAGAAGCACCAGTCCACCTCATAGTGTGATCCCACTGCCTGTCCCCTTCAGCTCCCTAACAGTCAAGCAACTCCAGTGGGACTCCTCCTCTTATACAGACCCAGCCTGCATTGTTGGCTTCAGTGACTCCTTAATACAGCAGACACTCCTGACCTTACACTTATAAAGAGGGTAGGGGAGGCTTCACTGTGCACCGAGCGCTTCCCAATGCTTGTGTCCCAAAGATCTCCAGTAGTCCACCAGCTTTTCTGGGTCTCCTCTTTTTCCAGCCTATCCAGTGTGATCTCAATGACTCTTGATACAGCAGGTACTCCCCACCTTACAATTATAAACCTCTTCTACCTATAGCTCCTAGGTCAAGTGAGCAGATCGTCCTCACCATGAGCTGCTCTTGTAGCTATAAGCATTACTGATGCTGATGTCAACAATGGTGATGACTTGTGTAGTACTAGTGTATTGTAGCTTCTTTAGGCCTTGAGGTGAAGAGGGAAACCACTAAATAGGCATATAGCATCCCAGGTTAACGGCCGACTGGCTGGCTATGTAGGGTAGGTAGGTAGGTATAGATGGTGATGGTGTTAGATAGGGGAGAGGGGGAGTGTAAAGGTATTACTGTTAGGCTGGGAGGACAGGACTGTACTCCTGGTACTGCTGACGGTGCTGCCGGTCTACATTCCTGCCTGCCTGCCCGAGGGGAGGGGACAACCACCAGTGGTGCTGACAAGGAGACCACACCTACCGCTTAAGGCGACCGCAGATGGGCCAGATTCGATCGGTAACCAGGGAGTACCAATCGGATCGGGGATATCAAAGTTGCTTGATATCAGATCGGACATCCGCGCAGACACTACCAATCATCAGGAACGGCCAATCCAGTCGGTCCTGTCTGCGGTCCCCTTTAGACACTCAGTCACTCAGTGGCGGTGTGGGACTAATTATTCACAGTGTGCTCACAAGGAGCAGTGGGGGAGTGAAAAGAGGAGCTGCCTCGTTCACTGCTCAGTGGTGGTGTTGATGTCTGTTGGTAAGGTGAGTAGGAGAAGATAAAAAAGCTGGCCTGTGGTAGTGGCAGACTGCAGAAATGTGTCTGGACCACTAGATTTAATTTGACATAGTGACTTGGGCACATGGTCACAAAAGGTGCCAAAGTAATTCATAACCACAGAAGGGGAAAAAGTTCTCTTTCGTGACACATGGCAATTTCTTAAAGATGACATTTAAGTGGAGAACGGACCACACCAAATGTAGAACATAGTGTCTCCCTGATTTCAAACACACGGGATTGAGCAGCGACACCAAGCGTGCACACGGGACGTACTGGAACGAGCCACACAGCAGGGTTTGGAACCCATATTTTGCACTGTCTGGTACTGTCAGGGGCAGAAATAGGCAGAAGCCAGTAGGTAGTTAAGTGGGGAGGGAGAGGAAGGAGGGTAAACAGGGTACTTTTGGTAGGCAAGCATTGTATATGAAAGCAGAGCCTATATCATGGCAGGAGGACAAATGAAATTTCAAGTATAATAGTGCTGAGATTCGGATTAGGGTGATCGGTAAATTATACTGAATTGAAATCAGCTGGATGACTCTAGCAAAGGGAAAGAAAGAATCGCTGCCATTTATGGATTAGAATTTCTAGATATTTAAGCAGACCCTGAGCAGTATACCCTAAAATAGGCCACTGCAAATGTTAGTGTCTGGCTGTAAAAAAGGGTAACTCCTTAAAGGACATTCTTTATATAGATTTGTGTTATTTATATAGATCCATGCTATTATATAGAACTGTGCTATTTAAACCGAGGTAAAACTATTGTCACAGGCTCACTGAGTGACTTCTCATGTAGATGAGGAGCTCATTGGTGGTTGAAGTTGGTAGGGAGTTATGGGTCGCTGATATTCATGCATCATACCCATTGGTCGTCATGATGCATGAATGCCGCACTGCACTAAAGCTTGCACCATACCAAGCCTTACGGCTTGATACTGTCCCAATGATGTCAGTTAATTGGAGCATCATGACATCGTGCCGGTGAGCAGACTCATGCCCACTTTAATGAACCATCATGATGCTCGCTTGTGATGATGCACTCCTGTATCAGAAGATAAACGCCTCAAACAAGAAACAAAACTAAGGGTTTTCAACGCCTGTGTGGGAAGCATATTCCTGTATAACTGTGGACGACCAACAAAACAACAGAATCGACTCATACCACAGAAGACTACTGAGAAGAGCCATAAACATCAAATGGCCACAGGAAATTTCATGCGAGGAGCTATACTGTCAAATAAAACAAAGAAAATGGAGCGAAACCATCAGAACGAGAAGGCTAAGCTGGTACGGACATGCAGAAAGACTACATGAGCAAACACCAGCAAAACAAGCAATTAAAGAAGCAAGAAGAAAAACAAAGAAACTACGAGGCAGTCAAGCATCAACATGGCTTAAAACCCTTGAAAAAAGACAGGAAATTAATCTGAAATTAATCTGACACCGGAAGAAGCCAGAGAAAAGGCCCAAGATAGAAAAGAGTGGAGAAGGGTGGTAAATGAAAAACGAGGCACCATGTGCTAACGCACTTTGTGCATAATAGATGATGACTCCTGCATCAGGGGCCCTTTACGTGGTAATACACAAGTGTAGTTATGCAGGGACAAAGGCCGCCCTGTTAGTAATGTGTATGTAGGTTGTGGGTGATAGAGTATGCTGGATAGCGGGACTTTGTGAGGCTGGTTATGAGACAAGATGGTGTCATGGGATGGGCCATCCAGGAAGGTGTAAAACTGCCAGCAGGGGGGGGGGGTTGTAAAACAGCCAGGTCCTTTACAGTGTTTGAACAATGCATGACAAGTCAGGATTCAGGGCTGACATGGAGCGTATGTCACTGATGGACTGGAGGGTCTTGCCAAAAAAGAGACGTGAACCAAAAAGGAAAACGTGCATGTTTTTATATTGCTAAAAGATTGTCTTGATAATCGTTTTGTTAAAACGTGCATGTTTTTTGACACCTCAAAACGAGTTTTCCATACATTCTGCTGTTATTTTTTTGGCAATACTATGAAAACGAGTTAGGCCATGCACATTTTCCTCAGCACTCTCTGAAAATTTTTAGAGATGTTCATCCTCGTTATCTTTTGGCAAGACCCTCCAGGGGGAGAGAACTAGAGGTAATGAGGGTGTGTAAGAGCCATGTCCTTCTTGGTGTATGAACAATGCATAGCAAGTAAGCAGTAAGGGGAGACAGGTAGGTATATGTCCCTGCCGGATAGAGGGGACATGGGCAATGGGACTAAAGGGGGTGGGGGTGGACATATTTCACTGCTGGACTGTGGGGGAGGTGGGGTGGTGGAGAGGAGTTGTTATGCATAACAAGAAAGGAGTGAGGGGAGTAAGGGGGTGTATGTTACTGCAGGACAGGAAGATCCAGGTGGCAGTATAGTATAGTAGAATATTGTGAAAATAACTATGCATCTCTGGTACCCCAGGGGCAAGGATTTGGCCATATGGTATAAAAGTGCAAATTTCATGAGGTTCTACATTAAGCTGTTTCTTCATTTTTTGCTAATCCGATGATCTTTCCCAATATATTATTTAAATCAGCATTATATTAGCAGGAAAGGGACCTCTCTGCTGCAATGGAGCCAGCCCGTAAAGCTAGCGCTTTCCCTCAGAGTCATATACAGTACACAGATTCTTGCAACCCCATCCACTATCTAACATCCACTCTCCCAGCAGATGCTAGGACACTCTCACAGTGGAAACAAGGTGCATTGGGCCTCGCCGTTTCATAATAGGACGCTGCTATAAGCTACCTGCCTTCCCAACAGCAGAACAGGAGGGCAGCTTATCTCATTAACCAATTGGAAGCCGCTATTTCCCCCGCATTAAGGCTACCTGTATGGAGGCTGAGCAGATATAGAACACTCTCACAGCAGAAACTGTCTACAGGTTGTATACTGCTATCTTTGGATTCCCACCATGTGACCTATGATGATACAATTTCCCTTTGCTTAACCTCCCTAATGAGATGGACTATAAACTGAAAGCTAGACATCATCTGTCAAATCATTTAGCCTCTGCAAGGAGTGTGGCATTTCATATCTCTAACATCAATGACGTATCCTAAAATCAATTAGCAGTATAAGATTTCCTGCTCACGCATCTACCAATCCATGGCTGTATCATGTGAATGCTATAAATGCATCATGCTACACTGAACCCGTTAATAAGCTTAGTGTTAAGGGCAGCAGCCAGGTGGCAGTGCACATCATACTCTGGCACAGTATTGATTGACATGGGACCATACTTGGACCACCGCCTACACATGGCCACTACCAGGAGTGGATCAAAGAGGGCCTTGGTACAGCCATAGTCACGACATTATCTGTGTGCAACCATGATAGTCTCCAAATATCATTTCAGAAAGAGACAAGCACTGGGCTCTCAAATATGTTCTTTCTGTTTGGTGGATATGATACATTCATGAGCGCAGCATTCACACAAACTAAGGATTAACAAATGTTTAACCCTTTACTGCATTAGTACATCATATCCATTGGTCAGCATGATGCACTGATGAAGTGTTTCACTGCATCACTGTTAGGACTGTCCACCAGCACTTCATTGGAGCATCATGATAACCCTCCGGTAAACTTGCTAAAGCAGGCATGATACATCAATGTAGACCTGGAGAGTCACTGATCAGGGTTACATTCATGCGATGTGACAATGCATAACACTAAGAAAGTCGACTGCTGACAGCAAGAATCTAACATGTTACATCCCTCTGATCAGATAAGATCTTATAAGAATTGCCCAAACTACCATTCAAGCTGCTGCACACAATCACCAGTCCTCCTCCTCCAATCTCATCAACCACCTACCTTGATAACGCCTGTCAGTGCAGTGATGGTACTGTTGGTGAAAAGCGGCAGGTCTGACTCCTCCAGTGGTCCACACCTACCACTTCTCCCAGTCCTCCCTGTGGTGGCTTAGCCTGGAGTAGTGGTACTATAGTGACCCCTCCGATATCCACCTGTGCCTGCCTCCAGTCTAAAGCTCAAAGGTGTTGGTGAGTCTGGAATGAGTGAATCAATGTTTTAGGACTTTAACAAGTCTTCGCCCAATTCTAAAACCTCTCTTACACTGGGGTGGATGAAGTGAGCAGCTCAGTGTGTTAAAAGGGAGTAGATCCCTGATTCCGGTAGTTGTAACTGATTTACTATTATATCCACCTGCCTCTCACTCCACACCATGTACTACCCTATAGCTAGGTGTGAGTGAGTAAAGTGTGAGCAGGTCAATGTGTGGAGGGAGCAACTCCTATTATTAGCCCTCTAACTCACTATACTTCATAAATGCAGTATTATATTAGTTTGTATATTAAATACAGTAATTGAAAGGATTTAGAGAGTGGTAATTCTGTTAATAGGCTCTCCTGTATCCACCTGTATCTGTTTGCATCCACTCCTGAAGCTCCCCCATTAGACTAAGCAGATCAAGGCTTTAAGGGCGTAGCTCTGCGGTTGCTGTGTTCTAGGCTCATGGCTTTAAACCTGTCACGTATATCCACCCGGTGCCAGTGAGTTTTGAAGAAGCAATTCAATGTGTTAAGACCCTAGCGAGAGAGTTGCTCCTTTGCAGTTGGCGTTTTTGTCCAGTAACTACCATAGATGACTCCTATTGCGAGGTGTATCTGCCTCCCCCTTATCCTCCTATACCTCCGACTGCTGCAGATCCTACACTGTAGTAAGCTGTCTCAGTATGAGGGGAGCAGCTCACGAGCCACTCATGGTACACTGGTATGTCCCTGGTCCAGGTCCCTCGCTGCCTTCATCAATAATATAGCTCCTTCATATAACATATCTTGCTGCCATATATAGCAACTCCACTGTATGTAATATGTGAGAGAAATGACGAATTAATGTAGACCCCCTAGGAGAGTAGCCCACGATAGTAGTATAGGAAGTGTTATCCCTTTGGCCCATCCATAAGAGGCCACTACATCACTATAACTCATCCAATAAACTGGACTGGAAGTGTGTAGAGAGAGGGGGTATCAGCATATGGGTGTGAAAAGTCAGCAAGGCTTCAAGAGAGTAGCTCCTCAGGGTAATATCATTAGGAATGTTAACCCATTGACTCCTCCTTCATGTGAGTCAGATTCTGCAAATTGACTCTTACTAGACCTACAGTGTGAGATGGGAGGGGTCGATCTATGAACTCAAAGTTTCAAGGGTAGTGTAATGGATCCACCATGAGGATTCCCCTGCACTTTAATCCTTCTTACCACTTCACATCACTGAACAGTCATCGATCACTTATAAATGTGACTCTGTGCACTTAGGGTAGGTGAGTAGGAGAGCCTGATTGACATGAGCAGCTCACTTTATTACAACTACCACCATTCCCTTGGTATCTGCACATTGACCTTATCCAAGTGACTTAACTATAACATATATAGATACTGCACACTAAGGTGTCTGCCGCACTGCAATCCAAATTGAGCCCATTATGCAATGAGCAGTTGGCTCCTGTTAATAGTAGTGTTGACCAAAGAATAATCCCATTAGGTTTAAACTGATCATATTATGTCCCTGTCTTCTTGTGTAAAATTGAATCCGTAATGCAGCACACCAATTATATATAGCTATGTACACTAGAAGAGTTTAACACAAGCATCTGTGAGCATGTATATCCTTGGTAATCATAGAGTTACCAGTACACCTAGTAGTGTGATCCAATTGCCTCTCCGGCAGTAGCAGCTCCATTGGGCCTCCTCCTCTTTTAGAGATCAAGCCTCTCCAATTTTGGCCTCGATGACTGCCTAATTCAGCAGATACTCCTCACCTTACACTGGGGCAGAAAGTCATTGAGATCCAACTGGCTGTCTCCCACAGCTTTCCAGCAGTCAAGCAGCTTCACTGGGTCTCCTCCTTATCCAGTGTGGACTTCAGTGACTCCTTATTACAGCCTCAGTCTTCACCTCACAGTTGGTGACCTCTCCCTCCTGTAGCTCCTACACGCAGTGAGCAGATCATCCTCACCATGAGCTGCTCTTGTCGCTATAAGCGCTGCTCATGCTGATATTTAAACTGATGTCTTTTAGTGGTGTATTATGGTTGTGTAGTACTATAGTTCCTATTGTTTTAAGCCTGGAGGTGGTTAGGGAAACTGCCATCGGCACGTAACATCCTTGGTTCACGGCCGACTTGATGGCTAGGAAGGTAGATGAGTAGGTAGCTGGGTGGGTAGGTATGGGTAGGTGAGTGGTGATAGTACTAGGTAGGGGAGAGGGGGAGCATGAAGGTAGTACCGTTAGGTCGGAAGGACAGGACTATACTCCCTGTGCTGCTGGTAGTGCTGGCAGTCTACCTGCCTTCCTGAGGGGAGGGGACGGCCTCCAGTGGAGGAAACCTGCTGATAACGATACTCCACCCACTGCTCTGACATGCTTAGACACACAGTCACTCAGTGAGTGGCTGTGTGGGATGAATTGCTCACTGCCTGTTCATGGGGAGCAGTTGAGGAGTGAGGAGTGCCCGCTGGCCCGTCTACTGCTCTGTGGTGGTGTTGATGGCTGGTAGGAGGTGGGTTTAGGAGCGGGTAGTGGGATGTTGAAGTGGCCTGCAGCAGTGGCAGACTGCTGAAATGTGTCTAGACCACAAAATTTAATTGACCCAGTAACTTTGGTACTGCTCACAAAAAGTGCCCATATAATCTGGCCACAGGAGGAGGGAAAAGGTGAAGTGACATTGCATTTTTTTTTCAATTCAACTTTAGACATGGTAAAAACTTAAAGGTGACATTTATGCTTGGGACTTGGATTGCTGTCCCGGTTGCCTTCTGGGGGATGGACCAGACCTACTCTAGAATGCCACGTCTCCTTTTAATCCTGCTTCCAGATTGATGCGCTTCATTGAGCAGCACAACCAACCACGCACAGGAGCCATGCCGGAACTGCGCTCAAACAGCAGGTGTTACTTAGGTTGTACTTTGAACTGTATCATTGGATACATAGAGAGAACTAAACGACCATGGTGTACGAGGTGGCGGAACCACCACGAGGGGGGTGTCTCCCCCGAGGGCATTAAACCCCCCGAGGGGTGGATCGGCCACCGAGGACACCAGAGGAGTTTAGTTCTCTATTTATTTTATGTTTTTAGAGGGTTTAAATAAGGAAAAATCAGCAATATCCGGTACCTTAGTTTCCCGTACGAGCAGCGGTCTGCCATTTTGAATGTTTACATGCGCCCGGAACAAGGCTGCAGTGGTGGATCGGCTGCTGTGGTGGATCGAGACACGTTACGCCACTGGTTATGCAATGCTACGGGAAGATGTTATTCACATAAAATAAAAGAATTATTGATTGCTAGAGGCAAGGATGTAGTAAATGCGGAGGGGGTGGAAGGCAGGTAGGTGTTGAAAATATTGAGTGGAAAAGCAGTGGGTGAATAGTATATGAATTAGGACTGAAATCATGGTAGAAGGCCAAATGGGCTAAATAATGTAGAGTGTTAAGTCTGAGCTCACAGGGAACAGACTAACAGCTATTTTCCTCTCTTCTCAGACTAACCTTCCATTTACCTTCAATATACAACATGAAGATGTATACTAAAATAGGCAACCATGGTTTCATACTACACATCAATGCCATTGTCCAAAAGATTTATATTAGTAAAATCATGGTTTTATATGAACGAGTAAGTGAGAAGTGACTACTTTCAGCTGCCTGGGGAGGCATGCACATAAGTAGTGGAAATCGATAGCTCTCCAAAAACTCCCTATCCAGACTTGGCTATAATCCTGGTGGGCTAAACTAAACATCAGCACTATGATATAGGGCTATATTATCATTTGTGCTGTATTTTGATCAGAGCACAAACAGTATAATTACAGCAGAATCCATCAAAAGAAGTGCCAAAACACCCTTTTGCCTAGGAAAATGGAAATGCAGCAGGGTACATTTGTCACTCGACAATCTTTTGTCTATAGAGCTCAAAAGATTGGAATAGAAAAACTCAGCATTTGATAGTAAGATTGATACTCCCTATGTTCCCCAATAGACTACTGCACTGCGTGTACCTTTACTATAGCGCAGGTAGGCCCCACTCACTGGACAGGCTGCTCAGGGTGCACATACATGGCCCTCCCCACATTCACAAACCACTCTTTATGGCAAGACTATGGTGGGTTTGTCTGTCCCAAATCCCTATCTTCTGGTAGGAAGGTAAAAAGGAACTAGTGATGATAGAGCTACAATTGTTTCAGCTTTGTATTACTCAGGATCCTGGTTGAAAATCAAATTTTTCTCCGTTTTCTAAAAATAGACCGAACGCCCTACAGAATGACATTTTTGAGAACAATAATCCTGGACAATGATGGCCTGAATGTTAGATTTGAATAGGCCAAACTCATATTTAACAGATGGCATTTGATATTGTCAATGTACACCTAAATATAATATAATATGCATTATATAATTCTTATATCATAAAAATTAAGTAATGACTGCAATGTATGAAATGAGCAGAAATAAATAGATATAGCCCACTGCAAATGGTTGAGCTGTAAAGAAAAACATTTTTCATATATATAAAAAAAAAATAGTCCTAAAGGGCCACTGAGTGACCTATATCTACACAAGTGTTGGTTGAAGTAGGTAGTATTTGTAGTGAATTGAAAGAGACATGGGGAAGCTCTCATGAAGGTACACAGAGGTTGGCTATGTGATAGAGTGATACAGTAATATGTAGAGTGGAAGGGCTTAGTGAGGCTAGTTATATGAGACAAGCTGCTGACATGCAATTGTGACAAGAGATAGTGACATGAGGGCACCCAGGAAGGTGAAAAGCATGCATGTCCTTCATGGAGTATGAACAATGCATAACATGGAAGGAGTTAGGGGAGACAGGGGGGTGTATATCACTGCTGGATGGGGGTGGGCGTTGTCACTGCTGGATGGGGGTGGGTGTTGTCATTGCTGGATGGGGGTGGGTGTTGTCACTGCTGGATGGGGGTGGGTGTTGTCACTGCTGGATGGGGGTGGGTGTTGTCACTGCTGGGTGGGTGTTGGGAATGTATAGCACACAGAGAATAAGGGAGAGAGGGGAGGGGGGCATATCTCACTGCTAGACTGGGGGTGGGGGACGGGTGGTGGGGGGGGAGGATTGGTGGCCGGGGCAGGTGTAGATTAGCAGGCCGGTCAGCTCTGCTTCATTAGATAACCCTCAGTCAGACCTTAAGGATTATGTCTCCATGCTGGACGGGGAGGGGGACCGGTGGTGGAGGTGCAGGTGCTTCATGGTGTATGAACAATGTATAACAAGTCAGGGGGCAGATGGGCATATGTCACTGGTGGACAAATGGGGGGGGGGAGATATTAATACATCCCGGGCAATGCACACTGATGGGTTGGTTAAGGTGACCGCAGACGGGCCAGATTCGATCGGTAACCAGGGAGTACCGATCCGATCCGATCGGGGACATCAAACATGTTTGATATTTGACCGACTGGATCGGTCAACCCCGCAGACGTCCCCGACCTCACGATCGGCCGACCCAGTCGGCCCCGTCTGTGGTCCCCTTTAGGGGTTGGAGAAGGGCAAGAACTCATGTGTCACTACTAGACTTGGGGTAAGGGGTGTAAAACAGGCAGGTCCTTCATGCTGTGTGATTATGCCTTGGAAACGTAAGCGTTTCCAGAAACCTATGAGAGGTGGAGTTGCGCATGCGCAGTCAGTTTTTCAGGATTCACGCGGTAAACAAAAGTCGCTTACAGAATCAGAATTGATCGGTAAGTACCAGTTTAAATGCTTCAAATAACTTCCCACTACTTCGGAAGCATTATGAATGTGTTCTGCAACTGTGGGTCCCCCTGGAGTCATCAGTTTTCAGCAGATTTTTAGTTATAAAGGGTTTTATGCTACCTGCCTTAGTCCCGGCATGACGCCAGGAACTAGGTCAGGGTGGCATCCCTCCTCCTGGGCAGCCCAGGTTTGGATTAACTTGCACCCCCTGGTGCTTAAATGTTCAAATTCTTTCCAATTTTTTCTATTCTGGTCGACCTATTACCCCCTGGCACCTAATAGATCAGGATTTGGTGAGTTATTAGCTACTTTTCCAGCTTATATGGTAGGAATCGCTAATCAAATCGCTCAGTAGACCACATCCCCCGACAACCTACACCGGAGCAACATGCCTTATACCCGGCCGTGCCAGGCCTGTCCCAGTGGCCGAGCAGTCTAAGGCCCTCGACAAGTTCCTCCATCTGCCACACAGCAGCGGAGGCGCCACCATCAATCTAGAGATTGTGGGTTCAAACCCTGCCAAAGGCACGGTGTGGTGGCAGCGTTTCGTCATCGCATTGACGATGGCTTTAGGAGATCACCGACATGGTGAGCCCCATCATACCTCCACTGCTGTGGATGGCTTTTGCAGAGGTTGGAACGAAATTCCTTCTGTATGCAATGGCCTGATTCCTATGCACCTTACAGCCCCCCTCTATTGGGGTATTATTTGTACTGGTTTAAAGCGTTTCAAACCTACATTTGTTTCTTTTGGCTTAGTTATTGGTTTTACTATGATTACTTATTAAATTATTTAATATTTACACCCTGTTTTTCTTTTATAGAAAATGAGTGGTAGGAGATCAACCAAGCGCGCTACCCGTAGCCATGCTATGAGCGAGGATGGTTCTGAGAGTGAATATTCTCTATCAAATAAACTAAATTCCCAATAAGAATATTACCTATCGTAAGTGTAATGGTTAGTTAGCCTAATGTCACAGGTACAATACCATTGATTAGCATGTCATACCCTGACATTAGGAAAGGCTCTCAAACCTTCAGTTGCCTTCTGCGGTGGTCTAGGATTAAGCCATAGCAGTTTGGGGGACAGAGTTCATCCCGGTTGAGGTGATCAGCCTTCAGGCGTGGTTTGCTAGACACACTGCCCCACTGTATCACACTGATTCAGATGTTGTAGGAAGGATCATGGTGTAATGGTTAGCATAATGAAATGGCAAGCCATAGGTCTGGGTTTGAGTCCCGGTGATCATAGATATTTACACCATCCTCTACGGTAGTATTACTCTACCCTACAGTATTACCGGTAGAAGTGGTGATATTTATTCCGACTTGATTACCTCAAACTTCCTATGTTTACAAATTCCTGATAAACCTGTGAGTAGATCAAAGTTAAGTGTTTTCTTTTCAGATCTATTAAGAGACGGTGCAGCACTGGAATTTTCAATGAATTCTTATGTTGAGCTAGCTTTCTCCAAGGTGCTCTCTCCCTGCAAGTTATATGCAATAAACTAGAATATAAAAGATATAACAGCATAGATGTTTATTTTATGTGAATAACTTCTTCCCGTAGAGATAGCATTAGGGAGCTGATCCGCACACCCCCAGTGGCGTAACGTGTGCCGATCCACCACAGCGGCCGATCCACCACTGCAGCCTCGTTCTGGGTGCATGTAAACATTCTAAATGGCGGATCGGCGCTTTTACGGGGAACTACGGTACCGGATTTTGATAATTTTTCCTTATTAAAACATCTAAAAACATAAAATAAATATAGAACTAAACTCCCCTGGTGTCCTCGGTGGCTGATCCATCCCTCGTGGTGGATCGGCCACCTCGTACACCACGGTCGTTTAGTTCTATCTATGTACTTGTAAGACCTTAATGATACCCCACCACTCTGTGTGTCAACAATCACCCAACAGATACTAGGACACTCTCACAGCAGAAGTTGGGTGCATTTGGCATCCCCGGTCCATAATTTAATACTACCATAGGTTACCTGCCTCCCGACAATGGAACAGCAAGTTGGCTTATCTCATCAGCCAATCGGAGGCCGCCATTTCCCCTGCATTGAAGCTACCTGAAAGGGGGCTGAGTGGTTGTGGGCTGAATGTTCTGTTCTACATATGTTTAGATACTTGGAGAGAGAGAGAGAGAGAGAGAGAGAGAGAGAGAGAGAGAGTAAGAGACAAACAGACAGACAGACATACAGACAGACAGACAGACAGACAGAGGCAAAGCTAGAGTTAGGGATACAGTGAGGTGTATAGGGAGACAAATTAAGAACAGATGTTGACATTCCCATGTACTGTCCACCACGCCTAATAGAAAACAGTCCTTCATCTTATACCATGCCCAGAGGCCCTTAGATATGGCCTTGTATATTTACCATGTAGTCCTTTGTCCTTTTTCCCTTTAGTTTATACCCTGCAGCTCTTTGTTGAAAGGATTGCTGCACTACTATATCCTCTCTCAGATGGAACATATGCCACAAAGAGCAGCTTTATCTTACTCATACTTTAATTAAAAGATAATTTCAACTGATGTGAAGAGGCTTTTACTGTCACAGTTGTTGCTCTTTATTACTTCCTCTTCTAGTTAGCAGAGCTGCCCTTCTCCACCATAGCTTACAAACAGTCCTGTCCAGCCTCTGGGGTGTCATTATAAAGAGATTATGAGCTGAACAGTGCAGACTGTGACAAGGAGCAGCCCCCTTCCCCATTTGTTCTGTCATAGACAAATTGCTGTATTGGTTATAAGGATGCCCGTCAGCACCACTCAGTTTCCCTTTAAAGAAAGAGACAATGGAAGCAGATCAAAACCATCTTAAATGTTGAGCCTTCCAGCATTGATAGATGTCAGTTTTGTCCTCACTTGATGCCAGGTCTTCATGCATTTAATTCTACTGCTAGACCCTTCTTTGTGGCCTTAAGGGACACAAAGTAGTGTAATGCATTATTTAATAGATCTGCATTATGTGCACTATCAGTATTTGTGAATCAACACACTAAAAGGTACGCCCGCGAGGGGGTGCGTGGGTGTACCTTTTACCATGTTCATCCATATTTATTGATGTCTTTTATTCCACAGTCAGACCATCCATCCCACAGTTTTTTAAAGCCTATGTAATGTTCGTATTCCATTTACTGTAATTAAACTTAAAGAGTTTGAGAATTGAATTCACGTCATCGATCAAGCACCCAAACATTATGTGGGAATGATATCATATGGGGATGGTAATCTCATGGATTGAAATCGATTAAAAATGTCGTGATGTATTTTAAGTATGTACTGCATGATATATGTGGCTATGTTGGTGTCATCACAAATAGATTATGAGCTGAACATTGAAGACTGTGACACAGAGCAATTCCTCAATACATTCTGCTATATGGATGCTTTGTGGCATCGATTATCACAACACCCCTCAGTATTACTCAGCTTTTATTGTTAAAGGAAAAAACAATAGAATAGTGTTAATAAATATATATATATAGTCGCATAGGATTTTACAGAGGGAGTGATCGTGACTACATAGGGTCACCCAGCATTAATGGAGAGGCTGAAAGTAGTATCCTATGCAAAATCACTAAAAAAAGGTGAGAGAGCTAAAAGGCTTTTGGCTGTCTTTTCTAGCACTCTGACCGCAGAATCCATTAGCCATGACCTCTATAACCTACCCCTGGCCTGTGATAGAAACACTATCTGCAAACAAGATATTGGGATCAATGACTGGGCTATCACACTGAATGGGTAACATGTGTGGGTGGGTATGACTGATATAATGAAATGGATAGATCTGGTGCTGAGGCTTTGATGCAGAGACAACGGATAGGGCCCAACCACCCCATTTAGTATGAAAAGGTCAACTGGCATAATTTTCAATATCCAGCCTATGGCATAATAAAGGCAGAACCAAAGGCATTTGAATTAAAATTTGGTCTTCTGTTGTGTGTCAAATAGTAGCCAAACTTGAATTTCTTAAAGTAGTATATTATAATTCCAGTTCGGTAACTCGCCATGCTTGGGGAATGATCATGGTCTGCCAATGCAGTACTGACAAGCTGTATTAGCAGCACTATATTGGTGCGTCTTTACGTGTTAGGGGCATGATGCATTATTGCATTACCCAGACTCCAAAGGTCAAGTCACCCTGATTGAAGCTCTGCAGCCTCTGAAACCTCACATGTGAAATATGGGCTGATGATAAGAGACTGCTTCCCTATTGACCTTATGTACAATATATTACCCTACCACTGGGTCAGAACCCTCGATCGATGAGAGTGTAGGGGGAGTTTGATGCAGATCTCTAGATTATAGCACCAGCAGGATGCTTAGAAATGTTTATAATCCCCACATCACTTTAAGAGGTCTTCCAAATATGAAATTATTCTACATAGCTGCTGATCATACTGACTAGGTATAGGTCACTACTTAGGGTCACCAACATTTTAAGCGCCTTGAGCTAAATTAACTAGCATCACACACAGTATCCTCCCAAAGGTTTAGTGTTTGACCAAATGTGCAATATACCATACTACTTGGTCAGAACCCTAAACTTAATATGATTGTCACTCAGGGCATAAAATGAGTTCAATGCAGATCTCTAGACAACGCCACCTGTTTTGCAACCTCTAAGGTTGAATACTGTAAATACAACTACCATATTTGGTTGATTAAAATGGTAAAGGTGAATGATGAGCAGTTTGAGCTGACCGTTTCTTCACGAGCGTGTCCTGCTCGTTCGGAGCGGGCAGGACACGCGAGTGAAGAAACAGGAAGCTCAAACTGATCAGAGTTCATTTTTACATTTATGTCAAGGTGTTTGAGTGGAAAATCAATCGATATTTCATCAATATCCTTCAAAATTAACTGTTATTTACCCATCGTCATCACGAAATGCTGACCGCCGCCATCTTGGATGTTTACGTTTTCGAAAGGGCTGTGCATGCGCGGTGGGCGTATGACATCATCGTGCGGATTTGGCGCCGGTTATTTAACGCAGGGGTGCAATACGAGGGCTTAGTGTGTTTCCTATGGGGTCTCAATATTCGCCTTGACATAAGTGCCAGGTGCCAGTTGGTGGCTTGAACTAAGGGGCCGGGGCTGTAATGTATTTAAATCAATCAAATCAGTATCCAAATAAGTCCTGGCCTATGATAAGTAAGATTCTAGATTAGTGTCCCTTCACAACTACAACTGGTCTCCCAAAAATTACATAATTTTAGATAGACTAGGCATAGGCCACTACCTATGACCATCCACCAAGAGCTGGGCGACTCTTGGCTACCTCTCTCAACAACCCCCACCATGGAATCCATTAGCCATGACCTCAACAATATCAGACCTGTGGCCTGTAATAGGAACAGTATCTGCAGGATAGACATTATTAAGATCAATGACAGGGCTCTCAGACTGAATGGGGCAGCATGTGTGGGGCATAGAGCTAATAATATCGTCGCCTTAGGGCAAGAAGGTTGTATCTGTATATTTCAAGTTTTGCAGGAGACGGAGAAGAAGTGTTCCGCTTACTATAGAACAAAGAGAATACAGCAAACATTAATCGGGGGCCTGTAGGCATACATACATACATATCATAGACAGAGCTTCAGTACTTTCATGGTAGCGAGATAAGGGTGAATACATGTTAAAACAGAGTAAAACTCATTTTTGCCAAAATGTCAGTTACAACCTTCTTGCACTAAGGCGACAATACATGGAAATGATGAGA
The DNA here is from genome assembly GCA_949317995.1 of Acholoe squamosa. NCBI lineage: Eukaryota > Metazoa > Annelida > Polychaeta > Phyllodocida > Polynoidae > Acholoe > Acholoe squamosa. The sequence continues at coordinate 4,680,198 of OX439040.1, forward strand.
TCTGGTGTTGAGACTTTGGCACAGAGATGGCGGAGAGGGCCCAACACCAGCAACTGATGAGAATAGGTTAGCTGGTATAGCTTCAAAGAATTCAACATCCAGCCCATTCAATGTATGATATATATTTGACGGAGAGTTGGTCTTATGTTTTGTATAAAAAAACAGTGAAACTTAAATTAAAGTAAGGCCTTACTAAAGGGCATGTGAAGTAAAGGCCACAAATTGCTCAGAGTGATGTATCCTCCTGGAAATAGCTTCACTAGGGAGTATGACAAGATAATAATGACATACTTTCGGCAGATACACTGGATCCCTGCGTTATCCAAAGCCATGTCCTTCTATTCAATTACCGCAGCTGCCATCTGAAGGATAAATGTGTGATTCTGTGTTGATAATGTTCCTGATGCTTGTCCTCATATAACCTTATTACCTCAGGAACTGTCAACCTGAATATTTATGATGTCATTCTCCTGTACAATGTTAGCAATCTATCATACTACACCATAAGGGTGTAACCTTTGTGTGCCTTGCACTATCTGAAGGGGGGGGGAGGTCTATAGATTCTACTATGGTATTATTAAGTTCCCCACTAGATCTTTTTTGAAATTTTGAAAAAGCCATTGAGTGGAAATTATTTCAATTCAAATTTCCCATTCCAGTAATAATTATTCATTGCCTTTTCAAAAAAAGGAGAGCCAAGTGTCTCTCTTCCTATGCATAAATCACCAATACTTACTAGTTTTATGCCATAAAAATAGAGCTTGGGACATATGTAAAACATAAATTCTAATTATCCTTTAATTATAAGGCATATATACATCCATCCCAGTAAGACCTATTTGCACTCAACCCCTGCTAATTGATTCATCTAGTACGTGACTAATCCTACACAGAGCGGCAAGGTGAGTACCTGCTACTAATGAGATGTGCGTATCAACATCAGACTGATTACACCATGAGATATCAATAATTTGTTGATAGGATCATATGCCTGATTACTGTCATGAGTTCATTAAATACCCTGATTGATGTTTCCTACCGCCTGTCAGACTCATAACCTTTGCTAATACCTCACATGTCATATGTACAGCATGTTGTTAGGTTTTCTACTAAGCCTATGGCCAGCATTTGACATTTATCATGTTTATAAACATTTCTCAGTCTGTTTATATTTGTTTAACAAGTAGCTGTTATGTGTTCATTAACTGCCCTGATTGAAGTTTTCTACAGCCTGTCAAACCCATATAAATAATACTAATATCTCATGTGTGTACTGTATATTGCTAGCTTCCCTACTCATCCTATGGCCAGCATGTCATATTTATTATGTGTTAAAACATATCTCATTCTGTCTGTATTTGTTCAAACAAGTAGTTTATGTCATATACTAAATAACCTGTCTCAAAATATTTAAACTTCGCAGTGTTCCTATCCATCTGTATATGCCCTCATATTTGTGTATCAAAGTAGAATCAAATTATTAATGTGACTTTCTGGTTCAAATTTTACCACTTTATATAGTTTATGCAAACAAAATGACAAAGCATGAAGAGTAATTTAATATCAACAAGAAAAATGTGGCAACGGAAAGGAGTTGCCACTCCTATCCGTGGTCCAAGCAACATTTTTCTTGAGCTCTTGGGGGGAGGGGGGCAGGATTGAACATGCAGGCTAATCTAATCATAGAGTGATCATATTGTAAAGATAGGCACGGGGGGCGGGCATGGGCTCCCACACAAATAATTTATCTATCTCTTTCCCAATGGGCCGACTTCAACCCCAAAATTGACTCAAGCACCTCTCACCAGCACACCTATCCCCCATTGGATCCCAGCCCACCCCTCCAAAAAAGAAATGCGCATCTTCTCCCTCTAGCCCTGTCCCTTTGTGGATGTTTGGGGTCTGTCACTCTGTCACCCTCCCCCCTCCAAGCCCCCTCCCCCCAACAAAAAAAAAAGAAAAGAAGGAAAAAGAGTAAGTCCATTAGCCTTAGTCAAAAGTGTAAGCCCCATTCTGTAGGCTACCTCAATACTGGTAGGCCTACACTGTACTTCAATAGGGGTATAGAGTTTAATACAGGCCTGGAATTAAACGCCATTGGTAGGAATCTATCTGCCCGCAAGAGAGGCAGGCGGGAAACTGCACCAGTTGCAGCAAGCGTCTCTGTACTGTCTGACGTGATGTCCCTATGGCAACATTACCATGGGGATGCGACACATAAAATGACTCTCCATGTGCCTGCATGCCTATAGGGAGCCTAAGTCTCGCGATAAATTATGTCGTAAAAGAATTTCTGATTTGGAACTAAAATAATCAATATTTGAATTGACCCAAAGGCCCACCATATATGAAATTTTAAGGCTCAACTCTCATTCTTAAAAAAGTTATGCCAGGCCTAAAATTTTCCCCTATCCTTAAAGCTTGCTGGTGATAATATGCTGAGCTCTGAATTCGCCTGCACGTGACGTGACTTCACCTCCCTATGTGTCTGCTCCCACACCCTGTCACGCCGGTGGAATTTCTTAGCCATGGTCCAAACATGAAAAGCATAAGGTCCATTGACTCCAAGGCACATTTTTCTTCCTAACAAGGGCTGGCTGGGAGAAAACTATACGATCCCAACTAGATATCTATGAAGGTTTACAAACGTAATTTACATTAGGGGGCATACATTAGTTACAGAGCCTGGGTTACAGAGACTGAACGTAGACGTCAGCACCTTGAACATGAACGTCATGAAGTGCAGACAGCACTCCTGTTCTAGACAGGTAGGCCTATATAGGCCTACTATTTAGGGAAATACTCAACTAACACAAAAGGGATCGAGGTAAGCCTATCAGTGATTTTCGGCAAAGCCCTCGCACTCAAGCTATAGCAATATTGCTACACGGCATTGCTGGGGCACTGGCTTTGTGCCTGGCAACACCAAATGATGTAGTATGTGATGTAACAGACAGAGTATGACATCTTGTGTGACGTCATGGGCTTAATGGCAGCGCCCATGAGACAAAACGAAACCATTAGTACGGTTGCCCCAGGTTGCAAGCTCCCTGGGCCACTACGCGCCAGGCAACCCCTAAAAAGCACAAACTTTTTGATTTAGCAGGAGCAATTCTATGAAGCTTCTTGAGCCTATTTTACTACCTGTGTTAGGTTCTCAAGTTATAAATATCTATGAGAAGTCAAGCAGTCCAGGTAAAACAGAAAAGAGCCATATTTGCAATTTCCAGGTAACTTTCACATTGCAGTATAAGTTTAAGCAATTTAAATCAAGATGGCGTTACAAGGCCAGGAGCATTTCACAGTAATGATACTAATTGACAATTCCTTAAAGCAACCAGCAGTACTGGATTCTCCCTCCCCCCCCCCTGCCAGTCCAGGAAGATATGGTAGGGGCAGAGGCTCAGATACAATGCATCCAGAGAGGCAGACAAACACCCAGGAGTCAGAGAGCGAGAAATACCTGTGACACCTCTCTATCAGTGTATCCACTCTAGTGTATAGAGAATGGTAGCCTTTAGTGCAGGACACTATGTCTATGTCAGAACACATGCTGAGATTCCCATATATACTATACACCATCAGATAACACATAGACCTTTCAAAAAGCAGTACTTAATCTCTTTTCAGAAGGACTTGAGGGCTCACACTCCTTTGTGTTCTTATTTGTACTTCAGTTCACAATATGGCTGTTGTTTTTTAATCTTCACTGTCTATCGTGCCACATTGATTTCAGAATAAAATATTGTGATTTCATCCAAACCTTACAAGTTACCTTATTATAAATGTAGTATGATCATTAGCTGAAACACCTCAATCAGATTTTATAGTATTATGGCATAGATAGTCTATAAGGACACAGATCACTGCTCACTTTGGGTCGTTACTATCTGAATATCTGGAAAGCTGTGTCCAGCATGTAGCCTGTGATGGCAGATTTGTATGTAATCTGAAATAAACCTCGGTTGCTTGTCCGAATTTACCTCTCTCTGCAATATGCTTTAGTTTAACTCAATGAGAGGAACCACTACAGAGAACCACTTATACAGAATCATTTAAGATACGTCATGTCATATCCTCTCAATCCTCATTACCATAATACTTCATGAAATGCATCCTCTGCATCATTATGAGAGTTGCAGTATTAGCAAAAAGAAAAAGAGGAAAAAAGAAACCTTATTTGGTTAATAGCTGGATTCCTCAATGCAGTGCTGGTAAGTTACTGCCCATGGTACATGTTGATAACAGATGAATACTATTTTCTAGTAATTAGAAATCGGGACATGGTCGAGATGACTGGAATGTGTATAATGAGAAGTTCTAAATAGGTGACTATATCAGATTCATATTACAGGTATTAGGTATCACAAATACTGAGTGCACATGTATACAGGTAGCAGCCAATTGGCGAAAATAGAATTCACACTAGTGTACTGTGACATCAAAGGAAATTAGCCTTGAGGCACTATATGTATATGAATAGAAAAAAAAGTCCATGGATGGGTAATATGTGACAGTCTATTCACTTACTGCTCTTTTGTTGATAATCTGATCAAAACCTATAAAATCTTCCTGGTGTCAGTTTCGCAAGTGTTGATCATGTTCTACCATTTACACATAATTTCTGCTCGTGTGAAGAGCCTTTTACCGTCACTTTTTCCATTGTATTTTTAACGTGCCCCTCAGTCCACTGAGCTTCCTTTCTCCAGAACAGGATAAAGGCAGACCTGGATGGGATTGGGGGCGTTATCATGAATACATAAATGAACTGAACATTGCAGACAGTGACAAGTAGCAACGCCCCCATTCATTCTGCTGTGGATAAATTGCTGCATTGAGTTTAAGGACGCCCTTCTGAGTGACTCAGAAGGGGGTCCAGAAAAGGAATGCTGCCATAAAGAAAAAGAATGCTGGCAGCAGAGTTGGCCTTTTTAAATGCCTGCACTCCCAGCATTGATTGATGTCAGCCTTCTTCTCCCCCTGAGGCTTGTCTGGATTTTGAATAGTATAACTGTAAGGTCTTTGTTTAGCAATTTAAATGCTACAAAGTACTTTAATGTTTACCTTCAATTTATCACCATGATGTATGGATGCAGCCCCAGTGAGTTACACGTTAATCCTTCTCATGTATTATTAGGGCATAAAGTGACATAAGGATATTGATATAATTCATACCATCCGGTACCACATCATGACATGTTTTCTATTCTAATGATGGCCTTAGCAAACTATAAGGTCATGCTTTAAGAGGCTTTTCAAGGTGATGTACTTTACTATCTAAATATAGAAAAGAAAAGAGCCAAGATGAAGATTCTTCATCAGATTGAAATGATTGTAGTTGATGCACAGCTGTAGCTCACAAATGTTTCCCAAGTACAAGCGATTTGATTCCATCTCACATAGACAATTCCGAGAGTGCAATCCTGAGTAATGCTAGGTAGCCTTCCAGGCAAACAATATTCCTCCCAGTCTGTCTGTCCTCCATTGCCCCAAGTGCCCCAACTGTGATGGAGTATGAAAATGTGTATATGTATGGTCCCAATTCATTCATACAGAAGCCTCTCGGTCTGTATTCTGGCCTGGCTAACCTGTTCCTTTTTTTTTTTGTTTTCTGACTTTAGTCATTGAAATGGTCTATGTCCCACAGATGAGGTATTGTATTTAGTGTGTGTCTCAATTTAGGAACTTATCACCTGATAGTGTAATTTTGTCTCTGCATCAAGCAGATATACTGTAAATATCCTTACCATATTTCCTTAATAGACTTCAGCGTTTAGAAAAAAACTCACACCAAAAGCTAATTCAAGTAGCACAAATGCAATTCGCTCTATATTGAAATTAGATTGATATTATTCAATGCTTCAGGTTGAGAGCCAGAAAGTGACCAATCAAATGAAAATAACCCCTCCTTATTTCATTGGAGTATAGTTTTTCATGTGTCTGTTGTCCTATGTGTGTATCATCAATAGTGATCAACCAAAAGCCATCATTCATTAGCTGACTTAAACAGAACCACATTAATGTAGGGATCACATGCAGCACATAAATCCCAATTATCCTTAAATTATGAATCGTATACATCCCGCTAAGCCTAGTTGACACTCAACTGCAGCCTAGTTGATTCATGTAGGCTGCTATCTGTACAAAGAGCAAAGTTGGTGCCTCCCACTCAATTTTAACCTGATTAGATTAACATTGTCCTCTTTGCAAAAATATGTAATAGAGCTGACGACTGAGACACCTATATGGTTGTGTTCTGCTCTGAAAATATACACACATTGCAGGGCAACAAACTACAACAGAACATGAGTGGGCATAATATGGCCAGCTATTGGAAAAAGAAATTTTGGAAAATCTTGAATATTTTTTATTATAGACCTCTTTAAGTGCAGATGCACGATATTACAGCATGCGCGATACTACCCAATTTTACCCTATGTCAGAACACATGCTGAGATTCCCATATATACTATACACCATCAGATAACACATAGACCTTTCAAAAAGCAGTACCTAATCTCTTTTTAGAAGGACTCGAGGGCTCACATATGAGCGTTTATATCCCTTTTACTTTGTGTTCTTATTTTGACTTCACAGTATGGCTGTTGTTTTTTAATCTCCACTGTCTATCGTGCCACAGTGATTTCAAAATAAAATATGGTGATTTCATCCAAACCTTACAAGTTACCTTATTATAAATCTAGTATTATTATTAGCTGAAACCCCTCAATCAGATTTTATAGTATTATGGCATAGATAGTCTATAAGGTCACAGATCACGGCTCACTTTGGGTCGTTACTATCTGAAGAACTGGAAAGCTGTGTCCAGCATGTAGCCTGTGATGGCAGATTTGTATGTAATCTGAAATAAACCTCGGTTGCTTACCCGAATTTACCTCTCTCTGCGATATGCTTTAGCTTAACACAATCAGAGGAACCACTACACAGAATCACTTATACAGAATCATTTAAGATACCTCATAACCTCTCAATCCTCATTACCGTAATACTTCATGATCTGCATCATTATGAGAGTTGCAGCATTAGCAAAAAAAAAAAAAAAGAAAGGTTCCAACCTTATTGGGTTAATAGTTGGGTGCCTCAATGCAGTGCTGGCAAGTTACTGCCCGTCGTCATCCTATATTAGTACATGTTGATAACAGATGAATACTATTTTCTAGTAATTAGAAATCGGGACATGGTCGAGATGACTGGAATGTGTATAATGAGAAGTTCTAGATAGGTGAATATATCAGATTCATATTACAGGTATTAGGTATCACAAATACTGAGTGCGCATGTATACAGGTAGCAGCTAATTAGCGAAAATAGAATTCACACTAGTGTACTGTGACATCAAAGGAAATTAGCCTTGAGGCACCTTATGTATATGAATAGAAAAAAAGTCCATGGATGGGTAATATGCGACAGTCTATTTACTTACTGCTCTTTTGTTGATAATCTGATCAAAACCTATAAAATCTTCCTGGTGTCAGTTTCGCGGGTGTTGATCATGTTCTACCATTTACACATAATTTCTGCTCATGTGAAGAGCCTTTTACCGTCACTTTTACCATTGTATATTTAACGTGCCCCTCAGTCCACTCAGCTTCCATTCTCCAGAACAGGATAAAGGCAGTCCTGGATGGGATTGGGGGTGTTATCATGAATACATAAATGAACTGAACATTGCAGACAGTGACAAGTAGCAACGCCCCCAATGACTCAGAAGGGCGTCCAGAAAAGGAATGCTGCCGTAAAGAAAAAGAATGCTTGCAGCAGAGTTGGCTTTTTTAAATGCCTGCACTTCTCCTCACCCTGAGGCTTGTCTTGATTTTGAATAGATATAACTGTAAGGTCTTTGTTTAGCAATTTAAATGCTACAAAGTACTTTAATGTTTACCTTCAATTTATCACCATGATGTATGGATGCAGCCCCGGTGAGTTACACGTTAATCCTTCTCATGTATTATTAGGGCATAAAGTGACATAAGGATATTGATATAATTCATACCATCCGGTACCACATCATGACATGTTTTCTATTCTAATGATGGCCTTAGCAAACTATAAGGTCATGCTTTAAGAGGCTTTTCAAGGTGATGTACTTTACTATCTAAATATAGAAAAGAAAAGAGCCAAGATGAAGATTCTTCATCAGATTGAAATGATTGTAGTTGATGCACAGCTGTAGCTCACAAATGTTTCCCAAGTACAAGCGATTTGATTCCATCTCACATAGACAATTCTGAGAGTGCAATCCTGAGTAATGCTAGGTAGCCTTCCAGACAAACAATATTCCTCCCAGTCTGTCTGTCCTCCATTGCCCCAAGTGCCCCAACTGTGATGAAGTATGAAAATGTGTATAAATATGTATTGTCCCAATTCATTCATACAGAAGTCTCTGGGTCTGTATTCTGGCCTGGCTAACCTGTTTTTTTGTATTTTTTCTGACTTTAGTCATTGAAATGGTCTATGTCCCACAGATGAGGTATTGTATTTAGTGTGTGTCTCAATTTAGGAACTTATCACCTGATAGTGTAATTTTGTCTCTGCATCAAGCAGATATACTGTAAATATCCTTACCATATTTCCTTAATAGACTTCAGCGTTTAGAGAAAACTCACACCAAAAGCTAATTCAAGTAGCACAAATGCAATTCGCTCTATATTGAAATTAGATTGATATTATTCAATGCTTCAGGTTGAGAGCCAGAAAGTGACCAATCAAATGAAAATAACCCCTCCTTATTTCATTGGAGTATAGTTTTTCATGTGTCTGTTGTCCTATGTGTGTATCATCAATAGTGATCAACCAAAAGCCATCATTCATTAGCTGACTTAAACAGAACCACATTAATGTAGGGATCACATGCAGCACATAAATCCCAATTATCCTTAAATTATGAATCGTATACATCCCGCTAAGCCTAGTTGACACTCAACTGCAGCCTAGTTGATTCATGTAGGCTGCTATCTGTACAAAGAGCAAAGTTGGTGCCTCCCACTCAATTTTAACCTGATTAGACCTTTTTAGTCAGCTGTACCCTATTAGATATTTCAGGATAGGAAGATGAGAGGCCCTGACAAATGGCCCTCAGTATGGCTCCTTTCAGTATATATGTGTGAGGCAATTAATGAGATGATTATAAGACCTTCGGTTGTCACGTAGCTTGTTAATATGACTGAGAAGTAAGTCTTTATTGTAGACCTAGACCCCCCCCAGTCTGACACCTGTATGTTCTAATTGGATGGACATCTCATTACCTTCATTACTGCTTAGAGAATGACTCTTCATTAGTTATGATAAATACAGTGCTTTGTTTCATAAGAGTATTTACAAATGATCTGATAGTTTTACAAACAATAAACCTATGGATGAGTATGGAAGGATATTGGTGAGCAGAATTCTACTACTTTTGTCTCTCCTACAATACTATTGAATGATTTCAGGATGATAGACTGTATGCAGGACATTCTATTTTATTTATACTCGTCCATTCAAAACATTAAAGTGTTTTATGTCTTATAAACAAACCTATTATGGAAACACATCGCATTGATGTTCTTCTTGCATGTTTACGCTGAATTCTCATTAAATGTAAGACTTCTCCAGCACCTGAAAGTTTTAGATGTTTTACTCTCCTCATTTGTTAACACAAGATTATTGCATGACTGAAACCATTTCTGTGAAGGGGGGCAAAATTCTCTGCAATTTAGAAATCTGAAAAGGAATATCATACCAATCGAATTTGTAGAAGGTCTTGCTATCCGCTATCACTTTATCTTTAGGGACCTTTAAGCATGGGCTTGGATTTATCGATCAGTGCCCCTTCCAATCAGCTTCAATTCATTTTCTATTTGGCTATGTTCTGATATGCACAGTTTCTCTACACTGAAAACCCACCGCTATGGGAGGGTCGTCATAGCGAGTTTAGGGTCGTCCGGCCATTGTGAGCACCTAAAGTCGTAATTCTGACCATCCTGCATAGTCCACTAGTTAGCAGATACCCCATGAGAGGGCCCCACTAGTCCATTCCAATGTGCATAATGATTATTTCAGGGTGGGTATTGAAAAATATATGTATTGGATTTGTTGCACTTCTAATAAGAAATTAATGGGTGCAAACGTCATTCAATGTAAAAATGTACCTTGAAAACATAGAAATGTCTGGGGGAAAATCTACAGTATAATGCTTACATTTTTAATTATGGCACCTCTTTTGTGTTTGGGGCTTTTATATAATTCCCTATTGGTTGACAACAGTTGTTCATGTATACTATATGCAAGTACTGAGGAGAGTGCAATGCACAGCTTCACTTGGGGTAGAAGTACCCTTATGAAGATTGAATTACTGTACATAAGAGATACAATGTGCACCATATGTAACAGAAATGCTTCCCAAAGTGATGACTTTAGGTCATCAGTGATGACCTAAAGTCGTCACCTATGACTACCCCATGACAACCTAAAGCTGTAGTTTTAGGTCTCGTCAACCTGAGGACCTAAACTCATCACTGCTGACGAGCTTCTGACCCCCAAAGGTTTTCAGTGTAATAATGGCATGCATTCAAAACTCAATCTCCCTGTTATCCAAACCCACATTGCTCTATTCAATTACCACAGCTGCCACCACACAACAAATGTCTCATTTCATGTTGATGATGGTACAGGGCCATGTCCTTACACAACCTTATTACCTTAATAACTGTCAACCATAATATAGTATTTAGATAAGAAAGATTATCCATGATGCCATTTGGTGTAGGATAATATCATATCTCTGAGCCTGCTCCTGTGTGCCACTCGGGCTCTATGGTGACTCTCACTTTTAGTTCTAAATAAATATGAATTATGCTGACCTTGCAGAGGGTTGGATCGACACATTCAACAAGTCACAACAGCTAAGGCAGCTATAGCAATGACTTCCTGAGTATTTATTACCAGCGTTCCATCACCATTTATGATTCCATTATAGTCGTCAAATAATCGAAATGAGTCTTAGTCTCATACTGTCTCAATGGCTGCTTCAAGGACATGATCACCTCATTGTGTAACTCTAGACAAAGTAGATGAGCCTTTTCATATTAGCCTGATTACGGTAGAGGTGATAGAGTAGCTAAGTTATCTGATAAAGCACTGGTTCATTAGCCGGACTTGATTGTTGTTGTAGAAACAACCCTACAGCTGAACGTCACAAACCATGAGAACAAAGTGCCTCTAAGGGTTCATGTTCCTCATTGCTATACTGGTAAGTAACTAAACAGCAATGTATTGGTTTTAACCATCTCTCTATTGAATTAACAATGTTAAAATGATCTTGTACCTCTTGAGAAATGTGACATGATATATTCTCTAGACGTCCTTGGTTGTACCTCGTGCAGAATGGAGGATGGCTGGGTGAGACAAAGAAGGTGCAAACAACCCATTAATGAGCAGGGTTGTAAATGGCCGCTATCTTATCATCACCTACCCCTATCAGATAGCTCACAGTGGGTAGGTCTTGCCTAATGACCCTGAGTATATGAGGCAATCAATGAGTTATGGTGACTAGATGATGTTAAGATAGGCATGTGAATTAGAAAGATGTTTATACTGGTATCATACCAGGAGAATTTAGCTTATTTTTAAAATTCTACAAAAAGAAACCTTTTTGTTAATTCATCAAGGTAGCGAGGTTCTCATTAGTTTTGCAAAATCATGAGAGCGATTTTAGTTATCCAAGAGGCTGGTTATTTAGAGGCTTGTAAATGTCTTGATTATGATTTTGTTTTCAACATCTACTTTTATTTGGTTTCACACACTCCAAGGGCCTCTCAGAGAAAGCAATTTGTCATGCCCACCTGTTTTGAACAATGGTAATTCGTTATAATTGGTATGATGCTTTTAGTTTTATGTCAATCATGAATCCATTATTCACTCACGTCTAAATATTTATTGATCCGAGGGACTGCATTTCCCAAAGTTATAATCCATCTACTGTTTTCCTGAGGTGAGAAGTACTGCCACTTTGGATGCTGCAGTTGGCACCTCTACCTTATTCAGTGCTCAATAAAAACAGATTAAAAACATATCTACATCAAATCTAGCTTCTGCCTAGTGATGAGAATGAGTCGCTGATGCTAAACCCACATCAAATATGACAATTGGCATCATATTAAAATTTTAACATTAGAGAGGTGTTCCTGACCTTGGAATTTAGCATTGGAATAACTTCAGTTCCCCATGCAGAACAGACCAAAATACCGCTCTTACTCTAAATCAGCATGTCAAACAAAGGATTTCTCACCTCTTATGTATAGATGTCTATAAACCGGCCACCTCCTTTTCAGACAAAAACTGGCTGGTTTCTGAGTCAGCCAGATCTCTGAAGCAGTATTACTATCGAATTCAATAGCTGTAATTAAATGTGTTATATAAATAGATAGAACTAAAAGACCGTGGTGTACAAGGTGGCTGATCCCCCCAAGGGATGGATCAGCCACCGAGGACACCAGTGGAGTTTAGTTCTATATTTATTTTATGTTTTTAGAGGGCTTAAATAAGGAAAAATTATCAAAATCTGTTACCGTAGTTCCCTGTACAAGCCGCGGTCTGCCATTTTGAATGTTTACATGCGCCCGAACCGAGGCTGCAGTGGTGGATCGGCCGCTGTGGGGGATTGGCACACGTTATGCCACTGGGGGTGTGGCGATCGGCTCTGCAATGCTATCTCTACGGGAAGAAGTTATTGACATAAAATAATGTGATATATCAAGACTTGACTCTATTGCATACAGCACACTAGTGGTATAAGTATGGAGGGCATTTCACAAGATGGTACGACTAGGCAAAAACCAGTACGACTTGAACCCCTCAGTATCCGAGTGGGTGATCGTAGGGAACACACTACGACTACTCTGTACGATCAGCACTTAAGGCAATATTTACATAGGGTTTGCTTTGGAAGTCGTACCATTGCAATTATTAGTGACCACTAGATGCAGGGCTGTAATGGCATTTAATTGAGGGATCTCACTATGACTTGAAGGGGGTCTAGTCATACCATCTTGAGAAATGCCTTCCTAACAGCCCCTATCCTTACAGACAGACACTCAGTGTTTATCCTGTACATAAGGAATATCATACTGACATACAATGTGTATACATGTCTCCAATGCGATGTACACATACATAAATTAGGATCAGTCTGGATAGGCTATACACTGAGAGATACTTGATTAAAAAGTATTGAGTTACCACTTGTCCGGAGATAATTGACATTTAGTCACACCAACCTTTTAGCTTACACTTCTCTTTTAAGTCAATCTGAGATCTCTGCATAATACAAGAATAGAACTACCATACAGGTGCAATCAGAATCTGAAATATATTTCGCTATTCCGATGCTCAGCAATGATTCATTTGTTCACCGGCTCAATTAGGAAGCCAAGTGTCTATGTTCCTATATGTGTATCATCAATACTAATTAACCTAAAGCTATCCTTCATTAGAACCAAAATAGAGCAGAGACTGCATGCAGCAAATCATAATTATCCTTTAATCACGAAACCTATTATCACTGTAAGACCCATTTGCACTCATGTAGACCACTAGTCCTACACAGAACAGCTGATTGCATGGCCAACAGGATGTGCCTATCAATAATAAGGTTATCAGCTGCTAGCCTCTTAATAAGATCAGGTGCCTGATTCTGGGGATGAGTTCATTAAATGCCCTGATTGAAGGTTCCAAATAGAGCTCATCAGACCCATAGCACCCACGAGTATCTCACAAGTATTGTAGGCTGATAAATTATATACCCTTTCCTACTGACCCTATGACCTGCATGTTTTACTTGTAATGGGTCAAAACCATAAATCTACCATGGTAGCACCTTAAAGTAAAAAATGAGTTAAGGGCAAATGTCTAGACTATGCCACTAGCATAGCAGCTGAACCTCACAAACCTTGAGAATAAAGTGCCTCTAAGGGTTCATGTTCCTCATTGCTATACTGATAAGTAACTAAACAGCAATGTATTGGTTTTATCCATCTCTCTATTGAATTAACAATGTTAAAATGACCTTGTATCCTTTGAGAAATGTGACATGCTATATTCTCTAGACGTCCTTGGTTGTACCTCGTGCAGAATGGAGGATGGCTGGGGGAGACAAAGAAGGTGCAAACAACCCATTAATGAGCAGGGTTGTAAATGGCCGCTATCTTATCATCACCTAACCCTATCAGATAGGTCACAGTGGGTAGGTCTGGCCTAATTACCCTGAGTATATGAGGCAATCAATTAGTTATGGTGACTAGATGATGTTAAGATAGGCATGTGAATTAGATACATTTTTATACTGGTAACATACCAGGAGAATTTAGCTTATTTTTAAAGTTCTACAAAAAGAAACCTTTTTGTTAATTCATCAAGTAGCGAGGTTCTCATTAGTTTTGCTAAATCATGAGAGCGATTTTAGTTATCCAAGAGGCTGGTTATTTAGAGGCTTGTAAATGTCTTGATTATGATTTTGTTTTCAACATCTACTTTTATTTGATTTCACACACTCCAAGGGCCTCTCAGAGAAAGCAATTTGGCATGCCCACCTGTTATGAACAATGGTAATTCGTTATAATTGGTATGATGCTTTTAGTGTCAATCATGAATCCATTATTCACTCATGTCTACATATTTATTGATGAGAGGGACTGCATTTCCCAAAGTTATAATCCATCTACCGTTTTGCTGAGGTGAGAAGTACTGCTACTTTGGATGCTGCAGTTGGCACCTCTACCTTATTCAGTGCTCATTGAAAACAGATTAAAAACATATCTACATCAAATCCAGCTTCCGCCTAGTGATGAGAATGAGTCGCTGATGCTAAATCCACATCAAATATGACAATTGGCATCATATTAAAATTTGAACATTAGAGAGGTGTTCCTGACCTTGGAATTTAGTATTGGAATAACTTCAGTTCCTCATGCAGAACAGACCAAAATACTGCTCTTACTCTAAATCAGCATGTCAAACAAAGTATTTCTCACCTTTTATGTATAGATGTCTCTATAAACCGGCCACCTCCTTTTCAGACAAAAACTGGCTGGTTTCTGAGTCAGCCAGATCTCTGAAGCAGTATTACTATCGAATTCAATAGCTGTAATTAAATGTGTTATATAAATAGATATAACTAAAAGACCGTGGTGTACAAGGTGGCTGATCCCCCCAAGGGATGGATCAGCCACCGAGGACACCAGGGGAGTTTAGTTCTATATTTATTTTATGTTTTTAGAGGGTTTAAATAAGGAAAAATTATCAAAATCCGTTACCGTAGTTCCCTGTACAAGCCGCGGTCTGCCATTTTGAATGTTTACATGCGCCCGAACCGAGGCTGCAGTGGTGGATCGGCCGCTGTGGTGGATTGGCACACGTTATGCCACTGAGGGTGTGGCGATCGGCTCCGCAATGCTATCTCTACGGGAAGAAGTTATTGACATAAAATAATGTGATATATCAAGACTTGACTCTATTGCATACAGCACACTAGTGGTATAAGTATGGAGGGCATTTCACAAGATGGTACGACTAGACAAAATCCAGTATGACTTGAATCCCTCAGTATCCGACTGGGTGATCATAGGGAACACACTACGACTACTCTGTACGATCAGCACTTAAGGCAATATTTACATAGGGTTTGCTTTGGAAGTCGTACCATTGCAATTATTAGTGACCACTAGATGCAGGGCTGTAATGGCATTTAATTGAGGGATCTCACTATGACTTGAAGGGGGTCTAGTCATATCATCTTGAGAAATGCCTTCCTAACAGCCCCTATCCTTACAGACAGACACTCAGTGTTTATCCTGTACATAAGGAATATCATACTGACATACAATATGTATACATGTCTCCAATACGATGTACACATACGTAAATTAGGATCAGTCTGGATAGGCTATACACTGACTGATACTTGATAAAAAAAGTATTGAGTTACCACTTGTCCAGAGATAATTGACATTTAGTCACACCAACCTTTTAGCTTACACTTCTCTTTTAAATCAATCTGAGATCCCTGTGTATAATAAGAATAGAACTACCATACAGGTGCAATCAGAATCTGAAATATATTTCGCTGTTCCAATGCCCAGCAATGATTCATTTGTTCACCGGCTCAATTAGGAAGCCAAGTGTCTATGTTCCTATATGTGTATCATCAATACTAATTAACCTAAAGGCATCCTTCATTAGATCCAAAATAGAGCAGAGACTGCATGCAGCAAATCACAATTATCCTTTAATCACGAAACCTATTATCACTGTAAGACCCATTTGCACTCATGTAGACCACTAGTCCTATACAGAACAGCTGAGTGCACGGCTGACAGGATGTGCCTATCAATAATAAGGTTATCAGCTGCTAGCCTCTTAAAGATGGTATCCCAACTAAAATTCTGTTAGTTTTTGAGTCATGGCATATGTGAATGGGTCATACCTTCCTATAAATCCTCCTCAAGTTTTAAAACATTATGCAATGCCTTTCAGTATGAAATATGCATCTGGCTACATAATTGTTTTACTGTAGGTCGACACTAATCCACTGGATAACATAACAACCTCTAAATGGGTAGTTGGTGGCACAATGAGGGCACCTGGTTGTTAATTGATGCACAACACATGCACAAACCAGTCGTTATCATGGCAGTTGTCAGCTGGTGGAGCCCTCTTTTGTTATGAAATATCACCTCTATTAATCAGTCAAATTATTTACCACCATTAGAAAGAACCACTCCATATCAAGATGCCTTCTGTATACACATTCAGGGACACTTAATATCAAAATAATGCATGCCATCTAATAGGGAAATGGGTTTGATTGACAACTGCGTAGTTCATTGCTTATTTTCTAGAGGGTCGTTTTAGCTGAAATTGCATCTTTAATAAGATCAGGTGCCTGATTCTGGGGATGAGTTCATTAAATGCCCTGATTGAAGGTTCCAAATAGAGCTCATCAGACCCATAGCACCCACGAGTACCTCACAAGTATTGTAGGCTGATAAATTATATACCCTTTCCTACTGACCCTATGACCTGCATGTTTTACTTGTAATGGGTCAAAACCATAAATCTACCATGGTAGCACCTTAAAGTAAAAAATGAGTTAAGGGCAAATGTCTAGACCATGCCACCAGCATAGCAGCTGAACCTCACAAACCTTGAGAATAAAGTGCCTCTAAGGGTTCATGTTCCTCATTGCTATACTGATAAGTAACTAAACAGCAATGTATTGGTTTTATCCATCTCTCTATTGAATTAACAATGTTAAAATGACCTTGTATCCTTTGAGAAATGTGACATGCTATATTCTCTAGACGTCCTTGGTTGTACCTCGTGCAGAATGGAGGATGGCTGGGGGAGACAAAAAAGGTGCAAACAACCCATTAATGAGCAGGGTTGTAAATGGCCGCTATCTTATCATCACCTAACCCTATCAGATAGGTCACAGTGGGTAGGTCTCGCCTAATTACCCTGAGTCTATGAGGCAATCAATGAGTTATGGTGACTAGATGATGTTAAGATAGGCATGTGAATTAGATACATTTTTATACTGGTAACATACCAGGAGAATTTAGCTTATTTTTAAAGTTCTACAAAAAGAAACCTTTTTGTTAATTCATCAAGGTAGCGAGGTTCTCATTAGTTTTGCTAAATCATGAGAGCGATTTTAGTTATCCAAGAGGGTGGTTATTTAGAGGCTGGTAAATGTCTCGATTATGAATTTGTTTTCAACATCTACTTTTATTTGATTTCACACACTCCAAGGGCCTCTCAGAGAAAGCAATTTGTCATGCCCACCTGTTTTGAACAATGGTAATTCGTTATAATTGGTATGATGCTTTTAGTTTTATGTCATTCATGAATCCATCATTCACTCACGTCTAAATATTTATTGATCAGAGGGACTGCATTTCCTAATCCACCCACCGTTTTGCTGAGGTGAGAAGTACTGCCACTTTGGATGCTGCAATTGGCACCTCTACCTTATTCAGTGCTCAATAAAAACAGATTAAAAACATATCTACATCAAATCCAGCTTCTGCCTAGTGATGAGAATGAGTCGCTGATGCTAAACCCACATCAAATATGACAATTGGCATCATATTAAAATTTGAACATTAGAGAGGTGTTCCTGACCTTGGAATTTAGTATTGGAATAACTTCAGTTCCTCATGCAGAACAGACCAAAATAGCGCTCTTACTCTAAATCAGCATGTCAAACAAAGTATTTCTCATCTTTTATGTATAGATGTCTCTATAAACCGGCCAACTCCTTTTCAGACAAAAACTGGCTGGATAGCAGTATTACTATCAAATTCAATGGCTGTAATTAAATGTGTTATATAATGTGATATATCAAGACTTGACTCTATTGCATAGAGCACACTAGTGGTATAAGTATGGATAAACACCAGGAGGGCATTTCACAAGGTGGTACGACTAGACAAAAACCAGTACAACTTGAACCCCTCAGTATCCGAGTGGGTGATCGTAGGAGCACACTACGACTACTCTGTACGATCAGCACTTAAGGCAATATTTACATAGGGTTTGGTTTGGAAGTCATACCATTGCAATTATTAGTGACCACTAGATGCAGGGCTGTAATGGTATTTAATTGAGGGATCTCACTATGACTTGAAGGGGGTCTAGTCATATCATCTTGAGAAATGCCTTTCTGACAGCCCCTATGCTTATAGACAGACACTCAGTGTTTATCCTGTACATAAGGAATATCATACTGACATACAATGTGTATACATGTCTCCAATGCGTTGTACACCTACGTAAATTAGGATCAGTCTGGATAGGCTTTACACCGAGAGATACTTGATTAAAAAGTATTGAGTTACCACTTGTCCAGAGATAATTGACATTTAATCACACCAACCTTTTAGCTTACACTTCTCTTTTAAGTCAATCTGAGATCTCTGTGTATAAGAAGAATAGAACTACCGTACAGGTGCAATCAGAATCTGAAATATATTTTGCTGTTCCGATGCTCAGCAATGATTCATTTGTTCACCGGCTCAATTAGGAAGCCAAGTGTCTATGTTCCTATATGTGTATCATCAATACTAATTAACCTAAAGTCATCCTTCATTAGAACCAAAATAGAGCAGAGACTGCATGCAGCAAATCACAATTATCCTTTAATCGTGAAACCTATCATCACTGTAAGACACATTTGCACTCATGTAGACCACTAGTCCTATACAGAACAGCTGAGTGCACGGCTGACAGGATGTGCCTATCAATAATAGGGTTATCAGCTGCTAGCCTCTTAATAAGATCAGGCGCCTGATTCTGGGGATGAGTTCATTAAATGCCCTGATTGAAGGTTTTCAAATAGAGCTCATCAGACCCATAGCACCCACGAGAACCTCACAAGTATTGTAGGCTGATAAATTATATACCCTTTCCTACTGACCCTATGACCTGCATGTTTTACTTGTAATGGGTCAAAACCATAAACCTACCATGGTAGCACCTTAAAGTAAAAAATAAGTTAAGGGCAAATGTCTAGACTATGCAACCAGCATAGCATTTCTCAAGATGGTATGACTAGACCCTTACCTATAATAATGTGCTCTGATCTTGAGGTGTCAAATTATGATGGTCATGTTCAGTCGTACCATCTTAAGACATGCCTTCTAGAGATCTGTGAAAAATGAGCCGATCATTTCTTCTTTTCTCGGCACCAGATGACTGTAACTGCTACCACAGAAGCCGTTATATATGACCTGGCCATAACCTCTAGCCCCCCCCCCCAGCCTCTGATGGAAACAGTATGTACTGACAGGAAAGTTCAATAAGGGGATCGATGGTCAGGCTCTCACAAGGCATTGGGTAGCATTTGAGGGTGGATCCAGTTAATGGCTGGGAATAGACAGGATTTTATGTTAAAGATGCTCTGAAGTGCAACAGTTGGCAGAGTTAGTTGCTTAATCATCAGGACACTTTTAAGGCTCTTATATAAAAAGATTGATGGAGGAAGGTTCCAGATCTCCATCAACCCTTAGTACAAAAAAGGGCAACTACTGTTTCCTCCTTTTTTAAGATTCAAAAAAAGATTCAACACTTTTCTCCAACTGTTCTCCCCACCCCTTTCCTTATACACCTTTAAATGGAAGAAAAATCAACATTTCCTATTTCTGTTTAATTCAAATGATGAACTTATTTTCTTCAAATTATGTTAGTGTAAGAGAGTTAAGATTTATGAGAGTAATATCCAAGTGCCTAAGAAGGTTTGGAGAGTGATTTCATCACAGAAATAGGGGAAACACAACTGCACAAACCTAATGAATTCAAGTTGGCATGAACACATGGAATTGGGAGTATGACACCAGAACTATTTTGATATAGTGTGCCTGGTGAGTGCTTTATGAGCAGTCTCTATATTTAATCCATACAAGAGGTCCATAATGGCTAATAGGTATCACGCTTCTACTGCTGTATTAATATGTCAATGCAGAGAGTGGGCTGTGGCTCATACTATGTTTCATGAACAACACCCACTTAATTAAACATGCCACAGATGAAGCCAGTGGCTCTAAAGGTTATTTCTAAACATGTTACAACTGCCATCCTTCAAATCTTAATGGAAGCCCTAAATGTTATAAAACTACTACCCTCAATTATTGGTGACTAGTACTTGTATCAGTAAAACTGCCGCCCAGCCTTGTTATGTGATAACTATCTCAATTGAGCAGAGCAGTTGTATGTCCATAGTCATGGGCAATTACTCACGATTTGCCCACTATGATTTTAGTCATTACACCTTAAAAAATGACCTCTCATACAATCATCTTGTATTTGTTGTACTACAATCAGCCAGGGTGTTTGGTTACAATTTCTGAGTACTGAATGTATAAACAGACACATAGGCTACCTAGGTGCTCTCTCACTTCCACCCACACCTTCTTTATTTCTTCTCATACGTACACTTTTGTACAGATATGGTGTTGGCAACTAATCCAATTTGATGCATCAGATGTTAGACATTGAATATATCTCAGAAGCCTCTTCTTCCTTTTTAGACTGATTATTCAGTCTTTATTGTAAACTTAAACCCCAAGTCCAACACCTGTGTGATATAATTGGATGGACACCTCATTACAGCAGACATGTGTTACACAATGCCAAAAATGGTCCCTCATTAGTTATGGTGAAAATAAGTATTACTCTATCATTGTGAATAAGTGCCTCAGGGTGCCTACAGGATTTTGATGGGATATTACCCCCCGCCTTATTCAAGGCAGGTGCTTATTTAAGATCCAGTTTTAGTACTTAAGAGATATTTCAGCACTCCATTACCCAAGGCCTTTCTTTGAGATAGGCCCTATTTGAATCCCGGGACTCAAACCTGATGATAGTGTATGTTTTCAAGTGCTAATTACGCCATTCTTCTCTAGCTGATGCACCAAATACTACTCCTTACTACATTATATTTTGTTCTTATTTGCTTAGGCCAAAAAAGAAGCTCTACAAAAAATTGATGAAAAAATATGAAAATCATAAAAAAATGCCTAAAAATTGCCAAAGGTTCACAAAATAAAAAAAAAAAAAATTCCAGGATCCGCCCTGTCTTGCTAGGGTCAGTCAGGTAACTGGAAACAAAACATGACACAACTGAAGTGCCTAATGTTTACATTCAACAATGATGGCACCATTAAAGAAATCAAAATACAGAAAAAGCAGATCACTGTTTTCTGCATATAAATATGGCCCACGATCATAAGGCTCAGGTAAGGTCCTTCAAGAGCCTAGTGGGCGAGTCCATCATGAAAATCCATAACAAGTCTTGATGTATTTCTTGCATGTGGGGCCCTTTTAACACTAGTTAGGTTTCTGCATGCCTGAAGACATTTCTGTGAAGTGGGGAATCATATAGCACAGAAATCGGGAAAGGAAATATTTCACCTCACAAATTTGTGAGACCACTTGCTGTCTACTACCATTTACCATTTAAGGACCTTATATTTGTGTCACCAATTCCAAAAGTGCCCCCAATTCCAAAAGTGCCCCACTGAATTTAAATTCTTCTTGATGAAGATAAATTAATTTATCGAAACGTCGATCATTACCATAACCCACTCATATATTCTACTGTTGATACATGTATGCCATTTATTATCAATAAAACTTTGAACTTTACTTGACCGGGTCTGGTTTTGTGTGATATCAATTCTCTACAGTATTAAATTCTTCTTGTCTTTGATTCTGCCCAGTGATAATGGATAGTATAGTCGGAAGCAAGACATTGAAAAGTTCAGTAGTTAAGTATAGTACTGGAGACTCTTGACAAATGTCAATGGATGCTTGTTGATGCTGCCTGGCCTGAATTTGTTTTAAATCATGACTTTCATCATAAAATCAGAACATGGGTGATTTGTTTATTGGCTTAACCTATAATGATGGTAGGAGCACAACAACATGATAATGGCATGTTTTTGGGACATATGCCAGATCTCCCTCTTATCCCAAACCCATGTCATTCTATCTAATTACCATAATTGCCTCCTCGGGAACAAATATCCCGCTTGTGGTGTATTGTCTGTGCTCTCTTGTACTGTGCTCTCTTGTACTGTTCTGCTCTAAGTTGTTTCCTGTTGTAAGTTGGATTACATAACACATGCCAGTGATGTATATCTTGCATGTCTGAGCTGAATTCTCTTTAAATTTAAGACTTTTCCATCACCTGAAAGTTTCTGATGTTTTACACTGCTTATTTGGATAACAAAAGATTGTCGCATGACTGAAACCATTTCTGTGAAGAGGGGGCCATATTCTGCCCAGTAAAAAGGAATATCATACCAAACAAATCTATGAGAGGACTTGCCATCTACTAACAATTACCATGTGTGGACCTCTAAATCTCGGTTTGGTTCAGCTTCAATTCATCATGTATTTGGCTTTGCTCTTCAATTCCCAGCAACTCTATTTCAATAGATGCCAAATGTGAAGGCACAACATTGAGTTGTAGCACATAGCAGAGTTTGAAGAGCATTTTGGCATTACTGACTTGCCCAAATTAACTAAGCATCATGACTTTGATGCTATCTATATAACCAAAATATTGGATAAATTGATTTGTCTATTAGTTTTGGGCATGTCCATTTAGGCAGGAGTATTTTATAAGGAGATAACAATGGCATGCTTTCAGGAGATATGCCAGAACTGCCTGTTATCCAAAGCCATGTCATTCTGTTCAATTACCACAACTGCCTCCCCGGAACGAATGTCTGATTCCATGGTGATTAGCCCTCTTGAGGCTTGTCCTCGCACAACACTATTACCTGAGGAACAATCTATCTGAATATAGTACCAATATGAGGAGGAATTTTCATGAAGATGTATACATACTGGTGCCTCTGAGGTTTCAACCTGCAGTCTTTGGTAATATCTACATGTCGTCTCATGTATGTATCTGTGAATCATGAATATATCATTACTCTTCAAATCTTAAATGTGACATTCTGTAGAACCCCCATTTCACCAATTTGCGGCTTTCCTCTTCTAAACTTTTTCCAAGTTTATAAATCATGACCTCTGATTAATCAATACCTTAAACCTTTAATGGCCACTGATGCATTGATGTATCATGCCCATTGGGATGTACCAATGAAGTGCTGGCAAGACTACTTGCCAGCACTTCATTTGTGCATCATGACGAGCAATAGGCATGATGCATTAATGCATCAGCTGGCCTCAAAGAGTTAGTACAGCCATTTTACTCAAGTCAGTAAATTTGTCAAGGTAGTGAGATGCTGTCTAGGGCTGCAAAATTATGAAAGTGGTTTTAGTCACTCTAGGGGAAAATGGTATTCCTCTCATTTGGGGTAAACTCATTGACTGCCATGAAAAGACATCAATTGCAGAATTTGAGTTCATTCTTACAATATCCCCAACTTTTATTTCAATTTCACCCTTCACCGTCCTCCTAGAACGAGCAATTAGTCATACCCACCTGTTTTAAACAAAAGCAATCGATCACAATTGGTGGAATGTAAACTTTTTCATTGCCTTCTTCTAACTGCTTAATGATCAGAGATAAAACAGCTGCAGACTGCAGACAAGGTAGTTATAATTCACTTACTCCGGTCAGATTTGCTGTCTTGGCACTCAATAGTGGAATTCTCCTGTTTATTTAGAAAACAGGAAATAACAAATGGGCCAAAAGCAAACCTACTTTAAATTCAATTTTAATTGCACTTTATGTCCAGAAACTTTTGTAAATTGGGCCATATTGATAGGGAGGCTTATTACAGACAACCAATTTCCAACTCTAAGGCTTTCAGTTTAAAAAGATCTGTTTGTGTTAGGAAGATAAAGCATTGAAGATCAACTTTACAGTTTTTATAGCCTCTGGTAGTTTTCTTGAAATTATATGATCATGGGTATATAATTGGTAATTGTATTCCCGCCCCATTCTGTTAGAACCTCAGCCTGTCAGTCTGGTACCGGCTTCGAACCTAGTTAAAGATTAATACTCTCCTGTATCTAAATGGACCCTAGTAATGCTAAAGTATGCTTTACTCTGAGAGGTCAGTGTAGATAGACCCTAGCAGTGTTGAAGTATGCTTTACTCTGAGAGGTCTGTGTAGATGGACGCAGTGTTAAAGTATGCTTTACTCTGAGAGGTCTGTGTAGATGGACGCAGTGCTAAAGTATGCTTTACTCTAAAAGGTCTGTGTAAATGGACCCTAGCAGTGTTAATGTATGCTTTACTCTGAGAGGTCTGTGTAGATGGACCCTAGCAGTGTTAATGTATGCTTTACTCTGAGAGGTCTGTGTAGATGGACCCTAGCAGTGTTAATGTATGCTTTACTCTGAGAGGTCTGTGTAGATGGACCCTAGCAGTGTTAATGTATGCTTTATTCTGAGAGGTCTGTGTAGATGGACCCTAGCAGTGTTAATGTATGCTTTACTCTGAGAGGTCAGTGTAGATGGACCCTGGCCATGCTAAAGTATGCTTTACTCTGAGAGGTCTGTGTAGATGGACACTAGCAGTGTTAAAGTATGCTTTACTCTGAGAGGTCTGTGTAGATGGATGCAGTGCTAAAGTATGCTTCACTCTGAGAGGTCTGTGTAGATGGACCCTAGCAGTGTTATAAAGTATGCTTTACTCTGAGAGGTCTGTGTAGATGGACCCTAGCAGTGTTAAAGTATGCTTTACTCTGAGAGGTCTGTGTAGATAGACCCTAGCAGTGCTAAAGTATGCTTCACTCTGAGAGGTCTGTGTAGATGGACACTAGCAGTGCTAAAGTATGCTTTACTCTGAGAGGTCTGTGTAGATGGACCCTAGCAGTGCTAAAGTATGCTTTACTCTGAGAGGTCCGTGTAGATGGACGCAGTGTTAAAGTATGCTTCACTCTGAGAGGTCTGTGTAGATGGACGCAGTGTTAAAGTATGCTTCACTCTGAGAGGTCTGTGTAGATGGACCCTAGCAGTGTTAAAGTATGCTTTACTCTGAGAGGTCTGTGTAGATGGACCCTAGCTGTGCTAAAGTATGCTTTACTCTGAGAGGTCTGTGTAGATGGATCCTAGCTGTGCTAAAGTATGCTTCACTCTGAGAGGTCTGTGTAGATGGACTCTAGCAGTGCTAAAGTAAGCTTTACTCTGAGAGGTCTGTGTAGATGGACGCAGTGTTAAAGTATGCTTTACTCTGAGAGGTCTGTGTAGATGGACCCTAGCAGTGCTAAAGTATGCTTCACTCTGGGAGGTCTGTGTAGATGGACGCAGTGTTAAAGTATGCTTTACTCTGAGAGGTCTGTGTAGATGGACCCTAGCAGTGTTAATGCTTTACTCTGAGAGGTCTGTGTAGATGGACCCTAGCAGTGCTAAAGTATGCTTTACTCTGAGAGGTCTATGTAGATGGACCCTAGCAGTGCTAAAGTATGCTTTGCTCTGAGAGGTCAGTGTAGATGGACTCTAGCTGTGTTAAAGTATGCTTTACTCTGAGAGGTCTATGTAGATGGACCCTAGCAGTGTTAAAGTATGCTTTACTCTGAGAGGTCTGTGTAGATGGAGCCTAGCAGTGCTAAAGTATGCTTTACTCTGAGAGGTCTGTGTAAATGGACGCAGTGTTAAAGTATGCTTTACTCTGAGAGGTCTGTTTAGATGGACCTTAGCAGTGTTAAAGTATGCTTCACTCTGAGAGGTCTGTGTAGATGGACACTAGCAGTGTTAAAGTATGCTTTACTCTGAGAGGTCTGTGTAGATGGACCCTAGCAGTGTTATAAAGTATGCTTTACTCTGAGAGGTCAGTGTAGATGGACTGTAGCAGTGTTAAAGTATGCTTTACTCTGAGAGGTCTGTGTAGATGGACCCTAGCAGTGTTATAAAGTATGCTTCACTCTGAGAGGTCTGTGTAGATGGACTGTAGCAGTGTTAAAGTATGCTTTACTCTGAGAGGTCTGTGTAGATGGACCCTAGCAGTGTTAAAATATGCTTTACTCTGAGAGGTCTGTGTAGATGGACGCAGTGTTAAAGTATGCTATACTCTGAGAGGTCTGTGTAGATGGACACTAGCAGTGTTAAAGTATGCTTTACTCTGAGAGGTCTGTGTAGATGGACACTAGCAGTGTTAAAGTATGCTTTACTCTGAGAGGTCTGTGTAGGTGGACCCTAGCAGTGTTAAAGTATGCTATACTCTGAGAGGTCTGTGTAGAATGACGCAGTGCTAAAGTATGCTGTACTCTGAGAGGTCTGTGTAGATGGACCATAGCAGTTTAAAGTTTGCTTTACTCTGAGAGGTCTGTGAACATTGACCCTAGCACTGCTAAAGTATGCTTCACTCTGAGAGGTCTGTGTACATGGACCCTAGCAGTGCTAAAGTATGCTTTACTCTGAGAGGTCTGTGTAAATGGACCGTAGCAGTATTAAAGTATGCTTTACTCTGAGAGGTCTGTGTAGATGGACGCAGTGTTAAAATATGCTTTACTCTGAGAGGTCTGTGTAGATGGACGCAGTGTTAAAGTATGCTTTACTCTGAGAGGTCTGTGTAGATTGACCCTAGCCATGCTAAAGTTTGCTTTAGTCTGAGAGGTCTGTGTAGATGGATCCTAGCTGTGCTAAAGTATGCTTTACTCTGAGAGGTCTGTGTAGATGGATCCTAGCTGTGCTAAAGTATGCTTTACTCTGAGAGGTCTGTGTAGATGGACCCTAGCAGTGCTAAAGTATGCTTTACTCTGAGAGGTCTGTGTAGATGGACCCTAGCAGTGCTAAAGTATGCTTCACTCTGAGAGGTCTGTGTAGATGGACCCTAGCAGTGCTAAAGTATGCTTTACTCTGAGAGGTCAGTGTAGATGGACCCTAGCAGTGCTAAAGTATGCTTTACTCTGAGAGGTCTGTGTAGATGGACCCTAGCAGTGTTAAAGTATGCTTTACTCTGAGAGGTCTGTGTAGATGGACCCTAGCAGTGTTTAAGTATGCTTCACTCTGAGAGGTCTGTGTAGATGGACCCTAGCAGTGCTAAAGTATGCTTCACTCTGAGAGGTCTGTGTAGATGGACCCTAGCCATGCTAAAGTATGCTTCACTCTGAGAGGTCTGTGTAGATGGACCCTAGCCATACTAAAGTATGCTTTACTCTGAGAGGTCTGTGTAGATGGACCCTAGCAGTGCTTTAGTATGCTTCACTCTGAGAGGTCTGTGTAGATGGACCCTAGCCATGCTAAAGTATGCTTTACTCTGAGAGGTCTGTGTAGATGGATGCAGTGTTAAAGTATGCTTTACTCTGAGAGGTCTGTGTAGATGGACCCTAGCCATGCTAAAGTATGCTTTACTCTGAGAGGTCTGTGTAAAAGTAAGGAAAGGAAAAGACGGAGTAGAACAACAAGAAACAAGGTGACAAAATAAATAGTACCCTTCTGCCACACAAATAGGATTGACAGTCTTCTGACATAGATGAGGTGAGGGTGATATTGGGAGGGGTATGTGTTTGGAGAGTAGCAGATGGCAGTCAGCAATTAGCCATGGTATGAAGAAACCACATGGTGGCACAGATTGGTTTTGACATGACAATAATGGTAATGAAAACCACCCATAACATCCCCTCATCATGTCTGCACCTCAACCTCTCACACTGACTTCACCCATGGCTAAGTGACCATACTACATTTATCCTTTACTTCCATCCTGGGTGATGAAACTCTCGTCCATCACCGCTTGCATCGTTCACACCCTCCACAGCTTACTCTATAGCATAACCATTGTCTCTTCCACTTTCCACTGAATCCTTTAGAATCCACAATCAATCATATTTCACACTTGTTACATACTCTTACCTCTTCCCACCTGTGATCTTATCTGTTACATTCACCATCCTGTAATACATGTATTTATGATGTGCTATTAATATCTTGTAAACACCTTATGTAAAACTTGACAATACTTAAGGAAAGATAGATCATCTAAAAAGCCTCCTCACTGTTGATTGCAGGGGATGGATTTCTTGAAGGTGAAACTAGAGGACCTACTTTATACCAATCATGTTTTGATGATTCCCCTGTCACCATTTCACTCCTGTCCCTTGTAATTATACCAAATTGCAGTCTATCGGGAGATAATGACGTCATTAGTACCTGTGATGTCATTACCAGGGGCCCCAGCAAGGTGGCACCCCTTTGTGTTTGGGTGGGAAAGTACTCATTAAGTAATTTGCATCACTGGAAGTAGCTAGTAGGTATTTTATGATGGTCACAGTGGTGGGAGTGTCTTGGAGAGAACAGGAAAGTAGGTCCAGCTATTATTGTTCCGATATCTATTGATTGTCTCTAATCTTTATATTGAAGAAAGTGCAGGGAGCTTTTAAATTTTCCTTCCCTGGATTGACAGGAATTGCTAGAGGATAATGATTTCAATATCTGAAAATTGCTTTACAGTCAAAAATTCAAATTTGATATACAGGTTTATATACATGATATACAAAAGTTCTAGTGGAAGGTGATAGTAGAAAATAACAACCCCCATGCTCATGGATTCTTCCAGGATGATTATCTTTTTTGACCAAATATAAAGTATCTTTTATTTAAAGGCTGAGAGTTATGAATTTCCTTTCCCTAAAACTTTAAGGTCTTTTTGTAAGGCTGTCCCAATAGAGCAAGCTGTATCACAGATGGTACCCTAATGACATTGATTTCATGAGAAATGACAATCAGCAACCTCTTGTGTATCCTGCAAAAAGGTGGATGGCATTGTATCTTCTTTTTTCGTGTATGGGAAATTATTGTATGAGCACCAAACATGATGTATTACATGTATCATGAATAAGAGATACAGTACATTTTTTTATGTATTGTGCATAGGTTGGGTTTTTGATAAATCGCCCTGTATGACATGGGCCTCCTCACTGGAATTGTAAACATAAAGCGCTGAGACACATAGCAGCTGTGTGGTTTATTGCTACTGTACATTATACATTATGTTCGCTACCTTCACATGGGTAATGTTGAAATGTAACATGTTTATTATAAGTCATGGTATTCATTAATTTCAGTAAAAAGTAAAACTAAGTGTATAGTATACAGAGAGGGACTAGCCGTGTGGCTAAATGACAGTAATTTGAACTATTATGTGCAAAAGTAGCCTGCCTTTTGTGACTAATGAATACTTATTTATGCCAGGTACATTATGTTGCTACTGTTACATTAAAGGCTATTGAATTTCATGCAATGCCCAAACTGCGGGATGTTCTCATTTTTCTACATATGCTCTGCCATTGTTGTAACACATTATTTGATGAGGCAGGAATGATTATGTGATCAAGATAAAAAACATTGTTGTCACATTGGCTATAACATAGCATATGACAAGCAGATTAGTTTTCAAAAATGTTTATGTGACTAATATATAATATATCAGTATTGGTATTGTATTTATTTGTGATATCATAATGAACTACATCAGTTCCAAACTACCAAAAGAAGTCTGCAACAGGATTTTCCTTTCTGTTGATTGATTGTAGACAGAAGGCTTCAGGATAGAAAGATGGATGCCTCCCTCTCTTACCCAAGCATTGTAAAAAGACCTATGTGTGTCTATCTCTTACCCAAGCATTGCAAAAAGACCTATGTGTGTCTATCTCTTACCCAATCATTGCAAAAAGACCTATGTGTGTCTATCTCTTACCAAAGCATTGCACAAGGACCTATTTGTGTCTATCTCTTACCCAAGCATTGCAAAAAGACCTATGTGTGTCTATCTCTTACCCAAGCATTGCAAAAAGACCTATGTGTGTCTATCTCTTACCCAAGCATTGCAAAAAGACCTATGTGTGTCTATCTCTTACCCAAGCATTGCAGAAAGACCTATGTGTGTCTATCTCTTACCCAAGCATTGCAAAAAGACCTATGTGTGTCTATCTCTTACCCAAGCATTGCAAAAAGACCTATGTGTGTCTAATTCTTACCCAAGCATTGCAAAAAGACCTATGTGTGTCTATCTCTTACCCAAGCATTGCAAAAAGACCTATGTGTGTCTAATTCTTACCCAAGCATTGCAAAAAGACCTATGTGTGTCTAATTCTTACCCAAGCATTGCTAAAAGACATTAAGACACCACACCATTTACACACCAGGACCCAGCAAGCCCCCATAATTCCACTTGTAGTGTCTCTCTGTAACTCCGTCTGTCCCCGAAAGGAGTAATGACCTACCTCTGTAGTCACCAGTTACCAGCAGAGGAAGTAGGCAGTTCTTTGTGTAATGCTGCTCGATACTTTAAGCTTGTTAATTGTGCTTGGTTAGAGTGCTCTTAAGTAGCTTACCTGGCCTATTGAGGACATGAAAGCCATATATTAACTGGGATTCTCAATAAGAGAGGAGGGAGTGAAATTCAAAAAAGGTGAACTCCTCAACCAAAGCCAGCACGGCAGATTCCTAACTCCTGGTGGAAAGCACTGAAAGCTTCCCTTTATTTGTTGATAGTTAAAGAGGCGTGAGGCAGAACAAACGGCCTACTCTACATGAAATTGGCAAGTAGATGCTGAATGAGAAGGTGAAGGAGACAGGGCTGACAATAAGGGGCACAGGTGTGAAGTGGAGAGTGAAATTAATTTTCGACCAATTTATGGACAATCATTTTGTGGATATTTATCATCTTCATAACACTATCATTTTAGGATCACGTTTTATTCTAATAATGAACTTTTGAAATCAGGAACCTCAATCTCCCCCCCCCCCCTTCCAAGCAAATGACTACAATGGTATAACAAGGAAGAAACTTCATCGTTATTCATCCACTTTTATAGATTTGGATAATGTGCTGTAGTATCAGCTGAATGGAGGTGGAACCTGAAATCGCCTGTCAAAATGCATTATATCATTTCTCTACTTCATTGGAACAACGCCTGAAAATGTAATCTGGCTTTAATGGGTTTTGAGAGAAAGATGGATCTTTTACTCAGCCTTCATTTAAGTTCCATGAGACATTACCTACATACAGAGTTTGAGGCATGTCATCTACATGATTAAATCGGTTCTGATATATCAAAGCATCCAATACACAAACCAATTTCATTCAATTTGTTTTTGCCTTAGTCCTGACTGCACAGCAGGACATTTCAAAATGATATCTATAGCTATGGTTTTGAAATGCCCTCCTGAGTGCCTTTCACCCATTTCCTCCATATAACATAGGCTCTGAGCAATCAGTGACGGTACATATAATGATGAATGACACATTATCTCATCTACTCTTTCCATGAACTATCATTAGGATGATTCATTACAGGTGCAATAAAGACGAGGGAACAAAAATCTAAATCTATTCTAATCTAAAAACACAATCCCTACCCATCTTTCCAGCTGCCTCTCAGCTTCCTCTATGACAGACATATCCAACTACATAAAGCGCTGATTTCCAGATAATGAGTGGTTTTACACTGAGTGTCACCAATATGTTGGAGTTATAAATGACATCAATCTATCACAATAGATGTCACTTAATCCCAATATCATGTTATCTGGTTTGATTGAAAGGGACAGGAGCTTCATTTATATCCAGCGATGTATGCATTTTTAACATTGAGAAACAATAGCATGTCCCTGGTAGGAGTAATGAGCTGCGCCTGAAATGACCAGTTACTAGTACAGGGGGTATGCAGTTCTTTGTCATATATTGCTTGCTCTGTGAATTATCCTAAGTTGCTTATGCTCAATAAAGCATTTCTCTGAATAAATATAAAGGCATATATACATTTTGTATGTCTTATTATTGTTGGCTGAGTTTTTATACATCACCCTCATTAATTACTGGATGGGCATGAGTTGGGGATGTGCCCTATACCTGAGGTGTGTCTTATTTCAGGATATATAGAATACATATTTTCTAGTTGTCTGTAGAAAATTACCACAGATTGGCTGAGGGTTTCATGTTTGATATCAGGGATATCAGGATAATGACACACATAGTCAAAGACTAAAGTTATATCAAAAGAATTCCCATACTTACCTAGTGCAACCCTAGATAGAGAACTCTGGTTATTTACTATTAGAGAATAGACAAGCTACTCTCTTGGTTTATACTCTACAGTGAACAATCAAATACAGGAGCTGGGTGTGTGTCAGACTCTGTTATCTGATAATGACCACTGGAGGATCAAGCCAAAATAAAGGGATGAGATGAAGGTCTTGTTAGCCTCATTGTCTGTGGACATACACTCCTGTTGCTAGCCATTAGATCACTACCTTTCGTACTAATGATGGTCAATATAGGGTTTAGCTGGCACCCAGTCAAAGACAGGATTAACACAAGTACATGCATGGCGTGACAGAGTGAGATATAAGGGCCCAAATGCTGACTGTGCATATCATGAAGCACCACAGAAATAAGACCTTGTCTCGGGGCTTCCTGTGTAACTATACTGCTGAGTGGGAGACATACCTAAGTACATTTTTGACAAAGATACAATATAGTTAGAAAACCATTATACCCGTCTGCTGGATTGTTATTAAAGAGCAAGCTTTTTGTTAGCTGCTTTAAGTATTACCCACCTGTAAGGAAAAAGTAAGTATAATTCTTAGTCTTAAATTATTCACATGTAACAGTTAGATGGATAGTATGGACATGTATGGAACGTAGTATGGAGGCTCTCTGTATTTAATATGCATACCATCTGGCATCCGAATGGACACAAACACTTCACATATCTAAGCATTCACTAGTGTCAATCTATACTTGTTATAACCTGGTTATACCCACCATAATGAGCAGCTGATAAGTGACCCCCCACCCAAACACTAATTGTATAGCTGCTATTAATGACACGAGAGATGTAAATTATGTCATTAGCTGCCAGTAGACTGTAATTTGGCCTAATTGGATGTGGCAGAATCTACACTGATGGGGGCCTTGCAACACCAACAGTGATTTCTGGTAAGTAGGCCTATGTGGCTGAGTTGCCTCCCCACTCTCTACTTTCACCCCACAACAGCAGTTCTTGACTGTTGTATTGTGTGGTTAACATAGAATTTACATGCATGAACCTAACAAATACTAAATTTGATAAGTAGGATAATATCCATGTGAGGTTACCCTGGGTATCAGGGAATCAAACCACATCGGTTATACAATGTGAATTAAAACTGATGACCACACCATGACACCTATGTGGGCAATACAGACATGTACAATGATTTGGGTGGATAGACATTGGTAAAAGAATTGATCTTATAGATTACCAATCTATTTCAAGGAGGCCTATTCTCTGAGGTAATAAATTGTAGGCAGCTACCAATAGCTGAGATGAAGTATACAGATGTAGCATGGGGAAACAAGTTCATATCATCACCAAACTAGTCCCTATCGTGAGCTAGGAACTTGTAGGACATTAAAAATAGATGTAACATGGGGGGAAAGGTAATTAAAGTCCACATCATCAACATATTAGTCCTTTTTTTAAAAAAGAAAGAAATTGATTTAGGAATTTGGAAGAGAGAGTGTAGCTAGTAGAACATAATGGGTGCAGAGGGGAATAGATTTTAGTATTTAAAAGAGTTACAACCTGCCCATATCATCCTTTTGCACATGACTGTATTGTCAGACTACTCACCACCCTGTTCACTGTTTGTCGGAAAATAATTGCAAAGGCTTCATGTTCCCATCTTTGATCTTGAATAGTACACTCTATATAGTCTAAAGCAATGAAGCATTCCCCAAATTTCTCATTAATGTTTGCCTATAGTAAGAAGAGAACAGCTTAATTCTTTCCCATACAAGAGTCAAGGACATATCCTGTAGCTTTCTGTAATGGCCCCTCTGTTCCCATCCCGTCATAATGACCCACCTCTGAAGTTAACCATATACAGCACAGGATGTAAGTAGCTCTTTGTGAGGCATCCCCATACAGAGATTGTTCCTTTAGCAATGGGGGTTGATGCAGCCTATTTTAATTTTAAATGAGCAGCAGTAAATGGCTGTTTGAGATAGTATGGCCATTTCTTCCTACCTTAACAGGAAGCCATTTCTTAAGGTACTACGACTACACACCACCACTACAATTTGAGAATCCCAGGAATAGGCCAGGCTATCGTAGGTACAGCACTACGACTGCTCTGTATGATTAGCACTCATGCAGTAATTACATAAGGCTTGGTAGAGCAGTCGTACTGGTGCAGGCGTTAGTACCCACTAAAGCATGATACTGTAATGGCCTTATTTTAAAGCCAGTCACTACGATTTGAAGTACAGTAGTCAAAGTGTGTTAAGAAATGGCCTCCTGAGGGTAGTGAATGAAATTGCCTCAATTGAACTGTTTCAGCTTATAAAAGGTGAGTAGTTTAAGGTACACTGCAGTTGATTCTGATACTTCCCTAGCTTTCCTCTGGGGAACCCTATTTCTCTAAGTACAGCTAAAACCGTATTTCATGATGGATTATCAGAGCACATAAACTATGATTGCTAAGTAGAAAGCAGTAAATGTATTACAATCTTGCATGCTAATTTTTGCCTTTGCCCTGTTGGATGAGAATAGTGTTGCCTTGGTGTCATTCACTAACCTTATGGTGAAACAAGCACAATTAACAAGCTTACAGGAACAATCTCAAGACAAGCAGCATCTCACAAAAAGAAATGCCTACTTCCTGTGCTGGCAACTAGCGATCTCAGGCACAGGTCATTACTATTGCCGAGGAAAAGCTAAGCTGCAGTAGATGGATAGTAGAAGGCTATTATTGAGACCGGGCACCAGTATATAAATGGTATAGCCTTTCATAGTTAAAGATGCATAACATCCTGCATCTAAATGGACCATAGCAGTGTTAAAGTAGGGTTCACTCAGTGTTAAAGTAGCATTCACTCACTGTTAAAGTAGCATTCACTCAGTGTTAAAGCAGCGTTCACTCAGTGTTAAAGCAGCGTTCACTCAGTGTTAAAGGAGCGTTCACTCTTAAGTAACCTCTTTGTTGACTTTACAGTAGGGAGGTGCTAAGTGAGAAAATTAGACACACAAAATACAGATGAGGAACAGGAAGTGTGGGGAAGGCAAGATAAGGTAACAGAGAGTCTCTCCTGAGTTTAGCAGACAAAGAAGGCTATACTGGGGATTAGACAGTACCCATATGTCAGACATGTATGTGTAGATATAAAAGTATAAAGGCAACAGAGCATAGTGAGGGCCTCAGTATAAAGGGGAGAGCGGAACAGTATAAATTGACTTGTCTATTGGACTAGAATACAGTTAATTAATAAAACCTTTAAGACATTGTAAAACTTGCTGGGTATAACATTGTAAAAATATAAATGATAAACGTAACCTCTACATGTGATGTTGCCAACTAAAAAAATGGTTACACATCAGATATTTATGAGTTTGATACATATGGGAGAATGTTCAGCACTCTAGAAGTGAGATTGCTTGAGCTTAAACTATGATACATGCCACCCAGATGGGCCAAAATGTCCAACAGCCAGGTAAAATACTGGATTTGTACTGAGGAGTAACAGACTATAATGAGGGCAACAAAGCAGAGTGGAAACAGCCTTGGTCACATAGCAGAGTGTGACACTACTAGGGGCCATCGTGAGTGGAGTAAGCAGATGGCAGGCAGCAATTAGCCATGACAGGAAGAAGCCACACGCCGGCACTGATTGGCTTTGTTTGTAGGACCATGAGTCCATGACAATAATGTTAATGATTGCAACCCACCGCACCCTCACACCCACTCCTATGCATAGCTCACCCCTAACCCCTACCACCACTAGTGAACTGCCTGATTTAATTTGTGTAACATCCCACTGTAACTTGTACTTCAACCCCTGACACTGACTTCTCCCATGAAGGAACACTGTCTGTGGTGCACCATGTGATTTGTCGACACTGTCTTTTAGACCTTATTTTACATGCGGCTGTCCTTGTGCTGCCTTTCACCTGTGCCTGTTTCATGTGTGGTCATTTTGAAACTGCCTATAACCGTTTGTTTTGTTCTTAAATCTTATGCTGTACCTCTTTTTGTATTTTCTGCCTACCTGAAGCTCACTGTCATTTCCCATTTCATGCCCCCTCCCACCTAGCTCTTACTCTGACACCATAAAATGGAAATATATTTAAGGGGTAAAAGTCATTTTAGGAATAAGAGCTCTACACACCACATGATTTGTGGGATGTGTCAGCACCCTCTGTTGGCCAGTAATTTATCCTTACAACACACAGCTGTCCTTGGGTAGACCTTGACTATGCCCTGCTTTTGTGTGTGTGACACCTTGACCCTGGGTACTTTGTGCACTTTACTTCAGAAAAGCTTTATTGGGATGACTTATCTCTTTTAGCACTAAATATTCTGTATAGCTTCTATATAATGTCTTTGCAAAGTAGCCCTTTCGGCCTTTTCTTTTTTTTTTGTTCTATGACAACTTACCCTATTTACATACTGCCCTATGCTGCTGCTGCTCCATGGATAACACCATTTCGTACCACACTAATTCACATTGAATGAGCTGCACTATAGCCCCCTACAAGTACTACATTAACATGCTGCCCTGTGCTGCTGCTGCTGCTCCATGGATAACCCCATTTTGTACCACATTAATTCACACTGAATGAGCTGCACTATATCCCCCTACAAGTACAACATTAACATGCTGCCCTGTGCTGCTGCTGCTGCTGCTGCTGCTGCTGCTGCTGCTCCATGGATAACCCCATTTTGTACCACATTAATTCACACTGAATGAGCTGTACTATAACCCCCTACAAGTACAACATTAACATGCTGCCCTGTGCTGCTGCTGCTGCTCCATGGATAACCCCATTTTGTACCACATTAATTCACACTGAATGAGCTGCACTATAGCCCCCTACAAGTACTACATTAACATGCTGCCCTGTGCTGCTGCTGCTGCACCATGGATAACCCCATTTTGTACCACACTAATTCACACTGAATGAGCTGTACTATAACCCCCTACAAGTACAACATTAACATGCTGCCCTGTGCTGCTGCTGCTGCTGCACCATGGATAACCCCATTTTTTACCACATTAATTCACACTGAATGAGCTGCACTATATCCCCTACAAGTACAACATTAACATGCTGCCCTGTGCTGCTGCTCCATGGATAACCCCATTTTGTACCACATTAATTCACACTGAATGAGCTGCACTATATCCCCCTACAAGTACAACATTAACATGCTGCCCTGTGCTGCTGCTGCTGCTGCACCATGGATAACCCCATTTTGTACCACATTAATTCACACTGAATGAGCTGCACTATATCCCCT
Organism: Acholoe squamosa; assembly: GCA_949317995.1. NCBI lineage: Eukaryota > Metazoa > Annelida > Polychaeta > Phyllodocida > Polynoidae > Acholoe > Acholoe squamosa. The sequence goes on from OX439040.1 coordinate 4,717,962, forward strand.
ACAAGTACAACATTAACATGCTGCCCTGTGCTGCTGCTCCATGGATAACCCCATTTTGTACCACATTAATTCACACTGAATGAGCTGTACTATAACCCCCTACAAGTACAACATTAACATGCTGCCCTGTGCTGCTGCTGCTGCTGCTGCTCCATGGATAACCCCATTTTGTACCACATTAATTCACACTGAATGAGCTGCACTACATCCCCCTACAAGTACAACATTAACATGCTGCCTTGTGCTGCTGCTGCTCCATGGATAACCCCATTTTGTACCACATTAATTCACACTGAATGAGCTGTACTATAACCCCCTACAAGTACAACATTAACATGCTGCCCTGTGCTGCTGCTGCTCCATGGATAACCCCATTTTGTATCACATTAATTCAGACTGAATGAGCTGCACTATAGCCCCCTACAAGTACAACATTAACATGCTGCCCTGTGCTGCTGCTGCTCCATGGATAACCCCATTTTGTACCACATTAATTCACACTGAATGAGCTGCACTATAGCCCCCTACAAGTACAACATTAACATGCTGCCTTGTGCTGCTGCTGCTCCATGGATAACCCCATTTTGTACCACATTAATTCACACTGAATGAGCTGCACTATAGCCCCCTACAAGTACAACATTAACATGCTGCCTTGTGCTGCTGCTGCTCCATGGATAACCCCATTTTGTACCACACTAATTCACACTGAATGAGCTGCACTATATCCCCTACAAGTACAACATTAACATGCTGCCCTGTGCTGCTGCTGCTGCTGCTCCATGGATAACCCCATTTTGTACCACATTAATTCACACTGAATGAGCTGCACTATAGCCCCCTACAAGTACTACATTAACATGCTGCCTTGTGCTGCTGCTGCTCCATGGATAACCCCATTTTGTACCACATTAATTCACACTGAATGAGCTGTACTATAGCCCCCTACAAGTACAACATTAACATGCTGCCCTGTGCTCCTGCTGCTGCTGCTGCTGCTGCACCATGGATAACCCCATTTTGTACCACATTAATTCACACTGAATGAGCTGTACTATATCCCCCTACAAGTACAACATTAACATGCTGCCCTGTGCTGCTGCTGCTGCTGCTGCTCCATGGATAACCCCATTTTGTACCACATTAATTCACACTGAATGAGCTGCACTATAGCCCCCTACAAGTACAACATTAACATGCTGCCTTGTGCTGCTGCTGCTCCATGGATAACCCCATTTTGTACCACATTAATTCACACTGAATGAGCTGCACTATAGCCCCCTACAAGTACAACATTAACATGCTGCCTTGTGCTGCTGCTGCTCCATGGATAACCCCATTTTGTACCACACTAATTCACACTGAATGAGCTGTACTATATCCCCCTACAAGTACAACATTAACATGCTGCCCTGTGCTGCTGGTGCTGCTGCTGCTCCATGGATAACCCCATTTTGTACCACATTAATTCACACTGAATGAGCTGTACTATAACCCCCTACAAGTACAACATTAACATGCTGCCCTGTGGGGCTGCTGCTGCTGCTGCTGCTGCTGCACCATGGATAACCCCATTTTGTACCACATTAATTCACACTGAATGAGCTGTACTATATTCCCCTACAAGTACAACATTAACATGCTGCCCTGTGCTGCTGCTGCTGCACCATGGATAACCCCATTTTGTACCACATTAATTCACACTGAATGAGCTGTACTATATCCCCCTACAAGTACAACATTAACATGCTGCCCTGTGCTCCTGCTGCTCCATGGATAACCCCATTTTGTACCACACTAATTCACACTGAATGAGCTGTACTATATACCCCTACAAGTACAACATTAACATGCTGCCCTGTGCTGCTGCTGCTCCATGGATAACCCCATTTTGTACCACATTAATTCACACTGAATGAGCTGTACTATATTCCCCTACAAGTACAACATTAACATGCTGCCCTGTGCTGCTGCTGCTGCACCATGGATAACCCCATTTTGTACCACATTAATTCACACTGAATGAGCTGTACTATATCCCCCTACAAGTACAACATTAACATGCTGCCCTATGCTGCTGCTGCTCCATGGATAACCCCATTTTGTACCACACTAATTCACACTGAATGAGCTGCACTATATACCCCTACAAGTACAACATTCACATGCTGCCCTGTGCTGCTGCTGCTCCATGGATAACCCCATTTTGTAACACATTAATTCACACTGAATGAGCTGTACTATAGCCCCCTACAAGTACAACATTAACATGCTGCCTTGTGCTGCTGCTGCTCCATGGATAACCCCATTTTGTACCACATTAATTCACACTGAATGAGCTGTACTATAGCCCCCTACAGGTACTACATTAACATGCTGCCCTGTGCTGCTGCTGCTCCATGGATAACCCCATTTTGTATCACATTAATTCACACTGAATGAGCTGCACTATAGCCCCCTACAAGTACAACATTAACATGCTGCCCTGTGCTGCTGCTGCTCCATGGATAACCCCATTTTGTACCACATTAATTCACACTGAATGAGCTGCACTATAGCCCCCCTACAAGTACAACATTAACATGCTGCCCTGTGCTGCTGCTGCTCTATGGATAACCCCATTTTGTACCACATTAATTCACATTGACTGAGCTGCACTATATCCCCTACAAGTACAACATTAACATGCTGCCCTGTGCTGCTGCTCCATGGATAACCCCATTTTGTACCACATTAATTCACACTGAATGAGCTGCACTATAGCCCCCCTACAAGTACAACATTAACATGCTGCCCTGTGCTGCTGCTGCTGCTGCTGCTGCTGCACCATGGATAACCCCATTTTGTACCACACTAATTCACACTGAATGAGCTGCACTATAGCCCCCTACAAGTACAACATTAACATGCTGCCCTGTGCCGCTGCTGCTGCTCCATGGATAACCCCATTTTGTACCACATTAATTCACACTGAATGAGCTGCACTATAGCCCCCTACAAGTACAACATTAACATGCTGCCCTGTGCTGCTGCTGCTGCTCCATGGATAACCCCATTTTGTACCACATTAATTCACACTGAATGAGCAGCACTATATCCCCCTACAAGTACAACATTAACATGCTGCCCTGTGCTGCTGCTGCTGCTGCACCATGGATAACCCCATTTTGTACCACACTAATTCACACTGAATGAGCTGCACTATATCCCCCTACAAGTACAACATGAATATGCTGCCCTGTGCTGCTGCTCCATGGATAACCCCATTTTGTACCACACTAATTCACACTGAATGAGCTGTACTATAACCCCCTACAAGTACAACATTAACATGCTGCCCTGTGCTGCTGCTGCTGCTCCATGGATAACCCCATTTTGTACCACATTAATTCACACTGAATGAGCTGTACTATATCCCCCTACAAGTACAACATTAACATGCTGACCTGTGCTGCTGCTGCTCCATGGATAACCCCATTTTGTACCACATTAATTCACACTGAATGAGCTGCACTATATCCCCCTACAAGTACAACATGAACATGCTGCCCTGTGCCGCTGCTGCTGCTCCATGGATAACCCCATTTTGTACCACATTAATTCACACTGAATGAGCTGCACTATAGCCCCCTACAAGTACAACATTAACATGCTGCCCTGTGCTGCTGCTGCTGCTCCATGGATAACCCCATTTTGTACCACATTAATTCACACTGAATGAGCAGCACTATATCCCCCTACAAGTACAACATTAACATGCTGCCCTGTGCTGCTGCTGCTGCTGCACCATGGATAACCCCATTTTGTACCACACTAATTCACACTGAATGAGCTGCACTATATCCCCCTACAAGTACAACATGAATATGCTGCCCTGTACTGCTGCTCCATGGATAACCCCATTTTGTACCACATTAATTCACACTTAATGCTGCTGCACTATATCCCCCTACAAGTACAACATTGACATGCTGCCCTGTGCTGCTGCTGCTCCATGGATAACCCCATTTTGTACCACATTAATTCACACTGAATGGGCTGCACTATATCCCCCTACAAGTACAACATTAACATGCTGCCCTATGCTGCTGCTGCTGCTCCATGGATAACCCCATTTTGTACCACACTAATTCACACTGAGTGAGCTGCACTATATCCCCCTACAAGTACAACATTAACATGCTGCCCTGTGCTACTGCTGCTCTATGGATAACCCCATTTTGTACCACACTAATTCACACTGAATGAGCTGCACTATATCCCCCTACAAGTACAACATTAACATGCTGCCCTATGCTGCTGCTGCTGCTGCTCCATGGATAACCCCATTTTGTACCACATTAATTCACACTGAATGAGCTACACTATATCCCCCTACAAGTACAACATTAACATGCTGCCCTGTGCTGCTGCTGCTGCTCCATGGATAACCCCATTTTGTACCACATTAATTCACACTGAATGAGCTGCACTATATCCCCCTACAAGTACAACATTAACATGCTGCCCTGTGCTGCTGCTGCTCCATGGATAACCCCATTTTGTACCACATTAATTCACACTGAATGAGCTGCACTATATCCCCCTACAAGTACAACATTAACATGCTGCCCTATGCTGCTCCTGCTCCATGGATAACCCCATTTTGTACCACATTAATTCACACTGAATTAGCTGCACTATATCCCCCTACAAGTACAACATTAACATGCTGCCCTGTGCTGCTGCTGCTCCATGGATAACCCCATTTTGTACCACACTAATTCACACTGAATGAGCTGCACTATAGCCCCCTACAAGTACAACATTAACATGCTGCCCTGTGCTGCTGCTGCTCCATGGATAACCCCATTTTGTACCACATTAATTCACACTGAATGAGCTGCACTATAGCCCCCCTACAAGTACAACATTAACATGCTGCCCTGTGCTGCTGCTGCTGCTCTATGGATAACCCCATTTTGTACCACATTAATTCACATTGACTGAGCTGCACTATATCCCCCTACAAGTACAACATTAACATGCTGCCCTGTGCTGCTGCTTCATGGATAACCCCATTTTGTACCACATTAATTCACACTGAATGTGCTGTACTATATCCCCCTACAAGTACAACATTAACATGCTACCCAGTGCTGCTGCTGCTGCTCCATGGATAACCCCATTTTGTACCACATTAATTCACACTGAATGAGCTGCACTATATCCCCCTACAACGACAACATTAACATGCGTCTCTGTGCTGCTGCTGCTCCATGGATAACCCCATTTTGTACCACATTAATTCACACTGAATGAGCTGCGCTATATCCCCCTACAAGTACAACATTAACATGCTGCCCTGTGCTGCTGCTGCTCCATGGATAACCCCATTTTGTACCACATTAATTCACACTGAATGAGCTGCACTATAGCCCCCTACAAGTACTACATTAACATGCTGCCCTGTGCTGCTGCTGCTGCTCCATGGATAACCCCATTTTGTACCACATTAATTCACACTGAATGAGCTGCACTATATCCCCCTACAAGTACAACATTAACATGCTGCCTTGTGCTGCTGCTGCTCCATGGATAACCCCATTTTGTACCACATTAATTCACACTGAATGGGCTGCACTAAAGCCCCCTACAAGTACAACATTGACATGCTACCCTGTGCTGCTGCTGCTCCATGGATAACCCCATTTTGTACCACATTAATTCACATTGGCTGACCAGCTCATCCAGTGTATGAGCTGCTCAACCAGTGGAGGACCTTGTAAGGTATCTCTTCAGTTAGCCCCTTAAGTGCTGCATGACCACCTACTATCATGTGTTGCTGATAGGTACCTAGCCTTGAAGTAGGAATGATACATGGATGCAGCAGTGGTGTGTTACTCACCAAGCCCCTATGTATGGATGCATCAAAGGGCATTTAGATACAATTTGTCCTTTATATATGGTTACTTTCAATCCCACCACCAGGTGGTAGCACCTGTATGTGGCACTTTAAAGGGTTAGTTCCCATCCCACCACCAGGTGGTAGCACCTGTATGTGGCAGCATGTATACAGCCTTTAAAGGTGGTACAGGATCAGTGCTGACAGGTCATTTCCAGGTTCTGTGTCAGCCATATTGTATCCTACACAATTATGCCACAATAAATTGTTCTCAGAATGTGACCAATCATGGCCATCTGCTCTAGTGGGGTTGGCCATTACATGGTTTCATACCAAGCTAAGGTCTAAAAAGAGGCTTTGTTTTCAGGTAACGCCACCTACCCTAACATATTATGGGCTTTTTTTGGTAAAAATGTTCTTTTATGATCCCGCATGACACTAGTTCCCTGACATACAATTATGGTGGTTCACTGTTCATGTTTACAGGGATTCCTGCTAGATTCAACAGTTATTTCTTACAGTTCAGTACTTCTGAGTCTGTCCTCATTCTCCTTGGTGCTTGAATAAAGTAGCAAAGTATCAGTGGAAAAATTCAACAAAGTATTGCCTTCTGTCCTCGTTCTCCTAAATAATAGATAAAATAGTAGGTTTTTACTGCTATGTCTGGTCCCATGAGGGGCAACTATAAGTCTTCAAAGTGGTTATCTGCAAAGGCTTTTGCTTCCTGCAGTCTGTAATGTCTGTAAATAGAGAAACATAAGGCCATTAGTAAGGGCCATAAAAGGAATCTTTAGCTGCAGGTGGCGGACAAACCCCTGGGGATGTTCTTCTTTATGCCTTATTCCTTGTAGGACCACACAGTTCTTATATATATATATATATATATATATATATATATATATATATATATATATATATATATATATATATATTACAGTAAAGACTGGTATATGACTCCATCCTTTTTCCAGATCACACCAACCATTTGCAATGAGTATGACTATGCTACGCTGGTGAGTAACCCCACAGGGTTGACGCACCAATGGAGGGTCAGCATGATGTACCACTGTCATGTACAATGCCTTGATGCTCCGTGAAGTGTTAAAGTGACCTTTTCTTAGGAAGTGTGTTTTGTTTGTAGGGAAACAGCAAAGGTCCTTAAATGCAAAACCTAAATGCTAGGAGTGGTTGCCATGGCAAATGTTAAATGGTGAACTTCTCTCCACTGTGCTGTGAAAACTCCCATGACAAAAACAGGAAACTCAAGTAGATTACCTCACTAGACACCATTGGGAATCATGTGCTGACCTACCTTGCACATAATATGTATCAAGTCTGTATAATCAGTATGATGCATGGATTCAGTGATGAGTAGCTGATAATTACGAATTGTTACACCTAATGAGAATGATGCTTTAATGTAATATTTGTCCTTAATGGACCCAACTTCAGTAACAAACATCTAGAAACGCCCACTGCCATGAAGTAAGAGTATGGCCTTGTTGTTCCAACATATCCAAAAGCCCCCAAACATGCACAACTTGCCCTGACATGTCCCCTGCATGCCCTCACACATGTACCGTATACACAGGAAGCAGTGTCCTGGCATTGAAACAATTAGAGGGTATGAGAATGTCACCTTGTAAGATAAATGTATCATTATTAAGTTACCATTAAGCTTGACCTGTTACCCCAACACGTCCAACACATGTCCTGTTATGTCAACTGAATGCCCTCACATGTATGTTCCACATCTACAGAGGAAGTGATGGCCTGGAAGTGGTACAAAGGGTGCAATCAGAGAGAGCGTGAGAGTGTTACCACACAGGACACATGTATCATCATTAGTCACATTACCATGCCACATACAGCATGATTTACCCGTCACCCTGTCTGTTAGTTGTAAGGCCAACGTCCTCTGATCTGCCTCACCTTCATGACCTTAGCCTTCATCGAGGGGAAAACTGCATGAAGGCTAAGCTCACTCTCAACTTGTGTAACAAGGTGAAAGTCCAAAAGGTTGTGGCCAAAGCTGGTTTATGGCTTGCCAAATTCATGAATATAGAGGGAAAAGTCTTTGTGTTTTGGGATTGTCAGATAATTACCAAGGCTATCTGCATGCATCATGGTCATTAAATGGCTCATCGTATTCTATAACACGACTAACCTAGACCAGCATGCTGTATCTAAAATACTACTTTCTGATTGGTTGTTGATCGTGCATTTTTATGAATGGATACAGCATGCATACCTGCCTTGATATCCCAAGGAAATCACAGTGTGCGTTCAAATCCTGGTGTCAGGAGTTTTGTTAATGGCTATTCTATTTTCCTCATTACAGAATGTGTGTTCAAACCAAATCTTTGAGCAGTTTTCAATGTCTGCAAGTGATGAGCTGTCACTTTGATGAAGGGGTCATTACCCTGATGGTGGCTTCACAGGGAAATTAAACTATGTTGTTGTGATACACCCTTGAGTGCTTGCAAGTAAATTTGATAGTAAATAGCATTTATTGTAATTAGCTTATTACAGTTGTATATACGTACAGTCAGTGAGTCTTCTTCCCAGGTCAAAAGGCAGCTCAAACGTAGTCCAAAGTGTGACAGAAAATCAGAGGTAAACAGAATACACCAGTGTCTGTCTAGTCCTGATGTCAGGCAGGATCATTCTACCATTCCCCCTGACTCTGTCTAGGAAAAGGCTGGAGACGGGCCAGCCTCTAAGGACAGCTCAGGTAAAGGCACACTCATCTACTGTTATACAACCCTAGAGTAACCCAATCTGCTTCATCTTCAGTCTGGTTCATCAGAATGCTGCTTGTGGCAATGACAGGAGGATGTTATTGCCCTTCTCTCTAAAGCTATTGGATTGCAGCTTCATTTGGTGCCACATTACCCATGGCGGTAATGCCTGTAATGAACTGATAATAATAATACCTCACTCCATCCCCACAATCCACCCATGGCACCTTCTTCTTATTGCTGGTATAACTGTTTAGAAAGAATTAATGTCAGCGTTTTCCTGACCCTGAAGCCGTAATCCCCTCCGCTACTAATCACACCTTGGATAATCTCATTATCCGAGGTGCTCGTGAGGGGAAGGATCAGTTGCTCACTGCATGCTTGGTTATTAGGGTCTTCCTTCTGAATGGAATTGACAGTTCATGCTTGGTTATTAGGGTCTTTCTTCCAAATGGAGTTAAAATAACAGCTTCAATTTTATTAGGGCCATATGAAATCAAGTACACCTAGCAGATAAATCATATTATCTTATCATGTTTGCCACCTTGATAGTTAGCTTGTAGTTATAAGTATAACCTTTAAAATGTAGTGGTCTCTGAGTTCATGTTCATCGGTCATCTTGATACACTAATGCAGAGTGCATTAGTGTATCATTGCATCATGCTTTATAAATGTATCAAGCCCATAGCAAGAATAGTATCTATTGAAGCTTCTTGCCCATAGGGCCAGCGGAATGTAGGAAGGCAGCACTACTTCTTTATTTGCCACTATCTGAAAGAAGGTCATTGATAAAAGTTGTTAGATTTATGCAAAAACCCAAGCTTCCATTTGGATAACAACAATAGAAAGATTCATTACTATTTTTGCATTATGAATGTAAAAGGAACCGATTGGTTCTTTTTACATCCATTGTCACTTTAGCACCATGCCATGTGTAAGGGGCTAATTCTGCACAGACAATGTTTTCTTGTTCATTTTGACTGGTTTAGTATTCAGGGGGAGCTCTCTAATCTGGAGACTGTCAACACCCAAGTCAACCCAGGCAGAAGGTGTAGTATTGAATCAGTCTACTTATAGAGTCACCAGGCGTATTCCTATTCAGCATGCATGGTGTGGGGAGGAGGGATGAGGCTGTGTTCATTTCGGGCTGCTTTTTATCTCCATGTTGTCATTCAGAGTTGACAAGGAGTGAACCACAGAGAATAGCGGGGATGATGAGGGCAGGTCATATTGTACAAAGTGCAGCTAATGACTCAGCAGCAGGAAAGTCATCAACCTTCCCTACCTTTTTTCTCAAATAAAGTGATTATCATCATTCAAGACATTATAAAGATATTCCTGATGTTGTAAGGCAATTCAAAGGCTATTATCTGAAAATATTCTAAAATCAAGTCTGTAGAGATTTAAATGAAAAAAGCTTTTATTAAAAAAAAAGAGAAAAGTAAAGAGGTTCCCAAATTCAGGTAGCAGCTAAAAGTAGCTACTTGACATGATAGAACAAGGCTTAACTGCCAATTGCTCAAGAGCTGCTCATAGCTGAAATCTACAAATGAGGGTCAGACCTATACGGGAAGCTTTACGGTACTTGTATCAGGTTGAATTATTCCATTTTCATTTCCTGTCACTCCATGCTGCAGTCAAGTAAAAAAATCGATAACAGTATGTTCTGTGTGAATTATGTTGTCATATAGATACACCACTAACCATGAACCAGATGGAAAAACCCATCAAAAAAACTATTATGCCTCCAGGAATTATGTCATCATGATGAGCCCAATTAAAATACAGCTTTGGCAGATATCTACTGAACATTTCCTCATTGCACCATGACAGTTCTGCAGGGTATGGCTGGCATGATGCATGAAGGAAGTTTTAGGTTATGTACCAGGGCTGCAACCAGGATGTATTAAACACGTTACCCTTATAACCTTAAGGACCCTATTAGAATTCCATTTCCTCTCACTACTCCCAGGACTCCCAGAGAATCTAATACACGTGACATTGCACTTTTTCACAATATCAGTCGCCCATTGGAGTTTCATTTCTTGCTACTACTTCCATAATGGGTAATCCCAGTGTAGACTGCCATTACGTTCTTCACTTACAGCTTAGAAACTTCCAATGTGGCTTATAAAGCATTTCTTAAAACCTATAGGATGTTTCCAAGATGAGACTTATACATGGGTTATATATATAGAAGTTTATTAAAACTAAAAGCACTGGAATCCAACCCCTCGGTGCAATGTATAAGTTTCACCTAAGCTCAGGGTGCAGGCTATCAGTGGATGTAGCTTGTATTCAGGGTTTTATTATACTGATTATTTGTACAGCAACACCAAGCATGGAGTTTGTCATGCATAACTCTCCGGGATAAATCCAAGAGGAGAAGTAGTAATTCCTACATTACTGTAGCTCCGCCACAGGGCATTGATAAGGTGTACATGTCATTTTATGATACAGCAGGCTTTGGTAAAGGATATATCTGTTCTGCATGCTTTGATACTGATACAGTGAACAAGTAATCAATAGATGGAAAGACTACTGGCTATCATTGAAGACTCCTTTCTCTAGTCACCTGAATCCCATTGCAATGTCTCTCAGCCAACCCTCTCAGGGTGACATAGTTCTATATACCTGGTGTATTCAACCCTGGTGATTAATCTACATTCCTGAATTATGGGAACCCTATGGGTCTGATACCATGCCAAAGCTGTAATCGTACATCATGCCAACTGTACAGGGTTGATACCTTTATAAAGAATCAGCATCAGTAATGACAAATCCCACTTATAGTGTCTTAACGCAGTTCTCAGTGAATGAATAGGCTAACAGAGGGGAGTCCCCATACTGAGGGGAATCCCCATCTCTATGAAGCCATTCACCACAGTAGAAGTCTCCTATATCACTGAATGCTAACATTGAGTAAAGCAATATCTGCTTTATCATTGGGCACAGCCCATGCAATGGTGTCAAGTTAATGAAAGGCGACAGTCCTAAGGTAGCAATGCATTCCATTTTGGGCAATATAAGGATGAACTAGAGAATTGAATGATCTAAGAGATGCGAATCAAATGGTAATCAGCGATGGACCCTCTCACCATATAGGATGATGACATTCTTTACAGTTATCAGCACAATGCCCTAAGGCAGCGATGGGGAATTATTTGTAAGCACTGCATTTATGTATCATGATGCCAAAGGAGAATGAAACTGGAAGCACCGTGTCATTCTTGATCCTGGAACATTATCCCCATCATGATGCATGATTGCAGCCATCATGACTATTCTTAACGAGTACTTGATGCATAAAGTAGGTGCAGGGGTTGATCACCAGGCCTGCATTTATGTATCATGACAACCAATGGACATGACTTGCAGTTCTTAAATGGTGAACATTGTAAAAAAGCCAGGCTGGTACAGGATTTCCATCACAATAGACAGCCTTTTAAATTCTACCAGGACTTATTCATTTATTACCTTCTCCCTGTCTCCACCTAGCTAAGGGGGTGGTCATTTTGCAGGGGAATGACAGTTAGAGGAAATGAGGAAGGGTTGAAAATATCTGCTTTCAAGAAAATTGCCCAAAAAACCTCACTTCTTTACAATGAATAAAAAAGACACTGTGTATATTGTATAATGTACTATGGCCAGAAGGAAAGGAAGACATTCCTGGGGAGGTGAGGCGAAATGGGGAAAGATTGAAAGCCTTCCCTAAAATACCGAGGAGTTTGGATGGTTGTTCTCATTATTAGAGTTGTAATGAGTCTTGTGCTTGTGTTACAGACTTTTTTGTCTTCAGCAGGCAGATACAATGGGTGTGAGTCACCAGCCTAAACCATTTGAAGGTTGCACAAATAGTTCATGTTAAAGATTTCTGTTTCAGCTCTGTAGGTTTGGAAAGAAGGACGAGGGCTACATGCATCCTTAGGTTAGGTAGCCATTAATGGGTTAACAGTCTATAAGAAGAGGAGGCTGGGGAAGGCTTTCCATCACAATGGACTGCCTTTTAAATTCTCATTTAAAGACTCAATTATTCATTAGCTACTCCCTCTCTCTAAGGGAGCGGTTATTTCTTGACAATGTGGGCATGTGTGTTACATGAGACACTACAAAATAGTGCTTTGGGTGACACTGGTGTATCAATTCCATGACATTCACCTAAAATTGCCATGATATCCACGCAAAACTGACAAGCGTAATGTCAACAAATAAAATAATCAATAAAAAGTGTTGTATGTAACACTGATGCCTAAGTGGTGCAAATGGAGCCCTGGTTATGGTGTTTGAATTTGGAAAGGTGTGAAAAGCATTTGAGACCTTTTGAGGACCCTTTTTATGCAGTAGTAAAGAAAATTGATATTTCTGGGCAGGTGAAAATGAAATTCAAATGCCTCCCTAAGAAGTTTTCACCACACTTGGGTGAGAAATGGAAAAGTTTGAAGTTTTAACACTGTTTATTGGCTAAAGAAAGCGCTACATAAGTAGTTATTATGATCAGTCGCCAGGTAATGTATATCTTGTGGTTAGAGTACAGGGTATTTTATACAGGTGGTTTCCATGAACTTATCGTGTACACAATCTTGTCCTATAATATACATTTCCATTTATACTTCATAATCTGCCCAGTGCTGTTACAATTTCACCCTTCAGGCTTGTTTTAAAACCCTCGATGTTAGGTTTTAGCTGGATTTCTACCGGTAGTAAATCCCATATCTGTTTTCCGCGGTATAACGGACTGTTTCTATAAATTTCTCTTTTTGGTCTACTCACTTTGAGTTTTTTCTTATTATGTCCACGTTATTCTCTGGTGGGAACTATAACATTATCTATACATCGAGTATATTTATACATATAACATGCTAGGGATTTCTTACGCCTGATATTTAGTGATTCCACTTTACACCTTGTTAAAAGGTCTATTATGTGAATATCTTGGGCATTTTTTACACACTGTCCATGAAAATGACCAATTCTTAAATACTGACCAGCATAAAAATAGGTAGGACGCCAGTTTTCATTATTACAGTTATATTAAAATCTTGTGTTACAGACGTTTTGTCTTCCAGATGGGTTGGGGGCTACCTATTTGAGACTTGATAATTTTCTTGTCTCTATTCATAACTACATTTTCTTCCACCTTAGATGTATTTTGCAATTTTCTTTAGTTTTCCAACTGGATTCTTGATTCTGCCTCCAGTTTCTTATTCAGAATTAGATCCTCTTAAAGGAGCTCCCAATCTGCTATGTCCGCCACAGTGCAATCGATTCAGAGTGCCTTTAATATTACAATTTTAACAAACTTTCAACAAAATTTAAATCTATATGTAACCTCTCATTAAAGTAAGGAATAGACATTGCTGAAAATATAGAACCTGACAGTTTAATCTGAACACAATATCTCCAAGGAGAAACCAATCTAGATAGTATGACCTACGTTCTGCTTTGATGACCTTTCTATATAACTTTACATGTAGTAAGGAGTAGACAGATTATTACTGAAAATATATGTATACATTGAAGCTTTACAATCTGAAAGGATGCATCAAGAATGTCTATACACTGAAAACCTGGAAGATCCGAAACTAGTCAGCGGTGACCACTTTAGGTCCTCAAGTTGACGATACCTAAAACTACAACTTTAGGTAGTCAAAATGACGACTTTAGGTCATCATCCTGACAACCTAAGTCATCAGTATGACAACTCTGTACTGTCAGTATTGTCATACTGACGACTCAGGTTGTCAGGATGATGACCTAAAGTCATCATTTTGACTACCTAAAGCTGTAGTTTTAGGTATCGTCAACTGGAGGACCTAAAGTCGTCACCGCTGACTAGTTTCGGATCTTCCAGGTTTTCAGTGTACTGTCATGAACATATTTAGTCCAACAGGTATATTCAATGTCACCAATTTAGGCATTTTATAACTGCTGACATTGAAATCATTTGTACTAGCTGAACTCCAAATATATATTGTTTGTAGTCAATTGTCTTTCAGTCTATCATACATACTCCAAAACCTCCCCCCCCCCCAACCCAGGTCAGTGTATGTCAATCTCAAACATCACAGTGTGAATTGTCCCTTTCTACATAAGGCAAGGCCGCTCTTAGTACCAGATACTAATGATATAGAAGAGAGTGATATAGCAAGTATTTCTGCATATTTTTCCTAGTGCTAAGTACTAGTATCCCAGTTTGGCAAAGGACTCTGTGGGAAATCTTAACTCTCACTTTGTTATGACTCATTTCCAACGCCATAAGTACCTCAAAGCACAGTACGACATCTTTTTAATAATGACTTTCTTTGTAATTGACCTTTAAAGAAAAACAGTCCCAACTGACTATTGAGAGCCCTGATGAAGCTTTGTCCCCCATACATGGCATTCATGGAATGAAATCATTGATTAACAAAACTACATACAAAGTTGTTCAATACAGAAGCCACTTGAATAAAATCAATACGGTATCGCCTTCTGCCCATGTTCACCTGGGAGCCGGAATGAAACAGCATGGTGTTACTGCTATGTCTGGTCCCATGAGGGGCTTCTACAGTTCTTCAAAGTGGTTCTCTGCAAAGGCTTTGGCTTCCTGAAGTCTGGCACGTCTGTAAAAAGAGGAAAGGACGACTATCAGTATGGAGCATGAAAAGAAGCAGCTTGACAATGGTGGACAGGCAATCTCCTCAGGATGTTCTCTTTTTCGACATTTTGAGGACAATATACTTTTTCTGGAAAGTCTACTTGACAGAGCTGCAGTCATGTATCATGCTGACCCTTTGAGAATATCTACCATATTACCCTGCATTATATGCGAGGATGACCTCTATCACCTTTGATATTTTCTATCACATCCCCAAAGTCTGGGTGTGCCTTATACACGGGGAATATCAAACCGTAGATTTGTTATAATGCATCATTGCAGCCTAAATAGCTATTATACTTTGCAGGGCTGTGTTCATGTCTCATCTAAAGGGGTAAAGTGTGAAAGATGAGGAGGCTGGAGAAGGCTTTCCATCAAAATGGACTGCCTTTTTAATTGTACCCAGGCTCATTTATTTATTACCTTATCCCTGCCTCCAGCTACCTAAGGGAGCGGTCATTTCTCACTGACAATGGGCTGGGGGGTGTAGTTAATGGATATGGAAAGGGATGAAAAGAATTGTAAAGAGAACAATTTGAGGTGATGACCAAAAGACTCTCCCTCTTTGTAGTCAAGAGCAGTCAATATGAAAACTTGCAAGACCGAGGCCATTCCTGTCAAAATCATAGGGGTAAATCATTAAAAAAGTGAGTTGATAGTTTTTATCATTTCTTTCTTAATAATAATGATCTTGAGGAATCCAGTCCTGCCAAAATCAGTCCGGGCCTGCAGAACAATAGGATCTGCAGGACCGAATGGCCTGTGGGGGGGAAACTTTTCATATAGACTGAAAGAAGACTTAATACAAGACAGAATGTATAGGAAAGGAACATTTCTGGCAAGGTGAGGTGAATTGGTGAAAATTTAAAAGCCCTCATGAAGAAGTTTTCGATACATTTGAGTTTATCTTAACAAACCAACCCCACTGTTCTGAAAAAATGACCAGTCCCTAAATACCGAACAGTGTAAAAGAGGCAGGACGTCGGTTCTCATTATTACAGTTGTAATGAATCTTGTGCTTGGCTTACAGACTTTTTAGTCTTCAACAGGTATAGTTTCTTTTCTGTTCTTAAGATACAATGGCTCAGTAACTGGTCTCAATCCTTCGGAGGCCACAAAGTGCATTAAATGCATCATACCAACCCTACTTGTTTAATGCAGTCCTGGAGGGTCGGCAAGATGCACCAATAAAGTGCTGGTGAGCAGTCTCACTAGCACTTCATGGGTGCATCATGACGGTCAATGGGCAAATATTATACAGACTGCATTCTGACAACAAATACCCATATGGTGGTGCCTTTAGCTGAACCACTCCACCATCCATCAGGTACATTGAACATAAATTGCCATACCAACTCCCAACAAAATAGTTTAGTATTGCTTCAGTGATACATGAAGCAATACTGGGAGTATGCAAGACTACTTTGTTGTAAGAATGCAGCCTTTGTAAGGACAGACTCACCAGGGCTGTATCCAACCAGTGGGTATGATGCATGAATACATTAGTGTCGCATGAAACATTATTGGTAGTTATACCGTAGACGTATATTGTTTGTAACCTCCCCGGTTATACTTACTTTTCACTCTTGGATGTAGGTCTGGAGGATCCCGGTGTGCTGAGGGTGAGACTGAGGCGGGGGCTCAATTGGTAATGTGTTCATATCTGACCTTAAGGACTCAAATCTGAAAAGGAAAAAAGAGATAAGTGAATAAATAAAAGAATAAAAAAAGAAATATCAGGACATCTGAATCAAATATTAACCATTCTAATGGTAGTATAATAATTCGATACACAGAGACACTACTCATTTCATGAAAGCTTAATGCAATTCTGAATATCTTCAAAGAGTGACAGTTAATTGCAATTTGCAATGCCAACTTCCAGGGAAAGTGAAGTTGATAAAGTATTGATGACTTTTCTATTTACTTATTGTCTGCAGCCTTTGACAGAAAAGGTCAACAGTTAAATCCAGATTAAATGATTGTATTCTCAGACTACAACAATGCCTGTCTTATGGGATTCCTAATGAATTTCTGATAGACCATAAAGTTCAATTGCAGATAGCAGATTAGTTTCTAAAAAGTCTCAGATTTCAATAACAACAACGATGGTGAAATAGAACTCGATTGATTGAAGGACTCCAAAGTTTCTGAGATGATAGTGTGGTGTAATAAAGCACTATGCAGCCACTACAGGAAAATAACTAAGGCCATTCAAAGCTGAAGATGATGATAATATTTTGACATCAGTTCAAATGTTAAACAAACTCTTATTACTTACTTGGGTTTACCTCGGGTACTGCTGGGCTAAAATGGGCTGTGATATGAGCTGGCAAACTCATGGCCTCCAGTGGGGCCCTAGGTGGGCAAAGTGCACTTTACAACATTTTTTTGTAAATGTGCCCAACATCATGAATTGATTCATGCTCTCTGTCAGAGGAAAATTGAGAATAAAAATCTTTAAGTGATTGTTTTAGGGGAAATGCATGGTGGGTTCTGGATGGACTTGAGCTGGGCTATTTGAAATTTACAAAATGCAATCTAAATTTCCCTGACAGTGTGGATCAAACTCTCCTTTTTAGAAGGGCAGCAAGCAGAGGCTTCAGAGGTGATTTAATGCAGGGTCATTACTAATGGCTACAACTTGTTTGTCCATCTTTAGGGGTACATGAAGGTCTGGAAAAGCAATATTGTACTGAACAAAGAATGTCCAAACAGTATAAAGCCTGCCCCTCTATGTTGTGAACTAATAAATAGTACTGAAGTATAGAAATCATAGAAAGTCACCTTCCCATGGAAGAATATCACTTTTTAGAATAATTCTAATCATACTCTCACCTCCCCCCTTCAATTGGTAAGTATATTGGTTACTTAGCAACCAGTGGTTTACTTAGCAACACACTCTCTCTTTAACAAGCAACTTGTTACTTAGTTCTGATATGTGCACCAACTTTATCAGTGAACAAAATGCTCTTTCTCTTTGCTTGGTAGAGACCAATGAATCATGAAAAAAAATATATTACATTTAGATCATATAATGTTATTATATCACTATATTACTATTGCCTGACTATATTACTTTATCTCACGATCCTGGCCTCTACAGTGCCTTTTTGGTCATAACCCCGTTCCGTTATCAGGGTATAACCGCACTCTGAGACCTTTTCTTTGTCAAGAAGGTGCTAGTTTCAACCTGGACATGTTAATAAATTGGCGAAGCATACAAAGTCAACTACGCCATAGTTTTCCAGTTAAAACCGTTCAGGGTTCAGCAGGGAATCGATCCCCGGCTGCTGTGGCAGGAGACGAGCTCGCTGTCCACTATACCAAGCCGATGGTAGAAACCAATACCCATGGAGGATATGAAAAAGTTGTCCGACATACCTGATGTTTACACACCTTGTTAGCATAGAATCCAATGGACCCTGGTGGAGTTATTAACCGAGAAACATCCTTAGATATCCTAGATGAACATGCCATGCCTAATTTCTCCATTTTGTTCGAAATAAGTAAGAATCCATTGATTTTCCATAGCGATACGGGTCGGGACCCGCCCCGTCCGGCCATTCCTTGTTCAATGCATATTTGACCTAGTTCTTACATCCGGGCACTTCCCCGCTTTGTAAACAAGATGCAATGGCCGTGTACCGGGCCATGTGCATTGGATCGCTATGGAAAATCAATGGATTCTTATTTATTTATAAGAAAATGGAGACAAAATGTAGGCGAACACCAACTAGAGATCGTATATTTGCTGGTATTAGAAGTACAGGAGCTGGCATGCTTGGATTCTACCCGAAAAGTGTTTGGAAAGACGAGGGTATGACGGGTGGAGTAAAAACAATGGCTACAGTGGCTTGGCAAACCGTGCGGATCGTATGCACTTACAAAATGTCTCCTGGGGTTATAAGGTAAGAAATTCATACATAATGGATGAATAAGTGCGATAAACGCATTAATGCATTGATATTCTAGGACTCGGTGAGGTTAGCTTGAAATATTCGCCCTCCCGCTTCACGGTCGGGCGAATATTTCAAGCAAACCTCACCTCATCCTACAATATCAATACATTAATAGCTTAATATTCTAATGTCTGTAGGAAAATCATTGAGATCCTACACCAATATAAAGCAGCAGACCCTGCCCAGACCCTTTATAATATTACAGCAATTGAAACAGCTATTTTGAAAACAAGATTGTATCTATCTAACAGCTACTAGAGTGTTACAAGATTTGAATTAATCTAAGGTTTCTCCCCCACATAGATTTTAGAGAATGTTTGTCTCATCCACACACTGCTCCCTATTTACAGTATTGGCTTGTATTAGTGCTGGGTATTTGAATGAGCGCCGGTCTTGAGTGCGTGAGGGTAAAGGAGTATTGAAATTTGAAAATCCACTCTCATTTAAGTCTTAAATAAGCACTGGTCTTGAATAAGAGTGGGGGGGGGGGGGGTTAAAGATTAGTTAAAATCAATGAGGGTCCCAGCATTTATTGAGGCTAATATGGTAATCCTTTCATCCCAAGTAACCCCATCTCTCAGAAATTACCTCCATATGGTTGATGAGAGTGCAAAGCCTACATTTGGAGCAATTAAGGCACCCTGTTTATCGGTTCTAACCATATGTGTTTCCATCATACATATTTTGATGAACTTAGCTATAGAGAAGGAGATGCTGCAGTTCTATGACATTCTATGTAATGACCCCTCCCTACACATAAAGGGATGTCATACCTGAGATGTCTTACTCTTTGAAATTTATATCCCTTTTCATTGGTGCAACATGCCGACCCTCCGGGAGTGTATCAAGCCAGCGCTACATTCATGTAACGTGACGACCCTTTGGGGCTGATTTGCAGCCCTTAAAGCTTTAACACTGACCAATGCTTCAAAAAGTCTTCTTTTTTTTCCATTGTTGCTATGATGCACCAATATAGTGAGAAACTCGCTTGCCTGCGTCACATTTCAGCATTATACCAGCCATCCATGACTGTATCAAGCTCGATGGGATGGCATGAACCTGTGGATGTTAACCCTATAATGACGGTCTATATGCCAACTCTCGAGAACTACCATAAATTCCCTCGTATAAGCCGCGGCTTGTACCCGAACCTAACCCAGGTTGGGCGTGGGGTAGGTGTACGATCTGACACATACCCAATATTTTTCCAACTGATTCAGCATTATAGGGGGGTCTGGGGAGCCCTGGGACCCCGTAGCTATTTGAATTTTGAAGACCATTCATTAATCTTTTTAGATTTTTCATAGGCTTAGGGTGCGCCTTTTGTGAGGGTGAGGCTTATATGAGGGAATCTACATTGTGTGGGCATGAAAAGGTTAACAGGCTGCGTCCACTTCTGTGAAACTACGTAGGTATAATACTTATTATTGTCTAGTAAAGAAAAGGAATATTTCTGGGCAGGTGAAGAAAAAAAGGAAAAGGATTCTAAGCCGCCAGAAAGAAGTTTTTACCACACTTGGGGGAGAAACTGAAAAGACCCCACTATTCTTGAAAATGACCAATCCCTAAAATTAAATACAGCGAAAAAAAGGGATGGGAAGCCCTTTTTCATTATTACAGTTGTAACGAATCTTGCGCTTGGCTTACACAATTGTTTGTCTTCTACAGATGAGCTACCTCTTTGAGACATGATAATTGGCATTTAAAAATGGTATGTCTGTATTTATTAGTATATTTTCTACCACTTTAGCCAATTTTATTGCAATTTTCCAACCAGAACAATCACTCGATTCCGCCTCAAGTTTCTTATTCATGTCCTCAATACAACATCCCCTTCGTATTACAATTTTACCAAGTCAAATCAAATAATAAATTTATATATAAAGGAGTGGACATTTTTAAGTTTAAAGAACAGGGGTGGTGGGGTTGGTGTATATTTAGGGGTGGGGTAAGAACGGAGGGAACAATTGTAGATGCGGAAATTTTCTTCTTTCCTTTTTATTTCACAGTGTCAAACATATTTACAGTTTAATTTTACAGTAATTCCTTTCTTAACTAGTTTACAATACATAAAAATAATATATTTACAGATTATAGAAATAATGCACAATTTGTCCAAGTAAGGAAAGGGCACGTATAAAAGGAATTCCATAGGAAATATCGTATATGATATTATACAACGGCAATACAGTGGAAAACAAGATTCTTTCATGCAAAAACCCTGCATTGTAGGGTAAATGAACTAGAGCTAATGATTTTCCACATCTGGTAAAAGATTTAACTGGGCTTTATGATAGATATGGCATAGCCATGCAGATTCAGAAAGTTTTTGTGATAATGTGTAAAGGAAATAGAAAACCACAGCAGATGTTGGAGGCTTAGCATAGTTTAATGTCCCTAGCGAGCTTCCATTTCACATTCATGGCATCCCAGTGGGCTCAAAACCTTGATCCAATGTTGATAATATGTTGCGCTATTGATTCATTAGCTGTCCTTGGTGATTTGACACTGCTCTCTGGGATATACATAGATTGAATATATCTATAACTTCTGCCACATGCAATATAGAATCTTTGTAAATAGAACTCCAAAACAATTTCTTTAAGCAACTTAGGAAGAGATATTTTCTCAAAGCCACACCTCCTTCATGGAATTGTAAAAGGAGAAGAGGTAAAATAAATGCATGAAAGATACAACAAAACCTGTCTCAGATAACGACCTCCCTCAGAGGCCCACCGCCTCACTAGAAAGGAATTTAGAATCCAAATTATACTTGATTAAAAAAACCTGCCTCATAAGCCAACCACTCACTAAGAGCCAATTTGGTTGGCTTCTGAGGGAGGTGTTATGGTACTTGTAGAAGATCAATGATTGCCTTTTAAGTATTTGTAACATACTCCTCAATAGTCATAACATTGGGCAAAACACAAATACATACAGCATTTTTTCAGGAGGCGCGTACACCTCCTGAAAATGAATGCAGGGTTCCCACTATTCATGGGTCAAGGCTTAAACTGACTTTTAACTGACATTTATTGACTTTTAACCGACTGAATATTGGATAATTTACTGGACTCATCCAATGCCGAGCGCCACAGTTTGAGACATTTTGCATATTCCATGTGAAATCTTGACAATCATCCCCTTAAATTACCAGGGTAGTCAAAATACTTTTAACTGACTTTTTTTGTGACTTTTAACTGAACTTCAAAGAACAATAGGTTTAACTGACTTTTAACTGACCAGTGGGAACCCTGTGAATTGCATAGAAGTACATGTGATCACTGAGTAGTTTTCAGAATGAAAATGAATCAAAATGTGTGTCAAAACACCTCCGGTAATGAATGTAATTCCATGAAAGGGCACATAGTTTATTCCTTCCTTCCTGAAAAAGTATTAAACTCACTAATGTAAACTTATATCTAACATGACAGATTAATCTGAACACAATATCTCCAAGGAGAAACAAATCTAGATAGTAAGACCTACGTTCTGCTTTGATGACCTTTCTATATAACTTTACATGTAGTAAGGAGTAGACAAATTATTACTGAAAATATATGTATACATTGAAGCTTTGGTTTAATGAGCATGACAATCTGAAAGGATACATAAAAAAAATGTCTATATTTCCATGAATATATTAACTATAAAACCGAATCTTAATATATATGATATTGATGAGGTCCATATTTGTAATTCTGAAACTGGAAACTTTTATTATAGTTTGCCTTTGCATGAAATGAATATCACAGTCCAACAGATATGGTCTATTCAATATCACCAATTTTAGGCATCTTATAACTGATGAGATGGATATTATTTTACTACCGTAAATTCTTGCATATAAGCCGCAGCTAGTACGAGAACCTGATCCAGGCGGGTTAGGGGCAGGGCTTAGATCTGACACATTGACACACCCAATATTTTTCCGATTGTTCCAGCATCAGCGGAGGGTTTAAGCTTTGTGAATTTTGAAGATCTATTTATTAGAAAAAAGGTTATACCGTATCAAATTCGTTTGACTTTTCTATAAACTCAGAGTGTGGCTTACACAAGGGTGCAGCTTATATGCGAGAATTTATTGCAGCTTAACTCCAAATATATCGTTTTTGGTCAATACTCTTTTTGTCTAATACTCCCCAACTCTAGTCCCTCCCCCACATTGGTTGGTGTATGTCAATCTCAAACATCACAGTGTGAAATGTCCCTATTTACATAAGGTAAGGCCACTCTTAGTCCCAGATACTAATGATATACACAAAGTATATAACACGAATTTCTGCATTTTTTCCATCCACTAACCCTGGGATGTGCCCCATATTGCCCAAGGTCTCTGTGCAAATTTTAGCACTCATCCTGTTACAACTCATTTGTGACGCCTAAAGTTGAGAAATATATCTTTTTACTTTCAGTCAAAATTTCCTTGTAATTGAAAACTGACTTTTAACTGATTGTTGAGAGCCCTAATGAAGCTTTGTCCCTCATACGCCCACATGCATGGAATGGCTGGCAATCATACCCTCGATATTAAGTAGACAGGATGAAATTATTCATAACCAAAGCTACATACAAAATTGTTCAATACAGAATCGCCTTCTGCCCTCGTTCTCCTGAGTGGCTGAATAAAACAGCACGGTTTTACTGCTATGTCTGGTGACATGAGGGGCATCTACAGGTCTTCAAAGTGGTTCTCTGCAAAGGCTTTGGCTTCCTGTAGTCTGGAACGTCTGTAAAAAGAGGAAAGGACAACTATCAGTATGGAGCATAAAAAGGATCAGCTAGGCACAGGTGGACAGGCAATCCCCTCATGGTGTTCTCTTTTTTTTGCCTTGACCTTTTAAGAAATATAGAATACATCCATGCCAAGGCGTGGAATGAACGCGGCAGCGGATGCCCGCTCGGGCCGGGAGCTAACCTTATGCCTCATTGCTGCAGACGCTCTGTCACGAGTATAACGATGGCGAACTTTTTGTAAGATAGTCTCTGTAGGTACACTTGTCACTCTGATTTTTGAGAGGGGGAGAGTAATCTACGGCTCTCGACAAGAGAAGGCGTTCCATCACAACGGATGCCTTTTTAGTTCTACCAAGGCTCATTTATTGATTACCATCTCCCTCTCTCCACCTACCTCAGGGAGTGGTCATTTCTTACTGACAAGGGAGTTGGGGGGTAGTTTATGGATTTGGGAAGGGATGAAAACAATTGAGACCATTTTGAGGTGATGGCCAAAAGACTCCACCTCTTTGTAGTGAAAAGGACTAAATACAAGTCAGGATATACAGTGCAGGAATAGTTCTGGGGAGGTGAAGCAAAATAGTAAAAAAATGAAATGCCCTCATAAAGAAGTTTTCGATACACTTGTGTTTCTCTTAACTGAACAACTCTGCTCTTCTCAAAAATGACCAATCCCTAAATACCGAGCAGTATAAAAAGTGTTGAGACGCCGGTTCTCATTATTACAATTGTAATGAATCTTGCACTTGGCTTACAGACCTTTTGTCTTCAGCAGGTACAGTTTTTGTCTCTTCTTAGATACAATGGCATCAGTGACTGGTCTTTAGCCTTCATAAGCTGTGTTATTCCTACAGGTTATGGTTTCTCTGCCATCATACCAACTCAGTCCTGGTGAGTCACTTGCCAATGCTGTGTTGTTGCATCATGTTGTTCCATTGGGAATGTATCAGGCAGCCTGGGCATGGTAACCAAGGGGAGGGGGAGGATATAATTCCCCCTCACATTTGACTAAGGAGTGCATTACTCCCATAGAGTTGGCATGATGTTTGAATGTAGCCCGGGTGATCAGACTAATGGCAATAAATAAACATGATGCATTTATACATTAGCTGCCCTTAAATTGTTAAAAAGGCTAATTGGTTTTTTTACTCACTTTCCGCTTTTTGATGTAGGTCTGGAGGATCCTGGTGTGCTGAGGGTGAGACTGAGGCTGGAGCCTGTGCGGGACGGGGGCTCGATCGGTAACGTGTTCATATCTGACCTTAGTGACTCAAATCTGAAAAGGGAGAAAAGATATGAATGAATAAAAGAATAGAAAAAGAAAAAAGAGATATCAGCATTCATCTGCATCAAATACTAACCATCTTAATGGTAGTAACCAGTATAATACACAAGAGACACTACTCGCTTCATGAAAATTTCTGATTTCTCCCCGGAATGCAATTCTGAATCTCTACAATGAGTGACATCTCTGAACACAACATGCCCTCTTTTTGTCCTTAAGCTTCTTTTTTTTTTCTTTTAAATTGGCCATAGCTCTTAAAAAGCTAATTGCAATTAGCAATGTCAACTTCCAGAAAAAAGAAAGTCCAAGGAAAGTGAGGTTGATAAACTATTGATGACTTTTCATTTCTATTTATTCATTGTCTACAATGATAACATCATTGGCCAGAAAAGGTCAGCAGTTGTTCCCAGATTGAAACATTGTATTCTCATTCCATAACAATGCCTGTATCATGTGATTCCTGATAAGTTTCTGATAGTCCATAAAGTTCAAATGCAGATGGCAAAACCATGAGTAGATTAATTTCTAAAAAGTCCCAGATTTATCTAACAATAATGAAGGTGAAATGAAATATGATTGATTGAGGGACTTCAGAGTTCAGTGTTATTTCTGAAATGATTAAGTCTAAAATGTTCATGATTTAACCTATTTGAATTATCAATAGCAGCATCCCTTTGACAGGGCCAGGAGAGGAGTACACCATGATCCTTTTTCTGAAACCTTTACCGGTCGCTGATTCATTAATGCATTATGTCCATTGATCATGACACATGAATGCAGCCCTTGTGAGTTACTCGCATCATGATGACCCTACCTGATTGATACACTCCTGAACGGTCGGTATGATGCACCTTGCCAGCACTTCATTGGTGCATCATGACGACCCATGGGCATGATGCACTCATGCATCATCGGCCCTTACCAAGCTGTAAGGGAGTGATCATTTTTTAACAACAGGGGGGGCTGGTGGGTTTGCGCATGGACACGCAAAAAAAATTTCGACCCCCCTCTCGAGGGGGTAAAACTTTTTCAACCTCCCCATAAGGAACAAAAATCGCATGTGAACGTCCCCTTTTAGCCTATAGTAACGCACTGGGTTTTCCACTGAAAACAGGTGAAATTATTTTGAACCACCCCCAACAGAGGTGTTGAAAAAATTCTGAACCCCCCGTCAAAGGGTTGAAAAAATTCTGACCCCCCCCTCAAACCCACGAGCCCCCCCCCCCTGTTGTTAAAAAATGATCACTCCCTAAGGCCTTTAAAATGCTTTAGGTTCTCTAGTCAAGATGCACAAAAACAGCCTGGTAAGTAACTCGCCAGTGTAGCATTGTGTATCATGCCAACCCATTTTGGAGTGCATCGACTCCATAAAATGGGCATGATGCACCAATGCTGTTCTTACAATTTACTTGTCATGGCTACAATTCATACTACAGGGTGCGGTGTAATAGAACACTATGCAGCCCCTACCGGAAAATAACTAAGGCCATTCAAAGCTGAAGATGATGATAGTATTTGACATCAGTTCAAATGTTAAACAAACTCTTATTACTTACTTGGAAGAGAGAGTTTTCTCAAAGTCACAGATGTCTGTTTCCATACTCTGTAGTTGGTTCTCCACCTGACGCGCTGTCACCACTGTCGATATAGAAGAATATACCATGCAATGTTTGTTAAACTTATTACCGTATTCAATGTGATAAGCACGCACCGTTCCCCCTTTATGTGCTTTTTTCAGGCTATTAAATTGATAAATGTGACCCATAGCACATGGACAGTTTTCTCCTTCTGCCAGCAGAAAATTCATTCACCTCCAAGCATATACTCATATTGCCAACACCTCTGAAAAATCAGCTGGAGAATGGCATTGCATAATAGTTACTGCAGCCTAGTCATTTCTCTCAATTTCAGCCTCAAAGCCTCATTAATCAGGAATATGGAGATCCATAGGAGCTTTTAGTTATTACTACATAAATGAAGAGCTACTTGTATAAACACTCCAGGATCTCCATTTACTGCAGCCTAGTCATTTCTCTCAATTTCAGCCTCAAAGCCTCATTAATCAGGAACATGGAGATCCATAGGAGCTTTTAGTTATTACTACATAAATAAAGAGCTATTTGTATAAACACTCCAGGATCTCCATAAAAATCTGGGAAGCTCCCCAAATGGTTAACTTATGACATAGAGCAATTCACACAAAAAACAAGATACACTTACCAGTAGCAGCAGACATGGGCCGCATGAGTGGTGTTGTGGTACGAGATGCTTGTCTTTTTACATGAGCCTGAAATGAAAAAAAAAAACAGATGGGGGAAAAAAGGAGGTTTATTTCACTGCTGGAGAGCACATTCATAGCCAGGTAATAAAATATAATGCAGCAATGTAAATTGCTGATAACTCGAAAAGTGAAAAGCCTGTGATTGGCTCCCATGAGTTGTCCACTCATCCTGTTGCATCAGCACTCCCTCACCCAAGTTATTTGCACCACCAAGCCACTATTCGCATAACTCCCGCCAAAACTGCGCTATTCGCACCACATTGGCAAAAAAGGCGGGAAAGTTGATACATGGATCAACATCATATACCTTCACCATTAGAGGCAAAAAGCATCTTATGGCTCCCAACCAACTGAGTCCGTACAATATTGACAATTTCTCAAAATTTACAAAACTTGGTAATGAAATGCCTTTTCCTGCAAGACCCCTACATCTCCTCTTTGTAGCCATGTAGCCTTGGCGAAATCACCAGGGATTGCTATGCAAACTCCCGGAGGGTTGGCATGACCTGCCAATGAGGTGCTGGCAAGTAGACTGACTCCCCAGCACTCTATTAATCCATGGGCATCATGCATTAATGCATCAGCGGCCCTGAAAGGGTTAAAAGAGAAAAGCTAATCTTGCATTGTTCCCAACTTCATGTTTGGTGCCTCCAGAAATCAATTAATGTGGCTAAAGTAAAGCCTCTGCCATGGACCTTTTCCAATATTACCGTAAAACCCCGGTCATAAGCCGGCCCCGGTCATAAGCCAGGGGGTGAGTTCAGGGGAATCCTATAAGCCGATTTTAGGGCCAAATTTTCCCAATTTTCTCTTTAATCTATTGTATTAAAACCGCGGTCATAAGCCGGGGGTAGACTTGGGGGGGGGGGGGGAATTTAGAAGCCGATTCAAAAATAGAAAAAAAAATCCGGCTTATGACCAGGGTCAACGATTACTCCTACTTACACCATCGAGTATTTCCAGTTTTGGAAGTTCCTTCTGTAGTTCATTATGGTAGATGGGTTTCACACCATTTTCGCTGCTGAATGGATTACCCGCTACGTATAGTTCTACTAACTCAGGGAGTCCTGTCAGCGAGACCTGGAAAATGAAAATAAAGAAGAGAATATTTATTGATCCATTTATATGGTCTGTGTGAAAATGTCGAATTGTGTCCTTGAACCTATTGGGCACTTCAGTAGTACCGTAAATTCTCTCATAGAAGCCGCGGCTAGTACCAGAACCCAAATCAAAATGCAGCTTATCAGCCAAAAGAAGGGGTGCGGCTTATAGGAGGGTATTTCTAACTATATAACAGTACTAATACTACAATTTGCACCCCTGCGTTAAATAACCAGCGCCAAATCCGCATGATGAAGTCATACGCCCACCGCGCATGCGCAGCCCTTTTGAAACGTAAACATCCAAGATGGTGGCGGTCAGCATTTCACGATGACGATGGGTAAATCAGAGTTAATTATGGATTATATTGATCAAATATCGATTGATTTTCCACTCAAACACCTTGACATAAATGTAAAGATGAACTCTGATGAGTTTAAGCCGACCGTTTCTTCACGAGCGTGTCCTGCCCGTTCCGCACGAGAACCATTATAGCTCAGTCTAAAGCCTGGGGTTTGGCTTTTACAAGGACGTGGCTTATACAAAGGAATTTACAGTAAACTAATTAAAAACAAACGCTACCCGGTACACAGAAGCCACCTGGTGGCAGATATTGGAACACATCAGTTGTTCTATTTTAATGATGAATCTCACCCTAAATGGACCACTTTACCTGTACATATTTCTTTTAGCTCAATTCTGATCAGTATAGATACATGAAAGATATTACTATGTCATTTGGATCCCCATAGGGCCTCATAGTTAAGGGAAAATTAATTTTTTTCAAAAATTCATAACTTTTTC
Organism: Acholoe squamosa; assembly: GCA_949317995.1. Lineage (NCBI taxonomy): Eukaryota > Metazoa > Annelida > Polychaeta > Phyllodocida > Polynoidae > Acholoe > Acholoe squamosa. The sequence continues at coordinate 4,747,394 of OX439040.1, forward strand.
ATTTCAACCGGACCCCCCATTTTTCTCTTTTCAAAATGTTTGGATAGATATCCTCTTTCTATCCTGTGAGTCTTGTGGAAAAATCAGCAGTGTGTCAGCAGATATGGGACACTATATGAAAAAATAGTTTTTACCATTCTTTTCTATAATTAAGACATTCCACACTTAAATTATCATACTGGAAAAGTCAGCACCGTGACATAGGGATCTTTTTTTGATTTCTCTTTGTTTACATATCAAACTTATAGAATCTGGAGTTATTTGAGGTTATCAGCAGCAGAACCAATCCAGGCATCGGGCCGCATTTTACACTGCCTATAAATTACACCCCCCTTTTTGGAAATTTTTGTAAGGTGAAGTAGGCCCAAGATTTGCATAAAACAATAGAGGTAATACAGTAGGTCCCAAACAAGCAACTTTTGTTTTGTACCACGGTGGAAAATCATTTATAATTTCTGTTCTGATTCATCCAAGTTTAAATATTAACATTTTCTCCCTATCCGAAAACGAAAGGATTCTGATATCATCCTTCTTGACAATAACACATAGGAAAATGGGATTGCAAAGTGAGCACACTGAACCAATAAAACAAAATCTCCGCCAACGTAAAACAACAACAGAAGGCTTGGTTTTAAGTTCTCTGCATGCAACATTATCTGTTCCTTGTAATTTCTTTTATGCCATTTATGAATGGTGGTGTTTAATTACCACCTGAAAAACAAAATGCATAATTAACGTTAAATTGATTCAAGGAATCGTGCGCAATCTCTGGACTAGCTATCACAATGTAACTCTCACTAAATATTCAAAGGCTGCTAATGCAAGAGTGCGTCATATACCCATAGATGGATCAATAAAGTGAGCAGACTCGCCAGCACTTGATTGGAGCATCATGTTGACTCTCTGGGAGCGTATCAACCCGTAGGTTTGGCGTGCTGCCAGGGTGACATTAATAGATCATGACAACAATGGGCATGATTGCATTAATGCATTAGCGGCCTTTAAAGAGTTAGAAAAATGACAGTTTCAGTCTTTAATTTGCCCCTTTAATTTTGTTTCACTGCATATGAGCCACACCTCGATTTTATAAGCTATATCTTGGACTTGAGACATGCAATTTTATCACTATTCTATAGTACTCAATACCTGTAAGTAATTTATCAATTTGCCAGCATAAAGGAGTAGGATTTATAATTATAAGAGAGGAGCTAGGTACTGAATCTCCCGCGTATAAGACGCAGTGTGTGTATAAGACGCACCCCTAACTTGCCAATGGCTGTTTCGCGTATAAGACGCACCTCTTAGGGGTGATATTTGTAATTTCAATACTGTTCTATAGTAAATATAACCTGCGTATAAGACGCACCCCCAACTTGAGGAAATCCTATAAGACGCAGTAGGCATTTGTTTGGCATAGAAGACGTGTCTTATACACGAGAGAATACGGTATTTGCAAATGCTTCTAGGCCTATAGTTGCTTATCAATTAATTTACCAAGAAAATACTACAAGTATTTAAGTGGTCAGATCTGAAAAGACAATGGGAGGCAAAATGGGACTGATGTAAATTGTAAAGGCACAAAGGGCTGAGCTAAAAACAGACAGCACAGGAAAAAAAAGAAAGATGAAAGAATGCAAGGAAAAGGGATCTGCAAAATGAAATCTATGAGTTGGATAACAACACCAGATCGGTTTTAATTAATCTTGTCTTAGATCACACTGAATTAAAAAAAAATAGATGACACAGAAAGACCTACCGGTACCATAAAACCCTGCATTTCAGAAAGTTTGTTTGTTTGTTTAGTTTTACGTCCGGGGGCCATGGAGGAACTCAGACATTCGATTTCGGACATCCTTTCTTTTCTCTTAGGACAAGTATTTATATGCTGCTTGCCCAACACAGCAGTGACCGCATCTATGGATGACCGAATCTATGAGATGAATGGCCGCACCTATGAGGAGGGTTGAGGGGGAAAAACCGCTACCGGGGCTTCATTCCCCTACTCTGAAGGATAGCAAGTGTTCTTTTATTTGCCTGGTCCCATAGGCAGAGCCAGACAAACCACGGCCTTTGATCACTCAGACGTGGTGCACTGAGGGGGACTCCCATGGCAAAAGACAAGCATGTAGACCTGGGCCCACGCATATGGACACCAGGTGCCTACATGCTTATCCCAAGCCACAAGAAACCCCAAGTTTGTCGCCTTTTACGAATCTTGTATGCCCACTGGTAGAATGGAAGGAGAAATCCTCCTTCGTGGACTCCCAATGAAGTTATTCTGCTCCTCCATGCCCTAACATGAAGGTACCCACTCCACAGGGGGATTTCAGAAACTTACTGCTGTAGACTCTATTACACAGCAGTAACTTTCAGAAAGTTACTGCTGCGTAATAGAGTCTACAGGAATTCAGGGAGCGACTTATATGTGGGGTTTTACATCCCATATATACCGTAATCTGTGTATAAAGGCTCATCCCACGTATAAGGTGCACCCTGAGTTGACAGAAAAGCTGAACTTGAAGGGTTAATACTGTTTTATAATAAAAGTGCCCCACCTAAAAGATAATCCTATAAGACGCAGCAGGCCTCAGATTTGTGTATGAGACATTAAGTGGGAGATTACAATAGTTTTGAGTAAGGAATGTCACATATTCAGACCTAAGGTGCAGATTATAGCTAAACCATAAACTAGTTTTCTTTCACTTACCACTTGTTGCCAGGTTTCTACGTGATTGTCGCTGATGTCGAGAATTTGTAGTGCGGGATAAAAAGTGACGAGATGTGCTGCCTCGGTTAGACGGTTACCCGTAAGGTTCAACTCCTCTAGGCTTCTGTTAAAATAAATTCAAAGAAAGAGGAACAAATTTGAAAAGCATAACCATTATTTCAGATTTATTTGCAACTCTTATGAATACCGAAGGAGCAAGCAGCAATTAACTTATTTCAATTTCCCTATGGATTGTGTTCGACTCTCGTAAAGTGAATCAATGCGCATCTGGTCCATGAATTTCAAATAAAACCTGCATAATCACAATGAATAAAATTCTTAGGAAAACTACCAGGGTAAGGATGTAAAGATTGAACTTGTGATATAGATCACATATGGCCCAGGGCTTCATGCAATGAATTGATTTTGCTATCTACAACCTGTGAGTACAATGTATAAGTAGAAATATGTCACTCAGTATCTCAGTTGAGCTACCCACACTGATAAGTCAAAATTAATATCTATGCAATTAATATTTAGCATAGTAAGGCCATTATCATAAAGAACCAAAGTGAGAATCTGCTATATAAGCCCTTTTTCAGTCTATTTGTACAGTGATTTTTTAAATCTTACTCAAAGCTGAAATATGATTCTCTTCTCTTAATCTCCATCACACGCTGTGTCAAAATGATATACTACATTGTCTTGTACTCCTAGTATTAACAAAGGTAGTGATTGTCAAGTTTCATGTCTGGTACTGATTGACATGTTCATGCACTATTTACACCTGCTGCCTGGTACTGATTCACATTTTCATGCACTACTTACACCTACTGCCTGGTACTGATTCACATTTTCATGCACTACTTAGACCTACACCCTGGTACTGATTCACATGTTCATGTACTACTTACACCTACAGCCTGGTACTGATTCACATGTCCATGTACTACTTACACCTACAGCCTGGTACTGATTCACATTTTCATGTACTACTTACGCCTACTGTCTGGTACTGATTCACATTTTCCTACACTACTTACACCTACAGCCTGGTACTGATTCACATTTTCCTACACTACTTACACCTACACCCTGGTACTGATTCACATTTTCCTACACTACTTACACCTACAGCCTGGTACTGTTTCACATTTTCATGTACTACTTACACCTACTGCCTGGTACTGATTCACATTTTCATGCACTACTTACACCTACTGCCTGGTACTGATTCACATTTTCCTACACTACTTACACCTACAGCCTGGTACTGATTCACATGTTCATGCACTACTTACACCTACAGCCTGGTACTGTTTCACATTTTCATGCACTACTTACACCTACTGCCTGGTACTGATTCACATTTTCATGCACTACTTACACCTACAGCCTGGTACTGTTTCACATTTCCATGTACTACTTACACCTACTGCCTGGTACTGTTTCACATTTTCATGCACTACTTACACCTACTGCCTGGTACTGATTCACATTTTCATGTACTACTTACACCTACAGCCTGGTACTGATTCACATGTTCATGCACTACTTACACCTACAGCCTGGTACTGATTCACATTTTCCTACACTACTTACACCTACAGCCTGGTACTGATTCACATGTTCATGTACTACTTACACCTACAGCCTGGTACTGATTCACATGTTCATGCACTACTTACACCTACAGCCTGGTACTGATTCACATTTTCCTACACTACTTACACCTACAGCCTGGTACTGATTCACATTTTCATGCAGTACTTATGGCCTACAGCCTGGTACTGATTCACATGTTCATGTACTACTTACACCTACTGCCTGGTACTGATTCACATTTTCATGCACTACTTATGGCCTACAGCCTGGTACTGATTCACATGTTCATGCACTACTTACACCTACAGCCTGGTACTGATTCACATTTTCATGCACTACTTACACCTACTGCCTGGTACTGATTCACATTTTCATGCAGTACTTATGGCCTACAGCCTGGTACTGATTCACATGTTCATGCACTACTTACACCTACAGCCTGGTACTGATTCACATTTTCATGTACTACTTACACCTACTGCCTGGTACTGATTCACATGTTCATGCACTACTTACACCTACTGCCTGGTACTGATTCATGTACTACTTACACCTACAGCCTGGTACTGATTCACATTTTCATGCAGTACTTAGACCTACTGCCTGGTACTGATTCACATTTTCATGCAGTACTTATGGCCTACAGCCTGGTACTGATTCACATTTTCATGCACTACTTACACCTACAGCCTGGTACTGATTCACATTTTCATGTACTACTTACACCTACTGCCTGGTACTGATTCACATTTTCATGCACTACTTACACCTACTGCCTGGTACTGATTCACATTTTCAAGATGTACTACCGTAAATCCTCGCTTATAAGACGTGGCATATACACCAGAATTACAGCATCCGCATCCTATAGGCGAGTATCTTCCCCTATAGAGGAGTACCAACATCAGCAAAATTTGATCCTAGGGGTGTCCTATACGCTTTAGCTTAAATCATGGTGTGTCCTATACGCGAGGGGCGTCCTATACCCAAGGATTTACGGTACATAATCTGGACTTAACATATCCGATGTAATAAGCGCTTGCCCATTTTCGTTTCTTTTCTTCATAGTAGAAAAGGGTAAATCTTCATGATTCTAGAGCCAGTTAACCTCTTAATACAGGAGTGCTAAAAGTATGTATTTCAAAGCGCCCAGGGCACTTATCGGTTAGATTCATTTTCCGCCAAACATTATTTCATCAGTACTTACCTCACTTTACCCAGGCTCTTCATGTTGGCGAGTTGGTTATGTGCCACATGTAAGGACTGAAAATACACAGAACAAATTTGTAGATGTACCAGGGTCAGATCCAGGATTTTGAAAAGTGGCGAAGCGCGCCCCTCATTTAGCCCCTAATTTTGGCTAAATTCTAGGGTGAAAAGAGTTAGAAAAACTCTTAAGTACAGGGAAAAAGGGGGGGGGGCCTCTAAATCCGCCACTGTGTACAAAGGACTAAAGGACATGGTATGTTGAACAAAAAATAAACTGAAAGAACTCATCTTTTTTACTAAATCTTAATATCATAACCTGACAAATATCTATATTAAAAGTGACAACATATTAAAGTGAGTGAATGATGGACGCTTACTCCATCTCGACAGCTAAGGCTATCTATTCATGGTGCGAAAACTATCTCCGACATCAGATTGATGCATGTGTGTCCCTGCTCCCACATACATGCACAGGACACATAGATGGGACAGAAAAGTTGAGATATAGACTGATTTCAAGTGTAGTAAGGGGAGTTCAGTGATAATACAAGTCTGTACGTGCTTACCATTAAGTGCGGTAGTCCCTTGAGACCGGAGATATCGGTGAGACGGTTGTACGACAAGTCCACCTCTAGTAGCTACAAGACAAGCATGACATAGTCTAAGGCTACTGTGGAATAAAATCTAACATTTTGAGGCTGTGTGACTGGCATCATTCAAGGTATATTAATCAAGTTAAAAAAACATTGAGTCGTTTGTCGATTTTAAAGAATTAAATGTTGAAACAACTTGCAAATGACCTTTTGAACACCACAGGGAATACTAGGGATGATGGAATACTCAAAAAAAAAAGGGAACAGCTTGGGATGGAAAGGTGTGGCAAAAACTGAAGCCTTTACATTGTCATGTCATCAACCATTTAACCCGTTAACGGCTGCAAATGCATTAATGCATCATGCCCATTGTGCATCATGATGCATGTGTAGAGGTCGGCGGAAAACGTCCTGGAGAAACCGGGAGTCGAACCCGGGACCCTCCAACCTGCAGGCGGAAGCTCTACCGCTGAGCTACTTCCCCGTCTGACATTCTCTACCTTCCATCTACATCTGGATCGGTATAATACACACGTAGGGGGAGCTACCACCGGATGCCAGCCCCTGGGGGCTGGGATCTCCAGAAACGGGGCTGCTGGCCTTACGGCAGAGCTGGCCCCTACACTCCTCCCTATCATTATTTATCAACAGGGGGCAGGTGTTGGGTTTCCACGTGGATACGCCCCCCCCTCGACGAGTCAAAATTTTTTTGTGCCCCCCCCCAAACGGGAGGCAGTAGGTGCACCCCTCTTTGAGCCATAGTAGCACGCTGGCTTTTTTGGTCAAAAGAGGGTAAATTCTTTTAGGACCCCCCCCCTCAAGAGGGGTCAAAATTTTGTAAGCCCCCCCTCGGGAGGGGTCTGAAATTTTTACGCCCCCCCCACCCTCAAACCCACCATACCCCCCCTGTTGATAAATAATGACCACTCCCTTAGTGCATTGATACCCTTCTGGAGGCTTGTTAAGATGTACTAATGAAGTACCAATGGCAGAGATGCTGGCTTTGGACACATTTACCCAGGAATTCAACATTATTTAATACAGAAATCTTAGAATCAAAACCAGGAATTCCTGGTAAACCAGGAAAAGTGGCATCTCTGCAATGGACACGATGCACTAATTCACTAGCGGCCCTTAGAAGGTTTAAGGTCGATATTATAATTAAGGCTTCTGCACTGGACTTCTGAATGTGACAGATAACTCATAAGAACTTCATCAAATCTTGTGAAAATTTGAGAGAAAGGTTTAAGCCTGGGGCTTGAATATTGCCAGTCAAGTACTGCTCTGTAATGCTAATGATGACAATGACTGAATTTGTTTGTTTAGTTTTACGTCCGGGGGCCATCGAGGAACTCAGACATTCAAGAATACTGAGGTGTTTAAACCTTTGGAGGCCAATAGTGTTTAATAAATCGTACCCATTGGTTGTCATGATGCTTGTATGTAGCCCTGGTGAGTAACTCGCCAGGGCTACATACCAGCAGCATCTCAGAGGTTCGGCATGGTGCTCCAATGAAGTGCTAGCATGAGCAGACTCGCCAGCACTTCATTGGTGCATCACATGCTGATCAATGGGCATGATGCACTCCTATGAAAGTTAACAGGTGACAGCGACTCATGGCTTGGTTTAATCATCCTCCCGCCTATCAGGCTCAGCTTGGCGCAGCCAATTTCAGAATTGGCGCAGCAATAAGCGATGGGAGGGAAAATTGACTTGAAAAAAATTCTAGTCTTAACTAAAAAATGTATCAAGAAGTGTTTCAGGTAACGTAACCACAGAAAAAAGAAACTTAAAAGAAAAAAAGAGGAGAGATTTTCACACTTCCAATTTCAAGTGGGGAAAGTCTTTAACATCCATGCCATATAATAATGTTTGAAAACTTCAAAGAAAATCAGTGACTTCAGTCCTGTCTTCCTGAGCAGTAAGTGTCACCTGAAACACATTTTTTTACAATGTTTTGGCCTATAGGGATTTCCAAAGTTGTTGGATTGAAAAAAGAATGTGTTACCTTTTTGCACCTGGAGAGGTCGGCGATTGTTCTCAGACGGTTATTAACAGCGTGCAGCTCCTCCAGTTTGGGCAGACAGCTTAGGGCCTGGAGAATTAAGGCGCAAATAAATTAATTATCCTGATTGAATAATTACCTATAGAAAATTGCTTGGCGTGATATTTGCAGGCAAGGGTGCTAAAGGAGTGGGCATTTTTCAAATGCAGAGTCATTAGTTGTTTTTTATGATGGTGAGCCAAAAAGTTAGTTTACAGAGTTTGGCATAGACCATACAAAGTTTGGCAGGGACTGCAAAAAGTTGGGCTTAAATGCACACAATGCCAGCGAAAGGGGCGGCCACGAATAATCCGGCAATCTAACCACATTCATACAATCCAAAAACCCAGTATTTTCCCATACTGCATTGGTGAGCTATAGTGCCAAATGAACATTAAGCCGCCTCGTAATGTCCAAACTGACTTCTTAATTGGAGTGAAAAGTCACTGATTGACCACAGAACACCCAGGTAGGACATAAAGGTCATATGAAGGTCACTCCTAATGATACCAAAATACTCAACTTGCCACTATTCACTGGTAGTAGGGATGTTAACAGTGGATGGAGGTAGCCTTTAACCATTAAAGAGCCGCTGATGCCCATTGGTCGTCATGATGCACCAATGAAGTGCTGGCGAGACTGCTCGCCAGCACTTCATTGGAGCATCATGACGACCCTCCGGGAGTGTATCAACCCCAAAGGGTCGCTATGGTGCATAAATGTACCCCTGGCAAGCAACTCACCAGGACTGTATTCATGCACCATGCCGGCAGCCCTTGACAGCTTAAAGTGGCATAGTCCGATGGTTGGGGCTCAAAAATCAATCTCCTTAAAAATGAACCAGGATGTTCATATAGATCATACTTCCCATGGTACCTACTTTATTTGCTCTCCTTACCCATAATTACCGTAATCTCCCGCGTATAAGGCGCATCTTATAAGGGGGGTTTTAGTTCTCATTGGATCCACAAGGGGGACACCAAGACCTTTCTTTTCATATCTTACATGCCCCCTTGGTCATAATAGGACATAAGGGGGCCCAGGAGGGTCTGGGGTGGCCCAAGCTACACATACGCAGGAGATTACGGTAAGCTCATATTTGAAGGAATTGTCAGATTTATACCCGATCTCCTACTTTTGGCATGCATGCCAAAAGTCCATCCATTGGAAATACACTGTCAAATGCTTATGGATAGGTCCATTGGACCCCCTTTCTAAACCAGTATAAGCTAAGGATAACAACAGATGACCCACACACACACCTAAATATGATGTTATTGCAGCGTAAGGAACACATATGAATAAAATTTGATAAATGAAAAAAAATCGGACTATGTCACTTTAAGGACTGACCAATGCTTCAAAAAGTCTTCTCTTCTTTGTCTTGTTGCATCAATATAACTCTGGTGATTAACGCGCATGCCTGCGTCACATTTCAGCATCATACCAACTCTCCATGACTGTATCAAATTGGATAGGATGGCATGATAAATTAAAGCACTATGTGATCTGTAAAGGGTAGAGTCCACTTCTGTGGAACTAGGCAGGTAAAGTTTGAATGTCACAAGAGGAAATAATCGGAGCGTTTCTTCGTGACACAGATTAAAATGCCAAATTTTCAAAAGGTTACACTCACACAAATGTCAAAACATAAAGAGAACAAAATATTACAAACTGTCAATTTTGACACATTTCACCTAACCCAAGAACCCTTTAAAGGCCGCGTATGCATTAATGCATCATACTCATTGGTCGTCGTGATGCATGAATGCAGCCCTGATGAGAAACTCGAATCATGCATCATGCTGACCGTATGGGGTTGATACAGCCCTGGAGGGTCGGCATGATGCTCCAGTGAAGTACTGGTGAGCAGACTCACCAGTACTTCATCAGCATGCAGACTTACGGTGAGGTTGTCCAGCTTGTTGTTACTGATGTCAATGGAGGTAAGGTTGGCGCACGACGTGAGTTCCCGGGAGTCGATCTTTAACAAACAGTTACTGTCCAACCGCAGCACTTGTAGCTTCTTTAAAGAGTTAAGGCCACGGCCTGGAACGAGAAAATGTGACACTTTCTATAGTAAAAGATATTGAACCCTTAATGTGATATTTAACCCTGACGTTGCAGCTAATGCATTGGTGCATCACACCTATTGATGTATGCATCATGCCGGGCCATAAGGAGTGTATCCACTACACATAGATATAGCCGGCATGAGTCAATCATCGTAGCTACATTCCTGTTCATTGTGACTGAGAGGTATAACTACACATGGATATAGCCGGCATGAGTCAATCATTGTAGCTACATTCCTGTTCATTGTGACTGAGAGGTATAACTACACATAGATATAGCCGGCATGAGTCAATCATCGTAGCTACATTCCTGTTCATTGTGACTGAGAGGTATAACTATACATAGATATAGCCGGCATGAGTCAATCATCACAGCTACATTCCTGTTCATTGTGACTGAGAGGTATAACTAAACATGGATATAGCCGGCATGAGTCAATCATCATAGCTACATTCCTGTCCATTGTGACTGAGAGGTATAACTACACATGGATATAGCCGGCATGAGTCAATCCTACATTCCTGTTCATTGTGACTGAGAGGTATAACTACACATGGATATAGCCTGCATGAGTCAATCATCACAGCTACATTCCTGTTCATTGTGACTGAGAGGTATAACTACACATAGATATAGCCGGCATGAGTCAATCATCATAGCTACATTCCTGTTCATTGTGACTGAGAGGTATAACTACACATAGATATAGCCGGCATGAGTCAATCATCATAGCTACATTCCTGTTCATTGTGACTGAGAGGTATAACTACACATAGATATAGCCGGCATGAGTCAATCATCATAGCTACATTCCTGTTCATTGTGACTGAGAGGTATAACTAAACATGGATATAGCCGGCATGAGTCAATCATCATAGCTACATTCCTGTTCATTGTAACTGAGAGGTATAACTACACATGGATATAGCCGGCATGAGTCAATCCTACATTCCTGTTCATTGTGACTGAGAGGTATAACTACACACGGATATAGCCTGCATGAGTCAATCCTACATTCCTGTTCATTGTGACTGAGAGGTATAACTACACATGGATATAGCCGGCATGAGTCAATCCTACATTCCTGTCCATTGTGACTGAGAGGTATAACTACACATGGATATAGCCGGCATGAGTCAATCCTACATTCCTGTCCATTGTGACTGAGAGGTATAACTACACATGGATATAGCCTGCATGAGTCAATCCTACATTCCTGTCCATTGTGACTGAGAGGTATAACTACACATGGATATAGAGCCTGCATGAGTCAATCATCACAGCTACATTCCTGTTCATTGTGACTGAGAGGTATAACTACACGTGGATATAGCCGGCATGAGTCAATCATCATAGCTACATTCCTGTTCATTGTGACTGAGAGGTATAACTACACATGGATATAGCCTGCATGAGTCAATCCTACATTCCTGTTCATTGTGACTGAGAGGTATAACTACACATGGATATAGCCGGCATGAGTCAATCCTACATTCCTGTTCATTGTGACTGAGAGGTATAACTACACATGGATATAGCCGGCATGAGTCAATCCTACATTCCTGTTCATTGTGACTGAGAGGTATAACTACACATAGATATAGCCTGCATGAGTCAATCATCACAGCTACATTCCTGTTCATTGTGACTGAGAGGTATAACTACACGTGGATATAGCCGGCATGAGTCAATCATCATAGCTACATTCCTGTTCATTGTGACTGAGAGGTATAACTACACATGGATATAGCCTGCATGAGTCAATCCTACATTCCTGTTCATTGTGACTGAGAGGTATAACTACACATGGATATAGCCGGCATGAGTCAATCCTACATTCCTGTTCATTGTGACTGAGAGGTATAACTACACATGGATATAGCCGGCATGAGTCAATCCTACATTCCTGTCCATTGTGACTGAGAGGTATAACTAAACATGGATATAGCCGGCATGAGTCAATCATCATAGCTACATTCCTGTTCATTGTGACTGAGAGGTATAACTACACATGGATATAGCCGGCATGAGTCAATCCTACATTCCTGTCCATTGTGACTGAGAGGTATAACTACACATGGATATAGCCTGCATGAGTCAATCCTACATTCCTGTCCATTGTGACTGAGAGGTATAACTACACATGGATATAGCCGGCATGAGTCAATCCTACATTCCTGTTCATTGTGACTGAGAGGTATAACTACACATGGATATAGCCTGCATGAGTCAATCCTACATTCCTGTTCATTGTGACTGAGAGGTATAACTACACATGGATATAGCCGGCATGAGTCAATCCTACATTCCTGTTCATTGTGATTGAGAGGTATAACTACACATGGATATAGCCGGCATGAGTCAATCCTACATTCCTGTTCATTGTAACTGAGAGGTATAACTAAACATGGATATAGCCGGCATGAGTCAATCATCATAGCTACATTCCTGTTCATTGTGACTGAGAGGTATGACGCATTAATATCCTATCCATCCTTAAAAGAATACTTTGATGAACTCAGGAAATCTCCACGCATATGTTTCTCTCTTATGAACCATTGCACTAGGTTGTTAAGCAAGTACTGGTGATTGTCCTATGAGTGACTTCCCATGATTGGGTTGTGTTATAATGAATGCATTCTACCAACAAATAGGCCTCCTAATGTACTGAAGCACAATTTGGCCCAAAATACCATGGACCCAATACATCCAAACAAAGTGATTTCAATATATTTCACACCAGTCTTAATAAGGCCACACCAAAAAAATAAGTTGGTCTACGGATTTTGGTTTTGAAAAAAAATGTGTGTGCGAGCGATTTTTTTTTAAAGAATTTTTTAGCTTCCAATGGATTCCTTGCTGGGAAATTAAGGCGAGCAAACAATTTTTTTTTTTTAATTTTGCCAAACATCACAAAGAGAAAACTTGTAGAAACTGAAGCGAGCAAAATCCGTAGACAAGATTTTTTTCAAAGAAAAAAAAAATTGTATTTCCGAAAATATGGAGAGGGCAAACTGTAGACCAACTTATTTTTTTGGTGTGGCCTAACATAACAAAACATGTATATTCATTTGAAAACTGAATGTTTAGAATGTATCTGAAATATTTTATGAAACTTTACTCTTGAAACTATCAAAGTAAATAATTGCTCCCAGGTCACAGTGTATATAACCACGGTACGTAACCACTATATCTCGTGGTACCTGGATAGGATGGGTCTCAGGGCGGTCATTTCCGCTGGGATCTGTACATGTAGGCTCTCTGTGGGGAAATCCCATGGTCAGCCTAAGTCTGAACTCTGCTCAATTTTACCTCAACTTAAGACGTATTAAGAAGTATTATGCTTCTTTGGCCTGCATTTAGTAATTTCGGACGATGCTATGGAGAAGTGACTTGCTTGCACGATGAGATTACTCAGAATGATGGTTTGCCCCAGGGGGTCTTATCTCATAGGGAACACTGTTGCTAGGCAACATAATTTGTGTACACATCTCCAAGGGGTTGGTTGCAGCTTCCATGGTTACTGGTAACCAAGGGAGTGGCGCCTAGATACTGTATCTAAGCCTTTTTAGAGCAGTTTCTTCCTATGGGGAATCATCAGGCATCTGTTTGTGCTGAGTTAGACAATGAATATTGCCTAGAGTGGCCCCAGTCCCCAATGTGGGGTCTATATGAGTTATTTTATTTACTAGGTTAGGTCATAACTCTAATGCTATGTTGTCACGGATCAACATAGCACTTAAAAAGGTGGAAGTCCATAGGGATCCCATAATTTTGTAAAATTAAAGAAATCCAAACAGAATAAATTAGATTAGGACTATGCCCTATCAACAGTGTTCCAGTCCACCAGTTAAAAGTTAAGAGAATTAGCTGGTAAAAAAAATAAAATTCTTTGGCCTGCATGATGCATGAATGCAGCCCTGCAAGTATCGTAATCTGGATGCGCTGCATTCAAGCATCATGAAGAGTCTGCATGATGCACCAATGAAGTGCTGAGGAGGTACTGGCCAGCACTATATTGGTGTATCATGTTGGAGCAAATAAAGACTGATAGTGCATGAATGCATCATGCCCATTGGTCGTCATGATGCATGAATGCATCATGCCCATTGGTCGTCTTGATGCATGAATGCATCATGCCCATTGGTCGTCTTGATGCATGAATGCATCATGCCCATTGGTCGTCTTGATGCATGAATGCATCATGCCCATTGGTCGTCATGATGCATGAATGCATCATGCCCATTGGTCGTCATGATGCATGAATGCATCATGCCCATTGGTCGTCTTGATGCATGAATGCATCATGCCCATTGGTCGTCATGATGCATGAATGCATCATGCCCATTGGTCATTATGATGCATGAATGCATCATGCCCATTGGTCGTCATGATGCATTAATGCATCATGCCCATTGGTCGTCATGATGCATGAATGCATCATGCCCATTGGTCGTCATGATGCATCAATGCATCATGCCCATTGGTCGTCATGATGCATTAATGCATCATGACGACCAATGGGCATGATGCATCAATGCATCATGCCCATTGGTCGTCATGATGCATCAATGCATCATGCCCATTGGTCGTCATGATGCATCAATGCAGCCCTGGTGAGTAACTCGCCATGATGCACCAATGAAATACTGACAGCAGACTTACCTCATCATGACAACCAAAAAACATGATGGCATGATACATTGCATAAGCGGCCCTTAGAGAGTTAAAGGATATGGAATGAATCTGTCGTCAAGTTCCCGCTTTGGCCAATATCATTTTCTTCTCTCTGCTCCAGATGGCGCAGCAATCTGCACTTTTAGTTCTAAAAACCTCCACACGGTGTCCCTTCCTACATTTACTGCCAGTGCACTGCCAGGAACAACGTAGTTCTAACTACAAGTAGTCAATGGGGCGGTGGGTGGGGGGGGATTGTGAGACCACTCCTTGTAGTAAATTCCCCACGTCACATGACTGCAGTCACATGTATGTGTTTGTTTACAAGTTGTAACACCTATTCACAAACCACATCAGCCTGCCTGTCATGTTTACCTCTTTTACCCTTCAAGGGCCGCTGATCATTAATGCATCATGCCCATTGGTCAGCATGATGCACCAATGAAGTGCTGGCGAACAGTTCATTGGTGCATCATGCCAACCCTTCTAAGGAAAACACTAGCCTATTTTCATGATAACGTATTTTGATGGCCTTTATGTCGAATAAATAGAATGGTCATTGAATTATATTTCACTATAAGGGAAAGCAGCAGGTTTATTTGAGCATGATACCTCACTCTGCAGCTAAAATCTGATCCTCTCATGACTACATGAGAGGGGGTGCACCTTATAGGAACGTCAAAAGTATATTACCATGTTATAATCCTCGCATATAATCAGGGGTTCTTGGGGTATCCCCCCCCCCCTGGGGAAATTTTGAATATTGAGAAGCCAAATATTTTTACCGCTGTATGTCCTTCCCAGTAGTTTGGCAAGGAGCCAAACACTACATGCCTAGTTTCACATACCCTCTGTGTACAAACGTCCATAGAGCCTGGGTCTGGTTTATCATAATGTCTGCTCTGGTTCAAGAGGCAGGGGAGTATAGAGCTTGGTACACATGTACTCTGTACTGGTGGAGTGATCCTTGTACATGCTATAACACTCTCACTAGACTAGAACACTCTATCAGCATACACCATAGTAAACCAATAGGCCTTAGGGAGTGGTCATTATTCATCAATGGGGGCGGACTGAAGGGGGGTGCAAAAACTTTAGACCCCTCTTGTGGGGAGGGGGCATAATTTTCTTTTTGAAAACCCACCACCCCCCACTGTTGATAAATATAAATGACCACTCCCTTATGTGTGGGCAAACAACCCTCTATACTGGTGTGTCTATATGGTCAAATCACCAAGTCACAGGAAAAAACATGTCCCCCAGGGGGAGTTACCAGGGGGACAAAATGGCAGCCTACGCAGGCCAACCCCCTAGTTCCCTATAGAATGGATATATATATCAAGTACACTATACTATTGGTCCACTGACCCCAATATAAGTGAGACATTCTACACTTCTGTGTACTCTGCTGTTTGACTGGCTTTATAAATGATTCACACTTAATTGATGAGGTTTGCATCGATCCACGCTTGCACCAAAAAATGTAATTCAATACACACACACATATATATTTATATATATATATATATATATATATATATATATATATATATACTAGAATAAAAATGAAATCACGATAAAATCATTGTAAAATCATCTCTTAAACTAAACAATAGTAAAATCATTGAAACTTAAACTTGAACTGAAACAGTCGTATACGCTGGTTACGACTGGTTGACATGACTTGCAAAACTCCCAGTGTCATGAGAAATAATATTAATGAATATCATTCAATCAATCGATCAATTAGACTACAATAGTAATTAACTCACCGAGGCCCCTAATACGGTTATGTTGTAATTGTAAATGGCACAATTCTTGTAAGCTGAAAATGGAAAATCAGAAATAAATCAATTATACAAGTAGAGGTTTTTATTTATATCATATCTCGTAAGATGGTGATTATTAGGTATGACATAGTGTTTAATTAAACTGAGAAAAAAGCTAAGTGCGTTTTGCGCCTTATTAATGCAGTGTGGTTATGGTCTGGACAACCACTCAGCTTACCAAGATTATGAAACATACGAAAGTTGAACATATAGGCCATTGACGTCATGGGAGATGGTACATGTTTTTTTCATATGCTAATGGCGAGTTTACTGCCTAAGCACAATTCCTGCTTTGCGGCAATTATTTGCATAGAACATGGGATTGATTTTTTTTTCGTGATGCACGAATGCAGCCCTGGCGAGTCAGTCGACAGGGCTGCATTCGTGCATCACGGGAAAAAAATGTGGGGTTGATGCAGTGAGTTATTCATGCATCATGACGAACACTGGGAATCATGCATGAATGCATCATGACGAACACTGGGAATCATGCATGAATGCATCATGACGAACACTTGGAATCATGCATGAATGCATCATGACGAACACTGGGAATCATGCATGAATGCATCATCAACCTATAAGGGCAGCATGGGACTTAAATGCATCGTGACCGTTTCTTGTCATGATGCACCAATGCAGTGCTCTAACTCACCAGTGCTGCATTAATGTATCATGGCAGCTCTACAGGATTGATACACTGCCCCAGCCTGATGCACCAATGCAGTGCGCTAGTGCTGCATTGATGTATCATGGCAGCTCTACAGGATAGATACACTGCCCTAGCCTGATGCACTGCATCGTGTTCTATCATAGTCGGTAGTGCAGTTCCCATAAGATACAGTGAACCAACGTTCATGGTGTTGGTCAGAGGACCAACGCACTGTGATGACGTCATTCCCTCACTCTCCCAGCAGATACTTTGATTCAACTACATGATATAGTTATTTAATGGGGAATTCAAGAACATCTGTAGGTTTGTTATATTCAGATAATGTGAACTGTGTTTACACGTAGACAACAAAGGAGTGAAGCGGCCAAGGCCTCGTGGGTTGGTCAGGGGACCAACACTCCAACCCCATGTGTAAACACATAGACAACAAAGGAACCTAAATCCGGAAGAATCGTGCGGCCCTAAAAGGGTTAACAATGATAACGGATATGGCAGGAAATGTAGCATGTTGGTATGATGATAAAATTACCTACTTTTCAAGATTTTTTATCTCCGTTATTGCATTGTCATATAGCTTCAACTCTCGTATTTCCTGGAAGAAAGAATGTAAATATAATTACCGTAATGTCTCGCCTATAAGGAGCACCCCCAACTCAGGGAGGTCTGTTTCACGTATAAGGCGCACCTCTGAGGGCAGACTTTTGTCAGTTTAGTACTGTTCTATAGTAAAAAAATACCCCCCCTATAAGGAGCACCCCAAACTCAAGGCAATGTCCCTCCCGCGTATAACACCCAGCAGCATTTTGTTTGGCGTAGAAGAGAGATTATGGTAATATTTCCATGCTTTAAGCCACTAAAACTACTCTTTGATTACGAAAACGCCGCTTGTTTTTTTGGGAGGATTTTTGTTTTTTTTTGTTTTTTTTTTTGGGGGGGGGGATTTTACCTCTGGCTGCTGGGATTTTTCAACATTTATTGAGAAGGGGGTAATTTTTCTTTTCATCTCTGTTGCGATCAACACACATTTGGCATTAATCGACTTAACAGGAACTTTTATTATTATTTTTTTTTTCATTGGCGCCCCAAATATTGAGTGAAAAGATCTGCAATACAAGTTATTAGAATATCATGTGATGGCCATAATAACAATCTGTCATACAGTAGTACAGGATATAACAATGTTTATTTGTAAAGTGTATTTAACATAAACCACAAACATCCTGAATATCTGGGACAGGACAACCAGAGCGACATCAGCACGTTACATACAGGGACCCCCCCCCCCCCCACACGTGGTTAATTCATGGAAATGATTGCAGGACTGGTGGAAACTTCCAGGGTATTATGTCTTTTTTTCTGTTCCTTTCTTTTGCTAATACAAAATTGTACACGGTGGGTGCATAAATTATGTATCATTGTATGTCGAGGATTGGAGAGTGACGGCCCAGGAAACCTATTGGCCACTAGCTGGTCTGGAGCTGGTTCCAGTGACACACACTGATAAGAACTGATAAGATGGGCCCAGCATGTCCCTGGAAGTTGGTGTTACCCAGGGACAAGGTACCCATCATGGTATCTATTATCAGTGGGGTTTACCTCAACCAGCGAAATTCAAAATGGCAGCTCCACTAGGCCTCCATACTGAGTCATATAGTCTGTGGAAATGTAGTGACATCGCTGTGTCATTACCGTAAGTACCGGATGTCACTCACTGATCACCAAAAATCGGAAATCATTCTTATTTACCCAATTTCCAATATAAAATATCAATAGAAATGAAAGCCAAAAATTCGGAATTAGTAAAATGTTAGGAATGCTGCCGCTGTTCAATTACCGTAATTGCCTTCTCTGAGTTGGGGGTGCGCCTTCTACGCGGGCTGTGCCTTCTACGCGAAAGATTACGGTACTTCAGGTAAAAGGTGCATCTTATACAGGATCTTATTTAGCCGATTTTGAGACACTCTTTAACTAGCAGCAAGTTTGACGAGGTCACCAACATAATCGTCTCAAAACGACATGAAAAATCCCTACCTTTAAAAGAAATCATTGATTTTCCAGGCACTCAACCTCAAAATGAGAAGAAAAAAAAGTTTCCCTGAAAATCTCCTTGAAAAAATAGGAAAAATTGCTGAAAAAATAGGAATGAATAGGAAAATAGAAACAAGTATGATACATGCAGTATTAGGAACAGCCAAAATTTGAGTCTGGGGTGCGCCTTAGAGGCGGGGTTTACAGTATGATTGGAGTTAACAGCTAGGTGGGATGGTCCTTGTGTTTTTGCTGATCCTTTATTACCCTACTGTAAAACCCCGGGTGCAAAGGGGTTGTGGATGGGGGGGGGGGCCCCTATGTCACATGTCGATTTTAAAAAATGGTCATGGCACTTGTCACTTAAATCCCCATGTCCCATGTCACCTCTAAGAACCTCTCATGTCCCATGTTGAATTTAAGAAAGCACCTATGTCATGTCACTTATTGTTTGGCCTCATGTCACTAAGGCCCATGTCACATGTCAATTTTAAGAAATGGCCATGTCACCATGTCGAATTTAGTGGTCCATACCCATTGTAAAACGCTGTGCCACCCCCACGCAGCTGCCCCCACGTGTGTTATTCCTTTCATGTGGACTGCATACTGCTGGTTTCTGTTTGTCGATTTTATTGCATTTTAATTTGCCCGTCTGAACTAGGGAGTGAATGTCACACCCCTTCTGAGAACATCTCCACTCCAACCACTTCAATGTGGGTGGTAGAATGTCGTTCTTGTTCATCTGATCGTGTCACAACCCCATAATTAGGGGGTACCGTAAATCCTCGGTCACAAGCCGGCCCCGGTCATAAGCCAGGGAGGGGGGAGTTCAGGGAGATCCTAAAAGCCGGTTTTGGGATCAAATTTTTACCATTTTCTCTTTATTCTATAGTAAAAAAAACAGGTCATAAGCCGGGGGGGGGGGACTTTGGGAAAAATTTAGAAGCCGGTTTGGGCCCAAAATAGAAAAAAAAAAATCCGGCTTATGACCGGGGATTTACGGTAAATCTTACACCCCCATCCACTCCCTTGGGTAAATCCCACATCAAAAACAATGAAACATGTGTACTTCTTACAGGGACTATGACGTCACACACAGTCAGGTCTGGCTGAGTGCCTATCTGGGACATGGAGGTATTCCCTGTACTTGTATGACGTAGGTGCCTGGGACGTCAATAAAATGGTCTATACCACATGACTCTCATTAACCCTTTTTTATGATTAACCCTTTAAGGGCGGATAGTGTCAATACATTATGCCCATTGGTTGTTTTGGTGATCATTTTTTAACAACAGGGGGGCTGGTGGGTTTGAGGCGGGGGTCAGAATTTTTTCAACCCCTTGACTAGGGGGGTCAGAATTTTTTTGCCCCCTTGAGTAGGGGGCGTCAAAATAATTTCACCTGTTTTCAGCAAAAAAGCCTATGGGTTACTATGGGTTAAAAGGGCGTGTTCGCACACGATTTTTGCCTCCCGAGGGGGGGTCGAAAAAATTTTGACCCGTCAAGTGGGAAGGGGCGGAATTTTTGCTCACCAGCACTTCATTGAAGCATCATATCGACCCGCTGGGAATGTACCAACCTCATAAGGGGAATATGATGCGTTATGCAAAGAGCCCAATTGATGCATCATGATGACCAACAGCATGATGCATTAATGCATCCCTGGCCCATAAAGGGTAAGATACACGGATTCCCCAACATGACTTACTCACACGCGTTGACACACCAGTAACTGTATGTACCGTAATCTACCGCGTAGAAGACGCGTTGCGCATATAAGACGCACCCCTAACTCAGGAGAAGCATTTTCGCGTATAAGACGCACATTTTAATGCTGATATTTGTAAATTCAATACATTTCTATAGTTAAATTACCCCTCGTATAAGACGCACCCCCAACTTGTAGAGATCCTATAAGACGCACAAGGCATTTGTTTGGCGTAGAGGACACGTCTTATACGCGGGAGTTTACGGTAGTATGTTTCTATGTAAATTGTCTTGTTCCTATACTGGTTTTTATGATAATACCGTATTAATTGCTAGGTGCTCAAAACCTTATAAGAAAAAATTAATTCTAATAAGCGCACCCCCAAGAGCCTAAAATCGTAGTTTTTACCTAAAAACTTTATTTTTACTCTTCTTTTGACTGATTTTACACCAGGGTGGGACCCAGAAAGGAAGGGTGTGTGCTTATTAGAGCATGTGCGCTTATTAGAATGAATACGGTAAATGTTTCTTCACGTTGTGACTCATTTACGCTACCGGTGGTAGTTCTAATTACTGGTCATGTGCAGAGGTGTAGGGTGTGGTCTAATTAGCAGGAAGAGATTAAGTTTATGAACTCATATCGAGGTCTCAACCCTGCCCAGTTGTTGACCTTGTTGATTCAAGAAACAGGCAGAAAGGGAGTAGTTTTTCTTCTTTTGAAAATTGTTTAATGGTCATAAAATTCCCTAGAAAATTTTTCATCTAAGAAGAAAAAAAGAAGAAACCCAACTCACCGTGCATTGGTGAAGATTGTCTATACAGTTGATGTGGTTACACGATAAATCCAATACGCGTACACGAGAAAACTGAAACATTAGATTTAATTTTGGTGAATAACAAATAATATTGAGCAGTTTTAGAGATATGTTATCCCACAACATATTTCCATAAATGAAAGCTATTTACTTTATTGATCTAGACATATGGCTGGATCCAGAAGTACAATGTATAACTGTTTTTCAACGCCTTTAAATACCTACTTTTTCTAGATTTGAAATTCGTCCAATATGCGCTCCGTGGAGATCTATTTGGTAAACGCGACTTCCGTCTGTTTCCTGTGCCTGGGATAACTGAGAATAAGGCATTTGTTAATGAATTGTGAAAAAAAGTAAAGAGACAAAAAATACATGGCAATGTTTCTAACCTTTCCTGCTTTAGTCTTCTTAGTATCTTACCCCCCCCCCCCCACCGGCTTTCCCCTTAGGCTTAGGCAGTTCATTACAAAGTTTTATACATATAGGTTTCATGTATGAGTTGCACCTTATAATACGTGGGATACTTAAAACCCACTTTGGGATGTAGTTTAATCTTCTATGTCTGTGTCTTAATACCGTGACATTATAGTGTTATTGGCCACTAGCTGGTCTGGAGCTGGTTCCGGTGACATGCACTGATATAAAGAACTGATAAGATGGGACCAGCATGTCCCTGGAAGTGGGTGTTAACCAGGGACAAGGTACCCATCATTGTATGTCATATTATAGGTCTTACCTCAACCAGCGAAATTCAAAATGGCGGCTCCACTAGGCCTCCATAATAATACATTTACTGTAAATCCTTGTACACATAAGACGCGGCTTATGCACCCGAATTATCAGAGATGTCAGTTCGCTATTTGGCGAAACTCTGAAAATTATTTTGGGGCACTTCAAAAGGGGGGTTATACCCTAATCAGAGTAACAAATACCTTCAAAATTAATCACTTAGGGTTGGTTAGATCTTTAAGAAATATCAGAATGATAAAATATTCATTTTATATTTTTTTTCCTATTATTTCTGTAGTAAAATATCACCTTTGAACCTCTGAAATCAGAGAAAATCTGAAACTCTGTCATCTCTGAATTATATCATGCGTGTCCTTTATGATTTTATAGGCCAACTCAGGGTGTGTCTTATATGCGAGGATTTTACACTACCATATAGAACAGTGCTGAAATGACCAAAATTTGACTCAGGATGGGTCCTATAGGATTCAGCCTAACTCAGGGTGCGTCCTATAGGATTCAGCCTAACTCAGGGTGCATCCTATAGGATTCAGCCTAACTCAGGGTGCGTCCTATAGGATTCAGCCTAACTCAGGGTGCGTCCTATAGGATTCAGCCTAACTCAGGGTGCGTCCTATAGGATTCAGCCTAACTCAGGGTGCGCCCTATAGGATTCAGCCTAACTCAGGGTGCATCCTATAGGATTCAGCCTAACTCAGGGTGCATCCTATAGGGTTCAGCCTAACTCAGGGTGCGTCCTATAGGATTCAGCCTAATTCAGGGTGCGTCCTATAGGATTCAGCCTAACTCGGGGTGCGCCCTATAGGATTCAGCCTAACTCGGGGTGCGTCCTATAGGATTCAGCCTAACTCGGGGTGCGTCCTATAGGATTCAGCCTAACTCAGGGTGCGTCCTATAGGATGCAGCCTAACTCAGGGCCCTATAGGATTCAGCCTAACTCAGGGTGTGTCCTATAGGATCCAGCCTAACTCAGGGTGCGCCCTATAGGATTCAGACTAACTCAGGATGGGCCCTATAGGATTCAGCCTAACTCAGGGTGCGCCCTATAGGATTCAGCCTAACTCAGGGTGTGTCCTATAGGATCCAGCCTAACTCAGGGTGCGCCCTATAGGATTCAGACTAACTCAGGATGGGCCCTATAGGATTCAGCCTAACTCAGGGTGCGCCCTATAGGATTCAGCCTAACTCAGGGTGCATCCTATAGGATTCAGCCTAACTCGGGGTGCGCCCTATAGGATGCAGCCTAACTCAGGGCCCTATAGGAATCAGCCTAACTCAGGCTGCGTCCTATAGGATTCAGCCTAACTCAGGGTGTGTCCTATAGGATTCAGCCTAACTCAGGGTGCGTCCTATAGGATTCAGCCTAACTCAGGGTGTGTCCTATAGGATTCAGCCTAACTCAGGGTGTGTCCTATAGGATTCAGCCTAACTCAGAGTGTGTCCTATAGGATTCAGCCTAACTCAGGATGGGCCCTATAGGATTCAGCCTAACTCAGGGTGCGTCCTATAGGATTCAGCCTAACTCAGGATGGGCCCTATAGGATTCAGCCTAACTCATGGTGCGTCCTCTAGGATTCAGCCTAACTCAGGGTGCGTCCTATAGGATTCAGCCTAACTCATGGTGCGTCCTCTAGGATTCAGCCTAACTCAGGGTGCATCCTATAGGATTCAGCCTAACTCAGGGTGCGTCCTATAGGATTCAGCCTAACTCAGGGTGCGTCCTATATGTGAGGGGCGTCCTTTATGCATGGAGTTAAGGTACTTACTATTTCCTCAGGTACGATATCCCGTTGCTGTTTTGGTGGTACTCGTGCAGGCTCCTCTTGGTCCCTGAGACTCGGGACATTGACAAATTTGATATCACTTTCATCATCGTAGTCAATGAGGTCGTTAAGATCTCCATTCTGGACGACCGAGCCAGTTGAGCGACCCGATGTTGAGCTAGAGGACTTTGCTGACACAGTGGAACGGGCCGACAAATTGGACTTGGCGGAGCTCGTAGATCTTGGGGATCCCGCAGAACTCGGCTTTTTGCTTGGTCGGATAGTGACAGGATGTTTACTTGTTGGTGTTGTCACTGATTGGATGCTGAAAAATATAAAAACGTGATCCTGAAGTTGTGTGTTTGATATAACAAGAAAATTATTAGATAGAGCAGACAGAATTTTTTTCATCATTTTCCTTAAATTTCAAATGCCACAAAAAGTTGGGACGTGTGAACATTTCAGAGGGTCCACACATCCCAACTCCTTCTGACTCGACTATTTTGATAACCTTGCATGTGTAGGGGAACATGATTTCCCGTGCCCAGTTGGCCGACCCGCAGGGGCGGGTCACCGGATAGTCACATGTTCCCTATCGGTATCACACCGATCCAGGCGTAGGTGGAAGGTAGAGAACGTCAGGTCAGGGGAAGTAGCTCAGAGGAAGAGCTTCCGCTTCGAAGTTGGAGGGTCCCGGGTTCGAGTCCCGGTTTCTCCAAAGACGTTTTCCGCCGACCTCTACACATATAAGGCGCACCCCAACTCCCCAGGTACCCTTGACTTGCTCTAGTAGGGGGGAGAGGGCGAGGGCGAGGGCGAGGGCAAGAGGGCGTCACCACTAGACTTCACATATTTCTGACTTGCTCCAGTAGCCTTAGGTAAGGGGGGTGGGATGCATATAAGACGCACCCTAAACCTATGAGGTGCTCGGGCAATCTGATTCGCATATAAGATGCACCTTAGAGGTTTTTTTTTTTTTTAAATCTAATCGTTCACAACAAGTATGGGTACACTGACGGAGACATCTGTAAAATGTGTAAATGGGGTGAAGATCCCACTCCTACGTGCCTAGGAGCTCTTCTCTTGAACTGGATTAAGTCTACATAGTCATAGGTAATCCTTGGAACTAGGGTATCCCTTGCTTGGCCAGTTTCTATGCTGAGATTGTGGGATGTCTATTGGGTGCATGGTTTGCATGGTGTCAGGCACAGAAGAAAATATGCCATTTGGGTTGGGGCAGCAAGCACAGATGGAGTGGGCGCCAGGGAGCCTCCGAGGAGTTCCCTGACATCGTAAGTGCCATCATCAACATTTCATCCTGATACAGTTAGCCTATATTAAAGGGCATCTTGCACCGCAAATTTCAACATGGGTACCGGATCAAATATTGTTAATAAAATCGTGGGACGCAGCAGGAAATTTGCGATGATCTGACTGGCCGAGGGGTGGTCACATGATTTTTTTAATGCGCGCATGCATTAGGATGCTAGAACTCCTTTATTTTTTTTTACTCCCGTCCTAAAGATCTAGAACTCCTTTAACCAGAGGCTAGCTTATGTACTAATCTAATTAATTGTGATAGTTTTGATAACAAGATGTTTGAAAATCCAAGATGACGGCTATTAATTAGAGCACATCAGACAAGAGCATTATATTTCACTCAGTCAAAAAAAACTGTATGGGGAGACATCTAATGCCATAACATGGTTTAGAAATAGTGGACAATGTGTCGAGATACTGATTTATGGATCAAACACCCTGGAGGAGGATTTTGGACACCCTGGAGGAGGAATGGGGGCACCCCGGAGGAGGTGCCTGGAAGAGGGATGTTAGACCCAAGGAAGTGGCTGCAATTCATTCAGGAAGGTTGTCAACCCTAATGTACAGTGGAAATACCCCTAGGGAACATATGGAGACCCTGGAGGAGGGGTCTATGCCAACTTTTCAGAATTTATTTGGATTATTGGATGAAAGATGTCTCTAAACCTCCAACTTATTTTTGTCATAGCATTTCCATTTTACCACAGCAGATAGTAAAGACATAGGAAATTCTAGAACCCTACTTTCCTCCTCCTTCAAGGTGATCCAATCTATTGTCTAACAGTCTTTGCTATAGCTATGGTTAGAGGTGTCTGATCAGAACTTAGGATCTCTCTAAATGTAGGCCTATATCATAGGAATCCAAAGCAATCAAGTCTGAATCAATTGCCCTGATGAC
The DNA here is from genome assembly GCA_949317995.1 of Acholoe squamosa. Taxonomy (NCBI): domain Eukaryota; kingdom Metazoa; phylum Annelida; class Polychaeta; order Phyllodocida; family Polynoidae; genus Acholoe; species Acholoe squamosa. The sequence goes on from OX439040.1 coordinate 4,774,089, forward strand.
CTTTGCCTGTTTTCTATTTTAGTACAGAGTAGTTATTGAAGCAATTCATAGATTGAGTACCACAATTGGGTCCCTCCACAGGCAGCACCTTTCACCCACTTCCCCTTACTCCCTCACACAAATATACCACTTAGAGTTCACAAAATACATCAAATACTTCATGTAAGTGTAGAATGGAAATATAGTGCCACATTGGTGTGCATATTGTCTATCTTTATTGTGGCTGAGTGATAGTAAATCAGGGTTTAGGTGGGGAAGTGGGGGAAATAGATGATTGTCACTGCACTGTGTGGTGGGTTTCACTTACAGCAGAGATGTGTACGTATTGAATTCATTACAATACCGGATACACATCTAAATTATATTTTTGACAATTCAATACACATCTCGAGTTAGAGATAGTATGTCAATTCTTGACAGAGAGCTCAGGTACCGGTAGACTCTAGGTCTCCTGGCAAAGGCTTGACATACCTTTCAAAATTTGCAACTGAACAGGAGGTGGCAAGCGTCCAATTGAATATCAGGTACGTGACTAAAAATTTCAAATACATCAGATCTGTTTAAATTATAGCAGAGCACGACGAGCCACATTTTAGAACCAACATATTTTTTGAATTTTTATTCTAACATTATTTTTGGCTGAGCTAGAAAGATTTCAGTGGAGGAAGGTTGGGTATTTTTTTTGTCAGACTATTAAACTGTACAAAGAGGGTTGGCGTGTGACCTTTCTCACAATATTTACTCAAATTTCATATCATTTTTACTTAATCAAACCTTACATTTCCTAAAAGCACATAACCTTGTGGACCTAATACCATTTAAATGAAGCTTATCCGACCTCTAGAAGCAGAGATATGGATTTTTGAAAATAACAAGAAATGCGGTTGTGACCGCGTAAAAAACGCCTCCCGCTGTTATTTTGTATTGTGAGACCTCATCACATGGGGCAAATGAAATCATCATAGCGCACTCCCGTACCGCTTCGCGGTACCGCCGCTACGCGGCGTGGGAGGCGCTAAAAAAAGCTGGAAAACCCATAAAAATTGCTCAAAATTAAGTAATTAATTTAATTTCCGCATCCTAGGAACCCATGTTTGCATCGATAGATTTTTTTTTTATATTTGGTATACTTAATAATATTCAAGTGATTTCCTAACTCTTTAAAAAGTTTTTGAATCACTTGAAACATTCCTTCATATAAATAATGAGGTCTTAATTAGACATTGACCCAATTAAGCAGGTAATCAATTAACCAATTAGAGTTAACATAAAATTCAAAAACTAGATAAAAGGATATCTTGTATACAACTTACAAGATATAAAAAATATAACAAGATATAAAAAATATAACATGCATTATCCAACCACTTTTAATTGTGTTAAAAAGGCCATAACAGAGAGCTATCCCTGCACAACCCCTCCCACAGTGGCACAGTTTTCTATGACATGGTCCGCGCTCACAGTAGCCCCTTCTTTTCACATACTAATTACTATGAATTGTGTTGACAATCCAGTGACAGTTGACAACTTACCTTGGGATCCTTCTACGGATTCTGGGTCTGACACCATTTGTATTGATATGTGACATAAACGGTGTCGTCAATGCGAGTGGTAACGGCGCATCTGCCTTGGATCGAAGCCTGGTACTCATCATTTCGTTTAAATTTTACCTAAAAACAAGCCATTGGTCGTGCACCTGTCAGTTTGTTTTCCCTCACAACGGCGGCCATATTATTTCAGGTCTCACTACGCGGAATAGAATACGTGTGAAAATTCTCTCAGAAAGTGCAAGTTTCTATGCATTTTAAAGACATAAAGACGCATTTTATGAGAATATAAAATAATTGAATTAGTATATTTTTGCATTTCAACTATATAATTGTATCGATATATACAAAAGTCCTAAAGTCTGTAATATTTTGCGTGCCCCCTAAACAGGAACCGGAAATTGTCATCGTAAACATCACAGGCTTCTGAAAACCAATCTTTTCGCTAATTCGGCTTTTTTTATTCAATTTATTGTTGTACAATCTTTGGCAGTTGTCCTGGAAGATAGCGATCTGTTTATTTGTGTCTTATCTGTCGGTGGACCTCCAGGGGTTGCCGCCAGGCTTACGAAATGTTGCCAACTGATGACGAAATTCCACCGACCGGTGAGTCACCGACTGCACGTCGAGCATCCTCGGCGTGGTTTTGTCGGTGGTTTTGCAGGAGACCCGCCCACACGGTGCCAGGTATCACCCCATCGTCCTCATCAGGCCACCTGCCCACGTGACAGAAGCCTTCTAGACTTAGGTAGAATCGTCTGGAAGCATCCAGCACCGCTCAGTATCAAGTGAACAGTGGGAGAGATAGGATTAGAATCACAGTGCCACCACCTTCAGATAGCAAACGCTTACGTCAGCCACGCAAATACACACTTAGACTGACTTACGCCGTAGTGCACTCCCTTCTCTCAGTCTCACTGGCCTGGAGCTCAGTCGCTGTTTTAGTCTTAGCTGTAGACAGACGTGGGCGACTCTGACTGAAGAAAATCTGCAGTCATTAATAGATCTAGAGCTACATAGTTGAAGTGTATTAGTTGCAGCCAGCAGTTCACATCAACCATCCCATCTTTATCTTTGAAAAGGCGAACTTCAACTTCACTTCTTGAGGCTACACTTCTAGTACAGTCTTACAGGATGACGTCGTTTGTGGCTTTAGTTTGTGTCGGATTAGCAGCCCTGTTGTCGGTTGTACCAGGGGCTGAACCCATCAAACCCAGCCCAACCACAGACAGAGACCCGATCCCCATGATCTACAGAATTCCATGTGGGAGCACGAGGGCAGGATGGTTGAAGGATCCCTGTGATGGAAGGAGTCAGTACTGCGACACGACGGCAGTAGCAAAGTGTGGGTCTTGTAGCCGTATATGCCAGCTGACACAAAGTACAACAGAGTGCCAACGGTCATGCAAAAGTAAGTACTAGATGAGTAAATTCTCTCGTATAAGCCGCATCCTGAGTTTAAAAGAAAGCTATATGCCTCACCTAGGGCTTGAAAATTTGGCATTTCAGTGCTGTTTTATAGTGTAAAATACCCTCGTATAAGCCACACCCAGACTATGGGCCACTCTTTCAGGCTTCATTTTTATTTGGGTTCTGCCTTATACAAGTTCCGCGGCTTATACGAGAGAATGTACATTTATTACCGTAGAAATAAATTGAATTGTAAAACACTGCCTGCAAGCCGCACTCACATGCAAGCCACACCTGAGTACAGCCTCTATAGCTCACATAGTAGGTATGTGACTAAAAATTTTAAACACATGAGAGCTCTTGGTTTTTAGCACAGTCTTTTCCACACATATGTGAGAAGCAACATGCTTTTTGAATTGTAATTTTAAGGTCATTTTTGGGTGAGTTATTGAGGTTTTTGTGAGACAAGGTTGGCCAAATTTTCGTCATGAAATTAAACTCTACAAAGAGGAATTGTCTGTGACCTTTAGCTACATTATTGCCATAATTTGAAAAGAGATATATCATAGCAAACCATATATTTCATGAAAGCCAATGACTTTACGGATACAATGCAGTTTAAATGAAGCTGATATGACCACTAGGGTCAGAGATATGAATTTATGAATATAAAAAGTTGAGAAAAACCATCAAAATTAGCTGAAATTTAAGTTGGCTGATCCTAGAAACCTATGTGCTCGTCGATAGAATTCCTTTATATTTGGTAGAGATGAGCTTAAGACTATGTACTTGCTGTTCTATATGTTTTTGTTCGACTTCCTAAGTTCTATCATATAATGAATGAGATATTACTAAAACATTGACCTAATTAAGGTGGTAATTAATTAACTAATTAGAGTTCATACAAAATTGAAACACTAAATCAAAGGAAATCTTGTCTTCTTGGCAGATAAAATATCAGGAACCTTATTCATCAACTATTTCTATAATTTTAAAGCTAATCACTGAGACCTATCCCTGCACACACCTCCCAAACCTGTCACAGATTTCTAGGACATGGTCCGCGCTCATAGCAGCCCTTTCATTCACGTACCTACACATAGCCATTATCAGCTGGGGGCCGCCATTAGACCCCGACGGCACTATGATTAACACCTTCAGCCCCCGACTCTGCAGTATATGCCAGGGATGCCTCCCATTGGTCAATAATACAATAGCCATGTGCCGTATAGGGCTTACCGTTATCTCCCACGTATAAGGCGCACCCAGAGTTTCAGAATATGGTCAAAAAGATAAGCAATGATAAGAACCAGCATGATGGGTACCAGGTATTACATAATGTACCCACACAATTCTGCAGTGAATACAGGGAATTATCTAATTGGTTAATAATGTATCCCGGGTCAACCCTATAAGCCACACCTATAACATAAAAAATGGTGTATTACCCGGTACTGTGAACCCCCGCCTATAAGCCTCGCCCTTGTTTAGGCAAATCCTATAAGTCGCATCTGGGGTCTGAAACGGTCAGTCTGGTCTGTATGCTAGGGCTTTCATAGGATTTCAGACCCAAACCCAGTGGATCAACCATTTTGTATTTTGCTGGTTCTTCTTAAAGTGGCAAAACACACTGATAAGACATGGTTTTATTATGGGTTTATATCCATTGTTGATTCTAAGAAATGATTCTCGTCCATTGTCATTACATTTTTTATGTTGGCTCACTCTGCCTATTGCATATTGTGTGTGATCAAACCCATCTGTGATTTCTTGCCAACTAATATTTTGATACACTGTAATAAAAATTAGACCAAATAAAGTTAAATTGTTTAAAAAAAAAAATTGTCTCTCAAACCCGTGTACTCAGCTACACGAACTCAGGTGCGGCTTAATATAGGCAAAGCAGGTTTGGTCACTCAAAGTACATGTATAGAACAATTCTATTCTAGCAAGTTTCAACTTAAAGCCTAAGGCTTCCACGGATTCTCATTATCAATTGGGCCGAGGCTAGTGACTATATTGGCCTACATAAAAGCATTTAACGACAGAGGCGTAGGAAAAAAAAGTTTGTCGCAATCCTGCTTCCACTAAAACAATGCTTGTATTATATCTGTAAACGAGCCATCGGCTCTAACACCTGTATAAGATTTTTATCTGATTAAAATGAAACCATACTTCTTTTTTCTTACTCAACGTGGTCTTCCCGTTTCAGTGTACTTGGCCTATCAACAAGAAACTGCAAAGAATCAGGCGTTTAACAACAAAATAGGTAAGGTTGTTTGGCATTCAATTGTGAGATTTAGTTTAAACAATTACCACTGTCCTATTTATTTACAAAGGAAGATTACATCCATTCTTAATACATGTATATTCTAGTAGTCTTCATGGGGGCTCTGGTGGTGGTTCCCCATGTCACATGTGGAATTTAAGAAATGGTCATGTCACATGTCAACTTAATCCCAATGTCCCATGTCACCTCTAAGAACCTATCATGTCCCATGTTTAAGAAAGCACCCATGTTATGTCACTTTTTTTTGCCTTATATCATAAGACCCATGTCACATGTCACTAGTTTCTCATTTGTGAATTTATCACTTTAATTAATACATGTCTAAGCATGTGTCTGCAATATTTTTTGTAGACTCAATGGACAAAGCGGGAAAAACGGAAAGACGTATGTTGGAGGAAAAAGTAGAAAACTTGGTTAAGTGGAACATCGGTCTGAGTAAGTGTGTTTTCCTACATACAATTTCTGTAATACCTTTGTATTATCCACAGCCAAAGAACATACCGTTAATATGGGGGAGAGGGGGTCTGACATAACATTTCTGATAATGTCTGACTACTTTGCAAATTATGGATATTTCAGTATCCCAGTGTCAAATTGAAACCCTGTTGACCATATGAGTGTTAGAATTAGATTACTGGACCTCTTTCTATAACTCCTTTCTGTTGTAAAGTAAAATCTGCACTTTGCGACCAAGCCATATAGTGCATTCAGAGAAATTCAATTCTTGGCATTTCCCACTAGTACTGAAAAGATGTAGCTTATACACAGGGATAACGTCACTTCTATGAAAGTGTCAAAGCTGGTGGATAGAACGCCTTCTTTAGCAACACCCTTCTGACAATGGATGATTCCTTATGCTAATTTCGGCCAATCCCCCTTTTGTTTTCCTTCTATGTGATTGATAACAGATTAACACAGATAAAAGCCCTGTTTGGGGAGTGATCATTTTTTAACAACAGGGGGGGGGGGGGTCTGGTGGATTTGCACGCGGACGTGCGAAAAAAATTTCGACCCCCCTCTCGAGGGAGTTAAATTTTTTCGACCCCCCCATAAGGGACAAAAATCACGCGCGAACGTCCCCTTTTAGCCTATAGTAACGCGCGGGGTTTTTCACTGAAAACAGGTGGAATTATTTTGACCCCCCCCCATCAGAGGTATTGAAAAAATTCTGACCCCCCCGGTCAAGGGGTTGAAAAAATTCTGACCCCCCTCAAACCCACCGCCCCCCCCCCCTGTTGTTAAAAAATGATCACTCCCTTGGGTGAATGGCATGAAGGACATTGTAGATATACTGAGCCATATTTTGTCTTATCCCAGCTCTGGGCGTGTTGGTGATTGGAGTGGTTCTGATGGTGTGCCTAGTACTAATCGTCTACGTCTCGGTCAGCATCAAGGACCATAACAGGACCAAGTACGGCCCCGTGTCACAGGAATCAGACACAGACAAAAAGGACGCAGAGTCGGGATTGGGGACGGCAGGCAACACCACCGACAACTCACCAGGTCAGTTTGATACCCTTCTAATAGTGCCACAGCATTCATCAAAGATGCCACTTTCCCTGGTTTTATAACGGGAATATTTTGCTGAGATTTCTGTATTAAATCAAGGCCATTTTCTGGTAAAATGCCAGTGAGTGGTATCTCCACTTCACTCACAGGTCTAAAAATAAGATATGAATACTATTTTCTACTTGCAGGGGAGCAAGTCAATGACCCTCATTAATATAAGATGGACTAAATGAAAGACTACTAGATTCTCTCTGTGATAGGGAATTTTCCTAGTCTATCTTTTTCTCTCTAGCTGATAGAGACACCTCTGGTGGGTCACGTACATGTACCTTTTGGTAAAACCTCACTTAAAATTTGTAAAACCACGCAGGGCCATTTGTAGCTGGTTCATGCCCGTGCCTGGCACGGTGTGGATAGTTGAGTGGGGTGGGGGGGGAGGCATACATGGGGGCCAGTACCTAAGGCCTCAAAAATATTGTTGTGTCCAGGTAACGCTACTACCCTAATTTTTTGGCCATATCCTAACTTTTTTGGGGCATTTTGGGGGAAATTGATATTTTGGCACTTATCGAAACATGGAAGTTTTTTGGTTTTTTTTTTTCAAGATTTTGCGCGTCAAATTTGCATTGCGCAGGCGCGAAAATTTACAACTGGCCTAAAAAAATTCTCTCTCAAAAAAAAGAAAATACCTACCTACCTACCCTAATTTTCAACCCGTTACCTGAACACAACAATTTTTTAGGCCTTACCTAACTTACTATCTTAAAACTTAGCATGTAAGCCGTACCGTAAATTGATTATAATCTGCACCCTGACCTCAGGAAAAACTCCATAAGGTGCAGTAAGCCCCTGAAATTGTCCTAAGGCTGCGGCTTATACACAGGGTTTATGGTATACAAAGAAAGTGGATGCAATTGGACTTTGTTTCCTTTTTTCTCTAAGGGACTTTGTCTGTTTTTGTCATATAGAGAGTTTGAGGCGCATACATGCTGATGCCCATGTCATGGACGGAGCTGAAGTCCGTCCAGCAGATGGAGACGAGGTCCTTAATGAGGACGATAATGCTCCACCAGCTCGGGACGCGCTTCCTCCTTGGAACGTCGTTGGTGAGTACAAATATGTACCGTGAAACCCCTTGTATAAGCTGTACCCACATATATAAGCCGCACCTTTGGTTTTCTGACTTTTCCACAAGGTTGTGATTCCTTACTTTAAGTAGTATATACAGTGATGGGTCCAACATTTTGGGAAAGGAAATTAGCAGATGCTGTCTAATAAGAGGGATATACACGCCCCCCCACCCCATAATAGAATGATTTAGGGGTCTAAATGAAACAAATAAGGTCATAACCACAGACTAAAAGAAGAGGGTTGTGCGCCCTTCAAAATGTGTCAGGAAGTCCCATGAGGCCCTACGGGCCTTAGGACGTTAAACAAATCAATCAATAAATCAAAATTTGTTGCAAGTCTAGTATTTTATGTAATATGGAACAAGGGGACAAGTTTTGTGATGGTTGAATGATTGCTGTTACAGTCCACCCGTCAGATGCCCCCCGGGGAGTGCCGGACCAAGGCCACCCATGAAAGGTACATTTACTTCTCTAGATTTGATTTATAATGATATCTTGTTTTCTCGTTTATTAGTCCATAGAAATAGCCCCTCATGGCCCCTCCATGAATAGTCATAACAAGCTTCAGCTCTGTCAGAGAGTGAATTGATAATAAACCAGGACATTAATTTTAACTTTAATTATTTTTATGTATTTTCAGACCAGACAGAGAAGGATGTATCCGTAGACAAACCAACCGTCCATCGATACATCAATTCTACATATGAAGACGTATACGCGGGAGTCACGCGAAATGTTGCTGCTCTTTTCCGTAATGATGCGCCTAAGTTTCCAACAGTGTTAAGTTAAGTGTGGGTTGAAACTACTGTGTTTTTATTTTTCCATGGAGAGTAAAGTGCTTCCATTGTAAATCCATGTTTGCAAAACCCCTTAACGTTGTGAATACATGGCAGCATACAGACAGACATAAAGAGAGGTCGATTCCGCCACCATACAGCACCGGCTGTTATCGTCATCATGTAAATCTGAATTCCGTCAATTGTATAGATGACAAGTCATGCACGGAATTCACTCTAATGCAGCGAGTTGATGCCTGCGTAGTGTTATGTTCCAGTAAAAGAACTAGAATGGAAAGACTGGTTTTGTTTATACCTATTCATAGCCATCGAGCAAAAGCTGATCAATAATGTACATATTATGGTGTCTTAGAATATAAGGTAGGAAATTTATGAAATACCTGTATATTTTGTACTGTCATGGTAAGAAAGACGTCCTTGCATTACACCATCGCAGTCAACCATCGCATCAATATGATCAGCTGAATCGCTGTCGATATCGTGAATCTCGTATCGAGATAACACGCCATGACCCATCTGTAAACCTGTAGGAGCGTCATCTGGTGTCAACGAGAACTATATAGGTAGTTTGAGTGGAAAGAGAGAATGTCGCGCCTTACAATTTGTTGCGATGAAAAATTTCTTGTAACTGAGGTGACGCCCCAGTGGACTCTACGGGAGCTGGGCACAATAGTGTGCCGTTATTTACTATAACAGTGAACCTACACGGGCTCCATAGTATATTTAGATACACGTTGGTGTCAACTAGAATAATGATTTATAATAGGCACGTAGTGTTAGAATATGTCCCTTTACAATGCCTCTACAAGGTCAAATGTACGTTATCTTTATAGAAATGTATCCATGTAGAACCTGGTTCATAGAAGAAGATAGATTGATACTCTTCTTATGTGTGTAGCGGTATATGTTTATTTCCGACAGAAACTTGATAAAGCTTGGGCAAAAGTTACTTCAAGAGGAGGAGAGGCAAAACTTGTCCTCACCCAAGTTTAAGTTAATGATCGTATGCCGTGGTGTCCTACCATTGCTATAACTTATAAGCAAACTGTAAAATCACGCTACTCAATATTACGGTAAATTATAAGATAATCGATTGTTACTAATACTGATGAACGTCTCAGTAGGGGACAACGCCCAAGGCGATAGTTTTTTATCTGATAACGGTCCAAGGTCAAGTAGCGGTTAGTACACGTGGCATAACTTCAAGCTGACTAACGTTTCCTTAGTAAAGGACAGCGCCCTAAGTTATCAGTTTTATCAACTCCCTGTCCAATGTCAGAGTAATACACGTAGTACAACCTCACCTGACAAGGTACAAAACCACCTGTACACTGCCAGGTCTGGCACGACGTTGTACTAACATTAGAATAGAGATGTGAATGGTGAGGGGTAGGGGGTGGCGGGTATGGGGGGGGGGTGTACGTGGGTGGGATTGGGGTAGCAGTACAAACATGAAGTAATAAACACCTGTATGACGCACTCCATCCTTTGTACGCATACCTGTACTCACTCAGGTGTGTATCAAAATATCCATGGTTATATGGCTATAACCACGGCTATATTCCACCTACTTCACATAGTGTCGGGGTGGGCGCGTTAGGACTTTGTAGCCTCTAGTCAATGTCATGTATGTATATGCCAACTAACAAATAATTATGATACTACGATTGAGATAATTTCAGCATGGCATTGATGTATATATTTATCATGATTGGTTTAAGTGGTGACCTCCATATATAGCATTAGGTCACTGCGAACACAAGTCTAGGCACTTACCTAGTTTTTCAAAACTTTATATTATCTATTCTATCTGCATACTATTGGATAGATCTCAAGAAAAGAAGTGGATTTGCTTTTTGAATGAAGTCTCTATCTTAATTCAAAGTGACATTGTGACCATCCAAAGACCACAAAATGACTCCAATTTTCTGCCACAATAACCCATACTTAAGAGTTTAATCAGGGTTCAAATTTTGTGATCATGCTAGTTGTGGTCAGAAATGCCTGGAACACTTAAATCACTGTTTCTCAGAAGATATTAACACTAGGAACTTGAAATAAAAACTTGAGAAAAGGTCATTAAGGGGTGGTTCCAATGACCTATGGCCTGACCTTGATCTAGGTCAGGTCAAGGTCATTATAAGGTCAAAGGTCAAATTTATTGATTTTTTTTAATGAGTTAACATTTGTTGAGATTTAGCAAGATGAATGACAGAATCAATGATCAGCTGACTCTTTTTCAATATTTCATCAAGAAGGTCAAGTTGACCTATATAAGGTCAAGGTCAAAGGGACATGACATAACCAACATTTTGACAGTCCACATAAAACCATAACAATCAACCATAATTTCTTGCAAAAATATTGAGATAGGAAACTCAAAGTAAGAATAGAGATCATTTGATATGTGGTCTAGCATTTGACCTTGATATGACCTTAACCAGGGTCAAGGTCATGATAAATAAGAGAGGTCAAAGTTCTCAAAAATGTTCAATGTTTTGATGTCATGTTAGTGTGAACCCAAAAGTTAAAAGTAAAGATCACATGACATGTCAAAATGTGTGGGTTGCTATTTCACCTTAAAATGACACTCTGACTGATGTTCATACTTCAAAGTATAGCCTTACTAGTCAGTCAGAGAAGTCCTGGTAGTCAGCCCTCCAGTAGGGGCCACCTCCAGGTGGCCCCTCCAGTGGTGGCTATAGGTGTGCTGCAGTGGGGGAGGTGTTAGAGCTAATCTCTCACTCACCCTCACAGAGTTAATAGGTCATGATTTTGTAGTTGCTTAAAAAACATACTGCTGCCTATTAGAAAGAAGAAAACTAGACATTTTCTAGACCTTAATTAACCAGGGAATATGTGAGTGCCATTTTTAACTATGTGAGATGCATACTTCATACCATAAAATGCTCCTGAACTTAAGTTTTTAGTTCACCTGGGAGAAACATGAATTTTTTCTTTTTAATTCATTAAACAAATACATCCATATTGAAGCCCTCTTCAAGCCCATTAAAATGATACCCTAATTGTCCAAATCCACCTGTAAACAGCTTTAGAATCAATAAGTAAAAACATGTCAACTTCAGCTGCTCCATTTTTGCTAAATCACACTTTTAGCCTCCACGCACGGCAGACCCGCGCACGGCAGTTATGTCAGTGCCTAACAAGTCTATGTGATAGGCGTACAGTGATAGCTTGAGTGACGACAATCCTTTTCCTACTCCAATCAGCTTAGACCTTGTAAAAATAATCACTAGGAGTCATAGACTTGTCTCCAATTTTCTTTTTCTTTTTTTATTTCTTTTGTACTTTTTCTATTTTTTCATATATATATATTTTATATCGAAAGGCTTACTGGTAAAAGGAATAGCCAGGGATTGCTCTAAATATCTTTAATAATTACCTCAGTTGTTTTTAAGTGTTGTCAGTTGTAGATTTTAATGTACTCATCTGATTTCTGTGATGCACTTTGGATGATTACCCATAAAATGGATCCTCAGTTTTCACTTGCTCAGTGATGATAACTAGATACGTTACACCGGTAGCGTCACAACTGTCCATCTGTATTTCCTGCGTTGTGATTTGTACCTGAACTGTTAGGTGTGTTACTGTTAACGTTATTGTTATCGGGGATACATATACCGTATCTTGAATAGCAATGGTCTCGAATAAGCACCTTAATTACCATACCAAACATGGTCATCCATACGGTTCTACCGGGTTGCCTAAGGGAGTGGTCATTATTTATCAACAGGGGAGGTGGTGGGTTTTCGCGCGGACGTGCGAAAAATTGTTTACGCCCCTCCTCGACGGCAGTCGACAATTTTTTGCGCCCCCCTGTACCAGAGGCGTGGAGAGTTTTCGCACCCCTCTTTGATCTATAGTAGTGCGCAGGCTTTTTTGCTAAAAAAGAGGGTGAATTTTTTTTAGCCCACCCCCTCAAGAGGGGTCAAATTTTTTTTAGCATCCCCCCCTCGGGAGGGGTCTGAAAATTTTACAGCCCCCCCCCCCTCAAACCCACCACCCCCCCTGTTGATGAATAATGACCACTCCCTAAGCATCATGTTGAAGTCTCTAATAAGACATAACACTTACAAACTTACAAAGCAATTTTTACACTAATATGGAATCCTCTACCCCCTCGGTGTGTGTGTTGCATGCATACATGCATTGGTATGAACACTCACTCGTCCATCTTTGAAATCTGATGTAGTTTTCTCGCCATAAATATGACCTTAGCTGTCAAAATGGCGTAAACAACCATTGCTATTTCCAGATATAAGGATGTGGTAGATGATTTTATGATATGTATTCAATGAGTCTGTTGAAGAATCAAGTAAAAGAGTCTGTTATAAAAAAAAAAAAAAAACTACCCCTATCATGTGTTGAATCACCAAAGTAATTGAAATTGCATCAAAGATAAGTGTCAGATAAAAAAAAATTGAAAAAGAAGAAAGATGTTTTGTAAACTGAGAGAATGCTAAGGTCAGAACTTTACGTGAGAGTTAATACCGTATGTATTATTGTTGCGCTGATTAAAAATGTTGATGTTATTTGATGCAAATGGTGAAATAGGTGATAAAAACAATCTGAAAATAAAATATAAAGATCGTTATTTATTTGTGTGTTTTGTCGATTCATTCAGACACGGAATATCTATCAGATTATAGACATCAGTGATTCTTTTCATCAGATGTATATCTCAGTATTTTATCACGCAGACGTTGAACAAAAATAGTTAGTTATGCATGTACTTGCACGAGCAGAGATATTGTATTGGCCACATTAAATGCAAGTACAGAATTTTTTGGGCACTTTCCAGCCCAGACATTGGGAGGGTCCTATAAGCCGCATATTTACATAAGGTACATCTTGTATAGCTGAAACTGTTTCCTGAGATTAAACCATCTACAGCTTTTAGAACCTTCGATTTAGTGATGTGAAAATGTATACTCGAACATAAAACGATCCTTACCTAGATAAGTAACACGATTGCGGACTAATAAGGAACTACCGTAATCTCCCGCGTATAAGACTCGTGCTCTACGCCAAACAAAATGCTGGGGAGTCTTATAGGATGTACTGAAATTGGGGGTGCATCTTATACGAGGGGTAATTTTACTAAAGAAATGTACTGAATTTACAAAATTGAGCCTTAAAATGTGCGTCTTATACGCGAAAATGCATTTGCTAAGTTTGGGGTGCGTCTTATACGCGCAGCGCGTCTTCTATGCGGGAGATTACGGTACTAGAGATATTTCCTTATGTGGGCAATAAGAGACAAGATATCTACATTGGGTGGAGTAGTGACCTATATCACAGTCTGTGTTAGCTACCTGTGACAGGATGTGGAAGGGCACATAACCTCACCTACACCATGTATAACCACACTAAGGATGCTGGAACAATTGGAATAATGTTGGGTATATGTCAGATCTACCGTAATCTCCCGCGTAGAAGGCGCAGCTCGCGTAGAAGCAACCCCCCCAACTCACGGGGGTGTTTCACGTAGAAGGCGCCCCCCTGAGGGCAGATTTTTCAGGGATGTAAGTCTTCTGGTTTTATCAGGATTTCCTGATTTCTGAAAATTTTGAATGACATGTATTTTCCTTATACGAGTGGTAAGGGTGGCTGTTTAGAATAATCGAAGGCTTATATATCAAGTAAATATATGGCTTCCTGATTTTTGCCCATTCCTGACTTACATCCCTGATTTTTGCAGTTTAGTACTGTTCTATAGTAAAAATACCCCCCCCCCCCATCCCCCTATGAGGCGCACCCCAAGGCAATGTCCCTCCCACGTATAAGATCCAGCAACATTTTGTTTGGCGTAGAAGACGCGCCTTATACGCGGGAGATTACGGTAACCACCCCTACGCCCCCTCCCAAGGAGCTGGGTCTAGTCCCGGGGTCTAGTTCTCGTACTGCAATACCCTGTGTATAGGTCACAGCTAAGGGGCCATCCACAAATGACGTCACACTGAAGGGGGGGAGGGCGGGTCAGACTCGGCGTGACGGAATCAATTTTCCATATACCTTCAGCATTGCAAATGTGGCAAAAAACGTGACGGGGGGGGGTCAAAAATGGTGAAATTTTGCGTGACGTCATTCATGGATGGCACCTAATAGGCCCTTGGTGCAGCTTGCAGGGTCAGGCTGAACGTCGGGTGCGGTTTATACAAGGGTTTTTAAAAATACATTCTAAAGTAAAGAAAGGCAAACCCCTGGAGCAACTTATACGTGAAGATTTACGGTATGCCCCTGGTGCCTGGCACTCCCTAGGGGTGTAGTAGCCGGGGGGGGGGGGGGAGAGATCAGACCTGTCAGTAAATGTAGTGGATTTAGTGGAGAAGTGGGGGGGGGGGGGTGGAGAAGGGGCGGGGTCGGGGCGGGGTGGTTGTGTCAATGGGATGGACATACTGGCACAAACCGGATTCTATGAACCTGTTGTCAAAATAAAATATCCCTGGTTATAACCACACTATAACCACCTTCCTCTCTACGTGTAATAGAATGGTACCGGTACCGGGAGGGGTTGGGGGAGAACGGTGGGACAACTCTAGTAGGTGGTCAGTGCCACCAACCTTCCTTAGGGGCCTTCCATAAATGATGTCATGCGGCAGGGGGCAAGTGCGGTCCACGGCTCCCATACTCTTCTTTAGTAGACGTGTGACAAGGGGAGGGGGGGGGGAGGGTTAAGAATGGTGAACAAAAAAAGTGTGATATCATTTATGGATGGCCGCTTATCAAACTGATAGGGGAGTACATGCATTGGTGAAATATATTTTGTAAATCATAGATCAGTAAATTCATAACATTAATCTCCCCGATATGCCCAGGGTAAAAAAAAAAGAAGAAAAAAAAGATCGCCCTCGTCATATTTTTTTCAGGGGTTGGTGATGAGAAACCAGGTTTTGTTTATTAGTAGCCTTAATATTATTTCAATTCAATTCTGACACGCCTAGGCTATATACACAATCCGACTTTAAATTAATAGGGCTCATTGTATAAAGTGCATGGGGCCTTAGTCTATATTCACATATGAGACGTCTTAGACATGGCGGAATTCCGGAGAAACAGTACATCAATTATAACAAGCCCTTAATTTTCTGCCTTTATACATAAGGCCACTCCAAAAAAAAACTTGTTTCTTATCACCAAGTCATGAAAAATGTGACAAGGGAGGATTTATTTATTTATTTTTTTTTTTGCAGGAGCATTTCATTAGGGTGAACACATCACGGGCGCATCGCGTACAGCCGTGTATAAGAAAAATTGAAATTTAAAAGTAAAGTTATCATTGACTATAATAAAAGTGTGTTTATGTCTATTATTGATAGCCAGCTGCATTTCCTAGACCGCAAGCTTTCATTTGGTACCAAACTTTTGCCCATTTTTTCATACAGAAAATTCTCTAAAAAAAAAAAAAAATCTCAAATGACGATTTTTCTGACGAGGGCGGTGATGAGAAACAAGTTGTTTATTTTGGAGTGTCCTTATGGATGTCAGGTATGGATAATTTAGGCTGGTGAATAGAACCCCATAGATGTCAGAAGCCATACTTTGAAAAAAAAAAAAAAAAATCTCCAAACGTCCCCTGGCAAATCCATGGCATTTTCCCGTCCCCTTAGCCATCCCACTATTAGTAAGGGCCAGATACATTCACACAGTAGACAGAACCTGATTCTCTTTGGCTGAATGCAGCGCGGGAAAACATGCTGGCGTCTAGTGACAAGAGCCGAAACTGAAACCAAACTCCAAATCCAGATGGCGCTGTAGTATCCCGAAAGTCGGACCATCCCAGAAGTCGGCCGGAATTTTCAAATAATTAATATGAACTTAAACCGTTTCATAATTCTACGGCGTAGGGACAGTATCATTAGGGTTGTTGTCCTTTCAAGTTCTATGAGACGAGAGGGATGTTATCATGGTTTTTATGTTTTCAAAAAATTATTTATTTTCATTGATTTTTGTGGCCCATGAGCGATAATAGGCTTAAAACATGGATTGCGCATGCGCAGCCAACTTCTGGGATGCGCCAACTTCTGGGATACGACAGCGCCACGGGTAAGCTCGCGCTGCACGTGACCAGGACGGAAGCGTCATGTGACTCCCCGCGTGACCGTACAACAACAAACAAAGCAGACTTACTTCAATTTACAGGCGGTTTTACTACAAAATCAACATTAACTTTTAGTCACATTAGTGCAGGAATACACCACAATGTTGCTGCCACGATGTCTGATCCTGAATCTGCTGATTGTCGCCGTAGTTTGCGTTCACAGCGTCACCGGCTTCGGTAAGTTTGAATTTTTTCAGTTTTTGAAAACCTCCCATTCCCACTACCAGTGGTAGCGAAGTCAGGCAAACCACAGGTCGCGTGAATTGTACCTGTCACTATTATACACAGATACTTTTGAAATGAGAATTTCTTAGCTCCTAATGATCAGAATTTTACATGGGTGGTGTGGTTTAAAAGGGGAAGGTCTGATCTCCGATTTCTCAGCTTTAAGTTTAAGGTGGTGTCTTTGGTTAGTAGATTGACCTTTCCAATCAGAATCTATGAGTAGGGAAAACATGCCAAACTTTTATTTTGGATTTACCCGGATTATTTTACATCATCGGGAAGCTGGCATCTTGAGTAATTTAATGGTGTTTAAATTGTCTTTATAATGGTACTAGAACAGAAGTTATGAGGGATTGAATGTGGAATTTCTAAAATATTTTCTGTCAGTGGATTTCCAGCTAGTGTGGGTCTTATCAGTCCCTGCCCACTGTGCACAGGCAGCACTGGTTCTCACACATTTCAGACCTTGCTTTACTTAATCTCAAATTAAAATTGATTGAATGATCATAGAGGGTAACCAATTACATCACTGTAAGCACAACAGTTTGGGTATTAATGGGCTATATTTTGCATCAAAAGGAACTAAGATAAGTATTATAAACCATGTTGGAAAGTCAAAATTTTCTAAATGGCAGTGTGATAAGCAGACCTGAAATTCTTGGATTTTTTACTCAACTCTCCTACACTCTTTAGCTTTGGGCTAATTTGGGCTAATAGATAATAAATAGCTGATTAAAGATCCTAAAAGTACACACTTTTGTGGTTATCCCATATAAGTTTAAAAAAGTTACACAAATATTTAGTTTTGATATTTTCAGGTTTAAGTCAAAACTCTTCTGAAATATGTACAATCTGTCCAGATATTTCATTCTTTCTCCCTCTATGGTAACTGATAATGTCTTAAGCTTCCAATAGAGGCATCAAATGTAAAAATTGACCATGAATTAACAAAAATATCAGCATTTTATATTTCAAGGTTTTATAGAAATTACAGTCTGCGCACACCAATACCCCGTGAGAACTGATAAGATATTAAATCAATGACTGGATCTAGAGTAAAATGACCCACAAATTCTGATTCCTTGGTTAGTTTTACCCTTGGTTCATGAAAATAGTTAATGTTGACAGTGGAAAAAAGCTCTAAAATAGAAAATCATATTGATTGATTTACTATAGTGACAGATAGGGACTCGCGGGAGTGGGTGCAGGGGTGTTATTCCTACTATGAGTAATTGTGTAGGTGATGTCCAAATACCGGTACCTCATGCGCAGTGCATGTTTAATGGTCGGTCTTATCAGTATATTTTGGCAAAGAAGTGGGGTGGAGAAATGACAGAAATATTTTCATATTTCTAAGAGATAAAGTGGCATATAAATTAGGTGTGCCACTAAAAATTGAAAAGCTGTCTGATCGCTTAGCTTTTAGCACAGCCTTTAGAGTCACATGTTAGTAATAATATGCTTTTGGAATTTTTCATTTAAAGTGAAAATTGATGAAGTTATGGTGGTTTTCATGATCGAAAGTAGGCATTTTTTTCGTCATCATTTTAAACTGTACAAAGAAGGAACAAGTGTGACCTTTCCATGATTTTAGTCTGATTTTTAAACTTGCTGTATCATGGAAAAGCTTACATCCCCTGAAAGCCTGGAACTTTGCCATCACAATGCAGTTCATCCCAGGTCATTCTGACCAAAAGAAGTGGAAATATCAATTTTTAAAGATAAAAAGTAAGTAAACTCCCTTAATTTGGGCAGAAATTATCAATTACAAATTTCTGCTGATCCTAGAAAACTATGTGCTCAACGATAGATTTTCTTCATATTTGGCAGAGATGATGCTAAGACCATATACTACCTCTTCTATATATTTTTGAATGACTTCCTAAATTCCTTCATGTATTTGATCAGGGGGTATTGATTACATTGACCTAATTAAGGTCACAATTAATTAACTAATTAGAGTTGTGAAAAAAATCAAACACTAAATTGAAGGAAATTTTGTGTACTTGGGGTACAAATTCTCAGGCAGTTAAACCCTCCAATATTTCCCATGGTTATAAGCTAATCACTGAGACCTGTCCCTGCACAAACCTTCCAAGCCTGGCACAGTTTTCCATGACGCAGTCCAGGCTTATATCAGCCCCAATGCTGGCATACCTATATAAATGCTTCTAAAAGGGGTATCTACTCCATTCAAAAAGCTATGAACTACAAATTTTAAGCTCTTTCATTTGGTGTATGTTTTGGGTAATTCTGTTGAGGCCGGGATTTTTGCCTGACTTCGCTAACACTGGTTCAGTGGTTAAGTCATGAGTAGTCACTGGGCGCGACTCAGTTAAGGACTGAGTCGATGGGACTGGCATACCTAAAACTTTCAGGTGCTCTAGAAACGGCAAGTTTCTAAGAATAACATTTGACAGAAATAAATCCCCAACAATCAGCTTATGATATTGACAAGAGTACCACCTTAGTTTTGCTGTCTGTGAGTGGGAAGAGCGTCTTTTGTTGGAAACTTTTAGATCGCACCCTTTTCCAAGATTTGGCACATGCAGTGTGGGTTGCAACGGGTAGCTAGCTATCAGCAGGTGCATTTTCTGCCAGACAGGAAGTCAATCTCCACTCTCCAAGCAGATTCTAATGAATAACATTCGAGGCGTTCGGGCAGCGGTTTTCTAACCATATGCAGTGCATTGTGGGTGGGGCTGACCTCGAACGCTAACTACACAACCTTAGCTTGTTCCCTCCACCCCCTTCCACCCCAGCCAGGTCTGGCTAGGTACCAGCCCTTAACTATGCTTGGAAGGGTAGTAAGTTGACTTGGGGATCAACATTGACCCACATAGGGCAGACCAATAGGGGGTGGCCTTACAAACCAGCATTGATCCCTCGGCCGTACTCCGAACGCACCGAGTATTTTATGAATAACACCTCTGTTGTGAGACCTGAAACCACATCCAACATGGCTGACCGTGGCAGCTAAACTTGATATGAAGGCTAACAGATTTGCGAGACCCAAATAATCTGGGCCCCCGTATTAAAGGTTTCTCACAAAATGGCAACAAACATGTCTTAGGAAGCCATCTTTAAGAGGAAATCGACATAAAAAATTTATGTCCTACAATTCCAGCCACCTGACAAATGAGCCCTATGCAGGAAGCCTGACTCTCCCGTCAGGTAAGAGTCAGCGCCAGCCGGACAAGTCATGAGTGGCACTCTAATATCAGCTCACATTCTCAGCTACACTCCAGTACCTGCCAACGGGTCCCTAAGCATATGATATTAGCGACCGGCTCCTCTCTATTATGAGACCTTTCAGCTACTGGTGCTGCATCCTGCCCATGCACAATTCGGCCTGGGTTAATAAATTTCAATTTTTCCTATCTAAAAATAATTAGAGACATAAAGATAACAGAGATACGACACCCTATAGCATTGCAGTCTGATTTCTGTGACATGGATCACCTGGTAAGCATCAATGGAACTACTCCAAAGGGTCCTCTAAATGCAACCCCCCTCAAAATTGGTACTATCAGTTATCAATTAGAAACCATTTCGGTTCCAAAGCACAAAACAAAGGCTTTCTGACCCTTTTTGAATGGTTTTAATACAAAAAAAATTCTAAGTGGCAAAGAAAAACTGTCCCCCTCAGCTCACAGACTGGTTTGATGTTCTCTGACAATTAATGTGATGATCAACAGGGAAAAAAATTTTGGCCCACTTATAATTGTCACAGCAAGTTGATTCAAAAAGCATATGAAAGCTCTAGATATGTAGTATTTAACTGAATCTTCATTATCAAAAAGTTCATAGGGAGGCATTTTTGGAAAATAAAAATCATTTTTATTGAGTGCTGCCACCTAGTGGATATTTGCACAACTCAACACCAGGTGGCAGCAGGGTGCCATGTCAAGGATGGTCGGCCTACTGGCTTAGTATCTTATCTCTGTGTACCTTTATATCTCTGAAATAATCGTAGGATCCCCAAACTTTCAGCGAAGCTAGAGGAGGGTTGGATGTATGTATATTTAAATTTTTAGAAGGATTGATTAAGGATTGAATGCATGAGAGGTGCGCGGAGAGTGCTCCCGCAGGACTGAAACATTTGCCAATATAAGTATCCCACACCGTACAGAGCTCCCTGAGCGCCAGACGGTGTGGAAACCCCCAAACTAATAAAGGGTGGCGCTGTTAACAGTACGGTTGAGTGGTTCAGTGGTTGATGGTTCTCTGTCCAGTCTTGACCAGTCACAGTGGACAGCTAATGAAAATAGAGCTATTTCACTATATGTTTATTACAGTGTATTTATATTGAATTACCCTCTTTGATAAGGGAGTGGTCATGGAATACACTAAAATTGAAAATGCACCACCATCCTGGAGGCTGCACCTGGTGCAAATTCCGAGCATAGTGGGAAGGAAGGGGAGCCTTGTTTGTTCACCTGGCCTAAGCAGTAAGCTACATCCCATAATTATAGTTGTGTTTTTTTGTTGTTTTTCTTAAATTTTAGCAGCTTTCTGAAAAGATATCAGGTGCCTCTAGCTCGCACCTCTGATCTTATCTTGGCCGTAACGGTATGGGGAATAAAATCACTGGCAGTGCTATAGGCAGGTGATCCCAATCAGGCTGCTGCTAGAGGCATGTGATCTCCGCAAGCCTTGTTTTGAGGCCCAACTAGGTCAAGAGGTCATGACGTCAGAGGTAGTGTTGGTCGCCAACTGGCGACCAGAGTCGGCCGCTGGTGTGCAGTGATAGTGGAATTACAAAGAATAGAGGTTAATAGTGAACCAAAGAACTAGAAACAATTAAAGGGCTAATGATACTGTCCCTACGCCGTCGGTCAGTGACTGACGGCCATCAGTTGGCCATGAATCGAGGGTTTGTTGTGTATACAAAGATAAAATCACCTGCCTATAGCACTAACAGTGATTTTATTCAACATAGCATTACAGCCAAGACAAGATCATTTGTGCGAGCTAGAGGCACACAATGTCGTGTTCAGAGCAGACACTTTTTCGAGCCTACAAGATGTAAATTTGGCACGTAGATTGTGAACAAATTTCCATGTCTTGATATGTGCCCAAATATCTGATTACCACCCCCCCCCCAAAAAAAAAAAAGGCCCAAGAATTAGAGTAGAGCTAAAAGATTAGGTTAGTTAGCCTACATGAATACAACCGTTTTTAAGGTCTGATGCGTAATTCTTCCTCTCAGGTAACAACTACTGGAAGTTGCGGCAGAAACAAGGGCAGCACAAACAGGAGCGGTTACAGAAACACAAAGTACACGAGTCGGAGAAACCAGGCTTTGTCTTAACGTCACCCACCGTAGAGTTCTACCTAGAACAACCCATGGACCACTTCGATCCACGAGTTAAGGTAAGTTAAGGGTCCTAGATCGGGGCCGGGGGGGGGGGAGGCCCAAGTGCCTTTTTGGTTCTAGGAAATGGCTCTCATCCCATTGTTGATTTTAAGCTTAACATGCTGAAATAGGTAGGGTAGGTTGGATTATCTTTCATTTTGTAAAAAAAAAAAATATATCTGCTACAAAGAAATGTGACGAGTGTTAGTGACTCATAGTGACTAAACTGACTAAAAAATAGCAAATAAATGTATGATTTCTTCAAAAATGAAGAAATAAATGATAAGGTCTGCCCTGTTTGCTGGGTAGAGTCGACTGACCTGAAACAATTATTTCTTTTTGGCCTGATACAAAATTCTCGCCTATAGCTTAAGGCAAAGCCTCACTACAGACAGATCTTAGAAGGTACCTGTTGGGCAAATAAGCTGCACCGTGTAATTACACCATTCTTGATTTTTTCCCCCACATACACAGCTGACATACAAACAGCGTTACTGGGTGAACGAGAAGTTCTGGAAAAAGCCGGATGGACCTGTGTTTTTGTTCATCGGTGGTGAGGGCGGACTGAGCTCTCTGGAAGTGTTAGAAGGTGAGAGACGTGCAGTATATTTATATAATCAAGGTAAACCTCACATGGTATGAAAATCGATTTTCGTAGAGTCGCCGATACAAAAAATTTAGCCTCAATGTACCTAGTACTTGGACCTCATGCGGAACATTATAAAATCAATAGTCAATACCAGGTGATCGTCTTAGCAGTCATACGGTGCATGTGATCTTATGATGGGGAATTTTCATCTTTTTATCTATGTTAATGTGCCTATGATACCTAAAGTCACTTGTAATATAGGTAGCTTACTTCATATGTTCTATTGAATATACGTTTTATATGTGGTGAAAACCGCACAACTGCACACTAAAAAACTCATAAAAGACAAGGATAACGGCAGGAGGGGTAGCCGGCTGAAATACATCCTGAGGGCTGAAAATGAAGAAATACAAATACTTAGTTTGGGGAAATCAGACTATATCTCTCTACTGGTACCTACTTTATTTCCTATTTTCGTGCCCCTGTTTATAGTAAAACCTCCCCAAGCCCCTCCTCCCCACAAAAAAAAGAAAACCAGAAAATTTGAGAAAGGGTTCAGGTTATTTTGATGATGTCACAGTGGAGAAAGGGGTCTTGGGGCAAAAAAATGATTTTCTCTATGGCCCTGTGGAGAATGAGACATCCTTACTCTAGTAAAATTTTTCACCAACATTAAATGACATCCCTTCCTCCATATACAGGAGAACATGTGGAATTAGCAAAGAAGTTTGGTGCCCTCGTGTTTGCCGTCGAGCACCGGTTTTACGGAGCGAGTATAAACGATGACGGTCTGAAGTTGGATCAGATTCAGTACCTCTCTAGTCAACAGGCGTAAGTAGAACCTGGGGCTTAATTTAACTTTCATCTAGCAGATCATTATAGCCTCTCTTCAGGGATAGAAGTTTTAGGGTTTTCCCCTGATTTCAAGGATATTGAAGTCCCAAACATAGAATCTATAGTCAAGGGGTTCTGTTTGAGCATTTCAGGGAGAATGAGAAAATAACGTTTTGATAATAATATTAAAAAAAGAAAAAAACTTGATAAGCTCTCTGAAGGAAGAATGGGCAGAGGGTCGTGTAGAGCCTGGGGACTGCCCATCTTAAAACCACCTTAAAGAGTGGAAATGGGCTAAAATAGGAAATTGAAAAAATACTCGTTAGCTTAATTCATAGGCATTTTCAAATATGATTCAATGGCGCTGATTCAATGTGCAGTTCACTTTTGCAACATGCTAATTATTCTCACACGCATAATTTCGATGATGTATTGTAAACGACACAACTTTTTTAACATTTATTTTTTTCTTCTTCAAAAGTTTGGCTGATCTGGCTTCATTCCATGCCTTTGCCACAAAACAGTTCAGTCTATCAGAACACAACACATGGGTGTGTTTTGGAGGTTCTTACCCTGGGGCACTCTCCGCCTGGTTCAGGATTAAGGTAAACTTTGTGTTGTCAACTTTCTTTATGAAAAAATATACAACTGCACATTAACGTGTTCATAGACTATAAGATGGGCTGTTATTAAAGCTACTGTTATTTCAACATGTTAGGCCAAAAAAAAAGTTGTGTTTCAGGTCCCCATCCCTACCTTATTCTCTCCAATTTTCAACAAAATATTAATTTTTGCGCGTTTTCAAAAATTAATTGAGTGGTCGGTGAGTCATTGCGAGTCACCACAGTGAGTCGCGAGTCATTGTAGTAGTTAAAAAAAAATTACAAAATAAATAAAAAAATCTGACCAACCCTACCTAATTGGCCCAGGGTATCCCCTGGGCTATTGGAGCCGGGTTTTCAGCCAGATCCACAAATTTGTAATCACCAACTTTAGAGTGATATACTGTTAGTTTACACATTTTTCAAAAGCCAAAGGAAAGTTTCAAATCTCATCTATCAGACAACATTTTGTCCTTTATGGTGAGTGATGTCTTTCTCTACGAAAAAAGCTGCTGTACTTATGTCATGTTTTTGGGAGCTATACTGACTACAAGTTCTTTAACCATTGGGTCTATGGGTCAGATAGATTTTGGCGATGAAATTAGCACATGGAGTCCTATGGGTAATCACCAAGTGAGACACTTTTTCAGCAGGCAATGTTTACAGTGTCCAAGCTATACACATAACACATTGGGGACTGAGCGATAAACTAAGCATGCTAAGGATAAAGTTTTCTGTACAACGCCTAACTCCCGGTGAATTGACATTTGACTTGCTCAAGTGAATAGATTTATGAGGGAGGGATTTGGGAGCGAGGGGGCTAGGTGTCCAGGGGGCCCAGGTTTCCTGGGGGCCAGGTGTCCAGGGGCTAGGTCTCCAGGGGGCCAGGTGTCCGGGGGCCATTGTCCAGGGGGCCAGGTGTCCGGGGGGCCAGCACACCAGGGGGCGAACGGTCCAAGGGGTTTAGTAAGAGAAGATTATGCCTGACTGGTGTCAGTACATGTATAGATAATAGTCTCTATTTGTAAGTAATTAGTCAATATTTTGCAAGTGCTGATTCCTGTGACCCTACAGGGTTGATAGAGGGTTTTATGGTACCTACCCTGAGCCTTCTGTGCTTCAATGCACAACGCCCAATTTTTATATTGGGGGAGTGGGGTAGTAGACCCTGGGCCATATGTGATATATATCACATGTTAAATTTTTTTCCTTCAACATGTGACCTGAAACAAACAATTTTTTTTTGGCCTTAGCTGAAACACACAATTGATACCTTTTTTTTCAACCTAAACACAGTCTGAAGTATTTATTAATGACATAAAGCATGTCACGTGGTGGTTACCCTTTATCCTAAACCTCAGTATGATAGGTCTTCATGATGGAAATTGGCTTTCCCCTTGACCATGATAATTCATACCCTGCTGGTATGTTCACAGTACCCCCACCTGGTGTATGGCGCTGTAGCGTCCTCCGCCCCGGTCCGCGCCAAGGTCAACTTTGAAGGTTATAATGATGTGGTGGCTGCCAGTCTCAGTGACCCTGTCGTCAACGGGTCCAAACAGGTAGGCCTACAATACTCTAAGTTACAACATACAAGCTAAAGAGAGTTTTCATCATCTGCCAAGAAAAAAATACTTATCCTGCCCTATGCGTTGCATTAGGCAAAAAAAAAAAAGGATGAAATTAAAGGGAAAGATGTGTTTCAGTTACCTGACATTGGCTAGAAAAAGAGGGCTGCCACTTTCCTTTTTTGTTGGTCGTTCAAATCTGTCAGCCATGAGTGAAAACTACAACTCATGAGTGCTGCCGCTAAGAATGAGTTGATTCCTGGGAAATCTATTGTAGATTTGACTAGATGCTCATCAAGCATTTTCACATCAATCAATAATATTGAATTATTACATTGTTATGGTAGAAATTACGGTAGTGACCTTTAGACAAAAAAGTACCACCTAGTACTAAATTCTTATTTAAAACAAAAGAATTGTCTCCTACCTTGCAGTGTGCAGCCAATGTGAAGTCAGCGTTTGAGAAGGTTGATGCTCTGATAGACAACAAGGAGCTGGGAACACTCGCCGCCGACTTTATGTCATGTAAGCCGCTCACATCACGGCAGGACGTGTATCAGATGGTATCAAACCTGGCCGACGTCTTCATGGGCACTGTGCAGTATAATGACGAGACACTCGGACCTAGCGTAGGCTCACTGTGCCGTAATATGACCAACAAGAACGCTGATCCCTACGATGTACTCCGCATGTTGAATAAGGTAAATTTATGGTTTTAATTCCTTTTCAATTCAGGGTGCACCTTATATGCAAGGTTTTAATGAGTTCGGTTCGAAGAACTTTAAGGTGAATATTTCAAGGTGACTGATAAAAATGGACTTATTTCACTTTCAGATGGTCTTGAAGAACTCTGGTCAGAACTGTTCCGATAATTCATGGGCGAGTTTCATCAAACAGATCTCGAACACAACAGTGACAAAGTTAGACAACATGCCGGGCATGCGGCAGTGGATCTACCAGACGTGTACTCAGTTTGGTTATTGTAAGTACTGGTAGTGGTATCTCATTCTAACTCTGCTCTAAGTACCTCAGTCTAACTCTGCTCTAAGTACCTCAGTCTAACTCTACTTTAAGTACCTCAGTCTAATTCTACTCTAAGTACCTCTGTCTAACTCTAAGTACCGCAGCGTAACTCTACTCTAAGTACCTGTGACTAACTCTACTCTTAAGTACCTGAGACTGACTTTACTCTAAGTACCTCAGTCTAACTCTACTCTAAGTACCTTGGTCTAACTTTACATCACCTGTTGTTACAGATCAGACATGTGACAAGAACACATCATGTGTATTCTCTAAGTACCTCGGTCTAACTTTACATCACCTGTTGTTACAGATCAGACATGTGACAAGAACACATCATGTGTCTTCTCTAAGTACCTCTGTCTAACTTTACATCACCTGTTGTTACAGATCAGACATGTGACAAGAACACATCATGTGTCTTCTCTAAGTACCTCGGTCTAACTTTACATCACCTGTTGTTACAGATCAGACATGTGACAAGAACACATCGTGTGTCTTCTCTAAGTACCTCAGCCTCCAGCCGAACCTTGACATCTGTCAGTCTGTGTTTGGTATCAGTCCACAACAAGTGTACTCACAGGCCGACTTCTCTAATGCCTACTACGGAGCTGACCGCCCCAAGGGAACGCGCATCATATTTGTTAATGGTAAGTTTGATCACGCTTCTCTGTATAATGTATGTACTGTAAAACCTCAACTACCGTAAATCCCCGGTCATAAGTCAGATTTTTTTTCCTATTTTGGGCCCAAACCGGCTTCTAAATTTTTCCCGAAGTCCCCCCGGCTTATGACCAGGGTTTTTAAAAAGTTTAAGTAATTTTGTACCAAATTTCAATAAAAATCAATAGAAAATAAAATTACTTTAATATGTACGATTTTTACCATACAAGTTCATTTCAATGTGTTTTCTATAAGAAATCAATAAAAAATTAATAGAAATATGGCTAATTTTCCTCAAAAATTGGTGAGATTTTTTTAGTTTTAGGGGGGGGGTAAGGGGGGGTCAAAGGGCTTAACTCACCCCCCGGCTTATGACCAGGGTTTTTGCAAAAGTCTAAAATGCACCAAAACCGGCTTATAGATTTTGCCTGAACTCACCCCCCGGCTTATGACCGGGGATTTACGGTATAAGCCGAATCATTTTGGTTATTTATTTTTCATATAAGCCGAATTTTTCTCTAAAACTCAAATTCGGCTTATAGCCTATATAGGTGAGGTTATGATATAATAGAATAAAGAGAAAATCGATTTGAAATCTCTTTCCTATACGCCGAATTTTCTTTCAAACTCAGATTCCGCTTCTAGCTGAGGTAGGCTTGTAGCTGAGGTATTACAAGTAGATGATAAAGATTAGGTGAATAGATAATTTCATTTATGGTGTAGTGAAGCTATATTATGAGTAAAATATGTACTGTTATTTACAACACCGAATAAACGCAATCCTTTATTTTGCACCTACAGTAATAGAGAAGGTCAAAGTGTTATGAAATAACATTAAAATGTTGATTTGTGACTTTCTTCTGATGTGTGATATGCTCTGAACCATGATTTTCATATATTTCCAGGTTCGATCGACCCGTGGCATGCTCTGAGCGTCCTGCGGGACCTGAGTGCCACAGAGCGCGCTATTTACATCACAGGGACAGCTCACTGTGCCAACATGGAACCGTCAGAACCACAGGATCCTGAACCACTACGCAGGGCTAGGGCCGTAAGTAAACATTTCCTCCTTTCGAATCGATTATCTAATAACTAGACGATGGTCGATTCTCGTAAGACCAAAATTTGCCTGAGAGGTAAAAATGTGGGGTGCCTTTATACTTTGGCCGGAGCCTTGAGTAACAAATTGTTTTGATATTTCTACATCGAATCTTGTTGATTTTTTTTCCTTTTTTTTTTATAATTTCGTAGGAAAATGAGTCCAAAATCATAATTTTTCCTCCTTTTTTTTTTTTTTTTTTAACATTTTTCAGCTGGCCTGTCCGATTATGCACTACCCAAAACTTGTTTTTTATCAAGTTGAAGAACTCACAAACCATGTAAACTTTACCTATTCTAATCTAAGATATAAGGAAAATCAGGGGAAAAAATCCCACCTCTCTCTCACTTAACATTTTCATAAACATTGACTGAAGAAGTCCATTAAACATGTATGGATCGATGTACAAATGCAACTAATCTAACAGAAATGATCTTTTTTTTTTAAATCTTTTTCAGGAGATCGAGGACCAGATAAATTGGTGGATTATTGAGGCTAAGTCTGAGGGGAAAAGTAAAGATACAACATTGTACTTCAAGTCTAACTCGTAATGAATGAATGTGAATTGAACTGGTTTATGTTTTGTAGTACAAAAACTATTTACCGTGAACAAATGCCATGCGAAAGTGATCTTTTAAATCCAAAGAAGGAAAAGGTAACAGATGATGACTATGAACGTGTATCTTAGTATATTGATAATGATTTGTGTGAGAAGCAAGCTTTATGATAGTTATTTTAAATTCATAATGTTTTACATATCACTTTTAATCTGCCGCTCACAGAATTCTAATGTGAACATAACTTGTTCTGGTAATACATCTCATTGAAACGATAATGTATATTTTAGAACTAGGAATCTGTGAAATAGTGTTTCATCAGTAGACGAACCGAAATATACATATTCATGAATCATTCTAGGATTATTATAATTCCATCTCCCTGATGCGAATCTGCTTGACTTTGTAAAATATTTGTTAAAACTTTTGTAAGATATGTCATACCTGTTAATTTCTAAGATTTCATTCAATCTTAGTCACAGCAGAGATGTCCCTGGTCACAGAGATTTGTCGTGCACAGCTGGGGGAGAATTCTTTGCATTTCATTATTCAGCAAACCAAAGAGAAATGTGTATTTTTCTATTCACCATATGATCTCTGTGATGCTCTTGAATTGAAATGTTTGCCATTTGACATCCCCAGCTCAATATAATAACAGGTCTAGATGTAGAAAGATCAGAACCCACCGATTTTGGCATCAGACGTTTATGTCATGGCTGATACGATCGTTACTATAGATTAGTACTAGAACCTCCATATTCAATGGGGGGGCATTGAATACAATATGTCGGTATTCAATGGGTCCCTCTGTGGGACTGGTCGTATCCCATGAAGCCATTATATGGCTTCATGGGATACGCCAGTCCCACCTCGGGGAATATGATGTAAAAATATCCCATGGTCGTGGACATTTGCTTATGTATCAGGCTCGTTACCGCCAGTCTTGATGACGTCACATGCCTCAGGCATCTTTAATGTGTTCATATAGATTATGGGATTACGTTGAGGTATAGTCTAGATTATAACTTGCGGTTCTGAGAATGATGGGATAGCCTGTTGATGTGCACGGGTAATTTGACGGTTGCTGTTCCCAGTGTAAAATTTATGATGCATTTGTAAGGAGATAAGATCTTGGTATAGAACCAAAGCTGGTGAAGTAATCTCAAAGGCTATAACAGTATTACTGGTGTGTGCTCTCAAAGTGATCCGTGTATGTACACATACATAATATATGTCTCAAATAGGCCTATCGTAGGCTGGAAACCTACCCCTAAACTCCACTCCTGCTAATTTCCCGCCACATAGGGGCAGGTGGAAGCCTACGCCAACTAGTTGGAAAATGTTGGATGTGCATGAGTGAGCACACTCTCCCAGCAGATGTTACCACTGGGGGGGGGGTATCTGAATATGTGTCAGAGAGTGTGAAATAAGACTGAGACTGTTGAAACCTCGGCTAGAATGATTTGGTGACCCCCCCCCCCCCCTCCGGGTCAGAACAGTGTGAAACGCATGATCTGTGAAAAGCAGCTGCTACAGCATTTTAATCAGGTTTTATATGTGAATACAATGAAAACGATAAAATTGTATTGGACAAATAGTATTCGGTTTTGTCCGATACAATTTTATCGTTTTCATTGTATTTCCTCAATTCAAAAGTGTGAATGCGTATATATACGTGTATTCATATAATGGAGTCGTATCAGTTTTTAAAATTAAAATGATACAGTATAGTTCGTTGTATGCAATTGATTAGGAATTCCATCATCTAATGACAGCGAATAACGAGAAGTATGACGACCTCATTTCTCTGAAATCCATAATTTGCGTCATGTGAGCCAGTTCAATCAATATAGGTTTACAATGTTCATTTTACTTTCAAAGCTCGCACATGGTAGCTGACCTCTGGTATGAACCAGAAAGTGCCATCAATGTATGTGTAGATTTTAAATAAAATCATTTTAAAATATATGAATCATATTGTGTTGTTTTGGGGCATATTGGGCTTTCTAGTAATTAGCCTGAAAAACATCCCTTGCAAAACACATGCCCGCAATCAGCGCTTTGAGAATTTGAAAAAAATGCATTTTGTTTATATTTTAATTTATCTATTTCTCATAATTCAAGAAGCCATTGGCACATCTGTGATGCTGTAATTTGTGGTAGCTGTTCGAACCAACCCCCAACCCCATCTGGGTCTGGCTCACATGAAAGCTGCGTCTTATACCCAGGAGTCTGGGATTGTAATTAGAAAATGATATAAGACTCCACTCATTTCTTGATAAAGTAAACTGAGTGTCCTTACAATTTATTCATTTAAAAAACAACTTTTCTATGGGACCCCATTCAATTCCAAGCTGATAAAATAGATTATATCAGAGGCAGGTGTACATTCTGACGTTTATTTTTTTCATTCACCTTACATTTCATATTTAACTTGCTCATACATCGAAATATCCTGAGCAAACATTCTACCCAAATTGCATATAACCCCATAATGGACATCTATACGGCATCCATTCATGCTCTAATATTTGAGACAAACATACTTGTGAAGAGATGAAACCGTAACATTAAAATCATATACTAAAAAAAACCCAAAAAAACTAAGTGGTCCCATACACCGGTAATAACATTTAGGCATAAGAACTCTTCTACAGCGCTATCTGTTTTGACTTTTCTAGGCCATGTCTGAATAAAAGACGCAATTTGGATAAGATAAGGAAGACGTCGTTCTTACAACATAGAACCATAGTTTGACTTATTTTTACATTCATCCTATAAAAGAATTGTAACATTCAGTTCTCCTTGGTTTTGTAGTTTACAAGACAACGGGATTGAGCTAGGCTGTTTTAGGTCTATGTACTGACACACACACAAGTTGGCTGGTCTGTTGTATTTCCATAAAATATCATAACGCCCAAAGTACAAAAGTAACTGGTTTGTACTTTCTCTATATGATGTCCTGGCTGATCTGTTGTATGCCTTTATCATTATAAACAAGTTGGCTCGTAGCATGTCTATCAACGTTTTCCCCGTACGAGCGGCGGTCCGCCATTTTGAATGTTTACATGCACCCGGAACGAGGCTGCATTGCCGGATCAGCCGCTGTGGTCGATCGGCACACATTACGCCACTGTGGGTGTGCCGATCGGCCGTGCAATGCTATCTCTACAGGAAGAAGTTATTCACATAAAATAAATAAGTTTTCTGGTAAGCTGCTTTATGTCCTCCACAACTCGGTGGTGTGTATCTATATTATGACAAGTCTCTGTTTTTCCTGTAGAATGCCTTAATGTCTGCTGTAGGTTATACATGTACTGACTAATAGGCCTGAGTACAAAAGTTGATCGGTACATACTTTCTCTTAATAAAATGTCTGACATAAGTTGGCTGGTTATCATGTATATCTGTACATAAACCTACAAGTGTCTGTATATCTGCCTATATATCATCCTAAATGAGTTGGCTGTTGTGTTAAACCAGTTGGCTTGTCTGCAGTAGGTTGTACCGACTGATGAAGCGTTCAGACTCGGGTCCCTCCAGGGCGCGTACAGCCCTCCAGTGTAGCTGTCCTGCCTTCTCCGGGGTACCGGCCGGATGGGAGAGCTCTAACTGTAGGTAATCCAACCATAGGTCTGCAATATAATGGTATATACATGTGTTAAGTTTGATTTGGTGATGGGGTGACGACCAGTTGTAGGTAATCCAACCATAGGTCTGCAATATAATGGTATATACATGTGTTAAGTTTGTTTTGGTGATGGGGTGACGGCTAGTTGTAGGTAATCCAACCATAGGTCTGCAATATAATGGTATAGAAATGTGTTAAGTTTGTTTTGGTGATGGGGTGACGGTCAGTTGTAGGTAGTCCAACCATAGGTCTACAATATAATGGTATAGAAATGTGTTAAGTTTGTTTTGGTGATGGGGTGACGGCTAGTCGTAGGTAGTCCAACCATAGGTCTGCAATATAATGGTATATACATGTGTTAAGTTTGTTTTGGTGATGGGGTGACGGCTAGTTGTAGGTAGTCCAACCATAGGTCTGCAATATAATGGTATAGAAATGTGTTAAGTTTGTTTTGGTGATGGGGTGACGGCCAGTTGTAGGTAGTCCAACCATAGGTCTGCAATATAATGGTATAGAAATGTGTTAAGTCTGTTTTGGTGATGGGGTGACGGCCAGTTGTAGGTAGTCCAACCATAGGTCTGCAATATAATGGTATAGAAATGTGTTAAGTCTGTTTTGGTGATGGGGTGACGGCCAGTTGTAGGTAGTCCAACCATAGGTCTGCAATATAATGGTATAGAAATGTGTTAAGTCTGTTTTGGTGATGGGGTGACGGCCAGTTGTAGGTAGTCCAACCATAGGTCTGCAATATAATGGTATAGAAATGTGTTAAGTCTGTTTTGGTGATGGGGTGACGGCCAGTTGTAGGTAGTCCAACCATAGGTCTGCAATATAATGGTATATACATGTGTTACCGTAAACTCCCGCGTATAAGACGCGTCCTCTACGCCAAACAAAATGCTAGGGAGTCTTCTAGCTTTCTCTCAAGTTGGGGGTGCGTCTTATACGAGGGGTAATTTTACTATAGAAATCTACTAAATTTACAAAATTGAACCCTAAGGGGTGCGTCTTATACGCATAAATGCTTCTACCAAAGAGGGGGTGCGTCCTATACGCGCACCGCGTCTTATACGCGGGAGTTTACGGTAAGTTTGTTTTGGTGATGGGGTGACGGACAGTTGTAGGTAGTCCAACCATAGGTCTGCAATATAATGGTATAGAAATGTGTTAAGTTTGTTTTGGTGATGGGGTGACGGCCAGTTGTAGGTAGTCCAACCATAGGTCTGCAATATAATGGTATAGAAATGTGTTAAGTCTGTTTTGGTGATGGGGTGACGGCCAGTTGTAGGTAGTCCAACCATAGGTCTGCAATATAATGGTATAGAAATGTGTTAAGTCTGTTTTGGTGATGGGGTGACGGCCAGTTGTAGGTAGTCCAACCATAGGTCTGCAATATAATGGTATAGAAATGTGTTAAGTCTGTTTTGGTGATGGGGTGATGGCCAGTTGTAGGTAGTCCAACCATAGGTCTGCAATATAATGGTATAGAAATGTGTTAAGTCTGTTTTGGTGATGGGGTGACGGCCAGTTGTAGGTAGTCCAACCATAGGTCTGCAATATAATGGTATAGAAATGTGTTAAGTTTGTTTTGGTGATGGGGTGACGGCTAGTTGTAGGTAATCCAACCATAGGTCTGCAATATAATGGTATAGAAATGTG
The DNA here is from genome assembly GCA_949317995.1 of Acholoe squamosa. NCBI lineage: Eukaryota > Metazoa > Annelida > Polychaeta > Phyllodocida > Polynoidae > Acholoe > Acholoe squamosa. The sequence continues at coordinate 4,808,700 of OX439040.1, forward strand.
TTAAGTTTGTTTTGGTGATGGGGTGACGGCTAGTTGTAGGTAATCCAACCATAGGTCTGCAATATAATGGTATAGAAATGTGTTAAGTTTGTTTTGGTGATGGGGTGACGGCTAGTTGTAGGTAGTCCAACCATAGGTCTGCAATATAATGGTATATACATGTGTTAAGTTTGTTTTGGTGATGGGGTGACGGCTAGTTGTAGGTAGTCCAAACATAGGTCTGCAATATAATGGTATAGAAATGTGTTAAGTTTGTTTTGGTGATGGGGTGATGGCTAGTTGTAGGTAGTCCAACCATAGGTCTGCAATATAATGGTATAGAAATGTGTTAAGTTTGTTTGGTGATGGGGTGACGGTCAGTTGTAGGTAGTCCAACCATAGGTCTGCAATATAATGGTATAGAAATGTGTTAAGTTTGTTTGGTGATGGGGTGACGGCCAGTTGTAGGTAGTCCAACCATAGGTCTGCAATATAATGGTATATACATGTGTTAAGTTTGTTTTGGTGATGGGGTGACGGCTAGTTGTAGGTAGTCCAACCATAGGTCTGCAATATAATGGTATATACATGTGTTAAGTTTGTTTTGGTGATGGGGTGACGGCTAGTTGTAGGTAATCCAACCATAGGTCTGCAATGTAATGGTATATACATGTGTTAAGTTTGTTTGGTGATGGGGTGACGGTCAGTTGTAGGTAGTCCAACCACAGGTCTGCAATATAATGGTATATACATGTGTTAAGTTTGTTTTGGTGATGGGGTGACGGCCAGTTGTAGGTAGTCCAACCATAGGTCTGCAATATAATGGTATAGAAATGTGTTAAGTTTGTTTGGTGATGGGGTGACGGTCAGTTGTAGGTAGTCCAACCATAGGTCTGCAATATAATGGTATATACATGTGTTAAGTTTGTTTGGTGATGGGGTGACGGCCAGTTGTAGGTAGTCCAACCATAGGTCTGCAATATAATGGTATATACATGTGTTAAGTTTGTTTTGGTGATGGGGTGACGGCCAGTTGTAGGTAGTCCAACCATAGGTCTGCAATATAATGGTATATACATGTGTTAAGTTTGTTTTGGTGATGGGGTGACGGCCAGTTGTAGGTAATCCAACCACAGGCCTATAGATGATTAGGGTACTTTGATTGTTAATCTATTTGGCAAGGGTAATGATTTTTTTTGAACCGTGGTTTGTTCAAGTTTTCTTTTTCTTTATTTTTTCCTTTAGACAAGGGCTTTGACCCCAGCCTTCATTCACAGTGGACGAATTGTGTTATTCTGACAAGTTCCTATCTGATGCCCTGTTAACCTAGTATTACAAAACTCAATCGTTGTTATCTTCTGTCGCACATACCATCAAGATTCTCCACCCCTTATATTTAACATGTTTGACAACTTTCCCTATGAACCGGGGGAAATCTACACAATCAATAGTTAATGACATGAGAAGAAAGTCGACTGACCTGCATCAGAAGTCCCAAACTCTCGGAGTGCTGCCTCATATCCTGCCCTGAGGCGCTTCATCTTGGGGGCTGGCTGTAAACACAGAATGAAAGCACTTTCCGTAAACATGATTTGAATCAGGGAAGAGGATTCGTCATAAGTCAGGAATCAAAGTACCCTTGAGCAGCCTTTAAATGTTTAAAAACAAAACACTGAATATTAATCTTCAGATAAATTCAATACATACAGAGACATAAAAAGAAACGCTTTACATTCAGGTGGGGAGTAAGGATATTTTTACCATGGTCATTAATTAGATGATTGTTTAAGTAGACATCCTTTGTACATAGGTAAGTCATAATGTATAGAAAACTCTGATGACAAACACAGAAATTATAAATGCTCAAAAGATGGCAAAAGACTGTTGATCCAAGTTTTATTTAATCTATATGCATGTAGAACTGGAAAAAGATCTGAAATCAGACAAAAGTTTTGGAGAATTCCATCCCTAAACTTGAGGTAGCTTGAAACAACAGCATGCTTACAGGGGAAATCCTCAAGGTTTTCAGATCATTTAGATGAATTATGAAAACAATATCACTCACCTGTGAGTTTTCTAAGCTGATGTATTTCCTAAAGAAGTCCACTGTGAGCGGCTGAGACGTCGACAAACTGTCGGACAAGAAATACAACAAATGGAACTCCCATTAAACAGGTCAGAAACATTTTCATAAATACATATGCTCTACAGCAAATATGTATATTTTGTCGGTCTATGTGTAAAGCTGAAATTTTCGAATGGAGAGGGGAAATTGTTATTTTTTCTCTGTGCCCTTGGTGGTTATTAAAACATTTCATTTCGTATACAGCATATATTGTATTTACTTTTCATATGATAATGAAAATTTCTTACCTTTTATAGACTTTGCGGACAGATTTGAGATTACCGTTAACTCCACTCCAGTCTAAATACGTCTCCTTCATTGGGGATGCCACCTCCGGACAACGGGTCACACCCACCTGGGTCAAGAAATATAGTAGAATAAAAGTTTCATTATTCTGTCTCTCTACTGAACAATATTTATTTATAAGGAACTCTACAAATCGCATATTCATTAGGGATATCCTTGAAACAACACCATTATGATCACCTTATTTTTTCTCAAGATTTCCACAAGTTCATATGAACAGCACTTATTATCAGGGTATTTTTACCAGGGGTCTAGTCGTACCCTTTGAGAGGGTAGTATACCATTCAAAGCAACATGGTAATTATGTGACAGAAATTTCCTTAAAATGAACAAGGATATATCGACCATTCTTAAAATCAACAAATGACAAAGTGGACCACTGACCAAGGTCCCATTTAATCTAATTTTACTGTGGAGAAGTGCAACTGAGTCTAGCCCAAAGCTTTGTTGCAGTATACTGTCCCTTCTAGGGACGTTAGGTTCTCAGAGGTTACATTACTCAGTCAGTGAGCCTCGTCTCAGAATGCTCTATGTGAGTAGCGTCTGTAGTAGTGTGTAGTTTGGTCACACGGGGGCAGCACCTACCTGTAGTAGCGTCTCTGCCCTGTGTGGGTCCGTCAGTATGTAATGTTCTAACATCAGCTCATTCAGCTCTAGACTCTCCTGGAATAAAAGGAATAACAATATAAGGCGCGTCTTATACGGGTTTTTTTAGTTCTCATTGGATCCACAAGGGGGACACCAAGACTTTCTTTTGATATCTTACATGCCCCCTTGGTCATAATAGGACATAAGGGGGGGCAGGAGGGTCCGGGGTGGCCCAAGCTACACAAAGGTTTTTGAATTTTGAAAATTCATTCAGTAGAACTTAAGTTCTGAATTTTTCATTTTTTTGAGAATTTTCCAAAACTCTAGGTGCGCCTTATATGCGGGCTGCGTCTTATACCCGGGAGATTGCGGTAATGTACTTTTTTTTCTTATTGTAACTCATTGCATACTGCCGTGCTTTTCATTACAGTATTGTGGGCTCAACACCAATCCCTGTATCAGCTTTATTTTAAAATCAGCTCATACATCTCTAGGCTCTCCTGTAATATAAGTGATTATAATTATATACATATTACACATAAACATGCTACAGGTATCTTGTATGTATTATAAATATAAATTTCTACTGCCATGCTCATCTCAATTAATTATAAGTTAGAATAGACACAACATCATGGAGCCTAGCCCTAACCCTAACACACGCACACACAATCAAAGATATCCATTCCCTGTTGGCTGAACTCGAAGAATTTCCTGAGATACTTTAATTTCCTCCTTATACATGTACCTCAGGAGAAAATGGCGGCGATAAAGGACTTTAATACACCGCACGTTCTATAGAGGATCAACTTAACCCTTTAAAGGCCGCTGATGCATTCATGCATCCTGTCCATTGGTGGATATTATGATGTATGAATGTAGCCCTAGTGAGTAACCTACCAGGGCTACATTCATGTATCCTGTCCATTGGTCGATATTATGATGTATGGATGTAGCCCTAGTGAGTAACCTACCAGGGCTACATTCATGTATCCTGTCCATTGGTCGATATTATGATGTATGGATGTAGCCCTAGCGAGTAACTCACCAGGGCTACATTCATGCATCCTGTCCATTGGTCGATATCCTGATGTATGGATGTAGCCCTAGCGAGTAACTCACCAGGGCTACATTCATGCATCCTGTCCATTGGTGGATATTATGATGTATGAATGTAGCCCTAGTGAGTAACCTACCAGGGCTACATTCATGTATCCTGTCCATTGGTCGATATTATGATGTATGGATGTAGCCCTAGCGAGTAACTCACCAGGGCTACATTCATGCATCCTGTCCATTGGTCGATATCCTGATGTATGGATGTAGCCCTAGCGAGTAACTCACCAGGGCTACATTCATGCATCCTGTCCATTGGTCGATATTATGATGTATGGATGTAGCCCTAGCGAGTAACTCACCAGGGCTACATTCATGCATCCTGTCCATTGGTCGATATTATGATGTATGGATGTAGCCCTAGTGAGTAACCTACCAGGGCTACATTCATGCATCCTGTCCATTGGTCGATATTATGATGTATGAATGTAGCCCTAGTGAGTAACCTACCAGAGCTACATTCATGTATCCTGTCCATTGGTCGATATTATGATGTATGAATGTAGCCCTAGTGAGTAACCTACCAGGGCTACATTCATGCATCCTGTCCATTGGTCGATATTATGATGTATAGATGTAGCCCTAGTGAGTAACCTACCAGAGCTACATTCATGCATCCTGTCCATTGGTCGATATTATGATGGATGGATGTAGCCCTAGTGAGTAACCTACCAGGGCTACATTCATGCATCCTGTCCATTGGTCGATATTATGATGTATGAATGTAGCCCTAGTGAGTAACCTACCAGGGCTACATTCATGCATCCTGTCCATTTGTTGATATTATGATGTATGAATGTAGCCTTGGTGAGTAACCTACCAGGGCTACATTCATGCATCCTGTCCATTGGTTGATATTATGATGTATGGATGTAGCCCTAGTGAGTAACCTACCAGGGCTACATTCATGTATCCTGTCCATTGGTCGATATTATGATGTATGAATGTAGCCTTGGTGAGTAACCTACCAGGGCTACATTCATACATCCTGTCCATTGGTCGATATTATGATGTATGAATGTAGCCCTAGCAAGTAACCTACCAGGGCTACATTCATGTATCCTGTCCATTGGTCGATATTATGATGTATGGATGTAGCCCTAGTGAGTAACCTACCAGGGCTACATTCATGTATCCTGTCCATTGGTCGATATTATGATGTATGAATGTAGCCCTAGTGAGTAACCTACCAGGGCTACATTCATGCATCCTGTCCATTGGTCGATATTATAATGTATGGATGTAGCCTTAGTGAGTAACCTACCAGGGCTACATTCATGTATCCTGTCCATTGGTCGATATTATAATGTATGGATGTAGCCCTAGTGAGTAACCTACCAGGGCTACATTCATGTATCCTGTCCATTGGTCGATATTATAATGTATGGATGTAGCCCTAGTGAGTAACCTACCAGGGCTACATTCATGCATCCTGTCCATTGGTCGATATTATGATGTATGAATGTAGCCCTAGTGAGTAACCTACCAGGGCTACATTCATGTATCCTGTCCATTGGTCGATATTATGATGTATGAATGTAGCCCTAGTGAGTAACCTACCAGGGCTACATTCATGCATCCTGTCCATTGGTCGATATTATAATGTATGAATGTAGCCCTAGTGAGTAACCTACCAGGGCTACATTCATGCATCCTGTCCATTGGTCGATATTATAATGTATGAATGTAGCCCTAGTGAGTAACCTACCAGGGCTACATTCATGTATCCTGTCCATTGGTCGATATTATGACGTATGGATGTAGCCCTAGTGAGTAACTCACCAGGGCTACATTCATGTATCCTGTCCATTGGTCGATATTATGATGTATGAATGTAGCCCTAGCGTGTAACCTACCAGGGCTACATTCATGTATCCTGTCCATTGGTCGATATTATGATGTATAGATGTAGCCCTAGTGAGTAACTCACCAGGGCTACAACAATGCATCCTGTCCATTGGTCGATATTATGATGTATGGATGTAGCCCTAGCGAGTAACTCACCAGGGCTACATTCAAGCATTATGACGGCCCTCAGGGGTTGATACACAAACTTCCAAATGGTCGTCGCGATGCTCCAATGAAGTGCTGGCGACCATGGCTGACAGGCAGTCCCGCCAGCACTTCATTGGTGCATCATGCCGACCAATGGGCATGATGCACTCCTACATCAGTGGTCCTTGAAGGGTTAAAGCCGTACATAATGTAAAAGGTCAGGACATTAACTTGTAGACGGAGATTACGGTCTCTTATGTCAGTTAAACCTGAAGACGATGTTGCCAAATCTCCCGTAAGGCCAAGGTACAGAAACCCAAAACCTCCCTTTCATTTATTCATTCACTTATTCTTTCATTTATTTATTCATATATTCTTATATTCAATTATTCACTTTTGCTTATAGTGTGAAAAAAAAGAAAAATTATCGACCATACCTTTTCAGGCACATTGTTGAAGGCTTGTTCAGCTAAGGACACCACCTCAGCGTCCCCCATCTGTATGACGTGACTGAGACGCTGGTACCAGAGTGAGGCTGACTTCCTGTACCGTGATGTAGCCTCCGTCAACACCCTGGTAACAAGCTCAGTCTGTCCTGTCATCCTCAGTACTGACACCTGGCGGGGAGAAAAGTTACTTATTAATCAAACCAAGATTTGCCTCTGATTTTACTTTAATGAATCTACAAAATTAATATGCTCCCAGAAAATGAAAACTTGAATCAGGCAAGTTGGCTTATGTAGTGCATGAAAATGTGAATCAGAACCAGGCAGTAGGTGTAAGTAGTACATGAAAATGTGAATCAGTACCAGGCAGTAGGCGTAAGTACTGCATGAAAATGTGAATCAGTACCAGGCAGTAGGTGTAAGTAGTACATGAAAATGTGAATCAGTACCAGGCTGTAGGTGTAAGTAGTGCATGAAAATGTGAATCAGTACCAGGGTGTAGGTGTAAGTAGTACATGAAAATGTGAATCAGTACCAGGCTGTAGGTGTAAGTAGTGTAGCAAAATGTGAATCAGTACCAGGCAGTAGGTGTAAGTAGTGTAGGAAAATGTGAATCAGTACCAGGCAGTAGGTGTAAGTAGTACATGAAAATGTGAATCAGTACCAGGCTGTAGGTGTAAGTAGTGCATGAAAATGTGAATCAGTACCAGGCTGTAGGTGTAAGTAGTGCATGAAAATGTGAATCAGTACCAGGCTGTAGGTGTAAGAAGTGCATGAAAATGTGAATCAGTACCAGGCAGTAGGCCTAAGTAGTGCATGAAAATGTGAATCAGTACCAGGCAGTAGGCTGTAAGTAGTGCATCAAAATAGGAATCAGTACCAGGCAGCAGGTGTAAATAGTGCATGAACATGTGAATCAGTACCAGGCAGTAGGCCTAAGTAGTGCATGAAAATGTGAATCAGTACCAGGCAGTAGGTGTAAGTAGTGCATGAAAATGTGAATCAGTACCAGGCAGTAGGCCTAAGTACTGCATGAAAATGTGAATCAGTACCAGGCAGTAGGTGTAAGTAGTGCATGAAAATGTGAATCAGTACCAAGTAGTAAAAATATACCCGAAGGGTCGGATGCACCAACTGGCATGATGCACTCCTGCATCAGCGGCCTTTAAAGGGTTCACATGGACAGTAAACAACACGATGGTGCATCATCACGTCCCATGCAATATCAACCAGCAATAAACACACAAAACAACCATGCCATATTTGCCCACTCAGTACATGGCTTAAAGTTGGACTATCACTTATAAAGGTTCCCTCTTTTTTGACATAGGTATAACAAGATAATTCCCAGGTAAAAGGTGGCTGCAACGTACTGGCCAGAAATCTTTTTATTTTTATCATAAATTTATCTGTATTGCAGTAAATCCCATCAAAGTTATCTTAAGCATCTCAAAATATAGATTTAAAAAAGATGCTTCAACTCTAGATCTTAGCTCTGCAACAGGTTCATAGAAGCATGGAACATTTCTAACTACAAAGGCAGAAATTCCCATGGTATTTAGCTCATATCCCCACTTTAAAAGTGTGTAACTTAGGAGGCAGACACCATGTTGCATCCACAGGATCCCTGTCAGTGTTTGCCAATCTCTGTCCACTACTGTCTGCATATCCAGAACACAGTAAACACCACTCTACTGCCAGGGACGGGTTTACATTGTAAATGTATCATAACGATTCATCATTATGATGTATGGATGCAGGCCTGGCGAGTTATTTTTTTTTGGAGTTGCAAGCTGCGTCAGCGGCCGGGAGCGTAGCGACCGTAGCAACTCCATAATGTTTACGGTTTGTCAGTGACATCACGGTCACCTTATGACGCAATTTGTGACGTCATATGTCGGCCGTGACATCACGTCGACCGCAGAGTGGCAAGTCGTGCAGGAGGGATAGGAGTGGCAACTCCTATCCGTGGTTCTTGCAACATTTTTCTTCTCTAAAGTGCATATATGGTTTAAAGTATCAGTATAACTGTTCAGCCAAGAACAGGGCCGTAGGAAGCAAATATTTATTGGGGGGCCCAGGGGTCTCGGTTGGGGGGGGGGCCTGCTATATTTTTATATAGGCTTATATAGGGAACCTCCTCATTATTGGGGGGGCCCAGGTCCCCCCTGCCCCCCCTTTTCCTACGCCCCTGAAGAATAACCCAGTAAAGTATTGAAGAATTTACTCATCAGGGCTACCTTCATGCATGATATGTCAAGTCTACGGGTTTAACCCTTTACAGGCCGCTGATGCATTAATGCCCATTGGTCGTCATGATGCACCAATCAAGTGCTGGCGAGACTGCTTGCCAACACTTCATTGGTGCATCATGTCCACCCTCCGGGAGTATATGTATCAACCCCGTAGGGTCGGCATGATGCATCAATGAAGTGCTGGCGAGCAGTCTTGCCAGCGCTTCATTGATGCATCATGCCGACCAATAAGCATGATGCACTCTTGCATCAGCAGTCTTTAAAGGGTTAATACATACTTTCCATGATGCAGGGAGACTCGACATTGGACCATCAAACAGAGAAAGGCCGCCTAGTGAAGAGTCTGAGTTCCGTCTGGTGCAGAGACTCAGGTGGAGAATGATGGAAAGAGGGACTGAATATAACACTGAGATTGGATACAAACAAAGACCAGTTGTATTGGTGTGCATGCGCCAACCGGTAAAAAAGCCCTGCTTTATGGGATTGGAGGAGGCAAAAAGCAGCACAGCTAATCAAAGCCAAGTACAGGTTTTAGTACGGAGTGTTCGACTGCATGGAATCTGTAGTAGCCTACTATTGGATGGCGGTTGCCTCCAATCTATCCACCAGCATATTGTGTAGTGCTTTGGGGAATATCTCCATGAATGTGGAGAAATCTTCCACTTAGCTTTCGGTTTTATAAAAAGGAAAAAGAAAAAGAAACTTGGTAGGCAGTACACAATGCGGGCACTATCGTTATTATGGTTGGCTGTAGTGCGCCTTATACGAGGGGTATTACGATAAGACGTGGCTTACACACAAACCAGAGGCCTGGTGTGACTTTGAGAATGCAGCTAATTTTCAGGCCTCAGGTACAGCCTTATCTTATAGCAAAGTCAGGGTGCTGACCAGAACATTTTTAAAAAAAATTTCATCACTTACCCATTTCAAGTACATGTCCTCTGTCAGACAATTCTTTTCCTCGGCACGATTGAACACGTCCAGCAGCCGCCCTAGTCTCTGAAAAAAAACCCAGAAAAAGTACCAAAATGTAACATTCCATCTTCACTCTTCTTGCCGCATGTCTATTATCCATACATCATGTGGGAGTGACATTTTTATCATCTTAACCCTCTGTGTGGGTAACTAATTATGCATTCATCCATTATGTCCATTGGTTGGCATGATGCATGAATGCTGAGCCTACAGGGCCAACACCGTATTCATTCTAATTAGCGCACGAAAATTAATTGTTAGATGCTCAATACCTTTAATCAAAAATTAATTCTAATAAGCGCACCCCCCTGATGCCATAAAATCATTATTTTTGCCCTAAAACGTCTTTATTTTTACACATATTCTGTGTAAATTGACATCAGGGGGGTGCGCTCATGTCCCAAAAAGAGGGGTGTGCGCCTATCAGAGCATGTGCCCTTATTAGAATGAATACAGTACAGTCCAGGAGGGTCGGCATGATGCACCAATGAAGTGCTGGCAAGCAGTCTCACCAACACTTCATTAGTGCACCCTTAAAGGGTTAGGGGTCCCCAGGGTACCACCATGGCCAGTTGCACTGATTGTCGCCTCAAGGTATACTTCCCAAGGTATTGGGTTTATGGGTTGGGAATGGGGGCAACCCCGGGGGCAACCTAGATCCTACAATTCCCATTTCTACCACAGTGGAGGAAGAAGACGTGTCCATTTTGTATATAGAAAGGTTTGAGAGTCCCCAAGGTACCACAAAGACCAGTTATGCTGATTACATGTGTCCCTAGGTAGTGGAAAGGTCTAGTTTATGGATCGGGGATGGGGCAACCTACCGTAAATCCTCGCGTATAGGATGCACCCTGGCTTTGGCGTGATCATATAGAACACATCTGGGGTCAAATTTAGGCCATTTTAGTACTGTTAAATAGTGTAAAAACCTCGCATATAAGGCGCACCCTGAGTTGGGCTACATCCTATAGGACGCAGAGGGTGTAATTTTGGTGTATAAGCCGCGTCTTATACGCGAGGATTTACGGTAGATCTTAAAATACAATTCCCCTTCTCAATCACAATGGATGCTATGGGAATGGACCCTTTTGCATTTATACTTTTTTTATGAAGCAATGAAGTGACTTGACCCATTGGCACCATAGTAATTCAGTGGTAAGCTCAGGTAATACGGTACAAATCATAAAAGGTTTTGAGACAATGAAGGACTGTAGGCACAACATGTATGCCCCCCCCCCCCTTCATTTTTATAGGATAGCATGGGTTTTAGCATCCGCGGATGGAAACAGATTTCCGACTGTCAGGATGACAATTACTCCAAACCCCCTGTGTATGCTAATACTGCCTGGTCTCAGGGGGAATACCAGAAGTGGGATGTATCTCATGTTTGCATGGTACTACCGCAGTGTAGCACATAGCCCCCATGTGTCCCGATCCAATTCTGTGATCAAACCATTTTCATTTGTTTTAGCATCTGAAAACTAGTCTGTTAACGAATACCCTGACCCTTTTTTCGAGACAGTCCCCCGTACGCCCAGTCCCCGTACGCCCAGTCCCCGTACGCCCAGTCCCCCTACCCCCAGTCCCCGTACGCCCAGTCCCCGTACGCCCAGTCTCCGTTACCCCAGTCCCCGTACCCCCCGTTCCCGTACCCCCGTCCCCGTACCCCCAGTCTCCGTACCCACAGTCCCCCTACCCCCAGTCCCCGTACCCCCCGTCCCCGTACCCCCAGTCCCCCTACCCCAGTCCCCGTACCCCCAGTCCCCGTACCCCCAGTCCCCGTACCCCCAGTCCCCCTACCCCCAGTCCCCCTACCCCCAGTCCCCCTACCCCCAGTCCCCCTACCCCCAGTCCCCCTACCCCCAGTCCCCGTACCCCCAGTCCCCGTACCCCCAGTCCCCCTACCCCAAGTCCCCCTACCCCCAGTCCCCCTACCCCCAGTCCCCCTACCCCCAGTCCCCCTACCCCCAGTCCCCCTACCCCCAGTCCCCGTACCCCCAGTCCCCGTACCCCCAGTCCCCGTACCCCAAGTCCCCCTACCCCCAGTCCCCCTACCCCCAGTCCCCCTACCCCCAGTCCCCGTACCCCCAGTCCCCGTACCCCCAGTCCCCCTACCCCCAGTCCCCCTACCCCCAGTCCCCCTACCCCAGTCCCCGTACCCCCAGTCCCCGTACCCCCAGTCCCCGTACCCCCAGTCCCCGTACCCCAAGTCCCCCTACCCCCAGTCCCCGTACCCCCAGTCCCCGTACCCCAAGTCCCCCTACCCCCAGTCCCCCTACCCCCAGTCCCCCTACCCCCAGTCCCTACATGACACCAGCGTTGAGACCCCGCCGTGTTAAACAGGCCATAACGGTAGTGAAACGTTCCATCATTAAACCTTTCCTCTTCAGCTCAATCTCCAGTGGCAGATTTAGTCAGAGGACGCCCCCTCTTTTTACCCGGTAGTATCGACTTTACTTGGCTTTTTTTAGCCCGAAGTTTAGCCAGAAATAAGGGCTAACAAGCAGACACCATCTCAATTTCAAGATCCGGATCCTGGCCACTCCCTGTGTTCGAGGACAGACTCTAAATTCTATTTCTACATCTTAGCACACAACCAAACTAACTGGTTCAAACCTATCCCAATACATGTTTAACACGAGGGCTCGTCTTGTGGGAGCTCTGGTGAGTTAAAGTGGTCTCTAGGAGGGATCCAAGCTTCACATCCAATGTTCACTCTGACGGAGGTATAGAGGATAGAAGCTGAGGCTCTAATGTTAACCCTTTAAGGGCCGCTGATGCATTAATGTATCATGCCTATTGGTCGTCATGATGCACGAATGCAGCCCTTGTGTGTAACTCACCAGGGCTACATTCATGCATCATGCCGGCCCTACAGGGATTCATACAGTCCCAGATTCACAGGGATGAAAGTGAGAGAGCACAAAAAATCCCCGAAATGGTCCAACATCGGCCCAAAACCCCTGGGTTTTTATATGAATGTATACGGCCTTGGAATTCCAAAATCCCTGAAATCAGGGAAATCCCTGAAGACTTTCATCCCTGCCAGAAGGCCTGCAGCAAAAACAGTTGGCACGATGCATCAATGAAGTGCTTGCGAGCAGTATTGGCAGCACTTCATTGGTGCATCATGCTGACCTGTGGGCATGATGCACTCCTGCACCCTTAAAGTGTCCACAGTACAGGTAGTGACGTGGCTTAGTGTAAGGGGTAGAAGTAAGGGGAGCTGACAGCCTTTTAGCCACCCCTAGGATAAGGTGAGAAGGTCACCCAGAGCATCCAAGGTTAATGTCAAGGTGACAAGGTCACTAAGATCCACTAAGGTGTGTTGAGCGTCTGGTCAGCGTCTGTTAACCCTTTACGGTCAATTGAGTGTCTAATGCACTCTATCCTATGTTGGCATGATACATGAATACAGCCCTTGTGAGTAACTCGCCAGAGCTGCATTCACGCTGACCCTACAGGGCCGAGTTATTCCCGAATAATCAGCATGATGCCACAATGCAGCCCTGGCGAGTTACTCACTACTGCCATATTGGTGTATCAGAAGGAGATGGAGCCTTAGCCCTTAATGGACCACTAAAGCAGCAGCGCATCATGCCCATGGGTTGTCATGATGCACCAATGCAGGAGTGCATCATGCCCATTGGTCCTCATGATGCACCAATACAGGAGCGCATCATGCCCATGGGTCGTCATGATGCACCAATGCAGGAGCGCATCATGCCCATTGGTCGTCATGATGCACCAATACAGGAGTGCATCATGCCCATTGGTCATCATGATGCACCAATACAGGAGTGCATCAGGCCCATGGGTCGTCATGATGCACCAATGCAGGAGTGCATCATGCCCATTGGTCCTCATGATGCACCAATACAGGAGTGCATCATGCTCATTGGTCGTCATGATGCACCAATGCAGGAGCGCATCATGCCCATTGGTCGTCATGATGCACCAAAGCAGGAGTGCATCATGCCGATTGGTCGTCATGATGCATCAAAGCAGGAGTGCATCATGCCCATGGGTCGTCATGATGCACCAAAGCAGAAGCGCATCATGCCCATTGGTCGTCATGATGCACCAATGCAGGAGTGCATCATGCCGATTGGTTGTCATGATGCACCAAAGCAGGAGTGCATCATGCCCATGGGTCATCATGATGCACCAATGCAGGAGTGCATCATGCCGATTGGTTGTCATGATGCACCAAAGCAGGAGTGCATCATGCCCATTGGTCGTCATGATGCACCAATACAGGAGCGCATCATGCCCATTGGTCGTCATGATGCACCAAAGCAGGAGCGCATCATGCCCGTAGGGTCGGCATGATGAATCAATACAGCTCTGGCGAGTTACTCACTAAAGCCGCATTCACGTAACATGCTGACTACCGTAATCTCCCGTGTATAAGGCCCACCTCACGTATAAGGCGCACCCTGAGTTGAAGAGAATGCTATAAGGCCCACCCGGGTCTTGATTTTTGAGGGTTTAGTACTTTTCTATAGTAAAAGTACCCCGCCCATAAGACGCACCCCCTCATTTGGGAGCTTCTATTAGGTGCAGTAGGGCTTGATTCATGTATAAGACGCGCCTTATACGCGGGAAATTACAGTAATGGGCGTGATATATTAATGCAGTCTGACCTATAGACCTTTAAAGGGTTAATGCATGGAGCCACCATGATCCCAGTTATGAGAGCAATGAGCCGTGACAAGCAGCACAAATGACCTACTTATATTGTGCCAACTCAGCACTTTTACACCTGGATCGTGTTTTTAAGTGGAAAAGAATATGGTATTCAGAAGTTTTAGTTTCCATGAAATCCTAACATGGAAAGTCCTTCAAGTTCACTGACACTTTTAATTCAAGTAGAAGATGGAATCACAAGATTGGGTCCTGGAGAAATATACAGAATCTAGGGAGCAAAATGATAGCTTTTCCTCTGCATGAGCTAAATTTCCAATCGTTCTTTGTAGATTCAAGATATGGAGCCATTTGAACCAGTGTTCTCTGAAACATCCTTAAACAATTCCACTGACCACATTTTTACACTTTGTAATTCAAGAATAATATGGCACGGGATTGGCCACTGACTGGGGTAATTAGACCTATATAGAATCTAGATTTAGATAGGGCCGGGGCAAGGGGGGGGGGCGGCACCGCCTCCTTTTTTTTGCCAGTAGTTTAGAGTTTATTTTCATCTTTAGGCCTCAAATTCAGCTAAAGATATAGCCTGAACAAAGAGCGTGCCCCCTCCTTTTAAAATTCCTGAATTGACCAATCGGATCCTAAATCCTAGATAAGCGTCCATTCAAAACAGTTTTCTCTGAAACATCTTTCAACTAACAGACAAACCTGACTACATTTAATGGGTTTAGATCTGATAATGTGAAAATTTCCATCAAATTGATAAATTCTTGCCGACTATTTGATAGCTGTCAACAATGTTTGAAGCTATATATATATATATATATATATATATATATATATATATATATATATATATATATATATATATATATATATGTATGTATATATATATATGTATATGTATATATATATATATGTATATGTATATATATATATATATATATATATATATATATATATATATATATATATATGTATATATATACATATACACACACACACATATATATATATATATATATATATATATATATATATATATATATATATATATATATATATATATATATATATATATATATATGACCTTACCCCAGCTCCTCCCAGTCCCAGCTCCTGTTACAAACGTCTGTAGTTTTACCCTGGGACTATCTCTGACATTATTAACATCCGGGTTACTGGTAGTCTGCCCCACGTGACCCCATCCTAATTGAGGTCACGTCATTCACGTCACTAATGACTGTCTACGTCACAAAATACGTCATCTCTGACCTTGCGTGTCCCTGTAGTTTAGGTAAGGTGGTAAGGCTACGTCATGCCACTGCATAACGTCACGTCCTACGTCAAACGCTAGTAGACGGCGCCCCTGACTGTCATATTGACAATTGACATAGGCCTAGACAGTGTCTGGTACGAGGATAGACTTCTACTAATGATGCTTATTCAATCACCCAAAGTTAGGGTCTACCTCAGTGACCAACGCGTAGGCTAAGGCGAATAAGACACACACAGATTTTCTTTTTCTTTTTTCTTTTCCTGCCCCAACCCCCATATCGATTAAATGACACAACTCCTGTCCTACTCAGTGAATTTTCACAATTCAAAAAAGCCATTTGAAGCTAGGGCCATTTTAAATCTGTTGTATTTATAAAAAGGATGAGATGTTCCGCAGAGCAGACATCAAGGTTTGGATTATTTCAGCAGCCAGAGGCTAGCCACAAAGCCTCGTTCTGGTGTTCAAAGGGAACTGGCAATGAACTGGCTTTACCTCGCTTTCCGCTGTGAGCAAACAGTGGCTTAATAACATCATAACCCTTTAGGGGCCACAGATTCAGGAGTGCATCATGCCCATTGGTCGGCATGATGCACTCCTTGGTCTCGCCAGCACCAATGAAGCGCTGGCGAGACTGCTCGCCAGCACTTCATTGGTGCATCATGCCGACCCTCCGGGAGTGTATCCGCCTCGTTGTCACCTTTCAAGGATAAATGTTCATTTATTGTCATGATGTACTAATGCAGTGCTGGCGAGTAACTCATGAGCACCTCACCGATGCATCATGACGATCCTTTGGGACTGTACCAAATGTGTAGGATAGGCGTGATGTATGGATACAGCACGGGTACGTTACTCTCAGGGGTTTAATTCTTGCCTGGTGCCGACCAAACTGCCTTATACCCCCAAAGCTACTTTGAAGTACCATATCTCTATAAAGCTCCAGACTGTAGACTTCACGTCTTGAAACATACATAGCCCTGAGGCAGCTATATTCATATATATCTTTCTTCACATAGGCCTATACAGTTGTAGAGTTCTGAGGCATATCAAGGGCCCTAGACAAGGGGTACCATGTCCATTAATTGTCCATTCTAAGAAATAGTTCTTTTCCCTTGTCTCTCAACCCCATGTCCCTTGTCTATTGTAAGAAGTGGCCTTGTTCCTTGTCTCTAAGGTCATGTCCCTTGTCGATTTTAAGAAGTGGCCCTTGTCACTTGTCTCTCAACCCTATGTCCCTTGTCGAATTTAAGAAGTGACCTTGTCCCCTTGTCTATTTTACCTGTCTGGGGCCCAACGATAGTTTGTACCGAGACGCTGCACTGGAATTTCCCAGAAGGCAGTTCTGGGTGGGTGGGGGTGGGGGCACAGCTTTTAAAAGCAGCAGAACGATGAAGTAATTCTTCCTCATTTGTGTCTTATTTTCTTTTCTCTCTCTTCATTTTCTTTTCTTGAAGTACCATCATCAACTATATGAAACTGCCATCTGTGTCCTGTCTTTTCATTAACCTCCTTTTCCAGCCCCTTGCCTCATATCATTTTTTTCAAACCCCCCTATTTGCCGCCCATGTTTCTTCCAGAGACTATAATTAGTGTTTACCATAACCCTTTAAGGGCCGCTGATGTAGGAGTGCATCATGCCCATTGGTCGTCATGATGCACCGATGAAGTGCTGGCGAGTCTGCTTGTCAATACTTCATTGGACCGTACGACGACCGTCCTGGAGGGCATAGATACCGCAGGGTTGGCATGACGCATGAATGTAGCCCTGGCGAGTTACTTGCCAGGGCTAGTTATATTTGTGTAATGTAGCCCTGGTGAGTTACTCACCAGGGCTACATTCACGTATCATGAAAACCAATGGGTATGATGCTGTAACACATTAGAGGCCCTCAAAGGGCTGAGCCCAAGCTCTACATGGCCACCCATTCTGTGGTTCAAAGACAGCCTGTTTTAACCCCTTTCACTGTGTGTGTGTGGGAGGGGGGTGGGGGGGGGCAGTGGTTTAATGGTGAATCGTGATAACACATCCAGAATGAGGCTGGTCCAGACCACCTCCCAATCAATGCTTTCTGATCTCTGCAAGCTTCCACTTAACCCTTTAAGGTCTGCTTGTGCAGGAGTGCATCATGCTCACCAGCACTGCATTAGTGTATCATGCCAAGCCTTTGAGAGTGTATCAACCCTGTAGAGGTAGGCATGATGCTTGGATGAAGTCCTTGCTGAGCTAGAGTCCTATCCATACGATATAACACATGAACTTGTCCGTGTATCCCAGACACATACGTGCATGACATCCAAGCATTCTTGCATCGTATGAACCGAAGATATATCGTATTAAAGCCCTTAAGGAGTTAATGTCAATGAAAACATTCAAAGGCAGCGGGCAAGCAGTACCATCTTAAAGGGTACAATCCCAGTTATTATTATAGTTGTGTTGTTCCTTACAAAGAAACACCCCGAATACAGTCTGTGATTGTCTAATAGGGGCCATTTTGAAATAAATTCAATCTCCTTCTGAACAGGATAGGGCCAGGTTACTTCTAGGCCAGACGATGACAGCCTATTGCTCCCGCTAACGGCTGACAGCAAAGTTGGATGGGCTCATAGACAACAAAAAACTCATGTGAAAATAAACTTTCCCCTCACTCTCCTACTTGAAACTTCTCACATACTTAATTAAACATGTGATTTTGCCAATGCAGTAATTAATCTTTAGTTTTATAGTCTTTGTTATTCATATTTTAGTAAAATTTAGAAATTTTAGGCAGCAACCTTGATCTTGGCACAGTGCCAGAGCAGGGCCTTTGCTCCAGCCAGGAGATATAAAAACATGATTTAAAACTGAATTAAAGCTCACATCTTTCCATCCAAGCAGAAGTAGCAAGTAAAGTGTGCCATAGTTGTATGGATGAAATTTGGAAGCCATGCATAAAGGGGAAGTGTGTTAAAAATCATTCGGTACCATTGGTACCGAATTTTAGACTACAACAAAGGCATCTGCGCTCTGCCGCTCCCGTAGGAAGTAGAGTCGGCAGGGGGCTCGGCCTAGGTTACTTCCTGTTTAGGCCTACCCTTTAAGGGCTGCTTATACAACAATGAAGTGCTCGCGAGTCTGCTCGCCAGCACTCAGGAAGTGTATTCATGACCCCCCCCCCCCAGTGTCGGCATGATGCTTGAATGTAGCCCTGGTTATACCATGTTTATCACGTTTCGGCACTGATTTCCGGTGCCCAACCCTGGTATACCCATGTATTTAGCACGCGCTAAAGGCACCGTTGAAAATTTCGATACAAGTTGTTACGTTGGCATATGCTCTAAGGGTATTCTGGCCGTCGCGCACACTGCTGGCAAGCGGTTCTTCTATCAAAATGCCCCTCGGACACACGTCCGAGGGGCTGAGCAAGCATTAATGGAATGCATACTGCCCAAGCATGCTCTCCTCTAGGCTCTATACCCAGGTAAAAATATACAATGGTTTATTGTGATATATATCATGGTTAATTTACTAGAGTGTTTTGGAACGAACCATAGTTTTTGAACTAGGGTAAATCATGATTATCCTATAGGATTATTATATTATATACAATGATATACATTGCTGCTAATACAATTTACCACAGTTATGATAGATGCAATATCATGATATCTTGTATATTGTACTGTGATATTCATCATGGTTTACTGTAATATACCAGGGCACATGATAAACCAGAGTAAATTTACTGGGGTACTTTGGAACCAATCATGATTATTTTACTATGGTATATTATGGTCTCCATTGTGGTTAATCATGATCACAGCATACCGTTGAATCAAATCAAAGTCTACATTGATTCCACATCTATTTTTTCCTGATGCCCCACTTGGAGATTGTTCAGATTGTGGAACTCATCTCCATACTCGGGACATTGACCTTTTACAAACCCTTCATGATCACAAACCATAGTGTAATGTATATGTAGGGTTGTTCTAAAGGAATGTGTACAGCAGGGTATCTATATCTTCTCGACTTACCACAAAATGGGTGTGTGTATTCTTCACAAACCTAATTACTACATATGTAGTTGTTCTATTGGCCACATTTTTTTCAAACTGCATTTTAGCTTACATTCCTAATGTTGGAAGGTTGAATTTAATTGAAAATCAGAATAATTGCTATGCTTATAGATTCCATAAATGAACAGAACACCCCAAGAAGAGTCTGCTCATGAATTGTGCTGCCACCTGGTGCAAAACAATGAACTAATCATAGTAGTATTTTACCATGGTAAACCATAGTATATTTGTTGTTATGTGTGTAATCTTGCAAATTGCATGATAGTCTTTAATGTCTCCTATGAGAAATGTGCCTACTGGAAGTAAAAAGATAATACCCATTCTGAACAAGGACTATGACACATAATTTATAGACATGAATTTGAGAAAGACAATAGTAGGTCTAATATTGGACTGATCTGGCCTCAGCAAGTCTTATGTCTGCCACAGTATTTACAGTCCCAAAGTGGAAATTATTGAAAATAACAAAGAAACCCAATAGATCAACACATTTTCTGGTCACAGTTCAAAACATATGTATATAGGCATCAGATATTTACTAAGAGGGTTCAGGCATAAAGCTATTTAAGTATTAATCCTCATTTTCCATTGCTTATGGAGCTTAGCATTGAATTGAGAAAATGTGTATCTTATGTAATGTTTAGAGGAATATATGTATTGAAAGTGTAAATATACATAAAACAAGGGGTAGAGAACAATATGGCAAAAAGTCATGTGATAGAATAGTGTAGGTCATTAGCAAAGAATAGAAATAAGAGTGAACACTGGGTGATAATAGGGCACATAGAAAGCACATGGTGAGGATAAACCATGATATACTATGGTAAACCATGATATACCATGGTTTTCTAGGATAACAATAAAGAGAAGTCAAAATTCACACTATGCATTGACAAAAGAAGTATGTCTTGCTGATACAGAATATAGATATCACAAGGGGTAGAGCACAGTTGGGACATATGGAAATGTGAAGAAATGTTGTAGATTGCTAACACATGGGAGAAATAGATGACCACTGGGTGATAATAGGGAGTAAAGAAAGCACATGGTGGCTATGACACCATGGTTTATCATTATACCATGGTATTTTATTTACTTATTCAATTATGTTATACTACATTTCTTCCCTGAAGTTGGTACACACTTTGCTACACCATTGCATACCAGTGTATAGTATATTAAAATCCTAGTTCCAGGACTTCAATGTTTATAAAGAATCATGATATAATGTATTTACAAATAACTTTTCTATATTATAGTTTCATAAGTGATGCCTTGGTTTGTCTGGTATATTGTGATAAACGGGAGTTGAAAAAGCTCAGTGTATCACAATACTGTGGAAGCATAGTATACCATATTCCTCTCAAACTATGGTTAATAATACAGTTACATATTTGATGTAGATATTGCAAATTACCTTACCATATGATAGTAAACTATGGTTCTCAAACTATGATTTATCATTATTCTAACATACTGTGATATATTAGAGTTACATATACCGGTGTACCATAGGATATAGGGAATACTGTGATATATCCTAGTAAATTATGATCCCAGAATCGTAGTAAATCATTGGCTTTCCTGGTTAACATATGGGTTGACTGTGTCCTAGTATATCATGGTACATCATGGTTATATGTACCACAAAATAAGAGAGTATACTGTAGTGTATCATAGTAAACCATGATGTATACTGGTTCACTAGAGTAGATCATGATAACTACCATAGTATATTTTTACCTGGGTAGTGATTAATATTTCACTAACAATGCCAGAATCCTTGTATTTGATATAAAAGCTATCAAAATACGATATCATAAATTTTGAGTGCTGTTTTCCTCTGAGTGGGCTAGGGAAGCCAGAGGGACCTGCTGTTGTTGGTAGTCTGTGTGAACAAACACTGATAACCAGTTATAACATTATTAAAGGGAATTAACTCCTTTTTACAAAAGAGTATTGAATGAATTGAGAAAAACTAACCATTTTTGATATGAGATATTGTCTCTAATATAGAAACAGATGAGAAACTCAAGGTGTACATATAACATATCAAAGACTTAGTGCTACTTCATATATCCATAATGTCTCTGCTATATTCTATCCTCTTTTCCTTGCTTTCCTTTTCAATAAAATTCAGATTCGTGCTGTCACCAAAACCCAAGGATCCTAGTCACAAGATCAATAGGTTGATTGAAGGTAGCTTTGAAAGAATATGATATCGCACTTCCATTCATTTCCGACTGAGTAAGCTTTTAGTTCAGTGGATTCCTTTCCAATTTAACCCCAAATCACCCAATACACTGCGCTCACCTCCGATTAGGTAAGTACATTAAAGTGGATTTGTTTTCAATTTAACCCCAAAACACCCAATATACACTACATTGTATCATAATGGAGGCCGTGGTTGTCATGGAGACAGGTTGATGTATGTGTTTATATGATGGATGGTCACCATGGTGACAGGACCTAGTTCACGTAACCACCACCAGACGGCGGGGCAGTGGGACGCAGCACGGACGCAGGGGTCGGTGTGAGGGGACGCAGGGCCGGTCAGTAGGGGCCTAATCCAGTCAGTTTGATACATATAATAGAGGTCCTGCTGATATTAACAATTTTTCCAATTAAACTGCGGGTGTTACAAGAATCCCACAAGAATCTAACATAGAAATTCACCGATTTTCACTGACCAAAAATTGTACCCTGGTATTTATTTGAGGCCGGCACTTAGTTGAGACCCCGGTACTTATACGGTCCACTAGAGTAACTCACTGTAGCTGTCTTCATGTAGCATGGATATAATCTGGCGTATTGCTCAAATTGACCATGCGGCATTTGAAAGGCTCAAATTGACCATGCAGCATTTGAAAGGCTCAAATTGACCATGCAGCATTTGAAAGGCTCAAATTCAAGACCATGCGGCATTTGAAAGGCTCAAATTCACCATGCGGCATTTGAAAGGCTCAAATTCACCATGCGGCATTTGAAAGGTGAACTATAGCATTTGCATAAATTATGATCTAGACTTTACATCAAGGCAGCATGTATGGCCTGTGGCATGAACAGGGGAACCACTATATGTACACTATATGCAGCCCCCACCCCCCCCCCTACATGCCCTGCTCTGTGGTCAATACACACCCCTGACCTAACTGTACCTAACACCTTATACAGCACCTACATCAATCAAACTAAACCCTTCAGTGTCACTTAGCTCTTCTAATCCCATACTTAGGGATGACGCGGTGCTAGTCACCACAGCACCGGTTTACAAAGTGGTGCATTCATGCCTCGCGTATAAGTTGCAGGTTATAAAAGAGGCGAGCATATTCTACTTCAAACTGATGCTAAGCTGGTTTAAATCAAGCCCCACCATGTGAGGATTCCCTCAATATGGTAGTGTGCCTTATACGCGAGGTAAGGCCCTAAAGTGTTGGTGCCTCAATGGAGGCTTGTTTATATTATATCACACTATGTAGCCTTAATGGAGCACCAAGGGTGGGACTATGATGAAGTACTCAAGGCTTGGTTATATTATATTACACTATGTAGCCTTAATGCAGCACCAAGGGGTGGGACTATGATGAAGTACTCAAGGCTTGGTTATATTATATAACACTATGTAGCCTCTAATGCAGCACCAAGGGTGGGACTATGATGAAGTACTCAAGGCTTGGTTATATTATATAACACTATGTAGCCTTAATGGAGCACCAAGGCGTGGGACTATGATAAAGCACTCAAGGCTTGGTTATATTATATAACACTATGTAGCCTTATGCAGCACCAAGGGGCGGGACTATGATGAAGTACTCAAGGCTTGGTTATATTATATAACACTATGTAGCCTTAATGCAGCACCAAGGGGCGGGACTATGATGAAGTACTCAAGGCTTGGTTATATTATATAACACTATGTAGCCTTAATGGAGCACCAAGGGCGGGACTATGATGAAGTACTCAAGGCTTGGTTATATCATATAACACTATGTAGCCTTAATGGAGCACCAAGGGCGGGACTATGATAAAGCACTCAAGGCTTAGTTATATTATATAACACTATGTAGCCTTAATGGAGCACCAAGGGGTGGGACTATGATGACACACTCAAGGCTTGGTTATATTATATCACTCTATGTAGCCTTTAATGGAGCACCAAGGGGCGGGACTATGATGAAGCACTCAAGGCTTGGTTATATTATATAACACTATGTAGCCTTAATGGAGCACCAAGGGGTGGGACTATGATGAAGTACTCAAGGCTTGGTTATATTATATAACACTATGTAGCCTTAATGCAGCACCAAGGGTGGGACTATGATGAAGTACTCAAGGCTTGGTTATATTATATAACACTATGTAGCCTTAATGGAGCACCAAGGGGCGGGACTATGATGAAGTACTCAAGGCTTAGTTATATTATATAACACTATGTAGCCTTAATGGAGCACCAAGGGTGGGACTATGATCAAGCACTCAAGGCTTAGTTATATTATATTACGCTGTGTAGCCTTAATGGAGCACCAAGGGGTGGGACTATGATGAAGTACTCAAGGCTTGGTTATATTATATAACACTATGTAGCCTCTAATGGAGCACCAAGTGCGGGACTATGATGAAGCACTCGAGGCTTGGTTATATTATATAACACTATGTAGCCTTAATGGAGCACCAAGGGGTGGGACTATGAGGAAGCACTCAAGGCTTGGTTATATTATATTACGCTATGTAGCCTTAATGGAGCACCAAGGGGTGGACTATGCTGAAGCACTCAAGGCTTGGTTATATTATATCACGCTATGTAGCCTTAATGGAGCACCAAGGGGTGGACTATGATGAAGCGCTCAAGGCTTGGTTATATTATATAACACTATGTAGCCTTAATGGAGCACCAATGACTATGATGAAGTACTCAAGGCTTGGTTATATTATATTACACTATGTAGCCTTAATGGAGCACCAAGGGGCGGGACTATGATGACGCACTCAAGGCTTGGTTATATTATATAACACTATGTAGCCTTAATGGAGCACCAAGGGCGGGACTATGATGAAGTACTCAAGGCTTGGTTATATTATATAACACTATGTAGCCTTAATGGAGCACCGAGGGTGGGACTATGATGAAGCACTCAAGGCTTGGTAGGCTATATTATATTATGGCTGATACGAGCGTCACTATAGATTAGTACTAGAACCGCCATATTCAATGGGGGGCATTGAATACAATGTGGCCCTATTCAATGGGTGTCCGCCATCTTGGATTTTCAACAGATCTGAGCAGTTTTTCTTAATTTAAAAGCAAAATAACCCCCTAGGCCATGACATAAATGCAAATGTCCACAACCAGTGAATAATTTTGCATCATTCACCTTGGTGAGGCCTGTCCGCATTCAACTCTGCCTATGTTGAATACGGACAGCCTCACCTCGCTTATTTACACTATGTAGCCCTTAATGGACCAGCTGTGTATTAGAAAAGTACCCAATGGTGAAACTTTCCCTAATTACGCCTGCCATAATGGCCCGTTTAATCACCGGGGTCTCAAATAAGCACCGGTCTTGAATAAGTGCCGGGGATACCGGGGTATTGAAATCAATCTTAAGCACTAAAAACAGTATTCAAATAAGCGCCTGTCCCGTATAAGTGCCGGGGGTACAGTGGGTTTAAAATCATTGAGCACCGGGCACTTATACGAGCCACTACGGTATTGGTGTAAACCATGAGGGGAATATCTCCCTAACTCTGTGACTGCTTTGAACATTCCAGGCATCTACAAGGTGTGAGATAATCTTGACTGAATTTCTCTCCTGCCCATTACTAGTTTCAGTACCATAGTGAAAGGTGCAAGGTTTGTAATGGTAGGATATGAGGTGGTAAAGTATTTATGGAGGGCTTTAGAGTCTTACTGTAGCAAGAGGTGTGCAACAATTATTTATAATGACGTAGAAATGTAGCAATATGGAAGAGACGGCTTTCAGAAAGAGGGAGGAGGCATTGAGGAAAGGGAAGGGGATAAAAATAAGTAAATGAACACAAGGAAAGAGAATGAGACTAATTACTGCATTATGTGTGAGGGCTCAGTGTTAGGGGAGCAGCTCAGTGTCAGGGGAGCAGCTCATGGTGAGGGGATCAGCTCATGGTGATTGGAGCAGTTCAGTGTCAGGGGAGCAGCACACTGTGAGGTGAGCAGCTCAGTGTGAGGGAAGTAGCTCAGTGAGGGGAGCAGCTCGGTGTGAGGGGAGCAGCTCAGTGTGAGGGGAACAGCTCATGGTGAGGAGAGCAGGTCATGGTGATGGGAGCAGCTCATGGTTAGTGGAGCAGCTCAGTGTGAGGGGAGCAGCTCAGTGTGAGGGGAGCAGCTCAGTGTGAGGGGAGCAGGTCATGGTGATGGGAGCAGCTCATGGTTAGTGGAGCAGCTCAGTGTGAGGGGAGCAGCTCAGTGTGAGGGGAGCAGCTCAGTGTGAGGGGAGCAGGTCATGGTGATGGGAGCAGCTCATGGTTAGGGGAGCAGCTCAGTGTGAGGGGAGTACTAAAGATCAGGTAATGGGAGTAAATGAATCAAATGTCGATTAACCCAGTATTTGGGCAACTTGGGCCTTGGCCTTTTTATGTGGAGGGACTTTATGTATGAAGGTGGCAGGTGTACCTAGCGTACAGAGCGATTTCTCCTCTGTAGAAGACAGCTTAGTCTAAGTAGAAGTCACTAGGTGCCTGTTCCAAAGGTCTTTCTTCATGCACTGCTGAGCCTTATACTAGCCACCCCCACAGTAAGCCGTGGTGGAAGCATGTCACTCATGTAAGCTAAGTGGCTTTTAAATGAGATTTTTAATTGCAGGAAACTCTGCACAATTCCTTTGCATGAAGAGCCATCAACTCAAAGTCTATCCAAGACCAAATCCAAGACCCAGTTCACTAACAAAGGAATCAAAGAACATGTATGAAAAAGGACTTTGCAGCAGGGTTCCTAAATTTTCCACTGGTCCCTTTAACCCTTTAAGGGCAGAGCAAAAATTGTTGCCCTGGCCATGGGGATGGCTTCTGAAAAAAGTATAGTTCCTAGAGGACGAGCCTATTTTCAATTCCTAAACTAATCCTATATAACTGGCATCGACTATAGTTGACGCTAGGCCTGCCATGGTGTCGACTATAGTCGATGCTAGGCCTACCATGGTGTCGACTATAATCGATGCTAGCCCTCAATGGGTTAACTTAATGATGCCCTCAAAGTAATAAAACATCGGTTCTAGCTGCCTCACAAGCAACAGTAGCACCAGGTCTAGACTGAGAATTCTATACCTGCATGAAGCCTGAGCATGGTTAAAGCATTGGTCACACTGCCATCGGTCAGGTAAATTTCAAGCACTCGCCAGCACTTCTTTGGTGCATCATGCCGACCAATAGGCATGCTGCACTCCTTCATCAGCAGCCTTTAAAGGGTTAATGGGTGAAGAAGGGATAAATATGTTGAGATCAATTTTCTGTCACAGGGTACCTGCTGGGGACACCACCTTACCAAACAAACGACTACATGTAATGCCCTTAATGCTTCGAGTAAAAATGTTAATCAGGTGTGTAGAGTATAGGGGGAAGGCTGGTGGTGGGCGGGGGTGGCTTGTAAAGGAGGGTCGGGTAGTGGTGCAGGATTTAGCGGTACACTTTACACACTCGCCCCTCATCCATAGTCAATGAGTGCCAGCCGTCTCCTCAACCACCACCGCCAGTCCCTTTCACCAACCGTCAACTACCTAATGCTAATACACCACTTCCCAAATCACCCTTATCCAGCAGCAGCAGTAGCCCTTTATACAATACACCACCTCCCAAATCACCCCTATCCAGCAGCAGCAGTAGCCGTTTATACAATACACCACCTCCCAAATCACCACTATCCAGCAGCAGCAGTAGCCGTTTAAACAATACACCACCTCCCAAATCACCACTATCCAGCAGCAGTAGCCCTTTATACAATACACCACCTCCTAGAGTAGTAGGAAAATTTATTAAAATTTCAAAATTTCACATGTGTGGATGCCCCAAAACCTTCTATAACATTCACTATCCAGCAGCAGCAGTAGCCGTTTAAACAATACACCACCTCCCAAATCACCACTATCCAGCAGCAGTAGCCCTTTATACAATACACCACCTCCCAAATCACCACTATCCAGCAGCAGCAGTAGCCGTTTAAACAATACACCACCTCCCAAATCACCACTATCCAGCAGCAGTAGCCCTTTATACAATACACCACCTCCCAAATCACCCCTATCCAGCAGCAGTAGCCCTTTAAACAATACACTACCTCCCAAATCACCCCTATCCAGCAGCAGTAGTAGCCCTTTATACAATACACCTCCTCCCAAATCACCCCTATCCCGCAGCAGCAGTAGCCCTTTATACAATACACCACCTCCCAAATCACCCCTATCCAGCAGCAGCAGTAGCCCTTTAAACACTAGACCACCTCCCAAATCACCACTATCCAGCAGCAGCAGTAGCCCTTTAAACAATACACCACCTCCCAAATCACCCCTATCCAGCAGCAGCAGTAGCCCTTTATACAATACACCACCTCCCAAATCACCCCTATCCAGCAGCAGCAGTAGCCCTTTAAACACTAGACCACCTCCCAAATCACCACTATCCAGCAGCAGCAGTAGCCCTTTAAACAATACACCACCTCCCAAATCACCCCTATCCAGCAGCAGCAGTAGCCCTTTATACAATACACCACCTCCCAAATCACCCCTATCCAGCAGCAGCAGTAGCCCTTTAAACAATACACTACCTCCCAAATCACCCCTATCCAGCAGCAGCAGTAGCCCTTTATACAATACACCACCTCCCAAATCACCCCTATCCAGCAGCAGCAGCAGTAGCCCTTTAAACACTAGACCACCTCCCAAATCACCCCTATCCAGCAGCAGTAGCCCTTTATACAATACACCCCCTCCCAAATCACCACTATCCAGCAGCAGCAGCAGCCCTTTATACAATACACCATCTCCCAAATCACCCCTATCCAGCAGCAGCAGTAGCCCTTTAAACACTACACCTCCTCCCAAATCACCACTATCCAGCAGCAGTAGTAGCCCTTTATACAATACACTGCAAAAATGGTGTTTAGATCCTAAACACAATTCTAAACATATTCTTGCAACGTTTTTGTAATCACATTAATTTCCTAAACATGTTTAGCCAAACAATGTGCTTAGCTCAAGTGTTTAGAAATGTAGGTGTTAAGGTTAAAACTTTTGTGTTTAGATATATGAATTTTTGTGTTTAGGTGTTTATGAATTTTTGTGTTTAGATGTTTAAATGATTTGATGGAGATTTAAGGTTTGCAGACATGTATGCATTAAAAAACAGAGATATATATATTTTTTTCTCATTTACTGGGGGGGACATTAGCAGGTATTTACTTGTCAAAGTCTCCAAAGATGTCAGCCACAGTTATATACGTGTACATATAGTACACACTGCATCAGAATGAGAGACTTGAGAAAGTACAACAGCTTGGCAGGAAGGAAATTGCCTTATCTATTCCAGAATAACATCAAATAGGTGTCAGTCATTGATTTTATTGATTATTTTATGGTAATGATGGTGGCATGAGGTGAATCTAGTCAATTTTCTATTGCCCTTTCTATTCACATGACATTCTATGAAATGAAACCATGATAAACATGGGATTTGGGGACATTTGTCACAACAATTGATTATAACTGTGTGCAGATAGTCCAGTCAAAGGTAGTGCTGCTACCTGGTGTGGATTCAACATCCAAGTATCTAAACATATTGATGTTTAAATCTAAACACCTATTATTCAACTGTCTCAACTCTAAACATCTAAACATGTTTAGCATAAATGTTTATGTAGTTAGAATAAAAGTGTTCATTTTCTAAATGTGTAGTCGATGAGACACCTAACTGACCTATATGTTTAGGTTTTAAACGTGTTTAGACCTAAACATGTTTAAAATCTAAACACCATTTTTGCAGTGTACACCTCCTCCCAAATCACCACTATCCAGCAGCAGTAGCCCTTTAAACAATACATTACCTCCCAAATCACCCCTATCCAGCAGCAGCAGCAGTAGCCCTTTATACAATACACCTCCTCCCAAATCACCCCTATCCAGCAGCAGCAGTAGCCCTTTAAACAATACACTACCTCCCAAATCACCACTATCCAGCAGCAGCAGTAGCCCTTTAAACAATACACCACCTCCCAAATCACCCCTATCCAGCAGCAGCAGTAGCCCTTTATACAATACACCTCCTCCCAAATCACCCCTATCCAGCAGCAGCAGTAGCCCTTTAAACAATACACTACCTCCCAAATCACCACTATCCAGCAGCAGCAGTAGCCCTTTAAACAATACACCTCCTCCCAAATCACCACTATCCAGCAGCAGCAGTAGCCCTTTAAACAATACACCTCCTCCCAAATCACCACTATCCAGCAGCAGCAGTAGCCCTTTAAACAATACACCACCTCCCAAATCACCCCTATCCAGCAGCAGCAGTAGCCCTTTATACAATACACCACCTCCCAAATCACCCCTATCCAGCAGCAGCAGTAGCCCTTTAAACAATACACTACCTCCCAAATCACCCCTATCCAGCAGCAGCAGTAGCCCTTTATACATTACACTACCTCCCAAATCACCCCTATCCAGCAGCAGGAGTAGCCCTTTAAACAATACACCACCTCCCAAATCACCCCTATCCAGCAGCAGCAGCAGTAGCCCTTTAAACAATACACCACCTCCCAAATCACCCCTATCCAGCAGCAGCAGTATCCCTTTATACAATACACCACCTCCCAAATCACCCCTATCCAGCAGCAGCAGTAGCCCTTTATACAATACACCACCTCCCAAATCACCCCTATCCAGCAGCAGCAGCAGCCCTTTATACAATACACCACCTCCCAAATCACCCCTATCCAGCAGCAGCAGTAGCACCCTTTTAAACAATACACCACCTCCCAAATCACCCCTATCCAGCAGCAGCAGCAGTAGCCCTTTATACAATACACCACCTCCCAAATCACCCCTATCCAGCAGCAGCAGTACCCTTTTATACAATACACCACCTCCCAAATCACCCCTATCCAGCAGCAGCAGCAGCCCTTTATACAATACACCACCTCCCAAATCACCCCTATCTAGCAGCAGCAGTAGCCCGTTATACAATACACCACCTCCCAAATCACCCCTATCCAGCAGCAGCAGTATCCCTTTATACAATACACCACCTCCCAAATCACCCCTATCCAGCAGCAGCAGTAGCCCTTTATACAATACACCACCTCCCAAATCACCCCTATCCAGCAGCAGCAGTAGCCCGTTATACAATACACCACCTCCCAAATCACCCCTATCCAGCAGCAGCAGCAGCCCTTTAAACAATACACCACCTCCCAAATCACCACTATCCAGCAGCAGTAGCCCTTTATACAATACACCACCTCCCAAATCACCCCTATCCAGCAGCAGCAGTAGCCCACATTACCTATCAGACACACCTATGTCATGATAAATGGCCCCTGTATGCCCCCCGCAAAGTTAAGAGATGAATCATTATAAGCTTAATCGTAGCTTAATGTGGCGAGACAAAAACAAATGGGGATCCGCGTCCTTGTTAAGAGCTGGTGGATTGACCTGTGGGCGGAGGCTATGTATTATTGAAAACTCCCTGTTTCTCACTGAACTTGACTCATGGCTTGTACCAGTGTGGGATTACCCTGTTCCCTGGGGACCCTTGTATGGGATGTTTTACCACGTACCTTGAGGGTCAGCGTTTCGGATGTTTCCATGGTGAGGCGCTCCTGACAGGCGTCCAAGTACAGGGTCCACATTAGATCTGAAATAAGAAAAATAAGATATTTTAGACATTTTAAGATTTGTCATTAGTTAACATTTAGATATATTGGTTTATCATTTTCCTTGAGACTATCAACACAATGCTATCAACATATGCTATCTGGGATAGTGACAAAATGACCTAGAGTAGTAGGAAAATTTATTAAAATTTCAAAATTTCACATGTGTGGATGCCCCAAAACCTTCTATAACATTCAGAGTGCTTCAAATATGCTGCTCAGAATATCTAATTAATGCACCACCCTGCTCAGGCTGCTTAGGGCCCTGCAGAGCCATGGTGCTTTTAGACACCCCTGTAGCTCCAAGGGGTTAACCCTTTCAGGTCTGCTGATGTATTAATGCATCATGCCCATTGATCGACCATGATGCACCAATGAAGTGCTGTCGAGACTGCTCGCCAGCACTTCATTGGAGCATCATGACGAACCTAAGGGGTCGATACATATACACCCGGAGGTAGTCATGATGCACCAATGAAGTGCTGGCGAGACTGCTCGCCAGCACTTCATTGGTGCATCATGCCGACCAATAGGCATGCTGCACTCCTTCATCAGCAACCTTTAAAGGGTTAATGGGGGAAGAAGGGTTAAGTATGTTCAGATCAATTTTCTGTCACAGGGTACCTGCTGGGGACACCACCTTACCAAACAAATGTCTATATTATGTAAATCTAGCTATATGGTAATATGCACATTATAGGACACATGATTTACACTCACTGCCATACTACCCATAATGCACCAGCAGCCTCACCTAGACCATAATGCACCTCACCACGTGTCACGTGGTCTGTGGTGGTGCCACCTGGTGCTACAAGATGGCATTAACTGAAATTGGCTTGCTGTGATAATTTATGTCTCACATTTTTCATAATGACCAGAGGTGTTGTATACAACAACAGCTTAGTGTATATCCACACTAGTAACCTAGCAGTTTAAAGTTAGTGTTATGGTTCCCATAAAAATCTTGGATCGAAATTCCATGACTTTTCCCTTAACAAAAGTAAATATTTTCCTTGACTGAATATGGGCACCAATGACCATTTATAAACAACCTGTAAGTTTGACCTTATTTGAAAGAAAAATAACACATTTCACTATTTCAAATGAGTGCTATTTGGATAAGACATTGCATTCACACTGGACCCCTGTCCCATGTAGGCTCCACACGGAGTGAAATGCCTACATTGTGTTGTAAGGGATTGGGACTAAGTGTAAAAGTAGGCTGGTCACCTGCCCCCTGGGGAAATTACCATAATTCAGTCAGAACAGCCTGCTGTCTCCATTGGTGCCTCCATGGTGCCTCTATGGGTGTCTCTAGTGGGGGGCTGAATGGCAGAAAGGTGAGTTATCTCTTTAACCCTTTAGGGACTGAACACTGTCGGAAAGTATATTGATGGGCCCAAGAAGAGCTTGGTAGGGGTAGACACTAACGCGGGCCCGGAAGCCATTGGCCCGCAGTTTTGGTTGCGGGCCTGTAGTTTTCTCAAGAATTACCTTCCTGTGGGCCTGGGATGGCCCACAGAAGTTTACAGGGAGATATCTATGGAAGTTTATTCATAGGAATATAGGTGTGCATAATATAGGTGTGTCATATACCATTGGAAAGTGGAAATCAGCAGGAATCTAGCCATTCTTGCTAAGTTACAGCGCGAATTAATAAGAAATACCTTTAATTTCTCTTTAAAAAAAAAAAAGTAAGTTACACAGATTTAGCTCCGGGCCCATAGCTTTATAAAGCTATGGGCCCGGGTGGCCAGTGGCTGGAAAAGTTAGTGTCTACCCCTGCACTGGTATCGAATTAGGAAATGAGGGAGTAGGGGACGATTGTTTTATGCCTATTTCGCCAGTTAAGGCCATATTCATGACAAGAAAACTACATTAGACATCAATTGATGAATGAATGTGTGTTGGTGTTGGCAGAAAGGACAGCAAAGATGAGATTTAGACCATTTTAACTTGGCCTAGAGAAGCCCCTCATTAGGTTTTCACGAACAGTTCCAGATTACATAATAACCCATAAGGTCGCTGCAATGCTAGCGACAGACGCAGGCAAAACATCCAGGCGACAAAAATATCTTAATGCAATATGCTGCCCTTAGACGGTTATGGGCTCTTCAGACATGAAACCCTTAAGGGTGTACTTTTAGGGCTAAGCCAAGAGGTGTGGTCTATTGTAGGAGACGGGGTGCGAGCTAAGGGGCAGGGTCAGTGAGGTTAGATTGGGCTTATCATACAAGGCCAAGGCTTGAAGATGGAGTGGGACTGGGGCGACATGATCTACCAATAGACTCACAACCCTCTCTGTGTAGTGTGACAAGGCTGTTTCTTATGTTGTGTGGGGCCCAACAGAAAATACTATGGTAGGGGGAAAAGTAGGTTAAATAGACCCACAACCCTCTCTGTGTAGTGTGACAAGGCTGTTTCTTATGTTGTGTGGGGCCCAACAGAAAATACTATGGTAGGGGGAATAGTAGGTTAAATAGACCCACAACCCTCTCTGTGTAGTGTGACAAGGCTGTTTCTTATGTTGTGTGGGGCCCAACAGAGAATACTATGGTAAGGGGAATAGTAGGTGAAAGGGTTACAAGGGTAAGGCTGATGTTATGCGGGATTTCCAAGGCATTGGTGAGTGCAATCTGATTTGTCGAGAGCAGTTCTGGGTGAGCGGAAAAAGGACTCCTGGGAAAAACATTTCTGATTAAGCGGTATTTCAGTCTTATTTGAGGATTATCTATGTCATTTCTCATGTCAAAACGTAGACAATGCCCCCAGATGCGAGTTTGTGCCCTGTCCTCGGCCTATGGGCTTTGGGTCAGGTCACAAGCTAACATCTTCGGTCTTTGTTATTATGGGCTTATATTGACTGCCTAGACTGGTTTAATAATACATGCTGATCAGGGCTTGCTAAATGATTGACAAAGGCTGCCTTGACTCATTGATTGTTGGTAAAAGGCTGTCAAATGCTGCCTTGATGCACCAAATGTTGGTGAGGCTGACAAAGGCTGCCTTGATGCACCAAATGTTGGTGAGGCTGACAAAGGCTGCCTTGATTCACTAAATGTTGCTGAGGCTGACAAAGGCTGCCTTGATGCACTAAATGTTGGTGAGGCTGACAAAGGCTGCCTTGATGCACTAAATGTTGCTGAGGCTGACAAACGCTGCCTTGATTCACTAAATGTTGCTGAGGCTGACAAAGGCTGCCTTGATGCACTAAATGTTGCTGAGGCTGACAAAGGCTGTCTTGATGCACTAAATGTTGCTGAGGCTGACAAAGGCTGCCTTGATTCACTAAATGTTGGTGAGGCTGACAAAGGCTGCCTTGATTTGCAAGATGTCAGTGTGGCTGACAAAGGCTGTGGAGCTGCTGAATTTAGGGGGTCTAGGGCCATAAAAATAGATCCAAAGACCAGAGTAGAGCTATGCTACCACAGGTTGCTATGCAGTCGACATAATCCATACTGTGCCAGCCCCTCAAAATACACCAATGTGTAGTTATGACCCAGAAGCCATAATCGTAGGAATATGACCTTCACGGGCTATATTATAACCTTGACACAGGATGACCTCTGCTCAGGGACGCTCGTTACTTCTTGCCACCCCGAGATAATCAGAGATGCCTGGTGAACATAAAACAGGTTTCAGAAATGCTGACACTTCATAAACTTGTCACATAACTAACCCAACCACCACCTACTACTACTGGTTTTACCCTAAATGGAATATTCTACCACGGGCTTCCCTAGCCCACTTAAAAGGGTCTATTTCTCATCTTTCCTATCCCCTCAGGATGTGTGTGGTGCACATATGCGCGGGCACTGACACATTCCTCTGTGATATTGTGTAATGTAGTTCTCACCATGAATATGACCTTAGCTGTCGTAATGGCGTTAAACATCCATTACTCACTCACTCAATATTCTACCAAAATTACTTGGACCAACTGTACGGCCCCCGTGTGTAAGGTGCACTTCGTGTACAAGGCGCACCCTCAACCTGGGAGAGTCCTATCAGGCATATGTGGGGCTTGTTTGGGAGCAATTAAGTCCTAATTCAACTTTTAGAATAACCTCGCCTATGAAATATATAGCACAACCCTAATTTGGTTGATTCTATAAGGTGTGCAAGGGGTCCATACTCCCTAGGTAGATGTTTAAGCAGTGCCTTACCTACTGGGAACTATGTAGTGACTTACGACTGCAGTATTCAATAATGCATGTATCATGCTAAAACAAGCTCAGCGTGATGCACCAATGTTTGTGCTGGCGAATCATGCGTTATAACGGTATCATGAAAAGTATGCCATCATGACATTAGGGAGGTTTAGCAAGCCCTACGTACGTTGATAGATCAACGCAGACGCAGGTATTTTGTGTAGCACGTCACCAAGGGTTGTGTGAAACTCACTCAACCATGAAGCTGTAGTGGAAGCTAGTGGATGCCTGAAATTTAGTCCCACACTAGGTGCACTTGTACCATTTACATCTTGATTATTATACAATATATAGACATATGGTTCATACAGTGTGTAGATAATGTGTGTACCTTAGTGAATATAGAGGGAAAATGTTGTGCTTTGTGTCATTTTGCCAGGGGAACAAGATACATAAGAGGACGTGGGAGGGGCCATTTTCACGTTAGGAACGTACGTCCTACTCCCCTCGGCGGCTCAATGTCTATGTTGGTTGCACCGGGACTGCTTAACCTCCCTATTACGGAGGTTTAGCGCAGACTACGTGGGCAATAAAACGCAGACGTACAGCATACCTACAGCACTGGTACATCTGTGTTAAATGAGCTACAGGTGACGTACGTCTTTGTTGCTAAACCTCCCTAATGGCTGGTAATATCTGTTGTAGACCGGTGAAAAAAGTCTAAGAGTTGCCAAGGTTCTATATTTCTTAATATAGACTGGCAAATCGGAAGCTTTGTGGCCCTATAGCTCAGTGGCTAGAGCACTGGTCTTGTAAACCAGGGGTCGTGAGTTCAGTCCTCACTGGGGCCTTGGCTTTTTTTTTTTGGCACTGCATTTTAATTAAAACCTTACACAAATTAAACCAAATTAAAAAAAATGTCATCAGGGCAATGTTATATGCGGCCCATGACTATTCACCTGTTGACAGTTTTAGTCAAATTTGAATTACTTACTTGTCATTTTCAAATGTTCCAAAACAAACACTCAAAATCCATCAGTTTCCTCCGAAGTCCATTTGTTTCCTTGCAAAGTGCAGTATTTCCGGACCACATTTTGTAAACAGCCGATTTCAGAATTTCTTTTGACAAGTATTTTTACTTTGCCCGACCTGGACCTTCCCAGAATGCAGATGGGAAAGGCACAGTATGCATGCTAAATGACAATTAATAGGGAGGTTTAGCAAACACGACGTACGTCACTCAAAACTGATTTAACGTAGACGTAGCAGTGCTCTAGGTATGCTGTACGTCTGCGTTATAATGCATACATAGTGACTGCTAAACCTCCCTAATGGCAACAGCTGTGGTACAATAAATACAATGCACAGTTTACATAATAGTTCAATAACTCATATAGACACATTTGGTCTCTACTCACTGTGTGGCCCTATAGCTCAGTGGCTAGAGCACTGGTCTTGTAAACCAGGGGTCGTGAGTTCAATCCTCACTGGGGCCTGTCAATTTTATTTTTGTTTAGTCAAATATAAATCGTGTGTATACAATTCATTTTGCAGTGCCAGCTAGAAGCTTTGTATAGCCTGACTTCTTGGAGACTGCACGCCTACATTAACACATTTAGACTACTGAAGTGCCTCAAGACTGAATGGCTGTGACTTCCTCAAAACGCATGCTTCCTGATCAATAGTCACTTCCGGCATCTCCCCACGAGGGCTACCTAGCGCCGGAACCAGAAACCATTTATTCCATTCCGCCACTGCACCCTGCGGATGGAACCCAAAAATGGCCGCCAGATAGGAGCTAGTGTCAGGACGTGACGTCGGGGCATGACTCCAAATGTGACGTCATATCACAAAGACGGACGCTGCGTCCAGTAGTAACCATAATGCGGCATGTTAAGGTCAATAAGGGCGCCATATTGGGAAAAAGGAGATTTCCCTGTACAAGCTGGTCCCAGCCCACATAGAGGAAGGTCCTTAAATATAGAGATTGTCAAATGTCATCCAGAGGTGGGACGTAACAGCCTGTAGCCTCAGTCTATTACTACAGGGCCACTACAGGACGATGTTCCGCCTTTAGTTTGGCGGCCATTACCGTCGACATGTTTATCTGTGAAGGACGTGTCCCCCTCCCAGTCCCGCCACCATCGCGGCGCCCTGCTTATCGCCCGGCGGAAGTGGTGTTATCTCTGACCGGAAGTAGCCGCCGCTTTGCATAAATCACCACCAGGGGGCATGGTGGGGCAAGGGGACGGCGCGCGGCGTCTGATCCGTGGGGTTTACACTTTGGTCGTCAGGGAGGCATCCATCAGCCAAAAACCAAGCGGGGTAGGGCACAGGTTTGGACATGGGAGGGTATCAGGGAGTGGGCGATAATCAGGCAGGTGGCCAAAAATTCATACACCATTTTACAACATGGATATTGTGTAGACCTAGCTAGGATAATCCACCAATTTAGCTCCTCAGGTTCGTTTAGCAAAAGGCACCTACTAGTACTGAGATCTAATCTAAGCGCTCCTCTCCCCCCTTGATTCCTGAGGTAGGGGGATAAATCACTGGTTGTACAATTCATGAAGTCTCAAATATATCACCATTATTCGCAAGGGTAAGCCACTGGCACACCTTATAGGATGAAGAAAAGCTGAAGGGAAAATCTTCTCAGTGTCTCCAGTAATTTCAAAAGTAGTTTTAGGTCATTGAGAGACGTCTAGGTTTTTCGGATTTCGAAAATCCATTGATTAGATCAGAAGTTATTTTACTCTGAATTTTGCTCAATACGCGGGATGCCCCTTATACGCAGGGTCTTGCGTTAACTGCACGTTTTCTGTGAAATTTTTCACTGAATGATGAGAATTGCCCGGATATCGCAGGTCACGTGGTTCAAGGGTGTGATTATAGATGAAGATGGTGGCGGCTGGGTCACGTGATGTCACGGCGACGCCACACGGACGCTGGGTGTGTGTTCCGGTCCTAGTGGTGGATTGCTCAACCAGCGTCTCTCCTAGAGTCTATCCTACCAATGGTGAAGAGGGGAGGTTTCAGTCTGGGAGTCGAGGAGGGAGTAGGAGGCTACTCAGCCAGACGAGCTGTGACTGTCAATGCGTCAAAATGGAAGGCGGGGGGGGGGCGTTGCTTGTAATAAAGCTTACAATCTGGGGTCTTTTGATACCTGTTATAACTTATATACTTCATAAAATAAGCCCGGCATTTCATTACTTAAAGGGCCATGAATTCTAACTAAGCAATATTACCAAAAAAAGAAAACTTAGCTAAAGTGAAAGAGGGCCCTTAATAGAAAGGGCAAAGGCTATTAATAGCTGAGTCTTTTTTGAAAATGGCTTGCTGTAAAAACAGTGTAGCGTTTTAAGAGGGTGTCAAATGGGTAGAAAGGAGGAAGTGCGGCTGTAGTTTCTCAGGTAGTACCTTCGACCAATGAGTGAGTAGCCCCATCCCTGGGGGTCAGAAGGGGGTTGCATTAGACACAGGTTACTGCTGTAGGAGGTGGGAAAAGGGCACCAACAGTCATCAATCCCACAATGCACCAGTCCCCGAGTCTAGTACCACATGATACCACCAGGGGGACTGGGGACGTGGGAGGAGTCGGGGCCAATAGAAAAGACATTAGAAAATGTCAGACTGAAGTCATTCTGTGGACTGCTAGTCATTTTACTATGATTGGTCTCCAACTGGTGTAAAAGATGGGATTGAAGAGAATGAAAAGAAAGAAAAAAGGGGAGCGAGCGAGCAAACAAGAAGGTGATGAGAGAAGAGATGAAGAGCTGCTTGTCCAACGCAGCAGTGACCACATCTAAATTTCAGAGATAAAAGGGAAGGTAGGTTTACGTAGACTATATCTCCCCACTTCCCAGCCTAGTCTTGCCCAAGTCTCTCAATTCTAATGGAAGATTGAAATAAAAATTGAAATGAATTAAAGTTTTAAAGAGAGAAATTGAACCCAGCAGTTAGAGGGGGAGAGGCATGGGGGCTATAGTGGTGTTGGGAGGAGAGCTCAGGGACTGCAGCCAGTCTATTCCCACCCCAGTCCCAGTAGTCGCGGATGTAATCCGGTGGGAGGGATGAAGGGACAGCAGGGTTTATCACATTCACTATTAAACCTCTGACATTATAACTTTAACCACATGCATTATGCCAGTCCTTCAGGTCCGATATACTCTAGAGTAGCTACCCCATTCACACGCCTATGATGTGCATCATTTAATATGTTTGTGGCTAGTGTTTACACCATAATAGGGAATATTCAATTGGTAAGTAAAGGCAATAGTGCAAGGCCAAAAAAAAGGGAAAAAAAGAAGAAAAATTGCAGGCCCCAGTGAGGATTGAACTCACGACCCCTGGTTTACAAGACCAGTGCTCTAGCCACTGAGCTATAGGGCCAGGTGGACTATCGTAACAAAACAATAACGGATATTCTGTGTTGGCTGTTGTGAGGCAACAGATGGGCAGACACAGCGAACTCCAAACCAATGCCTTAGGGAAGTTTAGCAACAACGATGTACGTCACCCATTTCTGATTTCACGCAGACGTACCAATGCTGTAGGTATGCTGCACGTTTGTGTTATATTGCCTACGTAGTGGTTGCTAAACCTCCCCAATGTCAACACAGTAAACAGTAAGGAGGGTGCAGGGAAGTGGGCTGGCGACCTGCCTGTACGTTGTGGACATTTGTACATAATTCTCAATACGGTTATTAGGGAGGTTGAGCAACAACGACGTACGTCCCCCGTATCTCATTTAACGTAGACGTACCAGTGCTGTAGGTATGCTGTATGTCTGCGTTTTACTGCCCACGTAGTCGGCGCTAAACCTCCGTAATACCTGTGTAGGAGCGACTATATATGTGGCATCATATGTGGATACACAAGGTAAAAGGGACCCTATGAAACTTCCTAATGGAGGTTCCAGAGGGGCATGATGCTCCAATGAAGTGCTGGCGAGTAGTCTCGCTAGCACTTCATTGGTGCATCATGACGACTCTTTGGGAGTTTGTGTATGGATCCCGTAGGGTTGGCATGGTGCTCCAATGAAGTGCTGGCGAGTAGTCTCGCCAGCACTTCATTGGTGCATCATGACGACCAATGGGCATGATGCACTCCTGCATCAGCGGCCCTAGAAGGGTTAAGTCTGTTGATCCACCATCTTTTACACAGAATAGATTTAGTGCAAAAAGAACCTCCTCTACTGAGGAGTACCAATTATCATGGCAGCCAACGGAAATAATTAATCCTGCTTCCCCTGGCCCCCACAGCAGCTCTGCCTCTCAGTATATCCACCCAGTATTAGTACACATCCACTTCCAGAACTCAAGAGCTCCATAGGGATCCACCTGTATGCCCTGAGTCTGTGATCTAGACACGGCTCAGGCTCATCCCTGGAAACT
The DNA here is from genome assembly GCA_949317995.1 of Acholoe squamosa. Lineage (NCBI taxonomy): Eukaryota > Metazoa > Annelida > Polychaeta > Phyllodocida > Polynoidae > Acholoe > Acholoe squamosa. The sequence continues at coordinate 4,849,913 of OX439040.1, forward strand.
TATCCCTGCACATGCTGAGGGATGCCATTTCTGATCCATCCAATCCTCAACAATCCTATATACCCTCTGGCACTAAGGTACATCAGGGGGGATTTAGTGTGAGGTGGTATTGGCTTTGCACCAGGGCAGCTGCCTTTTCCCATATCCAAGGCTAAATTTTGGTATATCACAATAAGCTATCAGGAGATTTTATATACTGGGTTCCCTGTCAATACGCTCAGGCGAGATTGCAGACCCAGACGCCAGGTAACAGCGTAGGAATTTTAAGGCATTCCTAATGTTATATGGCATTGATATTAGGGAGGTTTAGCAAACACTATGTACGTCACCCGTAGCTCATTAAACACAGACATACCAAGGCTGTAGGTATGCTGTACGTCTGCGTTAGATTGCCCACGTAGTCACCGCTAAACCTCCCTATTGTCCAGTCCGCCCTTGGAATTAAGAGCTAGGTTTGCCGAAATCTATTTTGGCAAAAAACAAAAAAAGAAATAAATAGCAGAAAAATTGACAGGCCCCAGTGAGGATTGAACTCACGACCCCTGGTTTACAAGACCAGTGCTCTAGCCACTGAGCTATAGGGCCACACAGTGAGTAGAGACCAAATGTGTCTATATGAGGTATTATTATTTCCTACGCCCCTGGACTTGCACCGAAAGCTAAAACCAGAACTCCCCATGAGCCAAGTATATCGACTCAATGTACAAAACTTTAGACGTTCAGATCTTAGTCTCTCTGATCCTACTGCACCATGGATCATCCACGGACACCAGGGAGGCTGCACTTCCTCCTCCACCATATCCCCTCCCCACTGCCCCTGGTCATCACTCCTTTCTTTTTTTATATATCCTGTATACGTGTAACTGTGCTTTTCTAGGCCAAGTGGTAGTCAATATTATTAACCTGATGTGAGAAAAATAGCAACTGGGCATACACTATTGCTTAATATTTCTGTAAGTTTACACAGTTGCAGGGCCTGTTGCAGGGCCTGTTTTTGGTGTACTTATTCAAAGAAAAAAAAAGTTGAAAAGTGTTCTATTCGAACACTACAGGTATTACTCCTTAGGGCCTATTGTATGATGTGCCATTATTTGTACTTTTTATGTTACATGGGCCTGGGGAAACACCTGTCATCAATCCTTTGAGGGCTGCTGCTGCAGGAGTGCATTATGCCAGCTGGGGCCAAGAAAAATAAAAGGTGTGTTTCTAGTAACACAGCTCAAAGAGCTAGGGTCGGTAGGTCGGATTTTTTATAAAGAAAAACTTACATTTATATAGAAAATGTTAGGGCACATATCAATAATGGATGTATCAAATTCTTTGATTTCATTGTAAACTAATTTTTTGTCCCTGTTTTGCTACGGTCGGTCGGGTTACTGGAAACAAACCTTTTTCTTTTTATTTGGCCTGGTCGGCATGATGCACTGAAGACGAGCAGACTTACCAGCACTTTATTGGTGCACTATGGGAGTGTATCAACCCTGTAGGTGCAGCACTGGCGAGTTATTCACCAGTGCTGCATTCATGCATCATGTCATTATTGCGAGGCACTAGGCAGTCGGCACGATGCATGTGATGCAAGCATGGGTGGACACAGCTCTGGCATGGAAGGCCGAAGGGAGCAAATTGTATTGAGGCGAGCGACCCTTAAAGGGTTTTAATCAAAGAATGACGAATTAGTGCATGATGGACAAAAAAAACGCTTTTCACTCGGTATAACTATTTCCCATACTGATTACAGTGCATCTTCTCCTGAACCTATTACCAGCACCGATTCTCCATTTTCTCTCCTCTCCGCCCTGTTTTTTTTGTGTCCAATTATCATCTCGGTAAGTGGTTTCAGCAAAGCCTTCTTCACTGTAAACCATGGCTATTACAACTTTACACATTGTCAGTCCAACTCATCGACACAGATCGCACAAACTTTCTTCTCCTACAAATATTTTAGCCTGGGGAGTTTCTATTTGGTAATTCAGAAGGGGATGGGCGATTTGAACTCCTTATCGATCATGATGCACTAATGCATCCCCAGGGTCTGGCCAAAAAGAAAAAGTTCCAAGTAACCCCACCCTACCTAGCAAAACAGGGCCAAACGTATGTTATTTACTTCGATTTTAAGAAGAAAAATTTTCTGTTTTGGGGTGTATTTCCAGCCCATTTTCAGCCTATCCAGTCATCCACAAGGAGCGAGTTACCTGAAACATGCAACTTGCCTTTTTTGAGATACACTCACTGGCTGACGAAAACCAGGAAAACGTGCGCTTTTGGATACCTTTTCTCAGCAAAATAACAGAATTTGACACAAACATCTTAATCGAAAAAAGGAATTCCTGGTGGACTATGGAAAGTGGCATCTCTGAATTCGTCCATGTGGGGCCATGATGATGCATGAATGCAGCCCTGGTGAGTTACTCACCAAGATGCCAGGGCTGCATTTATGCATCAGGGCTCCCACTATTAATGAGTCACAGTTTTAACTGACTTTATGAACATTTAACTGACTGAAAATAGGATAATTTAAAAAAAAAAAAAAAAAATCCCGAATAGGTGAAATTCTGCTCATCCCCAACACATCTTCACATCATTTTCACCCCCTATAGTAAGCAAAATATTGACATTTAACTAGAAATCCAACTTATAACTACTCTTTAAGGGAAAACACTAAATAGAATCTTCTGAAAAGGGGTTGAGAAAGACACAGTATACATGTTGGATGGCAAATAATGCTAACAGCTGCTCTCTTATGTGGAACACAGGGCACAGTGCTAGGAGCACTTATCACTTGGAAAGTTCATACCTCCTCCTCCATGTCTGCCATTTTGGATTTTTCAGGGTGAGCTGCGCATGCGCAGGATGACACCATGGCGGGAGTTTGTTGACACCCTGAACGACACTGGACTGACACCTCCATAGGTTTAACATTGGCAAGTCCCAAAGCGTCGGCTAGAAATATTTTGGTCATATTCAATTTTATAATTTTAATATCTCTTAACTGACTTTATTCCCCCCTATAATCTATTGTCCTGCAGGTGCTACGAAAGGTAATATATCATATACACGTTGATTTGAGATCAAAATGAACCTTAAATGAATTTTCATGGATTTTTAAAAACGCACGTCATAAAGTGGCTTGACCCACCCCAACTCCCTAAACTCTTTCCGAGTTATTAGGGAGGTTTAGCGACCACTACATAGGCAATAAAACACAGACGTGCAGCATCCTTACAGCACTGCTATGTCTACGTGAAATCAGGAAAAGGTGACGTACGTCATGGTTGCTAAACCTCCCTATTGCTAACAGCTGCTCTCTTATATGGATAATAGAAAACACAGTTTACATAACAGTTCAATACCTCTTAGAGTCACATTTTGTCTCCACTCACTGTGTGGCCCTATAACTTAGTGGCTAGAGCACTGGTCTTGTAAACCAGGGGTTGTGAGTTCAATCCTCACTGGGGCCTACAGTTTTAACATCGATCATTTTTATATGAAGAAAAAACATTGAAAAATATCGCCTAAGAATATCAAGGATTTGCCCTGTAGGGCCGTAGGGGGAGAAAAAGAAAGGAACGGGTTTGAGACCTTAGCTGTTGCTACACTTGTACTCACCTTACCTTCCCCCCCCCCCCTTAATCCCTATCCACAAGCCCCCTCCAATGGCACCAACCCTCACAGATATGGGTGACAGGTGGCTTATCTGGGGTATCAATAATAGTCCACATAGCAGTACAGGGTCGGGGGGAGGGGTGTAGTACCTAAACCTCTAAGGACCTAATGTTTATCTCAAGTTGAATACGAGAGCCCATAGGTTTAACCAAGAACCTCTGTATCACAACCCCCAGTGTGATAACCCTTCCCTGTATCAAACTGCGAGGGAAAATATCCAAAATGGTCAGATAACTGATGATAAAATAATATCTAATGCCATTCAAATGGACTTTTGAACATATCTGACAAATAAAAGGTGTGTTTCTAGTAACATAGCTCAAAGAGCTAGGGTCGGTAGGTCGGATTTTTTATAAAAAAATTTTACATTTATATAGGAAATGTTAGGGCACATATCAATAATGGATGTATCAAATTCTTTGATTTCATTGTAAAATAATTTTTTCTCCCTGTTTTGCTTGGACGGTCGGGTTACTGGAAACAAACCTTTTTCTTTTTATTTGGCCTGGTCGGCATGATGCACCGAAGAAGAGCAGACTTACCAGCACTTTATTGGTGCACTATGGGAGTGTATCAACCCTGTAGGTGCAGCACTGGCGAGTTATTCACCAGTGCTGCATTCATGCATCATGTCATTATTGCGAGGCGCTAGGCAGTCGGCGCGATGCATGTGTTGCAAGCACGGGTGGACACAGCTCTGGCATGGAAGGCCGAAGGGAGCAAATTGTATTGAGGCGAGCGACCCTTAAAGGGTTTTAATCAAAGAATGACGAATTAGTGCATGATGGACAAGAAAAACGCTTTTCACTCGGTATAACTATTTCCCATACTGATTACAGTGCATCTTCTCCTGAACCTATTACCAGCACCGATTCTCCATTTTCTCTCCTCTCTGCCCTGTTTTTTTTTTCTGTCCAATTATCATCTCGGTAAGTGGTTTCAGCAAAGCCTTCTTCACTGTAAACCATGGCTATTACCACTTCACACATTGTCAGTCCAACTCATCGACACAGATGGCACAAACTTTCTTCTCCTTCAAATATTTTAGCCTGGGGAGTTTCTATTTGGTAATTCAGAAGGGGATGGGCGATTTGAACTCCTTATCGATCATGATGCACCAATAAATCCCCAGGGTCTGGCTAAAAAGAAAATGTTTCAAGTAACCCCACCCTACGTAGCAAAACAGCGCCGAACCTACCGTAATCTCCCGCGTAAAAGCGCGTCGTATACAAGGGGTTTTAGTTCTTCCTGGATCGGCAAGGGGGACACCAAGAGCTTTCTTTTGCTGCCTTACGCAGGATACAACTTGTGTACTTGGACTATGCCCCCGGGGCATCTCGCGCACTGCTGTACGCGTCACAATGCTACCTACCGCGCCATGCTGTGTCAACATCGGATCCTGGCGCCTCAGCAATATAGTTCCTGTATTTTGGTACACATCACAAGATTTTGTTACAATAAATGATCGCATATATGTACAGATGTGTTCATCTAATGCCTATTGATGGAAAAATCATGTATGTGTATCAACTTTTGCTTTGAGTTTCTGTTGAAAGGGTGCTCAAATTGCGAGTTTGTCTTCTTGCACTCTAACAGCAGCAAAAGGAGTACTTTTCCAAGCTGATTCCCATCAAAAGGGGTATATTTTGGTTGAATTTCCCCCCGCTAAAACAGGTACCAAGTCAAGGGCCATGTTACTATTTAACATTTAGGGAGTGGCCCCCCGGGCAGGAAACCTCTGCAGGCAATTTAGGGTCATAGAGAGAATCAATTTAGTCTTTGATTTTAACCCTCCTGAAAACACCTTTTTCATAAATATTTTGAAAAAAATGAAAACAGAATAGGAAGGACATCTATGTCAAGCATTGGATGACAGATAGATAGCTTTTTTCTGAGCAGAAAGGATCTTCCATTTCAGACCATTCTACCCACCCCAACACCAATAAGGGTGTGCCTTCTCTCTCTCTCTCTCTCTCTCTCTCTCTCTCTCTCTGTGGGGACAGGGGGAGGATTGGTCCTTTTGCTGCCTTGCCTCTCACACGGTGTCTTATTATATTTTTTAATGATATGACTCACCTGGAAGGTGGGGCCGCCCCTTCCGACAATTTTCCCATGATATGGTAGCATAATTCCTGTTATAACTATACATAATTAAGGGGTGAAAGGTGAAAATGGGTCCTTATGTTGCCGACCTCCACAATGAGAATTTCGCCTCCCTTTTAAGTGCTTTTCTCAGGTATATCAAAGGTAAATATGATTAGTATTTATCACCCTTTAATTTCCTGCTGCTAACAGGAAATATTTTTTTTTACATTTTTCTACCCCCAAAATTTGAGTAATAATGATAACACATTGCCCTGACATTTTGAACCAAATGAAACAGGAGCAGGCATTTTTCTTCACCCACTTCTGTTCGTAGTTTTCTTTCCAAAACTTCAGCATAGTAACTATGGGAACTTCCCGATGTACCTTAGCGAAATCTAGGCATAGCAACATTTTTAAGTGCCATTTTTAGGCGTTTTCCAGTGCCTCGGGTCCTTTTGCTGCCAGAAAATACAATTTCTCATTACATTTAACTGTCTCTTCCCTTGTCTCGTCAGATAAAATGAAAATGAAAGTAAAAAACCTCAAAGTATCTTTTCTTCTTATCTTCATGTCTAAATTTGTTATACTTAGTTGCCAATGTGCAAATTTATGTGGGTCCCTATGTTGCATCTTTTTCCTAGTATGCTACATAACCCACAATCTCTTAATGGCAGCCCCAACAATGCCACTCTATACCCCCAACGCCCCTGGGAGATGCTCTGGGTTGACGGTGTAGGACTATGGGTGTAGTACAGAGGTTGTGAAGGTCCAGGTCATATGGAGGTCGTGAACAAGTACCTGGGGTCGTGAATAAGTAGCTGGGGTCATGAACAAGTAACTGGGGTCATGAACAAGTAGCTGGGGTCGTGAACAAGTAACTGAGGTCGTGAACAAGTAACTGGGGTCATGAATAAGTAGCTGGGGTCGTGAACAAGTAGCTGAGGTCGTGAACAAGTAGCCACATAAGGACCCATATATGGGAGGGAGGATCCACATAAGGACCCATATATGAGGGAGAGGATCCACATAAGGACCCATATAGGGAGGGAGGATCCCCATAAGGACCCATGTATTGAGGGAGATCAACATAAGGACCCATATGTGGGAAGGGGAGGATCCACATGAGGACCAATGCATTCCTCATAAGGAGCCATATGGCTGTACCCCCTCTTGGCACCCTGTCAAAGGGCTCCTGACATTGGGCCCCCTGACAGTGTAGGACTATGGGTGTAGTACAGAGGTTGTGAAGGTCCAGGTCGTATTGGGGTTATGAACAAGTAGCTGGGGTCGTGAATAAATAGCTGGGGTCATGAACAAGTAGCTGGGGTCATGAACAAGTAGCTGGGGTCATGAACAAGTAGCTGGGGTCGTGAATAAGTAGCTGGGGTCGTGAATAAGTAACTGGGGTCGTGAATAAGTAACTGGGGTCGTAAATAAGTAGCTGGGGTCGTGAATAAGTAGCTGGGGTTATGAACAAGTAGCTGGGGTCGTGAATAAGTAACTGGGGTCGTAAATAAGTAGCTGGGGTCGTGAATAAGTAGCTGGGGTTATGAACAAGTAGCTGGGGTCGTGAATAAGTAGCTGGGGTCATGAACAAGTAGCTGGGGTCATGAACAAGTAGCTGGGGTCGTGAATAAGTAGCTGGGGTCGTGAATAAGTAGCTGGGGTCGTGAATAAGTAACTGGGGTCGTGAATAAGTAGCTGGGGTCGTGAATAAGGAGCTGAGGTCATGAACAAGTAGCTGGGTTTGTGAACAAGTAGCTGTAGTCACGAACAAGTAACTGGGGTCATGAACAAGTAGCTTGGGTCCTAAACAAGTAGCTAGGGTCATAGCTGGGGTGGTCCTGGACCCTTTCCCTATGTACCTGGTCCCTTTCCCTATGTTCCTGAACCCTTTCCCTATGTTTCTGAACCCTTTCCCTATGTTCCTAAACCCTTTCCCTATGGTCCTCGACCCTTTCCCATTGTTTCTGAACCCTTTCCCTATGTTCTAGAACCCTTTCCCTGTGGTTCTCGACTCTTTCCCCATGGTCCTGGTCCCTCTCCCTGTGTTCCTGAAGCCTTTTTCCTATGTTCCTGAAGCCTTTCCCTGTGTTCCTGAACCCTTTCCCTGTGTTCCTGAACCCTTTCCCTGTGGTCCTAGACCCTTTCTCGTGGTTCTGTACCATTTCCCTGTGGTCCTAGACCCTTTCCCTGTGGTCCTAGACCCTTTCTCGTGGTTCTGTACCATTTCCCTGTGGTCCTAGACCCTTTCCCGTGGTCCTGGACTCTTTCCCTATGTTCCTGGACCCTTTCCCAGTGTTCCTGATCCACATAAGGACCCATGCATTGAGGGAGGATCAACATAAGGACCCATATATGGCAAGGGAGGATCCACATAAGGACCCATGCATTGAGGGAGGATCAACATAAGGACCCATATATGGGGAGGGAGGATGCACATAAGGACCCATGCATTGAGGGAGGATCGACATAAGGACCCATGTATATGGGGAGGGAGGATCAACATTTAAGAGAAAGGGTCCAGGACCACGGGGAAAGGGCCCAGGAACAAGGGGAAAGACTTCAGGAACACACAGAAAGGGTTCAGGAACACAGGGAAAGGGTTCAGGTCCCTTTCCCCATGGTCCTAGACCCTTTCCCTATGGTCCTGGGCCCTTTCCCCGTGGTCCTGAACCCTTTCCCTGTGGTCCTCAACCCTTTCCCATTCTTCCTGAGCCCTTTCCCTGTGTTTCTGAAGTATTTCCCCTTGTTCCTGGGCCCTTTCCCTGTGGTCCTGGACCCTTTCCCTGTGGTCCTGAACCCTTTCCCTAGGGTCCTAGACCTTTTCCCTGTGTTCCTGGACCCTCTCCCTATGTTCCTGAACCCTTTCCCTGTGTTCCAGAACCCTTTCCCATTGTTCCTGAGCCCTTTCCCGTGGTCCTGGACCTTTTCCCTGTGTTCCTGGACCCTTTCCCATTGTTCCTGAGCCCTTTCCCTATGTTTCTGAAGTATTTCCCCTTGTTTCTGGGCCCTTTCCCTGTGGTCCTGGACCCTTTCCCTGTGGTCTTAAGCCCTTTCCCTTTGGTCCTGGACCCTTTCCCTATGGTCCTGGACCCTTTCCCCGTGGTTCTGGACCCCTGTGTTCCTGAAGCCTTTTTCCTATGTTCATGAGGCCTTTCCCTGTGTTCCTGGACCCTTTCCCTATGGTCCTGAACCCTTTCTCTATGTTCCTGGACCCTTTCCCAGTGTTCCTGAACCCTTTCCCTATGGTCCTGAACCCTTTCCCTGTGGTTCTGGACCCTTTCCCATTTTTCCTGAACCCTTTCCCTATGGTCCTAAACCCTTTCCCTGTGGTTCTGGACCCTTTCCCCTGGCCCTGAACCCTTTCCCAGTGTTCCTGAACCCTTTCCCAGTGTTCCTGAACCCTTTCCCTGTGGTCGTGGACCCTTTCCCGTGGTCTTGGACCCTTTGCCTATGGTACTGGACCCTTTCCCAGTGTTCCTGAACCCTTTCCCTATGGTCCTGGACCCTTTCCCGTGGTCCTGAACCCTTTCTCAGTGTTCCTGAACCCTTTCCCTGTGGTCCTGGACCCTTTCCCGTGGTCTTGGACCCTTTCCTTATGGTCCTGGACCCTTTCCCAGTGTTCCTAGACCCTTTCCCTATGGTCCTGAACCCTTTCCCTGTGGTTCTGGACCCTTTCTCTGTAGTCCTGGACCCTTTCCCATGGTCCTGGACCCTTTCCCTATGGTCCTGAACCCTTTCCCTGTGGATTTGGGCCCTTTCCCCATGTTCCTGGACCCTTTTCCTGTGGTCCTGAACCATTTCCCTGTGGTCCTGAACCCTTTCGCTATGGTCCTGAACCCTTTCCCTGTGGTTCTGGACCCTTTCCCTGTGGTCCTGGACCCTTTCACTGTGGTCCTGGACCCTTTCTCGTGGTCCTGGACCCTTTCCCTATGTTCCTGGACCCTTTCCCATTGTTCCTGAACCCTTTCCCTATGTTCCTGAACCCTTTCCCTGTGGTTCTGGACCCTTTCCCTGTGGTCCTGGACCCTTTCCCGTGTTCCTGGACCCTTTCCCTATGTTCTTGGACCCTTTCCCATTGTTCATGAACCCTTTCCCTATGTTCCTGAACCCTTTCACTGTGGTCCTGGACCCTTTCTCGTGGTCCTGGACCCTTTCCCTATGTTCCTGGACCCTTTCCCATTGTTCCTGAACCCTTTCCCTATGTTCCTGAACCCTTTCCCTGTGGTTCTGGACCCTTCCCCTGGTCCTGGACCCTTTCCCTATGTTCCTGGACCCTTTCCCTACGTTCCTGAACCCTTTCTCTGTGGTTCTGGACCCTTTCCCCATGGTCCTGGACCCTTTCCCCATGGTCCTGAACCCTTTCCTTGTGGCTTTGGACCCTTTCCCTGTGGTCCTGAAGCCTTTCCCTGTGGTCCTGGACACTTTCCCCATGGTCCTGGACCCTTTCCCAGTATTCCTGAACCCTTTCCCTATGGTCCTGAACCCTTTCCCTGTGGTTCTGGACCCTTTCCCTGAGGTCCTGGACCCTTTCCCGTGGTCCTGGACCCTTTCCCTATGTTTCTGGACTCTTTCCCAGTCTTCATGAACCCTTTCCCTATATTTCTGAACCCTTTCCCTGTGGTTCTGGACCCTTTCCCTGAGGTCCTTGACCCTTTCCCGTGGTCCTGGACCCTTTCCCTATGTTCCTGGCCTCTTTCCCAGTGTTCCTGAACCCTTTCCCTATGTTTCTGAACCCTTTCCCTGTGGTTCTGGACCCCGTTCCCTGTGGTTCTGGACCCTTTCCCTGTGGTCCTGGACCCTTTCCCCTGGTCCTGGACCCTTTCCCAGTGTTTCTGAACCCTTTCCCTATTTTCCTGAACCCTTTCCCTGCTGTTCTGGACCCTTTCCCCATGGTCCTGGACCCTTTCCCTATGTTCCTGAACCCATTCCCTGTGTTCCTGAACCCTTTAAAACCCTCCCCCACCCCCTCCCTATATGTTCTGAAAAAACCTCTCTCAACTACCGAAACCTCCCTACCTGCGGTGACCCGGCAGCCAAAGGACCCAGTTTTGAGAGAGAAAATCTGCATCAACACAAGGACCCATCTCGGCAGCATAAGGACCCATTTCAGCAACATAAGGACCCAGGGTCCTTATGTTGTCAACATAGGGACCCACTCCGTCAACATAAGGACCCACGTGGGTCCTTTGGTCCCCGTAAAGTGGGTCCTTATGTGTAACACACGCCCCTCTCTCTCTCTCTCTCTCTCTCTCTCTCTCTCTCTCTCTCTATATATATATATATATATATATATATATATATATATAGAACAGGCACACCCTAAATAGGTGCCACATGTCGTGGTTGCTAAACTTCCCTATTGAATAATTTTCGCCCTCTATATTAATCAACACATTGACTTTGATTAAACTGACATTTTCTATAGGAGTAATTTAAACTTATCTTTAAGGGAAACACATTTAACTGATTAGAATCTCCTGAAAAAAAGGAAATGAGCATACACAGTATGTATGTTGGATGGTAAATAATAGTGAGGTTTAGCAACCACTGCGTCGCCAATGCAACGTACACTTGCAGGATACCTACAGCACTCTGCATTAAATAAGCTACGGGTAATGTACGTCAGGTTTGCTAAACCTCCGTAATGGTAACAGCTGCTCTCTTATGGAAAACACAATGCACAGTTTACATAATAGTTCAATAACTCATATAGACACATTTGGTCTCTACATAATGTGTGGCCCTATAGCTCAGTGGCTAGAGCACTGGTCTTGTAAACCAGGGGTCGTGAGTTCAATCCTCACTGGGGCCTACAGTTTTAACATCAATCATTTTATGCAAAGAAAAACATCCTTTCCCAAAATTATGAAAAGAAAATCCTGACTTTTAAATAAGGAAATATTGCTGTAATTTTGTGACACTACAAAATGCCTACATCAACGAGTAGAACTCGAAATTGACCCAAATAAAAGCTGTCCTAATATTGCCTAAAAATATATATTATATGTAGGGTCGGGTCGAAGGGGACGAAAAGAATAGGAACTGGGCTGCTTTACTTCATGTAGGGCGAAAGGGGGAAAAGAAAAAGAAAAAAACAGGAAGGGCTTATGGCACTAGCTGCTGCTACACTTGTACTCACCCCCTTAATCCCCATCCACAAGCCGCCCTACCCCATGGTACCAGCCCTCACAGATATGGGTGATAGGGGGCTTTTCTTGGGTATCAATAATACTGCACACAGCAGTAGAAGGTGGGGTGAGGGGCGTAGTATATAACCCTATAAGGGCTCAATGTGCATTAATGCATCATGCCCAGTGGTCATCATGATGCATGAATGCAGCCCTAACAAGTAACTCACCATGGATTCATTCATGTATCTTAATACCGATTGTTGTCATGATGCATCTATGCAGCACTTGCTACTTCTGAGGGCTATATTCATGCATCATACCGATGTTACCGGCACCAATGTGTGCAGGTGAGTACCAGCATTGCATTGCTGCATCATGTTGCAGAGCGACATGAACCTGGAGGCATCATGCTGCATTGCTGCATCATGTTGCAGAGCGACATGAACCTGGAGGAATCATGCTGCATTGCTGCATCATGTTGCAGAGCGACATGAACCTGGAGGCATCATGCTGCATTGCTGCATCATGCCGACAGAGCAACATGAACCTGGAGGCATCATGCTGCATTGCTGCATCATGCCTACATGAACCTGGAGGCATCATGCTGCATTGCTGCATTATGCCGACAGAGCGACATGTTCCTGGAGGCATCATGCTACATTGCTGCATTATGCCGACAGAGCGACATGTTCCTGGAGGCATCATGCTGCATTGCTGCATCATGTTGCAGAGCGACATGAACCTGGAGGCATCATGCTGCATTGCTGCATCATGCCGACAGAGCAACATGAACCTGGAGGCATCATGCTGCATTGCTGCATCATGCCGACAGAGCAACATGAACCTGGAGGCATCATGCTGCATTGCTGCATTATGCCGACAGAGCGACATGTTCCTGGAGGCATCATGCTGCATTGCTGCATTATGCTGACAGAGCGACATGTTCCTGGAGGCATCATGCTGCATCATGCCAACAGAGCAACATGAACCTGGAGGCATCATGCTGCATTGCTGCACCGAGGGGATAGGAAAGGGGAAATAGACCCTTTTAAGTGGGCTAGGGAAGCCTGAGAGGAACATGAACCTGTAGGCATTATGCTGCATTGTTGCATCATGCCGACAGAACAACATGAACCTGTAGGCATCATGCTGCATTGGCACATCATTCCGACAGAGGAACATGAACCTGGAGGCATCATGCTGCATTGGCGCATCATGCCAACAGAGCGACATGAACCTGGAGGCATCATGCTGCATTGCTGCATCATGCCGACAGAGCAACATGAACCTGGAGGCATCATGCTGCACTGGTGCATCACGACGCAGAGTAACATGAACCTGTAGGCATCATGCTTCATTGGAGCATCATGCTGACCCTCGGGGTGTATATCAACCCCATAGGATCGGTATGATGCTTGAATGTAGTCCTGGCGAGTTACTCACCAAGAATGCATTCATACATCCAATGGGCATGATGCATTAATACATCAGCGGCTCCTAAAGAATCAAGGCATTCAGTGATCTTATAATCCATACAGCGTAAAGTGAGGACTCACACTGATGGTATACATGTACATATATGTATCTATGTGTGTGTGTGTATATATATATATATATATATATATATATATATATATATATATATATATATATATATATATATATATATATATATGGGTTTTCATGTGAAAGGTGATCATAAGATGATTCATAAGGAGAATGGGCATAGAGGGTGAAATAAAAAAGATTGGGTCGATGCAATACTCCCATAAATCCTGCACAAAGCAGCCTGCAAGAAATCACCTTCGAATCTGCCAGGCATCCTTATCAATTTGAAAGAGAACCGCCATAAGTGTAATGCAGTGAAGCAGTGTAGTTTCTACAATGAAGCCCCAGGTGGCAGCACAGTAAAGCACTGTGATATAAGGAATCTCTGTAAAGCAGGTATTCCATTGCCGTCGGTCGGCCGAGATTTTAAAGCGCTGGTTCCACAGACATACAATCAGTCGGAATAGTCCTTATCCGACCTACTGTACGTCTGTGGAATGTGTTTATGAATAACAGTGAAATATTAGTCCAAAGGTTGTTGGAGATCTGGTGTTCTTTTGACAACTTTATTCCTTGCAGTGCATGCATTTATGCAATGCCAGCATTTAAAGGGTTACAGAGCTAAAACCTGTAGCTATGTGACTACTTATGGCCATTAAGTGGATACCACAGCAATTAAAACACTACAGCCTTCTTGGTAAAGCTTGGATTACACCAGGGAGAAAGTAGAGTGGTTTCAGCCCATGTTGAGTTGTTATAATTGCACCAATGCAGCATGATGCACCAATGCAGCATGATGCACCAATGCAGCATGATGCACCAATGCAGCATGATGCACCAATGCAGCATGATCCACACTGCAGGCATCATGCACCAATGCAGCATGATGCACCAATGCAGCATGATCCACACTGCAGGCATCATGCACCAATGCAGCATGATGCACCAATGCAGGCATGATGCAGCAATGCAGCATGATGCACCAATGCAGGCATGATGCACTAATACAGCATGATGCACCAATGCAGGCATGATGCAGCATGATGCACCAATGCAGCATGATGCACTAACGCAGCATGAGGCACCAATACAGCATACTGCACCAATGAAGCATGATGCAGCAATGCAGCATGATGCACCAATGCAGCATGATGCACCAATGCAGCATGAGGCACCAATACAGCATAATGCACCAATGAAGCATGATGCACCAATGCAGCATGATGCACCAATGCAGCATGATGCACTAACGCAGCATGAGGCACCAATACAGCATAATGCACCAATGAAGCATGATGCACCAATGCAGCATGATGCACCAATGCAGCATGATGCACTAACGCAGCATGAGGCACCAATACAGCATAATGCACCAATGAAGCATGATGCACCAATGCAGCATGATGCACCAATGCAGCACGATGCACTAATATACCAGGATGCATTGCTGATCTAATTCTCATGGGTGCGTGCACTGATGACAATGACAGATCCTGAATCCTGGTGTTGTTAAGGAGTCAATTGAATGATAAAAAAGTGACAACCAGTAGAATAGAGGGGCAATACTAACTCAATAGCACTTGGAGAGTTGTACAGGGTACATCGGACTAGGACATACCATCAGCATCTTTCAAATACCGTACTGGCCTGTTTAATCGCCTGGACGCTTATTGATTCCAATACCCTTGTACTGTTTATTTGAGACCCAAGTGCTCAGAAATGAGCCAATATGGTTTTCTAGCCATGTACAGCAATCAGTGATGAAATTGACAGATACCCTGGAAATACAGAAATACTTTGAAAACTGCAACGATGAGCGAGACACTTGGTGATAGGACTTTTAGAGAAAGTGACTCAAAGCATGTGGGTGGAAGGATGAGTACCATATTACAGTGAGTCAGTGAGTATTAGCGAGAACTACATTAAACAATTTCACAGAGGAATGTGTCAGTGTCTGCACATGTGTGCACCACACACATCCTGAGGGGATAGGAACGAGGAGATATAGACCCTTTTAAGGAGGCTAGGGAAGTTCCCCCCTCTTCCCTACAGAAGGGACCCCCGCTTTGTTATAAGGTCCAAGGTAGGCCTAGCTAAAAAGACCCTGTCTGAAGGGAGTGTCTGAGGGTCGGAAGAGTGGGGGGGGGGGGGAGTGGGGTGGTAGAGGAAGGTTGGAGGGTGGGGATCAGCAGAGACAGAGCATCAATCTTCATCCAATTAACTTTTTGTTCTGTGCCCGGCACAATTTGATAAGACGGCAGAAATAAGGTGAATCTATGACCGCCTACAGGTACTGATTGGGTACTGGGGTGGGGGGGGGGGTTGATTGTGGGATTAAGACCTAATTCATGGAGGTTTAAGAATTGGAACAGTAGGAGATTCTAGTGTATCAGAGAACTGGTTATAGCCTCAAGGGTGGGTATACTGCAATGAAAATGTCAACTGTTCTAACATCCCATCAGCAATAATCTTATAGCCTCCATTATAACACTGCTGGGCGAAGCCAGAGTGCATTATCCTGAATGCTGCGTTCTGATTGGCTGATTGACCATGCATTATCTAGATGGATAATGCACTCCCAGCACAGGAGGTCAACTTCATCTCACATTTAGACTTCACAATTGATTCATGTTGTCAGGTGGTTGATGGGTTATTTTCTCTGTTATAACGGGAATAATGCACTTGGTCATGGCTGCCGTCGTGCTCTAGACTGTATTGAGACATCTTGGGGCCTATAAGGCCCCTTGATGTCTCAATACAGTCTAGAGCACTCACACAGCCATGCCCCTGCATTATTCCCTAACTATAGACACCTTGGCCATATTCATTTTCAGCTGCTTTTCTCTACCGTTTGCCCCAAAAACAATGGAGATCTAATGCATTATAACATCAATTACAACATCAGCATATTCAAGTCTATATATAGCTCACAGGGAACTCCCCTTACAACATCAACAGATTCAGTTCTAAATATAGCTCACAAAGAACTCCCCTTACAACATCAGCATATTCAAGTCTATATATAGCTCACAGGGAACTCCCTTTACAACATCAACAGATTCAGTTCTAAATATAGCTCACAAAGAACTCCCCTTACAACATCAGCATATTCAAGTCTATATATAGCTCACAGGGAACTCCCCTTACAACATCATCAGATTCAGTTCTAAATATAGCTCACAAAGAACTCCCCTTACAACATCAGCATATTCAAGTCTATATATAGCTCACAGGGAACTCCCCTTACAACATCAGCAGAATCTGAGCTAAATATAACTCACAGGGAACTCCACTTTACAACACCAGCATATTCAGATCTATATATAGCTCACAGGAAACTCCATCTACAACATAGCTCATGATGGGAACTCCCCTCATAACCTTAGCAAGAATGTTAAATTCCACCATCAGGAAACTGACACCTGCTTGGGCACCCATGAGTGGCTCCGATCTCGCGGCTGACGTGCGTTATATGAGACGTCGACCCCACACATTAACTATAATGAGCTAATTAACACACTTAAAACCGGCGGTGTGATCAATCTTCTGCACAGGTCCCATGGATGGAGAAGTGGATGTTAGAGTGGCTGAGAGTGAGGTCTGAGTGGTATGCCTGATGTTCTCAGTATGGGTGGGACGGGGTGCCATTTACTTTAAATTGTGCTAGTTATATACATGGAAACTATATGTACTACTGGATGGGCTGATTTTCTATAGTGTTCATTCATTTCCTTCACTAATATTATGTTGATTTTTGAACTGAAATTATGTGGATTTCTAGCAGAAGGCTTTATTTGATTCTTACACTGATTGCTTCATATGTTTAAGTGCTGGGGTATGATTTATTTCAATCTGCAAGTACCCAGAGCAATCACACAGGACCAGTAATTATGTTATACTAAGATTTTCAATTATCTCTTTTCAATTCCAATGTACACCCACTCCCAATCAAGACTTATCAAGTAATTCATCACAGCTACAATCATACGTTATAGCTACCCTATATGATTTATACTAGGGTTGATATACTCAGACATGGGACTGGGTTTTGAAGAAATTTTCAAAGGGGGGACTAAATTCCTCTTCCATGTGGTATTGGAGAGCAATTTAATGGAATGAGGGGCCCCTCAAAAATCTAAGACCCCCCCCACCTCATTAATGCTAAAATATTTTCTCAGTGGATCTGTGCAAACCAGAAAAATGGCCTGTATGACCTGCACATTTCCAAATTTCCGGAAATTTCCTGAAGAATCCTATGCCTGTTTGCACTGTGTACTGCTGGACTGCTGGTAACCAATGAAATGTTGGTGAGCAGACAAACCAGTACTTCATTGGTGCATCCTGTCCACCAATTGCCATACTGCACTCCTGTATTAGCAGATCTTAAAGGGTGAAACAGACTACAATGGTGAGTACTTAACACTTTTTTCCTTGCATTGATCACTGAAATAGTAAGGGTAGCTGAGGTTCTATGTTTATAGAATTAAAAGTATAGGGAAAGGGCACCTTATATGCCCACGGAGGTAATATGGCCACTTCTCAGAAATCATATAACTATGGGGTCTTTGTGGTTTGTTCGTCATCTTCGTCTTTGGGAACATCTACACTGGTGCCCTGCTCTAACAGTTTACTATGATATAGAGGTTAAGAGATTTGATGTCCATTTCTTAGGAATTTTTGGTGACTTTGAATTGTTGTAGATTTTTTTGCCATTATTCAAGGTAGCTACACAAAATAAGTTGTTTATGATTCTACATAATTTTTAGGACACAATAGATGGAATGCTATTCTGATACCACAATTGTAAAAGTTAATCTTTTTAGCAAGAAAAACACCATGCACTGGAGCTAAGATGGCCACATGTCTATATGTAGAAAAGTAATATGGCCAAATGACCTCTATGTATTCAGTATGGAGTTTCAATATGGCCATATTAGCCTCTATTACCAGCTATGGGGATTTACTGTTAGACGGCCATATTACCCTACACTGAATCCAATGTCGAGAATTTGGGTCTGTGTGAAACTTCTGAATGCTTTATAGGTGTCACTTTGGTACATATGCTAGGACAGGAGCCCCCTGAGAAAACCCATGTACAAAAGACTCCACTCGATATATTCCCTGCGTATACTTTGGGTGGTCATAATATGGGCCTGCTATGGCCATATTACCTCCCATGGCAGGTAATATGGGCCTGCTATGGCCATATTACCTCCCATGGCAGGTAATATGGCCCTGCTATGGCCATATTACCTCCCATGGCAGGTAATATGGGCCTGCTATGGCCATATTACCTCCCATGGCAGGTAATATGGGCCTGCTATGGCCATATTACCTCCCATGGCAGGTAATATGGGCCTGCTATGGCCATATTACCTCCCATGGCAGGTAATATGGCCCTGCTATGGCCATATTACCTCCCATGGCAGGTAATATGGGCCTGCTATGGCCATATTACCTCCCATGGCAGGTAATATGGGCCTGCTATGGCCATATTACCTCCCATGGCAGGTAATATGGGCCTGCTATGGCCATATTACCTCCCATGGCAGGTAATATGGCTCTGCTATGGCCATATTACCTGCCATGGGAGGTAATATTGGGCGAAACTCTGAAAATTATTTTGGGGCACTTCAAAAGGGGGGATTATACCCTAATCAGTGACAAATACCTTCAAAAATAATCACTTTAAAGGTTGGGTATATCTTTAAGAAATATCAGAATTATAAAATATTCATTTAAAAACAAAAATCTTATTATTTCTGTAGTAAAATATCACCTTTGAACCTCTGAAATCAGAGAAAATCTGAAACCCTGACATCTCTGGTTTAAACATAAATTGACTCTTTTCAAGCTACTATGAAAGGTCTGTAGCTTTGTCTATGACATGTGTGCCTACAGACAAACGCTAGTGAAATATTGTGGTTTCCACTTTGTGCAATAGTAAGTGGAACACTTCTTTTGCCTCTCCTGCAAAACTTGAAAAATGCAGTTACAACCTTCTTCCACTAAGGTGATGATATGATAAACCCACCATTGTTCGAGAGTCGATTAAGGATGTCCAATTAACAGTCCCTTTACATCATTTCATGTACACGGTTAGCATCTCACTGCCATCATCACAGAAATCCAAGTTATCAGAAAAAAAAGATGCTTCACCGAGATCCAATTGACATAATCATGTTTATTGTCTCCGACAATCCATCGATTAAATTAATATTTCATTCAGCATCCTGAGTTTTTGGTTCAGCCCCCTACATTTATCCAAAGTGATCAATGCTTTTGTAATCTATAATAAACATCACTTTTTGTGTTGTTATGTCATTAAAAACTGCCGTTTTGTTATTAGTTTCCGCTGGGCGTGCGCCTTTCTACGTTGTTAAGGTCTGAATCACATAACTAACATCAACATAATGATAATCGTGCGTTTTATACACCAGGGGTATTGACATGAAGGCATTAGCAGAAAACTATTTTACCCAGAATAGACGCCGTTAATAAAATGTATTGATGAGGTAATTATCTTACTTTTGAAACCTTTAAAGGCTGATGATGCAGGAGTGCATCATGCCCATTGGTTGTCATGATGCAGTAATGAAGTGCTGGCGAGACTGCTCTCGAGCACTTCATTGGTGCATCATGCTGACCCTCCGGGAGTATATGTATCAACCCTGTAGGGTCCGTGATGCTCCAATGAAGTGCTGGCGAGCAGTCTCGCCAGCACTTCATTGGTACATCATGACGACCAATGGCCATGATGTATGCATGCATCAGTGGCCCTTAAAGGGTTAAGTGTAGGCTGTGAGCCGCCCTAATGCCATCTAGTGTCATTTATAGTAGTTACAGATAAATGTATTTTATTGACTGAGAAAATGTGTGGGCCCAAGGAGCAATAACAGTTTGCTATTAACCCCTTTGTTATCACCAATGTGCTGTATTATCGCTCATGCACCTGCTTAAGATCCGGTTTCAAGGGTGAAGTAAATATTTTTGCTGATCTTGTTTAAGGCATATCAACCCAACATAAACCAGCCCAAAATTCTATCCTTAACTAAAAAATAAATCCTATTTATGCCTACATATCCATTATACGGATACATCGGAACCAGCTGTTCTTTAACACGGCCTGCTGCCCCTGCACGTGGCCATGGTCTGGTTTACACTACCCTGACCACATCATACCTCCACTTTTATATATCTTAAGGCAAGGGACTGGGTTTTGAAAAAAAATCTCTAAGACACCCCCCTTCTTTTACTAATTTCTTCATGAAATGATTTGCACAATTTCATTGAGAAATTAGTAGTAAAGGAGAGGGGGGTCTTAGATTTGACTAATTTGACCTTAAAAAAATCCCAATTTTCGGACATTTTTAAACGAAGTATGTTCCTTGGTTATTATGATGCATCGAATGTAGTGCTGACAAGCCGCCTTACCAGCACTACATGGGAGCAACCCTATTCTAATACAATGGTGGCATCATGTATTATTGCACATACTACATTTTGTACCTTAAAAAGGGTTAAAACCCAAGGTTAGGAAAGGAGTGAGTGAGTGAGTAATAGATGTTTAACGCCATTTCGACAACTAAGGTCATATTCATGGCGAGAACTACATTACACAATTTCAGAGGAATGTGTCGGTGCCTGCGCATATGTGCACCACACACATCCGAGGGGATAGGAAAGAGGAGATATAGACCCTTTTAAGTGGACTAGGGAAGCCCGAGGTTAGGAAAGGCGGGAGGGAGCAGAGGTCACAGACTCACAAGTAGGCCTACCCGCCCCCGCACCACATCAATAAAGTTAAAGGTTTATTGACCCTTTAAGGCGTCTTACACTGAAAACATAGGCTTCTATAAAGGTAATCACTACTGATGAGTTAGGGTGATATTTCCCTATTGAATCTTTTTTTTTTTAAGAATTTTTTAGCGTCCAATGGATTCCTTGCTGGGAAATTGAGGCGAGCGAACAAATTTTTTTTTAAATTTTGCCAAACATCACAAAGAGAAAACTTGTAGAAACTGAAGCGAGCGAAATCCGTAGACAAGATTTTTTTCAAAGAAAATATGGAGAGGGCGATCCGTAGACCAACTTATTTTTTTGGTGTGGCCTAATCATGATGACTACGTAAGGTCATCACACTGATGATATTTTTCTGCCACCAGGGGACCCTAGTATACAGCAATGGGATATGAAATGTTCCGTATGTGAGGTATATATATTTTGTATCTACAATCCTCTTGATCATCAGTGTTTATGAGATGGATGATGAGAAAAATATCATAACACTGAAATCAAAAAGGTTATTTGGCAAAAATTATCAAAGGCAAAAGCATGTTTAATGACTGACCCCTCTTTTATCAGTAAAAACATAATTATAACCACGGGGACTAGCTAAAATTCATTGTGCAAACATCTACATGTATGCCTCATCAGGGCATAAGTGTGCTGGAAGCGCCCTAAATAAATGCTTGGTTGTGAAGATGGAAGGGGATAATTATGCAAATTTATACAAAAATCTTAAATTATGACAAGGTAACAAACTCCTCTTTGATCACGGGGTATTCTCCCCAGATATCATCAACAAGATGAGCAAAGATGACCACTAAGGGGTACCCTTTTAAGCCTTATATTTTCAGTGTACGATGCTGAAGGCTATGAGTGGGTTAAAAGGTGCCACTAACAGCCCCCTCTTGTATGACAATCAATACCAGGGGTAAGTGTGAAAAGGTGAGAGGAGCACTGGTTGTTGGAGCCAGGTGCAGGGGAAGAGGAGGAAGGGAGATGAGAAAAGAGAGAAGGGGAAGAAAGAGAGACACATACAAAAAGGCAGAGTGGCAGGGGGCAGAAGTAGATGGGGGAGACAGGAAGAAAGGGTAAGTGAGCCACAAATTGAAGGGGAAAGGGTGAGAGTGAGGCCTGCATCGGCAAAAGCTGGTGTCCCGTGCTTTTTGACTGGAAATACTGCTTTGAGGCATCTTCGGAAGAAACTCTCAGTTTTGAGCAATTCTCATGAACCTGTTTCACCCACTTAGATATTAACATATAAACATTAGGCCAAAAAAAAATATTGTGTGTTTCCAGGAACATGACTTGAGCAGGTAGGGTCGGTAGGTCAGATCTTTCTTTTTCAATTTCTTTTTTTACATATGTATAGGAAATATTAGGGCACATAGCAATGGATGTATCAAATTCTTTGATTTCATTGCAAAATAATTATGGAAAAAGTTGACAACTATGAAAGGGGGGAAGAATATGAAAGGGAAATGGATATAAAAATATGAAAATCCTCAAAAAAGTATGAAAACGTTCAAAAATTAAGGAAAATTCCTGAAAATAAAGGATAAAATTCTTCAAAGCGCAAAAAAAAATTTTTGGTCCTGTTTTGCTAGGGTCGGTCGGGTTACTGGAAACACAACTTTTTTTTTTGGCCCTACTACGCAGCTGCAGTCCTGAATATAAAATCAGAATGCCCCATCTCGTCATATTGTCATATTAGAAATCAAATACTCAGTGGCTTACACATATCAACCTTCAATTCCCCAAGCTCTAAGTCTAACTAACCCTATAAAACTGCAGAAGCTGCTCAATAAGTGTGGAGTCTACCAGGCCTATTGCAGTAAGCCAGTGTAGTTTCTACAATAGAGCCCAAGATGAAAGTATGCTGGTGCAAGCAATCTCCATCAAAATAATAACAGATCTCTGGCAACTTTAAAACAAGGATTTAGCTGTTATTTCGACAACATTTCTTTTTACAGTGTAGAGGTGAAAGAAGAGTATCTCTGAGTTGTTGGCAAGGCTCATTACGGCAAGCACAGTACAATTAATTTACATTAGTTGGAAAAACTTGATTTAGGTATAAAACTCACATTAAGGGCAATAGTATAATTAGATCTAGGCTACATAGGATTGCAGCATTAGCGATTGTAAGTAAATTAAAATTGCATTGGACTATTGGCTGCTTAAAACCAAGGTCTCCTGAAAGAGAGGCTATCCTTCAGCATAACATTACCTTGCAAAATCGCCAGAATCACCCTATGGGCGTCTATGTATGGCTGAAATCCCCCTTTATCGCTCATTATACAGTACACAGTGCAGCGCCCTATACCAGAGGAAGTAGTCACCAGCGTCCCACGATCCCCAGGAATACTTAATCAGAGGCGTAGGAACCAAATCTTGATTGGGGGGGCCCAGGCCCAAGCCCAGGGGGGCCCTGTCGCACTTATCGTAATTCATCGATAGAGTGGGCTGACACTTATTCATGGGTACATAAGATATATGTATTAAAATATCTTTGATGACTTTTGCCTGTGATTTAAAGCCCAGGCTCCCCCTTTTTCCATTGTGCTACCATATTTGTGAAAGATTTGGGGGAAATTTTTGCATTTTATCATAGGTCTTGACAAATATTGGGGGGGCCCAGACATATTCAGGCCCCACCTCCTCTGGGATTGGGGGGGCCTGGGCCCCCCTGGCCCCCCCTTTTCCTACGCCCCTGTTAATCATACAAAAATATCACCCGCCCGATATGTAAATTACACATCCACCCCAACCAGTTCTATTGAACAGGCACGGAGGTACACATAAGGTCTCAATGGTGTTCCACAATCTCCATGGTTTTCTTAAATGTGGGCGGTTGGGGCCATATTGGTGAGCAAACTCTGTTTCCTTTAAACAGAAAAATGAATTTCCATGGTGGGCGGGGGGATGCTGTCTTTTTTTCTTCAAAATGGTGCTCTTAAACTGGGATCATCATAGTACCTCATCAGCTTTCACCAAGTCTTGCTCACCCCCCCCTCCCTTCTAGACAATCCTGGATCCGGCACTGCAATGCATGCACCAGCACAGTTTTCTTGTGTACTCTGCCCTTAAACTGGGATCATCATGATGCATAAATGCAGGTGAGTTACTGCACCAGGGCTGCATTGATGCATCATGTTCAACCTGGGGGATGATACACTCCTGAAGGGTTGTCATGATGCACCAATACAGTGCTGGGGAGCAGTCTCACCAGCTCTCCATTTGTGCATCATGCCAAAAAAAAGGGCATGATGCTCTCTTGCATCAGCGGCCCTTAAAGGGTTAAAGCTGCCACCACACCACAGGGTGATAAAACCTACCAACCATGGAGGAGGAGAGGGTTAATTATTAACTAATGGTTCATGAAGGAGCAGCCTTAATGTAGGAATCATGTCCTCCCAACACCACCTGGTTACCAACTGGTTACCATGGAAACACAAGAAGATGTTAATACGGTATTAACACTATGGAAACACAAGAAGATGTTACTATGGTATTAACACTATGGAAACACAAGAAGCATAATGAGCACCTGATTTTCTCCTAGGGAGGTGTATTTTAACCCTTTAAACACCCATAATGCATTAATGCATCATGCCCATTGGGCGTCATGATGCACCAATGAAGTGCTGGTGAGTCTGCTCACCAGCACTTCATTGGTGCATCATGACGACGCTACGGGTGTGTATCAACCATGTAGGGTCAGCATAAGATGCCTGAATGCAGCCCTGGTGAGCATTCCTGCATCATGACGACCAATGGGCACGATGCATTAATGCATTAATGCATTAATTACCCTTAAAGGGTAAATATATAATCATCTGCTAGTTGCTGCCAATACCATGTACATGTATGCCCCATTCTCCCCCCCTTACCACTGGTTATCAATACCACTCCTCGTCCCTGACCTCAGTGATTCTCTCGTAGCTCTGGAATTTTAAAACATACAGGGTGACATGGCCTTTTCCTAAAATGGGGGCCAATATAACATGGGAGACTGAAACTAGGTGACATTGGATATGGCCTTTTTCCGAAATCCACAAGTGACATAAGGACCCTCTATCATCTACTTCCCTCTTCTCATATCACAATTACCAAACCACTGCTAAATACCTCTGCACATGCCCCCTCCTACCCAACCACTGGTTGTCAATACCCCTCCTCCCTGTCCTCTCTGCGCCTCTTTCTGCTCCCTCACACTGACCACGTGACCGGAAGTCACATCACACCCTGACCGGAAGTGACTGCTGACACGTGACCTGCCTACTTCCTGTGGTGGTGTTAAAACGAGGCCATGCTGCTTTATGGAGCTTAACGGACGTGCATTAAGGGGATAGGGCATTACTGGGGAATGGCGCAATGAGTCGTGAAGCTCGACCGTTAACTCGGATAACTGAGATAGCCACTATCTCTCTATTCATGCCTTCCTACATCTTTCTCCTCCCCTTAAGGGTTCAGTACCCCTACCTGTTTCTAATTCTATCGTTGGCTGTCTACCTGCTTGTTTGCCTGTCATCTTCACTCCTTTTCTCCCACTATCTTTTCCTGTCTGCCTGTCAGACTGCCTGCCTTCCTCTCTGTCTTTCTACCTTCCTGCCTGTCAGACTGCTCGCCTTCCTGCCCACATGCCTGCTTGCTTTGCTGCCCCTCTGCCTTTCTCTCTGCCCACCTTGTTTCCTTCCACCTGCTACCTGCCCTCTGTCTACTACCATGTATATCTTCCTGCCTAGGGCTTCCCTAGCCCACTTAAAAGGGTCTATATCTCATCTTTCCTATCCCCTCCCTGCCATTTTGGTTGCCTATCTGCCTGTCCCTCTGCTTGCCTGCCTGTCTGTCCCTCTGTCTCCCTCTCTTGCTACTTCTATCCGTGCACTGCTGAATGTTCAAGTTTAACCTAAATGTAGCCGGTGGTTTATGTTGCCTGGGGCACAGGTTCATTTCTGCACTACTCACAGTGAGTAGGCAAAGGAAACTAGTCTTTGTCCCAGACTCCTCAACTTTATAAGATGCTGCATGTTTATCATAATACACCACTCACAGTGAGTAGGCAAAGGAAACTAGTCTTTGTCCGAGACTCCTCAACTTTATAAGATGCTGCATGTTTATCATAATACACCACTCACAGTGAGCAGGCTAAGGAAACTAGTCTTTGTCCCAGGCTCCTCAACTCCATAAGATGCTGCATGTTTATCATAATACACCACTCACAGTGAGCAGGCAAAGGAAACTAGTCTTTGTCCCAGACTTAACTCTATAAGATGCTGCATGTTTATCATAATACACCACTCACAGTGAGCAGGCAAAGGAAACTAGTCTTTGTCCCAGACTTAACTCTATAAGATGCTGCATGTTTATCATAATACACCACTCACAGTGAGTAGGCTAAGGAAACTAGTCTTTGTCCCAGACTTAACTCCATAAGATGCTGCATGTTTATCATAATACACCACTCACAGTGAGTAGGCTAAGGAAACTAGTCTTTGTCCCAGACTTAACTCTATAAGATGCTGCATGTTTATCATAATACACCACTCACAGTGAGTAGGCTAAGGAAACTAGTCTTTGTCCCAGACTTAACTCCATAAGATGCTGATGTTTATCATAATACACCACTCACAGTGAGTAGGCTAAGGAAACTAGTCTTTGTCCCAGACTTAACTCCATAAGATGCTGCGTGTTTATCATAATACACCACTCACAGTGAGTAGGCTAAGGAAACTAGTCTTTGTCCCAGACTTAACTCCATAAGATGCTGCGTGTTTATCATAATACACCACTCACAGTGAGTAGGCTAAGGAAACTAGTCTTTGTCCCAGACTTAACTCCATAAGATGCTGATGTTTATCATAATACACCACTCACAGTGAGTAGGCTAAGGAAACTAGTCTTTGTCCCAGACTTAACTCCATAAGATGCTGCGTGTTTATCATAATACACCACTCACAGTGAGTAGGCTAAGGAAACTAGTCTTTGTCCCAGACTTAACTCTATAAGATGCTGCATGTTTATCATAATACACCACTCACAGTGAGTAGGCTAAGGAAACTAGTCTTTGTCCCAGACTTAACTCCATAAGATGCTGCATGTTTATCATAATTGCCTGCTTGCCTTGAATTCGTGTTATCAATATGGAACATGAACATTAAGTTTGCATGTTGCCCTTAAAGTGTTTAAAGGTTCCATAGAAACACCTCATCAGCTCCATCCAATCAGCGAGGTGCTGGTTCCTGCGTGTCCCACATGTTAAATCTCTCCATCCAACCAGTAACCAGCGCACACCAGAACCTGTTAGCAATTAGGGCAGCGTTCCTGTGGCCTACACTGGTAGCCCTGCCTTATCAAGTGTTGGTAGATCTGTGTTATCTAGCAGCAAAATGGCCCTTAAACATTTTAATGGCCGCTAGGGCATTAAAGAATGAAAATCCATCGTCAAAATGCATCTGTAGAAAATGTAGCCGTAGTGGGTCCACTCACCTTGGCTACATTCATGCATCATGCTGACCTTACAAGGCCGATGTAGTTGTAGGGGCTTGTGGAGTGCTATTGGCAGAGATGTAAGTCAGGTACTGGGAAAATCCCTGAAAAGCTGTTATCGCAACACTGGGAGAGTTTGCAGGCCCCCCTGGTATTATAAGCAGAGTGTTCAGGGCAGACTCTGACCAGCACAGCATCATGGCACCCCCTGGTGTTAAACAATTGTACTATGTTGCTGACTGATGATTTTAGACCAATCAGAGAGCAGCATTTCCTTCATTTCTCCCTAGGAGGGTCTGCCCCTGAGATTCCCTGCCCAGAGTCTCCCCTGGACCAGTGAGTCCCTCTGCTTACACCAGGGGGGCTTAGTGGAGTCCCTAGTTGAATTAGACAACTGAGGACTGGGTCTGTGTGAAGAAAATGACTAGGGAAAGAAGGCTGTGAATAAATTCTGTACCTGAAGAGCCTGGATATACCTATTCAGACTACATTTTTAACATTTTTGAATTCCCTATTTTCAGGGAAATCCCTGACAACTTACATCTCTGTATTGGCCACTAGCTGGTCTGGAGCTGGTTCCGGTGACACACACTGATAAGAACTGATAAGATGGGACCAGCATGTCCCTGGAAGTGGGTGTTAACCAGGGACAAGGTACCCATCATGGTATGTGTTATCAGTAGGTTTTACCTGAACTAGCAAAATTCAAAATGGCGGCTCCACTAGGCCTCCATACTGAGTCCTATATAGTGTCAGCTTCCTACTTGTGAGGACAGGTCGGTCGGTGCTATTATAAGTTATAAGAACTCAAACCATTACATAGTGATATAGGTACAGATAAAGGGTCGGCATTATTGTAGCCCGGACCAGGCCTAATTGCCAGAGCTACTACATTTTATTTTCGATTTTTCTATGAATATTTTGCCCAGCACTTAACTTTTTGTTAGATAGTATTTGGTAGACCCCCCCCCCCTTTTTTTCACATTTCTGTTTAATGCTAAAAACTGTAACATGACATATTACGATGTAACTACCACCAGAGACCTTACACTTCTACCAAGAAGCTTCAGGGAACCTATACTATTCTTGCTTCTACCAAGTTAACACAAAACTTCGTAGATATCTAACGTCTAAACAAATTAAAATGTTGTGTCTTGGTTACGTTGGGGGAACATTTAGAATTTACATGGTTTTAAATCCTCGTGTCAGGAGTTTTGAAAATGGATATGGCTTTGAAAATGGTTTCTCATTAGACAAGGTAGGTTCAAACCTAATGTAAATTTACGTTTTAAAATGTAATTGGCTTAGATGTATCAAGAGGTTTCTTTGATACTTCCATTCAGGTGAAATCATGTTAAATCACTCTAAGCGTTCTGAAACATATTCAGGACATAATGTTTTCAGATGATTCTATGTAGGACGTCTATGTAGGTGATACCTAGAGACTATGTTCATTTAGGTCCATACTCGTATCTGTGTTCACTGGGTAGTAACTTAGTGTTATAAGGCTACCACAACAGGGGACCAGTGACCTAGTTAACAAGTAGGCGCATGCGCAGAGGGAGTGGAGTAATCTGGGCAGCTCAAGCCTTATCAGTGAGAGCTAATTAGGCACCACCTCAGTTAGACCTCAGTCATAGTGAGCAGCTCACTGTATGAGAGATGGAACATCTAAACCTTTAAGGGCTGCTGATGCATTAATGCATCATGTCCATTGGGCATCATGATGCATGAAAGCTGCCCTAGCGAGTAACTCACCAGGGCTACATACGTGCATCTCGTGGACCCGACAGGGTTGATATAGTCCCGGAGGTTTGGCATGATGCTCCAATGAAGTGCTGGGGGAGCAGTCTTGACAGCACTTCATTGGTGCATCATGACGACTCAATGGCACTGGGGGTGTATCGACCCTGTTTGGTCTTCCTCGAGAGCATCATGCCGACCGTGCGGAAGTGTACCAACCCCCATAGGGTGAGCATGATGCATGAATGCAGCCTACGTACAGGGAACATCTACATGTAATCCATGAGATGTACTATTCTAGTTGATGTATTCAAGTATAGCTAGTTCAGATTTTCAGTCCCAACATTAAAGAGCCTACCTTGAATCTCTTCTCACTGACACTTTAGCATGGTGGGCACATACCTGAAACAAGGAAACAAACTATTAGGGTGTTACATGGAGAAGTTGATCAATCATCTCACATGTTATGCAAATAGTAAATCTGACAGCAAAGACATGTATCAATGCAACGTAAAAATCAGAATGATTCTTTCTTCAATAGGGAATGGTTGAGAGCTGTTCAAAGTTGAAAAAATGAGAGATATTTTGTCCCCACTAATTGCCTAATAAGGTATCTGGTAATTCATTTCAGTTGATAAATCCTTGTTTGCAAAGGTATAGAAAAGAAGGGATGACATAGGCCTATTTCTACCTCCTGTATGCAAGAGTTGTGCGAAGCTATGATAATGTGTATAGGTGTATTCTTTTACTACTTTGGTGTAGTTCAAGAGAACAAGTGAACACTTTCTGAATTATTAATTTTTATTGGTCTTTCTAACCTGACACAGCATTGTAACTACTGGTCATAGAAAAAGTGTTCAACCAAGGCAAGATATGCGCAATTCTGTGTAGAATAATCACTCATATAATCACTCATTTCACTTAGTTTCCAATAGCTTCCCCCATACATTATGTGAGGACATGTATTTTTCCCCTACTGCAAATAATAGGTGCCACATGCTACATACTCACACTTTGCTAAAAGTGACAGTTCTCTATGCATTTCCACAGCCATAAGACCTAGAGAAATAATTATGAATGAGGAAATGATAGGCCCATCACATGCGCATGATCAGTAGCTTCAAATCATTACCTGGACCATTACTGGGGTCTCTATAGTAAATGTTTTAGAAGCAGATAAGTAAGAGCATGTCTGAAATCATGCAGAATTGGCCTGCGGGACACACTTCTATGTATGCATTGTAACACCCTAAAAATATATATAGCGGCGGTATACAGTAATAATTAAAGTGCTTAAAATCTAATCTTTCAGCACAAACACAACACTGGTCATGCACAAATGCAGTCAAGGCCTAAAAAGGCGTCATAGCCTGGATGAGAAAACAGTAAATGAGTATGTAAATTAAATACGATACACGGATAAACGTAGTCTGATTATTTTTTATTAATGAGAAAATTATTCTAAAAACCAGGAACATATCATTTGGCTGTGTGGCCTATGGTACCCTTACAGTGGCTGCCCTGTGAAAAATAACTGTTAAATCTACCAGGGTTCCTTGTCAAACTGAAGAGTGGAACACCGTCATTGAACAGTATTGAACCAGTGTAATTTTTACAAGAAGACTTAGGTGGCAGTACGGTGGTACACAAATGTACAAGGAATTTCTGTGAAAATAATGACGGATCTCTGGCAACGTTGGGACGAGGACTGCACCATCTTTTCCGCATTTTTTTTACAGTGTATGTGAGGAGTGTGCCCATACAGTAACCCCCATAGGGAAGGAGGGGGGTCAGTGTGTTGGCATTAGTCCTACACATTTATCATGGCGGCCAATAAAGGTATTTCCCTCCCTTGGGAGACTGCCAATCAGACGGTACAGACGGCACAACACAGCAAACTACTCTATTCTTCTTGGTTTGTTGGGCCTTCTGTAAAAACTAGCGTATAAGCCATGGCTTGTTATACACCACATTTCACACCTTACCAGGCTTATAGCGTGATTCTGAATACAGCTCTGACCAGCTTGTAGGTACACCACATTTCACACCTTATCAGGCTTATAGCGTGATTCTGAATACGGCTCTGACCAGCTTGTAGGTACACCACATTTCACACCTTACCAGGCTTATAGCGCCATTCTGAATTCAGCTCTGACCAGCTTGTAGGTACACCACATTTCACACCTTATCAGGCTTATAGCGCCATTCTGAATACAGCTCTGACCAGCTTGTAGGTACACCACATTTCACACCTTACCAGGCTTATAGCACCATTCTGAATACAGCTCTGACCAGCTTGTAGGTACACCACATTTCACACCTTACCAGGCTTATGGCGCCATTCTGAATACAGCTCTGACCAGCTTGTAGGTACACCACATTTCAGCCCTTACCAGGCTTATAGCGCCATTCTGAATACAGCTCTGACCAGCTTATAGGTACACCACATTTCACACCTTACCAGGCTTATGGCACCATTCTGAATACTGCTCTGACCAGCTTGTAGGTACACCACATTTCAGCCCCTATCAGGCTTATAGCGCCATTCTGAATACAGCTCTGTCCAGCTTGTAGGTACACCACATTTCACACCTTATCAGGCTTATAGCGCCATTCTGAATACAGCTCTGACCAGCTTGTAGGTACACCACATTTCAGCCCCTATCAGGCTTATAGCACCATTCTGACTACAGCTCTGACCAGCTTGTAGGTACACCACATTTCACACCTTACCAGGCTTATAGCGTCATTCTGAATACTGCTCTGACCAGCTTGTAGGTACACCACATTTCACACCTTACCAGGCTTATAGCACCATTCTGAATACTGCTCTGACCAGCTTGTAGGTACACCACATTTCACACCTTACCAGGCTTGTAGCGCCATTCTGAATACAGCTCTGACCAGCTTGTAGGTACACCACATTTCAGCCCCTATCAGGCTTATAGCACCATTCTGACTACAGCTCTGACCGGCTTGTAGGTACACCACATTTCACAACTTATCAGGCTTATAGCGCCATTCTGAATACAGCTCTGACCAGCTTGTAGGTACACCACATTTCACACCTTACCAGGCTTGTAGCGCCATTCTGAATACTGCTCTGACCAGCTTGTAGGTACACCACATTTCAGCCCCTATCAGGCTTATAGCGCCATTCTGAATACAGCGCTGTCCAGCTTGTAGGTACACCACATTTCACACCTTATCAGGCTTATAGCGCCATTCTGAATACAGCTCTGACCAGCTTGTAGGTACACCACATTTCAGCCCCTATCAGGCTTATAGCACCATCCTGAATACAGCTCTGACCAGCTTGTAGGTACACCACATTTCACACCTTATCAGGCTTATAGCGTCATTCTGAATACAGCTCTGTCCAACCTGTGCACCACATTTCACACCTTATCAGGCTTATAGCGCCATTCTGAATACAGCTCTGACCAGCTTGTAGGTACCCCACATTTCAACCCTTACCAGGCTTATAGCGCCATTCTGAATACAGCTCTGTCCAGCTTGTAGGTACACCACATTTCACACCTTACCAGGCTTATAGCGCCATTCTGAATACAGCTCTGACCAGCTTGTAGGTACACCACATTTCACACCCTATCAGGCTTATAGCGTCATTCTGAATACTGCTCTGTCCAGCTTGTAGGTACACCACATTTCACACCCTATCAGGCTTATAGCGCCATTCTGAATACAGCTCTGACCAGCTTGTAGGTACACCACATTTCACACCTTACCAGGCTTATAGCGTCATTCTGAATACTGCTCTGTCCAGCTTGTAGGTACACCACATTTCACACCCTATCAGGCTTATAGCGCCATTCTGAATACAGCTCTGACCAGCTTGTAGGTACACCACATTTCACACCTTATCAGGCTTATAGCGCCATTCTGAATACAGCTCTGACCAGCTTGTAGGTACACCACATTTCACACCCTATCAGGCTTATAGCGTCATTCTGAATACTGCTCTGACCAGCTTGTAGGTACACCACATTTCAACCCTTACCAGGCTTATAACGCCATTCTGAATACAGCTTTGACCAGCTTGTAGGTACACCACATTTCACACCTTATCAGGCTTATAGCGCCATTCTGAATACAGCTCTGACCAGCTTGTAGGTACACCACATTTCAACCCCTATCAGGCTTATAGCGCCATTCTGAATACAGCTCTGACCAGCTTGTAGGTACACCACATTTCACACCTTATCAGGCTTATAGCGCCATCCTGAATACAGCTCTGACCAGCTTGTAGGTACACCACATTTCACACCTTATCAGGCTTATAGCGCCATTCTGAATACAGCTCTGACCAGCTTGTAGGTACACCACATTTCACACCTTACCAGGCTTATAACGCCATTCTGAATCCAGCTCTGTCCAGCTTGTAGGTACACCACATTTCAGCCCTTACCAGGCTTATAGCGCCATTCTGAATACAGCTCTGTCCAGCTTGTAGGTACACCACATTTCAGCCCCTATCAGGCTTATAGCGCCATTCTGAATACAGCTCTGACCAGCTTGTAGGTACACCACATTTCACACCTTATCAGGTTTATAGTGCCATTCTGAATACAGCTCTGTCCAGCTTGTAGGTACACCACATTTCACACCTTACCAGGCTTATAGCGCCATTCTGAATACAGCTCTGACCAGCTTGTAGGTCAGCTTGATAACTTAAATGTGACAATTTCCATATTGTGTAAGTGATACGAGAAATATGATACAGACCAAGACATTCTGCAAGCTGTTAATACTTAGGTCTTGTATATCTGTAAAGTATCATATATACCTTTATTACACGATTTCTGTGATTCCGAGTGCTTTTCCTGGATATTCCCATTCTGATACCTGTCGATATTGCATGCATTATTGCTTTGTAAGGTGTCCCTGATATCATGCACAGATCTGTAAGGTGTGCATGATATCAGGGACACCATACAAATCTGAGGCATCTCATATGTCACATGTTAAAACCTAAGAGAATTTCAGTGCCTGAGGTGGACTCGAACCTGCAAAGGCTGGATCCGAATACCAATGTGCTGCCTATTAGGCCATACCATCAGATGTTCAAAGCAGCAATAGAATTTGGTTAGGAGAACACCACAGTGGCCAGAGCTGCCTTACCCATAGCTGCGACAAGGACATACCGTATTTCTCCGTGTAAAAGCCCAGGCTTGTATTAGAACTACCTACTACCTCCTTACTAAGCGGCAAATTGACCAGACCTTTACACAAGGATATATGGTACTGCTGGACGCGTTTAAACCAACCCACCAGCTGCCGGGTGCCAAGGTGTGGGTACAGATAGTGTATTGATTAGAGAGTCGCGCTACAAACCCCAGGTGTAGGCGTTCGTGTCCTGGCCTGGTCCACCCTTTTGCCTCTCTAGTGTGTGCCACTTGCAGTATATGTTTCGAGTCCCGGACCCACCATGGATTTTCTTTTTCAAATTGAATTTATTGATATTCTATTGATTATTTATTGATAATTGATTGATAAATCATGTAATAAAGCCAGTAATGTATGGGCTAACAGGCACCGAATTGCTTGTATCATAGGCTATCAAACTCGGGGCCTATGGCCCTTCCTTTTTACAGCTTATGATACAAGCAATTCGGTGCCTGTTAGCCCGTACATTACTCCCTCAATATCTGTTTACCAGTAAGGTCCTGCATATATTATCCCTTATATTAAGGATGACATATTGTATCAATTTGACATCAGCCATCCTGATACACCAATGTAGTACTGGTGAATGACTTTCCAGAACTGTAAATGAAGTGCGCTTAATTTTTTAATCCATACCCTAATTCTAACAACCTGAAACTGCTTTCATTTCTGTTGTGTGTGGGGTTTTTTTTCGCCCGTAGAAGGGCTGAATTTATTGATTCATTCCACTATTTTTTTTTCAAAGCCTTTGAAAAGTTACCAGTAGCTGTGCACCACCTGGGTGGTGATTGCCTCGTTAAAACTGCCGGCTCAGCCCCCGCTCGCTCTGTAACATATTGCTGCGTGAGAATTGCAGGCTCAGTCACCAGTTGGCTCTATACAAATTCCCCATCATTTAAAGGCAGGGGATAGAATTTAACGTGATTTAACTTGATCCGGTCTCCCATGTTCCCGTGCACGCTATACCATGATGTACCAGGACATGCAACCAGGAGGCAGGTGAATAGTCATTGGACAAAACCGCTCCAGAGAAAACTGCTCATTTCTGGGCATGTTTTGAGTTTGTGCATGCTAGGCCTGCAGCCAGAGTGTAAGAAAGTAAAAGATGAGATTGATTGCAGAACGAATTAAAATTGCAGAACGAATTAAAAGAGAAACTTTCAGAGAAAGACAGAGAGAGAAATGAAGACAGGGAGGGGAAAAGAGACAGAGTGAAAGAGCGAGAGAAAAAGTTGTGAGAAAGAGAGCAAAAAAAGTACATTTAAGAGGGGGCAGAGAGAAAGCTTATGAAAGACACAGTGTCGGATCCAGGATTTTGAAGGGGGGGGGGCGCACCCCTCATTTAGCCCCTAATTTTGGCTAAATTCTAGGGTAAAGAAAAGTTAGGTAAACTCTAAAGTACTGGGAAAAAAGGGGGGGGGGCGCACGCCCCCGCGCCACCCTCTAAATCTGCCACTGAGACAGAGAGATAGAGACCTGTATATAGACAAGAGTGGCAGAGAGAGACAGAGACACACACACAGACAGAGGCAGACCATACATTACGTTTCAATCAAATATATTAAGAGTTACATTGGATTGGTTAAGTATGTCATGTACATGACGATACTAGGAGTGCTCACACATGGATTATTCCACTACTTGGGGTTTGACGCCAACACTGTTGTCTCTTGACGCTATGTGATCCTTGATGACACGTTTGCATGCCGGGGAGGGTCTAATCTGGTCGATTCTAAATTTCACACTGATTTGAGATGGGCCATTAAAAATTCAGTACCTTGCACAGAATGGGCAGAGTTTCAAATAACAACTGTGATGAAGCTTTTCGATAAAACATGGCTAGGTTTATGAGGTGGTCAAGGATAGAATTTCTTCATGTTGAATAGCTTGCAGTATGCCCTACTGGAAAAGTCGTATAAATCAACTCAGAGGCTGTGACTTACAGAAGTTTCTCTCAGTGAGGGTGAGACATCAAGTTCTACAGTATTTTATATGTGTGCAAACAATTTTCCCTGGAGATGAAGATACCTATCAAGGTATCAGTGTATGGTTTCCTCATACATATTATTGGTGCTGATGATCCAGGTAGGGCGGGGAGATCACAAGCTACTTGTAATTACTACACTTAGTGCACAGCGGATTTGGTTTGGTTTGGTTTGGTTGATTTTACGTCCACTAATAGTACTTTAAAGTTAGCAGACATTTCTGTGGTGCGCAGACATCAAGTCCTTTCTTTTCTTTTTGGACAGGTTTTTAAAAAGCTGCTTGTCCAAACAGCTAGGCAGGTATTTATATGCTGCTTGCCCGACAATGACCGAATCTATGAATGACTCAATCTATGAGATGAATGACCGGTACGGCGGGAATTAGCTTCTCAAACACTACTACACTCAATCAGAGCCTGCACTACCCTCTACATACTGAAACTGTGTTTAACCCTTTAAGGACCGCTACTGCAGGAGTGCATCATGCCCATTGGTCGGCATGATGCACCAATGAAGTACTGGCGAGTACACTTGCCAATACTTCATTGGTGCATCATACCGACCCCCCGGGAGTGTATTAGCCCTGAAGGGTCGTCATGATGCATGAATGCAGCCCTGGCGAGTTACTTACCAGGGCTGCATTCTTGCATCAACATGCCAAATGCATCATATGGTCATGAAAGTGTTAACGGCCTTCCTCCCCCACCCCTCCCATCTCATTCCCCGAGGCACGTTCATATCCATTTATTTACACCCCGATCGGTATACACACGACAGTGCCTTTAGGGCATAGCACTGCTCCTAGGAATATCCCTTTCTAGTCCGAGAGAGTCGAAGTTCAAGACGATTTCGACTGAAGTAGTTTGATGCCATTCCGACAGCTGAGATCATCTTCATGATGAGAAAACTACATTAGACATTAAATGATGGATAAATGTATCTGTTCGAGCAAATGTGCACAGACACAGAGGGGACAGAAAAGATGGGATTGATGGGATTAAGAGCCTGTTGGATGGGACAGAAGCCCAGAAATCATTGACCCCCCAACAAAATTGAAATTTGCTTCCTATGCCTATGAGCTGTTCGTTATATCTGATAGGGTTTACCAGTAGACTCTACACTGCACTCTAAGAAATAACTGTTGGACAGTGAACCACCAGAGTCATATTGCAGTGAAGCAGTGTAGTTTCTACAATGAAGCCCCAGGTGGCAGTCAAGTGATACAAGGAATCTGTGTGAAAATACCGCAGTTCCTCAGGTAAGTTTGGGACGAAGATTTCACCATTATTTCGACGATATTTTGTTACAGTATATCAGCACACTCTATGTCTACACACTCTATGTTCATATGTGACACAATCTGCGAAAAGGGACCTTATTTCAGGGGGAATAAGGTCCCTATTCCCAGTACATGTCACATATATTGAATTCCATTGAGTAGTTCAATTCACCCCTCTGTAGATATAAGCACCCCTCCCTCTGTCCTTAAGCCTCCAATACTACCAGTGAGATCACTTCTCATCGATCAGCTGCAGTGGGGCCTTGTTTTGATGACAACAATCCACGGAAGCTGCAATTACCCTTGGGAATTACCCAGCATAACACAGACAGACAAACACCTCTCACTCCCTACTTCCGGTTCCTGTCTGTCCTACCGCCCCCCCCCCCCCCAGCCTCTCCTCCATCCCCCCTCTCCCAACAACTTTCCCTTTCCAATACACCCAACTTGGCCCCATGGGATATCTAGAGCTATAATGGCTAAAAATTAATGTTCATTGGCCTGTTATATGAATGATTGATTGAGTCTGTGAGTGAGTGGGTGGGTGGGGAGTGATTGATTGATTGATTGATTGATTGATTGAGTGAGTGAGTGAGTGAGTGAGTGAGTGAGTGAGTGAGTGAGTGATCGAGTGAGTGGATGATTTCTTAAAGCTTATGTTCAATTCTCACAGTGGCGCCCTACTTTAGAGTAGACAGGAGTAGACATCAACTCACACCCAACAGGCCTATAGACAGGAGTAGACATCAACTCACACCCAACAGGCCTATAGACAGAAGACATCAACTCACAACCAACAGGCCTATAGACAGGAGAAGACATCAACTCACATTTAACAGGCCTATAGACAAAAGACATCAACTCACAACCAACAGGCCTATAGACAGGAGTAGACATCAACTCACACCCAACAGGCCTATAGACAGAAGACATCAACTCACACCTAACAGGCCTATAGACAGGAGTAGACATCAACTCACACCCAACAGGCCTATAGACAGAAGACATCAACTCACACCTAACAGGCCTATAGACAGGAGAAGACATCAACTCACACCCAACAGGCCTATAGACAGAAGACATCAACTCACACCCAACAGGCCTATAGACAGAAGACATCAACTCACACCCAACAGGCCTATAGACAGAAGACATCAACTCACACCCAACAGGCCTATAGACAGGAGAAGACATCAACTCACACCCAACAGGCCTATAGACAGGAGTAGACACCAACTCACACCCAACAGGCCTATAGACAGGAGTAGACATCAACTCACACCCAACAGGCCTATAGACAGAAGACATCAACTCACACCCAACAGGCCTATAGACAGGAGAAGACATCAACTCACACCCAACAGGCCTATAGACAGGAGTAGAAACCAACTCACACCCAACAGGCCTATAGACAGGAGAAGACATAAACTCACACCAAACAGGCCTATAGACAGGAGAAGACATCAACTCACACCTAACAGGCCTATAGACAGAAGACATCAACTCACACCCAACAGGCCTATAGACAGGAGAAGACATCAACTCACACCCAACAGGCCTATAGACAGGAGAAGACATCAACTCACACCAAACAGGCCTATAGACAGAAGACATCAACTCACACCCAACAGGCCTATAGACAGAAGACATCAACTCACACCCAACAGGCCTATAGACAGGAGTAGACACCAACTCACACCCAACAGGCCTATAGACAGGAGTAGACATCAACTCACACCCAACAGGCCTATAGACAGAAGAAGACATCAACTCACATTTAACAGGCCCATAGACAGGAGAAGACATCAACTCACATCCAACAGGCCTATAGACAGAAGTAGACATCAACTCACACCCAACAGGCCTATAGACAGAAGAAGACATCAACTCACATTTAACAGGCCTATAGACAGAAGACATCAACTCACACCGAACAGGCCTATAGACAGAAGAAGACATCAACTCACACCCAACAGGCCTATAGACAGGAGAAGACATAAACTCACATTTAACAGGCCTATAGACAGAAGACATCAACTCACACCGAACAGGCCTATAGACAGAAGAAGACATCAACTCACACCCAACAGGCCTATAGACAGAAGACATCAACTCACACC
The DNA here is from genome assembly GCA_949317995.1 of Acholoe squamosa. Classification (NCBI taxonomy): domain Eukaryota; kingdom Metazoa; phylum Annelida; class Polychaeta; order Phyllodocida; family Polynoidae; genus Acholoe; species Acholoe squamosa. Next base: position 4,889,937 of record OX439040.1, read on the forward strand.
CAACAGGCCTATAGACAGGAGAAGACATCAACTCACACCCAACAGGCCTATAGACAGGAGAAGACATAAACTCACATTTAACAGGCCTATAGACAGGAGAAGATTTCAACTCACATCCAACAGGCCTATAGACAGAAGACATCAACTCACACATAACAGGCCTATAGACAGGAGTAGACATCAACACCTTTCATTTTTTTCTGACAGTTTCATTTTTTGATTTACAGTGCCCATTTTTCCACACCCAGATGAGTTGAAGGCAACTGCATTTCTGGATCAATACTGCAATTGCTGTTTAATCTGATACCTACCTCGGAGGAATGCTCGGAAGTAGGAGGGGAGTTGGGGGTTGGCTTTTAGAGCAGCTGATGTCGTTTCCACTTACACTAACAGTATAATGTGATAATACTAAGTAGAGGATCCAATAAAACACTGATAATCCTTCACACCTAGTCAGATTAACACAATCCCACTGAGACGAGTGATGAAGCGATTGTTATCGCTGGTAACTCGGAAAAGAGCGTTTTTATTTTTGTATGAATGTGATTTAAATTGCATGCATTGCAATTATGGGATCATAGGTATATGATTATTTCCCTAGACAGGGGAGTCCCATGTCCCTTGTTGAGGTAAGTATTACACCTCCATGATCTTGAACATGTACACTATCACATGACAGGTTTCTTTTCATCTCATATTTGATGGTTTTGATATAATTTGAGGGTAAACTCAACCACCTCTTCACAGAAATGCTCACTTCCGGTCTTGACGGCACAGCCCGATGCCTCAAGCCTCGCTCATTTGTCATTGTGATGCACCAACGCAGGGTTCATGAATACTGTACTGCATTGATGCATCATGCTGACTTCAGTTGGGCATCAAGCCAGCTGGCATGATGCATGAGAGCAGCATTGGCGAGTAACAGGCAGTCTTTGTGAAAGGTTTTTCACTGTGCAGGACATTCGGTCCTGCCGATTTTTAACTCTGCAGGACCGGTTCGAGTTTTGAAGGACCAATACATAAAAAGCACCCTGGGAAAATTCTTGTTTAGAGGGAATCAATATAAAGCAAATATATCTTTTTAACTTAAAAGGATTTATAAAAATCCAAAAAATGTTATAGCTTTCTGTTTCATGCTGTAAAAACCTTAATAATTGTCCGATTTGAATTCCGTAAAAACTGACATGTAGCCCAGTGTCTGGGGTGACAGCCAGCCATTTGGTCCGGCAGTGTGATGTTATCTGCCGGACCTGCGGCTTTTTTGCCGGCGAGTTTTCACAAAGACCGACCGGGTGCACCAAGGCGTACAATTGGACTTGGTGTAATAAAGAGCAGTAATAAAAGTGTTCACAGTCGACTTAGGGGCTATCCTTTAATTACATACGCACTTTTTGCCATAAAATTTTTTATAGCTTCATGGCCGCCATGCCCTTCATGTATGAGAGATTTTATACATGACTACAGATTTTGGAAGGTAAGTTTTATGTGTGTTTGTAATTAATGGATGGTCCCTTACATGTGGGTGCATCGTTATAAAAGACCGTGAAGCGGCTAAAGGATTAAGGTTACTGTAAACTCTGTAACAATGACACTGATACAAATCCCGATAATAAGATATGGCTTAATTGGGATTATAGAAAATAAGATTACTTCAGATCGATTCCAATGTTTTCTTTGTCGATCTGTGTAGTTAACACATAAATAAGGTCTACAATCTTTGATAGTTTTGGAAACCACTTTCCTTTCTTTTTATTTACTACTTTATCATCAAGATAACAGCACACTATAGTTATAATCAAGAACATCTCCAGTGATCAAATAAAACCAACAGGTGCACATTTCATACCTAGATTAAGTGTGCAAAGATTCATTTCAAATCTGGCTCCCCCCAGTAAAAAAGGCAACCACCGTCCACTCAAAAACCAAAGACTTAAATATGAGGATGCGCTAATACACGGATGTGGTTTTAAGTTTCTCTAGTATTGATCACTATAATGCCATCAAATAAAGATAATACTGCCCCCTCCCCTTCCTCTACCTCTGCAGCCCATGCAGGCTCTACAGGCAGTCCAATAATACAGCAGTAGAGCAGACATTTAAATCAATAGTCAATTTTACATCTGGACCCCTCACACCACCACCACTGGGCCTGGACTGGGCTATCCAGGGAGGGATTGGTAGAGGGATGATAGATCTTTAAGGACTGAAGGTCTATTAAAACATATCCTCATATTCATGCACGGCCCTATCGGTTCATACACTCCTGGAGAATACTGATTAATCACATTTTGACGGCTTTGGTCATATTCATGGCGAGAAGACTACGTTTGAGATCAGTGCACCAGACACAGGGGGGGCAGATAAGGGCAGATGGGCTAGGGAAGTCCTACATCAATGCACCATGCCCATTGACGTCAATATGCACTAATGCAGTGCTGGTGACTAACTCACCAGGGCTACATTCACGCATTAACCTATGGGGTTGATAGACTCCCAGATGGTCATCATGATGCGCCGATGTTCTAGTGGGTCGACGATTGAGGAATACGAACCTGGAGACCTCGTGGAGTTGATATCGGGACTACTGGTTTGGTACATTGCGGGAGGTCATCTTGATGCACAGATGAAGTGCTGGTAAGTAGAGTCACCAGCACTTCATTTTTGCATCATGCCGTCCAATAATGCATGATGCACTCCTGCATTGGCGTATCATGATGACCAATGGGCATGATGCGCTCCTGTTGTATTGGTGCATCATGAAGCAACATGCGGCCCTTGAAGGGTTGTTCAGAGTTCATGAGGTGTGATACACACAGATATACAGATTCCATCTCCAATTGATCTCCAATTCTACAGTTCCTACAGTGTTACTACTGTTAGGGACACAGGAGACATTGAGATATATATACACATGTATCACTATATCGTGCTCTCAATATTATTCCTGAATTTATAGTGCTTGTCTAGCTCTAGCTCTCTGTAGCCCCTCCCTTGTCTGCCTCCCCTCACTGACCCTGTTTTATCTTCCCTTCATGCTTAACTCCCTTCTTCTCTGCCTGTACTCCCAATCCCTATCTGTCTGCCTCTCTTTCCCTGTCGTCTTTTTCTCCCTTTCCCCAATGTGAAAGAAATCGAAAATATGTGACAGGATCTGCGAAAAGGGCCCTTAGTGCAGGGTAGAGTAAGGGCCCTATTCCCAGTACCGTAAATCCCCGGTCACAAGCCGGCCCTGGTCATAAGCTGGGGGGCGAGTTCAGGGAAATCCTAAAAGCCGGTTTTGGGGTGAAATTTTCACCATATTCTATAGTAGAAAAAAAAACCGGTCATAAACCGGGGGGACTTTGGGAAAAATTTAGAAGCCGGTTTGGGCCCAAAATAGAAAAAAAATCCGGCTTATGACCGGGGATTTACGGTTCATGTCACATATATTTCAGGATTGATGGGACATTTTCAAAATGAAATACAGGAACATGCTGAGCGATACCAGTCTCCGTCCATGTGTTATGTTCTGTTCTCCCTTATATTCCTTCTTGGATCCCCTCGCCTAGTTATCCTTGTAATATCACTGCCTGCCTCCCCCGTTCGCTGTCTCTTTTCCCCAGTTTGATTCTGTTCTCCCTTCCTGCCTGCCTCGCTCCCTCTTTCCCTGTCTTCTCCCTCCCTCTCTCGTTGTCTCTCTCTTTGCCTGCCTCCCAAAGACTCCACTCGCTAGCCGAAAAAAAAGCCAGGAAAAACATGTGATTTGAAACACCTTCTCAATTAAGTCTCTGTTTCTCTCTCCTCCCTTTCCCTCTATCTCTCTCTCTCTCTCTCTCTGTGTATCTCTATCTCTCTGTCTCTCTGTCTGTCTGTCTCTCTCTCTCTCTCTCTCTCTCTCTCTCTCTCTCTATATATATATATATATATATATATATCCCCTCTCTCTCTCTCCTCTCTATCTCTGTCTCTCTATCTCTCTCTCTATATATATCTATCTATCTCCTCTCTCTCTCTCTCCTCTCTCTCTCTCCTCCCTCTGTCTCTCTGTCTCTCTCTCTCTCTCTCTCTCTATATATATATATATATATATATATATATATATATATATATATATATATATATATCACTCTCTCCTCTCTCTCCTCCCTCTCTCTCTATATCTCTCTGTCTCTCTCTCCATATATATATATATATATATATATATATATATATATATATATATATATATATATATATCCTTCTCTCTATCTCTCTCTCTATCTCTCTTATCTCCTCTCTCTCTACCGGCTCCCCTTATTCCCCATGCCCATGTATTCAGCCTCAGCCCCCAGTATATACAGTAAATGGTGCATAGAGTATTAAGGGGTGGGTTTGGTGGCAGTAGACACGTCCCTCTAACCAGCCTGGGCCTTTACCTAATGACTGCCCCATGTTAACTCTCTAAAATAGCCCCATATCTAAACCTTCAAGGGCCGCTGATGGAGGAGTGCATCAAGCCCATTGGTCGTCATGATGCACCAATGAAGTACTCGCCAGCACTTCATTGGTGCATCATGACGACCCGTAAGGAGTATATGACCCCTGTAGGGTCGGCATGATACATGAATAGGACTCAGTATGGAGGCCTAGTGGAGCCACCATCTTGAATTTCGCTGGTTGAGCTCAAACCCACTGATAAGACATACCATGATGGGTACCTTGTCCCTGGTTAACACACACTTCTAGGGACATGCTGGTCCCATCTTATCAGTTCTTATCAGTGTGTGTCGCCGGAACCAGCTCCAGACCAGCTAGTGGCCAATATAGCCCTGTGTAGCTATGTGAAAAGCAGGACTGCAATCATACATCATACTGATCATAAGGCATGATACATTAAAGCTGCCCTACAGAGATGTAAGTCAGGTACTGGGAAAATCCCTGAAAGCTGTTATCACGACACTAGGAGAGTTGGCAGGCCCCCGGGACAGGCCCGACCAGCACAGTATCATGGCACCCCCTGGTATTCAACAATTGTTGCTGACTGATGATTTTAGACCAATCAGAGAGCAGATTTCCTTCATTTCTCCCTGGGAGGGTCTGCCCCTGAGATTCCCTGCCCAGAGTCTCCCCTGGACCATTGAGTCTCTCTGCTTACACCAGGGGGGCTTAGTGAAGTCCCTAGTTGAAAATACAACTGAGGACTGGGTCTGTGTGAAGAAAATGACTAGGGAGAGAAGGCTGTAAATAAATTCTGTCCCCGAAGGCCCTGGATATCCCTACAAGCCGTAATTGTAGGCAAGGATTGGGTCCTACCTTATGTAAACTATGACTTAATGATTTGGTTTTGACATGTCTTCTATTGAAGTTTAACTCTTTATGAGTTATGTACTTGTTAACGTATTTTTGTACATTGATAAAGCACACTAATTAAGTCGCCTAATGCACAAAGATTTCCCAGGAAAGGAGTTGAGAGGAGTTGGCCAGTTTTTAAAGCTAGTATCTGCCATTGTTTGTTCAAAATTGTGGGGAAAAAAATCAGATTTTTGCTGAAAATGGTGCGGGCGCAATCCATAGACAACATAATTTTCAATGAAAAAAAAGTTTGATTTCCAAAAATTTGGAGCGGGAAATCCATAGACCAACTTTTTATTTTGGACTGGCCTAAGTTCATGGCAATGCTATAAGCAGCATCAGGGGGTCTGAAGATAAAGTCTATTTAGGGTAAAACGCCAGACGGCTGCACTTCTAAGCCGCACCAGATATCTGAAATGGCAGCTTATATGCGTGGTTTTACTGTAATTCAAGATCAAACTTTTATAGCCACATGATATCAATGTGATTCCAATATATGATATACTATTCTGCGCAATAATCTGTTTTGATTTATGGATGTGAAACATTTGTAACAGCATAGCAAAGGTTTCTATTTCTCTTCTGAGTTGTCTTCTTTTGTCCATTGTGTGTCTATACTCAGGTATTGTAACTCATATTCATAATTTGCATATTTCGATCTCGATAGTAATTGTGATCTGTATTAGTGGAAAATAGTTGAATGAAAACACTTAAGCCTGAAATTGTTAAAAAGCTGGGCTTCAACCTACCACTTTGTTACATAAGTGAGAAATTCAATAAAATTATTTTCAAACTCAAACTAAAAAAAAAAGACAAAAAAAAAAACTTTAAATTGCTGCTATTGCATTGATGCATCATACCCATTTGTCTTCATGATGCATGAATGCAGCCCTGGTGAGTAACTCGCCAGGGCTATATCTATGCATCATGCTGACCCAACTGGGTTGATATTGTCCTGTTGGGTCGTCATGATACTACAATGAAGTGCTGGGGAGCAGACTCAACAGAACTTCATTGGTGCATCATGCCTACCAATGGGCATGCATTAATGCATGCATCAGTAACCGTATAGGGTTCAGAGTGAACTTCCCCTTTTATCTTGAGACAGCGCTTTATGTCATGGCTGATACGAACGTCACTATAGATTAGTACTAGAACAACCGTATTCAATGGGGGTACTGAATACAATGTGCCCATATTCAATGGCTGGTGGTCACATGACCTGCTGCAACAAACAGACGCTGAAATTAAGTAACTTTGATAGTTTTCTTGACTTTAAAAGCAAATTAACCCTGTAGCCATGACATAAATGCAAATGTCAACTGCCATGGGACATTTTAGCATCGTATTCACCAAAGTGATTCTGCCTGTATTCAACGAAGCCATTATATGGCTAAAATATCCATTGATATTTGCTTATGTATTCATTGTATCCGTGTAGAAGGGGCACACAGGACAGGGACTAGCTAACACTGACACCTGCATAAAGACTCTCTGTTATAAGTACACACTGTAAAAAGTGTCATCGAAATAATGCCCGAATCCTTGTCCCAAAGTTGCCAGAGATCCGTCGCTATTTTCAGAGATTCCTTGTACTTACCAAATACTGCCACCTGGCGCTTCTTGTAAAAACTACACTGGCTCCCTGCTATACAATTACGTTGGTTCACTGTTTGGTTTTACAAGGTTCCCTGGTAGATTCCACAGTTATTTTTTACAGTGCAGTTTAACATCTGGCGGCACCATTCTAGGCAAGTCACTTTCACGGGGTAAAGCTTTCTACTCTCTAGGTTTGAAAAGGAATTCAGAATGCTGCTTGGCCAATATGGCGGTGATCGCATCTATATAGGATGATGAAAGGGGTAAGTGATGAAGCTGCTGACAGGGACTAAAGTTGTGTTGTCACTAAAAGCAAGACAACTGAATGAGAAAAAAAAAAACAGTTTCAGAAAAAGTAAATTTATTAGAGAGAAAAAGAAAATATGAAGAAGACTGATAATTTCACTCTTTTAGAAAACGCAAGTCTGGTTAAAATCCTATTGTCATTTAATTCCCTGAGGAATATTGGCATTGAAGTTGTTATCTGCACAAGATTCAGTGTTCTCACAAGAAAATTCTAGTGAAAAAGCAGGAATTCCTGCAAAAAGTAGCAAAGGTGTGGCATCTCTGAATAAAATAGAAAGATCAAACCCATGTACTCGAACCCCCAAAGGGCTTTGTATATTTAAAGTGAGGCAGTGCAACCATCTCAGACCTAAGGTATATACACTGGTGTGGCTTAAACAGTTATATGCAGGTGTGGATCCCATGTGTGTGTTGGCAAAGGATAATTACACTCGGGCTGCGCCCTCGTGTAATTATCCTTTGCTAACACACGCGTCATGAATTATCCATTAATTACTTGTTCCATATGTGGATGTGGCTTATACGGTTATATGTGGGTGTGGCTAACACGGTTATAAGCGGGTGTGGCTTATACGGTTATATGCAGGTGTGGCTTATATGGTTATATGCGGGTGTGGCATATATGGTTATAAGCGGGTGTGGCTTATATGGTTATATGTGGCTTATACAGTTATACCTGGGTGTGACTTATACGGTTATATGCGGGTGTGGCTTATACGGTTATAAGAGGGTGTGGCTTATATGGTTATATGCGGGTGTGGCTTATACGGTTATATGCAGGGGTGGCTTATATGGTTATAAGCGGGTGTGGCTTATACGGTTATATGCAGGGGTGGCTTATATGGTTATAAGCGGGTGTGGCTTATACGGTTATATGCAGGGGTGGCTTATATGGTTATAAGCGGGTGTGGCTTATACGGTTATATGCAGGGGTGGCTTATATGGTTATAAGCGGGTGTGGCTTATACGGTTATAAGCGGGTGTGGCTTATACGGTTATAAGCGGGTGTGGCTTATACGGTTATAAGCGGGTGTGGCTTATACGGTTATATGAGGGTGTGGCTTATACAGTTATATGTGGGTGTGGCTTATACGGTTATATGCGGGTGTGGCTTATATGGTTATATGCGGGTGTGGCTTATACGGTTATATGCGGGTGTGGCTTATACGGTTATATGAGGGTGTGGCTTATACGGTTATATGCGGGTGTGGCTTATATGGTTATAAGCGGGTGTGGCTTATACGGTTATATGCAGGTGTGGCTTATACGGTTATAAGCGGGTGTGGCTTATACGGTTATAAGCGGGTGTGGCTTATATGGTTATAAGCGGGTGTGGCTTATACGGTTATATGCGGGTGTGGCTTATATGGTTATAAGCGGGTGTGGCTTATACGGTTATATGCGGGTGTGGCTTATATGGTTATAAGCGGGTGTGGCTTATACGGTTATATGCGGGTGTGGCTTATACGGTTATATGCGGGTGTGGCTTATACGGTTATATGAGGGTGTGGCTTATACGGTTATATGCGGGTGTGGCTTATACGGTTATAAGTGGGTGTGGCTTATATGGTTATATGCAGGGGTGGCTTATATGGTTATAAGCGGGTGTGGCTTATACGGTTATAAGCGGGTGTGGCTTATACGGTTATATGCGGGTGTGGCTTATACAGTTATATGCGGGTGTGGCTTATACAGTTATATGCCGGTGTGGCTTATACGGTTATATGCCGGTGTGGCTTATACAGTTATATGTGGGTGTGGCTTATACGGTTATATGCAGGTGTGGCTTATACGGTTATATGTGGGTGTGGCTTATACGGTTATATGCAGGTGTGGCTTATACGGTTATATGCGGGTGTGGCTTATACGGTTATATGCGGGTGTGGCTTATACGGTTATATGCGGGTGTGGCTTATACGGTTATATGTGGGTGTGGCTAACACGGTTATAAGCGGGTGTGGCTTATACGGTTATATGCGGGTGTGGCTTTTACGGTTATATGTGGGTGTGGCTTATACGGTTATATGCAGGTGTGGCTTATAAGGTTATATGCGGGTGTGGCTTATACGGTTATATGTGGGTGTGGCTAACACGGTTATAAGCGGGTGTGGCTTATACGGTTATATGCGGGTGTGGCTTATACGGTTATATGAGGGTGTGGCTTATACGGTTATATGCGGGTGTGGCTTATACGGTTATATGCGGGTGTGGCTTATACGGTTATACGCGGGTGTGGCTTATACGGTTATAAGCGGGTGTGGCTTATACGGTTATATGCGGGTGTGGCTTATACGGTTATAAACGGGTGTGGCTTATACAGTTATACCTGGGTGTGACTTAAACGGTTATAAGCGGGTGTGGCTTATACGGTTATAAGCGGGTGTGGCTTATACGGTTATATGCGGGTGTGGCTTATACGGTTATATGCGGGTGTGGCTTATACGGTTATACGCGGGTGTGGCTTATACGGTTATATGCGGGTGTGGCTTATATGGTTATATGCGGGTGTGGCTTATACGGTTATATGCGGGTGTGGCTTATACGGTTATATGCGGGTGTGGCTTATACGGTTATATGCCAGTGTGGCTTATATGGTTATATGCCGGTGTGGCTTATATGCAGGGTTTTATCCAGTGTCCCCGGTGCCTCATTGAGTCAGTCCAACATCTCCCCCATCCATCAAACACACACACACTTAGTCACTGTCTTAGTCCTGTAAGGGTTGCAGGGGCGTAGGAAAACTTTGCATCTCGAATTCAATTGATATAGTAATGGGATAGGGAAAACAGGAGCCTGGGCCTCATATCAGATCTAAAATTCATCAAAAAATGCTTTTTATATAGTTATGTAAAAGTGCTATTACGCTTGAGCCAACAATCCATGGTGGTCGAGGTGGTGCCCCTGTTGCCCCCCCCCCCAAAAAAAAATGAAAATCTGCTTGCTACGCCTCTGGGTTGAATACTGCATCAATGGCTATGGCTACATCCATGTGTGGTGGTCCCGCGTCGTCTTCGAGGTACCTTCATGGTCCTCGTGGGCGACATCGAGACCACCTCTATTACCCGACGCCTGGGGGCGCTGGAGTCCGGCGCCACGTCACCACTTGGTCACGTGGCCCTCGACTCCAGTGTATATAAGGCCGTTGTACGGCCTTCCTCAGGGTCAGTCCAGCCCCGACTGACCATCGTGAGCGATGGTTGGCGGCTGCCCGGCTACCATATTCTAGTACTCCTCTGTGCTGCTGCACAGAGGGGGTGTATGTGGAATATCAACTGTAGACACTAGAAGGCCTAGTGTCGAACCTGTTATAGAGTTCAAACTCTGCCACCTGTAACTGTGATCGAGAACGGCTGATGCCTATGTGTTATTAGACAATAACGTTTTAACTGGAACCTGAATAGTTGTTCTTCGTTGTTTATCATAAGATTCGATTGAACATCGAGGGGTAGAACACTACACATGCATCATACCGTCCCTAAATGGTTGATACACCTTCTGGTCTATCGACATGATACACGTGTAGGGGCCGGTATCGTCGTATATATATTAGTGCCGTTCATCCGAGAGACTTGTTCGTGTGGTGCCTGTTCCTTCTATGCCAGCTAGGTGTCGCTTTGTGATACCCCGTTGGTACAAGAGGGGGCGGCACCATGCCTCGCGTCCAGCTCCTACTAAGGAGCCGGACGAGCGGCAGAAGGTGACTGGACCTAGTCCAGTCCAGACGCGCAGCTTAACCTGTAGACTAGAGTGGAATAAAGTCCTACCCGAGAGGTAGGGGTTTCTGGGGCTTTGCCCAACCCGAACTACTCGTGTTGTGTTGGTGTTTCTAGTGGTAAGCGAGCCAAAGAGCCACCCAGCATATAAGTCAATATGAACCATTACACACGAATGAATTGCTATTACCAGCACCACATTGGCGCATCGTGGCGACCTGTGAACATGAGGCACTCTTGATTTAGTGGCCCTTAGAGGGTTAACCGTTCATCTCACAGCCTTTCTGCAGACAACAATACACACGTAGAGGGTTAACCATTCATCTCACAGCCTTTCTGCAGACAACAATACACACGTAGAGGGTTAACTATTCATCTCACAGCCTTTGTGCAGACAATAATACACACGTAGAGGGTTAACCATTCATCTCACAGCCTTTCTGCAGACAACAATACACACGTAGAGGGTTAACCATTCATCTCACAGCCTTTCTGCAGACAACAATACACACTATTTCCTTGCACACACTTCTACATTCACTGCCCTTACCATGTGCACAGAGTAGCTCAGACAGGCTCAGTTCTGAGACACACACGTGACCATCACCCTCCAATCACTGTCCTAGCTTTCATCCCCTCTCCTTTTCTTACTCTCTAGGAAAAGGGCGGGGGGGGGCAGGGTGGCTTGCCCCCCCCCAATCATAAAGGAGGTGGGACCTGAGGATGTCTTGGCCCCCAAAAAAAGAATTTGCCTAAGATTTATAATCAATTGAACAAGCTAAATATTATATCTCAAATTAGCTTGATATAGGGATAGGGAAAATAGGGGCCTTGGCCTCAAACCACATCTAAAATTCATAAAAATTTACTTATCAACATAAATTTTATATAGGTATGTATAGCCACTATTGTGCTTGAGCCGCTGGGCACCCCCAAAATGAAGATGTGCTTCCTACGCCTGTGGCCCTGCCCTTTGACCCTTTATACACCGATAGTAAATAAATGCATAAATGCATCAGGGGTAATAGACGCAGGGTAGACATGATGCACCGATGCATTACCGCTCCATGTTTCATGTTCAGTTGTGGTCGTGATGCACCAGTCTATACAAAAAGTTTTCCCCTCGCAGGCCATTCGATTCTGCGAGTTTTATCATTCCTCAGGCCTGGATTGATTTCAGCAGGACCAAATACTTTAAGGTTATTAATGTCAGGAAAGAAATAATGAAAAAAAAGAATTAACTTGCCATTTTAATCAATCAACTTAAAAATCTAACAAAAAAGGAACACCTTTTGTTTTAGGCTGTAAAAGCCTTAATAATGGTCCGATTTGCAAGCCGTAAAAACCAAAATGTTGAAGTCAGACATTTGGTCCAGCAGTCTAGTGATTTTCGTTGGCCCGGCGGCAATTTTGTTGGCAAAAGCCGATGTCCGGCGAGTTTTCGTATTGACTGATGCACGTGTCCAGTCCTGGTGATCGACACATTATTTAGGTTTTGCATAGTGCATGGATGAAGCCCTGGTGAATTAACCACCAGAGCTGTACTCATGCATCATGACGACCAATAGGCATGATGCATTAATACATCAGCGGCCCTTAAAGGGTTAACATTAGAGCCTCAGCTTCTATCCTCTATACCTCCGTCAGAGTGAACATTGGATGTGAAGCTTGGATCCCTCCTAGAGACCACTTTAACTCACCAGGGCTCCCACAAGACGAGCCCTCGTGTTAAACATGTAATGGTACAGGTTTGAACCAGTTAGTTTGGTTGTGTGCTAAGATGTAGAAATAGAATTCAGAGTCCTCAAAGGGTTAAAGATCCAGTAATAGAGTGCGAGAGAGTCAATTCCAAGGAGGCATTGCTGGTCTCACCCCTCCCTGTGCTCATTTATCTAGTTCTAGTCATTTTGGGGCAAATCAAGAAGAGCCTAGATGTTAATGAGAATGCATGAAGGGAATTAATTTAATTCCCTTCAATATGTCAGGGCTATACAGTCAGTGGCGGATTTAGAGGGGGCGCAGGGGCACCCCCCCTTTTTCCCAGCACTTAAGAGTTTAACTACATATTTTGGACCCAAAAATTTGCCCAAAAATAGGGGGTGCACCCCCTCCTTCGGGGCCACGCCCCTTCCTTTTCCAAATCCTGGATCCGTCACTATACAGGGGTGATTTTTACTATGTCTTTTACCAATAGCACCAGGGGGTTTGAAAAGGGCTGTCTTCAAGAAAATGGGCCAGGTTCAGTGGCCTGCAGCTATTTAAGCCAACAGCCGCACGTCTTACATGTTGGCAATCAGCGAGGCGTTCCCGCCCTTGCTGGTTGGCATCCTGGGGCTCTACCGGGGCGAAGGCCCATGCTTGCCGCTTATGGAACTCACCAAACTGGACTAGTCTGATGGACGGACCTGGAATGTCATTAGGAGTGTTAGAGGAGGGGATACCAAAGTTCATCGCTGCCTGGAGGACCTTCGACCTGGGGACTAGACGTTTACCCACTGTACTGTGTACTTTTATTATTTTTTGATGCAATAGCAGGTAGCCCCCTGGTACCTGTTGACCCGCCTACATTGGACTATGGGTCCTGTCTGGCGCCATCCGAGGGGCGTCAGGCTTGAGAAAACATTGATTGATTGATAGTCTTAAATGCTGTAGCGCGGGTAGGGTGATTGACCAAAAGGAGCATGTCTTATAAGTGAAGGACTGGCAAGGTCTGCTCTATCTATCCTCATAGAGGCTCATATCTCACCGTCTTGGTGCCTGAAAAAAGTTCTAACCTTATACTAAGATCTATCATCTTCAGCAGGTTTTGATCTACGACCTGGAGTTGAACCTTTCTATTGGTTTCTACCCCGGACCTACCACTACAAATGCACCTCTTCAAATATCATAATTGTAGAGGTACATTGAAGAATCAGAGGTCTCAGTTGGGTGTTGGTCCAACCTCTGAAAGTCTTAGGACCCTTGAACATTCCTCACGTGGCAGGATTTCTCAATGTAAAAAAAAAAAAGCCTAAATTTGAGGGGCCTCTGAACCTCTGAAAAAAGATGAACCTCTGAGGGTCTGATGGAATGTGCAAATGATATATCATCCTTAGGCCAAATTAAAAAAAAAAAAAAAAGTTTGTTTCCAGTCACCTGACCGACCCTAGCAAATCAGGCCAAATTTTATTTTATCTTTTTTTTTTTATTTTTGAATTTTGTCTCATTTTTTTCATATTTTCAAGAAAATTTTAATTACGTTTTAATGATTTTTCCTGAATCCTTTACATGTTCTTCCCCTCTCTCACAGCTGTCATTTTCCTGTTATTATTTTACAATGAAACCAAAGAATTTGATGCATCTATTGATATGTGCCCTGACATTCTCTATATAAATGTAAAAAAAAAAAGATTTGACCTACCGACCCTACCTTATCAAGTCATGTTACTGGAAACACACCTTTATTTCTTTTTTGGTCTTAGCTACTATGAGTAAAAGTTCATTTGGACATCAGTTAACTATTCCCATGTTTTGGCTTTCATTTATAAGAAAAAGACAATGGAATAAAATAATGGCAAAAATAACCTCACAAAGCAACTTAGTGAAAACAACCCTGTTACCATGTCACAACCACAGAACGGCTTTTGTCCAAAAGGTAATAACAAAAATGATGAATTTGATTGTAGTTTCTTTTTACACCACTTAAACAGCATGAAATGTAATAAAACAGGGCTCTCGTTATTAAGCATGCATGAGTGGGGGCAGGGGGTAATTTAGTTTTTAAGTCCCTTTGAGGATAATGGGTTTTAATGACATGCGTGCGCTGTCATGCGCATGTGGCATGCTACTGTGGCGGTAAAGTGACCTCCGCCCCATGCACGTTCTACTGAATTATTTCAACTTTATGTAACATGCCATTTAACTTTGAGGTCATGGAAAGGGAGGAGGGGGAGGGGCAATAATATGCGTTTCAGTTTATGAATTTTAGTCTGAAAGTCTGGACATTCCCTTTTTTATGCTCCATACTAGGCTGCAAAGTAGAGTGAAGCCTTAGTGACCGGGGGGGGCACTCACTCTTCAATGGTATACGTGTCAACTGTGAAACTACATCCCCTCCTTTACCATTTTAAGCTTTATAAAGAGGTACGTAATTTCAGCCTGCTGTTTTCAGCCTTCTATGAAGTAGAACTTAAATGATAATTTCAATTCACAGAGCAAGTGTTAATGCACTTTTCGTTGAAAGCCTACACTTTATCTAAAGGCTGCAACGGTTTATTTTCAGCTTTTGGCTAAATTGGTGAGAATCAACCTAATGTAGGTGCCAGATGTAGACTAGATGTGCATCAGACCAGAACCACACAGTCAGGTGTGTTATGACGTGTGCCAGGTCACGTGTGGTGACTCTCAAGTTTCACCTGGGGCCTGGAAATTTAGCATTTACTAATATATTCCAGGGACAGATAGAAAAGGTCTGTAAGGAATGTACGTCTTTCGATCTCAATAAGTCATAAGGGCCCACCTGCCACTGCATGTACAATACCTGTTTGAGTTTACACCACAACACCCCGCATATAAGGTGCACCACATGTATGCAGTCTATACGACTTAGTATGGAGGCTTACCGGAGTCACCATCTTGAATTTCGCTGGTTGAGCTAAAACCCACGGATAAGACATAACATGATGGGTACCTTGTCCCTGGTTAACACCCACTTCCAGGGACATGCTGGTCCCATCTTATCAGTGTGTGTTGCCGGAACCAACTCCAGACCAGCTAGTGGCCAATACGAAAAGTTCCTCCCCCGACACGCCATTCGGTTTTGCTGATTCTATAAGGTGCACTAGAGGTCTACCCTCACGTATAAGACGCGCCTTATATACGAGCTATTACAGTGTGTACAGAGCCGTTTGTGTTTCAGGAGGATCCTTCCCCTTACATGAAGTGAAACTTGCACTCTTTTGAGACCAATGAGCTTGAATTCACTATGCTCATACAATTTGTTATCTATAGAGGGCAACAGAGCCTACCTTACGCCGCCTCTCACTCTCGATACTCTGGACACATACCTGAAACCAGGAAGGAAAAAGATGTTAATTAAACTCTGTACCAAGTTTTACATTTGTGCAGTCCCAAACAGTCAGGAATAACAAGTGGACATGAGCACAGACTTCATTTGTAAACAAATGTCGAGATTATTCCATAAACATTTGGCGGAAGAAATGTATTACAAGGTGCTGGGACCCACATTACATATCAAAAAGAGACTCCATCCTTGTCATCACTTTTCTAAAGGACTGTCCCCCTCTTTCCATGGATTTTAAGCCTTTTTTCTTAAAATTTACATTTTCCACCCAAAAACTACCCCTTTTTCTGCAAAAGCGCAATCTCTGATCAAAACCACATACATTCATCAATCAGTTGATGTGCAATGAAGTTTTCTTACCATGAATAGAACGAACATTAGGTGTAGAAATAGTGTTAACCATTACTCACTCTGGTGTCTGGACACTGACACTCATCGATTAATATGTAATGTAGTTTTCTCACCATGACTAGGACTTCAGATATAGAAGAAATGACATCAAACAACCATAACTCACTCACTCTGCTCCTGTTTTTGGTTCGAAAGGTAAACTACAGTGGTTTGTTGAAAATCTCTCAAATTTTCTAGGGGGGGGGCTGTGAATAAGGGCTCAAAAAAAAACTATGGAAAATCTCCTGCCCTAACTCTCTAAATCTTTATTTCTTTTTTTTTTTGCCCTAGAACTATCCAAAAATTGACACCCTATACAGCTAGTTGTCTGCAGAAAGTCTCGGTTAGAAAAGGCAAATTTTGGTAACTCCAGAGCACTTTAGAAACCTAGGGAAAGTCACCTACACCTCTGTAAAGAATTTCTATCCCTTTTGCCACCTCTCCTTGTCATTTGAGAGTTCAGGGAGGGAGCTCCTGGAAACTAACTAGGAGGTTCTGGGAATAGTGAGTGAGTGAGTAACAGATGTTCAACGCCATTTCGACAGCTAAGGTCATATTCATGGCGAGAACGACATGACACAGTTTCACAGAGGAATGTGTCGGTACCAACGCATATGTGCACCACACACATCCTGAGGGGATAGGAAAGGGGAGAAATAGACCCTTTTAAGTGGGCTAGGGAACTGGGAACACTTTGGAAACATAGAAGAGGTACCCACAAAGAAATTCCCAATCTTCAGGTACCTATCCATGCCCCCTTGCACTAACAGTTCACTAATGCCAGGAAACTGCACTGCATCCCAATGTACAACAATGGAGACTCAGCTTGAAGAGGAACCTGCTAGGAGAGTGTAGACTCTCCAAACTAGTAAACGATCTGGCATAGACTTATATTAGTGAGAACTATATTTTGCAGCAGGTTAATATAGCCTACCAACTCAGCTAAATCACTGTGTAGGAAGAGGACTGACTCATTTGCATGAATGGAGACTATTCTGTCATGTGGATTCCCTCCCCCAGATTTCCAAGCTCCCTGCTGCCTGCAGTGGCCATATTGACAGGGGGTAGAAGCAACTGGAGGAACAGCCAGTTATGCCAGGTATGCATATTGTGTAACTTTGGCGCATACCACTGAAACAATTCCTCTTAAGAGGACACACCTTACTGTTCCTAAGAAGGAGATTCTTCTGGGCTATGGATATGTTATCACATACTATCTCCCCAGAACAATCTCCTTAAAAAAATCAATTTGAAAACTGCACTTCATCAACAAGATCAGGGATAAAAGTCAGGGTGTTTAAAATATTCTGAGGAAAATGAACATAGAAATAATAGGTATGTCAAACTCTTAGAGTTCTGAAATCAGACGAATTTCTGAGAACTTGCTGCCCTGCAAGATAACTCTGTATGAGAAAGGTGGGCGAAGAACGCCCCTTCAGTCCCTAAAGGCTGATCGACCACCACCACCCCCCCTCGTCCCTCCTCCCCAAGTTTGCAGTAGGGAATATCACAAGGTCCAAATAGTAGTTCCACAGGGAGCTGTGTTTGGGCACCCATACTTCTGGGTGCTTGAGTTACCTTGAGTATTAAGACAGGGAAGTCCCCTTTAACATGGACCTAAAAATGGTCAAACATGAAATGAGATGTAAACAAACACAGGAGCATAAACCTGGAGACATCATGCAGTTAGCCCTTAAAGGCCAATTAGTCAGCATGATGCACCAAGGAGGTGTCAGTGAGCAGACTCAGCATGATGCACCAAGGAGGTGTCAGTGAGCAGACTCAGCATGATGCACCAAGGAGGTGTCAGTGAGCACTCAGCATGATGCACCAAGGAGGTGTTAGCGAGCAGACTCAGCATGATGCACCAAGGAGGTGTCAGTGAGCACTCAGCATGATGCACCAAGGAGGTGTCAGTGAGCAGACTCAGCATGATGCACCATGGAGGTGTTAGCGAGCACTCAGCATGATGCACCAAGGAGGTGTCAGTGAGCACTCAGCATGATGCACCAAGGTGGTGTCAGTGAGCACTCAGCATGATGCACCAAGGAGGTGTCAGTGAGCACTCAGCATGATGCACCAAGGAGGTGTCAGTGAGCAGACTCAGCATGATGCACCAAGGAGGTGTCAGTGAGCACTCAGCATGATGCACCAAGGAGGTGTCAGTGAGCACTCAGCATGATGCACCAAGGAGGTGTCAGTGAGCAGACTCAGCATGATGCACCAAGGAGGTGTCAGTGAGCACTCAGCATGATGCACCAAGGTGGTGTCAGTGAGCACTCAGCATGATGCACCAAGGAGGTGTCAGTGAGCACTCAGCATGATGCACCAAGGAGGTGTCAGTGAGCAGACTCAGCATGATGCACCAAGGAGGTGTCAGTGAGCACTCAGCATGATGCACCAAGGAGGTGTTAGCGAGCAGACTCAGCATGATGCACCAAGGAGGTATCAGTGAGCACTCAGCATGATGCACCAAGGAGGTGTTAGCGAGCAGACTCAGCATGATGCACCAAGGAGGTATCAGTGAGCACTCAGCATGATGCACCAAGGAGGTGTTAGCGAGCACTCAGCATGATGCACCAAGGAGGTGTTAGCGAGCAGACTCAGCATGATGCACCAAGGAGGTGTTAGTGAGCAGACTCAGCATGATGCACCAAGGAGGTGTCAGTGAGCAGACTCAGCATGATGCACCAAGGAGGTGTCAGTGAGCAGACTCAGCATGATGCACCAAGGAGGTGTCAGTGAGCAGATTCAGCATGATGCACCAAGGAGGTGTCAGCGAGCACTCAGCATGATGCACCAAGGAGGTGTTAGCGAGCACTCAGCATGATGCACCAAGGAGGTGTTAGCGAGCACTCAGCATGATGCACCAAGGAGGTGTCAGTGAGCAGACTCAGCATGATGCACCAAGGAGGTGTCAGTGAGCACTCAGCATGATGCACGAAGGAGGTGTCAGTGAGCACTCAGCATGATGCACCAAGGAGGTGTCAGTGAGCACTCAGCATGATGCACCAAGGAGGTGTTAGCGAGCACTCAGCATGATGCACCAAGGTGGTGTCAGTGAGCACTCAGCATGATGCACCAAGGTGTCAGCGAGCAGACTCAGCATGATGCACCAAGGAGGTGTTAGCGAGCACTCAGCATGATGCACCAAGGAGGTGTCAGTGAGCAGACTCAGCATGATGCACCAAGGTGGTGTCAGTGAGCACTCAGCATGATGCACCAAGGTGGTGTCAGTGAGCACTCAGCATGATGCACCAAGGAGGTGTCAGTGAGCACTCAGCATGATGCACCAAGGAGGTGTCAGTGAGCACTCAGCATGATGCACCAAGGAGGTGTCAGTGAGCACTCAGCATGATGCACCAAGGAGGTGTGGGTGAGCACTCAGCATGATGCACCAAGGAGGTGTCAGTGAGCACTCAGCATGATGCACCAAGGAGGTGTCAGTGAGCACTCAGCATGATGCACCAAGGAGGTGTCAGTGAGCAGACTCAGCATGATGCACCAAGGAGGTGTCAGTGAGCACTCAGCATGATGCACCAAGGAGGTGTCAGTGAGCACTCAGCATGATGCACCAAGGAGGTGTGGGTGAGCACTCAGCATGATGCACCAAGGAGGTGTCAGTGAGCACTCAGCATGATGCACCAAGGAGGTGTCAGTGAGCAGACTCAGCATGATGCACCAAGGAGGTGTCAGTGAGCACTCAGCATGATGCACCAAGGAGGTGTCAGTGAGCACTCAGCATGATGCACCAAGGAGGTGTGGGTGAGCACTCAGCATGATGCACCAAGGAGGTGTCAGTGAGCACTCAGCATGATGCACCAAGGAGGTGTCAGTGAGCACTCAGCATGATGCACCAAGGAGGTGTGGGTGAGCACTCAGCATGATGCACCAAGGAGGTGTCAGTGAGCAGACTCAGCATGATGCACCAAGGAGGTGTCAGTGAGCACTCAGCATGATGCACCAAGGTGGTGTCAGTGAGCACTCAGCATGATGCACCAAGGAGGTGTCAGTGAGCAGACTCAGCATGATGCACCAAGGAGGTGTTAGCGAGCAGACTCAGCATGATGCACCAAGGAGGTGTCAGTGAGCACTCAGCATGATGCACCAAGGAGGTGTCAGTGAGCAGACTCAGCATGATGCACCAAGGAGGTGTCAGTGAGCACTCAGCATGATGCACCAAGGAGGTGTTAGTGAGCACTCAGCATGATGCACCAAGGTGGTGTCAGTGAGCACTCAGCATGATGCACCAAGGAGGTGTCAGTGAGCACTCAGCATGATGCACCAAGGAGGTGTCAGTGAGCAGACTCAGCATGATGCACCAAGGAGGTGTCAGTGAGCACTCAGCATGATGCACCAAGGAGGTGTCAGTGAGCACTCAGCATGATGCACCAAGGAGGTGTCAGCGAGCAGACTCAGCATGATGCACCAAGGAGGTGTCAGTGAGCACTCAGCATGATGCACCAAGGAGGTGTCAGTGAGCAGACTCAGCATGATGCATCAAGGAGGTGTCAGTGAGCACTCAGCATGATGCACCAAGGAGGTGTCAGTGAGCAGACTCAGCATGATGCACCAAGGAGGTGTCAGTGAGCACTCAGCATGATGCACCAAGAAGGTGTGAGTGAGCAGACTCAGCATGATGCACCAAGGAGGTGTCAGTGAGCACTCAGCATGATGCACCAAGGAGGTGTCAGCGAGCAGACTCAGCATGATGCACCAAGGAGGTGTCAGCGAGCAGACCCAGCATGATGCACCAAGGAGGTGTCAGCGAGCACTCAGCATGATGCACCAAGGAGGTGTCAGTGAGCACTCAGCATGATGCACCAAGGAGGTGTCAGCGAGCAGACTCAGCATGATGCACCAAGGAGGTGTCAGCGAGCAGACTCAGCATGATGCACCAAGGAGGTGTCAGCGAGCAGACTCAGCATGATGCACCATGGAGGTGTCAGTGAGCAGACTCAGCATGATGCACCAAGGAGGTGTCAGTGAGCAGACTCAGCATGATGCACCAAGGAGGTGTCAGTGAGCACTCAGCATGATGCACCAAGGAGGTGTCAGTGAGCAGACTCAGCATGATGCACCAAGGAGGTGTCAGCGAGCAGACTCAGCATGATGCACCAAGGAGGTGTCAGCGAGCAGACTCAGCATGATGCACCAAGGAGGTGTCAGCGAGCACTCAGCATGATGCACCAAGGAGGTGTCAGTGAGCACTCAGCATGATGCACCAAGGAGGTGTCAGTGAGCACTCAGCATGATGCACCAAGAAGGTGTTAGCGAGCAGACTCAGCATGATGCACCAAGGAGGTGTCAGCGAGCAGACTCAGCATGATGCACCAAGAAGGTGTCAGCGAGCACTCAGCATGATGCACCAAGGAGGTGTCAGTGAGCACTCAGCATGATGCACCAAGGAGGTGTCAGAAAGCACTCAGCATGATGCACCAAGGTGTTAGCGAGCAGACTCAGCATGATGCACCAAGGAGGTGTCAGTGAGCACTCAGCATGATGCACCAAGGTGGTGTCAGCGAGCAGACTCAGCATGATGCACCATGGAGGTGTCAGTGAGCACTCAGCATGATGCACCAAGAAGGTGTCAGTGAGCAGACTCAGCATGATGCACCAAGGAGGTGTCAGTGATCAGACTCAGCATGATGCACCAAGGAGGTGTCAGTGAGCACTCAGCATGATGCACCAAGGAGGTGTCAGCGAGCAGACTCAGCATGATGCACCAAGGAGGTGTCAGTGAGCAGACTCAGCATGATGCACCAAGGAGGTGTCAGCGAGCAGACTCAGCATGATGCACCAAGGAGGTGTCAGTGAGCAGACTCAGCATGATGCACCAAGGAGGTGTTAGTGAGCACTCAGCATGATGCACCAAGGAGGTGTTAACGAGCAGACTCAGCATGATGCACCAAGGAGGTGTCAGTGAGCACTCAGCATGATGCACCAAGGAGGTGTTAGTGATCAGACTCAGCATGATGCACCAAGGAGGTGTTAGTGATCAGACTCAGCATGATGCACCAAGGAGGTGTTAGCGAGCAGACTCAGCATGATGCACCAAGGAGGTGTTAACGAGCAGACTCAGCATGATGCACCAAGGAGGTGTCAGTGACCACTCAGCATGATGCACCAAGGAGGTGTCAGCGAGCACTCAGCATGATGCACCAAGGAGGTGTCAGTGAGCACTCAGCATGATGCACCAAGGAGGTGTCAGCGAGCAGACTCAGCATGATGCACCAAGGAGGTGTCAGTAAGCACTCAGCATGATGCACCAAGGAGGTGTCAGTGAGCACTCAGCATGATGCACCAAGGAGGTGTCAGTGAGCACTCAGCATGATGCACCAAGGAGGTGTCAGCGAGCAGACTCAGCATGATGCACCAAGGAGGTGTCAGCGAGCACTCAGCATGATGCACCAAGGAGGTGTCAGTGAGCACTCAGCATGATGCACCAAGGAGGTGTCAGTGAGCACTCAGCATGATGCACCAAGGTGTCAGTGAGCAGACTCAGCATGATGCACCAAGAAGGTGTCAGTGAGCACTCAGCATGATGCACCAAGGAGGTGTCAGTGAGCAGACTCAGCATGATGCACCAAGGAGGTGTCAGTGAGCAGACTCAGCATGATGCACCAAGAAGGTGTCAGTGAGCACTCAGCATGATGCACCAAGGAGGTGTCAGTGAGCAGACTCAGCATGATGCACCAAGGAGGTGTCAGTGAGCACTCAGCATGATGCACCAAGGTGGTGTCAGCGAGCACTCAGTATGATGCACCAAGGAGGTGTCAGTGAGCAGACTCAGCATGATGCACCAAGGTGGTGTCAGTGAGCACTCAGCATGATGCACCATGGAGGTGTCAGTGAGCACTCAGCATGATGCACCAAGGAGGTGTCAGTGAGCACTCAGCATGATGCACCAAGGAGGTGTCAGTGAGCACTCAGCATGATGCACCAAGAAGGTGTCAGTGAGCACTCAGCATGATGCACCAAGGAGGTGTCAGTGAGCAGACTCAGCATGATGCACCAAGGAGGTGTCAGTGAGCACTCAGCATGATGCACCAAGGAGGTGTCAGTGAGCACTCAGCATGATGCACCATGGAGGTGTCAGCGAGCACTCAGCATGATGCACCATGGAGGTGTCAGCGAGCAGACTCAGCATGATGCACCATGGAGGTGTCAGTGAGCAGACTCAGCATGATGCATCAAGGAGGTGTCAGTGAGCACTCAGCATGATGCACCATGGAGGTGTCAGCGAGCAGACTCAGCATGATGCACCATGGAGGTGTCAGCGAGCACTCAGCATGATGCACCATGGAGGTGTCAGCGAGCAGACTCAGCATGATGCACCATGGAGGTGTCAGTGAGCAGACTCAGCATGATGCATCAAGGAGGTGTCAGTGAGCACTCAGCATGATGCACCATGGAGGTGTCAGCGAGCAGACTCAGCATGATGCACCAAGGAGGTGTCAGTGAGCAGACTCAGCATGATGCACCAAGGAGGTGTCAGTGAGCACTCAGCATGATGCACCAAGGAGGTGTCAGTGAGCAGACTCAGCATGATGCACCATGGAGGTGTCAGTGAGCACTCAGCATGATGCACCAAGGAGGTGTCAGTGAGCACTCAGCATGATGCACCAAGGAGGTGTCAGTGAGCACTCAGCATGATGCACCAAGGAGGTGTCAGCGAGCAGACTCAGCATGATGCACCAAGGAGGTGTCAGCGAGCAGACTCAGCATGATGCACCAAGGAGGTGTTAGCGAGCAGACTCAGCATGATGCACCAAGGAGGTGTCAGTGAGCACTCAGCATGATGCACCAAGGTGTCAGTGAGCAGACTCAGCATGATGCACCAAGGAGGTATCAGCGAGCACTCAGCATGATGCACCAAGGTGGTGTCAGTGAGCACTCAGCATGATGCACCAAGGAGGTGTCAGTGAGCAGACTCAGCATGATGCACCAAGGAGGTGTCAGTGAGCACTCAGCATGATGCACCAAGGAGGTGTCAGTGAGCAGACTCAGCATGATGCACCAAGGAGGTATCAGCGAGCACTCAGCATGATGCACCAAGGTGGTGTCAGTGAGCACTCAGCATGATGCACCAAGGAGGTGTCAGTGAGCACTCAGCATGATGCACCAAGGAGGTGTCAGTGAGCACTCAGCATGATGCACCAAGGTGTTAGCGAGCACTCAGCATGATGCACCAAGGAGGTGTTAGCGAGCAGACTCAGCATGATGCACCAAGGAGGTGTCAGTGAGCACTCAGCATGATGCACCAAGGAGGTGTCAGTGAGCACTCAGCATGATGCACCAAGGAGGTGTCAGTGAGCACTCAGCATGATGCACCAAGGAGGTGTCAGCGAGCAGACTCAGCATGATGCACCAAGGAGGTGTCAGTGAGCAGACTCAGCATGATGCACCAAGGAGCTGTTAGCGAGCACTCAGCATGATGCACCATGGAGGTGTTAGCGAGCAGACTGAGCAGCAATTTATGGGTGCATCACACTGAGTAAACAGCATGATGTACTCTTGCATTGGAAGACTTTAACCCAGGGACGTACGGTAAGTCAGACTGCTTGAAAAATTCTAAAGACACATTTAGAAATCCTGCATTTGGTGTAAAACATTATCAAAACTTTAATGCAAGAAAGGTAATCTGGTTAAATCTATTAGAAAAAAATCTGGTTCAAAAATTCTGAAATCAGACAAAATTCTGAAAATTTACATCCCTGTTAACCTTTCAAGGGCCGCATATATATACACTTCAGTGATATATCATGCCGAGTGGCAAGGTGTGTATCGACCCGGTGGGGATGGCATGATGTATAAATGATTACCAAGGCTGCATTTATGTATCATGGCATGATGCATTCCTGCATCAGCAGCACCCCTTAAAGGGTATTAACTCCCCTCCAGGTGAGGAGACACCTGCACTGCTTGACACCACTCAGCCGCCCTCAGTACTACTTAACTCCAGCCCCTTATATGAAGCCTCCAATAGACACCAGACCCTCAATACCAACTCCAATATTTACTTACTGGAGCTGAAAAACGCCCCAGACCATCCCCTCACCCCCACCTAACCCCAGCCCACCTAGCCCTCTTATCTCACAAGGCGTTAACCCTTTAAGGGCCGCTGATGTAATAATGCAGCATGCCCATTGGTCGTCATGATGCACGAATGAAGTGCTGGCGAGACTGCTCACCAGCACTTCAAGTGAGTGAGTAATAGATGTTTAACGCCATTTCGACAGCTAAGGTCATATTCATGGCAAGAACTACATTACACAATTTCACAGAGGAAAGTGTTGGTGCCCGCGCATATGTGCACCACACACATCCTGAGGGGATAGGAAAGATGAGAAGTAGACCCTTTTAAGTGGGCTAGGGAAGCCCACCAGCACTTCAATGGAGCATCCTGCCGACCCTCCGGGAGTATATGTGTCAACCCTGTAGGGTTGGCATGATGATCCAATGAAGTTTCGCCAGCACTTCATTGGTGCATCGTGACGACTAATGGTCATGATGCACTCCTGCATCAGCAGCATTTAAAGGGTTACCCCCCCAACCCACACACCAATACCACCCAGCAGGCCCTCCTACCTCACAAGGCGTTAAGCCTGGGGCCATTCGCTACAGCTCGCCAATAAAGGCCTGGCAAATACTGGGATCCCTGCCATAGTAAACATCCCTCATAGACCTACTGTAAAGCCCCACGTATAAGACGCCCCTCGGGCTTGGGGATTAGCTATAAGCCGCACCTTGACCTGAAAAGGTCTCCATTCCTTAATATAGTCTACACATCGAATGCCCCTCGTATAGTTCGCACCCTGAGTTTAGGACAATGCTATAAGCCATTATAAGCCTCTGAGATAATAGGTTGCGGCTTATATCCAGGGATCTACGGTAGGTGTGAGTGGGTGAGTGGCCGCCACTGAACCTCCCCATTTCTATTATATAGGCTTTCTATGGGTATATCATAGACCAAGGTATATATATATGCTGGTGAAATGAGAGGCACTTTGCTGGCCGACAAAACGCAATGAAATCACATATTTTGGACAAAGAAACCTCCACCAAAATTCCAGGAATTTTCCCTAGTTTGACCTCACAGAGTATATCATGCTGACTCCCAATCGGTCTATCTATCCCCTTAGACTCAGCAATGGGTGGTGAGAATGGTTCAGTTGTGGATGTGTAAGGGGAAAAAACGGAAACAAGTGGAAGATGTGGGAAAGTCCCCTAGAATACAATATCAAAAACCTGATGGAGAATGGCAATGGAGATCTGTCTATCACTTCAGAACAGAAAGTTGCGATACTAGTCAGGACGAAGAAGGAAACAGTTAGGATGGTGGTGCACATGTGGGGTTTGGTAAAAAGTACAACTATCACTGACTATAGACTATGAATGCCGGTATAGGTTGACAAAAAAAAACAAGAGTCATATTCTATACAGCCGCTGGCACAGGGAGTTTCTGATGGCAGGGCAAAGGTCTGTCAAGTTCTGGCACCATTTTGTGATACCATAACTCCGAATGCCCAGAGGTGTCAGTTGGGTGTTGGTCCAACTTTTGAAGATTTTAGGGACCCTGAACACTTCACAAGTAGGAGCATTTCTCCATATATCAAACTAAACCAAAGTCTAAATTTGAGGGGTCTCTGAGAATAGATGAACCTCTGTGGGTCTGACATCTAGGTATGCCCTCAAGAGGAGATAAGGATTTTCAAAAGTTTTCCACCCCACTCCCTCAGTTCTTTAATTATAGATTACCTGACGACTTCTGTTAGCACGCTATATAACATGATTATCGCGTTTAGGCACTGATTCGAGTTCCTAAAATGGATAATATGAGTTCTGATATTTCGGGATAAGGAACCGAAAAATTGACAGTGGACTGGACATACCTTGACAATGAGTTGACACGAAAGTAAATCCTCCATTTTTGAAGCTTATAGACCAAATCTGATGAAATAATTTCAGCAGTATATCCTTTACATGTTATTCTAACTCCCTGTCGGGTAGATTACTTGATATTATGGCTGAATTTAACATAAAAAAATAGTAAACTTTCGAAGCGGGCGACTGGCCGTGCGTCTTCGCCATTCTGTCAATAGTACCTATGGCACCGCCTGGAGTGTACAGGCTATAGACTGGCGCAGCACTGTCTCAACGTATTCGCGGTAGTAGGCCTACGAGAATGGGAGTTGCACCAGGTCGCCAGCTTGACCATACATCAACATGAAACCAAAATGGCGGAGAGCCGTCTTGTCGACTCGCAAAAGAAATCAATGGATTCGATCATTTTTAAAGGTAAATACTTAGAATAAAATGGTGGAAACCATGTTATATATGCAATATGTAATGAATAGACTTGAACTCGTTGGCTTCATGGGTTTGATAGAAGCCAACTAGTTCAAGTCTATTCATTATATATTACATTCTTAAGATCAACAACCGCTCTTTAACCAGTGCTGAATGACATCCATCTACCATCATACCCCGCACATTAGCCGCACCTAGTATATTGGGTCTAAGCAGGACTACAGCTGGTTTCTGGCACATGCACTGATAAGTGCTGATATTAAAGATGGAACCAGCTTATCCCTGAAAATGGGTGTTACCCAGGGACAGGGTACCCATTATGACATGTCGTATCAGTGTGTTTTGCCACTTTCAGCAGAACTAGCAGAATTCAAAATGGTGGAACCACTGGGTATGGGTCTGATTTCAGTCAGATGCATCTTTAATTTGAGAGAAAACTAAAAGACGCGCCTGGGGTTTTGAGCACTTTAGTACTCTGTTACAGTATGATATTGTGCCCTATGAATCTAACCCCTTACTTTTCCTATAAGGCCTAAAAAAATTGTTGTGTTCAGGTAATGCTACCTTCCCTAATTTTTTGGGCCTACCCTAATTTTTTTGCGGCATTTTTCGGGAAAATTTGATATTGTGTCACTTATCGAGACATTAAAGTTTATTTCATGATCTCGCACATCAGATTCGTGTTGCATAGGTGTGAAAATTTACAGCCGGCCTAAACAAATTCTCAAAAAAAGAAAATATCCCTAACTACCTACCCTAATTTTTTTCGACCCCGTTACCTGAACACAACAATTTCTTTTTTGCCCTAAGCTGCCCTGGGTGTTTATCCTTGCATACAAGCTGCATATTATACGCGTGGTATCATGGTAAGGTTATCTTATTTCTTAACTAAATGTAGAAGCCTAATACCTGAGAGACCTTCTCTGTGAGGTGTTAGGTCTCGGTAGGAGTGTAAGTAGAGAGAATAAGAAGTGTATATATTGAGGTCTCTTTGTGGGTGGATCTGTCAAAGCTTTCTATAACGAGATGCTTAGGTGGCTGAGGTAGTCTCTGTGCACCTATAACCATGGTTACCCAGAGGTAGTTATAGTAGAGGTGTTAGTTCGGCACTGGTCCAACCTCTGAAAAGTTTAGGGCCCTTGAAGTGGAAGCATTTCTCAAGATATGAAACTGCACTAAAGTCTAAATTTTAGGGGCCTCTGAACCCTCTGGAAAAAAAGTGAACCTCTGAGGGTCTGACATTTCTGACGAATCTATACCAGCTTCTTGTTCTCGTGAGTCGATGACCCTTTAAGGGCCATACAAGTGATGCCCTTTGATTATCCTGATGCAGAAATGAAGCTCAAACACATAAGCTGCCATGGCTGTATTCATGCTTCACACTGACCCTTAAGTATTAATAGAGCCCCCCCCCCCCCCCACCCCCGGGACAGCCCCAAAGGGATGGTGCAGTGGTAAGGCATGGTGCAGTGGAATGGCATGGTGCAGTGGTATAGCATGGTGCAGTGGTAAGGCATGGTGCAGTGGTAAGGCATGGTGCAGTGGTAAGGCATGGTGCAGTGGTATGGCATGGTGCAGTGGTAAGGCATGGTGCAGTGGTATGGCATGGTGCAGTGGTATGGCATGGTGCAGTGGTAAGGCATGGTGCAGTGGTAAGGCATGGTGCAGTGGTAAGGTGCAGTGGTATGGCATGGTGCAGTGGTAAGGCATGGTGCAGTGGTATGGCATGGTGCAGTGGTAAGAGATGGTGCAGTGGTAAGGCATGGTGCAGTGGTATGGCATGGTGCAGTGGTATGGCATGGTGCAGTGGTATGGCATGGTGCAGTGGTAAGGCATGGTGCAGTGGTATGGCATGGTGCAGTGGTAAGGCATGGTGCAGTGGTAAGGCATGGTGCAGTGGTAAGGCATGGTGCAGTGGTATGGCATGGTGCAGTGGTATGGCATGGTGCAGTGGTATGGCATGGTGCAGTGTATGGCATGGTGCAGTGGTAAGGCATGGTGCAGTGGTAAAGCATGGTGCAGTGGTATGGCATGGTGCAGTGGTATGGCATGGTGCAGTGGTATGGCATGGTGCAGTGGTATGGCATGGTGCAGTGGTAAGGCATGGTGCAGTGGTAAGGCATGGTGCAGTGGTATGGCATGGTGCAGTGGTAAGGCATGGTGCAGTGGTGAGGCATGGTGCAGTGGTAAGGCATGGTGCAGTGGTAAGGTGCAGTGGTATGGCATGGTGCAGTGGTAAGGCATGGTGCAGTGGTAAGGCATGGTGCAGTGGTAAGGCATGGTGCAGTGTGTGGCATGGTGCAGTGGTATGGCATGGTGCAGTGTGTGGCATGGTGCAGTGTGTGGCATGGTGCAGTGTGTGGCATGGTGCAGTGGTATGGCATGGTGCAGTGGTAAGGCATGGTGCAGTGGTAAGGCATGGTGCAGTGGTATGGCATGGTGCAGTGGTAAGGCATGGTGCAGTGTATGGCATGGTGCAGTGGTATGGCATGGTGCAGTGGTAAGACATGGTGCAGTGGTATGGCATGGTGCAGTGGTAAGGCATGGTGCAGTGGTAAGGCATGGTGCAGTGGTAAGGCATGGTGCAGTGGTAAGGCATGGTGCAGTGATATGGCATGGTGCAGTGGTAAGGCATGGTGCAGTGGTAAGGCATGGTGCAGTGGTATGGCATGGTGCAGTGGTAAGGCATGGTGCAGTGGTATGGCATGGTGCAGTGGTAAGGCATGGTGCAGTGGTAAGGCATGGTGCAGTGGTAAGGCATGGTGCAGTGGTAAGGCATGGTGCAGTGTGTGGCATGGTGCAGTGGTATGGCATGGTGCAGTGTGTGGCATGGTGCAGTGTGTGGCATGGTGCAGTGGTATGGCATGGTGCAGTGTGTGGCATGGTGCAGTGGTAAGGCATGGTGCAGTGGTATGGCATGGTGCAGTGGTAAGGCATGGTGCAGTGGTAAGGCATAGTGCAGTGGTATGGCATGGTGCAGTGGTATGGCATGGTGCAGTGGTATGGCATGGTGCAGTGTATGGCATGGTGCAGTGGTAAGGCATAGTGCAGTGGTAAGGCATGGTGCAGTGGTAAGGCATGGTGCAGTGGAATGGCATGGTGCAGTGGTATGGCATGGTGCAGTGGTAAGGCATGGTGCAGTGGTAAGGCATGGTGCAGTGGTAAGGCATGGTGCAGTGGTAAGGCATGGTGCAGTGGTATGGCATGGTGCAGTGGTAAGGCATGGTGCAGTGGTAAGACATGGTGCAGTGGTATGGCATGGTGCAGTGGTAAGGCATGGTGCAGTGGTATGGCATGGTGCAGTGGTAAGGCATGGTGCAGTGGTAAGGCATGGTGCAGTGATATGGCATGGTGCAGTGGTAAGGCATGGTGCAGTGGTAAGGCATGGTGCAGTGGTATGGCATGGTGCAGTGGTAAGGCATGGTGCAGTGGTATGGCATGGTGCAGTGGTAAGGCATGGTGCAGTGGTAAGGCATGGTGCAGTGGTAAGGCATGGTGCAGTGGTAAGGCATGGTGCAGTGTGTGGCATGGTGCAGTGGTATGGCATGGTGCAGTGGTAAGGCATGGTGCAGTGGTAAGGCATGGTGCAGTGGTAAGGGATGGTGCAGTGGTAAGGCATGGTGCAGTGGTAAGGCATGGTGCAGTGTGTGGCATGGTGCAGTGGTATGGCATGGTGCAGTGGTATGGCATGGTGCAGTGGTAAGGCATGGTGCAGTGGTAAGGGATGGTGCAGTGGTAAGGCATGGTGCAGTGGTATGGCATGGTGCAGTGTGTGGCATGGTGCAGTGGTAAGGCATGGTGCAGTGGTAAGGCATGGTGCAGTGGTAAGGGATGGTGCAGTGGTAAGGCATGGTGCAGTGGTATGGCATGGTGCAGTGTGTGGCATGGTGCAGTGATATGGCATGGTGCAGTGGTATGGCATGATGACGCACCAATATGGCAATATGGCAATGCTGAGTTACCTGCGAGTCACTCACCAAGAAAAAAAGGACCACCATGGCGACAAATAAACATGAGCTTTTAATGTACTTCTCAAGTACTTGAATAATGTCGGGAGATTGAAGCCAGTGTTTGAAGCTGGAAATACCAGATACTGCTATTGATAGATACAGAGGGAACTCATCAGATTGTCTCAAGGCTCTAAGACTCTTTTACTTGCCCAAACATGACAGCCAATGAAACCCCACAGGACTCGCCAACAACAGATAGTACGCTCACTGTCATTGGCTACTCACACTCACAGGCACATCCGGGCTTCTGGCGAGTGCTCTCCAAACAGAGTCCTTGAGATAGGGCTTGTCTAGAATGGCAGCCATAAGTTATGGGGGGGGGAGAGTGGAATCTGATGGCATTTGTCAAGCAATATCCGCCCATGCTATCAGTAAATGCCTCACAAGGCACGTCCTAACGTCATAGCTGTACGTCATTGTCTATGTCACTCCATGAGAGGAGCGCTTAAACCTTTAAGGGACCCATCATAGGGCATTATAACACTGCTGGGCGAAGTCAGAGTGCATTATCCTGAATACTGCATTCTGATTGGCTGTTTGACCGTGCATTATCTAGTTGGATAATGCACTCCTGGCAAAGGAGGTTAACTTCATCTCATCTTTAGACTTCATAATTGATATCCATGTGTTGTCAGGTGGCTGATGGGTGGTTTTTCTGTGTTATAACGGGAATAATGCACTTGGAATAAGGCCCCTCGATGTCTCAATACAGTCTAGAGCACTCCCACAGCCATGCCCCATGCATTATTCTCTAATTAATGCATCATATTTATCGGTCTTCATGATGCATGCATATAGCCCTGGTGATTAACTCACTGCGTCTATGTTCTCACCATTACTAACCTATAGGGTTGATACAACCCGCGAACAGTTGGCGTGCATGAGTAATATGGTTGGTTTTTTTTAAGAGTCACGGTCAAATTAAGGTGAGAAAATTATATTACAAACCAATAAATAAAAGTAGATGAGTGTCATCACTGGCACATATGTACAGAAGACACACTGAGAGGACAGAAAAGATGAAATTATTTTTATAAGATGGGGTAGGGAAGCCAAGGAGTCGGCATGATGCCCCAATGCAGTGCAGTGCTAGTGAGAAGACTTGCCAGCACTGCATTGGTGCATCATGCTGACTGGGGCATCATGTAGTCCTTCTATAGTACAACAAGTAGGAGTGAGTGAGTAATAGATGTTTAACGCCATTTCGACAGCTGAAGTCATATTCATGGCGAGAACTCCATTACAGATTTCACAGAGGAATGTGTCAGTGCCCGCACATATGTGCACCACACTCATCTCGAGGGATAGGAAAGAGGAGATATAGACCCTTTTAATTGGGCTAGGGAAGCCCACAACAAGTAGGAAACAAACAGGCTGTACTGAGTGTTGACAGACAGACAGACAGAGGCTATGATATCCTGACAGATAAACACATATATGTGTAGGAATGAGCCAAGTGCAGGGGGATCTATATATTATATATATATATATATATATATATATATATATATATATATATATATATATATATATATATATATATATATATATATATATATATATATAGATCCCCCTGCACTTGGCTAATTCCTACCAAAATATGGAAGGAAAGATCAGTCCTCAGAACTGCCTTTTTTCTTTGCCCTTTGCTGTTTTTGTTTTTATATAATTAAAGATAAAGAGATTGAGTTGGATGAAATGTTTTAATGATTGCCCTACCATTCAGTTCACGTTTCTTTGTATAAGACGTGAGAAAATTCGGGGGAGTCAACTTCATCAATTCTACCTTTTTAACACTGCAACCATCAATCTCCCATCTATATACCCCAAAAATCTCCCAGCACATATTTTCATAGGTTCTCAATATTCGCCCATCCCTCTTCAACAGCAAGGGGGTAAGTAATACACGTGTAGTAATGCTTGTTTAACGCAATTATGACAGGTAAGGTCATATTCATGGTGAGAAAAGTACATGAGACAGCAATTGATGATGACAGCGTCAGTGCCCATGCATGTGCTCCAGAGGAGAGAAACGATGAGAAGACACTTATAAGGTGTGTAGGGGGAAGTCTCAGTTCTTGATCTCTCCCTACCCCTCCCATGGCAAAGTATTAAATCCAGGCTTGCTCCCCATCCTCTCAGTCTCCGTCTCTCCTCTCAAATTCAGTTCTAAAGTCATATCGACCATATCATACACAGTCCATTCCTCTAGTGGTAATACCCTCTCCCTGCCCCCTCCCACCCTCTTCTCTTTCAGATGCCCCTGATACCCCCGCCCCCCCCCCAAAAAAAAAATAATAATAAATAAAAAAAAATCACCCTTCCTTCACTTCCGTCGCCAACGACGTGGATCCCATAAGATCTCACGCCGCTCCCCTCACCCTGCCGCCACCAGGGGTAGTGGTGGTAGTAGTGCCGGGGCGTCTCACACGGCAGCGCCACTAGCCATCACGGCGTCCCAAACACCAGCATGTGACCACTGTTATTACGCTGCGTCCGTGATGCGTCTCAGTCGGCTGTGAACGCTGCTCAGAGCCACAGAGTGAGGCTCGGCAGGCACACATACATACAGCCCAGGGTCTGGTTATATACTCAATATCAGGGTATGATCAGGACTGGTAAGGTGTAAGAAGAATACAAACGTGGATTAAGTGGTCGTGGAGGATTAGTGAGAGGATTAACTGGATTAGTACATACCTGGATTAACCAGTGAGGACTAAGAACTGAGACAGGTGAGTTTTGGTGTCAATCTGTGGAACTTAAATAAATCAATCAGTTTTAAGATTTTATTTGTTTACTTGGGTATTGTGAATATCACCAGAGAGGCATTGCTGCCTTACTTCCCCTCCAGATCTGCTTCTCAGAAGCTGACCTCTTCTGCCTGAACTATCCAGTCTAATATCTTTTGTTGAAAAATCAGAATAGTATGTCTACTTAAGTTCTTACTAACGATGAGGCCTACTTTGAACCAACACATGGACCATCTGCTGGACTCTCTCATGCCTCCTCTCTTCTAAATTATAACAAACTAATATATTAAGTAGCAATTAACACCCTGGTGATTGCATGAGCTGGCGCATTTATGCAAAGGCTCATATGTAGCCACAGACAATTGAATTGTCATAACTATTCCGCTTAACGGACATGTGTTATAGAAAATGCTGGAGTATATAACAAAACGTTCTATAAGAACATGTATCACTCCAGGATAAATAAATGAACTACCAACCAACCGACCAATGCAACATCATGTCAACATTGTATATATCATGTGAAAATTGTATATATTATATGGGGTTAACATGGTTACTTGATGTGACATTTGTTGGGGACAGCTTTAATAATGTTTGGGGAGAGATGCATCGTGCACTTATTGTCATGATGCGCCGGTGCACTGACATAGTGAGTAATTATCCACACGATCCATTCTGATTATCTCAAGCTGTGGACATTCTATGTGTTGTAGCCCAAAATCCATGTGTTTGCTGGAAGCTCTGTACTGAAAGAAACTTCAGCTCTGCTGTCTTCAGTGGATTCTTCAAATGAGCATTGATTCAGACTGAGTGAGGTTCCACAGTAGCCTGTGGTCTTATTACCAGACATTCACATTGTGTTGTGTTGCCTGGACACCACCTCCAGGCCCTCCACAGTAAAAGAATGCTATGACCTTTGGGGACAGACCAGTCACCTTTAATTGTGGGTGGTACACGTTTTGGGGCATAGGAATTAGTTTTTATTATGTTATACCTTGAGAATGTGGTCTGTGAAAAATGTTAAGTCTCAACGGGTAATACATTGCTTTGATGGTTGTGTGTGTGGGGGGACTCCTATTCCCTTTTTTACATGTAAGATTTGACTACTATCTATTCTCATACAAAACAGAGGCGTAGGAAGCAAATCTTCATTGGGGGGGCCCGGCGAGGGCACCATCGCGACCACCTTGAATTGTCGGCTGATGCGTAATGGCGTCTATATAATGCGTATATAGAATTCATATAGAAAAGTAATTTTTGGTAAATTTTGGATCTGACTTTAGGCTGAGACCCCCATTTTCCCTATGACATCACAATAATAATCTAATTTGAGATGTAAAGTTTTAGCTTCTTTTCCATTGTGTTTATGAGTTCTTGGAAAATATTGGGGGGGGGGCTCAGACATACTCAGGCCCCACCTCCTTCATGATTGGGGGGGCCCAGGCCCCCCTGCCCCCCCTTTTCCTAAGCCCCTGCAAAATTTGGATAAAACAGCTAAGAGAGGTAAGATCCTGATTTCCCTATGCTAGTCAGGACATATATGGCAGGTTACTAGTTTATAATATTACCTGAGAAGACTGCGTTATAAGGAGTGTCTGTATGTGGAGTACAACAGGTGGGTGAATGTAAATATTGACACTAACTCAGTCAAAACAAGGATGCACTTTGTGTGGAGGGGGTGGGGGTCCGGTGGGGGTGCATGCTCTTCATTTTTGGTCCCATTTACTGGTTTCAAATGATATTGGAATAAGGAGGCACGCCAGTAAAAATATAGACTGCTTGAACTACGTTCAAGAAACGTGGCGCAAAATAGAACGCCTACAGCGGACAGCGACTCTCTCCACCTCTTTGTCAGCAGTTCTGTTTACAGTATCAATCTCTTTACCATGCACTGTGTCTCGTCAATTCTTGCAATATGCATGAGGTATTGCGATACTTGAACGGTCGTCTTATCAGGAAAATATGTCACTTATTTACCTTTTTTTTTCTATAATAATACATTGTTTCGCAAACAAGTATATGGTTGAAAATGTGTGCTAACATGTTCCCCTTCATTTCCACATCATTAGAATACCCGATGGTTTAAATTTCTTAATTTTAAGGCGGATTGTCACATCAATACATCCAGCTCCCCTATACAGTGTCACATCTTTTTGGGCGATACCAGAAAAAATATCTATTTAAAAATATCTATTCTTCATTATTGTTGAGTATAGATTGGCTTGACACATGTCTTGGTGATTATGTTGCCAATGTTTCAATTGTTGCTGCATCATGCCACTTTAGCCCTGGTGAGTTACACTCCCTCTGATGCTATGGTGCATACGACAAATGATCATCAATGTGGGCAGCATCCTTCTATTGTTAAAGGATAAAATTTATTCAGAGACTGTCATCCACACTGATACATTACTTTAATGTACCATAATGTACCATTTAGGCCCATCAATGATTGCAGGCCTGGTAAGTAACAAGGCATTCATGCAGCATGACGACCAATGGGCATGATGCATTAATGCATCACTCACTCCTAACCCTTTAAGGGCCACTAATGCAGGAGTGCATCATGCCCTTTGGTCGTCATGATGCTCCAATGAAGTGCTGGCGAGACTGCTCGCCAGCACTTCATTGGAGCATCATGCCGACCCTCCGGGACTGCATCAACCCCAAAGGGTCGCTATGATGCAGTAATGCACTAGAACCCTATAATGGGTTAAAGGGTTCACTCTTAATTCCCAGGGCTCCCAGGGGCGTGGGAAGCAGTTTCAGAGTGGGTGGGACCAGGGGGGTTTTCTGCAATTTTTGACCTCCCTTTGCTTGACCTTTTAATTTGAACTTTTGAAGAGTTGGCCAAAAGTGGGGGGGGGACATGTCCCCCCTGCTTTCCACGCCCATGGGCTCGGGACATCATGCATTGTGTGTGTCCTGGCGCCTGTAGTCTACAGGAATGGGGGGGGGGGACCAGTAATGACGATGGACATGCCACCACACCCCCTCCCCCCTCCCAGCCATGGAGACATCCTATTCACACACCTTTACCACACTAACCCTTTAATGCCAAAATGTGTATGCATCTTCACTGGCATGATGCACCGATGCAGTGCTGGTGAAAAGAAGGGCCAGCACTGCATTAATGCATCATGCCAACATGGGAATATCAATGTGATTCGTCTAGGAATTATCACGTATGCATCCCTGCGCGGTGCATTTAGAAATCTATGACCCTTCAAGGATTAACCTTAGCTATGTTCAGTGAGTGACTAGCTGGTGCTGCATTGGTGCATCGTGGTGACACATGAAGGCAGCATGATGCACCAATGCAGTGTTGTTGAACTACTCTGACCAGGGCTGCATCAGGCTGGATATATGGCATAATGCCGTCAGGCAAGATATTGTCGGGCTGCATAAGGCTGGATATATGGCATAATGCCGTCAAGCAAGATATTGTTGGGCTGCATCAGGCTGGATATATGGCATAATGCCGTCAGGCAAGATATTGTCGGGCTGCATCAGGCTGGATATATGGCATAATGCCGTCAGGCAAGATATTGTCGGGCTGCATCAGGCTGGATATATGGCATAATGCCGTCAGGCAAGATATTGTCGGGCTGCATCAGGCTGGATATATGGCATAATGCCGTCAGGCAAGATATTGTCGGGCTGCATCAGGCTGGATATATGGCATAATGCCGTCAGGCAAGATATTGTCGGGCTGCATCAGGCTGGATATATGGCATAATGCCGTCAGGCAAGATATTGTCGGGCTGCATCAGGCTGGATATATGGCATAATGCCGTCAAGCAAGATATTGTCGGGCTGCATCAGGCTGGATATATGGCATAATGCCGTCAAGCAAGATATATTGTCCTTAAATGGTTACCATTCAGCCCCTTTCCCTCCCTTTATACACGCACCTATACACACGTCATATACCACCTGGGGGTGGGCCGGGTGGGGGGGGGGGAGGTTGTACATGGGATGTACATTCATGTGACACCAACTAAACTCCACTAATTGGCTTCATGCCCCTGCTACAAGTTTGGGTTAACGCTGGAAGGGCTAATAATGTATCATACTAATTGCCCGTTGGTGTGCATCATGCCCATTGGTCGTCATGATGCACCAATGAAGTGCTGGTGAGACTGCTCACCAGCACTTCATTGGTGCATCATGCCCATTGGTCGTCATGATGGGTCGTCATGATGCACCAATGAAGTATCACCTAATGGGGATTTGTATGAAGCAATAATGCGTACTCCTGTACATCAATGCATCATAACGACTAATGGGCATGATGCAATATCAGATAGCAAAAGTCATTTCATTAAGTACATATGCCTTTGCTAGGATGGCGTACCAATGCAGATGAATGTTTGTACATATTATCTGCTTCAGACACCTAGAAAGCTAGGAAAGATCAGATAAGGAGCCTTTTAAATTGGACTAGAGAAGCCTGGATACTACAACATGACGTAGGTATAGAAAGTCCTGGTGATCTGGTATGCTAGCTCCTTAACCCTTTAAGGGCCGCTAATGCAGGAGTGCATCATGCCCATTGGTCGTCATGATGCATCAATGAAGTGCTGGCGAGACTGCTCGCAGGCACTTCAATGGAGCATCATGCCGACCCTCTGGGCAGCATGATGCACTCCTGCATTAGCGGCCCTTAAAGGGTTAAGGACCACTGATGCATTAATGCATCATGCGCATTGGTCGTCTGACAAGGGCAATCGTACATGGCTGCTACACTCCCAGAGGGTCGGCATGATGCACTGATGAAGTGCTGGCGAGCAGTCTCACCAGCACTTCATCGGTGCATCATGACGACCAATGGGCATGATGCACCAATAAAGTCCTGGCAAGCAGTCTCACCAGCACTTCATTGGTGCATCATGACGACCAAGGGGCATGATGCACCAATGAAGTGCTGGCAAGCAGTCTCACCAGCACTTCATTGGTGCATCATGACGACCAAAGGGCATGATGCACATACATTATAAGCGGCATTTAAAGAGCTAGATCTGTTTTTCTTTCACATCATGCCAACATAGAAAACCAATTGGCTGGAAGCGGGTCTGGACCTGGTTCTGGTGACATGCACTGATAAGAACTGATAACATGGGACCAGCATGTCCCTGGAAGTGGGTGTTACCCAGGGACAAGGTACCCATCATGGTATGTCTTATCAGTAGGGTTTACCTCAACCAGCAAAATTCAAAATGGTGGACCCACAGGACGTCCATACTAAGCCTATGGTGCTACCATGTCGCCCATAAGGCGTTAAAGGCTGCAAATTGAGACAGAGTCAGTTTTTAGGCACTGCTATTTCCTAGTTCCTACTTTTACCAGCATATATATAGGCCGGCCTAATAGTAGCCCCATTTACACTATGTTCTAT
Source organism: Acholoe squamosa (assembly GCA_949317995.1). Classification (NCBI taxonomy): domain Eukaryota; kingdom Metazoa; phylum Annelida; class Polychaeta; order Phyllodocida; family Polynoidae; genus Acholoe; species Acholoe squamosa. The sequence continues at coordinate 4,929,791 of OX439040.1, forward strand.
CACAGCTATTCAGACAACCTGTGGATCAACACAGTAAAAGGTATGCCCGCGAGGGGGTACATAGGCGTACCTTTTACCATGTTGATCCACATTTAGCATGGCAGTGACAACCAGTTAAGTAATATTGATGTTAGGACCGTTTTACTGAAAGGTGTCTCTTTACCGTGGGAAGCCCAATTTAGCCACCACGATGTGAGGGATTGAGTAATGGTTGCTTAACACCATTTCAACAGCTATTGCCATATTCATGGTGAGAAAACTCTATCACACATCTGATTGTAAGTAGACTAATGTTTGTCCATCTATTCAACTTTCCCCCTTCTCATCAGTGATTCAATTATCTTAGGACTTTATATTCCTTGTTATTCTCCTTTCGACTATAGTCTTTCTATATGCTGGTCCCACCCTATATGTTCTTATCAGTGTGGGGTCACAAGAACCAGCTCCAGTCCCGCTTGCAGCCAATTCCGTAGGCGGCGTATCGTACTGTGGGGCTCGACACATGATCAGGATCATGCTACCCCCCCCCCCCTCACACACACACACCGGACTGTGTGCCCCAGCCTCCCCAGCACCTCTCCTAAATACAATCAGTGTAGACATGTACATGCAGTAAACGTTGATTTAGGTAATACACTCTGGACAGGCCCTAAAACTGTTCCCATCCTACCCCACTCCAATACCAATAACCGGGGAACCATTATGTCAACTCTGTGTCAACTACCACGGACCGGGTAGAACGACAGGGGTTTGACCAGAATTGATGTATGACTCAACTACGACATTATTTTATTTTTCTACGGCATACACTCGGGTGGGGAGAAATTGTGTCTTATTTCATGATGAGAAAGAGCGTTACTAGGGATTTCCATATGAGAAGACCCATATTCTTGACAGGGGCGCAGAGAAACTGAATCGTGTTCTTCACGGCTCTGTTCTCCGCTGTGACGTCATCAAAATAGCCTCAAACCCCTTATCAGCAAGTGATTAGATGACACGAAAAAGACAAAGAGAAAACCACTCACATTCCTCCAAACTGAATAGTTTGTAACGAGTTTGTTTTAAATCAGTATTCCACTTTGCCCCGCCTCGTGGAATACTTTTTCAAGGCTAACTCGTGAAGAACACTCGGTTTGGTCAATTATCTTGAACCCCTGTCTATAGGCCCCTGAACCATTTTAGTTACTCTTCATAGATTGATATAACTTCTATCTGGATATCTATTAAATCTTCTAGAACTGCGCACTATTTTAAGGCGTATATCCTCTCAGTTTTCCTATATTCAAGGCCGAGAACCAGGACGGCCATTAGAATACAAGTTCCTGGCAAGATCTGGCGGTGACATGTGCACAGTAATGTGCCCCACAAACCAGATCTTTGTTATTTGTGAATGACTTCAGTTAAACCATTTCTTGTCCCTAAACTCTCAAATGGTACACAAAAAGCTGTTGGCAAAATGTCAAGTGGACCATTCTGCCCACTTATAGGCTGCCCCAGTCTGTTTAAACGCCCGGACGCTTTTAAATCTCAATACCTCTGTACACCCAGCTCTTGTTTTTGAGACCGGCGCTTATTTGAATATTTTGTTTTCAGTGCTTAAGATCAATTTCAATACCCTTGACCCCTAGTGCATAATGAAGACCCTGGCCCTTACACGAACCATTACGGTAGACACTTTTTGCTGACAGTCGTGTTACCAAATAAATTGCACACTTAAGGAAAGTACTTCAATTAATGTCTCCAAATAAGCGGCCATTATTCCAACACCTTCCTCCCACCCTGCCTCATTTCTGGCATTTTTTTTTTCTCTTATTCTCTTCCTCATACTAAGATTGTAACTTTCTGGGCATTTAGGAAATGGCTGATCGGGACCTGACTATTCAATTCACTAATGGAGTCTTATAATACACGACTGTATCAGCTCCTACACTACTGTACCCTCTACAGCCTACAGAGTTACAATACACGACTGTATCAGCTCCTACACTACTGTAGCCTCTACAGCCTACAGAGTTACAATACACGACTGTATCCGCTCCTACACTACTGTACCCTCTACAGAGTTACAATACACGACTGTATCAGCTCCTACACTACTGTACCCTCTACAGCCTACAGAGTTACAATACACGACTGTATCAGCTCCTACACTACTGTACCCTCTACAGCCTACAGAGTTACAATACACGACTGTATCAGCTCCTACACTACTGTACCCTCTACAGCCTACAGAGTTACAATACACGACTGTATCAGCTCCTACACTACTGTACCCTCTACAGCCTACAGAGTTACAATACACGACTGTATCAGCTCCTACACTACTGTACCCTCTACAGCCTACAGAGTTGTATTATAGTTGTCAGAGACGTTAGCAGCAGCAGCAAGTATTAGGGTAGCACTAGGTGATTACCTTCCAGGCGGAAATTAACCCTAATGTGATACAGGAATTCTGGTTAACTGAAAAGAAAAGGAAATCCTGCACAAGTGGGAAATGTGGTATAATCGAATTAGCTTTCCTGCTTGTTTGTCTATTTGCCCCGCCTATTTACAGTATTTGCCTGCCTGCCTTGAACCTTTGGCATGACAATTAAGTTGTTTGCCTGCCTGCCTTCTTGCCTGATTCCTTGCTTGCCTGCCTTCTCGGATTCCTTGCTCGCCTGCCTTCCTGCCTATGGTACCTGCCTATCTGCCTATTCGCCTGTCTTTATGTCACAATGACATTATCTCTCAATGCCTTCCAATCTCACCCCAATTGAAACCCGCCAGCCTCAATGACAATATCCGCCCCACTGTTGCTTTCCTGAAAGCTCTCTCTTTATTTTTGCACCCCTGTCCCTGTGCACGCCTCCAGCTCTCGTCCCCGTCATCACAATCACACACCCACTCTCAGTCAACTTCCCTAACCACAAAGGGAGAGATTGAAATAGAGGTGAAACCTTAATTCGATTTGCACCGATAGATTGGCAGTAAAATAGATTGTTGCTGCTTCTCGGGCTGCTTAAAGTTTGATCAGATTCCGGGCTGGTCTGGGGTTGTGCAGTGTACTTAGAGCTATTTAACCCTTTATAGACCGCTGATGCATTAATGCATCATTCCCATTGGTTGTCATGATGCACCAATGAAGTGCTGTCGAGTCTGCTAGCAAGCACTTCATTTGTGCATCATGCCGACCCTCTGGGAGTGTATCAACCATGCATGTATGGTCAGCATGATGCAGGAGTGTAGCCCTGGCGGGTTGCTCAGTATGGCTGGCGAGTTACTCAGTATGGATGGTGAGTTACTCACTATGGCTGGGTGAGTTACTCACTATGGCTGGCGAGTTACTCAGTATGGATGGTGAGTTACTCACTATGGCTGGGTGAGTTACTCACTATGGCTGGTGAGTTACTCAGTATGGCTGAGTTACTCAGTATGGCTGGTGAGTTACTCAGTATGGCTGAGTTACTCAGTATGGCTGGCGAGTTACTCACTATGGCTGGTGAGTTACTCAGTACGGCTGGTGAGTTACTCAGTATGGCTGGCGAGTTACTCAGTATGGCTGGCGAGTAACTCAGTATGGCTGGTGAGTTACATAGTATGGCTGATGAGTTACTCAGTATGGCTGGTGAGTTACTCAGTATGGCTGGCGAGTTACTCAGTATGGCTGGTGAGTTACACAGTATGGCTGGTGAGTTACTCAGTATGGCTGGTGAGTTACTCAGTATGGCTGGTGAGTTACTCAGTATGGCTGGCGAGTTACTCAGTATGGCTGGTGAGTTACACAGTATGGCTGGTGAGTTACTCAGTATGGCTGGTGAGTTACTCAGTATGGCTGGTGAGTTACTCAGTATGGCTGGGTGAGTTACTCAGTATGGCTGGGTGAGTTACTCAGTATGGCTGGTGAGTTACTCAGTATGGCTGGGTGAGTTACTCAGTATGGCTGGGTGAGTTACTCAGTATGGCTGGCGAGTTACTCAGTATGGCTGGTGAGTTACACAGTATGGCTGGTGAGTTACTCAGTATGGCTGGTGAGTTACTCAGTATGGCTGGCGAGTTACTCAGTATGGCTGGTGAGTTACTCAGTATGGCTGGTGAGTTACTCAGTATGGCTGGTGAGTTACTCAGTATGGCTGGTGAGTTACTCAGTATGGCTGGGTGAGTTACTCAGTATGGCTGGTGAGTTACTCAGTATGGCTGGTGAGTTACCAAGTATGGCTGGTGAGTTACTCAGTAGGGCTGGTGAGTTACTCGCATGGATCATGACGACCAATCGACATGATGCATTAATGCATCAGTTGCCCTTAAAAGGTTAATAGGGACACTTTGGGGACTAATTCAAGCTCATAATTCCCCGGGGCGTTTGGATCTTCGACCGAGAATGTGGATTGCCACCAGATTTAGACAAGTACTCTCATTTAGCAACAAAAGTAGACATAATGGGAGGATCCACCTGTCATCTCAACTATTTACTGTAAACTCAGGGTGTTTTTTATCGAGCAGAGCTAGAGGATGTGTTGGTACGACGTCAATCAATCTCTATCACACTTTGGGAATAATTTCAACTTGCTTATGAAGTACCGAATCTTTAGTTGGCTGTGTGACTCAACCTTAATAAGGGAAGCTTCCGTCGATAGCTGCAAGCTGCTTCAAGGTCTTTGTGTGATTTGAAAGGCAGAACTAAAACGTGACCAAGTGTGCATTTAGACACTATCGAGTGACAGATACAGGAGTTTGAAACCGGGAGGGGGAAATTGTGAATATGACAACTGCCTTCCTCCAACACTCAGAATTGACTGGGATTGAAAGCACTCTAATCTAAAGTCCACTGCAGTCTTAATGCAGTCTTAGTATACACAGGAATCACAGAGAACCCCGAGCTTTGACTGGTTTCCCAGACTAGCCATTGTGTGTCATAATGCAGCCATGTGTCTATACAGGATAAGATGCTTACCCACACTTACACATACAATCTATCATCTCAAACTCCAACTACCGTATCGTCGTGTTTAAGCGCCAGCATTTGAAGAAGCGCCTGTCTAAAAAAAGCGACGGGGGTACAGGGGTGCTGAAATATCTCTTAAGCACTAAAACTGGATCTTGAATAATTGCCTGTCTTGTATAAGGGTCGGGGGAAAATAGCCCCTTCAAAGCTATAAGCGCCCTGGCGCTTAAACACGACGATACGGTACTCCCTTCAGTGCCACTTCTAGTCCCTCAAGGCCAGGCCGTCCTTTAGTGCATAGTGCCGTTTGGCCATTAATGAAGCACAGGGAATTCACACTCCCCCCCCCCCCCCTCAGGGCCATATCTGAACCCTTTAGTACATGCATCGTGTCATTAGGTCACTGATGAAGCGTGGGAAATAATTCCCTGTGCAAGACAGTACTATTATTATACCTCGTGTGAATTCATGCAACTAGCCCTGGCGAGTTACTCACCAGGGATTTGGCCCTATGACTTAAAAGAGGTTGATACATTCCTGCACCAATACTGCATCTGCGAGTAACTCGCCAGCCCCGCCTTGGTGCATCAAACAGACAAATAGGTGTGGCCATGAAAGGGTTGTTACAAGGGAATGCCCCTACAATGGTTCATTATTGTACCCTCAAAGGGACTGTGTGGTGGGAAGGGGTAGGGGGGGTAGGGGGTAGGGGGTGGGGGTAGGGGGTAGGGGGTAGGGGGTAGGGGGGTAGGGGGTCAGGGGGCACCAAACTACAGGAGGCAGCAGTAGGCAATGCCTTAATTCTGTAAGGACAGCACACTGCCTGAAGATCAATGTTCCTTGAACAGCATGATGCACCCATGAAGTGCTGGCAACACTGCTCAGAGGCCTTTCATTAGTGCTTTGTAACGCCCAATGGGCTCATGCATCAGCAAACTTTAAAGAATTAGGAGTCAAGTCTAAGTCAGACCAGAGAGTGTCCTACTGGTCTGACTGATAGAGGTGAGGTTTACCCTTTCAGGGCCGCTAATGCAGGAGTGAATCATGCCCATTGGTCGTCATCATCACAAGAATCTATGGCAAGTCTGCTCACCAGCACTTCATTGGAGCATCGCGCCAGCCCTCTAGGAGTGTATCAGCCCTGTAGGGTCGGCATGATGCATTGATTCAATATCGGCTTTAAAGTGTTGAGAGCCTGAAACTGTGGTGTTGGTTTGGGGTGGGGGTGGGGGTGGGGGATAAGAAGGGCGGGGTATTATCTAGAGACTGTCCACAGTAGATCAATGCACATCATTACCTCTCTCAGTGAGCCTCGATCTGAGTCTCCCCAACCCCCTCTAATGCCGCCATATTGGATTCGCTGATGCCCTTAGGGAAACCAGCAGTTGGTCCCATGGTGTTATACCAAACTACCGGGAATCAGCGACTACATCCACGGTACCGGTAGTTCTCTTAACAGACACTAGGGCCAACAAGAAAGGTTTATATTATGTGTCTTGAGACGGTGTATTAAACTAATATTCCGTAAAACTCTGTATGTCAGCTACATCTAGGTATAAGACTACCTGCACATAAGCCACACCTAGACTTTCGGAGAGTGGCATAAGCTGCTCTTGGGTTAGAATGGGTTAACTCCTCATAGGCTGCACCCTCGCTTCAGAATGAGTCTACGAGTCTAAAATGAGAAACGGTATAACTAGTTCCACCTCAAATACCAGATGATACTACACCATTTGTCCCCATAAGGCAGTTAAGAGAATGTACGAAAAGGTCATGAAAAGGCCCTAAAGCCTTGTAAGGTGACCACACCCATCAGCGTTTGTCATGTTGGTGCTACTGAATCATCCGCAATAGTACGCTGGTCCCCGCAGGTATTTGAGGGCTAGATACCCGCTGGCCATGTCTGATGACATTCTCCCCAGATCATGGGGAGAAGTACTCTTGGTCTCCACTAGATGGGAGTATTTCTATTCTCCAATCACATACTATATCCAAACATCTGTATAGGAGAGACAGGTTGACGTGAACCCTTTCGGGGAGAAACGGTATGATCGGAAGTGTGTCAGTGGTTCCGGTGGGAATGCGAAAGTCTACTGCTCATATTTTACAAGCGAAAATGGCGCCACGTTAGCGCTTCTCCCCAAAAGACGTAACCGTTGACTATTGGGGTGTTATGGTGCCCTCTTGTGAGTAAGGGTTAAAACAGGGGATGATTGACAGCTAACTTCTTAGACATGGCCTGCCTCTATGATGTCCCCAACATAGAGGCAGGTTGCCAGCCAACCGCAATAGCTGACCTGATATCTAATAGGGACAACTTAACTCAAACTTTGAGGTGTAACTAGTTACACAGTGACAGACTGTAACAGCCAGATCATCAAAGGTCTGTTACACCAGAACTACCAACACCCACATAAGAACCATACAGACCACACCACAGAGGTGCAGCTGTCTGACCCTAAGGTACCACTCAATCCACTGTGTGAGAGTCTTCTATTGGCTGCCTTTACCCTTTTCTGGGTATGCACTAATGAAGATGTTTCTGCATATTTTGAATAGCCCCGTTATACATAATTAATGACACTCATAGGAATCTGGTAGTTAGGCGCAGACCACTTTTTGATCCCCACTGACTGGCACGGGTACATGCAGCATTCAAATACTCTCTGGCATGTACTGAAGGAAGCAATACTTTCTCAATAGGTAGTATAATGAGAACAAGCCACTTTCTAACCCTTGAAAGGCCAGTAAAGTCTATGGGTAAGGGAGGTAACCAGTACTATAAGGCACGTCCCCTACTCTTTTCGACAGACAGCACCAGTTGAAAACCAAATTTATTTAAAGAGCCCAAGGCATCTAAGAAATAATATATAACAAATCTTCCTGGACCAAAACCACAGAAAACAGCCATTTATGTGGCATCTCACTGTTTGTGTTGCCTATACGAGCTGTGGGAAGTCTTCTCTGATCTCTGGGGACCTGACAGACAAACATATTCCCAGACTCCCCAGACATGCCTGTGTCTGTCATTAGGCCTATGGAATTAAGGGAGTGGGGGATCCTCCACAAGGGAGTGGTACATAAGCAAATGTCCATGACCATGGAATATTTTTGCATCGTATTCACCGAGGTGAGGCTGTCCGCATTCAGCGACGCCTTATAGGCGGAGTTGAATGCGGACAGGCCTCACCGAGGTGTTCTGCAATGATCTATACACTGTGGTCTGCAATGATCTATGTATACGAAGGAAAATCAAAGGGCATGGTGTACTAAACATTAGTTTGTCCTTAAAGGTTTAATGATAGTTTTGCTCCCACCAGTCCCCCTATTCACACACTCTACCCTGTGAGTGCTAGGATTGGTATTTCACTCTAAAACACACTTGCCCTACTGGGTATGAAAAGGGAAAATGGAGTAGTGTGGCATCAATGCCCAGTGCCCACCATTGTTATATGAGCCTATACAGAGAGTGTATAGAGAGGCGGAGTGAGGTGTCACCTCCTGTGAACTCATGGGCGTAGGAGTAGCCACCATTTTCTTTGTTGAATAAATTTGTAATTTTATCTGACTGTTAGTGAATATATAGGCAATAACAAACTGGGATTTTGCCACGAAATGGGCTTTAAATGGCCAACTGCTTTGTGATAATTGCTACCAACATAGCAGCCTCTCTCTAGAATGTTCACTAGTTGAAATTTCAGGGGATAACACTGGAGAATGCTCCTTAACGTGTAATAAAGATTTGTCAAAGTCTCACAGAATACAGATTCACTCAGTGAGTAACAGAATGTCAATTCCTAGTAAACAAGGCCATATGAAGGCTAAGGCTAGGCCATAGACCTATGATATTTATTGATTTCTATGCTCAATGTGCCATGCACACTTTTATGATATTTTTACAAAGTCAATAACAAAAATATGATTCGCACCAAATATTAGAACTCTTTGTCATTTCCCAACCCCAGATCTCCTCTTCTTTCTTCTCACAGGCCAAGTTCTCTCCCCAACTTCATACCCCCCCCCCTCTGTTCATGTGGAGATGTCCCTCCATGTCTGGGTTCCCATTAGCTTTAGACATGACTAACGTAGTGTGAAGGTTTGTGCTTGGCACAATGCCTCCTCACCACACAACACACTCACACCCAACACCCTCTGGGTACTGGAGGCAGTCTATGGGGAACAGAGTCATTCCCGTATGGAAGTGGCCATCTTGAAATCAGTTATGTAACTGCCCCCCCCCAATGGCCGTCTTGGATCTGGCAGAGGATTGTGGGTAATCTCTTATCTTCCCCTACACCCACAGAAAACAATGGGAATTGATAAGACTGATAAGCTGGCCCTGCCTCTATCTTTATCACCTTAAGTACCTGTCCATTGTTTTAGGTGTGAATGGAGGGGATTAGCCTGATATTGAGACAATGGCTTGGTTTTACTCAGCCTGGATTATATGTGCCCTCTTTTCTCGTATTTGAAGTACTTTGTCTATTCCGAGGTAGCAGGTTGTGCCTATTGTTGAAGCTTGTTACCAGCGAGTTCTACTGATAACACCTATCAGATGGGTACCAGTTGGCCCCCGAGAGGACAGCATTGAATCATTGGGATTATCTCATTGGCTAATAATTAATCCTGCTAAGTCCGTATATAAAGCTTATAATATTGTTTAAGTTTAAACTATTTGCTATCCAAAGGAATATAGCTTCATATAGACTATTATACCATGGTTATCACGTTGTTGAACGATTTTACGGTGCCGAGAGTAGATAATGAAGTTTGAATAGTATGCGCTTAATGAACTCATTTTGATACAATATGTTACATTGGCATATGGTCTGAGGTCATTCCGCCCGTAGTGCGCACTCCTTCCCAGCAGTCCTACTATGGAGATGCCTCTTGGACACACGCCGACGTAACATTTTACATCCAGGCAGTCCGGTCCACTTGCCGAGGAAGACGCTCTGTTTTGAATTGAATCTGTGCTGTCGTCGATGGAATATGTCTAATTTAAGTTTAATATCATATCCCATCATGGATTCTATACAAACGGGACTTAAATATCTATTCAAAGGTTCAAGGATTACATGAGAATAAGTCTATACATGCAACTCAGTCGCATCATGTCAGCAAGAATTGACAAAGTGAGAAAATACATTGTGGGTGCTGACCCTATGTCGTAGGACCTACATGTAGAGGGGCTATGTGGTAAAAGGGTGGGATGGGAGCGTCATAACACAAGGCCTGGAGGGGGTGAGTGGAGTGGAGTAGGGTGAGGGGGGAGGGGTGGAGTTGGCAGTGCTTCAGGGTAGATATAGAGGGCAACAATAGGATGCATGATTACCACTGTAGACTTAATGTAGGGGTTGGTAGGGTGGGGATCTGTATTGGCAGGGCCTATTGGCCACTAGCTGGTCTGGAGCTGGTTTATGCGACCCACACTGATAAGATGGGACCAGCATGTCCCTGGAAGTGGGTGTTAACCACGGACAAGGTACCCATCATGGTATGTCTTATCAGTGGGTTTTACCTCAACCAGCAAAATTCAAGATGGTGGCTCCACTAAGCCTCCATACTGAGTCCTATATTACCAACTTTATGTATAGCCCACCCCCCCCCCCCACACACACACACTCACAATCAGCATGCCCTGAAGGCCAATAGCATAATGGTTCATTTAAGCACTGGGGTCTCAAATAAGTGACTGCCTTGAATAAACCCTGGGGGTACAGGGGTATTGAATTCAACCTTAAGCACTAAAATCAGTATTCAAACAAATCTCCTGTCTCAAATAAGAGCCGGGGGTAGAGAGGTATTGAAATTAATGAGTGCCGAGGCACTTAAACAGGCCATTACTGTATGGAGGACGCCATCTTGAAATCAGTTATGTAACTGCCCCCCTGATGGCCATCTTGGATCTGGCAGAGGGTTGTGGGTAATTTCTTATCTTCCCCTCCACTTACAGAAAACAATAGGTATTGATAAGACTGATAAGTTGGCCCTGCCGCTATCTTAATCACTTTAAGTACCTGTCCATTGTTTTAGGTGTGAATGGAGGGGATTAGCCTGATAGGGAGACAATGGCTTGGTTTTACTCAGCCTAGAATATATGTGGCCTCTTAGAAGACTTTTAAAGTTTAATTTTTCTTGTATTTGAAGTACTAAGTCTATATAAAGCGTATTTTCTATCCAAAGGTATAGATATTTAAAATAGCTTCATATAGACTATTAGGAAGGGCCAACCAAAGTAAACTGTACAAAGAGGCCAACTGCTGGTCTAGCCCCCGACTACATGAGCCACCTAGCTGATTTGTTTGGTACTAGCAATGGCTCTGTTCCCTATACCATCCCCACTCTCACTCATAGTCACAATGCTATAACAATACCACCCAAACACTCCCTCCCCCTCGGTCTATCTAGATATATACCATATTGTACTGGCAGGGTACTTAAGCTGGATAAGGATCTGCCAAGTTCAGGCTTTCTGAACTATAAGTGTGATATACTTGTATGGTTTAAGTCGGATTTCCTGCAGATTAAACTAAGTTTGTAAACTATTCAGGTCTGTGGATATCTCTAAAAGTGTGAAAACTGTTTCCTCTGCACATGGCGTTCGCTACATCCTTTTGATATCATACCCCCTTCTGATGTACAAAGGGGCAAATAATACAGTGGGATAGGAATATCTCTCACTGCCAGAGAATGTCAAGAACTATTAAGTGTATGTTATATTACCGGTAATTCCATTTGTCACCGGAGTTGTGCAGATCTCAGCATTCTCAAGAAACATTTCTTAGTGTATTTCACACTACTAAGCAATGCATTATTTATTTGATAAAGATCAGAATTTTAGATATGCTAAGATGTGGGCGGAATATCAATTCCTACTCCCTACCATATGTAATACATGTAAATACATGATAAAAACACACCTTCCATCCAAATCACCTACCAAATATTACCACAACAACAATGTATCAGGATTAACGCATTGTAACACGCGGGGCGACAATTTCTGCCTGAATAATCTAATTCTTTACATTAATTCCACAGCCTTTGTATCATCAAATCCGCTTCTTAATTTTTCTCGCCGTGTTCATTAAATCCTTTATTATGAAGAGGTAATTATTTAATCAGGGACAGGAAAATCCCTTTGTCGTTATGGATGAGGTGAGGAGATTGTGTTCGTAAGACTTAAATCCTTAATGCCCAACATTTAAGGGTAGCTAGTGCATCGCACGCATTGGTCGCAACAATGCAGTAACTCGCCAGGCCTGCATTCATGCATCATGACAGGGGCGTAGGAAAAGGGGGGCCAGGGGGGCCTGGGCCCCCCCCCCAATCATGAAGGAGGTGGGGCCTGAATATGTCTGGGCCCCCCCAATATTTTCCAAGAACTCATAAGCACAATGGAAAAGAAGCTAAAACTTTACATCTCAAATTAGATTATCATGGTGATGTCATAGGGAGAATGGGAAAGTCAGATCCAAAATTTACCAAAAATCACTTTTCTATATGAATTCTAAATACTCATATATATATAGACGCCATCACGCATCATCCGATAATTCAAGGTGGTCGCGATGGTGCCCTCGCCAGGCTCCCCCCAATGAAGATTTGCTTCCTATGCCTCTGCATGACGACCCTACATGGTTGATACACTCCCGGAGGGTCAGCATGATGCACCAATGAAGTGCTGGCAAGCAGACTCACCAGCACTTCATTGGTGCATCATAACAACCAATGGGCATGATGCACTCCTGAATCAGTGGGAGTGCATCAGCGGCACCTAAACAGTTAGTCCTTCAACTAATACATAACTCAGAAAGTTCTGGATCTCATTAGGATGTGGTTACTGTGACAACCCTTCATGGGCAAAATAATTTTTTATTGCATTGTGTCCTTGAGTTGTCATGAATACAGCCCGGGTGAGTAACTCACCAGGGACCTTTAGTCCAAGGGCTGAGGCCTTCAGTTCAAAGGCTAAGAATTCCAATTCAAAGACTGCAACCTTCAATTCAGGGACTGCAAACACTAGTTCAAAGATTGTGGCATTCACTTCAAAGAAAAAAGCCTCCAGTTCAAAGACTGCGACCTCCGGTTCAAAGACTATGACCTTCAGTCCAAAGACGACCTTCAGTTCAAAGTCTAAGACCTTCAGTTCAAAGTCTAAGACCTTCAGTTCAAAGACTAAGACCTTCAGTTCAAAGTCTAAGACCTCCAGTTCAAAGACTGCGACCTCTGGTTCAAAGACTATGAACTTCAGTCCAAAGACGACCTTCAGTTCAAAGTCTAAAACCTTCAGTTCAAAGTCTAAGACCTTCAGTTCAAAGACTAAGACCTTCAGTTCAAAGTCTAAGACCTTCAGTTCAAAGTCTAAAACCTTCAGTTCAAAGTCTAAGACCTTCAGTTCAAAGTCTAAAACCTTCAGTTCAAAGTCTAAGACCTTCAGTTCAAAGTCTAAAACCTTCAGTTCAAAGTCTAAGACCTTCAGTTCAAAGACTAGGACCTGCAATACAAAGGCTAATACCTCCAGTTCAAACACTTAAATCTTTAGTTTAAAGACTAAGCCTTCCAATACAAAGTTTAACACCTCCATATTAAAGACTAAGACATTCAATTCAAAGACTAAGTCCTCCAATTCAAAGACTAAGACCTTCAGTTCAATGACCTCCAATTCAAAGACTATGACCTCCAATTCAAAGAATAAGACCATCAGAGCAAGAACTCTTACTGATAGCCCTAAAGTGGCTTGCAAATATCATCTCACAGACCCTGCACAAAATCACAACAGTTGACCAGTGTGGTCAAAGGCAAACTTGAGGAAACTATTGAGAAAGCTGTATACCCGCTCACTATTGGGCTTCACTATTAGGGGCGGAGTAAAGTCAAACAGAGAGGCGGCCGCAGTAAATACAGGACAGGGTGTGTACTTAGACTCAGTAATCCATTAGCTGCTGATTGTTATGTGTAGACTGCAGAGTGCTTAAATGTATTATACAAAAAGCTTGTCATCATGATATATATATATATATATATATATATATATATATATATATATATATATATATATATATAAATGCAGGCTGGCGAGTTATCCGCCAAGGAATCATACCAAGCGACATATTCCCAAAGAGTCGGCATGATGCACCAAGGCAGTACTTGTGAGTCGACTCGCCAGCACTGCATTGGTGCATCAATGTTAAATGACATATTTTGGTAGTTTTTATGCCAAATAAAACGATTCTGGCAGTTTTTTTTTATATATGGGACACTATAGAGGAGACCAGCAGGTTTATGTGATGCATATGATTGTCTAAATGCATCAAAGTTGTGCTTGTGACCCTTCCCGTGTATGACTCAATGCAGCACTGGATGCATTTGGGCAACTGTGACGTCATCAGTTGCATCAGATAAAGCTCCTGCTCTCCCCTTTAGTGACACATACATCAATAACCATGCCAGAATCTTTTTATTTGACATAAAACACATCAAAATAGGCTATCATGAAAATTGGGTAGTGTTTTTCTTTAAGGTCTGCTAATGCAGGAGTGCATCATGTCTGTTGGTCGACATGACGCACCAATGAAGTGCTGGCGAGACTGCTCACCAGCACTTCATCAGAGCATCATGCTGACCCTCCGGGGGTATAGACTGAGTAGGGTTGGCCTGATGCAGGATGTAGCCCTGGCGAGTGATGACCAATGATCATTATGCACCAGGGTTAGAGTGACTAATGCATTATTCTGATTGCATCCCCAGGGTTCCCACCATTTACAGGTCATGGTTTTAACTGACTTTTAACTGACATTTACCAGCTTTTACCTGACCAAATATTGGATAATTCACAAAAAAAATCATTAGCTCCGAAATGAGGATGTTAAAGAAATTGTGCAAATTCACATGAAATCTTAACAATCACCCCCTTGAAATAGTCAAAATACCCCTTTGAAATAGTCAAAATACCTTTTTTAACTGACTTTTAACTGACTTTTCCTAAAACTATCTTCTTAACTGACTTTTAACTGACCTTTAAAGAAAAATGGGTTTAACTGACTTTTAACTGACCAGTGGGAACTAGGAGTATCATCAATACCTACCAGAATGATACATCGTGATTTACGAAATCGCGATTATCGCATCGATAAAACCATTATATAACCATCAGTCATTTGTCTCATAAATGCACTGGATTTGGGCTTTCCAAATTTGAAAGAATTTTCCAGAAATTCCTATTAGAACCAAAGTTATGATAAAAAATGTATTGTGATTCAAATATATTTTGAATTACCCAAGCCCAACAATTTTAAATTATAATTAATGCATTGTTCATTTGAGTTTGTCATTGCATTTTGCCAATAGATCAAATATACCTGTAGATCTTGTGTACAGGACAATATAATTACTCTAATTTGCCTAGTAATAAGAGTATATGAAGAAATTCTTTCCCTGTTAAAAGCTCATATCATGGCCATTTTGCTTTATTTAGCAATAATCGATATATTTGAAATATCAAGACCAAAATGATGATATTCATCATCGATATATATTGGATGTCAATGACACTCCTAGTGGGAACCCTGATCCCTACTGGAGGGCATGATGCTCAAATGAGGTGTATGATACACTAATGAAGGGCATGATGCACCAATGAAGGGCATGATGCATCAATGAAGTGCCTTTAAGGTGTTCCCTGAGCCTCCTGCAGTCTGTAACAGGTGGGAGTAGACCTGGATGTGGAGGGTGTGTGTTAAGTGTGTGAGGGTAAACATCTTCACACCACTCCACATCACCCTCTATATACCTCTCAGTCTGTTACTATACTCAAACAGAGAAAACTATTCACCCAATTAAAACACCTAACTTAACCCTGCAGAGTGCCCTGGTTTGGGAGGACGGGGTGGAGGAGGGGGTTAGGGGCCAGGTATTGGGGAGACTGGGACCCCAATGATAAAAAAAAATGTCCCTATACAGCCTCACCCCTCCCCTAGATATTTCTTGTTGAGATGTCTCTGGATGGCCCTCATGCCACTTGGTCATCATGATGCACGAGTGCAGCCCTAGCGAGTAACTCACCAGGGCTGCATTTAGGCATCATGACCACCCTGTGCGGTTCATACGCTCTCTAGTGTTTGGAATCATGCACATCGGTAAGTTAAAATCACTTGAATTTAGAGGTCTCTTGCAGGCCTTAAATGGTTAAGTCTTCCACTGAGGAGGGCCAACACTGTAAGCCCCCTGAGTGAGGACCAGCAGGGCTTTCCACCCTGGGGCTTCAATCCCTCCTACTCCACACTATCCCTACAGGCAGGGTAATCTACCCATGACTCGACCACTCTGGTACCCTCAATGTTGTTATAAACCCCCAGGGAAAAAACCAAAACAGGAAACTGAGGACATGCTGGTTATTCCAGATGCATGTTGGTCAAAGATCTCCCACAATGCATCACTTCCAGTCAGTAGAAAAGACTGCTCACTTTTCAAACAGTTCGTAGTCAGAAAGATATGCTTGGGGAGTGCCAAGTTCAGAGGTCAAGCTTGTGGTTCCTAGTGCCATTATTATAGCACTAGGTAGAAGCCTATCTATATGGATGCGACAAGAAACTTACCACCCTACCGTTGAAATCCTATAAGGGTGGGTTACTCACCCGGGGGGGGGGGGGCACTTGCCTATGATTTGGATATCGACTGCAGCCCGACGCTCGAGAGCGGTGGCAGTCGATTTCCATGAGATCCCAAAAAGGGGGCGGTCGATTTAAATCGGATCCCTAATATCAGGGCGGTGGATTTACACCAGATCCCAAAAAGAGTGTATTGTTTATACACCATACATATGAGGGCATAAAATAGGACAATAAAAAATTCTGATTCATACAAATGCATGAGGACAAAAGAAAGCTTGTGGTGGGGAGGCTTGGAGGTGGGGGCGGTCCGGCCGCTTTTTGGGATTATGGGAAAAGGGGGGCGGTCAATGTCCAGCTGATCCACTCAGGTAGGGTGGTCAGATTTCAAGATAGCTGAGAGATAGGGCAGTAGGGCGGCAGTTGAGAGTGACCTGCATAGAGTCAGTGCCTCCCCCGGGGTACTCACCAGGGCTGCATTCATGCATCATGCTGACCAATGGGCGTGATGCATTGTTGTATTGACGACCTTCAAAGGGTTAAACAGACAATCTGTACAAGGTCTCCTTTCAGTAGTTTGCAGTGGTCGGTTCATGGTTGAATTACCCTACATCCAGCAGGTGCCCCCAGGTAAGGTAAATATTAACTTAGTTTGTTACACTGTGACCACCCACTCTATAACACAAACACACACACACATACACTCACCCACACACTCACACACTCAGCTATACACTCACACACACTTAGACTGAGTCAGGTTGAAGTGTAAGTGCCAGGTGGGAGGAGGAAGAGTACTATCACAGGTAAGGTGGGGAAAATTAACCAGGTACTGAGATTATACAGGTGTTAGTTGAGTGTAGGTGTAACCTCTAAAAATCTTGAACACTGCAGAGGTGGAAGGAATTCTTAACATATGAAACTGTGCTGAAGTCTAAATTTGAGGGGCCTCTGAAGATAGATGAAGCTATGAGGGTCTGACATCTCTGTTCCACGAGGGAATGGGTTAGGGTGCCGAAGGGAAATCCTATGCACATTAGCCAAACTGACAAGCTGAGGAGAGAGTTAGGGGAAGAAGGAAGGAAGAGAGAGAGAGAGAGAGAGAGAGAGAGAGAGAGAGAAGGAGGGAGGGAGGGAGGGAGGGAGGGAGGGAGGGAGAGAGAGAGAGAGAGAGAGAGAGAGAGAGAGAGAGAGAGAGAGAGAGAGAGAGAGACTGTATATATACAAAACATGGAAAGAGCATTTTATCACAGTGACACAGACATTATAAAAAGATAAATATATACACTATACATGTCAATAAGTGATGCTTTCTGTAGAAACTCCTGTATGAGAGCACATACGAAGCTGATGGGGAACTCCTCCGGAGGCACATCGACTTTACAGAGCCTCCTGTGGTACCCGTGCTCTAGGCTACAACATGGGAAATAAGGCACAGGTGTCCTGTGTGGGTTTTTTACAGCTTGTACTGCCACCTAGCGACTCTTACATCTTGTTAACGCATCCCCTCTGTTGGTCAGACAGACAGATTGGTAGCTACTGCCACCTAGCGGCTGTTACTTCTCATTAACATGTCATTTTCCCACCAAGTGACCGTTTTGCAATCCATCACTTAACCCCCTCCCCCTCCAAATCGTACCATAAATACAACATGCCATCACCGAAAGTGCAGCATCTCTATGATTGGTGCTCAAAATCTTTTTTGGGAACTATGGAGCGTCACTCTATCACTTTTGATCTATAATTATCACTGGTTATGCCATGTACTGGTGACTTTTGAAATTGTCGCTGTCCATCCTTTTTACAACCCTGCATCAACTTTTAAAAGCCCTTTGTCACATTTTACCCATGTGCAGGTACATGATTAGAAAGTAGGAGGTGGGGCAGGAATTGGGGAGATGGACTGTTTATTTCCATGTAGGGAAGAAGTGGTGGCAAGGTTGTGGAGGGGGGGGGGTGATGATAGGTGATATGAAGTCTGTGTGGCCATGTTAAAGCATGTTGTGTCGTGTTCGGACATAGATCGGTGTGTGTAAACAAACCATACCTGTGTCCACAGTAACCATATCTCCAAGACAACCAACAGGCACGACGACATGTTCTCACTGTCGTCAATTGGACATCACCAATATCAATCTTCATGTGGATTTCCTAACTATGGCATTCCACATACGGGCCAAGCTGGGATCAGCTTGGGAGCTCAATAACCTCTCATTTTTGTCAAAATCATTCATATGATCATTTCTTAATCCTTAAGGCCAAAAGGAATTATTCTCTGGGAGTTCAGGTATGGATTAAAAAAATCAATTCAATTTATCTATTTGATTGATCTTAAAGACCTCCTTCCCTTTTAAAAAGAACCCCCCATACATAAATGAGCATTCCAGATGGGGCACAGCCAGTTGTGACCAGCTTGTACAATGCTTCCTTCTATTTTGTTTTTTTCCAAGAATCACTGCAGTTTATGCGGAAAGTGTGTGTGAATTGTCGTCTGCTATGTGATGTTTGTGTCGTCTGCCGTTGGCTGTGGTGACAGCTTATGTTATTTGTGTTGTATTGGTTGTCACTGGGGGAGTGACTCATGTGACGGTATGGAGCCACCATGTTGACATCCTCTAAGGACAGTCTTTAACCCTTTACAGCCGACAGTTGACATCCTCTAAGGACAGTCTTTAACCCTTTACAGCCGACAGTTGACATCCTCTAAGGACAGTCTTTAACCCTTTACAGCAGCCGACAGTTGACATCCTCTAAGGACAGACCTTAACCCTTTACAGCCGAGAGTTGACATCCTCTAAGGACAGACTTTAACCCTTCAGAGCCGACAATCAGCTTGAATGTACCGTAAAACCCCGGTCATAAGTCAGCCTCCGCCATGAGACGGGGGTAAAGTTGCCAGAAAAACTAAAAGCTGGTTTTGGGGCCTAATTTTATTCATTTTCTCTTTAATTCATAGTACTAAAACACCAGGCTATAAGCAGGGTAGACTTGCTCAAGTCCATAGATCTTGCTATGAAAGATTTGAAATAAGGTGGGAAAATGAAAGTTTGAGGGAAATTTAAAGCTGGTTTGGCCAAAAAATAGGGGGAAAATCCGGCTTTATGACCGGGGTTTTACGATACTACATTTTTTCTCTTGCTGTAAGGCATTAAAGGTGACACTGGCAGGTTAATATTGTCCAGTGGAGGCCTGCTCATAATGTAAACTTAAAAAAATAAAAACAACTGTTGCATCTACGAGGGATCCTTGTAAAACTGAGCCGTGAACCACCATAATTGTATAGCAGTGAACCAGTGTAGTTTGTACAAGAAGCCCCAGGTGGCAGTACGGTTGTACAAGGAATCTCTGTGAAAATAACGACAGATCTCTGGCAACTTTGGAACGAGGATTTCCCTGTTATTTCAACATCATCTTTTTTTAGTGTATGCAGGGTGTCGGGCTGGGAGAAGGGACCCAATGCCTGCCGGCCATGTCCCCTGTCGATTGAAAGAATTTCCTGTGTCCATTTCAATTTTTTAAAGGAATGTCCATGTGTCCCATTCCACTGTCCAGGGTAGAATTTCAGAAAAGCCCATTTCTCCATGTGGGATTCAGGGTCGGATCCAGGATTTTGAAAAGGAGGGGGGCGCCCCTTATTCAGCCCCTAAATTCCAGGCTAAAAAAGAGGTAAATAAACTCTTATGTACAGGGAAAAGGAGGGGGCGCGGGCCCCCCGCGCCCCCCAGCTAAATCCACCACTGGGATTTCATGGTTCAGGCTCTTGTCAGTGCTGTGTATGTCATGCCGACCCTACAGCCTAAACCCAGGGGTGAAGGGTGAAAAACACTAAGATGCACTTCACATCTCAAGTTAGATCGATATAGTATTAAGGGGATAGGGAAAATTGGGGTCTGAGCATCAACAAACATGACAAACTATTATATAGGCACTTTCACTGCCGCATGTACACACAGCTAAAAATATTTTTCTTGATTCAAGAAAATAAGATTAATTATCTTAGTGGCAGACAAAACTACCAGTTTTAAGAAAATAAAAAATCTTAAAACTGGTAGTTTTGTCCATCAGGTAAGATTATTTAAGATTCCAAGAAACTTATTTTTAACTGTGCAAAAGGTACCTAGGCGTCATCAGACTTAAGCTGACAATGTTAAGTGGTTTAAATATTGCCCCCCCCCCCATGAAGATTTGCTTGGTACACCTGTGTACAACCCTTAGAGTTCCAAGGACAACCGTCCTTAAAGGGTTAAGGACAAGGACAGCCGATATAATTATGATGCACATGTAGAACATGGTGGGTATCGGCGTATCTACGTCTCATGGTAGATCCGGTATATAAGGACATTACCTGACTACTAATGTCAAACCACGTACACCCATTATACCATATTATCACACACAAACAGACAAAAACACATTCCAACACTGGGAGTGAATATCTTAAGGCAAGTTCACAGACCAAAACTTCCCCTAAACACAGTATGTCCCCACACTCTATTAAGCATTTAAAGGCCGCTGATGCATTAATGCATCATGCTCATTGGTCTTTATGATGCATGAATGCAGCCCTGGTGAGTAACTCCACAGGGCTGCTTTCAAACATCATGCAGGCCCTCCAGGATCTACACAGCCCCAGAAGGTTGGCATGATGCTCCAATGAAGTGCTGGAGAGCATTGGTGCATCATGATGACCAATGGTCATGATGCACTCCTGCATCAGCAGCCCTTAAAGGGGGGCTAGCATGGCTAAGACGTACCCGCCTTAGCAAGTCACATGACCACCCCTTGACCAATCAGGGTGCCGCAAATTTTTAGCTGGTACCAAGGAATTATAGGAGAGACCTGTATGTCTATGCTGGTACCCGCGAATTTGTGGGCGATCTTTAAAGCGGTACCCATGTTGAAATTTAAAAAAAAAAAAAAAAATCCGACCTACCGACCATAGCACTTTGAGCTATGTTAATGGAAACACAGCTTTTATTTTTCTTGGCCTAAGCCATTATGAGCTGCAAAGTGGATCCATGTGTGTATAAATGCCTATGTGTCATCACGATACATCGATTTCCGTGCTGCATTCATGCATCATGCCTACAGGGCTGATCCATTCCTGAAGATTCAGCATGATGGGTTAATGTTGGGACATATAAATCTGACTGAAATTATACATGTACATGGGTGCTTGTATTCCTTTGCTAATGCTCCATGCAGAATTGTAAATGTGGGATCGGATAAAAACATGATGCATAGTAGATCAGTTGGGCTGTAGCAGTAGTATTACAGGTAGACTTGTGTATGGCTGGAGCGCACTGCTTCTGGGAAAGACCCTCATAGCTGGGTTTGCCTTAGCTAAAAAAACACACTCTCTTTCTAGAAAGGTCAGTCTTAGAGGAATGCAGTATTCATATACCCTGACATTTCAGGGGATCAGCTAGTTTGCCTACATAGTTACAGTACCTCTAACCATGCAATATATTCCAGCTAGAGATTCTAACCCTCTCAGGTTCTGTATGAACACAGCACCTTGCAGTGATGATACGCTCCCACACGATAGGAATGATGCACCAATGAAGTGCAGGTGAGTCTGCTCACCAGCACTTCATTGGTGCATCATGACAACCAGTGGGCATGATGCACTCCTGCATGAACAACCCTTAAAGGGTTAACCAGGATGGCGGACATGTCCCTTTGAAGCTCTCGGCACCTGGAGGTAAGAAAGCCGCCCCCTGGAGGCGGTGACATCCCACCCCGGGGCGGGTTTCCCTGTGATCAGGACTGAACCTGTGACCCGTGGTAATGGGGTACTGCCCTTAACCACTGCACCACAGCCTCACACAGGCCTTGTGGGGTTGGTAGTCATGGTGTAACAGTCCCTAGTTGCTACAGCCTGGTACTCACAGGCAGTTTTCTAATGGGGCTAATTACCTTTTGCATAATGTATGAATGTACACTCTCCACTTTTGCTGAGCATGAGGGACTCATCCTCAAAAGCCACCCCTAAAACACGGGGTATTGGAGTAGGTGCCGTTAAGCCATATCAGGGCTATGTACAATTACGCCATATCAGGGCTATGTACAATTGATCCATATCAGGGCTATGTACAATTGATCCATATCAGGGCTATGTACAATTAAGCCATATCAGGGCTATGTGCAATTAAGCCATATCAGGGCTATGTGCAATTATGCCATATCAGGGCTATGTACAATTATGCCATATCAGGGCTATGTACAATTAACCCATATCAGGGCTATGTGCAATTATGCCATATCAGGACTATGTACAATTACGCCATATCAGGGCTATGTACAATTAAGCCATATCAGGGCTATGTACAATTAAGCTATATCAGGGCTATTTACAATTATGCCATATCAGGGCTATGTACAATTAAGCAATATCAGGGCTATGTACAATTAAGCCATATCAGGGCTATACAATTACGCCATATCAGGGCTATGTACAATTATGCCATATCAGGGCTATGTGCAATTACGCCTTATCAGGGCTATGTGCAATTAAGCCATATCAGGGCTATGTACAATTAAGCCATATCAGGGTTATGTACAATTAAGCTATATCAGGGCTATGTGCAATTAAGCCATATCAGGGCTATGTGCAATTAAGCTATATCAGGGCTATGTACAATTACGCCATATCAGGACTATTTACAATTAACCCATATCAGGGCTATGTACAATTAAGCCATATCAGGGCTATGTGCAATTACGCCATATCAGGGCTATGTACAATTAACCCATATCAGGGCTATGTACAATTAACCCATATCAGGGCTATGTGCAATTACGCCATATCAGGGCTATGTACAATTAAGCCATATCAGGGCTATGTACAATTAAGCCATATCAGGGTTATGTGCAATTACGCCATATCAGGGCTATGTACAATTAAGCCATATCAGGGCTATGTACAATTAAGCTATATCAGGGCTATGTACAATTATGCCATATCAGGGCTATGTACAATTATGCCATATCAGGGCTATGTGCAATTAAGCCATATCAGGGCTATGTGCAGTTAAGCCATATCAGGGCTATGTGCAATTAAGCTATATCAGGGCTATGTGCAATTAAGCTATATCAGGGCTATGTGCAATTAAGCCATCTCAGGGCTATGTGCAATTACGCCATATCAGGGCTATGTGCAATTAAGCCATATCAGGGCTATGTGCAATTAAGCTATATCAGGGCTATGTGCAATTAAGCCATATCAGGGCTATGTGCAATTAAGCCATACCAGGGTTATGTACAATTACGCCATATCAGGTCTATGTGCAATTAAGCCATATCAGGGCTATGTACAATTAAGCCATATCAGGGCTATGTACAATTAAGCCATATCAGGGCTATGTACAATTAAGCCATATCAGGGCTATGTACAATTAAGCCATATCAGGGCTATGTCCAATTACGCCATATCAGGGCTATGTGCAATTACGCCATATCAGGGCTATGTGCAATTAAGCCATGCATGACTGAATTCACACAACTATAAGCACTCCCTTTTGTCAAGACATATATCAGGGCTATGTGCAGTTAATCCATATCAGGGCTATGTACAATTAAGCCATATCAGGGCTATGTGCAATTACGCCATATCAGGGCTATGTACAATTAAGCCATATCAGGGCTATGTGCAATTAAGCCATATCAGGGCTATGTGCAATTAAGCCATATCAGGGATATGTGCAATTAAGCCATATCAGGGCTATGTACAATTACGCCTTATCAGGGCTATGTGCAATTACACCATATCAGGACTATGTGCAATTAAGCTATATCAGGGCTATGTACAATTAAGTCATCTCAGGGCTATGTGCAATTACACCATATCAGGACTATGTGCAGTTAAGCCATATCAGGGCTATGTACAATTAAGCCATATCAGGGCTATGTACAATTGATCCATATCAGGGCTATGTGCAGTTAAGCCATATCAGGGAACTGTGCAATTAAGCCATATCAGGGCTATGTGCAGTTAAGCCATATCAGGGCTATGTGCAATTAAGCCATATCAGGGCTATGTGCAGTTAAGCCATATGAGGGCTATGTACAATTAAGCCATATCAGGGCTATGTGCAATTAAGCCATATCAGGGCTAAGATGATGATTGGGGTAAAAAGTTTTAGAGAAGATGCAATGGATCAACATGGTAAAAGGTACACCCGTGAGGGGCCTCGCCGACGTACCTTTTACCATGTTGTATGGTTATTATTCATTGGATTGGTCGCATGAGCCTGGGAACACCTTTTATGTAGTTTATGCAAAGCTATGGGATCGTGACAAGTTAAGGGCCGCTAATGCAGAAGTGCAGTATACCCATTGGTTGTCATGATGCACCAATGAAGTGCTGGTGAGTCTACTTGCCAGCACTTCATTGGTGCATCATGTCAACCCTCCAGACTCAGTGCATTGACCCCATAGCAGGGGCGTGGGAAGCAGTTTCAGAGTGGGTGGGACCAGGGGGGTTTTCTGCAATTTTTGACCTCCCTTTGCTTGACCTTTTAGTTTTGACCTTTTGAGGAGTTGGCCAAAAGTTGTGGGGGGGGACATGTCCCCCCTGCTTTCCACGCCCATGCATAGGTTCGGAATGTTTCAGGAATACAGCCTTGGCGAGTTACTCCCTAGGATTGCATTCATGCATCATGCCGACCAATGGGCATCATGCATGTTCCCTTTAAGAGCCGCTAATCCATTCATGCGGATATACAGTACACAGTAATGTCTAATGGGATAAGAGGTGAATAAGTGACATTTAGATAGCTAATGTTTGCTTCTATATAATAGCTTTGGACGGAATTTGAAAGTAGAAGATGGTTTGAGAGTATGACTAAATGCGTTGGGCTCTTAAGATTAAAATCCCAAACAAACTTCGGCCAAAGTTTGAAACAAGCTGAGGTCTCTTCTTTTTCTCATCTAGAAGCGATCTTAGAGTTCATCTAATGGGTAATGTCTATGTATTCTTCCTCACCATACACAAACCACTGTGTCAAAGGGAATAATGGAGGAAGCTTTGTCCCAAAGTATCGGAACCATCGTCTTTACTTAAAGGAATTTTAGAGTATTTCACATTGTGTATGAAGGTTAAACTCGTCCAGACAATGATAACATCTTTCAATTCCATTCGGTTACTTTACAAATCTGTTGCCCCCTCCCCAAGTGTGAGGCAAGTACTTGGAGTAATAGTCTCCATAAAGAGACAGGGACAGTATTGTCTGAAATATCCTACAGCTAACTACAATAACTCTTCTTTACAAGAGGAAAGCCGTGCATGACTGAATTCACACAACTAGAAGCACTCCCTTTTGTCAAGACACTTGTATTTCCATTATGGCCAACCATGGAGCTTTCCTCTGGTGGAGGTGTAAAAAGCCTAATCACATCACACACTGATATCCCTCTACCAGACAAAGTAGTCCCACCAGACTTGTATGGCCAGAGGTGTCAGTTGGGTATGGGCTAAACCTCTGAAAATGTTTGGGTGTTAGCAACGCACCCATTCCCCCAATGTATTGTGCTAAAGCACCCATCCTGTCTCCATTTCAACCTGTTCCTCTCACTCAAAAACATTAAGACCATCTCTAGAATGGATGGTCATAGAAAGACATAGGGCTATGTGCAATTACGCCATATCAGGGTTATGTACAATTACGCCATATCAGGGCTATACAATTACGCCATATCAGGGCCATGTACAATTAAGCTATATCAGGACTATGTGCAATTACGCCATATCAGGGCTTTGTGTAATTACGCCTTATCGGGGCTATGTGCAATTAAGCCATATCAGGGCTAAGATGATGATTGGGGTAAAAAATTTTAGAGAAGATGCAATGGATCAACATGGTAAAAGGTACACCGGTGAGGGGCCTCGCCGACGTACCTTTTACCATGTTGTATGGTTATTATTCATTGGATTGGTCGCATGAGCCTGGGAACACCTTTTAAGTAGTTTATGCAAAGCTATGGGATCCTGACAAGTTAAGGGCCGCTAATGCAGAAGTGCAGTATACCCATTGGTTGTCATGATGCACCAATGAAGTGCTGGTGAGTCTACTTGCCAGCACTTCATTGGTGCATCATGTCAACCCTCCAGACTCAGTGCATTGACCCCATAGCAGGGGCGTGGGAAGCAGTTTCAGAGTGGGTGGGACCAGGGGGGTTTTCTGCAATTTTTGACCTCCCTTTGCTTTCAAGACCTTTTAGTTTTGACCTTTTGAGGAGTTGGCCAAAAGTGGGGGGGGGGGACATATCCCCCCTGCTTTCCACGCCCATGCATAGGTTCGGAATGTTTCAGGAATACAGCCTTGGCGAGTTACTCCCTAGGGTTGCATTCATGCATCATGCCGACCAATGGGCATCATGCATGTTCCCTTTAAGAGCCGCTAATCCATTCATGCAGATATACAGTAAACAGTAATGTCTAATGGGATAAGAGGTGATTAAGTGACATTCAGATAGCTAATGTTTGTTTCTATATAATATGTTTGGACGGAATTTGAAAGTAGAAGATGGTTTAAGAGTATGACTAAATGCGTTGGGCTCTTAAGATTGAAATCCCAAACAAACTTGGGCCAAAGTTTGAAACAAGCTGAGGTCTCTTCTTTTTCTCATCTAGAAGCGATCTTAGAGTTCATCTAATGGGTAATGTCTATGTATTCTTCCTCACCATACACAAACCACTGTGGCAAAGGGAATAATGGAGGAAGCTTTGTCCCAAAGTATTGGAACCATCGTCTTTACTTAAAGGAATTTTAGAGTATTTCACATTGTGTATGAAGGTTAAACTCGTCCAGACAATGATAACATCTTTCAATTCCATTCGGTTACTTTACAAACCTGTTGCCCCCTCCCCAAGTGTGAGGCAAGTACTTGGAGTAATAGTCTCCATAAAGAGACAGGGACAGTTTTGTCCGAAATATCCTACAGCTAACTACAATAACTCTTCTTTACAAGAGGAAAGCCATGCATGACTGAATTCACACAACTAGAAGCACTCCCTTTTGTCAAGACACTTGTATTTCCACTATGGCTAAACATGGAGCTTTCCTCTGGTGGAGGTGTAGGGATCCATTCCCACAGCCTAATCACATCATACACTGATATCCCTCTACCAGACAAAGTAGTCGCACCAGACTTGTACGGGCCGTACAAGATTGAGCTAACTTAAAGTTAGCTCAATCTTGTAAAAGTTTGTCTGAAGAGTGTGTCCTTTAGATTTGATTTTATAAATTAACCAGGTCCACAGAAACGCGGGAGGGTACAATAGTTAAAAGGATCTGGAAAACAGCGCAGGAGGTTCTGCTCTAGGGGTTGTGCTAGCAGGCATACAGATGTGGTATTAGATGTGGAAGTTCAATGAGAAGGCCCTGAGAAGGCCTCTAGTCCTGGTAAGTATGACATGGCCTCCAAGGTTTCACCATCGTTAGTGAGCATACAAATGTCATTACTGGTATGTTAACTCTGTGGTAGTGGTAGGTCAGCATTGCCTAATAGTGATTGGCCACACGAGTCGAGCGCTAAATCATTTTTCATCACAGTGAATGGAGGTTGTAACTTACACTGTAACAAATTGCAGTTACAACCTTCTTGCACTAAGGCGACACTATGGCATAATGCCCCGACTTGATGCATTTAGCTTTCTCAGGTCTGCTAATGCATGAGTGCATCAACTTGCATCATGTCTATTGATTGTCATGGTACATAAATGCAGCCCTGGTAAATGGCCCTTTAGGAGTCTCTATACCAACCCAAAAGGAGACTCTTAACCAAAAAGAGGACTCTACACCAACCCAAAAGGAGTCTCTAAACCAAAAAGAGGACTCTACACCAACCCAAAAGGAGTCTCTAAACCAAAAAGAGGACTCTACACCAACCCAAAAGGAGTCTCTATACCAAAAAGAGGACTCTACACCAACCCAAAAGGAGTCTCTAAACCAAAAAGAGGACTCTATACCAGCCCAAAAGGAGTCTCTAAACCAAAAAGAGGACTCTACACCAACCCAAAAGGAGTCTCTAAACCAAAAAGAGGACTCTACACCAACCCAAAAGGAGTCTCTATACCAAAAAGAGGACTCTACACCAACCCAAAAGGAGTCTCTAAACCAAAAAGAGGACTCTATACCAGCCCAAAAGGAGTCTCTAAACCAAAAAGAGGACTCTACACCAACCCAAAAGGAGTCTCTAAACCAAAAAGAGGACTCTACACCAACCCAAAAGGAGTCTCTAAACCAAAAAGAGGACTCTATACCAACCCAAAAGGAGTCTCTATGCCAAAAAGAGGACTCTATACCAGCCCAAATTGTCCGTATAGGGTTAGATACTATGCTGTCCATACAGGGTTAATCACTCTGCTGTTCTAACATCATCTCACACCTCCAGATCCCATCTCTCCTTCTGGTGCTAATTACTAACAGTATTATCATGTGTTGCTATGGTGACAGTTGTGTTTGCCCCCTGTAGTCATCAGGCAGGGAGGTAGGGCTTTGTCCTACACAGCAATGTCTGAGAACTAGTACTGAGGGAATCTTACAAAGGAAGTCTTATTACAGCAGATAGATTCCCATGATATGACTTCTCCAGGCTGGAAGTATAAAACTATGTTCTTTTGCATAAGCTAACGCATAGCTAAGCTAGGGCAAGAGGGGCGGATCTAGATGGGGGCACAGGGGCGTGCATACCCTCATTCTTGCCAGTACATGTTTAATTACATATTTTGGACCCCAAAACCTTCTCAAAAATAGGGGGTGCACCCTTCCATTTGGGTCCGTGCCCCCTCCTTTTCCAGATCCTGGATCCGCCACTGGGCAAGAGAGAGATTGGGTTGTTTCTGGGGGAAATTGTTTTCTAATATGGTAATCATTTTACATCACGGGAATTATGTATATTGCATCTGCAGGTTCATTTAAGGGAAATAGATAAGTTGAGCCAACTGCTGAGAGATGCACTCTAGCTGCAGACCCTCTCCAGGGGCTCTACAGTCTAAATCCGTAGTACCTAAAAGTCTTAGGCTAATGTGGGCTTTAGGTCGTTTGTAGTAATCGATGATACTCCACGCCCTTAGACCTAAGCCCGGGTGGAGCTAACCCCAAGTGGGAATCGAACTCACAACCTTGTGATCAATAGTCTGCAGACCACTAAGGAGCTCTGGGAGAGGTTGGGAGGTGTTGGGGGTGGGGGTTAGGGTGGAAGAGGAACAGAATGTTGGACAGGCAGGGAGGGGAGAAGGAGGACAGACAAAGGGTCAAAACCAGTTAGGTAGGCAGGCAAGACAGCTTACAAGGAAAGGATAGCAGAAAAAGAGCAGGCTGGCAAGTTTGGATGCAGTGGGTAGTATATAGGCTTACTGAGAGGTAGAGAGCACGCAGGTAGCAAACAGTCAGGCGCACACCCATACATGCAGTGGCAGACAGGAAGGCAAGCATGTAGGGGAGTGAAGAATCTTGTATGGGAATACATCAAATTGTCTTTGGAACTAGAAAATCACTGAGATCAGGGAAAATTCCATCCCTGATTAGTTAGGCGGGGGGGGGGTGGTTAGTTGAAGCAGAGAGAAAGAAGGGGGAGGGAAGCAGGAATGCAGGGGGTTGTCTGAGGGGTTAGGGGTGAGACTGGGTGTGAGGAGATGTGTGGTGGGATACAAGGAGGGTGTGGTAAGGAGCGTATAGTGAGGAGACATTGTGAGGTGGATCTCATTAGGGTCCTGTATCTGCCTGGTTAAACCTACACCATGGACCATCTGTGAACATAAGCCACACACATCTTTACCCCCTCTAGGGCAGCACTGTATCATTGGCCACCAGGAGGAGCGACGAGCAGTACGCCCTCTGTCAGTTGACCTAGACAGTACTACAGTAAATACGGCGCCAATGCCGTAACAAACGCTTCTGAGTCTGTATCTCGTAAGCACAATATAGACAAATGAAGAATAATCCAAAGAATAGATGATTTTAGTCATGTTGACCACCATTCCCTGTGTATGTCTGATATGTGTTTTATACTTGTCAGTGTGAGAATAGTTCAATATTTGATGAGTCTGACAGTTGACAGTAGGGAAGCCTACACTTTTATCAGTACTGAGGGACTGTGAAAAACTTCCAATACTATAGGAAAGGCACCAGTAACCAACAGCCTATTATATACACATGCAAATACTGCTGATGCTGTCAGTAGGGTGAGCGTTTATCGGTTTACGTCAAATCCACCATTCAATATTTCCTTTTGGTGAATGGCAGTGGGAACATTCAGAGTCATGACCTGACAGGTCTGTGCTACCCACACTCAATAGGAACTCTGCTACTCTAAGCATGAAGCATGAATACAGTGCTGCTGATAAGACATTGTGGTGATTTAGATGGAGTTGGGGCCTAGGGTTTATTTACCCCTCTTAACCCCAGAATTTGGACCCTTTACAAGACGCTCACCCCTCCTTTTCAAAATCCTGGATCTGCTGATGGTCAATATGCAGTCCTTAGCGTGATAAGCAGTAGAAGATCTGGTGGTGGTAGTGTATCCGCGTCTCACACTTCACAAAAATCCATCATATATGTGCTGTATAGGAGTGAGACCAGGGCACCAGTCCATGGTGTGAATAAAGGTGTAAGGACGTGAAGGTCTCTTCTATCTCTTTGTGTAGGCTGTAACCTTCTTTAGGCAGCATGAGGCTATTCATCTTTATATGTATGATGCACTGGTCAATGCAGTGCTGGCATGATGCACCAATGCAGTGCTGGCATGATGCACCAATGCAGTGCTGGTATGATGCACTGGTCAATGCAGTGCTGGCATGATGCACCAATGCAGTGCTGGCATGATGCACCAATGCAGTGCTGGTATGATGCACCAATGCAGTGCTGGTATGATGCACTAGTCAATCCAGTGGTGGCATGATGCACCAATCCAGTGGTGGCATGATGCACCAATGCAGTGGTGGCATGATGCACCAATGCAGTGGTGGCATGATGCACCAATGCAGTGCTGGCATGATGCACCAATACAGTGCTGGCATGATGCACCAATGCAGTGCTGGCATGATGCACCAATGCAGTGCTGGCATGATGCAGTAATGGCACAAAGCATTGGAGTGAAGGATCCAGTATTTTGGCCAAATCTTGAAGCATAAACAATCAAAATAAACTCTTAATTACAGGCAAAAAGGAGGGCCCACCCTTAATATGCCACTGTTTAAATCCGCGACGGCATTGGTGCAACCTGGCTACCTTTTGTGCATATATCAATCCTTTGGGTTTGGCATAATGGTTGAATGCAGCCTTGGTGGGTTACTCACAGGGATGAAAGTCACAGAGCTCTAAAATCCCTGAAATGGTCCATTATTGGCCCAAAAACCTGGGTTTTCATAGGAATGTATAGGGCCTTGGAACTTCAAAATTTCCCTGAAGACTTTCATCCCTGTACTCACCAGGGCTGCATTCATGCATCATGCCGGTTGATACATTGAGCACCATGTAGTCTACATGATTGATTGATTTGTGTTTTACAGCACTTTAGCGGCACTAAGTGGCTATTCCGTGCTTCACAGGTTGATAATTTAACAGAGGAATGTGTCAGTACCCGCGCATATGTGCACCACACACATCCTAAGGGGATAGGAAAGAGGAGATATAGACCCTTTTAAGTGGGCTAGGGAAGCCCGTCATGTAGTCTACAGAGGGGCTAATCCTACCATTGTGTGGTTCATCTTCTATACAGGACTGTGGTAGTAGGTGGGTGGGTGGCGTCAATAAACACAATTCTAACCATGCCTTGTGAAGTGTCAGCCCACACACACACTAGGGGATAGCCGGGGGGTGGAGGCAGAGGTGGCCGGAAAGCAGAAGAGTGTGGGGTGTTGGGAAAAACTGCTGCATTAGATACCTTGCCGCAATTCTGATATAGGGCTTAGTATGGACGTCCTGTGGGTCCACCATTTTGGATTTTGCTGGTTGAGGCAAACCCCACTGATAAGGCATACCATGATGGGTACTTTGTCCCTGGTTAACACCCACTTCCAGGGACATGCTGGTCCCATGCTATCAGTTCTTATCAGTGCTGGTTCTTACCAGCTCCAGACCTGCTTCCAGCAAATATCGTATTGACGCAAATAACCGACACTGCGCTAATAGATTTTGGACCTGACCCCTGAACAAGACATGCGCTTCTTAAGCGGATATAGTCTGCCCTCGCTTCCTTAGATATGGATATGCCAGGACAAATGTCTGAGGACGCAAATTATCTGAGGAGTTAAGTCCAAATATAATAGAAAACATAGAAGTAGTTCCATATTTTTTGTCTGAGGTAATGAGGGATCTGAGGAATCAAAGAGCCGAGGAAGTGAGGGTTGATTGTATTCCATTGCCATCGCTAATCCGGTTATTTTTGATATTGCAAAAGTAGAGAAAAAATCAATCGGATTTCCAAAAATTCACTTGACCGACATTTCTTTCAATAACTGCTTACCCCTGGCCTATATCAAATCTAAGCCAAGTGCTAATGCAGAACCTTGCGCTTAGATGCACCAATAAAGCAACTGCTATTGAGATTATAAGAGCTTTCAGAGCTGAAAACTCAAAGGCTTTCTTTTGCTGGAGGAATCATGTGTATTTGTGCATGAAGAAAAAAAAAGACATGGACGTCATTGAATCGCAGGTGTAGCTTCGGGCCGTCTTCACTTATTAGCTTTACACGCCAGACAGAAAAGTAGTTCTAAATAGTTTAATAGATATCCAAGTCCACTCATCCCCTTGTGACACTAGTTCACTTCAAGACAATTATGGTGGTTCACTGTTCCGTTTTACAAGGATCCCTGCTAGATTCAACAGTTATTTCGTACAGTGTGTCTACAGGTGACTTTGGTTGGAGACAGTATAGGGCTCAGTATGGAGGCCTAGTGGAGCCGTAATTTTGAATTTCGCTGGTTGAGATGAAACCCACTGATAATACATACAACATGATGGGTACCTTGTCCCTGGTTAACACCCACTTCCATGGACATGCTGGTCCCATCCGATCAGTTCTTATCAGTGTGTGTCACCGGACCAGGCTCCAAACCAGCTAGTGTCCAATAGTGCTGTAGGCCCAGACTGTGGCCTTCTGTCTGGCCTCTTATACTACCCTAGGGACACCAGTAGACAGACATGTGGGCCTTGGGGGGAGAGATGAGGGAGACAGAATCTGGTTACTACTCTATAGGGGTAATGATATACCCTTGTCTTCTTATATTAAGAGTAGCGCTATGGGCCAGGGGAACTAACTATAGGACAAAGACGGCAACAGGGCTCGACAAATCCCTGTGTTCAGCACTTGTTGTTGGACTGAAGCAGATATGTTCAGTGGACCCATCTGCCAAAAAATACATGTTAAAAGGAAATATTGTTTTAGATCAAACACGAAGGTTAAGATTTGTCTACTTGTAGCGTGTATGATGTCTAGACTATCATCTCCAATTATTCTAGATGCGTCTTATACTTGAGTTTTACCAGGCGCTAAGATTAGATACTTTCTACTGTTATATCTCACGTATAATGCTCATCTTATAATACATGCAGTGTGCCATATTCCGAGGTAGCAGGTTGTCCCATGGGCAGCGCCATTGCTGGAGCTTGTAACCAGCAAGCTCTACTGATAAGACCTATCAGATGGTTATCAGATGGCCCCCGAGAGGGCCGCAGTGAATAGTTGGGATTATCTCATTGGCTAATAATTAATCCTGCTAAGTCCGTGTAATGGTTCATATTAATAAACTCGTATGGTTCGAAATAAGACCAGACAAGATATCTCGGGTTAGTGCAACAGGCACGTATTTATTCAGGTAAGGGTTTACATTCACCTCGAAGTTGGATGCTAAATATAAAACTTAGCTCAGGAAAATGTGGTCCGACTCTGAGCGTGGTCAAAGCCAGATTAACGTCTTCCCCGGCCCCAGGTAGGAGCTGGAGCAGCGCGAACAGTGCTGCCACCACCCTGCAGCGACCAGTGGTCCTTATGACCTCTAGTGGCTACCAGTGATGGGCACACCGCTCGAACCGCCCTCTCGAGGAAGACGCTCACACTATATCACGGTCTACAAGCCCCTACATCTGTATACTAACACAGGTGGTATCAGGGTTCCCACCATTTACGGGTCATGGTTTTAACTGACATTTACCAGACATTCCTCAGCTTTTACCTGACCAAATATTGGATAATTCAGGGGGTTTAAAAAAGAATCATAGGCCATCAAGCGCGGATATTAAAGAAATTTTGCAAATCACATGAAATCTTGACAATCACCCCCTTAAAATAGTCAAAATACCATTTTTAACTGACTTTTCCCCAAAATATCTTCTTAACTGACTTTTAACTTTTCCTTAAAGAAAAATGAGTTTAACTGACTTTTAACTGACTAGTGGGAACCCTGGGTATTATAAAGTTGCCCAAAATGAGAGACAACTATAGACAACTTCAATCCCCAAGGGGAAAAAAATCTAAAAAGACACCTTCTACTGTTAGAAATGTAGCTACAAGAGGTGCTCAGAAATTTACTTTTCCTCTTCAGACACCCAGGACAGGTTTATACTTCAAGTCTCCGTATGATAGAGGAGTACTTTTATGGGACAGCCTAGACAAAGATGTGAAGCTTCTAGTAAAGAAAGAGGCTCTCAAAAGAAAGGTTAAAATATTGTATGGCACCAACATGAAAGGGAAAAGGAGAATCAGAGCAAGAAATGATGTACTGGTAAATGTCTGATGTACACATGTTATGTACTAATATGTAGCTCAACCTGTTATATTTCATCCTTGTTGTAACTCACTACTCGAGAATACGATACCACAAACATGCCTGTATATATGTTTCCTCCCTCTATTTTTACCATGTCCACATCGAATAATTCTCCCTTGTACAGCTTGCACTGTGTGTTACTATGTCTTACTCGTTACATGAAATAATTGTCATGAAAATCATACATCCAAGCGGTAGTGGTCAGATGAGGTAAACGTCACGTTACACACCATGAAAATCATACATGAACTATTGACAATAAAGGCAATTCAAAAAAAAAAAAGAAAGCGGCATAATATAAAACTGCTGGACAGATTTTTCTTTCGTTATCTTCTGCGTCCGGTTGACACAGCTTCTCCTTTTATTCATTAAGCCAAGACCAGGATATGTAGAAAGTTAATTATCCTTACAGGAAAAGGGGAGAGACCCTGTGTAGTCCAAATTATCATATCTTCCAGCTCTGGATTTATTCTTAGATATTCTGATAGCCCAACCGGGAAACAATATCAAGATAGAACGTTTTCGAACCTAGTACTATAATAATAAAGCACTTTGAGGCTAGGTGGTTATTATAATACTCCCTGGTTTTGCATCACACACGAATACTGATATACAGGGTGAAATGCTGAAACCCATTTAGACTGAAGGACATTGCAAAGCCCCATGAAGGTTTGTAAACAATATCTTTACATTAGATAAAAGCAATCAAATAGTTATATAGACACAGTTCACCACCTTTTGATCTACAGGGAGGCCAGAAATCACCTTTTGTGTACCAGAATTTGTCAATTTCAAATGATTTCATCACTCTGGTGAGCATCAAAAAGGCGGATTTCCGCCTTTAGGCTGAGATTTCACACCCCTGTGATATAGCAGAACGTTTATACAAATATGTTTCTGAAGTCTACCAGTGTTGGGCTATTCTGACAATCTCAAATGAGATAACACCTACTGGTTGTGGTCAGCAGATAAATAGAAGACTAGGCCCTCTATTTTCTAATGACTGTAAAAGACCACACTTACAGCCCTGTTGTCTTATAACACGACTACAGCGTCCCTAGTGACACATCCGGGACCTCAATGGGAGAGCAGGTCACGTGAAAAGATAAGGGAGGCGTCACTTCCTGCCGTGGCACGACGTCACTTCCTGTGGGAAGAGACGTCACTTCCGGTTAGATATGACAAGCGATCTGTGGTCAGTATTTGAATATTTTCTGGTGTCAATGTCAGATGTAGTATTGATGGAGAGTGTAAAGGTGTGGAAGCAAGGTCCCATAGTTTGTTTGCCCTTTAATGACAAAATGGTACCTCGAGGATCATGTTCCCTTGCTGGCTGAGATGGACCAGGTAGCTCTGGTGAGGAACTCGCCAGTGCTGCATGGTCAATGCATCTTGCTCAAAAGTTTCTGATGTGCAGCAAGTACTCCTTTTTGGCCGATTGAACCAAACGAATAAGGTACAACGCTCACCGTATTTGGCAGAAAATAAGGTTTTCTCTGTCACAAACAGTGCAGACAGAAAATAAGGCTTTCTCTGTCACAAACAGTGCAGACAGAAAATAAGGCTTTCTCTGTCACAAACAGTGCAGACATTCTCTGTCACAAACAGTGCAGACAAAACTTGATTTCTATCCGGTCTACATCGAACCTCCATCCATTCCAATGCATGTGGCATGACCTGGTGATTTGACATATACTGGGTGTAGGAGAGGAGTAATGGTGAAATAATGATCATTACCCAGCTCGTCTGTAGACGTCCGCTATGTCCCAATCCTACTAATGGACCTTCCAGTTCACAGCAGACTCGCAGGTAGCCCTCTCTAAGCTTCCACTTGAGCTGGTCTCAGAGCCATCGCCCTTCATTCACAAGTCACTGCACACCCTTAAATCTGCATCCATTTTCCTGCAACTAGCGCAGCTCTTTAATGTTACATTAAGGAATAGAGTGGAGGCTGTACTCTACTAAGATCACATATTTGCACATTTAATTCAGACTCATTTCCTTCTTCAAGATCTCCAGTAACATAACTAATCTTACGCCCCTTATTAGTCCTCCTTCTGCCACTAGATCTGACCCATAGCCATTTAAGTAGAACATGTCAACCCCTCTGAACAGAATGTAAGCTGCCTCTAGCTAGGGTCACTGATCCCGTAACGCTATGGGGAATAAGATCACTATGTATTGCTATAGGCAGGTGATCTTATCTTTGTATACACAACAAACCCTCGGTTCAAGGCCAACATATATATGTGTACCACACATATCTGAAGGGATAGGAAAGAGGAGTTATAGACACTTCTAAGTGGGCTAGGGAAGCCTGCACTGCTTTGGTGCAGCATACTAATTTTTCAGGAGTGTCGTCTACATTGACTATGTACAAGCTGGTACAAGGCTGGCAGTGAGGTGCAATCACACATAATGTAGAAGGCAACCCATGAAGGATCCATCCCCCAAATCACCCTGTGGTACTTAGCCAGCTTAAAAGCACCAGCCCCTAGTGTCCAAGCTCTGAGGGTCCTCTTCTCCCTCCGCCTCCTACCCTTTAACCCGGGAACAGCCGCTAATGCATTAATGCATCATGTCTATTGGCCATCACGATGCTAGAATGCAGTGCTGGTGAGCAGACTTGCACGGGCTGCATTCATGTCAGTTGGTTACAGCAATTAGGTCTGAGGCAATATCAGCAAGTGCAGGGCGGCACTGGTGCTGCAATACCATGAATTCGAATGAAACCTTTGAGGCACTATGCCACCCTTATTAGGTTATAGCCCTCAGCCCCCAATGTCCAAGCTCTGAGGACCTCCTCCCTCCCCATCCCAGGCTTTAATTCATTGACCGCAGTGCCTCTGTCAGTCCTTCAGCTAATAGCCATCCCACCATGGGATCGAACACCTCTGTGCTACATCCTTAAGGAGCTAACAGCTCACCACGGTAAAGGCTCGAACACATTTCACCTAAATTAACGGAACATCACGACTCATCACTTTGCCTGTTAAAGTGCCCGGTTCCGACATATTGGTCCTGATGGTTGATCACAAATGCAGTGGCAGATCCAGGATTTTGAAAACAAGGGGCCTCTTTTTAACATTTTAACATTTATTTTGAGCTACATTCTAGGCTTCATAGAGAAAGATAAAGGCTTAACCACTGGCAAACAAAAGAAGAGGCCCCGTCTAATTCTGGCCCTGATATCAGTTAGTGCCTGTTCACAATGAAAGTGATGATACTTGGGACATAGTCAAGCATAGTATAGGTTCTCTATCAAAGCTTCTTGACAAGGTGATCAGAGTTTTATTTCTTCATAGTCTCCTGCAGTGGGTTACTCACCAGGGCTATAACAAAACAAAAAGCCAACTTAAAAGGGTCTTTTTCTCCTCTTTCCTATCCCTCTGGATGTGTGTGGTGCACATATGCGCGGGCACTGACACATTCCCCTGTGAAATTGTGTAATGTTTTCTCGCCATGAATATGACCTTAGCTGTCAAAATGGCGTTAAACATCAATTACTCACTCACTCACTCACAAAACGAAAACATGAAATTTGAGGTAATTATTTTCGTCAAATTTGCATGGTCTTACATGGTTTGCTCTCAAAGGCCACATAATATTAATTAGTCATCATGATGCACACAAATGTTTTGATGGGCCGACATGATGCACCAAGTTGCTAGTACTGCATTTATGCATCATGATAAACAGAGGGCATGATGAATTACTGCATGATGCAGACCTCAAAGAGCACAGAAGTTCTGGCGTCAGATGTGAGAAATCAGACAGTGCATTAGAAGACGAGCGGCGAGGGTATGGAATAACACTCTGAGACAAAGTGTTTTTCTCCCCGTCACAAATTGGCATTTAACGGCATGGACTAGTTGAGTACCAGTATTAAACCTTAAAGGGCCGCTGATGCATTAATGTATCATGCCC
This sequence comes from Acholoe squamosa, assembly GCA_949317995.1. Classification (NCBI taxonomy): domain Eukaryota; kingdom Metazoa; phylum Annelida; class Polychaeta; order Phyllodocida; family Polynoidae; genus Acholoe; species Acholoe squamosa. Next base: position 4,969,026 of record OX439040.1, read on the forward strand.
ATTAGTCGTCATGATGCACCAATGAAGTGCTGGCGAGCAGTCTCACCAGCACTTCATTGTAGTACCATGTCGACCCTTCGGGAATATATGTATCAACCCTGTAGGGTCGGCATGATGCTCCAATGAAGTGCTGGCGAGCAGTCTCACCAGCACTTCATGGTAGTATCATGTCGACCCTTCGGGAATATATGTATCAACCCTGTAGGGTCAGCATGATGCTCCAATGAAGTGCTGGCGAGCAGTCTCACCAGCACTTCATTGGTGCATCATGACAGCGGCCTTTAAAGGGTTAACTCCAAGTGGTGGCCTTCTACTTGCTGCTCACATTAACCTTTCAACTGCCCCTTCTTCAACACTGCAAGTTACACCTGGCCTTACTTTTGTAAGGGTCAAGTATTCCGAGTTCAAGTTTGTATGTCTAATCTGGAAAGAACTACCAAACGACAATCTCTGGTACAGAAGAGGCAACACGTTTTATTCAGGACCCTATGCACAGCCCGACTAAAGGTTTCCGAATTCAAGGGTATTCGTATCAGAGTATTCAGACAATCAGACAATGAGCTACCTATGTAAGTTCTCGGAGCCAGAGGAGAGAAAGCACTCCTTATATGTACAGAACCCGTGAAGGTTCTCCCCCTGCCAGTCGCCGACCCGGCCTTATAGAGAGCCACAGGGGTTGGGTGGCGACCCCTCGAGTCCAAGCCGAGAAGCCCGGAGAGCAGTGCTGCCACCACTCGCCCAGCATAACCGACCCTAGACCTGAGTGTCTGCCCCGCTCGGGAACTGACCAACTCGTACCTATGTGACGCTATTCTGAAACCGTGCCCCTACACTTTAACTGTTAAATTCTTTTATTGACCATTTCAAGATTTAAAGCAGTTTCTTCAAATATACTCCAATTATCGCCCATTTACATCAACGCCACCTGGTGTCAATGGAGATCTATGAAATGACCTTTCAGAGCTTCTGGGAAGGATACAGGACCTAATCTCTTCAACATCCACTGAATGGGGACATATGAAAAATAATCCGTAATCGACTCCAACTGCCATTACTACTTCTGTATACCACTCAACGTAAAGCTCTGACTTTGATGTTTAAAACTCCACAGCTACAGAGTAAATCACAATAAATATGTTCTTGTCTCATTTGGGTCTCATTTAGCTTCCTTTAATTTGAAACATTTTTCCTCTTTTCACCAGGTGTTTCCTTCAACCACTGACATTTTTATTCCCTCTTATCGCTCTGAGATCCGCTTTTCAGTAAGAGACCGGAAGCTTCGTGTGGTGTGGCCCACAAAGTAGCATTCCACGGGCTTTCATTTGTCCCATTTATGGCGTCTTTTATCACCATTTCTTTTTGGCGGGGCTCGGCCAGAATTAACATTGGTAATTATGTAGTTGCAGCCACACTTGAGAACGAGGACAGGGTCCTGAGGCCTTTGATCAGCATTTTGCAAGCTGGTTCGCGCTCATGGTGCCAGTGCATGGGGTGCAGTGGTTTTACATTAGTGATCACACTTTCCTCCTTAGGGAGTGATCATTTTTTAACAACAGGGGGGGGCTGGTGGGTTTGCGCGCGGATGCGCGAAAAAAATTTCGACCCCCCCCCTCTCGAGGGGGCAAAATTTTTTAGACCCCCCCCCCATAAGGGACAAAAATCGCGCGCGAACGTCCCCTTTTAGCCTATAGTAACGCGCGGGGTTTTCCACTGAAAACAGGTGAAATTATTTTGACCCCCCCCCCATCAGAGGTATTGAAAAAATTCTGACCCCCCCGGTCAAGGGGTTGAAAAAATTCTGACCCCCCCCTCAAACCCACCGGCCCCCCCCCCCCCCTGTTGTTAAAAAATGATCACTCCCTTAGAAACCTGAAAGGAAGTTGTCTACACTTCACTCAGAAATCTAGTGTAAATGCCCCATTCTTGTTCTTCTGTCATGTGACTGATTTCCACCAATCAGATGCATACATCCATGGATTCTTCCATTGCCTATTGGTTCAGTAAATTATGCATTGTAATCAACCACAGCTGCTTTCATCCTATCACACAGCGCAAGAATGGCAACAGCAAAACAAGATGGCACTGGCTCAGCATAGACCTTATAAGCCAGAGTAGACAAACGCAGCACCTCCAAACCTCTAATCATCCACCATTAGTCCTCATGGTAACCCATTCCACACTCTGTCAGCACCAAAACGAGACAGAACGGAGAATAAATTTGGCGGGAAAAGTTGGGAATGATGTCTGCGTTGTGGACATTGTTTTGATTTACGACTGGTGGCTCCTCCTGGTGGCAAACCACTGAAACTCACCTGCCCCCACAGATTGATAGTTCTCATATCCGCCACCAGGTGGTCTCTGATTGGTGGAAACCAGTCATGTGACAGAGATACAAGCAGAGGACTTTCTGCTATAGATCGCTCAGGTCAAACATAGACAATTCTTCTCAAATATGATATTGTTGATAATATATTTGACCACAGAAGAATGTCATTTCCAATTTCAAAAGTTAAGTGTACCACTGAGAAGAACCACCTGAGGGCATACAAATTTTGACCTTTGATATTACCTCGATAAAATAACAGAAGCAAGTGCTAGAACTTCACCGAACTAAAGTCCTAGTGCCATTATGTCTCCAACCCCCTGGGGAGAAGTAACTTTTTTTTTTTGCTGTGGAGAGCTGTAGCAGAAATTGGGCGGGAAGCTGGGGAATCCTCCGTCTGTGATTTATCCATACGGTAGGATTTCATGGACACTTTGGGTGGAGGGTATACCGGGGTGTTAGTTGTCACATATGTCATACGCAATGTCCCCGTGCCGGTTTGTATGTGGGCAATGTGCCATGAAAATATCCATTGATAAGATTTACGAGAACTTATATCTCACAGAGTATGACTGTATATGGTATAAATAGGAGGGTGCGGAAGGAATCTATTCAGAAGGAGACAGGGCTACAGCTAGAAAGTTTCTTCGAGCACTGTTACCCAAAGCGGTCACTTGATTGCAAACCTATCCGCAATATCAACAGTGATCTGTGGATGTCGCTCGGAATATTCCGCAGGTATTATTGGCAAAAGCTGTCACGTGACTGCCCACTATATCCACAATATGAAGAGTGATCACCACTCAAGTTGCTGCCATTATCATAAAGGGAGCTAGCAGGATGGATTATCTAACGTTCTGGTAAGTACCGTAAAACCCTGGCCTCAGTCATAAAGTCGGTAGATTCTGAGGAAATGTTACAAGCCGATTTTGGGGCATAATTTTTGCCATTCCCTCGTTAATATTTTGTGATGAAAACATGGTCAGAAGCTGGGGGTTGACTTTGGCAAAATATTAGAAGCCGATTCTGACAAAAGAAAATTACTTATGACTTTGGTTTAAGCGTTGGTTCCACAGCCATACAATCGGTCGGAATAGCCCTAATCCGACGATTTATAATATATCAAAAGTATAGAAAAAAATGGGTCGGATTAGTGCTAATCCGACCGATTTATGCCTGTGGAACCAGCGCTTTACCAGTGGTGCAGGCAATGGCTGCGTCTATTAGAGTGTCCCACAACATGGGTATACCAGCTTGCACTTACTTGCTATTCTTTTCACTGACCATGGGAAATGAAACCGAAACTCACCTGAAAATGAAAAGAGACATCAATGGTTTCAATATGTGATGCAGTAGCGTTCATTTTCCCGATCCTATGCATCCATGATTAGGACTAGGCATAGGCAGGAGTTCATAATCTAATTAATGCCTGCCCACATCCTTGAAGATCATGTAAAATTAGACAGCTACCAGAATGGAAAGCTTCTTGATGTGTGTATTATAACTCTGAAAGGTCTACAATCCCATCTAGACTCTGATACTTTACAGTGGATGGGAGCAGTTTAGTAAGATTGAGGACTTGGACACCCTGTGTTGTCACTCTATGTAGTATATATGTACAAGGGAGTACGGGAGAGGGACTGGGGTGTGGCTATTTAGTAAGACTAAAGACTTGGACACCCTGTGTTGTCACTCTATGTAGTATATGTGTACAGTGTAGTACGGGAGAGGGACTGGGGTGCGGCTATTTATTAAGACTAAAGACTAGGACACCCTGTGTTGTCACTCTATGTAGTATATGTGTACAAGGGAGTACGGGAGAGGGACTGGGGTGTGGCTATTTAGTAAGACTAAAGACTTGGACACCCTGTGTTGTCACCCTATGTAGTATATATGTACAAGGTAGTACGGGAGAGGGACTGGGGTGTGGCTATTTAGTAAGACTAAAGACTTGGACACCCTGTGTTGTCACTCTATGTAGTATATGTGTACAGTGTAGTACGGGAGAGGGACTGGGGTGCGGCTATTTATTAAGACTAAAGACTAGGACACCCTGTGTTGTCACTCTATGTAGTATATGTGTACAAGGGAGTACGGGAGAGGGACTGGGGTGTGGCTATTTAGTAAGACTAAAGACTTGGACACCCTGTGTTGTCACTCTATGTAGTATATGTGTACAAGGTAGTAAGGGAGAGGGACTGGGGTGCGGCTATTTAGTAAGATTAAAGACTTGGACACCCTGTGTTGTCACTCTATGTAGTATATATGTGTACAGTGTAGTACAGGAGAGGGACTGGGGTGTGGCTATTTAGTAAGACTAAAGACTTGGACACCCTGTGTTGTCACTCTATGTAGTATATGTGTACAAGGTAGTACGGGAGAGGGACTGGGGTGCGGCTATTTAGTAAGACTAAAGACTTGGACACCCTGTGTTGTCACTCTATGTAGTATATATGTGTACAAGGTAGTACGGGAGAGGGACTGGGGTGTGGCTATTTAGTAAGACTAAAGACTTGGACACCCTGTGTTGTCACTCTATGTAGTATATATGTGTACAAGGTAGTACGGGAGAGGGACTGGGGTGTGGCTATTTAGTAAGACTAAAGACTTGGACACCCTGTGTTGTCACTCTATGTAGTTTATATGTGTACAGTGTAGTACGGGAGAGGGACTGAGGTGTGGCTATTTAGTAAGACTAAAGACTTGGACACCCTGTGTTGTCACTCTATGTAGTATATATGTGTACAGTGTAGTACGGGAGAGGGACTGGGGTGTGGCTATTTAGTAAGACTAAAGACTTGGACACCCTGTGTTGTCACTCTATGTAGTATATATGTGTACAAGGTAGTACGGGAGAGGGACTGGGGTGTGGCTATTTAGTAAGACTAAAGACTTGGACACCCTGTGTTGTCACTCTATGTAGTATATATGTGTACAAGGTAGTACGGGAGAGGGACTGGGGTGTGGCTATTTAGTAAGACTAAAGACTTGGACACCCTGTGTTGTCACTCTATGTAGTATATATGTGTACAAGGTAGTACGGGAGAGGGACTGGGGTGTGGCTATTTAGTAAGACTAAAGACTTGGACACCCTGTGTTGTCACTCTATGTAGTATATATGTGTACAGTGTAGTACGGGAGAGGGAATGGGGTGTGGCTATTTAGTAAGACTAAAGACTTGGACACCCTGTGTTGTCACTCTATGTAGTATATATGTGTACAGTGTAGTACAGGAGAGGGACTGGGGTGTGGCTATTTAGTAAGATTAAAGACTTGGACACCCTGTGTTGTCACTCTATATAGTATATATGTACAAGGTAGTACAGGAGAGGGACTGGGGTGTGGCTATTTAGTAAGACTAAAGACTTGGACACCCTGTGTTGTCACTCTATGTAGTATATATGTGTACAGTGTAGTACGGGAGAGGGACTGGGGTGTGGCTATTTAGTAAGACTAAAGACTTGGACACCCTGTGTTGTCACTCTATGTAGTACATATGTGTGTACAAGGTAGTAAGGGAGAGGGACTGGGGTGTGGCTATTTAGTAAGACTAACGACTTGGACACCCTGTGTTGTCACTCTATGTAGTATATGTGTGTACAAGGTAGTAAGGGAGAGGGACTGGGGTGTGGCTATTTAGTAAGACTAAAGACTTGGACACCCTGTGTTGTCACTCTATGTAGTATATATATGTACAAGGTAGTATGGGAGAGGGACTGGGGTGTGGCTATTTAGTAAGATTAAAGACTTGGACACCCTGTGTTGTCACTCTATGTAGTATATATGTACAAGGTAGTATGGGAGAGGGACTGGGGTGTCGCTATTTAGTAAAACTTAAGACTTGGACACCCTGTGTTGTCACCCTATGTAGTATATATGTACAAGGTAGCACGGGAGAGGGAATGGGGTGTGGCTATTTAGTAAGACTAAAGACTTGGACGCCCTGTGTTGTCACTCTATGTAGTATATATGTGTACAGTGTAGTACGGGAGAGGGACTGGGGTGCGGCTATTTAGTAAGACTAAAGACTTGGACACCCTGTGTTGTCACTCTATGTAGTATATATGTGTACAAGGTAGTACGGGAGAGGGACTGGGGTGCGGCTATTTAGTAAGACTAAAGACTTGGACACCCTGTGTTGTCACTCTATGTAGTATATATGTGTACAAGGTAGTACGGGAGAGGGACTGGGGTGCGGCTATTTAGTAAGACTAAAGACTTGGACACCCTGTGTTGTCACTCTATGTAGTATATATGTACAAGGTAGTACGGGAGAGGGACTGGGGTGCGGCTATTTAGTAAGACTAAAGACTTGGACACCCTGTGTTGTCACTCTATGTAGTATATATGTGTACAGTGTAGTACGGGAGAGGGACTGAGGTGCGGCTATTTAGTAAGACTAAAGACTTGGACACCCTGTGTTGTCACTCTATGTAGTATATATGTGTACAAGGTAGTACGGGAGAGGGACGGGGGTGTGGCTATTTAGTAAGACTAAAGACTTGGACACCCTGTGTTGTCACTCTATGTAGTATATATGTGTACAGTGTAGTACGGGAGAGGGACTGAGGTGTGGCTATTTAGTAAGACTAAAGACTTGGACACCCTGTGTTGTCACTCTATGTAGTATATATGTGTACAGTGTAGTACGGGAGAGGGACTGAGGTGTGGCTATTTAGTAAGACTAAAGACTTGGACACCCTGTGTTGTCACTCTATGTAGTATATATGTGTACAGTGTAGTACGGGAGAGGGACTGAGGTGTGGCTATTTAGTAAGACTAAAGACTTGGACACCCTGTGTTGTCACTCTATGTAGTATATATGTGTACAGTGTAGTACGGGAGAGGGACTGAGGTGTGGCTATTTAGTAAGACTAAAGACTTGGACACCCTGTGTTGTCACTCTATGTAGTATATATGTGTACAGTGTAGTATGGGAGAGGGACTGGGATGTGGCTATTTAGTAAGATTGAGGACTTGGACACCCTGTGTTGTCACTCTATGTAGTATATATATGTACAAGGTAGTACGGGAGAGGGACTGGGGTGTGGCTATTTAGTAAGATTAAAGACCTGGACACCCTGTGTTGTCACTCTATGTAGTATATATATGTACAAGGTAGTACGGGAGAGGGACTGGGGTGTGGCTATCTAGTAAGACTAAAGACTTGGACACCCTGTGTTGTCACTCTATGTAGTATATATGTACAAGGTAGTATGGGAGAGGGACTGGGGTGTGGCTATTTAGTAAGACTAAAGACTTGGACGCCCTGTGTTGTCACTCTATGTAGTATATATGTGTAAAGTGTAGTATGGGAGAGTGACTGGGATGTGGCTATTTAGTAAGACTAAAGACTTGGACGCCCTGTGTTGTCACTCTATGTAGTATATATGTGTAAAGTGTAGTATGGGAGAGTGACTGGGATGTGGCTATTTAGTAAGATTAAAGACCTGGACACCCTGTGTTGTCACTCTATGTAGTATATATATATGTACAAGGTAGTACGGGTGAGGGACTGGGGCGTGGCTATTTAGTAAGACTAAAGACTTGGACACCCTGTGTTGTCACTCTATGTAGTATATATATGTACAAGGTAGTACGGGAGAGGGACTGGGGTGTGGCTATTTAGTAAGATTAAAGACCTGGACACCCTGTGTTGTCACTCTATGTAGTATATATATGTACAAGGTAGTACGGGAGAGGGACTGGGGTGTGGCTATCTAGTAAGACTAAAGACTTGGACACCCTGTGTTGTCACTCTATGTAGTATATATGTACAAGGTAGTACGGGAGAGGGACTGGGGTGTGGCTATTTAGTAAGACTAAAGACTTGGACACCCTGTGTTGTCACTCTATGTAGTATATATGTGTACAAGGTAGTACGGGAGAGGGACTGGGGTGTGGCTATTTAGTAAGACTAAAGACTTGGACACCCTGTGTTGTCACTCTATGTAGTATATATGTGTACAAGGTAGTACGGGAGAGGGACTGGGGTGTGGCTATTTAGTAAGACTAAAGACTTGGACACCCTGTGTTGTCACTCTATGTAGTATATATGTGTACAGTGTAGTACGGGAGAGGGAATGGGGTGTGGCTATTTAGTAAGACTAAAGACTTGGACACCCTGTGTTGTCACTCTATGTAGTATATATGTGTACAGTGTAGTACAGGAGAGGGACTGGGGTGTGGCTATTTAGTAAGATTAAAGACTTGGACACCCTGTGTTGTCACTCTATATAGTATATATGTACAAGGTAGTACAGGAGAGGGACTGGGGTGTGGCTATTTAGTAAGACTAAAGACTTGGACACCCTGTGTTGTCACTCTATGTAGTATATATGTGTACAGTGTAGTACGGGAGAGGGACTGGGGTGTGGCTATTTAGTAAGACTAAAGACTTGGACACCCTGTGTTGTCACTCTATGTAGTACATATGTGTGTACAAGGTAGTAAGGGAGAGGGACTGGGGTGTGGCTATTTAGTAAGACTAACGACTTGGACACCCTGTGTTGTCACTCTATGTAGTATATGTGTGTACAAGGTAGTAAGGGAGAGGGACTGGGGTGTGGCTATTTAGTAAGACTAAAGACTTGGACACCCTGTGTTGTCACTCTATGTAGTATATATATGTACAAGGTAGTATGGGAGAGGGACTGGGGTGTGGCTATTTAGTAAGATTAAAGACTTGGACACCCTGTGTTGTCACTCTATGTAGTATATATGTACAAGGTAGTATGGGAGAGGGACTGGGGTGTCGCTATTTAGTAAAACTTAAGACTTGGACACCCTGTGTTGTCACCCTATGTAGTATATATGTACAAGGTAGCACGGGAGAGGGAATGGGGTGTGGCTATTTAGTAAGACTAAAGACTTGGACGCCCTGTGTTGTCACTCTATGTAGTATATATGTGTACAGTGTAGTACGGGAGAGGGACTGGGGTGCGGCTATTTAGTAAGACTAAAGACTTGGACACCCTGTGTTGTCACTCTATGTAGTATATATGTGTACAAGGTAGTACGGGAGAGGGACTGGGGTGCGGCTATTTAGTAAGACTAAAGACTTGGACACCCTGTGTTGTCACTCTATGTAGTATATATGTGTACAAGGTAGTACGGGAGAGGGACTGGGGTGCGGCTATTTAGTAAGACTAAAGACTTGGACACCCTGTGTTGTCACTCTATGTAGTATATATGTACAAGGTAGTACGGGAGAGGGACTGGGGTGCGGCTATTTAGTAAGACTAAAGACTTGGACACCCTGTGTTGTCACTCTATGTAGTATATATGTGTACAGTGTAGTACGGGAGAGGGACTGAGGTGCGGCTATTTAGTAAGACTAAAGACTTGGACACCCTGTGTTGTCACTCTATGTAGTATATATGTGTACAAGGTAGTACGGGAGAGGGACGGGGGTGTGGCTATTTAGTAAGACTAAAGACTTGGACACCCTGTGTTGTCACTCTATGTAGTATATATGTGTACAGTGTAGTACGGGAGAGGGACTGAGGTGTGGCTATTTAGTAAGACTAAAGACTTGGACACCCTGTGTTGTCACTCTATGTAGTATATATGTGTACAGTGTAGTACGGGAGAGGGACTGAGGTGTGGCTATTTAGTAAGACTAAAGACTTGGACACCCTGTGTTGTCACTCTATGTAGTATATATGTGTACAGTGTAGTACGGGAGAGGGACTGAGGTGTGGCTATTTAGTAAGACTAAAGACTTGGACACCCTGTGTTGTCACTCTATGTAGTATATATGTGTACAGTGTAGTACGGGAGAGGGACTGAGGTGTGGCTATTTAGTAAGACTAAAGACTTGGACACCCTGTGTTGTCACTCTATGTAGTATATATGTGTACAGTGTAGTATGGGAGAGGGACTGGGATGTGGCTATTTAGTAAGATTGAGGACTTGGACACCCTGTGTTGTCACTCTATGTAGTATATATATGTACAAGGTAGTACGGGAGAGGGACTGGGGTGTGGCTATTTAGTAAGATTAAAGACCTGGACACCCTGTGTTGTCACTCTATGTAGTATATATATGTACAAGGTAGTACGGGAGAGGGACTGGGGTGTGGCTATCTAGTAAGACTAAAGACTTGGACACCCTGTGTTGTCACTCTATGTAGTATATATGTACAAGGTAGTATGGGAGAGGGACTGGGGTGTGGCTATTTAGTAAGACTAAAGACTTGGACGCCCTGTGTTGTCACTCTATGTAGTATATATGTGTAAAGTGTAGTATGGGAGAGTGACTGGGATGTGGCTATTTAGTAAGACTAAAGACTTGGACGCCCTGTGTTGTCACTCTATGTAGTATATATGTGTAAAGTGTAGTATGGGAGAGTGACTGGGATGTGGCTATTTAGTAAGATTAAAGACCTGGACACCCTGTGTTGTCACTCTATGTAGTATATATATATGTACAAGGTAGTACGGGTGAGGGACTGGGGCGTGGCTATTTAGTAAGACTAAAGACTTGGACACCCTGTGTTGTCACTCTATGTAGTATATATATGTACAAGGTAGTACGGGAGAGGGACTGGGGTGTGGCTATTTAGTAAGATTAAAGACCTGGACACCCTGTGTTGTCACTCTATGTAGTATATATATGTACAAGGTAGTACGGGAGAGGGACTGGGGTGTGGCTATCTAGTAAGACTAAAGACTTGGACACCCTGTGTTGTCACTCTATGTAGTATATATGTACAAGGTAGTATGGGAGAGGGACTGGGGTGTGGCTATTTAGTAAGACTAAAGACTTGGACGCCCTGTGTTGTCACTCTATGTAGTATATATGTGTAAAGTGTAGTATGGGAGAGTGACTGGGATGTGGCTATTTAGTAAGACTAAAGACTTGGACGCCCTGTGTTGTCACTCTATGTAGTATATATGTGTAAAGTGTAGTATGGGAGAGTGACTGGGATGTGGCTATTTAGTAAGATTAAAGACCTGGACACCCTGTGTTGTCACTCTATGTAGTATATATATATGTACAAGGTAGTACGGGTGAGGGACTGGGGCGTGGCTATTTAGTAAGACTAAAGACTTGGACACCCTGTGTTGTCACTCTATGTAGTATATATGTGTACAGTGTAGTATGGGAGAGTGACTGGGATGTGGCTATTTAGTAAGATTAAAGACCTGGACACCCTGTGTTGTCACTCTATGTAGTATATATGTGTACAGTGTAGTACAGGAGAGGGACTGGGGTGTGGCTATTTAGTAAGACTAAAGACTTGGACACCCTGTGTTGTCACTCTATGTAGTATATATGTACAAGGTAGTACGGGAGAGGGACTGGGGTGTGGCTATTTAGTAAGATTAAAGACTTGGACGCCCTGTGTTGTCACTCTATGTAGTATATATGTACAAGGTAGTACGGGAGAGGGACTGGGGTGTGGCTATTTAGTAAGACTAAAGACTTGGACACCCTGTGTTGTCACTCTATGTAGTATATATGTGTACAAGGTAGTATGGGAGAGGGACTGGGGTGTGGCTATTTAGTAAGACTAAAGACTTGGACACCCTGTGTTGTCACTCTATGTAGTATATATGTACAAGGTAGTACGGGAGAGGGACTGGGGTGTGGCTATTTAGTAAGACTAAAGACTTGGACACCCTGTGTTGTCACTCTATGTAGTAGTGTGTAGTTTGGAGGCAGGGCGCAGTAGTAGGGCACTTTGCTAAGACTAACTACTTCCACACCCCATGTTGTCTCTGTGAGGCCAGGTCCAGTACAAGGGGTCAATGGTTAGGAGATTATGTTAAGGATTCAATTGAAAATTTAGGATCTAAGATCTATGATCAAGAGGCCCGTGTTAAGGATGCAATTGAGAGGATTGAATTTAGGATCTGTCATCTATGATCAAGATATTAGGATTTCATATTTAAATTTGACGATCAATTCTGAGTTTAATATCAATTCTAAAAGCAGTTAAATTGCAGTGCGTTTCCCGGATTAGAAATTTATCCCATATTTTCGGCAAAGTAAACACAGCAAAGCTGTAATGCCGTGCATATTCATATCATGTTCTAAGAAGTACAGAATTGATTTACAACATTTTTAATATGATCTTAGATCAAAATTTTCAGAACAAATATTATTTTAATACGGAATATAAAAGCCCTTCATATGTTGTGTGTTTTGCAATTTATTAATCTATAACATATTTTCAGGAAAGTAAACACAGCAATGCTGTAATGCCGTGCATATTCCTATTATGATCCAAGGAAAAAAGATCATTATATATGAACTCTATGGCCTTTGGAATGGACCTATACTTAAATATATGCTCTGATTGTGGTGCTTCCTCGCTCTCCATGTAAAATCCTGTCCCATTGCTATAGTATGGAGTAAACCTATGCCTGGATTAAAATATGCAAATAAGGAATGTGTGTGAGGGTTGGGAGTTTGTTTGTTTGTTTGTTTGTTTGTTTAGTTTTACGTCCGGGGGCCATCGAGGAACTCAGACATTCAAGAATTTTAAACTATTCAATAGTAATGGTAGGCTGCGGGCCTACCTCGGGTTTGCGCATATGAGTGGGTGTGTGTGTGTGTGCGCGCGTGCATATATTTATGAGTCTGCTTGTAGCAGTGGGACACGGCTCGTAGTGGTGAAATACCACTCGTGGCTCAAGGCCCCTCTTTATCGTGCTGCCTCACGCAGGTAACATGTCGCAAACTGTAGACACATCACCCGGTCGGTCACATTATCCTGACACCGACGGACCAGCCATTTTTTTTTTTTTTTTTTTTTTTTTTTTTTTAAATTATATGTATGTATGATCTATATGTACTTATATAAGTTTGATTCTTTGAGGAAGTTCAGGAGTTCTTTTGTCTCTATTGTGTTGAAGACAGCTTTCAGTGTTGTTGCATTTTTAAGATATTTTCTTCTGTTGCTTGCAGTCCTTCGACAGTTGAGCAAGATATGCTTAACTGTGAGTTCAGTCTTGCATTCTTGGCACATTGGTTGGGCTTCACGTTTCAGATGGTGTTCGTGTGTAAGCCTTGTGTGGCCAATTCGTAGACGTGTTAGTTTCACTTCGTCTGATCTGGATAGTTTTCTTTTTTCATCCTTTCCTTTCAGTTGAGGCTGAATGGAGTGTAGCTTGTTCTCATGCTGCTTGTTCCAGTCAGCTTGCCATTTCAGTTTCACATATTTCTTGATGGTTGATGTCAGGTCCGTGTGTGGGATTGGCACTTCTCGAGGTGTCAATTTCAGTGCTGACTTTGCCGCTTCATCTGCTGCCTCGTTTCCGTCTATGCCAACATGGCTCGGCAGCCAGCAGAAAACCACATCTTTCTTTGCTTTCTCAAGGTTGTTGGTTTTGTCCCTGATATCTTGTATCAAGGGATTGCTTGGTTCATATTGTTTCATTGCTTCAAGGCATGACTTGGAGTCTGACAGAGCAATGAATTTCTGGTGAGTTGATATCCTGGCATATTCTAGAGCATGTAGCAAGGCGCTAGCCTCTGCCGTGAAAATGCTGGCTTTGGGATGGAGGCCTCTTTTCAGGTTGCCATATGGCGTGTGTACTCCATAGCCTACTTTGTCACCCTCCTTAGAACCATCTGTGAACACCGCCAGGTGTTCACTATGGTCTTTTTCTATCCCATGGAGTTGATCTTTAAAGGTCACTGAGTCTGTTTCTGCCTTTTTGTTTTTGCACAGGGTGAAGATGATCTTTGGTTTCATTTGTAGCCATGGGGGATTATCGGGTGGTTTTATCTCCCTGGTTTTGATCACATCTAATTTTGCTGCTTTCATAGGTCTTTTCACTCTGTACGAGTATGGTTGGGTCATGTTCGGTTTTTTCCTGTACACTGAATTGTTTTCGGTGAACAGTGTCTCATATGTTGGGTTTCTTTTATTTGATCTTACTTTAACTGCGTACTGCATAGACAGCATTTCTCGCCTAAGCTCAAGGGGGGCGATGTTTGCCTCCACCTCTAGACTTTTTCCTGGAGATGTACGGAATGCCCCCAGGCATAATCTCAGTCCCTGGTTCTGGATAGGCTTCAACCTGTCCAAGTAGCTGGGGCAAGCTAGTGTGGTGGTGGTATTGGTGGTGGTGGTGTCACAATGGTCACTAACATCCATCTGATAACTTTTGAAGATCAAAATTGACCACATATGACCTGGATCCCTGTGATTCCTGAAACCAAGATGGCCGACACACAAGGAAAACAAAAGAATTAGGTAGTTGAGGTGTCCCAATGGTCACTAACATCCATCTGATAACTTTTGAAGATCAAAATTGACCACATATGACCTGGCTCCCTGTGATTCCTGAAACAAAGATGGCCGACACACAAGGAAAACAAAAGAAATAGGTAGTTGAGGTGTCCCAATGGTCACTAACATCCATCTGATAACTTTTGAAGATCAAAATTGACCACATATGACCTGGATCCCTGTGTTTCCTAAAACCAAGATGGCCGACACACATGGAAAACAATAAAATTGGGTAGTTGAGGTCTCCCAATGACTACTAACATCCACCTCATAACTTTGAAAGATCAAAATTGACCATATTTGAGCTGGATCCCTGTGTTTTCTAAAACCAAGATGGCCGACACATATGAAAAACAATAGAATTAGGTAGTTGAGGTCTTTCAATGGTCACTAACATCCATCTGATAACATTTGAAGATAGAAATTGACCACATATGACCTGGATCCCTGTGTTTCCTAAAACCAAGATGGCCGACACACAAGGAAAACAATAGAATTAGGTAGTTGAGGTGTCCCAATGGTCACTAACATCCATCTGATATCTTTTGAAGATTAAAATTGACCACATATGACCTGGATCCCTGTGTTTCCTAAAACCAAGATGGCAGACACACAAGGAAAACAATAGAATTAGGTAGTTGAGGTGTCCCAATGGCCACTAACATCCATCTGATATCTTTTGAAGATCAAAATTGACCACATATGACCTAGATCCCTGTGTTTCCTAAAACCAAGATGGCCGACACACATGGAAAACAACAAAATTGGGTAGTTGAGGTCTCCCAATGGTCACTAACATCCATCTGATAATTTTTGAAGATCAAAGTTGACCATATATGGCCTGGATCCCTGTGTTTTCTAAAACAAAGATGGCTGACACATATTGAAAAAAAATAGAATTAGGTAGTTGAGGTCTTTCAATGGTCACTAACATCCATCTGATAACTTTTGAAGATCAAAATTGACCACATATGACCTGGATCCCTGTGTTTCCTAAAACAAAGATGGCCGACACACATGGAAAACAATAAAATTGGGTAGTGGAGGTGTCCAAATGGTCACTAACATCCATCTATAACTTTTTTTTTAAGATCAAAATTGACCATGTATGACCTGGATCCCTGTGTTTCCTAAAACAAAGATGGCCGACACACATGGAAAACAACAAAATTGGGTAGTTGAGGTCTCCCAATGGTCACTAACATCCATCTGATAACTTTTGAAGATCAAAATTGACCACATATGACCTGGATCCCTGTGTTTCCTAAAACAAAGATGGCCGACACACATGGAAAACAATAAAATTGGGTAGTTGAGGTGTCCCAATGGTCACTAACATCCATCTATAACTTTTTTTTTAAGATCAAAATTGACCATGTATGACCTGGATCCCTGTGTTTCCTAAAACAAAGATAGTCGACACACATGGAAAACAACAAAATTGGGTAGTTGAGGTCTCCCAATGGTCACTAACATCCATCTGATAACTTTTGAAGATCAAAATTGACCACATATGACCTGGATCCCTGTGTTTCCGAAAACCAAGATGGCCGATACACATGGAAAACAATAAAATTAGGTACTTCAGGTGTCCCAATGGTCACTATCATCCATCTGATAACTTTTGAAGATCAAAGTTGACCATATATGGCCTGGATCCCTGTGTTTCCTAAAACAAAGATGGCCGATATATAGTGAGAACAAAAAAATTAGCTAGTTGAGGTGTCCCAATGGTCACTAACATCCATCTGATAACTTTTGAAGATTAAAATTGACAATATATGAGCTGGATCCCTGTGTTTCCTAAAACAAAGATGGCCGACACACATGGAAAACAACTAGGAGGCGTGTATTTGATGGATTAAGGAAATCAGTTAAGCACGGCATAGCCGTGGTGATTTATTTTGTCATGGTTAATTATAATGCTTAAAGTGTGCATCAATGTAGCAGGTCACCCATAAAGGGTTAATTGTGCATCAATGCATCATGCCATCCATAAAGGGTTAAGTGTGCACCAATGCATCATGCCATCCCTAAAGGGTTAAGTGTAAATCAATGTATCATGCCATCTATAAAGGGTTAAGTGTGCATCAATGCATCATGCCATCCTGAAAGCGTTAAGTGTACATCAATGCATCATGCCACCCATGAAGGGTTAAATGTGCATCAATGCATCATGCCATCCCTCAAGGGTTAAGTGTGCATCAATGCATCATGCCATCCCTCAAGGGTTAAGTGTGCATCAATGCATCATGCCATCTATAAAGGGTTAAGTGTGCATCAATACATCCCTAAAGGGTTAAGTGTGCATCAATGCATCATGCTATCCATGAAGGGTTAAGTGTGCATCAATGCATCATGCCATCTATAAAGGGTTAAGTGTGCATCAATGCATCATGCTATCCCTAACGGGGTTAAGTGTGCATCAATACATCATGCTATCCATAAAGGTCTAAGTGTGCACCAATGCATCATGATATCCATAAAGGGTTAAGTGTGCATCAATGCATCATGCAATCTACAAAGGGTTAAGTGTGCATCAATACATCTATAAAGGGTTAAGAGTGCATCGATGCATCATGCAATCTACAAAGGGTTAAGTGTGCATCAATACATCTATAAAGGGTTAAGTGTGCATCAATGCATCATGCCATTCATAAACGGTTAAGTGTGCATCAATGCATCATGCCATCTATAAAGGGTTAAGTGTGAATCAATGCATCATGCTATCCATAAAGGTCTAGGTGTGCACCAATGCATCATGCCATCCATAAAGGTTTAATTGTGCATCAATGCATCATGCTATCCCTAAAGGTTAAGTGTGCATCAATGCATCATGCAATCTACAAAGGGTTAAGTGTGCATCAATACATCCATAAAGGGTTAAGAGTGCATCGATGCATCATGCAATCTACAAAGGGTTAAGTGTGCATCAATACATCTATAAAGGGTTAAGTGTGCATCAATGCATCATGCCATTCATAAAGGGTTAAGTGTGCATCAATGCATCATGCCATCTATAAAGGGTTAAGTGTGAATCAATGCATCATGCTATCCATAAAGGTCTAAGTGTGCACCAATGCATCATGCCATCCATAAAGGTTTAATTGTGCATCAATGCATCATGCCATCTATAAAGGGTTAAGTGTGCATCAATACATCCCTAAGGGGTTAAGTGTGCATCAATGTATCATGCTATCCCTAAAGGGTTAAGTGTGCATCAATGCATCATGCCATCTATAAAGGATTAAGTGTGCATCAATACATCCCTAAGGGGTTAAGTGTGCATCAATACATCATGCTATCCATAAAGGTCTAAGTGTGCATCAATGCATCATGCCATCCATAAAGGTGTACATGTATACATAAATATACATGTAGGTGGCCTTTAGTGGGTTAATAGTCAGTGGTGCTGAGAAACGCACCACCAGCAGAAGAGAACCACATGGTGCTGGGGGAGGTGGTGGCAGGCAGGTATGGGGCCACCCCAGGAGCACAGCCACCACCACCATTCAGAGGTGGGTGGGGGGGGGGGCTCTATATACTATATACCATGGCTCTGCCTGGTGTCCAGGGCTACCACCACTGTCCCCAGGGTCTACAATAACAGGTCCACCAACACCACCACTGCTACCACTTATATGCTTGACTGATTTGCAGATTTTAATCCAGGTATAGGCATACTCAATACTGTACCTATGACAGGATTATACATGGAGAGCGAGGAAGCACCACTATGAGAGCTTGTATTTAAGAATGGGTCCCCTCCTATAGCCGTTCATTCTTAAGAATGAACGGCAATTAGACACATGGTGAGACACACACCTTGGTGTGGCCCTTACAGCAGGCCACCATATCTCACTGAACCCTCTGGGCTCTAAGGCCACTCGAAAAAAAAAAAACTTGTTTCTCATCACCAAGCCATGGAAAAAGTGACGAGGGAGGATTATAATTTTTTTTTTTTTTTTTTTGCCGAAGCAGCTCATTATCTACGCATTGCAGGCTCTTCTATCCCTCCTGGGGCAACACATATGGAAATTACATTATAATCCGAAAGTTATCATTGATATTTCAAAAGTGTTAGGATTTCTTTTATTCTGCATTCATTCCCTGGACCATAAGCTTTCATTTGATACCAAACTTGACCACTTTTCTTCATTTTTCTAGTACATTCTTTCTCAGAAAATTCTAAAAAATAAATCAATCAAATGCCGATTTTTCTGATGAGGGCGGTGATGAGAAACAAGACTTTTTTTTTGGAGTGGCCTAACAGTACCTCTACAATCTAACAGTGCCACCACAGTCTGCTAAAACTGTCCTTATCCTTCTAACCCTTTAAGGGCTGCTAATGCATTAATGCATCATGCCCATTGGTCGTCATGATGCACCAATGAAGTGCTGGCGAGACTGCTCGCCAGCACTTCATTGGTGCATCATGCCGACCCTCCAGGAGTGTGTGTATCAACTCCCGTAGGGTCAGCATGATGCTCCAATGAAGTGGTGGCGAGCAGTCTCGCCAGCACTTCATTGGTGCATCATGACGACCAATGCCGCTGGAAATGGGCATGATACACTCCTGCATCAGCGGCCTTTTAAAGGGATACAATGGTGAGACACACACCTTAGTGGGCCCCTTACAGCAGGCCACCATGTCTCACTGAACCCTGAGGGGCTCTCTCACAGTGCCACCACTGTCCGCTAATACTGTCCTAACCCCTAGAAGCACGCCATACACCATAGTATAAGTGTCGGGGTCTCACATGAAGAAACTGAGTCCAAAAACCCTGCAGATACTCAATTAGAACACCTCAAGTGTAGGTTTTTATAGGAATGAATATGTTGTTCGTCTTTGTGAAAATTGAAAAATATCACTGAGATCAGAGAAAACATATATCAGTTGGCTGTTAAAGGGATAAGGTACTGTCCGTGAATAATTACTTTCTCAGCCGACACTGTCCATGATCTTCTCTATTTTCCTTCTTCTTTGGAGGAGGCTATCTATCCTACATCTACTCTGTGAACCATAATGGGGCTCTACAGAATGCCTCGACGCCATTGCCTACATGACTTGCTCGTATTGCTACTCTTTGGCCACTGGAGATGTCTTTTCCTTGTATATATCCCAAGTGATTACATGGACATATTTACAAGGTGCTTTTTGCTGTCCAATATGACCGGGCAACTAGATCCAACGGCATTATTGAAAAGCCATGTTTTCAGGCTGTTTTTATACTTTTGATATTTTTTTTTTCCACTAAGAGGTCGAGGATAAATGATGGAGGATTATCATACTTATATTGATTTCAGAGATTTCTGATGCGGCTTAAGCGATTGTTAACTCAGAATGCAGCCTACACACAGGGTTTTCATAGACTTAAGTAAGGATTGAGCACCATGTCAGACTAAAGATGCGGCTTATATGCAGGTGCAGTCTATAATTATATGCATGAGTTTAGAGTAACGACATTGGACCTCGACATTTTTAATGCATCAATGACCATACCCTTTCACCCACTGCATTCATATCTGATGCCGATCCCGCTATCGTTGATACATTGACCATCAGATGCAGCACCTGTTACCTCCTATGGTAAATGTGCTGGACGCTGACAAAACTACCACCGTCACAAGGCTGAGCTGCTTATATTATAAACCTATCCCTCCTGGTGCAACTAAACCACCCCACACACTACCAGTGGTGGTGCTTGTGGTTCTTAATCCTCCAAGGACCCCATTCTGCATTGGTGCATAAATTACATTTGTTGTCATGATGCATAACTGGGGCGTAGGAAAAGGGGGGATAGCAGGGGGGCACGCCCCCCCCCCAATCATGAAGGAGGTGAGGCCTGAGTATGTCTGGGCCCCCCCAAAAAAAATTTGCCAAGAATTCATGATAAATTGAACAAGGAGCTAAACCTTTGCATCTCAAATGAGATTGATATAATAATGGGATATATGGGGGCCTGGACCTCAAATCAGATCCAAAGTTCATTGAAAATTACATTTCTATGCAAATTTTATATAGGCATGTATAGGGGCTATTGCGCTTGAGCCGGCAATTCAAGGTGTTCGAGGTTGGGCCCCGCTGCCCCCCCCCCCCCCAATGAAGATTTGCTTCCTACGCCTGTGCATTAGTGTATTAGGCCTGAGAGTCGACTGGCCCAGGCTGCAATCAGGCATCATGCCGACCCTACGGCAATGATACACTCCCAGAAGTCGGAACGACACACCAATACAGTGCTGGTGATTCGAGTAGGTTCACCGGCATGGCATCATTGGATTTCTGTCTGCAGTCAAGAGGTTACCTGCCAATTTTAGCACAAACTTTTGCACAAAAAAATATCAAGACTTGTGCCCTCTTCTCTTTAGGCTTAGTCCTCAATCCACCACTAATGACCATCTAATGACATGACCCTAGAGGATCCATGCGGCCCTAAAGGTGTCAGAAGCCTCTCTCAAACCGCTTTCCATTTACATACATACAACTCAGGGGGATCAAAATTGTATGAAGGTGAACAGGTCATAACGGACACAACCCCAAGCTGCATAGTAACCACTCTCCACCTGGGACTAAAGGAGGAGAGAAAGGGGTAGTGTTCAGTAAGGCCCTTATTGAGGCTGACAAGATGTGGAGATTTCAGTGAAGATGACGAAGGCTGCCTAAAGAATGGATTTCTGAGCTGGTCGTCTTGATGCGTTCATGGGGTTGATTTGTTACTGTTAGATCTATATGAGACAATGCAGTGCTGGTGAGCACAGTTGCCAGCACTTCATTGGCGCATCATGCTGACCAATGGGCATTAGACACTAATGCATTTAGCGACACTTTAAGGCAGTGCAGAGTGTGTTCGTGTGTGTTCGTTAGTTTAGAGACATACACAGCCACTAAATGTGTTCTAGGCAGGAGCAAGGAGTGGGAGACTTACCAAGGATCCACTTGCTATTAACTATGCCTGATTTCACCATGCCTACACACTGAGGGGTGAACACTAGGGAGGGAGGCGAAAAGTAGACTGTGAAAGGATCAGGGATGAAAGTCACTGACCACCAAAATCCCTGAAATTCTCAATTTTAGCTAATAAAATATAGGTTTTATATAGAAATATATAAGCTTTTGGAACTTGAAAATCCCTGAAATCAGGGAAAACCCTGAAGACTTCCATCTCTGGAGGATGTCCTTAGGATAGATATCAGATCGGCTCTCCAAGTACTCCAGAAGTATATCGTCTCTGCTTATTTGTCACACAACCTGTGCCTTCATGCATAATAACTCCAAATTGTTCGCCTTCCTTTATGAGCTGGTGTACCTTGCAGACTATGGTGTTTTTTTTTTTTTAATTATTTTCTTCTTCTTTTGCCCCCCCCCCCAAAAAAAAAGTGAAAGGTTTTCTAATACACAAAGTCTACCAGGAAGGGTTTTCTTTTTAAGGGTTAAAGCTAGTCTGATGGGAGGATGGCCTGTATGTTGTTGTTGTTCTTCTTCTTCTTTTCCCTCTTCTTTTCCCCTCTTTCTCCTTTTCCCTCTCATTATATTCTTTTTTTTTGTGGTGGGGGGCATGCCCCCTGGGCTACCCCCCTGAATCCGCCACTGCCCCCTCTAAATCCGCCACTGGTATTGGACTGGTCCCCTCCCAAATAAACACCACAAAGCTTGTGGCATCATGATTGATGGCAGTTATGTCCACCTTGTATCTACTTCTAAAGCGATTCATGGCCAACAAGTTGTCCCATTCAGAAGCCCCTTTAGTAACATTTTGTAGCTTAATGTCCAGCTTTTATGTCGTAGTAATAGCTGATTAATGACTCCCTACTACCTACACTTGACTTCACCAACAGTCCCTCTATGACCCCCATACAACCCTTAAAGGCCGCTAATGCATTAATGCATCATGTCTATTGGGTGTAATGATGCTTGTATGTAGCCCTGCAGAGGTCAGCGGGGGCGGAGAAGCCCAAAAGGTATGTGGAGTGGGGTTGTACATTTAGGATATTTCTAATATAATCTTTATAGGGATATCCTGAAATAATAATAATGATGATGCATTCCCCATTGCTCCGCCGCCGCCACTGTGAGTAACACGACAGGGCTACATCCATGTATCATGTCCATGATGCTATGAGATTGATGCACCCCTGTAAGGTCACCATGATGCACCAATGAAGTGCTGGCGAGCAGACTTCATTGGTGCATCATGCCGACCAATGGGCATGATACATTCTGAACTAGCAGTCCACAAAGGGCTAAGATGACGCTGTTTGAGCTCCATTAACAATGGCTAAATAAGGACTTTATGTCTGTTTTAGGACCAACTACCACAGTTTTTACGACCAAAGTGTGGTCACATGACTGGTGGTAACAGTGCCGCCTCTCGGGGCAGAGGGGAACTAAAGGTTTTGATGTGCCCCATGGGTGGATTATAGATTCATATAAACAAGCAGGAGACGATGAGAAAAGGCAAGGGAAATTAACTGCAAAATGCTCCCTCGGCTATACTTCAGTTAGCACGACGCCCCCTTTTTTAGCCTCATCTACTGTAAACAATTAAGTACGGCATAAAGTTATTGGAGGCCAGAAATGCACTATGTTAATTTCTTCTTGACAAAAAAGGGACATCCAAATTCTTAAGAGAGCCAGAAAGGATTAGATCAAACATTCCTGCAAAAGTAGGGCGAAATGACATATCTGCTCCCCCCCCCCTTCTTTTTTCTTCTTTTGCTATCAACTGTCCCTTTATTGAGTTATGTTGATTCCCTACAGAAAGTGTTCAAAAAGTGTAACAAAATAAGAAAATGTAATTTGTGTTTTTATTCAATGTCTTAGGGAGTGGGATCTAAGCGTCAAGTTTGAAATTAGTTCCCTACATTTTAATAGCTACCAAGTGAGTGCAATGTGTCCAACAGCTATAGACTGGGTTCACACTAGGTCATAGCATTTGACCTTGGGGTCATTGACCATGACCTTTGTGTTGTCAACATTGACCTTGAACATGACCTTGTAATTATTCCCTAACCAGAGCCAGAGGCCCTAAGGTTATAACAGTAGAGGACGGGTAGTGTACTAGACTGCGGTATTCTAAGGACAGCATGATGCCTCCTAGTTTAGGTTCCTTTGTTGTCATGATGCACTGTTCTTAGGTTCCTTTGTTGTCATGATGCACTGACTAGGTCTAACGAGCCAGAACTGCATTGGTGCATCATGCTGACCCCCTAAGGAGTGTTCATGATGCATTTCTTTAAGCCTGGCGAGTTACTCACCAGCAATGCTTATTAAGTACCCCAAGTAAAGCTCTGTGTACTTGAAGGTTTAGACAGGTAACCCCAAGGTCACCTGAGGTCATTCATCACCTTGTCTCAATTGTTTGATATCTAGTTAACCCTCGACCCTTCAGTCCCTCCGATCCCTCACAGGTAGGATGAAAACTCCAGAGAAGGACATGAGGACAAACCTTCAAGATCATGGTCTAATTTCTAAATTTGGTTTGGTTTGGTTGATTTTACCTCTATTAATTGTAATTAGAACTTAGCAAAGAGACTGTGGTTTTACGGACATTTTGGATAGGTATTTCAAAGCTGCTTGTCAAAATAGCTAAATTTGTGCAAATTTCCAGATGGAAATATAACAAGGCCTCTGAACTGTTTCTTTAAGACCGACTCAGATACAACCCATGTAGCTAAATGGAGTGGTTGGTTACACCAATCCATCATTATCAGACTTTGAGGTAGGTAGCTGGTCAGTGTGGAGGGATAGCCAGCAGTCTGACCCCATCAACTCTGTATGCCAGCGGGCTGGCTACTGGGGCCGTAAGGGGGGTGATCATTTTTTAACAACAGGGGGGAGGGGGCTGGTGGGTTTGAGGGGGGGGGGTCAGAATGCCCCACCTCTGATGGGGGGCTCAAAATGATTTCACCTATTTTCAGTGGAAAACCCAGCATGTTACTTTAGGTTATAAGGGCACGTTCATGAGCGATTTTTGTCCCTTGCGGTGGGGGTCTTTTTTACCCGGCAATCGCGCACAAACCCACCAAACCCCCCCTCCCCCCCGTTGTTAAAAATGATCACTCTCCAAGGTTGGATCAGGGCCATGCAGTCCTGGCACCATTTCACATGGTCTACAGGATCGAACGCCATTCTGTGCTTTTTTGTTTTATCTAACTATCTCTCTAACATGGTGACAAAGTGCTTTGCACTTTCCGATGTTATTCAATCCACTGTCCATATCATCATATTGAGATTTCCATACCATAAAGGCACTGGTGAAAGAACCAAGGGGGTCGAAGCAGCAGCACCACAACGTATAGCAGCTATATAGGTTAAATACACGTACTTTTCTATGTATTTTTACCTAATAAACTACTTTTAAATGAAATAAAATGTAATTATTCTACAGTAGGCTTATGCCACCTTTGAAAAGTAATTTTCTTTTCTATCTTTTGATGTAAAACAGCAATGTTTACAAGTAGGCAAAGTGGTAAAGTGATTTGTATTTAAGTATATACAACAAAATTTATCTCGGAATTTCCCCTTACAATATACCGAGGAGGAAGGGGCCACAAACCCAGCAATTCTGGCTTCATTAATAATTATATCAAGTCTATCAATGTTATCGTGTATAAATACATGATGATACCAATCCCAGTATAACATGTGTGTTTTCTATATATATATATATATATATATATATATATATATATATATATATATATATATATATATATATATATATATATATACATATATACATATATATACACCATCATATATACTACTAGATACTTAGTGTGAGTACATTCATACCATACACCCTGCAAGGGCCTCTACAGCACTGATAGGCTGCCGATCCTATTTCATCGACATGAGGAATAAAAGCAGTAGCTCACCAGAGCTATATCTACGCATCAGTTCTACATCAAGGTATTATTTGCTGCATCACATATGGGTCATCATGATGCACCAATGCAGTGCTGGTGAGAGAAATCACACTCACTCTAGGAGTGCATCATGACGACAAAGGTACATGCCCTTGACACATCACGTGGTCATTACAGGGTTATGACGTCATGCCATCATGTGACTGACATGCCCTGTCACATTATCCAATTACCATGACAACCATAACTACCAATGACATGTGGTGTTACATTGCATGTTCCTCTTATAACCAATGGGAGGGGGCGCCATAAGGCTTGGCAACAGTCAGAAATAACGTCACTATTTAGACTGAAGGGCATTTGATGCATCTACGCGATGCCAAAACGGGGAACAGATGTATTTAGGCCTAAAAAAAAAAAAAGAGGTTGTGTTCAGGTATCCCGACCGACCCTATTTTTTGGGGGCTAACTCTAATTTTTTTTTAATTATTTCTAAAGATTTCTTTACAAAAATTGTAAAATATATCAGATATTTTCCAAATATAGGCATATTTGGTATCAAATTAAAGCTCATGATGTCAGGAATACAACTGGCATTCAATATTAACCAATAGAACCTCCTATAACACTTGTGAACAATCCGAAACTTGTTTGGCAAAATTTCTCTTAATTACGACCCTTCAATTACCCCTAAAAAAAAAGTTTCAAAAAAAAAAAAAAAAATTCCGACCTACCTACCCTAATTCTTTTTGGCTATGAATTTTTTTGAGGCCATATGCATCATACTAGCTGTTAGGAATACACTGTTAGAGGGTCTATATGATAAACTGATAGCAGTGTTGGTACATTACTGCCAAGCACTGTATTGGTGCATCATGCACTGCGTTGGTGCATCATGTACAGCATTGGTGCATCATGCACTGCGTTGGTGTATCATGCACTGCGTTGGTGCATCAGGCACTGCGTTGGTGCATCATGTACTTCATTGGTGCATCATGCACAGCATTGGTGCATCATGTACTGTGTTGGTGCATCATGCACTGCGTTGGTGCATCATGTACTTCATTGGTGCATCATGCACAGCATTGGTGCATCATGTACTGTGTTGGTGCATCAGGCACTGCATTGGTGCATCATGTACTTCATTGGTGCATCATGCACTGCGTTGGTGCATCATGTACTGTGTTGGTGCATCATGCACTGCGTTGGTGCATCATGTACAGCACTGGTGCATCATGTACTGCGTTGGTGCATCAGGCACTGCGTTGGTGCATCATGTACTTCATTGGTGCATCAGGCACTGCGTTGGTGCATCATGTACAGCATTGGTGCATCATGTACAGCACTGGTGCATCATGCACTGCACTGGTGCATCATGCACTTCATTGGTGCATCAGGCACTGCGTTGGTGCATCATGTACAGCACTGGTGCATCATGCACTGCACTGGTGCATCATGCACTGCACTGGTGCATCATGTACAGCATTGGTGCATCATGCACAGCACTGGTGCATCAGGCACAGCACTGGTGCATCATGCACTTCATTGGTGCATCAGGCACTGCGTTGGTGCATCATGTACAGCATTGGTGCATCATGTACAGCACTGGTGCATCAGGCACAGCACTGGTGCATCATGCACTGCGTTGGTGCATCAGGCACTGCGTTGGTGCATCATGTACAGCACTGGTGCATCATGCACTGCACTGGTGCATCATGCACTGCACTGGTGCATCATGTACAGCATTGGTGCATCATGTACAGCACTGGTGCATCATGTACTGCATTGGTGCATCAGGCACTGCGTTGGTGCATCATGCACTGCGTTGGTGCATCATGCACTGCATTGGTGCATCATGTACTGTGTTGGTGCATCAGGCACTGCATTGGTGCATCATGCACTGCACTGGTGCATCATGTACAGCACTGGTGCATCATGCACTGCACTGGTGCATCATGCACAGCATTGGTGCATCATGTACTGTGTTGGTGCATCAGGCACTGCATTGGTGCATCATGCACTGCACTGGTGCATCATGTACAGCACTGGTGCATCATGCACTGCACTGGTGCATCATGTACAGCATTGGTGCATCATGCACTGCACTGGTGCATCATGTACTGCATTGGTGCATCATGCACTGCATTGGTGCATCATGCACTGCACTGGTGCATCAGGCACTGCACTGGTGCATCATGCACTGCACTGGTGCATCATGTACAGCATTGGTGCATCATGCACTGCGTTGGTGCATCAGGCACTGCATTGGTGCATCATGCACTGCACTGGTGCATCATGTACAGCATTGGTGCATCATGCACTGCGTTGGTGCATCAGGCACTCCATTGGTGCATCATGCACTGCATTGGTGCATCATGTACTGCATTGGTGCATCATGCACTGCACTGGTGCATCATGCACTGCATTGGTGCATCATGTACTGTATTGGTGCATCATGTACTGCATTGGTGCATCATGCACTGCATTGGTGCATCATGCACTGCATTGGTGCATCATGCACTGCACTGGTGCATCATGCACTGCATTGGTGCATCATGTACTGCATTGGTGCATCATGTACAGCACTGGTGCATCAGGCACTGGGTTGGTGCATCATGTACAGCATTGGTGCATCATGTACTGCATTGGTGCATCATGCACTGCACTGGTGCATCATGCACTGCACTGGTGCATCATGTACTGCACTGGTGCATCATGTACTGCATTGGTGCATCATGCACTGCACTGGTGCATCATGCACTGCACTGGTGCATCATGCACTGCACTGGTGCATCATGCACTGCACTGGTGCATCATGTACTGCACTGGTGCATCATGTACTGCATTGGTGCATCATGCACTGCACTGGTGCATCATGCACTGCACTGGTGCATCATGCACTGCACTGGTGCATCATGCACTGCACTGGTGCATCATGCACTGCACTGGTGCATCAGGCACTGTACTGGTGCATCATGCACTGTACTGGTGCATCAGGCACTGCGTTGGTGCATCATGCACTGCGTTGGTGCATCATGCACTGCACTGGTGCATCATGCACTGCGTTGGTGCATCATGCACTGCATTGGTGCATCAGGCACTGCATTGGTGCATCATGTACAGCATTGGTGCATCATGCACTGCACTGGCACATGATGCACTGCGTTGGTGCATCATGCACTGCACTGGTGCATCATGTACAGCATTGGTGCATCAGGCACTGCATTGGTGCATCATGTACAGCATTGGTGCATCATGCACTGCACTGGTGCATCATGTACAGCATTGGTGCATCATGCACTGCACTGGCACATGATGCACTGCGTTGGTGTATCATGAACTGCACTGGTGTATCATGTACTGCATTGGTGCATCATGCACTGCATTGGTGCATCATGCACTGTGTTGGTGCATCAGGCACTGCATTGGTGCATCATGAACTGCATTGGTGCATCATGCACTGCATTGGTGCATCATGCACTGCATTGGTGCATCATGCACTGCACTGGTGCATCATGCTGAAATGGGTTTAAGGATTGGTTATAAATCAGGGATAAAATTTCTTAGTGCAAAAACCCACGAAATAGGACGCTTAAATAAAGTTATTTGGTGTCTGAATGTACAAAGCGTTGTACCTTTTAAATCCCTGACACTAGGGACACCGCTGAATCACTCATAGTTGTATCTTTATTGTTGGGTCGGTCCCACGACCTGCTATCCTACATTGACAATGATTGATATAATATACATATACACCAATGACACAAATCAACCACAGTTAGCTCCAATCATACATCACATTGACACAAGGTCCCACAATACATCACGTATAAGGCGCGATTCACACACGAGGATAGGCACTACCAGTAGCTACTGTTGCAGATATAGGGTTAGCCTTATGTGAGTTGTTTTCTCTCTCTTTCTCTTGATTTTGAATTAGAAAAGTTCCAAAATGAGCCATGTCGTATAGTATTTCCTTCAACTCGGGGTGTGCCTTAGAAGCGAGGTTCTACAGCCTATGGTAGGGTTGTACTGAGGACGTTGCTTTATACCTAATGATTGGTACCGTAAACTCCCGCGTATAAGATGCGTTGCGCGCATAAGACGCACCCCAAACTCAGCACATGCATTTTAGCGTATAAGACGCACATTTTAATGCTGAAATTTGTAAGATTAGTACATTTCTATAGTAAAGTTACCCCTCGTATAAGACGCACCCAAAACTTCAGTAGATCCTATAAGACGCACCAGGCATTTGTTTGGTGTAGAGGACGCGTCTTATACGCGGGAGTTTACGGTCCTTTCTAGTCGTTGTTTGTTTCATTTTTGTTATTTTTCTCACACGTATCTGAAGTATGTAAATGGAACTAGTTTTGGGCTATATAAGGCTAGAATATATCCAGCCCTTACAGATTTAAGATGATATGAACAGACAGGCTGATATCTTGTTCCTCAATCTACGATATCACGAGAGAGAACTTATATAGATTGTGGAATTAGACATATTGGAACCCAGTCCAAGGGTCACAGCCACATTTATGTGTTGAAAAGAATTTTGTGTAGATTCAGCCATATAAAAGGCCAGAAATACCTTCACAACCCTGAAATACCTTTAACAAAGTCCAAGAATAAAAATCAAAACTGTGATGAAATATTGCCAGACCTATCAAGGGAGAGAATGGAAGAAGAGGCCATTCATCAAAATGCCCCCATTGCCTCTGTTGTAATTAATCATGGTAATAGACAAAATAAATGACAGGCAGACCAAAAGCAAGGCAACATCTAAGTGATAAAACCAACACTGGAACAAGTGTGCTTTGTTGACAAGGATCCCATTAACGTCCATGGACCTGCCAGTTTGTAGTGGGACGGTGCGGTATTAAAACATACATATACCTAAGGGGCTGCACCACGTGTTCAGCTATTGGCATGATGCACCAATGAAGTGCTGGTGAGTCACTCGCCAGCACTTCATTGGTGCATCATGCTGAGCCTAAAGGGGAGTACCTCAACCTGCATGGTCGACATAATGCATGAATGTAGCCCGAGGGATGCATCATGACCATTACCTAAAGGGTTAACGGGCACATTACTATGTGCTGTCAGATTGTATGAAGAAGGATGGGGTATTAAAACATAGCTACTTAAGGTGCTGGATCATCAATCACGTGAATTCTGTTCATTTGTCGGCATGATGCACCAATGCAGTTCTTCAGTGCATCATGCCGACCCTTCAAGAACATACACTGAGAAAATATTCCCACTCACTTAAGTCTGGATCCAGACCCAGGCAATGGCGCCAAAATGAGTATGATTTGAGACTCTGGGCTGATACTCGGGCCGAGCCAGAGTAGCACCCCAGGATCCGCCTCAGGAGCTGCCAGAGTATCTTTCAAGGATCAGGCTGAGTTTCAAATCATACTCATTTTGGTGACATTGCCTGAGTCTGGATACAGACTCATGTGAGTGAGAATATTTTCTCAGTGTACATCAAAACCTGCAGGGCCGCCAACACAGGCCTGCATGTCTGGCGAGTAACTCGCCAAGAATTCATCCCTGCTTCATCCTAACTAATATCATGACGCACTTAAGTCTCATGTACGCCCCTTAAATGGTTATTAAAACACATTTACTTGATCTGTTGAATGGGTTGAGAGACTGAGTCTGAATACGGAGATGGGATGGTAGATAGGGAAGTGTTATGGATTTTTTAGTGGGCGAAACATCTCTAGCTCTTTCAGGGCATTTATGCATTGTATCCATTCACAGATAGCCAGACATCAACAAACACATGCCCCCTCCAGTGATAGAGGTCTGTGACACTAGGCTTGTTTTACTGATTTAAGAAACCAGTATTTTATTTCAGAAATGAAGGGGGTACCCCTCCTTATTTAAATCATGTTTACTAAATTAGCTACCTGGTACTCTATCTTTTCATAATGAGGAAAATGACTATTACCGCCTTTAGACACCTAATTGGTTAAAGAGTGTTAGGCTATTTATTTAGTCACATCAGGCTGAGAAATGAATGCCTAAGAGACTTTCCATGTAGAACGGGCCACTTGAACTGTATTATTTATTAGAATCGTCTATTGGCGTGTTATGTGACATCAATTTTGGATACTTTGCCAGATTTGCTGTGAGAGTTATTTCTTGCAAACAGAAATGGGCGATAATAAGGCTCAGGTAGGCATCTGTAGGTGAAACAGTAAACTCATACTCCAAAGATATGTATATTCTATGGAGATCGGCCTTTGGGTTCATATTTTCCGCATCGCGAGGTACATATGCATCAATTCACTTCCCCTCAATGCTTTAATTCTTGTAACTTGAACCCTTGCAAATACTTTATTTCTATATTCCCCTGGGATAGTTCAGAAATTTTCTATATGATTACATGTTTAAGAAGCAGGCCGCAGCTGCTAAGACAGATCTAATAAATTGTGCGTTGAAAATCCTGTCCCCAATTACGCAATTTTTACACAAGCCAGAGAACCTTACCTTCATGACACTGTCACAGACTGACAATAGATACCGCATCCCACTTTAATTGCAGAAGAAGGCCTCTATCTCTACATATTGAAGATCTGTCAATTAAGTAAGAGGCTGGAGCTTTAAAGGCTCGTGTACCTGTCAGTGAGCCCCGATATAGGTAATAGATTAGAACCAAGCTCTGCCCATATAACGTTGTGTAAGTGTCTTACGTTTCCCATTGTAGGTGTATAGCTACTTACAGGTCTTTCCTGTTGTAGCTCTTCATTTTACCTTAGTGGAGGCTAATATGTTACCCTACAGTGTCTGAACATTACCCGGATGCTCTTATTCTCACAATATCACTATAGTAAATCTTAACACTAAGTGGGAGTTATTTAAACCTGTATACAATTTCTTTACTTCAAAAGTAGCATTAACCTGTTAACCCTTTATAGACTGGTAATGCATTAATGCATCATGTCCATTGGTTGCCATGATGCATGGATGCAGCCCTGGCAAGTCGGCATAACCGATGATGCACACATGAAGTGCTGGAGAGTCTGCAATGACAGAGATAGTTTCTAAGGATCGCATGGTACCTCCAGATTCCTATCAGGGCTGCACTGATCAGCAATACAATCAATAGAGGCATTTAATGGCTTCTGATATACATGATCAGTCAAAATGGCGCCATGCTTTGTAACATGACGTCACATGACACATAGCATTATGGGGGCGTCATTCTGATTTCCCACGGCGTCCAGATAACGTCATTTCACCGACAACAGCGTCTACAGGGATAGGTGACGTCATGAGCTACTTAGTAACGTCAGACAGGACGTCACTTACGTCAACCAGTGACGTTGTATGTAATAGCCGGGTGGGGGCGTTGTCTGCAATGACAGCGTCTCTAATGGATCACTCTCCAAGCCGCCATACAGAGTGACCCATTAGATGTATATTTACTAAACCTACGTCGGGCACACAAGTCCCTGGAGGCCAGATGGAATTGCTGCTTGTTTCCCCTCTAGGAACCATGTAAAACCGAGATTTCCATTCTTCTAGTGCTGCCATAAATACTCATTTACTGAAGGCCTAAGTTCCCACCCTTTGAAGGCCTTCAGTGCATTTGACCCTTAAATCCTAGTTCTGCATATATATGCAGTATAGAGAGTTAAGGCTTCTATTAAAATGTAACAGTGGCTAAGATTGCTTTAGCATATCACCATGGCCCTATGAGGTTGATACGCGCTTGGAGGGTCGGCATGATGCACCAATGAAGTACTGGCAAGCAGACTCACCGGTACTTCATTTGGTGCATCATGCCGACCAATGGGTGTGATGTACGCCTGCATCAACAACCGTTAAACGATTAAAAGGGTTTTTTTTAACTGTGTTCAGTTGTTGTAGTCAGTAACAAGATTAAATAAGATGTATGGCTCTCTGCTTTTTGCCGTCACTATAAATGATGAGAATTTGTGTGAGGGAAATTACCTGTCATTTGTGATTAAGTCACGTGACGGGAGTTGTACTTTTCTGAGGGACAAGTCCATAAAATTTAGATCAGCTTCAAGATATAGCACGCTACAACAACCTTCATGTACGTCCATCAGTAGCGAGCTGGCAGTAGACAAGAAGGAAATGGAACATACATAGAACTCTTTTACTTCTTAAACTTTGATTTTCTTTCGGCCAATGAAGATCACTCTCCAAACGGAAATTGTGCTTCACCTCCTCCCTCATGGAAAATAAAAGAAAGTCTTTACGCCTTAACGGTTCAATTGTGCATTTATGTATAGTGTTTGTCCTACAGGAGTGCATCATGCCTATTAGCCATCCTGATACACAATTGAGTCTGATCACGTGAACATCATTGGTGCATCATGGTGACCCTCTGGGGTTGTATCAACCCTGCATGGCCAGCATGATGCATTCATGAACTATTGGCCGTAAGAGGGCAAAGCACAGAACCACTTTGCTGTCAGGAATATTACATTTTCAATATAAATGCGTCACCATGGAGACTGTGGGGTAAACATGGCTAGAAAGAAGCCCTTCTGCAGTAAAACCCTACTGTCAACCCCACCCTTTTACTGATGTTGAGGAAAGCCAGTCAAGATATTTTATCTTCATGAATCACAACTAATAAAGTAAGAGGTTGGAAATTCTTTCAATTTGCACAAGTTTTGACAGCAAAACAGGGTCAGACACTTTGCAGACATTTCCATACGTGACTGAGTGTGTGTAACGATGTTCACGTGACAATCAATTGATTACCATATCTTAACATGAGTGTCTGTCTCCTGGTTTGAACAGAAGTATTTCTTTGGTGGAACAGGGAGCAAGAGCTCATAACTCTAACTCTGTATCATGTATCATCAAATATTCTTATTAACTCAGACTAAATTTAGCTTTGGCCTTTGAGACTGAAGCATTCCTTTACCCTTTAGGAGCCGCAAAAAATGAACACGTCATGCCCATTGGGCGTCATGATGTCTGAATACAGCCCTGGCGGGTTACTCACCAGCACGCCAGCCCTATGCTCTCCTGCGGCTACATGAATGTATCAGCAGCGGCCCCTAAAGGGATGACACTTTAAGGGCCGCAGCTACAGGAATGTATCAGCAGCCGCCCCTAAAGGGATAACACTTCAAGGGCCGTGGCTACAGGAATCAACAGCCCCTAAAGGGATAACCCTTTAAGGGCTGTGGCTACAGGAATGTATCAGCAGCCGCCCCTAAAGGGATGACCCTTTAGGAGCCGCGGCTACATGAACGTATCAGCTGCGGCTACAGGAATGTATCAGCAGCCGCCCCTAAAGGGAAAACCCTTTAAGGGCTGCGGCTACATGAACGTATCAGCTGCGGCTACAGGAATGTATCAGCAGTGGCCCCTAAAGGGAAAACACTTTAAGGGCTGCGGCTACATGAATGTATCAGCAGCAGCCCCTAAAGGGATAACCCTTTAAGGGCTGCGGCTACATGAACGTATCAGCTGCGGCTACAGGAATGTATCAGCAGTGGCCCCTAAAGGGAAAACACTTTAAGGGCTGCGGCTACAGGAATGTATCAGCAGCAGCCCCTAAAGAGATAACCCTTTAAGGGCTGCGGCTACAGGAATTATCAGCAGCAGCCCCTAAAGGGATGACCCTTTAAGGGCTGCGGCTACAGGAATGTATCAGCAGCAGCCCTAAAGGGAAAACCCTTTAAGGGCTGCGGCTACATGAACGTATCAGCTGCGGCTACAGGAATGTATCAGCAGTGGCCCCTAAAGGGAAAACACTTTAAGGGCTGCGGCTACAGGAATGTATCAGCAGCAGCCCCTAAAGGGATAACCCTTTAAGGGCTGTGGCTACAGGAATTATCAGCAGCCGCCCCTAAAGGGATGACCCTTTAGGGGCCGCGGCTACATGAACGTATCAGCTGCGGCTACATGAATGTATCAGCAGCAGCCCCTAAACGGATGACCCTTTAAGGGCTGCGGCTACATGAACGTATCAGCTGCGGCTACAGGAATGTATCAGCAGTGGCCCCTAAAGGGAAAACACTTTAAGGGCTGCGGCTACAGGAATGTATCAGCAGCAGCCCCTAAAGGGATGACCCTTTAAGGGCTGCGGCTACATGAACGTATCAGCTGCAGCTACAGGAATGTATCAGCAGTGGCCCCTAAAGGGAAAACACTTTAAGGGCTGCGGCTACAGGAATTATCAGCAGCAGCCCCTAAAGGGATGACACTTTAAGGGCTGCGGCTACAGGAATGTATCAGCAGCAGCCCCTAAAGGGATGACACTTTAAGGGCTGCGGCTACATGAATGTATCAGCAGCAGCCCCTGAAGGGACGACCCTTTAAGGACTGCGGCTACAGGAATGTATCAGCAGCAGCCCCTAAAGGGACGACCCTTTAAGGGCTGTGGCTACAGGAATGTATCAGCAGCCGCCCCTAAAGGGATGACCCTTTAAGGGCTTTAAGGATTTAAAGAGCACGCCAATTGTTTGGCATCTATGGTACAGTGATGATTACACCAATGAAGTGGGTCTGCATGCCAGTGTTTCATTGGATCATCGTGGTCTTTCACCAGGGCTTCATTCATGCATCATGACGACCAATGGGCATGATGCATTCTTACAGTAGTGGCCCTTGAAGGGTTAAAGGGTAAATGTTGAAATACACCAATGTTCCTGTATTCATGAAATGACTGTGGGTATGATATTGACTTGTTCTCTTTCTATGTTTGTTGACAGGCAGCTGGCTGACTGGTGTGGACACTGACAGGAAGGGGGCGTGGCCTGCATGACACGTGGGGACATGTGATGGACAGCCTACAATACAAGCTCCACCCACTGAGTATGAAAGCACTGCAGAATGGACTGGTTGGGTGGAGAAGAAGTGCTCTAAGAGTTCTGACAACAGCCTAGAATCTATCCTCACTATGCTTACAATTATTAAGAACAGAATTTCAGTGTATTAGGGGTGCTTTGGAGTGAAGGTTCTGTGGAGGTCTACATTGTGGAATAGGCAAGCATTGAAAATGCCTAACGGTACTGGATAACAGTGGTACATACACCCAGACAAATCTCCAGACGACCTTACTACCAACCAACACCATGATCAAACACATGTTCCTGTTCGGGGTGATCCTGCCCACGCTGGTCACCGTCCTGCTGTTTGTCGCCTTCCTCGTGTGCTGGTTCAAGTTCAACATGCGTGAGCGCCTCTTCAGTAAGCGCAAACTGTTCAGTAAGCAAATCAAGCACGCCATGGCTCCATGCCAAGCCTCGCTCTCCAAGCAGAGCCACATCTACACCCCAGACCACACAGTGGCAGCACGGATGGGAAAGAAGGACCAGGGCGGTGGGGGTGCGGGAGGCACCGGTACCACCAGTAAAGGTACTGTTTCTGCTGGTGCTGCGAGTATCATAAGCAATGGAAAAGCTGGGATTCTGTCTCGAAAGCCGAGGCGCTATGAGAACTGTGTCACTGCCTCCGCAGCAGAACAGGATGACATGATGCATGAACACTCGGTCGGTGATGATCCTGAGGCCGCGCTCTGCGGCGCTTGCGAGGATGAAGTGATGCACGACCAAGCCATGGCTGGATACTCAAACCAATGTGCTTCTCCAACACACAGCGCCGCAGCCGACGACGAAGAAGAAGATGATGACGATGACGTCGTCATGGAGGATGATGCACAGGACTCGGTTGTGAGGCAACAGAGGACAGCGCTCCCTGATAGCTCAATACACAATACCCCCACCCTGCGCATGCAACACCCAGTCCCATGCAGCGCCCTGCACCCCCAGCACCAGCTGCACCTGCAGCCCGCTGATGACACCAACCACACGGACACAGAGGACTACCACACGGATGACCCGGATGTGCAATATGTACAAGTAAAACAAGTGGGCTCCATGTTCCAACACACCTTCCACTTCCCTGCCTCTGAATGCTCGCACCTCTCCAACTCCCTCGTTGCTGGAGACTCTGAGGATGGGGGCTCAGAGGATGGCAGTGCCGCGGGGAGTAATTACGGACATTTCGTGCCTCTGTCGCAGCTGCTGCGTGATCCAAAGGCGCGGCATCAGTTCTATGCGGTGGCGCGATCACGCGCTGATAGCCCAGCGTCAGTTAGTGAGTTCTGTGAAGGTAATGGCGGCACAGGGGGAGAACCGCCACCCATGGGGGTCGTCACTTGTAGTGAAACAGGACGTCTTATAACTGGGATGTGAGCAGGAAGTCACTTTGAGTTACTACAGACTACAACCTTACCTTATTATGTGAATTGTTATTATATTCCCACTGAAAAATGATTTACCTATTTGGGACTGCAGAGCGTTTAAATGGATTATGCCAATTAGCCCGGGAGGGGGGGGGGGACACTCACTATACGGGTGTGTGGCTGGCAAGGCCACTTTTTCGGCAAAATCCCTCTCACCAAGGGTCTAGTTTTGGTCAAAATCACTCTCACCAAGGGTCACTTTTAGCCAAAATCCCTCACACCAAGGGTCACTTTTAGCCAAAATCCCTCTCACCAAGGGTCACGTTTCTCATCTTTTGAAGCCGCACATTAAAAAAAGGTGCCAGGTTTCGAATTTTCTTTAAGATTTCTACCAAATATGGTGAGTTTTGATCAAAATTCCTCACATCGAGGGTAAAAATCAAGATGAAAAATTTAACAGTGCAAATTTTTTTACCAAAATCCCTCTCACCAAGGGTCACCTTTTGCCCCAAATCCCTCTCACCAAGGGTAAGGGTTGTCAGAGGCTCAGCCGCACACCCCCGTCAGAAGAAATTCAAGTGCCCCCCCCCGGGCCAATTAGTTATCATCTGCTGCAGTCTTGTGTGGGCATTGGAGGCCTGTCTGTCTAGAA
Source organism: Acholoe squamosa (assembly GCA_949317995.1). Taxonomy (NCBI): domain Eukaryota; kingdom Metazoa; phylum Annelida; class Polychaeta; order Phyllodocida; family Polynoidae; genus Acholoe; species Acholoe squamosa. The sequence goes on from OX439040.1 coordinate 5,007,307, forward strand.
TGGCCTACAAAAGTTGATCATCATCATAGAAGTAGTCATCATGGTGAAAGCAGCTCTGAACATGAACTGCTTGTAGATGTGCTCACCTCATGGGCTTAATAAAACTCCTGCAGGGCAGGTATGAAGAACAGGACAATTCTGAGTTACTCCTGAACTCAGACTCCAATCCACCATGACAACTTAACAACATGAACATCGACCTTCAACCCGAATAACCTTCAAAGGAATACCCATATAATCTGAAGTATGATTATAATGTATTTTTGTCAGTGAAATACTAAGACAGTCTAAGCTGGAGTGTAAGGTGATTGCTCATGATTGAACTACTTTCTGCGGTGTAAGAAAAGCCTTCATGACGCATCACTCAGTCTCACTAGGCCTCCCTGTTGGTGTGTTCTATTATATTGGTGACAGAGGTGGGATTAATGTGCTATCAGGGACTATATTATGTTGTCCCCACACTGAGGGCTATGGATTCACTGGATAAGCAGTCAGTGTTACATGTGTGAGATTCTTATAATATCTAGGACTAAAATTTGGTCCCATTAATATTCAGCTCAAAAGATAGCGCCATTCTCTGCTGCTCGTTCTATTAAAAGGCCTTTCATCTCCAAACTCAACATGATGATAATGCAGTCTGTTGAAAACTACTTCTGAGCAATGGCCTCTTATGAACTTTATAAGACATTGGGCAGTTCTACCTCTAGAACCTAACTTTATGTGTCAGGGTAAATTTGCCTTGAGTTCACTTGAGGATGTCAAGAAATTGAACCTTCCCTGCAATAGGAGTTTTGTACATAGGGAATCTTAACTCCTCACAAACGTTCCTCCAAGCACATAGGAAAGTCCTATTTTTAGCAATTGGGGATGCAGGTAGGGTGGTGAAAATGCATACATGGGTTTGATCATTCATTTGCCCAATTCCTGGATCATGCCCCAACACCGAAAATTATTGTAAAACAAGTGAAAAATTACTACTCTGGAAGCATGCCTTGAAGAAACTTTGCATAGTCATGATATTTTGAATGTACTTCCTCCAACAGTTACAACTTAAATCAGGAAAAAAATCAATGTGCTTCATTTTACAGGAAATATATGCATTAAACCAATTTAAGACTTTCTCTAAAGCTCATAAACCCCAGATCGACGTTTGTGCAGTGAGAGTTAATTTGTAAGTAAAGATGTAAAATCTGTAAATATATATTATATATTACCATATATGTATATCTGTTTCCGGATCTGTACATTTCTGCACAAGGCTAATTTATACATACTTATTTTCTAAAGAGGCGACACCTTTGTCAGCCTTGATACATCCATAGATGCGTGTCTATGAAGGACATTATATATTTCCTAGACATAACGAATACACTGAAATATTGTGAATTTAGTTATAAATTGAAGACGTGAGCTCAAATGACGGTACAATTTTTCCTATAGGGTGCATCCACTTTCTTGTATTGAAATAAAACAATTTATTTCCCTGTATGTCATTCTCTGTTCATTTAATTTGACAATTTTTTACATGTGAATAATAAGGTATTCGCTACTTCCGAGCATTACAAGGCAATCTACACTTCCAACTCCAGGGCCTAAGGTTTACCTAAAATAGGGGGTGCACTGTCTCTTTTTAACTCAAAGATTCTTTTCCTAAAACCTGTGTAGTGGTTCGAATGTATAACTCGAATGGTTCTAAGTGAAAACCAGACAAGGGATCCCGGTTAATGCAACTGGCACGTGTTTATTTCGGTGTATGGTTTACATCTACCTCGATATAGGTCGCTTAATGAAATGTTAAGCTCGATAAGAAGTGGTCCGACTCCGTTGACAGGCAGAGCCAGACTAACGCCTTCCCCGGCCCCAGGTAGGAGCTGGAGCGAGGTGAACAGTGCTGCCACCACCCCGCAGCGACCAGGGGTCGTAAGGACCTCTAGTGACTACCGGTGATGGGCGCACCACTCGAAACGCCCTCTTGAGGAAGACGCTCACACTATATCACGATCTACGAGCCCCTACACCTGCATCAACTATCTACCACTGCAGTAATATCATAAATTCTCTGGTATAAGCCACGGCTTATACCAGAAGCCAAATGAAAGTTGGGGTTTTTGCACCATAGAACACTTACTAAAATGCCTATTTTCAAGCCCCAGATGTGGCTTATAGCCTTCTCGCAAACTCAAGGTGAGGCTTATACGAGGGAATTTATGGTGTCCCAGTGACACTACAAGGACACACCACACTACAAGGACACACCCCATCCATCTCATCACCTGGCCTGGTCAGCATTCACGTGGGCTGTGTAGAGACACACCTACCCCCACTGCCTCTCTCACACCTCTACATACAGTGTGAGACAACTACCACAAAGCAGGGACAGTCCTGGCATTATCACACAGGCATAGGAAGCGAATCTTCTTTGGGGGTAGGGGGCCCAGCGAGTGCCCCATCGTGACCACCATCAATTGTCGGCTGAAGCAATGACATCTATACATATGTATATAGAATTTGTATAGGAAGTTGTATTTGGTGAATTTGAGACTTTAGGTTCAGACCCCAATTTTCCCTATCCCATCGTCATATCAATCTGATTTGAGATGCCAAGTTTTAGCTTCTTTTCCATTTTGTTTATGAGTTCTTGGCAAATGTCTTCTTTTTTTAGGGGGGGGGGCAGACATTCTCAGGCCCCACCTCCTGTATGATTGGAGAGGCCCAGCCCCCACCCCTGTATTGATACCCTCAAATCAACATGGACAGAAAAGACTTGAACCACGCTGTGAGAATTATGGCTTGAAAGTGAGCAGTGTGAAATAAACGACGCAAAACAGTCCACTATAACTTATGATACCGGGTCGGATCCAGGATTTCGAAAGGGGGGGCGCCCCTCATTTAGCCCCTAATTTTGGCTAAATTCTAGGGTAAACAGAGTTATGTAAACTGTTAAGTACAGGGAAAAAGGGCGGCGCCTCCCCCTCTAAATCCACCACTGAATCATACCGGGTAGAGGCCCTTCATGTGAACAACATCTCTACAACTTCACTGCATGTCACCAAATGTTTGTCAGACGCAAAGAGAAGCTTGAGCTGTGAAAGGTTGTCGAGATGAAGAGTGTGTATGTACCAGAGCTGACAAGTAAGATTTTGACACGTTTGAACACAGTCATTTTATGATGCTCACTTTAAGAATACCGTTATGATTATAGATTTTTTTTTGTGTGCATATTCCATACCTGAAAACTCCAGAGAAAAAAAAAACAAGACTGAAGAGTGTTAATATAGTTGGGTCGGGGGGGGGGGAGGGGTTATAGGGGGGTCAAGGGGGGGGGGGGGGCATTCCCCAGGGGCCCAAGAGATTTTGTAAATCTAGAGGCCAAATATTTGTATTTCGGTGGTTTTTGAAGATGTTTGTTACCCTCAGTTTAGAATTTTACTACGACCCCTCTTTATTAATGTTAAAATGAGATCTCAAGACTGACCTTGGTGGATCTTTAAAAAACTGAGAAAACCGAGGAATTTGCAGGTATGATATCCGGTCGTTGAGAGGATGGACTAGGACACATGACACAGAATCAGTGAGTCATTCACTGCTTCTGTATTCAGTGCAGGATCAAGGAATTGGGAAAGGAAAAAATCCGTCTGATATTGGTGATGAAATAGTGCAACTGGGCTATAGCTTGACGGGAAATGGTTACTGCTTTTTCACTGCCTGACAATAAAGAAGGTATAAGGTGCAATGCCAGGCATGCAAAGAGGTTGCTTTGTGTTGTTGCTGCCCCCCCCCCCCGTAATCTTTTTAAGTGAAAGGCAAAAATTAAAAAAAAAGAAAATAAATAAAGAATAAAGAAGCTATATACAAAAAAGCTCTAGCCTGATCCAACTGCACAAATGGCCGCATAATATACCATCCCAAGTTGTTACTATAAGCCCCCCCCCCAAAAAAAAAAAAAAAAAAAGGTGTGTTTCCAGTAACATAGCTCAAAGAGCTAGGATCGGTAGGACGAATTTTTCTTTTTTTTTTTTTTTTACATTTATATAGGAAATGTTAGGGCACATATCAATGGATGTATCAAATTCGTTAATTTCATTGTAAAATAATGATGGGAAAATGACAACTGTGAGAGAGGGGACGAACACAAAAAGGATACAGGAAATGTCCTAAAAAAGTAATGAAAAAGTTCTTTAAAAAATGAAAAAATGAGAAAAACTTCTTTAAAATCACAAAAAAAAGTTGTTTTTTTCCCTGTTTTGCTAGGGTCGGTCGGGTTTATGGAAACAAACCTTTTTTTTATTTGGCCTAACCCAAGAAAACATGTATCTAAGAGAACGAGCATGTTCCCATTATAATGGTTCATCTAACATGGTCTAGACACTAACTAAACAAAGCACAGCCTGGCACAGAAAAATCACCCTGCTGTACACCTGACCCCACACCTGGACTGAACAGTGCCAAAATCTGCCGCCAGGGGATTTACCTCACAGCCACAAGGTGGCAGCACCAGGACCGGAAGCAGCCACCACCTAGCGTCCTGCCGTGACGACATGGCAGCCATTTTGGATGTGCAGGAGTAGGTGGTAAAGAAGTGACCAGCAGCTCCCCCCCCCCCCCCACAAGGTGCTGAATTAGTAATGGTTGCTGTTAACCTGTTACAGGTCCTCTCTTCAATGGGGGAAGGGTTTGGAAAGTAGCATCTCCATCTAGCTTCGTGCCATTCTTCGGAAATCTTGTGTCTAGTTTCAGTTGGTGAGGCTGATAGATAGGGCATACTATCATCTGGGCTTTTGGTAGTATATAGCTCAAATTCAACCTGAACTACCCACTGCAGCTAAGTACTAATAGCCTGTAGACTATCCATTCTGCATGCACCTCACTCAGCTGTCACAGGGACCTGTCTTATTCAATGTTCAATGCCATAGTCAACAGGTGTGTCATTATGAGTGTACACTGTCTCAGATCACCATGAGCCTATATATAGTAGTTTCAGAACAAACAATTCTAAAACAAAGGCTACAGAGGGGTGTTTTTGAATCTTAAAAGCTATAATGCTAATCTACCATAGGGCTCAAAATGAAGAAATGTCTAATCTGGGAATAAAATCAAAAGTATGATATATATATTCTGAGAATTTCTTCAGTTATTGTAACGTACACACACAGTTGTTATTATATTAGAATTTGTGTAGGAATAGTCCATAGCAGAGGAGCCACAAACAAAAATAGATTATGGATGTTCTCCATCATTTACACCATGGCGACTCTGAACCATACACTAGTCAACTAGTGTCATGAGTAGTACTCACTAGTTGCCATGCTAATAACGTTTGTTAACAAAGTTGAATAAAGTCAAAAAGAACCCAAATGCGAAGAAAAACAACTAATTCCAATATTAAAGCACAGATCCCGAACCCTAAAAATCTTACTCTAAAAACCTATCAAGGCGTGTTCACTTGGGCTATAAAAGGGATGTTTACTTTTTGGAATGACTACAGGTATGGCTTTTGTTCTTATTAAATGGTAATGGTAACTGACTACTTACTCCATCAGTGTCCTCACAAAGCAAACGAAACTGAAACTCACCTGAAAACGAGGCAAAAAATATATGGATACATATAGAGATTCATACATGAAAGGTTAGGTAATACAATAGACTTTGATAAAATGGGCGGTGCAATGAGACTACGCTTATGTCTATTAATTCTATCTCCAAAAAAATCTTGTTCTGAAATTTTCCATAAGCTGCACACTATGAGTGGGTATTGGTCAAGATTTCCATTTCATTTTGTTCTCTATGTTTTCATGTGTTTTCTGTTCAATATCTCTGTTATTATTCTCTGTGTGTCAGCTTTTCATATTCTCCATATTTTTCCCTGTTTTGCCTGTGCAGTAGGATCGGATAATAGTGGTTTGGTCTGAGTACCTTGAATATGTATGTCATGCTTTGAGTTCCCCACAAAAATTTATATCCCTATGGGGTCTGGGGCGGGGGGGGGGGGCATTTCAGAGAACTTCGGGTCAGGTTTTGGTCAAACATAGGCTCTATGAGAGTTGACATTGATTGCGCTGGTTCCCAGGATGTCCTCCTCTGCTGCTGTCCTCATGCTGGTAACAAGCACCATTTAACCCTTTAAAGGCCGATGCTGCATTAGTACATCATGCCCAGTTGTCGTCATGATGCACCAATGAAGTGGTGGTGCATCATGCCGACCCTCCGGGAGTATATGTATCAATCCCGTAGGGTCGGCGTGATGCTCCAATGAAATGCTGGCGAGCAGTCTCGCCAGCATTTCATTGCTGCATCATGCCGACTAATAGCCATGATGCATTAATGCATCAGCGGCCCTTAAAGTGTTAAAACCTCCTTCCACCTTCCTACTGGTGGAAGAATCTTTTTACAGCCAGACAAAATACAAGAAGGATTTTATATACCCTCTTGAGAAGAGTGTGGGAACTGTTTAAAGTTTCTACACTTCATTTACATGACTTATGGGATAGTGAACTCTTTAGAGGCCGGTAGGGCATTGTCAAACGTGTCAACCATATGTGGTTGATACACTCCCAGAGGGTCAGCATGATGCACCAAATGAAGCACTGCAAGAAGTCATGACAGCAATGCATTTCTAATGCATCATGCTGACCATTGGGCATGATGCACTCCGGTCCTCAGAGGGTTAAAGGTCAATAGTGTATCATAAGTCATGTGGACCAGCATGATGCATCAAATGAAGCACTGGCAGGAAGACATGACAGCAAAGCATTCATGCATCATGCTGACCAATGGGCCTGATGCACTCCTGCATTGATGTGTCATGCCGACCAATGGGCATGATGTATTCCTGCATTCATGCATCAGGACGACCAATGGGCATGATGTATTCCTGCATTCATGCGTCATGCCGACCAATGGGCATGATGTATTCCTGCATTCATGCGTCATGCCGACCAATGGGCATGATGTATTCCTGCATTCATGCGTCATGCCGACCAATGGGCATGATGTATTCCTGCATTCATGCGTCATGCCGACCAATGGGCATGATGTATTCCTGCATTCATGCGTCATGCCGACCAATGGGCATGATGCACTCCTGCATTGATGCGTCATGCTGACCAATGGGCATGATGTATTCCTGCATTCATGCGTCATGCCAACCAATGGGCATGATGCACTCCTGCATTGATGCATCATGCCGACCAATGGGCATGATGTATTCCTGCATTCATGCTTCATGCCGACCAATGGGCATGATGCACTCCTGCATTGATGCATCATGCCGACCAATGGGCCTGATGCACTCCTGTATTCATGCATCATGAAGACCAATGGGCATGATGCACTCCTGCATTCATGCATCAGGACGACCAATGGGCATGATGCACTCCTGCATTCATGCATCATGAAGACCAATGGGCATGATGCACTCCTGCACTAGTGACCCTTAGAGGGCAAACCATCATTCCCCGTCCCTACTGGTGAAAGAATCTTTTTCATTCAGACAAAATACATTCGCTGAAATACAAGAAGGATTCATTACCATCTTGAGAACTGTTTAAAGAAGGTTTCTACATTGCATTACATTAACTACCGTATCGTCTTGTTTGAGCGCCGGGATTTGAATAACCGCCTGTCTCAAATAAGCGCCGGGGTTACAGAGGTCATGAAATAACTCTAAAGCACTAGAAGTGAGTGAGTGAGTGAGTAATAGATGTTTAACACCATTTCGACAGCTAAGGTCATATTCATGGCAAGAACTACATTACACAATTTCACAGAGGAATGTGTCAGTGCCCACACATATGTGCCCCACACACATCCTGAGGGGATAGCAAAGAGAAGATATAGACCCTTTTACGTGGGCCAGGGAAGCCCAAGCACTAGAAGTAGATCTCAAATAAGCGCCTGTCCTGTATACAGGCGCCGGGGGTAATGAGACCGCCAAATCAATGAGCGCCCGGGTGCTTGAACACAGCGGTACGGTAATACATTTTCTTATAGGATGATGAGTGGCCCTTCTGGTATGTGCGCTAATCATTTAAGGGCCACCAGTGCAATGATGCATCCTACCCACAGCCATCGCCCTGATGCATGAATGCAGCCCTGATCAGCCAACTAGGCAGGGCTGTATTCATGCATCATGCAAACAGGAATACAGTGGGTTGTCCAATGGGCCACCATGCCCATTGCTGAAGTTGTCTAAAGCCAATAGGCCACCGTGCCCATTGCTGAAGTTGTCTAATGCCAATAGGCAGGCCCATTGCTGAAGTTGTCTAATGCCAATGGGCACGGCCATTGCTGAAGTTGTCCAATGCCAATGGGCACGGCCATTGCTGAAGTTGTCTAATGCCAATGGGCCACCGTGCCCATTGCTGAAGTTGTCCAATGCCAATGGGCACGGCCATTGCTGAAGTTGTCCAATGCCAATGGGCACGGCCATTGCTGAAGTTGTCTAATGCCAATGGGCCACCGTGCCCATTGCTGAAGTTGTCCAATGCCAATGGGCACGGCCATTGCTGAAGTTGTCCAATGCCAATGGGCACGGCCATTGCTGATGTTGTCCAATGCCAATGGGCACGGCCATTGCTGAAGTTGTCTAATGCCAATGGGCACGGCCATTGCTGATGTTGTCTAATGCCAATGGGCACGGCCATTGCTGAAGTTGTCCAATGCCAATGGGCACGGCCATTGCTGAAGTTGTCTAATGCCAATGGGCACGGCCATTGCTGATGTTGTCCAATGCCAATGGGCACGGCCATTGCTGATGTTGTCTAATGCCAATGGGCACGGCCATTGCTGATGTTGTCCAATGCCAATGGGCACGGCCATTGCTGATGTTGTCCAATGCTAATGGGCAGGCCCATTGCTGAAGTTGTCTAATGCCAATGGGCACGGCCATTGCTGAAGTTGTCTAATGCCAATGGGCACGGCCATTGCTGATGTTGTCCAATGCCAATGGGCACGGCCATTGCTGATGTTGTCCAATGCTAATGGGCAGGCCCATTGCTGAAGTTGTCTAATGCCAATGGGCACGGCCATTGCTGAAGTTGTCTAATGCCAATGGGCACGGCCATTGCTGATGTTGTCCAATGCCAATGGGCACGGCCATTGCTGATGTTGTCCACTGCCAATGGGCACGGCCATTGCTATACAGACTCAGCTGGTTTGATTATCAGTCAATGAAATAATCCCAACTATTCACTGCGGTCCTCTCGGGGGGGGGGGGGGCAGTTGGTACCCATCTGATAGCTGATATAGCAGTGATAACCGCTGGTAATCAGCTTCAGCAATGGCCGTGCCCATAGGACAATCCGCTACCTCCGTATAGATGGTTTCCAGCGGTCATCACTTATAACAGTTATCAGGAGGGTACCACCTGCCCCCTGAGGCCCGCAGTGAACAGTTGGGATTATTTCATTGTGATGAATAATCCCACCAATGTGGTATACGAAGCCCATAGAGGTCTGATGAGTTATTCACCATGGTTGCATTGACGCATGACCAATGGGCACGATACATTGAGTGATACATGTTTGATATTATGTAAGCAGCATACAGCTTTTAAATGGTTAAACCCAAGTCATAACTTTCTCTCTCCGTGTCGGTTATAGCAGTCGCGTCCCGAAATGTGATCTTAATGGACAAAGTATTTGCGCTTCCTCACAGCCATTTTGGCAGTTTTAAGCAGAACAATATTGAGACACTGGATTCCTTGAAGGGCAGAGAAGGACAAAGGGCACAGGAGTAGGGGGCCCATGGGGGAAGGAGCAGAATATGAGACATCTCTAGTAATAGCAGACAACGGTCACCCTAGGAAACCGACAAGCGCAGATTACAACCAGCAACAGAAAGTAAATCCATATTGTTGATACACACTCCACAGGTTAAAATGGTGCACATAAGTGCTGGCTGGTAAGTCAGCTCACCATTGATTCATTGGTGCATCATGCCGACCAATGGACATGATGCACTCCGAGTACAGGGGCGTAGAAAAAAAAGGGGGGGGATCAGGGGCACCAGAGCCGTCCCTACACCCCTTAATGATGGGAAGACCCACCTATATAAGCCCAAGACCCTGCCCCCCCCCCTAAAAATTTGCATCCTACGCCTCTGGAGTATCAGGAGAAAAATCCCAGCCCTGGGGAACAGCAGCGCGATGCGATCAGCAGACCTATTCAACAGACGACCACACTATGACGATACAACTACTACCCCAGATGACACAATAAACAAAAAGATATTGTGTTATTTCCCTACAAATACACAGTCTATATCTGGCTTTATGGGGAGGCCTAGTCCCAAAACAATCACAATAAAACATGCGGTTTATGTCCTAAAAGCAGGTTTGATTTGACCGATAAGGAATTGGAAGAGCGACAAGTGCAGTCGGACTTCTTTTCTTTCTTATTTTTCTTTTTCAGGATAACTGGATTGTCGCAAGAAGAACAGCAACGGAATTTGCTAATAACTCCAAAAGAGATGTTTTCCTTTGTCCAAATAAGGCAATGTTGCATTTCAGGTCAAAACCTACAGTTTCATTATGTAGACTTACCATTATTGCACAAAAGCGTCTTCATCTATTTTCTTTTCTTTTTTTTTTTTTTAGATTTCATATTCTGTTCTGTTCTTTTTTTTTTAGATTTCATGTCCTGTTCATATATAGAAACACCTGTAAACTCAATCAAACCAATCAAATAACTTCAGAACAAGAATACAATGTCTCATTTGCCTGGGTTAGACTAACTAGATATCTGAATCTCAGCAAAACATATACCCTTACAGACTAATGACGCCCTCATCCCCCATAGTAGTTGTTGAAGAGAACTATACTGCTTGCCAACCGATTCAGTTCGTCTTATCTCTACCAGGATCGCTGTGGTGGTTCTGAGCGATGCTTCATAGACCGTCCTGGGGCCATACTCTGGTATAACTCTCCTCTAATCAATCCACGTGCTGAAATTGGAGAGGATCCACTCCGTTTCTTATCGCCTCCGTGCAAATTGTTTCCCAACTTGTGTAATAATGTGAGTCTCAGTGGGGCGCGGAGGCGATTTGCAGGACTTTGGCCAAAATGATTGAATCACTCTAGGTGACAACATTATTTCATTGGTTGACAATATAACTCTATGGAGAAGTTTCATTGAAAAACTATTGTGTGCACCTTTCAAATTCGATTTGCTAGCCAGCAAACCCAGAAATAAAGATTTTAGACTCCTTTCAGGGGAAATTGTCATAATTCACCAGGGTTCCCACCATTTACGGGTTACGGTTAACTGACATTTATAGGGTTTTACCTGAACAAATATAGGATAAATCACAGGGTTCATGAAAAAAATCATCAAAAAAAAAAAGACGTTAAGAAAATTTTGAAAATTTGGGTGAAATCTTGACAATCACTCCCTTAAATGTCTCAAAATACCATTTTTAACTGACTTTTCTCCAAAATATCTTTTTAACGGCTTTTAACTGACCTTTAAGGAGAAATGAGTTTAACTGACTTTTAACTGACCAGTAGAAACCTTGAAGATTCCTGTGTATAAGAGCTGGCTTATACCCATACCAGAACCTTATTGTGGCCAATAGGAGCCTCCCAATGTCAATGTGCACCATACATTAAGGACATAGATGATGGATAGGGGTTCACTAGGTGCTTTTATCCCAGATAAGGGAACGAGGCCGGAGGCCGAGTTCCCCTCATCTAAGGGCACTATAGCCGAGTATAGGACACTACCTATTTTCAAGCACCACATGCAGCATATAGCATATATGTGGGGTGAGAGTAATACGTGCGTGTGGCTTATATGCGGAAATTTATAGAAGATGTTGCTTATGAGTATAACCTCATATAACAATCCTACAATATTTAGACTTGTTCCAGTGTTTTCATTTGTCAAATTTTGGCCAAAATCATGAGAATAGACCAGGAGTCATTTAGGGTGAGTGCTGTTTGAGGGGGTTTATGATGGCGGCCTGTTGTGTTTTGTGGGAGGGGTAGAACCCTGATATCATTGACTGCTAATTCTGTAGCTCTAACACCACTGTGGCTATAAATGTTGGTGTGAGGTCTGTAACATGTTTACCCCTATATGGACTGAATGCTGCACTAATGCATTCATGCATCATGCTGACTTGACGGAAGTGGTATCACACGGCTGGCTGGTTGGTAATATGTAGATTTCACTTTGTTATGAAAGAAAGTGCTTTGCCCTGATTTTTGTAGACGGCAATGCTTGTATTGATGGGCCCAGCAATATGGGCTCAGATATTGGTGGGTAGAACAATATCATCATCTGCCTTTGTTGTTATGTCATTCTTAGCGTATCATGTATCACTGTCTTAGCATATAATAATAACAGGAGGGTATCATGCAACCATGAAGGTGTCCAAAAAGAAGTGCTTACATGGGGCCAAATAAAAAAAAAAGGTGTGTTTCCAGTAACCCGACCGACCCTAGCAACACGGGCAAAAAACACTTTTTTTTTGTGTTTTTAAAAACTTTGGTCTAATTTTTTCATATTTAAAGATATTGTTCATTACTTTTTGAGGATTTTTCCTGTATCCTTTTCGTGTTCTTCCCCTCTTTCAGTTCTCATTTTCCCATCATTATTTTACAATGAAATCAAAGAATTTGGTACATCCATGGATATGTGCCCTAACAATTCCTATATAAATGTAAAAAAAAAAAGAAATTAAAAAAAAAAGAAGAAAAATCCGACCTACCGACCCTAGCTCTTTGAGCTATGTTACTGGAAACACATCTTTTATTTTTCTTGGCCTTGGGGGATATATACTTTCCACAAGAAGTTAGTATAATAAGTATGCAATCAAAGAAATCTAGTTCCCTTGTGTGTCTGTGCATTGAAGTGTGAAATAGATTTCTCAAAGTACTCCAAACTAATCCACTTCTACTGTGAAAACACATACACCATTGCACAAGATGATTGTGTTTTAGAAGTGAAAGCTGCTTTTTTTTTAAAAAGTGGATTGGTATTGTACATCTCGTCTGACCTTTCATACAACATCAGCAAAAGGTTGAGCTCTCGTCTCTTGCATTCCTGTATATTTTGCAACCTTTAAATAATAGTTGCAAAATACGGTCATGCTGGCTGCTACATGACCTTCAGTAACAACACAAGGTCATGTAAGCTGTTACATGACCTTCACTGACTACACAAGGTCATGTAAGCTGCTACATGACCTTAAGTGACTACACAAGGTCATGTAAGCTGCTACATGACCTTAAGTGACTACACAAGGTCATGTAAGCTGCTACATGACCTTAAGTGACTACACAAGGTCATGTAAGCTGCTACATGACCTTAAGTGACTACACAAGGTCATGTAAGCTGCTACATGACCTTAAGTGACTACACAAGGTCATGTAAGCTGCTACATGACCTTAAGTGACTACACAAGGTCATGTAAGCTGCTACATGACCTTAAGTGACTACACAAGGTCATGTAAGCTGCTACATGACCTTAAGTGACTACACAAGGTCATGTAAGCTGTTACATGACCTTCAGTGACTACACAAGGTCATGTAAGCTGCTACATGACCTTAAGTATCTACACAAGATCATGACATTGCACGACCTTCATTAGCTACAAGATCATATAACCTGCTTCATGACATAAGCTCCTAAATGACCTTCAGTGGGCTCACAGTGCAGCAGTACACTACGTAGCAGCAGTAGTTATTACATCCTTGTAATGGTCTTACAGAAGCCAGCAGACAGGAACAGAAGATATAAGATTAGACACTTGACATCAGAGTTAGGACCAACAAGGAAAGCGAACCACCATGTGACACAAAACCCTGATCGAGGTGACTGCGCCTCCATTATTTCTTAGTTATCCACTGAGTTATGGACGCCACCACCAGAGGGCAGCCCAGGCATGGTGCTGCTCACTGATTGGGTGGTAAACCGGAAGCCAAGGGCCAACCTCAAAGTGAGGCTCTGCTGTGGGTATCTTATACACAAAGTGATTTGGGAACAGGGAGCTGTAAAGGCCACAGCTGGCTGCTCTATGGTCCCTCCACCCTCCCCCAGTGAGATAAAGTTGACTCTGTTTTGGGACTAGGGAGGTGGGTGGGTCTGTGGTCTGCTGCTAAACAGGTTTAGGTTCTGGCCTTAGGTGGAGTGGCCTATCTTAATACACTGACTGGTGTCTGTTTCAGTCTGAGCACCTTTAATGGTATAAGTGCCCATGGATACATCCTTTGTATAATAGCAGCCACTGCTAGAGGCCATTTTTGGAAGAGGCAACAAGGAGCCAAATGGCTGATACAGGCAATTTCATGAGGTCATTTCACACTGAGTGGGGGGCGGGGGCGGGCCCAGAGTTTAAGGCACACCTCTTCGGTTTTGGGGAAATTTCATTTTTCATTTTTCAAATGTTGAAATTGCCAGGACATTTTACTTTCCAAATGTTGACATTGGCCCAAAGGTCCCTGGGGAACAAATTCTTTAGTGCCCCTGTTCTCAAAGTTCCATTTTTAAATTTCTGGATAAGCCACTGTAGCCAATTAAATACAAATTGAAGTTGGCTTTTGGATCTTTTTGATATCTCGGCACATGTGAGTAACCTGAAACTAAGGCAACTTCCTATGTACTACTTTATACCGAGTTTACTAGGTTAAGTCAAGGTACGCACTTGTATGGGAAGAACCATCAGTAGGAATAGACCACATCAAACAACAAAGTTCTGCAATATTCTCGTTTGGACACCTCTTCCTAGAGAATCTACAAAAATTATTGCAGAAATCTTAACAAATGAAACCAGGAAAAGAGGCATATTTGAGGGTGTTAGAAAAATCACTGCAAATCATTTTTGACTGGAAGGAATATTCATTTCAATGTTCAGATTAAAGCTTCACCGTTTCTATGGTTAGACATCATTCAAACAGTTTTATTTTGGCTAAGATTTCGAGACACACAGGCAGAAAACCTATTCTGCCAAATCATCTCTCTAACCTCTATCATCAACCCACCAATTATACATCATTATCTCAGATCAGACTGTCTGGGGGTAAAGGCAACTGTGCCATCCTTAGACTCTAGTTAAAATGCTTTGAGGATGGCTTTCGAGCGACCACAATTCGGTCTTAGCAGGCTGTAGCTGGTTTCTGGCGACATGCACTGATAAGATCTGATAAGACGGGAGCTACTTTGTCCCTGGAAGTGTTTGTTATCCAGGGACAAGTTACCCATCATGGTATGCCGTATCAATCTGTTTTGCTTCTTTTAGCAGAATCAGTGCAATCTAAGATTGTGGATCCACTGAGTAGTTTCAATGATATTTCCAGAAACATCACTGGCCTGGACCTAAAATCATGGGCCACTCGCCCTCGGGCAAGCTTTAGTGTCTACCCCTGTTGCGTTTTTTTTTTTTTTTTTTTTTCAAGATGGCGCATATTTCACCGTGACAGCCAGCAGCCCCAACCTCTGGCGTCCCACAAAAGGGCTAAGCCCTATTAAGCCCAATAGCGATTCAAAATGTAGTTCAGCTGAGCGGGGCAGGGCGACACGGGTTTCCTATTTTAGTGAGTGCGGGGTGAGGGGAGGGTGTCCAATTGGCCGCATAGTGATAGGGCCAGGAGTGGGGAATGTGTGTGAGGGGCAGCTGGTCTCAAATAGACCATATCTTAAACCCTTTAAAGAAAGAGACAAGCCTATTTTTATGATGACTTCTTTTGATAGTATTTTCATTGGAGAAAAAAAATTCAGTCATACTTTCTAGCAAATCTCCTATGTTAAGATCAGTAAGGAGACCTCTTTGATGCAGAGTATGACGTCACAGGAGACCCGATGCAGCCCAGTGTTAACTATACAGCACTCTCTGTCTACAAATAGATGGTCCTTACGAGTGTCCTTCGCACTTGTTACTATATATTACTGTATTATGAGCACTATACAGTCCAATTGAGTTACCCTACATGATATAAGGCTTTTTTACACTTAACTTTTACAATTACAAACATGTCTCGTTGCACCCCCCCCCCATACTCAAACAATGCACCACCTGATGCACCTAGTCTCTTGTGACGTCATACTCTACATCAGAGTTTGACGTTTAAAGGTGGCAGGATGCAGGGGCGTAGGAAAGGGGGGGGGCAGGGGGGCCTGGGCCCCCCAATCATGAAGGAGGTGGGGCCTGAGTATGTCTGGGCCCCCCCAATATTTTCCAAGAACTCATAAACACAATGGAAAAGAAGCTAAAACTTTACATCTCAAATTAGATTATTATGGTGATGTCATAGGGAAAATGGGGGTCTGAGCCTAAAGTCAGATCCAAAATTTACCAAAAATTACTTTTCTATATGAATTCTATATACGCATTATATAGACGCCATCACGCATCAGCCGACAATTCAAGGTGGTCGCGACGGTGCCCTCGCCGGCCCCCCCAATGAAGATTTGCTTCCTACACCTCTGCAGGATGTATGATATTTTACCTGCTCTCTTCACCTCTCATTCTTCCTCATAAATATTGATACTATTCTTGGTGACAGTGGTACACTATTATCACAGTTTGAGTTGTAAGTAGTACAGAGAGAGTGCCATATTTCAATGGCACAGCCTCAGCAGTGGCCAGAATATGGAGAGAGAGAACAGCTAACATTTTTAAGGATCACAATGTGCCCAAAACTACCTTCCTACTTTCCCAAGTTATCATGGAGGCAATTCAGAGAATAGATCAGAGCATAGATTTATGAGTAAGAAGTGATTCCCAATAATCTGCCCATCTCCCTTACAGCTCCCAGGGGAACACTAGAGACCACCGCCCACTATCACTACCACAGCATAATCAAGTACTAACCACCATAGTACCACATACTGCATTAACATAAAATGGTCTTTTTTTTTCTTTAATTTTGTTTCAAATTTAACTCAAATGTGTCCCATATTCAGAGGCATAGGAAGCAAATCTTCATTGGGGGGGCCGGCGAGGGCACCGTCGCGACCACCTTGAATTGTCGGCTGATGCGTGATGGCGTCTATATAATGCGTATATAGAATTCATATAGAAAAGTAACTTTTGGTAAATTTTGGATATGACTTTAGGCTCAGACCCCCATTTTCCCTATGACATCACCATAATAATCTAATTTGAGATGTAAAGTTTAAGCTTCTTTTCCATTGTGTTTATGAGTTCTTGGAAAATATTGGGGGGGCCCAGACATACTCAGGCCCCACCTCCTTCATGATTGGGGGGCCCGGCCCCCCCCCCCCATTTTCCTACGCCCCTGCATATTGTAACATCATATTTAGGTGTTGGATGGATTATCTATAGAAATTGGGAGAGGGGGGACCATACACCCTGCCATGGGCATTCCACAGTGTATTTCTAGTAGGTGAAATTGTAGGGAGCACTCCAAAAGTACAAAATTTGATGGAAATTAGATGATTCCTTGATATATGAGATGAGGTATGGCGAATGGAGTATGTAACTATGACCGTAGAAGTTTGGCCATTGTGAAAATCCTGATAATCATTTTGAGAAATGGGCATGATGTATTAATGCATTAGCGGCTCTTCAAGGCTTTAAGTAAACACAGTATTTAAAGCCACCATTCATTTGCTGGCATGGAGCATAAAGCCCCCTATAATTTTGGAAAATGCATGAATCTAAGCCCTTACCAGGTAAATTACTGCAAACCGTAAAAGGTGCTCAGACCCCCTGGCGGTTGTCGGCAAAGAACTCTCACCAGTCGACAGATGCAATCACAGGTTTTTCCCAGGCCCACCAATCATGTTAGTCATGTAGTTAATGAGGAGCACGCCACTCTTTCTGACACACTTTGTCTGTGTAAGATTCCAGCATATCCGCCTGACATCTTAGGCATTGCAGAGATGACAGGTTCCAAGTTCCTCGGGACTAGTGCAAAAAAGCTTGTGTTTCCTGCCCTCTGATCCAAAGCATTTTAATGTTAGCATATTATCACAGTATTGAGGATGTAACTTGAATGTCTGTGTTCTTAGGGCACAGGTTCACGAGGCCCCTGTTCTAAAACCTTGGTTCAGGAAGGCCCAGTTTAAGGGGCCTTTTTATAGGAAGGCCAATTTCTAAGGGCCTTTCTTCACTCAGTATGACCTAGTTCCAAAGGCTTTTCTTCAGGAGGGCCCATTTCTATGGACCTTTCTTCGGAAGGGCCCAGTTCTATGGACCTTTCTTAAGGAGGACCCATTTCTATTGACCTTTCTTTAGAAGGGCATAGTTCTATGGACCTTTCTTCCAAAGGGCCCAGTTCTGTGGGCCTTTCTTCAGGAGGGTCTAGTTCCAAGGGACTTTGTTAAGGAGGACCCATTTCTATGGACCTTCCTTCAGAAGGGCCTAGTTCTATGGACCTTTCTTCAGAAGGGCCCAGTTCTATGGACCTTTCTTAAGGAGGACCCATTTCTATGGACCTTCCTTCAGAAGGGCCTAGTTCTATGGACCTTTCTTCAGAAGGGCCCAGTTCTATGGACCTTTCTTAAGGAGGACCCATTTCTATTGACCTTTCTTCAGAAGGGCCTAGTTCTATGGACCTTTCTTCCAAAGGGCCCAGTTCTGTGGGCCTTTCTTCAGGAGGGTCTAATTCCAAGGGACTTTGTTAAGGAGGACCCATTTCTATGGATCTTCCTTCAGAAGGGCCTAGTTCTATGGACCTTTCTTCAGAAGGGCCAAGTTCTATAGACCTTTCTTCAGAAGGGCCCAGTTCTATGGACCTTTCTTCAGAAGGGCCCAGTTCTGTGGACCTTTCTTCAGGAGGACCCATTTAAAGGGCCTTTCTTCAGCAGGGCCCATTATTAAAGACCTTTCTTCAGTGAAGGCGCAGTTCTAGGGGCCTTTCATCAGGACGCTCCTTTTCTAGAAGATTGTAATTCAGAAGCCTCTTTTCTAAGGATGCTAATTCAGGAATGCCTATTAAAATAAAAACGACACTGTCCGAACGAACCCCTCTGTGAGACCTGGTTCAGCATCTACATCCCAACTAGGGTTCCCATGTAGGCCTAGCCCATCAAGCATAAACTAATTCCCCAACCACCACCCACACCCCTAACCACATATACAGCCCTACATATGGCCTTCCTGTATAATGCATTTACCTGTCAGTGTGTGGATCGATATCCCGCCCGGCGTTACCGGCAGCCATCAGCCCCACACATTTATAGAGTTGCTTGCGTTGATTGGCAGCAGATTGCGCCTTACCAATCTCATATTTCCTCTCATTAGGCCGTGCCGCAGGGAATCAGCTGCCCCTCGGGTACGGTATCTAGGGACCGCAGCACCATCTAGGTCCTGTTATGGTATGGGGTAAATTTGTTAACCTGTTAACCCATAAAGGGTGGCTGATACAGGAGTGCATCATGCCCATTGGTGGGCATGATGCACCAGTGAAGTGCTAGAAACCCAGCTCAGTACTGGAAAACCAGTACATCACTGGAGCATCATGCTGACCCTACAAGATTTCAATCGTGTAACATCTTATGATGCATGGATGTAGCCGTGGCAAGTTACTCGCCAGGGCTGCATTGATGCATATATATATGATGCATATATATATGTAAACATTCAAAATGGCGGACCGGCGCTCGTACGGGGAACTACGGTACCAGATTTTGATAATTTCTCCTTATTTAAACCCCTTAAAAACATAAAATAAATATAGAACTAAACTCCCCTGGTGTCCTCGGTGGCCGAGACCCCCCCTCGTAGTGGATCGGCCACCTCGTACACCACGGTCATTTAGTTCTATCTATGTCTCAGTGGATTTGCATAGATCTCAATAATAGTCTTTCTGAGCACCAAAAATGCGGATTTCCGCGTTTCCGCGGAAATTTCACACCCCTGATATATGCACTGGCGGCTCTTCATGTGATTTAGGGCTGTATACTGCTGTAATGCATTATACAGAGATGTCAGTTGGGTATGGGCTCAACCTCTCAAAACACCCATTTTCCTATGTATTATGCTATAAAAAGCACCCATTTCATCTTCATATCAATCTATTCCCCTCACTCAAAACCATTAAAACCTCTCTGGAGTGGATGGTCATAGAAATACAATTAAAAACACTGCATCAGAATTTCAGCCAATCAGCAGCCAGCTTGGATTCATGTCCTCTGAAATGAGATTTCAGAGATCCTCTGATCTCTGAAAGGTGGTTTGTCTAGAAAAAGCTAGAGGGCAGCACGAGGCATGTTTAATTCCACCTGCTGAAGCTTGAATTATGCTCAGCCTTAGGCTCCCTAGAAGTAGAAGGGCATGTTGTAAGGGTGTATCTATGAGTTATGTAATTCTCTCTATCCACATATGATCAAACTTTGGAAGAAGCCTCTGAGATGTCTTGATTTTTAAGAAAGTTTGAACATCTGAAAACAGACAGACCTCTGAAGGTCTGACATCTCTGATTATAGGGATAGAAATGACTGAGCAAAAAGGAACCCTGGCAGGCTTTGATAGAATCTCCAAAATAAAGGTTTCATAGTTCCAGGGTTTGTGTATGTGGAACATAAATCAGGGAACTCCTGAAGACTAACACTAGGTGTCATGATGCATGAATGCAGCACCGCCAAGTAACTCACCAGTGCTGCATTCATGCATCATGTCGCACTCCCATGGCATGATTGAGAAACCAAAATAGAGCTAGGGCCTAAAAAAAATTGTGTTCTGGTATCCTGACCTACCCTAATTTTTTGGTCTGACCCAAATTTTTTTTTAGATTTTTTTTTAGAAATTTTTGGTAAATATGACCCAAAATTAAAGAAAAATGTAAAAAAGTGTCAATATAGATAGGCATAGGAGAACTTAAAAAAAAAAAATAAATAAAACCATAGTGTTGTAGATTTTAATACAATAGTAGAGAATAGTCCTGTGAGACATGGCGCGGCGACTTGTAATCTTGTGTCTAGTTTCAGTTGGTGAGACAGATAGGGCATACTATCATCTGGGCTTTTGGTAGCATATAGCACAAATTCAACCTAAACTACCCACTGCAGCTAAGTACTAATAGTCTGTATACTGTCTATTCTGCATGCACCTCACTCAGCTGCCACAGGGACCTGTCTCATTCAATGTTCAATGCCATAGTCAACAGGTGTGTCATTATGAGTGTACACTGTCTCAGATTGCCAGGAGCCTGCTCTGCCACCCCCCCTGCCCCCCCCCCCCACACACACCCAACTGTCAATCACTTGTAATAGTCTGTACCTCGTCACGGGCCAGTGGTCAGCAAACCGGCCAGATCACTCTACCTCTCTTTAGAGGGGGAGCACAGTGTAAGTACCCCGGTGTACATACATGTTTTCAGTGTTCCACAAAATCGTTTATATAATGAAAGGAGTAATCAAATTAATCTTTCATCACCAATAGTAGATACATATTCATTATTTCAATGTAAACTAAAGATTTTACACAGAAAAGAATGTAGCAGTTCCACAAGGTGGCCTTACACTTCAACCTCCTCTGATTTACAAAAATGCACATATGGCAACACACACTTTAGCACTGATTTCTCCATAGAGATCTTTGACAGTGAATACTTTGTTCAAATACAGAAAATATGATCCAATTGTACCATAACCCACTGAGATAAAACCTGTACTACATATATATAGTAGTTTCAAAACGAACAATTCTAAAACAAAGGCTACAGGGATGCATTTCTGAATCTTAAAATGCTCTAATGCTAATCTGCCATAGGGGTCCAAATGATGAAATGTCTTATCTGCGAATAAAATCAAAAGTATGAGATATATTCTGAAAATTCCTTCACTGATAAGTAAAGTACACACACTGTTGTTATTACATTTGAATAGTGAGCAGGAATAGTCCATAGCAGAGGAGCCACAAACAAAAATAGATTGCAAAGCCTCCCTATCCCTTACACCGTGGCGACTGTGAACCATACACTAGTCTACTCATCTCACGAGTAGTACTCACTAGTCGCCGCGCTAATAAAAATGATGATGACTTAGGAACAGGACCCTGAAGGAATCATGCAATCTTTGCATGGTTTAAATACTGCCAGAGGTCTGTAACATGGCATAGTAATGAGTGGTAAATACTGCATGGCGCATGTTTGTTTTTTTTCCGGTTTCATGAATTGATCTACGTCAGTAACCGGATCGATTCTAGTCCAGCCTTTATCCACTCAATAGATTTATCAGAATTATTTCAGGAATTTGGTCAATGAGGGCCTATCACTACGATGAACAGATGAATTACTTATCTATTAAAATCTCAATCCTTATGATTATGTTTTATCTATTATTTTCTAGCAAATTCATGACACAGATTTAGGCTCTGGGGTGGTCCCAGGAC
This sequence comes from Acholoe squamosa, assembly GCA_949317995.1. Taxonomy (NCBI): domain Eukaryota; kingdom Metazoa; phylum Annelida; class Polychaeta; order Phyllodocida; family Polynoidae; genus Acholoe; species Acholoe squamosa. The sequence continues at coordinate 5,029,604 of OX439040.1, forward strand.
AGCCAAATTATATTTTCCTGAAAGCTCAATCCTATCCTAGTTTGTATACAATACATGTATGTTACAAACGGGACTGTTTCAGCTCTAGTCTTTATCTATGAGATGATGAGGGGGGTAAATGGCTTGATTATGATCACATTAAAAATTCAGCATCAATATCTAAGATGGATACAAATTGTAATGCCTATCACTTATCTAGGTCCTATAATTATGATGATCAATCTTGGAACCTTCTGCTACAGTGCAAATACTGGTAGACGCAGTAATGATATTGAGCAGACTCCATAAAAACTCCAAAGACTCCATACATTGGTTAGCATGATGCACCAATGAAGTGCTGGTAAACACGCCAACACTTCATTGGTGCATCATGCCAACCCTCTGAGAGTGCATCAACCCCAAAGGGTCAGCATGATGCATGAATGAAGCACTGGTGAGTTACTCACCAGTGCTTCATTCATGCATCATGCTGACCAATGGGCATGATGCACTCATGCATAATCGGCCATTGAAGGGTTAACATGTCCAGGATTTCTAGGAATACAGAGAAAGTAAGGAGGGAGGAAGGAAAATTGGAAATCAATAGTCTAAGGGCAATTCGTGGTAGTTGAATGGTACCCGGATGTGAGCATGTAAAGGATTCATGGAATCCGTTCCGCACCAATAGACGCAATCGCTGATGACAATATGATGTGGCAATAGACATGTGCACCGAGGGGCGAAATAGGACTTATGGGCATATTGTACATTCGGTAGTACTAGCGAATTTATAAGCCGCGACTTACAGACAGAACTAAACTCGCATGGCGTACATTGGGACTGATCCACCCTGAAGGGGGCTGTCGCCCCCGAGGGCCCAATGTATGCCTGGGAGTTTAGTTCTGTATTTATTTCATGTTAAATTGATATTTAAGTGCTTAAATTCACCGAATTTAGCATTAAATAAGTCACGTGACTAGCAGTGTGGATCGAGACATGTTATGCCACTCTGGGTGTGGCGTACGCCACTCTAGTGTTAAAGTCTATGAAGAGTCGTTATTCACATGAAATAAAGACAAGAACCAGAGGCTTATTGCGACTTATAGGATGTTCTCAAAGGATGGGTGCAGCTTATATGAGGGTATTTGACATTATAATATTTTTTTTTTGGTCCTACCGCTACACCATTATTCCTAATGTTTATATCTTATCTTTTTCAACTTGATGAAATTTCGTAATGAGAATTGTGTACCTTGTTGAAATAAAATCCAATCCAAAACATATCCTATGTAGGTATACAGTGTTATTGTACATGGCATATGGGATTAGTAGGTACCGTAATCTCCTGCGTATAAGGCGCAGCTCACATATAAGGCGCCCCCCCAACTCACAGGGGGGCTGTTTTGCATAGAAGGCGCCCCCCTGAAGGCAGATTTTTGTCAGTTTAATACTGTTCTATAGTAAAACTACTCCCCCCCCCTATAAGGCGCATCCCGAACTCAAGGCACTTTACCTCCCACGTATAAGACCCAGCAGCATTTTGTCTGGCCTATAAGACGCGCCTTATACGCGGGAGATTACGGTAGGCGTGGGAGGCGGGTGGGCGGACTAAGCTGTTACTCTCCTGGCCTTCTCACACCAAGATCTTTAAGACCAAAAAATAATGTTCTTATTTTCAGGTGACTCTTAATCACATGATGATGAAGGCCTTGTGCCCCCTTAGTGTTCAATCTTTCATCTTTTCATAAGTTTTTACTTCTGTTCTGTACCTCTTCTTATCATGATCATAATCCCATCCCACATGAGTCAATATGCATTCCATTTTAGTAGACATTATACCAAATATATAAGATTGCTCATCAAAGAATTTGTTCTCTGATTCTGGACTCTCACCATGAATATGAAATTTAATAGCATTTGAAATAGTATCTGATATAGCACAAAGACATTGGCTCAACGTAGGCCCGATGCTGATGACCAAATACCAACACAGGCCCAACATTGGTATTTAGCTAGTGCACATCAGCATCGGCAAATGGTCGGCCAGTTTTGCCGATGTCCTGGCAACATTGGGCCAATGTTCAACATTTGGTCGGCAAAATGCCAATGGTTGGGCCTACGTCACCCCAATGGTCAGCCAACGTCGGCCCGACATGTTGGGCTGACATCGGCCAATTTTTGTGCGTTACCTGGGATTACATCAGAGCAATGAAGGTTGTAACTGCATTTGCAGGAGAGGCAAAAGAAGTGTTCCACTTACTGTAGTACCAGGTGGATAAAGTAATATTACACTGAGGCCTGTAGGCACACACATCATTTTCATACTAGGTAGATATGGGACAGTATGCCTATATATGTTAAAACAGCAGAAAACTTATTTTGGCCAAAATGTCAGTTACAACCTTCTTGCACTAAGGAGACAACATGATCAGCACTCACTCTTTATTTTCCCATGAAAAATACTCAGGACAATCAGAAAATTCTTTTTGGCTATGTATATTGGATGTCCATGGCACGATGGGGTCACCCTACTTCCGGTTTCTGCCCACACCATGTGACCAACACTAATGACCCCTGTGACCTCTGGGACCCATACTGTAAAGGTCAAGGACATACTTAGCCCACGGTGCCATCTTAGCGCGAAGATCCTGAATATGGGACGGTGGGCGTTCTGCAATCTCTGCAGTCTTAGTCGCAAATAAGCCTCTTGGCAGACTTCATTTCCGGTACTGCATTTCTTTTCATTAGTTTTCTTACATTTTGGTCTTTTTGTGTAAGGCCAGGGGGGCTACAGATTCCACCAGTGTGATGCGGGTTGGTTAGGGGGGTCAGGGGAGGTGGGGGCTGAATATGAACCTAATTACAGAAAATGAAGATATGTGACAATTGCCTTGTGTTATCAACAGCTCAGACATGTACTACAGGCAGCCATTGTCAGCCTCACCAACAGCTCAGACATGTACTACAGGCAGCCATTGTCAGCCTCACCAACAGCTCAGACATGTACTACAGGCAGCCTTTGTCAGCCTCACCAACAGCTCAGACATATACTACGGGCAGCCTTTGTCAGCCTCACCAACAGCTCAGACATGTACTACAGGCAGCCATTGTCAGCCTCACCAACAGCTCAGACATGTACTACAGGCAGCCTTTGTTAGCCTCACCAACAGCTCAGACATGTACTACAGGCAGCCATTGTCAGCCTCACCAACAGCTCAGACATGTACTACAGGCAGCCTTTGTCAGCCTCACCAACAGCTCAGAGATGTACTACAGGCAGCCATTGTCAGCCACACCAACAGCTCAGACATGTACTACAGGCAGCCTTTGTCAGCGTTACCCACAGCTCATACATGTACTACAGGCAGCCACTGTCAGCCTCACCAACAGCTCAGACATGTACTACGGGCAGCCATTGTCAGACTCACCAACAGCTCAGACATGTACTACGGGCAGCCATTGTCAGCCTCACCAACAGCTCAGTGATGTACTACAGGCAGCCTTTGTCAGCCTCACCAACAGCTCAGTGATGTACTACAGGCAGCCTTTGTCAGACTCACCAACAGCTCAGACATGTACTACAGGCACCATATGTCAGCCTCACCAACAGCTCAGACATGTACTACGGGCAGCCATTGTCAGCCTCACCAACAGCTCAGTGATGTACTACAGGCAGCCATTGTCAGCCTCACCAACAGCTCAGTGATGTACTACGGGCAGCCATTGTCAGCCTCACCAACAGCTCAGTGATGTACTACAGGCACCATATGTCAGCCTCACCACTTACTGTAGTACCAGGTGGATAAAGTAATATTACACTGAGGCCTGTAGGCACACACATCATTTTCATACTAGGTAGATATGGGACAGTATGCCTATATATGTTAAAACAGCAGAAAACTTATTTTGGCCAAAATGTCAGTTACAACCTTCTTGCACTAAGGAGACAACATGATCAGCACTCACTCTTTATTTTCCCATGAAAAATACTCAGGACAATCAGAAAATTCTTTTTGGCTATGTATATTGGATGTCCATGGCACGATGGGGTCACCCTACTTCCGGTTTCTGCCCACACCATGTGACCAACACTAATGACCCCTGTGACCTCTGGGACCCATACTGTAAAGGTCAAGGACATACTTAGCCCACGGTGCCATCTTAGCGCGAAGATCCTGAATATGGGACGGTGGGCGTTCTGCAATCTCTGCAGTCTTAGTCGCAAATAAGCCTCTTGGCAGACTTCATTTCCGGTACTGCATTTCTTTTCATTAGTTTTCTTACATTTTGGTCTTTTTGTGTAAGGCCAGGGGGGCTACAGATTCCACCAGTGTGATGCGGGTTGGTTAGGGGGGTCAGGGGAGGTGGGGGCTGAATATGAACCTAATTACAGAAAATGAAGATATGTGACAATTGCCTTGTGTTATCAACAGCTCAGACATGTACTACAGGCAGCCATTGTCAGCCTCACCAACAGCTCAGACATGTACTACAGGCAGCCATTGTCAGCCTCACCAACAGCTCAGACATGTACTACAGGCAGCCTTTGTCAGCCTCACCAACAGCTCAGACATATACTACGGGCAGCCTTTGTCAGCCTCACCAACAGCTCAGACATGTACTACAGGCAGCCATTGTCAGCCTCACCAACAGCTCAGACATGTACTACAGGCAGCCTTTGTTAGCCTCACCAACAGCTCAGACATGTACTACAGGCAGCCATTGTCAGCCTCACCAACAGCTCAGACATGTACTACAGGCAGCCTTTGTCAGCCTCACCAACAGCTCAGAGATGTACTACAGGCAGCCATTGTCAGCCACACCAACAGCTCAGACATGTACTACAGGCAGCCTTTGTCAGCGTTACCCACAGCTCATACATGTACTACAGGCAGCCACTGTCAGCCTCACCAACAGCTCAGACATGTACTACGGGCAGCCATTGTCAGACTCACCAACAGCTCAGACATGTACTACGGGCAGCCATTGTCAGCCTCACCAACAGCTCAGTGATGTACTACAGGCAGCCTTTGTCAGCCTCACCAACAGCTCAGTGATGTACTACAGGCAGCCTTTGTCAGACTCACCAACAGCTCAGACATGTACTACAGGCACCATATGTCAGCCTCACCAACAGCTCAGACATGTACTACGGGCAGCCATTGTCAGCCTTACCAACAGCTCAGTGATGTACTACAGGCAGCCATTGTCAGCCTCACCAACAGCTCAGTGATGTACTATGGGCAGCCATTGTCAGCCTCACCAACAGCTCAGTGATGTACTACAGGCACCATATGTCAGCCTCACCAACAGCTCAGACATGTACTACAGGCAGCCTTTGTCAGCCTCACCAACAGCTCAGACACGTACTACAAGCAGCCTTTGTCAGCCTCACCAACAGCTCAGACACGTACTACAAGCAGCCATTGTCAGCCTCACCAACAGCTCAGTGATGTACTATAAGCAGCCTTTGTCAGACTCACCAACAGCTCAGACATGTACTACAGGCAGCCTTTGTCAGCCTCACCAACAGCTCAGATATGTACTACAGGCAGCCTTTGTCAGCCTCCCCAAAGCTCAGAGATGTACTACGGGCAGCCTTTGTCAGCCTCACCAACAGCTCAGTGATGTACTACAGGCAGCCTTTGTCAGCCTCACCAACAGCTCAGTGATGTACTACAGGCAGCCTTTGGCCGTCAGCCTCACCAACAGCTCAGAGATGTACTACAGGCAGCTTTTGTCAGCCCCACCAACAGCTCAGACATGTACTACAGGCAGCCTTTGTCAGACTCACCAACAGCTCAGTGATGTACTACAGGCAGCCTTTGGCCGTCAGCCTCACCAACAGCTCAGACATGTACTACAGGCAGCCATTGTCAGCCTCACCAACAGCTCAGAGATGTACTACAGGCAGCCTTTGTCAGACTCACCAACAGCTCAGATATGTACTACAGGCAGCCTTTGTCAGACTCACCAACAGCTCAGATATGCACTACAGGCAGCCTTTGTCAGTCTCACCAACAGCTCAGACATGTACTACAGGCAGCCTTTGTCAGCCTCACCAACAGCTCAGATATGTACTACAGGCAGCCTTTGTCAGCCTCACCAACAGCTCAGTGATGTACTACAGGCAGCCTTTGTCAGCCTCACCAACAGCTCAGTGATGTACTACAAGCAGCCCAGAAAACTAGTATAGATCCTGATAACAGAGTCAAGGGTTCTGCACAGAGTACACTCAAATTCAGCCGCGTCTCATAACATGGAGGGCATTAATGTTATATTTTTTTCAATCAATGATTTCAACATCGATGATCAATATGAATTAATATTGACTGAATACAGCATACTCATTTTGGAAATTTGTCGAATCTTTTAACAACAAATACATTTCATAAAAACTACCGTAACTTCCGTTCTATTGATTGGATTTTGAGAATTCAAAAAACTATAGAAAGCTACACTGACACCATCGGCGATTCTGCATGATAATGACACTGGCAGCAGTAAAAATGACGCCTGCGGCCTGCCGGTGTGACTGCAATGTGGGAAGAAGACCTTGGAGTTCATATGCCTGACCAACAGGCCAGAGATTAGCAGTTTAGCAGATAGAAGCTAGCTGTAACTCCCACCAGTTACTTTGTACCCTGCGCCTGTTTGACTGCTTTTCTTTTTTCACCATGTTTGTGACCTGTCAGTGTCAGTATCAAAGTGTCATGGTCTTTTCTCTCTGGCACGCGACCCTAATTCTCGACGCCATTTGGGCCACCATAAGTAAATGGGCTTGTTGTAATTCATGCATTTAGCAAAGAAGGAAGGGGAAAGGGTGCAAGCAACCTGCATATTTCCAGACTGTGGTGTAATGTTATTTTCATCCATCTTAACGTAGTATTCAGGAGAACCTGGCCTTGTATTAACCAGTTCCGCATCAGCACATCATTTGTGACAGGATCTGCGAAAAAAGGCCCTTAGCGCAGGGTGCATTAAGGTCCCTATTCCCAGTACATGTCACAAAATTTTGCATTTGGGTCTTAACCCTTTAAGGACCGCTGATTCATTAATGCTCATTGGAGCTGATTGTATATGTGAGTGAAAGTGAGTAATAGGTGTTTAACGCCACTTCGGCAGCTAAGGTCATATTCATGGCGAGAACGACATTACACAATTTCACAGAGGAATGTGTGGGTGCCCGTGCATATGTGCACCATACACATCCTGAGGGGATAGGAAAGACGAGCTATAGACCCTTTTAAGTGGGCTAGGGAAGCCCGGATTGTATATGTATCAACCCTGTAGGGTCAGCATGATGCTCCAATGAAGATCTGGTGAGCAGTCTACTGATGACTTAAGTGGTCAGGAGTACGACCTAAAGTCGCAATTTTGACGACCTAAAGCTGTAGATTTAGGTATTGTCAACCTGAAGTCATCTGCACTGACAGGTTTTGGGCTTCTCAGGTTTTCAGTGTGCAGAGGATGCAGGGCAAGGGGACAGTGTATATGAACTAAAGGTAGATGAATGAGGAGAAGAATGGAGACTTGTGCTTGGATGGAGGGGGAGATGATGATGGGAGGGGGCGATGAGGCATACGATCTTACATTGAGACTGTACAGAAATCAATGATGTGAATGACATGGAGGAAATAACTACTCCAGGGTGAGAACCCAGCTCCTGCTCACCTCACACAAAAAGAGTAAGGTCTGAATGGTATAAGAGGAAATAGACAGGAGTTCAGGGAAATTGCTCCAAAATAGTGGTTTTTTTTTTTATTAATTAGCCTCGAAACTGATGGATGTCTATGCGGGAAAGCCCAGAGACAAAACCGAGTGGAATATTGCGCGACACTAACAATTGGAGGGGAAAAAATACTCCGTTTGAAGCAATCGAAGTGTATCTCTGTATATTCATGTCATCTTGGAAGAAGAAATTCCTTAAGAAACAGCACTTTAATCAGGGGATTTGAGGATATTTTGAAGACGGCTAATTACATTTCTTGATATTTACTCCCTGGGAATTTCTAACACACCGACAGAAGGGTTACAGTCCTTATACACCAGCAGGTAATGGCAGACTGGTAGACAGCTGAGGAAAAAGGGTGCTTGGGGTTAAGGTTTGGGGGCTTTCAACCTCCCATCCCCCTTCTCCAAACTGCCCTCTGGACTTCTGTAAATTCTCTCGCATAAGCCGCAGATTATATCGAGAACCAGATGCATATAGGAGGTTTCCAAAGTCAGGGTGTGGCTCATACAAGGGTATTTGACACAGTATTGAACTGCCAATTTTCAAGACCTAGAGGAAGCTTAAAGTTTATATCCACAAACTCAAGGTGTGGCTTATATATGAGGGAATCTATGTTACCTAATCTATAATATCAACAGACACTTGGAGGTGGGGATGAATGGATCCTGCCGAAGGAAAAATAACTTCACCACATGAGCCCTATTGTCATTTACCCATCTCCCTGTCTGTAAGATGTTCCCACAATGATGGAACTCGTGCAGTCAGGGCGCACACCCCGGGGGGGTATGCAGTGTGAGGACCTCTGGTGGAATGAAAATTTCAGTTGGATGTAAGCATTTTCAATCAGAAGCACAAACTCCCCCAAATGCCTCCTTCTTTATTATACTGCTGATATGAGGCCATTCATAACTTAAAACACACACAATTTATACCTCTATTAATAAGATTTCAGGATCTACTAATTAATGGCATTTCAGAAATGCAATACTTAATGAGGTCAAACTCACTGGTCGCGAAAAAACAGGAAAACTTACAGCTTTGTCTGGATTTTTCACGATATCAAAATGATTCAATACAAAATTCACTGCCAGGAATTCCTGGTTAACCAAAATATGGCATCTCTGGTCTGAACTTAAGTAGCGCCATGGAAGATACTGTAACAGTGAGTGAGTGAGTAATAGATGTTTAACGCCATTTCGACAGCTAAGGTCATATTCATGGCGAGAACTATATTACACAAATTCACAGAGGAATATGTCGGTGACCGCGCATATGTGCACCACACACATCCTGAGGGGATAGGAAAGAGGAGAAATAGACCCTTTTAAGTGGGCTAGGGAGGCCCAAGATACTGTAACATGTGTTTGCCAAGGTCAATGAGGTCTGTCTATGGCAGTTCAGCAATTCGCCACAAGAGGTCCTCATGGTGTGTACCCCCCCCTACCCGAGCGGAATGGGGCGATGTACAGCTATCGGGAAGGACAAGTCATTATTTCATGTTGGACCATGGAGTCTCCTGTGGTGGGGTAGAGGAGCAGGTATGAATCTTATTCACAAAGTCTGATGTGGCTTTTTGAGGTTCTTCTATAAAGGCAGACATGATGTGACAAATGGTGGGGGTATTACATCATTTAAATCTGCCGATTCATCGACAACTGCAATCTGAGTTAACTCCTTACGGGCCACATAGTGATTTAAGGTGATTGCAGACAGGCCCATGGCAGGCATGGGACGGGGTTTCGGAGAAATTTCCAAGAGGGTGATTAAATTCCTCTTCCGGGTGGTATTTGAGAGCAATTTCATGGAATGAGGCCCTTCAAACATCTAAGACCCTCCCCCCCCATTAATGTTAAAATATTTTCTCAGTGGATCTGTGCAAGTCACAAAAGTGACCTTTTGACCTTCAAATTTCCGAATTTCCGGAAATTTCCGGAAGAATCCCATGCCTGCAACTGGGTCAGCTGACTTAGCTACATGCGTCCAATCCAATCTGCACTCTATACGAAACTTTTTCCCCCGACAGGCCATTCGGTCCTGCAGATCTTATTGCTCTGCTGGCCAGGACTGATCTTGGTAGGACCGGATTCCTCCATATTAAAAAAACAACTTAATAATGGCATGATTTCCAAGCCATGAAAACCAAAATGTAGCCCAAGGTCCCAAGATTACAGCCAGACATGCGGTCCCGCAGTCTGGTCATCTCTGCAGGCCTGCTAGCGTTTTTGACAGCAATGGCCTCGGTCCTGTGAGTTTTTGTATTGACTGAATCTGGCAATATCAAACATTTTTGATGTTCCACATCTACAGACCAAAGCGATTCCATCTGTGGAGCCGAGTCAGAAGTGTTGCATTCATGCATCATGCGGCAATGATGGATTAGCTATACCTCCTAAGGCCTAAAAAAACATGTTTTGTTCAGGTATCCCGACCTACCCTAATTACCGTAAACTCCCGCGTATAAGACGCGTCCTCTACGCCAAACAAAATGCTGGTGCGTCTTATAGGATGTACTGAAATTGGGGGTGTGTCTTATACGAGGGGTAATTTTACTATAGAAATGTACTGGATTGACAAAAATCACCCCTAAGAGGTGCGTCTTATACGCGAAAATGCATGTGCTGAGTTTGGGGTGCGTCCTATACGCGCAGCACGTCTTCTACGCGGGAGAATACGGTATTTGGCCCGACCTTAATTTTTTTTTTAATTTTTTTTCTTTTTTTTTAATTTTTTGGTAAATTTGACCCAAAATTAAAGAAAAATTAAAGCCCACGGCCTCACGAATGCTACTAACATAAGATAACAATCATCTTTATAATTTTATTTTTAATTTGGTCAATAAAAAATAAAATATGATTTGGTTAATATGTTTTTGTCAGTTTTCAGGATCCAAAAAAAAAAAATATCCGACCTACCTACCCTAATTTTTTTGAGCATGTTACCTGAACAAAAGAATTTTTTTAGGCCTAAGAAAAATGCATGGCTGCACTAGTTGAGTGCTGGTGAGTTAGTTACTTGATGTATTGGTGTATCATGATGAAATATGGTGTAGTGGTCAGCGGAAAATGTCACGGAGACACCTGGACTTGAACCTGGGACCCTCCAACTTCAAAGCGGAAGCTCTACCCCTGAGCTACTTCCCCTGGCCTGACATTCTCTACCTTCCAACTACACCTGGATCGGTATGATACACACACTAGGGGGCAGTGATTACCTGGTATCGAGCTCTCTAGAGATCCCCCTCACTAGGCGGGACCACTCGGTATCTCCACCAGGTACAGGGAATTACTGCCCCTACAATGGACATACCACCTACTGCATGACGAAAACTAGGAAAACAGGATTTGGGACACCCTTTTCCAGGAATTTAACAGAATTTAGTACAGAGATTTGTAAAACACAAACCAGGACTTTTGGTAAACCACGAAAATTGACATGTCTGCTTAAGGTACCTATCCACCCTTACAGGATTACGTAAGTTAGCCTTAATAATGTTAAATCATTTGGATTCCATAGAACAGGCTTCTCTGCATCTGGAATGGAATGAGCTGTGGGTGGGTTCTGGGTGTGGGTGGGGGTCAGTTTGAAGTTTGAGAGATCACAGAAACAGGATGTCAGTCAGCCGGAAGTTAGAGAATTCTACTTCTGCTTCTGACTCTGTCCATAGGTCTGTGTTCTGAAACCTAGAGACGCAGTCAGCAATGAAGTCAGAAGGAGAAAAAGAACACCATAAATTCTTACAAACATAATTATTATCTGTATCAAAAACCTCATCTGAGGGAACAACTCCTTCAGGATCTAATTGAAGCAGTTGGTTGAGGGATGGAAGGAGGGATTAAGTTTGATTACTGTGGTAAAAAGGAGAAAGAAAACGGCAGGAAAAGGCATAAATGATGGTGAAAATGTAGCTGCCACTGCAGATTTTAAACAGGGGAGTGTAGATTTGAAAGTTTTGCAAAGTTAGGTTTTTGGATAGCTATAACTGCTTTTCCCCCATTGGTTTAATATAACAGCACCATGGTATGACAGAAGCGTACGCAGGGGCGTAGGAAAGGGGGGGGGGCCAGGCCCCCCAATCATAAAGGAGGTAGGGCCTAAGTATGTCTGCCCCCCCAAACATTGCCAATAATTCATAATGAATTGAACAAGCTAAAACTTAGCATCTCAATCTAGATTGATATAGCAATGGGATAGGGAAAATAGGGGTCTGGGCCTCAAATCAGATCTAAAATTCATCAAAAATTGCTTTTCCATACAAATTTCATATAGGTATGTAAAGGCGCTACTACGCTTGAGCCGACAATTCGAGGTGATGAGGTGGGGCCAAGCAGGATTTGCTTCCTACGCCTCTGGTACATGAAATCAAGTACGACCTTGTATAATCGACAAGCTGCATGAGTGCAGCTCTGAATAATTGCTCTGCAGGGCTGCATTCGAGTATCAAGACATATTTTTGCACTACCGGCCCTTAAAGGATAAAGGCAGTCAGACAATAAATTTCGTATTCTAGATGGTTTTCTAGAGGATAATAGTCAATTACTACAAGGCCGTACTTGAGAATCTCTAAACAATTTTTTAATGAACTAAACAAATACTGATTAGAACTGTCTACATTTTCTTTGTCCAATAATTACGAGGAAATTATGGGGTGCCTGATATGCATGGAGAACGCTAGTGGGAGCTAGTTCTGACTGAAATATTAGCTAGGATCCCCAAATGTGACTGTCTCGATGTTTCTTCAATATGGCTTCCCCTATGCTCCAATACAATGGCAGCCCCTGTGTTTTCCCATCTCACCAGTATGACCCCTAATGTCCAGCTGTCAATATAAATCTCCAAACATCATTAAAATCTACTTAAATCGCTACAAGAGAAAAAGTTAATCAACTTTCAATCCACATTCTTTTTTATCAGAATCCATTATTCTAACCTGATGAAAACATATGGCTTTTTTTAAACAATTAATTCAACAACCCCAAAAAAGAGTATTACACTGGCCCTGCACCCTCAGCCGTGACATAATCTCATCCATTCAATTTACTACCAGCCTGCCTATGCCCATTTATTGGCCAAAACAAATGAGGCGATCAAGGAAGCTTTGATTGGACGAACAAGAAGCCTCGTTTTCGGCGAGCAATCTGTTCTAGTTCCGGGCTCACCACTACAAAATCCAACTCACTTTAACCCTTTAAGGGCCGGTGAGTCAGTAATGCATCATGTCTGTTGGTTAGTATGATGCATGGATGCAGTCCTGGTGAGTTACTCACAAGGCCTGCATTCTGTGATAACCCTATGCGGGAGCCTTTTCGGTAGGCTAATATCGTCACCTTAGTGCAAGAAGGTTGTAACTGACATTTTGGCAAAAGTGAGTTTGCATCTGTTTTAACATGTATTGGCCATTATCTAGCTACTATGAAAGTAGTGAAACTCGGCCAATGATATGTGTGCCTACAGGCCCCAGTGCAATGCTGTAATTTCCACTTCATGCTATAGTAGTTGGAACGATTCTTTTGCTTCTTCTGCACAACTTGAAAAATGCAATCTTCTTGCACTAAGGCAACGATATATCTTTTTTTATACCAGTTGGTTCATGAAAACGTTTAACAGTACTTCCAATCTTACTCTTTATCCATAAAGTACTGCCTGCAGAAGTTCTCTTTTCATCTTCCTTCTTATCATCCTTTTAAACCTCCAAATGAACAAGAACTTTTCCTGCACTGCTTTTACTGAAACCACCTGCACCTGCTTTCCCCGTTTTCATACTGCTCGTTTTAAAAGTTTACCTCAGCACATCATTAGGTGGTATCCGTTTGTCAACATGGTACATGGATGCCGCCATGGTGAATAACTCGCAGCCTCTCAGGGCTCCACAAATGCCTGTGTCAATTGCCTTTGATACAAAAAGAAATTTCTGGACCCAACTTTTCTTTCAATATGTCCCCAATGGACATATTCCAACCCATGCCTATTCACTAAATCATGGGACTGGACACAAGAAATTAGCCCGTGGGACAAAACTTTGATTTTGCCTTCGTGCCCAATGCTATCGCCATTACTGTTTCGCTGCATCATGACAACTACCACAATATGTCATGCATAAGGCACATCCCGCATATAAGGTGCACCCTGAGTTGAAAGAAATGCTACAAGGTGTAGGTGGGGCTTGATATGTGAAGATCTAGTGAGAGTGAGTGAGTAATAGATGTTTAACGCCATTTCGACAGCGAAGGTCATATTCATGGCGAGAACTACATTACAATTTCACAGGGGAATGTGTCAGTGCCCACGCATATATGTGCACCACACACATCCCGAGGGGATAGGAAAGAGGAGAAATAGACCCTTTTAAGTGGGCTAGGGAAGCCCAGAAGATCTAGTACTTTTCAATAGTACATAAAAGTACCCCACCTAAAAGACGCATCCAGACTTTGGGCTGTTTCTATAAGCTGCAGGTGGCCTCAGATACATGTATAAGGCGCTCCTTATATGCAAGGCACTAGGGTGATTTCCATAAACCTTCTGAATCATGTGGCAAGTGAATGATTCAAATTAGCATCTGTGAGGGGGGCTTTTCTTGTAAGGTCCCCCTTCGGTATCCATTTTGCCCTTGGTTCAATAAATCCATACTTCACCACCTGCTGTCGTCTTTACGCTGTTTCCTTTTTGAATTTGTCAACAGCTTGAGTAAAGAAAGGACCCTGTGGGTGGCAGCTGCATGTTGCAGGAACCAGTAACCAACACAGCCAGGATTCACTGCGCTTTAATTCATTAACCCTTAAACCGTCTAAGGGGCAGTGATGCATTAGTGCATCATGACCCATTAGGCATAATGCTTGGATGTATTATGCAACTTAAAACACTTCTACAGGGTCGTCATGATAAACCAGTGAAGTGCTAATTCACCAGCACTTCATTGGTGCATCATGACGATTATTGGGTATAATGCTTTCCTGCATTAGCGGCCCATAAAGAGGCAAGGTACTATGTAGGCCGTTAAGATAAAGGATTAACACTCCCTTAGGAAAGAACCATCAACTTCTTGTTTCAACAGATTGTTGGTGTTTTATCTCAAGAATAAGGATTTCCCATTCCATCATGGAACTAAGCACCTTATTCTGGGTCTCCTCTAGCCATTTTTCTGGAAATTATAGGTAAGTCAGACCCCCCCCCCCCTGTTTTTTCTGAAACCAAAATCTCCATTGCCATCAATGGCTAAAACAGTCTAATTTCAGTATATCTGGTTTGGGCATTATAAATCACAGGGATGTAAGTCAGGCATGGGCAAAAATCAGGAAGCCATAGATTTACTTGATATAAAAGTCTTCTTTTTTTCCAAACAGCCCTCCTTAGCACTTATATAAGGAAAATACATGTCATTCAAAATCTTCAGAAATCAGGAAATCCTGATAAAACTTGAAGACTTACATCCCTGAAATCATAATGAAATTCTCTAAATAAAATTGTCTTGTCTGAGTTGAGTCCTGAGTGACTTTTAAAACTAATTCAGGGGCACCTGTGGCAATACATGGCTATCGGGAAGGAGAAGTCATTATTTCATGTTGGACCATGGAGGCTCCTGGGAATAGGAGTAGGTATGAATCTTATTCACAAAGTCTGATGTGGCCGTTTGAGGTTTTTCTCTAAAGGCAGACATGATGTGATAAATGGTGCGGGTGTTACATCATCTAATTCTGCTGATTCATCGACAACTGCCAACTGAGTTTTACCATCAAATGGCCACAAAATACTTTATTGCCGTCTTTCCAATTTAAGTTCGCCATGATGCAGGAATGCAGCATTATGTTATGACTGCTAAATGTATGCATCATGTTGCAGCAAAGGGGTAGACACACATTCAAGGAGTAGCCATAATGCACTATTTCAGGGCTGTTAAGTTACTTGGCAGCACTGCATTATGATGCAAAATGGGCTTTAGCTTTAAGGTATCAAGCTGCTCTTAAAGGACTATATGTGATTTAGCCTTGATGTTTAATCATTTGGATTCAATGAAACAGCCTGCCCTACATTTGGAAAGGGGGCTGTGGGTGTGTGTGTGGGTGGGTGGATGGGTGGATGGATGGGTGGCATGGGGGTCAGTTTGAAGTTTGAGAGATCACAGAGGCAGGATGTCAGTCAGCTGGAGAATTCTACTTCTGGTTCTGACTCTGTCCAAGGGTCTGTGTTCTTATCCCTAGAGACGCAGTCAGAAAGAGAAAAAGAACACCATAAATTCTTACAAACATTATAATCATCTGTATCAAAAACCTCATCTGAAGGAAGCAACTACTTCAGAATCTGATTGAAGCAGTTGGTTGAGTGATGGAAGGATGGATTAAGTTGGATTGCTGTGGTAAAAAGGAGAAAGAAAATGGCAGGAAAAGGCATAAATGGTGGGGAAAATGCAGCTGCCATTGTAGATTTTAAAGAGGGGAGTGTAGATTTGAAATTTTCGCAAAGTAAGATTTTTGGATAACTTCAACTGCTCCCCTCCCATTTTCTTGGTACAAATACATTTACAGCACCACAGGTACTACCGTAAATCCTCGTGTATAGGACACCCCTCACATATTGGACACACCATTAGTATGGCTAAATCCCATAGGATGCACCTAGGGTCAAATTATGGTCCTTTTAGTACTGTTCTGATGCGAAAAATCCTTGCATATAAGACGGGCCCTGGGTCAAATCCCATAGGACGCATATGGTGCAATCCGAGTATATAAGCCACATTTTTATACGAATTTATGGTATGCATTGTTGCATGTCCTTCTTGTCAAGGTCACTGAGTCATTAAGTCAGTAGCGTGAATGGCTCTTGATTAAATTAAAGTCACCATCAAATTAAAGATTGGCATTGGTATACACGATTGTGAAATTAAGTACGGTATAAAGTATAAGCGTGTCTTCTAGAAAGCTGTATCTCTATTAAACTAATTTGCTGGCAAGTGAACAGTACCTAATTGGTGTATTAACCTCATATCGTCGACAAGGCGCATGAATGCAGCTCCAGTTTATTACTTGCCAGGGCTGCATTCCACATTTATGACGAATAATGGGCAAGACGTATTTTTGCACTACTGGCATTTAAAGGGATAAAGGCATCCAAACACAAATTTAGTATTCTAGTTGGCATTCTAGATGAATATACACTGCCGCGGCATGGCCGCGATCCAACCACGCAGCCAGACGGACCATATTGTCGGCTGGAGGTGGAGGGGGCTCCCGGGAGCCTGATGCGGTCATGCCAGTCTTCCACCCGTCTAGCTTTTGATCATCTCTCCGTACACTTCCCATTTTGGATATTTCTCTCCATGGCTGGCGAAAATGATATGGACGAAGAGAATGGACTGAGACACACCTCAAATCGCTGTTACTAACCTGTTATGAAGCCATTTCGGTGCTACAAATGTAATTCTCTCTCCCTAGCCGTTCGCAATTCTACTCATTTTTATACACACGCCAAAGCAGATGTTTGGATTTCATATAGTACAAACTACTACTTAAGACAAAGACTGCAGGTGGAGAGCATATTTGTTCACCTCTCGTCTTGTCTCGCAGTTTTTGAGACCTTTACCAAAAATAATTAATCTAACTTTATGCCATACCTTTTCTCCTCACAACCTGCTATGTTTTTTAGTGGATGGCTTCTGTACACATTTTACAAACAATGATTGTAAAGGGATCCCGCTGCAGCCTCAACATATGGTCTATTTTTGTCGATGGGTAAGAACCGCTGCGCGGTTAATAATAGTCAATTACTGCAAGGCCGTACTTGAGAATCTCTAAACAAGTTTTTAATTGACTAAACAAATATTGATTAGAACTGTCTCCATGTGGTTTGTCCACAAAGATTATGTGGAAGATATGGGGCGCCTGATAATGCATGGAGAACACTAGTGGGAGCTAGTTCTGACTGAAATATTAGCGAGGTCTCCCAAATATGACTGTTTCGATGTTTCTTCAATATGACTTCCCCCATGTACCACTACTATGGCTGTCCCCCTTGTCTCCTCGTCTCACCAGTGTGACCAATAATGTAGCGCTGTCAATATAAATCTCCAAACATCATTAAAATCTCCTTAAAACACAACCAGAGAAAAAGTTAATCAACTTTGAATCCACTTTTTTTTTTTTTTATCAAAATCCATTATTCTAACCTGATGAAAACATATGGCTTTTTTTTAGACAATTAATTCAACAACCCAAAAAAAAGGCCACTCTCACTGACTATTACACTGGCCCTGTGCCCTGGGCCGTGACATAATCTTATCCATTCAATTTACTACCAGGAGGCCTACGCCCATTTATTGGCCGAAACAAATGAGGCGATCAAGGAAGCTTTGATTGGACGAACAAGAAGCCTCGTTTTCAACGAGCAATCTGTTCTAGTTCCGGGCTTACCACTACAAAATCCAACTCACTTTAACCCTTTAAGGGCCGGTGATGCAGTAATGCATCATGCCCATTGGTTAGCATGATATATGCAGCTATGCAGAGTCCACTCACAAGAGGTGCATTTTGTGCTGACCCTATGAGGGTAGGCTATTCTCTGTGTGTTTTTGACCAGTTGGTTCGTGAAAACGTTTAATGGTACTTCCAGGCTTACTCTTTATCCACAAAGTAGTACTTTATCCAAAAAGTATCTCTTTTCATCTTCATTCTTATCTTTAAAACCTGCAAATTGAAAGGAACTTGACCTCCACTGCTTTTACTGAAACCACCTGTGCATGCATTGCCCTTTTCACATTGCTCCTTTTAAAGGTTTACCGCAGCACATTATTACATTGTATCCATTTGTCTTCATGATATATGGATGCAGCTGGGATTAATGACTCGCACCGTCTAAGGACTGCCCATGAATCAAATCATTTCTCTGGACACAACTTGTCTTACTTGTTTCAATCGGTGCCTAGTGGACATACTGTTAACCCATGCAGATACACTGAGTCATGGAAGTGGGCACAAAATATTTACCCATGGGACACAACTTTGATTTTGCCTTCGTACCCAGTGCTATCACCATTATGGTATCGGTGCATCATGTCCGACAACTACTGCAAAACATCATGTATACACATCCCGTGTACAAGTCGAACCCTAAGTTGAAAGAAATGCTATGAGGTGCAGGTGAGGCTTGATATGTGAGTGAGTGAGTGAGTAATAGATGTTTAACGCCATTTCGACAGTTAAGGTCATATTCATGGCGAGAACTATATTACGCAATTTCACAGAGGAATGTGTTGGTGCCCACGCATATGTGCACCACACATCCGAGGGGATAGGAAAGAGGAGATATAGACCCTTTTAAGTGGGCTAGGGAAGCCCGGGCTTGATATGTAATGGCTTAGAACTGTATATAGTACACAAAAGTACCCCACCTAAAATATGTACCCAGACTGATTCTATAAGCTGCAGGTGGCCTCAGATTCATGTAAAAGACGCGCCTTATACGTGAGGTACTAAAGTAATTTCCATAAACCTTCTGAATCATGCCGCAAATAAATGGTTCATATTAGCAGCTGTTAGGGGGCTTTTCTTGTACAGTCCCTATTCGGTTTCCCTTTTGCCCTTGGTTCAATAACTTGTCGAGAAATCCATATTTTACAACCTGCTGTCGTCATAACCTTCTAAGGGTGCTGATGCATTAATGCATCATGCCCTTTGGTCGTCATGATGCACCAATGAAGTGCTGGCAAGACTGCTCACCAGCACTTCATTAGTGCATCATGACAACTCTCAGGGAGTTTATGTATCAAATCCTTAGGGTCGGCATGATTCTCCCATCAAGGATGCTGAGCAGTCTTGCCAGCACTTCATTGGTGCATCATGACGATCGATTGGCATGATGCACTCCTGCATCAGTGGCCCTTAAAGGATTAACAGTTTCCTTTTTGAATTTGATTTAAACAGCTTGAGTGAAGAAAGGACCCTGTGGGCAGCAGCTGCATGCCGGGTGGTACAAGAACCAGTAACCAATGCTGCCAGAATTCACTGCGTTTTGATTAATTAACCCTTTAAGTGCGGGTCAGGAGTGCATCAAGCCCATTGGTCGTCATGATGCACTAATGGTGCATCATGCCGACCCTCCTGGAGTGCATCAACCTCATAGGATCGACATGATGCATGAATGTAGCCCTGGTGTGTTTTACTTGTAAGGGCTGCATTCATGCATCATGACGACCAATGGGCATGATGCATTAATGCATCAGCGGCCCTTAGGTTTTTAAGGGCCAGTGATGCATTAATGCATCATGCCCATTGGTCGTCATGATGCATAAATGCAGCCCTGGTGAGGTACTGGGCTGCATTCATGCATCATGCTGACTCAATACACTCCCACTTTTACTGGTCGGCATGATGCACCAATGAAGTGCTGGTGAGCAGACCCACCAGCACTTCATTGGTGCATCATGCCGCTCAATGGGTATGAGTCACTCCTGCATTAGCGACCCGTAAAGAGTGAATGTACTAAGAGGGCCGCTGAAATAACAGATTAACATTCGCTTAGGGAAGAACTAAGACCGTCTTTTAGTTTCAACAGATTGTTGGTGTTTTATCTCAAGAATAAGTATTTCCCATTCCATCATGGGACTAAGCATCTTCTTCTAGGTCTCCTCTGGCTATTTTTCTTAAATCACTTAAATCAAACATCTGCTTTTCGGTGGAGATTACAATACCTGGCTGTACCATCTGCAACATTGGTGGCTAGATTTGGGGAGCCATATGTTTGATTTGTTTGTTCCGGTTACTTCGTCTAAAAAAATCTAGGTAGTTCAAGATTTGTTCATGCTCCCCCAACTCTTTTTTCCTTTTTTAAAAAATATAGATATCTCCAATGCCATATTAACTAATGAAACTGCTAAATAAGGTGTGTCTTGAGTGAGTTTTAAAACTAATTCTATGGCACCTGCGGCTAATTTCTATTAATTGAATGGAAATTCTACATGTACATGTATCATCCAATTCTAATTTTTATCATTTGTACTTTCAGACTAACTTTCAATTCAACCTCGTAGATACTGATTTCCAATTTGAACCGCGAGTCATCAACGGGAGAAGAGAACCCAACCCTGATTAAAGTCGCTAATTAAATCAAATTCTTTCTAAATTAGTTTGACACTGATATTGTTGATTCTTAGCACTTTGAGACATTTTGTGCATTACCGTTAAACCCGTGTATAAGCCGCACCCCCACATAAGCTACACCTGCGCATTAGCTAATTGGTTTGCATGATGCATCTATGAAGTACAGGTGAGATACTCAACAGCACTGCTTTGGTGCATCATGAATCAGGAGACGTCATCTAGTTCTGACATGGTTAATTCTTTAAAGCCGCTAATGTATTAATGCATCATGCCCATTGGTCGTCATGATGCATGAATGCATCATGCCCATTGGTCGTCATGATGCATGAATGCATCATGCCCATTGGTCGTCATGATGCATGAATGCATCATGCCCATTGGTCGTCATGATGCATGAATGCATCATGCCCATTGGTCGTCATGATGCATGAATGCATCATGCCCATTGGTCGTCATGATGCATTAATGCATCATGCCCATTGGTCGTCATGATGCATTAATGCATCATGCATTAATGCATCATGCCCATTGGTCGTCATGATGCATTAATGCATCATGCCCATTGGTCGTCATGATGCATTAATGCATCATGCCCATTGTTCGTCATGATGCATTAATGCATCATGCATTAATGCATCATGCCCATTGGTCGTCATGATGCATTAATGCATCATGCCCATTGGTCGTCATGATGCATTAATGCATCATGCCCATTGGTCGTCATGATGCATTAATGCATCATGCCCATTGGTCGTCATGATGCATGAATGCATCATGCCCATTGGTCGTCATGATGCATTAATGCATCATGCCCATTGTTCGTCATGATGCATTAATGCATCATGCATTAATGCATCATGCCCATTGGTCGTCATGATGCATTAATGCATCATGCCCATTGGTCGTCATGATGCATCAATGCATCATGCCCATTGGTCATCATGGTGCATTAATGCATCATGCCCATTGGTCGTCATGATGCATTAATGCATCATGACGACCAATGGGCATGATGCATTGATGCATCATGCCCATTGTTCGTCATGATGCATTAATGCATCATGCATTAATGCATCATGCCCATTGGTTGTCATGATGCATTAATGCATCATGCCCATTAGTCGTCATGATGCATGAATGCTGCCCTGGCGAGTAAATCGCCAGGGCGGCATTCATGCATCATGCCGATCCTATGGGGTGATACACACTGAAGGGTCGGTATGATGCTCAAATGAAGTGCTGGCGAGCAGACTCATAAGTGCATCATAACGACCAATGGACGTGATGCACTTCTGCACCAGGGGCCCTTTAAGGGTTAAGAACAGATGATACTGAGAAATATTATCAGGTTGAAACTTGAGAAAATAATTGTTTCATCAGATAAAGTGCCCATCTTGTGTTTGTTTGAAAGCTGCCTGAAAGATTTGTCATTACCCAACATTCTGTAAACTTTTAGATTTGGTGATGAGTAATAACAAACTCCTCCAACACCATTTCTAAATAGGTTGCTCCTCCACACAGTTTACAATTTCACATATTGGAGACTAGGACTGACCCCTATAGGACTCGAGATCCATACCCAGTGGGTCCACCATTTTGAATTTCACTGGTTTTGCTAAACGTCGAGAGAAAAAAAAACCCACTGATATCTAAAGACACATCATGATGGGTACCTTGTCCCTGGATAACAAATACCGTAATCTCCCGCGTATAAGACGCGCTGCACGTATAAGACGCACCCCAAACTCAGCACATGCATTTTCGCGTATAAGACCCACCTCTTAGGTACCAATTTTGTAAATTTAGTACATTTCTATAGTAAAATTACCCCTCGTATAAGACGCACCCCCAATTTCAATACATCCTATAAGACCCCCCAGCATTTTGTTTGGCGTAGAGGACGCGTCTTATACGCGGGAGATTACGGTACTTCCAGGGACATGCTGGTTCCAGTGTAACAGCTCTAATCAATGCATATGACCAGAAACCAGCTCCAGTCCCGCTTACACCTAATTGACTGGGCGCCGTACATATTTCTTCATACTTGTAATGATTGCTGACCCCCATTCCGTCCCCGTCCACTGAGCCCCATACACACACAAACTAACACCTGTCACAATAGGCTTTAATTGATTCAAGTTTAAGCAGGGGTCAAACTGGGGTCACCACAAGACCTAATCCTGGAAGGTATGCACCCCCTCTCCTAGACAAACACATTTACTGTATAGCCAGGTGTATAAGCCGCACCCTGACTATAGTTTGAAACAAAGGAAACCTGGTATGTAGCTTTTCTTTCTAATGAATCGGGTTTTCAAATTCATTATTTAACCTATGGGATTCCAAGAGGTTCCTTCAGTCTAATCCACTGCAGAGGTTGGTGAAACCTTTTGTTTTCTTTTTCTGCGGGGAGCCCCCCCCCCCTACCCACCCTCCATAGGTCTGATTTAGTCTACAGCCCATAACTTATATGCGGAGTTTTACGGTATTTACATAAACTTTGAGAAATTTCTTTAAAACCAATATCCCTGTCTCCTGTGTACATATCCTTAACCAAATATCTATACACACTTTAAACCCAGATTATGAGATTTGCAGACTATTGCTAAACAAAATCCTCCCAGATGTGTCTTTTATCCACCTTTTACTTGATGTCTATTTACAAAACCTCTTATCCTTGTTCACAGGTGAAGGTTATAGCACTAAATTGGTAGTGGGATGGTTCCCGGGAGCACCATGTGCATGCTGACATCAGCGATTTCCGGACCTGATCTTGCGACCACATCTGTTCCTGGCATGTCATGCAGTTTGGAGGTATGGTACCTAGGCAAATAACGTGAGAACTTCCAAGATCGGAACTGTCATGGCCGTGCACACAGAAGGGATGAGTCTTTTATTGCCAGGAGGGGGGGGGCCTTGTTAGATATATGGGGTGGGGTCATTTTGAAAAAGGGCCAAAGGGCCAAAACCCAATAAACCTTCACACTGGGGGGGGGGGGGGGTCAAAACTAAATATGGGGAATTCAAATACCCGTCGCGATGCGTCATTCCATGTGTGTATCTGATTTTTTTTTGGGGGGGGGATCAGTTCTTAGTAGGGGGTCGCGGTCATTTTTGGTTGGGGGTAAAAAAAAAAATCTGCCCATCGCCAAAATCCATCAACCCCCCCCCCCCCCGCCTGTCAATAAATGACTCTTCCTTAAACAAGATTGGTCTCATTGTATGTAAATCCCTTTAGGGGCCAGTAATGCATTCATGCATCATGCCCATTGGTCAGCATGATGCATGAATGCAGCCCTGGTGAGTCACTTACCCGGGCTGCATTCATGCATCATGCCCATTGGTCAGCATGATGCATGAATGCAGCCCTGGTGAGCCCTTTCCAGGGATTCCTGGAGGGTCAGTATGATGCACTAATGAAGTACTGGTGGGCTTGATGTACAGTTCAGTACTGTTCTTCGGTGCGTATAAGCCGCGCCCTGACTTTTTAAACCTCATACAAGCCGTAATAAGTATCTGCTTCCAGTATAAGGCGCGGCTTATATGGGGAATTTACGGTAAATGTCACGCGCTATTTCTGTAGAACCCAGCCTTTGCCCGCAGAGAATAGAGTAAGTGTCACTCTAGCTTCTATGACTCTGCAGTGAGTTTTTTTATGTCCAGTCAGGAGGGAGGCCAATTACTACAGCCATTCCGAGCAGTGCTGGTATACCGAGGTAGCGGATTGTCCTATGGGCGCCGCCATTGATGAAGCTGATAACCACAGGGTACCACTGATAAGAGTTATCAGATGGGTACTTACTGCCCCCCCCCCCGAGAGGACCGCAGTGAATAGACGGGATCATTTCATTGGCTGATAATCAAACCAGCTAAGTCCGTATAAAACAGCAATCTAATACATGGAATATCCTAGCTATCATCTGCCATCTATCATTCTGAAAAGAAACACAGATATCGGGGGGAGGGAACAATACCATATTACTACATTTTGATATATTTGTACACAAACTAGGGTCTTCACTCATGAGAAATCTCATGATATGAGCAGCGTCACCGGTTGTCCAGCACTTCATTGATGCATCAGGCTGACCAACAGGCATGATACCCCAGTGTATTAGCGCAGTGGCAGATTTAGTCCCGGGGACACGTGCCTCCTCCTTTCTGTCCGTAGTAAAGAGTTAGAATATATCTTCAAAAATAGAGAGTGCGCACCCCTCCATTTCTAAATCCTGGATCCAACATACGTTAAGCAGTATCAATATGGCAGATGGTAGTATTCATGGTGAGGTGCAATCCTCTATAATTACCTCACAACTTCCTCTATCACATTCTGAGTTTTTGTGCGAGCGGCCGCAGACGATGCGTCTGTCAGTTACTGTGTATGTACCATAGATTCTCTAGTATGCGCTGTGCCTTACTGTATTCAACCTAATGAACACCCTCCCCCTAATAAGCGCCCCCCCTATTGGAGACTTTTATTTATGCTTCTGAAGGGCAGTTAAGTGTTGGGTACTAAACTACCAAAAGAAAAAAAATTTACTTTTACATGTATTAGGTTGGTATACGCGAACCAGACCAAAAGCCAGGTGTGGCTCTTATTTTACAGTGTTTAAAAGCTACCAATACTCAAGACCTAGATGCGGCTTATAGCTTGTCCACATACTCAGGGTGCCGTTTATAGTTTGTCCACAGACTTATGATGCGGCTTATAGCTTGTCCAGACTTATGGTGCGGCTTATAGCTTGTCCACAAACTCAGGGTGTGGCTTATAGCTTGTCCACAGACTCAGGATGCGGCTTATAGCTTGTCCACAGACTCAGGGTGCGGCTTATAGCTTGTCCAGACTCAGGGTGCAGCTTATAGTTTGTCCACAGACTCAGGATGCAGCTTATAGCTTGTCCACAGACTCAGGGTGCAGCTTATAGCTTGTCCAGACTCAGGATGCGGCTTATAGCTTGTCCACAGACTCAGGGTGTGGCTTGTAGCTTGTCCACAGACTCAGGGTGTGGCTTATAGCTTGTCCACAGACTCAGGGTGTGGCTTATAGCTTATCCACACACGCAGGGTGCAGCTTATAGCTTGTCCACAGACTCAGGGAGGGGCTTATAGCTTGTCCACAGACTCAGGGTGTGGCTTATAGCTTGTCCACAGACTCAGGGTGTGGCTTATAGCTTGTCCAGACTCAGGGTGCAGCTTATAGCTTGTCCACAGACTCAGGGTGTGGCTTATAGCTTGTCCACAGACTCAGGGTGTGGCTTATAGCTTGTCCACTGACTCAGGGTGTACCTTATAGCTTGTCCACAGACTCAGGGTGGGGCTTATAGCTTGTCCACTCTCAGGATGCGGCTTATAGCTTGTCCACAGACTCAGGGTGGGGCTTATAGCTTGTCCACAGACTCAGGGTACAGCTTATAGCTTGTCCACAGACTCAGGGTGTGGCTTATAGCTTGTCCCCAGACTCAGGGTGTGGCTTATAGCTTGACCACAGACTCAGGGTGCAGCTTATAGCTTGTCCACAGACTCAGTGTGCAGCTTATAGCTTATCCACAAACTCAGGGTGTGGCTTATAGCTTGTCCACAGACTCAGGGTGCAGCTTATAGCTCATCCACACACTCAGGGTGCAGCTTATAGCTTATCCACAGACTCAGGGTGTGGCTTATAGCTTATCCACACACGCAGGGTGCAGCTTATAGCTTATCCACACACTCAGGGTGCAGCTTATAGCTTATCCACAGACTCAGGTTACGGCTTATAGCTCATCCACACACTCAGGGTGCAGCTTATAGCTTATCCACCAACTCAGGGTGTGGCTTATAGCTTATCCACATATTTAGGGTGCAGCTTATTGCTTATCCATACACTCAGGGTGTGGCTTATAGCTTGTCCACAGACTCAGGGTGCAGCTTATAGCTCATCCACACACTCAGGGTGCAGCTTATAGCTTATCCACAAACTCAGGGTGTGGCTTATAGCTTATCCACAAACTCAGGGTGTGGCTTATAGCTTATCCACAAACTCAGGGTGTGGCTTATAGCTTATCCATACACTCAGGGTGTGGCTTATAGCTTATCCACACACTCAGGGTGCAGTTTATACCTTATCCACAAACTCAGGGTGCAGCTTATACGAGGGTGTCTTATACAAGGTAATTTACGGTAGTAGACATTGTGAGACTGGGGGGAGGGAGAGTGGGGGAGAGGTATAATACCCCATAAAGCTGGCTATCACAGGCCAAATCCACCCTCCATCTACCGTAAAAGCCTGCATATGGACCGTGGCGTATTGACTATTTCAGACCTATGGTGTGGCTTATAGCATCTCCAGGGTGCGGCCTACATGCAGGTTTTTTTTTTATATAGAGACTAAATCAAGGAATGGGAACCATTTCAGACCCCTGTGGCATTTTATTATAGCAAAGTCATGAACTCAGGGTGCGGCTTATATACTGGGATTTACGCCAGTTCATTATACACACAGGAAGATGTGGGGGGGGGGATGTGGGAGGCAGGGGGTTAAAAGAGGCAGAATTGATACTCTCTATGGCACAGCATGATGCACCAATGAAGGTTTAGTACTGTCTAGGAAAAGTACTCCGCCTATAAATTCTCTCGTATAAGCCGCGGCTAGCGCCAGAACCCAAATCAAAACGTGGCTTATAGGATCGGCCCAAAGTCAGGGTGCGGCTTTTAGGACGGGTTTTTACACCAGAACAGTACTACTAAAATGCCAATTTTCAAGCCACAGATGAGTGCCTTTTCTCAAACTCAGGGTGCAGCTTATACGAGGGAATTTACGGTACCATTGTACTGATTCTGGTTGCAAACACCGTATTGGTGTTTCATGACAGCAATTGAACTCCAAGTGTGGCGGCAGGATGAGGCTATAGATCCCTCTACAGCTTACAAATGGCACTTAACAAGTTTACTCCGACAAACAAGGACAAAAAGCCACACCACAGCCAGAAACCACGCATTGAAAACAACCTAAACCCACGTAGGGCCAATCCCTCAATGACATCATGCCAAATTTGAACATTTTTAACCTTCCCCCGTCATGTTTTTTGCCAATTTTGTAATGGTGACGATATATATGGAAAATTAATTCTGTCATGCTGGGCCTGACCCCCCCCCCTTCCAGTATGACGTCATTTGTGGATGGCCCCCATAGCCAGGGAAACATGATCATATGAATATAAAAATTTTAAACCAGAGTTCACATTTGATGCTATTCGGCTTTCTAATCAGCTGATATTGGTTATGATTATCATGTGTCCAACTTCAGTAATTGCGCAATTATACAATATCGGTTTCAGTATCAACCTCTATGAACCGATTTTTTACCGCAAGTGATAAAAGGGTATATATATATATATATATATATATATATATATATATATATATTGTATATATATATATATATATATATATATATATATATATATATATATATATATATATATATATATATATATAGGGTAACATCAGAGATGTCAGTTGGGTATTGGTCCAACCTCTGGAAATTCAAGGACCCTTTAAGTGAAAGGCTTTCTCAAAGTATAAAACTTCACTGACGTCTAAATTTGAGGGGCCTCTGAACGGCTGAAAATGAATGAACCTCTGAAGGTCTGACATCTCTTCATACCATTATACTGTTTGATACAATACTGAAAAAAATAGACAAATGAGGAGAAGTTTGGATGACTGTCAGGTATCATTGTCTTTAAATGAGGTTATATGGGGGGGGGGGCTCGTAAATCGACTTAACGCAAAACCTTCCTCAGAAGCCGACCTCCCTCACTTGAGGAAATCATATAAGACGAAATTGAACCATCTAGTTTTTATACTTCACTTAAGACCTCTGTCAGAAAACGACCCCAACTATCTGTAATCTGTAAGCAAAATCCCAAATTTTGTTCGGCTTCTGAGGGAGGTTTAATGGTAAATCATTTCATCACAGTCTCCCGTTGGCTTGGTAGATTTAATTTCCATGTGGCATACGCTGCCCGTTACAAAATGCCGCCATCAATATACAAACTTATCTGCTACGCGCTGCAGCTAAATTTCTCTCATTTTCTCATTTAGGCGACAAAAGCACAGGGCAATAATGAAAATAGGAGGCATGTATAGCGGGGGGTATGTCGAACACCCTCAGGGCCACACTACACCTCAACGGTCATGGTCCTTGATGCGGTGCTGGCTAGTCTGCTCACAAGCACTGGTCCCCTGCTGGTATTGAGGGCATATACCCGCTGGCTATGCCTGATGACATTTTCCCCCAGATATTTAGGATGGGAGTTTTTCCAATCACAGTTTATAAATATTCTAAACATCTGTATAGGACAGGTAAACCATTAGGGCGAAAGGTTCCCCCTTGTGAGTAGATTTGTGTAAAAACAGGGCATGATTGACAGGTTACTTCTTAGGCACGGCCTGCCTGTATACATGTCCCCAATATACAGACAGGTAGCCACACAATCTACTGACTAGCATTGCATTGTACCGCTGTACTCTAACATTAGTGAACTCCTTCTGGGGTGTGATGCATGAATTCTAGGCTTTTCTTTTTGTTTTGTTTGTTTGGTTAATTTTACGCCCGGGGGCCATTCAGGAACTCAGACATTCAAAAGTTTAAACTCTTCAATAGATAAAAATGCTTTGAAGCAACTTTTGTCATCATGATGCTCTCCAGTGACACCTTCGCTGCATAATGCATCAATGCAACACTGGTGAGTAACTCGCCAGCACTGCATTCATGCATCATGAAGACAGGGGGAGAGATAGGCCTTGCCACCTACAAGCGCTAACAATGTTTTGAACCGCTTCATGTTCTACAAAGGGAGAATCGTTAGGACAAATATTTGCCCATATCATTTGTCAGATATCAGATAGCGTCCATTTGAGAACTGTCACTCTGGATTACATGGATCCATATTGCTGTACAACTCCATTGTGCCAGTAGCGGCAGGTGCATCCCCAGCACAATGCAGGTTTGGCCTATAGATTAAAGTGATTTACACAGTTTATCCCCCTCACTTTTTCAGCTGATCTGCCACTGCTGTAAAGTGCGCAGATATATTAGTCTCTGGGCAGGTTTTTAAAAGCTGCTTGTCCAAAACAGCTAGACAGGTATTTATATGCTGCTTCTCCGATATATCAGTAATGACTGAATCTACAACATGAATGATCGAATCTATGTGTGAAGGGCGTTAACCGCAACCACCGCATGTCCCCTACTCTTTCCCCCTCCACACAGAGGGAAGGGGCCCAGATGAATGATTGTCTCCACGCATATATGTGTGCACCAGGCAGTGGCGGATCCAGGATTTGAAAAAGGAGGGGGCGCAGCCCAAAAGGAGGGGGCGCACCATCACTTTTGAGTAAATTTTGGGGTTGCAAAATAGGCAATAAAGCTCTTAAATATCCCCGCGCCCCCTGTCTAAATTTGCCACTGCCACCAGATGCACAAAACAAAGCCATTTGTATAAAGAAAAAAGTGACTGACCTGTTTGTACTTTCTGTACGGCCTCCTCATACACGGCGAACAAACTCGCGTCCTGCTCAGCTTCGTAATCCTCTGAGTCTGGAATAAGAAAAAAAAATAAATGTGTTTACGAAAATCTCAGGATAGGCAATCCTGAACAAATTCTTGTGGATTTTGACCAGAGATCTCAAAACATAATGTCAGTCTATACAGAAAAGAATTTCCCCTCGCAGGTCATTTGGTCCTGCAGATTTTATCATTCTGTAAGCCTGGGTTGATTTTGGCAGGACAGAATCAAGATGATTATTATTATTATCAAGAAACAAACAGTGAAAAACAAGAATTAACTCACTATTTTAATCATTTAACTTTCTAAACTTTAACAAACAGTAATGCCTTTCGATTTAGGCTGTAAAAAACCTTAGTACCGTAATCTCCTGCATAGAAGACGCGGGGCGCGTAGAGGACGCACCCCTAACTTGTCAATGATTGTTTCACGTATAAGACGCACCTCTTAGGTACCAATTTTGTAAATTCAGTACTGTTCTATAGTAAAATTACCCCTCGTATAAGACGCACCCCCAACTTCAGAAAATCCTATAAGACACACCTGGCATTTGTTTGGCGTAGAGGACGCGTCTTATACGCGGGAGATTACGGTAATGGTCTGATTTGCAAGCCGTGAAGACCAAAATATAGCCCAAGTCCCAACAATTACCCTGATAACCAAAAGTCAGGGCTACCCCTGGGGTACATATAACACAGTGCTGCCCCCTACCTGTGAGTGTGTCGTCCTGTGGCGCCCCCTGCAGGAGTCTCCGTGCACTAGCATCCCATGTCTTCTCGTGGTTACCAAAGTGTTCATGTAGGCTGGAATGTGAAGGTCAAATATTGATATGTCAAAGGTCACCACAACTTAATGTAAAATGTTACTGTTGTTAGAGTTTTCCCTATTTCCCATGATTTTCACTGGCCTATGATGAAATTCCTAGGATATTCCATGACCCCCCCCCCTACCGACAACATTTAAAATCCTCAAAACAATGAGTACCTCGGCCAATACAGTATACATGACACTTGGGAATTCTTACACTTATATATCATGAAGATCAATGAGACGATGCATCAATGCACCATCCATCCTTAAAGGGTTAATATTAATGTGCGTGTGAGTAATAACGTTAGACTTACTGATCAAACACCGCCTGTTCCAGTGATTTACTAAACGTGAAGAGCCGCAAGACGGGGAGGAAGGACAAGACGAAGTCCACATCACCTAGAAATAAACAAGATGGTAAAATGTTATAACAAGGTTTCTTGTATTTCTGTGTACGTAGCCCTGATAATTCTGATCTCGGGACTTCTCGCGTCATTCTTATGGGTATCAGACCCCCAAACTATGGGACATGCCAGGAACAAGTGTGGTTGTGAGATCAGGTCCGGAAGTTGTCGATTTCAGCGTGCACATGGTGCTCCCAGGAACCCATTATGCTTCATGGCCATTTGATGATTACCGTATTTAACATAATGTGTGCATCACCCTACATACCGTAAATTCTCTCATATAAGCTGCATCCCTCGTATAAGCCCCGACTTTGGAGGGAGCTATGAGGTGCATCTGGCCCTTGAAAAGAGTAGTTTTAGTACTGTTCTATGGTGTAAAACACCCTCCTATAAGCCGCACCCCTTCTTTGGACCAATCCTATTAGCCTAACATTCATTTGGATTCTGGTATAAGCCGCCGTCTATACGAGAGAATTTACGGTAGTAGATTCAGTCTCGGAGGGTCGTCATGATGCACCAATGAAGTGCCGGTGAGCAGTCACCAACACTTCATTGTGACGACCTATGGGCATGATGCACTATAGCATTAGAGGGAAGCCGTTAATAGGCGGTATAAGTGACCGACACATACCGGGTATTTGTTCCACGGCCTGCCTGAAGACGACCTCAGCCACCTTGCCCTGAACCACCACGTCCGCCACGTCAGCATCGTCCTGGAACAATATCCGCAATCATGTCAACTATTTGAAAACCATACTATACCAACACGTGTCTGGCTGCCTAATGTTAACACAGCCTAAGTTAAATTTCATCAGAAGCTTCCAGACATCCCTCAGCCTTCATACCTGAAAGGCTTTTCACATATCTCTAGATCTCTACTCGGTCCGCTACATTAGTATACTATCAGCATTAAAACCTAGTGAAATTCATTATGCAACTTATTCAGATAACGGAAGTATACTTACGACATCCATGTGGGCCATACCCAGAACTTCACGGCGCTTTTGTAGCTGAAAAGGAAAAATTCAGTTTGATGAGTCTTAAGATACACAGAGCATCTAAAGATGACATTAGACTTAAAAAAAGAATGTTTTAACTCTAGGGTTCTATTTAGGAGAAATTGAAAACAAGAAACCCTCATGTATAAGGCGCAGCTTATAAATGGAAACAAAGCCCAGGCGCTCCTTATAGGATGTTTCTGAATCCATTTATACATTAACTACCGTAAACTCCCGCATATAAGACGCGTCCTCTACGCCAAACAAAATGCTGGTGCGTCTTATAGGATGTACTGAAATTGGGGGTGCGTCTTATACGAGGGGTAATTTTACTATAGAACAGTACTGGATTGACAAAAATCACCCCTAAGAGGTGCGTCTTATACGCGAAAATGCATGTGCTGAGTTTGGGGTGCATCCTATACGCGCAGCGCGTCTTCTACGCGGGAGAATACGGTATCTTCTTTTTGCATCCTCAGGAAATATCTTCTATGTAAGTATTCATAATATGTAAATATTCATAATATCGGTAGTTTCAGATCATCAAACACAAAATCACGTTTCTATTCAATTCAAGTAAAAGGTTAGCGTTTTGTAAGCCTACCTTATCAACGTTCATCAATTCCATTCTGAAATACTGAAAGAAACAAAAAGACAGAAAGTGGTTAATAGATATGGCGTATCAGATCAGAATAATATCTTTGTAATAAATTTGTGGTCAATAAACTGTTAAAACTCCAAACACCGGATGACTCTTTGGATCAAACATTTCTAAGTGCTAATAAATTTTCTTTTTAATAATGAATTAATCCAAATGATAAGAATTACATATTTTCCATTCATACTCTGCGTGTTTCAAGCTTGGACAATTAGGTTTTGATGGAACTGGCCCTATAACTATCGCCATTAGCACATACCTCGACCCAGAGTCGTTGTGAAGCGGGGTTGAACCGTAGCCCCCTCTGTAGGATACTACGAGCGTTCTCCATGGACGCGTTTGTCTCCAACTCCCATTTAGCCGCAGCAATCCAGAACTCTACAACACAATAGGTAGGATAAAGTTATAACAAACATTTTGTTAAAAGAATAGAAGGGCAAAAGTAAACATTTATCTATTCTTTGTTGTTTTTTTAGTAAGAGGGAGTGTGCTACAATTTCAAGAGCTGTTGAAACCTAACCTCCCTAACTGCTCAAAGATTGGATGGCATGTTGCACCTAACCCTTTAGGCCACAATTTAAAAAAAAAATCTGTTTCTGGTTGAAAGGACGGGTCAGTGTGAGAGGTGCTGTTGAAAAAACTTTTTTTCAGCCCCTGGCAGGAATTTTCTTTTTAAGTACAAATTTCCCCTTGAAACATTGTTGTTCAGTTAAAAGAACATCTTCTAAACCGAGCAGGCCCTCCACTCACACGCAAAAAAAAATAAATTGAAAAAAAAAGAATCCCTACCTACTGACTTTTAAAATCCTCGTACTCTCAACCAGAAACAAAACTTTTTTTAGTGTGGCCTTAAGGACTTGTGAGTCGGTATGATGCATGAATACTGCCAGGGCTGCATCCATGCATCATGAGAGCTGCATCCATGCATCATGCCGACCCTAACAGGATTGATACCATACCTGCTTTCCTGTTGTGGACTTGTAACATGCGTGTGAAGAGTTTGCTCACCGACGCCTTCTCTCCCTGCAATATTACAAAAGTTAGATATTATTCAGATAAGCATACCCCTACACAAGATACTGAATTCTACAGGCAAATGAGGTGAGAAATTGCAAAAGCAGACAAAAAGTTTGAAGTTTCAAAAGTTTATTGGCCATAAAGCTTATAACATAGATATTTGTTCAGTCTACAGCCACAATATATTCATATAACAGTTTGTGGGTGATATGTAGGAGGGAGGAAAGACAATGTTTGGTACCAAGACTGATTTCAGTGGTTTCCATGAGCTGTAGTCGAACATTATCCTTAATCTCAGTTATAGTACTTATAGTACAGATATAGTTACATACATTGCAACATATCAACATTAAATTACACAATCATTTTCTTTATAAGCCGGGGACTTTATATGTAAGATACAACTGTAATTCAAAAGCCAGCCAGCTTACCCTACTTTTGGAGAACTCAATATGGGACAGCCACAGTTTGACATCTTCCTGTGATTGAGAAAGAGGTTCTTAGAAGAATAGACTAATGGTATACAAGATCGAGTACCAATAGGTTTATCAATAAAAATAAAACCTTTGAGACTGTCCTTGATTTATATGTGTTATTAGATTCATTCATTGACTAATTTGAATGGTGTTACGCTATATTTTTTTTGTGATTTTCTTCTATCTTATATATCTTTTATGTACTGTACCGGTAGTAATTTTACAGAGAATGATAATATAAACTTCCTTACTTGGAATCGGAAACAGGCCGTCTGAAATAACAAGTGATAACATGAAAGCGCTTTAAGTGACCCATTCAATTCATCCATTATGGATAATTTCAGGTTTCAAATCTTATTTTACACTACGTACAAGCTTAGGAATGGGCTACTTTAGTATTCCTGGTGAGCGGATTCCTTAGTGGGCAGATCCCTGCTGAAGTGATGAGTGAGTGAGTAATAGATGTTTAACGCCATTTCGACAACTAAGGTCATATTCATGGCGAGAACTACATTACACAATTTCACAGTGAGTGAGTTATAGATGTTTAATGCCATTTCGACAGCTAAGGTCATATTCATGGCGAGAACGACATTACACAATTTCACAGAAGAATGTGTCAGTGCCCGCGCATATGTGCACCACACACATCCTGAGGGGATAGGAAAGATGAGAAGTAGACCCTTTTAAGTGGGCTAGGGAAGCCCTGCCGAAGTGATACCTTGCGAGATATGGAATTACCCGTAGGAGTGATAACCGCTAGCTGATGAGTTTTACGTAATACACCCTAAAAAGTCTGCACTGAACGAAAGGAATTTTCTCATTGGTCAATAATATTATATCCCGCTAGGTTGGAATAAGTCACACCTTGGGCTTGGAAGCTAACGGTTTTCTACTGTTCTATAGCGTTTTATAAAACGACTGGCAGTGCTCTGCTGCACGATAGAAGTGACCTTGAGTGCATTATAGGAGTACAGTGCACACCTGAGCAAGGTCATCATAGCTGTAAACCAATCAAGTACATTAATTGGTCTAAAAATACCTTGATTGGGT
The DNA here is from genome assembly GCA_949317995.1 of Acholoe squamosa. Lineage (NCBI taxonomy): Eukaryota > Metazoa > Annelida > Polychaeta > Phyllodocida > Polynoidae > Acholoe > Acholoe squamosa. The sequence continues at coordinate 5,065,364 of OX439040.1, forward strand.
GATTCATTGTTCGGAATGAAATGTAAAATGTTTTATAAAGACAATAGACAACTCCTTCTTCACATCGAGACTGTCTGTTGTTCTATAATGCACTCAGATGCATTCGTACATTATAGGACAACAGACAGTCTCGATGTGAAGAAAGTCGTTGTCTATTCTCTAAATAGCGTTTATAAATAGCTGCTTATATGCCGCACTCTGGCTCTAGTTTGTGGTTTATGTTATAGTATATTATTGTATACACAGTGTTTTAATACATGTACCTGAAAATTCATTATTAAAGTCCCATCCCATCGTTCAAACGTATCTCAGAAGTGAGTGTTATCTCATGCAAAAAAAAACTTACCCTAAAGAGGCGATGGATCCGATTGACTATTGCCACATCTATCTCCAAACGTTTGAAGGTGTAGCCAGTTTTCTGCAGAATAAAGTTACAGTATTTATAACGCACTATTTGTTATTGTAAGTGATTTTAAGAGATGAACAATTATCTAACTACAAAGATGCACACACTGAATTTTAACCCAATAAATGATCATGTCCGTGTGGTACATGACTAAAGCGAAGATAGGACAATTTAGATTTTCTGAATTTGTTTTATATTCGAACATATTCCAATTTCTTACTAGTTACATTGAAGTTTATATGTATACCTAATAATATTCATGTCTATATCACCTGAGTGAGAGGGCAATAACCTGCGTTGATAAAAGATTTTCGACAACACTAAAACTACCGTAATCTCCCGCGCAGAAGACGCGCTGCGCGTATAAGACGCACCCCAAACTCAGCACATGCATTTTCGCGTATAAGACGCACATTTTAAGGCTGAAAATTGTAAGATTAGTACATTTCTATAGTAAAATTACCCCTCGTATAAGACGCACCCCCTTCTTTGGGAAAACCTATAAGACGCACCAGGCATTTGTTTGGCCTAGAAGACGCGTCTTATACGCGAGAGATTACGGTAGCTAACTGAAGCATCCTTAGTTTCCCCTCTTAATGAATTCACATTTACCTGTCTCCTCTTTTTGATCAGGGCCAGCACGTTCATCTCGTACTACACAAAGAGAAAACATGTCTATGTAAGATGCTATTTATATTTCAATTTGTGGAAATACCAATTGGTGAAGAGTACAGCAAACAGTTATCCACCATACTCAAATATCTTCTTAAAGTTTAAGGTTCCTCAATTTACTTTTGATAAAATTAAGGGGAGTGGTATCTTTTTAACAACAGGAGGGGGTGGTAAAATTCTATGCACCACGAAAATCTTTCAGCCCACCCGCCCCTGGAAGGGACTGATGACTGAGGTCGGCTTATGAGTGGGGTTTTAGGGTATATGTTAAATTCCAACACAGTTATGTTCATAGTACAAAGTATAAGCCTCCCATTGAGTTCAGGGAGGTTTGACAACAGAGGTCTGAATAGAGCAGTCCCCGTCCACCGCCGACCAGTCATGGCTGTGTGGGAGTAAGGGTACAAACACTCCTATGTAGAGCATGGGAAATGTGACACCATTTCCACTTACCAGTGATTCTTACTCAAAATATAAACCTTTGTGTAATTTTGTCTGGACAATATGATAGGTCATATCTATGTTGGTGTCATCAATAAAGATGGTCAATGTATTTATCAGTGGTAGGGAGACTTTATCTATTTGGGTCAGCACAGTTTATACTGTTCTTTAGTGAGTGAGTGCTCAGTTGTACCTACTCAAAGAGCACTCTCTAGAAGGGGAATCCCCTATTGGTGTATAAGCCATGACTAGAAGGGGAATCCCCTATTGGTGTATAAGCCATGACTAGAAGGGGAATCCCCTATTGGTGTATAAGCCATGACTAGAAGGGGAATCCCCTATTGGTGTATAAGCCATGGCTAGAAGGGGAATCCCCTATTGGTGTATAAGCCATGACTAGAAGGGGAATCCCCTATTGGTGTATAAGCCATGACTAGAAGGGGAATCCCCTATTGGTGTATAAGCCATGACTAGAAGGGGAATCCCCTATTGGTGTATGAGCCATGACTAGAAGGGGAATCCCCTATTGGTGTATAAGCCATGACTAGAAGGGGAATCCCCTATTGGTGTATAAGCCATGACTAGAAGGGGAATCCCCTATTGGTGTATAAGCCATGACTACCGTAAACTCCCGCGTATAAGACGCGTCCTCTACGCCAAACAAAATGCTGGGGAGTCTTATAGCTTTCTCTCAAGTTGGGGGTGCGTCTTATACGCGGGGTAATTTTTCTATAGAAATGTACTTATCTTACAAATTTACGCATTAAAATGTGCGTCTTATACGCAAAAATGCATGTGCTAAGTTTGGGGTGCGTCTTATACGCACAGCGCGTCTTCTACGCGGGAGATTACGGTAGAAGGGGAATCCCCTATTGGTGTATAAGCCAGGGTTTTACAGTATTTTAAAGTATCACATTTACCTGGATGTACTGCAGGAAATCTCCCTTCTCTTTGGACTTACGTCTTAGCTTGTACTCGAAAGCTTTTCGTTTCTTCAAGATGGACCTGAAAAGAAAGCAGGCATTGATATGGATCTGGACCATTGAATTCAACATGGTGACATGGCCATTTCTTAAAATCGACGTATCATGAGCCTTAGTGACAAGAGACAAATATAGAATAGCATTTTGCAATGCAAATAACCCGAGAGGGCACATAATCTGTTCTTTTAGGCCCTTTCTGATTGTCTGAAGCAATGACAGTACTAACCTCATGTTTTCTGTGAGCATTATCAGTATCAATGGTTAAGTCTATAGGCAAATTCATCCATTAGCGCTCACATTCTCCTGATTGGCAAATAACTTCTCTCTTGACAAGTTAAGCCCTCCACCATGTCAACAGGTCTTAAATAAGGGCCTATCCTACCAATAAACAGACTGATGGACTCCAAATCAATCAAAATTAGATGTAATGGAACATTTCCATTGGTATTTTGAAACGAAACTAGCGTCTCTTTCGCCATTGTTGTATGGTCCCCTGTGCATGCCCGACCCAATTTCCATGGGTATTTGGGTCAATATGCACCATCCCCCGGTCTAGCGTGCAAATTTACGACATGGCGAAGACGCAATATTTTGTATTTTTTTAATAATACATATCAATATCAATCCAAATCATTTCCTCTTGCCATTCTTTATCATATTTCTATATTATAACACTGAAGTATTTAAAATACAATCAATAACCGCCATGTTTGCCCCAAGATTACGACATTAGAGGCGTGCGCACGAGACGAATGGTGGCAAATTCATCAACGTTGGCTCAATTTTTTTTTACCCAGAATGCACTGGTTCACACCACTTCTATCCAAAAGCGCGGAAAAGTTGATCAAGTCGCACCTCCTATCATGTATGGGCCTTCAGCATTGGAGACGAAAACGTCTTAACTGTTATGGAGGATTATGAACCCCTACCCTTACGTGTTTTGTTCAAGATTCTGGCTTATCTCTAGCAGATAAGAATACAATCTCTCTCAGGGTAAGTCTAACATATTTATGTATTGTTCTATCAGCAAGATTAGAAAAAAAATATCTGATATGAACCTTTCTTCGTTTTCACCCTCTTTTTTGCAACCGGAAGTAGGCACTGAAAATGACCTAGTTTTCCCCGGTACTTATAACCCTTTCGGGTTAAAAATTAGTGACATGACATAGGTGCTTTCTTAAGGCCTAAAAAAATGTTGTGTTCAGGTAACAGGGTCGAAAAATATTAGGGTTTTTAGGAGGGAAATTTTTTAATATCAGAGAATTCATTAAGGCCGGCTGAAAATTTTCTCGCCTTCATGTGGATCGTAAAAAAGAAAACTGTGTCGATAAGTGCCAAAAAAATCAGATTTTTTACCCAAAAGGCCAATAAAAAAAATTATGCCCACATTCAAGATTGGAGGTGACATCGAACAAGGGGATTTAAGTGACATGTGACATGAGCATTTATCAAAAATTCCAAAAATATAATAATCTTAACAATTTCCTTAATACAACCAACATAAACAAAATACACGGTAATGACTTTCAATTTTTCGTTCACATTGACACATACCTACATGATGATCATTGGGTGGGTTTAGATGTACCGTAATCTCCTGCGTATTAGGTGCACCCCGCCTATAAGAAGCGCCTAGAGTTTAGAGATTTGATCAGAAAAATAAAAAAAATCATAACTTTTGTTCTTCTGAATGGATTTTGAAAATTCAAAAAGCTATGTGAAGCTCAGGTCTCCCAGACTCCCCTGCACCCCCTTGTCATATCAGGATTTAAGGGGAGTGTAACATATCAAAAGAAAGGTCTTGGTGTCCCCCTTGCGGATCCAAGAAGAACTAAAACCTCTCGTATAAGACGCGCCTTATATGCGGGAGATTACGCTGCTATAGATGGGGAGGGGGGGGGGCGTAAAGAGTGGTGACCTCTCCTGGCCCCATAATCCTGGGGGGGGCATCGAATTGTGTATTGTGATGGAGTTGCCGATACTATCTAGGGAAAACATGCCCAACATTTATTTTGGATTTTCCCGGTAATTTTACACCACCGGGAAGCTGGCAGATAGGGACTTGCGTGAGTGGGTGGTGGGGTGTTATTCCTACTAAAATAGAAAATGATTGATTTACTATAGTGACAGATAGGGACTCGCGGGAGTGGGGGCAGGGGTGTTATTTCTATACTATCGACGTAGACGACCGACAGTCGGAGCAGGAGTCACTGCCTCAGACTCAGTGTCACTGTCTGGTGTAGCGAAGTCAGCCCAAAACCTTTACTAGGTACTTTACTAACGAGACTGGAGGGGGGTGCTCAGAGCTGTCAAAATATTGTGAGGTTTTTGTGGTTGCAAAAAAATGGGCGCTTAGCGCGACTCGGCGCCGATCGGCGATTTCTGTCACTACTCGGCCGTTTCCGTGATGTTATTGGGACCATCTTTGTAGAGCAGATCATGAGCTACATGTGAGCGAAATCTGGGCTCAAAAATTCCAATTTTTGACTGAATTATGGACAGTCAAAGTTGAAGGTAAGTTTTGATGTAACCCCAATATTCATCCGTCGGTCTTTGGAGTTTGGTCTGACTCAGTCAGTGACTGAGCGGCACTCACCTTGTTTCTGCCGATGTGAACAGATTGACGCGTGCCATCTGTTCCAACTCCGGCAGCATGTCCTCCAAGTTACTCTGCACGAACTCCGCCATCTTGACGTCTTTTCACGGTTCTAAATACTTAATAAACACCTTTGTTTTTGATTTTCTCAACAGTGCGAAAAGCACATGTGTTCCTGTCCGCAAAGAGGCATAATCTAGTATAAGAGATCCCACTCCGCCGTATTGGGTGACGAGAGATTGAGCTCCTGAACCGCGTTAATCATAGGAGATGGGGCCAGCTTGCACCAGGGTGTAAACGTGAGGGCTCCCATAGAGCGCAATGTTAAACATCGCAACTTGATCGGCAATTTTGAAATGGAAATCTTTGGAATTAAAAATTAATTCTGGTATCTGTAGATAGCTATTGACATGAACTAAATCATTATCGAGATCATTTAAAAGAAAAATGAGATGTGCAGCGATCAGCATTCCCGAAACGAAGGACACTTTTGACAATATGACCCCTCTGTGCTAGGCCTTTTCTCTCACGAAGCACAGAGTGCTCAGATTCGTAACTTCACTTTCCACTGTCAGTGTGGTTAAACTGAGCCAATAAATAAAAATCTAAGTACATACAATTTATATTTAGGTCATTCTCTGTCATATACTATGATATGGAAGTTGTGGAAGGAATACAAATAATTATTTTGATAGGGTGAACATGGGTTGTTTTCATGTGTTTCGGTAGAAAATGCCCAAAATTGACAAGTTGCGTGGGCTATCCAAGGTTCCCCCGACAAGACAGTTCACATAAATAATATCTAAACCTAAGATTAAACATCTTTGAGTCCTGCCCTTTCACCCAGTGGTCGAATTATTTCATTATTCCAAGGATTAATATTTTTAAATAGGTTTGGAAAATGTGTTGTTTAACATTGCGCTCTATGGGAGGCCCCCGCATCTACACCCTGGCTGCACACTGGGTCCCTGGGCGTGCCGAGAACCCCGTCACAATGTTAAACCTATGGGAGGCAGCGGAAGTACTCCGTCTTACTAACCCCAACATTCATCCGTCGGTCTTTGCTGTCCGGAAGCGTGTTTGTAAAACAACGAGAGTTGCGGTGGTGAAAGGCGTTGCAACGGACGGACGCTGGCGTAGTGCGCCTGGTCGACGCTAGGTGGCTGATGTAGTTTCGTGAACCCTTTCGAGGAGAAACGGTATGATCGGAAGTGTGTCCCTGGTACCGGCGAAAGTTGAAAGTTTACTGCTCATATTTAACAAGCGAAAATGGCGCCACGTTAGCGCTTCTCCCCGAAAGACGTAACCACATTAATCTTTATAATTATAATTTGCCTTAATCTTTGGAGTACATGTTCCTTTTCTCAAACAAAAAAGATGATAAATGTTAAAACAAATCAATAGTCACAATTCCCCGCATCGAACACGAGAAGATGGTATATTAGATGGCGAGAGGATGAGTCGGTTCTATTTTTAGTTGAAGCGTGCAGGGCTGGTGGAGAGCGTGGTATAACCACGGTTTTGTCCAGGCCACTTCTTTTTTATTCTGTCTAACCTGGGCATTCCCTAGCCCTGCTGCATATAGCCCCAGGGATGTAGCCGGTGACTCTGCCTCTGGTGCAGAAATGTGACAGAAATGGCCGACAAATCAGTCTAAGCGCTAGCATTAGTTATATATTAGAAGGAATAGGAGCCTGTCTCTGTAATTATATCCACACATACATGCTTCATGTGCAGCGAACCCGGGAGCGAACTTTCACAGAGCCTGGGGACAACAATGGGAAGAGGAGATGGAACAGGACAGTCAGCTGGCCCTGGAGCCCGCCCTGGAGCGAATGTTGCTGGGAATGTTCTAGACATCGAGAAACTGGCAGCTGAACTGTAAGTCCAGAGGCGTAGGAACTCATCGGGGGGGGGGGGGGGTCATCGGGGGGGGGGGGCAGCAGGGGCCCACCGTGAAAGTGCAAATGTAGAATTTGTTTAGAATAGTAATTTTTTGGTTACATTTATGGAGTAATCACTTTTTAACAACAGTGGGGGTTGGTGGGTTTGCAGCCGGACATGCGAAAAAAATATTTGACCTCCCCCCCTTCAAGGCGGTAAAACTTTTTCCACCTCCTGTGTACAAATATCGTGCACAAACATGCCCTTTTAATCTATAGTAACACGCATGGCTTTCCACTGAAAACAGGTGAAATTATTTTGATCCCCCATCACAAAGGGTTGAAAAAACTTCTACCCCCCACCCCCGGTCAAGGGGTTGAAAAATTCTAACCCCCTCCCCTCAAACCCACAAGCCCCCCCCCCCCCCGTTGTTAAAAAATGATCACTCCCTTAGATCTGATTTGAGGTTCAGGCCCCCCTTTTCCCAATCCCATGGCCCAGGCAAATAAAAAAACCAAAAGCACGTTAGGCCACACCAAAAAAAAATAGTTGGTCTACGGATTTGGGGTTTAAAAAAATGATGTATCCAATGGATTCCTGGGAATTTGAGGCGAGCGAACAAATTTTTTTTTTTAATTTTGCCAAACATCACAAAGAGAAAACTTGTAGAAACTGAAGCGAGCGATATTCACAGACAAGATTTTTTTCAAAGAAAAAAAAAATTGTGTTTCCGAAAATGTGGAGAGGGTGATCCGTAGACCAACTTATTTTTTTGGTGTGGCCTTAGCTGACGTTTTTGGGCATCAAATACTCCTTTTAGCCAATAAAGGGTGGATTTTCACTGACCATATGTCGGGCAAAGGGTTGAATGTTTGAATGCTTTCCATGGACATTTTTTTAACTTTTTTTAACCCTAAATATTGAAAAATCCCTCTCACCAGGGGTGATAGGTTCCAAGGATAAGAACGTAGGTGTATCTATAAAAAAAAAAACTGGCACTGTCAACGCCCGTGACCGTGGCACTGGCAACGGTCAGAAAATCACATATATATGGTGAAATTACTAGCTCTAGTTCAGGGACATTTGATGTCAGAAAAAAAACACGTTAGAAAACATTTAGAAACGTTGCCCAAGAAACGTTTGTGTATAACGTTTTTTTAACGTTATTTAGAGTCCACGTTTTAACATTAATCAAACGTTTTATTTCCGGGTTTTTTAAACGTATTTTACACCCTCAGGAAACGTAGGTGATTTAACATTTTTTTTGCTGGGTACCCTAAATTTTACTGTGCAATTTAGAGGAAAAGATCAGATTTTTTTAGCTCATGGAGGGAACTGGACATTTATTTTAGGATCCACCAAGTGAAATTCGCATCGAAATTTTTTAAGCCAAGTGCAAAGATGCCCACCCCCCTCCCCCCCAAAAAAAATTATAATTGGATATGCATGTAGAATGATGTGTTGCGATGATTACTTAAATCACCCACAGGGTTGGAAGCCTTCAGGTTTTTCCCTGATTTTAGGGATTTAAATTTTTTATGTTCAAAAGACCTATATATTTCTCTACAAAACCTATCACACTTGGCAAAGCACGTTTTTTCAACCAAATAAAAACTTCTTTTTTTTAGTACATGTTTTGACGTTTTTTGAATTTTTGGCAGACTTGGGAACCAAATAAAAACTTTTTTTACGTTAAAAAAAAACAACGTTTTTCTGCCAAGTGGGATATCTAGTGGGTTCTTATTAAGCATTTCAGATATTTTTGTCCTCTGTTACTTTCATCCCTGCACCCAAAGTTTTGACCCCCCACCAGTATGAACGCACAGAAACCCACCACCCGCCCCCTGTTGATAAATAATGACCACTCCCTTACAAAACTGCGCCTCCACCCTTAAATCAAACAAGCCCCCCCCCCCGAAAAAAAAAGAGACCTGTTCAAGTTCCCATAAGGGTGGGGGGAATGAGAGGATCGTGCTAGATTTTCCCTACGGGTGGTGGTTGGGAAAAAATATATTTCGACACTTTAAGTTTAATACCAATTTCTTATCAAAGAAAGAAATCGATAAATGGTAAATCGTCATTTAATAATTCTTTTAGGAGTCAGTCAGGAAACACAAAACAATTACCTGGTAATATTTTGTATTTTTGGAGGAGCCTAATTTGCTTACCCATGTAATGCGTGAAAACAATGATTTCTGTTGTTTTGTTTTTTTGTGTTTTTTTAGGCACAACAAACAGCGAGACCACCAAATTTATTTTGCTTAACAGAATCTTGATATCTTTGTTACAGGAATGATAGAGGAACCAATGAGCAGATAATGGCGCTAAGAGACCGTGGGGGGCATGAGAGCGACTCCATGGGTGAAGAGGCCAAGGCAGTCACTGATGGAGAAAGGTCTAGTCATGTCATAGATAATGAAATCATGGACATCATCGACAGCGTCAGCGTCACTACGATTCAGGAAATAAGAAGACAGGTGGACTTGGAAGATGAACCCTTCCCAAAGTGAGTAAATTTTGTACATACTTCACTATTCCTAATAAATCTGGAAAACACTCAACAGAACTTAAAGTTTACATTTTTTTTAAATAGAATGTTATTTTCGGGTTTGTAAGTGGAATATCTTTAGAGTGTATCCATTATGTGCCTAGGCCAAAAAAAAAAATGTTTGTTTCAGGTAACCCGACCCTACCTAGCAAAACAGGGCGCAAGTTTATAGCAACTTAAGTCGTCTGCGAGTCACTGTGACTCATCTCCGTGTTGCCATGACCCTACGCGAGTCATTGTGGTAGTTAAAACACAAATTGCGAAATTAAAAAGATACCCGCCCTACACTACCCTTTTTTTTCATCATGTCACCTGAAACATAACTTTTTATTTTTGGCCCTAGTGACTTTTCATCTGGAGATCATGCTGAGGTCCAATACTACATATCTCATTCTTTATGTTGCACAGACCCAAGAAGATGCCGCTCACACATTACCGCGAGCTTTGTCTTGCACTACAAGTGGAAAAGTTCCTCAGCCCTTTCATAAAGTGGTAATATTTAATAGTTCTAACACTTTTCATTATCTCAAGTGTGAACACTGCAGCTCCATAGTTTTAACTAACCCCGTATTGCACACCCCCCTGCAATACCCCTATCCCGTATTTCACGGCCAGTTGCTCTCTCCTGAAAGCCAAATAACTATGACTACCATATTCGACCTTAAAAAAAGTATTCATGGCCCTCTAATAGTCAAGAGATTAACTGACTAAAATCGTGGGAAATTGGTCTTTTTCTAGTCTGTAAAAAAGCCCCAAAAAGGGGACGGGCGCTTATTACGTCGAATATGGAAATCATTATTTTTTGCCAAATAACTGAAATTTGGGACATATCTCACTAAAGACAACATGAGATAAATGTAAAGGTTCACGAGAATTGGTCTGGGTGTGGGTTATCTCACTCGGCTCTGCCCTTTGAGATAACCCACACTCAGACCAATTCTCACGAACCTTTACCACTTTACCTATCGGCTATATTCCTAAAAAATGGGTTTACTGAAGCAGTTGGCAATGCATTTGATTCAGCAGCCGACGTTTGTTTTTAATGTAAAAAAGGTAAAAAGAAGAGTTCTAAAAATATACTCAAGTCAAAATATATGTAGCCTAATCTCAATTTGAGTCAACAAGTCATATTGATAAAGGGGAAGATGTTACTCGTGATTTTCAGATCTAAGTTCATCTATAAATTCCTAATGCCACTTAAAACTAGATATTTAGTACCTATATCAGTTTGATGGAAAATAGATTTTCCTAATTTTGATTTTCTAGCCTCAAAGCGCATTGGACAGATTTAGAGATGACCCAACTAATCCGTGCACGTGACAGGACCTACTGTCTCTGGGTTCCAACCAAGTACCTCCAAATGATGAAGGAAGTGGTGAGACGAGCGCTGCAGCGGATAACGGCAGATCAAGAATTGAAAAGCTATGAGAGCCGAGTGAGTTTTGAGGGGATGGACACCCCGGTCAGTCTACAAAGACGAGCTGGAGGTTATACCATGGTATCCCCTGGCATGACTTGTGAATATGACATTCCGGGTAGTGATGATATCATCGCTGATGACAACCAAAAGAAGAGTACAATCTGTGCTTTTCTTAAAGCACACGCCCAATATTATTTCCTCGGCACGTCCCATCTTACTAACCTCGAAGGTGAACCTGTGTACTTCAGAAATGTAAACCAACATGATGGCAGGATATCCCTCGGTACAGTTCTGCGCACCACGCCCAGGGATCTAAGCCATTTATTGAAGCCTTTTTGGCCGAACTTGATGTGGTAAATTTCGAGATTGGCGGAGGGTTAGTAAAGTTTGATGAAATCCATGATGGGAGTATTTGGGAGTTGTTAGGTGAACCCGTCTACATGCCTCTTGAAGGAGGAACAGAGATGTGCGAAGGGGTAGTTGAGTATCTCGGTCTCAATAAGCATTGCCAGGATCCTGATACAGGAGCGGTCATCGATGGTTCTAGCCTCCTCTACTGCCGACCGATCGACTGTGACAACCTGTCTCCTCCAGGCTCCAGTGGCACAGGGGTCTTCACGATGAAAGCTGGGGAACAAGTTGGGAGTACGGTAAATATTCTTGCAGCCATGAATCTGTTCAGCGTCGAGAAGGAAAACCAAACATGGGCAGTTTGCCAGCACATTAAAGTCCCCATGGATTATTTCAGTGAGAAGTTGGGTTGTCCTCTTGAACTATGTGATCGAATTTGTGTTCTTGATCTAACAAATGTTGTAGTTGGAGCTAATGTCTTGGCGAAAACTACAGACCAAGATAAAGTTGTTGAAGCCGATGGCCTGGTAGCGCCTGCTGCCAGTCGTGCTCAGCATGTGCACCTCATGGTGCCATGATATGTCTCGGGTGTGGCTGGAATCCGTAAAGCAGCTGATGACCCATACAAAGTGTTGAGATTCCAGCTGCGTTCGAGCCACATCATGGCATCTCAGGTGACTGACATTTACCTGCCATGCTGCGAACCCTACAGGTTGCTGAAGTGTTTGCTTCCTACTTTCGTCGGTGCTACATACAAAATGGGTTTAAATTATGTTGATGACGATTGTAGCAAGTGATATATTCAGCTTGTTTGTGGGTGCTTTCAATAGCGGTATGTGCCTTTTGAATCCTGTCTCTCTCCATCTGTCTATCTGTCTCTATTTTTGGTTCCTTCATTTCTGACCTTCTTTGTATCTAACTGATGTTTTGTCTGATTTAACTACTTTTGCCTTTCTTTTTTGTCTTTCTTTCTCTCTCTCTCTCTCTCTCTCTCTCTCTCTCTCTCTCTCTCTCTTCTCTCTCTCTCTCTCTCTCTCTCTCTCTCTCTCTCGCTCGCTCACTTACTTGAGTCAAAGATAAAAATATATGTTATCATACAGTTGTGAAAGGTTATTTTGTCATCAGTATGTACACCTTTGAAACTATATCATGTTATTGGTCATGCCAATATTTGATTTTGAAAGTTTATCATCACACATACCTTATTTGATGTAATCTTTCTAGGCTGTGAATAACTGAAAAAAAAATCTGTTCTAAAATAAGTTAAGGGAAAATCATGGCAACTCAGTGTATATGATTGTGTAGTCCTTTTTTCAAAGCCTGTCTGGTGGTGGTGTGCTTGTGCACAGATGGCTGTGGATTGGTCCATCCAGTGGGGAAATGTACCCCTATAATTATATATTCCCAGTTTCTTTGCATATATGTACATACATTTGTTTTAATATAAGTCATATTTGTAGCTTGTTTTCTTATTTTATCACATATCAAGACTAAAGAAATTTCATATTGTATTGGCATATGTTATTTTCAAGAAATTTATTTTTGAAATATTTCCGAGATTACTGACTGATACTTGTATATAATAAAATTATAACAAATTTTATAATAGCATCTGTCTTTCTATCATCAGACAGGGTTGAACTTACATTTGCTAAGCAATGTTTCAGCTCCTAGTATTCTCTGACATGATCAGACAATAGTTTAACTACATACATGGGATCTGTAGAAATGATATCTATTACTCATTGACAGATCATCAATACCTGTTGAAGTTTTGTGGGTGGTAATCATCACATGCCAACCCTGGATAAATTATTCTTGAAAAACTTAACTGAATTCACTGAAAACTTGACCTTTCTATCTTGACAAATTCATGATATGTCTTTCATTAGAAATTCAAAGTCATTCTGGATGAAAATCATAAGAGGAAACTGTAACATGTATTTCCTCAGACCTGGAAAGGCTACATAGTGGATAAATGCAGGTCTGGTGAAGGTGCTCAACATGGGTGCAATGTATCTCTTTGACTGCCCTTACCGTAAATCCCCGGTCATAAGTCGGCCCGGTCATACGCCAGGGGTAGACTTTTGAGAAATTCTATAAGCCGAATTTGGGGCCAAATTTTCGCTATTTTCTGTTTAATCTATTGTATTAAAACACCAGTCATAAGCCGGGGGGGGGAGACTTTAGTCTAAAATTAGAAGCCGGTTTTGATCAAAAATAGAAAATAAAAACCAGCTTATGACCGGGGTTTTACGGTAATAGGGACGCTACTGCAGCAGCACGTCATGTAGGTTAGTATGATGCACTGAGCATCGCGTTTCAGCATGATGCATGAATGCAGTCCTGTTGAGTTATTCACTGCAACTGCTTTCATGCATCATAATGACTAATTGGCATGATGCATTAATGCAAAACATGCATATGAAACAAGAGATCAGGGATGAGTCATTTCTTGCCAGCTTCGGGGAGGCTTGGTGGACTTTCAAGAGCCACCAATCTCTTTCTGACCTCCCCCTCCACCGAAATGCATATATGTGAGTGGAAAGATGCATTCTAATGAGACTAGTACTTGAATTGACCATATCTGCCAATTTTGCCCCCACCCCTCAGCAAATATATATGTGAGTGGGATAATGTGTTCTTGTACTCCACCCGGCTCTGCACCCTATTGTTCCTACTGTAGGTTTATTTCCACATTCTACAGTTGGAGGGCCAACAGGAGGTTTCATGAATTAGGTTAGTTCTAGCAGGAGGTTTTGTGAATTGGGTCAGGTCTGGGAGGAGGTTTTGTGAAATAGGCCAAGTATAGCAGGAAGTTTTATGAATAAGGTCATTTTGAACAGCAGATGTAATTCTTGGGAAAATTCTGTCCCATATGGGATTCATACCCATGCACCAGACAGTGCTGGGATCCTGAGTCTCATGTGCTAACTATTACACCATGAGTCATCAGGTTTCTGGTTTATAGTTCCTCTCATACCCTAAATTTATTATTTTGGCAAATACTGACTTAATCTGCTACCTATTTCTTAAAATGTGCCTTTATTTCATGTTGATATGCCCAAGATACTGACAGCCCATAGGCTTAACACTGCAGCTCCGCATCGCACACCCCCATGCGATAACCCAAATACAAAGGTTCACTCGCAGTGGGTCTGACAGTGGGTTATCTCACTTGGCTTCGTAATAATGCATCATGCATCATCAAAATACGTATAACCCAGAGTCAGACCCACTACTTGTGAATCTTTGTCTATTTACTCTATACGGCTTATGTATCTGAGTCATAACTCATCAATAATAAAATGTGCCTTTACTGTATATATGCACTGTACTTGATGAAAGTACAAAAAATGGCATAGCTTTTTGTATCAAAAATCAAATCAAATCAATCCTTTACCTGTCATTGGCCCAGTATGCATTCATACTGCCTTCATCAAAATGGCCTCACTTCCTTCTAATGTTGTATCAACTGCACAGATGGCCACGCTGATTTTACTCGCAAACTGAGAAGGCCAACAGCCAGGGATGAAAGTCACAGAGCACGAAAATCCCTGAAATGGTCCTATATTCATCACAAAAACCTGGGTTTCTATATGAATGTATAGGGCCCTGGAACCTCAAAATCCCTGAAATCAGGGACTTCCCTGAAGACTTTCATCCCTGCAACAGCAACAGGCGCCAGCTGGGACCACTACTGCAAGGACCAGGACCAGCATGAGGCAAAGCACCACACTCAAAGATGAGGCCATGGTGTAGTATGTATGTATATATAGTGCACTGTAGTAGTGTTAAAGTTGGCGTCTTGTGTGATACATGCGTCTCGGGCAGCTGGAAGATGGATGCTGGATTGTGGATGGCATCCAAGGCCTTATATAGCACTCGGTTAGTTAGGGAATAATGCACGGGGCATGGCTGTGAGAGTGCTCTAAACTGTATTGAGGCCCTGAGATGTCTCAATACAGTCTAGAGCATGACCACAGCCATGACCAAGTGCATTATTCCCGTTATAACACAGAAAAATCACCCATCAGCCACTGACAACATATAAATATCAAATGTGAAGTCTAAAGGTGAGATGGAGTTAACCTCCTTTGCTGGGAGTGCATTATCCATCTAGATAATGCACAGTCAATCAGCCAATCAGAACGCAGCATTATGGATAATGCACTATGACTTTGCCCAACTGTGTTATAACAAGTTCTAAGGAACGAAAAATGGCATTAACACAATACATGTATTGTCTACACACCTGTCTACCTCAGGCTGTGGGCGGAGCATTGAAATTGTGTGTTATGCTTAATGGCCAGCATTATATGCCTTTATTGAATTATCTATGATCCACGACCCTTTAAAGGTAGCTAATGCATTAATGTCTCACGGTCATCAAAATGCATGAATGCAGCCCTGGTGAATGACTCGCAAGGGCTGCATTACAGCATTACATTGGTGTAATGCTGGTTGTTTGAAGGTTGATGCACTCCCGGTTTCAATGATGGGTTTCTGATGCATTTCCCCCAATTACGACAAAATCAAATCTATTTTGGAGTTGCAAGCCTGCATAAGCGGCCGTGAGCGTAGTGACCGTGCAACTCCATTATGTTTTTGGTTTGCCTATGACGTCACTGGTGACGTCATGCAGCTGCCATGATGTCATCCATGACGTCATCCATGACGTCATCTGTGGCAACTCCTATCCGTTGTCCTTGCCACATTTTTCTTGTTGATCTTACCAGAATTTGAGAAAAATTCATCAAGAAGATGATCGATTTGCTCCCAGTTCAAAACTGATAATGAATCGGCTTCAGTGGAGCACCTACCTAAAGAAAAAAAAAACATACAATTTTCATGAGAGCTAATGTTGATGGCCTTTCCTTTAAAAGATTCAGGCAGAATTATTGAAAAATCTGTCACTACAGAGGAGAGTCAGGTTTATCTGATGCCTCTGAGGATGTCACGATTGACAAAATGCATTGGATGCTGCATTGCTCATAGAAGGTGTTACCGTAAATCCCCGGTCATAAGCCGGATTTTTTTTCTATTTTGGGCCCAAACTGGCTTCTAAATTTTCCCCAAAGTCCCCCCGGCTTATGACCGGGTCTTTTTTTTACTATAGAATAAAGAGAAAATGGGAAAAATTTGACACCAAAACCGGCTTATAGGATTTCCCTGAACTCACCCCCCGGCTTATGACCGGGGCCGGCTTATGACCAGGGATTTACGGTAATAGCAGAAGCTAATGGTACAAATCCATTACCTTCAAGCTTTTAATCCAAAATATTAATCTTTTTATTTTTGTATTTTTTTTTATAATGGAGCTTCTCTGGCCATTTTAAATCCCATCATAACAATAATCATGATGAGTTAATTGAGTGAAATCTTGAGACATTGTTATTTCATAGAATACGCCCATCCTTATAATAAGAGTGGTCTGAGTATCTATAAATATGGAATATCATGATTTATATGATCATACATTCCTCTGATACCATGCACAATTGTGATATGAGAATTAATACGTTGATGCATTCTTGTCATGTATGTCAGAGTATTATGAATAATATATCGTAAAATGAGTTTTATGTCAGTTGTAAATATAAATTTCACTGAGACCAATAAATGACAAAAATCTGTTAAAAAAAACTGCATGAAAAGTATAAGGCGCCTAACATCTAAGTCATACAAATACCAGAAAGTATTTGCACTAAAACCTTTCACAATGTTCTCAAGACTGTGAATAAGAAACAATACTTATATATTCAAATGGGTTTCTGTTTAGTCTTGATTATGTAGAACATGCTTTGAAACAACCAATAGCAGACCTTAACCCTTAAATGCCTCTAATACAGGAGTGCATCATGCCTATTGGTCATCATGATGCACCCATGACATGCAGGCGAGTCTGCTCACCAGTATCGGAGCATCCATGCAATATGATGACCTGTGGGCATGCTACATGACTAGCGGCCCTTAATAGTTGTACATCCTACGTGAATGTTTTCAATAAAATTCAGGGGTTGACACTAACTTCTTGAGCCATGGGCCACCCAGGCCCGCACCTTCAGAAATCTATGGGTCCACATCTAGATCTGTGGACCCAGAACATGTTTTCATCTTGCATAAAAAGATAATCCTGAGTATTTGTTACTAATATATAGTATGAATTAAGTACATTGCCTCAGTTATTTCCTTTCCAACATTACATAATATGGCTATATTGACCTATGTATCAATTTGTAAAACGGTCGACAGCCACTTCTGTGGGCCACCCGGGCCCATAGGTAGATACTTCTTGAGAAAACTGGGCCCGGACCAAGAGTTATAGGCCATTGGCTCCCGGGCCAGCATTAGTGTCTACCCCTGACATCAGAATACCTCATCATGGGCAGTGAGCATCTCTATGCTGATATGTGCCAATTTTGGTGCTGGGCATTCCCCATTGAACAGTTCAAGTTGTACACCACCCAACTTGTCATTGAAATACTCCATGGGGACCATGATATGCTGACACACCGCCCAGCTCTGGCCGTCTCGTGGTATGCTAAACAGGTTCATGCCTACAATACAATTCTCTACACTCCCATCCTCTGCCTCTCTTGTAAAGACCCCAGCACCACTAGAGCCTGGTGGTGATAAGCAGTTAGAGTCAACCGGACGACAGAAGAAAAGAGTGGATCCATCGATCGCATGTCCCATATCGGGATCACGACAGCATTCACCTCTGCCTAAATACTCGACTTTCCCTTCACAAATACTCCTCCCTCCGTCAAGAGGCATATAGATGGTTTCTCCCAGTAGTTCCCATATACTTCCATCATGAATGCGAGCATAACACGCTGCACCCTGCTCGACTTGGTTCTTTTCTCCGTCCAGCTTGCCCAAAAAGGCCTCAATGAATGGGTTGGAGCCTTGAGCATGGTGCAGAACGGTGCCCAGCGATTTTCTGTTGTTGTCCTGGCCTTTTCTCCAGAAGTGCACACACTGGCCTTCAAGATTGTGCAAATGGGATGTGCCAAGGAAATAAAGCTGAGAGTTCGCTTTAAGAAAAGCGCAGATTGTTGATGTCTTCAGTTCTATGTCACTCTCCCCGCCGATTTCGTATTCACAGGACATGCCCCCTGAGACCATGGAATATCCCCCGACCTGCCGCTGGAACTGCACTGACGTGTCTACTTCTTCAAAGCTTACTCTATCCTCATAACTTGCCAATTCCTGATCTGCCGTTATCCGCTGCAGCGCTTGTTTCACCACTTTCTTGAGCATTTGAAGGTGTTTTGTTGGTACCCATAGACAGTAGGTCCTGTCACGTGCACGGATTAGTTTAGTGACCTCCAGGTCAACCCAAGGAGCCTTGGCACTGGGGAAATACACATAAAAAATGTAAAAAGAACTTTGCATGTGTTCCTTACTTTTGAAATCAAACAACTTTAAATTTTGTCAATTTGTAAAAAGACATAAAGGATATGAATACAATACATTTGGGAAGTATTTTTTCAAAAAGAAAAGGCTACGTGTAATCAATAACATTTCTAGCAATCTAATTCTAGTCATTAATGAACATTAATTTCAATTTTGAATGGAGAATCATATATATATAATTTGAGAATGCTCTTCTTTCCTTGATATTTACCTTTTCAGGAAAGGTGCCAGCATTTTCTCCACCAAAAGTGCACGACATATGTCATCATAATCCCCTTCTGACATCTTCCTTGGCCTATGTACAGTTTTAAGAAGATAATTGCATTTTGAGTGAACCATAAAAAATAGATTTTGAATCTACCAGGGATCCTTGTAAAACTGAACAATGAACCACCACAATTGTATTGCAGTGAACCAGTGTAGTTTGTACAAGAAGCCCCAGGTGGCAGTATGGTTGTACAAGGAATCTCTTAGAAAATATCGATGGATCTCTGGCAACCTTGGGACAAGGATTCTGTTGTTATTTTGGCGACATCCTTTACAGTGTTAGGTGATGATGCGAATAGAGGTGTATCAAGAATGGAATATTATAATATTTCTAAGAACAGTTATATATATAGGAAATGGTGTATTGAGGGAAATAATGAAAATAAAGGTGCATTAAGAGGCATAACAAAGAGAAGAAAGGTGAAGTAATAAGAATAAGAGAAGAGAATAAAGACATAATCAATAGAGTAAAGGTATATTGAGAGATGGGAATAAGAAAATGAAACGCTGTGCTGAGAGACAAAATGAATAGAATCATAATATTTGAAATGTTTACATGTCAAGGAAAAGAAAGTAAATTCATTAAACATCAACTCACTTTTTGAAAGGTTTCTCCCCTTCAGATCTAATTTGTCTTCTAATAGCATTGATGGTTGTATCACTGACACTTCCAATAATGTCCATGGCAATTTTGTCATTAATATTGACATCTAGGCTTACATTGACTGCTCCCGCCATATAACCAAGGTCATGGTTTCCGTTGTTGTCGCTGGGCTCGCTTTTGTCTGAAGGGTTTTCTTCACTCATCTGCCTGCTTCTGTAACAAACAGATATATTGAGAGGACAAATGGCCCCTGGACATTTAACACAAAAAAATGATAGCCGAGAACGAAATATGTAAAATGGACAATTGGCCTGCAGATACTTGGACCATGGCCAAATCAGAAATAGCCTAGAACTAATGCCCTTAAGTATAGGATATAGGCAGACAGAACTAAATGACCATGGCATACACTGTGGTGGGGGGGGGGGCTGTCACCCCCAAGGGTGAAGACTGAGGGAGAGACAGCCACCGAGGGTGGAACAACTACAATGTATGCCTGCGAGTTTAGTTCTGTATTTATTTCATATAATGTTGTCACAAAGATACTTAAATTCAATGGAATTACCATGTGTCATATGACCAGCAGTGTGGTTCGAGTCATTCATTGCCAGCTGGGGGAGGGGGTGGTGAATGTTTGTGGATCAGCAAATGCTTTTTCTGACCCGCCGATCAATATGATAAAGGTCATAAGCCCCCCCCCTATATGAGTACTAGTATCACCCATATCTAGTTTTGACCTTCTCCCCAGTGTGGAGGTTTATTTGGGTTTTTGCCCCCCCCCCCCCACCTGTAAGCAGGGTCTGGAGGTGGAGGTATATATATGTGTATGTGTGATGTTTGGGGAGGGGGGTCATGCTCATTTGTGACACTGTATGATGATAAAGGAGGGATATTAGGAGATTAAGGAGTATATTTTAGTTGTATATGTAGTTTAGAGGTGAAATGAGGGAACTACCAAGTTCACGTCTTGAGCCATCTTACTGCTGGTGCTGAGTGCTTTATTGAAAGAACGCCCACTAGGGGTCTCTACTTTCACCGGGTAACAGTTCCCGTGCTCTTGACTTTGGTTTGCCCAGTCTCAACACTCCTTCTCAAAACACAAGTTAATATACTACATGTATAACATGAACTACTTACTTAGTACAATGATACTTAACATGAAACTAGTTACTATAACACCAATGCAACCTCTAGATTATTGATGAAGTCTAGACTTGAACTCTATCATAACAATATCCTTGCTTTCTTATGAATGTCCAGTTTCTTAGTCACTGAGTAAACAGTTAAATAATACTATAGTATTCAGTTCACAATCGTTCTGGACAGTCCTCCAACTGTTTAGTTTCAGTTTCACTTGAAAAATAACAGTCACCTGGAAATTTACATTTCTGCAGTTTCAGTTTCACTTGTTCTAGGTTATTGATTTACTCAGTCCCAGCAGTATAAAGAGGTGACATTGCTGTTAAACCATATACACATCACTATTGTCAAATCCTGTGATTACTGTTACTTACTAATTAAAGTTTATATGATGATATAATATGAATTGTCTTCTGCCCCGGCTGGTAGTTAGATTTAGGTGAAGGTTTGGTTGCCGTGGATATCAAGGGACCTAGTATGGTGTCAAGTGACATGATTCAGATAATTGAAAAATAAAGGTTCTATCTTACTGGGAGCAGGGGGAGTTAGACCTAAATCCTGCGTGTCAGCACATGGAGTTATGGAAGTAATATATAATGTAGGGAAAACATGCCAAACTTTTATTTTGGATTTACCCAGATAATTTTACATCACCGGGAAGCTGGCAACTTGAGTAATTTAATGGTGTTTAAATTGTCTTTATAATGGTACTAGAACAGAAGTTATGAGGGATTGAATGTGGAATTTCTATAAAATTTTCTGTCAGTGGATTTCCAGCCAGTGTGGGTCTTATCAGTCCCTGCCCACTGTGCACAGGCTGCACTGGTTCTCACACATTTCAGACCTTGCTTTACTTAATCTCAAATTAAATTTCATTGAACGATCATAGAGGGTAATCAATTACATCACTGTAAGCACAACAGTTTGGGGATTAATGGGCTATATTTTGCATCAAAAGGAACTAAGATAAGTATTATAGATCATGTAGGAAATCAAAATTTCTAAATGACAGTGTGATAAACAGACCTGAAATTCTTGGATTTTTTACTCAACTCTCCTATACTCTTTTGCTTTGGGCTATTTTGGGCTAATAGATAATAAATAGCTGATTAAAGATTCTAAAAATACACACTTTAGTGGTTATCCCATATAAGTTTAAAAAAGTTACTTAAAATATTTAGTTATGATATTTTCGGGTTTAAGTCATAACTCTTCTGAAATATATACAATCTGTCCAGATATTTCATTCTTTCTCCCTCTATGGTAACTGATAATGTCTTAAGCTTTTGTAGAGGTCGGTGAAAATGTTCTTGGAGAAACCGGGACTCGAACCCGGGGCCCTCCAACTTCGAAGCGGCTGCTCTTCCTCTGAGCTACTTCCCCTTGGCCTGACATTTCCACCTTCCATCCACACCTGGATCGGTATGATACACACTAGGGGGGGCAGTGATTACCCGGAGACCCGCCCCTGGGGGTCTGCCACCGAGTACAGGGAAATACTGCCCCTACACTCCTCCCCATCAGCTTCAACCAACCCTGCTCCTCCAACCCAACCGCCAACAGGTGACTAGTTTACCCCTAGCAGGCTGAAGCGTTATCTGTATCATACCGGCCCAGTTCCTGAGTCCTCAATCGGTCGCGATCACGTTAAGACATGAGCAGGCACACATATCTTTGATCTCATGATTGCGTTAGGATGCTCGGTTTCTCCACCACTGTAGAGGTCGGTGAAAATGTTCTTGGAGAAACCGGGACTCGAACCCGGGGCCCTCCAACTTCGAAGCGGCTGCTCTTCCTCTGAGCTACTTCCCCTTGGCCTGACATGTCCACCTTCCATCCACACCTGGATCGGTATGATACACGCTAGGGGGGGCAGTGATTACCCGGAGACCCGCCCCTGGGGGTCTGCCACCGAGTACAGGGAAATACTGCCCCTACACTTTCAATAGAGGTCTCAAATGTAAAAATTGACCAAGAATTAACAAAAATATCAGCATTTTATATTTCAAGGTTTTATAGAAATTACAGTCTGCGCACACCAATACCCCTTGGAACTGATAAGATATTAAATCAATGACTGGATCTATAGTAAAATGACCAATAAATTCTGATTCCTTGGTTATTTTTACCCTTGGTACATGAAAATAGTTAATGTTGACAGTGATTTACTATAGTGACAGATAGGGACTCGTGGGAGTGGGTGCAGGGGTGTTATTAAGCTAATAGATCATGGATATCGGGGCCCTAGGGCTGTATATACAGCATATACAGCCCGTGGGGCCCCGATATCCATGACCTAATAGGTTTATACCACCATTTCCTCCATTTTGTATCAATTTCTTACCTTTAAAAGCATTTTAAGTCCCGAAATAGACAAATTTCTTCCCTCGATTCGACAGAAATAAAACGCCATCTTGTTTTTCACTTTGCGTTAATTGGACCGGAAGACGCCAAGCTGACCTAGTTCCAAGGTGTGGGGGAGCATATATTATTTTTTATGTGTATAATGCGTTTCCCGCCTGTAATTTCTAAAGCTATAGCAATAGTACAACGAGACAAAAGGTAGGAAAACAAAACAATTTTATTTAAATAGAAATAAATATAACAATATTTTTGTAAATGTTAAATCTCAAAGCATACATGTAATTGCACATATACATGAAAGGACATGTCCAATATTATTTTACATGTCACATAAGACAAATCATTTATTTCATATTGATATGAACAGTTGGTGAAGTTTACATGGCTGAATACTGTGGTTGGTGAAGTTTACATGGCTGAATACTGTGGTTTTATCTTGTACCTCAGAGATTTGGATGTCAGCCATTTTTACATCATTCTTGGTAGAAGATATGATATTGGTGGTACATGGCACAGAAGCTGTGGCACAAGGTTTAGAGGCTGTGGCACAAGCTTTGGTGGTTGTGGCAGACTTCTCATGCCTTGAGGCATTCTCACCTGCCAAGGTCAGGGACATGACATGCCTCAGGGCATCTGGAGTCTTGGAATAATAATCTATAGATTGTTCACTCTTGTGCCCTGTTACAGATTTTATATCACAGGCAGGAAGACCCTTTTCTCTGAGTGTTGTTATACATGTAGCACAAATGCAATGGTTTGTATATATTTTACTCAGACAGGCAGCATAAGATATACGATTCATGATTTTCCTGATGGTATTTACACCCATGGGAGTGACAGTATACCAAGTGGTACTCAACTTGTAATTTTTTTTCTTGTAGGTTTGCAAGAAAGCTGTACAATTTGGGTTCAATTTAGAGAGATAAATCCTCAGGGATTTTACAGGGCATGAGTCAGTGCCTGTGGAGTACATCCTCTGCTCATGTTCTCGGGCATCCTGGGTCATGCCCTGATAATTTTTTTCTGTGGAATTAAACCTGAGAGAAGCAAATTCATGCCCATCTGCATCTTTTTTGAACACAAAATCTTCCTTTTTCAAATCGTGTAGACCCTCTCTGGCCCTGCGACCAAAATGTAACACCATCTCAAAGAAAACCTTATTCTGTAAAGACAAAGGGCTGTCATTTGAAAGAGCACCTGAAGAGTACATTTTTTTTTGTCATCTTCACTGATAGGTTCATAATGCTTAGATACATCTAGACCACTTTTTTTGTTCATTTTTATTTTTCCCTTCAGCATATTGTTACATTGAACAAAGAGAGGATCTGTCATTATGTTGAAATTTCTATTGAATGGGGGAGAAGTTATATGACGTTGAATGGCACCTATTATGGACATCAAAGATCTCTTGTTGTATTCCTGACAATCTTTTGTCCTAACTTCTCCGTAGAAACGTCTCAGTAAGGGAGCCAGAGCTTCTTTGGAGAATTCTTTAAAATCACTTTGTTCGTCATTTTCCACCAGCCAAGCTGCAAAAAAAAATTAAACAATTTGAGAAAAAATTAAATTTTTAATAAAGTATTAAAAAAAATTAGCTGATCTTCTACTTCCACTTTTACAATGCACGTTCATATGTACCACGTAACGATGAAAAAATTAATATATGCTCCCTGTGCACTCATCATGCGTATTCATGGTCCGGTCGCGGCCCTGCATAATGTATATGAAAGTTTTTTCGACTTGTCAAACTCGATTTAACATTATTAATTCTTACCTTTGAAAATATCTACACCCCATTTGGTAGCCTTGTGGGTGTTCTTCGATTTAGAGGCCATTTCTATGGTATTTAGCTGTTCATTTGGCAAGGAAACAAATCTTTTTAGGTCGTCTTTGGTACCGGTAGGAGGTTTAAACTCGGGTGCAGTCTCATCGCTCATATCCACTGGAGTTTCTCGCATCTGTCTGGCCATTTCTTTAACATACGAGCCGTCTGTAAAAAGTCGCACCTCGTATTCATAGTAGCCTTTGTGTACGACATTGGTTACTATCCCACATATCCATTCTTCATCCTTCTTTACCTCCACAAATTGTCCAACTTTGAACCGTGACAGCCACATAGAAGCCATGTTGACAGAAAGAAATCTTCCAGAGTGGAGGTAGAATAGAAATAGCGGGGTTGGCGGAGGGTGTGGGACTCACGGGCGGGGTTGGGGGAGGGTGCGGGACTCACACACGGGGTTGGGGGAGGGTGCGGGACTCACACACGGGGTTGGCGGAGGGTGCGGGACTCACATGCGGGGTTGGCGCATGGTGCGGGACTCACAGGCGGGGTTGGTGGAGGGTGCAGGACTCACGGGCGGGGTTGGTGGAGGGTGCGGGACTCACACACGGGGTTGGCGGAGGGTGTGGGACTCACACATGGGGTTGGCGGAGGGTGCGGGACTCACATGCGGGGTTGGCGCAGGGTGCGGGACTCACGGGCGGGGTTGGCGAAGGGTGATGTGTCAGAAAAAAAGTATCAACTACTAAATACCGAAGGGGTGGGCCAAACTTTTTCAAACCTTGCAAGGGGTGGGGTGGAGGCGGGGGCAAAAATCTGTTTTTTACCTTTTTTAGAGCATAATAGAGAGTGATCATTTTTTAACAATGGGATGGGGGGGGGGGTTCGCGCGGATGCAAGAAAAACTTTTGACCCCCCTGATCAAGGGGGTGAAAGAAATCTGCCCACCCCTTATATACATTTTTCGGCCTTTAAGTGAAGGGGGGGGGGCTAAAATTTTGGACCCTCAAGGGGGTGCAAAATTCTATCTTCCATATTACCATGAAAATCCATCACCCCTCATCCATTGTTAGAATAGATCTATGATCACTTCTTTAGACACCAATAAGGCCTTTTATCTATTCCCACCCTATAAGCCCACAAATGGACCATTTTTAGGTGCGGTACCACTTTTGTGAACCATTTGGGCGGTTTAAAAACTTTCTGAATTTTTTCCATTTTCCCACCATTGGGAAGGCAAACACTTATATTTATCAGGTATCATAGTTACTTGAGTGGAAATTGTGCTTTAACTATGTCAAAAGATGATTTACATGAGGCTGATCACCAGTGCTGCACTGCCACTACTACCCAAAGTGAGCGCTTATTTCCCCCATAGGAATAGCACTGGGAGTGAAACCTGCTGAAATTGTACGCGTCACTTATTCAGGGCCACTCGGGCAGTACTAACAAGAAATGCGGTTGTGACCGCGTAAAAAAACGCCTCCCACCGTTAATGTCGGCATGGACCTGAAACACTGGATATGAAAGAAAGGCCTTCTTTGGGAGAGCTGTGCCATGGGTGTGTTTCCCCATCTGCCACTAGATGGCAATGGAAATTGTTATGTGTCACTAGGTGGCAGCACAGAGCCAGCATGTTAAACATCTTATATTCTATTTATTCATAACTTATTCTTACAAATAATATGTAAATTTTGTAGCTATAACTATAATTAACCATTATGGTAATGCACAGATAGGTTATCTATGCAATGAAAACAGTATATCTGTAAAGGAAAGAGAAGTGAGTGTGCTGCCCCCTGGTGGGTAACTATGGAAGCCTCCTACAAAATCTTGCAGTCACTGGCCCTTAGGAGATAATTTTCTTCTGTCCCTTAAAATTTTCATAGATCCATGATTCAAAAGGATTTGGATAGCTATTTTCTTCATCTAAGTGACCCAAGTGATTTCAGATGGAAATCACGAGAAGAAAATTTTCTAGGAGGGGGTAATTTTTGGCAATTTTTCTAAAAAAAATCTTCAAAAACGGAGCCTTTTCTCAAAAATAGCCACTTTTTATAATATGATGAAATAAGGTGAGTCAGAAACTACAAATCAAGGGCTTTCTGATGCTTTTTAAATCAAAGAGCTGTGACATAGCTAAGTTGGGGAAAAAAATTATCTTGGATTGGTCATTCTGATAGAAATATAAAGCTAATTCAGCCCCGAACTCATAAAGTGGCAGTCAGGAGATAATTTTCTTTTGTCACTTAGAATTGTGATAGATCCATGATTCAAAAGGATTTGGATAGCTATGTTCTTCATCTAAGTGACCCAAGTGATTTCCGATGGAAATCAGAAGAAGAAAAAATTTTAGGATGGGGGCAATTTTTGACAATTTTTCAGAAAAATCTTCAAAATCGGAGCCTTTTCTAAAAAATAACCACTTCTGATATCATGATAAAATCAGGTCAGTCAGAAACTACAAATCAAAGGCTTTCTATTGCTTTTTAAATCAAAGAGCTGTGACATAGCTAAGTTGGGGAAAAAATTATCTTGGATTGGTCATTCTGATAGAAATATAAAGCTAATTCAGCCCCGAACTCATAAAGTGGCAGTCAGGAGATAATTTTCTTTTGTCACTTAGAATTGTGATAGATCCATGATTCAAAGGGATTTGGGCAGCTATGTTCTTCATCTATGTGACCCAAGTGATTTCCGATAGAAATCATGAAAAGAAAATTTTCTAGGAGGGGGTCAATTTTTGGCAATTTTTCAAAAAAATCTTCAAAATCAGAGCCTTTTCTCAAAAATATCCACTTTTGATATCATGATGAAATAGGGTCAGTCAGAAACTATAGATCAAGGGCTCTCTGATGCTTTTTGAATCAAAGAGCTGTGACAGAGCTAAGTGGGGCAAAAAAATTATCTTCTGTAGGTCATGTTAAGGCCTACCATTAGTAGTTCCCATTTCTCCCACCAGGGACCCATGGCACAGTTGATAGACTGCAATGCTATACTGATTCAAATCCAGTCTTTCAGGTCCGTGATGTCGGTATTCAGTAATTTTGTATTGTGAGACCTCATCACATGGGGCAAATGAAATCATCATAGCGCACTCCCGTACCGCTTCGCGGTACCGCCGCTACGCGGCGTGGGAGGCGCTAAAAAATTGGAGCACATAGACCAAACACATATCACAGGAAAGGTTATCCCTTCAGGAACATCACTAAGGGAGTGGTCATTATTTATCAACAGGGGGAGGGGGGTTTGAGGGGGAGCGTAAAATGTTCAGACCCCTCTTGAGGGGGGGGCTAAAAAAATTCACCCTCTTTTTAGCAAAAAAGCCAGCGCGCTACTATAGATCAAAGAGGGGCGCGAAAACTCTCCGCGCCTCCAGCGCGGGGGGCGTAAAAAATTTCCTCGCGTCTGTGGGAAAACCCACCCCCCCCGTTGATAAATAATGACCACTCCCTAACAGAGTTACTTGAACAAAAAAACAGGTGTTCACTAATTAGTATGCAGTTATTTGAATATTACATGAGTTCAACTTGAGGGCATCACAAAATCTCAACCGGTTATCACATATTCTCAGTTCAACAAATAAACCAAAGTTGAAGATGTGCCTGATCAGACTAGATAGTTACATGGCAACCATTGTTGTAACCAACACAACTGTGGCCATGGGAACAGTGCATGTACCCGGTAACTGGTTCCTGGCACTCTGCAGCCCTCCCCTGTGTGTGCCATTTTAACCCGGGGGGGGGGGACTCAGATTTCTTCTGACGGGGGTGTGCGGCTGGGCCTCTGACAACCCTTACCCATGGTGAGAGGGCTTTTTGGCAAAGGGTGACCCTTGCTGAGAGGGATTTTGGTCAGAAATGTGCACGGTTAAGTCTTTTATCTGAAAATTTACCCTTGATGTGAGGAATTTTTGTTAAAACTGACCACATTTGGCAGAAATTTTAAAGAAAATTCTGAAAACTGACACGTACAGGGTCAAAATATGAGAAAAGTGACCCTTGGTGAGAGGGATTTTGGCTAAAAGTGACCCTTGGTGAGAGGGATTTTGACCAAAACTAGACCCTTGGTGAGAGGGGTTTTGGCCAAAAAGTGGCCTTGCCAGCTGCACACCCCTGGCAGTGACATATAGTGAGTTCCCCCCACCCCCCGGCATTTTAATAGGGAAACTCAAACTTTTTTGAAGCACTCCCCTTCCCTTCCACCACCCTCATACGGTCAAAATTGTCGGAATTGAGCCGGGAAACGACTGACATGTAGGGGATGACATATGGAAGACATCTACCAGGTTTGTTTTCTTGGATTGCCAACTGTTTAGCTGTGGTGGGAAGACAAAGTTTGCGTCGCGTACGGCGGCCGTACTACCGCGGGAGGAGCAAAACACTCTACTACAGTAGCATGGCCCTATATGGGGCTAACAATGTGCTTTCTGTACATATAAAGGAATAACATCTGTTAAGTACAACCTCACACCCAACTTCAAACATTTCTCACTCACCATGCATCATTTTAATTACAAATACTGACTTCTTTTATTCTTGCCAATCATTTTCAGAAGATTCCCCTTTTAAACTCTTTGCATTGGCGCGCACGCTTTGAGCTCAAACCGGAAGTAAACAATGCCGCTGATCACAGCGCCATCTGTAATATAGACATCGTACCATAAGCGCAGCGGTGAGCGCCGTCTAGACGTGCGTCCATGTAATAGATAGTCTTTGTGTGTACAGAATGGATTATATTTTAGACTGGCGCATCTCTGTCTCGACGTGTTCGCAGTAGTAGGTCTATGAGAGTTGGACTTTGAGGAGTTCGCCAGCCTAACCATACGCCCGCTGTCCGCTCGCCGTGAATTTTGGGTGCTTTATCTCGAGATATAAGAACTCATATTATCCATTTTCGGCACTGAAAACTCTCTAACCGTGTTATAAGTGTTAATATGTGAGAGTATACGTGTATATATAACCCCCAGCACTTATCCTGTGGTTAGGGAGTGATCATTTTTTAACAACAGGGGGGGGCTGGTGGGTTTGCGCGTGGACGCGTGAAAAAAATTTCAACCCCCCCTCTTGAGGGGGTAAAATTTTTTCAACCCCCCCCCATAAGGGACAAAAATCACGCTCGGACGTCCCCTTTTAGCCTATAGTAACGCGCGGGGTTTTCCACTGAAAACAGGTGAAATTATTTTGACCCCCCCATCAGAGGTATTGAAAAAATTCTGACCTCCCCCCGGTCAAGGGGTTGAAAAAATTCTGACCCCCCCTCAAACCCACCGCCCCCCCCTGTTGTTAAAAAATGATCACTCCCTTAGACTGGTGTAGCAAGCTAATATTTATAAATTTTATGAACACACTATTACCGGTACTAATCACTGCCTAAGACTGTGATATATTTATATTAATATTCATCACATACCGGTATATCATAAAATCCACAAGACTAATGCCTCTCATTATTATGTTAATTTATGCATGTAGTATCTATGACATCACTCATGACGTTGCCATACCTAATCATAATCAGTCACCATGACAACATACACATAGAAACCGATCCTAAAATGCACCTAAGCTGCCCAGCCAACCAGTCACAACAGACAACCTGCCTGATGAAGAGTACTTAAGTTACTCGAAACGTTGCATTTAAAAATTAATTTGCCCCCAATCTTGATGTACAAAACCCCTAATAAAATTGACAAACTTGAAATCAACGTGTCTGGTTTTGTGTGGATATTGGTTATCATTAAATTATTTATTCACCACACCAGCATCCTACCTTGGGATCACCAACAAGTTGATAAGTGCCGAGTGGACTGTTGTGCGACCCAACCAACCCCCAAACTGTCAGCGTGACATAAGACCACAGGTATCCTTTCATGGGATCCAGTCCCTAAGAATCATAAATGGATTCACCACAAGCCAACACTGAAGAATTGGACATCTACCCAGAGGAGAACTACGACGAGATTGATGGGGACACAACCCAAAACAACACAGAAAAACCAAGACTAACAATTTCAGCTGATATACAACCATACTACAAACTCGCCAGAAAGGTAGCTATAAGCTTAACAAAAGCCAAACAACACGAAGCCTTCCTAGGAACCTGCATCATCAAAAACTTAGTCCCAAAGGGATTACAACCCAACATAACCGCTCAAGTACCAGCAGTCAGTTGGAGCTTCCAACTCAAGTGGGAGGAAGCCCAACTGAAGTGTGGTAAAGACCTAAGAGACCTACTGAATAATTACTACGCTGACCTGTGGGGTAGTCGGATGGTATGTCCCCATTAATAAAGAGCAACTCAGGTTCTTTTCTTGTAGGTCGTGTTTTACTGGTCAATCCATATTCACTTGGCTGGTGTGGACAGGGAGCTGTCACCGCACGTCCGTCCCTCTCTCTCTCTGCGTTCGTTCTCTACTGATGGGTCTGCCGAGTGCTGCTAAGGCACCCCAAGGCCTATAGGGGCCGCGCAGCAATCCACAGAGCCATCTGTCTATCCCACCCCTACGCGGTGGCGCCCTCTACTCCTCACTACTATACTACACCATGACAGTGGCGCCCTCTACTCCTCACTACTATACTACACCATGGCAGTGGCGCCCTCTACTCCTCACTACTATACTACACCATGACAGTGGCGCTCTCAACTCCTCACTACTATACTACACCATGACTATACTACACCCCTTCCCTACCCACTAGTTTTCAACATCAGTTAAAAACGTCTATCCACACCAGCCACAATGATGTATACAGTCATCAAAATGATAAATCATATCAAAACCACCTGATCATATCTTCATGTGAAGGACTCGCGCTACATATCATCGTCACCAATAAATGAATAGATTGATATGTGGATAATAAATCATTGCCGATACATTGATAATATAAATGTGTCCACATTACCAATAGTAGATATGAATAACACATCACCTCAAGACATATAATGACATCTCAAGCTGAATAATGAATGGATTAACATATTGCGTGGATTCATATATAATACAAGTGAGATCACACCAATCTCAATATATATAGTGAACCATTAGGTCACATCATCAGCGGTATGTCAAGCAATAGATATATAAGACGTCATATACTGGAATATATATTGGATCCACCACTTCATATAAAATAGACTTCTCACTGTAACAATCGTCATAATCTTCAACACCACTCTCAACATCTCTTCTGCAATAAAAGTTCTCTATATAGCACTCAGTTCATAGTCTGTAATAAGAGTTCCATATGCATTTCCCATGCATGTTTCGGGTCCTATATTTCAATAGTCGCCAGATATCACGCACGACAGCATACTCATGCTCTGGTGCGGCTTGTTATCATTATTGTCCACTGTGCGCTATATTTCCGTGACGTACCCAGTACTCATCTCCATTGTTAATAAGTGCTACTGAGAGGGAACACATGATCACCATTGTTAATAAGTGCCACCGAGAGAGAACACATGAAAGTTATCAGTGCCATATAGTGAAAGAGAACACAAGGCTCACACAAGTTATTAGTGCCATACAATGTTAAATCACTGCTTCCTCATGGTAAGAATAGTTCTACGCTTGGGTTGAGGTTGTGGAGCTGTAGATTTAGGTTGGTAGAGTGCCTCAGCTCCTGCAATCACGAGAGGTGTGACTTCTGGAGGCACAGGGAGACTCCTTCCTTGTCTCGTCAATACCTCAGGGTCTCTGGAGGATGAATGTTCATTATACACAGAGGCCATTGATTGAGTGTCTCTGGGCCTCGGCACTGGTGACTGTAGACAACCCAGTTCCACATAATCAGCCCTTCCTTGTTGACCCTCAGGTTTGTTGTTGAGTCGCCCTTGTATCCTATTTACCAACGCTCTTAACAGCCATTGTCTTTTACAGCATAATATGGCTATTATAATCAATATTACAACAATTATGACAGCTATTATGATATACGGAACATAGGAGGTGTCTATATACTTAATATTATCCAGTTGGTCTACCAAGTCTTCTATAGATTTATCATAAACAGGTCCTAATTTTTCTATGTCAATTTCCAATTTAAAACCTTTATCAAGAATAGGCTTCCAGATAGTCATGTCCTGCATTTTGAAATTTTTAGGAGGTGTAGTTATTCGAGTTTCGCGGGCTACTGAATATTCTGTGCGCTCTTCAAAATAAATGGGTAATTCCAATAGATCAGACAATGCTCGCAACCTGTTTCCAGAGATACAACACTATATGGCGGCGCGACACTAAGATACACTTCTTCCTTTTGTCCAACACACAGTTTTCTAATATTGAATGATTTATCTGTTGCCACAAGCCATTCACCTTTTGATACATATCTAGCTATTGGTAATTTTACCTTGTTTGTAACCTTAACTTTACACAATACTTTTATTCTTCTATTGTCGCGTTGATACAATGCTAATGTACAATATCGTCTGACACAGCGAAATGTTCGAATTCAAGATCATAGTGAGCCGTCAAGTTGGTCGATTCATAAGGTACAGGTAATGTAATAGCCTGTTTTACTCTTAATTTCCTAGATACATCCAGCAAAGGTATATCAATTGCAACAATAAGTTTATCTTCTAATGCCAAAGTGTTAGTTTTAAGAATGGTATAATAATAAAAGGGTTTTTCTCTTGGGTCCTGAGGTAACATTAACTGGGGTGGAATTTCGACTTCAATTCTCTTCAAAATTTCAATAAGTTCAGGAGCTGGAAGAATGGTAGGAGACAATTCGCCTGTCGATAATTTGGTGATTTTTCTATGTAGCTCTGAGATCATAGCTGTTTCAGCAGATATCAAATCTCGTACCCTATTTATATTTGTCTGGATTTGCGGGTAGACAACTAGAAATCTCTGCATAGGTATCAAAGCCTTATTTACAACCTCAACTAGTTCTCCTAGGCCTTCTATGACCTTATTTATCGCCAAGCGATTTTGTCTTACTTCAAGTCTAGTCAGGTTTATCAATGAGAGGCTCTCCTTAAGAACTGTTCTAATTGTTTCCTGATTATCTCTCAGATTGTTCACCTCTGACCTCAACTGCTCTGTCCTATAGAAAGCAACCCCACTAAATATACCTGCCAGAATGGCAAGTGATCTTTTCTCCCTTACTGTCCGTCTGTTTTCATTTCTTATAACCTCAAGTTCACTGTGCCCTATTCTCTGAATCTCTGTAAAGTCAAGCCAATTTCTATTGTGTAGTTCTTGAAGAATAATGAGCTCTTGGAGTTGTGACCTCAGAGTGATATAGTACTGGGCCATCTTATCTCTCTCTGCTGTAACAGTGGCATTGATCCTGCTCAATTCCTCCTTCCTGTATGCACTACTGAAGTACAAGCCAATGAAATGTAGTTTTCCTCTCTGGGTTACCCTAAAAGTTTCCTCTAAGGTTTTGTTTGTGAATACCATATACCGTTCGTATGCCTGGAAATCGATGACTAGGCCAATGATGCACCTCGACCTAGTGGTATAAACCTCAGCCTTGTCTCTGAAGAACACATGTTCTATGTTCTGGGTCTCTCTCTCTGTTTGAATTCCTAGCACGCCAGTGGACAACACGATAATGAATAGGAGTCTGCAAAGAGATAACACTCTGATCAGACACACCTATGTGCTATTGTATGTAATAGTAGGCTCTCAGCCTGCTATTCTATCGGGTGCAGTAGTAGACTCTCATCCCTGTTGCAAACTTTATAATTTCCTATTGAATTCACCTCTCTCTCTCTACTCACACTTTCTCTTTTCTCTCCTTCTCTTTTACTCTCTACAACTTCCACTTCTTTGGCTTCTTCTTTACCTTCTACTCCACTCATAATATTGGGCTTGTTGGGAATTTCATCCACTTCAAGTTTACCTATATAAATATCCTCTTCTCATTCTCTTGTCTCCTCTATCTCTTCTACCCTTCTAATTTTATCAGGACTCTCTTCTTCAGGGCTTGCAGTATGGCTTCGAGGCCTCTTTTCACTGCAAGAACCTGATGTAGGTTCACTCTCTACTATACGATATTTAGGTTCTGTACCCCTTGTTTCCTCTCCACTAGAAGAGCTTCTTCTCCTCTTATTTCCACTGGTACTGCCACCTACTGCTCCACTTTGTTCTCCCATGCTTACACTTTCTCCAGATAATGAAGGCAGTGGAAGAGTAGAGGGTTGATCAGTTCCCTCCACTACTTCCGGTGCAGTATTAGTCACTGCTCCTGGCTCTACAAGACGTGCAAGAGGCACACACTCTGAACTATTCCAGTCACTAGGACTATCCCCTGTATCTCGCCACCTTGAGAGGGGTATACAGTCGCGGTCACTCCAGCCACTACTATCATCGCCGGTAGGAACGTCTTCCCCCGACGGTGAGGCAGCAAGTGCAGCTCGACGAATGTTCTTTCCTAGTGCAGACACTTTCCATTCTTCCTGACTTCTTCTCATGTGCAGACTGTGAGGTATGTTGTTTAATCCGCTGTTGATACTGTCCTTAGGACAGTTTCTCGAAATATGCCCAGATGCCATACAGCAAAAACACACCACTATACCTCGTCTCTTCTTTGTTCTGTAGGGTACCTTCCTCTCTCTTTTCTTGTTTGTTGCTTTACTCAAAGTTGCTACCCCTATGGTTGCTACCTCTGTCTTATTCGCAAAGTTATTGACATCTGTCGACCCACTCCTAGGACTACTTGTTGCCTCTCCTTCCTCAGATCTTGAACCGTGGGTCTCTTGGGATTGTTCATAGGACTCTTGCTCATGAGGGCAATCCCTTACAATGTGCCCTTCCCTTCTGCAAGTGTAGCACACTACTGATCCCTTGCAATGCCTCTTTATGTGGCCCAACTTGCAGCATTTATAACACCGCACCCGAAAAACATTGGACCAATCATGGCGGCTTCTTTGCCATCTCCCTCTCGCACGAGGATCAACTCGCCACCCATGCCCTTGCCAATGCACTCGATCACCTGGCCACTTTCCTGTAGAGGAACCTGTCTCTGAGGCATGTGACAAGCTCCCTCCATGTCTAAAGCAGAAAGGACGCCACCAATAATTGCGCCTCCACTGCACACTCCCCCTTCGTTTTTGACATGTCACCTTTTTCTCTGAACTATTTATTAATGCAACCCCACCCTTGTCTTTATATAAAATCTCATTGTCGCCCTCGTTTCTCTGTCTGATTCTCCTTTTACTATGGCCAGGCAGCCTTACAACCTTGGGCCCTGTACCGGCGGCTGACGGGTCCCCTGAATGTTTAACGGCTGTTGATACTGCGCTTGCTCTTGTGGCTGACTGTACTGAGCCTGTTGTCGTGGCTGTTGTTGACGCCATCCTTGTTGTGGTTGTTGCCACCCTTGTTGCGGTTGGTGCCACCTTTCCTTAAGCACAGGACAGTTTCGCACCATATGACCATACCCATTACACGCGTAGCACATAATGCTATGACAATTCCTTCTCATATGACCCTTCTGTCCGCACTGGTAACATGCCAAGGTTGTTTTTCCTTGACCCCGACTCCAAGACTGTTCCTGACCTTGACCTTGACCTTGATTCCGCGACGGGTTTTGACCTCTACCCTGGCCTTGTATGGGGTCAACGTCCATCGGGGTGGGAATATCCCCCCTTCGCGCTTTTATCCGCTGCGCCACGTCGGCGTCATCTTTGGCCACCCTTACAGCGTCTTCTATCCTCTTTATTTTGCCATCCTTTTTCAGTCTAAGAACTTTCTTAGATGTCCCAGGGTCCAATACCCCATCGATAAAAGCCTCTATCATCATGGTGGTTATGATCGGGTTGTCGATAGCATGCTCTGGGAATGCCTCCCAGGCCACTTTTACTATCCTCTCTCCGAAGAGGGCAGCACTCTCTCCAGTACGTTGCTTGATTCTTCTAAGCAACCCAGCGGATATACTCTCATCTGGTTCGTCTGCAAATCGGAGTTTTATCTCCTCTTCCAATTCAGCCCACGTGGTCGGTCGTCTCTCATATATCGAGTAATGAAGTCACCGACAGGACCTTTAGCAGAACATACAGCCAGACGGATCCTTATCTCATCGGCATCCTCTGTAGCAACTCCTGCCCGTTTGATGGTTCGTACCCAGTCCTTGTACCCTCGTGGATCGCCTTTGTACTGAGGTACCCCCGAAAGCAACTGAGAGACCACTAGCTCCTTGCTCATGCGATTTATTGATCACACAACCTCTCCGTCGCCAGGGGCCTGTGCAGCCGCCAACTGCCCTTGCATTTGCGTTACACTCTGCTGTAGCACATCCATAGCCCCTTGCTGTTGGTTCAGGCGGGCCTCCCGATCAGCAAGAAGTCTCTGTAGCTCCTCCATTGTAGTTTATTTTCACTATACTTTAATCTATCTCAATCTAAAATGTCCCTAACTTCTTCTCTAATTAAGCCTATGTGCCTCACATACAGACACCAGGTAACACGAAGGACCCCCTAGTGCTTACCAGTGCCACTATTGACATCATTGTACACAGAGCCTCCCCCTAGCGGCAAAAGCTGGAACCACTAGTCTCAACTGTTATAGTTTATACCCTTCCTACCAGGTGGTGGCAGTAGCACTATGGTGTTTTTAGTTTTGGTTCCAGGAGACCTTCATCAATCCAACCCTAATGCTATACTTACTCACCAGAGGGCTCCAAGGTTCTGGCTATTCCTACTTCTGGCCTAGACTCCTAGATGGCAGAGCTGTATGCCTGACCAGACCTGCAGGAACAAGCTGGCCGCCATCCATCCCAATCTCTACTCTACACAGATTAAGCAGCTAACCCAAACTAACAGACTTACCCAGCTAATCCAACCCCTTGAGTTTGTTACACTCTAACTCTTACTTTTAGATTCTGCCACTAGATGGCTCTGCTACTTCACCAATGCTTATCCAACCTTAGCAATCATCCACTGCTTTATTAAATATTGGCTTGGGATGATCACCTTAATATAAAACTTCACTCACCATTGATTGCAGGCAAACGTTGCAGCTCCACCCTGCCAGCTCGTTAGCCAAATCAAACTTTAACCTTTGCCAGAGTGTACCATGCTATATGTATTTGTGATCTACGAATGATATACTATTCAATAATTATGAAAAACGAGCTTGACGAGTCCGAAATTTTTGGGGTCTAATTGACCTAGTTTTTATAAATAATTACTTTATCTCATTTTACTTTTGCATGTAGGCTCGATTATGAAAAAGCTGGACCCGTTTTTCTTATTTCATGCAATTATCGATTTTAACACCAATTATCACTAATTGACAGAAATGATACACAAAACCCTGCAATAGAAGTCAAAATTAGTCGGCATGCATACATGTATACACATAGTGAGACAACAAGGCACTATTCAAGTCTACCCCTGATATGGTACGTGTCTGAACTTGTACTGGTTGCCAAGACAACCGCCAGCCCACAAGTGATATATCCATTACGTGTTTGAGGAAGTAGTGACCCCGATCTGACCTCTGGCAGAGACACTTTTTAACATTGAGTCAGCTACTCAGTGAAATAGAATTATTTAGCCAGTCTACACAGCTGGAAAGGGCTAGCCTTGAGCTTCTCAGCTAGGACCAATTTGTACAGAATAAAGGCCTCTACAGTTCATTGTATAGTAATCCAGCCCCTTAAACATTTAATTCCAATACCACATCTCACTGCATACATCAGTACTACCCATTAGATAATTATCACTCAACTTCTTAACAAGCGATACTAATTTCTCAATATTGTCCTTATAATAACACACTTACAATATTTCATAATAAATAGTGCACAGCAATCTACCAATAACACCTTTGATTTGACAATTGAATGAAACCAAATTTTAAATGAATGGTCCTTAGTCACTTGTTATATCCAAGATACAGGTTACTTGAAACAAACAGCTAAAGTGGTTGGGTGTTTACTACAATACAGTCCCCAGTCTGGGTAACCTTAGTACCGTTACCATGGCATCCAGATAGCTGGCCCGGTGCTTGCCGTCTGCTTCTGATAACAGAGGTGTTGCAACAATGGAAGTTTGACCTTCAGTCAGGGACACACCTGATACTTTCTATACATAAAACATATTCAACTCCCTTTACTATAGAACAGAGAGAGAAGACTTTTAGATTTCCAATTTACAGTACAGCTCCATGTGAATAGACTTCTGAGGCAGTTTCAGTCACTTTGGTTACTTGGCAGAAGACTTTAGATTTTCCATTTACAGCACAGCTCCATGTGAATAGACTTCTGAGGCAGTTTCAGTCACTTATAGCACTTTGGTTATTTGGCACTTTGATTACTTGGTACTTTGGTTACTTGGCACTTTGATTACTTGGCACTTATTCTCTCATTCACTAATTAGGCACTTAATTAATGTGTTCCCTACTCACTTTTTTATGAATTCCGAGACAGCCATCTTATTATTCGAAGGACTTGAATACTTCACGAGCCACGTGCGAGTCTTGCCCCGTTATTTTGCTCCTCCTTCTCCTCTCCAGCCACACCAGCCAGTGATTAACGAGCTGACCTAATTACAAGATCCTGGTCATAAGGCACCACTGTGGGGTAGTCGGATGGTATGTCCCCATTAATAAAGAGCAACTCAGGTTCTTTTCTTGTAGGTTGTGTTTTACTAGTCAATCCATATTCACTTGGCTGGTGTGGACAGGGAGCTGTCACCGCACGTCCGTCCCTCTCTCTCTCTGCGTTCGTTCTCTACTGATGGGTCTGCTGAGTGCTGCTAAGGCACCCCAAGGCCTATAGGGGCCACGCAGCAATCCACAGAGCCATCTGTCTATCCAGACAGATGGCTCTGTGGACGAATTGAACTTGAAAACAAATACCAAGAAATCATCAGAGAAATCACCCCAAAATGCAGCCAAGAAATAATGGACCTAATCAAGAAACTGATCAACGACCTCCAAGATGAGGTAGCAAAGAACAAAGACAAGAATACCACCAAAAAAACCGCAGATACAAGAAATACAGGGAGGAAACAGTGGACGAAACAGCAATCTGCAACCTCTCGTCCAAGCACCTCTCAATAGACCACAAGACCCTACTCAATAAAGGCCTCTCATTTGCTCCAACCCCAACTCATTCAAACCACATCCACTCAGTCAGAGACACCCTCTTGTTCAACAGACGAATTTTTCTGCAATACCACTTCAAAGACTCAGGCCTTTACAAACCATTCAAAACCATATACCCACAACAAACCGGATTCTGGCAACCCACACCACCCTACCATGAGGACATAATAACTTTCAACTCATACATACTCAACAACATGCTGAAAAACAAGAAAGTCAAAACTACAAACAACTTAACACCAGGACAAACAGAAGCCCTCAAAGACTTAAAAAATGACAAATCTATTGTCATCAAATCAGCAGATAAAGGAGGAGCCATAGTCATTATGGACACCCAAAACTACATAGACAAATGTGAACACCAACTAAATGACAAAAAATTCTACAGAATCAACGAATATGATAGAACGTCTATTATCACTCAAAGAATGAAAAAAGAACTCAACAAGATGGAAAAAGAAGGGAAAATCATCAAAGGAGCAGCTGAAAAACTCATCCCTGACAATGTCAGAACAGCCCAATTCTACATCCTGCCAAAAATCCACAAAACAGGTATACCAGGCCGCCCCATAGTCTCGGGCATCAATTGCCCCACAGATAGGATCTCAGCAACTCTAGACAATGTCCCAAAATCCCATGCATCCTAAAGGATACCAAAACCTTCCTACAAGAAATTGAGACAATCAACGTACTAAAACCTACTGAATATCTAGTCACCATTGATGTGACTGGACTGTACACATCAATACCCCATAGGGAAGGCATTGAGGCAGTTAAAACTGTCCTTACCTCATTCCCTCACCCTGAAATTGACTCATCCACGGCATGCAGAATGCTGGAACTAGTACTTCAAAACAATATCTTCAACTTCAACAAGAAACACTACCACCAAATCCAAGGGACAGCAATGGGTACAAAAGTGGCACCCACATATGCCAACATATTCATGCACTTCCTAGAAGAAGAAATCATCAGGTCCAGCCCAACCAGACCCAAAATATGGAAAAGATATATAGATGACATCTTTGCCATCTATGAATGCACAGAACATGAGCTGAAAACAGAAATGAAAAGAATAAACAGCCTCCACCCCTCCATCAAATTCACCTATGAATACAGCAAAGAATCAGTAAACTACCTGGACACAACCATATACGTGAAAAACAACAAACTACA
Source organism: Acholoe squamosa (assembly GCA_949317995.1). NCBI lineage: Eukaryota > Metazoa > Annelida > Polychaeta > Phyllodocida > Polynoidae > Acholoe > Acholoe squamosa. The sequence continues at coordinate 5,106,485 of OX439040.1, forward strand.
CTCAAAGGTATACAGAAAACCCACAGACTCAGGTCTATACCTACACTACAGTTCCTACCACCCAGCAAGTCAAAAAGACAGCATAGCATACAGTCAGGCCCTCAGATACAGGCTAATATGTACTGAAGAAGATGAATTCAACAAAGTATGTAAATACTTACTGAAACAGCTGACCCTACGGGGCCACCCACATCACAAGATGAAAACAGCCATCCAGAAGGCAGCCCTGGTACCCAGGAAGGACCTCCTGCAAAACGGAAAAAAGCAGAACGAAGCAGTCATACCATTCATCATACAACACACTCCTGACAACAAAAGAGCTGAGAAATTGTTACAAACAGCTAAATCAATGTTGGGCCCCTCACCATTACTCCAGTCACTCAGGAAAAGCAAAATCACTATGGCATACAAACGCCCCCCACACTACATGACCTAGTCACAAAGTCCGCCTTCCCCCCAGTGCCAACTGTCAACAGAAGCCGACCATGTAACATCCTCAGTTGCAATCACTGTCAAAATATTGTCCAAACTACCCACCTCACATCCACCATAACTGGAAAACGGGTTCCAGTTAAAGGTGACATCACATGTCAAACAGTAGGACTCATCTACTGTCTAACATGCCCAGTATGTAAAATGCAGTACATTGGTGAAACAGGCAAGAGAGCCTGCGACAGAATCTATGGCCACAAAAGAGATTTGAACGCCAGAAAACTCACTGAAGTTGTCAAACATATGAAAGACCACGACGTCACACCACAAGAATTAAAATTCACATTATTAGATTCCTCACCTGACAATGCCAATATCCGCAAAAGATTGGAGGAGGCGTACATCAGAATTCTCCGTACCATGAAACCCGAAGGCATCAACGCCAAGTTGTAAACACAAGTTCAGGATCCAAAATGGCGCCTATCCGCGAAGCGCTACAGGCACTTCCGGCGTCCCGACCTAGTTACCGCAATAACCAAGGAAACCCCCATATGACGTCACTCGATCCCTGAGACTATAAAAGGTCAACAGTTTCGGTATTTACAAACACCAGCACGTGCCACAACCATAACACAACCTCAAGTCAAGATGAGTTTCTTCAGTAAAGTTACCTGTGATTTATGCTTGATGAAAATAGACAACACCAAAGAAGCTATACAACTCCATCTTGAATACAACCACGCCGGGGTAGTAAAACTTGACGACGCTTACATCGGAGCGGGTAAGTTTAAATGCCCGCTTGATAAATGTAACACTCTATGTCTTAATGTCAGCAATTTACGACGACACCTACGAAACAAACACTCCACCAACAGTTATAAAATTCCAACATCTCCAACTGCCCCGCTAAGGTTTAAAAAACCAAAACCCATATGGCTTCCCCACTGGGACCCCCACAAAGTGAAGTTCAGAATTATTTACAAAGGCCCCCCTTTCATTTCAGACCGCCCAAAGGTGGCAGGGAAGGAGGCCCCACCCACAACTCTGAACAACACTAAACCTACCACCAACAACCCACCATCTAAAACAACACTTAACAACAAAGAAGCAACAGCAGTGCAGAACTTCAAAAAATCCGTTGAGAAGATAAAGGAAGATACCCACCGTACAAAATTGATAGACATCCCAGACCCAACCACAAGAAAAAGATGCAATCCTGTTCTCCCCAACAACCCCAACAAGAAACGTAGATTCATTATTGATGCTAAACCTCGACCCACGTCACCACTGAGCTCAACACAAAAGAAAACAAAACCCATTGTAGACGCCACCTTCACTAAAGATGAAATCAAGGCCATTAAAAAATCCACAGTCACCAATGAAGATAAACAACCCACCAAGAAGGAACTAGAAGACATGTTAACCAAAGACCTAGCCACTAGCTTCACAGATGACAGCTCTTCAGAGGGAGAACTGAGCACCAGTGAAGATGACTTACCAACACAAGCAGCCACAAAACGCAGTCCAAAACCCCAGAAACCAGCCACCACAAGTGCCACCACCACAACAACCAAAATGAAGATTGAACAGATAAAGAAACAAGATAACTACCGGGAACCATATGTTCCAAAAGAACCAAGGTCATCCAGTTCACACAATAAGAACTACAGAGATCAGCGTTCACGCTATGCAGTAACCAACCAGACTGACAGGGAGGCCAGGGGCATCCCTGACAGATCCAATCTCCCACCTTATGAGAAGTATGATCACTACCACTACAGATCACTATATACCCTATATGACAACTGTGCTCCAAACCACCCTGAAACCCCACACCACAGCAGAGAAGATGTAAGACGTGCAGCATTATTTAACATCTACAGGATGTTACAAAACCCACAGAACCTAGATAAAAGAGTAGCTAATGACTATTTTCGAGTCCTACAGGGATACAACTATGGTAACTACTAATATCTTCATGCATGCATGTTTATAAAATTTTATGAACACACTATTACCGGTACTAATCACTGCCTAAGACTGTGATATATTTATATTTATATTCATCACATACCGGTACATCATAAAATCCACAAGACTAATGTATGCCTCTCATTATTATGTTAATTTATGCATGTAGTATCTATGACATCACTGATGACGTTGCCATACCTAATCATAATCAGTCACCATGACAACATACACATAGAAACCGATCCTAAAATGCACCTAAGCTGCCCAGCCAACCAGTCACAACAGACAACCTGCCTGATGAAGAGTACTTAAGTTACTCGAAACGTTGCATTTAAAAATTAATTTGCCCCCAATCTTGATGTACAAAACCCCTAATAAAATTGACAAACTTAAATAAACGTGTCTGGTTTTGTGTGGATATTGGTTATCATTTAAATATTTATAAATACCCCCCCCATCAAGCCTCCCCACCGGGCAATACATTACTCAGCCCTGAGTGTATGCTGTGTAAATTAACTTGAATACATCATGTAAAATTCTAGAGAGAGAGAGAGAGAGAGAGAGAGAGAGAGAGAGAGAGAGAGAGAGGGAGAGAGAGTAAGTAACTTACATTTGAGGCGGTCTGTCCACTCCCTCATCATTATATCTATGTACGTTATCTGCTGCCTCCACCTTCCCCATCGTCCTCCTCATCTACCTCTCTCACCACAAGTACAAAAATACCCTCTACAACTCCGAGGCTAAGATAACTAGGCCGTAGTTTAGTCCTAATGATGAGTAATTAGCCTCGAAAATGAGGGGCCTATAAATGAACTGCAGTAGGACTAACGTTGTTGCTACTCAGAGATTTTAAATCAAGTCTTATAGATATTGACTCGGGTATATATGTCGTCATCATTGGAAGTGGTTTCTTCATTGTATTCACAAGGAATTCTACGTCAGAAATGGATATCTGAATCTACTCACGCTGTATATATGGATGGCATGTTTACATAGGAATAGGGTTGGCCTGGTTGCTATAGTAACCTCTTTTTTATGTAGAATAGGTTAGGGAGTGATCATTTTTTAACAACAGGGGGGGGGCTGGTGGGTTTCCGCGTGGAAGCGTGAAAAAAATTTCGACCCCCCCATAAGGGACAAAAATCGCGCGCGAACATCCCCTTTTAGCCTATAGTAACGCACAGGGTTTTCCACTGAAAACAGGTGAAATTATTTTGACCCCCCCCCATCAGAGGTGTTGAAAAAATTCTGACCCCCCCGGTCAAGGGGTTGAAAAAATTCTGACCCCCCCTCAAACCCACCAGCCCCCCCCCTGTTATTAAAAAATGATCGCTCCCTTAGGTCAGAAATGGATGTGTGAATGTACCCCTCCAATACTCTAACTAGTGATTTGTCATACGTTCCATATGTGCATGTGTAAGGGTGAAAATCAACACGGCTGGCTATACCTTTAACACGGGGGTAACGTGGAAAAGAAGAAAACAAAACATGACCAAACTCAGTCAAAAACAAATTAGATGGAGGTATTACTAAAATGAAAAAAAAAATGGAAAAGTGAATCTGTAAGTGTGACAGAAGTGAACAGAAATACAGATAATGCATTTTAGACCTTTAAAGCATTAACACATTAACCCTTTAAAGGCTGCGGATGCACTAATGCATCATGCCCATTGGTCGTCATGATGCACCAATGAAGAGCTGGCGAGTCTGCTCGCCAGCCCCGGGGGCCACTCTCTAATCTATGGATACCATGTGCGTACATCACCTTGGCTGTGGTACCCCTTTGAGCGGGGCATAATTTCTCAAAAGCACCCCCGTTTGGGTGGGTTTACCTCCTGAAAATTAAAAGAAATCCAACCTCTTTTGTCAGGACACCCTCTAAGTAACAAAATCGGTACCCCTTTTTGTGTGTTAGGGCTGAATAGATTTGGGGAAATGATGCAGAGAAGCTGGGGAAAATGACCCAAATATACCCCCTTTTCACTTAAAGTTTTGGAAAGATTGGTTTACATCTTGGGCCTAAAAACTACCCCTATTTGCCAAAAATGCCCAAAAATGTACCCCTATCAAAGGATCCTGCAGGATCTGCTCCCGAACCCCAAAAAGTACCCCTTTCCCTGTAGTTTTTGTACGCACATGGTTACTATAGCTCATATAGGGGGTGGCCCCCCCCGGGTCGCCAGCACTTCATTGGAGCATTATATTGACCCTCCAGGAATTTGTGTATCAACCCTGTAGGGTCGGCATGATGCATGAATGACTTAAGCCCTGGTGGTGAAACTATGCTAGACAGGCATTGGTTTCTATCATTAGTGGCCAGAGGGTATCTTCCTCAAGACTTCCACCAGAGGGTAAAGTTATTCATTATTACATTATTCCTCTAAGCAGCAGGTCATGAGCTAGGTGTGGGAACCCACCTAGAACTATGCTGGACATTGTATTATTATTACCTCACAGGTGGAGTGGAACAGAACATTATACTTTATAAATTACTGTATATTTACTGTATGTACAAATTACCTACATACTAACTACTGTATGATTGATATTTCTTACATGTTGCCTAAAGCTGAATAAACCAGTGACAACTGAAAATAACACTATTTTATGAGAGCTTAATGTATTTACACTATATACCACTAGTCTTATGATATTTCTCATATGACAACTTGATCATGCACAATTACTAGTATGACACATGAATGACTTAAGCCCTGGTGGCTGCATTCATGCATCATGCCGGCCAATGGGCATGATGCATTAGTGCACCAGCGGGTTAGCCAGCGGGTTAAAGAAATGACTGACATCAAAGGAAGTTTCATGGTGATTCAAAACCATGTAAACTTCTTCACTTGGATATGATTAACACCTGTCCCAATGAGAAAACAGTATCTAATGATTCGGCTTTTTATTGACACAGTCACACAAATACTCTTTTCATATATCACCCATATATTATCAATCAAGGAAAATAGAGATATATGGATATACATTAAAATTTGTAACATCTGGGATATACAAATATCTAGATACATTTATCCTGAATAATTACTGCGCTCGACCTAATATCCCTGGTAACCCTGTTCCCCTTGTTCTGTTCTTTTGTTTCAGAGATGAGGAGAAAGTCAGATCACATTTTGTAGGTCATGGAATTTTTTCAACTGAAGTGACACAAAATCACACAGACCACAAATGCAGCACATTATGTGGCATTTTTACCTATACCGATTCAGCGGGATTAATTATCAGCCGATGAAATAATCCCAACCATCCACAGCAGGCCTCGCGGGGACAGGTGGTATCCGTCTGATAACTGTTATCAGTGACAACCGCTGGGAACAGGCTTCAGCAATAGCTGCGCCCGTTGAACAATCCGCTACCTCAGTATAGAGGTGTGAACACCCATACAGGTGTGAAGGCCGAGGGTCAGTGGAAGGTACACTGTAAAATATTACTGGTGAATCTACCAGGGATCCTTGTAAAACTGAACAGTGAACCACTGTAATTATACAACAGGGAGCCAGTGTAGTTTTTACAAGAAGCTCCAGGTGGCAGTACAGTGGTACAAGGAATCTCTGTGAAAATAACGACATCTCTGTGCAAATAATGACGGATCTCTGGCATCTTTGGGACAAGGAATCCTTCGTTATTTCGACGATATTTTTTTTTACAGTGTAGTCAGCCAAGTGGTTAATTGTGTTATATTTGGCCTTTATTGCCTTTCAAAATGGTGGGCTTTTCACATTACAATAGGGTTAAGTTTCACCCAGTTGCCATTATGTACAACAATGGGAAGCTTATGCCGACTTGGCTTGTTGCAGGTGGCACCGTCATGCCTAGCTGAAGCTGTAATAAGCATGTACCTTTATTCTTGTTTAAGGGTGCAGTTACAAGTTACATCAACCTGGCGGGAATCCACTCTCTCCCACCCTACACACAGCAGTGCTATTAGGACTCATAAAGTAGCTCATGGTGGCTCAAAAATACATAATTACAACTTCAAAGGCATGGTTACCCACTCAACACAAAAGAAAACACACGTTAAAAACGTTTTTAACAACGTTTTGCCATGATAAGGACCCATAGGGAAACGTTCTGAAACGTTTTGCAACGATTTTTGGTCTTTTGTTGACTGGGTATAGTATAGGCTATCAATTATCACACCTACAGGTGTAAAGTATCCACACCTACAGGTGTAAAGTATCCACACCTACAGGTGTGGTGACTCACCCATGTACAGAGTGGATTCTGCACCCTAAAAGTTGAAGTCTCACGAGAATGCATGTTAATTAGGCCTGAGCTGGTGGCTGCACCAAGAGCACACTTATATGCCTGGCCTGTATGGTACTAGTGTCCATGGGAGCACCTGCAACCTTGATATAGCATCAACATAGCAGCAGACATGTACGTCTCAATCTGAACCCCGGGGTCCTAAGCTCACTGACAGCAATTGACCTGATCGAGCCTCAACAATAGGCAATAATCTGATCGTATTAGATGCTTAAAGTTGTGTGTAAACATGAAACTTACAAAAGATACAATAATGGATATAATATCAGTGACGATATGTCAGAAACATCTCGTCACATGTCTTAATGTCTTAAAATCATGTAAACATTTGCAGAAATTCCTTACACATAAGACGCAGATTATATGCTATTATCTAACTATTTGGGCCTGGACAGTGCTTTTTTGCTCATAACCCCAGTTCCTTATCCAGCCATAACGCACTCTCAGACTTTTTCTTCGTCTTCAAGAAGCTGCTGGTTTTAATCCGGACATGTTAATAAATTGGCAAAGTATGCAATGTCAACTACGCCATAGTTTTCCAGTTAAAACCGTTTAGGGTTCAACGGGGAATCGATCCCCGGCCGCTGTGGCAGGAGGCGAGCTCGCTGTCCACTATACCAAGCCGACCGGTGATACAAAGCAATGTACATCAAGGATTTGAAAAAGTTGTCCGATATACCTGATGTTTACAGACCTCGTTAGCATAGATTTCAATGGTGCCAGGTGGAGTTATTAACAGAGAAACATCCTTAGATATCCTATATGAACATGCCATGCCTAATTTCTCCATTTTCTTCAAAATAAATAAGAATCCATTGATTTTCCATAGCGATACGTGTCGGCACCTGCCATTGCGGCTTGCTGACCCGAAAGTAGGTCAGGTACATCTGGGCACCTACCCGCTTTGTCAACAAGATGCAATGGCCGTGTACCGGGTCGTGTGCATTGGATCGCTATGTAAAATCATTGGATTCTCATTTATTTATTAGAAAATGGAGACAAAATGTAGGCGAACACCAACTAGAGATCGTATATTTGGCGCTGCTAGAAGTACGTGACTTGACATGCTTGGATTCTACCCGAAAAGTGTTTGGAAAGACGAGGGTATGACGGGTGGAGTAAAAACAATGGCTACACTGGCTTGGCAAACCGTGCGGATCGGATGCACTTACAAAATGTCTTCTCCTGGATTCATTCTGGGGTTATATGGTAAGAAATTGATAAAAAATGGAGAAATATGTTAGATAAATGTCTTAATCAAGTTATGAGAGAGCACTTGTGGGTCTATGGGTCAATAATCCATGACCCATGCGTGCTCTCTCATAACATTGATTAAACGCTACGGATAGGGACATTTTACAACAACAAAAATTCTTACTCTCAATAACTAATGACATACATGGGGAGGATTTGGTCTGGGTTGTATATGGCATGTGCCCATGCTCGGCCTTCTTTATCCTCATCCACCTTGTGAGAGTCAAAAGCCAGGCTCTAGAGACGACACCCTTTCTCCTCCACCATATCCTTTTTCTGGGAGAGGGTAGCATCGGATGGGCTTCCTTGTACATCCAGCATAATCTTTACTGATATCTTGGAACTCAAGACAGGTAGACCCCTTTACCTCCTCTACACTGGTCCATCCTAAGTTGTCCTTTATGATGTTCTCTACATTCTTCTCCTTTGTACCATAGAAGGCAAGTACTGGTTTGGCAAGTTTTGCCTCATTGGGATACTTTTGCTCAGACTCTCGTTTCTTTTTCTCATAGTGGATTGGTGAAATACTCAACAGATTTGACCTTTTTCTTGGAACCACACCTTTTTGTCAGCCTCAGAAACTGCAAGGCGGAAGTCCAGTGGGTCTCTTGGATCAAATCTCATTTCTATAGCAGCAAGTGCTTTTCACATGTTTCAGAATTGCCTGGTGTTGGCATTTGTAGCACATTCTCCATACTGTGGGTTTCATAATGTACTACATACTTTGGAAGTACTTGTTCTGACTTGAAGACTATGTACATTGGATGTTGTATGTCATAAGTACTAAACTTGCCCTGTGGTACAAAAGCTGAATCATGTTCCTTTGGATTGAAGTTTTTGAGAGCTGCCTTAGGTTTATTCAATGGGACAGTCAGAGAATGCCCAATTAGAACATCACAAAACAGCAACATCTTTGGGTGCTTGGACTGGACCACACTGGTAGATTCTGTGGAAAAACACATCCCCTTTTTGTCAACTTTCTTCAGCAGGTCATGACATTTTGAGAGTGTGAACCCCTTTTGAATTACCTCTCCAACTTCCCCTTCATCTGTTTCATGAAATCTGAGTTCTGATCGCAGGGGATTCACAATTTCGCTCTTTGCTTTGAGCCACTTTTTCTGAAGATTTATAGCAGTGATTTTCTCAATCCTTACAACCTGTGGAATTGAACCGTTCCCTGGTTGCATGTACTTCTTGAACTGGTCTTCAACATCAAAGTACTCCAATGCGTTCTGTTGCAGGTCAGTTCTGCTATGGTGAGGCACTGGATTGTTTTCAATGAATTCTTTTAGCTCTTTTGTGGCAGCATTTTGTGCATTGAGTCTTGCAAGGTTTTCTGCATTCCGTCGCTGTTCCATTTCATATTTCCTCTTCTTGTCACATGGTTTGCATTTAGTACTGTCACATGGATCTCCACATAGTTCCTCACATGGATGCCCACATGTAAGACCCCGAGTACATTTCTCACCACAACTGATGTCTTCTTCCCTTTGCCAGCATTCACGGATGGCCTGATGCTGACATTCTTCAATCTGGAATTTGACTGTTTCATCACATCTCAGAATTGATTCATCATCTCCACATTTCTTCTTTCCAGGGTGCTGACAAGCTGGAAATACAAAGTCAACAGGAACTCTACAGAATTCTTTGGAGTGTAGATGGTTTGAGGCACAGTGTTGTCTAGGTTTTCGGTCGCTGCAAGGATGTTTGCCGCAGTCCATCATTTTTGAACACCACTCTTTGCATTTTATTTCAGCTTCTGTTTGGTAGCACATTCTCTTACCAGGATGCCTACATCCAAGGACAAACTCCACAAACTTTCGACACTCGTCATGTGGATGTACAGGGTGGCAGGGTTTTGGACAAGTGTGGACTTCACATTTCATCTGTTTCCTGCATGACTCCTGACAAATCATCCTTAGTTCCTCGGGTGTCGCTGCACTGATTTCAGTGATTCGTTTGTGGTCTGGACAATGCATTGGGAACTGTGGACCTATTAGCCCTTTCTCTTTGAGACTCTTGATAAAAGGAGCCCAGGATGATGATCTGGCCTTTAAAAAAGTTGTCTCATTTCCCACAAAGAACATGCCACATTTTGCCCTTGACTGTGCGACACATCGTATGTTCAGGGTCTTCAGGAACCCAATTTGCCCTTCTTCATTTGAGCGGACCAAAGAAACAATGACAATGTCATTCTCATCTCCTTGGAACCTGTCAATGGTACTCACACTTATTGTATTAGCAGTCTGCTTACTTGAAACTTCATTCCTATTTGGCGTTCTTTTGGATGTGCTTCTGAAGGGCCTGCCAGTGGCAATGTCAAACCAGCTGATAACATCAGGCCTATTCTTTTCTGCTTCTTTGAGCAAGTTACGAAGAAGTCGAACCTGTCCCCTGTATGCGGTAATGATTGTAATCTGACGTGGATGATACCCCATTTGTAGAAACACCATGGCAAGCTGAAGAACTCGTTCAGCTTCTTTCATGTTGCTGTAGCTTCTTGCTGCTTCCTCAGGATCTTTGTGAGTCCAGAAGAACATAGAAGAAGGTGTGAAGTCTGGTGGCTTGTTTTTGGTGACTCTTGTCAGGTTACTCTCTAAGTCAGGATAGATATCACTCAGCAGTTCAGCCATCTCAGGGCGCATGCGGTTTTGTAGTCTCAATTTTGCATATGGATACCCATTGTTGATAAGCCGTTCCATCATTGAAATGTCAAAGTGGAAGTTGCGACATAGATTGTAGCTTTCTACTTGAGGTCTCAACTGTTTGTGATCACCAATGAGAATCAGATGCTTCACATTACAGTTTCCTAGGATGGCAGTTATTTGTGGTTCGAGAACCTCTGCCGCTTCTTCTATCAGAAGGATTGAAGGCTGCAACATTTTCATTAGGGACTGATTGATGCTTGCCCCATTTATTGTCATCCCCACAACCTTTGCCCTTTTCAAGACTGCAAGTTTTTGCTCATTTTCTGCCTCTCGCATTGCGGCTAGACATCTACTGTAATCTTTCATTAATACATCAAGACGCTTTTCAGCATCTGCCTTGTTGTACCACAATGCAACCTGGATCGCAACTGCTCTGTCATAGGGAGTCAAATCCCATAAATCAGGAATGTGCCTAAGTGTTACAAGTGATGTTTCTCTTGCAAGTCCCTCAGCTGCTGGTGACATCTCCAGAAAGCTCTGTTCTGTTTTGTGTTCATCTAATCTGATGTCCATCTTCAATTCATTATGTATATTTCCATCTGTTCTCATCCTCTCTTGCTCCTCAGCATCTGCATTCCTTTCATCTGACCAAAACTCCAGACTCATTGAGGCCTTTCTCTTTCTCTTTTTGGCTGGCTGACCAGCTTGGAACCTAAGAAGGTTGCTGCCTTGAAGCATTGTTTCTGTGAACATCTTGGCAGGTGTAATCCATTCATCCAGTGCTACCATCATGAAACCTTCAAGATCTTTTGGCATTCCAGTAACTGTTTGACCAAAGTGTTCCAAGCCTCCATTTCTACAAAAGTCTTTCCACAGGGCAACAGCAATTTGGCTATTCACTACTGTGTCATTGTCTACCCATATTGTTCTTCCACATGATTGAAGTAGAGCCTCAATTTGGTCCTGACAGAATATGTTCAGAAATGCATTCACCGAAAACTTCTTTGCATGCAAAAGTTCATGAATTGCATCTTTCATCTTGTCTTTCAAAGCATTAGTTTTATTTCTTAGCTGAAACCAAATCTTTCTGCTAGAGTCAGGCCTGTCTGACCTTTTTCTGATCATCAGCTCATAGAGGTTGCATCTTTCTACAACTGGATCCTGGCACCGGCCTCCAACATGTACAATTTCACCATTGACCAAATGGGGAACGAGGCCTTTTAGGAACTCATCAAGGGCATGGTTTTTATAGGTCATCACTACAATCGGCAGCTTAGTCTCCTTGCAGGACAGGAGTTCCTGTACTAACTTAATCCCGATGTAGGTTTTACCAGTACCAGGTGGACCTTGGATAATTCCAAGCCTGTTGTTCAAAGCTTGTTCAAATGCAACTTTTTGACTTAGGTCACTCCAAACAGGAGCATTAGGCCACAATCTTGAATTATCACTTTTAGATTTCCAATGTAACATATCTTCTTCCTGCAATGCTTGCTCAATCATCTTCTTTTGGCGATTGAGCTCAACCAATGATTGGTGAAGTGATGCCGAAGATTCTTCATCTACATCCACATTGTCAGAGAGATTCTTGGAATCTGGTACTTCATCGGTTGCAACCTGAGTTTCAGCTCTAAATAAAGAATCAACAAACTTTTGATCAGGCTTTCGGGATGTTAGACTTTCCATCTTTCCACTTTCTGAAATGGCCTGTGCTGTTGGTGTGGAAGGCCGATGGGGTGGATCTTCTGTATTCCCACTTTCTGAAACAGTCGTTACTGTTGGTGTGGAAGGTTTATGGGGTGGACCTTCTGTCTTTCCGCTTTCTGAAATGGTCCCTAATGTTAATGTGAAAGACTGATAGGGTGGACCTTCTGTCTTTCTGCTTTCTGAAACAGTCTGTGCTATTGGTGTGGAAGGTTGTGAGGGTGGACCTTCTGTCTTTCCGCTTTCTGAAATGGTCCCTAATGTTATTGTGAAAGGCTGATAGGGTGGATCTTCTGTCTTTCTGCTTTCTGAAATGGTCCCTGATCTTGATGTGGAAGGCTGAGAGGGCGGATCTTCTGTCTTTCCACTTTCTGAAATAGTTGGAGCTGTTGATGTGGAAGATGAAGTACTTTCTTCACATGAAGGACGATTAAATTCCTCCATATGACGATTGGCTTTAGCTTCTGCATACGGTGACGGATATGCACAACCAAGGTGTACAAGCTCGTCTTGAAAGGGAAGCTTACTGGGACTAATCTGTTGTAGCATTTTCAGTACAGGTTGGTGAGATCTGTAGTAAGTCGGTGATTCGGCCATAACAATCTTTCCACTAGCATTGTATAAGTGCATCAGGCACTTTGTTTGCCTGATTGGATTTAATTCGTTAACAAGCTCAACCCACACAAGTGACTCATCACGTTTCACAACAGTTGCCCAGATGGCATCGTTGAACGACCCTAATGGGGACAAATAGAGCAGATTCCCAGACATGAGATTACCGGACACTTTTAAGCTTTTCATTTCTTTTGGCGGTTTGACTTTGAGAGCCAGAACTATTCCACTTCCTTTAAGGGATAAATGCACCCCAGCTAGGGTTACGCCTATGTAGACCGACATATCCCAGGGATCTAGTGTTTGATCTAGATAGCTATTGATTCCAACCTGAAGTGCTTGAAAGCAATCTGCTCGAAGAAGACGAAAGTATGTTTCCATATACTCCTCCACATTTTTATATGGGCCAGAAACCCTGACTTCTTTCAACTGCTGCACACATTCATCTGGAGAGCGCAATTCAGTATTGGTAGGTACTAATGGTAGTTCATTCCACTCATAATCAAAAATATCTCCTCTTTTCTCACGGATAACTAGATTGAGAACTTGACGCATAAAGCCTCCCTTTTCTTCTGGTAACATCACCTCGATGAGCTTTCTAACCAATCTAGCTCTTTCTGGTACATACTCAAGAATCATGAGGAGGAACCCTTGCACTATGGTCTGATTCTCTCCTGTCATTGTATGCCTGTCTGTTTGTATTAGATTTCTGAGAGCGCCATCCTGGATGCTGCAAAATCCTGATGATACAAGTGTTTTGACAGCTTGCCTTAACAACTCTGGTTGTCCTTGGGATTTCTTCTGTAGAAGAACAGTGAATTCAACTATTTTGATGACTGTGGAAGTAGGCATGTCATTGTTCTGACCAAACATGTTCCAAACAGCATCACACGTCAGTATATCAGCTAGGGATGTGTCATTTTCAACCCGTTTCAACACCTTCTGCATGTACTGCTTGATATCGTCTACACTTCTCTGCTCGCATTCAGAGAGTTTTATCTGGTATACCCCAAGCTCATTTTTTCTCCTCTTACTATCTCTGATAGTGAATTCTAAAATGTCCCCAGGTATCAGATCAAGGTCACCACAAGACACCAAGGATGATTTGAAATGCACATTTTTGGAAACTCCCTTATACTCATCAGGGAGTTCTCCAACAATTTCCATGTTACCCTCCCCCTGCACTATTTCAACAATTTTTCCCAGTTGCCTATTTTGCTGCCCTGACTTTGGTCTCAATTCATTTTGAAGCAAGGCTTGCTCTGCCCTTGGTTTATTCTCTGCACTTTCATCCAACACAAACCCTTCTGTATTACCATCACAATACAAGTTCGCGCTCTCGGACTGATCATTTCTTTTTCGCAGCTTTGCAGGTGTGGCAGTGTCCCTGTTTTCTATTCGTTCCATAGGATTGGAGCTTCCTTGGAAGTTACCTGTCAAACAATTTGCAGATAATGAGAAAAAAAGAATTTATTTCAATAAAGATACTTTTATACTACCATAGTATCTGCATTTAACCCTTTATAGGCTGCTGATGCAGGAGTGCATCATGTCCATTGGTCGTCAGAACTTCATTGGTCTATCATGACGATCAATGGTCATGATGCATAATTAATGCATCAGCATTAATGGGTTAAGGCACCCAGAGTTTGTAAAGTCATCCTTCAAGGGATAAAATCTCATAACTCTTCTACTAAATTCACTTTTAAAATTTAAAAAGTTATCCAGGATGAAAGTTCACTAGCACATCATGACAAAGCTTGAAGAGTGTATCAACACAAAGGGTTATCATGATGCATAAATGCAGACCGGGCAGGTTATTCCCCATGGCTACATCTATGCATCATGACAACCAATGGGCATGAAACATTGATGCATCAGCAATCCTGAAGATCTTATGCATCAGATGCAACTTCTAGTGTGAAACTTTTACATTGGATCTCATTGTATTTGGTTTTCACAAAATTATATCTATACATATGTGTAAAGCCATTCAAAATGATTCTCTAAGAACAACAACTCATGAACTTACCTGAGAATACTTCTACAAGCTTGACTGCTAGATCTGTGATTGCGCTTGTCAAAATGGATTCAGCATGATCTGGCTGGAAAACATCATCTAATTGCGCATCTCTAGAGTGCTCACTGTAATCAGAGGTAACCCGGGGTCCAGTGTCATAATTGTAATCTAAGTCTTCTTCTTGACCCTGATTCTTTTCAGGAAAGCCTGGAGGTCCAAGTCTGTCATAGGCTCTAGATATGTATTCAAAATCATTTTCCTTATTAGCCTCAGGCATACCTAGACTACCAAGCTTGTTATGAATGTGAGTTGTGTAATCCAAGTCATCATGGGGTCTATGATCCAAGTCAATATCTTTTTTTATAACCTCATGTACTTCATGTGTACCTAGACGTCCAGGCCTGTCATGGATATGAGGCCAGTGATCCAGGTCTCTATCCTCTGCTGGTTCCTCATTGGGTTCTGGTGTACCCCGACTTCCAAATCTATCATGGCCACTTGGCCTGTATTTCAAGCCGTTATCTTCATTGGCCTCAGGTGCACCTCGACTTTTAAATCTATCATGGACACTTGGTCTGTAATTCAAGTCATTATCTTCATTGGCCTTGGGCGCACCTCGACTTCTAAATCTGTAATCGCCACTTGGTAGGTAATTCAAGTCATCATCTTCATGTGTACCTAGGGGTCCAAGTCTGTTATGAACTCTTGGTTTGTAATCCAAGTAATTATCCAATGTTGGGTCTAGTTTGCATTCAGGTGTCCATCGACTTCCAAGTCTATTGTTGAGACTGGGCCTGTTATCAAAGTTACTATCCTCTTTTAGATCCTTATCGGTTTCATGTGTACCTATATGTCCATGGCTGTCATGGAAATGAGGCCAGTGATCCAGATCTGATTGGTCTAGATTGGCTCTAGGTGTACATCGATCCCAAAATCTATCATGGACACTGGATCTATGATCCAAGTCGATATCCTTTTTTACATCCTCCCTGGCTTCATATGTACCTAGATGTCCAGGCCTGTCATGGATACAAGGCCAGTAGTCCAGGTCTCTATCCTCCGCTGGGTCTAAATTGGGTTCAAGTGCACTTCGACTTTTAAATCTGTCATGGCCACTTGGTCTATAATTCGGGCCGTTATCTTCATAGTCTTCATGCATACCTAGGAATCCAAGTCTGTTGTCTAATCTTGGTTTGGAATCTAAGTATTTATCCATTGTTAGGTCTATGTTGCATTCAGGTGTCCATCGACTTCCAAGTCTGTCGTGGACACTGGATCTATGATCCAAGTCGATATCCTTTTTTACATCCTCATCTACTTCATGTGTACCTAGACGTCCATGCCTGTCAGGGATGCACAGCCAGGGACCCAGGTCTATATCCTCTGCTGTACCCTCATTGGCTCTAGGTATACCTGGACTAAAAAGTCTATCATGGACACTTGGGCTGTAATTCAAGTGATTATCCTCATTGTATTCAGGTGAACATTGACTTCTAAATCTATCGTGGACTCTTGGTCTGTAATTCAAGTCGTCATCTTCATTGAGGTCAGGTGCATCTTGACTTCCAAATCTGTCATGGCCACTTGGTAGGTAATTATCTTCATTGGCTTCATAGGTGCCTAGACTTCCAAATCTATTGTAGATACGAGGCCTACAATCCAAGTCATCATCCCTTGTTGGGTTGTCATTATGTTCATACATTTCTAAGGATCCAAGTGTGTCATACTCATAGTCACTCGTCTCATAGTGATGATCCTCATGAGAGCGCTTTCTGTGAGAATGCTGCCATCTGGTCTGCAAAATACTGTCCTTATAAGAACTATCGGTTCTTAAATCTGCTGAAACCTGGCTAGGGACTCCCATATCCAAATGTGAACAGCTTGGTATATCAGGGTCCAAGGGCGAGGCAGGTCTGAGGCGCTTCAGTAAATGGCTAATCGTATCATCATGTGAATGACTGGTGGATCCTTTATGATAACAGAATTCGTCCTCAAATTCTCTCTTCCTCTTAGAATGTCTTGTACATTCTCTGTGCAAGAATTCCTCATCTGTAGCCACAACAGCCTCAGGACGAGGTATGTCAGCCAGCGATGGCCGATGGAGGACCATTGCAGATGCTGCTTGGGAGATTGGACGGTCATCCCCATCTAGTTGCTGATTGTCTGGCTGATTACCATCATTGCCTACTTCATCACCATCGTTATGCTCATCGTAATGTCCATCGTCGATTTTGATGCAATCTAATTCCTCAACGTGCTCATCTAATTCGCCGATATACTTTTTATACTCTTCATTCAGCCATGTACTATCATCTATTTCTGGATTTGAGGGGGATATTGAGGTATTCAAATGTAGTTTTTCTCCTTCTTGCTCTTCATCATCGACATCAATTTCAAAACCACAATCGGAGGAATCTGGCGCCAATTCCTTGTCTTTGAGCTGTTGGTGTTCCATGACGGTTTCGCCAACCACCTTGGCCATCCTGAGGCCCTGGTACTTTATTTTCAATGTTATCAATAGTAGTTACATACCTCAAGGTATTGCAAGATGGCAGTCACTGCAAAGGAATGAAAAGTTGATACTGTAAAACCTGGGTATAAGGGCTGAGTCATTGATTTCAAGATGACTATAGTCCCAAAAGACCTTCACAGTGGGGGAAACTAAAAATGGGCAATTTGAGGTCTCATCATGACACATCATTCCACATGATTTCTTCTTCTTCTTCTTTTTTTTTTTTTTTTTTTTTTTTGGGGGGGGGGGGGGGGGGGTCATTTTGCTAAAACGGCTCTTAGTGGGGGGTTCAGGATAACTGTTATCAAAAAAAGTCGCCAATCCACAAAAATCCATCGAGCCCCCCCCCCCCAGCTGACAATAAATGACTTGGCCCTAAACCAAACAGGGATGCTTCAATGCTCGTATATTCTGAACAGCAGGACATAGTCTAAAATCTTTGCATATTGATGTACAGGAAGTGACGTCAACATCAATTGTGGACTAATAACTTTACCATGCTTTGAAGCAGAGTCAAGTCACTACAGGATCAACATTGATCCAGAAATAGGACTGGCCAATAGGGGATGGTCTTACAAACCAACATAGATCCATCGGCCATGAATGCACTGACTATTAGATACTTGGATACATAATACTAAACATTATGTTATGGCTAATACCGACGACACTATAGATTTATACTACTTATGCCATATTCAATGGGGGGATGGAATACGATCCTCGAATATTCAATGCCACCATTTTGAAATTTATACAGAGTTAGTTAGTTTCATATTTAGACATGGTTATTAGAAGTTTTACGGTAAAAGAACGATTGAAATAATTTAATAACATTATGTTATGAATTGAAGATGTAAATAGAAGAGAAAGGCCATATTGAAAAAAAGAAAAATTTCTGTGCATAACACTTATTTACGAAACTCAGGGCTTGATCCCTGCAGCTAACTCCCAACCAAGCCGAGCAAGCCAAGATGGCGGATCAAAACTCAATGTCTTCAAAATCAGTAAATAGCAGTGTTTTTCTTTATCTAAAAGCAAATTAACCCTGTAGGGCCATGGCATAAATGCAAATGTCAACTCCCATGGGATATTTTTGGATCGCATTCCCCTATAAGGCCTCGTTGAATACGGGCAGAACCACCTCTGGGAATACAATCCAAAAATATCCCATGGTCGTTGACATTTGCTTATTTATTCTATAATGAATGCAAAGGCCAACAAAAGGTGTGTTTCCAGTAACATGGTTGAAAATGGTCGATTTATTTTTAGTATCCAAGGCCTCATAAAGTCATACCTTGCTAGGTTTTCACTGATTATTGTGATAAATGATAAATCTGTCAAAAAGAAAGTTTAAAATAAAAGAAAATTCAGAAGAGAAATTGGGGGAAAAAATGGAAAAATCTTTGGAAAAATCTGAGGTTGGCCCTCTTTAGCTGAGGTTGGTCAGGTGACCAGAAACATAACTTTTATTTTAGACTACCGTATTCATTCTAATAAGCGCACATGCTCTAATAAGCGCACACCCCTCCTTTCTGGGTCCCACCCTGGTGTAAGATCAGTCAAATAAAGTTTAAAAATAAAGATTTTTAGGGCAAAAACAACGATTTTAGGCTCTTGGGGGTGCGCTTATTAGAATTATTTTTTTCTTATAAGGTTTTGAGCACCTAATAATTAATTTTCCGCACATGTGCGCTTATTAGAAGGAATATGTTAATCAATATGACTAGTGTCATAGTCAATACTGTTATCGATGGGAGAAAACAAGTTTCTCAGGAGTTGATCAAATCTATATATCAACACCTGTAAACCTATATCTGGCAATGTATGTAAAGATATCTTATGTGCCTGTCTAAGATCCTATCAGTTTGGGTGTTCAGCTCTTAAAGGCACTCTGAATCGAGGAACTACATCCGCCGAAGTTAGCACTGTGGCAGACGTAGCTGATTCAGAGCTCCTTTAAGGTACACAATTCAATATTACAAGCAAGTAAAGGAAAGGACCACATGTATCAAGGATGACTTTTTTAGTATATAGCCAAGACCGGACAAAGGGGACAAAGGGGACCCCCTGAGGAGAAGATTTGGACCCCAAAACTTGGGAAATCACAAAAAAAAAAAAAAAATTGACACCCCTAACCCACCCACTAGGGGGGTCCATATAGTGGAAATACAGCCCAAATTGAGACTTTCAGATTCCTAATCAAACCTCATTATAAACTCTGGAAAGTGGTCAGAAATATTCATTTGGGACCTAAAGAGAACCTTAGAAGCCATATTGTTGTCATAATTAGGGTATAACCTGTCCTGGGGAGGGGGGTCGGCCTTGCTAAGATACTGATAAATCAGCTATTTTGGAGGTATTAGGTTATATTCAATCTAGTTCTTGTTCAGCCATGATACATCAGAATGAGATCAGAAAATCTGCTCTTGGAGCCTGTCTGTGCTCCCCACTAACCAAATCTTCCTGGCTGTGTCACCCAGCCACCCCCTCTGGGTCAACCCCTGTAAAAGCCCTACTCCTCCTCTTACTCTTACTCTTACTCTTACTCTTACTCTTACTCTTACTCTTACTCTTACTATTACTATTACTATTACTATTACTATTACTATTACTATTACTATTACTATTACTATTATTATTATTATTATTATTATTATTATTATTATTATTATCATCATTATTATACATAGGAGTAGAACATTTATTATATTTACTGTGTGTGAATTACCTGTGTATTGACATTTGTATTACTGATACATAAGTTCTGCCTAAAACCTTGAATAAACCAGTGATGGGGGTCTAGATGGGGGGTCCCCATGTCACATGTCGATTTTAAGAAAAGGCCATGTCACATGTCACTAAATTTCTATTTCCCCATGTCCCTGTCACTAAGCTCCATGTCACATGTTGGTTTTAAGGAAAGGTCATGTCTCATGTCACTAACTTTTTCATTCTCCATGTCCTTGTGACTAAGTTCCATGTCACATGTCGATTTTAAGAAATGGCCATGTCACCCTGTCAAATTTAGGGGTCTAGACCCATAGTGATAACAGGAATCCACATAAGAGCTTGATATTCTTACTCCTTATAGCCACTAGTCATAGGATATTTCTCATATTATAACTTGATCATGCACATATTCCTAGTATGACACTTTCCTTACTTACCTACATGTTTTACTGGATGTCGCAGCGATATGTCGTGCAGATAATATAACTAGTTCAAACTGGATGGAGTAGACTTCAGTTCGTGCCCCACTGCTCCTGTGTTAGGGCAGAGTCATTTTTTGCCAGCTGGGCGGGTTTGATGGATTTTGCCAGATTGGCAGGTTTGATCCCGACACCCCCACCGCTATGATGAAAATTATTGTGACCCCCGCACTAAGAACTGAATTTGAAAAATGACCCCCCCCCAAAAAAAAAAAAGGTGTGTGTAATGGCGCATCATGCTGAGTATTTGGATTACCCAAAATTAGTTTTGACACCATTAGGTTTTGGCCTACGCTGGGCATCTGCGGTCTGTATAACTGTATATGTAGTTGGAGAGTAGTGGGAGCGGAATTCAGGGGTAGGTTTCCAGCCTAGTTTTAGCCCTCCCTACAAGGGGTTCTTTTTCAAAACGACCCCCCTACATTTAACAAGCCCCCCCCACCTGGCAATAAATGACTCGGCCCTTAAGGCTACGTGTGTGTCTATGAGTATGAGGATAGAAACTACTGGGAATCCCCTCCTAGCAGGAAGTGGTCACAAAATGGTGTGTAGAACTACCGGTAATACTAGAGCGATCCTCACTACCAGGTCACTACCATAGCACCTATGCCGCCATCTCGTGTGTATGAAATAGACTAGTGACAAAAACAAATCTTAAGGTCTCACTTACCAATTTGGTTTTCTCTATATTTGAATAAAAGAAAATGACCCAGAGTGTACATTCAAATTAAGCTACTGCGTTTAATTCTTTCGTAACCCAGTTAACTCACTTGGCGAAGAACGTATTTTCAATGTCTGAAAATGTTTCTATTAGGTTCCGGTAAAAAAAAAGTTTTTTAATATTACGGTCAAAAAGGTTTTTGACCCAAAAATAAAAATGTATTTATAGAATGCTAAAAAAAAAACGTTTGTGTTATACAAACTCGGCATAATAGTGGATAATTGATGAAAGGTTTATTGGCCAACAACAATAACAATAACAATAACAATAATAATAATAATAATAATAATAATAATAATAATAATAATAATAATAATAATAATAATAATAATAATAATAATAATAATAATAATAATAATAATAATAATAATAATAATTCTGTAGTGAAATCTCACTCTTCTGTAGTGAAATCTCACTCTTCCTCACCGCTTTATCATTTGGAGAAAGAAGAATAGAAAAGAAAAGAGGTGGCTCACCCTTGAACGATTCCCCTGAGTTTGGCTGAAAATGTTCATTCGATTTTGTTTTCATTCCTGTGTAGAAAAGGAACTAATAGCGATATGTTTCGCCACACGCCTCCACCATGATCGGCTTCGTGTTGACAGTGTGGAAAGGTCCCGTATGTAGGTCAGCTGGTCAGCCTGCCGCAGGACGACGGGGCGGGTGCCGACACCTATCACTATGGAAAATCAATGGATTCTTATTTATTTCGAACAAAATGGAGGCATGGCATGTTCATCTAGGATATCTAAGGATGTTTCTCTGTTAATAACTCCACCAGGCTGCATTGGATTCTATGCTAACAAGGTGTGTAAACTTCAGGTATGTCAGAAAACTTTTTCAAATCCTTCATATACATTGATTTCTATCACCAGTCAGCTTGGTATAGTGGACAGCGAGCTCGTCTCCTGCCACAGCGGCCGGGGATCGATTCCCCGTTGAACCCTGAACGGTTTAACAGGAAATTAATGGTGTAGTTGACTTTGTATACTTTGCCAATTTATTAACATGTCCAGGTTGAAACCAGCACCTTCTTGAAGACGAACAAAAGGTCTCAGAGTAGGGATTATGGCCTGATTATGCATCGGGGTTATGACCAAAAAAGCACTGTCCAAGCCAAAATCGTGAGATAACATTTTTTAAGGGCCAATACTTCATTAATGGATCATGTCCATTGGGCTTCATGACGAATGAATGTAGACCTGGTGAGTAACTCGCCAAGGCTCCAGGCATACATTGTACCTACCCTGAGGGGTCGGTGCACTCCCAGAGGGTCCGCATGATGCTCCAATGAAGT
The DNA here is from genome assembly GCA_949317995.1 of Acholoe squamosa. Lineage (NCBI taxonomy): Eukaryota > Metazoa > Annelida > Polychaeta > Phyllodocida > Polynoidae > Acholoe > Acholoe squamosa. Next base: position 5,129,158 of record OX439040.1, read on the forward strand.
CTCTCTGGTGCATCATACCGACCAATCGGGACGATGCACTCCTGCATTAGTGGCCCTGAGAGGTTTTAGAGCCAATCAGCATAGGACGGAGGGTTGTCATGATGCACCAATGATGTCAGCAGACTCACCATCACTTCATTGGTGCATCATGAATGCTTCTTTGGTGCATCATGAATTAATGATGCTTAAAGGCTTAAGTTCCAACCATCGTATCACAGAGGGTCGGCATGATGCACCAATGCAGTGCTGTTGAGCAGACTCACCAGCACTTCATTGGTGCATCATGACAACCAATGGGCATGATGCACTCCTGCATTAATGGTGACTACAGGGTTACGTACCAGCCCACGATGCTGAAGTACTGGTGAGTCTGCTCAACAGCACTGCATTTGTGCATCATGCTGACCAATGGGCATGATGCACTCCTGCATCAGTGGCATGCATAAGGGTTAGGCCTAAGTGCCAACCAACATATATGGCGGAGGGTGGGCATGATGCACCAATGATTCATCACGATGCATCATGCTTATCAATGGGCATGATGCACTCCTGCATTAGTGATACTTAGATTAGGCAAACAGTCGTTATCAGTACTGACCATTGCTTATCAGCCCTGTACATGGGTTACGTCACTCCCTCATACGCCCTTATCTATACATCCAACACCCGACCCTTGGACCCTATACACCCAAGCACTATACAGTAAATACTCACATTTATATAAGCCGCACCCTGATTCAAGGACAACCCTATAAGCCGCACCTGGAGACTTTAAATTTGGCAAAATAACTCTATTCTATGGTGCAACTCTCCTGTAAGCCGCACAATAAAGTCAAAGGCAGAATTATTGGTATCACTTTTGTGGATTGGTTATACATAAGTTGCAGCTTATACACGTGGCTTTACGGTAGAGATAGTAACTTAGGGACACCCACCAAACTGACCACCAACCCTTACCACGCCATTCTACGGACGCCTTCCACTGCAGAAGGATATAAACTTACATAGATTACAGTTTGGTGAAGAATAATTAGAGCACACATTCAAGGTATGTACCTTTTATCTTACAGCATTATTAGATTGATTATAATGAACATGATTATAATGAACATGTTTTTATATAAAGAAGAAATTTGACCTAAATATTAGATTTGGTCTGTCTAATCTTGATCATAATCATAAGTCTGGTTTCTATGAAGATATCACAATTTTACTAGGCTGGTCTCAAGCTGGTTTGTTCCGCAGCTGCACTAAGTATCATTTTAGATTCATGATTCTGTAGTGAAATCTCACTCTTCTTCACCACTGTATCATTTGGAGAAAGAAGAATAAAAAAGAAAAGAGGTGGCGTCACCCTTGAACGATTCCCCTGAGTTTGGCTCAAAATGTTCATTTGATTTTGTTTTCATTCCTGTGTGGAAAAGGAACTAATAATTTAAGATCGTACATTTTACCACACTGCCTATAGATTTATTAAAGGCACAGTCCAAATGTATCATCTGTCAAGTATCGTTTGTACTCGTGAGAATTGACCTTATACATGTCACGTGACTAGGCTGGACACAAGGTGGCCAACCTTTACCTATTAAGCCATGGATTCTATTGTTTTGTATTGAGTATTAGGTCACCGATACTAATCTTTAGAAATTCCACTAGGCTTAACTGAGAGGAGGGGTAGGGAACCTTTGATGGGGGAGGGGACGTGTATTAGGCAATCAAGAGGCTTTCATGAAGACTATTCCAGTGAAAATCCACTAAGACATCTAGTTGAAAAGAAGTCAACCCATGCCCATCATCATATATTGCTCTTTGTTCTGATTACGATTACTTACTTCACAGATAGTGGGGAATGGGCGTGGGATCAGGTCTGCTATTATTTCAGCATTTTTCAACAAAATTGTTCAATTTTCCAGGGATCCAGAAAAGAGAAGAAATAATGAAATTAAGAGAAACCATTTGAACCTCTTACATATAAGAACCAATATATCTGCTCCGGTAACGCGGGTAAAGAAATAAGATGTTAAAAGCTCCTTTGGAGCACAAATGATATACAAAAGGTATATTGAGAATTGTTTCCCCTTTGATAAATGACAGAATACCCATGGTTTCTTGTTAACTGTACATAAATTTATTTATTACTACCATAATCTCCCGCGTATGAGGCGCAGCTTGCATATAAGGCGCACCCCCAACTCAGAAAATGCAAGTCCACATATAAGGCGCACCTCTAAGGGCAGATTTTTGTTAATTTAGTACTGTTCTATAGTAAAAATACCCCCCTATAAGGCGCACCCCAAACTCAAGGCAATGTCCCTCCCACATATAAGACTCAGCAGCATTTTGTTTGGCGTATAAGACGCGCCTTATACGCGGGAAATTACGGTAGGCCAAATTTCTTTTTTTCATGTGTTTCCAGTTACATAACCCAAAGGCCTAGGGTCGGTAGGCCGGAATTTTTTTTAATTTTTTGATTTTATATAGAAATGTATGGGCAAATCTATCTGATTGTTTGAGATAGTCCAAACCAGTTTGCAGGAACATGGAAAACATATGAGAAATATGCAAAGGATATGCCTATTGGAGCTATCAACTAGACACCCAAAGACTATATTCATGAAAAATTATGAAAGATACGAAAAAATCTAAAAAATTCTCAAAATAAAAAAAAAAAAAAAGGTTTGGGGTCGGCCCTGTTTTGCTGGGGTGGGTCGGGTTACTGGAAACAAACCTTTTAATTATTTGGCCTCATTCTGTGCTAATGAGGACAGGTGCATCCTTTGCCGAGGCCGAAGTCCACACAGGAAAAAAATCAAAAGACACCTATTCTGATATACATATTGAGTCCAGAGTTACACTGCCATACCACCCTGCCTATAAGGCACACCCCATACCACTATAAGCTGTGACTTATATGCCGGTACTACACCAATTAGTGAAAATCTTAGATCTATGCCATTCAGTGCTATTTGGTTAAGAAGAGTACTAGAAAATAAAAGATGAAAATGTATATTTTGCACTCCAGGGACGGTATAAAAATTTGAGAATTTGCAGGAGGATAAAAATAATCCCTTTGTTCAGAGATATTAGGCAATATATTCCTTACACTGTGTTTGAATAGTGAAGCCTCTGGGGTAACATATTAGTTTAAACTTTAGCTTTTTCTATAATCATTATTCGAAAACCTCTAACATCCAATGAAATAAGTCATTATCAAAGTAGGATCTGGTCGTTTATATGCAAGTCATATTAAGCAAAGAGCATGTTTTGTCAAAATCAGCATATATGGTTTCTCGTTTATGCCAGAAACTAATACAATGTAATGTGCAACCATTACGAGCATATGTGGATCAACAGGGTAAAAGGTACACCCGCGAGGGGGGGTGTGGGCGTACGTTTTACCGGGTTGATCCACAATATTATAATACAATATTCCGTTGTTAACAGCCTAAGTATTAGTCACTCAGTCAAGCAATATACCTTTTTAGATAATTTCATAACTTCTTTCTAGACTACCACAAAGCCTATGACAATGTTGATGATGGAAATTCCCACAATATCTCATGGTACATGGTGACTAATCCATAGATATGTGTTATCCAGGTGCTTATCAGTCTGGTATCACCATGAGCAATACACTGCCTGGTGTTAGGTGCATGTATATATGAGTCATGGTGTCCCTCAAGGTTCTTCATTTGGACCTTTTTTCAGATGTTTTATTTTGCCTATTTTAACACAGGTTCCCAAAGAAGTGAAGGTCACATTTTAGTCCAGGATAGAAGGGGGTTTTAAATATATCAAAATATCATACATGTTGATACTCTGAATAAGTGCATATCTCTAATAACACTGGGAGTTCATTGCGATGGTTTTGTCCAGTCTAGTCATTACTTGCATAACTAACCAATCACCATGCGTCAGACATCATTCCACCATAGCCATGTTAAAAAAAAATTGGCAAAGGGTCATTATGGGGGTATCCAAATTTCTTTATGTTTGTTTTTCTCTCTCTCTAGACTGGCCCAATATGCTAGTGCAGGGTGGGCAGTGAATCCATCAGCGATGCCCTGGGAATTACCATGAAAAATGGAGTCTTTACACACAGAAAAACAAGATTTATACAAAACTCTAACCTTTCTATTCCTGACATAATTTCAGATGTCTGAAGCACCACCTGCCTACTCCGGCTACCCTCCCCAGCAGCCTGCCTACGGGCAGCCCGGATACCCACCCGCACAGGGGGCCTACCCCCCACCACAAGGGGCCTACCCTCCACCACAGGGGGCCTACCCACCACCGCAGGGGGCCTACCCTCCCCCCGGACACTACCCACCTCCCGGCGGGGCTCACTATGTGCCACCCAAGGAGCAGGAAATGCATGGCCAGAATACCCACACTGTGTAAGTATAGAAATTGACTGAACTTGAAATGATTATTGCATGTGAGGTAAAGGTATCTCTCCTATATTTCTGGCACCTATTGAGAATAAGGGAAACAATCTCAGTATCCTGCGAGTCAAGTTTGTATTTAAATGTATGAAAATTACAGACGGCTTTGAAAAATCTCGAAAAAACTAATTTTTTTTTGGGCCTTAACTATGATAACTTGGATTACAGACCCATCATTTTGTTTTTTTTTGTAAATCAAGAAAGAAAAAGTTTCTTGTCTCTTAATCATCATTCTTTGATTATATGGTTGTCAACAGACTTCTTACTTATTCCTGGAAGTTTGGAAATCTGATATGATTTGTTTACCACCCAATCCCTTAGATACAATATGCTGTAATCCAAGTAATTAGAATTCCCCCAGTTTGAAAATGTGGAGATATGATCAGTTATATTTGTAACATACAGGAAAATGGTAAAGGTGAACGATGAGCAGTTTGAGCTGACCGTTTCTTCACGAGCGTGTCCTGCCCGTTCCACACGAGGCCGGCAGGCCGAGTGCGGAGCGGGCAGGACACGCGAGTGAAGAAACAGGAAGCTCAAACTGGTCAGAGTTCATCTTTACATTTATGTCAAGGTGTTTGGGTTGATAATTAATCAATATTTCATCAATAAGATTAAAATTAAACCCTTATTTACCCGTCTTCATCGCGAAATCCTGACTGCCGCCATTTTGAATGTTTACGTTTCAAAAATGCTGCGCATGCGCAGTGGACCTATGATGTCATCGTGCAGATTTCCCGTGGGTTATTCAATGCAGGGGTGCAATACGGGGGTTCAGTGCTTTCTCTATGGAACTACAATATTCACCTTGACATAATGGTTGGTTGGTCATCTGAGATAATCCTGGATTATCCGTATATAGTCATGTACACAGATAACATGCTGAGCCACTACAGATGCCATGTGTCATAGTCACATCAACATAAAGTCATAAATCCCCCTAATTCAGTATTTGTATTCAGGATAAGATGAGGCTGAACTTCCTGTTTTCAAGATGGGGAGGGAAATAAACACAGAAAACCCATGTCTTGTGCCAACATTGGTGATACAGGCTGGAACAACATAGAATACTAGACTGCTGATTGAATATGTTGGGTGTAATGGTAAAGGTAAGACACTGTGGTCTGGGTCAAATTGTATCACACTAGGTGGCCCTACTGTCTATGCACAAACCGACAGACAGTGGTTCACCCTAGTATGATGGCAGTAAGATGATGATGGGTGTCCACAATTCATAAAGCAAAGACAATAAGTATACAGGAACGCCTATAATTTGTCTGTATTGAATAACCGATCTTGAATAACTGTATTGGCAGACCTGAAAAGCGTATGTATATGATTTATTGCCAAATAAAACCTTGTTAAACCTCAAACCTTGTGATTGACATCGAGAGACAGTCATATTTCCCTTGAGTGAGACATACGAAATCGGCGTTCCTGTATCTATACGTTTAGGCTCAGGGATGAACTAAAATCAAGGAAAAACTCACTGTTTAATCAAAATTTTTGGCCCATAGCCGCCATGACACCTTGTTCAACTACCCACTTCCTGTTTGTGAGTGCACTACAAAAATGTAGTCCCCGATCCAAAAATCACTGATTTTAGTTAGAATGAACCTCTAAATGATATATTTGCACCAAGTGATTTTTATGTGAATAAAAATAAAGATTATGAGGCCATTTTATACCTTACAGACTAGAACTTTAGTTTGTATCTATGCGGACACCACTCAGGTTGACCCTTATCCCCAGCATGACCTGGTTCCCGGGTCACTGAGTGCAATTGACCTGAAACAAGTTGAAATCAAAATATCTCGTAGTCTACCCGACTGGGTTAAATGTCAAATTGTAAGACAACCACAAATAGACAGCTTATACTGAACCAGGACATGAATAAATAAGATATTTAGCATGCCATGAGGGCTATAATAAGTTATACACATCGATTTATGAATGAATGTGGACCAAAATACTTTGTAAGTGTTGTCTGCGGACGACAGAAATAGCTTTTGTTGACATTCATACACCCATGTGATGAGACCAGAAGAAGGGGCAATACAGAGAAAATGTCAAATAACTTTTTGGCAAATACAAAGCCCTGTATTGTAAATAACAACAATACGATTCCCAATGCTTTAGAGCTAGTCTATGTGAGTTCAGAATCTTACTAAACATATAAAAATAAGGATCCCTACTGTGATACAATTTGAACAAGACAAGAGTGTCTTACCCTCATGATATATACCTACCGATGAATTAGCAAGTTAGTAATGGAATATAGCATAAATATGGCCGCACAAGGGTGGTATATTGACGAATATTGCACGAGGCCGTTAGGCCGAGTGCAATATCGTCAATATACCACCCGTGTGCGGCCATATTTATGCCATATTGCATTTATACCACCATTTCCTCCATATTGTATTAATTTCTTACCTGATATCCACAGAATATAGCCACGAGAAGGCATTTTGTAAAAGCAAGCGATACGGCCTGGGTCAGCGCTCTGCGCGAAGCCATTGTTTTTGTTCCTTGCCAGGAGAGGTACCGCTGTGTATACAGTCACTTTTCGTATAGAATCCAACCATGACAAGTTTTCAAATTAAAACATACATATCCTTAGACACTGTAGATCAGTACTCCATGCTTGATATGTCAGATATCTTCAAAATAAATAAGAATCCATTGATTTTCCAAACCGTTCCGAAATTTTCGGCGTCTTCCTCGTACGACGAGCAGTTGACCTATATCCACATCCGGGCCACTGACACACTTTCGCCGGACAAGGAGGCGGGTGGGAATGGCCGGACCGCGACTAGCTTACGATGGAAAAATCAATGGATTCTTATTTATTTTGAATATATCGGACATATCAAGCATGGAGTACTCATCTAGAATGTCTAAGGATATGTATGTATTAATTTGAAGACTTGTCATGGTTGGATTCCATACGAAAAGTGAGTGTGAACATAGGACAAGGCCCCCAGGTTAGAACTTATTTACTATTGTATTGGGTTTCATCCCCGTTCAGTGTGGCGCTATGGCTAAGGCCTTCGCCTACCACCACTGCGGCCGGGGTTCTATCCTTGTACTGGTTTGGACGATTTTTCACATTGAAACTATGGCGAGACTGAATTTGTATGTCTCCCAAATTTCCCAAAATATTCTAAGTCCAACTTGACCTCGAAAAAGTATATCCAAAAATCCCAAAAATGCACATGTGCGTATATGCTCTCATAATGCACTGGTAGGAGAGGGCATAACAGTAAGGGAGGTGCCAGAATAGTGGTATAATCCATTATATGCCATCCAGCCAGTGGGTGTTGGTTTGCTACCTATGGTAGTACAGATAGGGTAGATTAACCTAAAGATGACCGTTCCTGTGCAGGCCTTCAATGAGGGTTTTGTAGTGGGTAATATCTCAGAGAGTTTAAGGTCCTCAGACTTCCAAAAGGCACTGAATGAAAGATAATTGTTTAGGCTGTTTTACCTTCTATATCTTGAAAATCCATGTGTATAATATATATCTAGTTTATCACCCTTACTAAGAACATTCCATTTAGTTCATTTTCACCTTGAGATGACCACTTTGCACCTTGATATGACCACTTGATACACAGCCTTTGAATGGGGCCATTTTCATTAAACCATAATTTCAAAAAAGAATAAGTGTCTTACATAAATATACAATATAATGTTACTGTTGATGGTGCTGTATTGTAATGAAAATGTATGTTTTGCAGCAGCTAAATTGGAAGGGATATTTCAGTAAAGATTATGTCCATTGTAGTTGCCATTCCCATCCAATTAGAGGAAATAATCCTAGCCCTACATTAAAAGGGCCTTGTTTTATGATTATCTATCAATATCCACCACAGTAACATTTTGCTTGACTTAGTATTTATGTTCTTGATGCCATATGGTTCCTTTGTATACTACTCATAATAGGAAAACAGCAAAGTTTGAAACCCATGCATAGAGATATCATCTAGGGAATGCAATGTCCCAAGATATTATGGATATGAATCTTTTGATGTAATCCTACATAATCAGTAGTTTCTACTCAATTAAAGGCATAACTCTCTCTGTGAGTGGTGGTCGACTCAAGGTGAAATTGTGGTCATCTCAAGGTGAAATTGGCATGCCTGGGAAAATGACTCCTAAACTTTGTTTATGTCATCATTTACTTATGATATATATCTATGTCTAGAATCAATATTTAGCACATGTGAACAATCTCAATGTTCAGAATCTGCAACCAAAATTAAAGATTTCTGGAGAAATGGCCAGTTGGCCATGATAAAAACCAGTCAATCATGGGTACTTTGGTGTATTGTTATACAATGATAACTACTCAACATATCATAGGTGGCCAGTCCATGGGATACTATAACACCTCTATTTCAGGAATATTAGAGGTACAGCCCCATACAGTAGATGTAAAAGCGAGAAAAAAAAGGTGGCAGGTGGTCAACTCAAGGTATGAGGTCGTCTTTAGGTTAACCTACCCTAGATGACCTGGAGGCTGTTGCAAAAAGATTTGGAATTCAATTCTCACTGTAACTAATGCATCTTCCAGTTCCTCCCGATTCTCCACCCAGGGAGACCAAGAGGGTCTCAAAAAGATTTGGAATTGATACTGTCGGAGGTGATAATTCCAAAATTGAACTCACTGACCTTCTGGAGTGGATTCCCTCTTGTATTGTAAAGAGGGAGTCAGTTATAGGAGTGGTATAGGAGGGGTCCAGTCTCTTATTTTGCAACTCAACCTATTTCCGTGCAGTTCACTTGTAGCAGAAATCAAGCAGGGAAGTCTGTTCTTAGGCTGAGAAATGTAGGAGAACTGCAGGATCAAATGGTTACGGTGAGAACTGGTTTCCCAATCTTTTTGAGATACCCTCTTGATCTCTGAGTTGACGCTCAGCAGTGGGGTGGGGGTGGGTGGAGAAGCTGAAAAAGCGTGGGGGATGTAAATTCTGTTACTTTTCAATAAATTATGTGCCTATATATGGGTAAAAAGTGACGCTGTGACACAGGGGTTTTAAAAAGTGATGGACGGTGACACTATCAAAAGTTCCCAGTACATTGGCATATACATATATACAGGTTGATGTCCTAAAGATTTTGAACACCCATGTATACATAGGCATAATAATAATCTTTAGTGGAAACTGAAAAAGTGTGAGGAATGCAACCCTCACATCCCTCACTGCTCCACCACCACTGCTGCCTCTAGTGAAATAGCTTCAAGGGACCATAGCAGAGTTCAACTCTGTAAGGCCAAATAAATGGAAAAGAAACTTTGTTTCTAACCACCTAGGATCCTAGTAAATTATGACTGCCTTTCCACTGTTTATAATTCATCTTTCATTATTTCATAACTATTTATGATCATTACATTATGCGACTTTTATAGGTATGTTGTACAACAGGACCCTAATGCTGCACAGAATGCGGCCATCGCGGCGGCCAATAGGAATGCGGCAGACGATTGCTGCTGTATCACGTGCTGCTGGACTTACATATGCTGCTGTCTGATGAGTGACTGAACAGGTGTGTGTTCCAGCTCACAGAAACCTATAGTCCTGCAGCCAAAATGAACTTCTATAGTCTATAGTGCCAATGATGTATATATATCTAGTAGTGCCTTTTGGATTGCTTCATGTCCCAAATCCCTTTGCTAGACATATTGGTCACCCAGAGTAGCTTTAATGGATAATATATATATATTAGAGTAGTGACTCTCTGCATATTGCCACCACCTGGTGTTGATAATCTGCACCACTGCCATTTCCCACAATATTCCTAGGTGACCTAGATGTCTAGCCAAGTAATTTGGATTACCAAACATGCTTTTTTAATCTTTTTTTTTTTTTCGATGAGATTTTACTTCCCCCCACCCAGTAATTACCGTAATTGCTTGTTTAAGCGCACCTGCGCTCATAAATTTCAGCTCTCTATCCTTGCGCTCATACAGGACCTGTGCTCTTTTGAGGTCCATTTAAAGAAGAATTTTAGATTTCAGAGGGGGTCCTACCCCTGCGCTCATACAGGACCCGCGCTCATTTGAGATCCATTTAAAGAGGAATTTTAGATTTCAGAGGGGGTCATACCCCTGTGCTCATACAGGACCTGCGCTCATTTGAGGTCCATTTAAAGAGGAATTTTAGATTTCAGAGGGGGTCCTACCCCTGCGCTCATACAGGACCTGCGCTCATTTGAGATCCATTTAAAGAGGAATTTTAGATTTCAGAGGGGGTCATACCCCTGCGCTCATACAGGACCTGCGCTCATTTGAGGTCCATTTAAAGAGGAATTTTATATTTCAGAGGGGGTCATACCCCTACGCTCATACAGGACCTGCGCTCATTTGAGGTCCATTTAAAGAGGAATTTTAGATTTCAGAGGGGGTCATACCCCTACGCTCATACAGGACCTGCGCTCATTTGAGGTCCATTTAAAGAGGAATTTTAGATTTCAGAGGGGGTCCTACCTCTGCGCTCATACAGGACCTGCGCTCATTTGAGAGCCCTGCGCTTAAACAAACAATTACGGTAGTTCCCCAAGTAACAATTTTTCTCAATAACAGGACGCTTACTGCTTCTAACCCATAAATGTGTTGTGTGTGAATGGAATTGAAATGAATTGAAATGCTATAGACTCTCAAGGCTTGCTAAATGAATTTGATTTGATTGTGGCTGTAACTTCAGTTAGGAATTCTTGTCCAAGTTTTAATCATCGAGGTACTAAGTGAAGCTGTTCATGAATTCCTTTGGAGAATTGGACTGAAAGCCTCTTAGCAGTCCTTCTGCGAAACAGTAACAGGAAGGTGGATAAAACTGACAAGGTTCTTTTGATTAATGTTCCCATTTGTTGCAGGAAAATAACCATTGATCAGCTCCATGTATTGCTTTAAGTTCATCAAATCAAATAACCAATAGACTATGAACTCCCACTGTCAATGTTGTGGACCTTGGCCTTAACAAAGCATGTTTTGTTTCAATTTACAGGGTGGTCGTACAACAAGACGATAGCGCTGTACGAGCCGCAGCCGAGCAAGCCGCAGCCGATCAGGCCGCTGACGACTGCTGCTGCTTTGCCCTTCTCTGCTGCCTCTGCAATGATTAGAGCTTAAAATGACTCTCACCAATTAAAGAGGCCCTGCCACCAACTAAACCGGCCCCTTCAACAGAGCGCTCCACTTCTCAATCACCCAATAAGTGACTAGCGAACTCCATGATTCACAAGACAAGGCAAATTTTAGCATAACGACATGGTTTTAAGAGAATATTTGCAGGAGTGAACCAGAACAGGCCTTTTTGGACAGCTACTCCTCTGCACTAAATAACAACTCTAAGAATAAGAATGACAATGGACAGGGAAATTTTTATGTGTGTTGTTGTGTTTCAGGTATGTCGTTCAGGATAATAGTGCTACAGAGGCAGCAGTGGCACAGGCACGTGCCGAGCAGGCTGCGGACGACTGTTGCTGCTTGGCCATCCTCTGCTGCCTGTGCAATGATTAAATGTAGATATGAACACATATACGTCTGTGAAGAAAAATGAACATTGAAAAGAAACTGAAAAGTCAAACTGCTGCTAAGATAATATCATGAGCATGTTGTTTTAAAGTTATAACGAGCAGATCATTACCATTGGCATCCAAACATTAATATGAACATAGAGGAGGAGATCAAGTTGGGAAAATAAAATTTTATTTCATCAAATTACGTGTCAAAGAAAATGTATATCTGTAGTTGTCAGAGGCGTAGGAAGCAAATCTTCATTGGGGGGGGGGCCCGGTGAGGGCACCATCGCGACCACCTTGAATTGTCGGCTGATGCATGATGGCGTCTATATAGGCGTATTTAGAATTCATATAGAAAAGTGAATTTTGGTAAATTTTGGATCTGACTTTAGGCTCAGACCCCCATTCTCCCTATGACATCACCATAATAATCTAATTTGAGATGTAAAGCTTTAGCTTCTTTTCCATTGTGTTTATGGGTTCTTGGAAAATATTGGGGGGGGCCCAGACATACTCAGGCCCCACCTCCTTCATGATTGGGGGGGCCCAGGCCACCCTGGCCCCCCCTTTTCCTACGCCCCTGGCTGTGCTTATGGGAACTCTGTCAAACCCGAAGTCTGAATACCCAAAGAGAGCATAAGAAGTGTATGCAGAGAGAGAGCAGGATTAGATATAAGCAGAGCTATATGCAGAGGTGAACCAATTTTTAAAATTTTTAAAGACGAATTAACTGGACATGAAAGAAAAATGTCATGCAATGCATCACATGAAATTTAAATGTGTTAAGAAAAAGGTCTACATTCACACATTATTAATTATCAAATATGTCATGAAAACTATGAATTTTGATCTTTAGAGTACGGTGAAATCTGGAGAACCTGACTGCACATATACCAGCCTGCCTACAAGTGTACTGGTCAGCCTCCCTGCATATGTAGCCTACTGTCAGCCTGCCTACATATGTAGTCTACTGGTCAGCCTGCCTGCATATGTAGCCTACTGTCAGCCTGCCTACATATGTAGTCTACTGGTCAGCCTGCCTGCATATGTAGCCTACTGTCAGCCTGCCTACATATGTAGTCTACTGGTCAGCCTGCCTGCATATGTAGCCTACTGGTCAGCCTGCCTACATGTGTAGTCTACTGGTCAGCCTGCCTGCATATGTTGCCTACTGGTCAGCCTGCCTGCATGTGTAGCCTACTGGTCAGCCTACCTACATGTGTAGCCTACTGGTCAGCCTGCCTGCATATGTAGCCTACTGGTCAGCCTGCCTATATGTGTAGCCTACTGGTCAGCCTGCCTATATGTGTAGTCTACTCGTCAGCCTCCCTACATATGTAGCCTACTGTCAGCCTGCCTACATATGTAGCCTACTGGTCAGCCTGCCTACATATGTAGCCTACTGTCAGCCTGCCTACATGTGCAGTCTACTGCCAGCCTGCCTGCATATGTAGCCTACTGGTCAGCCTGCCTACAAGTGTACTGGTCAGCCTGCCTGCATATGTAGTCTACTGGTCAGCCTGCCTACATGTGTAGTCTACTGGCAGCCTGCCTACATGTGTAGCCTACTGGTCAGCCTGCCTACATGTGTAGCCTACTGGTCAGCCTGCCTACATGTGTAGTCTACTGGTCAGCCTGCCTACATGTGTAGTCTACTGGTCAGCCTGCCTGCATATGTAGCCTACTGGTCAGCCTGCCTACATATGTAGTCTACTGGTCAGCCTGCCTGCATATGTAGCCTACTGGTCAGCCTGCCTACATATGTAGTCTACTGGTCAGCCTGCCTACATATGTAGTCTACTGGTCAGCCTGCCTGCATATGTAGTTTACTGGTCAGCCTGCCTGCATATGTAGTCTACTGTCAGCCTGCCTGCATATGTAGTCTACTGTCAGCCTGCCTGCATATGTAGTCTACTGGTCAGCCTGCCTACATGTGTAGTCTACTGGTCAGCCTGTCTACATATATAGCCTACTGGTCAGCCTGCCTACATATGTAGTCTACTGGTCAGCCTGTCTGCATATGTAGCCTATTGGTCAGCCTGCCTACATATGTAGCCTACTGGTCAGCCTGCCTACATATGTAGTCTACTGGTCAGCCTGCCTACATATGTAGCCTACTGGTCAGCCTGCCTACATATGTAGCCTACTGGTCAGCCTGCCTGCATATGTAGTCTACTGGTCAGCCTGCCTACATATGTAGCCTACTGGTCAGCCTGCCTACATGTGTAGTCTACTGGTCAGCCTGCCTACATGTGTAGTCTACTGGTCAGCCTGCCTACATATGTAGTCTACTGGTCAGCCTGCCTACATATGTAGCCTACTGGTCAGCCTGCCTACATATGTAGCCTACTGGTCAGCCTGCCTACATGTGTAGCCTACTGGTCAGCCTGCCTACATGTGCAGCCTACTGGTCAGCCTGCCTACATGTGTAGCCTACTGGTCAGCCTGCCTACATATGTAGTCTACTGGTCAGCCTGCCTACATGTGTAGTCTACTGGTCAGCCTGCCTACATGTGCAGCCTACTGGTCAGCCTGCCTACATGTGTAGCCTACTGGTCAGCCTGCCTACATGTGCAGCCTACTGGTCAGCCTGCCTACATATGTAGTCTACTGGTCAGCCTGCCTACATGTGCAGCCTACTGGTCAGCCTGCCTAAATATATAGCCTACTGGTCAGCCTGCCTACATATGTAGTTGATTGGTCAGCCTGCCTACATATGTAGTCTACTGGTCAGCCTGCCTACATGTGTAGCCTACTGGCAGCCTGCCTGCCTGCATATGTAGTCTACTGTCAGCCTGCCTGCATATGTAGCCTACTGGTCAGCCTGTCTGCATATGTAGTCTACTGTTCAGCCTGCCTACATGTGTAGTCTACTGGTCAGCCTGCCTACATATGTAGTCTACTGGTCAGCCTGCCTACATATGTAGTCTACTGGTCAGCCTGCCTACATGTGTAGTCTACTGGTCAGCCTTCCTACATATGTAGTCTACTGGTCAGCCTGCCTACATATGTAGCCTACTGGTCAGCCTGCCTACATATGTAGTCTACTGGTCAGCCTGCCTGCATATGTAGTCTACTGGTCAGCCTGCCTGCATATGTAGTTTACTGGTCAGCGTGCCTGCATATGTAGTCTACTGTCAGCCTGCCTGCATATGTAGTCTACTGGTCAGCCTGCCTACATATGTAGTCTACTGGTCAGCCTGTCTACATATGTAGTCTACTGGTCAGCCTTCCTACATATGTAGTCTCCTGGTCAGCCTGCCTGCATATGTAGCCTACTTGTCAGCCTGCCTGCATATGTAGCCTACTGGTCAGCCTGTCTACATATGTAGTCTACTGGTCAGCCTGCCTACATATGTAGTCTACTGGTCAGCCTGCCTGCATATGTAGCCTACTGGTCAGCCTGCCTACATATGTAGTCTACTGGTCAGCCTGCCTACATGTGTAGTCTACTGGTCAGCCTGCCTGCATGTGTAGTCTACTGGTCAGCCTGCATGCATATGTAGCCTACTGTCAGCCTGCCTGCATATTTAGTCTACTGGTCAGCCTGCCTACATATGTAGTCTACTGGTCAGCCTGCCTACATATGTAGTCTACTGGTCAGCCTGCCTGCATATGTAGCCTACTGGTCAGCCTGCCTACATATGTAGTCTACTGGTCAGCCTGCCTACATGTGTAGCCTACTGGTCAGCCTGCCTGCATATGTAGTCTACTGCCAGCCTGCCTACATGTGTAGTCTACTGTCAGCCTGCCTGCATATGTAGTCTACTGTCAGCCTGCCTACATGTGTAGCCTACTGGTCAGCCTGCCTAAATGTGCAGTCTACTGTCAGCCTGCCTACATGTGTAGTCTCCTGGTCAGCCTGCCTACATGTGTAGTCTACTGGTCAGGCTGCCTGCATGTGTAGCCTACTGGTCAGCCTGCCTACATGTGTAGCCTACTGGTCAGCCTGCCTACATGTGTAGCCTACTGGTCAGCCTGCCTACATGTGTAGCCTACTGGTCAGCCTGCCTACATATGTAGTCTACTTGTCAGCCTGCCTGCATATGTAGCCTACTGGTCAGCCTGCCTACATATGTAGTCTACTGGTCAGCCTGCTTACATATGTAGTCTACTTGTCAGCCTGCCTGCATATGTAGCCTACTGGTCAGCCTGCCTACATGTGTAGCCTACTGGTCAGCCTGCCTACATATGTAGTCTACTTGTCAGCCTGCCTACATTTGTAGCCTACTGGTCAGCCTGCCTACATATGTAGTCTACTTGTCAGCCTGTCTACATATGTAGCCTACTGGTCAGCCTGCCTACATGTGTTGCCTACTGGTCAGCCTGCCTGCATATGTAGTATACTTTCAGCCTGCCTACATGTGTAGTCTACTGTCAGCCTGCCTGCATATGTAGCCTTCCGGTCAGCCTGCCTATATATGTAGTATACTGTCAGCCTGCCTACATGTGTAGTCTACTGGTCAGCCTGCCTACATATGTAGCCTACTGGTCAGCCTGCCTACATATGTAGTATACTGTCAGCCTGCCTACATGTGTAGTCTACTGGTCAGCCTGCCTACATATGTAGCCTACTGGTCAGCCTGCCTGCATATGTACTGGTCAGCCTGCCTACATGTTTTTATCCTTAGATCATCTACACTGAATCTTTTTAATCTATACTCAATTTTTACGTATTTTTGTCATACCAGAATTCCTTCCAAAGCCAGTTTAAAACGAAGGCAATGTAACTTTCAACTAGTACTGGAATTTCATCGGGAGGTTATTTGCTAACATACTATGAATAGCCTTAAGAGTTTAAATGACTTATAGTATCAGTACGCCCTGCATGTCATTGAAATAATTGACTATAAAATAAGTGTTTTGTGAGGGATTTTAGAGAGACTTCTGGGAACATATTTTGCCCATAAAGGGAAGATGTAAAAAAATAAAGTCACAAATTGTTGTTTACACTGATAGTCATCATCTATTGTCGTGTTTTCTACATACACACATGAGTACAGGCTCGGCGAGTTAATCGCCAGAGCTGCAGGAATGCATCATAATGATCCACAGACATAATGCGATTAACATTTTGAAAGAAGTGCGCTCAAGTCGGGACATCTTCGATAAGATCTTTGATGGGTTTTGAGTATGAGAAAGAAGGAAGAATATAAACAAAGACTTATTGAGAGAATTCTTTGCCAATAAAACAAATACAAATACAAATTAGTCACTCTTTAAGGTTTAAATCAAGGGTTCTGAATGAAAATTGAAGAGGGGGGAGGGCACATTCCCTATATTCTTTATTTGCAAAACAGTCGTCGGTATTTGCAAATAAGGACATCCATATTTGAGTTTTACGGTCCCTATTTTAACTAATGAGGGGTAAAGGGCAGGTGGTGTTTTGGAACATTAGATTGAAATACGAAAATACGAATGTCCGTATTTGCAGATACAGATGTCCATATTTATCGAATAAATGCCATGAAACGCCATTCGGCCTAGGCCTCTTTAGTTGTTTGTTTTTATAAAATTGCAGCCAATTTGTTTTACCAATATACCTTGCTTTAAGGAACACCCCAGATGTAAGGTAAACTTGTATTTTTGTCACGATCTCCCAGGTAGCAAACATGGTGTGGCCCAAGTCTGGGCCATAGCGGGCTCCTGATGTGGGCCACACCGGGTTAACACAGTGGGCGCCCGATGGGTTTTGTCCTCAGCAAATGGTCTGGGCCACACTGGGCTAACCGATTTGGGCACAGATCTGTTTGAAAGTGGGCTCACCGATTTGGGCTCAAAGTGAGTTTAACATGGGTTTTTGGTGTGGCCCAAAGTGGGCTGCCCGATTTGACGAAAAATTAGGGGTTACATGGTAAAAATTCTTTTTGAAAAATTTATCCAATATTTATTCTTTTTTTTTCCAAAAGTCAATGAACAACAAATCCTTGAGCTAATCTCACCCCCCCCCCCCAATCACCAAAGCAGTAAATGCAATATCTACTTGAGTGGAAAGCCAGAGCAGAACCATCCATTTGAATCAAACTCATTCAGCCAACACAAGGCACTTTGATTCATTAAAGTGACATTCTGGCCTCAATCTTCCCCCACTACTTCCCTATGTAGGAGTAGAGAAGAGAGCCTTCAAGTTCATAATGCCTGTACCTCTGCATATCTGCTCTTGTTCCAAGTTCAGTGCAATGGAAATGGTGTTGCCATTCCACTACTACTCAAATGACCTTGATTTGCACTTTTGACTAGAGACATCTAAGTATTTCCAGACTATGAGAAAGTCTGCACATTATTACTTCATATCTGATATAGTAGTCTATTCCAGTTGTCCTATGTCTAAAAGAAATAAGTTTTGTATGGGTAGTAGAATTCTGCCTGGAGTGCTGTGAAACCACTTTGTAGTGAGTCTGCCATGGACTGGCCTACAGGGGCAGGGGATATTTTTGGTTTCTCAATTGCCTCTATATATAGTCCTCTTATACCCGGCCAGGTGTGGGACCTGTTTGCCCCCACACCACAAATACACCTTGCAAGCCTACTAGTATAAAGAAAGACATGAAGCTGTTATTTCCAAGACTAGTCAGTGTTGCATTTTACATGAAATATCTGGATCCCCACTATGAACCTACCTGTGTATTAATGATATAGGGAAAGGGGGACTACCTATCTCCTACAGCAGTGGTGGAGGGAGGGGAGGGGGGGGGCAGGGCAGGCCAGGGTAGGGTGAGAGGAGGCCAGGGCAGGGTAGGATGAGGGCAGGGCAGTGTGAGGGCAGGGCAGGACAGGGCAGGGTGGGGTGAGAGCAGGACAGGGCAGGTGAGGACAGGGGATGGCAGGGGATGGCAGGGCAGGGTGAGAGGAGGGTAAGGAAGGGCAGGGCAGGGTGAGAGGAGGGCAGGGGATGGCAGGGGATGGCAGGGCAGGGTGAGAGGAGGGCAAGGGAGGGCAGGGCAGGGTGAGAGGAGGGTAAGGAAGGACAGGACAGGGTGAGAGGAGGGCAGGGGATGGCAGGGGATGGCAGGGCAGGGTGAGAGGAGGGCAAGGGAGGGTAGGGCAGGGTGAGAGGAGGGCAAGGGAGGGCAGGTCAGGGTGAGAGGAGGGCAGGGGAGGGCAGGACAGGGTAAGGGAGGGAAGGGGAGGAGAGGACAGGGCAGGGGAGAGCAGGGCGAGAGAAGGTGAGGGGGAAAGGGTAGGGCAGGTTGAGGGGAATGAGGAGGAGATGGAAGGGGTAGGGGATTGGTGGGGAGGGCAAAGAAAAAGAGGGAGAGGGAGGGGGAACACTCATCACAGAGTTCAGAACAGTCCAGAATATGAGGCTGCCCTGTCCAAACCCACTCTCACCCAGACTGAGAAGACTTTATGTAGCTAAGCACCCATCTTGGGATGCCCATTTTGAAAGCATCCTGGGCCCAATGTGGTTGCCCATTTTAAAGCTGACCAGTGCCCAAACCGCTCAGCCCAATGTGGCCCAGACCATATGCTGAGGACAAAACCCATTGGGAGCCCAACGGGCTCAAGTCGGTTTGCCCGATTTGGGCTGCCCTGTGTGGCCCTGACTGGAAACCCAGCATCTGCCGAACCTAAAACCCATGTACCGAATGCTGCCCACATTGAACCACCTTATCCCTGGTTAAACCAATTTGGCCCCGAGTGGGCTTGCTACATGGGCTACGAACTCCAAACTGCCAAATGTGAAAAATATTCGCTCACATTCCCAACTTGGCATTCTGCCCATTATCATTGCTGGATTTTATATTTCCTGTACCTATAGGCTCACATACTTAAGGAATGGGAAATATTTTTAGTTTATTCAGGAAAATTTTATTCTGCCTGTGACAACCTACTTTTTGGTTCCAAAATATTTTTAAAGATCTTAAACATATATACTCACAAGGTTTGGTTAAGAATTTTCTGTGGGGTTTAATGTAGAATATTATCTAGACGACCCTAGTTAAGACCATCAAACTTCAGGGGACAATCGGACCTGGTGACCTATGAATTTTATGATTTCTTTATGTTACCTCAGTACCAAACTAACATCCCTGAAAGTTATAAGGAGAAAACGTTGGTCTCTAAATTCAAAGATCGATGGCAATCTCGGACCTTCCACCTTTATTCATAAGGCGCCCCAGATTTTTTCCCTTTTTAAAACCTAATATAAATTCAATGATACAGAATTTTAAATTCCGTTGTGCTTTTCTCAGCCCAGGAGAGAATTTCTAAATAGTGCTGATTGGGTTTATTTTGATATACCCACCTGCAGGTTTCAAGAAATAATTGTTTTATCTAATCATATTTCCCAACGGTGGTAGTAACAATACCTGTCAGACACCTCTTTAAAAAATGTTTATCGGAGTATCCGTTGACAGTTATCCTTATTACCATGGTAACTGCGCATGCCAAAAGTTAATTGTTATTTCCGTTTCCATGGTGACACAGGAAGTCTGGTTAATGAACACATTCCATGCAGTCTTTGACATTTCAAGGTTAACCATTTAAAGGCCTGTTCGCGATTCATGACTTTGCGAGTTACTCACCAGGGCTGCATTCATGCATCATGAGAACCTTATGGAGATGATACACTCCTGATGGGGGTGGCATGATGCACCAATGCAGTGCTGGTTAGTAGATCGATCAGTTGTGTATTAGTGCATCATGAGTATGTAATGCTAAAGGAATGTCTACATATTTTTGAGATATCCTATACACGGGCATTAAGGAGCTAGTCATCAGTATTTGGTAAGTATTGTAAAACCTCGCATCTAAGGCAGAATTTTAATGTTTGGACATCAAAGCCCTGACAGCTCTCAATAGATATAGGGTGTGACTCACTGATGGGGTGGAACTACATAAAAATATAGCATGGGGCTGCTGAGCATAAAGTCCCAAGTGCCACTTATAGGTTTAGCATCAACACAGGGTGTACCTTATACGAGAGGTGCACCTTATACGTGAGGTGCACCTTATACGTGAGGTGCACCTTATACGTGAGGTGCACCTTATACGTGAGGTGCACCTTATACGTGAGGTGCACCTTATACGTGAGGTGCACCTTATACGTGAGGTGCACCTTATACGTGAGGTGCACCTTATACGTGAGGTGCACCTTATACGTGGGGTGCACCTTATACGAGAGGTGCACCTTATACGTGAGGTACACCTTATACGTGAGGTGCACCTTATACGTGAGGTGCACCTTATACGTGAGGTGCACCTTATACGTGAGGTGCACCTTATACGTGAGGTGCACCTTATACGTGAGGTGCACCTTATACGTGAGGTGCACCTTATACATGAGGTGCACCTTATACGTGAGGTGCACCTTATACGTGAGGTGCACCTTATACGAGAGGTGCACCTTATACGTGAGGTGCACCTTATACGTGAGGTGCACCTTATACGAGAGGTGCACCTTATACGAGAGGTGCACCTTATACGTGAGGTGCACCTTATACGTGAGGTGCACCTTATACGTGAGATGCACCTTATACGTGAGGTGCACCTTATACGTGAGGTGCACCTTATACGCTGGGTAATACGGTAGTGTGTGAGACAGGTATGTTTAGTCTCATACAGTCAGAGGCAGGTGGAGGATGTACATCTAAGTCAACATCTGCAGCATCCCCATCTCTATCACAACCATCCATGATAAAGGTAGGTCAACACTTGTGGGTTGTTTTTCTACATCTATTTTCCTCTGTCTTAATACATAATATCTTTTGAATACTTGTCCATCTTTGTTCTGAAGGCTAATATGCTACAACTTGATAACGTTTAAGTCCTATCAGCGGACCCTAGACAGCCATACTATAGCCCATTGTCAGTTAGACTACTATATATGTATAAGGACCAAAGTGCACAAATGGAATTATACGAAAAATGAGTAATGACTGGATTTGTACATCTATGCAGACTAAGGGAGTGGTCATTTATTATCAACAGGGGGGGGTGGTGGGTTTGAGGGGGGGGCGTAAAAATTCTGACCCCTCTCAGGGGGGCTAAAGAAATTTTGACCCCTCTTGAGGGGGGGCTAAAAAAATGTACCCTCTTTTTAGCAAAAAAGCCCGCGCGCTACTATAGATCAAAGAGAGGGCGCGTAAACTCTCCGCGCCTCCGGCGCGGGGGGGGGCGCAAATTTTTTTTACTACCGTCGAGGGGGGGGGGCGTAAAAAATTTTCGCATGTCCGTGTGAAAACCCACCACCCCCCCCTGTTGATAAATAATGACCACTCCCTAATACTTTGGATAATATCACAAGATAATATTATCACAGCTCTGATCAAAACAGATAAAAATACATTAGAGAGAAATAATTCAAACCTCAACCAATTTAAAGATGATCAAAAATATAATCTGTACTTAACCCTTTAAAGGCCGCTGATGCAGGAGTGCATCGTGCCCATTGCTCGTCATGAGACCTCCATGATACTCCCGGAGGGTCGACATGATGCTCCAATGAAGTGCTGGAGAGCTGTTTCATCAGCACTTCATTGGTGCATCATGCCGACAAATGGGAATGATGTATTAATGCATCACCGGCCCTTCTGACAGACAATGGTCTGATTAATTGCCAGGTGTTTCCCCTTCAGAATGAAGAAAACGTCAGCATCTAGTGGAATACGTTTGGTAAGATGGATATGTCTTGATATTTAGCTTTTGATTAGAACAATAGATAATAGCGTTCATCAAGAAATAACCACAGAATCCTTGTCCCAAACTTGCTGGAGATCCATCATTATTTTCACAGAGATTCCTTGTATCACCACACTGCCACCTGGGGCTTCTTGTAAAAACTACAATGGTTCAATGCTATACAATAACGATGGTTCACTGTTCAGTCTTACGGGTATTACAATGTAGTGAGAAGGATCCAGTGTTGTCATTATAGTACTGAATGGTTGTTCAGCACTGTAAAAATAGCCGTTCTCAAGCAACTTTGGGATAAAGGTTCCATCATTATTTTCACAGAGATTCCTTGTAACAAAGTGCTTCATTGTAGAAACTACATCGCTTCGCTACATTACAATTGCCAAAAGGTATGATGCACCAGATTCATTAGTGTCCCATATAGAGGTCAAATAATCAAGGCCCCTATGGACACGTTGTGAAGGCCCTGAAGCATGCAGCACAGACGTATTCTTGGCTTTAACACTATGGGGATTTTCATCACTGTTTCAGCTTGAAGGCCATAATATAACTGTGTATATCTAAACAGAAAAAATGAGGGACAGTATCCTTAGAAACCCCGGCCTTCTAGTTCTATTAAATCATGAATTTTGCCATCTTGGTTCCTCATTAAGCCCTTTTGGACTCTATTCAGGGGCGTAGGAAAAGGGGGGGCCAGGGGGGCCCGGGCCCCCCCCAATCAATTAGGAGGTGGGGCCTGAGTATGTCTGGGCCCCCCCCCCAATATTTTCCAAGAACTCATAAACACAATGGAAAAGAAGCTAAAACTTAACATCTCAAATAAGATTATTATGGTGATGTCATAGGGAGAATGGGGGTCTGAGCCTAAAGTCAGATCCAAAATTTACCAAAAATCACTTTTCTATATGAATTCTAAATACGCATATATAGACGCCATCACGCATCAGCCTACAATTCAAGGTAGTCGCGATGGTGCCCTCGCAGGGCCCCCCCAATGAAGATTTGCTTCCTACGCCTCTGCTATTATCAATGATTATCAGCGGCCTCATGACATAATTGGACTCAAAATGAGGCTAGCCATCATCAGCAGCCTGTAGCTGTGCCCGGTGGCCATCACAGCCCTGAAGCTCAAACAGTGATGAACTTCCACATAGCTTTAATGCCACTCATCCGTCAGTGATGCGTGCTTCAAGGCTGTGATGTATGTCCAAGGCACTGTAATCAAATATCTGTCTCTATAACTTCACCTACAGCGGACGTCAGAGCAGCGCAGGTTGTCCCTGGATACCGGGGTACTGACTGGTAATTTGGACCAAAGGAGGAAACCATCCATTATAAAAGGTTGGTGACACTGGCAAACTCACTTATTGTTACCATAGTTATCTGTTTGATTGTTCAAATGAAATAGTATCATTTGGAGGTTTACCCTAGTGTCTGTTCTTTTGTTTCTATTTTTCCACCTTTACCCCTACACTGTAAAAGCAATGTCATCGGAATAATGACGAAATCCTGGTTCCAAAGTTACCAGAGATCTGTCATTATTTCCACAGAGATTCCTTGTACCACCATACCAGCACCTGGGGCTTCTATTAAAAACTACACAGCAATACAATTACAGTGGTTCAGTCGCAGTTTTACGCGGATCCGTGATAGATTCAACAGTTATTTCTGACAGTGTACGGTAGTGGATTTGTAAAATAAGTACTTGGTGGTTTCTCACTAGAGAACCAGACCCCCATTTCTTCTTTCAACACTCTCCTAAATTGGCTTTTTCTTTAGGAGGAACAGCCTTATTTAGACCCCCCCCCCTTTTCACGTCTTTGTGGTTTATATTTCTAGAGGCTCAGGCTTTGATGCCACACTGTTTCCACATGTATACACGTCTCCCAGTCAACAAAAAAAAACGTTGCGAAACGTTTTAGAACGTTTCCCTATGGCTCCTTATCATGGCAAAACGTTTTAAAATGCTAAAGACGTTTTTTTTTTTTTTTTACGTTAAATAACGTTTTTTTTTGACTGGGCTGAAATACCAATAGCGAAAATTGAAATTTTTGATCTCGTAGGTCGGGCGCCCATCTTCCCTGCACACCCTCTACCCTCAATAAACCATCAACAGAGAGGGGGGGGGGCAGGGGACCATCCATTTCTAGACCCATCTCCTAGTCTTCTCTGACTTATGGGAGCCCAGGTTCCACTGGTCTCCATCCCTAATATTTATCCTTTACATTTGTAATACCATAGCTAATATTGAAAATTCATTTTTCTTTATCTCTTTCTATAGGAAGGGCCTTGACACACCCTGTGATCCCCCCTACCATCAATGTACATGTAGCACCCACAGCAGGGGGAGGAGCTCCAGGAGGAGGAGGAGGTGCACCAGGTGTGTCCTACTCCTCCAGAGACAGGCGTGTGTCTCTGGATGATGGCTTAGTAAGGGGGAGGAGGTTCTCAGCCCACCATCAGCCCACCCAGCAGCCTGGTAGTACTGGTCAGCAGAACACTACTACAGCTACTGGTTCTACTGCTGCTACTGCTGCTACTGCTGCTACAGATAAAGGCTATATACATGATAAATGTGACAGGGCTGATGGCAATCAAGGCAACCAGGGAAGAAACAGACATCAGCCCAAATTGGACCCACAGGTATTTCTCTTTACTTTTTTTTTTGCATTTTAATACCTTTTGTATAAGCTATACCTTATAACATCTTCCTGTGTCTTATAGAATGCACGCCTTAAAGAACATTATGTCATGGCAGATACAAGCTTTAAAATAGAACAGTGCTGGACATTCCGTCCCCAGCATTCCGTATTCAATTGGGGGCATGGAATACAATGTGGCTGTATTCAATGGGTGTCCGCCATCTCAGATTTTGAACAGATCTGAACAGTTTTTCTTTGTTTAAAAGCAAAAACACAAAAACAACCTAGGCCATGACATAAATGCAAATGTCCACTTCCATGGGATATTTTTACATCGTATTCCCCGAGGTGGGACTGGCATATCCCACAAAGCCATTATATTATTATTATTATTATTATTATTATTATTATTATTATTATTATTATTATTATTATTATTATTATTATTATTATTATTATTATTATTATTAGTATTAATAGTATTATTATTATTATTATTATTATTATTATTATTATTATTATTATCATTATTATTATTATTATTGTTAATTATTATATTTGCTTATGTATCAGGTTGTAAAAGTCCTAGGTGCACCTTGTAGTTTGTCCTCCTACTTATGGATGTATCTTATACCTGGGGCACACCCTGTATGCCAGTTAGTATGGTATTGTTAGAAAATACATTTACAAGTTTGCTTGGAATTTCAATACTCCTATACCCCAGACTGGCAATCATTTCAATACTATTTTAGTGCTTAATACGATTTCAGTCCCCCCAGCACTTTTCGAGACCTGATCTAATTTGAGACCAATCCTCTTTTACTCTAGCCACAAACAGAGCATCAGGAGGTTAAGACAAGGCGGGTGTCACAGATAGACCAGATCACCACACACTCCCCCGACCTGCAGGGTATGATGAACAAACTCGACGAACAGATCAATGTACGGCCACACCGCCACACCGCCAGCCATAATAACAATGTATGTTGACTTATTCTATGGGTGTTAATTTCACCCATGTATTCATGTGCAGATGTACGTTAGATATTTCTCAAACTGGCCAATCAGAGAAGGTTTTGCTGATTGATTCATGCTGTGTACTAAGGTAATTAAATGTCTCTCAGATTAGTGCACAATCAGGTTTATATACCTCTGCCAAAAAATATCTGACAAGTTTGATAACTTTATTTTCCATAATATACAGATTCCTTCAGGGAGTCAGTTTCATGTGCATCACTCAATACTTAGCAGCACAACATTTATTAGCTTTTACGTATTGGGAAGGAACTCTCAATAATAGCATTTTTAGTGTTGATTAAAACCTACAGGTGGCAGAAATGAGTTGTCAGGCTCCCAGTGTAAGGGTCTTCCATACTGCACGATACCAGTCTTAAATGATATGGTTAAACCCCACAGAAATAATTCAGATGTCACCCCATTTTCCGATTCTCCCCATTTTTCAAATTCTATTCAAATGCATTCCACACACTGTTACAATATCATACCTGTTGAAGGACCCGAACTTTGATCTTGAGTCAATACAAGCTGAGAACAGGGTTTTCATGGGCCCAGCTCAATCATTTTAGCGTCTGTTTCCAATGCATGGAATTTTGGCATGCACCCCCCAAAAGGAAGTAGCTACCTATGAAAGTAAGGTCTATGTTGACAACATTTTTCTTTATTTTGAGTGGATTGAATTTTGAGCCAAAACCAGCAGTCTATAGAACTTGATTACCACATGTTAAATTTTCAGACTGAGGAGAATGTCGAGTCCCACACACCTGCTCCTGACTGGGTGGCAGACTATGGAGAGAACCCAGAGCAGTCCATCCCTGACCCACTCGGTTACCGTCCTAAACGCTGCTGGTGTCTACGCTGCCAGATCATGTACCGCATGCACAAGGAGGAGGACGCCGCCCTCAGGAACTGGGGGAACTATCCTTGTTACCAATGGTAACTTTACCACTGCCTTTATGGTAACAGTACCCTGGCCCTGATACCAGAGGTAATTATACCACATGGTGATTCGCTGTCTGAAAAACTTTTTTCAACTGTGGTGAATCTACTAATTTTAACGTAATACATAGGCAGGGGCGTAGGAAAAGGGGGGGGGAGCAGGGGGGCCTGGGCCCCCCCAATCATGAAGGAGGTGGGGCCTGAGTATGTCTGGGCCTCCCAAATATTTTCCAAGAACTCATAAACACAATGGAAAAGAAGCTAAAACTTTACATCTCAAATTCGATTATTATGGTGATGTCATAGGGAAAATGGGGGTCTGAGCCTAAAGTCAGATCCAAAATTTACCAAAAATTACTTTTCTATATGAATTCTATATACGCATTATATAGACGCCATCCCGCATCAGCCGACAATTCAAGGTGGTCGCGATGGTGCCCTCGCCGGCCCCCCCCCCAATGAAGATTTGCTTCCTACGCCTCTGATAGGCCTACATCTCAACAAGTATTTTACATATCATATTTATTGGATAAACTACCTTTGCTGTCACGGTAATTGTTGTAATACTACCTCAGTTAGCAAGGTAAGATGGCTTAATGTCTAAGTGTCTATAAAATGTAGACATCCATAACTTCCCCTAGAGGATGATGTATGAACTAATATCAGTCAGAGCTACCACCTAAAGTGACTGGTGTAGTCATTTCAGTTACTAGAGGCTGCAGGACACTAATTATTTTTTCACTGTTGGCTTATATAGCATTTGGGCGAAAATAAAATATTTGTGCAAATTTCTGGGCTTAGCAACTGTTATTTTCTTGTAGGCACACATGTTCTCCATTAATTTAGGGCCATGACATGTGGTACAATGTGATTTACTTTTCCGCTATTGGCCGTAGAGTGCAGACATACCCAGATTTCTGGGTTTTGCAGTGAATGATTGCAATAAATTCTGTAATTGAAAAGAGTGCACCCCCCTCAAATTACCCTCAAACATCAGCCTAAATAACACTTAAATCAATTAATATTCATCCTAAGGATTAATTTGATGCCTGGTTTGCCTACCCACTGTCAGATTTTAGACCAATAATCATTGTACAACACCCTTCAGTGCGGAGCTACAAAGTGTCTCCTGCTGCCACCTCCCGTCAATTGGTGTTCTGCAACCTCATGCAGTGAAGGTCAACATCACATGATGCACTTTGACCGACCCTGGAGAAATGAAGAGGAATCGCCCTCATTGTCTGTTAACCACTTCTTTTAAATTGTGATTGACAATAAGCACTTCTTCAATACAGCCCTGGCAATTCCCTAACCATTGCTGTATTCATGCATCATAAAGAACAGTACCTCATAAAGATGATGCATTATTGCATTAGGCCAAGAAAGATAAAAGGTGTTTCCAGTAACATAGCTCAAAGAACTAAGGTCGGTAGGCCGGATTTTAAAAAAAAAAAATTTTTAACATTTATATAGGAAATGTTAGGGCGCATATCATATTTTATCAAATTCTTTGATTTCATCGTAAAATAATGATGGGAAAATGGCAACTCTGAGAGAGGGGAAGAACACAAAAAGGATACAGGAAAATCCTCAAAAAGTAATGAAAATTTCTTTAAAATATATAAAAAAAATTAGACAAAATTCTTCAAAATCACAAAAAAAAGGTTTTTTTTTTGCCCCTGGTTTGCTACGGTCGGTCTGGTTACTTTTTTTTATTCAGCCTTAGCGGCCCTTAAGGGTTAAATGGTGCTGGAATGGGTACAGTCTATAGGCTTTGTACAAGAAGTGTGATATTTTATTCTTGGCCTGTGAACATTAAGTCCACACTGCCTTAAAGTAATATTTGATAACTTATTTGAAAGTTTGATGTCACCTGGCACAGTTTGTGGGTTCATTCCGGTTAACCCTCTAATTACCGCTAATGTTTTAATGTGTAGGGAATATTCATGATATTTTGGTTAAGGGAGTGGTCATTTTTTAACAACAGGGGGGATTCGTGAAATTCCATGCGGGTGGCAAAAATTTCTCCGTCCCCCCCCTCCGAGGGGTCTGAAATTTTTTTTCGCTCAAAAGGGGCAAAAAATTTTTTGTTCCCCCTTAGAGGAGTCTGAAATTTTTTGTCCGCCCCAACCCACCAACCCCCCTGTTGTTAAAAAATGACCACTCCATAAGGAGTATTCGAGACTATGAGAGTATTAAGCCCAAGCTCCACTAGGCATCACGGGTGGCAGCACCACAGGCTAAAAAGGTTTGGGGTATCCTTTCTGCTGGCCAGTAGAAGAACGCAGGGTTTCGCGGCAATTTCGCCGTGTATCGCAATTGATGCCATCAACGCGACATGGATGCGAAACTCTGAATTCCTGTACTGGCAAGCTGAAAGGATACTCCAGTTCTGTGTCTGAAAAGTCACCTGCCTTGTTTAAAACAGAGAGAGCTGCACTATCAGGTACCTACTCATGTCACACACTCTATAGTATATTATACTGACTGACTTCTCCTAACTAGGTACCTACTGAAATCCCCTTTTTTAGCACCACACTTGTGAGCAACAAAAGGGACAAGTTATAGCTACATAAAAAGAAAGGACTGGAAATGAGGGCATTTTTAGCCAGCTCTTCCTTTTACTATAGGAGCAACACCCTCTAGTGCCCATATTGTAGGTGGATAGGCACTCTTCGGGAGCTCTTCCTATTTCTCTTGTAAGGGGGCACCACAGGTGGCCTAGACTGCCTGATATATAGGATGCCCAGTGTGGAACCAATCAACCATAACAAGGTGTATATATTCTGTCATTCTCCTAAGATCAGAGGATTAACAGCCCTACTGTATAGGTAGTTGGTTGGTCTCAAGAAATGACCTAAAGATTATGTATTAACGAGATCATTACCACCTGTTGGGTATTAACTATAGGCATATGATCAGATTGAATGCTTCAAAGCGTCTATGTGAATAAAGACCTACTCAAACCTAATAGTTATGTTTCGATAGAATACCTCTCTTGATCATAGCAATATTTACAAATGCATCAACATTTATATGGAGAATAGTTGATATGCTAACTAGGAAAAGTTTGCACAGACTGATTGTCAACATGAACATGAATTCATATGATAAAAATGAATAAACCAAAGATTATGTTGTCTAGAAATGAAAGTTTTAAAGTTCTATGAATAGAATTAAGGGCTTGGAAGACTTGGGTTAATATATACCAGTAGGCCCCAGAAGGGTTAAACGATACTGAGGTACCTGCTGAGTCAAAGCTAGGAGTCTAAGTGTGATACTTTATATATGTCCTGTTAACCTCACGAAAACCCACCACTACCATCCTGTTGATAAATAATGACCACTCCCTAACATGCTAAGCCTTTAGATGTTGGTGTACTGGACCACAGTCCAGACACATGAGATAGGACAGACATCAGCACTCTAAGAGCTAATGACACACACGCAGGTAGTATGTAGGACAGATAGATGAGATGGTAATACGCTAGAACTAGGCAGTTGTGAGCCAGAGAACGACATAATTGTATTACACAAACTAAGATCCCTATCGGTCAAGGACACTCATATCCACTCTTATTCATGAGGCATTGTAGGCATAGGTGATGTAACTATGTGGTTGGTGTTGTAGTGTGACTCAGTATGAAGGGAACAGACAAGCGAGGTCAAGGACACTGCATGGATGCAGCTAGTGACAGCCAATGTCAAGGTAGCAGTAATGTACTGATTGAATTACATGAATCCTAAGGTTGAGGCTGCAATGTCAAGGCTGAAGGGACAAACTGATTGAATTACATGAGACCTAAGGTTGAGGCTGCAATGTCAAGGCTGAAGGGACATACTGATTGAATTACATGAATCTTAAGGTCGAGGCCGCAATGTCAAGGCTGAAGGGACAAACTGATTGAATTACATGAGACCTAAGGCCAAGGCCATAGGGTCAAGGACTGTAGTAAAGGTGAGGGACACTGGCAGTGCATCTAAGATATGCATGACAGGAATACGGCTGTAATGTAATAAAGCCATAGGGCGTGTGCATGACCTAATGTCAAGGTTTTTGGATTCAATGTCAAGGCCATTCCACTAAACATAACAACTGCACTAATTGATATATGGGAATTACCCTAGGTCAAGGTTGATTAAGTAAATGTCAAGGTTGATGTAACATATATAACATGAGTGTTCTCTGTAAGTCAAAGGTTGGTATGAGTCAGACTGTTGTGCTGGATGTACCTCTAGTATGAAATAAAGGACTCTACACTACACCTTACCTCTCATCTGCTTGGATCATTATGTCTGAGTGAACTGCAGACAATGAGACATAGAAGTTCCCCAAGATAGACATTTGGAGTAAAATCACCCTACACCCAAGTCTAGTTCATTGGGTTAAATCTTATGTTAAAAAGGTGCTGATTAAGAACAATAGAAGTATCTAACGGGTCCTACCCCCCCCCACCCCCAAACATGTGAGGGGGTGCATGGTTGGCCCTCTCAGCCGATGGTCTATTTACCATCGGCTGAGAGGGATAATATTATAAAGTTTAGTCAGAGTGCAAGCTTGGGGGGACATAGAGTATACCTAGAGTGCCAACTTTGGAGATACATAGTACAGTGAGCACGTCAGCTTAGAGCATACAGAGTATAAATAGAGAGAGAGTGAGAGAGACCTGAGTGAGGTCGGCGGTAGTAGGAGTAAGGGTAGAGAACAAGAGTGAGTGGGAGTAACATGTAGTAGCATTAATAGCAGCAGTCACTGCTGCAGGGAGGCAGGTAGTGGGAGGACAACACCCCTTACTATACACACCTCAGCCTCAGCTGGTTATACAGGTGAGTTATGTTATTGTACACTATATTTACCTTTACCCCTGAACTCACTCCTGGACAAGGGCAAGGATCATTGTTAGATCACAGATATTGAAGGCCGCTAATGCAGGAGTGCATCATGCCCATTGGTCGTCATGATGCACCAATGAAGTGCTGGCGAGACTGCTCACCAGCACTTTACTGGAGCATCATGATGCCCTTCTAGGACTATATAAGGGTGGGCACGATGCATGAATGCATTAGTGCATTAGTGCATCATGCCAATGCACATGATGTACTAATGCAGCAGCTCTGCATTTAATAGGTTAAGGAGTGCATCATACCCATTGGTGGGCTGATACCCCAATGAAGTGCTGTGTGGTTGTCATGATGCTTGAATGCAGCTTCCTTCATGCATCATGATGACTGATTGGTATGATGCATTTATGCATAATGCACCCTAGAAGGAATAAAATGGTGTTTAATTGAAATTTGAATAATGTGACATGACCTAAAATACAAAGCATGCAGGTGAATTCTACTGTTTTAACAATAAACCACTATGATACGGTGGATGAGTAAACATTTGACATTTCATTGGTATATAAAAGAAATGACGGAAGACTCGGAATATCATGTTACTCCATGTATAAATGACTGACCTCGTTTGCATCATATAAATAAAGATTATTATATGACGGTAAAACGTTGGGGCATGGGTGGGGGGGTGAAGCGTACTGGGGGTGTGGGTGGGGTAAAATCTTGACATATATGTATACATTGACATGTTTTCTAACAGTTTGATACACTGAGTCTGCTCCTGAGCTCACATTATTCAGGCCTAGGTCAGTCGTATCTGAAACCTCCCCAGCCGGAAGGAATGATGTGGGCAGCGGGCAGTGGGGCTCTAAACCTCTGAGAAAATTCCCTCCCATTTTCTATTACCCAAAGTCACAAAATCATTGATAAGTTATAAGAAAAATTTACAGAAAATCTAAAACAAATCAGGAAATGACTGCCTATTCAGCCTATTTAGTAATAGAAATTACCTCTTTAAGAAAAACAGAGAGATTTGTAAACCAGGGGCCAGGAGTAGAAGGCCTCAATTGGACCTTACATATAAGCCATTGGTCTTTATAAGCACTGGGTCTGGATTAAGTACAGGTCTTGAATAACAATGGGGCCATGCTGAAGGAGCGAATCACCGAACAATGGGTTCGCCAGCACTTCATTTAAGGGAGTCATCATTTTTTTAACAACGGGGGGGGGGGGCTGGTGGGTTTGAGGGGGAGGGGGTCAGAATTTTTTCAACACCTCTGATGGGGGGGTTAAAATAATTTCACTTATTTTCAGTGGAAAACTGCGTGCGCTACTATAGGCTAAAAGGAGACGTTCGCGCGCGATTTTTGTTCCTTATCGCGTGCAAACCCACCAGCCCCCCCTGTTGTTAAAAAATGATCACTCCCTAAGTGCCATAATTATAGGATGTGAAAACTCATTTTCTGTGTTTGAACATCACAATATAGCAACAGTGGGTAATACATTTAGACCATGATGACTTCCTTTAATAGGTATACACATAGAGAACTTTGTGTGACGATGACTATAGCCTGAAGCCTCACTTGACGAATTTGCCCGATTTTAAAATGCAGAATCTAGATGAAATTCAAACCGTGTTATTGATAAAGTTAGAACAAGTGTGTACAGGGCGGCACGTATTAAGGCCCGGTCATTTAAGCAGAGTTCAGTTCATTTTTTCCTGTTTAGTTCATCCGCCTGTATTTTCTTCTTTTTTCTTGATGGGGGGGGGGGGATCTTGTCTTTTACTCGAGGGGGCTTCGTAGATGAGGATCATTTTTACTAATATGAAGTGACCACTGCATTGAAGAAAATAAATTAAAAAAAAGAAATACTCATACAATAACAAGGAAAAAAAAAACAGCGAAAAACTAGCATCTTTATAGATGGCCCTGTATCTTTCTTTCTACGAGGGGGACTCTTTTTTTAAGTTCTCTTTTTTGTTGTTGGGAACAGGCGCAGTTGGGTTATTAGTGAAAATTGCCGTCATTTCTGAGATTCCCCTATGTAGCATCAAATAACTCATCCATAGTTCTGGGCCGTGGCAATATATTGATCAATGAAAATATATTTACCTAATGTTTGTGTGAGTGGAATATTCACAAATATTCTCCCTGCATCTGTTTGATTAGTTGATACAACTTTAAGCCTGTAAAGGTCAGTAATGCAGAACTGTGGCAGGTAGCAAGGATACATTGGGCCAATGTCTGCTTATATTGGGTCAATGTCGGCTTATATTGAGCCAATGTCGGCTTATATTGGGCCAATGTCGGCTTATATTGGGCCAATGTCGTCTTATTTTGGGCCAATGTCGGCTTATATTGGGTCAATGTCTGCTTATATTGGGTCGATGTCTGCTTATATTGGGCCAATGTCTGCTTATATTGGGCCAATGTCTGCTTATATTGGGCCAATGTCTGCTTATATTGGGCCAATGCCGGCTTATATTGGGCCAACGTGTGCTTATATTGGGCCAATAACTTGTCCCTTTTGTTGCTCACAAGTGGTCATTCAAGTATGGTGCTAAAAAAGCCACCTTTGAGTAGGTACATAGTTGAGAGAAGTCATTCAGTATAATATACTATAGAGTTTGTGACATGAGTAGGTACCTGATAGTGCAGCTCTCTCTGTTTTAAACAAGGCAGGCGCCTTCTGAGACTAATGTGTGGTGTGCAAGTACTTTGGTGAAGCAGTGCATGACTTGTTTAGAAAAAAGGGCACATACTCACAGCTCTTTTTATAATAGGAGCAACACCTAGTATCACCTCCAACACTGTAGTCCAGAAGTAGTCACTTTCCCACAAATCAAACTGTGTTGCGAAAAGTGGTCACACCTCGCTCTCTTTTTTAAAATCCAGTAAGAGAGTAATGAATGGGCACCAAATTCGGTGTATCGTACACTGAAAAAAGTCTTCCTGACAAAGTGACATGTATACCCATGTCAACTTGATTTGACACAGATAGCACACGTCATTGGGACATGTGCACATATGTCACTATGACAACTGTAGCACAAAGTAATCCTCATATGATTTGACATGCCTTAAAATGCCATGTCATCTGTGAGTTGACTAGGGTCACGGCCATGTCAAAGGCACTTGACATGTGATGGTTTGACATACATAATTGTTCTAGGATATTCCACTAGATGGGGCAAACAACCATTTTGGTACCAGGATTAATCAGTACCAAGAAGTACTACCAACACTTGAGAATTTTGATGTATCTGTGTCATTTTGTTTTCATGAAAAATAGATCACTAAGGTCTGTAAATACTATCAATGAATGGTAGTGAATTCTATGTCATTGTTAAATTTGCATTTGTTATTGAATATGATCCTGAATACTTTAACTGGAGAGGTTAGACACCATATGTGTGGGTCAGTGAAAATACCAAAGGACTGTATTCTAACCCACAATCTATAATCTCAGTATCTACAGTACAGGGAGACATATGGCATTGCCATGCACCTCCATGCCTTGTCTTATGGAGTGCATAGAGGTCCTCAGTCAAGTAGAAGTTCTGTAGATAGGAAAAGGTGCCTTAGTGTTGCAGGCCTGTGGGACTATGATATCCCCTGCCTTCTATTATAGGCCTGCCTTGATTGAACCATTGGTACATAGTTATTGACTACTCTTGACCCTTACATAATTGTCTCACAGTATTACCTAGCACTCAGGTGAATGGATCAGAAATATGTGACGTGTCTTCATTACGCATGTCAAGTTGAGTTGACGAACCAAATATGAGAGGGTCAACCTCATTCGACATGCCTTCATGCATGTCATGTGGGAGACAAATTGTGACCTGTGCAGTATGCGTCAAAGCGATCAGTGTCCTTTTCTCTGTGTAGACGTAGGATATCAAAATGAGTGGGCGAAGCCCACAAGTTTTGATATCCTACAATACTGTTTTTATCACATGATTAAGTTTTGATATCCTACAATACTGTTTTTATCACACAATTAATCAATAAAAAATCAATAGAATATCAATAAATATAAGTTGAAAACAAAAATCGTTCCCCTCCCCTGGGACTCGAAGCCTGCCATAAAGTGTGTACACACAGCGAAAAAAAAAACATTTGCCGGGACCAGGACTCGTCCCACCAACCTGTAGAAGCTTCAGCTCTGAGCGCAATGGGCTAACCACTATACCATCGGCACACACACCTCGCCACCCAGCAGCCGTTGGTTTGGTCTGAACGGTTCCGCAGTCGTCTCGGTTATGGGAGCAGCAGCGAGAAAGCTGGGGGGGGGGGGTCACAATCCAGACTGCAGGGTATTTTCACACTTTGAATGTATAGTAGTATCATATCAATGACTTATAGAGACCTGGTTCTAACCACGCATTTCTCGTCAGTCCCTGCATGTGGCGCATAGGGAGTTGGATTTGGGATCAGTAGAGTGCAGGTTTTACCCCTACTTCCTTCTGGCAATGAAAATTTCGTAGGTTTTAACATGTAACATATGACATGTAAGGACATGTAAGGAGTGCTGCCGATATCCAGAAAAAGCACCCAAAATCACAGAAGTCATGTAATAATAAGAGAGTAATGAATGGGCTAACGCGCACCGAATTCAGTGTATTGTAGGATATCGTAACGAGTGGCCGTAATTCCTTACTGTCTTTATTACACGATTAATCAATAAAAAAAAATCAATAGAATATCAATAAATTATATTGATGTACACGATCGGTACACACATCCCAGTGCCCGGCAGCCATTGGTTTGGTCTGAATGCGAAAAAAAAAAGTTCATCGGGACCAGGACTTGTCCCACTTACCTCTAGCAGCAGGGGGCAATGCGCAAACCACTAGACCACCGCATCCCGCGTCCCGGCAGCCGTTTGGACACAAAAAAATGCGGGCAGCTTCTGGTAGACCCCCGGGGTAGACCGTCACACACCTTGGCGCCTGGCAGCCATTGGTTTGGTTTGGATATCAGCACTCCTAGGATCAGCACTCCACCAATATCAACAGGTATCAGAATGGAAATATCCAGAAAAAGCACCCAAAATCACAGAGGTCGTGTAATAATGGCAGATAGACGCAGGGCGCGGGGGCACACACCCCTCCTTTTTGTCTGTAGTTAAGAGTTTATAGTTGACAAAATTGAAGCGACATTACAAACACCCATCAAACAGTTGTCGACTTAACGTTCAGTGCCTATGGTTGTACATGAGTGTTATAGCTTGTAAGTGGACCATGGATGAGAGGCTAGCCATACCATCCTACTTGTTATGTGATAAATATGTGTCACATCACATTTTTGACTCTAAAGCCCTTTCACCCCTGGATTTCCGTTACGCTATAGGATTTTCGTACACATCCTGCTTTATGGGGTCGAAGGGGTTAATTAATAAGGACTGCTAATGCACTGTAATGTATGACCATAGGTGGTTCGGAAAGGATCACGAATACGAGGATATCCGGTTCCAGAAGGCAACAAGTCTTTATTCAGTATCCTAAGTTACAGGGAGCTAAATAGATTCCGTATGGTAAAGGGAGTGTTCGGAAAGCTCGGATTTATGACTACCAGGTAAGGTTTCGGAGTCAGTAAAGTTCAGATGGTATTCCTAGGGAATCCGGTAGGATTCTCCTCGTCCTAGGTTCCGACCCGACTATTATATAGCCACAGGGGTTGGGTGGCGACCTCTCGTGTTTTACCCCCGCAGCCCGGAGGGTGGTGCTGCCACCACCCGTCAAGCGTGCCAGGTTCTCAACCCGAAAGGCCGCTCCGCTCGGAACCTAGGCAACCCGTAAGCCATAAACACTACTACTAAACCGTGCCCCTACACTACCCCCACCAAGACTATAACAAGGTGTTACATAACGGGTAGAAACTAAGTTATAGTATTTACAACAAAAATATATTATAAAGGGCACACGGCTGGCTTACAGGTTGTCTGACTCTACATTAAAGTATCAACATGGAAATACGATGAGTATTGATATGGTTATGTGAACACATTTACACCGTAGTATGTACGTTATAAGTGTAATAAATACATCTAATCAGATGTTTGTTTCAGTGTTGTCATTTACACAGTACATAAGGTGTTAGTCATCATAGTTTATAGAGTAAGAAATGGAAGACTTAATACAGCTGCTTCCATATATACCATGTTAACCTGGAGTATTTATTTGGCTATCCGAACTAGGTTAATAAATAGATACCATATTTCTAGTGTCGAACCCATACGGGATGGTATAAATAACATATATAACCCTTAGGTTCGGAATGGAAGGAATTTTTAGCTATGAACCTGATATTTATAATATCGATTCCAGTTAGGATACATGTATTATACGAATAACATAGGATACTTTGATAAGTATGATACATAAATAATATTAATAACGTTTTAAATAGTTTTCTACTTTTATAGCACCGGAAAAACACATATACGACCTTGAACACTTAGTGGTGATAACGATCTGGTCTTAACAATTGCCAGATATATGTAGTGTAATTAGATAGTAACCTACCAGTGTAGCAGGAAACTGTACAAACATTTAGGATTAAAATAGTAATATAATTTTTATATCACCCTTGGAGTTTTTCGTACGTATGGCCATCCCATCATCTCAATGTAGCTGTGTATCGGTACTAGCTCAGGGCCTCTCGGGACCTTTCAGAGTCTGAGTACAGGGTCGTCCATCTCCTAGATTCTGGAATGTCCATTCCGGTCGTATTCAACTGTTTACAGGTAAGTCCTATGTATTGTAATCGTCTGCTGCCAGCCATCGTATCCATTCCAGGTGTCAGCACTCATCATACCATTCAGATTTATGTTAAAACATATTAAAAAAAATTAGAAATACACAGATTAATCTTATAATACTTATTTGCTTCTGGAATCCTTGGGTTTTTCAGGTTCTAATCCATACAGAGTGATTTGTTCATTGATCATATTATTGGCCTCACGGCGAGTGCCATCCCAATCCGACAGTCTCTTTCCGAAGGCTTCAAAGAATTTCTGATTCAGGAAGTCAACCTCACTCCTGGCCTTAGCTACTTCAACAGTCCAGAATTCGGATGCTTTCTTCTGACGTGCCTCCTGGGCTTCTAATACCTTCATTTTCTCCTTATGTTCTGCATCTCGTTCTGATTCGATCCGACTGATTTCCAGAGATTGGACTGATTCAGTCAGATGCATTACGGAACCCACAATGTTTTGCAGGTATTCTACGGACATGGCATGGTGGCGTTTCTGCCATTCCATCATAGAGTATTTCTGAATCTGGAAGCTTTCCGGACTGATGTTCGAAATGTCATAGTTGACTGGGTCCTGAATATACGAGCACCGTGTAGGCAGTGGCTCGCGTTCGGAATAGTCTGAGGATCCAGAATGTTTCCGACGTCTGGGGTTCTCAGACAGGCTTCCGGATGCTACAGAGGAGGTTGCCACATCTCCCTGGGGGGTGGAGATCGTGACTCCCCTGCCATTTCCGACGGGTGGTGGGGTGGGCTTAGCCCAGTTTCCGACGGCGCGGTTTCCGGACGATGCAGACTTGGGTGCTCCCCTTCCGATACCAGTGGGCCGTTCCCTACCCCGTTGGTTAAGGGTCTGGCTTTCAGGTCCGGATGGTCCCATCTCCGGAAAGTCTTTATCTTTATCCTCATTCACATCAAACACAGGTGGGGCAGCGCCTCTCAATGAAGACAGAGGAGACGATGCTTCCAGACTGCGATCCCTACGATCAGGTGCCGGGCGTTGGATCCCACGAAATGAGATCTTACCCGGCTGTGGCTTCATACGTTTTGCGGATGTGGCGTTATTGGAGTCCCGATAGGCGCTGTTGCCCCGGTACTCCCTCATCTCTCCGAATTGTTCGTTGGTAATTCTTAACCTTCCCGGAGTGTAGTTCAGCTGAAACGCCGCCTCCAGTTTGGAGTTGACGTGCGTTTCAACTTCGCACAATATTCTGACTTTCGAATTCAGACTCCGGAAGTTGGTTTTCTTCCAGGAGTCCCACTTATCAATCAGAAGTTTGTGCAGATCTAAGGCTGCCTTCAGAGCTGACTTCACACCGACCTGGTGTTCATCCTTCAGATGTCGGACTAGCTCACTCTTCCGGAATGTGGTTAATCCCGAGCAGATGGCACTATTCCTCCCCTTATTCATATAACACATATACACCGGGTGATGGTGCATATGTTCCTCAACAATATGACGGATGAATCTCATATGGGAGCTGAACTTTTGGGGTTCATCGCTTCCCCTAGCACAGATAATGAACGGACAGGTGGTGTTACTTTCTTTATCCCAACTATCAATGGCCCACTTGATCTTACAGTAGGCATCGAAATCATAATACTCCTTATTCCGGTTGTCGATAGTCTGTTCGACCCAATTTACATAAAAATAGTTCGGATTCCGGTCCTGACGAGTGTACCTCATCCACTCTTCATCATCCTGCTCCCCATCCATGTTAATGAACGGAGGGCAGCTATAATATCAAGTGTTTCGCTTACACTCTTCCAGGGATTTGGGAATCATGTGCATGAATCCACTCCTGACATTGTTCCAGATTTTCTTCTCATCGAGGGTGGGTGCTCCCTCGTTATCATATAGCTCGGGATGGTCTATGTCCGTAGACCAATCCCATGTGTCAGACT
The DNA here is from genome assembly GCA_949317995.1 of Acholoe squamosa. NCBI lineage: Eukaryota > Metazoa > Annelida > Polychaeta > Phyllodocida > Polynoidae > Acholoe > Acholoe squamosa. The sequence goes on from OX439040.1 coordinate 5,169,874, forward strand.
CCGTGGTGTCTCCCGGGACGGAAGCCACAGGTTTCGCTGCCGCAACCCGAGTTACCTCGTTTCCGGCTTCCTCCTCCTCCGCCTTCTTACCCATCTTTTCCTGCTTCTTAAGTTTATCCCTCTCTTCTTTCTCCTTTCTCTTAATCAAGGCTTTCGCCTTTTTACTCAAACTCTGTTTCAAGCCTTCCTTTTCCTTAACAGTGCCCTTAGTAGAAACGCGGGCCTGCATCCGGGCTTTGGTCTCCTCTACGGAAGCACTTAGCCCGGTACTTATTTCACTTAATTGTTCTTTCTGTTTCCTTAACACTGCTTCCTGTTGTTCCAACTTCTCCTCGGCTTCTGACTGCATTCTTACAACTTCCTTTTCAATCCGGCTGTCTTCAGCTTGCAGCTCGGTTTCAGAAAGAGTGTCAGATGAGACGGAGGATTTCCTGTGGGTAGGCTTAGCAGAAGCCCCTCCCGCAGCTTCGCCTCCATCGTCAACATCCATATGGTCCGATCCCGAATCAATCTTAACAGGGCTCGGTGGGTTCCGTGATCTCTGCATCCCGTACCAGAACAGGGATGCATGTTCCTCAACAGTGGCCTCCGGGTGATCCCGGCTCCACTTGTCCTTAACGTATGCCACCGTATGGTAGAACTCTTGGTTCACACTCATACCGGTAGCAAAATCCATATAGTTTAATAACCATATGTCCGGAATCGATAGATCTTCAGGGATTGCTTTCTTAATCAAGTTCCTCCACATCTCAGGAATCTTTTCTGGTTTGGATGTTTTCGGATTCCAGATATAGTCCTTCTCGAGGAAGATCGTATCGCCATTCGGCCAAACGATGCTTCCCAACGAATAATCGATCTTACCATGACTTTCCGGGGGGTCCATCATGGGTTCGGTTGGTTCTGAATGTGCAGATTTTGCTGGGGAGGGGGGTGGAGGCATCTCCGCTGTTCCCACTCCACTAGTGTTCAGATCCAGACATACCAGCGTGTTTGCTGCTTCCCTATCTTCCAGAGCCGCCTCCTTTTCGGGATGGACCGGACTCATTCCCGAACGGTCCTCCATATCCACCTCCATACTCGATTCGGACAGCATCTTTTCCGCCATTTAGACGGAAATTCGGACTCGTAGACTGGTCTCAGTAGTACTTCAACGTACTCCTCGACCTTATAATCTTAGTTAGTGTTCGTATTTATCAGAATATAGCGCTTACAGCAGGGAAAAGCTACCGAGCAAAATCAAGCACGTCGAGTTTCCCCGGCGTAGAAGCTTGATTAAACAAGATGGCGTCACCTCACACGAGAAACCCCAAACCCTGGGTCAAGGGTCACACCCTCGTTCCGGGTAATTAGGTCACGCGGTGCCACGTGCTTTCCACGCATCCGTAAACAAAACGGTCTGTCAGAGTTCGTATTGTCTTCCCGGCTCGATATCATCTGGAGTACACATGGAGAATACGTATAGCAATATGCTGATACATCGGATTAATCCGTCCATTACCCACTGGAACCTCGAGGGGCCGACAACAGAGCAGGTTAGAGCGGTTTCATCACAACCGGACGAGCATCCCGAAGGTGCTGTCAACATAGTTGACACCACTCTCTATCATAACAAGTAACAAGACAAACATTTAAGTGTGTAGACATACACAAAAACAGGACTATACATCGTTGTGTTTCAGGATTCAATACTTATAAGAACTTATTGTTGGGCTTATTTAGGTGACACCGCTTCTCTGAGCAATCCTAGCGCTACGGCGAACGCCCTCCTTAACAGTTCTATTTTTAGCATTGGGGGACTCCGCTCCATTCCCGAGATCCAATCTAGCCTTTGGGTTCCCGGTCCGCTTTGCATTCCCTACTCCTGCCGAGACTTTTTTATTCTTAGCATCATTCTCATTTGATTCAGTTACATTTTTCTTGCGCTTTCTTCGCTTCCGGGTGCCGAGCATCGGCATCCTTTTTGGTTTCTTCTTATTTCTCTTTACTTCCTTTACAGGTTTTTCCGTATCTTCATTCCGATCCTCTACACCAGGAGATTTGCTTAGTTCAGGTAAGTCAATGACGTCTGGTAATTCCATAACATTCGGGCCTATCCCGTACATTTCTTCAGCTAACTCCCTGCCTCTGTACGGCCTTAATACTTCGACATGACATCGGCGTACGTTCCCGTACAGATCCCTTATAAAGCAGGTGGTTTCCGAAATTATCTGAGTTATAACATGTGGGCCGTCCCAGCTAGACACTACTTTCAATCTATCAAGGGGTTTATAGAATCTAAGGACCCTATCTCCCACCCTGAAAAATCTAGGTTTCAGTCCAGTGTCATAGCCCACTTTTTGCCATTTTGCTGATTTCTCTAGTTGATCCCGAACTAGTTCATAAGCTTTCTTAAAGTTATCCCGTAAGGATTCTACAAACATAATCGAACACGGGGTTTCCGGACTTATTCCGATTACTCCAAACACTAAGTCTGCTGGCATTATGATGTCTTCACCATAAAACAACATGTTAGGAGTACAGTTAGTGGAGGCATGCACTGTGCTGTTATATGCATGCACCACGAAAACACATTGGATATCCCAATCATCCTGATATTTATTCACTAGGGGTTTCAGAACTTGTAGTAGGGTTCTGTTGAACCGTTCTACTAAGCCGTCCGACTGAGGCCGGTACGGATCAGTGCGTGTCTTGCAGATGGCCAAGTACTTGCACATTTCCTGAAACAATTCTGATTCAAATTCTCTTCCTTGATCAGTGTGGAGCATCAGGGGGACCCCGTATTGCAACACCCAACCTCTCACGAATGCCTCCACACAAGTGATGGCTTTGTGATCTTTCAGAGGGAATACCTTCGTATATTTCGTATAGTAATCGCAAACAACCATCATGCAAGTGTTATCCCTAGGGGTTGTATTAAACCCACTAATGATGTCAATTGCAATCCTGGCGAAGCGTACCCCGAATAATTCCTGAACTAAGGGGTTCTTTCCCAACCCTTCCCTGGGTTTATTCTTACAACATTCGGGACAAGTGGCGATCCACCTTAGCAAATCTCCACTCATTCCCGGCCAGTAGTATCTCCGGGTAAGCCTTTCCAGAGATCTACTCTTTCCGAAATGGCCACTTGTCACGTGGCCATGGCAATAATACATAATATCCCGACGCATAGCGCTCGGAATAACAATCTGAAGAATCTTTTTAGTTGGACTAATCTTCCATCTACATAAGATTCCGTCTCTGACCTCTAGCTCGGCCCATTGGGCTAGGAGTCTTCTCATTTCCCTGTTCTCCATACTGATAGCAGGATGGACGGGTTTGATTCCTAACGGAACTGTTTCCAGGAGTTTCTTGGTAACGGGGTCCTTACCTTGGAACTCGCGAATGGTTTCGGGTGACCATTCGATTAGAGTTCCCGGATAGTCCCGGAGTGGCACATGCGCAGCAGCAATTACTGCGTTATGCTGTCCGCAATCACCACAACTCTCTCGACCACATTTCCGGACTGATTTCCTAGATAGGGCATCCGCATTGGTGTGCTTCTTCCCCGACCTATGTTGGATCTGGCTGTGCTCCAACCCGAATTCCGAAAGGTGTGCCAACCATCTACCTATCATCCCCTCGGCATCCTTGAAGTTAAGGAGCCATCGGAGAGATGAATGGTCAGTTCTTAGTGTAAAATCTGATCCCCATAAAAAATGTTTAAATTTCTTAGTATACACCACCACAGCCAGGAGTTCCCTCTTAGTGGTGCAATAATTCCGTTGGGCCTTATTCAGAGTGTTGCTAGCAAATGCGATCGGTACTTCCACACCGCCCTGGACCTGGGACAGTGCGGCTCCGATGCTATCATTACTAGCATCCGTATCCAATATGAAGTGATCTGAAGGGGTTGGGTATTTCAATACCAGTGTATCCGTAAATAGGGCTTTCAGTTTCCTAAAAGACTCCTCCTGTTCATTCCCCCATGGGAATGGTTCCCGAACTCCCCCAGGCGTCCAATGGGCGATGCTCTGCATAGGAAAACTTACTCGAGAGTATCCTGGAATGAAGTCTCTGTAGTAACTACAGAACCCCAGGAAAGATCGTACCTGCTTAGCAGTTTTTGGTCTCTCCCAGTCCTGGACGCTCTCTATTTTTTCCGGATCAGCTTTAATCCCATCGGTGGATATAATCCTACCTAGGTAAGTGATTGATTTCTGAAATAATCTACATTTCTTAGGTTTTAGGCGCAATCCGTTGGATACTATCCTTTGGATCACCTCTTCCAAATTCTCCAGACACCCACGGAATGTCTTTCCAAAGACAATTACATCGTCCAGGTATACCAGACATTTCTTCCATAATAGATCACTCAGAAGAGTTTCCATCATGGCTTCGAAGGTAGCAGGTGCATTACATAACCCGAAGGGCATAACCGTATATTTGAACAAACCTAAGTGACTGGAAAACGCGGTCTTTTCCATATCTTTAGGTTCCATTCCGATCTGCCAATACCCGGATTGGAGGTCCAGGGTGCAGAACCAATTGTTCCCTCCCAGGGCATCTAAAGTTTCGTCAACCCTGGGTAAAGGATACGAATTTTTCTTAGTCAGTCCATTTAATTTCCTATAATCCACACAGAAGCGAATGCTTCCATCTTTCTTAGTGGTCATGACGACTGGACTAGACCAGGGGTTAGTGCTAGGCACAATTACCCCCTTTTCCAATTGGTCTATTATCTCGTTCTCGCAGATGATCTTCTTCTTCAGTGGCAATCGGCGGTACGGAATCTTGAAGGGCTCCGCCTCTCCAGTATTGATATGGTGCAATACCTTATCATTTCGGCCCAAAGGGCCACCGGCGTAGCCAAAAGCATCCTCGTATTTCCGTACCAGATTCCGAACTTCCATCTTCTGATAGCTATTTTCCAGAGAGGATTCCTCTATTAGGTTATCCAGTTCCATATTCATTTTCTCTTTCCCTACCAGTTTACGTTCGGGTTCCCGAATGTCATCTCGTATCTCATTTACTAACGTTGTGGACCCAAGTTTGGATCTCTTTTGTAGGTAAATGGTCTTATCTCCTCGATTCATTACCGGTAGTACGCTCCAGAACGGGTTTCCCACCAGGGTATCTACTGATTCGAGTCCAATGCTGGCTAAATGAACCACGTCCGGCTCAAATACACCTTCCTGATCTTTTAGTCTCCTATCCGAAGTGCAAAGAACATCACAGGAGACACCCGGAGGTATCTTTACTGTATTCACCACACTGGCTACTGCACTTATCTGTCTTAATACACACTTCACTTGGATATCATAGGGCTTCCGAATCCTCAACTTCCCCGTACACGGGTTCAACTCCGCCTCGAATAGGCTCGCGAAGTCCAATCCAAGTATCCCATCATCATTCATATTGGCTATAGTAGGGGAGAGGACGAACTCCTTCCCACCAATCGATGCCTTCATAAATGTTCTACCAAGAACCTGCATACGTGTCCCATCGGCCGTACAAGCGTTTACCCCCTTTATGAGGTTCTCACTCTTGTCTGGCAACAGGCTGTAGAATTTATTGGAGATCATCGAGTGGCTAGCCCCCGTATCGACCAAAAATTCCCCAGTCCTACCCTGGGTCATAACAGATACATACCATCTCCTACTTCCCAGGGGGGAAGGGTTTCCGGTAAACCTATCGAAATCTTCCCAAATGCCGAGATCCAATCCATGGTCTTTCAGGTGCTCCAGACATGGATGGTTCGGGGGAAGGTGTGCCGCACATACACGTGTGAATACCTCTATCCACCCTTCCTCTTCTCCAACACGCGTGCTTTCCTTTGCTACTGACTCGGTGTCCTCACTTCTGTTGGAGTCCCCAGCCATAGGAGGGGCGAGGAGATCAATCTCGGATCCCTCCTCTCCAGGTGTAATCATTTCGGATTCATCTGACGGCTTACCAGGGACAGTACTCTGGCATACAACAAGTTTCTGGGTTGAGCAACTCGCCACATCCTCAACCCTCCTTAATTTTCCGAATTAGGTTCCACCTCTTCAACTGCCGACGTATTCCGGGGAACTGGCTCAGCGGCCCGGCATTCATAGGCTACGTGGCCCATTTTCTGACAGCGATAACACCTGATCCTAGACTTATCATACCTTGGTCTACTATACCGGTGACTTTCAAGGTCCTCCCGGAAAGACTTCAGCATACTCTCCATCATGCTCTTCATATCTAGGCTTCTAGACGGCCTATTCTCATCCTTCCTAACTGTAGTCTCCTTAGGTTCAGAAACATTCTTATCACGACTCTCGGGAACTCCCCGCCTTGGCTGAGTAGTCAAGGTCCTTCTGGGAATGAACTTCTTGGCATTCTTAGGGAACCTCAATGCTGAGATTGTTCCGTCTTCTTCCTCATATTCTACTGTCTCATATTCTATTTCGGTTTCCGAGACAGCAGCTGCTGCAGTAGGGACTACTGGTTTCAGATCCGGGAGTACCATACTGGCGGTTTCCCGAGGGAAAAATCCGGAAAGAAAAGTTTTCTTCTTGTTCAAATTGGCTATGGCATCACATAGCGTTTTCATAGTCGCACCCGGACCCCATGCTCGGTAAGCACAGTCCTGGTGGTCTTTTTCCCGTAATCCTTGCACGAAATGTGAGATCAATTCATCACTCACATAATCATCATCCATCACCAGGTTAGGTCTAGCCTTCCGTAGTAATATCTGAAGTTCCAATCCGTAAACCTGGACCGACTCTCCCGGCTTCTGAATCCTTTTCCTATATTGGGTCATCGGATCCTTCGACACTATGGTTCCGAGATAGGAACTACAAATCTCAACTAACTGAGTGTATGTACCCCTATTCTTATACTGTTCCCTCCAGTGATCGACCGCAATCCTACCTGGTCCCTTTTTCAGGCATCTGACCAGTATAGGTAACGATTCGTCTTCATCATATCCATCTACCTCACGGTCGTCCGTAAAGTCCGAAAACCAATCTCTCCATGGTTCCGACCCATCGAAGGACTTAGTTTCAATCTGATTCTTCTTAGCCGAGACCTCCCTACTCTTCAACCTAGTGCATTGCTCCAGACTCCAATCTAACATTTTCTGATCCTTGGTTTTCTTACCACCCCCACCAGATCCATTAGATCCCGGACCACCGGATCCCGGATGGCTGTTGTTCGGACTATTCCAGAAGGTAAACCCATACCCTGTATTCATACCAGGTTGGGGTCCTGTACTCCCAGGAGCCCGAGCACCGGTGTGGTAAGTCCCACTATCACACGGGGTTTCGTTGTTATTCTGATCTGTACTACTCGCCTGACTATGCACCCTATAGGTCTGATCGTTCGGAATAGACTGACTGCTGTCCTGCAGTTGGCTAGGTATGTCGCCTAGTCCCCCAGCGCCCCCTGGAGGAGCGTGGATGTAGTGACTCGGGGTCGGAGCTTGCCCCCTGGTGTCAATGTACTGGTATTCACCATCGGTGGTGAAGGTGGCATCCTTTTGGCCCACACTTAGCCGAACGTTCTTATCATTGCCGGGAACATACTTGTCCCCCACGACATTCCGGGTGGCCTGATTATTCACAAAGGGATCATACCCCTTCTTCAGAATGGGCTTTGGAGTAGAGGTGATCGGTGGGCCTTCCTCTCCGCCATCCCGTGGGATACAACTGATATTGGGATCCTCCAATGCTCCCTCATTCTCATCTGACTCCTCGAGATCCGGTTCTTCCTCATCGGAATCCTCGGACCCCTCCTGCATCATCCGCGGTTTAGTAATTTCATATATGAGATCATCTCTCTCCTGATACAACTCTCGATTGTTATCCTGAATGTCAGTGATCAATCGGTCGTTCTCCTGAATATGTTTTTCCCGAAGGGCCACATGTTCTTTTTGTTGTTTCTCTATGACCTTCCGGTTATTTTCATAAATCTTATGTTGGGCCTCAATTTGGTCTTTCAAATCGGTAAGACGCTTACCAGCGACATCTAGCCTGGTTCGGTATTGTCCCATAGTCTCATCCTGCTCGGAAGTCTTGGCTTCCAGGGTGGAGGTCGCCAGACTCAGTTGCAGTTCGACTTCCTCAACTTTCTTCCCGTACCTTTCATATTCGGCTTTCTTACCCTGGATCATGGCCTCGATCTCTCGGAGTCGAGTGTGGTGGACATCCACCTCTTGTTCCAAGGTTTCCGTGGTACGTTCTAACAATCCCCTACTCTTACGTAGGTTCCCAATTTCATCTAAGAGGTCTTCGACCTCCCTTTCCAATTCTTTTACCTTATTCTGCTTCCGCTCAGTCTCTTTCTTCTGATATTCCAGGAGCTTTTCACCCCTGGATTTTTCCTGATCGCTCATCCGCTTCCATTCCACATGAGCTGTCCTTTCTGATTCATACTTATTCCTTTCCTCCCGGTATCTATCCACGGGTACCCCCCCACAGGGGCCGGTTGACTGGACCCCCCGGGATTGAAAACGGAGTCAGAAAGGGATGCCGAATTCAGGTGGTTCAAAAAAACTCCTTGGCCCGCCAAGGGCACAAGGTGGATCGGATCCCTCCCCCGTCCTCGTGGCTCAGTACCAGGGACTGGGGCCAAGGTGATGGGACTACTAAAATCCCCATCTCTCAATAAATCCGATGATCTTATATTGGGCGCGGTTTGGTTAGCCGGCGCGATCGGATGGTCATCAGCTGTAGTGTCCAACCCTACCGTAGACACTTCACTCCCGGAATCCAATGTCTCGGCCTCATTCCGAGATGGATCCCTATATTCCTGATAGGCTAGGCCCGGGGCATCATGGCTTCCCGGGAACCCACCTTCCGGACACTGATTCTCGTCTTGTTCAGACAGGGCTGCGCACTTCCGAAAACCGAATCCTGGTCATGGCACCAGTGTAATGTATGACCATAGGTGGTTCGGAAAGGATCACGAATACAAGGATATCCGGTTCCAGAAGGCAACAAGTCTTTATTCAGTATCCTAAGTTACAGGGAGCTAAATAGATTCCGTATGGTAAAGGGAGTGTTCGGAAAGCTCGGATTTATGACTACCAGGTAAGGTTTCGGAGTCAGTAAAGTTCAGATGGTATTCCTAGGGAATCCGGTAGGATTCTCCTCGTCCTAGGTTCCGACCCGACTATTATATAGCCACAGGGGTTGGGTGGCGACCTCTCGTGTTTAACCCCCGCAGCCCGGAGGGTGGTGCTGCCACCACCCGTCAAGCGTGCCAGGTTCTCAACCCGAAAGGCCGCTCCGCTCGGAACCTAGGCAACCCGTAAGCCATAAACACTACTACTAAACCGTGCCCCTACAGCACTAATGCATACCCATTGGTCGTCATGATGCACCAATGAAATCTAGCTCCCTAGCGTTAAAAGGGCGCATTCAAGCGCAATTTTGGATCCATCCAGGGGGAAGGGGGCAAAAAGATTTGACCCTCAAGGGTAGAAATGACTAGATACCTTCTATAGCCATCTTTCTTGCGTGGCCGTGTGCAAACGGACCATCCCCTGTTGTTAGAAAAAGGGAGTTCAGTGAACCCTTGAAGGGCAAGTAACCACGATAGCACATACGTTCTTTATGTGCACATTTTTTGGGGGCGGGGGGTCACATATTGTTGTAGGGGGGCATTGACAATATTGATATAGATGATGGTTGGCAATATTGATACATATGTGATGGCTAACACTATTGATATCTAGGTGATGGTTGTAATTATTGATATGGGTGATGGTTGGCAATATTGATATAGATGATGGTTGGCAATATTGATATAGATGATGTTTGGCAGTATTGATATAGATGATGGTTGGATATAGATGATGTTTGGCAATATTGATATAGATGATGGTTGGCAATATTGATATAGATGATGTTTGGCAATATTGATATAGATGATGGTTGGCAATATTGATATAGATGATGGTTGACAATATTGATATAGATGATGGTTGGCAATATTGATATAGATGATGGTTGGATATAGATGATGTTTGGCAATATTGATAGTGTAGAGGTACATTAATATAAACCATAGTAATGGGTACCGTCTGGCGTGGCGGGTGAGTCCAGTCGTTGGGTGTTCCACAGGTTCCGGATAGGTGGCAGCACCGATCCGGGCCTGTGGGGACATCTGACGACGAACACCTAGGTCCGTATATAAGGGCCGGGGCTCAGCCGCTACGTCAGAGGCCCTCCTGGCCTCTGATCATGTAGTATCTTTATCCATTAGCTGCCCTTGTACCACCTTCCGGGTAGCCGTGAGTGTTCATGTAATAAATCATCCGTTGGCATACACTTGAATTACCGCCTTACTCCTTCTTTCCTGATCAGTAAGGCCCGAACCACTGAATTCATAAGACTAAACCATTACAATATAGATGATGGTTGACAATATTGATATAGATGATGGTTGGCAATATTGATATAGATGATGGTTGGCAATATTGATATAGATAATGGTTGACAATATTGATATAGATGATGTTTGGCAATATTGATACAGATGATGGTTGACAATATTGATATAGATGATGGTTGGCAATAATGATATAGATGATGGTTGGCAATATTGATATAGATGATGTTTGGCAATATTGATATAGATGATGTTTGGCAATATTGATATAGATGGTGTTTGGCAATATTGATATAGATGATGTTTGGCAATATTGATATAGATGATGGTTGGCAATATTGATATAGATGATGGTTGGCAATATTGATATAGATGATGGTTGGCAATATTGATATAGATGATGTTTGGCAATATTGATATAGATAATGGTTGACAATATTGATATAGATGATGTTTGGCAATATTGATACAGATGATGGTTGACAATATTGATATAGATGATGGTTGGCAATATTGATATAGATGATTGTTGGCAATATTGATTTAGGTGAGGGTTGGCAATATTGATATAGGCAAATGAAATCTAAGGATTTGATCCTACTTGTTATTCCCATTGGAAATTTACCTTGATTTGATAAGACAGCATGTAAAATAGTGAATACACTCCTGCTCTCAATGTCTAGAACACATACTGCTTCTATTGAGAGAACATTATCCCCAAGGCATTATCCATGGATTAGGCCCTGTCAGCCTCGTTTTGGTTAACACTGAGCTCTATGGCAACTTCCCTGCTTACCCCCTGTTAGAATCTAGCATTCAGCCGGGATTAACTTATAATTAAGTGGGTGTGGATGGGGGGTCCCCCATGTCACATGTCAATTTTAAGAAATGGTTATGTCACATGTCACTTAAATCCCCATGTCCCATGTCACCTCTAAGAACCTCTCATGTCACATGTCGATTTTAAGAAATGGTTATGTCACATGTCACTTAAATCCCCATGTCCCATGTCACCTCTAGGAACCTCTCATGTCACATGTCGATTTTAAGAAATTGCCATGTCACCATGTCAAATTTAGTGGTCCACACCCATAATTAAGGCTTCCAGACAGTGCCAAAAACCATGTACAGCTCAATGGCAACTCCATGTCGGCAAGGCCAGTGGAAGATAGGGGAGTGGTTATTATTTATCAATAGGCGGGGTTAGTGAGTTTTCGCACAGACTCACAGAGTTTTTGTATGCCCCCCCCTTTATGGCATTCAAACTTTGCTGTGCCCCAAATTTTGGAGTTATGGCAAATTTTCACACCCCTCTATTGTAGAACGCAGACCTTTTTGCTGATAAGAGACCACGATTTTACACCGCCCCCCTCTCAACAAAGGCTTTTACCCCCCCCCCTCCGCTCCTCAGGAGAGGTCAAAAGATTTTGTGCCCCCCTCAAAGACCCAACCACCCCCCTTGTTGATATATAATGACCACTCCCTGAGATATTGCATGTTGTGAAAAAGCCCAGGCTGTGACAGGGAGAGCTATAGCAAGCAGTGTCTGGTAGGAGGAGTATCAGGCTATAGGGCATTTGAACCAGGTGAGGTGAAATAATTATACTATAATTATAGCATTTGCACATTCTATACTAAATCAGGTAAAGTCTCACAATATATTCATGACTAATATTTCTATAATCAATGTATCTGAATGATAAATCAATCCTTCTTACTGGGTGTTCTGAGGGCCTAATGGTATATCCAGCAAGGGGAGACAGTCGGGGTCTACCTTAAGCACTTGTCTTTGAATGAGGACGTCGACAAAGGAATTACCACTGCAGACCAGGGATTATATATAGTTACAACAGGTTATAGAACACATGATTTAGGGGCCTATTAAGAACCTATGGCTGACTCACATGAAAACACTTTGAATGTATGACCATTAGTGCTTAAAGGGCCACTGATGTATTAATACATCATGTCCATTGGTCGTCATGATGCCCATCTTAATCTACGTCCTATGTGATGGATAATGAAACACACAAGAGAAACCAATTTTAGTAGTTTCTTTCATATTTTTTTTTTAATTTTTCGATTTGCCCCCTGAATTATTCATATTTTTTCATCATTATCTCTGTGCGCACAGCTTAACAAGCATATATTTTTTTCACCTTTCTCATGTCTTTCATATTCTTACCATAAAATTGAAGAAATGGCATATTTACCCATACATTTCTATACAAAGTAAAACCCCAAAAACTGAACCTAGATATTTGAGGCATGTGACATTTTTTAGGGCCTTATTAGAAAAGAGTCTCTTTTGCAAACAACCCCATCTAAGATTGAAAGCATGTTGAGAAATAGTCAGCCCTTGCTTCATTAGGTATGGAAAATGCAAGGAAAAATGTCTGAGGACGCAAATTATCTGAGGATTCAAGTTTATTAGAAAATATAGAGGTAAATCCTCTGTCTGATGTAATGAGGAATTTGAGGAATTAAAGGGTCGAGGAAATGATGGTTGAAGGGCTCACTTTGAGGGACTTCAAGTCATGACTGAATGATATAATTCCGAACAAAGAATGTGTAAATAGTTCATAACAAACCAGTGTTACGCTGGTATTTATGTACAAAACAACTGAACACCTTAGCTTCCAGGTTAACTCTCCTTCATCTTTATTCAATTCTCCTCCAGGTAGTGGCCTTATTACCCTAGCTGCCACTCAGCATTCTTACAAGCTTCCCATTGGATATCTTGCCCCTTAGCCCCTCCCCCTTACTGTCCCCAGTAGTTGTTACTTATTACGTAACCCCTATACCTCCACCCCCATGTGCATGTATCCTGTAACATTATACATATTCAATTACATTGTAAACATTATACATATTCCATTACATTCTCAACCTTTGTTTGATCTATTATTCCTGTGTGTTTTCATGTTATGGTTACAGTAGGCTATATATTTTCATTTTCCATGTTCATGGTACCTTCTTAATTTCACCCATCTGATATACTGGTGCTTGACATACCTTTATATTGGGCCCATTACACCAGGTTATAATTGTACACTAACATCAATAATAAGTATCTTACCCAATATAGCCCATGCAATAATGCCATTGGTCGTCATGATGAACGATGCTGACCATACGGGCTTGATACACCCACACCGGTCGTCATGATGCTCCAATTAAGTGTGGGTTAGCAGTCTCGCCAGCTCTTCATTGGTGCATCATGACGTCCAATGGGCATATTGCACTCCTGATTAATGGTCCTCAAAGGGTTAACATCGATTTTCATTTTAGCTCGACGCAAGCACATACATAAGAAATAGCCTTTTGAGTTCGGGAGGGTGTTGCTCCTATTGTAAAAAGAGCTGTGAGTATGTGCCCTCTTTTCTAAACAAGTCATGCATTGCTTCACCAAAGTACTCACCATATCAGTCTCAGAAGTCGCCTGCCTTGTTTAGAACAGAGAGAGCTGCACTACCAGGTACCTACTCATGTCACACACTCTATAGTATATTATACTGACTGACTTCTCCCAACTAGGTACCTACTCAAAGGCGGCTTTTTTAGCACCGTACTTGAATAACCACTTGTGAGCAACAAAAGAGACAAGTTATAACTACATGAAAAGAAAGGACTAGAAACAAGGGCATTTTTAGCCAGCTCTTCCTTTTACTATAGGAGCAACACCCTCCAGTAAGTGTTGAGGCACCATATCACCTTTAACCCTGCACTCACCAGCACTCCGTTGGAGCATAATGCCGACCGTCTGAAAGTATATGTATCAACCCCGTTGGGTCGGCATGATGCTCCAATGAAGTACTGATGAGCAGTCTCCCAGCACTCCATTGGTGCATGCATCATGACGACCAATGGGCATCATGCACTCCTGCCTCAGCGGCCTGTGAAGGGTTAACCCTGTAACAATGAAGTGCTGGTGAGACTGCTAGCCCACACTTCATTGGAGCATCATGACCAGCACAAAATATATGAGTCCCAGAATACAGATGAATCAGGGGCGATGCACCAATGCAGTTAAATTCAAGTTCAAGGTTTTTGTTGCCTTCATTTAACAAATATGTGCTTCAGTCGCAGCACTTCCCAACCGCACCATTGGGTCTTTGTGGCCTTTATGATGAAAATCAATCATATTTGGGACACGTGAAACATTTCTTTAAGTTTATCTACCACAGCACACATAGTCGGCATTAGTAGCGTATCAAAAGATCATAAACATGGACCCAGAGGCATGATGCACTAATATAGTGCTGACAGTGCATTAGTGCATCATGAACATGAAGCCGGAGGCATGATGCACCAATGCAGTGTGTACAGAGCATCATTAGTGATGCATCAGTGTATCATGACCCCTCTGACCTCACGATGTGAAGGTATCATGCGCCCTCTGACCTTACCTTGACCCGGAGGCCTGCCCACAATCCGGGTTCAGATAGATGAGGAGTTATCTAGCTACCTGCACTCATCCTGGGGGGTGTTGCACAAAACAAAATAGGGTAGACCTAAGTGAAGGCTTCTTGACCCTACATTGTCATACCGCGGCAAGCTTTTTACAGTAGATTGCTTCTATTTTTGGAAAACAGTGGTAGTTGCTGTCAGTACAAATGATCTGATGTGGGTTGTACCCAGTTCAGTGGTCTTTATAGCCCATTTACAATTGGAGCTGAGAGTGTAGTGACCTAATGTTGACCCGGTGAGATGACCTCAACCTGGGTTCACATGTCCTATGTGCATGATAGATAAGAAATGATCTAGTTATAAAACCTGGGTATTAAACATGCATGTTAGTCCTGGGGGTGTTGCAAAAACAAAATAAAATTGCATCTACTAGTAAAACTCAACCCCTAAGCCCATTTCAGACATGTGCTGAAAAAAAAAAATTAACAGCATACGTAAACAGTCCAAAACATGTCGGATTTGGCCTGGCAAATTCTATCACACTGAAAACTCTGCAGATCTTTAAACTCGTCAGTTTGAGGACCTATAATCGTCAGAAGAGGTACAGACAGGGGGCAGCACCTTACAGGGAATGAAATACCTCAGTCTACCTCTCCCCAGTATGAGTCTATGGCATTCTTTTGACAATATGTAACAAACTCACAAGGTGTCAGGTATGTGCCACTCATGTTTGATGATCAGTTTTCAATTGAAGGTCTTCACCGCTGAGGACATTAGGTGCTTAAGTTGACGATACCTCAATCTACAGCTTTGGGTAGTCAGATTGAGGACCCAAGGTAGTCAGCACCAAGGTTGTCACTCTAACAACATTATGTAATCAGTTTGACTACCTTGGGTGAGTGTGTTTACCTAAACCCATTAGGTTGACTACCCAGGGTACTCAATCTGATGACCTAAGGTTGTAGATTTGGGTATCGTCAGTCTGACGACCTTGGGGCTTTCAGTGATGCAGTGATAACCACTGACAACCAGCTTTGGCAATGGCTGTGCCCATGAGACATCCCGCTACCTCGGTATACACATGGTGGTCCTAATACGTGAGGTACTGTGGTATTCTAATTTTAATGTGCACACTTTTCTTAGCTTTGACAACATCCTGTAGCCTATGTCAATGTGGAGGATGTAGCAGTATACTATGTGCACTGTGGTTAATGAGGAGCGTAAAAAGTGCTGTCAGTAGGTACCCAATTTTCAAAAGAAGGCATGCTCTGCTTCACCATTCAACTTGCACTCACCACATTAGTCTGAAAAGTCACCTGCCTTGTTTAAAACAGAGAGAGCTGCACTATCAGGTACCTACTCATGTCACACGCTCTATAGTATATTATACTGACTGACTTCTCCCAACTAGGTACCTACTCAAATCCCCCTTTTTTTAGCACCATACTTGAAGGACCACTTGTGAACAACGAAAGGGACAAGTTGTAGCTACATGGAAAGAAAGGACTGGAAACGAGGGCATTTTTAGCCAGCTCGTCCTTTTACTACAGGAGCAACACCCTCCTGGGAGGTTGGTGCATGGGTGAGAGAGTAGGACACAGGGTACACATGCCCTGGTACATCCCTATGATAGGGACACTTATACCAAGAACCTTCAATAGATAGGAGGTGAAACTCAGAGCTTTACCTATGGACACAGTGTAACAGACCCCCCCCCCTCTACCCCCCTTCAAAGTAGGCTCCCTTTTGTGTTCAGTATTGAGTCCTATGTAGGATAAGGGGGTTTATAGAGATGTCAGGAATCTTTATCAGAATGATATCAAATGGAAACAAGGGGCCACCTATACCAAAAACTCCTGCTGAATCCAAAATTTGTGATCTTGATTCTCAAAATTTGACCAAAAGTACCTAAAAATGAGGCTCTGCCTCTCCAGTATGTTGGAGAGGCAGAGCCATATGCAGGCAGAGTACTTGTCAGGTTGGGATAGGCAAACATTGGGATATGTAGATTGAGGTACTGACTTTGATTAGCATGTTGCATCTATAAAAAGTTCAAATCATTTTCAATATAACTTTTGTACATTTTTCAAATATTCTCATCATCAAACCGCATTTTTAGGTACCTTTGGCCAAATTTTGAGAATCAGTACTGAACACAAAAGGTAGCCTACTTTTAAGGGGGGGTAGAGGGGGGTGGCTTGCACTATAGGACTCTATGGAGTAACATATCCTACGGAACCTATACTATTCTTGCTTATACCACGATTTCTTGGTTACTCAGTGCTTTATGGTGGATATTCCCAACCACATATCTGTTGATATTGCACACCCTATAGGCTGTAACATCAATTTTGTAAGGCCTGCGGTTATCCATGGATAAACCGCACCCCGTGTGGTTATCCATGCACGCCTCTCATGTCCTTCCATGTCACATGTTACATGTTAAAACCAACAGACTATTTCACTGCCATGGTAGGGGTCGAACCTGCAATCTCAGGTCCTTAGTCCAACTCCCTATGCAGTGCGCCACAGGGACTGATGAGTAATGCTCGGTTCGAACCACCTCTGGATATGATACAAAGCCGTGTACGCTGTCGCTGTCTGCTGCCGGGCGACAAGGTGTATTATACACAAACATAACCTCGAGACGCATTGAATGGAGGAGAGCGGTGGTCTAGCGATTAGCGCATTGCGCTCAGCCGTGAGAGGTCTGCGGATCGCGTCCCGGTCTGGGTATATCTTTTTTCGCCGTGTGCGCTGTCGCTGTCCGCTGCCGGGCGACGAGGTGTATTATACACAAACATAACAGCGAGACGCATCTTTTTTTGCCGTGTGCGCTGTCGCTGTCCGCTGCCGGGCGACGAGGTGTATGTACCTGTACACACACTATGGCTGGCATCGAGTCCTGGGGAGGGGGAATAATTTTTGTTTTCAAATTGAATTTATTGGTATTCTATTGATTATTTATTGGTTTCGTGTCATTATCCTTCACTAACACACACTCGTCATGACTTATCCATTGATTACTTGTTCAATATACCTCTAAACGATACATGCAGCTGTAACAGGGTATTTGTTGAAATGAGGGGTCAAGTCGGGTTTCGGATGGATAAAGAAGGTTTTCAACACATAAGAAGAGGTTCAGGGCAGGATTTTGACCTCTCAAGGGCGGTCGGGGGGGGGGCGCTTTTGAGAGAGAAAAAAGAATGCAAATTATTGTACAACAAAAAAAGGGGAAATACAGCTGTGGGAATTTCATCTGCTCTACCTTAGAAATTTATACCAGGGTGAGAACATGGGACAGGGCATTTCACACCTCTTATATATTGCATACAGCACACTAGCGGAATATTGATAAAGACTTCGTGGTCGGTACACTCCCTCAGAGTCAACATGATGCTGTGATGAAGTGCTGGAGAGACTGCATTGGTGCATCATGGTGTCATGGGCATGATGCACTCCCGGGATGCACAGGTTTAAAGGGTTAGTAAACAATGATGGAAACATTGAATGAGAAACCACTTGACCTTAGTCATTGAATGTTTCCTTTATTGTTCAGTAACCCTTAAGCCCGCCGCAAACAATACAGACTGGACGCGGACTCGGCGCAGACTGGATGGGAACCCAGTCCCGTCTGCGATGTTTGCGGCAAAAACGGACACAGACCACACGTCCCGTCTGAGTCTGAGGTGAATCTGGGCATATCAAACATGTTGGATATTGGCAGATTCTGCACAGACGGTCTGGGCTTAAATTGACTTATAACAGCCTAGAATCTGCCCCCAGTCTGAAATGGGTGAAAATGAGAAGGGGTTGGAGGGGGTACAGATTTTTCACAGATGCCCCCTAAACCCTGTCTGCGTTTGTCCTTAGTCTAGTCTGTGCTGTTTGCGGCAGGCTGTGCTCTGTGCTCCAGACGATACTCAACATTTCTGTATTGATAACCCTTAACTGGCCACTTCTGTAGGACTCCACCATACCCATTGATGCACCAATGAGGTCGGCATACCAGTAGTTCATTGGGTCACCATGCAGGCCCTCAGGGAGTGAAATCCTGGGAGTATATCTACATCAAAGGGTCATGATGATGCATGAACCAGACAAAATGTTTCCATCCTGTTGAATTTATGAAAATAATTTTCCATTTTATCAAGCTCTTTTCAAGTATCCATTATTTCATCAAGCTTGCATATTCATTTTACTTAATATCTCTATGTTTTGAAAGTTTTTTAGCACTTTCATGAATTTAGCCCAAAAAATGTCGGCAGCAAGAAAAAATGTTTTTTCATCATGCCGTTCACTTCAGCATGCCATTATACAGGTAAAAATATGACTCAAGATACATATTTGGGCTTTTAGAGATAAGTCATGACAGGAATGATTAAATCTATGCAAAAGAAATATCACCTGTGCAAGTCTGTGGCTTGTATGATTCAAAATGTTCCAAATGGTTCGCTTTACCTGTGGTTCGCTTTACCTGAATCGACCCTATGCCTCAATGCATAATCCTGGGTCAGAACAATTTTCATGAAATTCTACCATTCTATCAAGACGGTAGGTCCAAATGCTTTACCTATGTACCATAGCCCTTATTTCAGATCCAGGTATATTTGAATACTGTTTTCAGGCGGTATTAGTAACCTACTTTTCCTGTCCAGCCTAATTTGGCCAAATCGTTGATTATAGACATTTTACGTGTTTATCATCTAGCATGTTATCATTGTGTACTGCAGGTGTTTGAGCTGTCAGACAGTCAGCATGGCCACCTGGAGGATAGGTGTATATCAGGCTCCTTACACCTGGATGTAATACCTAGACACCTGGGACACACCTCAGGGATACCAGCACATTATACAGTAGGTATTTTAATGGTTTTAGGGCTAAAATGCATTATGCCTATTGGGTGTAAGCGGGAGTGGAGCTGGTTCTGGCAACCTGCACTGGTAAGCTGATAAGATGGCAACCAGCATGTCCCTGGAAGTGGATGTTATCCAGGGAAAAGGTACCCATTGTAACAATGCCTTATCAGTGTGTTTTGCCACCTCTGGCATAACCAGCAAAATTCAAAATGGTGGACACACTGGATATGGCTCCAGGCTCCTATACATGGGTATAAAGTACAGTAACTGAGCACAAATAAAAATGTAGATTTGCTTGGGTCTTTGAATTGAACAGCACAAAATAAATGAGTCAACTATTAGACTCTTCCTCTTGAAGGTGGTCACAGGCACTTGGTCCTACCTGATGACCTTAGAGTGACAGGTCATGAAGTTGTCAATCTAGCAACATATATAAGTTGTCAACAGGAAGAGTTTGTGCCAGGAGGGCAATTCAAAACCATAGCTATAACTATAGTTTTGAAATGCCCTGCAGGTCTGATAAATTCAATCTGACAGGTTTTGCCTTGTTTATAATCATTTCATGCTTCTCACTTTAATGATCCCATTCTTTCAGTTAGGGGTTTTGAAAGCTAACAAACCAAGACAGTATCAGGAAGGCGGTTCTTAAGATTGTATGACTAGACCCCTTCCAAATCGTAGTAGGATCCCTTTCTCTGGTGCCATTACAGTCCTGCATCTAGTGGTTAAAAATCATTGCACTGGTACGACTGTCCTACCAAAGCCCATGTAATTACTACATTAAGTACCGATCGTACAGGGCAGTCATAGTGCATTACATACGATCACCAACTCTAATATACAGCGGTTCAAATCATAGGGGCTCTCTTCATTCGTACCATCTTGAGAAATGCCTTCCAGAAGTTCCAAGCACATTCTTGCAGGCATAGAAAGTAAGGGAGTGATGTGCCACCTTCCTTAATAGTGACATTCAAAAATCATGCCAACCATACAGAATCAATACACTCCTACGAGCCGCCTCAATGCATCTTGGAAAGTGACCTGAATCATTGAAGATAGTTTACTATACGAGAGTTTATGTTAATTCATTGCCTCAGCGCAACAAGGTTCTGTCCACCCATGCATGACCATGGATTATATACACTTTCAATATATGTCCTCCACCATCAAGGAATATACCTCATGGAGGTGGCCTAGTAGACCCAGATGCATTTCAACCTTGTTTCACAAAGGTATATATCAATTCAACGATTCTTAAAAACTCTTTCTCTCTTTCCCAGGTGATAGTCCCTAGAAGCCGCTAGCACGATGGCTGCCCATAGAGACCTAGATGGAGGATGGGGTTGGGCAGTAGTAGGGGGTGCCTTCACCATACAGATGCTGTTTGGCTGCGTCCTGCGCGGGTTTGGGGTTCTCTATCTACGTCTCCTGGTCAGGTTCTCAGCCTCGGCTAATGCTACATCCTGGGTGGGCACCTCCATGCTGATTACTCTAGGAGTTACAGGTGGGCTGACTCCTCAATGTTTGTAATGTGAAAGATTTTGAGGTATGATAATTACCCTGAGAGTTGAAAATTTAGAAAAGGCCTTCATATCAGTAAATACTGTCAGACCCTGATGACCAGCCCTGTCTTGTTGCAGACATAATGGTGGTGGATCTTAAATCTAGCGGACTATCAAGGCATATTTGAATGTTAACGAATAAGAAATTACTATAAGCTAGTGCACCAAGGAGATATGAAGGGGTTTCCAGAATTTTTTTTTCATAAACTCTTTGCACATTTCCCATATCAAGTGAAAGTGAGTGATATACACAAAATCCTAACATTTGATTTACACTAGTTAAATGCTAACTACCCTCTGAACCGTCGAATATCTGGCATTTGGATAATATACACAGTATAGGCAATGTTGTGATCATTTCACTAAACGATATAACTTTATTCATCCTAAGGTACCCGTTTTTTGCAACATGCTTCTGTGGTATCTATTCTATAGGACCAGTGGGTGGTTGGTTGATGCAGCGGTTTTCCTGTCGTATAGTGTCCATGATAGGAAGCGTCATCATGGCATCTGGTATAATAGTGACGGGTCTCATCAACAGTCTCCCACTTACATATGTCAGCTTTGGGACAGCGGGTAAGTACAATCACAAAATATTAAGAAGGACTAACTTGACTGCACTTAAATTGTATTCATGTCATACAATCACTCGATATGATATTGGTAATTATTGTGTTTCCGTTATGTTGGAATACTTCATTTACCTAGTTCCTATAATTAGATGATACTACTCTCAATTTCTGGAAAGCTTAGATACAGCATCCCTAGGGTAAATCTTTCGGCCCAACATATTTACAATGAAATTGAAGCTGCAGTCACCCTATAACATAGAGACCCAGAAATTTGTGTTTTCAATTTAAGCAGGGCAAAATGTTTTGTACCTATAATGGTATTGGTGTATCATTCACAGCCATTGGGAATATAGGTCATGATGTGGGGACTCAACAATGCACGAATGGAAAACCAGGCACTTGACGGTGACTCAAGATTTTTTTCTATCAATTGTGAATTACTTAACACATCTACTGTACTATATTTCAGGTATGGGGCTATCTTTCTGCTATAATGCTTCCTTTGTAATCATCGATAAATATTTCAACAAGAAGAAAGCCTGTGCCATGGGCCTAAGTACGTTGGGCACTGCTGTGGGCATGTTTGTTTTCCCGCCAGTCATGGATGTACTCTTCAGGACTTACGGCTTTACCGGAGGTCTTCTACTGTTTGGGGGTGTGGCTCTGCAGGGATGTATTGCCAGTGCCCTATTTTTCCCTGTGAAGTACCATTCCAATGCTCAAAACACTACTACGAAGGAAATCAAAGACCCAGAGAAGGGCCCTGAAAGGCAGTCCAATGGTGGAAACCCTGCAGAAACAGCAGCCATGAATGGCAATGTAGGTAATGGCCATAATACAACCGAAAACAAAACTTTGATATTCACTCCTGAAAAACCTGGGGATAAATCTGGGTACATCATGGGGCAACCAACCATTGAAGAATCATTTAAAACTAAGTCCTTGGAGGAAAGTCAGTCCAGTTTGAAAAAGGCAGAGTGTATATCTCTATGCCACAACCCTTTTCTAGCAGCAATGGTTTTCTTCACATTCTCTCAATTCTTTGCTGGCTACTGCACTGCAGCATTTGCACCTGCTTTGGCATTAGAGAGACTCGACATATCGATAGAGCAGGCTTCTCTATCAGTCACCCTCTTTGGAGCTACAGATGCAATATCCAAAGCAATGGCAGCTATTTGTTTTGATATGCGGGGCATTCGGAGGTACCGGACGTTCATTTTCACAGGTATCACACTTATGTCTGCCTTCGCTATTCTAATATTGCCCTTCGTCAGGACGTACCCCATGTTCCTAGCAATGTGTGCCCTGTTTGGGATGTTCCATGGAGTACCAGGTGGGCAGAGGGCTACTATATTGTCTGATCTGGTGGAGCCGGAACACATGCCGAGTGCTCTCGGCATTGTATTACTTGCCACTTCAGTTGGCTGTGTTACCAGCGGAATCAGTGCAGGTAAGGTTTACGGCACACATTTCTGTTCTTGTCAATGATTTTTCCTGAGCCTGTTGCTATAATAAGCTACACCCATGCAGCTATGATAAGTATTTTGTATATGTTATATTCATGGTGCCTGTGATCCTGCTGGGTTGGTGCACCTCAAACAAATTGTATGATGTTCAAGGCCTGCCTGGAAGACACTCACCGGCACTGATTAGATATACCATGACACAATTTGTAATGAAGATAGCAGTAGATGAGCTTTGAACATCCAATAGCTGAAAAGCTGTTTTGGCACAGCCTGTAACCTTTCCTTTCCGGCAGACTAAGAGAGTGGTCATTATTTATTAACAGGGGGGGTGGTGGGTTTTTGCAGATGCGCAGACATTTTTTACGCCCCCCCTCCATGGCAGTCAAAATATTTTGCGCCCCCCCTGCCGGAGGCATGGAGAGTTTTCGCGCCCCTCTTTGATCTATAGTAGTGCGCTGACTTTTTTGCTAAAAAAAGGGTGAATTTTTTTAGAGGGGTCAAATTTCCATACAATAATTTCAATACGAATGCTTGAGCACCAATGTCAAATAACCATATCTGTCATTATTATTTTCAGGTGTTCTCAAAGATCATCTTGGGACCTATGCTATTGGATTTTACATATCATCGCTTTTTATGCTGCTGTGTTCCATTACATTGTTTGTCCTACTGGGCATTCTAAAGCCAAAGACTTGGCGGACTAAGGCTTAGTGGTTCATATTCATTATCATTGGAATGTACTTTTCACTGAAGGCCGTTTTACCGTGTTCATTGAAAGAATACGGATGTCTGTATTCGAAAAAATGGTAAAGGTGAACGATGATTAGTTTGAGCCGACCGTTTTTTCATGAGCGCTTCCTGCCCATTCTGCACGAGGCCGTTAGGCCGAGTGCAGAGCAGGCAGGAAGCACGAGTGAAGAAACAGGAGGCGCAAACTAATCAGAGTTCATCTTTACATTTATGTCAAGGTGTTTCAATCGATAATTAATCAATTTTTGAATCAGTATCATCCATAATTAGCTAATCTTCACCTACCACCAACGCTAAATGCTGACCGTCGCCATCTTGGATGTTTACGTTTAAAAGGGCTGCGCATGCACAATTGACCTATGACATCATCGTGTGGATTTGGCACTGGTTATTCAACACAGGGGTGCAATTCGGGAGCTTAGTGCATTGTCAATGGGGCATCGATATTCACCTTGACATAAAATGGAAATCTGTATTCATTGAATAAATGCGATGAAACAGCCTCCTGGTGAAGTTACTGTGCATTAATACATTAGGACATTGTGTCGCCCTGATAGTCCAAGAGCCGAAGCAGATTTATATTTTGTTGTGATGAGCAAAAGGTTTGAAGACACACTCTTTTATAGATTTCTTTTGCTCAATTCACAAATGCAGGTCTTACAAAAATCTGATGGTGCATTTTCTTGCGGATAGTTGGGAACCAACTTTTTTCATGGATTTACATATTTATTTTTGGAGGTGCAATCACACTTGTATTTACATAATAAAGCTATTTATACCCCATGTTTTAAGTAATCTGTTTATGATATTTGTAAATTCATTTGATCTGTATCATCAAAAACTTCAAGATAACCGTCATGACAACCACTGATTATGTGCCATTTAAGCCAAAATGACTTAATCTTCTTCTTATCCGTCCAAATGCTTGGCTCAAACTTTTCTCAAATCTTTCCTGAAGACTCCATAGTCACATCAGAGTTGATGGAAACCGATTCTAGGTTTTCTGAGATACACCGTTAGACCGAGTCAAGGGTTTCACAGTAGATTGCTTCTATTTTTGGAAAACAGTGGTAGTTGCTGTCGATACAAATCCAATGCCCCGATGTGGGTTGTCCTGTACCAGTACAGTGGTCTTTATAGCCGATTTGCAATTGGAGCTGAGATTGTATATATGAAGTCCTACCAAGCGCTACTCAGGCACATTAAACAACTCACTTGAACCATAGACAGCACAAATCTTTGGGCCATGTTATTATAATAACTTGGGATACGGGATTTTTGAGCTGGAATTTTGGGTGGCCAGAGGTGTAAAATATTAAAAATGGTTTGATTTTCAGACCAAAAAAATCCTAGCGGTCAGAGGCAAAAAAAAAAAATCCACCCAGATTACCCCCAAAAATGGCACCTTTTGGCAATCAAAAATACTTTTTGGGGAAGTAAATGCAGGAAGCTCCAAGTCAGTAAATGTAGATGTGAGGACATCTGGATATCTCAATATTAAGGGGGCATAGTCTGATGGTTGGGGCCAAAAAAAAATCAATCATCTCAGAAATGTCTCAGGATCTTCACATAGATCAGACTTCCTATTGTAGCTACTTTATTTACTCTCCTCAATATTAATTTCAATACCTCTGTAGGCTGTTGCTCCTATTGTAAAAAGAGCTCTGAGTATGTGCCCTCTTGTCTAAACAAGTCGTGCACTGCTTCACCTAAGTACTTGCACTCACCACATTAGTCTGAAAAGTCAACTGCCTTGTTTAAAATAGATAGAGCTGCACTACCAGGTACCTACTCATGTCACACACTCTATAGTTTATTTATAGTTTATAGTACTGACTGACTTCTCCCACCTAGGTACCTACTCAAATCCCCCTTTTTGAGCACCGTACTTGAATGACCACTTGTGAGCAACAAAAGGGACAAGTTATAGCTACATGAAAAGAAAGGACTGGAAATGAGGGCATTTTAAGCCAGCTCTTCCTTTTACTATAGGAGCAACAGCCTCCAGGACCCCAGCGCTAATTTGAGGCAGGTGCTTAATTTGAATACTGTTTTTGTATTGGTGCTTTAATAGATTGCTTTCAATACCTCTGTTCCCCCAGCATTTATTCGAGACTGCACTTATTTGAGGCCAGTGCTTAAACTTGTTAATATGATACTCACACTGCAGAATGTGGGCCAGGAACTATAGATCTTAAGTCCTAGATGCCATAAATTTCTCAATATTTCCTTCTTTTTTTAAAAAAGAAAAATTAAAAAATTGTGAATTTATTGTTTTTGCAGTATTGATTGATGGACAAATGTAGCTTGCTACATTCCACTTTCTGTTCCCAAGACTGATAGATCCAGTGTTTGAAAAAGAGAGGGGTACAGCAAAAAGAAATAGGGCACACTACCTCCCCCATTTTAGGGGATCGCCTTAATTGTGGACAAAAAAGGAGACACACCCTTTCACTCTACCCCTATCTAAACCCCTGTCTAAATGCCTGTCTAATGATAAAATGGCAGATGTATCATTTTGAAAACATAAAATGCTAATTAATATTTCTGTAAACTATATACTATACATATCAGAACAATTAGTTGTCAGGATTAAGTTAAAAAGGGGCACCCATGAGTGAAAACCCGATGTTAGTCTAGTTAGGATACTATTATACCACTTTATACCACGATTTCTGGCTTACACAGTGCTTTTTGGGGTCTATTCCCATCCACATAACTGTCGATATTGCACACCCTATAGGCTGTAACATCAATTTTGGAAGGCGTGCGGTTATCAATGTAAGGCGTGCGGTTATCCATGTAAGGCGTGCGGTTATCCTGGATAACCGCACGCCTTACATTGACAACCTCATGTCCTTACATGTCATATGTTACATGTTAAAACCCACGAAATTTTCAAGGCCAGGGCAGGGCTCGAACCTTCAGTCTCAGATCCCTAATCCAACTCCCTATGCATTGCGCCACAGGGACTGACGAGATACGCTCGGTTAGAACCAAATCTGGATATGATACGAAGCCGTGTGCGCTGTCGCTGTCCGCTGCCGGGCGACGAGGTGTATTATACACAAAGAGTAGAGTGCGCAGAAGGAGGAGATGCGGTGGTCTAGCGGTTAGCACGTCGCGCTCAGCCGTGAGAGGTCCGCGGATCGATTCCCGGGCCGGACGCGTCTTTTTTTCGCCGTGTGCGCTGCCGCTGTCCGCTGCCGGGCAAGGAGGTGTATTATAGTATTTATACACAAACATAACCGCGAGAAGCATCTTTTTTTGCCATGTGCGCTGTGGCTGTCCGCTGCCGGGCGATGAGGTGTATGTACCGATCGTGTACAAACACTATTTTTCGCCGTGTGCCGCTGCCAAGCCTAGCCGAGACCGGGGCTGTCGCTGTCCGCTGCCGGGCGCCGAGGTACATGTACACACAATGGCTGGCATCGAGTCTCGGGGAGGGGGAATAATTTTTATTTTCAACTTGAATTTATTGGTATAATATTGATTATTTATTGGTTTCGTGGTATAAAATAAGTAGTCAATGGATAACTCATGACTTGTGGGGGTTATCAACGATAATAACACTCGTGCCTACGGCCTCGTGTTATTATCCGTCGATAACCCCCACGCGTCATGAGTTATCCATTGGTTACTTGTTCAGTATACATGTTGTTACCACCTATATGTGGTCAGTATACTATGTGACCTCTGTGATGTATATGATGTATAGGTCGAGTCATATTTCCACAACTAGTTATATTGTAGGCTTGGTCGGCCCAATATTAATTACCAACTGAAAAACATGTATTTGAGAGTTGCAAATAAAATGTTTGAAATTGAATTTGAATTGAATTGAGCCAGTTATGTAACGGTGCTTATTTTTATTGTATGACCACTTAATTGAAAATGCCTTAACTATAGAAATGAATGGGAAAAACATTTTATTCATATTTTGCATCATATTGAATGACCTTCATCTATGAGAGTCTCTGAATATATAAAGGACATCTTTACAAACAATTTAAAAGAAGAAAAATGGGGGGTCGCAGTTGAAATGAAAAAATTGTGAGTTTTTCAAAAATATTAATTTCCCCTCAACAATAGGGACCTCTGGTAATTAAAATGGCATATAAATATCTTTAATGCATCTATAATGATCAGAAATGAACTGAAAAAAAATATGTACAGGTAAAGTGACCCAGTTGGGGTGAGAAAACTAAAATAGTATAACCGATGAGTTCTGATTTCTGCCACCAGGTGGCTTCTGTGTACCAAGTAGCGTTGTCTTTAAGCAGGGGTAGAGTGAAAGGGTGTGTCCCCTTCTTCGCCCTGTGAGATAGCCTTCAGTCAGACCCAACACTCGTGAACCTTTGTCTATGTACTACACCTTATCTTGGTGTGCCTTTTATGTGAGGAATTATGGTAGATCTGCCTAAGTGTACCATCCACAGCTTATCAAAATATATCATAGCATAATGCAAATCTAATCTCTAATATCAGACCGTTATGTAAGACATGAAAAATGACCGTACTCTGTTGACATTGATATTTCATTCTTTGTTTGCCATCTCGATCAGATTGATGTTGAATTCACCCCACAAACATCAAAGAAAAATACAAGGATCGTTTTTTTCAAACGATTTGGTTTAAGTGGGGACTTTCTACATGTGAGAGGACGTATCCCTGCAGGGTCATAGGAAAAAGGGGGGGGGCAGGGGGGCCTGGGCCCAGTGTGTCTGGGTCCCCCTAAAATTAGCCAAGAATTCATAATAAATTGGACTTGAAGCTGAGAATTTGCATCTCAAATTAAATTATGGAATAGGAAATACGGGGGGGGGGTGATCTTCAAATCAAATTTGACAAAAATTACTTTTCTTTACAAAATCTAAAGGTATATAGATCTAGGAGCATCATTGCGACTGAGCTCATAGTTTAAAGTGGTTATTGAGGGGCCAACAATGAAACTTAGAACATTATTTGACTGGTTGTGTTTGTTGAGTACTAGATCATTCTAATCCTTCTTTTTTTTCTTGAACATGAAACTCTTATTATACTGAACTTACCAAAATTATTTAGTACACCTCTGCTATTCGGCATATGCATGAGTTGTATGGTCATTTATCAGGTGCAAGTATAGGAAAAAGTTTAAAGGAATGCTCCATTTGAATTACCTAGATGTAGAGTGGCCGGCCAGAAAAGTGAGATAGAAATTGCGGATTGCAACCCTTAGAGCATAATTTATAGCTGAAGTACATATAGTAGAAAGGAAAAGAAAGCTCTGTTTCATAAGAAAGAGACATTGGGCTTCAAAATTACCTAACTTGAAGTTTAAATTTCTCGGTAGGTTTTATAACTTTCCCCTTTCTCATCGTTTCTACTTTTGACCTTTAGTTCAAGAGTATTTGGAGAAAGAGTATTCATATTTTAGGAAAAGGACCAAGGAGCCCCATGTCCCTATAGCTATATGTCCATTGGACCAGACACCTTCTAAATACCCAGCACTAGGGGTATGTTCTCTTCACGGCCTGCCTGGCCATGGCGTAGGAAGCAGTTTCAGAGTGGGTGGGACCAGGGGGGTTTTCTGCAATTTCTGACCTCCCTTTGCTTGACCTTTTAGTTTTGACCTTTTGAAGAGTTGGCCAAAAGTGGGGGGGGGGACATGTCCCCCGTGTCCCCCCCCCTGCTTTCCACGCCCATGCTAACAGTGGATTCAGCGCCTATCAGGATACTGACGATACATTGATGACATCCAGTAAGGCACTGACCAATATGGGCTGGAAGGTGTTGCTCCTATATGGTAAATAGAGCTGTCAGTATATGTGCCCTCTTTTCAAAACAAGTCATTCTCTGCTTTGAGTACCATTCAACTTGCACTCACCACATTAGTCTGAAAAGTCACCTGCCTTGTTTAGAATAGAGAGAGCTGCACTATCAGGTACTGACTCACGTAAAAATATCCCATGGAAGTGGACATTTGCATTTATGTCATGGCTTGGGGGGGATTTGCTTTTGAATGAAGAAAAATGGCTCAGCTCTGTTCAAAATCCAAGATGGCGGATCCCATTGAATACAGGGATATTGTATTCCATCCCCCCATTGAATATGGCCGTTCTAGTACTATTCTAACCTTTCTAACCCCGGACCTTGAGACTTAGGTGTTATGACATGGCAGATATGATCGTTACTACAGATTAGAACCACTCACGCCGTATTCAATGGGGGGATGGAATACGATGCCTCCATATTCAATGGCACCAATTCAATTCGTTATGTTTACACTGGGGAACTGATTAAAATAGTCAAATAACCTTATGTTATAAATGTTATGAAAGCAAGATTAAACCCGTAGCCATGACATAAATGCAATTGTCAACTCTCATGGGATATTCACCAAGGTGAATGCGATGCAAAAATATCCCATGGTCGTTGACACTTGCTTATGAGGTTAAACAGCTGATCACCATTGGTTATCATGGTTTGAAGGCAAAGATCATAGTTTACAATGTGACCATCACATTTTATCACTTTATAATTTATGCAAACATACAATATGTATATATACGCTATAGTAATATGGAATAATATCACCCAGACTTCTATCATATCACAACAAATTATGTCATAATAGTGGCATAAATACCATTGCTGTATATCACCTAGGGACATGTAGTGATATAGATACGACTGAGCTCTAGGGAGTGGTCATTTATTTATAACAGGGGAAGGGGTGGTGGATTTGGGGGAGGGGCAAAAAATGTTTACCCCTTCTTAACAAAAAAGCCCGCATGATACAATAGAATGAAGGCGGGTGGGGGAGGCATAAGATTTGCCACCCCTCGATGTTCACTTTCGAAAATCCACCACCCCTCCCCTGTTATAAAAAAATGGCCACTCCCTTATCTGGATATGCAGGGATAGGAGGGGGTCATGCATGTAGGGTCATGGTGGGGTCAAACATTTCACTGACTTTGGTGTCCAATGCTTTGTAGCCATCTGACTAGTTCAGTCACTAAAGGGAACTGACCGTCAGGCTAGCAGTTAAGGTGAACAAATAACCAACACTACAAGAAGTATTTAGTTAATTACACTTTCAATACCGAAACATTTAAAATGAGTATTTACGTACTGTAGTACTAGTCTAGAACAGGTTTGGCATTTCTATAACAGTTGCGCCATTTGCAGACTTGCTTATATATGAAACCTTTAACCCATATCTAATTAAAATATATCAACTTCACCATTTCTCTTTTCCTTCCCCCAGGTAATCACTTAAAGACGCCAGCACAATGGCTGCCCATAGAGACCTAGACGGAGGATGGGGTTGGGCAGTGGTAGGAGGTGCCTTCACTATACAGATGCTGTTTGGCTGCGTCCTCCGAGGGTTTGGGGTTCTCTATCTACGTCTCCTGGTCAGGTTCTCAGCCTCGGCTAATGCTACATCCTGGGTGGGCACCTCCATGCTCATAACGTTAGGACTCACAGGTTTGTTGAAATTTAAATTCTTAAACCTTGTAAGATACTTGTCAGTTCATGTTCTTTGGTTATCATTTTGTACCTTTGCAAAGTGGTGAAGACTTCTCACCAATAATAAACTATCTTAAACCTTTTGTCGACCAATAGGGCACCATGCACCATGCCCATTACTCTTCACAATGCATGAATGTAGCCCTGGCAAGTAACTCACCAGGCTACATTCATGCATTATGCTGACCTCGATCATTGGGACAATAATACTATACATCAAGTGCAATCTTCTATATGGGTAGGATCACCAGAAAACATCAGATTTTGGGGTGTCATGATTTTTTTGGGTTGTGGTGGTTCGGTACTAAAGATTGTGAACCACTGTTGTCCTTTGTTCAAAGGAAATCTCACTGTTTTTTCCATTTTATTTGTGTGTTTTTTTTTTGGGGGGGCGGGGTGACAAGCACAAAATCATGTGGTTTCTGGCAACTTGAACTATGTTACATATTCCAGGTCTTGTTGCAGTGTTAGCAATCTTATTCTACCGTGTATATTTTCAGGTCCAGTGGGTGGTTGGTTGATGCAGCGGTTTTCCTGTCGTATAGTGTCCATGGTAGGAAGTGTCATCATGGCATCTGGTATAATAGTGACGGGTCTTGTCAACAGTCTCCCACTTACATATGTCAGCTTTGGGTCCACTGGTAGGTAATTAATGCTTCGCACAAAAGGCAACCTTAAATATGAGACAAAACCTTCGGGTACACCCACATGTGTCCAGTGTAGATTTGTGGTGCTGTATAGCATTAGTATTGAAAAAAAATGAAAAGGTGAAATCAGGCTTAAATGAAAAGAAATCACATTTCTCTTGATTGCTAGCTTTAAAAGAAAACAATCCTAGAAAGTAAAACTACACTGGTGCCTTATGCTATCTAAAACATTCATAGACTTTGATCTGCAAGATCTGCATATTTGATTAAAGTAAGAAACCTGTGAGCACAGGACTTTTCATTTTTTTTCATAGCAACAATCCTACATTTCAGGCATTGGGTTGTCACTGTGCTACAACGCATCCTGTATAATCATTGACAGATATTTCAACAAGAAGAAAGCCCTTGCCATGGGACTGAGTACATTGGGCACTGCTGTGGGTATGTTTGTTTTTCCACCAGTCATGGACGTCCTCTTCAGAACCTATGGCTTTATGGGAGGTCTTCTACTGTTTGGAGGCGTAGCTCTACAAGGCTGTGTTGCCAGTGCTGTGTTTGTCCCAATTAAATACCATTCCACAGCCATTATCATAACAATGAAAGAAACCAAAGGCCTGGAAAATGCCCTTGAAGTCAAGAATGGAAATGGTAATAGCGGAAGACCAACAAATACAACGGTTATCAATGGAAATGTAGGAGGAGGACATAATACAACCCAAATGAAAACTTTGATATTCAGCACCAAGGATCCTGTGGATAAATCTGGTTGTATCATGGGCCAACCCACCGTCAAAAGCCCATGTGAAAGAACTGAGGTTAGCCATTCAAGGCTGCGAATTATGGGGCGTGATTCATTGTTCCGCAACCCTTTTCTGGCAGCAATGGTTTTCTTTACATTCTCACAGTTTTTTGCTGGGTACTGCACAGCAGCATTTGCTCCTGCCTTGGCCTTGGAGAAACTCAACATATCGATAGAGCAGGCTTCTTTATCAGTCACCCTATTTGGAGCTACAGATGCAATATCCAAAGCAATGGCAGCTATTTGTTTTGATTTACCGAGGATACGGAGGTACCGGACCTTCATCTTTACAGGTATAACAACGCTATCTGCTTTCTCTATATCAATACTACCCTTTGTCAGGACATACCCCATGTTCCTGGCGATGTGTGCCTTGTTTGGGATGTTTCATGGAGTACCAGGCGGGCAGAGGGCCACCATACTGTCTGATCTAGTGGAGCCAGAGCAGATGCCAAATGGGCTCGGGATAATTTTACTGACAAGTTCAGTTGGTTGTATCAGCAGTGGCATCAGCGCAGGTAAGATTTTGAACTTTATGTCAAGGTGAATATCGAAGCTCCATAGAGAAAGCACTGAGACCGCGTATTGCATCCCTGCGTTAAATAACCAGCGCCAAATCCGCACGATGACATCATACACCCACCACGCATGCGCAGCCCTTTTGAAACATAAACATCCAAGATGGCGGCGGTCAGCATTTCGCGATGACGATGGGTAAATCAGAGTTAATTATGGATTATATTGATCAAATAACGAATAGTTATCCACTCAAACACCTTGACATAAATGTAAAGATGAACTCTGATCAGTTTGAGCTTCCTGTTTCTTCACTCGCACTTCCTGCCCGCTCCACACTCGGCCTACCGGCCTCGTGCGGAATGGGCAGGAAGCGCTCGTGAAGAAATGGTCAGCTCAAACTGATCATCGTTCACCTTTACCATTTTATTTCTTGTTTTCATTTTCTTCTCTTCTTTTTTCAATTCCTGATTTTACGGAATACTGTATCAGCCAGTGTTGTGCTGGTGGAGGCCTGGGCTACAGGGATCAAGCGGAATACATTATCAACCAATGAGATAATTCTGATCCCTATTCAAGGCAGAATATTTTTGGTACATTATGCTGCAACTAGTCCCTATCATACTGGCAGTTAGCAGAACTTATTTTCCCAGGTACCAAATCAAGCAATGGCAGCTCCCACCTCTGGCCTATAAGTCTGTGGATATATTTTACATGTAAAATATACTGGTGCCCCTCCTCCTTATGTAACACAAGACAGACATTCTTATAAGCTTTGATTTTCAGTTTGGTTATTCTATTATAGATTTATTACCATCAGAACTAACACATTGGATATTGTCTGCCATACTACATGATACTGGTACCAATTTCACCATGCTCCCTTTCCTGTGCTAGAGCAATGCTCACTGTAAATAAAAAGTCGTTGAAATAATGAAGGATTCCTCGTCCCAAAGTTGCCAAAGATCCGTTGTTATTTTCACAGAGATGTCATTATCTTCACAGAGATTCCTTGTACCACCACACTGCCACCTAGAGCTTCTTGTAAAAACTACACTGGATCCCTGTTGTATAATTATGGTGATTCACGGTTCAGTTTTACAAGGACCCCTGGAAATTTCAACAGTTACCTTTTTAAAGGGCTGTAAAATAAACCTATGTGTATTCATTATTTTCAGGTGTTCT
Organism: Acholoe squamosa; assembly: GCA_949317995.1. Lineage (NCBI taxonomy): Eukaryota > Metazoa > Annelida > Polychaeta > Phyllodocida > Polynoidae > Acholoe > Acholoe squamosa. The sequence goes on from OX439040.1 coordinate 5,204,493, forward strand.
CAAAGATCATCTTGGGACCTATGCTATTGGATTTTACATATCGTCGGTCTTTTTGCTTCTGTGTTCCATCATATTGTTTGTGCTACTGGGCATCCTAAAGCCAAGGACTTGGCGAAATGTGACTAGAGCAGGCGTTCTGGACACTGGATCCAATGCGAAGACCAGGAATGATCTGGATGGCGATTGATAAGTTAGAGAATTGCGAGGGATAATTTTTAGTGTTGAAAGGCTCACGGCTTGATGGGTGACCTGCCTGTATATATAAGGGACAGGTTCCAGGCAGGTCATGCTTAAGAAGTTACCAGTCATCCCCTGCTTCCACCCTAACTCACAAGGGGCACCCTATCACCCCAAACTTTTACCTGTCTCACCTATGCAGATATTTGGGATATAAACTGTGGTTAGAGATCTCAAACACCCATCCAGTGAAGCTCATGTGAAGTATGCCCCAGGATCTCGGGGAGATGTTGTCAGAAATGGTCTGTGGGTATGTGCCCTCAATACCTGCAGGGTACCAGCGAATGTACTGTCCAGGATTTTTCGCTCAGGTAGAACATATATACATTGTCATTTACAGCACAAGATTATGTCATGCTATTTTGGCTAATGAATAATGTGAAAACATTTTATTCAATCATGATATTTATTTCACCAGTAGCTCATATAAAAAATAGACAAACATAGAAATGCACAAACTTGAAAAGAAATAAAGATAATGGCCCCTGTGACCTATCCTGAATGAGAGGGGATAATGCTTCCAAACAATTTGGGGATATTCGTTGAATCGGCTAATGATAAAACTAATTCAAGATATACACGTCCACACAATTTATGCATCGTCTCAAATTAGCGTTTAAGACTATTTCGCTGTAAAGCATTATATCTCACACATGGTTAGCACCTCATGTAGAGGGTGCACCTTTACTTTCCACCAGACCTATATGGAATCATATCTTTTAGACTTAAGCACAATTCTGTACTTACCCTAATTATAAGGCACACCCCCAAGTTTGACAGATCCTTAATGACTGTCAGGAGTTCCACCTTATGTTAAGTATAGGTATTTCAGGAGGCTATTGCTGAAATGCTAAAAAGTGCACTAAGACTCATCTGGCTGAAACTTCCAATATCCCCATTAGAGTGAAAACCCACCCAGCTTTAAAATATAAAAAAAGTATTGCCTTTGATAACAAAGATTGCACTTTTCTGCTGCCTTGCTTCCTGAATAGTTTTGGGCAAAAGAGTCAGAAAAGGTACTGTAGGTGAGGCACTGCTTCAATGATTGTTTTTCCTATTTTGACAAGAGCCACCAGTACTCATAATCTAGTTTGGCAGCACATCATTTTGGTGGTCCCTGGTTTGTTTTAAAAACACACACACACACAATAACAGTACAGGTAAGGGAGTGATCATTTTTTTAACAACAGGGGAGGGGGTCAGAGTTTTTCCGACCCCTTGACGGGGGGAGTCAAAATAATTACACCTGTTTTCAGCAAAAAAGCCCCAACCCTAGGGGGGGGGGGGTAAAAGAATTCTGACCCGCGAGAAGGGGGGGGCAAACTTTTTGTTGTTAAAAAATGATCACTCCCTAACTGGTACAAGCGACTGTTGGTGGGTCTTGTCTTGGGATTTGTCATTCTAAATCAGTTCCTGTGTTGTAGGGTGCAAGCAAAGCTGGCTAACTGCAAATATAGTTTTGGTGGCTGTGGAACTTTGTGACCCAAATGGTTAGCAAAATAATGAAGGGATCAGCCCTGTGAACACAAATCATGTGCCTCTGGCGTCAGGATCAGTGCCATAGCGATACCATTGCAAATGAGATCAGTGCCTCATGCTAGAAGCACCTGATCTCAGCGAGCCTTGTTTTCAGATAATGAGGTCATGATGTCACAGGCAGTAATGGCAGCAGGCTGGCAGCTGGAGTCAGCCACCAGTGTGCAGTGATAGTGGAATTAAAACTATTAGGGATGAATAGTGAACCAAATAATCATACTCCAAGCTCTAATAGAACTAGAAACAATTAAAGGGCTAATGATACTGTCCCTACACCGTCCATCAGTGACTGATGTAATGCTATCGCCAGAGGTGGGTGACAATGTGTTCAGAGGGGACAAGGGATAACTTGCTGCCCCATTCTAACAACATTCAGCAGAATGCTGAATATTAATGGCCTATTCAAAAACATACCCTGGATTAACTAACACAAAATGATATAGCCTTGAATAATTATGGAAGATAGGAATTATAGAGGTGATGAACATATCACTCAGGCAAGAGTAAAATAGGTTATAAATGTAAAAATTGACTAGATAAAATGCATAGTACAAAGACTGTGTGCGTATTTCAGTTTGTCCTGATAGGTTTATCATAGTCGTATGTGAGTGTTTCCCAACAAATGCAATATGGGTCAATCCAGCGAAAGTGGGCACCTGGGTCTTTTTTGGTCTTTTTTGGATACAGGCGGCTGTAAAATAAAAAGTATGTAACCATTCTTCTTATTTCTGGTTTCATTTGAAAGAAACCACCTTGGGCTTCAAAAGAAGGGCAAGTTTACATATGTCGGCCTGCTATTTTTTTAGATATGGTGGCCCAAAGTTCAAAAATGGCCAAAAATTGCCTTTTTTTTCAATTTCCACCTCATCCCAGGGTCTATACCATCAAGACAAACAGCAACAGACCAATATAATTTTATTTATTCCTTAGTGGGGGTCGTATCTAATATTTTCAAGTTGTTTGGAGGTGCTCTGGTTGGCATTCCTTTTCCCCTGTTCATTTCTAAAACCAAATACAGGTGCTGTAATGGGCGTGAGCAAAATAAAAGTACACTGGTAGGCCTACTAAAACACTCCCCTCAATCTTCTTATTTCCCACCAAGATTAGGGTTGTCATAGGGGATTTTCTGGTACAGAAACTTAGGGTCTACTTGCAGGCATGACTGTGTGGTACATATTCCAGTAATTTCAAGTCCATTTTGCTCACGCCCATTACATTCAAATTTTTCCATCCAGGACAAAGTTTTCTTTCTTTCAACCAGCCTAACTTGAAGATCTATTGTTAATAAGTCATTTTAAAAAAAGACTGGAGTCTCTACATGCCTTGGTCATGCAAAAAAGAGGGGTTAACTGACAGATGTAATGGGCATGAGCGTAATGGGTGTGAGCGTAATGGGCATGAGTAAAATGCACTACAAGCATGTTGGCAGGCTTGATGCATTCCAAATGCATCCTATAAGTATTCTTAGATTATTAATATTGCCTAGATTAATTCTGGGTGAGGTTATATTGCTGAGTGGCTGTCTGAAGCCTGGGAAAGTTGTTTCGCTCACACCCATTATGCTCACGCCCATTACATTCATATTATTTCCTTATGTATTGTAAATATCCATCTTTTTTTTCCTATTTTCTACATAGTGTGTCTTTGGGACCTTTTGTCAAATATCCTAACTGAAAATCATGTAGTTCTGACAAATATTTCTGTGATGTAGAGAAGAATTCATTTTGCTCACGCCCATTACATTTTCATAATTTTGAATATTTGCAATAAAAACTGACCGCTTGGGAGTTAGTGACTTAAAAGAACCTTTCCTAAGAGCCAAGATATAGGGCTATCAATACAATTAAGTTTCATGATCTAATTCTTAGTTTTTAAAAATGACCCTCTACCATGGACAAGTGCCCACTTTCAATGGATTGACCCACATGTGGCGGATTTTTTTTAGGGTTTTCACCATATCTTGCTCCCTTTTGTTCCTGCACAAATCAATATTTGACCGAGGAAGGAGAATTTGCCCAGGGAGCAAGGATACATTGAGCCAATGTCGGCTTATATTGGGCCAAGCATGGACAAGCATGGCCCAATGCTCCATTGCTGATTGGTTGATATATAAAGTTAAGTCAAAATGTTGATGATGAAAAAATTGAAGTATGGTAAACACTTGTTACAGCAAAAATCTTTCAGCACCACTACACTCATACAAATTCATCATCAGTTGATTGACAATTGTGACTAAAGAAACTACCTAAAACCAGGATAATTAGAACAATGTAAGTCAATTACACTCTTGTACACATGTATGGTATGTCTCAACTAACAACTAAAAAGTGTCACTTAATCATTTTCTTCTGTAGTTGAGATTTTCATAATTCCACACTTTCTCTCCTTATAGGTTCATGCACTGTAAGGATATCGTCACGTATGATTTATGAATAAAATCTTTCTTGCATGTCATTTCCTGTGTGAAACACTTCAGTACCATTCTATCATTGAGACCTTTAGATTTCATTTTTCATTGGCAGTTATGCTGTTTGACATAGAATTATTTTTCTTTCATTTTTATCAAAGTCTCAAATAACAACCCACAGAGCCCTGGTAGGTTATTGTCTGGTAATATGAACTGTCCTTTGAAAACTTTCTGCATGATAATAAATCTAATCAGTCTATGGTAGCAAGTCATCTGCGTTACCATTGTCTGTCGTTGTAGAATTCCCCCAACTGTGGTTATAAGTAGTATTGAGTTGACATACAACGCAGCGACTAATATAGTCTGTATGCCCAGCCTTGATTGTCTGTCCCACTGTATGAGTACTAAAAGATTCTGTGTCACCCCCTGCACTATCTAGTGAATTACTCGCTGGGCTGCCTGCGAGGTTATTGGGAGGGGTGTAGAGCCAGTGTGAGTACTTGTTAGAGAAGTAGTGGCAGTGACCGCGAGAGTTACACTCTATGTAGAGGTTCGAGCGGAAGTGAGAGAGACAGGAACCCGGGCTTGACATCTGCTGACCACCGCCCAGTCCACCAACGACATGCTGCGGAGTGAAAAATAATTCAAAGAGGTTATACTTTACGATCTAACTGCAGCTTTTTCCAAAATTCTCTGATATTATGCCATGGCAGATATGATCGTTACTATAGATTAGAACTGCTCATGCCGTATTCAATGGGGGGATGGAATACGATCCTCGCGTATACAATGCCGCCATTTTGAAATTTACACCGAGCTAGTTAGTTTCATATTAATGTATGGTTATTAGAAGTTTTGCGACAAAAGAATGATTGAACTAGTTAAACAAGATGGCGGACAACAACAATACGTGGTGACTTGACACATTCAAAATGAGTAAATATCGTTGGGTTTCTTTACTTTGAGGCAAATTTACCCCCTAGGCCCATGGCATAAATGCAAATGTCAACTCACGTGGAATATTTTTGCCACGCATTCCCCTTGTTGACATTTGCTTATATATTTCATTTTGTCTGTTGGTTATTCATCTTTAGGGTCTGTGGATTTTCTTTTTAATTATACGAGACTTTCCTCTCTCCTAGGTTGAAGTAGAATTGTAGTTATTCTGAGAGAGCCCGTGGGGTTCAAGGGAATAGTCTCTCATTGAATCACAGAAACCCTGAGGGTTCCTGAGGAATAAACAGTGATATTCCAGTACAGTATGTAAATATCACTGATGGGGAATTTTAATTATTTAAGATGGATGCAAAAGTTTTGAGGAAGGTATATCTTTGGTTATTATCAGCATAGAATTTTGAATTTGAGATTGATACATGTCTGAAAGACAACGTGGCAGCCATAAAATTGCCAAGGAAATATCTTAATTTCTTTTGCCTTGTATATTTGATAGTGTATGAGTAAGTCAATGTAGTGGAAGAGCTAACTGTCAAACCCTCAGTTATAGAATTTCATGGTGGTCTGCATCAGATTAATTATTTATTTAGCATTTTCCATTAAGCATCCCAACTCACCATTATAAAGCTATACCCTGTCCACAGGGGGAGCCACCCGGAAGGACAGGTGGCACTCCTGGTGGACTGACTGTGTACTACAAGGAGTGGTGCTGGTGCCTGGCAAACTGCGCAGCGTCCAATATGCCGGCGGATGTCTTCCGGCTCAGTGAGGGGCATCATGGGAACGGGCTCCGGGGCTGACAGCCAATAGGAAGTGGCGGTTCTTGAGGCGTAGGTACATACCCCGTGGATGTTACAGAACATGTAAGGCATCGGGCGGAACCGTCCTAGGCATGAACCTGACGAACCTGTTGGAAGAACCAAGAACCAATATTTATTCAAATACAATAAAGTTCTGGTTGCTATAGCCTTAGGGTTATAGTGCTGTAAGCCATGAAAAATGTAGAGGTGGTATAATATATGTTATATTGTTTTGCATTTAAGCTGCAATATTCTGAAAGAATCATCAATAAGTGCCACCTGATATATATATATATATATATATATATATATATATATATATATATATATATATATATATATATACCATATATGTGTAGTGTTCTCGACCATCCCTCCTTATTGGATCTTTTGAAAGACAATGGATGAAAACAAATCAGGTTCTAGTTAAATTTTTTTAATTGTTGACTCACTTGACACCAGCCATTCAAGCCACAAACCGATAATCATAACCACAGTTAATATCTTTGATGACAGTTTACCGGAGCCGACTAGAATCAGGTTCCTTTCAATGCATAAGCGCCTCTATGCTTACACACAGAGAGTTTAGCACAACATATTTGGGGCAGATCTTGATCCCCTTTGAATTGTCCCTCAAGACTGGACCCTGAGGAAGGCTTTTATACTGTTGAGCATTGTCTTTGTTCGGGATAAATGTACATACGTTAGGGTGTTATCTGATTACCTTGTCTCCAGTACCACCAATGTAGTGGGCAGTGATATCACCAGAATCAGAATCTAGTGCCTGTAGCTATAATTGACCAATACGCGCTCATGTGTACTAGTCACAGAGCACTCGTGAGAGGTTAAGTGTTAATCACATCTTTATTACCATAACCACAAATACCAACCAGATGATTCTGAACATAATATGATTACCAAATAGTCTGTAATGTCCATGGGGAATGCACAGTTACTATACTCTCATCCCAATACATGCCAAGCCCAAACACAGAGTCCACACTAGTCTCCATAATCATATAGAGTGTCCAATGCCGTTGAGTCACAGAGTGGCAATCTCACAATCACTATCTCCATATAGTTCCTAGTGAGCATATGTGAGAATAATCCAAGTTCCTCTCCTGTCATGGTGTCAGTGCTGCCTCCAGTCCCACAGAGCAAATGACTACATCCTTCCTCTGAGCAGCAGTCTGCCCTAAGCTTATAAAGCAGAAGGTCAAACCCACAAGTCATGAACCCACAGGTCAAAGTTAGTAGTTCATACTTGGGTCATACCTGTGTCATTCAGGGTTCATACATAAGCAGGATGAGCTCACTAGGAGCAGAAGGTCAAAGCTCCCACTCATGAACTCATAGGTCAAAGTTAGTAGTCCGTACTTGTGTCATCCCCTGGTCATCTAGGGTTCATACACGATCAGTATGATCTCTCTGCTCATCACTCACTCCCGCTGCTGGGGAGCAGTTCATCGGGTGCAGTTGGTGCACTTGTCATCAGCATAAATTATGTTCTCATGTACTGTGTACTCTCTGTGCATTCCCATATCAGTGTTTCTTAGTATATAACACAATTATATACATGTATGTAATTAAGCATTAGTGTGAATTGCTCTACCTTAATAAGCTCAATCCAAGTTGTGTGTGAGTGAGTATTCCTGCTTCTCACACGTCAACACATGCGTGGGCTTTTTAGTAAAAATGATTTCATAAATCATTTTTAATTGCCTTATGTATTCGATTCATCTGATAATAATTCGATTCATCTGATAACAATACGATTTCTCTTTTACTCATCTACTTGATGTATCTACACCATTTCTTGTTCACCAGTATAGGAGTTACTTACAAGTTGCTTATTTCATTTCAGTATTTTAACCATGAGTCTCTAATTAGATATGCTCGGGTTCGAAACCTACCCCTTGAAAATCCACATTTCAGATTATGCATTAACCTTTGGAAGTTAGCAGTGCACAAGCAGTACCTCTGCCTTATTCATGTTAATGTCAGCTTTTAATGCCTCTTATCAATATCATCTGCACAATTTTAATCGCCTGTTCTATACTACAAGTCTCCTATGTGAGCTGCAGAAATTCCAAATTCAATTTGACAAATAAGTTTCATCTTTACAGTAAACCCTGTCCTAGCATAAATGCAAATGCGACATTTACCTAACAGAATTTCAGTTCAACAATTACTCTAAGAGTTAAATTGTTTCTCTTGCCAAAATGATAAAATTGGGATTCATGAAACCTTTTTCATCTTTCCTATCTATTCATTTATGCATTTATTTTATATCATCTATTTATTCAGCTATTTTTGTTATTCATAGTGGCCTCATATTGTTTTCTTGAACTGCATTTTGTTTTCTTAGTTTGATACTGTCTAATATAATTTTAGCATGGAGAAACAGTGTTTTTCTGTCAATCTTTTTTCAGCTTCCCTATCATGAAAGATCACAAAGGGTTATGGAAATGAGGCATCTCTAGTCCTGTACCATAACTGACCATTAAACATCTGCCCTCACTTAGTAAGGAGAGTGCTGAATGCATTTCATTTTATGTGTACTAATGGCAGAAAAGGGACCATACAACCACACTTTTCTGCATACTTTTTTTTTTATTATTATTTCTTCATCTAGACAAACAATTATTCATCTGTGTCAAAACTTGTATTCATTTTGAGATGCATCAATCATGCACAACTAGTGTGACCAACCTGGTTTGCACCCAGTGGTTTGCCACAGCAGGGCCCTTTTATGGGTCATAAAGGTGCAGATTCCATCTGCATGCATAATAAGATTCTGGGGAATCACTGATCATTCCAGGCATTCAGCCCAGCATTGCAACATAACTGCACATGCTGGATGTGTCATAATTAGGGTTTTTCCAAACTGACACGGCATGTTGCTCTTCAAGCACAGTCTATATTTTGATAGTCACATGGAATTTTATCCGGACTTATGTCACAATATTACGCAGTTCTGCCACTGGCAAGATGGCATACTGCATTTTCTTTATATAGGAATGCCATATCCAATTCCTGTAAACTGGATCAACCAGTCACTCTCAAGTCAGAGCAGTTTGTGCAAATGTGAGCATGGCCCTTTGTATGATCAAGTGTTCCCTTCTTCTCAACATGGTACCTACTCATATGTACCCAACAAACTTTCCTTAGCAACTTTCCACATTTTAAAGGCCCTAGTCCCCAATCTTGAAGTGATTTATTCTGTCCAAATTTAGCAATGTATATATTGTTATTACTTAGTCAATGTCAATATTGCAAATTTGTATTTGAAATCACAAATATCAAAATACCATGGGTTGTCATTTTTCAAAAACCAATACGTTTGATGAATTGTCAAAATATTTTCTGTGATAATATATCTTCGATCAGTAATGCACCCTTTGTGAGGCACATATATGCTCACTATGCTACAGACATTATGACCCCATGTATTACTTTTTGGATAAAGCACTTGAGTACAGATCAAGTAAACATATTGAGTTAATCTGAATGTAAATATTTTGTAATTGCTTATTTATGTATGAGGTTATTTTTGTAATCATAAGGTAAATTTCATATCATTCTATTAGATGTTGTGATGCCACAGTGATTGGATTGGAAATGTCTTAGTTTCCTCTTCTCTCTTGGGCTAAATTTCTTGAGATCTATTCATCCCATCAGTCTTTTTTCATAACAAGTGGGTTACATTTCTTGGATGTAATCACCCTATTTTATTTATTTGACACTTATTGGGATAATCACTTGGATTTGTTCACCCCATTCATAAGTTTGTTTGTTTTTTATTTTGTGGGTTAAATCACTTTGATTTGTTCACCCTTATGGATTCTATCCATAATCATGTTTTGATTGATAGAACATTGCTATCTATGCCAATACTCATTGGAACTGGCTTTAATTTGGGTGACCACATGTTGGTCCTCTATGTTGCTTAGTCTGGCCATGACTGTTTTAGCTTGATTGAAGCTTATTTGCTTTACCTCAGATGTCTTGTTTTAGTAACCTGTTTCCATCAATATGGCTGTTACAGAGATCATCTGCACTTCTACCTGTATTATAGGTATCAGATAGTTGCATGTTTTATGCCTTATCTTTATTATGATCCATTCTTAGGGACAGTTCACTTTTTCATTTAGTTGTTGATCATTCATTCTTTTACCAGAGATAGACTTGACCACCATGACCTTTCAATGTTATCAATTGCTCTCTCCTATTACTTCATTTATCTCTCTTTCTTTTTTCTGCTTGGTTTTGACAGCAGTGGAAGTTAAGCTTTGTGTAATGGAATGCATGTTTTATCATATGTAAGTTTGATAACATCACATGTTAAATCAACAATTATTTGGTATCTCTATCTTATTTAGATTAGTTAAATTTCACCCTATCTGTCTGGATGATTTACTTGTGTTGTTGGATGTCAGGAGACACCCTACGTGCCATTTCAAACACTAGTATAAGATTCTCTGGGTCAAATCATATGTGTTGTTTGAATATTAACAACTTTCTATTTAATTACGGTTTACAGTGTATCACATTCTCATGTGTGCAAAACTTACTGGCTTGAATTGGCTTTACAAAGCCATCTATTTATCATCCTGACACCTTTCATGGAATATTATTCTGAAAGTTACTGGTTAATTCTTCCTGGATATTACATACATTTGATGTATTTCTGTCCCATCTGATTTGGGTATACCAAATGCAACAGCAATACTACATGGTTAAAAAAGCTTTGCATCAATGAATCAGACCAAATCATTACCTCATGGTCTCTTTCTTGACTCTTTCAGGCAATTCCTCATCATCTCCATAAAAGCCCATTACACTGCTGTCAAAATTATCTTTCAGACATCCCTGCTGAAGGATGCAAATTAATGTGTTCCTTATCTTTTACCATTAAAATTACTTTATCGGAATTACTGATATAAAGGTAAGGGTAATATAAAGTAGAGAATCACAGTCAACCCATACATGTGTACATTATACCTCAGGTACAACTTTACCCCTGATAAGGAATATGTGTTACAGTTTCTGACAGAAACTCAGAGAATAGAGATAATACATTCATCTCTCAAACACCTCCCTCAATAGTTCTTATTAACTGCAAAATACTCCACAAAGAGCATCCTGCCTGTGATCAGACAGAAAATGGTTCTCAAAGTACAGTTTTCAACATCTTAATGTCAACCTTCCGGGTCCACTCCATCACCTGTGATATGCCCTAAACATATCAATTGCAAAACTGTCAGTAGGCCTTGTGTTCTCCAAGCAGAATAGGTCTTATGTCCAAATATTGCTCTGGGTTTCCACAATGGAAAGGACAAACCTTTTAGCATTGTCCCTGTTAAAGTGGGTTTTGATTTGTTAAGGGCAGTAGAGGTGTATCCTTTGATTACTGTTCATTTGTAGAGTCCCAGGCCTGGGGTGAGTGCTGCTGCTTGTCCCTGGATCAATAGACCGTTTAGTGAAGCCTAACACCCTGAGCTACTGCCTTTACAGACACTGCTGGCCCATGTTATAGGGTCCCCGATATAGGGTTTCGGATAGCCCCAGAGTCAGGTGATGGATATGCATTTCTTTTACAAGTGTTCTGCATTACCAATTATTCCTATAAGTTGAAGAATGACATGGGTGTTCACCAAAGTAGGCTCCCTTAATCCAACTCTTTCTCTGGGTACACACAAAGCCTCCATGTATGGAGTTTGATGTGATCCATTCAGCATCTGGGAAGTTGGTCTTTTCTGACCAAAGTAGCCAATTGATGAGTGGTAGATCATAGAGTTGTTTGACTGTGTACCACCTGACCAGCTCTATTCTGTCATGTGAAATGTGTTATATATCTGTAGACTCCAATAGGACAAACCAAGTGAGCCTTTCTATGTTGCAAGGCATGTCTAGGTATGAGAGTGTGCATGGGTTCCCCTGTAGTCAATAATCACAGCATCCATTGTTGGTTTGTGGCATGGCAAATCTCAAAGTTGTTTGGGTAACTCCACCATATGTTGAGCATTGTCTTTGTTCGGGATAAATGTACATACGTTAGGGTGTTATCTGATTACCTTGTCTCCAGTACCACCAATGTAGTGGGCAGTGATATCACCAGAATCAGAATCTAGTGCCTGTAGCTAATTGACCAATACACGCTCATCTGTACTAGTCACAGAGCACTCGTGAGAGGTTAAGTGTTAATCACATCTTTATTACCATAACCACAAATACCAACCAGATGATTCTGAACATAATATGATTACCAAATAGTCTGTAATGTCCATGGGGAATGCACAGTTACTATACTCTCATCCCAATACATGCCAAGCCCAAACACAGAGTCCACACTAGTCTCCATAATCATATAGAGTGTCCAATGCCGTTGAGTCACAGAGTGGCAATCTCACAATCACTATCTCCATATAGTTCCTAGTGAGCATATGTGAGAATAATCCAAGTTCCTCTCCTGTCATGGTGTCAGTGCTGCCTCCAGTCCCACAGAGCAAATGACTACATCCTTCCTCTGAGCAGCAGTCTGCCCTAAGCTTATAAAGCAGAAGGTCAAACCCCCAAGTCATGAACCCACAGGTCAAAGTTAGTAGTTCATACTTGGGTCATACCTGTGTCATTCAGGGTTCATACATAAGCAGGATGAGCTCACTAGGAGCAGAAGGTCAAAGCTCCCACTCATGAACTCATAGGTCAAAGTTAGTAGTCGGTACTTGTGTCATCCCCTGGTCATCTAGGGTTCATACACGATCAGTATGATCTCTCTGCTCATCACTCACTCCCGCTGCTGGGGAGCAGTTCATCGGGTGCAGTTGGTGCACTTGTCATCAGCATAAATTATGTTCTCATGTACTGTGTACTCTCTGTGCATTCCCATATCAGTGTTTCTTAGTATATAACACAATTATATACATGTATGTAATTAAGCATTAGTGTGAATTGCTCTACCTTAATAAGCTCAATCCAAGTTGTGTGTGAGTGAGTATTCCTGCTTCTCACACGTCAACAATACGCAGGTACGAGGTCCAAGTGACCAATTGGTGACATGGCACAAGATCACAGTGCCCTCAATAGTAAGGTATCCGAGGTGAATGTGCGCTCATTGAAGACGGGTCAAAGATGTATTGACCGCCCCTCGAAGATGACTCGCGACCACAACATATGATTTACAAGCCTGCTTGTAATAAGCATCTGTGTGTTAAAATGATACAGCGTATTTTGATGGCTTTTGATGTCGAATGAAATGGTTCTGGCATAGTTATTGAAATATGTGTCACTATACTTTCTAGCCCCCTCAGTATTTCAGCAGATTTATCAATCAGATAATATTCAGGTGTTAAGGTGACCTTGGTTGTCAAGGAAAGGTGGCCCTATCAGAATTGAAACATCAAACATGTTTGATATTGGCCGACCAGATAGGACATCGCTGCAGACCTCCCCCCCACGACATCATAATCAGCCGACCCAGTCAGCCCCATCCACATTCACCGTTAATACTATCCACCATTTTTATTCTTCTCTAATACTGGAAGATATCAAAATATAAAAATGTTAACACTACTAACCCAGGTCCTGTGCGTGTGCACGGTTGTCATCCTCTGTATGTAGTAACGAGTATCCGTTCCACAGGAGTCGGTGTCCCGCGGGGCACGGCGGTACCTCTACCGTCTGACTGTGTCTGGTGTAGACATACGCTGATGGACCTGATAGACCTTGGGTAGGAAAAAAGTACTCGACAATAATGCAGATTTTTTAGGTTTCTACTCTGAAGGCGTGTTGACTCAGGTAGATTTTTTGAGTTTTTAGTAATGTAAGCCTCACACCTTACAGTGCTTTTGAGCTGATACATCTTAGGGAGTGATCATTTATCTAGCAACAGGGAGGGTGGTGTTGTTTTTTTTTGTGCCGATGTGAAAAAAAAATTTCTCCTCCCTCATGATCGTCAACCCTGATCCCCCCAAACCCTGGACCGAAAATCACATGCAAAAACACCCTTTTGACCTATAGCAATGCCCAGGCTTTATTTTACCTCTTTTGCCCCCCCCCTCAAACATCCTCCCCCCATCCCCCACGGCTGATAAAAAATGATCACTCCCTCAGGCAAATCTAAATTACAAGGTTGCCCAGCTTTGCAAAGGCCTTACTAGGAGAACATACACATACAATAGTGTAGTGCTTGCCTTTTGGAGGAGATCTTATACATAAGGTGGCGGCACCTAGTGTGGGAAATCTGCACTACTGTCTATATTCCTCCTATTAGGCCCCTATATTCCTGATGCTGCTGAATCATTGTGATTTTGAAGCTGTGTAAGACAGGAATCTAGCAAGGTGTAGCAATCTGAAAAGCATTGTCAGGTTCACTGAAAAAAAAATGATATTAAAGAATGCGCCTATTCAAGATTGTGGAAGATTTGAAATCATAAAATGAAACATATGTACAAATATAAATTATTATAAGACAAAGACACCACATTACCTATTTCACCCTGGAGGCCTGGCTCTCCTGGAGGTCCGCCCGGTCCCTGGGGTCCATTCTCTCCGGGCAGACCCTGCGGTCCGGTCTCACCCTCTCCGGGATCTCCCTTCTCTCCTTTACCCGGAGGTCCTACCGCTCCCCTGTCTCCTTTGGTACCATTACCTCCAGTGTCACCTATGGTGGAAAGTTAACACTTTAAAAAGGGCCGCTGATACAGTAGTGCATCATGCCCATTGGTCGTCATGATGCATGAATGTAGCCCTGGTGAGTAACTCGCCAGGGTTGCATTCATGCATCATGTTGTCCCTATGGGGTTGATACAGCCCTGGAGGGTCGGCATGATGCTCCAATGAAGTGCTGGTGAGCAGACTCACCAGCACTTCATTGGTGCATCTTGACGACCAATGGGCATGATGCACTCCAGCATCAGCAGCCCTAAGGTACTCCCAATGCCACACAAAATATGTAGAAGTTAAGACCTGTGAGATATAAGTTATCAGCCCTAGTTCAGACTCTCCACCTCAATAATTTAAGATGACCCAAGCTGATGGCCCTACCTGACAATGCAGAGTGACAGGCCATGACGTTGTCATCCTAGCACATAAATTGTCAACATGAAGAATCTGACAGGTTTCGCCTTGTTTATTTTATGCTGCTCAATTTGAAGATTTTTTTTCAGGGTTGTCATTCACATTGAATCAATTTTGAGAATCATCAACATTAATTCAATGTTATGTGCCCACTCAGTGATGCTCGGCCACTTACATTTCACTACTAGTGGTGCTGCAAAACTCCATAGCGCATGAAGTCACTTGGCCAAATCGACTCATTTATAAGGTCCCCCC
This sequence comes from Acholoe squamosa, assembly GCA_949317995.1. Classification (NCBI taxonomy): domain Eukaryota; kingdom Metazoa; phylum Annelida; class Polychaeta; order Phyllodocida; family Polynoidae; genus Acholoe; species Acholoe squamosa. The sequence continues at coordinate 5,219,763 of OX439040.1, forward strand.
CCACAGACTTTGATCCTAGCACACCATGTTTTCACTAGATAATGATGGAAACCAAATATGCAGCAAGAGATAATGGTCTTCACATTTCTAATTTCTGGCACCTAGAATTAAATTGAAGCAAGAGACTTTATAACACTCTAATGCCAATTTCGATAGCTGATTAAATTGCAATAAAGCACATACATATATCATTATTCAGACCACTCACCCTTATCACCCTTTGGTCCTGTGATGCTCTCTCCTGGTTCTCCCTGGGACCCGTTGTATCCCCGGGGGCCCTGCTCCCCGGGAAGCCCCTGCTCCCCTGCATCTCCCTTTGTCCCATTCTCTCCAATCTCCCCCTTTGGTCCCACGTCCCCTTTTATTCCCTTTTTACCTGGCATTCCCATTCCTTCGCTGCCTTTTTCACCTGGAGGTCCCTTGACACCCATCCCCGGGGGTCCTCTTTTGCCCTTTTCACCTTCGCCCGTTTCACCTTTAGGGCCTGGTGGTCCCGTTTCCCCCTTTGTCCCATTTTCCCCTTTCTCCCCTTGTTTGCCAGGCATTCCCATACCCATAATACCCTTAGCACCCTTTTCCCCTCTTATCCCCATGCCGTGCTTCCCAGGCGGTCCGCTCTCCCCTTTAGGACCCGCTGGCCCTATTGTACCATTAGGGCCGGTTTCGCCTGCTGGACCAGTTGGGCCCATTTTACCTGGGGGTCCTGGTTTGCCCATTCCCATCCTACCCTTATCACCCTTAGAACCAGGCACGCCCATCCCAGATTTCCCCACTGGACCCTCGGGCCCAGGGTCCCCCTTCCGACCGACTACCCCTCGTGGCCCCTTCAGCCCAATACCCCCCTTATTTCCCTTATAGCCTTGTGGCCCGGGAATTCCTTTTGCCCCCTCTTGGCCGGGGAGACCATCAAACCCTTCCATGCCCCTCTCGCCCTTTGGTCCCACTTCCCCTTTGACCCCCTTCCGGCCAGTGGCTCCTCTTTTACCTGTCGCCCCTAGTGGACCTTCCTTGCCTTGCAAACCTGGGGGGCCTGTAAAATATAACAGGTGATCAATTTCATTTAGATTTGGAAAGTTTTATATTAGAAAGTTTCAAAAATGGTTTCATTGATAAAATAAAAATTCATCGATCATTGTATGTTTTACATTTTGCAAAAAGGCATTGATCCCAAAATTCATGAATATTCAGTCTTATAGTTGGAAATTGTTGTTTATAGGAGTAACCTCAGATTTTTTGTTCGCCATTTACAAGAAACTGCTTTACAGAAATATTCATAACATACTAAACTCAACCTACCTTGTTCTCCCGGCAGACCTATGCCAATCATGCCTTTCTCACCCTCCGGTCCTTCTCGTCCAGGCTCTCCCTGTATTCCCTTCCCACCCTTATCACCTTTCTCCCCTTTCACCCCGATATCTCCCTTTGGCCCTGGTACTCCTGGGCCCGTGCCCTCACCCCCTGTCCCACCCGGCCCGGGAGGACCGCGCTCTCCTGGCTTACCGTCTTCCCCCTTCTGTCCTTTAATAGCCTCTCCAGGCTGCCCAGCTCTGCCTGGGGTCCCCTTTCGCCCAGGTTTTCCCTGTTCACCAGGTATGCCCTGAGGGCCCAGTGGCCCAGGGCGGCCGGGTTTCCCGGTCAGTCCTATTTCCCCCATTAGGCCTTTTCCAGGCTCGCCTTTTTGTCCTGGGAAGCCGTTTAAGCCTGGGGGCCCTGGAAGTCCATCATCCCCTGGTCGCCCTCTGTCTCCTTTTGGGCCATCTTCTCCCTGTTTTGTGATAAAAAGGACAAGTAAAGGGATTTTGATTATTTATATACATTTCTCTCTGAAGCTGTTATGTCTAATCATTCAAAATCAAACTCTACAAGGGGCACAATTTACTATTTAGATTACAAAACTTGTACCATTGGATTTAGTAGAAAATATCACTTTCTTAGTGTATCACTGCAAATTCCTTTCTAGACAATTATTCTATCAACAAATTGATATCTTCTCTTAGCAGACTCTTTACCAATATATCTAACAACTTATTTCCTGTGAAACAAATATCTAGTTAACAGACTTGCCTCTAGACCTGGGGGCCCAGGAAAGCCTAACATCCCAGGGTAGCCAATATCGCCTGGCAGTCCTGGATCAAAATGTCATTAGTTTAGCGTAAACTTTGATTCTCACCAGAAAACTATACAAAGGTACAGTTTAAAGATACTTAGTTTAGTTGAAAACAGTGCCACCTAGAGCCTAGATACAAGATATGTACATCAGCCTTAGTAACAGGATAGGAAATGTATTGGCAGTAGTGCGGATTTCAAACAACAGGTGGTAGCACCATACAGAGTGTTTAACAGATGGTGATCACCTCCCTCACAAGATTAGTATGAGTTCAGTAGAAACCAGTGATTTATCATTTTCAAAACATCATTGCTCTTTGGTTTCTCCTCTGACTATCTTTTTTTTATTGTTTGGTCTTGTTCCCTTTGATCGCCTCTAAATGTTTCATTTTTTGTTTCAATATTGTTGGTCATTTTCTCCAAAGAATAAAACATGTGAAAAAATAGGGTGTTCTTGTTCAGAGAACTATAGTTTATGGTCTCCTATATTCAGAATTCCATAAATCAAAATATAGTCTATAAAGTCCTGATTTATTTGCTTTTCTGACATCAAGATACATTAAAATAGAATAATCCAGATTAATTAAGAGATATTGTTGGCAGATCATGAGTATCTGAACCTTTAAGCATATCATGAGTAACTATGAATCCACCATTGCTATGTGTCTAAGCTGGTATGGAGAAAGCTTGTGGTATTTTACTTTAAAGGATTTTACATGATATCCCAACTTTAAATTTTCCAGTATGTAGTAAGGATATGGAGCTTTTCTGAAATATGGTGAGATGGTAACTTACCTCGAGCCCCCCGACCACCCTGTGAATACCAAATTCATGAACATTTTAAAGTTGGTTTAATACTTTTCTTTTTATTGATAATCAACAGCACAAATGCTCAAAGTCTTGAATTTCATATTGAAGAAGCCTAATAAAGGTCGAAGAAATCTTAACCATGAATTAACATTAGGCTTTGCATGACATTGAGACTATTGGAAGGTTATGGTCTTGTAGGAGTAGCACAAATGCAGTGCTGGCAAGTCGTCTGACTAGTTAGTGCTACAATGGTGCGTCATGATGACATAGAACCTATAAATTGGAAACATTTATAGCATAAGGAGATGTACCAACCTTAAGTCCTTTGGTAGCATTGAATACGGTTTGTATCACAAACCGTTTGGCCTCTGCCGTGTTCACGCCTCCTCCACCAGCCGGACCCTGACACAAAATGGCGGTTTAAGAATTTGGCATAAAGGACTGCCGGGAATCGAACAAGGGCCTCTGTGCTCTGAAGCTAATGTGCTAACCATTGCACCAAAGTCCAATGCCTGACATTTCAATTCTTCATTTACTGACTGAATCAAATTCAACTTTTCAACTTGTCGAAACAATGCTATCTAGCTGTATGCATCCCACTTCTGATTAGAAACTGAATCAAACAGGTGGCAGAATACTCGAGATGTTTTTCAAAAAGCGCACTTTACTCACCCTTTCTCCTTTCTGGCCTTTCATCCCTGCCCCGCCACCACCTCCTCCCTGTAATAGGAATAAGTGGTTCAGGGTTTGACACTTAATACGGCACAACAGCTCCCTTCATTGTATAGAGATATATCTCTATGAAACCAGCTTGTGCTTTACTTATCAAAGGTGAGAAGAGATTCATTAGCAACATATCGAAGCTCTTTGATGCTTACGGGTCTGCCGTCTCTCCCCGGCCGGCCTGGTAGTCCCTGTGGGCCAAGGTCACCCTTCTCCCCCTGTTAAAAGAATGATAGAAATAGGAATAAAGTAACGTCATGTTTAAGTTAAAAGATGAATTAGCACAAGGGCCATAACATCATGTTGAAACAGCACAGGTTTGTAGTTGTTGAATCAGGGATGATTTGATTATGTTGTGTAATCTTTTAAATTCAACCACCACTTTTCAACTCTGCATCAACCGTTGATAGCCACACTATTATGACATTGATACCACTGGGAGCTTGAATTTTGTATAATCTGACATGCATGCATACGTAATAGAGACAATTTCTTTAAATCCTTGCATATGGGACTCCCGTCGGACGTGACCTGAATTAGGCTAAATCCTATAAGATGCACTTAGGGTCAATTTTTGGTAATTTTAGTACTGTTCTATAGTGTAAAAAATCATCGCCTATAAGACGCACCCTGAGATGGGCTGAATCCTATTGGACGCAGATGATTTAGTTCCGGTGTAACAAAGCGCATCCTATATGTGAGGATTTACGGTAGTATCTGCAAATTTTAATCTTGCCAAACACATGAGTGATAGAAAGGTTATAACAGTAGTTGATAAACTCACATCTTCACCTGGACATCCGTGTGACCCGGGCAGTCCTGTAGGCCCCGGACGACCGTCACGACCCTAGGGGTAGGCGAAAATAAAAACCATCATTTATCAACATGTTCCCTTTAGAGGCCACGAATACATGAATGCATCATGACCATTGGTCGTCATGATGCATGAATGCAGCCCTGGTGAGTACCTCACCAGGGCTGCATTCAGGGGGCGGTGGATTCCCACATAATCCCGAAAAAGGGGGGCGGTGGATTCCCATCAGACCTATAATAGCAGGGCGGTGGAATTCCATTAGATCCCAAAAGGACTGTATTATTTATACACCATACATATGAGGGCATGAAAGTGATAAAAAAAACACAGAGCTAGACAATGAAAAATGTTGATCCATACAAAGTCATGAGTACAATAGGGTGTAGGCTTGAAGGGGGGGGGGCGGTCTAGTCAATATTTGGGATTGTTGAAAAAAGGGGGCGATATTTGTCTAGCTTATAAGTCAAGTAGGGCGGTCAGATTTCAAGATCACTGGGAGGTAGGGCGGTAGGGCGGCAGTTGAGTGTGACCTACATATAGTCAGTGCCGCCCCCTGGCAATCAGTCTCGCCAGCACTTCATTGGTACATCATGCAGACATTTTGAATAGCAGATTATACACATCTTCCTTTCTTCCCAGCATTCCATTAGTGTCCTTAAAAATGGCATAATACCCCCTGAATGTAGCATTTTATTCACTCGATTACAAAAAGAAATTGAAAAAATGTATGTTGTTCTTACTCACCGCGCGTCCAGGTAGACCTGCGAACCCCGGAATACCTGTCTGGCCCTGAAAGGAGGCAAATAAATTTAAAGCAGATTAACAATATCAACCACTTATTTTTCTAGTGTTTTTTTTTTTTTTTTAGAAAAAGATCAATCAACAGGCTCCAGATAAACCTCTGTATATACATACATATTCTTGGTTTGGCTTCATTATATCTAACAACAAGCATTTTAGCTCATGTATCTAAAAACAACTTAGCATGTTGTGTAATGAATAAATGTCTGTTACACTGCTTAAACTCTTAACCCTCATGTTCTCAGGAGCGTGTTGCTCCTATGGTAAAAAGAGCTGTCATTAGGTACCCTCTTTTCAAATGAAGTCACCATTCAAATTGCACTCACCACATTAGTCTGAAGGGTCACCTGCCTTGTTTAAAACAGAGAGAGCTGCACTATCAGGTACCTACTCATGTCACACACTCTATAGTAAGAGAGTAATGAATGGGCTAACGGGCACCGAATTCAGTGTATCGTAGGATATCGTATCGAGTGGCCGTAGGCACTCCTATTACACGATTAATCAATAAAAAATCAATAATTAATCAATAGAATATCAATAAATTCAAGTTGAAAAATCATTCCCCTCCACCGCGACTTGAAGCCTGCCACAGTGTGTTTACACACGGCAAAAAAAAAATTACCCCGGACCGGGACTCGTCCCGCTTACCTCTAGAAGCTGAGCACAATGCGCTAACGTGTCCAGCAGTCATCTATAATCATAATGCTATTCTAACCTTGCCCATGTGAGAGTTGTTGTGGGGGGGGGGGTCACAGCCATATCAATCACTTATAGAGACTTGGTTCTAACCAAGCATTTCACGTAAGTCCCTGTGGCACACTGCATAGGGAGTTTGATTTGGGATCTGAGACTGCAGGTTCGACCCCTACCCTGGCCATGAAAATTTCGTGGGTTTTAACATGTAACATATGACATGTTAGGACATGTAAGGAGTGCTGATATCCTGGATATCGGCACTCCTAAGAGTGCTGATATCCGTAGATGTCAGCACTCCTAAGACCTGCAATAGCGACAGGTATCAGAATGGGAATATCCAGAAAAGCATCCAAAATCACAGAGGTCGTGTAATAATTTGTTATACTGACTGACTTCTCCCATCTAGGTACCTACTCTAATCCCCCTTTTTTAGCACCATACTTGAATGACCACTTGTGAGCAACAAAAGGGACAAGTTATAGCTACATGAAAAGAAAGGACTGGAAATGAGGGCATTGTTAGCCAGCTCTTCCTTGTACTATAGGAGCAACACCATCCTGTACTCACCCACAGCTCTCTTTAACCATTGTGTTCCCAATACTCACCCTTGGACCTGGTAGACCTCGGTCCCCTTTCTGTCCCTCAGCTCCTTTTAACCCTGTTTGCCCCATACGACCTTCTATACCGGGCGGACCGGGAATTCCTGTAGGTCCACGTGCTCCGGACGTACCCTGAAAGGGTTACCATGATATAGAAGGTAATTACATGATGCAGATTTATGTCGGCTGGATAGCATATTAATAGCAGAACTAGATGAAGGAAAGTCATGGCAGATACAAGAAAGATTCTATTTCATTATAATTACTGCCCGATTACAGTGAGATTCAATTTGTGTGGCCACTGATAGTCTTCCATCCCCTATATCCACCAGGTTTTGCAGGATATCAGTTGAAAGAATTAACCTTATTTTCACTCGAAAATCTGCCAGTTGCAGATCTGATCACAAGCATTTTGGAAGATATGGGAGTGTCAAGGAAATGTAATAGCGTGGCTAAACCACATTTATCCTATTCATATAAGTAAATGATACCTAGACAAAGAAACCAAGCATAGATAAAACCATCTTAAAATGCAATGTACAGGCCTTGAATGATTGAGGGAAATGCCAACATATATGACCTTCTCTGTTAATACATGTGCCCATGTTCAACCCAGAAGTACACTTTTTTTTTATTATATTCCCCCAAAGATGTGGTTACCATACAGGGTAGTTTTACCGAGACTCGACCACTGGGCTGAACCAAGGTATAAATATAGACCTTTTTTATAAGGTTACTGTATCAAAAGATTACTGAGTGAATGAGATATCAATTGTATTGGACATTAAAGCCAATTTTGAGAAAGAAAAGAAGTAACAGATCAGAAATTTACGAGACAGCCATACTCCTGACTATTGTAGGATACTATCTATGGAATATGAAATGTTAAGCAAATTTAGAATATCCAGCAATGGAACTTCGGTTCATCAGATATCTTTAGAAATATGCCAAAAAAAAAAGAAAAAAGAAAAAAAGAAAGAAATCCAACCCACCTAGATTAGAATGCGAAGATTCTTAATAGCCAGTAGCAAGGCACAGGGGTAAGTACTTGTGCTAATATACTATGAACCATGTCAATAGTTTGTTAAGTTGCGTTGGTCGACTTCAGGTAGAGATGATCAGAGTGATCGAGTCATGGTGACCTTACCCATCGCTACTTACCGTTCTTCCTTCTGGTCCGCGTTTTCCTGGTTCTCCCGTCCTCCCCTGCAACCAACGCCATAACTACACCAACCTGCTCTAAATTAACCCTTCAAGGGCCGCTGATGCATTAATGCATCATGCCCATTGGTCGGCATGATGCATTAATGCAGCCCTGGTGAATAACTCGCCAGGGCTGCAATAATGCATCACGCTCATTGGTCGGCATTATGCATGAATGCAGCCCTGGTGAGTAACTCGCCAGGGCTGCATTAATGCATCATGCCGACCCTATGGGATTGATACACTCTCTGAGGGTTGGCATGATGCACCAATGAAGTGCTTCAATGGGCATGATGCACTGCTGCATCAGAGGTCCTTAAAGGACACTAAATAGTGTTTGGTGTTATCTTCACGTGGTGCCCTGCATATCACATAACAGAAAAAAAGGTTGATTCCCACGGATATTCGTCAAAAAGACAAAAAAAAATGTTTACAGAGTGCCTCAAAGACGGGCATGATCTGCATCAAAGCTGTTACCTCTGGAGGATAGTGTTGAAAGGAAACAAGGAAGAACATTTGTAAATTCTGTCCACCTCGTTTACTCTGTAATACTTTATAAACGATTATGTTTACAAACACATTATGTAGATGCATCCTTTTTATATTATTCAATTTTTGCAAATTGATCACCACCATCAATTTCAGACCTTCTTGAAAGAACTATTCACGCAAGAACCGTTTCGCAATACATAAACACATATGCACATTATATATTGCTGTTTCTCGTTTCTTTTTGGCAAAAATCTCCTGATAATAGAAGTGAAGTTCTCCTTGTTTGGGCGGAAGAAAATGAAAAAAAAAAGAAATGTTTGAAAATTTCGCACTCAAATGTGCAGCGTAGAAATTCCTTGAGCATGAGGTGCACCTTATGTCAGAAAGCTGTGTATATAAGCCGCGAATTGAACTAGAGGCCTCCTGTAGTTTGCGGAATGTTAATAAAGTCAGGGTGTGGCTAATACACTTGTAATTATCCCTATAGAACAGTGCTAAAGCATGTGGTTCCTAAGGCTTTAAGCTACTCTATATGGACTATATTCTGACCACATACCCCACTCCTCACGTGCTTGTCTCAGTCTTTTTTCCTCTACCCCAGATATACAGATGACAGACACGTGGTCATCCCGGGGGGGGCACTTGAATTTCTTGTGACGGGGGTGTGCGGCTGAGCCTCTGACAACCCTTACCCTTGGTGAGAGGGATTTTGGGCAAAAAGTGACCCTTGGTGAGAGGGATTTTGGTAAAAAATGTGCATGGTTAAGTTTTTTATCTTGAAATTTACCCTTGATGTGAGGAATTTTTATCAAAACTGACCATATTTAGCAGAAGTTTTATGAAAATTCTGAAAACTGGCACTTATTTCGACGCGCGAGGTCAAAATGTGGGAAAAGTGACCCTTGGTGAGAGGGGTTTTGGCTAAGATTGACCCTTGGTGAGAGTAATTTTGACCAAAACTAGACCCCTGGTGAGAGGGATTTTGGCCAAAAAGTGGCCTTGCCAGCTGCACACCCATGTCAGTGACATATAGTGAGTGCCCCCCCCCCCCGGGTGGCCATGGTATAGCGAGTGTCCCTTTATATAGTAGGGGGGGGGGGCATCAAGGGCAGGAGTTATTCAACATGTGGAGGGGACCATGGGGAAAATGAGACAAATTTGGGGATTTCCAAAAGAGATATATACGTCAGGTCCTGGGTCAGGTCATCAGAGATTTGGCCTTGGTTGGCTGGAGGTATCTATGAGCAGGTAGATTGGCAAAATGTTCAACGTGGAAATTCAAAATAATTTGTTTGCTCTATAAATTAGTGATATCTGCCTGTATTTTATCATCAAACTACATTCAAAAAGAAGATATCTAAAATATGACAGGTATTGGAAGAACTTTGAAATCTGAAACTGGGACTGATATTAATTTGAAATCAGTGACAGGTGCTAATCTGTGGCTAAAAATCACTGATGGGTGCAAAATAGGGGCTGATATCACTGATGGGTGCAAGACAGGGGCTGAAATCACTGATGGGTGCAAAATAGGGGCTGAAATCACTGATAGAGGCTAAATAGAGGCTGAAATCACTGATGGGTGCAAAATAGGGGCTGAAATCACTGATGGGTGCAAAATAGGGGCTGAAATCACTGATGGCTGCAAGATAGGGGCTGAAATCACTGATGGCTGCTAAATAGGGGCTGAAATCACTGATGAGTGCAAAATAGGGGCTGAAATCACTGATGGGTGCAAGCAACATAGGGGCTGAAATCACTGATGGGTGCAAAATATGGGCTGAAATCACTAATGGGTGCAAAATAGGGGCTGAAATCACTAATGGGTGCTAATTAGGGTCTGAAATCACTAATGGGTGCAACATAGGGGCTGAAATCACTGATGGGTGTAAAACAGGGGCTGAAATCACTGATGGGTGCAAAATAGGGGCTGAAATCACTGATGGGTGCAAAATAGGGGCTGAAATCATGGATAGAGGCTAAATAAAGGCTGAAATCGCTGATGGGTGTCTGGACAGGGGCTGATTTTAGTGATAGCCATGAAATAACAGTGACTGAACTCACCAATAATTAATGCTTAACAGGCAGTTAAATGGCTGATAGGTCTAAAATGGGGCTGAAATATTTAAGGTGTTGGGACATTGGTGGGGGAGGGGGGGGCACTCACTACTAGTATATGTTTGGCCAATATCTCTCTCACCAAGGGTCTGAATTGTTTGGTGAAATCCCTCTCACCAAAGGGACACATTTTGGATAATTCCTCTCATGGGTCATTTTTCTCAAACTTCATGTGGAAACCATTAATGGTCACTTTTGAAAAAAATCCCTCTCAGCTAGGGTAGCTTTTGGTCAAAACCCTTCTCATCAAAAGTCACTTTGGTGAAAACCCCTCTCTCCAAAGGTAAAGGTAGTAACAGGGCCAGCTGTACCGTAATTGCTTGTTTAAGCGCAGGGCTCTCAAATGAGCGCAGGTCTTGTATGAGCGCAGGGGTATGACCCCCTCTGAAATCTAAAATTCCTCTTTAAATGGATCTCAAATGAGCACAGGTCCTGTATGAGCACAGGGGTATGACCCCCTCTGAAATCTAAAATTCCTCTTTAAATGGACCTCAAATGAGCGCAGGTCCTGTATGAGTGCAGGGGTATGACCCCCTCTGAAATCTAAAATTCCTCTTTAAATGGACCTCAAATGAGCACAGGTCCTGTGTGAGTGCAGGGGTATGACCCCCTCTGAAATCTAAAATTCCTCTTTAAATGGACCTCAAATGAGCGCAGGTCCTGTATGAGCGCAGGGGTAGGACCCCCTCTGAAATCTAAAATTCCTCTTTAAATGGACCTCAAATGAGCGCAGGTCCTGTATGAGCGCAGGGGTAGGACCCCCTCTGAAATCTAAAATTCCTCTTTAAATGGACCTCAAATGAGTGCAGGTCCTGTATGAGCGCAGGGGGTAACAGAGAGCTGAAATTTATGACCGCAGGTGTGCTTAAACAAGCAATTACGGTAAATCTGTGTCAATAAAAATTCAAGTGCCCCCCCCCCGGGTGAAATCACTGATGGGTGCTGGGACAGAGGCTATACGCACCCACACTTAGTCTAGCCATGTGTGTGACACATGTTATAATGTTGTGACCCATGGTGGTAGGGTGGGGGAGGAGTAGGTGTCTTATGTGAACCATGGGGGCCACATAAAAGGGACAGGGTGGGGGTGAGGGGCAGGAGCGTCCCTGTCACTTTCAAACATATAGACTGTCTGTCACTCACTAACTAGGGACCTCCTCTGTGTTGTATCTATACATAGGTAAAAAAATAAGGGGGTAATATTCCTGATACAGTACTTTTAAGGCCACTAAGGGACTGGTCATTATTTATCAATAGGGGGGTGGTGGGTTTGAGGGGGGGACGTAAATAAATTCAGACCCCTCCTGAGGGGGTGGCGTAAAAGATTTATCCTGTTTTTAGCAAAAAAGCCTGTGTGCTACTATAGATTACAGAGGGGGGCAAAAATTCTCTGGGCCTCTGGTGCGGGGGGGGGGGCAATAAATTTTGACTACCACTGGGGGGGTATTAAAAACCCACCGCCCCCCCTGTTAATAAATAATAACCACTCCCTAATGCAGGAGTGCATCATGCCCATTGGTCGACATGACGCACCAATGAAGTACTGGCATCTCACTACTGCACCATGCACTGAATCTCTGACACTACTAATTTGATGTTTTCAATTGCCCATTTACCCCAGTGCCCCTGCACAAAGCACGATTCCAGCCCTTGCAAGTTACTTATAGGGAGTGATCATTTTTTAACAACAGGAGGGGGCTGGTGGGTTTGCGCTTGGACGCGTGAAAAAAATTTCAACCCCCTCTCAAGGGGGTAAATTTTTTTTGACCCCCCCATAAGGGACAAAAATCGCGCAAGAACTTCCCCTTTTAGCCTATAGTAACACGCGGGGCTTTCCACTGAAAATAGATGAAATTATTTTGACCCCCCCATCAGAGGTGTTGAAAAAATTCTGCCTTCTCCCAGTCAAGGGGTTGAAAAACTTCTGATCCCCCCCTCAAACCCACCAGCCTCCCCTGTTGAGAAAAATGATCACTCCCTTACTAGGGCCCCATTGATGCATCTGTGACCTTTAAAGAGTTAGGTCTGAGGGAGATAAACGGATTTATGTTGTTTTTATTTCCCCTTTCTTGTTAGGACAGGCTGTGCGGGAGTTTTATGTGTTACGGCTTGTGTTTCCCCTGATTTACTTTCCTTGTTCACGCCAACTTTAGACTCAGGAATGTCAAGGTTCAAGTTTAGAATCCTTTCAGGGCCCTAGCTGCCTCAATCTACGTAAGGAGGTGGTCATTTTTAGCAGGGGGGGGGGGGCTGGTGGGTTTGGGGTGGGGGCAGAATTTTCTTGACCCCTTGACCGGGGAGGGTCAACCAACCTGAGGGGGGTCGAAATAATTTCACCTGTTCTCCGTGAAAAGGCACAAAGTTCGCGTGCAATTTTCGTGCCCTATGAGAGGTAAAAAGGTTGACCCTTGTGAAGAGGAGGGGGGAGAGCCAAAATTTCTTTCGCAGGTTAGCTTGCAGACCCACCAGCCCCCCTGTTGTTAAAAAGGTATCACTCCTTAAGTTATCATGATACACCATTGTGGCACTGCCAGGATGCTCAGAGCAAAGCACTGGTGCATCATGGGATGTATTGATTCTGTAGACTAAGATTAAATCACTTTGCAGCTCTTAAAGGCTCAAAGACCATAGAAGTGCTAAAGATGTAGCACCATACTGTGGGTGTGTCTTAGCTGTGTGACCAAAGACCCTCATCATAAACACAAACAGTGGGGTGCTAAACACCCAGGGTGTGTGTGTATATGCTGCAACAAGCCCTCAATTCAACCTATACACTGGTTTACACACAAACATGGAAATAACATACACTGCAAAAATGGTGTTTAGATTTTAAACATGTTTAGGTCTAAACATGTTTAAAACCTAAACATATAGGTCAGTTAGGTGTCTTATTGACTACACATTTAGGAAATGAACACTTTTATTCTAACTACATAAACATTTACGTTAAACATGTTTAGATATTTAGAGTTGAGACAGTTGAATAATAGGTGTTTAGATTTAAACATCAATATGTTTAGATACTTGGATGTTGAATCCACACCAGGTAGCAGCACTACCTTTGACTGGACTATCTGCACACAGTTATAATCAATTGTTGTGACAAATGTCCCCAAATCCCATGTTTATCATGGTTTCATTTCATAGAATGTCATGTGAATAGAAAGGGCAATAGAAAATTGACTAGATTTACCTCATGCCACCATCATTACCATAAAATAATCAATAAACTCAATGACTGACACCTATTTGATGTTATTCTGGAATAGATAATGCAATGTCCTTCCTGCCAAGCTGTTGTACTTTCTCAAGTCTCTCATGCTGATGCAGTGTGTAATATATGTACACGTATATAGCTGTCGCTGAGATCTTTGGAGACTTTGACAAGTAAATACCTGCTGATGTCCCCCCCCCAGTAAATGAGAAAACAAACAAAATATATCTCTGTTTTTTAATGCCTACATGTCTGCAAACCTTAACTCTTCATCAAATCATTTAAACATCTAAACACAAAAATTCATAAACACCTAAACACAAAAATTCATATATCTAAACACAAAGTTTTAACCTAAACACCTGCATTTCTAAACACTTGAGCTAAGCACATTGTTTGGCTAAACATGTTTAGGAAATTAATGTGATTACAAAAACGTTGCAAGAATGTGTTTAGAATTGTGTTTAGGATCTAAACACCATTTTTGCAGTGTACTTTTTGTTTTCCCAGCTAAAAAGTAATTCCAAAAACCAAGCATCTTTCTTGGGCATCAAAATATATGTTTTCCCCAAATAAGTCCACTATAATAGATTTATCTTGAAATGAGAAACATTTAATTCGGTGAGGAAATACGACTCAAATAATCTTCTCTAATAGAAAAATCTTCTATTTATTTTTGTAAGACAGTTTGCAGCATATGCTGTAAGTAAGCTGAGTCTGTAGCTGATTGGATCACGGTCACGTGGGTGACCTGTTAGCTCTCGTAGGTTTTAGATTTACACAAAAAGAGATCAAAGCGAAATTCCATATGACCAATAAGCAGGGATGTAAGTCTTCAGGATTTATCAGGATTTCCTGATTTCTGAAAATTTTGAATGCCATGTACTTTCCTTATACAAGTGGTAAGGAGGGCTGTTTGGAAAAATAGAAGGCTTTTGTATCAAGTAAATATATGGCTTCCTGATTTTTGCCTATGCCTGACTTACATCCCTGAATAAGATAATGCAAATCAGAAATATATAGTTTCACTCTAAGGAGTGACTGTTGAATATATTAAAGAGGCATCTCTGCAAAAATGTGAATCACCTTAATTATAATGCAGTGAAGCAGTGTAGGTTCTACACTGAAGCCCCAGGTGGCAGCACAATAAAGATCTTTGTTATCAGGAATCTTTTTGAAATTGATGGCGGAGTTTCCTCCAGAGAATCATAGTTATTTTGACACATTTCTTACAATATATAGGAATAATAGTTGATAATTATTATATAGGAATAATAGTTGATAATCATGTCTATAAATGCTGGTTACCGGTTGTCCGTTCTCACCCGGCCCGCCATCTCGTCCTGGCGTCCCCTTCTCCCCAAGTAGTCCAGGTGGACCTCCAGGTCCAGGAGGTCCAGCCAGTCCCTGCAGACCAGGCACTCCAGGAAAACCAATAGGTCCCTGCAAATGGAGATAGAGGATTTGATGACAAGTGTATTGAGATATTGAATTGATGTGAAAACAGGAAAGATGCCTACATTTCATTGATTTGATAACTCACCAGGGCCATAGTCATGCATCATGCCCACCCTGTGGGGTTGACACATAAGCTGGCCTTATGTGGTTCTCAGCTTACCAATGGTAATACAAACTATTTAGAGAAAACCTCAATAGTGCCTATTCTCAGTGGTAATTATTAGCCTAAAGAAGTACAAATCAAATTGTCTATATCTAAGTGCCCAGCCAACTCTGTACAATCAATACAATTCAATGATTTGACAATCTGAAGGTGGAAATAATGTCCAAATCAGACAATCCCTACTGATTCTACTGTGACAGCTTAAAGAGTATATCCAACCCTTTAGCTGGGTTAGCGCTAGCACACTTTTTCTTTTAGCCAACTTGGCGAATTTCCACTGATTGTGATTAGCCAAATTCACGAACAATTAGCCAAATATGTTCATTTACCATAAACGTTAAGTATAAGATGCAGCTTAAGTAACATTTCAGAGACCCTCATAGGGATCTTATTGAACTTAAGGTGCGGCTTATATGAGGGGTTTAGAATGGTGCTAAATTGAAATTTTTAAGCCTCAGATGCTTACAGGTTTTTCCAAGCACACACTAAATATTAACTAAACCACACTTTTGTTGGGTTATACAATAATTAATCAGTGCCTCACATGGTCAATGGGGTATGAACACAGCAGTGTTCCTTTGTTCTAAAGTGTGATCATGGAATAAAGGGTAAACCAGTCATTCTTTACATGTATGTACTCATTTGCTTACAACACACAGATTTAAAATTCAACAAAGGGTTCTCTTTCTGTCAGCACATACATCATCAAAATCTTAATATGAGTGATGAAAATATATTCTATCTACTGATCATCAGATTCTGCATGTCTCACAAATTCCAATGTCTATTTTGCATGAGGAGGTGAACATGCTCTGAGGACATACACAGTTTTAGCCAATTTGGCGAATTTACATGGATTTTTATTAGCCAGAATGCACCTGAATTCGCCACAGGGGATTTGGCGAATGGCTGGAGCGAACCCTTCTTTAGGCCTGCTGATGCATCAATGCGCCATGTTCATTTGTCGTCATGATGCATGAATGTAGCCCTGGTGAGTAACTTGCTATGGATATGCATTCATGCATCATGCCAAACCTTTTCAGAATGATACACTCTCAGACAGTAGGCATGATGCTCCAATGAAGTGCTGGCGCGCAGTCTAGACAGCACTTCATTGGCACATCATGGCAATTAATGGGCATGATGCATTAATGCCTTAGCGGCCATTAGAGAGTTAAGGGACCCAGTGATGACTGAATGCTGTTGGTGTGAGTATAGTTAGTGTTAGACAGCTTGGGTTCAGTCCTACAAGGGTTAAGGCATCCAGTGATGACTGAATCACGTTGGTGTGAGAGTATAGTTAGTGTTAGACAGCTTGGGTTCAGTCCTACAAGATTAAGGCACCCAGTGATGACTGAATCACATTGGTGTGAGTATAGTTAGTGTTAGACAGCTTGGGTTCAGTCCTACAAGGGTTAAGGCATCCAGTGATGACTGAATCACGTTGGTGTGAGTATAGTTAGTGTTAGACAGCTTGGGTTCAGTCCTACAAGGGTTAAGGCACCCAGTGATGACTGAATCACGTTGGTGTGAGTATAGTTAGTGTTAGACAGCTTGGGTTCAGTCCTACAAGGGTTAAGGCATCCAGTGATGACTGAATCACGTTGGTGTGAGAGTATAGTTAGTGTTAGACAGCTTGGGTTCAGTCCTACAAGATTAAGGCACCCAGTGATGACTGAATCACGTTGGTGTGAGTATAGTTAGTGTGAGACAGCTTGGGTTCAGTCCTACAAGGGTTAAGGCACCCAGTGATGACTGAATCACGTTGGTGTGAGAGTATAGTTAGTGTTAGACAGCTTGGGTTCAGTCCTACAAAGGTTAACCACCCAGTGATGACTGAATCATGTTGGTGAGTGAGTATAGTTAGTGTTAGACAGCTTGGGTTCAGTCCTACAAGGGTTAAGGCACCCAGTGATGACTGAATCACGTTGGTGTGAGAGTATAGTTAGTGTGAGAAAGCTCGGGTTCAGTCCTACAAGGGTTAAGGCATCCAGTGATGACTGAATCACGTTGGTGTGAGAGTATAGTTAGTGTGAGACAGCTTGGGTTCAGTCCTACAAGGGTTAAGGCACCCAGTGATGACTGAATCACGTGGGTGTGAGAGTATAGTTAGTGTTAGACAGCTTGGGTTCAGTCCTACAAGGGTTAAGGCACCCAGTGAAGACTGAATCACGTTGGTGAGTGAGTATAGTTAGTGTTAGACAGCTTGGGTTCAGTCCTACAAGGGTTAAGGCACCCAGTGATGACTGAATCACGTTGGTGTGAGAGTATAGTTAGTGTGAGACAGCTCGGGTTCAGTCCTACAAGGGTTAAGGCATCCAGTGATGACTGAATCACGTTGGTGTGAGAGTATAGTTAGTGTGAGACAGATTGGGTTCAGTCCTACAAGGGTTAAGGCACCCAGTGATGACTGAATCATATTGGTGGGAGAGTATAGTTAGTGTTATACAGCTTGGGTCCAGTCCTACAAGGGTTAAGGCACCCAGTGATGACTAAATCACGTTGGTGTGAGAGTATAGTTAGTGTTATACAGCTTGGGTTCAGTCCTACAAGGGTTAACCACCCAGTGATGACTGAATCACGTTGGTGAGAGTATAGTTAGTGTTAGACAGCTTGGGTTCAGTCCTACAAGGGTTAAGGCACCCAGTGATGACTGAATCACGTTGGTGAGTGAGCATAGTTAGTGTTAGACAGCTTGGGTTCAGTCCTACAAGGGTTAAGGCACCCAGTGATGACTGAATCATATTGGTGGGAGAGTATAGTTAGTGTTATACAGCTTGGGTTCAGTCCTACAAGGGTTAAGGCACCCAGTGATGACTAAATCATGTTGGTGTGAGGGTATAGTTAGTGTTATACAGCTTGGGTTCAGTCCTACAAGGGTTAACCACCCAGTGATGACTGAATCACGTTGGTGAGTGAGTATAGTTAGTGTTAGACAGCTTGGGTTCAGTCCTACAAGGGTTAAGGCACCCAGTGATGACTGAATCACGTTGGTGTGAGAGTATAGTTAGTGTGAGACAGCTCGGGTTCAGTCCTACAAGGGTTAAGGCATCCAGTGATGACTGAATCACGTTGGTGTGAGAGTATAGTTAGTGTGAGACAGCTTGGGTTCAGTCCTACAAGGGTTAAGGCACCCAGTGATGACTGAATCACGTTGGTGTGAGAGTATAGTTAGTGTGAGGCAGCTTGGGTTCAGTCCTACAAGGGTTAAGGCACCCAGTGATGACTGAATCACGTTGGTGAGAGTATAGTTAGTGTTAGACAGCTTGGGTTCAGTCCTACAAGGGTTAAGGCACCCAGTGATGACTGAATCACGTTGGTGAGTGAGTATAGTTAGTGTTAGACAGCTTGGGTTCAGTCCTACAAGGGTTAAGGCACCCAGTGATGACTGAATCATATTGGTGGGAGAGTATAGTTAGTGTTATACAGCTTGGGTTCAGTCCTACAAGGGTTAAGGCACCCAGTGATGACTAAATCACGTTGGTGTGAGAGTATAGTTAGTGTTAGACAGCTTGGGTTCAGTCCTACAAGGGTTAACCACCCAGTGATGACTGAATCACGTTGGTGAGAGTATAGTTAGTGTTAGACAGCTTGGGTTCAGTCCTACAAGGGTTAAGGCATCTAGTGATGACTAAATCACGTTGGTGTGAGAGTATAGTTAGTGTTATACAGCTTGGGTTCAGTCCTACAAGGGTTAACCACCCAGTGATGACTGAATCACGTTGGTGAGTGAGTATAGTTAGTGTTAGACAGCTTGGGTTCAGTCCTACAAGGGTTAAGGCACCCAGTGATGACTGAATCACGTTGGTGTGAGAGTATAGTTAGTGTGAGACAGCTCGGGTTCAGTCCTACAAGGGTTAAGGCATCCAGTGATGACTGAATCACGTTGGTGTGAGAGTATAGTTAGTGTTAGACAGCTTGGGTTCAGTCCTACAAGGGTTAAGGCACCCAGTGATGACTGAATCACGTTGGTGTGAGAGTATAGTTAGTGTGAGGCAGCTTGGGTTCAGTCCTACAAGGGTTAAGGCACCCAGTGATGACTGAATCACGTTGGTGAGAGTATAGTTAGTGTTAGACAGCTTGGGTTCAGTCCTACAAGGGTTAAGGCACCCAGTGATGACTGAATCACGTTGGTGAGTGAGTATAGTTAGTGTTAGACAGCTTGGGTTCAGTCCTACAAGGGTTAAGGCACCCAGTGATGACTGAATCATATTGGTGGGAGAGTATAGTTAGTGTTATACAGCTTGGGTTCAGTCCTACAAGGGTTAAGGCACCCAGTGATGACTAAATCACGTTGGTGTGAGAGTATAGTTAGTGTTATACAGCTTGGGTTCAGTCCTACAAGGGTTAACCACCCAGTGATGACTGAATCACGTTGGTGAGAGTATAGTTAGTGTTAGACAGCTTGGGTTCAGTCCTACAAGGGTTAAGGCATCCAGTGATGACTGAATCACGTTGGTGTGAGAGTATAGTTAGTGTTAGACAGCTTGGGTTCAGTCCTACAAGGGTTAAGGCACCTAGTGATGACTGAATCACATTATTCAGAGAGTATAGTTAGTGTTAGACAGCTTGGGTTCAGTCCTACAAGGGTTAAGGCATCCAGTGATGACTGAATCACGTTGGTGAGAGTATAGTTAGTGTGAGACAGCTTGGGTTCAGTCCTACAAGGGTTAAGGCATCCAGTGATGACTGAATCACGTTGGTGTGATAGTATAGTTAGTGTGAGACAGCTTGGGTTCAGTCCTACAAGGGTTAAGGCACCAAGTGATGACTGAATCACGTTGGTGAGAGTATAGTTAGTGTTAGACAGCTTGGGTTCAGTCCTACAAGGGTTAAGGCACCCAGTGATGACTGAATCACGTTGGTGAGTGAGTATAGTTAGTGTTAGACAGCTTGGGTTCAGTCCTACAAGGGTTAAGGCACCCAGTGATGACTGAATCATATTGGTGGGAGAGTATAGTTAGTGTTATACAGCTTGGGTTCAGTCCTACAAGGGTTAAGGCACCCAGTGATGACTAAATCACGTTGGTGTGAGAGTATAGTTAGTGTTAGACAGCTTGGGTTCAGTCCTACAAGGGTTAACCACCCAGTGATGACTGAATCACGTTGGTGAGAGTATAGTTAGTGTTAGACAGCTTGGGTTCAGTCCTACAAGGGTTAAGGCATCTAGTGATGACTGAATCACGTTGGTGTGAGAGTATAGTTAGTGTTAGAAAGCTTGGGTTCAGTCCTACAAGGGTTAAGGCACCTAGTGATGACTGAATCACGTTGGTGAGTGAGTATAGTTAGTGTTAGACAGCTTGGGTTCAGTCCTACAAGGGTTAAGGCACCCAGTGATGACTGAATCATATTGGTGGGAGAGTATAGTTAGTGTTATACAGCTTGGGTTCAATCCTACAAGGGTTAAGGCACCCAGTGATGACTAAATCACGTTGGTGTGAGAGTATAGTTAGTGTTATACAGCTTGGGTTCAGTCCTACAAGGGTTAACCACCCAGTGATGACTGAATCACGTTGGTGAGTGAGTATAGTTAGTGTTAGACAGCTTGGGTTCAGTCCTACAAGGGTTAAGGCACCCAGTGATGACTGAATCACGTTGGTTAGAGAGTATAGTTAGTGTGAGACAGCTCGGGTTCAGTCCTACAAGGGTTAAGGCATCCAGTGATGACTGAATCACGTTGGTGTGAGAGTATAGTTAGTGTGAGACAGCTTGGGTTCAGTCCTACAAGGGTTAAGGCACCCAGTGATGACTGAATCACGTTGGTGTGAGAGTATAGTTAGTGTGAGGCAGCTTGGGTTCAGTCCTACAAGGGTTAAGGCACCCAGTGATGACTGAATCACGTTGGTGAGAGTATAGTTAGTGTTAGACAGCTTGGGTTCAGTCCTACAAGGGTTAAGGCACCCAGTGATGACTGAATCACGTTGGTGAGTGAGTATAGTTAGTGTTAGACAGCTTGGGTTCAGTCCTACAAGGGTTAAGGCACCCAGTGATGACTGAATCATATTGGTGGGAGAGTATAGTTAGTGTTATACAGCTTGGGTTCAGTCCTACAAGGGTTAAGGCACCCAGTGATGACTAAATCACGTTGGTGTGAGAGTATAGTTAGTGTTATACAGCTTGGGTTCAGTCCTACAAGGGTTAACCACCCAGTGATGACTGAATCACGTTGGTGAGTGAGTATAGTTAGTGTTAGACAGCTTGGGTTCAGTCCTACAAGGGTTAAGGCACCCAGTGATGACTGAATCACGTTGGTGTGAGAGTATAGTTAGTGTGAGACAGCTCGGGTTCAGTCCTACAAGGGTTAAGGCATCCAGTGATGACTGAATCACGTTGGTGTGAGAGTATAGTTAGTGTGAGACAGCTTGGGTTCAGTCCTACAAGGGTTAAGGCACCCAGTGATGACTGAATCACGTTGGTGTGAGAGTATAGTTAGTGTGAGGCAGCTTGGGTTCAGTCCTACAAGGGTTAAGGCACCCAGTGATGACTGAATCACGTTGGTGAGAGTATAGTTAGTGTTAGACAGCTTGGGTTCAGTCCTACAAGGGTTAAGGCACCCAGTGATGACTGAATCACGTTGGTGAGTGAGTATAGTTAGTGTTAGACAGCTTGGGTTCAGTCCTACAAGGGTTAAGGCACCCAGTGATGACTGAATCATATTGGTGGGAGAGTATAGTTAGTGTTATACAGCTTGGGTTCAGTCCTACAAGGGTTAAGGCACCCAGTGATGACTAAATCACGTTGGTGTGAGAGTATAGTTAGTGTTATACAGCTTGGGTTCAGTCCTACAAGGGTTAACCACCCAGTGATGACTGAATCACGTTGGTGAGAGTATAGTTAGTGTTAGACAGCTTGGGTTCAGTCCTACAAGGGTTAAGGCATCCAGTGATGACTGAATCACGTTGGTGTGAGAGTATAGTTAGTGTTAGACAGCTTGGGTTCAGTCCTACAAGGGTTAAGGCACCTAGTGATGACTGAATCACATTATTCAGAGAGTATAGTTAGTGTTAGACAGCTTGGGTTCAGTCCTACAAGGGTTAAGGCATCCAGTGATGACTGAATCACGTTGGTGAGAGTATAGTTAGTGTGAGACAGCTTGGGTTCAGTCCTACAAGGGTTAAGGCATCCAGTGATGACTGAATCACGTTGGTGTGATAGTATAGTTAGTGTGAGACAGCTTGGGTTCAGTCCTACAAGGGTTAAGGCACCCAGTGATGACTGAATCACGTTGGTGTGAGAGTATAGTTAGTGTTAGACAGCTTGGGTTCAGTCCTACAAGGGTTAAGGCACCCAGTGATGACTGAATCACGTTGGTGTGAGTATAGTTAGTGTGAGACAGCTTGGGTTCAGTCCTACAAGGGTTAAGGCATCCAGTGATGACTGAATCACGTTGGTGTGATAGTATAGTTAGTGTGAGACAGCTTGGGTTCAGTCCTACAAGGATTAAGGCACCCAGTGATGACTGAATCACGTTGGTGTGATAGTATAGTTAGTGTTAGACAGCTTGGGTTCAGTCCTACAAGGATTAAGGCACCCAGTGATGACCGAATCACGTTGGTGTGAGAGTATAGTTAGTGTTAGACAGCTTGGGTTCAGTCCTACAAGGGTTAAGGCACCCAGTGATGACTGAATCATGTTGGTGGGAGAGTATAGTTAGTGTGAGACAGTTTGGGTTCAGTCCTACAAGGGTTAAGGCATCCAGTGATGACTGAATCACGTTGGTGTGAGAGTATAGTTAGAGTGAGACAGCTTGGGTTCAGTCCTACAAGGGTTAAGGCACCCAGTGATGACTGAATCACGTTGGTGTGAGAGTATAGTTAGTGTTAGACAGCTTGGGTTCAGTCCTACAAGGGTTAAGGCACCCAGTGATGACTGAATCACGTTGGTGAGAGTATAGTTAGTGTGAGACAGCTTGGGTTCAGTCCTACAAGGGTTAAGGCACCCAGTGATGACTGAATCACGTTATTCAGAGAGTATAGTTAGTGTTAGACAGCTTGGGTTCAGTCCTACAAGGGTTAAGGCACCCAGTGATGACTGAATCACGTTATTCAGAGAGTATAGTTAGTGTGAGACAGCTTGGGTTCAGTCCTACAAGGGTTAAGGCACCTAGTGATGACTGAATCACGTTGGTATGAGAGTATAGTTAGTGTGAGACAGCTTGGGTTCATTTGTGCAGCACTGGTGGTGGGTCTCAAGGCTCAGCTCTCATATCTCCACTCAAAAAACAATAAAATGTAGACAAAAACTTTATCCTCAACTCTCACAACTGTGGGCAAAATGTATTATGAAATCTTATTCTAAATTAGTACATATATAGCATATCGTCATAAATGATTAGCCCAGCACTTATAGATTATGAGGACAGGAGCTTAATTCAAAACATCCTGGGATCCCAACCCCAGCGATCTTAGTGTAGGCACATATCATAAGACCTGGCTGGTCTACCCTATGTAATGCAGTGGTTGCAGGCCTGTCCAGAATAGCTAGTCCTGGGATCACTTCACTATTCCATTTCCACCACTAAGATCCCTGCGATCTTAGTGAAAGAAATGCATAGTGGTTTCACCTGAGTACAAGAGCACTTACAGGGAACACTCCTGATCGAAAGAGTGAATAGCCTGCTGCATACATATAGAGGGGAGGGAGGATGTTTGCTGAGTGTCCTTGAGGGCTCTTAGGGCTACTCATGCATTAAGTGCACTGTAAGGTAATTCTTCCCTTCTCTCTCTTTGTCCTGGGAGGAGGGCACAATGCTTCTAATAGGCAAGCATAAATCATACATTCATGGGAACAACTCTTGAATACTGTACGGGGGTCAACTGCACCCTGTGCTCTTTTGTTAGCCCATATGGGGACGGGGAACGATGGTATAAGCACTCTTGTGAAGAAGAGTGACTCCACAGCTATTCCTTTATTTTGGGACTCTTACCCCTGTGCCTAGTCAGTTCTTCTTGGAATAGTGTAGGAGGGCTGAGGCTAAGATCGATGCGATCTTAGTGCTGGCTAGGATATGTGAACCCAGTCAACTCTTAAGATCGCTTAATAGGATAAGGCTGATTTATTCCTAAGATCGCTGGGGTCGTGATCCCAGGATGTTTTGAATTAAGCTCCTGATGTCCCTCCTATCATTGTGCAAGACCGATAGTGATATTTCAAAATGTCCAAACCCTGACGCCTATACAAGACCAGCACTCTTTCAAATTCCACTGCTTAAACATGACAAGGCAGTATTTTGAGTCTAGAGTTTTGCTCTATGGCATAATGTAATTACTCTAAAGATTCACTCAATGTTCAAAATTTCCCACACTGTAAAAAAATGACAGGTGAATCCACCAGGGATCCTCGTAAAACTGAACTAACATAATTGCATGGCAGGGAGCCAGTGTAATTCTTACAAGAAGCCCCAGATGGCAGCACGGAGGTACACATTATGTACAAGGAAACTCTGTGAAAATAATGCGGGGATCTCTGGCAACTTTGGCACAAGGATTCCGTCGTTATTCTCACTTTTTTTTTTTTACAGTGCAGGGAGTTATTTCTTAACATGTTATCACCATTTGACTGAGAGGACTTCTAGTCATACCGAAATCATATTGACCGGTGACCTGTAAAATACATAAGGAGGTTGGGAAGCATTAATGCACTTTCACTTTTTTGTCAGATTTGTGCCAATTTTGGGGAAATTAACTACAAGGAATGATATACCTGAGAAAAACTGATTCAATGTATTTTCCCCCAGCACGAGTATTATGATTGACTCACGACCTGGGGTATCAGTTTTTACCTCAGTAGATCTAGAGAGGATGTGAAAATGATGTACAGCAGTGTTTGTATGGACAATGGCTGGACTGACATGTATCAACCACAAAATGGGGCACTATAAGGATGGGGGTGTGTGTCTAACCCTATAACCCTTTGAGGACCACTGATGCAGGAGTGTATCATGGTCATTATGATGCACCAATGAAGTGCTGGTGCTGGCGAGTCTGCTCACCAGAACTTCATCAGGGTCGGATCCAGGATTTAGAAAAGAAGGGGGGCGCTAATGTTGGATAAATTCAAAGCTAAAAAGAGATAAGTATGCAGGGAAAAGGAGGGGGCGCCCCTGTCTAAATCCACCTCTAAACTTCATGGGAGCATCATGCTGACCCCGGATGCCGACCCACTGTGAGTCTTGTAGGGTTGGCATGAAGTTCTGGTGAGTTACTCGCCAGCATTACATTGATGCATCGTGACGACCAATGATCATGGTGCATCAATACATTAGGGGACCTTATAACACAGCTGAGCGAAGTCAGAGTGCATTATCCTGAATGCTGCGTTCTGATTGGCTGATTGACCATGCATTATCTAGATGGATAAATTGCATTGCACTCCCAGTACAGGAGGTTAACTTCATCTCTCTTTTAGACTTAACAATTGATCTCCCTATGCTATTAGGTGGCTGATATGTGATTTTCTTGTGTTATAACGGGAATAAGGCACTTCGTCATGGCCATGGTCGTGCTCTAGACTGTATTGAGACATCTCGGGGCTCATTCCCCGTGCCTTATTCCCTAAATAGAGAGCTAACTAGATTAACCTTTTAATGATACTCTCTACCCCCTCCTTTTTTTCAATCCTTTAAAGGGTATATATACATTGAGCTTGTTATGAGTAGTTGACAGCTAAGGGGATCACCTTCCGGATGTCTCCCTATGTGATAAGGTATGGAGTTCCTGCCCCTCTGTCACCCCTGACATTGTCAAATAGGATTCACACCAGGGGCTTCAAGTATACCCACTGTAGCCCTTTAAGAGCCGCTGATGCAGGAGTGCATCATGCCCATTAGTCGGCATGATGCACCAATGAAGTGCTAGCAAAACTGCTCACCAGCACTTCATTGCAGCATCATACCGACCCTTTGAGAGTGTATCAAGCCTGTAGGGTCGTCATGATGCATGAATGTAGCCCTGGCGAGTTACTCACCAGGGCTACATTCATGCATCGTGACGAGCAATGGACACGCTGCTTTAATGCATTAGCGGCCTTAAAATGGCTAGAGTGACAGACCTCCTGACAGTAAGGCAAAATTTATTTTCATTTCTTTGTTTCTATAGGAGTTGGGTTGGTGGATTTGGAGAGGGGCCAAAAATAATTCTGACCCCTCTTGGGAGGATAGAAAAAAGTCACCTCCTTTCACTGAAATAGACCGCACATAACTATGGAATAAAATGGCGCATGCGCAAACATCCACTGAGCCCATAACGTAGGCTTATAGGTCGGATTTTCTTTCTCATTCTATTTTCTAATCTTGGGCTTTATAATTATTTAGGCAAACATATTGAATTGGACACATTATAAGTGAGCTTTCAATGGTATTTATGGGAAAGTAAAGCCATCAGTGAAACTCTACCTGTGGCTGATTTAAGAGGCTAATCAAGTACAGATTTTAAAAGAATAAAATATGATAAGGCATTTCGAGAAATAGGTAAAAAATATGAAGAGCAATCTTGTGAGGTGTATGATTTTTATTTATCAACTTTTGTTTATTTGAATCTGGGAGGGCTTCATTTTAATAGTTTCTTTCACATAAATTTATGTCACACACTAGTAACATAGAGCTGAGCATACACTTGGCCTGTGCATCTATTCCACTTCCTGTCCCTGACTCTCACCGCCACCTCTACCTTCCTCAATCCTTACATATTGGTGAGAGTTACGTGGGTGGGCTGTAATGGTTGTCATATGGGTCTTGACATCTAAATCCTCCCAGCAAAATGTCGTCATCTGTCGCCATGATCGGTCATCAATGGTGACTCCTTTTTGAGTGATAACTCATTCCGTCATCTTTCGCCACTGTGTGTTAGACTCACGTGGCAGAGCACGTGGTGATCTTGTGCTATAACGACGACACATTCCATCTAGCGACATGTATAAGCCACTTCACACAGGTTGACGAGGACTCACGACAATTTGCTGGGGCTATATTACATGGAAGTATAATGGCCTCTGTCTGAGTGTCTCTGTCACTTACAGTATGTCACAGGAGACTCGTGGTATTCTGTACTGCAAAATCAATCCGGGCCTACAGAATGATAAAATCTGCAAGACCAAATGGCTTGCGAGGGGAAAATCTAGGGTAGAGTGACCTTGAGTCGTCCATGTACCTTGAGTCGGCCACTTTGCATGTTTATAGTGCCAAATTGAATTTATCAATGACCACCTTAGAGGATTTTGAGTGATTTAAATTGGCAGAAGATGGGAAGATGCAGCACCTGATATCTTACAATCATTGGCTTTATTGGGTCCATCCCCTTACACAGGCTATCAAAAGGAGCATGTTTGGTGTTATATCCATGCAAATAGAGATAGGTTTCTGGTAGTTTACAAGTCACTTATTGGATTGCAACTAGTAAATGAGGATAAACTTGTAATAATGTCCTAGTAGTTAAGAGACAGTGTTAATATTAACTAAATATTGTAAATGGATTATATAAACAACCTGTCAATAATCAGTAAAGTGGAAATTTGCCCTTTCCTTGCATTAAGTACACAATAGACAATCTGCTACAGAGTAATTCATTCACTATATCATGTGGCCGACTCAAGGTACTGGTGGCTGACTCATGATGCTGATAAAGAAAAATACACATCAATTGTGCAATGATGGCTTAAAGGATCTGATAGACATGACTATTTATAAGATTTCTGACCTCATTTGTTGGTATTAGAAACAATTCAGGAAGATTTTTATAACCATTTCCCAGTGCCCCACACACATTTGTCTATTACAGAACATATCCTAGAAACGGTTAGAGGTTGCACAGAGGTCCAAGTGGACGACTCATGGTCACTTTACCCTATTTGTTTTGGTTGTCTCGTAGGATTGAAGACCCCTCATTCAGGCAACGATCACATCATCAGAACTTCGTCCGAAAATGTGACAAATAACCATGACATATTTCTAAACATAACGCTTTTAGTCCGATTTTAGCATTTGATTTCTTTTATTATTATTTGTGGTGGGTTTCATTTTACTTTGGGAGGAGGGGATCGTGCTCTTTTACTGCATGCTACTTTAGATTACATCAGACGCATTCTGTGTGTTTCTCTTCAAATTCTTTTTCTGGCCTGTTCGCATTAAATACTGCCTTGAATACATTATTATTAGTCTAGACGTGTTTATGTGTCATCTCAATCTGGGCTAAAATAGTCTCAATTAACCCTCTCAGACCAGCATATTTCTGTAAGGCTAAAGTACACTGCAGTAGTTGCAATGGGGTTGTAAAGGTGCTAACAATTATTCCAAACAATAATGTATGAAAAAGGCTAACCTCAAAAACTACACAACTGCATTAAAAGACTGTCCAAATGTCTTCAAAACTGCCTTAAAAAGGTATCCAACTGCCTTAAAAAACTGTCCAACTGCCTCTAAAACTGCTCAAATGCCTTCAAGAGCTGCCGAGCTACCTTCTAAAAATGCCTATCTGACCCCCCCCCCCAAAAAAAAAAAGAAGAAAAAGATCAGCTGCCGAAACTAATGCTCAGCTGCCTCTGGAATTGTGTAGTTCCCGGCCCCTCACCAAATAGACCCAAAGATGAAAACGAAACCATTATAGAGTTATATAACATGGTTTTCGCATTTAGGCACTGATTCGAGTTCCTAAAAAGGATAATATGAGTTCTGATATTTCAGGATAAGGAACCAAAAATTGACAAGGGACCGCACAATGATTTGACACGAAAGTAAATTCTCCATTTTTGAAGCTTATGTACCAAATCTGACGAAATGTTTTGGACATAACATAGTTGAAACCTTATTCTAACTCCCTGTCGGGTAGATTGCTTGATATTAAGGCTGAATTTAACATAAAAAAAAAGTAAAATTTCGAAGCGAGCGACTGGCAGTGCGTCTTTGCCATTCTGTTAACACTACAGGTGCCACTGCCTGGTGTGTACAGAATGGATTAGGCTTTAGACTGGTGCAGCTCTGTCTCAACGTATTCGTGCTAGTAGGCCTACGAGAATGGGAGTTGCACCAGGTCGCCAGCTTGACCATACATCAACATGAAACCAAGTTGGCGGAGGGCCGTCTTGTCTACTCGCATAAGAGATCAATGGATTCTGAAGCCAGCGAGTTCAAGTCTATTCATTATATATTACATTCGCAATGGTTGCCAGGCTTCCGGCCACTAAAGCCGCTTGCAACTCTAACAAACTGTGTCAGCAGTTTCAGTGCATCATGGCTACCCTATCTAGGTGATTCACTCCTACACACATCTGGGTTCCTCACACGTTGTACTGCTGCATCATGACAAAATGATATAGAGCCCTAAGCACTGAGGCAACCCTGCTAAGGCCAGATAAAAAACAAGAAAAGTGTGGCAAGGAACAGGGATGGGAGTGGCAACTCCTATCCATGGTCCAAGCCCCACTTTTGCAGCCAAAGGGTGACGTCACAGCCGACTTATGACGTCACAAATTGCGTCACACGGCGATCGTAACGTCACTAACAGATACGGAAACCGAAAACATAATGAAGTTGCTACGGTCGCTGTGCTCCCGGCCACTACGCGGAAAGCAACTCCAAAAAAGGTTTGTTTCCAGTTACCCGACCGACCCTAGCAAAACAGGGCCGATCCTAGAATTTCTTTTATATTTTGAGAATTTTTAAGAATTTTTGAATTTTTTTTCGATTTTTATGATTTTTTCAACAATTTTTCATGAACATAATCTTTGGGTGAACAGCTAATGGCTTTATAAGACACATCTTTTGCATATATTTCACATTTCTTAATTTTTTTGTCCATGTTCTTACCTTGATATCAAAAACCAGATAGATTTGCCCAGATCTATCTGGTTTTAAAAAAAAAGAAGAAAATCCGACCTACCGACCCTAGATCTGTGAGTCATGTAACTGGAAACACATGAAATATTTTTTTGGCCTAAGTTGTTGAGGTTCTGTTCAACAATAGGTAAGTCTAACTATTGTAAGTGCACACCATGCCACATGTGAATTGACCCTCAGGATCATAATGGAGGGATCCATGGATTACTGACTCAGAGCTTCAAGTGGTATAACGCTGGTTAGGGCTCAAAAATCAATCTTCACACAAATGAACCAGTATGTTCACATAGATCATACTTCCTATGGTACCTAAATATCTTCCCTCCTTACCCATAAATAAGCTCACATTTGAAGGAAATGTCAGATTTAAGCTCCTTTTCTTAGATTTTGTTTTGATGCATCATGAATCTTTTTGTTCAGGGGGATGTCATAACGCATCATATCTTGACAATAACCCTTTAACAGATTGATAGTTTTGCACCAAAACCCTCTTGTCTTCATATAAATATAGAGAGATTTGGCAATACCGGTGTGTGTAAACACTGTAGAATACTTTACAATATGCACTGTAAAGAAGGCCTGTGGAATAATGATGATTGACGGCCAGACTTGGGGAATTTAGCATCAATTTCACAGAATCAGGCTTATTTCCAGTTACCTTTTTGGTCATTTAATTCCTCTTTTTTCACTATGTTATTGATAAAACATCCTGTTTATGCTGATTATATGAAAACCCATAAAAACTCTCTTTTTCCATGTGGAACAGTTATTTCCTTACAGTGTAGTCAAGACAGAATCATTCCCCATATATTTGGTACCACAGTCAATCCTAGTTTTTACTAGACCCATCACCACTGACAATGTTAAAGGAGGTTTTGTGATATCTGAGAGGACGTCAGTGACTTTTTGATAAAGATCTCTATTGTCAGGGTTTTCAACAACCTCTGAGCATCTCCACCTTGGAAACAGCTGATAAGAGGTTTTTGACTGGATTTGGATAAAATAAGACTAAGATACTTGCATCACCACTGTCTAAGGTTGAGAAACATATCAGAATATGATTTAGGCACAAATGGACTCATTTATCTCTCCCACTCATTTCCATAACTCCAGAATCAGTAGTGAGATAGTGATAGTGAGCAGCGAGATATCATCAGCTGCTCCCCTGGCCATGAGCTGCTCCCCTTACCATCAGCTGCTCTCTTCACACTGAGTTGCTCTCCTCATAATCACCTGCTCCCCTCACCATTAGCTGCTCCCCTTACACTAAACTGCCCCCTCACCATTAGCTGCTCCCCTCACACTTAGCTGCCCCCTCACCATTAGCAGCTCTCCTCACACTATGCTGCCCCCTCACCATTAGCTGCTCCCCTCACACTACGCTACCCCCTCACCATCACCTGCTCCCCTCACCATTAGCTGCTCCCCTCACCATCAGCTGCCCTCGCACACTAAGCTGCCCCCTCATCATGAGCTGCTGCCCTCGTACTGAACTACTCCCTCACCATGAGCTACTCCCCTCACACTGAGCTACTCCCCTCACCATGAGCTGCTGCCCTCATACTGAACTACTCCCTCACCATTAGCTGCTCCCCTCACACTACGCTGCCCCCTCACCATCACCTGCTCCCCTCACCATTAGCTGCTCCCCTCACCATCAGCTGCCCTCGCACACTAAGCTGCCCCCTCATCATGAGCTGCTGCCCTCATACTGAACTACTCCCTCACCATGAGCTACTCCCCTCACACTGAGCTACTCCCCTCACCATGAGCTGCTGCCCTCATACTGAACTACTCCCTCACCATGAGCTACTCCCCTCACACTGAGCTGCTCCCCTCCCACTGAGCTACTCCCCTCACCATTAGCTGCTCCCCTCACCATCAGCTGGCCTCGCACACTAAGCTGCCTCCTCACCATCAGCTGCTGCCCTCATATTGAACTACTGCCCTCACACTGAGCTGCTGCCCTCATACTGAACTACTCCCTCATCATGAACTGCTCCCCTCACACTGAGCTGCTCCCCTCACCATTAGCTGCTCCCCTCACACTACGCTGCCCCCTCACCATTAGCTGCTCCCCTCAACATCAGCTGCCCTTGCACACTACGCTGCCCCCTCACCATTAGCTGCTCCCCTCACACTACGCTGCCCCCTCACCATTAGCTGCTCCCCTCACCATCAGCTGCCCTCACACTCTAAGCTGCCCCCTCACCATCAGCTGCTGCCCTCATACTGAACTACTCCCTCACCATGAGCTACTCCCCTCACCATGAGCTGCTGCCCTCATACTGAACTACTCCCTCACACTGAGCTACTCCCCTCACCATGAGCTGCTGCCCTCATACTGAACTACTCCCTCACCATGAGCTACTCCCCTCACACTGAGCTGCTGCACTCATACTGAGCTACTCCCCTCACCATTAGCTGCTCCCCTCACCATCAGCTGGCCTCGCACACTAAGCTGCCCCCTCACCATCAGCTGTTGCCCTCATACTGAACTACTGCCCTCACACTGAGCTGCTGCCCTCATACTGAGCTACTCCCCTCATCATGAACTGCTCCCCTCACACTGAGCTACTCCCCTCATCATTAGCTGCTCTCCTCACACTGAGCTACTCCCCTCGCCATGAGCTGCTCTCCTCACACTGAACTGCTCCCCTCACACTGAGCTGCTCCCCTCACCATTAGCTGCTCCCCTCACACTACGCTGCCCCCCTCACCATTAGCTGCTCCCCTCACACTACGCTGCCCCCCTCACCATTAGCTGCTCCCCTCACACTACGCTGCCCCCTCACCATTAGCTGCTCCCCTCACACTACGCTGCCCCCTCACCATTAGCTGCTCCCCTCACCATCAGCTGCTCCCCTCATACTGAGCTACTCCCCTCAAACTGAGCTACTTCCCTCATCATGAACTGCTCCCCTCACACTGAGCTGCTCCCCTCACCATTAGCTGCTCCCCTCACACTACGCTGCCCCCTCACCATTAGCTGCTCCCCTCACACTACGCTGCCCCCCTCACCATTAGCTGCTCCCCTCACACTACGCTGCCCCCCTCACCATTAGCTGCTCCCCTCACACTACGCTGCCCCCTCACCATTAGCTGCTCCCCTCACACTACGCTGCCCCCTCACCATTAGCTGCTCCCCTCACCATTAGCTGCTCCCCTCACACTACGCTGCCCCCTCACCATGAGCTGCTCCCCTCACACTACGCTGCCCCCCTCACCATTAGCTGCTCCCCTCACACTACGCTGCCCCCTCACCATTAGCTGCTCCCCTCACACTACGCTGCCCCCTCACCATTAGCTGCTCCCCTCACCATTAGCTGCTCCCCTCACACTACGCTGCCCCCTCACCATTAGCTGCTCCCCTCACACTACGCTGCCCCCTCACCATGAGCTGCTCCCCTCACCATCAGCTGCCCTCGCACACTAAGCTGCCCCCTCACCATCAGCTGCTGCCCTCATACTGAACTACTCCCCTCACCATGAGCTACTCCCCTCACACTGAACTGCTGCCCTCACACTGAGCTACTCCCCTCATCATGAGCTGCTCTCCTCACACTGAGCTACTCCCCTCGCCATGAGCTGCTCTCCTCACACTGAACTACTCCCCTCACCATCAGCTGCTCCCCTCATACTGAGCTACTCCCCTCAAACTGAGCTACTTCCCTCATCATGAATTGCTCCCCTCACACTGAGCTGCTCCCCTCACACTGACCTACTCCTCTCATCATCAGCTGCTCCCCTCACACTGACCTACTCCTCTCACCATGAGCTGCTCCCCTCAAACTGACCTACTCCTCTCATCATGAGCTGCTCCCCTCATACTTAGCTACTCCCCTCAAACTGAGCTACACCCCTCACACTGAGCTGCTCCCCTCACACTGAGCTACTCCCCTCACACAGAGCTTCTCCCCTCACCATGAGCTACTCCCCTCACAATCAGCTGCTCCCCTCATACTGAGCTACTCCCCTCAAACTGAGCTACTCCCCTCACACTGAGCTGCTCCCCTCACACTGAGCTGCCCCCTCACCTTCAGCTGCCCACCTCACCATCAGCTGCTCCCCTCAACATCAGCTGCTCCCCCTACACTGGGCTGCTCCCCTCACACTGAGCTGCCCCCTCACCATCAGCTGCCCACCTCACCATCAGCTGCTCCCCTCAACATCAGCTGCTCCCCCTACACTGGGCTGCTCCCCTCACACTGAGCTACACCTCTCACACTGAGCTACACCTCTCACACTGAGCTGCTCCCCTCACATTGAGCTGCTCCCTCCCTATGACTTAGTTCTGTGAGGTGCTCATCATGACAGTCCAGAGGAGGCACTGATTTATTGCCTCTAACTGTGAAGTGCTTCCTTCACATCATATCATGCCCTAACCTTCACCAAATGTAGACCCTGCTCAGTGTCTAAAATAAAATGCACAAGTTATAACTGCTGGGTTATCTAATGAATAATACGGATGGCATTGAAAGGATATTGAATAGAAAAATAGAGATGGTCTATCAAAAGTTGTCAGAATAAAGTTATGATCGCTGCGCTGGCCAGACTGAGAGCATATGTAAAAATGTAGGCCTATCATCCTTTTAGTGCTTTCAAAACACAAGGCGTGTATCCTTGCATTGGCACGTTTTTAAATGAATAGAGGTTCTTGGATCCAAAGGTTTATGCAGACTTCTGGAATCTTTTTTCACTATTACTGTAAAACTCTGCGTATAGGTCCTGGCTAATAACACCCATTCAGAGGCCTCCACAAGGTTTCCTGAACCCCAAGGATGGTTGGATGGAGGGGGTGGACTGAACTGCCATAGTTTTCTTTTTTTTCAATACTAAATATCTATTGACATTAAAAGTAAAACCATGAGAGGTTGAGAATGTGGAATCCTTGTCATAATACTGGTCTGGTCTGATACTTGTGTAAATGGCTCTACTGCTTACTATGTAAGCTGGCTGTCAGTAAATGTGGTAACCCCTCAGCCCTTCAAGGGCCGCCCGGTCCCCGCAGTCTGGACCAAGTGTGACACCACGGAGATTGGGGTGTTTTTTGCTCTTTAGAAATGTCTTTGAATTTCAAGAAAAAGGGGGTTATTCTTTAGGCAAACTCCGTAAAAATTGGCCAAAAGGGGATAGTTTTGCCCTTACATATAGACAATAGATGATTAAAAATATCTGTATTTCCCCTTAAAAACGGCCAGTTTTGAGAGCTGAGACATCCCTGCTTTTTGAAGAAAGGGGGGGGGGTCTGGTCAAAATGTCTGCATTTTCTGAAATTAAGGGGTATTTTTGGGGCCCCAAAAATCTGTGTTTTACCATAAAAAAGGGGGTATTTTCAGCCTCAAATCCACGGAAATGGGGGTCAGTCTGGAAATCCATAACACTGATGGTGTCTAGTATGGTGTTTGAGTGCGGGGACTGGGAAGGGCCGCTGAGACAAGAGTCCATCATGCCTATTGGTCATCATGATGCACCAATGAAGTGGTGGCGAGTCTGCTCACCAGCGCTTCATTGGAGCATCATACCGACCCAAGGGTTTGGATACATAAGCAAATGTCAACGACCATTGAATATTTTTGCATCGTATTCCCCGAAGTGAGTCTGCCGTATTCAACGAGGCCTTATAGGCCGAGTTGAATGCGGGCAGACTCACCATGGGAGTTGACATTTGCATTTATGTCATGGCCCTATGGGGTTAATTTGCTTTAAAATAGAGAAAAACAGCTCAGATCTGTTCAGAATCCAAGATGGCGGACACCCATTGAATACGGCATTATTGTATTCCATCCCCCCCATTGAATAAGGCATGTCCGGTACTCTTCTATAGTAACGGTCGTATCTGCCATGACATAAATATACTTTCAGACGGTCGGCATGATGCTCCAATGGAGTGCTGGGTAGTGGGTTTGGTCCTTTAAGTGCATGAAAGGGTCACTATGATCATAAGTTTTTTTCGGTGTATTTATATCATAAATCTGATGAGGGAATGTCTCAGCCAAGGGTTTTGGTTTCTTCTAGGTGCATGGGAGGGCCACCATGTGAGTGCCCTGGTTTTTGTCATAATTCTGATGTTGGAATATCTCCTGGTGTAACACCACTCAATAGTAAAAGTGTTTTTTCATCAGCAACAATGAAAGAGACTAAGAAATATATATATATTTTTTTACATTTCTGTTTTTATTCTTAGATTTTATTCAAGAACAGAAACCTCCCCTCAAGATAATCTTTTGAGGGGAACCACCTTTCTTCAAAGTGCATATAAAGTGATACCCACAAGCATTTGACGATCTATGTTCCCTTTTCCCATTTCCCCTTTTTTCTATGAACCTCATATTTTTGTCTATTTCTGACATCTGAGTACCTCGACGAGTGCGGATCGTCTGCAGCCGGATATTACGTCAATCAGCGCATGCGCACTGGTTAGTGTTTCGTAATGTATACAGGGGTGTTTTAGTGTAGGCCTTCACCACCAGGGGTAATGGCAACAGCATTACAACCCTTCAGGAAGTCATTTCTCAAACGCTAAGTTTATGGCACCCCTAAATCTTACCAAGCTGACCTGGATCGTAAGGGGATTCTAGTGTTGACAGGATCAATCACTTCGACTGGTATAGATATAGAGGGAAAAGGCATGCATCTGTATAGGCAATCATAGCTAATACAGTGTCACCCACTCCCCCTTACTACGATCTGACTGGATCATAGGGGAAGGGCAGAACATAGTGGGGAGGCATAGATCGCAGCGTTTGTGAAATACCTAGCTGGACCACATAGTGTTTTAGGTTTAACGTAATGGCCCGTTTAGGTGCTGGGGTCTTGAATAAGTGTTGGTCTCGAATCGGCACCAGGGGTATAGGGTAATTGCAATCTGCCTCAAGCACTACATCCCAAATAAAGCACTCCTGCATCAACAGGCATTAAATTAAGGGGTTAATTTCAATACACAACAGTAAAAGTGCATCTCACCGCTTCACCTTTGGTTCCTGTACATCGACATCCGCCACTACACCGCTCCTGCACAATAACAACAAGACATGGGTATTAGGTGAACCATTTGATAAAATAACATAACAGTGATTATGGAAATATAAGACTTAGTATGAAAATATTCAATCATTAGCTAAACTACCGGTACCCTAGACACCTCAGCAGGGCATCTCAAAATGATATCTATAGCTATGGTTTTGAAATGCCCTCCTGTTCAAGCCATGGTCTAAACGTTTATATGTTTGTAAAACGGCAGCTCGTGCACTGCTGCATGTTATGACACAGCTTGGTAAAGTCATTCTGATTGGTTTAGAGCCCTGCATCTCAAAAGGAGGATATAGCACACTCAGGTAAGGCCAATGTCATTGCTACATGTTGATGATTAGATTCAAACTACTTTCCAAAAACGGACTTGATGTTTGGATATGTTTATTGGGTATTATTCACTACTTTGATTGCCTGTTGTCTGCTTTTGATTGGGTAAACAACAATGGATAATCCACCGCCCCCTTTTGTTAAAAGATGATCACTCCCCTAATTTGTGATGCAGTCTCCGTGTCTAAGGGTGTTACCTTAAACCTATAGGCTCTCACTGACACTGTCAGTTCACCTCCCCAGGCCCACATACTGGTCTCATCATATCCCCCTGTGATGTCTATGGACAGAGACTACATCCACAAAATGACTGAAATCTATCCCTACAGCCTCCTCTAACAAAGAGGGAAAGGCCAAGAAGGTATCTAGGGTGTGTCAATTGTCATTTTGGCGCAGGAACTGATCCTGGTTTTCTGACACTGTGCCGTTCTTTCGAGTCTTATTATTTCCTTATTGTTCTTTTTTTTTCTTCTTCTTCTCCCTTTCCCCCCATCTTCCATGCCCTAATGGCTTTGATTGACGTTTTTCTGTCTCCCTCTCTCTTGCAATGTCACCCTAATGCAAGCCACCTCTGTCAAATAATGGGTACTGTAATTACCCTGCGTCTAATGCGCGTCTTATATACATGCAAGAAAAGGCTCCTGGTGATTATCCCAATGCCCCTCAATAATTTGGAAGTGGTTGCAGGTCATAAGGGGACGTCTTAGCTACCCATACTTTTATGAATTTTGAAAATCCATTGAGTAGAACAGAAGTTTATTTCATTTTGAATTATTCTAGCAGATCCATGATGTCTGGTTGCATCTTATATGTGGGTTGTGGGGTATGGTATATGTTATCAATCACTTGTCTAGATAGTTGTCATTAGTTGCTTTGTTCTTATTGGCTGTGTAGTCATTCACTGTCTTCTGATTGGCCGTGTCGTAAGTATATATGTCCTGGTTACCAGTGTTGCTAGTTACTGTGGTTTAATTGGCCCTGAAACTGGAAACTGTTATTGTGTTCTGATTGGTTGTGTAAACTGATAATGTGTTCTGATTGCCTGTGTAAACTGTTACTGTGTTCGATTTGGAAATTGTAAACTGTTACTGTGTACGGATTGGATGTGTATTATTACTGGTACTGTGTTCTGATTGGATGTGTAAACCGATACTGTATTCTGATTGGCTGTGCAATTTGTCACTAGTTCTGATTGGCTGTGTAACTGGTCTGTTCTTATTGACTAGAGATTTGCTGAATAGCTAGACATTTCTTTCACCTTGTCCATTATTCTGACCATGAGAACAAGAAACTAATGAACGATGCCCACCCCAGGGAACCCTGAACAAAATGGTATTGTTGCACGCTAGTCTCTTCAAACACAGTGCATCCACAACACAGTACCTATTAGCATCACCTGGTTCAAATAGCCGTCTCAAAACCCAGCACCCCAGTTTAGCATCTTATTGAAACACTTTGATTTTTGCTGAGGGTTTTTTTACCTCGTCTGGAGGGGGAGTATGTCAACACTAGTGACGTTAATGATTAGGTGATGGTGCCCTAGTTGTAGTTACCCAGACACAATGGACTTCTCACCGAATTCTATGAACTATCCAACGGTTACATGGTTAAGCCTATCCAACATCCTGTCCCATTGTGTATATGAGGGATGGTTTAATCATGCTACGTTTGAAATTATTACCAACCAACATTTTAGGCGGCTGTTTTTGTGTGTTACACTATATAAAAACAAAGGTGGGGGGTGCACCTTATCTCAAGTTGGATACTGGAGCTCCATAGGTTTAACCAAGGAGCCCCGTATTCAATCCCCCCCTGCAATAACCCTGGCCCGCATTAATTTTCACAGGCAGTTGTTTCATCCTTAGATGCCAGATAACTGTGATCAAGTTGCTATTCTCTGCCAAATGAATGAACATATCTTACTACAACAACATGAGATAAATAGGCAAATGTTCACGAGTGGGGAGAATTTTCGAGGGTTATCTCACACGCCGATCAGGTGCCATATCGCACGACGCCCGCAGGGCGGAGTGCGATGCGGCACCTGATCGGCAAGTGAGATAACCCTCGAAAATTCTCCCCACGAGTGTTCATTTGCATTTATTTCATGTTATTTTGATCTAAAACTGCTGAATTACAATAGAATTTACCAGAATGACTCCCTGTGCGCATTGTTTACATCGCCATCTTGGAGCTATGACGTCATCAAATGGTCACGTGACCTCGGCGTGTGATATTTTCGCGGGTTATCGCACGGGGGGTGTGAGATACGGCCCTCGAGTGCTAGATCTATGGGCTGTCAGTATCTCGGGCATATCAACATGAAATAAATGTCCATTGCATTGCCTTGTATTCAGGGTATTATGGTACTCTCTATGGTATTAGATGTTACCATACTAACCTCTGACGTCCTGGAGTAGCTGCCCATGGTGTAGATACTGTTGGGGCTCAGTCTCTGACCTCTCGATACATTCACTGAAAAAGGAAAAATTGAAAAGATGTCATAAAATACAGGATTATTTGTAATATAACATACACAAAGGCAAAGAAGAAACAATTTAACCTTTTAGGGGCCGCTAATGCATTAATGCATCATGCCCATTGGTCGTCATGATGCATGGATGCAGCCCTAGTGAGTAACTCGCCAGGGCTGCATTCATGCATCATGACGACCCTCCAGGGTTCATACACCCTGGATGGTTGGCACGATGCTCCAATGAAGTGCTGGAGAGTTTGACGTAGGTGCATCATGACGACCAATGTGCATGACATGTGAAATCAACCTTCTCAGTCAGGCAGGAGCGTGTTGCTCCTATGGTAAAAAGAACTGTCAGTAGGTACCCTCTTTTCAAAAGAAGTCACGCTCCTATAGTAAAAGGAAGAGCTGGCTAAAATGCCCTTGTTTCCAGTCCTTTCTTTTCATGTAGCTATAACTTGTCCCTTTTGTTGCTCGCTAGTGGTCATTCAAGTACGGTGCTAAAAAAGGGGGATTTGAGTAGGTACCAAGTTAGGAGAAGTCAGTCAGTATAATATACTATAGAGTGTGTGACATGAAGGGTACCTGATAGTGCTGCTCTCTCTGTTTTAAACAAGGCAGGTGACTTTTCAGACTAATGTGGTGAGTGCAAGTTGAATGGTGAAGCAGAGCGTGACTTCTTTTGAAAAGAGGGTACTTACTGACAGCTCTTTTTACCATAGGAGCAACATGCTCCAGTCCCACTACAGAGCTAGGGGGCAGGGGTGGGTATAGCATTTTGAAAAAGACAGGGGATGAATTCTAAGGCACGCTCTGGTTAATTATACAATGGGGTGCACCTTTTATCATTTGGTTAACTTTAGGCATGAGAGAGGAAAATGAATTTTAAGTAGGGAGCACCCCTAGTCCCCCCCCCGCGCCCTCTCTAGATGTGCCAGACAGGCGTGGGTTGAGTTAGGGTGACATATTACTAGAGAGAGGGGGAGACAGAAAAAGTCAATCAATGCCATAAGGGCACAGGGGATGGGGGAAAAGGGAGAAGAAAAAATGAAAAAAAAATATGAATCAAATAAAGCCCAAAGGACGCCACAGTGCCAGAGAATCAGGAAGGATGTGTCTCGCCAAAGTGACGCTAAGTGACGCCTGGAATGAGATAACTATACCTTTCATTGGCATATAGTAGTACTTGCCAAAGGGCGTTTTATACATATACTAGTGCCTTCAGCACTAGAGTTTGGAGCAATAACATCATTGATAGGTTTGCCTGGTACTGTTCACGGGAATTGTGCCCTCTATTGACGGGAAATTGTGCCCTCTGTTCATGGGAAATTGTGCCCACTTATCATGGCATATTCTGCCCACCGATCATGGCATATTCTGCCCACTGTCTACGGCAAAATGTGGCCTCTTTTACGATGCTACGTTGCCAAGTGACATGACATTACCAAGTAACATGACGTTGCCTAGTGATGCAATTTGGCGTAAACAAAGGATAGCTACACCACTCTCTGAGCAGATTCTCTCGGAGGTGCCCAGTTCAGGATTTAGGGCTTGAATATTTCTCTACAGATATGCTAGTTTGATGTCTCATTTTTGCAGAAAACAATGGCCGACATTCAAAATTTCTTCTGCCTGTTGTTGTCATGCAAACAAGATGAGATTATTTGTTCAAAATTGCATTTGTATTTATTGACAATCATGTGCATCAATGTATGTGCTGGTGGCAAGTATTGATACATATGGGCCATTCATAATATTAAATTTCTTGAAACTATGGAGGAAAAATCGAGTTAACTTTGAAAAAAGTACATATTTTTATCTAGCCTCTTTTGGTTTATCTGTTCCTGGCAAGCAGTCAAGCTTATTTCAATGGGGTGGGTACCAGCAACGAACTAATGCCTTTTTATATATAGGCTAAAAGCGTTCCTTTTAGGTTTCTAACTTCTCCAAACTACAAAAAAGGTCAAAATGTGTACTGAAAAACGTTTTTAACGTTCTACAAAAACCTTTTTCTTTTGAGCTTTCACAAACGTTTATAAACGAACGTAAAAAGGGTCTATGAAAAATGATGAAAAATACATTAATAACGTTCTGTTAACACAAAGAGCAATGGAAAATAATCTACATGCAAAGAATAACATAGACACATATGTCCCGTCCTTCTGTAGACAACTGTAGGAACGACATCATGCAACAATGAACCATCTCGCTTTTGAATAGATTTTGACAGTGATAGATTAACCCAGACGCACCATGTATTACATAAAGAGCTACCAGAACCCAGATGTCTACAGATACTAAAGTCCATTTTTGTTACTCCACTAGGAAGGCATTTCTCAAGATGGTACGACTAGAACCCCTTCAAGTCGTAGTGAGATCCCTCACTTTCAGCCCTGCATTTAGTGGTCACTAGTGATTGCACTGGTACGACTGCCCTACCAAACCCTATATAATTACTGCCTTAAGTGCTGATTGTACAGAGTAGTCGTAGTGTTTTACCTACAATCACCCACTCAGATATTGAGGGTTTCAAGTCGTACTGGTTTCTGACTAGTCATACCATCTTGAGAAATGCCCTCCAGATTAGCCCAGCTCCTTAAATCAAAAAGGGGCGTTCTTCCCGGAAACGACCTAACCCGGAAGTTTCCCCTTGGGTAACCCTGGGGAACATGTGGTAAGTAGCAAATGTTGGCCTAGAGCAGGGAAGGGGCTATTCTACCAGGCTATTCTCCCAGGGGCACTGATTCTTTGATAGTTGGTACCAACTGCGAAACTACAGGCCATTTTTCTGGCAATTTGACAGACCCTTATAAAGCAGCTGAATATTCACAGCCCCCATTTTATAGATGTCAGAATAAAACCCACTTTTTGAGGCCCTCTTACATTTGAAAAAAGGTTGTTTCACAGCACTGGGATGCTTTCATGCAATATTAAGGTTCGTTTGATTCCATACGACATATTGTAGCTTTCAAAAGTCCCCAAATCCTTGAGTCAAATTCAATTGACAGTCCCCCTGGTGTCCCCCCTTATTAATGCGTTGACAGCAACCACACTGAGGGGTCGGTACCACAGTTGGTACCTAAACCAAAGCTCAGTGCCCCCTAGGATGTTGTCCAAGTAAATTGGGGTCCACGTGCATGTGAGCACACTGAAAGGGATTTTTTTTTTTTTTGCTGCCCTAAACCAGGAGCCAACATTGAGGGCCATTATTTAAATCCTCCCCTTTGGCGTAATGGGAGCCATGGTCCCACATGGGTAATTTTTCACATCTTGAGGAGAAAGGTGCTTGGGTCGATTTGTAACTTTGGAAGAAATTTCTTTCATTCAGACAAACAGGACGTCATAGTGGCCCATTTAAGTGCCAGGGTCTTAACTAAGCGCTGGTTCTCAAATAAGCATTGGGATATTCAAATCAATCTTAAGCACTAAAACAGCATTGGAATAAACGCCTGTCTTAGATAAGGGCTGACGTTACAGAGACATTTAAATGTATGAGCGCCGGGTGCTTTAATGCGCCACCATGGCATATATGACGTTTTAGGGAGTGGTCATTTTTTAATAACAGGGGGGTTGGTGAGATTCCAGTGCGTACGCGGTGAAATTTTTTCTGTCCCCCCCTATTATTCTATAGTCGTGGGCTGGCTTTTCCGCTCAAAAGGGG
The DNA here is from genome assembly GCA_949317995.1 of Acholoe squamosa. Classification (NCBI taxonomy): domain Eukaryota; kingdom Metazoa; phylum Annelida; class Polychaeta; order Phyllodocida; family Polynoidae; genus Acholoe; species Acholoe squamosa. The sequence goes on from OX439040.1 coordinate 5,263,289, forward strand.
CAAAAAAAAGATTTGTCCCCCCTTAGAGGGATCTGAAATCTTTTTGTCCCCCCCCAACCCACCAACCCATCCCCTGTTGTTAAAAAATGACCACTCCCTAAATTCTAGGTAATAGTCTGGGTCAAAAGAAGTATCTTTTATCATGATCCCCAGGTCCCCCAATTCCAGAGAAGTGGGGCCTGAATATGTCTTGCCTCCCCCCCCCCCAATAAAAAGAAAAGAATTGCCAGGACCCATAATAAAATGCAAAATTCACTTCTCAGATTTGACCAGTATGGTAGTAGAATAGGTAGAATAGGGGGGCTAGGCTTCAAATAGAGCCAAAGACCATTAAAATATACGTTTGTGTACAAAATATTGATATAAGCATTTATGTGTAGTTGCATGCAAGCCAAAGATTCCTGATGAGTTTGGCAAGGTCTCACATGGGCCCCCCCCAATCAAGATTTGGTTTCTATAATATAATATGCCTCTGCATTTCTGCTAAATTGTGTTGCTTGCCAGTACTGCATACATCCATGCATCATGACCACCCATGGGTATGATTGATCGTCACAATGCACCAATGAAGTGCTGGTGAGCTGGAGGGTGTTGCTCCTATAGTACAAGGAAGAGCTGGCTAAAAATGCCCTTGTTTCCAGTCCTTTCTTTTCATGTAGCTATAACTTGTCCCTTTTGTTGCTCACAAGTGGTCATTCAAGTATGGTGCTAAAAAAGGGGGATTTGAGTAGGTACCTAGTTGGGAGAGGTCAGTCAGTATAATAAACTATAGAGCGTGTGACATGAGTAGGTACCTGGTAGAGCAGCTCTCTCTATTTTAAACAAGGCAGGTGCCTTTTCAGACTAATGTGGTGAGTGCAAGTACTTAGGTGAAGCAGCGCCCAACTTGTTTAGAAAAGAGGGCACATACTCACAGCTCTTTTTACAATAGGAGCAACACCCTCCAGTCTCACCAGCACTTCATGGGAGCATCATGCTGACCCTACAAGGTTGATACAACTCCTGGAGGCTCAGCACGATGCTCCAATGAAGTTCTGGCGAGACTGGTCACCAGCACTTCATTGGTGCATCATGACAACCAATGGGTATGATGCATTAATGCATCCGCCGCCCTTAAAGGGTTAAAAGGTTAACCTATGTAGGTCTGTAACCCGGGGGGCACTGACCCTCAGTTTGGGTACCAACTGTGGTACTGACCCCGCGGAGTGGTGACGGTCGATGCGTCAAAGTGGAGAAAAAGGGGGGGCTGTTAGCTGAATTACATCTTGAGACTGATGGGCTATTAATACCTTTTATGCCTTGCACGGAACAGAAGTAACTTGAATTTTCCATGTTATCACTCCAGGTTGTGAAATTCCTGAGAATCTTTGTCAAAGAACCTTGATTTACATGGAAAATGACCCAAAAAAAGGGGGCTGTGAACAGATTTCTTAAAAAAAGGGGGGCTGTAAAAATTGAGCTGTGTTTAAAGGGGCTGTGATTTGGCAAAAAGAGGGGGCTGTAGTTTCGCAGTTGGTACGCCCCATCAAAGACTCAGTGCCCCCCCGGGGTCTGTAATGTGTGGAGACACATGTTATATACACACTCAAAAATTACAACTCGTAAACGCAAACTTCACAGACACAGACTGCCATTACTGCATACCGCCAGTCATTAATTCACATATGTGTATACACGGGGCGTAAACCAGGGCTGGGAATTAGTGCTATGAGCCCTATGTGTAAGCAGTAAAACACTGATTTTGTCATGAATTATTTCTTTTTTGCCCCTTTTGATGTGAAACCCACCTCAGAGAGGGTCTCATGGGTGCTTCATGTATACAGTGGTTGAGGTTGTTCAGGGTCTAAGGGGGACTCTAAGGATATCATGGCACATGTAGATATCGTATAACCTCACATAAGAGGCGCACCTCAGGTATACGACACACGCTGAGTGCATGCCGTACCAATGAGGTGAACCTGAGGCTTGATTTTTGGCTTGGCTGGTCCTCGAGGACTAGCAGACGAGGCTGTGGGTTAGACCCTGGCTTGACTGAAAATGACAGAAACAGTGGGTTTGATTTCCCTCCTAAAGTCTCAGTTGCTTCGTGGGAACTCAGGTGGACAAAGGTATGGGGCTTGATTTTTGAGGTTTTATTGAAATCCCCATCTATAAGGCACACCCTGACTTCAGGCACATTCTATAAGGTGCAATAAAGGCAACACACTTATAAATCAGCCATATTGTCTCTGAGGATATATCCACGAGGACGGACCCATAAGGGCTGGTTGCACTGCCTTCAGTCAGCGAATTTTTGCTAATCCAATAACTTTTTTCTATACTTTTGCAATATCATGAAATCATAAGAAAAAATTCCCCTGACCGATGGTAGTGAAGCCAATGCTTTGTAGGACCAGCGAGTTTGGGGTCGTGCCTTAAAGGACCTTGCCTGGCTACCTGCCTGTATATTGGGGACATGTATACAGGCAGGCCATGCCTAAGACGTTACCAGTCAATCATCCCCTGTTTTCACACTTACTCACAAGGGGGCACCCTTTCACCCAAAAGTTACACATGTCTCTCCTATACAGATGTTCAGATATATAGACTGTGATTGGAGATCTAAAACTGCCATCTTGTGGAGTTCAAGTGAAGCTCTCCCCAGGATCAGGGGAAAAAGCCATCAGGCATGGCCTGCAGGTATATGCCCACAATACCTGCAGGGCACCAGCGTATAGAGGACCTTGACTTGAATTTGATTCACCTATTTTATTTGATACCTAAGCTATACAGGTGCAATCAACCCCGTCTGAGGGTTTCATCTATTGTTGCCTTAGTGTGAGAAGGTTGTAACTGACATTTTGTGCAAAATTGAGTTTTCTTCTGTTTTAGCACCCATTGACACTTATCTAATTACTATGAAAGTATTGAACCTCTATCTGTGATATGTGTGTCTACCAGCCCTACTGCAGTCTTGTTGTATCCGGTTTGTGCTAAAATGATTTGAACACCTCTTTCGCCTCTCCTGCAAAATATGAAAACTGCAGTTCCAACCCTCTTGTATCAAGGCGAGGTTATAGACTTGTGATGTTGTAGAGTTTCAGAGACCAACACAAAGGTTTTAAAGGACAGACTTGGACGTCTGGTATGTGGACATAATATATATCACTCCATGTGTGACTTCTTCTAAATGTTTTACCAAGCCTTGTATACAAAGCAAAAGGTTAACCCTTAAAGGGCCGCATTGTTTAATGGATCATAGCCAATGGTCAGCATGATGCTGTTTAATGGATCATGGCCGTTGGTCAGCATAATGCTGTTTAATGGATCATAGCCATTGGTCAGCATGATGCTGTTTAATGGACTGTGGCCATTGGTCAGCATAATGCTGTTTAATGGATCATGGCCGTTGGTCAGCATAATGCTGTTTAATGGACCATGGCCATTGGTCAGCATGATGCTGTTTAATGGATCATGGCCGTTGGTCAGCATAATGCTGTTTAATGCACCATGGCCATTGGTCAGCATGATGCTGTTTAATGGATCATGGCCGTTGGTCAGCATGATGCTGTTTAATGGACTGTGGCCATTGGTCAGCATGGTGCTGTTTAATGGACCGTGGCCATTGGTCAGCATGATGCTGTTTAATGGATCGTGGCCATTGGTCAGCATGATGCTGTTTAATGGATCATGGCCATTGGTCAGCATGATGCTGTTTAATGGATCGTGGCCGTTGGTCAGCATGATGCTGTTTAATGGATCATGGCCATTGGTCAGCATGATGCTGTTTAATGGATCATGGCCATTGGTCAGCATGATGCTGTTTAATGGATCATGGCCATTGGTCAGCATGATGCTGTTTAATGGATCATGGCCATTGGTCAGCATGATGCTGTTTAATGGATCGTGGCCATTGGTCAGCATGATGCTGTTTAATGGATCGTGGCCGTTGGTCAGCATGATGCTGTTTAATGGATCATGGCCATTGGTCAGCATGATGCTGTTTAATGGATCATGGCCATTGGTCAGCATGATGCTGTTCAATGGACCATGGCCATTGGTCAGCATGATGCTGTTTAATGGACTGTGGCCATTGGTCAGCATGATGCTGTTTAATGGACCGTGGCCATGGGCCATTGGTCAGCATGATGCTGTTTAATGGATCGTGGCCATTGGTCAGCATGATGCTGTTTAATGGATCGTGGTCGTTGGTCAGCATGATGCTGTTTAATGGATCATGGCCATTGGTCAGCATGATGCTGTTTAATGGATCATGGCCATTGGTCAGCATGATGCTGTTCAATGGACCATGGCCATTGGTCAGTATGATGCTGTTTAATGGACTGTGGCCATTGGTCAGCATGATGCTGTTTAATGGACCGTGGCCATTGGCCATTGGTCAGCATGATGCTGTTTAATGAATCGTGGCCATTGGTCAGCATGGTGCTGTTTAATGGATCGTGGCCATTGGTCAGCATGATGCTGTTTAATGGATCGTGGCCGTTGGTCAGCATGATGCTGTTTAATGGATCGTGGCCGTTGGTCAGCATGATGCTGTTTAATGGATCGTGGCCGTTGGTCAGCATGATGCTGTTTAATGGATCGTGGCCGTTGGTCAGCATGATGCTGTTTAATGGATCGTGGCCGTTGGTCAGCATGATGCTGTTTAATGGATCATGGTCGTTGGTCAGCATGGTGCTGTTTAATGGATCATGGCCATTGGTCATTAGATGCTGTTTAATGGATCATGGCCATTGGTCAGCATGGTGCAGGTATGTAGCCCTGGTGAGTTACTCACCACCGCTACATTCTTGCATCATGGTGACCCTACAACACCCCCGAAGGGTCAGCATAATAATTCAATGAACTGCTGGCAAGCAGATTTGCATTAAGGCATCAAAGTACCCTGGTGTGTAACTTACCAGTGCTGTATTGAAGTGTCATAACAACCCTCCTGGGTTTATACAGTTTATCATGAAGGGTCAGAAAACTGAACTTATATCCATGGCTGCATCCATGCATCACAAGGGCTGCATCCATGCTTCACGAGAGCTGCATCCATGCATCACGAGAGCTGCATCCATGCATCATGATGACTGCATCCATGCATCACGAGAGCTGCATCCATGCATCATGAGAGCTGCATCCATGCATCATGAGAGCTGCATCCATGCATCACGAGAGCTGCATCCATGCATCATGATGACTGCATCCATGCATCACGAGAGCTGCATCCATGCATCATGAGGGCTGCATCCATGCATCATGATGACTGCATCCATGCATCATGATGACTGCATCCATGCATCATGATGACTGCATCCATGCATCATGAGAGCTGCATCCATGCATCATGATGACTACATCCATGCATCATGAGAGCTGCATCCATGCATCACAATTGCTGCATCCATGCATCATGATGACTGCATTCATGCATCATGAGAGCTGCATCCATGCATCATGATGACTGCATCCATGCATCATGATGACTGCATCCATGCATCATGAGAGCTGCATCCATGCATCATGATGACTACATCCATGCATCATGATGGCTGCATCCATGCATCATGATGACTGCATTCATGCATCATGAGGGCTGCATCCATGCATCATGACGACTGCATTCATGCATCATGATGACTGCATCCATGCATCATGATGACTGAATCCATGCATCATGACGACTGCATCCATGCATCATGAGGACTGCATCCATGCATCATGAGAGCTGCATCCATGCATCATGAGAGCTGCATCCATGCATCACGATGGCTGCATCCATGCATCATGATGACTGCATCCATGCATCATGAAGACTGCATCCATGCATCACGATGACTGCATCCATGCATCATGATGACTGCATCCATGCATCATGAGGGCTGCATCCATGCATCATGATGACTGCATTCATGCATCATGATGACTGCATCCATGCATCATGAGAGCTGCATCCATGCATCATGAGAGCTGCATTCATGCATCATGAGAGCTGCATCCATGCATCATGGTGACTGCATCCATGCATCATGACGACTGCATCCATGCATCATAGGAGCTGCATCCATGCATCATGAGAGCTACATCCATGCATCGTGATGACTGCATCCATGCATCATGATGACTACATCCATGCATCATGATGACTGCATCCATGCATCGTGATGACTGCATCCATGCATCGTGCTGACTGCATCCATGCATCATGAGAGCTGCATCCATGCATCATGATGACTGCATCCATGCATCATGATGACTGCATCCATGCATCATGATGACTGCATCCATGCATCACGAGGGCTGCATCCATGCATCATGATGACTGCATCAAAGCATCATGAGAGCTGCATCCATGCATCATGATGACTGCATCCATGCATCATGATGACTGCATCCATGCATCATGATGACTGCATCCATGCATCACGATGACTGCATCCATGCATCACGATGACTGCATCCATGCATCACGATGAATGCATCCATGCATCACGATGAATGCATTCATGCATCATGATGACTGCATCCATGCATCATGAGAGCTGCATCCATGCATCATGACGACTGCATCAATGCATCATGATGACTGCATCCATGCATCGTGATGACTGCATCCATGCATCGTGATGACTGCATCCATGCATCACGATGACTGCATCCATGCATCACGATGACTGCATCCATGCATCACGATGACTGCATCCATGCATCATGAGGGCTGCATCCATGCATCATGATGACTGCATCCATGCATCATGAGAGCTGCATCCATGCATCATGAGAGCTGCATCCATGCATCATGATGACTGCATCCATGTATCATGACGACTGCATCCATGCATCATGACGACTGCATCCATGCATTATTAAGACTGCATCCATGCATCACGATGACTGCATCCATGCATCATGATGACTGCATCCATGCATCATGAGGGCTGCATCCATGCATCATGATGACTGCATCCATGCATCATGAGAGCTGCATCCATGCAACATGATGACTGCATTCATGCATCATGATGACTGCATCCATGCATCATGAGAGCTGCATCCATGCATCATGAGAGCTGCATCCATGCATTGTGATGACTGCATCCATGCATCATGAGAGCTGCATCCATGCATCATGATGACTACATCCATGCATCACGATGACTGCATCCATGCATCAGGATGACTGCATCCATGCATCACGATGACTGCATCCATGCATCCCGATGACTGCATCCATGCATCACGATGACTGCATCCATGCATCACGATGACTGCATCCATGCATCACGATGACTGCATCCATGCATCACGATGACTGCATCCATGCATCACGATGACTGCATCCATGCATCACGACGACTGCATCCATGCATCACGACGTCTGCATCCATGCATCACGAGAGCTGCATCCATGCATCATGACGACTGCATCAATGCATCGTGACGACTGCATCCATGCATCGTGACGACTGCATCCATGCATCACGATGACTGCATCCATGCATCACGATGACTGCATCCATGCATCATGAGGGCTGCATCCATGCATCATGATGACTGCATCCATGCATCATGATGACTGCATCCATGCATCATGAGAGCTGCATCCATGCATCATGATGACTGCATCCATGCATCATGAGAGCTGCGTTCATGCATCATGAGAGCTGCATCCTTGCATCATGGTGACTGCATCCATGCATCATGACGACTGCATCCATGCATCACGATGACTGCATCCATGCATCACGATGACTGCATCCATGCATCACGATGACTGCATCCATGCATCATGACAACTGCATCCATGCATCATGACGACTGCATCCATGCATCATGAGAGCTGCATCCATGCATCATGAGGGCTGCATCCATGCATCATGATGACTGCATCCATGCATCACGAGAGCTGCATCCATGCATCATGATGACTGCATCCATGCATCATGAGGGCTGCATCCATGCATCATGACAGCTGCATCCATGCATCATGATGACTGCATCCATGCATCATGATGACTGCATCCATGCATCACGATGACTGCATCCATGCATCACGAGGGCTGCATCCATGCATCATGATGACTGCATCCATGCATCACGATGACTGCATCCATGTATTGTGATGACTGCATCCATGCATCACGATGACTGCATCCATGCATCATGAGAGCTGCATCCATGCATCATGAGGGCTGCATCCATGCATCATGATGACTGCATCCATTCATCATGATGACTGCATCCATGCATCACGATGACTGCATCCATGCATCATGAGAGCTGCATCCATGCATCATGATGAGTGCATCCATGCATCACGAGAGCTGCATCCATGCATCGCGAGGGCTGCATCCATGCATCACGAGAGCTGCATCCATGCATCATGATGACTGCATCCATGCATCATGAGAGCTGCACCCATGCATCATGAGTGAGAGTAGACATGATGCAATAATGCATCCGTGGACCTTACAGAGTGAAAGGTTTAACACAGTGGTACACAGGTCATTATGGTGCTATGGCAAGACCAATCTACCCTCAGCTCGTATTCTCCGGCGAGTACTTCTCTGACATGGTGGGATACTGGGATAGCTGGCTGGGACTACTTTCTGCATTCCCCCAGCACTGCAGCGTAGGAATAATGATCTTGTTAGATATAGGTCACGCCTTACCCACAATCCCACCATACTAGTGAAGGATTTCAGCCAATCCGAGCTAGCCGCTAGTATGTGCTAAGACTGCACAGACTCTAAAAGGGACCATGGTGGAGCTGGAGGGCAAACATGTGCACCCCTACACAACACCTTTTTTAATGCCTTACTTGTCATGTGACTATCATAAAACCATATATATCTTACCCTTTAAGGACCCCATTTCTTTTTCTTCGGTGAGCGCAGCTAAGCACTCTTTTATTCAACAAAGAGGTCTCACGTTCAAGATGTGGTGCTATTCTGTTAGCAATTACCAAAAATGAATGTAACATGCCCTATGATGGTACAAGTACAAGACATTTATCAAACGTTACTCAGTAAGTAGTCGTTATAGGTTGAGTGAGTGAGTAATGGTTGTTTAACGCCAAGCCGACAGCTAAGGTCATATTCATGGCGGAAAAAGTACATTAGACATCACGTCACAAAGGAATACATGTGCCTTTGCCCGTGCATATGGGCACCAGACATATGTAAGAAAGAGGGGACAGGAAAGAGGAGATTCAAGGAACGAATATGTGCCAGTGCCCGCGCATATGGACACCACCCACACTCAGAGAGGATAGAAAAGCAAGACATAGACCCCTTTTAAAGATGGCCTGGGGCTGGGGAGGCCCGCGTTATAGGTTGTCACACTGCATGGCTCTATAGTCATACAAACACATGACAATGAACCCTTGGAGCAACCCTCTGTGTCTCCCTTTGTGATTCCAACAAAACTGCAGTAGCTCTATGGTCTGTGGAAGGAATGTCAAGACCCCCACTGATTATAACATCAGTAAAAGTAGAAGTGGAGAAAGCAGCAGAAAAAGGGAGTCAGCAGAGCAAAAGGGAAAATGAGATAAGGTTTGAGAAATAGGGAGTAAGAGTGGTTAAGTTCTCTAAGGTTGGAATTGTTGTCAGGGAGGGATTCCTCAAGATGGTAAGACTAGAACCCTTCTACGGCTACGACTAGAACCCTTCAACTCATAGACAGATCACTCACTCTAATGTCATTAGCCCCAACCAGACCCTATAAATGACAGTCACAGTACATCATCTTTGATCACCCACTCTAGTTTTGAGAGTGGTTGTGCTCAGTCGTATCATGTTGAGAAATGCCTTCCTGTGCCCTTGTTCCAATATGCCTTTCCTCCTTTATTTAGTGGTGTATTTAGTGGGTTATGGTAGGAGTGCATGATTTGTCCATCAGGAGGCAGTATGGACGTGTTACAGACCCAGCTTACACCCAGGTAATGGACACCATACCCACGTCTATAGCTCCCAGATATCTCTCCACTCAGACAGACAGAGGATCACTCTCCTAGCAGAGTCTCCACAGACATCAGACAGAGGTCCAGTCTCTTAGCAGAATCTCCACAGGCAAGTCACACGAGCTCATACAGAGGCCCACTCTCCTAGTAGAATCTCCACAGACCTCAGACAGAGGCTCATTCTCCTGGCAGAATCTCCACTAACATCAGGCAGAGGCTCACTCTCCTAGCAGAGTCTCCACAGACATCAGGCAGAGGCTCACTCCCCTAGCAGATTCTCCGCTTACCTCAGACAGAGGCTCACTCTTATAGCAGAGTTTCCACTAACCTCAGACAGAGGCTCACTCCCCTAGCAGATTCTCCACTAACCTCAGACAGAGGCTCACTCTTATAGCAGAGTTTCCACTAACCTCAGACAGAGGCTCACTCTTATAGCAGAGTTTCCACTAACCTCAGACAGAGGCTCACTCCCCTAGCAGAAAAGATATAGTTGAATCAGATTTAACTTATATTCCAAAGCTCAGCAGCCACATGTTGCTCACCATTCGTCCGTGTTCCGGCCGCCATGGATCCCATAGAAAACCCCCATTCCGGTCTCATTCTATAGTCTGTACACAGAGGGTAGCACTTGCGGCATCCACTTTTCCTGTGCTGTTCACAGACACACGGTATGTTCGACCCGTGGCCAAACTGACTTGCGTTAGTTACTTGAGTAACCTGCCGGGTTATCAGATTGGCTACCAGTCTGTGACATCATAAATGGGTCAGGGCAGGTTGTTGTGTAAGATACAGAGCCTCAGACCTCTGTTTGTATCCCACAGTGCACCATTTCTATGCTACAAACAGATGTCACATGACTTCCTGTGTTACATGTGTCCGGGTCTGGCCTTACTCAAGTAAACCCAGTTGGTAATTGGAGTGAAACTCCGTAAGTTACAAAGCCAGGGGTCGAACGTACCGATAATAGCAGAGTCTCCACTGACCTCAGACAGAGGCTCACTCCCCTAGCAGAGTCTCCACTAACCTCAGACAGAGGCTCACTCTTATAGCAGAGTTTCCACTAACCTCAGACAGAGGCTCACTCCCCTAGCAGAAGAGATATAGTTGAATCAGATTTAACTTATATTCCAAAGCTCAGCAGCCACATGTTGCTCACCATTCGTCCATGTTCCGACCGCCATGGATCCCATAGAAAACCCCCATTCCGGTCTCATTCTATAGTCTGTACACAGAGGGTAGCACTTGCGGCATCCACGTTTTCCTGCGCTGTTCACAGACATAATAGCAGAGTCTCCACTAACCTCCGACAGAGGCTCACTCCCCTAGCAGAGTCTCCACTAACCTCAGACAGCGGCTCACTCCCCTAGCAGAGTCTCCACTAACCTCAGACAGAGGCTCACTCCCTCATATCAGATTGCTTTATTCAATGTGACCATTCTTTCTAACAAGAGCTGTATTCCTTTATGAATTCATAGACTATATCCAGACAAAGCTATGAATATACAATTCATAATTAGTAAATTAGTATTGTACAGGAGTGCTAGGCTGCCACGGGTATTAGCTACGGGTAGGGTTGGTTCGGCCTTATGCCACGAGGGGGCACGCTGATATATAATGTGGCTGTTAGGCGTTGCCTACTCAGTCGTATCGGTACAGGTTATACCAGCCTTACCCGCAGCGATATAGCAGGAGGAAGGATGTTGGAGTGAGAAAATGATGCCTAATTCATGTTCCACCACCTGGTTGTACTGTCTTGTCAGTTGATAATACATGAGGCCAAGCCTCCTTACAACCGTAAAGGCAGCTGTCGTGTTGTTTCTCCATTACCCACACTAGTTTACCATTACAGTATATTAGTGGTTTTATTTCTGTTGCTATGTAAAAATATTGCTCTTATTTTTCAGCACTTTCCTGATGGTTATTGCCACCTACCCACCCACCCACCACCAAGTGTCTAAGCACTCATCTTCCATTATCTGACTCGCCTCTTGAATAAGCGCGGGGGGTAAAGGGGTATTGAAATTGGAAAATACACTGTAATTTAAGTCTTGAATGAACACCTCTCCTGTATAACAGCAGGGGGTAGAGGGGTATTGAAATCTATGAGCGCCGGAGCGCTTAAACAGGTGACTACGGTAATCCCACCTCCTGTGCAGCTATGTAAAGCCCAATCAATGGAGCTTTAGTAAGTCTAGAGGTGGTGACACCACATTCTTTAAGGTATTTCTGTAGATCCTTGACAGAGCAGGAACTTCATGATGCTGGAGCAGTGTGAGACTGGGAGGTCCACATGTTTGTACAAAGATAGACCAATGCACAGTGCAGACAGTGTTGCAGTTCACCTGAATCTACCCTTCTACCTGCATGCACCACCCCAGACCAGCAGTGTTTGATCCCCAATCAGGCAGGGTAGTTATAACCACTCAGCCCCAAATAGAACTCCCCAGGACCCTTATTGCTTTGAGACTTTGGCCCTTACACAGACTGGTATATGTATAGCCTGCTGCTTGAGTCTGTAGGCCATATAAATCTCTCAGTGAACAAGTACTTAGTCCTAAAAGACAAGTACCTCTTAGCTGGTGACTTTTACCCTTTTACCCTTTAACGGCCGCTGATGCATTAATGCATTATATCCATTGGTCGTCATAATGCACCAATGACTCTTGCCAGCACTTCATTGTAGCATCATGCCGACCCTACAGGGTTGATATATATACTCGCAGAGGGTCGGAATGTGCTCCAATGAAGTGCTGGTGAGCATTCTCACCAGCACTTCATTGGTGCATCATGCCGACCAATGGGGATGATGCACTCCTGCATCAGCGACCCATGCAAAATGTCATGCAAAATTTGACCATTTTTGACCCCCCTCGTCATGTTTTTTTGCTAATTTTGCAATGATGAAGGTATATGGAAAATTCATTCCGTCATGCCGGGCCTGACCCCCCCTCCAGCATGACGTCATTAGTGGATGGCCCCCTCAGAGCAGACCTGCCAGCACTTCATTGGGGCATCATCTGGGTCTTTGAAGGGGTAAGGGTCATATATGGGAGTGCTTGCATTTAGAATAATAAAAGGTACAGAATATTGATCTTGCACAGAAACCTTATAATAGGTTAACTTTTGGTATTTTTTTCATGGGAAATGGCAAAGAATGGCAGAGAAAGAGCTACAAACAGCATCTGATTGCATTCTTACAGTGCTGTGCAAGCACAACTTTGATGCATTTGGACAATCGTGACGTCATCATGCCCATCATATAAACTTCTTACATCATAAAAATTGTGAACCGTTTTCCTTTAAGGGCTACTATTACATCATAGACATTATTTAATGTGAATAAATTCTTCCCATAGAGATAGCTTTGCAGGGCCGATCGCCACACCCACAGTGGCATAACATGTGCCGATCCACCACAGCGGCCGCTCCGGTACCGCAGCCTCGTTCCAGGCACATGTAAACATTCAAAATGGCGAACCGCCACTCGTACGGGGAACTACGGTAACGGATTTTGTTAATTTTTCCTTATTTAAACCCTCTAAAAACATAAACCCTGGTGTCCTCGGTGGCCGATCCACCCCTCGGGGAGACACCCCCCTTGTGGTGGATCGGCCACCTCGTACACCACGGTCGTTTAGTTCTCTCTATGAGTTCAACGATGATTTGTCATTTCAGGTTGTTTCTTCACTTGTGGAGGTCAGCCTGTCTGTCTCCCACAAGGCCAAGTGGGAGACAGCCTGACCTCCAGGCGTGAAGGAAGAACCTGAAATGACAAATCTGAGTTGAACTCTATATTTATTTCATATTCTCTTGGTAAAAAACTTTTAAAATCTTTTGATGAGGGGTTTGAGGCTATTTTGATGACGTCAGAGTGGAGAAGGGGGGTGTGGAGAATGGGAGGGTGTTTCTCCACACTAGCCAGGGATGCATTCATGCATCATGAAGACCAATAAGCATGATACATCAATGCATCAGTTGCCCTTAAAGGGTTATCAGGTTCAAACAATCTACTTCAGTGCCTTCACTACTGTACTAGTCTCTTAGATCAGTCTGTTCTGTTAGTACGTCTCTAGGGCGCCTATATCTTACATACAATAGGGGTGGCAGAATGGCCTGCTGGTGCCTCTCTAGGGCCCCCTATATCTTACATACATTAGGGGTGGCAGAATGGCCTGCTGGTGCCTCTCTAGGGTCCCCTTTATCTTAGATACATTAGGGGTGGCAGAATGGCCTGCTGGTGCCTCTCTAGGGCCCCTATATCTTACATACAATAGGGGTGGCAGAATGGCCTGCTGGTGCCTCTCTAGGGCCCCTATATCTTACATACATTATAGGTGGCAGAATGGCCTGTTGGTGCCTCTCTAGGGCCCTCTATATCTTACATACATTAGGGGTGGCAGAATGGCCTGTTGGTGCCTCTCTAGGGCCCCCTATATCTTACATTATAGGTGGCAGAATGGCCTGTTGGTGCCTCTCTAGGGCCTCTATATCTTACATACATTAGTGGTGGCAGAATGGCCTGTTGGTGCCTCTCTAGGGCCCCCTATATCTTACATACATTAGGGGTGGCAGAATGGCCTGCTGGTGCCTCTCTAGAGCCCCCTATATCTTACATACAATAGGGGTGGCAGAATGGCCTGTTGGTGCCTCTCTAGGGGCCTTATATCTTACATACATTAGGGATGGCAGAATGGCCTGTTGGTGCCTCTCTAGGGCTCACTATATATTACATACATTAGGGGTGGCAGAATGGCCTGTTGGTGCCTCTCCAGGGGCCCTATATCTTACATACAATAGGGGTGGCAGAATGGCCTGCTGGTGCCTCTCTAGGGCCCCCTATATCTTACATACATTAGGGGTGGCAGAATGGCCTGATGGTGCCTCTCTAGGGCCCCTATATCTTACATACATTAGGGGTGGCAGAATGGCCTGTTGGTGCCTCTCTGGGGCCCCTATATCTTACATACATTAGGGGTGGCAGAATGACCTGTTTGTGCCTCTCTAGGGCCCTCTATATCTTACATACATTAGGGGTGGCAGAATGGCCAGCTGGGCCGTATAAGCCAGTATAAGCACCCAATCATTGATTTCAACCACTTCACATACCCTGGCCCTTTTTTCAAGACCATTGCTTCGCCCTATTCATGATTTAAATCGTAGTGAATTTTCATATTTCAACACACCTGTGCCCCTTGCGCTTATTCAAAACCGAGCGCTCATTCAAAAATCGGGCTCTTGTAAAGGCCAATACGGTAAATGGTCTGTTACCTTATACTATTCTTTTACATTGAATTTTATTCCTTTTGTTTTATTTTTTTAATGTTGTGTTATGATAAGAAAGTGTGGGAAAGTGCAAGATTCTATCACCTCCAAATAGCCTTCTGGCCATTATACCGTCTAACTCTTACACAGTCTTATCTTTATTTCACCCTTTTTAACTAATGCTTTTAGCCCTTTTTTAGGATATAGTTGGCAAAGGGTAGAGTACAACCATGTGTACACAACACTTGTTCTCCAGGGGACCTCACAGGGTGCCTCTACCCATCAGTGGGGATAAATTTTAATTCTACTGGAGGATTTTTCAAAAAGAGTGATAAGTTATAATTACTTTGAAATAATTTCCAGGAGTTTGTTTCGATTTCTCATAACATACCCTCCGATGCAATGTGAGTGTTGAAATCAGTTTATTTATCGAAAAAGAGCAGAGTTAGTTGAACATTTGGGTATATAGATGTGTCCTTTGATGCATCATGGTGAACCTCGTAACCCTTTAAAGGCCACTGATGCAGGAGTTCATCATGCCTTTTGGTCGGCATGATGCACCAATGAAGCGCTGGTGAGTCTGCTCACTAGCACTTCATTGGAGTATTTGATCGTTCGTCACCAGGGCTGCGTACATCATGCTGTGCAATAGACATGATGCATTAATGCATCAGTGGCCTGCAAAGGCTGAAGAGGTTCAAATAATCTACTTTAGACCCTTGACTACAAGTCTGGTCTCTTAGATCAGTCTGTGATGTTGATGCCTCTCTAGGGCCCCTATATCTTACATACATTAGGGGTGGCAGAATGGCCTGCTGGTGCATCTCTAGGGCCCCCTATATCTTACATACATTAGGGGTGGCAGAATGGCCTGTTGGTGCCTCTCTAGGGCCTCTATATCTTACATACATTAGGGGTAACAGAATGGCCTGCTGGTGCCTCTCTAGGGCCTCCTATATCTTACATACATTAGGGGTGGCAGAATGGCCTGTTTGTGCCTCTCTAGGGCCCCTATATCTTACATACATTAGGCGTGGCAGAATGGCCTGTTGGTGCCTCTCTAGGGCCCCTATATCTTACATACATTAGGGGTGGCAGAATGGCCTGTTTGTGCCTCTCTAGGGCCCCTATATCTTACATACATTAGAGGTGGCAGAATGGCCTGCTGGTGCCTCTCTAGGGCCCCCAATATCTTACATACATTAGGGGTGGCAGGATGGCCTGTTGGTGCCTCTCTAGGGCTCCCTATATCTTACATACATTAGGGGTGGCAGGATGGCCTGTTGGTGCCTCTCTAGGGCCCCTATATCTTACATACAATAGGGGTGGCAGAATGGCCTGCTGGTGCCTCTCTAGGCCCCCTATATCTTACATACATTAGGGGTGGCAGAATGGCCTGCTTGTGCCTCTCTAGGGCCCCCAATATCTTACATACATTAGGGGTGGCAGGATGGCCTGTTGGTGCCTCTCTAGGGCTCCCTATATCTTACGTACATTAGGGGTGGCAGATTGGCCTGTTGGTGCCTCTCTAGGGCCTCCTATATCTTACATACATTAGGGGTGGCAGAATGGCCTGCTGGTGCCTCTCTAGGGTCCCTATATCTTACATACAATAGGGGTGGGAGGATGGCCTGCTGGTGCCTCTCTAGGGCTCCCTATATCTTACATACATTAGGGGTGGCAGAATGGCCTGTTGGTGCCTCTCTAGGGTCCTCTATATCTTACATACATTAGGGGTGGCAGAATGGCCTGCTGGTCCCTCTCTAGGGGCCCTATATCTTACATACATTAGGGGTGGCAGAATGGCCTGCTGGTGCCTCTCTAGGGGCCCTATATCTTACATACATTAGGGGTGGCAGATTGGCCTGTTGGTGCCTCTCCGGGGTCCCCTATATCTTACATACATTAGTGGTGGCAGAATGGCCAGTTGGTGCATCTCTAGGGGCCCTATATCTTACATACATTAGGGGTGGCAGATTGGCCTGCTGGTGCCTCTCTAGGGCCCCTATATCTTACATACATTAGGGGTGGCAGAATGGCCTGTTGGTGCCTCTCTAGGGTCCCCTATATTATACATACATTAGGGGTGGGAGAATGGCCTGCTGGTGCCTCTCTAGGGCCCCTATATCTTACATACATTAGGGGTGGCAGAATGGCCTGCTGGTGCCTCTCTAGGGGCCCTATATCTTACATACATTAGGGGTGGGAGAATGGCCTGTTGGTGCCTCTCTAGGGCCTCTATATCTTACATACATTAGGGGTGGGAGAATGGCCTGTTGGTGCCTCTCTAGGGGCCCTATATCTTACATACATTAGGGGTGGCAGATTGGCCTGTTGGTGCCTCTCTGGGGTCCCCTATATCTTACATACATTAGTGGTGGCAGAATGGCCAGTTGGTGCATCTCTGGGGGCCCTATATCTTACATACATTAGGGGTGGCAGATTGGCCTGCTGGTGCCTCTCTAGGGCCCCCTATATCTTACATACATTAGTGGTGGCAGAATGGCCTGTTTGTGCCTCTCTAGGGTCCCTATATCTTACATACATTAGGGGTGGCAGAATGGCCTGCTGGTGCCTCTCTAGGGCCTCTATATCTTACATACATTAGGGGTAACAGAATGGCCGGCTGGTGCCTCTCTAGGGCCCCCAATATCTTACATACATTAGGGGTGGCAGGATGGCCTGCTGGTGTCGTTCTAGGGCCCCTATATCTTACATACATTAGGGGTGGGAGAATGGCCTGCTGGTGCCTCTCTAGGGCCCCCTATATCTTACATACATTAGGGCTGGCAGAATGGCCTGCTGGTGCCTCTCTAGGGTCCCTATATCTTACATACATTAGGGGTGGCAGAATGGCCTGCTGGTGCCTCTCTAGGGCCTCCTATATCTTACATACATTAGGGGTGGCAGAATGGCCTGTTTGTGCCTCTCTAGGGTCCCCTATATCTTACATACATTAGTGGTGGCAGAATGGCCTGCTGGTGCCTCTCTAGGGGCCCTATATCTTACATACAATAGGGGTGGCAGAATGGCCTGCTGGTGCCTCTCTAGGGCCTCGTATATCCTACATACATTAGGGGTGGCAGAATTGCCTGCAGGTGCCTCTCTAGGGTCCCCTATATCCTACATACATTAGGGGTGGCAGAATGGCCTGTTGGTGCCTCTCTAGGGCTCCCTATATCTTACATACATTAGGGGTGGCAGAATGGCCTGCTGGTGCATCTCTGGGGCCTCCTATATCTTACATACATTAGTGGTGGCAGAATGGCCTGCTGGTGCCTCTCTAGGGCCTCCTATATCTTACATACATTAGGGGTGGCAGATTGGCCTGTTGGTGCCTCTCTAGGGCCTCCTATATCTTACATACATTAGGGGTGGCAGAATGGCCTGCTGGTTCCTCTCTAGGGTCCCCTATATCTTACATACATTAGGGGTGGCAGAATGGCCTGCTGGTGCCTCTCTAGGGCCTCTATATCTTACATACATTAGGGGTGGCAGAATGGCCTGCTGGTGCCTCTCAAGGGCCTCTATATCTTACATACATTAGGGGTGGCAGAATGGCCTGCTGGTGCCTCTCTAGGGCCTCCTATATCTTACATACATTAGGGGTGGCAGAATGGCCTGCTGGTTCCTCTCTAGGGCCTCTATATCTTACATACATTAGGGGTGGCAGAATGGCCAGCTGGTGCCTCTCTAGGGTCCCCTATATCTTACATACATTAGGGGTGGCAGAATGGCCTGCTGGTTCCTCTCTAGGGTCCCCTAAATCTTACATACATTAGGGGTGGCAGAATGGCCTGCTGGTGCCTCTCTAGGGCCTCTATATCTTACATACATTAGGGGTGGCAGAATGGCCTGCTGGTGCCTCTCTAGGGTCCCCTATATCTTACATACATTAGGGGTGGCAGATTGGCCTGTTGGTGCCTCTCTAGGGCCTCCTATATCTAACATACATTAGGGGTGGCAGAATGGCCTGCTGGTTCCTCTCTAGGGCCCCTATATCTTACATACATTAGGGGTGGCCGAATGGCTTGTTGGTGCCTCTCTAGGGTCCATATATTTTACATACATTAGGGGTGGCAGAATGGCCTGATGGTGCCTCTCTATGTCCCCTATATCTTACATACATTAGGGGTGGCAGATTGGCCTGCTGGTGCCTCTCTAGGGTCCCCTATATCCTACATACATTAGGGGTGGCAGAATGGCCTGTTGGTGCCTCTCTAGGGCTCCCTATATCTTACATACATTAGGGGTGGCAGAATGGCCTGCTGGTGCATCTCTGGGGCCTCCTATATCTTACATACATTAGTGGTGGCAGAATGGCCTGCTGGTGCCTCTCTAGGGCCTCCTATATCTTACATACATTAGGGGTGGCAGATTGGCCTGTTGGTGCCTCTCTAGGGCCTCCTATATCTTACATACATTAGGGGTGGCAGAATGGCCTGCTGGTGCCTCTCTAGGGCCTCCTATATCTTACATACATTAGGGGTGGCAGATTGGCCTGTTGGTGCCTCTCTAGGGTCCCCTATATCTTACATACATTAGGGGTGGCAGAATGGCCTGCTGGTGCCTCTCTAGGGCCTCTATATCTTACATACATTAGGGGTGGCAGAATGGCCTGCTGGTGCCTCTCTAGGGCCTCTATATCTTACATACATTAGGGGTGGCAGAATGGCCTGCTGGTGCCTCTCTAGGGCCTCCTATATGTTACATACATTAGGGGTGGCAGAATGGCCTGCTGGTTCCTCTCTAGGGCCTCTATATCTTACATACATTAGGGGTGGCAGAATGGCCAGCTGGTGCCTCTCTAGGGTCCCCTATATCTTACATACATTAGGGGTGGCAGAATGGCCTGCTGGTTCCTCTCTAGGGTCCCCTATATCTTACATACATTAGGGGTGGCAGAATGGCCTGCTGGTGCCTCTCTAGGGCCTCTATATCTTACATACATTAGGGGTGGCAGAATGGCCTGCTGGTGCCTCTCTAGGGTCCCCTATATCTTACATACATTAGGGGTGGCAGATTGGCCTGTTGGTGCCTCTCTAGGGCCTCCTATATCTTACATACATTAGGGGTGGCAGAATGGCCTGCTGGTTCCTCTCTAGGGCCCCTATATTTTACATACATTAGGGGTGGCCGAATGGCCTGTTGGTGCCTCTCTAGGGTCCATATATTTTACATACATTAGGGGTGGCAGAATGGCCTGATGGTGCCTCTCTATGGCCCCTATATCTTACATACATTAGGGGTGGCAGATTGGCCTGCTGGTGCCTCTCTAGGGCTCCCTATATCTTACATACATTAGGGGTGGCAGAATGGCCTGCTGGTGCCTTTCTAGGGCCTCCTATATCTTACATACATTAGGGGTGGCAGAATGGCCTGATGGTGCACCTCTAGGGCCCCTATATCTTACATACATTCATATACCGTGTCCCTTTTTCAAGACCACTGCTTCGGCCTATTTATGATTTAAATCGTAGTGTATTTTCATATTTCAACACACCTGTGCCCCTTGCGCTTATTCAAAACCCAGCGCTCATTCAAAAACTGGGCTCTTGTAAAGGCCAATACGGTAAATGGTCTGTTACCTTATACTATTCTTTTACATTGAATTTTATTCCTTTTGTTTTATTTTTTTAATGTTGTGTTATGATAAGAAAGTGTGGGAAAGTGCAAGATTCTATCACCTCCAAATAGGCTTCTGGCCATTATACCGTCTAACTTTTACGCAGTCTTATCTTTATTTCACCCTTTTTAACTAATGCTTTTAGCCCTTTTTTAGGATAAAGTTGGCAAAGGGTAGAGTACAACCATGTGTACACAACACTTATTCACCGAGGGACATCGCAGGGTGCCTCTACCCATCAGTGGGGATAAAGTTTAATTCAACTGGAGGATTTTTCAAAAAGAGTGATAAGTTATAATTACTTTGAAATGATTTCCAGTAGTCTGTTTCGATTTATCATAACATCGCCTCCGATGCAATGTGAATGTTGAAATCATTTATCGAAAAGGAGAAGTGTTAGTTGAACTTTTTGGTATATAGATGTGTCCTTTGATGCATCATGGTGAACCTTGTAACCCATTAAAGGCCACTGATGCAGGAGTGCATCATGCCTATTGGTCGGCATGATGCACCAATGAAGCGCTGGTGAGTCTGCTCACTAGCACTTCATTGGAGCATTTGAGCGTTCCTCACCAGGGCTGCATGCATCATGCTGTGCAATGGACATGATGCATCAATGCATTAGTGGCCCGCAAAGGCTTAAGAGGTTCAAACAATATACTTTAGAGCCTTGACTAATAGCCTGGTCTCTTAGATCAGTCTGTGATGCTGGTGCCTCTCTAGGGCCCCTATATCTTACATACATTAGGGGTGGCAGAATGGCCTGTTGGTGCCTCTCTAGGGCCTCCTATATCTTACATACATTAGGGGTGGCAGAATGGCCAGCTGGTGCCTCTCTAGGGTCCCCTATATCTTACATACATTAGGGGTGGCAGAATGGCCTGATGGTGCACCTCTAGGGCCTCCTATATCTTACATACATTAGGGGTGGCAGAATGGCCTGCTGGTGCCTCTCTAGGGGCCCTATATCTTACATACATTAGGGGTGGCAGAATGGCCTGCTGGTGCCTCTCTAGGGCCTCCTATATCTTACATACATTAGGGGTGGCAGAATGGCCTGATGGTGCACCTCTAGGGCCCCTATATCTTACATACATTAGGGGTGGCAGAATGGCCTGCTGGTGCCTCTCTAGGGCTCCCTATATCTTACATACTTTAGGGGTGGCAGAATGGCCTGTTGGTGCCTCTCTAGTGCCCCCTATATCTTACATACATTATGGGTGGCAGAATCACCTGTTCGTGCCTCTCTAGGGCTCCCTATATCTTACCTACTTTAGGGGTGGCAGAATGGCCAGCTGGGCCGTATAAGCCAGTAAAAGCACCCAATCATTGCTTTCAACCACTTCATATACCCTGGCCCTTTTTCAAGACCACTGCTTCGGCCTATTTATGATTTAAATTGTAGTGAATTTTCATATTTCAACACACCTGTGCCCCTTGCGCTTATTCAAAACCCAGCGCTCATTCAAAAACCAGGCTCTTTTAAAGGCCAATACGGTAAATGGTCTGTTACCTTATACTATTCTTTTACATTGAATTTTATTCCTTTTGTTTTATTTTTTTAATGTTGTGTTATGATAAGAAAGTGTGGGAAAGTGCAAGATTCTATCACCTCCAAATAGGCTTCTGGCCATTATACCGTCTAACTTTTACACAGTCTTATCTTTATTTCACCCTTTTTAACTAATGCTTTTAGCCCTTTTTTAGGATAAAGTTGGCAAAGGGTAGAGTACAACCATGTGTACACAACACTTATTCACCGAGGGACATCGCAGGGTGCCTCTACCCATCAGTGGGGATAAATTTTAATTCAACTGGAGGACTTTTCAAAAAGAGTGATAAGTAATAATTACTTTGAAATGATTTCCAGGAGTTTGTTTCAATTTCTCATAACATACCCTCCGATGCAATGTGAGTGTTGAAATCAGTTTATTTATCGAGGAGCAGAGTTAGTTGAACATTTGGGTATATAGATGTGTCCTTTGATGCATCATGGTGAACCTCGTAACCCTTTAAAGGCCACTGATGCAGGAGTTCATCATGCCTTTTGGTCGACATGATGCACCAATGAAGCGCTGGTGAGTCTGCTCACTAGCACTTCATTGAAGCATTTGAGCGTTCCTCACCATGGGTGCATACATCATGCTGTGCAATGGACATGATGCATTAATGCATCAGTGGCCTGCAAAGGCTTAAGAGGTTCAAACAATCTACTTTAGAGCCTTGACTACAAGTCTGGTCTCTTAGATCAGTCTGTGATGTTGGTGCCTCTCTAGGGCCCCTATATCTTACATACAATAGGGGTGGCAGAATGGCCTGCTGGTGCCTCTCTGGGGTCCCCTATATCTTACAGACATTAGTGGTGGCAGAATGGCCTGTTTGTGCCTCTCTAGGGGCCCTATATCTTACATACAATAGGGGTGGCAGAATGGCCTGCTGGTGCCTCTCTGGGGTCCCCTATATCTTACAGACATTAGTGGTGGCAGAATGGCCTGTTGGTGCCTCTCTAGGGCCTCCTATATCTTACATACATTAGGGGTGGCAGAATGGCCTGCTCGTGCCTCTCGAGGGGCCCTATATCTTACATACAATAGGGGTGGCAGAATGGCCTGTTGGTGCCTCTCTGGGGCCCCCTATATCTTACATACATTAGCGGTGGCAGAATGGCGTGCTGGTTCCTCTCTAGGGGCCCTATATCTTACATACAATAGGGGTGGCAGAATGGCCTGTTGGTGCCTCTCTGGGGCCCCCTATATCTTACATACATTAGGGGTGGCAGAATGGCCTGCTGGTGCCTCTCTAGGGGCCCTATATCTTACATACATTAGGGGTGGCAGAATGGCGTGCTGGTGCCTCTCTAGGGCCCCCTATATCTTACATATATTAGGGGTGGCAGAATGGCCTGCTGGTGCCTCTCTAGGGGCCCTTATATCTTACATACATTAGGGGTGGCAGAATGGCCTGCTGGTGCCTCTCTAGGGGCCCTTATATCTTACATACATTAGGGGTGGCAGAATGGCCTGCTGGGCCGTATAGGCATGTAATGATTATTAAGCGCCTGGGCACTTAGCGATGATCCATAATTTATTTCACACTTTTTCAGGCCTTTTTGGACACCCCCACCCCTTTGTCACACATTTACTATAGACTATAGAAATGTATAGGAACCATGGACACCTCTACCCACCCCCTCTGGTGTGACATATTTTATGGATCAGCCCTCATTGATTTTAACCAGGTTACACCCCCGGCCCTTATTTAAGACCACTGCTTAGGCCTATTCAAGACTTAAATCATAGTGAATTTTCAAATTTCAACACACATGTACCCCCAGTGCTTATTCAAGACTGGCGTTTATTAAAAACCCGGTAGGTCTACTTGTAAAGGCCAATACGGTACAGGCTCTTTACTTTTATGCTATGCTTTACATTATGTTTTATTTCTTTCAATTAATTTTTGTAATGTTATGATATGATAAGGGAGCGTTCATTATTTATGGCAGGGGGGTGCCAATCTGGCAGAATGAATACGTCAAAAAAAAAATTACCCCCCCTCAGGAATAGGTTGAAAAAAGTGACCCCGCCTTAAGAATGGGTTGAAAAAAAAATGACCCCCCCCCCTTAGAACTGATTGAAAGAAAATGATTCCCATCACATTACCTTATACATTTAACCATGTTCAACAAAGTCATATAAGGAGAATTTGAGGGACTAATGCACTTTAGCAGGCGCTGAAGTGAACCCTGTAAGGCGGCCACAGACAGCCAGACTCGATCGGTTACTAGGGAGTACCGATCCGATCCAGTCGGTCAATATCAAACATGTTTGCTATAATTCGTCTGCAGTCCCCTTTAGCTACCCTAATGCTGACCCTAACATGCAGCAAGATGTGCACCAGCTAAAGTGTATTCTACCTGAATTTAAACCATTCCAATTATGTGTTAAAAATGGGGTGGCCATTGTAGAATGTCGTAAAAGCTATCAGCCGTTGGCCAGCTTTCATTTCACATAAATGCAAAGCCTATTTCAAAATGGTTCCAATCTTTTGAAAAATTGAAATGTGGCATTGATTGATTGACGTCTGTAATAGTACCTATTTTGAAGGCTCCTCCATAAAGAAAAGAAAGGACTTAATGTCCGCCGAGAACCCTTGAATGTCTGAGTTCCTCGATGGCCCCCAGACGTAAAACTAAACAAACAAACAAAAAAATCCTCCATAGGGGGGTGCTAGCATGGGCCACTACTGATGCAGTTTAAGTGGGTACTATATTTTCCCGTGTATGGCCTCTGTGCTCAATGATAAAGTATTTTGGACCATTACCATACTTCAACATATGGTATTTATATATTTTTTCAGCTATATCAATTTCCCCTACCCCTACGTTTGTTGCAAAGAAAGATAAAGGATTATAGAAAATGTCTAAAGAATGATGTACAAACCATAGATAAGTCTTGAGCAAACAGTTTGCCACTCCCTCATTATTCCATGTAGAGAAATGTAAGCCTGCCCTATGTATAAGCCTGCCTTTTTATAACCCTGGTAAATTTGCCACTTAGTGTGTTTACAAGCCTATACGGGCTTATACACAGGGAAATATGGGATGTCTTAGCCAGCTATATCATGCGACCTATTACTGACTAACTGTAGTGATTGAGGCACTTGCAGCTGTCTTTTTCAAAATTTGCACATACAAAAACAAACTTTTTGAGATTTTTCTAGTGTTTCAATTTCATTCTGATCTCATTTTTTAACATTGATTTAATAGGTGTGATGGATATCAATCGCAACAGCAGCGATTTCAAAAGTGAAACTAAGGGTTAGAAACTGGAGGTTCTGATCAGTAGTTGCTGTGATTATAGTAGGTGACCTTTTTACCACCACCGAGAACTTTGCTGGCACCTCTCAGCTCAAGGGACATGCATCAGTCCTGTTTGTGTCATACCCATGCCAACCCCTTTTCTATGTATACTTCTAGAAAGCCACTGCTGTCATCTATTCTGATGGTCCACAACAGATTCTCTTGTTCTTGACAGAAGACCCTTGTGTCAGATATAAGATGATAAGGTGATTTGATAATGGTTCACTGCTCCTGACACCCTGAACTAATTACCTGGTACATAGAATAAGAAATTTTAATTGGAATTACAGAAAAAATGATTTGTGATCTCTTTTGGCCACCAAGATTATTGAAAACAATATCTGCTTGTCTTTTTCAAGAGTTTTCCTACAAGGAAAACTGAAAACAATAGAGATTTTCATCTTCGTCATCTATTTTTTAACACTGAATACAATGAGAGACCCAATCATATAAAGCACTTGGTAAGGAGATTCACTTCTAAGTTTAGAATTTAGATATTCTCTAAATAACGATACATAATTACCGTAATCTTCCGCGTATATAAGGCGCAGCTCACGTATAAATAAGGTGCACCCCTAACTCAGGGATGTGTGTTTTGCATATAAGGCACTCCTACTGCTTCTGGATTGATATTTTGAAAAACCCTTGCATAAGGTGCACCCCAACCTTTTGACATATATGCTGTAAGACATAGCCTCCCCAACTTTTGAAAAAGCCAACCTACATGTAGATTGAATAGGCCTAAGTTGTGGGGATAGCCTTGCTAAGGTGTTACCGTGACACTCTCTTCCCGCAAAATACGGCCTCTTTTCACAGCAAAATGTGGCATCTTATCACAGCAAAATTAGCCTTGTCACGGCAATGCTGCCTCTTTTTCACGGCCAAAGAGGTGCTGTATCATTGATGCTAATGCCCCAAATCTAGTGAGAAATCCTCGGGATATGACGTTTCTTACTATAGTAACGTGATGTTGCCTAGTGATTCAATGTTGCTTAGTGACGTTATGTTTGCACCAACAATTGAGGTAGCAACGTTACTCTCCTATATAGCAGATTCGTGCAGACGGTAACTACGTCACGTAGCAATTCTCCAAGGTAACGTGTCACGTGCACACGGACCGCGCCATGTTGTGCGGGGGACAGATTTGTGTGCGTCAGCACTACGTCCACCATTAAAAATTCAAATTCCTCATGTATGTTGAGACTCAAAGGACATTCAATAGCAGAATAGAAAGCAATGGCAGAGAAGATAATCATCCTGCAATTAAGAAGGGATTGGGGCATTCTTATGGTCATGGTACCCATTTGAAATATGAGCAGGGCTCCCGTGTAGCATTTTAGTATGGTACGTAACGTGGAGTGCCAAGCGCAGAGCACCAGTTTGTCCCCGGCATCCGGTGTGCCGATGTCGGCACGTTACCAAGGTTACTGGACTTTTCGTCTCAATGAATTCTCTCTGAGGGGTCCACTTCAGAAGTTTAGGGAGACAGATCTTTATCAATTGAAGTAATTTCAGCATTATATTTTAGGGGGTGATTGTACACTATCACTATCTTGCATTGTTTGTACACGAGTAATTTGGAAAACGCTTATTGCAGCGGTTTGTTCAATCAGAAAACAATGAAGGATTTTTTAAAACTGTTTCTCCTGTTGCTAACCCTCTGTCGAGGGTATTTGGAAGTAAACACCTTTTTATCAATTAAATCCACTTTATCTGAATTTTAGGGATTAAAGGGAATAAATCGTATTTGAAACCCTGATAACATTAATCTTAACAAATTGAAAGAAGAAAATCGAATTAACCCAGAATTTTCTAACTGCTTCACAGCCTGGAAATTTTGCTTCATCTGGTACCCCAAGGGTACTGTAGGCTGAAGCAGTCAAAAGTCCAGGTTTAATAACCAATAATGCCTTTTTTAATATAGTGTAATAATTGGCAAAAGGTTCAAACACAACCATGTGTACACAACACCTGAGGTTAAAGGGGCCCTGACATGGTAATGCATGCCCACATTAAAAAGTCACGTGATCACCCCTTGACCAATCAGGGCATCGTGATTTTTCCGTTGGTTCCCGCGATTTTATGATCTCTGTTTGAATCGGTACCGATGTTGTTAATTTTCCATGCCAGCCCCCCCTTTAATCTCATGGGGACCTCGCAGGGTGCCTTTACCCCTTGCTTATAGATTTTAATTTAACTGGAGGATTTTTCAAAAGAGTGATAAGCTATAATTGTTTTTGATATCCAAAAGTCAGCTTCAATATTGCATTTATACATCCCACCCTCTGTTATATGTTGAGAGCAGTTCATTGCCTGAGTGCAAGAAGGTTGTACCTGGGTTTTTCAAGTTTAGCAAGAGAGGCAAAAGAATTGTTCCACTTACTTTAGCAGAGAGTGGATATAGCAATATTGCACTGGGGCCTGAAGGCACACATATCAGAGACAGAGCGTCAGTACTTTATAGAAGCAAGGTAAGGATCCATAGATGTTAAAACAAGAGTAAACTCATTTTTGGCGAAATGTCAGTTACAACCTTCTTGCATTTTGGTGAAGAATTTATGCATCTATGAAGAGCAATGTTAGTGCAATGGGTAGAAGTGTAATTAGCACCCCAAAATACTAACCATTGTTACCCGGCATTGTTACCTACCTACATTTGCAGTTCTCCCAGGGAGACATTCCTCAACACGATATAACATGAACACAGCCACTACAATCTACAGTCTACCCTCAATTTCTCGACCCTTTGATTCCTCAGAAAGCTCATTACCTCAGACAGATAATTTGGACCTGCTTCTGTGTATTCTATCATATTTGGACTCAAATCCTCAGATAATTCGCTTTCTCAGACATTTTCCTTTGCATTTTCAGTATCTAAGGACGCAAAGGCTGACTGTAAATGCTCAGAATTAGAGTGTGCCTCATAGGTAATGTACTAAAACTGCTCTGTACGATCAGCACTTAACTACATAAGCCCAAGCTCCACTAGGCGTCACGGGGCAGCAGTGTCACAGGCGGCACAGGTTTGGGGTATCCTTTTTGCTGGCCAGTAGAGGAACGCAGGGTTTCGCCGCAATTTCGCCGTGTATCACTGCAATTCCATGGTGAAATTGCAGTGCCCGGCCGCGAAACGCTGCTTTCCTGTACTGACAAGCAGAAAGGATACTCCAATTCTGTGCCGCCTGTGACGGTGCCGCCCCATACCCCATGCCGCATAGTGGAGCCCTGGCAATAGGGTTTGGTATTGCAGTTATACCTGTGCAATCTTTAGATGCAGGGCTGTTAGACATTTGAGTGACATTAGAGTGAGTGATCCCACTACGAATTGAAGTGATCTAGTTGTACCATCTTGAGGAATGCCTTCCTGACCACAATTCTAACCTCAGAGAACTTTACTGATCTTACCCCATATTTCTCAAACCCTATCTTATTTTGTCTTTTCCCCTGTTGACTACATTTTACTCCTATTTTCTCCACCCCCACTTCCAGTGATGTTATAATCAGTAGGGGACAGAGACAGCAGACGGAGTACATACACATGTCTACTGCTAAGAGTGGAATTTGGAATTTAACCCTTTAAAGGCAGCGGTTGCATTATGGTCATTGATCGGTATGATACCTGATTGCATTCAGTAACTCGCCAGTCTCTTACTTCTAAGAAAATCGTCAACGTCCAATTTCAAAAGACATTACATAATTCATTATCTTTACCTCAGAACATCCATCGCATTTCCTAGAGCAGTATAGCATCACAGAAATGTACTCTAAGAGGCATATTGAAATGACTAAAATCTCAACAGAGTGCTAAGTAGCGTCTCGTGTAAATGGTGTAAATTTGTTAGTGCCTCCCACGCCACGTAGCGGCGGTACCGCAAAGCGGTACGGGAGTGCGCTATGATGATTGCATTTGCCCCATGTGATGAGGTCTCACAACACAAAATTACTGAATAGAGAAATTGATAATTGTGAAATCTTCTTTATGTCGGCTTTTATGAGACATGTCATCAAACATTGGTATACCGACATTAATGGCGGGAGGCGTTTTTTTACGCGGTCACAACCATATTTCTTGTTTCTTTTCTTTTTTCTAAGAGGGGTGGGGAGGATGATACAAAAGTTATGTTCAATAGTAGACTACCTTGGACCATGAGCGTCCCCGACTGTAGTTTAAATAAAAAATAATTTAGAATTGAATGTTATTAAATATTGGTTTTAGACATAGAAAAAAAATAACAACGGCAGGGGGCCCTAAGACCCCTGGCAGTAACAATTTCAGGTGTAACCCAGGACGGACCATGAAGGTACTTTGGTGAAATAGGAGTAGAATGAATGGCTGAGTGTGGAATGAAAACGTCAAGCTATACCGTTTGATGGGTGACAAGTACAGGGGGTGTGTAACCTGAATCGGCTTGAATGGTGCCAATGTAAGGGACGCATCATTTATTGTCAACTTGGGTGCATAGTGGATTTTTGTGGGCCAGCAATGTTTCTGCACATCCCCCATCAATATGGCAAAGCTTATCACGACCCCGTCCCTCCCCCTCCCCAATAATACTAAAAGTACTAATTTTTAAAATGCCCACATTCATCACTTGTGGAATGATGCTTTGCGATGAGTAGTTTTGTTCGCCATAATTAGGTTCGATAAGCCCCCCCCCCCTTCTGGAGGTTTATTATGTTTTATCAAGGTGTGTGAACGTGGCTTGTGCCTCCTCCTACCAATTATTATGTTTTATCCCCACCCACGGGTTCCATTTCAAGATGCCCCCCCCCCCCACAATCTATGAAGACCCCACCCCCACCTGGCATTAAATGAACTGTCCCTAAGGGTCTCCGTTCAGCTTCACTATACCACGGGCTTGGACTGGTTACCAGGTTTAGTCTGTGTAGGTGTTATCCATATGCTATAGAAGGACGAGAAACTAAAGGGAACAGTGCTGGCCCCTGGTGCTTTTATTTGCTATGCACAGACCTTGATTACGGAGGTGAGGGGTGACTTTGGCAAAGTCACCACTCACCTCTGTAATCTATAGCATATGGATAACACCTACACACACTAAACATGGTAACCAGTCCACGCCCGTGCACTATACTGATGACGGGCAGTGACATTAAAAACACACACACAGGAATTTACAAGTAGGAAAGAAATGTCCACCAGAGATAATGGAGAGGGTTCAAAGGTGAGCTGCACCTACTCCATTCTTGGTTAAGAGGTGGCCGACCCCTCCCTTGTAAAGACATTAGAGAGCCAGGAAAAGAAAGGAAGGGAATTGTCAAAGAATCTATAGTCCATCGGTAAGCCTTAATATTTGAATTTTCTTTCCTCCTAACTCTCAGAAAGGAAATCCGAGGAGTAAAATGGGGAAAGGAACATCTAGGAACTGAGAAAGTTTTGATGACTAAAGGACTCATGAATGCAGGCCTGGTGATTCCGCTTGACAGAGCTGCATCTGTGCATCATTCCTACTCGCAGAGGCGTAGGAAGCAAATCTTCATTGGGGGGAGGGGGGCCAGCCAGGGGCCCCACCAAGACCAGCTTGAATTGTCGGCTCAAGCGTAATAGTGCCAATACATACCTATATAAAATTTGTATAGAAAACGGATTTTTGATGAATGTAAGATCTGATTTGTGGTTCAGGCCCCCAATTTCCCTATCCCATTGCTATATTAATCTAATTTGAGATGCAAAGTTTTAGCTCCTTGTTCAATTCATTATGAATGTTTGGTAAATTTTGGGGGGCCCAGACATGCTCAGGCCCCACCTCCTTTATGTTTGGGGGGCCCAGGCCCCCCTGCCCCCCCCCTTTTTCCTACGCCCCTGTACCCTTCACACTGAAAACATCGAAGATCTGAAACTAGTCAGTGGTGACTACTTTAGGTCCTCAAGTTGACGATACCTAAAACTACAACTTTAGGTAGTCAAAATGACGACTTTAGGTCATCATCCTGACGACCTAAGTCATCAGTATGACAACTCTGTACTGTCAGTATTGTCATCCTGACGACTCAGGTCTTCAGGATGACGACCTAAAGTCATCATTTTGACTACCTAAAGCTGTAGTTTTAGGTATCGTCAACTTGAGGACCTAAAGTGGTCATCGCTGACTAGTTTCTGATCTTCCAGGTTTTCAGTGCAGAAGTCTCCAGGTATCGATGAAACCCTGGTAAGTTACTCACCAGGGCTCTACTCATATATAAGCCCAAAGCATTCTCTCACCCTCTCTGGGCGTAGTGCAAAGCCCCAGGTTTATTAAATACCTGATACAAGCATGCTGAATGTATAAGATTGTAGGCTTCATGTGAAACAATGGGGTAATACAGAATTAGAATTTGACATGAGTGCTGATTTTTATAGAGATCTTTTAACCCTATGAGTATATACACATATTAGCATGTGTGTGACCTTTGGTGAAAAAGAGACATCTTACCTGTTAATAATAATAATACCACTGTGCTGCACAGTGTTTTCAATGTATCCATTATGCTAATTCCAGTCTTTGATGATATCCAAGTGGTTTAAAATCTCCCTGAATATATACTCCTCAAATTCGAATCACCAACGTACACTCCCTATGCAATAGGACACTAACATCACCCATTATACTAACTCCATTTCGTTGTGGTAAAATCCAGGTTCTTTTCACATTTTGTATGATATCCACACATGATGTAATGCGGACACTATAAGAGTACCAGTTTCCATGGAAACAGAGAGAGTCTGTCTGGTCTTGGACTGGTGGATGGTTCCAGGGGGTGGCGTCCTCCTCCCGTCTGTCCTCTACTGCCTCACCCCTCACACTGTTACTCCAGTGAAGCTCCCTCCAAACTTAACCCTTTAAGGGCCGCTGATGCATTAATGCATCATGTCCATTGGTCGTCATGAAGCATGTTGTTGTTGTCTTCATTTTCATGCAATAAAGATCTCAATACAAGTATATACAATATGAGTTGTTTAACTAAATGCCCCCGATATGGTTCATGCGTTCAGTGTGTTCAGTGTGCGCAGACTTGTCACCGTACTCGGTCACTCTCTCTTCTTATCACAGCATTCTAAGAAACGCCTCCTTAGATTCTTCATGTTGTACATTCGCTGCAAGATGATCCCACAGTTGCCTGCTCCTATACATTGGGCTTTTGTCATATACATCTCTTCTTGATCTTGGCAGTTTGACTTGTATCTTGGCATTCCCACGTAGGTTGCGTACCTGAACTACTCAATTTTCCTCATCCTGTACATGATTGAATATCATTAGCAGAAGCGCCATGTCTCTTCTTGGTTTAAGTTTCTCCAACCCACACATTTCATGCAGGTCATCCACATGTGCGTCCCTTCTGTCCCTGATTCTTTCACAGATACATAGAGTGTGATATTTGCAATTTCTCTGGTATCCATTGTGGCACGCCATCTCATATGAAGGAACAATACTCCAGAATACAGCCCTGGTGAGTAACTCGCCAGGGCTTCATTCATGCATCATGCCGACCCTATGGGATTGATACATGGACTCCTGGAGGGTCGGCATGAAGCACCAATGGACACAATGCACTCCTACATCAGCGGCCTTTAAAGGGTTAATCTAATCGAAAACCTAACTTTATCTCAAGTTGAGTACTGAAACTCCATAAGTTTAACCAAGACACCCTGTCCCGGGCACCCTGTATTTCACACACAGATGCAATAACCCTAGGCCTGTATTTCACGGCCAGATTCAGCACCCCAAACGACCAGGTACCTATGATTAAATCATTTTTCTGTGTCAAAAAAATGAAATTGGAACAGCTCACTATTTAGTATGAGATGTGTAAACATTAACTCAAATTGGTGTGAGTGAGGGTTATCTCACGAGGCAGAGCCTCACCCGGACCATATCTTGTGAGCATTCACCATTCAGGGGCGTAGGAAGCAAATTTTTATTTAGGGGGCCCAGCCCCCCCCCTTTTCCTACGCCCTGCACCATTATACTTAATCTATGCCTAAAGTCTATAGTAAAACTCTAGTACCCTGACTATATTACATTTATATCTAAATTGTCATGATCCCCTGGGGTTAACCCATGCAAATAAAGACAGAATAATTACTTTTATTGTGCTTTCATCACTCTAAACCTCTATCAGAAATAGAAAAATAATAAAGGTAGGTGGAGTGTACACTCATTAGGATTTCTTTTGTAGTGAGTTTTGAGTATCTGACAATTAATTTTCTGCACTAGTGTGATTATTTGAATAAATACTGTATATCTAAGCCAAGCCTAAGGTATAGCCCACCTGGCAAACTCCAGTAAACTAACTATACTCAATCTATGCCTAAAGTATATCCAGTAAAATTCCAGTACCATAAGTTTCAATTTCAATAGCATTTATTGCTGTCAATGTTTTTCATGAGCAATATTGTACCGACACATATACCTTCAATATGAATAAATCTACAAATATTTTGGATACATGTGTATATAAACAATAAGTCATTAATGTAGGAACCAGCCAATTTCTAATTTATAGCAATGACATGATATAATACATGTATCGGTAGCACCACAACATGCCAACCGGACCATATTGAAACAGTTCCGGCGGGTCTTTCCAAAAAGAAGACGAGAACCAAAAACTAAAACGTTTTTATACTGCTTAATAAATTTTCTTAAACTTGTTTTGATAAAATATGCATGTTATTTTATACAACTTCAAAAGTCTTTTCCATACATTCTGATGTAAAATTATTTGTCAATACTACGAAAACGAGTTAGGCCATGCACATTTCTATCAGTTCTGTCTTTAAAAGATTTAACAGGTCCTTTTTCATCTTCTTTTGGCAAGACCCTCCTAGAGGGTTAGCATGATGCACCAATGAAGTGCATCATGACACAAATAACGACCTCAGGAGGGTGTTGCTCCTATGGTAAATAGAGCTGTCAGTAGGTGCCCTCTTTTCACTATTCAACTTGCACTCGCCACATTAGTCTGAAAAGGCACCTGCCTTGTTTAAAACAGAGAGAGCTGCACTATCAGGTACCTACTCCTGTCACACACTCTTTTACTATACTGACTGACTTCTCCTGACTAGGTATCTACTCAAAACATCCTTTTCTAGCACTGCATGACCACTTGTGAACAACACAAGTGAAAAGTCATCACTACATGGAAAGCCAGTTCTGCAGAAGAGGCACTTCTTAAGCAGTACTACCCTTTCCTATAGGAGCAACACCCTCCTGGTTGTACATTTAGGTATAGTCAATGTTCGGTGCTAAACCCGTAAGTACTGGAGGGTGTTGCTCCTATAGTAAAAGAAAGAGCTGGCTAAAAGTGCCCTTGTTTCCAGTCCTTTCTTTTCATGTAGCTATAACTTGTCTATTTTGTTGCTCACAAGTGGTCAATCAAGTACGGTGCTAAAAAAAGGGGGATTTGAGTAGGTACCTAGTTGGGAGAAGTCAGTCAGTATAATAAACTATAGAGCGTGTGACATGAGTAGGTACCTGGTAGTGCAGCTTTCTCTATTTTAAACAAGGCAGGTGACCTTTCAGACTAATGTGGTGAGTGCAAGTACTTAGGTGAAGCAGTGCACGACTTGTTTAGAAAAGAGGGCACATACTCAAAGCTCTTTTTACAATAGGAGCAACACCCTCCTGGCGATATTTGCTCAGTGAATGCTGACTTCTAACATGAGTGGGTCACATTTTCTGCCAGTATGGATCCATCTCTATAAGTCAGTGTCGCCACCTAGTGTGTATATTTTTGTTCATATCAGCCAGTCTTATGGATTGGGGAGATTATGTGATATATCCTTTACATCAGAACGTAGACCGTCTTCCCATTTGTTATGTAGGTATTTTGAAATGTGGAAAGAAATATTTTTCATAAAGGACGGTGTGCCTACATAAAAAAAAAAAGAACAGGCATGAAAATATTTCTTGAACTTTGAGAAAAATTGATAAAGGAAGTATTTAAAACACGTTTCTTCATACCTTTATTTCTATGTATCTAATAAAAGAAAACGATGCCTAATGGTTAAAATGTAGTGTTTGCTTAAATGCTTGGGGCATATACACACTGTTAACATGAATGATATATTGTAGTGCTGACGGTGTCACTAGCTATCGGGTCTTCTTATCGAGCAGCATGAAATAAATGACCCAAAGTCCAAAAATCTAAAAAGGCAACCCTGGCACAGACTCCTCATCTTGACGATAAGTCTGCTACACTGTAAAAAAAAAAGTTGTCGAAATAACGAAGGATTACTATCAAAGTTGCCAGAGATCCATCGTTATTTTCACAGAGATGTTATTATTTTCACAGAGATTCCTTGTACCACTGTACTGCCACCTGGAGCTTCTTGTACAAACTACACTGGCTCCTTGTTGTATAATTACAGTGGTTCACTGTTCAGTTTTACAAGGGTCCCTACAGTTATCTTTTACAATATAGGTGTACTCAATGTTCACCAACTTTGGCATTATGAGAAAATCAAGTGACAAGTAAGTCAGAATGGATTGCTGTATTCTCCTGTCGAAGTTGTTGTTCTTCTTGATCCTGCATTCAAATTGTAACTGCAAGAGAAACCCTATTCAATGACTAGAAAACTAAAAATGGGGCTTTATCTCCCCTTGACTAACTGGTTCAAGTTTTGATCATACATAAAGCTCTGTAAATTAGTATTCAGAAATTAAAGAATCTATCCAGGCTAATTCTGCAAGATAGACTGCTGTCTTGTGCCCTCAGATGCTGGGGTTAAAAAAGTATTTATTTGGTTACTTAGCTTTTAAACCTTTTTTCCCAACATCAAAAAAAAAAAAAACGTTAAACATATGCTATACGTTTAATAAAAGCATTTTTATTTCAGACTAAACAAAAACGTTTTTTAACATAAAAAGAAATGTAAATTCAAACTTTTTTTTATTTAGTTGAAAATTGGTTGAAAAAGAATATAGTGCTGATTGTACAGCATAGTCGTAGTGCATTACCCGCAAACACCCACTCTGATTTTGAGAGTCTTAAATCGTACTCCCTCTGATCAGTCGTACTAGGTTGAGAAATGCCTCCCTGGGTTATGAGTTCAAATCAATCTTAAACACTGAACATCTCAACTTAAGTCAACGCCAGTATCTATAAGAAATTGGGTAATATTCTTTTATTATGATAGGCCCCTTGTATGTTATTACCTGATTATCCTCAGCATGTGAATGTTATAGCCTTTGCTGTAACCTCAAACAGAGGGGTTAGGATATTTCCAAGCTGGAAGTCATCGCACTTGAAGTAGTTCAAACCATCTCGGTTGGGCGGTTATGACATCTCTCGGAGTTGATTCTCATCTGTTGACCTTCTGATGTCAATAACAGTGACAGTAACACATGTTGGGTGGACGGCTTCAGCAGCAGAGAATGTCAGGGCATTAGGCATCCCATCAGTTATTACGATAACCCAATTTTCAGCATTTGGTTGATCACAGTTGCGAGAACAAGAAAAATGTGACAAGGACCACGAATAGGATTTGTGCTCATAGATCATGGCAACATCACTAGCCACTGCGGGTGACGTCATTGAGGCAGCATGACGTCACCAATGACGTCATAGGTGACAGGGAGAAAACCGAAAACATTATGGAGTTGCTACGGTTGCTACGCTCCCGGCCGCTGACGCGGCTTGCAACTCCAAAAAAAGAGGTTGTCGAACAAGGCCTGAAGTTCTATCAGTGAACCCACCAGAATCCCTCGCACTCCGGATGGCCTGTTTAAATTAAATGGGAAGAATGGACACCAGTGTGGTCCAAACAGATGACCACGATCACTGAAGAAAAAAATGCTGTCAGAGAATGACAGCATATTTATTTGGGAAGCATATTTATCATGTCAGTGACATAGTCCAGTAGCAGATTCCAGTTGACCTCAGATGCACCATTTGAGTTCCTTCCTCGTGGAGGAATGATGGAGCTGTCAATCAGGAAATCTATGTCTAAATCAGCCATACACACTGTAAGCAAGGTGGGAATGTATCATACATTTAATGAAACAGACTGAGCATGATTGTTAAAAACTGCCTTTAGCTCACCCAACTCCCTCTGGACGTCATTCCTAACAGGCTATGACTGCTCACTTCCAAATCCTAGTAGCAACCCTTAATTTAGTGACAATACAGCTAGGCACCTTCAGGTGTTTTTTTTTCAAAATGACTAGATTCGAGATTTTTTAGCGCCTCCCCAGTACGGGAGTGCACTATGATGATTGCATTTGCCCCATGTGATGAGGTCTCACAATACAAAATTACTGAATAGAGAAATTGACATTAACGGCGGGAGGCGTTTTTTTACGCGGTCACAACCGCATTTCTTGTTTATTATGATCCTATGGCAACTAGAAGTGGAGAAATCAACATATAGGATCATGGAAGTAAACTGTACATAATCAGTCAATGCAAATTGGAACCATCATAATTTCTTGGCAAGTATCAAGCCCCAGTAAAGATTGGGCATAGTATTATCCATTACATATGTAGAGGACGGTGAAAATATCTAGGATCACCGGGACTCGAACCCGGATCTCTGGCATGACATTCCAGCATGCTAAACATTACACCATGATCCCTTGCTTGATATTTACACCTTCCAACTACACCTGGATCGGTATGATACACACAAGGGGAGTAGCGATTACCAGGTATCTGGCCCCTGTGGGTCAATCTACCGGGCACAAGGATTTCTGGTCCCCTACACATATAACATAGGCTATATTGCGTTCTCTGGCATAACCCTACTGACAGTGAATGAGCAAAAAAAAAAAAAAAGGGGGGGGGTAATTTCTTGTGCCTGGATAGAAGTATGCTATCTAGAACTTAATGCGAATTGGCGCAGTCTGTTTAACCCTTTGGGCATTATGTTAGAAGGGCCAAACTTCACACGCATATAATATCTGTTAGGCCAAGAAAAATAAAAGGTGTGTTTCCAGTTACATAACTCAAAGAGCTAGGGTCGGTAGGTCGGATTTCTTTTTTTTTTAAATTTTATTTTTACATTAATATATGAAATGTTAGGGCACATATCAATGGATGTATCAAATTCTTTGATTTCATTGTAAAATAATGATGAGAAAAGGACAACTGTGAGAGAGGGGAAGAATACAAAAACAATACAGGAAAGATCCTCAAAAAGTAATGAAAAATTTCTTTAAAATATGAAAAAATGAGGCAAGATTCTTCAAAATCACAAAAAAAAGAGTTCTTTTGCCCCCTGTTTTGCTAGGGTCGATCGGGTTACTGGAAACAAACCTTTTCTTTTTGTTTGGCCTTATGGAGAATAGGTTTGTCACATTTAAAAGTATCTTAAAGATCTCTGAGGACAAAGTTGACCATTACCTTTGTAAAAATGCTGTGTTGTCTCTGATTCATGATTCTATTGGAGACAACTAGGCGATAGCTTCCATTGGGAGGCTCAACATCACCAACATGCCTCACCTTTGGATGCTTTTGATCCCCTCAAAGCTAGATTTGACCCCATTACTTCCAACACCCCTTGACAGTTATCCTTTCATCTTAATAGAAAAAAGGTAAGATTTTCGCAAACAAAATGAATCAAGAAAAAACAATAGCTTAATGATATATATCACATGTTTGTTTATTTTTGTTATTTATTTTTTCTCGACATGTGCAGCCATGCGTGCCTCCTGCATTTTCTTCCATTGCGGTGTCAGCGCAAACTGTTTAAACTTGTTAAAACCAGCGTGTGCAGGTCCATAGAACGGTAACGCCATCATCCGCTCCCTCCACGCATTGATCTTAGGGAACCTAGAACAGCGAAGGAAGACACAGGTTAAAAAATAGGATCCATACCATGTTAAGCACCGGGGTATCAAATAAGTGCCAGCGTCAGTACCAGGGGCATGGGGCATTGAAATTAGCCTTCAGCACTGAAAACTGTATCTTAAATCTTCAAGCCCCTGGTTCCTGTGATCACCGCACAGAAAAAAATCGAAGTTAGTCGGTCTAACTTACTTATCTTAGTAAAAACCCCGGTAAAAACAGCCAAATAATCTTAGTTAGTGCATATGACTAATGTGTGACTAACAATGTCTAGCTTATGTTAGTCACATTGACTATCCAAATCATTTTCCCTCTCCAAGCACAATCTTGAACAAGGTATCTGCTGGGAGTTTCAAGCAAGGTAACTTAATTTAGACACTGTCACTAAGGGATCTTAGTCACTTTGACTAAGATCCCTCAGTCACTTTGACTAAGGTATATTGGCATAGTGTTGCCTTTACACACCAGGTGGCAGGGTGGTTTGAAACAGGATTTTTCTGGTGGCTTTGTACCAAATATTGTTTAATGGATGTCAAAATGATGGTGATTTTCAGGCACTGTATACATTTGAGGCTTTTACAATTCAATATAACATCAAGCTTGGCAAAATATATAAAATAGGTTGATGATTTGTTAAATAAACTAGGTAAACAGATACTAACACCTTTTCTGTGGGAGACTAGATGAGTAAAATATCCACAGATGTACCTGCTTCTTTGTAGGAAACCCAGAGTAACTTGACTCAGGGGTTTTAATGAAAATGATGTGAGGCATTTCACATGCTTCCTAAATGATGAGACAATGATTTGTGGGATGTGGATCCTACATAGAGCTTACACTTACCAATTGAATTAAACCAAAAAGTAATACATTGCATACTTAGTCAAAACCACCGAGGAATCTTAGTCAAAATCAGGCAAGCCAAGACAAGTTGGGCACTTCGACTAATGGTTAGTCATATTTGACTAAGAAAAACTTGGACACTTAGGCACATGGTTTTGACTAGGTATTGTTAGAAAGTCAGCCTTTTTGGACTAACATCTGAATAAGATTTTGGATATTATTTTTTTCTGTGCGGGGGCACCATTGGATTGAAATTTACCCTATGAAGAATGCTAAAGTAGGAGTGAATCATACCCATTGGTCGACATGATGCACCAATGAAGTGCTGGCGACCGAGCACTTCATTGGTGCATCATGTCGACACTCTAGGAGTGTAGCAACCCTGTACTCATGATGATTGAATGTAGCCCTGGCAAGTTACTCGCCAAGGCTATATTCATGCACCTCGATGACAAAGGGCATGGTTGATGCATTAGTGCTTTAACATAACTTAAAAGGTTAAATAATAAGAGTTAACCTTTTAAGGGCCGCTAATGCAGGAGTGCATCATGCCCATTGGTCGTCATGATGCACCAATGAAGTGCTGGTAAGACTGCTCGCCAGCACTTCATTGGAGCATCATGCCGACCCTACAGGGTTGATACATATACTCCGGGAGGGTCGGCATGATGCTCCAATGAAGTGCTGGCGAGCAGTCTCACCAGCACTTCAATGGTGCATCATGACGACCAATGGGCATGATGCACTCCTGCATCAGCGGCCCTTAAAGGGTTAAGGGGTGAACATGACCCTACCTGGAGAAGTCATACTGTGTAGGTTCCAGGAATCCTAAGGTGGCCATAGAGGAAATATCAGCCAGTGTGGGTGTGGGACCAGTCATGTAGTCTGACTCCCACAGGGCCGTATGAGCCTTTAATTCTTCCATCAAGTATTCTACCTTCTCCTCACTCCCTGCAGGTGGCGCCACTCCATACAGGATCTTCCAGTACTGTGAATTGAGAAATTGTTATTTTTTATTATCTAAAATGAGTAATCCTACTCAAACACTAAGCTCATCTAGTACCAAATCCTACGGCTCTAGACAGCTGACCCATCTGAACAGAGGAACACAGACAGATTTCAAGTTGGAAATCAGTACATTGCCGATATATTGGTAAAATGAAAATGACACGCTCAAATTTTCTAACATTTAAAAAATCAGTGAGAGTTGAGGTGTGAAATCAGGTGACCTAATTAAATTTAATTGTTAAATTCCCCGTAACAAAAATTACATTGTCACCTGATCGTCCCCAAGAGTCAGCAAAATGGCGACCATCCCTTTAAAATGGCTTTAAAAGGGTACCTAACACGATCATTGTTTTTTTTTTATGTCATGGCAGATACGATCGTTACTATAGAACAGTACTGGACATGCCGTATTCAATGGGGGATGGAATACAATGTGGCCATATTCAATGGGCATCCACCATCTTGGATTTTGAAGTGATCTGAACTGTTTTTCTTTATATAAAAGCAAAACAACCGTCTAGGCCATGACATAAATGCAAATGTCCACTTCCATGGGATTTTTTACATTGTATTCCCCTCTGTGGGACTGGTCGTATCCCACTCAGCCATATAATGGCTTTGTGGCATATGCCAGTCCCATCTCGGGGAATACGATGTAAAAATATCCCATGGTCGTGAACATTTGCTTATACATGTATCAATAAATCTGCTACTCACACAAACAGGTAGTATTGCAGCATAGAGTGTGGCGGCGTCATAGTCCATGATACGTTCTACTAGCGCCCTCTTCTGTAGGTCTTTAGGGTACAACTCGTCTGTCTTGCCGTACTTACTCACAAGGTACCGCATTATGGTACGACTGTAATAATACATGTCTGAACATTTAGCCTTTAGGCTGCAAAATCACACCCTCATGCGCTCCTTTAAACCTAGAGCTTTTTCGATGAAAAAAAAAACAGCTAAATTTTTCTTGCCGCTATCCCTTCAGAAAAAACTTGCGCCCCCTCTGGTCAAGGAATCAAAAAGTGATTGCTTCCCCCAGCCCACCAGCCCCCACACCCGTTATTAAAAAAGATCAATCCCTTAAAGGCTGCTATTTCACCATGATTCAAAAATGCATCCTTGGTATCTAACTCACCAAGGCTGCATTCATGCATTATGCCAAGGCTGCATCCAGGCATTACGCCAAGGCTGCATCCAGGCATTACGCCAAGGCTGCATCCAGGCATTACGCCAACCCAACAAGGTTTCTCTCACATCAAAAAACATTTCTGCAAAAACGCTCAGATAGATAACATTTGTAAAAAAACCATTAGTTGATTCTTAGAAAATTGTTTGTATTCTATGTCAAAACTACATTTTTAAACCAATAATTCAAATTTGTTTTCGAGCGGACAGGGAGATAAAAGCATTTTGAAGTGTAAATAAAACTATCAAACCAAAATCTCTTTTTTAAGTCAAAATAACATTTCTGCTAAGGACTGTCTCTGCTCCCATAATGTTACTGAGAGTCCAAAGATTATGATATAAGTAGAAATCAACTCTCACCTTTCCCACAAGATGAAACCGTCATCGTTTATCGTTGGGAGACAGTGGTTATGGTTCATCTGAAAAATAGGTAAAAGAATTTTGAGTATATCTGAACTGACATTTTATAAGAATGTGTTCTTGACCCCGTGTTGGTGAAACAGCACCCCAAAATTCTTGTCCAGATGGCGAAGGTTGTTAACACAGTATTGGACTCATCTTTCAATGTTTAATTTACTCCTGGTACATGTATATATAATCTACAAATTATTATGAGACGTTAACTCTGCATGATGCTGTATTCTGAAGGAGTCTCAAAAGTCTGAAGTCATTGTTATGACAGTGCTTTCCTATTTTGCTGTCATTTTCTTCTTCTTCTTTGCATTTTTCTTTTTTAGAATCGTTATCTTTTCAAATATGAGGTGGTTTTCTCCATATCCATTAATATTAAACAAGTTATTTGGTATACATTGACAAAGAAAAATCTTTTCTGACCTTGAGAAATTCTGGAGTCTGTGTCTCGCCGGTTGCCTTTGTCTCTATAATGTTGAGGTCTATGCCAAGAGCGAGGCATGTCATCCAAACCGCCCGGCACGGGGAACTGTTCCCGTTACCATACATGTCTATGGTAGGTGGAGCCGACATGGTGTCAGAGGTAGAATAAATAAATCACTTTGCTAAAACAGACACAATTTGATAAAACCGTGGTAGGATTTTGCTAGAGGAGACAGCACTGTGTGCAGTACTGGGCATGGATGTGAGTGTGGATGCTGTTTGGTAGAGTGTGCCCTTATATAGGGGGTTTGTGGAGGTAAAAT
This sequence comes from Acholoe squamosa, assembly GCA_949317995.1. NCBI lineage: Eukaryota > Metazoa > Annelida > Polychaeta > Phyllodocida > Polynoidae > Acholoe > Acholoe squamosa. The sequence continues at coordinate 5,306,962 of OX439040.1, forward strand.
GAAAGGGAGTCAGCTAGAATCTATGACAGAGTCAGGCAAGAAGTGACTCTCCTTAAGCAAAGAGAGTCATCGAGAATGCATAGAAAAAAAAAGCAGGCAAACAATAGCCATTTCTAATGATGGAGACTTTAGAGTAAACCATAATAAACTCACATTAAATTCGATATTAAAATGTTTGTCAATAACAGTCAACACTTGTATAGCTTATGTGTTGAAAACAGTTTTGAACGTAGAATTTTTTTTTCAGTTGGATTTCCACATCATTATATATGATCGGTGCAGAATCCAAATAGAGGTCCCTTACCACGCCCATGTAAGTGGGAGGGCATCAGAAATCCCCAACAAAGCATTTCAAGCCCGGGGGGCACTTCATATGTTGGAAATACACATATATGTGCGGCTGGCAAGGGTACTTTTCGAGCAGAATCCCTCCAAGCAAGAGTCTGTTTTGGCCAAAAGTCATCTTGGGCGTCAGTTTTTGACCAATTTGATCAAGAAAAGGACAGTTTTATTCCAAAATCCCTCTAACCAAGGGTCAGTTTTTGAGAGAGAAAAATTTATGCTCGTCATTTTTCATCAAATCTTCTCCAAAAAGGGGTACTTGTCACAAAATCAATCTAAGCAAAGGGTAAGGGATGTCAGAAGCTCAGAAAAAAATTAAGTGCATCCCTGGGATTTCCTGATCTGTTCTTATGTGGGTCTGCGCGTCATGAAACAGACTATGTTGGTCTTTAGTTTTATTGATGTTGTTAGTTGATACTATGGACCGATTTAATCTTGACTTAATTAAGAGTTTTGAAGGCAAGATTCTACTTTTAAAAATTTTGTTTGAGCTCATTGACACTACCAGAGATGATAAAGCTGGACTCTATGCTGAGAGTCAGTTTGATTCTGTTTCTCCTGATGCTTTTCGGTTCTTTATTTGTTTTAGTTGTTCTTCTTTGACCTTATGTTTTACTTTTAGACTTGTTAATTCAAAAGTGAGGAAGGCATGCGCTCTGAGAAAAAAACATTTTATTTGTTTTATACAAAATGTTAGGGTCTACGGAGACATTAGAATGTAATTAGTAACAAAAGAAGAAACTGTGATTCTAAATGATAAATAACAGATAATCATGGTTTATTTTTGGCAATTATAAAAATTCAATGGGACCTGAAGTGGTAAACCTTAGTGTACACTTAATTGGAATAATAGTAAAAGAAAACTTGTGTTTTAGAAATAAGACATCCTTTGGATGTTCAGTTCATCAAAGCTGAGAAGTAAATCAACCTCATCACTCTGTTTTACCTCCGAAAGAGGGTAGCAAAGTCTCATCCACGCGAACCCACCCCCCCCCCCCCCCCCGATCGCACATATGTTTGAAAAAATTGACCACTTAGAAAATGTCATTTTGGAGAGAAACACATTCTCCTATGAATATGTGAACGTGTATTGATATCAGCAACTCGGGGTCTACAGACCCCCACCTACATAGGGGCCACTGTCACTGTATCAGTACGCCCACATAACTATTGTTAACCCCTTATGTTCCTCATCATTTGCCAAATATAACCAATTATCCACTTCATAAATCAAGCTCTTTAACCCTTTAACGCCCTGTGCAGTACAGCATTGTAATTGGGTAACATCGGGATTGAAAGGGTTAAGATGACATAATCAATTGATTTTTAGAATCAAAAATAAAAATCTATCTCCCTCCAGGGCTCCTATCACCCCCTTGTTGAATGTGTGTATGTTTTTTGTTGTTGCTCTTTGTTTGTTTTGTTGTTGTTTTTCACGCTGCAAACTTTGAATGCCCTTTTTCCCGTGTAGCCGATTATATTTCTATCTGAATAGCCGCATATAGGTAGAGACATATGCACCCCTATCCCTCAGGTGTAGGTGTCAACTTATTCATGCCGCACCATGTGCCCCCATGCTGGCACCATCCTGCCACTACAATACGTAGCACCCACATTGTAGACAGAGATTGAAAATGGCACGTGCAGGGGATGGGGGAGTTGGCTGGGGGGGGGGGGGGTGTAAGACCATTCACACATATGGAGATATATAAGACTGTGGAAACCCCTCTGTATGACCATTGCACATAGATCCACACACAACTCCAATACATTTTAATAACCAACTTAAATATATCAAAAATATAATTTATATCAAAAGAAAATCAATAATTAATTATGTGGACTGTGGCAGGATTTAAACACATGGCCTGTCTCCTGCTGCCTGTGTGGGTGTTCAGTGCTGGACACGCCTACCATAGATCTATGTACGACCACAGCGAGCTGGTCGTACCAGGCATGTACGACCTGACGCCACCTACCGAGCTACGACAGTACCAGACTGATAAGGACTTTATATATGAAAAAGGACTCTAAAAAGGTAAGATGATTTTTTTTTCTCTTTTTTTTCTTTATTTCTTCTTTGTTAGTTTGTCTCTTTCTTTTCTTTTCTGTCTCTCAGTCGGCATCTGTCTTTCTTTGCCTCTGTCTATCCCTGTCTGTCTTTCTCATTCTGTCTGTCCCTGTCTGCCTCTCTGTCTGTCTCTCTGTCTCTAGCACATCTTGTAAGACCTAGTCAGTCTACGCTAAATTTGACAGTGGTGGTAGCCCAGTCAGGCATAGCAAGTCCTGAGCTGTCATTCACTATTCCTTCTCTGAAGAGTTAATGTGCCTGCTGAGAGTCCTTGAGGGTTCTTGAGGCTATTCATGGGTTAGGTGTACTTGAATATTGTACGGGGTCAAGTCCGCCCTATACTCTATAAGTAGCTCATAATATATAGGGAAGGAGAACACTTGTGTAATCACTCTTGTGAGGAGAAGTGTTTTCACTGCTATTCTTTCACTGTGGGCCTCTTGCCCCTGTGCACAGTGTGTTCTGGAATAGTGTATGCTGGGGTTGAGGCTAAGATCACTGGAAAGATAGGGCTGGCTATGGGAAAGCAAGGGGTCCTTAACATCGCTGAAAGGAATAACACAGAAAAATCGCTACCATCGCAGGGTTAGCGATGGCAGGGCCTTTTGAATTAACCTCCTGATTTAAAAAGCAAAAGGAAAAATAAATTATACAGAATCTGAAATTGTGATTTTCTAACATCTTGGTGCAGGACAGAACTGACCATTTCTGAAATTGCTAAAGTAAGATGCCTGACGGCTGGGACGTGATGACTTTTTGAAAACTGATATAAAATTGAGTACACAATTTCATTCTGTGGCTATATATCGTTTATATACGAAGTACCCAAAGTGAAGTGTGAACGCTGTGCTATGAATTACACTATTTTTCAGCATGTTCAGCGGGGGAAGGAGGGCGGGAATATTGGGGGTAACACTATATTTGTACTGTCACTGATTGAAGCTGATATTCATATTTGGATGTATTTCTGTTGCAGTGCACGCTGGGACAGGTATTAACAGTCGAACATGTAGAAATCAGCTGACGATGCAGCGTCTACTCAACTTGACGACTTGATGATGGGAACTCCGTCCAACCTTGGTGACCTATTCCTGGAGGCCGTTTCTTAACCTGCCAGAGGCGTAGGAAGCAAATCTTCATTGGGGGGGGGCGCAGCGAGGGCCCTATAGGGCTGACCCGGGATATATTATGAACCAATGAGATAATTCCCTCCATTCACTGCAGAACTTTTTGGGTACATTATGTAACATCTGGTACCCACAATGCGGGTTGTTATCAGTGCTTATCTCGCCAGGCCCCAGATCAAGCAATGGAGGACCCACTGGACCTCAATACTGAGCCCTATTGGGAGCACCGTCAATTGTCGGCTCAGGCGTGATGATGCCTATACATGTGTACATAGAATTTGTAAAAAAATGTAATTTTTGATCAGTATTGGATCTGACTTTAGGCTCAGGCCCCCATTTCCCCTATCCCATTACCGTATTAATCTAATTTGAGATGAAAAGTGTTAGCTTTTTTTTCCATTTTTATTATGAGTTTTTGGCAATTTTTTAGACCTGTTAATTCAAAAGTGAGGAAGGCATGCGCTCTGAGAAAAAAACATTTTATTTGTTTTATACAAAATGTTAGGGTCTACGGAGACATAAGAATGTAATTAGTAATAAAAGAAGAAACTGTGATTCTCAATGATAAATAACAGATAATCATGGTTTATTTTTGGCAATTATAAAAATTCAATGGGACCTGAAGTGGTAGACCTTAGTGTACACTTAATTGGAATAATAGTAAAAGAAAACTTGTGTTTTAGAAATAAGACATCCTTTTGATGTTCAGTTCATCAAAGCTGAGAAGTAAATCAACCCCATCACTCTGTTTTACCTCCGAAAGAGGGTAGCAAAGTCTCATCCACGCGAACCCCCCCCCCCTCCCCCGATCGCACATATCTTTGAAAAAATTGACCACTTAGAAAATGTCATTTTGGACAGAAACACATTCTCCTATGAAGATGTGAACGTGTTTTGATATCAGCAACTCGGGGTCTACAGACGCCCACCTACATAGGGGCCACTGTCACTTTATCAGTACGCCCACATAACTATTGTTCACCCTTTCTGGTCCTCATCATTTGCCAAATATAACCAATTATCCACTTCATAAATCAAGCTCTTTAACCCTTTAACGCCCTGTGCAGTACAGCATTGTATTTGGGTAACATCGGGGTTGAAAGGGTTAAGATGACATAATCAATTGATTTTTAGAATCAAAAATAAAAATCTATAGGTACCTCCAGGGCTCCTATCACCCCCTTGTTGAATGTGTGTATGTTTTTTGTTGTTGCTCTTTGTTTGTTTTGCTGTTGTTTTGTTGTTGTTTTTCACGCTGCAAACTTTGAATGCCCTTTTTCCCGTGTAGCCGATTACATTTCTATCTGAATAGCCGCATATAGGTAGAGACATATGCACCCCTATCCCTCAGGTGTAGGTGTCAACTTATTCATGCCGCACCATGTGCCCCCATGCTGGCACCATCCTGCCACTACAATACGTAGCACCCACATTGTAGAAAGAGATTGAAAATGGCACGTGCAGGGGATGGGGGAGTTGGCTGGCGGGGGGGTAAGACCATTGTCCATTCCCACATATGAAGATATATAAGACTGTGGAAACCCCTCTGTATGACCATTGCACATAGATCCACACACAACTCCAATACACTTTAATAACCAACTTAAATATATCAAAAATATAATTTATATTAAAAGAAAATCAATAATTAATTATGTGGACTGTGGCAGGATTCAAACACGTGGCCTGTCTCCTGCTGCCTGTGTGGGTGTTCAGTGCTGGACACGCCTACCATAGATCTATGTACGACCACAGGGAGCTGGTCGTACCAGGCATGTACGACCTGACGCCACCTACCGAGCTACGACAGTACCAGACTGATAAGGACTTTATATATGAAAAAGGACTCTAAAAAGGTAAGATGATTTTTTTTTCTCTTTTTTTTTTTCTTTATTTCTTCTTTGTTAGTTTGTCTCTTTCTTTTCTTTTCTGTCTCTCAGTCGGTATCTGTCTTTCTCTTTGCCTCTGTCTATGCCTGTCTGTCTTTCTCATTCTGTCTGTCCCTGTCTGCCTCTCTGTCTGTCTCTCTGTCTCTAGCACATCTTGTAAGACCTAGTCAGTCTACGCTAAATTTGACAGTGGTGGTAGCCCAGTCAGGCATAGCAAGTCCTGAGCTGTCATTCACTATTCCTTCTCTGAAGAGTTAATGTGCCTGCTGAGAGTCCTTGAGGGTTCTTGAGGCTATTCATGGGTTAGGTGTACTTGAATATTGTACGGGGTCAAGTCCGCCCTATACTCTATAAGTAGCTCATAATATATAGGGAAGGAGAACACTTGTGTAATCACTCTTGTGAGGAGAAGTGTTTTCACTGCTATTCTTTCACTGTGGGCCTCTTGCCCCTGTGCACAGTGTGTTCTGGAATAGTGTATGCTGGGGTTGAGGCTAAGATCACTGGAAAGATAGGGCTGGCTATGGGAAAGCAAGGGGTCCTTAACATCGCTGAAAGGAATAAGGCAGAAAAATCGCTACCATCGCAGGGTTAGCGATGGCAGGGCCTTTTGAATTAACCTCCTGATTTAAAAAGCAAAAGGAAAAATAAATTATACAGAATCTGAAATTGTGATTTTCTAACATCTTGGTGCAGGACAGAACTGACCATTTCTGAAATTGCTAAAGTAAGATGCCTGACGGCTGGGACGTGATGACTTTTTGAAAACTAATATAAAATTGAGTACACAATTTCATTCTGTGGCCATATATCGTTTATATACGAAGTACCCAACGTGAAGTGTGAACGCTGTGCTATGAATTACACTATTTGTCGGCATGTTCAGCGGGGGAAGGAGGGTAGGAATTTTGGGGGTAACACTATATTTGTACTGTCACTGATTGAAGCTGATATTCATATTTGGATGTATTTCTATTGCAGTGCACGCTGGGACAGGTATTAACAGTCGAACATGTAGAAATCAGCTGACGATGCAGCGTCTACTCAACTTGACGACTTGATGATGGGAACTCCTATTCCTGGAGGCCGTTTCTTAACCTGCCAGAGGCGTAGGAAGCAAATCTTCATTGGGGGGGGGGGGCGCAGCGAGGGCCCTATTGGGAGCACCGTCAATTGTCGGCCCAGGCGTGATGATGCCTATACATGTGTACATAGAATTTGTAAAAAAAAGTAATTTTTGATCAGTATTGGATCTGGCTTTAGGCTCAGGCCCCCATTTCCCCTATCCCATTACCGTATTAATCTAATTTGAGATGAAAAGTGTTAGCTTTTTTTACATTTTTATTATGAGTTTTTGGCAAATTTTGGGGGGCCCAGACATACTCAGGCCCCACCTCCTTTGTGATTGGGGGGTGCCCAGGCCTCCCTGCCCCCCCCCCTTTTCCGACGCCCCTGCCTGCCACAACTAGCATACAGCAAAGTGGTAGGCGCGAACACGGTCACCTATGATGGCTATGTATGAGTGCCATTTATACAGTAATCATGTAGGGTTCTTTAGAACTGTCGTACCAGTGCAGGCATTAGTGACCACGTATATCTTGCTACAATGACACTTAAAGAAGAACTGCCATTACGATTTGAATTGTGGCACGTTGCGAAAGAAATTTACAGGTCCGTTCTATATACATATGGACACCTGGATAGCATTTCTCAGACGATCTTCAAGAAAAAATATTCAATTATGACCTATACATAATTACCTTAATTGGGGAGCAAGCCACCAGTGCCTCTCACTTCCACCCTGCACTCTCTCCCACAAAGGGACATCACTTTATTTCCTATGACACATCATTTAAGGTACAGCTAACTGACTTTATAGATAGAAATGATGAGAAAGATCCCACAGATGGTGTTCATTTTGGGCACTGTAGCATGAGCAGCCATTTAATGGTAAAGGAGTTTGAAAAATGGCCATGTGATTGTGATAATGCACATAACTTATGCTTGTTGTGAAAGCCATTATTATTTGGCTGATTATTTATAGTTGACATGTGATATTCTTATTTCCCGTACTGATTACACTACGTCTATTGCTCATTCAAATAAATGAAGACTATTTGTTGAATATCTTTGTACGGTTGTTTATTTATGTATTCAATTTTTCCCTCTCTTTGGTTTCTCCGTCCACCCCCCTCTTTTAACAATAATATTTTCAAACAAAAGTATCCCTCTTTTGAGGAAATCCTTTGAAGAAACAGACTATTTTCATCAATAGAAGGAATTCTTCGTAGAAAAAAAAGAGAGAAAACTTTGGCTGAAAGTGGACCTTATGCTATTTTGATTTTAGTAAAAAAAAAAAAGAAAAAAAAGAAGGACCCTTGCTATGGTGGCTTTGGTCAACGACTGGACCATTTCTATAGTGAGATTTTGCCAGTCGCAGATATTCATGAAGAGCCCTTTGGTAGTGAACATCTGGAGGGTCTTGCCAAAAGATAACGAGGATCAACATCTCTAAAAATTTTCAGAGAGTGCTGAGGAAAATGTGCATGGCCTAACTCGTTTTCATAGTATTGACAAAAAAATAACAGCAGAATGTATGGAAAACTCGTTTTGAGGTGTAAAAAAAACATCCACGTTTTAACAAAATGATTATTAAGACAATCTTTTAGCAATATAAAAACGTGCACGTTTTCCTTTTTGGTTCACGTCTCTTTTTTGGCAAGACCCTCCTGGAGCAGGAACGTTACACTCTTGGCAGCGAAAAAGAAAGATTTGTGAGGCCATGTTATTATAATAACTTGGATTACGGGATTTTTTATCTGGAATCTTGAGCAGCCACAGGTAAAAAAATTAAAAAAAATTTTGATTTTCAGACCAAAAAATCCAAGCAGCCAAAGGCAAAAAAAAAATCCACCCAGATTGCCCCCAAAATGCACTTTTCCGGCTATCAAAGTCACCTTTCGGCAATCAAAAATACCTTTTGAGGAAGTAAATGTAGGGAGGATCGAGAATTTTTGGGTGTTGGCACATTTCCATGTACGCTTTTTATACTTTTTTTTTACCAAAAACCTTGAAAAATCCCACTGACCAGAGGAAAAAAAATAAGAAAAAAAATCTTTTTTCTATATTGCCAAAAATCCCAGCGGCGGATCTGTAATCCAAGTTATTATAATTAAAAGGCCTAAAGTTAAAAAAAAAAAATTTCTTTTTTTGGGTTTTATAAGTTTTACTGATGCTAAAAAAAAAGCAATTAAAATGTATGTGATAACGTTTCTTATGAACAATACTCTTTCAGTACCTATTACATAGGCCCCACATGTACAAACGCTTTTTGGCCTGTGTTTACACTGTTACCTGGGGCTGTCATCATGTGACACACCTAGATCCAGTAGCCATGTAGGACATACACCCTCCGATCTCACCCTGCTCTACTCCTACCTACACACCAGTAAGTAACAATTTGTAATTATACTTGGCATGACATCAAATTCATTACACTGTACGATTCAGTGTATTATAAGCCGCATCCTGACTTTTGGAGCTACACTGTAGGTTACCATTCCTTACTACATGTATATATACCAAGGTTGTGGGATAATCTAATGGGTGCGGCCATTGCTGGAGCTGGTTACCAGCGGTTATCGCTGAAACATGTATAGCATTTATCTGATGGGTACCATCTGCCGCCTGCTAGCCATTTCTCAAACGCTACGATCCTACCCCTCTCCCTCCAATTTCAACCACCCCTACGATCCAGTTTAATCGTAGTGATTGACCCTGGGTGATCATGTATTACCTACAATTGCCTATTCAAATACATGCCCTTTACCTCTATATCTGCACCAGTCATAGTGATTGACCCTGTAAAATCAAGAATTCCCTTCCGATCCAGGCTAGGTCAGTACGATTTGGGGGTGCTCAAAATTTAGCCTCTGAGAAATGACTTCCTGAGAAGTCAGCAGTGAATGGCAAGTGAACGCTAACTTGAGATATAGGCTACAATATATTAAACCTTAAAAAAAGCCACATCCTCCACAATGACGAATGCAGCCCTGGCGAGTAACCCACTGGGGTTGCATTACTGATTACTCTAGGTGAAAGTATGAATGTGAGGCAGGCTTGGCTAAATAACGTTTTATTTTTTAAACCCTTATAGGTTGTATTTTGTGAGAGACAACCGTATGTTGTTATATAACATGATACATAAAATGAAAATAAATAATAATGATATCGACATATTGAGTGAGTATTAAGAACAATTGATGTAAATATGGATAAGACACATACAATGTGGATAAGAAATGGAACTACGAAAGGAGTAGTTGTAATTAAATAAATGATTAGAGTTTTAGGTGTGGGTGGGTGGGTGAAATTGAATGATACGTGTTGGTGTATGACAAGCGAAGGAATGAGGTCCGTGGTAGGTGGGTGACAGGTGAGGTGAGGTGAGAGGTGAGGGGGTGAAGGTCACCTGAGAGGTGTTGGAATAGAACACCAGATGTCAGTAATGACTTCTCATTCACCCCTTACAGGGCAATGAGTTTACCATTCATGCACCATGTCCGCCCTATGGGACCAGTTCACCCGCACAGGATCTGCAGGATGCTCCTTGGCAATGAAGTGTTGGCAGGCAGTCTGGAGAGCAATAATATAACGTTCAAACAACACAATGAAATATAAAACAACAGAAAAAAATCTATGAATCTCAAATTCCTATGTAAAAACCTATGAAACAAAATACCATTTTGTGTTTTTAACATGACCCATGCAATTTGGCTTGAGGGAATATTGAGAGAAATATTTGATACTTTTCATTTGTATGTTTCCTTCAAAATGTTTCATGGCTCTTTTTTTTTGTCAAACGATTACTTTGTCTCTCCTATACATCTGATAAGATAAAGGTTCCTCAAGTGATGTTGGAGAAACTACTGGTAGGTTAAGATTTGCGAAAATAGTGATAGATGCCTTTAATTTTACAAATCCATTCTGCCTTCTTTTCCAGGAGAGATGTCACATCAACAGGTGACCCCCCAACAACCACAGATGCTGTATCAGCTACCCATCATCTTAGGCCTACCTCCACAACAACAGCAGGCTTATTCAATAACTCAAGGGCCTAATCCTGGGGTTCACAGTTACGCGCACAACCTGATATACCTCCCAAACCAGGGAGGATGTCCAAACAACCAGCAACAAGTCTTGATATATTCCAGCAACCAGGGGTACCTCAGCAACCAGGGGTATTCCTGCAACCAGGGGTATTCCTGCAACCAGGGGTATTCCTGCAACCAGGGGTATTCCTGCAACCAGGGGATTCCACCACCTATAGAATACCCCCATCATGGCGGAGTGCACGGACCGGGGGGATACCCTGATCCAGCAGAGTAAGCTTTACTTTTCTATTTGTTAAACTTTTAAAGGCCGCTGATGCAAATCCTTTTCATTGTTATTCTACATATAGAATCGCCATCTAGGAAAATGTGCAGTCGTAAGCTATTCATTTAGCCATTTTCTATATAACATAGTCATGAGGCCAAGAAGGTGGGGAGGGGGCCAAAGGAGAAAGTAGGACGGAGGAGAAAGTTGTTGAATAAATATACCATGATCAAACAAAGTGATTCATCCATGCCAACAGATTTAACACTTACAGAAAAACCTTAAGTACCCTATTTTCAATATAACGTATTTGATGGTCTCCCCACTTGGCATAAAAATGGTTTTTTAAAAGTTAAAATAGCGTTTTTATTTGGTACGTAACTTTGCCCAATGTTGTTTTTTTTTGCAACATCAAAAAAATGTACACAAAACAAATGTTTTTTGACGTTCTATAAAATGCTATTTTAGGTTAAAAAAACACATGCTTTTTGACATTAAAAGAATATGTAACATGAAAACGTTTTTGCAAATGCTTTTTTTAAACGTTGAAAACCCAAACGTTTTTCAACATGTTTAACGTTTTCTAAAAAACGCTTTTTACCCAGACCTAGTAAAAACGTTTGCAAACGTTGAAAACATGTGTTTTGCCAAGTGGGTTTGCATCAAATAAAATATTCTGATGTATGTTTCACTTTAGTAGAGGGCAGAAGGTTTATCTGATGCATCTAATGACGTCATGATGATGTAATGACACATACCATGATGCATGAATGCAGCTCTGGCAAGTAACTCGCCAGGGCTGCATTCATGCATCATGCCGACCATACAGGATTGATCTGGAGGCTCGGAGGGTTTTTCGTGATCTTCCAATGACTTACTGGTGAAACATTCTCGCCAGCACTTCTTTGGTGCAGTATGATGGCCAGTACCTTGAGTCGGCCACCAGTACCTTGAGTCGGCCACCAGTACCTTGAGTCGGCCACCAGTACCTTGAGTCGGCCTCCAGTACCTTGAGTCGGCCTCCAGTACCTTGAGTCGGCCACCAGTACCTTGAGTCAGCCACCGTTACCTTGAGTCCACCACCGTTACCTTGAGTCCACCACCGGTACCTTGAGTCGGCCATCAGTACCTTGAGTCGGCCACCAGTACCTTGAGTCGGCCACCAGTACCTTGAGTTGGCTACCAGTACCTTGAGTCGGCCACCAGTACCTTGAGTCGGCCACCAGTACCTTGAGTCGGCCACCAGTACCTTGAGTCGGCCACCAGTACCTTGAGTCGGCCACCAGTACCTTGAGTCGGCCTCCAGTACCTTGAGTCGGCCACCAGTACCTTGAGTCGGCCACCAGTACCTTGAGTCGGCCACCAGTACCTTGAGTCCACCACCGTTACCTTGAGTCCACCACCGGTACCTTGAGTCGGCCATCAGTACCTTGAGTCGGCCACCAGTACCTTAAGTCGGCCACCAGTACCTTGAGTCGGCCACCAGTACCTTGAGTCAGCCTCCAGTACCTTGAGTCGGCCACATCATATCATGAATCAACTACTGTTTAGGAGAGTGTCTATTGGGTACTTGATGCAAGGAAAGAGCAGATTTTAAGTATACTGATAATTGACAGGGTGTGAAAATAATCCATATACAATATTTATTTATGGTTAACTCTGTTTCTTGACTACTAGGACATTATTGTAAGTTTCTCCTTACAGCCTGTGAAATGTGATAGATCCAAAAATGCCAGAGATGGAATGATAGCAGGTGCTGCATCTTCCCATCTTTTATCAATGCTAATAGCTTAAAATCCTCTAAGATGGTCGTTGATAATTCACTGTCACTGTAGCCAGCACTGTACACAAGCAAAATGGCCGTCTCAAGGTATATGGACGACTCAAAGTCACTTATGGGCGACTCAAGGTCACTCTACCCTAATGGGCTAGTCTAGTTTTAATATCCAACTTGGCAAAAACATTTTTTCAACATTTGCAAATGTTTTTATTTGGTTTGGATAAAAAACGTTAAAAAAAACTGTTTTTTTTCAACCTATTTTCAACCAAATAACGTTTTTTATTTACATTTCTTTTACGTAAAAAAAAGTTTTTAACCTAAAATAAATGCTTTTTATAAGAACGTAAAAAAAAACTTTTTTTGAGTACATGTTTTGATGTTATTTTAACGTTTAAATTTTTTTCCACAAACTTAGGAACTAATAAAATCGTTAATTTAATGTTAACAAGAAATGCCGTTGTGACCGCGTAAAAAAACGCCTCCCACTGTTATTTTGTATTGTGAGACCTCATCACATGGGGCAAATGAAATCATCATAGCGCACTCCCGTACCGCTTCGCGGTACCGCCGCTACGCGGCGTGGGAGGCGCTAAAAAAAAAACCCACGTTTTTTCGCCAAGTGGGTATAGCCATCCTCACGGTGTTACCTGTGCATGGTGAAATGGGGTTGTGCATACATCCTAAAAACCTGAGGATTTTACAAACTGTAATATCCTATATATGAGGTCCTAGCGTAAGTAGGGCAAGGTGTCTAGGCTACGTTTAACCCTTCAAGGGCCGCTGATGCAGGAGTGCATCATGCAGATTGGTCGTCATGATGCACCAATGAAGTGCTGGAGCGTCTGCTCGCCAGCACTTCATTGGTGCATCATGACGACGCTCTGGGAGTTTGTGTATCAACCCCGTAGGGTTGGCATGATGCTTGAATGTAGCCCGGCCTGGTGAGTTACTCACTAGGGCTGCATTCAGGTTTCGTGCCGACCAACGGGTATGATGCATCAATGCATCGGCGGTCCTTAAGGGCGACGGTGGCAGGCGCCTAGCGGACATTCTGTGAAGTAATGCATTTAGCTCATTGAGAGGGTTCTGGCATTTTTTGAAGCAAGTTTCTGCGCCATATAAAAGGTTTATGTGGGTAACAATAAGGTTGTCACTAGTGTTTCTGTTCAGACTCTGTCTGCTCTTGCTCTAGTTCCTATTCTCGCCACTCAGGGCTCCACCTGCACGTGAGTTCCCTGCTGTTGGCAGCATTTTGTTGACATTTTTTTTTTGTAGTGTTGGAACCATATGATTTTACATTTCTATCTTGTTTAGAACATATCAACAGACATAACTGTAGTTTTTGAAAGAAACTGTTTGTCCAGTTTTGGTTATACTCGCACAAATCCCTCTGAAATCCGAACTTGATAAGTATTGACCTATTGGACCCCATGTTAAAGGGTCCTCTAGATGATGGCCCGTACCGAAGAAAGTAGCGTTGGTACCCCAACTTTTTATTTCACATTACAATTACACATCATGTAAAGAACAAATATTCCAAGTTACAAGGAAATCCTTTGTCAATTAATTTTTGGGTCACCTGGAGTCCTAGTCCTTAAAGGGTTAACAACCTCTAATTTTCATTTTGTTGCAGGGAGGGGCAGGACAATTTAAGGAAGACCAAAACGAAGCGGAAGCAGGGGGAGGAGTCCCAGGACGGTTCCAGTTCTAAGGACGGCTATTGCCTGGGAGCATGCTGTGTATGTTTATGTTGTGGCTTGTTGAACTGTTGTGTCTGTATGTGGAATTGTTGTGTCTGCTTGTTGGATTGCTGTGCCTGCCTATGGAAGTGTTGTCAATGCACATGTGCGGTTCAAGCTATTGTAGCCCCCAAGGGGTAATAAACGACATCGCGATATTTGACCATTTTGAAGTGACATTCTGACATTGCACCCTTTTTAAAGTAACATGTGACACATCCATTTCCTAAAAAAAAAGTGACATGTCAACTAAAGCCTTGTATTTGGAGACATGCCTTTATTTTTGGACATGTCATTTTCCCTAAAAAAGTGACCTGAAGCCTTGAATTTTGGCGACAGTGTGACATGAGGGGGGGGGGGTCCCATTGGGGGCCCCGCTATTGCTATCTAACACTCTAAAAAATAACTGTTGAATGGGCATGATGCATTACCACCAGACATTCTCATAAAACTAAACACTATTTATATTAGTGTAATGTAGTGAAACAGTGTAGCCACAGAGAATCACTGTCACAGTGCAGAAGGTACTAGGGTAACTGCCAGTCACCCCATCCAACTTGAAGGGTCATATACATTCCCTGATTGGGAGGGGTTATTATGACAGGACCATTACTGGTGCTAGCTGTTGTAAGGATTGAGTCATTTATTGCCAGGTGTGTGTGTGTGTGTGTGGGGGGGGGTTGTTATGTATAGAGGGGTGTCATTTTGAAAAAGAACCCATGGTGGGGGGGGGGGAGCAAAACCCAAAACCTTCACACTGGGGCGGTCAAAAATAAAATTTGGGCAATTCAAATACTCATCACAACGTGTCATTCCACATACATATCCTATTTATTTGGGGGAGGTCATTTTGCAAAATCAGTTCTTAGTGGAGGGGGGTGGGGTCATAATAATTTTTATCATAGTGGTGGGGGGGGGGTCGGAAAAATATCTGCCAATCTGCTTGAATCCATGGAGCTCCCCCCCCCCCAGGTGACAACAAATGTCTCGGCCCTAATGACTACACCTAGCCTGAAAGTAGAGGGAAGTTGTTGTGATTACTCCATCCCTCCTATGTCAATATGTCAACGTTTTAATACTAAAGCATTCATATGAGTCATCATTAAATCAAATACATCAAAAACAGATTTTCTCGGGTTTTAGGGGTGCTATTTTGTTCATTTTGTATCCACCAATTATGTAACTCAGTTTTGTAGAAACAACCATAGACATTCATTTTTATACATAGTGTGTGTGTATATATATATATATATATATATATATATATATATATATATATATATATATATATATATATATATATTCTCCTATTGTATTACTTCATGACTTTTATGTACATTCATCCGTCATTAGTATGTGCAAACAACTTGAAAGGAAATTGAGAACTATGAGGATTCATCTTATTGCTAGTAACCACTTTTTGTACATCGTGTTTAGCAATAAAATCTTTTCAAACCATGTAATGCTTGTAATAACGTCCATTCAGGGTGAGAAATATCATGAAAATATCATAACTGATGGATTGTGATTTCTGCCACCAGGTGGCTTCTGTGTACCACTACTGTAGGAGTGCATCATACCTGCTGGGCGTCATGATGCAGTAAAGCAGTTGGTGCATCAATCTACAGTTGGTGCATCAATCTACAGCTGGTGCATCAATCTACCTGGAGACTGTATCTGCAGCCAGTGACATACACAAGTTTCATCAAGCATGATACAGTAGGTGGCGCTAGTGTGGACGTGACCATTTTGGCCCTGCCACAGGGGCACTCCTGGAGGGGTGGTTCTCAAGGAAAAGGGGGTGGTCAGAGCAGAGTTGCGACCTGTCATTACTGTGGCGGACACTAGAGGAGAGATAATAAAAATCAGAGACAGCACCCCCTACTCAGGCCTGTGATAACCATTAACACACTTCCCCATTTAATTTAGCTTGATGCCCCCCCCCTCCCCGTGGGAACTGTCTTGTGGTGTATTATGACTACCCACGCCAACCCCAAGCACCCCCTTCTGCCCCCTTTTCTCAGCTCTCAAATTGTAAGGACACTCATATTTATCCAAGTCTAAATGGAATTTGGCTTAAGATACTGCCCTAATATCGCAGGGATAGGTAGATGAACATTTTCTCTCCATGTAGCTGTAATTTCTAAGGCGAGGGGACATTTCTTCCTCAATAGGGATTGCATAGGCTTCTGGGGCTAGGTGAGTGCTATGACCTTCTATTATAGTTACCCTACAGGGCCCCCCCCTTGTGATTGTGATTGTGAAACTAGTGGGTCAGCGTGCAGCATGATGCATGAATGATGGCAATTGAGCATGATGCATTAACGGCTCTTAAAGACTTAAAGAAAAAAAAGCTTTTATCTTGCATTATTAGTGACTTGAGCTTCCAAGTAGGATAATTGCCTGAAACATTGATTCAAACTAAACACAGACACATCACAAAAAATAGTATTCCTAAGATTTTATTAAAACATTTATGAAATACTCACCCATCCTATAACATAACGTAATATAAATAAATAGTATGTATACATCACAAATACTATGAATACATGCAAAATGGAAACATTATACTTTAAAATGAAATATCACTATATTTGAAGACTAAACTAACAAAGACTTTTTGATCAATGAATGCCCCTCTGTGCGCTCATCTTTCTCATCGTTCTAGTCATATTGGCCAGTCAAAAGGTACCCGATGGATTTAGCGCTATGATAAAGTGTACTATGCCATCACCACACATCATCCCTGCAAATATTAAAAGCAGGGATGTTGTATGTGTTTCAGTTCCCCAGACATGTTACATGTCTGGGAAACTCAAACCATTTTTCTAGACATTTGGGTTGCCAACATGAGGAATATGATAGAGCAGTGTACTGTAGTGTAGATTTTCAACACCAGGTGGAAGCACCACACATGAGACTCACAAAACACATATATATATATGTCCTCCTAGTTTTATGGCATGGCAGATATGAGCGTAACTATAGAACAGTACTGGACATTCCGTATTCAATGGGGGGATGGAATACAATGTGGCCATATTCAATGGGTGCCCACCATCTTGGATTTTGAGCAGATCTTAGCAGTTTTTCTTTATTTAAAAGCAAAATAACACCCTAGGCCATGACATAAATGCAAATGTCCACTTCCTTATAATGGCTTTGTGGTATACGCCAGTCCCACCTACGATGTAAAAATATCCCATGGTCGTGGACATTTGCTTATAAATATGCTAGGCTTGGTGATGCACATATCTTGTATAGTAGATGCAGCAATCCAAAAGATATTGCTAGATCCACTGCACAGAAGTGGTGAGCAGACTCTCCAGCACTTCATTCGTGCATCATACTTATCAACGGGCATGATGCACTCCTGCATTAGTGACCCTTAAAGGGTTATGGAAAGCATCATATGTATACCGCTATTAGGGAAATATTTTCGCCACGCGCGCACGGAATTTCACCAACCCCCCTGTTGTTAAAAAATGACCACTCCCTTAGACTTCATGAACATCTAACATCATACATTATAACTGTACTAACTCAGAGTATCATGGGGCGCCTGTAGATATAAACGTACCAGACAATTTCCTAATCTTGAATGAAGCGAGATTGTTTTTTTTAATAGGTTGTTTCAGTATTGATCAATAGTTGGTAGAAAATGTTTAGTGTTTCCATGGCAACAGTCACCTAAAACACATTTGTCATGATTTCAGAGTGAAATGATGAAATATTTCTTTTGACCTGCAGACTACAATACTTCTCATACAGCTACGATATTTGGTACATGCATTGTCCATGAGACCTGCTTCATGTAGGTGCTTCATATAACATCTACCAAGGTCAAGGTCATTTTGCCAAGGTCAAATATAGGAATTTCTACTCGAAGGGGTAGATTTACCTATATCTAAGTATGATGGTGTAAGAAAACAATGCTATAGGTGGTGAAGCCACCTGCTGGTGCCTCCCATCCACCTGCTGGTGCCTCCCATCCACCTCCTGGTGCCTCCCATCCACCTCCTGGTTCCTCCCATCCACCTCCTGGAGCATCCCAGCCATCCCCTGGTGCCTCCCATCCACCTGCTGGTGCCTCCCATCCAACTGCTGGTGCCTCCCATCCACCTCCTGGTGCCTCCCATCCACCTCCTGGTGCCTCCCATCCACCTGCTGGTGCCTCCCATCCACCTCCTGGTGCCTCCCATCCACCTCCTGGAGCATCCCAGCCATCCCCTGGTGCCTCCCATCCACCTCCTGGTGCCTCCCATCCACCTGCTGGTGCCTCCCATCCACCTCCTGGTTCCTCCCATCCACCTCCTGGTGCCTCCCATCCACCTCCTGGAGCATCCCAGCCATCCCCTGGTGCCTCCCATCCACCTCCTGGTGCCTCCCATCCACCTGCTGGTGCCTCCAATCCACCTGTTGGTGCCTCCCATCCACCTCCTGGTGCCTCCCATCCACCACCTGGAACCTCCCATCCACCTCCTGAAACCTCCCATCCACCTGCTGGTGCCTCCCATCCACCTGCTGGTGCCTCCCATCCACCTGCTGGTGCCTCCCATCCACCTGCTGGTGCCTCCCATCCACCTCCTGGTGCCTCCCATCCACCTCCTGGTTCCTCCCATCCACCTCCTGGAGCATCCCAGCCATCCCCTGGTGCCTCCCATCCACCTCCTGGTGCCTCCCATTCACCTCCTGGAGCATCCCATCCACCTGCTGGTGCCTCCCATCCACCTGCTGGTGCCTCCCATCCACCTCCTGGTGCCTCCCATCCACCTCCTGGTGCCTCCCATCCACCTCCTGGTGCCTCCCATTCACCTCCTGGAGCATCCCAGCCATCCCCTTGTGCCTCCCATCCACCTCCTGGTGCCTCCCATTCACCTCCTGGAGCATCCCAGCCATCCCCTGGTGCCTCTCATCCACGTCCTGGTGCCTCCCATCCACCTCCTGGTGCCTCCCAGCCTTCCTCTGGTGCCTCCCATCCACCTCCTGGTGCCTCCCATCCACATCCTGGTGCCTCCCATTCACCTCCTGGAACCTCCCATCCACCTCCTGGAGCCTCCCAGCCATCCCCTGGTGCCTCTCATCCACCTCCTGGTGCCTCCCATCCACCTCCTGGTGCCTCCCATCCACATCCTGGTGCCTCCCATCCACCTCCTAGTGCCTCCCAGCCTTCCTCTGGTGCCTCCCATCCACCTCCTGGTGCCTCCCATCCACATCCTGGTGCCTCCCATCCACCTCCTGGAACCTCCCATCCACCTCCTGGAGCCTCCCAGCCATCCCCTGGTGCCTCCCATTCACCTCCTGATGCCTCCCATCCACCTCCTGGTGCTTCCGGGCCACGTCCTGGTGCCTCCCATCCACCTCCTGGTGCCTCCCAGCCTTCCTCTGGTGCCTCCCAGCCACCTCCTGGTGCTTCCGGGCCACGTCCTGGTGCCTCCCATCCACCTCCTGCTGCCTCCCAGCCTTCCTCTGGTGCCTCCCAGCCACCTCCTGGTGCCTCCCATCCACCTCCTGGTGCCTCCCATCCACCTCCTGGTGCCTCCCAGCCACCTCCTGGTGCTTCCGGGCCACCTCCTGGTACCTCCCATCCACCTCCTGGTGCTTCCCAGCCTTCCTCTGGTGCCTCCCAGCCACCTCCTGGTGCTTCCGGGCCACGTCCTGGTGCCTCCCATCCACCTCCTGGTGCCTTCCTGCCACGTCCTGGTGCCTTCCTGCCACGTCCTGCTGCCTCCCATCCACCTCCTGCTGCCTTCCTGCCACAACCCGCTGCCTCCTGACCATGTCCTGGTGCCTCCCTGCCACCTCCTGCTGCCTCCCGTCCATGTCCTGGTGCCTCCCATCCACCTCCTGCTGCCTTCCTGCCATGTCCTGGTGCCTCCCATCCACCTCCTGCTGCCTTCCTGCCACATCCTGCTGCCTTCCTGCCATGTCCTGGTGCCTCCCTGCCACCTCCTGGTGCCTCCCATCCATGTCCTGGTGCCTCCCATCCACCTCCTGCGTCCTTCCTGCCATGTCCTGGTGCCTCCCATCCACCTCCTGCTGCCTTCCTGCCACAACCCGCTGCCTCCTGACCATGTCCTGGTGCCTCCCATCCACCTCCTAGGTCTCAGTGAAGGAAATCCCGCAGAAAACCGGAAGTCATATACGATTGTGGTCAGAAGTGAATACTGCAGGCACACTGAATGGTCAATAACCATGTTGAAAATAATGCCAATAAATATAAAACCACTACACATGTTGTTGAACATTTGCTGCTTTGGATAAAATACCAGGAGGGCATTTCTCAAAGTGCTTACCCATTTTTTCAAAGGTTAGATTGGAAATAGTGAATCTACATTTTATTCAGTGCAGATTTAGGCAGAATCAGGGTGTTTTTACGCGATAGTCCAGTGCTCAAAATTTTCGTGGTCAATTCATATTTTAAGTCAGCCTATATTATGAAGGAAAGATGTATCTATTAATTCTGGGGTGATTTTTAGAAAATGAACATGTTCCAATGGGTGCTATCGCGTTACATTAATTTATAGTGCGGAACCAATTCCTTCTGTGAGACCTAAAGCATACATGGGGGATTAGCATGAAGAAGGAAAAAACCCTTCAAATCAGTTCTTTTCTATATTAATTATTTAGAGAAGGATTGGTTTTGCCAAATTCTATGGAAAATATGTTCATAGGTCTCTAAAATGTGTCCAAAATCAAGGAAAAATCATGTTTATATTGCTGTCGGAGTGGTCTGCAGGCCGCGCTGCAGGTTCATTTCAGTCTAGGCCCACTGGCAGAGTGCAGATTATTTTGATAGGCCAGATTTATTTTTTACCTTATTCTTAACAGGGTATGCATATCATATCTGTGTCGTATTGGCCACTTGCAGCTAGTCTAGGTAGTACAGAGAGGGGTTATTTTTGCGCTTTGACATATCATCTGTATTAGTTAAGTTAGGCACTGACACCGCAAATGGTATATCTACCGCTTCAAGGAAACTATCCAGGGTATAATATTTTGGGACATTTCTTTGAAATCATCTAGAAATGTAGTATTGTATAACCCAGTATCCATGTTATGTACTCTCACAAATCTTCCCAGGCATAGCATGTGAATATTGTGTACTTTTTGCAGTGATTTTTATGTATTTTTCTACAATTTTTCATAATTTGTCAATTATATCCACAGTAAACTACAACAAGGACACTTACACCATATAGAGCAAGATCAAAAGAATATCCATGCCAAATTTGATGGTCCTAGAGGCACTGCTTGTCATGAAAATGACTCAAAAATGAAGAGGGCGGTGTCCTCGGACAGAGACATAGAAATCAGGCTGATTTTGGGTATAACTTGGCCCGAAAGGCACCCTATATCATGAGATAGAGTGGTCCAAGGAGCATAAAACCTAGGGGCCTGTGTAAAAACATCTATTGGATTATAAAAATCTCAATTATAGACAAGACATGCACACAGCCCATTAATAGTAGGTCTCAGTGAAGGAAATCCCGCAGAAAACCGGAAGTCATATACGATTGTGGTCAGAAGTGAATACTGCAGGCACACTGAATGGTCAATAACCACGTTGAAAATAATGCCAATAAATATAAAACCACTACACATGTTGTTGAACATTTGCTGCTTTGGATAAAATACCAGGAGGGCATTTCTCAAAGTGCTTACCCATTTTTTCAAAGGTTAGATTGGAAATAGTGAATCTACATTTTATTCAGTGCAGATTTAGGCAGAATCAGGGTGTTTTTACGCGATAGTCCAGTGCTCAAAATTTTCGTGGTCAATTCATATTTTAAGTCAGCCTATATTATGAAGGAAAGATGTATCTATTAATTCTGGGGTGATTTTTAGAAAATGAACATGTTCCAATGGGTGCTATAGCGTTTCGCGCTACATTAAATTATAGTGCGGAACCAATTCCTTCTGTGAGACCTAAAGCATACATGGGGGATTAGCATGAAGAAGGAAAAAACCCTTCAAATCAGTTCTTTTCTATATTAATTATTTAGAGAAGGATTGGTTTTGCCAAATTCTATGGAAAATATGTTCATAGGTCTCTAAAATGTGTCCAAAATCAAGGAAAAATCATGTTTATATTGCTGTCGGAGTGGTCTGCAGGCCGCGCTGCAGGTTCATTTCAGTCTAGGCCCACTGGCATAGTGCAGATTATTTTGATGGGCCCGATTTATTTTTTACCTTATTCTTAACAGGGTATGCATATCATATTTGTGTAGTATTGGCCACTTGCAGCTAGTCTAGGTAGTACAGAGAGGGGTTATTTTTGCGCTTTGACATATCATCTGTATTAGTTAAGTTAGGCACTGACACCGCAAATGGTATATCTACCGCTTCAAGGAAACTATCCAGGGTATAATATTTTGGGACATTTCTTTGAAATCATCTAGAAATGTAGTATTGTATAACCCAGTATCCATGTTATGTACTCTCACAAATCTTCCCAGGCATAGCATGTGAATATTGTGTACTTTTTGCAGTGATTTTTATGTATTTTTCTACAATTTTTCATAATTTGTCAATTATATCCACAGTAAACTACAACAAGGACACTTGCACCATATAGAGCAAGATCAAAAGAATATCCATGCCAAATTTGATGGTCCTAGAGGCACTGCTTGTCATGAAAATGACTCAAAAATGAAGAGGGCGGTGTCCTCGGACAGAGACATAGAAATCAGGCTGATTTTGGGTATAACTTGGCCCGAAAGGCACCCTATATCATGAGATAGAGTGGTCCAAGGAGCATAAAACCTAGGGGCCTGTGTAAAAACATCTATTGGATTATAAAAATCTCAATTATAGACAAGACATCCACACAGCCCATTAATAGTAGGTCTCAGTGAAGGAAATCCCGCAGAAAACCGGAAGTCATATACGATTGTAGTCAGAAGTGAATACTGCAGGCACACTGAATGGTCAATAACCATGTTGAAAATAATGCCAATAAATATAAAACCACTACACATGTTGTTGAACATTTGCTGCTTTGGATAAAATACCAGGAGGGCATTTCTCAAAGTGCTTACCCATTTTTTCAAAGGTTAGATTGGAAATAGTGAATCTACATTTTATTCAGTGCAGATTTAGGCAGAATCAGGGTGTTTTTACGCGATAGTCCAGTGCTCAAAATTTTCGTGGTCAATTCATATTTTAAGTCAGCCTATATTATGAAGGAAAGATGTATCTATTAATTCTGGGGTGATTTTTAGAAAATGAACATGTTCTAATGGGTGCTATCGCGTTTCGCGCTACATTAAATTATAGTGCGGAACCAATTCCTTCTGTGAGACCCCTAGTGCCAGGAAGCCGACTCTCAACTCACAGGAAGTGGACCCTGGTACTGGTGGCTCCATCTGTAGTTATCTGACACAAGTACATCCACTCTCGCTATTCAGTTAATTGTCACTTGCAGGGGTGAAAGTCACAGAGCACGAAAATCCCTGAAATGACCCAATATTCGCCCCAAAAACCAGGGATTCTATATGAATGTATAGGGCCCTGGAAATTCAAAATCCCTGAAATCAGGGAATTCCCTGAAGACTTTCATCCCTGCACTTGAGAGATTGACACTTCCTGCCGTAATGAGCTTGTTTTTGTATTACACAGGTACACTCACCACATATATGTTAATGATAAATATATGATTGGCATGCAAATATATATTGTGGCAAATCAGCAATCGGCCAATGTTCTTTATTGAAATCTTGCACCATTAGTGCTTGGCGCAAAGTGAAATTGGTGATATGTGCAGATTGGTAAAATGCACCTACTAATATGAGATCAAAGTTGACGCATCATGCCCATTGCTCGTCATGATGCATGTACATCCTGAGAGGTTAGCATGATGCACCAATGAAGTGCTTGTGCGCACCACTTCATTGGTGCATCATGACGAACAATGCTGCTTTTAGACCACATGCCATCCTTTATCCTCAAAGGGCAGCTAATGCAGGAGTGCATCATGCCTATTTATTTGTCATGATGCACCGCCAGCACTTCATTGGAGCATCATGCCGACCCTCCCGTAGGGTCAGCATGATACATGAATATATATCCCTGGCGAGTTATTTATCAGACTTTATTCATGTATAATCTCATTAAGGCCACACCAAAAAAATAAGTTGGTCTACAGATTTCCCTCTCCATATTTTTGGAAATACAAATTATTTTTTCTTTGAAAAAAATCTCGTCTACGGATTTCACTCGCTTCACTTTCTACAAGTTTTCTCTTTGTGATGTTTGGCAAAATTTTTTTTTAAACAAATTTTTTTCGCTCACCTCACTTTTTGAGCAAAGAATCCATTGGACTCCAACAAATTCTTTAAAGAAAAAAAAATTGCTCGCTTGCAAAACCAAAATCCGTAGGCCCAACTTAATTTTTTGGTGTGGCCTAAAGGTACAAAGGGTAAAACCTTTTGACACATTCTTTCTGACTTATGATTCCAAACACGAGTTTACCATGGAGCATCGATCCAGACCAACAAAGACACATCAGAAAATATATCTATTAAAAATTTTATTAAAACATTTATGAAAAATTTACCTATTATCAACTAACATACATAAATGGTACCAAGACTCTTGACACAAGGGAAACATGAATGTTGTAAAATCATACATTAACAGGAAAAGCCACAACAGTGTCTTGGCTAAATCGACAAACAGTTTTTGATCGCTAATCCAACAACTCATCTATTAAGGATGAATATTTGCCGATCAAAATTCCCCAGTGGATTTAGCACTATTAGCAACTATACGGCACTAGCATATTGCTAGTTCTGAGGGAATCAGCTAGGTGGCGTATGTAGTCGGGGGCTACATCAATATTTGGCCTCTTTGTATCGTTTACTTTGATGCTCTCTTCCTCATTACATACCTGTAGCTATTTTCTAAAATTTATATCTCTGTATAGCAAATACTCTCAACTTTAACTAGATAAGCTTAGTTTAAACCTAATAGTTCAAATACATTAGAAATAAAACTTAAAGATTTCAATAAGAGGTCACATGTCACCCACATTGAGTTCACCCAGCCCATTGTCTCCCTATCAAGCTAATCCACTCCCTTCACAACTTAAACAATAGGGAGGTACTTAGGGTGATTAAGATAGGGGCAGGGTGCAGCTTGTCGCCCTTGTCAGTGTTATCAATCACCATTGTTCAGAGGTGTGAAAAGTGGCTGATGAGAAATTTGCCCAGAATGCACTGCTATGGAGTCGGGGGCCTACCCATGATGCAAAGCAAGATGGCGCCCTCCATGGCATGATATGTTAGTGCCCTATACTATCATATAACTGTATAATCCTAGCAAATGAGATGTGACTATATTATAGGCAGGGCTGGGGGGAGGGGGTGAAGGTATGCGACGAAATCTAACGCCTCCCATCATTTCCCCGAAATACTAGACGTGGTAGAAGGGCTGTCTTACTGGTATTCCTGTTGATGAAACATTTTTATGTTAAAGATTGTTGTCATGAAAGTCATTTATGATATTGGCAATAAAGCAATTAAGAAAAAGGTAATAGCATGCCACAGCTCCCCTTATGTATTTAACTTACTCGGGAAATGATCCATTGACTAGAAAAAGAAAGTAAAAAGCTCTTCTATTTGTATTCATCCGTTATAAAATCATTTCTGTAGTCATTTAATTGGAGTTTAAATAATAATTTTTTCTCTTTGGCCAATAATCTGGAGTTCTTTTAGTTTTAAATGCAGACTAATACGATGGGCAAAATGATATCGGTGTCGAGACAATCTTAGATTTTAGCACTTAAAGGGTTGCGTATGCAGCAGTGCATCGTGCCGATTAGTCCTCATGATACATCTGTAGGGGGAAGTACCCCCTGCACCTCCTAGTGACTGATCTGTACAAGGTTCCCAAGTATGGAAAGTGGACGAGCCAGATTAGTGTAGTGGTTAGCACACTGGACTCCGGATGAAGGTAGCACGGGTTCGAGTCCCGCATCTGGTGAAACACTTTTCACTTGGTACCTTTACACATCCATGAAGTGCTGGTGGGTTTCCAGCATGTAGGGTCGGTATGATGCATCAATGTAGCCTTGTGAGTGACTCACCAGGGCTGCATTCATCAGAGATGCCACTCACTGGCCCACAAAAACTAGGAAAACTGGACTTTGGACACATTTTCCCAGGAATTTAACACAGGGATGTAAGTCACAGTATATGAAAAATTCTGAAGATACACATGGAGCTTCTGAATATATTGTAAGAAATTGATCTGAGAATAGAAATCTGTGTAAATCTACAGCCATCTCCAAATCTGAAACTTCTGAAAACTTAGATCTCTGTTAACATTATTTAATACAGAAATCTTGGAATCAAAACCAGGAATTCCTGGTAAACCAGGAAAAGTGGCATCTCTGAAATCATGATGACCAATGGGCATGATGCATCAATGCATCATGATGACCAATGGGCATGATGCATTAATGCATCATGATGACCAATGGGCATGATGCATTAATGCATCATAATGACCAATGGGCATGATGCATCACTGCATCATGATGACCAATGGGCATGATGCATTAATGCATCATGATGACCAATGGGCATGATGCATTAATGCATCATGATGACCAATGGGCATGATGCATTAATGCATCATGATGACCAATGGGCATGATGCATTACTGCATCATGATGACCAATGGGCATGATGCATTAATGCATCGTGATGACCAATGGGCATGATGCATTAATGCATCAGAGGCCCTCAAAGTGTTAACACTACACCTACGTATAACACTTCTAACAAATCAATGTGCTGTTGAGTATATACTCACTATGTACCAATGAAGTGCTGATGAGTCTGCTCACCCGCATTTCATTGATGACCCTCCGAGAAGATATCATCGATCCCGTAGGCCATAGACTTTAGCAGCTCCCACAATGTTTAAGGATACGGATGAAATAATTCCTGAAATGTGCATTCAGAACGCCTGACAAAACTCTCTATAGGTTTGTTTAGCAATGGATCTATAGGTCTTTGGAACTTGAAAATCCCTGAAATCAAGGAAAAACCCTGAATACTTCCATCCCTGTTAAGGTTAAGAAATTACATACTTAAATATAGCACCTCCCGACACTAAACAGTGCAGGTATTTCTTCTTTTTATCTTTAGCCATTTACAGACTGTTAGCGCATCAATACATCATGCCAATTGGTCGTCATGATGTATGAATGTAGCGGTGAATGGTGCCAGGGTTATATTCATGCATCATACCGACTCGACTATGGGGTTGATACATTCCCCGAGGGTCGACATAACAGGCATGATGTACTTACCGTAATCTCCTGCGTATAAGGCGCAGCCCGTGTATAAGGCGCACCTAGAGTTTTGGAAAATTCTCAAAAAAATGAAAAATTCATAACTTTGGTTCTACTGAATGAATTTTCAAAATTCAAAAACCTATGGGTAGCTTGGGCCACCCTGGGCCCCATTTTGTCCTATTATGACCAAGGGGGCATGTATGATATCAAAATAAAGGTCTTGCTGTCCCCCTTGTGGATCCAATGAGAACTAAAACCCCGCGTATAAGACACGCCTTATACGCGGGAGATTACGGTATATATAAGCGGCCCTTAAGAGGTTAATAAAATAATTTAAAATATGTTAGGGGCCGCTGATGCATTGATGCATCATGCCCATTGGTTGTCATGATGCACCAATGAAGTGCTGGCGAGCAGCCTCGCCAGCACTTCATTGGTGCATCATGGCAACCCTCCGGGAATTTGTGTATACCGTAGAGTCGGTATGATGCATTAATCAATCAGTGTCCCTTAAACGGTTAATACTTTGTGAACATGTGACATCATACAAACAACTGCATAAACTCAGAGCATCATGGTGTGCCTGTAAATATTAACATAGCCGACTATAAATACAATTTCCTAATGGTGAATGAAGTGAGATTCTTATTTATCTTTAGGTGCCTATCTTTATTCTAAAGAGCGCACACTCGCGTAGATAAACTTTTTAGATGCTTATATCATAATCAAAACTGAGTTCTAATAACAGCAAACCCTGTTCAAATCCTAAAAATCGTTGATTTTGCCCTTAAAACTTTGTTTTTACACCTAAAATCTTGGCATTTAGACCTAAAGAGGGAGGTGTGCACTTATTAGATCATAGGCGCTCTTTAGACTGAATACGGTATTGATGTTGGAATAGCCTATTTCTTTTCCATCTCTTTTACTGGTACACTCCATACTCTGTTTAAAGATTTAGAGAGTAAAAGTTACAACATGGTACACAACAGTTCATATCTCTACAAATGGCAAGCTCTAGCAAATGTGAGGTTCCTAGAAGCTCGACTCCATCACAACATATTACCACTCACTCGCAAATAGTTGTCTACACAAAACGCATGGTTATGTCTTAGGTGTCGCATCATTTTGGTCAAACCTAATGTCATTTGAAGGATGCTCGACTCCATCACAACATATTGGCAGCCGTCGTAAACAGTTGTCTACAGAAACATGTTTTTACATCTTGGGCTTCTCCCCAACAGTCTTCTATGAAACAAATGCGGCATTACGTCTTGGGTGTCTCACAAATGGTGGTCTACTCAGGATGTGTCGTTACGTCTTAGGCGTTTCGTCATCCTCATCAAACATAGCACAGAGAAGCCGCTTCTGGTCAGCGCCAGCACAGAATAACCGCATCTTGAGTGATGGTTTACCAAGGTCTGGGACCGGGCTCTCCTCATCATCACCTACATAGGAAATACATAGACAGATTCATTACACTCCAATCTGCTGGTTTCTTCATAAGTGGACTGAGTTCGGAGAGTCTTTGATATTCATTTCAAGAAATAAATACTCTAGAAAGTCATATTTCAATGAGAGGCTTGGCTTGTGAATGGTTTTGGAGAGTGGTAAACTTTTGGACAGTGGGGGTGGGTTTGTTTGTGGCTTTGATGCACTAAAACTCCCATAAAAGGTTTTTCTGCCTCACCATCAAAAGGACTAGTTGATGTTTTTGTTGTAGCTTTTTTGGTGGCTGACCCTTCGTCATAGAATTACTCAATTTTGCCTAGATTAAGGTGATGTTTTTGCCAGTCTAATATAGGACAGGCCATACATGCACAGCACAGAGGCTCCCTCTATAGGCAATCAGACATAACTGATTTGTCAGTAGGATAGGAATATATACAGTTTTCCTTGTTTTGGAGGAGAATTAGCAGAATCTGAAAATAAATGACCACAAAAATCGCCCTCTAGGTGAGGTTTTACAGTAGATACTTTTGCACATTGAATAGAATACCGTAAATTCTCTCAGACGAGGGAGCAATGCCACAGGGTTATAGAACGGAGTTGTAAGGCCAATGGTCTCCACATTATTCAGTACCTGAGCCTGGATTGTTATGTGTTTGTATAGGTTAGGGCTGCGTCCAGGTGACTGGGGATGTGTTGAATACGTCTATAAATGATCTACGTAGTAGAGAAGGGAGAGGGGCTATTAGGGAGTCGTGTACTGGATTGTTATGTGTTTGTATAGGTTAGGGCTGCGTCCAGGTGACTGGTGGAGTCTTGGTTACGTCTATAAATGATCTATGTAGTAGAGAAGGGAGAGGGACTATTAGGGAGTCGTGTACTGGATTGTTATGTGTTTGTATAGGTTAGGGCTGCGTCCAGGTGACTGGTGGAGTCTTGATTACGTCTATAAATGATCTACGTAGTAGAGAAGGGAGAGGGGCTATTAGGGAGTCGTGTACTGGATTGTTATGTGTTTGTATAGGTTAGGGCTGCGTCCAGGTGACTGGGGATGTGTTGAATACGTCTATAAATGATCTATGTAGTAGAGAAGGGAGAGGGGCTATTAGGGAGTCGTGTACTGGATTGTTATGTGTTTGTATAGGTTAGGGCTGCGTCCAGGTGACTGGTGGAGTCTTGATTACGTCTATAAATGATCTAAGTAGTAGAGAAGGGAGAGGGACTATTAGGGAGTCGTATACTGGATTGTTATGTGTTTGTATAGGTTAGGGCTGCGTCCAGGTGACTGGTGGAGTCTTGATTACGTCTATAAATGATCTATGTAGTAGAGAAGGGAGAGGGACTATTAGGGAGTCGTGTACTGGATTGTTATGTGTTTGTATAGGTTAGGGCTGCGTCCAGGTGACTGGGGATGTGTTGAATACGTCTATAAATGATCTATGTAGTAGAGAAGGGAGAGGGGCTATTAGGGAGTCGTGTACTGGATTGTTATGTGTTTGTATAGGTTAGGGCTGCGTCAAGGTGACTGGTGGAGTCTTGATTACGTCTATAAATGATCTATGTAGTAGAGAAGGGAGAGGGGCTATTAGGGAGTCGTGTACTGGATTGTTATGTGTTTGTATAGGCTAGGGCTGCGTCCAGGTGACTGGGGATGTGTTGAATACGTCTATAAATGATCTATGTAGTAGAGAAGGGAGAGGGGCTATTAGGGAGTCGTGTACTGGATTGTTATGTGTTTGTATAGGTTAGGGCTGCGTCCAGGTGACTGGTGGAGTCTTGATTACGTCTATAAATGATCTATGTAGTAGAGAAGGGAGAGGGGCTATTAGGGAGTCGTGTACTGGATTGTTATGTGTTTGTATAGGTTAGGGCTGCGTCCAGGTGACTGGGGATGTGTTGAATACGTCTATAAATGATCTATGTAGTAGAGAAGGGAGAGGGACTATTAGGGAGTCGTGTACTGGATTGTTATGTGTTTGTATAGGTTAGGGCTGCGTCCAGGTGACTGGTGGAGTCTTGATTACGTCTATAAATGATCTATGTAGTAGAGAAGGGAGAGGGGCTATTAGGGAGTCGTGTACTGGATTGATATGTGTTTGTATAGGTTAGGGCTGCGTCCAGGTGACTGGGGATGTGTTGAATACGTCTATAAATGATCTATGTAGTAGAGAAGGGAGAGGGACTATTAGGGAGTCGTGTACTGGATTGTTATGTGTTTGTATAGGTTAGGGCTGCGTCCAGGTGACTGGTGGAGTCTTGATTACGTCTATAAATGATCTATGTAGTAGAGAAGGGAGAGGGGCTATTAGGGAGTCGTGTACTGGATTGATATGTGTTTGTATAGGTTAGGGCTGCGTCCAGGTAACTGGGGATGTGTTGAATACGTCTATAAATGATCTATGTAGTAGAGAAGGGAGAGGGACTATTAGGGAGTCGTATACTGGATTGTTATGTGTTTGTATAGGTTAGGGCTGCGTCCAGGTGACTGGTGGAGTCTTGAATACGTCTATAAATGATCTATGTAGTAGAGAAGGGAGAGGGGCTATTAGGGAGTCGTGTACTGGATTGTTATGTGTTTGTATAGGTTAGGGCTGCGTCCAGGTGACTGGTGGAGTCTTGATTACGTCTATAAATGATCTATGTAGTAGAGAAGGGAGAGGGACCATTAGGGAGTCGTATACTGTATTGTTATGTGTTTGTATAGGTTAGGGCTGCGTCCAGGTGACTGGTGGAGTCTTGATTACGTCTATAAATGATCTACGTAGTAGAGAAGGGAGAGGGGCTATTAGGGAGTGGTGTACTGGATTGTTATGTGTTTCTATAGGTTAGGGCTGCGTCCAGGTGACTGGTGGAGTCTTGGTTACGTCTATAAATGATCTATGTAGTAGAGAAGGGAGAGGGACCATTAGGGAGTCGTATACTGTATTGTTATGTGTTTGTATAGGTTAGGGCTGCGTCCAGGTGACTGGTGGAGTCTTGATTACGTCTATAAATGATCTACGTAGTAGAGAAGGGAGAGGGGCTATTAGGGAGTCGTGTACTGGATTGTTATGTGTTTGTATAGGTTAGGGCTGCGTCCAGGTGACTGGTGGAGTCTTGGTTACGTCTATAAATGATCTATGTAGTAGAGAAGGGAGAGGGGCTATGAGGGAGTCGTGTACTGGATTGTTATGTGTTTGTATAGGTTAGGGCTGCGTCCAGGTGACTGGTGGAGTCTTGATTACGTCTATAAATGATCTACGTAGTAGAGAAGGGAGAGGGGCTATTAGGGAGTCGTGTACTGGATTGTTATGTGTTTGTATAGGTTAGGGCTGCGTCCAGGTGACTGGGGATGTGTTGAATACGTCTATAAATGATCTATGTAGTAGAGAAGGGAGAGGGACTATTAGGGAGTCGTGTACTGGATTGTTATGTGTTTGTATAGGTTAGGGCTGCGTCCAGGTGACTGGTGGAGTCTTGATTACGTCTATAAATGATCTATGTAGTAGAGAAGGGAGAGGGGCTATTAGGGAGTCGTGTACTGGATTGTTATGTGTTTGTATAGGTTAGGGCTACGTCCAGGTGACTGGGGATGTGTTGAATACGTCTATAAATGATCTATGTAGTAGAGAAGGGAGAGGGACTATTAGGGAGTCGTGTACTGGATTGTTATGTGTTTGTATAGGTTAGGGCTGCGTCCAGGTGACTGGTGGAGTCTTGATTACGTCTATAAATGATCTATGTAGTAGAGAAGGGAGAGGGGCTATTAGGGAGTCGTGTACTGGATTGATATGTGTTTGTATAGGTTAGGGCTGCGTCCAGGTGACTGGGGATGTGTTGAATACGTCTATAAATGATCTATGTAGTAGAGAAGGGAGAGGGGCTATTAGGGAGTCGTATACTGGATTGTTATGTGTTTGTATAGGTTAGGGCTGCGTCCAGGTGACTGGTGGAGTCTTGAATACGTCTATAAATGATCTATGTAGTAGAGAAGGGAGAGGGGCTATTAGGGAGTCGTGTACTGGATTGTTATGTGTTTGTATAGGTTAGGGCTGCGTCCAGGTGACTGGTGGAGTCTTGATTACGTCTATAAATGATCTATGTAGTAGAGAAGGGAGAGGGACCATTAGGGAGTCGTATACTGTATTGTTATGTGTTTGTATAGGTTAGGGCTGCGTCCAGGTGACTGGTGGAGTCTTGATTGCGTCTATAAATGATCTACGTAGTAGAGAAGGGAGAGGGGCTATTAGGGAGTCGTGTACTGGATTGTTATGTGTTTGTATAGGTTAGGGCTGCGTCCAGGTGACTGGGGATGTGTTGAATACGTCTATAAATGATCTACGTAGTAGAGAAGGGAGAGGGGCTATTAGGGAGTCGTGTACTGGATTGTTATGTGTTTGTATAGGGTAGGGCTGCGTCCAGGTGACTGGTGGAGTCTTGGTTACGTCTATAAATGATCTATGTAGTAGAGAAGGGAGAGGGACTATTAGGGAGTCGTGTACTGGATTGTTATGTGTTTGTATAGGTTAGGGCTGCGTCCAGGTGACTGGTGGAGTCTTGATTACGTCTATAAATGATCTATGTAGTAGAGAAGGGAGAGGGGCTATTAGGGAGTCGTGTACTGGATTGTTATGTGTTTGTATAGGTTAGGGCTGCGTCCAGGTGACTGGTGGAGTCTTGATTACGTCTATAAATGATCTATGTAGTAGAGAAGGGAGAGGGACTATTAGGGAGTCGTGTACTGGATTGTTATGTGTTTGTATAGGTTAGGGCTGCGTCCAGGTGACTGGTGGAGTCTTGGTTACGTCTATAAATGATCTATGTAGTAGAGAAGGGAGAGGGGCTATTAGGGAGTCGTGTACTGGATTGTTATGTGTTTGTATAGGTTAGGGCTGCGTCCAGGTGACTGGTGGAGTCTTGATTACGTCTATGATCTACGTAGTAGAGAAGGGAGAGGGGCTATTAGGGAGTCGTGTACTGGATTGTTATGTGTTTGTATAGGTTAGGGCTGCGTCCAGGTGACTGGGGATGTGTTGAATACGTCTATAAATGATCTATGTAGTAGAGAAGGGAGAGGGACTATTAGGGAGTCGTGTACTGGATTGTTATGTGTTTGTATAGGTTAGGGCTGCGTCCAGGTGACTGGTGGAGTCTTGGTTACGTCTATAAATGATCTATGTAGTAGAGAAGGGAGAGGGGCTATTAGGGAGTCGTGTACTGGATTGTTATGTGTTTGTATAGGTTAGGGCTGCGTCCAGGTGACTGGTGGAGTCTTGATTACGTCTATAAATGATCTACGTAGTAGAGAAGGGAGAGGGGCTATTAGGGAGTCGTGTACTGGATTGTTATGTGTTTGTATAGGTTAGGGCTGCGTCCAGGTGACTGGGGATGTGTTGAATACTTCTATAAATGATCTATGTAGTAGAGAAGGGAGAGGGACTATTAGGGAGTCGTGTACTGGATTGTTATGTGATTGTATAGGTTAGGGCTGCGTCCAGGTGACTGGTGGAGTCTTGATTACGTCTATAAATGATCTATGTAGTAGAGAAGGGAGAGGGGCTATTAGGGAGTCGTGTACTGGATTGTTATGTGTTTGTATAGGTTAGGGCTGCGTCCAGGTGACTGGGGATGTGTTGAATACGTCTATAAATGATCTATGTAGTAGAGAAGGGAGAGGGGCTATTAGGGAGTCGTGTACTGGATTGTTATGTGTTTGTATAGGTTAGGGCTGCGTCCAGGTGACTGGTGGAGTCTTGATTACGTCTATAAATGATCTATGTAGTAGAGAAGGGAGAGGGGCTATTAGGGAGTCGTGTACTGGATTGTTATGTGTTTGTATAGGTTAGGGCTGCGTCCAGGTGACTGGTGGAGTCTTGATTACGTCTATAAATGATCTATGTAGTAGAGAAGGGAGAGGGACTATTAGGGAGTCGTGTACTTGATTGTTATGTGTTTGTATAGGTTAGGGCTGCGTCCAGGTGACTGGTGGAGTCTTGATTACGTCTATAAATGATCTATGTAGTAGAGAAGGGAGAGGGGCTATTAGGGAGTCGTGTACTGGATTGTTATGTGTTTGTATAGGTTAGGGCTGCGTCCAGGTGACTGGGGATGTGTTGAATACGTCTATAAATGATCTATGTAGTAGAGAAGGGAGAGGGACTATTAGGGAGTCGTGTACTGGATTGTTATGTGTTTGTATAGGTTAGGGCTGCGTCCAGGTGACTGGTGGAGTCTTGATTACGTCTGTAAATGATCTATGTAGTAGAGAAGGGAGAGGGGCTATTAGGGAGTCGTGTACTGGATTGATATGTGTTTGTATAGGTTAGGGCTGCGTCCAGGTGACTGGGGATGTGTTGAATACGTCTATAAATGATCTATGTAGTAGAGAAGGGAGAGGGACTATTAGGGAGTCATGTACTGGATTGTTATGTGTTTGTATAGGTTAGGGCTGCGTCCAGGTGACTGGTGGAGTCTTGATTACGTCTATAAATGATCTATGTAGTAGAGAAGGGAGAGGGGCTATTAGGGAGTCGTGTACTGGATTGTTATGTGTTTGTATAGGTTAGGGCTGCGTCCAGGTGACTGGTGGAGTCTTGATTACGTCTATAAATGATCTATGTAGTAGAGAAGGGAGAGGGGCTATTAGGGAGTCGTGTACTGGATTGTGATGTGTTTGTATAGGTTAGGGCTGCGTCCAGGTGACTGGGGATGTGTTGAATACGTCTATAAATGATCTATGTAGTAGAGAAGGGAGAGGGACTATTAGGGAGTCGTGTACTGGATTGTTATGTGTTTGTATAGGTTAGGGCTGCGTCCAGGTGACTGGTGGAGTCTTGATTACGTCTATAAATGATCTATGTAGTAGAGAAGGGAGAGGGGCTATTAGGGAGTCGTGTACTGGATTGTTATGTGTTTGTATAGGTTAGGGCTGCGTCCAGGTGACTGGTGGAGTCTTGATTACGTCTATAAATGATTTAGGTAGTGCAGAAGGGTGAGGGTCATTATAGGTAATAAGTGTCTATTGTTTAAGGGCTATTAACATATCGTAAAACCCTGCTCATAAGCCGACCCCAGTCATAAGCCAGGGGTAGAGTTTGAGGAAATGTTATAAGTCGATTTTGGTGCATAATTTTCCCTAATTCCTCTTTATTCTATTGTAATAAAACCCCGCTGATAAGCCGGGGGTAGAGTTAAGGGGAAATTTAGAAGCCGGTTTTGGACAAAAAAAGAAAAAAATCCGGCTTATGACCGGGGTTTTACGGTACATGTAGAGCCACTACAGACTGTGTTTCATATGTATGGGTCATCTGATGACTACCGTAAATCCCCGGTCATAAGCCGGCCACGGTCATAAGCCGGGGGGTGAGTTCAGGGAAATCCTATAAGCCGGTTTTGGTGTCAAATTTTTCCCATTTTCTCTTTATTCTATAGTAAAAAAAAACCTGGTCATAAGCCGGGGGGGGGGGACTTTGGGAAAAATTTAGAAGCCGGTTTGGGCCCAAAATAGAAAAAAAAATCCGGCTAATGACCGGGGATTTACGTTAACTAACTCTAGGCTGTAGACTCTTCAGACTGGGAATTATCTACCCCCTATTGAACTCTGAGCTAGGATTTCCTTGAAGAGGGCATCTGGGTCATTTTTGAATACCATCCCATACCATAGTAAAACCATATGGTCTAAGGTCCATTGGATTAATAAGCCGCGGCTTATACAAGAATCCAAATCAAATTTAGTAATAATATAGTATCAGCCAAAAGAAGGGGTGCGGCTTATAGTAATAAAACTGCAATTTTCAAGCAAAAAAAAGTGGCTTATAGTCCCCTCTAAGTTGGCGGCGCGGCTTATACGAGAGAATTTACGGTATTGGCTAGTACCTCAAATCTGTTTTTTTTTTTTTTGAGTTTTAGCCCAAGGGCTGGAGAGTGTCACTCACCAGCACCTGGAGTCACCAGTAACAAGCACTGGTGTCAAGGTGACAATGCTTTCTTGTTTATAGTAACACTGAAAGCCATGGAGACACACCTTAACAACGGAAGTTGATAAGGTGAGGCGAGCATGGCAACCGTGCCAGTAGCAACAAGGTAGTGTTGAGGTGAGGAGGTCCAGACAGCCGTCTCCCGAGTACCTCAAATCTGATACTGTGCTGCCACTCTCCAATTCCAGATCTTTGACAATTTGACATAATTGAGTATAGAAAACTTGATGAAAAATAATCAAAAATTCCTGGTAAAATTGTCGTTTCTGAAGAATAAAGGTAACTTACTACTGAGGTCCGGTGGGTTGGTTAGTCCCGTCATGGGAGACTCGGTCTTTAGGAATGTCGGCAGGTTGGACGGGTTGAACGAACACTTCCGTTTGTGTATGTTGAGCAACTCTAGTTGCCCCACATGACTACAGCCACGAGACCGGAATGGACACGCCACCTGTAGGAGGATAAAGGCACAATAATGTATTCACCTGTCGGTAATTCTCTCATATAAGCAGCGGCTTACACTAGAACCAAAGCCAAGGTACGGCTTATACAGGGGTATCTGACACTATAGAACAGGAACTTGTGTAAGAATGGTTTGTGTTGTTACCCTTCGCACCACTACCACAAAAAGCTCACATACTAGAATCAAATCCAGGGTGTGTAAGGCCACACCAAAAAAATAAGTTGGTCTATGGATTTTCGTTTTGAAAAAGTGGTGTGTGCGAGTGAAATTTTTTTTCTAATTTTTTGTTGTCCGATGGATTTCCTCCTTCAAAACAAGGCGCGAGCAAAATTTTTATTTTTTAAAAATTTTGCCAAACACTACAAAGAGAAAACTCTCAGAAAGTCAGGTGAGCGAAATCCGTGGACAAGATTCTTTTCAAAGAAAAAAAAAATTTGCATTCTTGAAAAAAATATATGAAGAGGGAAATCTGTAGACCAACTTGTTTTATTGGTGTGGCCTAAAGAGGCGGCTTATACAGGGGGTATTTGACATTATAGGAAGGTACTAAACCGCCGATTTCCAAGCCTCAGGTGTGGCTTATAGCTCATTCTCAAGTCAGGGGTGCGGCTTATACGAGAGAATTTACGGTAAGCCGTGGCTTATAGTATGCGGATCCAGGATTTGAAAAAGGAGGGGGGACGGCCCAAAAGGAGGGGCATAACCCCTATTTGTGAGCAAATTTTGGGTGCAAATTAAGCAATTAGACTCTGAAGTACTAGCAGACAGGACCCCGTATGAATCCGCCACTGATTTGAGACTCAGTCGAGGCGTTCAGGCAGCGGTTTTTGATCAATATGCAGTGCATGCTGGGATGGGGTGACCTCGAACGCTAACTACACCACCTTAGCTTGTTCCCTCCACCCCCTTCCCACCCAGCCAGGTCTGGCTAGGTACCAGTCCCTAACTATGCTTGGGAGGGTAGTAAGTTGACTCAGGGATCAACATTGACCTACATGGGGCAGACCAATGGGGGATGGCCTTACAAACCAGCATTGATCCCTCGGCCGTACTCCGAACGCCTCGAGTATAGAGCACTTCAAATAAAAAACTGAATAGGTTATGACGTAATTGATCCGCAGGAGACTCTTATGAAGATAGTTTAAAGTTAGATTGTTGGGAAATACAGGATGTTTCAGTTGCAACGGTAATATAAACCATACTTTGAGAACGACAAGCTGAACCACACTATTTTTATTCAGTTTTTTAATATTTTCATATAAATTCATACCGGGCTACTCACCATTTGGTCGCCAATAATATTCTCTAAGATGAAGTCTCGGTGAAGCTGTTTTTCCTTAACTGGTTTTCTGCAAGGAAAATTAAAGTTGTCGGCTTTTTTCTTCCTCTTAAAACAATACAAAAAAACTCATATCACTCAATAAAAAAAGAAGAAAATGTTACTAGGACTAGGGGGCATCAGTGGACTACCCTGGGCCTAGCGTCAGCATTTTCACACTCTAGGCATTAAATGTTCGAGGGGTTTAAAGGGGGGCTAGCACAGATAAGATGTACCCGTGTTAGCAAGTCACGTCACCACCCATTGACCAATCAGGGTGCAGCAATATTTCCGCTGGGTCCCGTGAAAATATGAACAATCTTTGAGCAGGTACCAATGATGAAAATGTCCATGCTAGCCCCCCTTTAAAGGTTTTCAACATCTTTTCTTGATAATTGCATTGCTGGAACTTGATTATGATTTTACCCCAAGATGCACATATAGGCCAGTTTATAAAGCAAGGTGTTCCATTAGCTTTTTATTCAATGTTATAAATGTTACATGTGGGTTTGGTCAGTCATCAGACATTCAGAGATGCCACTCACTGGCCGACAAAAACCAGGAAAACTGGACTTTGGACACATTTTCCCAGGAATTTAACATTATTTAATACAGAAATCTTGGAATCAAAACCAGGAATTCCTGGTAAACCAGGAAAAGTGGCATCTCAGGACATTGTCTGTGGAATTTAAGGATGCTAGATTAGCTATAAGCTTTTCTCTGTTCTATTTAAGTGCGTCTTTCACTAACTTACTGTTTTAACACAATACCGTATACCGTAAGACCCCGCTGAGTTGAAAGGGAAGCTATAAGGCGCAGCTAGCTAGGGCTTGATTTTGAAAATTCCATTACGGTACTTGTAAATCTCCTGCTGTAAAACTGTGCAAAACCGTTATTTCAGGTAGATTCTATAAGACGCAGCATGGGGCTATCCTCGCGGGTATTATCGTAAATTCCCGTGTATGAGCTTATACACGAAGCGGAAGCTTCATGTGGGGATGTTTGTTAACCCTTTAAGGACCAATGCAGTGTAATTCCAGCGTTCCCACCATTTACGGGTCATGGTTTTAACTGACTTTTACCTGACACTTATCGGCTTTTACCTGACCAAATATTGGATAATTCCCGGGGTTCACGAAAAAAATCACCAGCTCCAAATCGAGGATGCTAAAGAAATTTTGTAAATTTGCGTGAAATCTTGACAATCACCCCCTTAAAATAGTCAAAATACCATTTTTAACTGACCTTTCCCCAAAATATCTTCTTAACTGACTTTTAACTGACCTTTAAAGAAAAATGGGTTTAACTGACTTTTAACTGACCAGTGGGAACCCTGATTTTGCATCATTGGAGCACCATGCCGACCGTCTAGGAGAGTATCACGGGGATGTAAGGCAGTGCATATAAATTCAAAAATACTGAACATACCCATGGAAATTCTGAAAGCACTGTAAAATACTACAAAAACTTGATTCAAGAAGGGAAATTTGGGCAAATGTAAAGACATGTCAAAAAAATCTGAAATCAGACAATATTCTGCAAACTTACACCCCTGGACTAACAACCCCAGAGGGTCGTCATGATGCTGCAGGCCTGGCGAGTCACCCGCCCGGGCTGCATTCATGCATCATAACGACCAATGGTATTGCTGCATTAGCAGCCTTAAAGGGCCAATCAAATCAGAGTGTGGCTTATACGCGGGAATTTACCGTACTTAATAACCAGTTACCCCATTGAGGGCAGAGCAAACATTGTTGCCCTGGCAATGGGGACGGCCTCTGAAAAAAAGTATATACGGTAATTTCCCGCGTATAAGGCGCAGCGTGCATATAAGGCGCACCTAGAGTTAAGAGATTTGACCAGAAAAATAAAAGATTCATAACTTTTGTTTTACTGAATGGATTTTGAAAATTCAAAAACCTATGTGTTGCATGGACCCCCCCAGACCCCCCTGGACCCCATATTCAGCTGATTAGGTTATATGGGAGTGTAAGATATCAAAATGAAGGTCTTGATCAGGGGCGTAGAAAAAGAGGGGGCCAGGGGGGCCTGGGCCCCCCAATCATGAAGGAGGTGGGGCCTGAGTATGTCTGGGCCCCCCCAATATTTTCCAAGAACTCATAAACACAATGGAAAAGAAGCTAAAACTTTACATCTCAAATTAGATTATTATGGTGATGTCATAGGGAAAATGGGGGTCTGAGCCTAAAGTCAGATCCAAAATTTACCAAAAGTTACTTTTCTATATGAATTCTATATATGCATTATATAGACGCCATCACGCATCAGCCGACAATTCAAGGTGGTCGCGACGGTGCCCTCGCCGGGCCCCCCCCAATGAAGATTTGCTTCCTACGCCTCTGTTGATCTTCTCCTTGCGGATCCAGAAAGAACTAAAACCTCTTGTATAAGACGCGCCTTATACATGGGAGATTACGGTAGTCGATGCTAGGCCTACCGTGGTGTCGACTATACTCGATGCTAGGCCTACCGTGGTGTCGACTATACTCGATGCTAGGCCTACCGTGGTGTCGACTATAGTTGATGCTAGCCCTTACCTGTCCTCAGGACATGTCTCGTTCTTCTGTAACCATGGCAGGATACACTGTAAGCACAAAGAAAATGTAAAAATAAAGGACATTTCCATTAATTCAAGTGTACCATACAAAGCTGCCGAATAGTTTCTACACAATAAATACTCGGTACTTCAACTTAGATGGTCGGCCATCTTGTTGTTGTCTTTTGTACCGTCTCTTTTTCATTAATCTATCTACCGGTAATATCTGAGATCAAAGAACAAAACTCCGGTAATATGTTTGATAATGAATATCCTAAGGTTTAACGACGGAATGGATACATTACATCTACCGTAATCTTCCATGTATAAGGCGCACCCCGCCTATAAGGCGCACCTAGAGTTTTAGAATATGGTCAAAAAATTAAAAAATTCACAACTTCTCTACTACTGAATGGATTCTCAAAATTCAAAAAGCTCTGTGTTGCTTGGACCCCCAGGACCCCACTGGACCCGATATGCAGCAGATGTGGCCATATGGGAGTGTAACATATCAAAAGAAAGGTCTTGGTGTCCCCCTTGTGGATCCAGGTAGAACTAAAACCCCGCTTAAATAAGACGCGCCTTATACGCGGGAGATTACGGTACTTGTTTTGATGATACAATGATGCATTATTGCATCAGGCCAACCCACCTGCAATAACAGCCCTTAAAGGATCATTGATTATTCCACAGTT
The DNA here is from genome assembly GCA_949317995.1 of Acholoe squamosa. NCBI lineage: Eukaryota > Metazoa > Annelida > Polychaeta > Phyllodocida > Polynoidae > Acholoe > Acholoe squamosa. The sequence continues at coordinate 5,349,027 of OX439040.1, forward strand.
AGCAGGCCCAGCAGCTACCGTAAATTTCTTCTGATAAGCCGCACCCTGAGTCTGAGCTGTATCTGGGGCTTGAATATTGTCAGTTTAGTACCGTAAAACCCTGGTCATAAGCCGGATTTTTTTTTCTATTTTTGACTAAAATGGGCTTCTAAATTCCCCCCCAACTCTACCCCCGGCTTATGACCGGGGTTTTAATACAATAGATTAAAGAGAAAATAGGGAAAATTTGGCCCTAAAATCGGCTTATAGGATTTCCCTGAACTCACTCACAGGCATATGACCGGGGCCGGCTTATGACTGGGGTTTTACGGTACTGTTTTATGGTGTAAAAATCCCTCATATAAGCCACACCCTGACTTTGGGAACTACCTACCCGATATTTTATTTGGGTTCTGATACTAGCCATGGCTTACCGTATTCGACCTGATAAGCGCCCTCCCCCTCCTTAGGCCACTTCAAATTAAAAAATTGGTCTATGGATTTTCTGTTTTAGAAAAAGATGCGGGAGGGCGAAATTTTTATTCTATTTATCTAAAGAAATTTGTCTATGCATGGCTAAAATGTGCAGAGGGCTATTTTTTTTTTTTTGCGGGGGGGGGGGTCCTTTGCTGAAAATGTTCATTTTTTCCCTAAGTGCAGAGTAGGCCTATATAATGAAACCAGTGACATTTTTACCTATCCAATGAGTGGTCTGCCATTTCTGTACTTTTATTGATTGATCCTGTTAGCTCCTTGGAAAAAAATTGCAATTTTCCCGGAAATGATGCGGGCGGAATCCACAGACCAATAAAATTTCTTAAAAAATTAAAATTTGTATTTTGGAAAATAGGGTGCGGGAAATCCATAGAGCAATATTTTAATTAGTTGTGGCCTTATGGAGCCTTTTACAGACCTTATTTTCACGATTTTGGAGTAAGTTAAACTCTTAAGTACTGAACTACCATGAAAAGCAAATTTTTTAAGTGCCCGGGGCACTTATTAGGAGGTCGAATACGGTATATGAGAGAATTTACGGTAATGGTATGGCAATAAGTTTGTAGATACCTTTTTACAGAAGCTGTGTCCGCATGGCGCACGCTGCGGGTCGGAGAAGACTTCCTGACATATGGAGCAGTACAGGTGTTTGCTGACCGAGTCTGGGTGTAAGAAGTACCTGGAAAATTAACATCACAGATTCTCCTCAGCCTCAAGTCACAAAAAGTCAAACCATTTTGATATTTGTCCCTGCCCACAAAACAAAATAATTTTGTTTGTTTCAGGTAACATGTTGAAAACAATTACCGTAATCTCCCGGGTATAAGACAAAGTGAGCGAATAAGATGCACCTAGAATAAAGAATATGGTCAAAAAATCAAAAAAAAATTATATCTTTTGTTCTACTGAATGGATTCTAAAGATTCAAAAAGCTATGGGTACTTGAGATCTATTATGTCCTATTAGGACTTAGTGGGAGTGTAACATATCAAAAGAAAGGTCTTGATCTCCCCCTTGCGGATGCAGGGAGAACTAAAACCCTCCGTATAAGACGCGCCTTATATGCGGGAGATTACGGTATTAAAAAATACACTGGCGGCATCTGCTGCAGAGTCGGTCATGCTGCATCAGGTCACCATAGGGAGCCCAAGTCTCGCGATAAACCATGTCGTAAAAAAAATTCTAATTTGGAACTAAAATGACTAATATTTTAATTGACCTAGAGGCCCACCATATATGAAATTTTAAGGCTTAACTCTCATTCTTAAAAAAGTTATGCTAGGCCTAAAAAGTTCTCCTATCCTTCAAGCCTGGGGGCGATAATATGCTAGGCCTTGAACGCGCGGTCACATGGTGACTTAGTCTCTCTGTGTCCATGTCTTGTCAGAATATCTCAGGATAAGTTGCAGTCTTTATTCAATATCGGAAGCAGTGGAATACGGATGCCTGATAGGTTTTACATAGGAGCTCCGTATCTCACACCCCCGTGAGATACCCTTTTACAATATCTCACACACAGCACCAACACCCAAAATGAGCTTAAAACATTTAAATGAATCATTTTATGTCCTTTTGAATAAGTTTTGAACATTTCTGACTTGGATAACATGAAATAAATAAGAACGTTCACTTCCCCTTGTGAGATAACCTCCAGTCATACCCACTACTCAAGAACCTTTGTCTCTGTCCTCTCAATGGTATGACTTGTTATGGTACAATTAAGTTTTAATCTGAGGCCTTGAAAGAAAATTGATGTGTACGGGTATTAACGTGATGCAAGCTACCCTAATTTGTTGGCTCTACCCAACTTTTTTTTATGGGCCTTTTTTTGGGGGGAAATCTGAATTTTGGTACAAGACACGGCTTATAAAGCAGAATTTCATCCTCCTTGTCCTTCAGGATTCAGGGTGCGTCCCATAGGCGAGGGTTTTCACTATATAACAGTACTATAGGTATCTATAAGTGTATTCTATAGGTTTTAGCTGAACTCAGGGTGCGTCCTATAGGTGAGGGTTTTCACTATATAACAGTACTATAGGTATCTATAAGTGTATCCTATAGGTTTTAGCTGAACTCAGGGTGCGTCCTATAGGTGAGGGTTTTCACTATATAACAGTACTATAGGTATCTATAAGTGTATTCTATAGGTATTAGCTGAACTCAGGGTGCGTCCTATAGGCGAGGTTTCACTATATAACAGTACTATAGGTATCTATAAGTGTATTCTATAGGTATTAGCTGAACTCAGGGTGCGTCCTATAGGTGAGGTTTCACTATATAACAGTACTATAGGTATCTATAAGTGTATCCTACAGGTTTTAGCTGAACTCAGGGTGCCTCCTATAGGCGAGGTTTCACTATATAACAGTACTATATGTATCTATAAGTGTATCCTATAGGCTTTAGCTGAACTCAGGGTGCGTCCTATAGGTGAGGGTTTTCACTATATAACAGTACTATAGGTATCTATAAGTGTATTCTACAGGTTTTAGCTGAACTCAGGGTGCGTCCTATAGGTGAGGGTTTTCACTATATAACAGTACTATAGGTATCTATAAGTGTATCCAGTAGGTTTTAGCTGAACTCAGGGTGCGTCCTATAGGTGAGGGTTTTCACTATATAACAGTACTATAGGTATCTATAAGTGTATCCTATAGGTTTTAGCTGAACTCAGGGTGCGTCCTATAGGTAAGGGTTTTCACTATATAACAGTACTATAGGTATCTATAAGTGTATCCTATAGGTTTTAGCTGAACTCAGGGTGCGTCCTATAGGTGAGGTTTCACTATATAACAGTACTATAGGTATCTATAAGTGTATCGTATAGGTTTTAGCTGAACTCAGGGTGCGTCCCATAGGTGAGGGTTTTCACTATATAACAGTACTATAGGTATCTATAAGTGTATCCTATAGGTTTTAGCTGAACTCAGGGTGCCTCCTATAGGCGAGGTTTCACTATATAACAGTACTATAGGTATCTATAAGTGTATCCTATAGGTTTTAGCTGAACTCAGGGTGCGTCCCATAGGTGAGGGTTTTCACTATATAACAGTACTATATGTATCTATAAGTGTATCCTATAGGTTTTAGCTGAACTCAGGGTGCGTCCTATAGGTGAGGTTTCACTATATAACAGTACTATAGGTATCTATAAGTGTATCCTATAGGTTTTAGCTGAACTCAGGGTGCGTCCTATAGGTGAGGGTTTTCACTATATAACAGTACTATAGGTATCTATAAGTGTATCCTATAGGTATTAGCTGAACTCAGGGTGTGTCCTATAGGCGAGGTTTCACTATATAACAGTACTATAGGTATCTATAAGTGTATCCTATAGGTATTAGCTGAACTCAGGGTGCGTCCTATAGGCGAGGTTTCACTATATAACAGTACTATAGGTATCTATAAGTGTATCCTATAGGCTTTAGCTGAACTCAGGGTGCGTCCTATAGGTGAGGGTTTTCACTATATAACAGTACTATAGGTATCTATAAGTGTATTCTATAGGCTTTAGCTGAACTCAGGGTGCGTCCTATAGGTGAGGGTTTTCACTATATAACAGTACTATAGGTATCTATAAGTGTATCCTATAGGTTTTAGCTGAACTCAGGGTGCCTCCTATAGGCGAGGTTTCACTATATAACAGTACTATATGTATCTATAAGTGTATCCTATAGGTTTTAGCTGAACTCAGGGTGCGTCCTATAGGTGAGGGTTTTCACTATATAACAGTACTATAGGTATCTATAAGTGTATCCTATAGGTTTTAGCTGAACTCAGGGTGCGTCCCATAGGTGAGGGTTTTCACTATATAACAGTACTATAGGTATCTATAAGTGTATCCTATAGGTATTAGCTGAACTCAGGGTGCGTCCTATAGGCGAGGTTTCACTATATAACAGTACTATAGGTATCTATAAGTGTATCCTATAGGTTTTAGCTGAACTCAGGGTGCATCCTATAGGTGAGGGTTTTCACTATATAACAGTACTATAGGTATCTATAAGTGTATCCTATAGGTTTTAGCTGAACTCAGGGTGCGTCCTATAGGTGAGGGTTTTCACTATATAACAGTACTATAGGTATCTATAAGTGTATCCTATAGGTATTAGCTGAACTCAGGGTGCGTCCTATAGGCGAGGTTTCACTATATAACAGTACTATAGGTATCTATAAGTGTATCCTATAGGTTTTAGCTAAACTCAGGGTGCGTCCTATAGGCGAGGGGCGTCCTATACCCGAGGCTTTATGGTACTTATCAAGACATGAAAGTTTTTTTTCTAAAATCCCGCATGTCGAATTCACATTGCATAGGCGTGAAAATTTACAACTAGCCTTAAAAAAGTTTTTCAAAAAAGAAATAGAAATTTCCTTACCTACCTACTGCAATGTTTTTGATCAGTTACCTGAACACAACATTTTTTTAAGGGCCTAAGCAAAATTTCAGGTTAAGGCCACATCACCCTTCTTTGCATAGTATGGGAGTGATCATTTTAAACAAAATCAGGGACGGTGGGTTTTCATGCAGCATGAAAAATTTTTGCCCCCTCAAGAATCAAAATTCTTTTGCCCCCCCCTCCTGTTATTCAAAAAAATTATCACTCCCAATCTATAATACTGTAATCTCCCGCGTATAAGACGCGTCCTCTACGCCAAACAAAATGCTGGGGCGTCTTATAGCTTTCTCTCAGGTTGGGTGTGCGTCTTATACGAGGGGTAATTTTACTATAGAAATGTACTAAATTTACAAAATTGAGCCCTAAGAGGTGCGTCTTATACGCGAAAATGCTTCTGCTGAGTTTGGGGCGCGTCCTATACGCGCAACGCGTCTTCTACGCGGGAGATTAAGGTATTATAAATTGACGATTAATGAATTCTTTGATGAAGTCTAAGACTTTGACATACTTTAACAATGGGGGGCGGGCAGAGACGTGAAAAAGATTTTGCCCCCCATCCCCTCTCGAGGGTCAAAAATCGTGTGCGAATGCACCCTTTAAACATTCACACACCTAGTCTCTGTACCTGTCTCAGTCTCTGGTTCTCGCTCTATCTCTCTCTCGACAAAGCCTCAAAGGCAATAGTCTAGGGCACCCAACCAGGCCACCCTTAAAAATATGTCTGTTTCCTGTCCAGAGGGTGGGATTTTTTAGACCCATGAGGGAGGGAGGGAAAAAATTTTTTTTAGGAAAATATTTTTATTTGTCATGAGCATTGTAAGTGGGGACGGCATGAATTTGCCATCACATTCTAAGATTTAGTGATTGGAAACCTAGATTCTTGTGCTGATGGACGAAAAAAATAAATTGTTTTTCAGATCTCAGGAAGAAATGTTCACATTCTCACAAAAAAAAAAATCCACCAGGCCTCTGGACAGGAAACGAAAATATTTTTAAGGGTGGCCTCAGATGTTATATCGACCTCCACTATTGAGACTGGTGCCCGAGTCTATAAAGACAACACACTGATTTCAGCGACGACTCTTCCTGGACTAGTCACTGACGCCTAGGACGGTTTACTGGGTGGAAATCTGGGGCGCAGTGAAAGGGCTGTGCTCATCCCCACCAAAAAGTAGTTCCAGCATGTATCACAAATAAAGTTGCATTTTTGAGTAAATCCTAGTCAAATCTTACTGCTACCCCATATTTAACTTTTACTTGACAGAAATATGTCACCGCACATGTTGAAAAAAACAAAAATTCCACAGTACAGGGACTTCTTCTTCAGCCATGACAGTTGGGATTTCAAACAGTTGTTTACAAACAAGGCTAGCTGTCACTTTCATAAATATCTATCGTACCGCAGATTCACCACATTTCTCTCAAAAATCCAACTTAGGGAGGCACTTTAATAATATCCCTGTCCAAATTTTGAAGTGTCTTGGGTGGAAATAGAAATTGGAATAGTTTGACAGGAGAAAGCACATGGCTCTGTTTACAAACAAAAGATGTAGTTCCAGGTGCAAGATGTAAGCGATGACTTCCAAGTCGAGATTTTTAAGTGTGCAAAGGCAAGGGCCACAATGAAGTCACGGGTACCGGTATTTGATAGGTTATTCTTTGTTCTAGTACGGTGGAACCATATACAAGTACCGTAATCTCCCGCGTATAAGGCGCGCCTTATACGCCAAACAAAATGCTGCTGAGTCTTATACGTGGGAGGGACATTGCCTTGAGTTTGGGGTGCGCCTTATAGGGGGGGTATTTTTACTAGAGAACAGTACTAAATTAGCAAAAATCTGCCCTTAGAGGTGCGCCTTATACATGGACTTGCATTCTCTGAGTTGTGGGTGCGCCTTATACGCGAGCTGCGCCTTATACGCGGGAGATTACGGTACTAGGTGTTTGTGATAGAGATAAAACTCCTCAAATATTAAATAACAACACTCAAGACTGGCAAGAGTCAAGACAAATTAGCGATGACAGCCTGAACACAGGACCTCTACTGTATATCTGTCACTATGCTGAACACATGTTTTTTTTTAATTAATGATTTCTCAGTCCCTACCTATCAGAATATCAATTGGGTGACATGTATGGAAAGGATAGTACCTCAGCTATCTATTGGTGTGCCCTTTTCTCTACAATCTATTAATTCTAACATGATTACGCCCTTGCATGCATGGGTAAAATTTAGATTCTGTCAATTTTCCAAATTTGTACAACATAGACCCAAATTCACTGAAATATATTATTTTTGCCAAGCAGGACGAATATACAGAGAAATTCTCCTTGAACTTTTCATTAAGAATGATTTGGTGTTATAAAAATAGATTTTAGCGATTTTTAACCAGCTATTTAAAAGGTATTATTCAACAGAAAGAAATTCATTTTTAATTTTTTTTTTAGCTTGGCATAAAATCTCTATTAGGAATATCAACTTAATTCAAAAAGCATTTCAGTGCAAATATTATGCCCTTTCATTTTATATATAGTTTGTGGAGTTCAGTTGATGTCCTGATTTTTGGCTGTCATTAGGAATAACACCCCTGCACCAACTCCCGCGAGTCCCTATCTGTCACTATAGTAAATCAATCAATATGATTTTCTATTTTAGGACTCTTTTCCACTGTCAACATTAACTATTTTCAGGTACCAAGGGTAAAACTAACCAAGGAATCAGAATTTGTGGGTCATTTTACTCTAGATCCAGTCATTGATTTAATATCTTATCAGTTCTCAAGGGGTATTGGTGTGCGCAGACTGTAATTTCTATAAAACCTTGAAATATAAAATGCTGATATTTTTGCTAATTCTTGGTCAATTTTTACATTTGAGACCTCTATTGAAAGCTTAAGACATTATCAGTTACCATAGAGGGAGAAAGAATGAAATGTCTAGACAGATTGTATATATTTCAGAAGAGTTTTGACTTAAACCTGAAAATATCAAAACTAATTATTTGTGTAACTTTTTTAAACTTATATGGGATAACCACAAAAGTGTGTACTTTTAGGATCTTTAATCAGCTATTTATTATCTATGAGCCCAAAGTAACCCAAAGCTAAAGAGTATAGGAGAGTTGAGTAAAAAATCCAAGAATTTCAGGTCTGCTTATCACACTGCCATTTAGAAAATTTTGACTTTCTAACATGATCTATAATACTTATCTTAGTTCCTTTTGATGCAAAATATAGCCCATTGATCCCCAAACTGTTGTGCTTACAATGATGTAATTGGTTACCCTCTATGATCATTCAATCAATTTTAATTTGAGATTAAGTAAAGCAAGGTCTGAAATGTGTGAGAACCAGTGCAGCCTGTGCACAGTGGGCAGGGACTGATAAGACCCACACTGGCTGGAAATCCACTGACAGAAAATATTATAGAAATTCCACATTCAATCCCTCATAACTTCTGTTTTAGTACCATTATAAAGACAATTTAAACACCATTAAATTACTCAAGTTGCCAGCTTCCCGGTGATGTAAAATTATCCGGGTAAATCCAAAATAAAAGTTTGGCATGTTTTCCCTACTGTCATCGCTAGAAAAATTTAATTTTTAAAACGTGAAAGACAACACACAAAGAGTGAGCGATAATAACAGAAACTGGGCACTTTACTCTCTACATTAGCACAATACAGTGATAACAGTTGCCCAAATATAGTCAGAAAGGGTAAACTAAATCACAACCGACTAAGGCCACTTTCATAATCATGTTTTATTTACCTTTCTTCTTCTTCGGGTGGTTCTTCGTAGACCTCCGCACTTCGCTTTCTCTTCTTGGTCGCCATTTTTGTTTCCATGCGCTGAAGGAGTGCTTGGAGAGTGACCGGCCCGATTCAAACATCGGTCGGAAGAGCAGCATTTCGCGCCCTTTTCCGGATCCCGTAGTTTCGATTTCGATCACGCGGAACTGAAACTAGACACAACGTGGGCTGTGGGAAGAAGTCCGGGAAGAAGTCGACAACTCTGTCTCCTCTAGACTAAAACCGTGCGTCATGGACCCTAGATAAGCTCTTACTATTAACGGGTACGACACTTACTTCCTGGTTCAAACCTCGGGTAGTCCCAAAGAGGTAGCCTGACTCCCTGAGTCCGCCGACCAGCTTATTATACTTGCAGTGTCACTGTCTGAGTGACAGTGCTCGGTGTCATTGTCAGTGGACAGTGAAGACAGTCTACCACAGTATACTGACGAAGGAAGGACAGGGAAGGAGGGTCTAAGACTACGCCTGGCCTGGCCCCTAGTACTCTGTGATAAACATCACCCCAAGAACTTGGCCACAAAAAAGTAGGTCGTCATGAGTCATGATCAGGCGAAAAAAAAAAAGAAGTTTTGTTTCCGGTCACCCGACCTACCTCAGCAAAAGGGGGCCGACCTCAGACTTTTTTCACAACATTTTCATATTTTTTTTCATATTTTTCATAATTTTTCCATATTATTTTCATAATTTTTCTTCATAATTTCAAGTTTCTAATATTTTGAGGCTTTGTTTGGGTTAAAATAATGAATCCAGCATTTTTGCCTGAGATCCTAAGGTTTGGCTGGTGTTAGGGATGACATGGACCATCTGTGGGGTAATTATCAACGATAACAATTCAATAAATAGATCTAGGCCAAAATCTGTCAGCCAAAAAAAAAAAAAATAAAAATAAAAAAAAATCCGACCTACCTACCTCAACTTTTTGGAGCATGTTACCGGAATCTTACCATATTTTTTTTTTTTACCTCAGTTTTAATCCCGGGGTTTTAATGTGCATGTCTCTTTTTAATGTACATGTCAACGGGGGAGGGGGTTCCCACAGGTCCGGGAAAGACAGAGAAAATGGAGTGGTCAGGGAATATAAAATTTTGTTGTGAGTCAGGAAAAGTGTGCCAAATGTACATACCGGTAGGCCTATGTCTAAAAGGCCAGGAGCTGTGAACTGTATATACTCATATATATAAAATCTGTCTACAACATTGTAAATGAAAACCTGGTGCTGACATAAGTGTACCTGTACATTAGTCAATAAAGCCATCTTGAATCTTGAAAAAAATCTTGAATCGTGAGTCGTCGTGCGTCTTTGTTGTAGGTAGAAAAAATATTTACAAAATAAAAAAAAAATCCAACCTACCCTACCTAATTTGTTTTAACATGTTACCTAAAACACACAAATATTTTTTTTGGGCCTAACTGTGTTTGTGAGTCAAACCACTCAAGGGCAGGGGCTGTATATGTTTCAAACTGGATCACTCCCTAAATCGATCTACACATGCACTCAACTGTAAACTTTGTTAAATTACGTTCTTTTTTTTATAGGGGAAGGAAGGAGGCCAACTAAGTACATACAATGGCTGTTCGACCACCACAATGAATAATTCATGTCCCGTGTGACAGGTTAGTGCCACTACCCCGGGCCACTACCGTATTCATTCTAATAAACACACCTGATCTAATAACCGCACCCCCGTCCTCAAGTGAAATCATGCAAAAGAACTATAGAATTAAAGATTTTTAGGGCAAAAAAATACGATTTTTAGGCTTTAGGGGGTGCCCTTATTAGAATTATTTTTTACTAAGAGTGAGTGAGTAATAGATGTTTAACGCCATTTCGACAGCTAAGGTCATATTCATGGCGAGAACTATATTACACAATTTCACAGAGGAATATGTCGGTGCCCGCGCATATGTGCACCACACACATTCTGAGAGATAGAAAAGAGGAGAAATAGACCCTTTTAAGTGGGCTAGGGAGGCCCTTTTTTTCTTTTTTTTTTACTAAGAGATTTTAGCATCTAATAATTAGTTTCCCCCACAGGTGTGCTTATTAAAATGAATACGGTATTCTTCTTTGTTGACTTCATCGGAGACAGTCTAAAAACATGTAAGGGAGTGATCATTTTTTAACAATGGGAAGGGGGGGGGGGTCGGTGGGTTTGAGGGGTGGGGTTCTGAAATTCTTTTCGACCCCTTGACGGGGGGGGGGCAGATTTTGACATCCCTCTAAGGGGGGTGTCAAAATAATTTTACCTGTTTTCAGCAAAAAAGAGCCTGCACCTGTCCATAGGACAAAGAGACCTTCCATTAATTACGAGCACACTAAGGGGGGGGGGTTAAGCCAAATGCGTACAGATGCGTACAGGGGGGGGGGGGGTCTGGGGCCATTTTGGCATATGCATTATGTACGCAGAGAGGTACTTTGAGGCCGAAACTTTTGGTATTTTGATGCCATCTTAGACTAGCCTTTATAGGGGCCTGGTCTTACCAAGGGTCATGTTGTGATATCGAGTGATGGGTCATGTTGTGATATGGTCAGTTTACATCCATCAGGGAACAAGGATGCAAAGGTAATGGATACAAAGGTAAAGGATGCAATTATTATGAAGGCTTAAGGAGGTTTAAGATACTTTTTAAAAAAAGTAACTGATAGGTACAACATTGTTGTAGCGGCAGATGACCTCTTGAAGATTAAATATTGAAACCTTTCCATTAAAATACAAAAAGGGATGCAAAGGCAATGGATACAAAGGTAATGGATACAAAGGTAAAGGATGCAATTATTATGATGGCTTAAGGAGGTTTAAGATACTTTTAAAAAAAAAGTAACTGATAGGTACAACATTGTTGTAGTGGCAGATGACCTCTTGAAGATTAAATATTGAAACCTTTTCATCAAAGTACAAAAGTGTACCTGGAGTATGGTTGTAGACCCATAGAACCTAGAAAACCCATTCACTGTGGCCCTTCTAACCCAGTAATCCTCTTTACTGAATAAGGTCTGGCTGAAGAGATTTCCCTGCGGCCAGTTATAGTCTACTAATTGTCTCTCCACCACTCTAAGCTGTCCAAATTGGATGTGGCCCGGTAGTAATTGGATAGACATGCTTATACCTTCTGTCAGGACAACTGAGTTGACAAGTATTATATAAATATATTACTGGAAACCAGAAATGGCATGTGGCAAGTCTAGTATCCGCGTTGGTGCTCATTTAAATATATGACGTCATGTTGTAAGGACTTCTAAAGGGCAGGTTCCACATTTCATTAATTCACACAAAAATTGAAAGCTTAGAAATCAATGTTCTTACTACTTTTGGTTGTGTCAAGCATTTATGAAGAACAACTTATGAAAACATGAAAAATTGATTAATTACTGACAAATAGTGAGTAATTACTAATATATATTGACTAATTGCTGATAAATGGCGAGTAATTACTGACATATACTGACTAATATCTGACAAATTGTGAGTAATTACTGACATATGTGGACTAAGTGTTGTTATATAATGACTAAGAACTGGCATATATTGACTGATTGCTGACAAAAATAGTGAGTAAATACTGATGTATATTGACCAATTGCTGACAAATAGTCAGTAATTACAAATATAAATTATATTGAATAATTGCTGACAAATAGTAAGCAATTACTGACATATATTGACGAATTGCTGACAAATAGTGAACAATTACTAACATATTGACTAAATGCTGATATATGTAAGTAATTCCTACCATGTTTTGAATAATTTCTGACAAATAGTGAATAATTACTAACATATATTAACTAATTGCTGACAAACAGTCCATAGATACTGACATATTTTGACAAATACCAAGCAAGGCAAGATGCACAATTGAATCAATGTCTATTTCTCTGTTACATATTGACTATTTGCTGACAGATTGCGAGTATATACTGACATGTATTGATAATTGCTGATATAGAGCGACTAAGTACTGATGTATATTGACTAATTGCTGACAAATTGTGACTAAATACTGACATTTCGACTAATTGCTAACAAATGGTGAGTAATTACTAACATATATTGACTAATTGCTGACAAAAGAGTGAGTAATTACTGACGTATATTGACTAATTTCTGACAAATTATGAGTAATTACTGATATATAGTGACTAATTTCTGATATATATCTAATTGCTGACAAATAGTGAGTAAATACTTTCAGAATCCTTTCTGAGTGAGTAAATATTGGATCTTCTGAAGGAGTAAGTCATATCTTGGTGATATGCTTATCCCCTCCAGTTATATTCGTTTGAGAACTGTTAGTGGTTATGCAAATAGGATATTACCTCCTTTGAAAACTTTGGACAGTTCCAGTTGGCTTAATTGAGTAGGGCAGCTTGTGCCCTCCTGCACCTTGGATTGATCCCGAGCATAATACTTGTTAAAATTGAGAATAAAACTACCCTTCAGTAGTTATAATCCTGTAAATGTTACTATTGTTTGCCCAGGTCCTCCTGGGTCATTCGCGGCGGGTTTTCAGCATTTTTAGTCGATCAAAATGGCTGACTTTAAGTGGGAATTGCTTACACAAAGAAGGGGTCTAGAAATTAATGGAAAGTTGATGCATTTTCCTTAGATCCTTGTCTTTCTGTAGATGGTAACAATTCCTGGAAAAAAATGTTTTACCTATGAAAAAAAGCTGAAGGAAAAACTTGGCATGTTTGACTAAATTTCTCATGAAAACGAGGCTCCATAGGATTGCATTGGGCGGTAGATTTCGGGGGTAGAAATAACACATTTACTCCTATGCGAATAGGGCAATTAAGACACCTTTTTCAGCAGGTAAGGTGGAATTGTCGGCCTAGGACGGGTTAAGACCGTTGGTATATGAGTGTGTAAACCGGACCACCATAATTTTGTTATGTCTACTGCCTCACTTCCGGTCTGGAGACTTGACGCATGCGCACAGAGTAACCAGTCGTCAGATTTTATTTTATAACAGTAAATGGATAGTGTGTATTCAATTCAAATCGATTATTATATTGCCCGAAATAAACAGATTATATTAAAAAAGACATTAATTTCAAGTCAAATCAATAGAATCTATAAAGGAATCCCACGTGACGTCACACCGCGTCACGGCGGCCATATTGGAAATACAGGGACTCCCCCCCCCCCACCCACATGAAAGCACTGTTTACTGTAGCAGGGCTGTCAAGTCTCACGCCCTGGGCGTGAGACTCATGCATTTTGACACTTTCTCACGTTCTCACGCATAGACAAAGCATTCTCACGCATTCCTGGCATTTTGAGCTTTCCAAAACTGAAAGAATTTTTCAAATATTCCAACTAGAAGCAAAGTTATGAGGTGATTTCCAGAAGTCACCCGAATGCATATTTGGATATCAAAACTTTCAAAATTTCCTCAGGAAATTAGGTAGGTATGTGAATGAAGGGGCTGCTATGCCTACAAGGTCTTGGATCTTGCACTATAAAACTGTGGGCTTCCTTAGCCCACTTAAAAGGGTCTATATCTCCTCTTTCCTCTCCCCTCAGGATGTGTGTGGTGCACATATGCGCGGGCACTGACACATTCCTCTGTTAGATTATCAACTTATGAAGCACAGGATAGCCACTTAGTGCCGCTAAAGTGCTGTAAAACACAAATCAATCAATCAATCAACCTATAAAACTGTGCCAATATGAGAGGGGCTGTGCAGGGATAGCTCTCTTTCATCAGTTTTCATTAGCCAGATTAGAAATGAATTAGCCAGATTTAAACAAGTCACTGTAAAACCCTATTCCTATGCTGTAGCTTAATCTACATGGTATACATGTATCAAAAACACAGACATCAATACATGAGTCACTGGGTGTGTGATCAGCTATTCCACTATTGCTCACAGCAGGACCTGTTAGCATAGTTGTGTGACTTGCAATTGTCATGTTGTTCAGAGAGGTGCCTGTCTGTGTAGTACAAGGGTTACCCGTGACATTGGTATCAATTATTATGTCAAGGTGAATATCGTAGTTCCATTGACAATGCACTGAGACCGCATATTGCACCCCTGCGTTGAATAACCGGCGCCAAATCCGCACAATGACGTCATAGGTCTATCGCGCATGCGCAGCATTTTTGAAGCATAAACATTCAAAATGGCGGCGGTCAGGATTTCGTGAAGACGATGGGTAAATAAGGGTTTAATTTCAATCTTATTGATGAAATATTGATTAAGTATCAACCCAAACACCTTGACATAAATGTAAAGATGAACTCTGATTAGTTTGAGCCTCCTGTTTCTTCACTATTCACCCATTGTTAAAAGATGATCACACCCTTACTGATACCATCAAATAATGTGGGGAAGTTTTATTCTAAAATTGTGGGGTCAAGAAGAATGTGATCAGGGAAAATACAGCCCCTTTCTTACTTTTGATTTGCCCATGCACTGACAACTATTTCCGAAAATGACAATCCTAAAAGAATTGATTCCTTAATCATCCAGGACCTTCAAAAATTCATTACATGGACCCCCCAATATTTTTTCTGTCATATCATGGAATAGCCTGGTGGAAGTTTTGTTCTAAGGGAGTGATCATTTTTTAACAACAGGGGGGGGCTGGTGGGTTTGCGCGCGGACGCGCAAAAAAAATTTCGACCCCCCCCCCCTCTTGAGGGGGTAAAATTTTTTCGACCCCCCCACCCATAATGGACAAAAATCACGCGCGGACGTCCCCTTTTAGCCTATAGTAACGCGCGGGGTTTTCCACTGAAAACAGGTGAAATTATTTTGACCCCCCCATCAGAGGTATTGAAAAAATTCTGCCCCCCCCTGTCAAGGGGTTGAAAAAATTCTGACCCCCCCTCAAACCCACCGGCCCCCCCCCTGTTGTTGAAAATTGATCACTCCCTAAGTTATGGGGCTAAGAATGTGGCCAAGGGAAATTAACTTTCTCATTTACCCATGCACTGACACTAGTGACAGTGACAGGCATTTCCGAAAAATGGAAAACCTGAGAAAAACTATTCCTACATCCATCATACTCATCAGAAATCAGATGTTTGGATATCTGCAGATTCCCCAATGTCTGGGCTTTCTAAGCATACCCCTGGATAGTATGGGAGACATTTTGTTCAGAAGTTATTTGCAAAAATGTTGAGCCATTTCAGGCTGCTTAACTGCAGTGCAGTGAGGGGGAGTGGCATTGTTTACATTTGGTATTTCCAACATGGCCGCCGGCGCTATATAGGTCACGCGGTGGGCACGGTCTGAAAATGCTACTTCCGGCAAGGAGGGGTCGCGCATGCGCACAGAACATCAAAATCCAAAATGGTGGACAGCGAGACGATCAACTCACGGTGCCATCGAAACTGCTGGATTATAACAAAATGGAGAATTACAGTGTGTCATGCCTTTATATGGTTAATCTGGATCCTTATTCAACACCTGCTGATATTGTGCAATGCTTAACTCGCCAGGAGAGGAGTTATTTGCCAATGAAACATGTGAGCGATAAAGGGTGTATTCTCCATAGGCTTAACCATTGACAACTGACAGACTGTCACTATATTGACAGTCCCCTACGGTAGGTAGTGGGCGACCTGGGCCAGTTGTGCATTGCACACGTTCAATTTTTCTTTTATTGGCATATTGGGCATATAAGTAGAGACTGTGTATCTTGGTGATATGGGTCTACTACTTTTTAGCTTTTGCCGACAGTTTAGCTGTAACTAACTATCCATTATATTTACTTGACCAGCAATGAACATTAATGTAAAGGACTTACTTCAGCTCGGTTGTTATATATAGGTGTGGCTTAAATGTTATAAGTAATACAGCCTATTTAATTAATTGATTAAATAAAGGGCCCTTATTGTAAAGGGGAACTTTAGGTTAACCACACCTGTCCCAGCTGGTGCTGGAAGAATGGATGGGTCTTGTACTTGCTGCCGGCACCAGGGTAAACTAAATAAAACGAGTTAAAAAATACAAAAACAAAGGGAGCAATGACACACATCTATATATATGGAAAAGTATCAAGATACTGCATAATTATGCTAATTATGCAAATAATATGTGCAGATATGGAATGTTTGGTATAAATCTGGGGTGTTTCAGCCCCCTAAAGAATATGCCCCCCTAAAAAACATTTTCGGAAAAGAATAAGTGAAATATTTTTTTTAACTAGTGGCCTTTTCGGCCTGAGCCGGTCCACCTGCGTCCTATCTCCAGCCAAAACCTATCTGTTTTAAGTGTCAGCAGCGAAAAAGGGCAGGTTTGCGGAAGGAATGGATCGAAATAAAGGCTTTTTTGGGACGCGGGGGCAGACGCCAGTCCAGGCACTGGCAGAAAGGTCCAAGAACTGGCAGTTTTACAACAAAAAAATCACATCTCCCTTAATAATAGGAGTTTCCCATAGTTAGTTAGTGTTTTACGGCACGTCAGCTACTGGTGATGGCTATTTGTGCCTCGGAGTTTCCCATAGTGTGACCTATAGATTAAGGGTAGCTCAAGCTGGCGATCATCATGGTGATGTTCATTTTCACCTATGCCCAAGGGTAAGTAAGTTAGCTTCCAAAATGCAGCCATGAAGGGAATTTTTTGTTCCAAGTGTCAATGCAACACTATAGCAAGGTAGAGGGTATCAGTCTGGCCCTACAAATTAATATAGTCTTGTTGAGTTCCTAGGACACTGCATAATTATGCTAATTATGCAAAAAAATGTCAACAATGCATTGTAGGAAATGGATCTGTGGCAGCTTTTCCCTCCGAGCGACCTCGCACTATCGAAAATTTGTTTCTACTGAAATTAAGCGAAATAAAATTTTGGACTGGGACAAATTTTTGTCGAAACCCCAACTAGGTGTCAGTAGTTTATACTTGCAAGCATATGAATTCTATAAGAGACCAATGGAACATATCTATAATATATTGAACAGTACCAAGATACTGCATAATTATGTTAATTATGCAAATAATATGCGCGGATATGGAATGTTTGGTATCAATCTGGGGTGTTAAGTCCCCCTAAAGAACATGCCCCCCTAAAAATTTGTTTCAGAAAAAAAATAAGCGAAATAAATTTTTTTAACTAGCGGCCTTTTCGGCCTGAGCCGGTCCACCTGCGCCCTACCTCCAGCCAAAACCTATGTTTTAAGTGTCACCGGCGTAAAAGGGCAGGTTTGAGGAAGGAATGGATTGAAATAAAGGCTTTTTTGGTACACCTGGGCAGACGCCAGTCTAGGCACTGGCAGAGAGGTCCAAGAACTGGCAGTTTAAAAAAAAAATCACATCTCCCTTAATAATAGGAGTTTCCCATAGTGTGACCTATGGATTAAGGGTAGCTTGAGCTGGCGGACGTCATGGCGGTCTTTATTTTCAAATCTGCACCACAGGAACAAAGTTATCAATAATTTTAGCGATGTTTTGAGGGTATTAATGATACCATAGGCTTAGATATTGATGTTTTGAAGCTATGACCACAAAAATGGCCATAACTTTCCACCAAATCGTCGTAGGAAAAGAATTCAAACATCTATGGACTCCTCTGGAAAATCGCCTTTCTCTCGGAACCCTATTATCGCCTAACGATGTCTTCTCGAGCATTTTTGGCCTCTACAGCAATGTTTTGAGGGTATTCATGAAAGAATGATACAGACCTGTTCTCGGACCACCAAAGGGGCTGTGCATTACGCGGTGTCATTCTTTGTTCAAATCTAACAATTTCCTGCAATTTCTTGGCACCATGCGGCAAACAAGGACAAGTTGTGACAATAATCCGTATGTACTGTGACGATAAAGCAAGGTTTCTTTCAAATAACACATTTGGGCCAAAAACACCAACACATTGTAACATTGTAAACAAACAACACTTTCGCTGGTACTGCAGCTACTGCAGCGGTACCAGCGAACACGTGGCTTCTGGCCCGAAGAGACTGGGTCAGGCCACTACAGACAGCCAATCAAATGGTGAGTATGCACACAGGTGACGGATCACGCCACCCCGTCAGCCAATTAAAAATGGGGACGCACGGTCAATGAGTCCTGCCAATCACATTGATTTCTAAGCTTTCAACTTTTGTGTGAATTAATGAAATGTGGAACCTTTAGAAGTCCTTACAAAATGACGTCATATATTCAAATGAGCACCAACGTGGATACTAGACTTGCCACATGCCATTTCTGGTTTCCAGTAATAGATTTATATAGTACTTGTCAACCAGTTGTCCTGACAGAAGGTATAAGCATGTCTACCCAAATACTACCGGGCCACATCCAATTTGGACAGCTTAGAGTGGTGGAGAGACAATTAGTAGACTATAACTGGCCATAGGGAAATCTCTTCAGCCAGACCTTATTCAGTAATGGGGATTACTGGGTTGGAAGGGCCACAGTTGAATGGGTTTTCTAGGTTCTATGGGTCTACAACCATACTCCAGGTACACTTTTGTACTGGGTACTGAGAGAGGGAAACATGGCCTTTAAAAATGGAAGATTCCAGGGGTGGTAATGCCGTAATAATGGCAGATACCTTATAAGGTATCTGCCAATAAACGTACAGGTTATCACTGGCAATTACTGGGCAAAGTTGGTGACAGTATTTTATCTGATGTCTAACTAAACGTGGTAGGTTACAGAGGTCCTGAGGAGAGTAAGTCTGCCATATACCATTAGCTAGTTGAGCAACCTTTCGTGAAAAAGATAGAAAACATACACAATTTATTCTGAAGGAGATTTACATAAAATTATGTTTCCTTAACCAACCACCCCCAGCACCACCACCATCACCAGGCATGGAATTGGGATTTGAAGGTGGTAGCCCTTTTCTGGAGTAATATTTGAGATGGATCGTATAAGATAAAAGTCTCAAAAAGAAATAGTATAGGATTAAAGCCTCAAAAAGTGTACCCCCCCTTTATTAATGTTAAATCACTTTCTCATTGGAGCTGTGCAAATCACAAGAGTAGATGGCGAAATTAGCAAATATTCAATATTTCGGGTAATGTATCCTGTAGAATTCCATGCCTGCCCATTTTGAACCACCCCTTTATTTGCCGGGAGGGGAAGGAGGTTCAAGCAACTTGGGTAGGCCCAATGTGTACATTGTGCAACAGGGGGGTCGGGGGGTCAAATTTTGCCCAAAGATGCGTACATAATTAATGGATGGCCCCAAAAGGTTGCGATCATGCATGATTAAAAATTTTAATCCTCGCAAGTTGGAGGTCAAAATGTTTTTTAATGTGTCCCCCCAATTGTTTAAAAATGATATCTACCTAAAGAAGATATTTAATCAAATACCCAACACTTCAGATTAGTTTCCCATGTGTTGCGGAAGATTCTTAATATCAAATACCCGACCCTTTGTTTTAGTTTCCCATGTGTTGCGGACACTTGTTTCTCTTTGTCCGCTTCTTTGTGGCAATAAAATTAATCTGACCTAGCTTACCTAATATTTTTCAGCATATTACTGGAAACAAACTACTTTTCTTAGGCCTTATTATTAATATTTCTCTCCTTCAGAGCCAGAGTCATCCTGACAGTATGGCTTCCCGAGGTAAATATTTGTCTTTTTTTTTTACTCTACAAAATATAAGGTTCAAACAAAACAGCCCACTATTTTAACGATAGCATATTTGATGTTGTTTTTTTTTTTTTAAAAATTTATCAAATATAAAGATTCTACGATACCCTGGTAGTAAAACATGTATCATTATCGTAGTGACCAAACCACTCACAAGGTGGCGCCTGTGAGACTTTCTGGTGGAGGCTCCAGAAATCAACTGATGGAATGGTAGGCTTAGAGGGGCTTGATTTTTGATGATTATTGATATAGAAGAAAATATACATCACCATGCAAGAAGTCAGTAGAGACACTCAGCATGGTGCACTGTGCAAACACATCTAAAGTCCTAATTATTTCACCAAACATGCATTTTCAATGCTCCTCCCAGGGCATTTCTACTTCAGTAGCTCTCAATTGCCAAGGAGGTTTGTCACATAAAAATCTAACATACACATATATGATTATCTGAATTTCTCATTCCTAACATTTTTTCTTTAATCTCTATTTCTTCCAGGGCCATTTCCCATGAGGAATGACAGGAGGAGGGCAGTGAACAGAAGACAAAACCAACCTCCATTCGGACCTTCTCGCTCTACTACAAACTCAAGGAGGCCCAACGGACAAGAGCAAGATCACCAAGCAAGGCTGCGAGGTGTCATAGTTTATTTAAAAGATGATAGGTCATTTGGTTTTATAAAACCCTTAGAGACCCTCCCACAGGGCTTTACTGACAAAAATGTACATTTCAAACCACATGGGGTCCGTTTTGAACAGGGCGACACATGTGAATTTGTTTTGAGAGACACTGACAAAGCCAGGCCTAGTGCAAAAAATGTCTATCTAGTGAAAAGAGGACATGTAGCTGTCAGAAGCCACCTAGTCGCAGGGCAGCTGAGGACATTGGGGACAGTAGAAAGGATAGGGGTAGATGGGAAAGGTTCGATACGGGTGATCGAAGATCTCCCTGTGGAGTATGAAGGGAAATCAGAGAATGTCTACTTTGAACAGTCATGGGTTTCATGTGGGCACCTTGATTTAGTTGATGGGGACATAGTTGAGTTCAACATCAGTCAGAGCAAGAAGAGGGCAGAGGAAATAAGCGCATATCAGATCAAATTAAAGGAGTGCTGCCAAAGAAGTCCAGACAACATTCGGGATTATATGAAGAAGGTCCTGAGATTGATTGAGAGTGATGATGTCCTGATGAATATATTTTCCTGCGATGCAGTATGGGAGGCCCTTAGTCAATGCAAAGATATCATGCTGGTCATGGAGATACTTGATTTTATCCAGATCTTGCAGAAGAAATCCCAAGGCCGGCTAGAGCACTTCAGGCAAGCTTTGAAAACCCTTGTGTCATCTGGGTTTTGTGATATCCAAGAAGGAGCATTAAAGCTTTTGATAGAGCGAGATTGGGGTATGGAATCACTCTGCGAGGATGACCAAAAGAAAATCAGACACTTCCTACTGGCAATTCTGGAATATGTACCAGAAAAATCTAGGCTAGCAATGAAGCTCATCAAATTGATGCTTCCAAATGAACAAAGTGGTTTTGATCATTTCATGTATGATGCATTGAAATTGACCATTCGGGAAAAGGAGGGTGATATAGAGGACCTCGACTGGAATGAGCTTCCCTTGGTTCCGACAACAGCCGAGATGCTTTCCCGAGCAGGTTCTTTAGCAAGGTTGAAGCCAGTCCATGTGAAAGGTCCATACGAAGCACCAGAAGAGTACATGGACATTTACTTCAGGCTACTTCGGGCCGACTGCTTCAGTGCTCTTCAGAGCGGCATTGATGATTATCTAGAGAACAGCCTGGATTCAAGAGACATGAAGGTTTACACGGAAGTTGTGCTTTCAGGAATTCACATCTCTACTACAGGAAATGGTTTGGTTCTTGCCCTCAAGCTCAAGCCACCAGAAGATGTAAAGAACTGGGTCACGTCTTCCAGCTTGATGTCGGGGAACCTCCTCTGCCTTTCTCTGTCTGGATCATTCAAAGATGTACTCTGGGCAACTGTTGCTGAGAGAGACGAGAAACTCCTTAAGACGACACAGACAATTTGGGTAGAGCTGGCTGAGGATCTGAATACACATGAGACATCAAAGTGTCTCATTCTAATAAAAAATGCCAGTGGGAAAATTGTAATGGCAGAATCTCCAACATACTACAAAGCATACCAGCCTGTCTTGAAAACGCTACAACAAATCAACCCCAGTGAGCTTCCCTTCCAAGAAGAACTGATCTACATGGACTCATCGCCTCAACCATCTCCATATGCTGTAAAGAAAGAGAAAGACTCGGATGAAACTCCCCAGAAAGACATCACAGGACCTTCAAGCAGATTAAGCCTTTTGCGTACACGTCTAGAGGCAATAAGAGCTAAGGGAACGGAAGAGTTGAACACATCCACAATGGATGAAAGTCAAGATGCTGCTTTCAAGCAGGCCTTACAGAACAGAGTTGCTATCATCCAAGGTCCACCGGGTACTGGTAAGACCTATATCGGGATCAAGATTGTTGAAGAGCTATTGAAACAGGTGGGGTCTGAGGAATCTGACCTTCCCATTGTTGTAGTCACCTACAAAAACCATGCACTTGATGAGTTCATGAAGGAGCTTCTCCAGCGTCTAAAACCAGGCGAAATTGTGCGTATTGGTGGCAGGTCTCAAGAAGCAGATGTCCAAAACTGCAATCTACAAGAGTTGAAGATGAAAGAGAAAATTAATTCAAGTCTTTGGTTTGGTCTCAAAGATGAAGCCTCAAGCCTCAAGGAAAGGATTGAATGGGTTGTGAAAGATCTCCTGACAGCGAAGAAATTCTCTGTGCAAGCACTTTTGAAGTGTTTCACAGGACAACAAATTGAGGGACTATTACAAAGATGTAATGCAAATGTCTTTGATGAATCCGAAAATCAATGGTATATGGTGTATGCCAGGGATATTCTACCCACCTGGCATGAATGGAAAGATGAACTTCTTGATCAGGAGTCTAAATTCTCTGAGAAATGGCACAAGGCCCCGCGCATGCTTTTGAAGTTCATTGAAGCTGCTATTCAGAAGTGGGTGCCATCAAAAGAGGAGTTCCAGAGGATGATGCATGGAGATTCCGTTCTACCTACTTTTGTTCCAGCTCAGGCCCCCAAGAAGAAGAAGAAAAGAAAACAAGACCCGAATGATCAGGATGTATTGCCTGATGAAAAGGATGTAGAAGAAGAGGAAAGAGAGAGAGCTGCTGTTGGAGGGACCTCACACAGAGAATTCACAATGAATGTTGATGTGGGAACTTATGAGAAACACACTCAACATCTTCTTCAGATGACTCCATCAGCTGAACATCTAGCCGGAGAAATATCTCTCACAAATGTTCAACACATTCAACATTTGTGGTCATTGAATCCCTATGAAAGGGCAGTTATGATTCAGATCGCAATGTGGCACAACAATTCTGATGTTGAAATGCATCTTGAAAAGCTTATCACAAGGTACAACAGAATCATGGCTGCACGACAAGAAATTGAAAATCAGCAGAAAGTAGGAGTTCTAAAAAAGGCAAAGGTAATTGGTATGACGATAACTGGAGCAAGCATCAATCAAGCACTACTGAAAATGCTTCAACCTTCAGTTCTTCTGGTAGAAGAAGCAGCAGAGGTTCTAGAGCCACAAGTAACTGCAATCCTAGGAAACTGTAACGTGAAGCATCTCATCCTCATTGGCGATCACAAACAGTTGAAACCGCCTGTTGAAAGCTACAATCTATGTCGCAACTTTCACTTTGACATTTCAATGATGGAACGGCTTATCAACAATGGGTATCCACATGTAACATTGAAACTACAGAACCGTATGCGCCCTGAAATTGCGGAACTGCTAAGTGATATCTATCCAGACTTGAGAAGCAATCTGCCCAGAGTCTCAAATAATAGGCCACCAGACTTCACACCTTCATCCATGTTCTTCTGGACTCACAAAGATCCTGAGGAAGCAGCAAGAAGCTACAGCAACAAGAAAGAAGCAGAACGAGTCCTTCAGCTTGCCATGGTGTGCCTTCAAATGGGCTATGAGCCAAAGCAGATCACAATCTTAGCTGCATACCAAGGACAGGTTCAACTTCTTCGCAAAATGCTCAGAAACTCTGAAGATGATATGCCTCATGTATTTGCAAAATACAAACCAGATGAAGAAGCAGAAGAAATGAATGGAAGGCAGCGGAGAGGAAACGGATACCGAGACAACCCCAGATCTTTCCCCCAAAAGAGGACAAATACAATTAACATCCATACAATTGACTTGTTCCAAGGAGATGAAAATGACATAATCATTGTCTCTCTTGTCCGTTCCAATGAAAGAGGACAAATTGGGTTCCTGAAGACACTGAACAGAAGATGTGTCGCACAGTCAAGGGCAAAATGTGGAATGTTCTTTGTTGGAAATGAGACAACATTCACTGATGCAAAAGGTTCATGTTGGGGAGCCCTTATCAACAGTCTACATGAAAGGAAACTGTTAGGACCACAGTTTGCATTACATTGCCCACTGCATAAGGGAATCACAGAAATCAGAGCAACAACAGCAGAAGACCTACCGCTGAAGGTGATCTGCAAGGAGAAGTGCAACATTGAGATGAAGTGCAGAATTCATCCCTGTCCCCAGGTTTGCTGCCCAAAGCACTTACATAACAAGTGTGAAGTGATTGTGGATTTTGTCTTGCCCTGTGACCATCCAGGCAAGAGACAATGCTATCAACCCGAGTCAGATATCCAGTGCAAGAAACCTTGTACTGAATTGATGCTGTGCAAGAAGCATCCTTGTACAAAGATCTGTGCTCCATATCATTCACATGCAAGATCCCTCTGCAAAGAAGAAGTTGAATTTGTATTCAAGGAGTGTCAACACCCTGGAAAGAAACCTTGTGGAGATGATGAGTCCCGTATGACTTGTAAAACAGTGGTCACATTTCAGATTAAAGAATGTCAGCACCAGGCGTCCCGCAAATGCTGGCAAAGAGAAGAAGACATCAAGTGTATTGAGAAATGTACCAGGACGCTTCTCTGTGGGCATCCATGTGAAGGTTATTGTGGAAACAAGTGTTACATCACAAAGTGTAGTGTTTGTGAGGAAAAGAGAAGGTATGAAATGGAACAGAGACGAATCGCAGAACAGCAAGCCAGAGAAGATGCAAGACAAGCTGCCAAACTTGAGCTCCAAGCTTTCATTGAAAAGAATCCAAAGCTTAATTGCATGAGAGCAGACTTGAACCGTGATTCTGATGATGCATCAGAATACTACGATGTTGAAGACAGGGTCAAAAAGTTCATTCAGCCAGGACATGGATGGTTTCCTGAAGTCACGCGGATTGAGAAAATCACAAATCCCAAACTTCAAAAGAGGTTTATCCAGGCAAAATGTGGTATGGTGGACCCCCTGCGTTCAGAGCTCAAGTTCCATGGGACTAACAAAGGAGCGATGGAGAACATAATAAAAGATGGCTTCAGAATCCCAAAGGAGGATAAAAAGAGGAAAAAGATGTATGGGAATGGCATATACTTTGCCACTGACTCCTCCAAAAGTGCACAGGTTAAGTACACACAAGAATCCAATATGATCTTGTTGTGTGATGTCCTTATTGGTCACTCTCTTACAGTAAAGAAAGCTGAGCCTGACATGAAGAAGGAAACACTTGAGAAACAGAGGTACGACTCAGTTTTTGCACCCCGGAATACTGTGCATAGTGGAGGAGTTCGTTATGATGAGTATGTCATCTTCAATCCCGCACAAGCACTGCCCAGATATGTGATCCACTACAAAAAACACAGTGTGAACAATGTATTACAACTGCAAGTTGGGACTAGCACAACCTTTGAAAAACACACTCTGGTACCAAAACAAGCATTTGATCCAAGTGATCCACTGGATATGCACTTCCGAGTTGCAGAGTCTCAGTTTCTGAGGCTGACAGAAAGATGTAGTTCATCAGAAAAGGTGAAGTCAGTCGAGTATTACACTAATCCGACATTGGCAGAGCGTTTCAACAAAAAGAGAGAGGAACTCAAACAAAAGTATAAAACTCAACCAGATCTGGCTAAGTCTCTGCTCGCCTTCCATGGTACTGAGGAGATGAACATAGAGAGCATCATGAAGGAAAACTTCAGTATGGCCCGTTGCATTACAAGTGCATATGGTAGAGGAATATACCTTTCTGAATTACCAGATATCAGTAAAGGATATACAAAAGGGTCAAGGAAACTCATCCTATGCAACCTTCTACCAGGAAAAGGCTACACTCAGGGGAGAAGTAACTCTCCCCTCGAGCCTGGCTTTGACTCCCACAAGGTGAGCGAGGACAATAACGGCCGAGCATGGGCACATGTCATATACGATCCAGACCAAATTCTCCCTCTGTATGTTATTAGCTATTGAAAAACCAGTCTGGTTCTCTAGTAGGCCCTGAAACAGTGGAAACCTTAGCTGCCAAAAGGGGGTAAATATTTCACTGAAATGAAATTACCCAAGGTGTTTAGACTTGAATTTTCTGATTTTTATTTTGTGTGTATGTTCAATACTTTGGAAAGGCAATATCTTTTTTTTTTTCAAAGAGAGTTGTGAGTTTGTGAAGTGGGTGGTCTTTGAGTCAATTAACACACAAACCAAAGCATCATACAGTTGTATACATGCAATTTCTATGTTCATATATTGTGATATGAATCTCTTTAAACTGTAGTAGATAAACCCATAGTTTATCTACTACTTAGATGGAACCAAAGATCATATTCCTGTGGATTTGTTTTATCATTAACCCATGCAGCACGTAATGCATCCATTCGCCTTATGTTGGACGTAAAGTCTAAGATGCCAATTTGATAAACATTGGAACTCAGGCTGAATATATATATATATATATATATATATATATATATATATATATATATATATATATATATATATATATATATATATATATATGAAGAGGTGGAATACAGACTCAAGAGAGGCAGACTGGGAATATACTGAATATATCAGGAACACATACTCCATGTAGAGTAAACAAAACATATACCGTAATTCTCTCGTATAAGCCGCAGTATCAAAATGTCAATTTTTAAGCCCATATGAGACATATAGCTTCCTATGAAACTTAGGGTGCGGCTTATACAAGGGGTGCGACTTATACGAGAGAATTTACGGTAGTGCCTTACTGTGTCTAGATACAATATTCAGGTATATAAACATGCAGTGTGTATAAACCTGATAAAAGAAAACATATTCTTATTTGAGGAGGTGAAATATCCAAAGCTAAATGAATGTATTACTTAGGGTATATTAAATATTTCACTCTAAAGATGATGACTAGCCCAATGGAGAAAATGCTAATCATCCTTGGTAATTCTGACTTGGTAGCAAATATTCCGGATGTCACCATTGTCATGATTGTAAGTCTGTACTTTGTGACAGATGTAGCCTGCATTTGGACAAAGTAATAGGTTTGTTTATCTTACTGCGAAGGTTTCCTAAATTTGTACCAAAGGCAGTCAGGATATTTTCATGTATAAGTATTTTTGTACTTTTTCTTTTAACCAAGTAAAACTCACATTTTCTTTTGCCAAGTAGGATGTATATTCATGTGGTTTTACTTTTACCAAATGTACTTTTTTTATCTGTACATAGACTTCGCCTTATGGGAATAGCCAATGTCTGAGGATTTAAGCTGCAGAGATGCCACTTTTCCTAACTTTGTAGGAATTCCGAATTTTGGAATTCATTTCCTATAGGCATTTCCTATAGGGAGTCCCGGAAATTAGGATGATTTCCGAATTTTCATTGACCAGTGAGTGGCATCCCTGAAGCTGTAGAAGGGCATCCTTTAATCTATGTACTGTAATCTCCCGCGTATAAGGCGCAGCCCGCGTATAAGGTGCACCTAGAGTTTGAAAATATTGCCAAAAAAATCAAAAATTCATATCTTTTGTTCTACTGAATGGATTTTAAAAATTCAAAAAGCTATGTGTACCTAGGGGCCCCCAGACCCCTATGACCCACATTATGTCCTATTAGGACTTAGAGGAAGTGTAACATATCAAAAGAAAGGTCTTGGTATCCCCCTTGTGGATTTGGGGATAACTAAAACCCCTCGTATAAGACGCACCTTATACGCAGGAGATTACGGTATGTATCAATATAATGAGTGGAGTAGAAAGGTTTTATTGGCCATAAATCTATGTCAAGGACTGCTGCCAATAGCTCATTTTAACACCTTCAAGATGCAAATACTTCTGAAGTACTTGAATTATGAAAATGTGGCCCCAGGTGTGCCTTATTTTGAACAGCCTCAGTTGTGTGTGTGCTTTATATGTGTTTTCACCTTAGACGATAGGTATTATGCAACTACCGTAATCTCCCGCGTAGAAGACGCGCTGCGCGTAGAAGACGCACCCCAAACTCAGCACATGCATTTTCGCGTATAACAGGGGTGTGAAATCTCAGCCTAAAGGCGGATTTCAGCCTTTTTTAAGCTCACCAGAAAAATTACATCATCCAAAATTGACAAATTCTAGTATCCCAAAGGTGATTTTTGGCCTCCCTGTAGATCAGAAAGTGTGATACTGTTACTATTAGACCATTTGAATCACTATTTTGTAATGTAAAGATGCTATTTACTAATCTTTACAAGGCTGGTCAGTGCACTTCCGCCTAAATGGGTTTTTGGTATTTCACACCCCTGGTATAAGACGCACATTTTAAGGCTGAAATTTGTAAGATTAGTACATTTCTATAGTAAAATTACCCCTCGTATAAGACGCACCCCAAACTTGAGGAAATCCTATAAGACCCAGTAGGGATTTGTTTGGCGTAGAGGACGCGTCTTATACGTGAGAGATTACGGTAGTAATCAAAACCTTTGCAGTTCTTACTATATGTTATAGGTGCAATTTATCAATTGGTTTCAGTTTATGTATATTGTATCATATCTATCCAAGTCATATAGCCATTCCTTCTTACCTTTTGTTTTTGTCTGTGCAACAAATATCTAACCTATTCATTTATATCTTTATTAATGTTATACCAACATCCGATGTCAACATATTCAAGATGCCATTTCAATATGTTTGGTTAGATTTTAATGGTTTTATCAATGTTTTATAGAAAAGTGAATGATATAGTAAAATGCTTGTTTTGAAAGCCTGAAGCCTTAAAGAAAAGGTCAGATCAGACCGACAGCAAAAGCTGTTCCATCTCGAGGTCCAGCTGCATATATCCAAGATTCACATCACCAGGGAATAAAGAGTTACTGTTACAGTTTACTTGCATGGGTTGACTTCTTAGATCATCAATGGAGAACGTTATTATATCTTTATTTACCTTTATTTATCGATATGTAAATTTGATCAACACCAGAAAGCATATGTATACGTCATTGAATCCACCTATTGATGATAATAATCAATATGACACTATTTGCATTTGCATACACCAGGGAATAATATAGAGTGTAATTTATCATGCAAGTCGGTGCGTCTGTGGATGAGAAAATTGACCACATCCAGTCCATTGTGGGTAGGACTCTCCCCGAACAATAACTACCATTCCACCCATGCCATGTCTGGGTAGATACCTGTGCTTAACTATGCTTTGAGTGTAGTAGGTTGACTACAGGATCAACATTAATTCACACAGGACTGGCCAATAGGGTACGGCCTTACAAATCAGCATTGGTCCCTTGGTCGGTCCCTGAAAATACTGATTATTCAACAGTCAGACGAGGCGTTCGTGGTATGGCCGAGGGATCAATGCTGGTTTGTAAGGCCACCCTCTATTGGTCCTCCCCATGTGGGTCAATGTTGATCCCCAACATTGACCCACATAATATAATATAATATGTCAAAATATTATCTATATAATATTTCTAAAGACTGGTTACCTAGAATGATTATTTCTAGTCCTGGTAATATTGACCAATCAGAAGCCAGCACCACCTGTATGCTGCAGAGAGTTGTTTGTCCTTGACCTCACACTGAATACACTGTCATGGCCGACCAGTCTAGATCCCAGACCTGTGTTGTAGTTTCTATCTAAATACCTGACTCCCAAGTTGGTGACAGCGAATAATTTTGAGAGTATGTGGTAGATGGATATCTAGACAACACCTGGAGGTCAGGATTTTTGCTGGATGGTCAAATGGGAAAGGAGATGGAAACAGATTATGGTGTGGTATTTTCATATGAAATGTATACATGTGCCTAGGGCTACAGACCTAAGGTAAGACAAGCCTTTCTTTCATATTGCACACCCACCTGCTGTGTTGCCCAATGCCAAGTCAAGCTGAATTAACCAAGGCAACATGATTATTGACAGTTTCTGTTGTAAAGTGACTGGAGAGAGACTTTGTCAGTGTCACTGCTCCAGAGCATCCATACTCCATAGCCAGACCCATAGCCACCTGTCTCAGTGAAAGTGTCTCAGAGAAAGCCCCTATAGACTGCATTTCCTTTTGTTTTATTCTGAACCATGGCCAAGTTTAGTCCCCCTGACCCGTTCACCTTTGAGGAGCCCTTAAAGTGGCCAGAATGGAAGGAGAGGTACATGAGGTTCAGATCTGTCACTAAACAAAAGAATGAGGATGGGGATGTCCAAGTGTCATCACTGATTTATTGCATGGGTAGACAAGCTGAGAACATTTTTAAGTCATTCCGCTTCGACCCCATCGCACAGCCAACCGCTGCCGTACCACATCCGATAGACCCTAAAGACAACTTTGATGTAGTCATGAAAAAGTATGACGAGTACTTTATACCTAAAAAGAATACCATTCACGAGCGTACAAAGTTTTACCACAGAGTCCAAGAGTCAGGTGAGTCGATCGAGTGTTTTCTCCGAAGCTTACATGCGATAGCGGCGCATTGTCGGTTTGAAGATAAGGAGGATGAGCATATTCGTGACAGGTTCATCAGTGGCCTGAGCGACAAGACAATGTCGAAGAAGCTCCAGCTCGAACAGGACACTCTCACCTTGGACAAAGCGGTACAGCAAGCCCGACATAACGAGCTCGTCCAGATGCAGAACGAGCCATCAGCAGCCGTCAACGCCGTTAGGGATGGTGGAAGGAGAAGAAGGAAACAAGGGTCGTCAAAAGCTGAAGGTCAAAAGTCAAACGGCCAAGGTCATCGATCGAATGACGACGGTAAGAAGTCAAACACGAAGAAGTCAAAGCCGAAATGTGGTAACTGTGGTTATGTCCACGGATCGTCCGAACCAGACGCATGTCCAGCGATTGGTAAGACGTGCAAGAATTGCAACATGAAAGGTCATTTTCAAGCTGTATGTCGTCAGAAGGTCCAAGAAGTCTATAGAGATGACCAGCAGGACGATTACTTCTGCGGATCCATTGACTGTGACGATAGCGACCCAGCATGGAAAGTTACTCTATCCATCGGGGGTAGTCAGCCCGTAGACTTTAAAATTGACTCTGGTGCCGATGTCTCTGTCATGTCATACTCCAAGTATCTAACGCTGAAGCCGAGACCGCCACTCAGCGAGAGTACGTCAAACCTTTCAAGCCCTGGTGGTCCTTTGAGCTGTAAGGGAGACTTTACAGCCAAGACGCAGGTAAAAGGAATATGCTACAACTTCCGTGTCTTAGTCGTCGGAAATGAGGTCGAATGCCTTCTCGGGAGAGGAGTGGCGTCACGAATGGGACTCATTTCTAAACTAGACAGTGTCAAGGAAGGCGTTGGTTGTCTGAACACCGATCCTGTCAAGATCGTCTTAAAGGAAGATTCACAGCCTTTTGCAGTAGCAGTTGCCAGAAGAGTACCCATTCCGGTTCTGCCTAAGGTAAAGGAGGAGTTAGATCGTCTCCTCACTTCCGGCGTGATCCGTGAGATCACTAAGCCTACAGCATGGTGTGCACCCATGGTAGTTGCTGTGAAGAAGACAGGCAAAGTGCGTTTGTGTGTCGACCTGAAAAAGTTAAACGTCAGTGTCAGACGTGAGAGGTTTGTTCTACCGACTTTAGAAGACCTCACGTCAAAAATGTCAGGAGCCACCATGTTTTCCTGCCTAGACGCCGCTAGTGGATTTTACCAAATCCCGCTGGCTGCGGAAAGCCAAGAATTGACAACGTTCCTGACGCCCTTCGGGAGGTACTGTTTTAGACGATTACCTTTCAGGATTACGTCGGCGCCAGAAATCTTTATGCGAAAGATGACGGAGGTCCTAGATGGGCTTGAAGGTGTTTTCACCTACATGGACGACGTCCTCATCTATGGTACTACTCCAAAAGAGCATGACGAACGACTAGCTACAGTGCTAGCAACCCTAAAGAGGGCAGGATTGAAGCTGAACCAAGAGAAGTGCTCTTACAGAAAGACAGAATTAAAGTTCTTGGGACATAGGTTCACAAAAGACGGAATTTCAGCCGACTCAGAGAAAGTGGAAGCAATTGTCAAGATGCCGCCACCATCGTCTGTGACTCAATTGCGACAGATTCTCGGTATGGTCCACTATCTGGGGTCATACTTGCCGGATCTACATGTAGTCACTCGTCCTCTGAACGATCTGCTGAAGGGAGATGTGGAGTGGATCTGGGGTTCAGCCCAGAAAGAAGCCTTCGCAAAGATGAAGTCACTCATCTCGTCAACTCCCATATTAGCTTACTATGACGTCAACAAGCCAACCATAGTGAATGCAGACACCAGTGCATATGGTCTAGGGGGAGTACTGTTACAAGACCATGGAGGTATTCCTAAACCCGTTGCCTTCTGTTCAAGAACACTAAGCCCTGCAGAACAGAAGTATGCACAAATCGAGAAGGAGTGTTTAGCGAGTGTGTGGGCGTGTGAAAAGTTTGACCGGTTCCTCTGTGGACTGGAGTCCTTCACGCTGGAGACAGACCACAAGCCGCTCATTCCTCTTATCAACACCAAAGACTTGGATAGTGTGCCGATAAGATGCCAGAGACTCCTCATGAGACTAATGAGGTATAGGGCACAAGCAAAGTATGTCCCGGGAAAGCAAATGTATGTGTCAGATGCACTTTCCAGGAGTCCAATGTCAACGAAGGCCGTCAGCAGCACGGCTGAGGAAGTTGACATGTATGTTCAGTCTATCGTAGCGGGGTTTCCTGCAACCCCTCAGAAGAGAGACGATCTGAGAGTGGCGACGCAGAATGACTCAGTGTTACAAGCAGCGATAGTGTTCACCTTGACGGGTTGGCCTAAGTATGAGAAGGATGTACCGGATGGCTTGCGAGAGCTCTATGCTCATCGAGCAATGTTATCAGTTGTAGATGGACTACTGGTTTTTGGTAGCAGGATAGTCATTCCAGCGGCCAACAGAGCAGAGATTCTTCAAAGGATCCATGATGGACATCAGGGAGTGACCAAATCGTTAGAGAGAGCCCGTTTAGGAGTCTGGTGGCCTGGTTTGACGGCAGACGTCAAAAGGGTCGTTGGCTCTTGTGAACATTGCCAGACGCTGAGACCAACTCAGCGAAAAGAGCCGTTGCTGCCGACACCTTTGCCACAAGGTCCCTGGCAGAGGATAGGAGTAGATCTCTGTCAGTTCAAAGGGAAAGACTACCTTGTGATGGCCGATTACTACTCAAGATGGATAGAGGTCTTACACCTATACAAGACCACAGCCAAGTCAGTGAAATACCGCATGGAAGATGTATTTGCCAGGTGGGGTTCTCCGAGAGAAGTTGTGTCGGACAATGGTCCCCAATTCGTCTCGGCGTAATTCAAGTCCCTGATCGTAAAGCATCGGTTTAATCATGTTACGTCAAGTCCATATTTGCCCAATTCTAATGGAGAGGCGGAACGTGCAGTCCAGACTGCCAAGCGAATTCTGAGTCAAAGTGATCCTTGGTTAGGTCTGATGGTCTATAGAGACACCCCAATTGCCGCCACTGGATGTAGCCCATCTCAGCTCATGATGGGTCGTCACATCCGCACAACATTGCCAGTCATTCCTTCTATGTTGGAGCCAAAGTGGCCTGACAGAGAGGCTATTCTGTCAAGAGACCAAGCTTATAAGGATTCAACTACTATAACAGTCAACATGGTGTTCGCCCTCTACAACCACTACAGGCGGGGGAAAAAGTTGTTATGAAGAGAGATGACCAGAAAGGTTGGAACCAGCCAGGAGTCATCAGTGGTGCCGCCAACGCTCCGAGATCCTACATCGTGCAGACAGAGTCAGGAGTCGTCCGGAGGAATAGACGCCATTTGGCACCGAAAGTATCATCAAGCACAGCGCCAAGTACGCCAAAGAAACCAGGGAGCCCGCAGATTCAACCACCTCCTGCGAGTCCCATACAAATGTCAGATACCGCTGCGAGTGAAGCGGATGTTGAACCAGCAACAGCAGTAGCCGCTCCAGAGCCACGCCGGTCCTTGAGAGCCGTGAAGAAACCTGAGCGGTTTATTGAGAACTGTTAGATTAGCTGTATGAGTCATCCTCACATTGGTCAGAATAACACCAGAGGTTGACTTATGGGTATTGAGCAGTCTACTCTAATACCCAAGGGATCTTTCATATGTCATATTTCTCATTAAATATATTCAGTCATATGGTCATATCAAAAGACTCAATAACAGTCATATTCAAAGACTTAGTCATGAGACATTTTGAACTTTCCTTAAAAGGGGGAGATGTTATAATATGTCAAAATATTATCTATATAATATTTCTAAAGACTGGTTACCTAGAATGATTATTTCTAGTCCTGGTAATATTGACCAATCAGAAGCCAGCACCACCTGTATGCTGCAGAGAGTTGTTTGTCCTTGACCTCACACTGAATACACTGTCATGGCCGACCAGTCTAGATCCCAGACCTGTGTTGTAGTTTCTATCTAAATACCTGACTCCCAAGTGTAAACTTACTACCCTTCCAAGCATAGTTAAGGACTGGTACCTAGCCAGACCTGGCTGGGGTGGAAGGGGTGGGGGAACAAGCTAAGGTTGTGTAGTTAGCGTTCGAGGTCACCCCCACCCACAATGCACTGCATATGGTTAGAAAACCGCTGCCCGAACGCCTCGAGTGTATTCATGGAGCAGCCAAGTGAGCATGTTAGCGCATGCTCTATTGGTCAGTCCTATCAATGTTGATCCTACAGTCAACCTGACTGGCTGGTACCTATCCAGGAATGGCTAGGGTGGAAGGGGTTGGGGAAACCAGTTCAGATTTGTTAGATAGCGTTCAAGAACAGACTTACCCATGACACACAACATATAATCAGGAAACTACATAGCTATATTTTTTCTCTGCAAAATAATACCAACCAACAGACACGAGAAAGGTATTCCCCAGAATGCCGACCGAACAAGCTTGCCGGAACTGCCTTCAAGTGGTGCCCCCTGGCAGCAGGCGTTGGAGTCAATGTGGTCCCCCAAAGTCTGATCTCTCACTCCGGATACCTCCGGGTAGCCTCTGGCACACTCCAATGGAATACATAAAAAAACTATACACGTCCCCTCTCGGGGTTTTTTTGGGAGAATTTTAAGGGATTTTTATGAATTTTCATGATGTTTATTTTCTTTTTTCATACTTTCTCGATTAATGTAATCTCTGGGGCTACAGTTAATAGCCGTGGATGTATATCCCTTTTGCATATTTTTGCACATACTCATTTTTTTTCATATTCTTGCGGTAAAATCAGAGAGTCAGATAGATCTGCTCATAAATTTCTATATTTTCTTTTGGCCTAACAGTCATCAGAGCAGCTCACCTTGCATTATGAGAGTTTGTATGGGCCTCTACAAGCTTGTAAGAGGAAGCCTCTTGCTATGGTTATCAATTTGTCCCTCATAATATTGCATATTGTAGCATTTCCAAATATCTCTATACTATTGCGAGGAGAAAGGATTATGAGAACTCCACCAACTTAGATGTCAACACTGTTTATTGCCTGACTTTCTCTGCCACACCAGTTTATCCATCTGAGAATGGCACCTTCTCTCTCTATATCTATTGGGGGCAAGCCCTACTATGAGTCTCAACCACCATGTAACCTGGACTGACTGTCGGACAAACTATATATGCGCTTGCTACTTCCCTGACACTGGCACAGTGCCAGCATCGGTGAACCAACTCCCCCGAACACCGATGGGCGATGTTCGCTCCTAACGTGACTCTGGGATTGGTGGCTTCCATGCCCTAGGGGCTGTGTACAAATGACGTCATGCATTTTTGGACCATTTTTGACCCCCCCTCCCCCCTTGTCATGTTTTGTCATACAACACTTGACCCCCCCTCAGCATGACGTCATGCAGAAAGATACCCCCCCTCAAAGTGCATCAATAGTGAAGGCCTATAGGTTATAAACAAATTAAAATGGTTCAAACGGACATATAGTGGGTGTGAATTGGCAATGAAGGATAAGATACATGCAAAGTGAAAAAAGAACTAGCACCGATCAACAAATGAACAGAGAAACATGCCAAACACTGTCAGCTTATATAATGTATGGGTCCCTATATGCAGGATGTACCATTTCCGTGCCTTATAGTTATACACGGAGTACTATGGTAGTGATCATACACAAGTATTTCCTGTCACAAAAGGGCTTAAAAACTGTCTAGATCAATAGTCCAATACAGTTAATAGTCTGCCTTCTTTGCAGCGAAAGCTGTACACTTGTCAGCGAAGAGAAAATCGAGAACAGTTATTATTAAGGATCATATAGTTCAAGAGCTTGAATGTATTGATATATTGAATGTATTGATTTAATCTGTAACTTGAACCATATACAAGTGTACTAAAAATAGGTTTCAGGCAGAAAACTCTGACTTTAGTGAGTGGCCTAATAGAAAAATAAAATTCAGAAAGCATCACAAATTCTCAGGAGACCATCGATTGTAATCATAGTTCCAATTTATGATCTTACAAAGCTATCATCGAGTCACCTCAGCATTTTACTGTAGAATCTGCAAATAAGGTGAGTCCAATAGAGTTCCATTTAGACAAAGATGTGGAGAGTAAGTTTGGGGGTAAGCATGCCCTCAGTGAAAATAGCAACAGGGTGGTGGAGAGCTCCAGGGGAGTGTTCATTATTTATCAACAGTGGGATTCCGATAGGGGGTGGATTGGGGGAGGAGCAAAATAATGTTGACATCTCAAGGAGGGGGGGGGGGGGGAAATATCACACCTTTTCAAAAAGAAGCCTGTGGATTACTATGGATGCTGCCCTGAGGCAACAGCTGAAGTTCAGGGGTATTTTAGATGCATCATTTTAGATCCTGAGGGCAGCAGTTTTCAAAAAGGGTTAAATTGGTATAGGTAGGATAGAGTAGTAGTGCCCCCTTATAGTGGCCTGGACATCACCTTGATTTTACACTGACATTGATGGCAGTGACACTCATTGAGTGAGATGTCTCAGGAATGCATGCATGTAGGGCCTATAGGTAATAAATTTATGTCAGATAAATGCATTAAACTTCCCTACCTTTACAAATCTTTTTACAGAAGTTTTTGTTCTTGCCAAAACCAAAGCATATTGTGATTTCTTGATGACATGATGTCATGCAGCCCATGACCCCCCCTCCCCCCCTTGTCATGCTTGGTCATGGCAAGTGGGACCCCCCCTCCCCCCTCCTGCATGACGTCATTTGTACACAGCCCCCTATGCCAGGATGGTTTTGCTTCCACCGCCTCCCCCTCGGTCTACGCCACAATATATACACTATAGTGGGGTTTTTTTCGAGGCCAAGTTTTGAGCGGACATTTTTATTTGGACTTTTTTCTACACATGTCACATGTTAAAATCGACGATAAATTCATTGCCAAACGTTCAACCTAAGGACCAAGAGTCCAGTGCCCTAAGGGAGTGGTCATTATTTAGCAATGGAGGGGGGGGCGTAAAATTTACAGACCCCTCCCGAGGGGGGGGGCTAAAAAAATTGACCCTCTTTTTAGCAAATAAGCCAGCGCGCTACTATAGATCAAAGAGGGGCGCAAAAACTCATTGGCGTGGGGGAGGGCACAAACAATTTTGACTGCCATCGAGGGGGGCGTAAAAAACCCCACAACCCCCCCCCCCCCCGTTGATAAATAATGACCACTCCCTAACCACTACCCCATGTGGTCAGCTGCATAGAACGTATTACAGCCGTTGGTTTGTCTCCTAAACATGAACACCCTGGGAGGCCACTCACATATAACTAGTGTACATTCAATGTGTGAAAATATCCTGTAGTCTGGGTTGTGGGCCCCCGCCTCCCCTCCCTCTTGTTTTTTTTTTTTTTTTTTTTTTGTTTCTCCTGATTTTAATTAAATTATTTTTTGAAAAATTTTCAAAATGTCATTTGATATACAACTGTGCACATATTTTCTCATATTCCATTAAAAAATTAACATTTCTCACACCCAGCAGTGAACATCCAGCAAAGAACGACTATGTGAGGCCTTGGACACACGCAAAAAAAAAAAGTTCCTGAGAACAGCATGGTGCAGCTCCACCATTGGCCGACTGAATGTTTTCCCCCAGGTAGACTGACTGAAGCTCACTAGCAGGCTACCCCAGGTAGACAAAGAAACTGACCAATTAGAAGCCAGTAACAGCAGCAGATT
Organism: Acholoe squamosa; assembly: GCA_949317995.1. Lineage (NCBI taxonomy): Eukaryota > Metazoa > Annelida > Polychaeta > Phyllodocida > Polynoidae > Acholoe > Acholoe squamosa. Next base: position 5,387,817 of record OX439040.1, read on the forward strand.
AGCTGGTGAATCTAGATATTGTTTTATCTATATCAGCCTGTCTACCTGGGGTAGAAAAGGGATGTCTACCCCAGGTAGACAAGATACACCTTCTCTGCCCGGGTTAGACAAGGGGTCTCTACCCCAGGTAGATATTGAAATGATTAGGGCCCTAGACAGGGGTCCGTCCCATGTCCATTGTCGATTGTAACAAGTGCCGGGTGTGTGGCTGAACCCATGACAACCCTTACCCTTGCTAGGGCACTCAGTTGCAGGGTTTTTCTTCGAAAGCCTACCCTTGCAAGGGCACTTATGACAGAATAATCCTCGATTTATTTCAAAATGTCTTAAATTTACACTGATTGGGGAGAAGGTTGAATTTGGTTCATGCTATTTTCATGAAAACTGCCCTGGTCTCCATGAAATTTCCCACGTAAATCGGGGTATTTTGCTGAAAGTTGACCCTTGCTAGGGATATTTGTGGCTGAAACAGGAGGCTTGCTAGGGACATTTGTGGCTGAAACAGGAGGCTTGCTAGGGACTTTTCCTTGAAAAAGTACCCTTGCCAGCCGCAGCTCAACCCCATGTCCCTTGTCGATTTTAAAAGGTGGCCTTGTCCCTTGTCGATTTTGAGAAGTGTCCTTGTCCCTTGTCTCTCACCTCCATGTCACTTGTAGAATTTGATAAGTGGATTTGTCCCCTTGTCGATTTCACCTGGCTGGGGCCCTTCTGAACGACTTATCTACCTGAGGTAGATGAGGAACCGCCTGTCTACCTCAGGTAGAGTTCCGCTTATCTAGGTATACTGGGAACAACATATCTGAAAATCATGATTGATGAAGTGCAATTCTCATAAGTTTACAGGGTCTATATATTATAGTAAGAAGCAAGTCAAAGACCTGTCAGTGATAAGGGTCTAGGTGCTGAGCTGTGATTGGCCGACTCTCTTGTCTACCTGAGGTAAAGTAGTAATGATAGTCAGTCAGTCTACCTGGGGTAAACGTTCAGTCGGCCACCATACCACGAACAAAGTTTGGCGCGTCTCTTTGGGGGCCATTCACAAATGACGTCATCGGGCCATCCACAAATGACGTCATCCTAGAGGGGGGCAGAGGGGTCAGGCCTGGCATGACGGAATTAAAGACACATGCTACCCGATACACAGAAGCCACCTGATGGCAGAATTCAGAATTTATCAGTTATACTATTTCAATGAGTCTTCTCACCCCAACTGGAACACTTGACCTGTACATATCTTTTTTTCAGTTGATTTCTGATCACTAATAATACTTCAAAGATATTCATATGCCATTTGAATTCACATAGTTAAGGGAAAATTAAGGTATCTGGAGTGAGACATCAGACTTTGGGGGACCACATTGACTCCAACGCCTGCTGCCAGGGGGCACCACTTGAAGGCACTTCCGGCAATCTTGTCCGGTCGGCATTCTAGGGAATACCTCTCTCGTGTCTGTTGGTTGGTATTATTTTGCAGAGAAAATTTATAGCTATGTAGTTTCCTGATTATATGTTGTGCGTCATGGGTAAGTCTGTTCTTGAACGCTATCTAACAAATCTGAACTGGTTTCCCCAATATATATAACTTTTCATTTCAATCGTGACCCCCCATTTTTCTTCTTTTAAAATGTTTGTAAAGATGTCCTTTATATATTCAGAGAATCTCATAGACGAATCAATGTAAGATCATTCACTATGAGGCAAAATATGAAAAGAAAAAATGTTTTTCCCATTCATTTCTATAGATAAGACATTTCCATTGAAGTGGCCATAAAATGAAAATATGCACTATGACATAGTGATTTTTCTTTTGCATTTTCCTATTCCTTATATATCAAACTAATACTATCCAGAGTTCTTTGACATAAGGGAGTGATGATTTTTTTAACAACAGGGGGGGGGGGGCTCTTGATGGGTCAAAGTTTTGTTGACCCCCCTGAAGGGCTGAAAATCGCATGCAACCACACCCTTTTAACCTATATAGTAACGTGCGGGCCTTTTCGCTGAAAACAGGTGAAATTATTTTGACCCCCCTGCAGGTCAAGGGGTCGAAAAAATTCTGACCCCCTCAAACCCACCAGCCCTCCCCCTGTTGTTAAAAAATGATCACTCCCTAATCAATAGAAGATCTAACATTCGTCAGACTGTAGTGTTTGACTTTAATTTTATATACCTCAGCATTGCAAAATTGGAGGGGGAAAAAAATGTCAAATTTAGCATGGCATCATTTATGGATGGCCCCTTTCCGGTCCTGTGGTTTCGATTTTCAACATTCGGAAGCGAAACTTCCTGGTCGCTTTAACTAAGGAGGACGGCGGGAAGGCAGAGAACGACAGATGGACACCTTTCTCCAGTTACACCGGCTAAACACTTCATTTATTACGGTTGCAAAACTCATCTAGTAATCTAGATTATGGCTAAAGGTATAGCCATAGCCAGATGGCCATAGCTCAGGCACCATAACTCTCAGAGTCTCTTCATGCACTAACTACACTCTAAACAAGTCATCGATCGTCCCCGTCTTCACCCAGCGTCTTTACCACCTCTCTAACAACACAACCAAAGTAGGTCGACATGAGTCAGCTAGTATTATTGTATGCCCATTCTCTTGTCACGACCCAAACTTGCTATCTCGTTCTAGATTTAGGGGGCCATCCCATAAATAGGGTCCCAGACAGGTAAAATCGACAAGGGGACAAGGCCACTTCTTTAAGTTCTTAAAATCGACAAGGGACATGGGGTTGGGTGACAAGAGACAAGACACATTTCTTAAAATCGACAAGTGAGATGGGACATCCCTGTCTAGGGCCCTATAAATGACGTCATACAAAATTTGACCATTTTTGACCCCCCACGTCATGTTTTTTTGCCAATTTCGCAATGGTTATTTAAGGTATATGGAGAACTAATTCCGTCATGCCGGGCCAGACCCCCCCCCCTCCCCCTCCAGCATGACGTCATTGGCCCAGGTCCTCCTGGGTCATTGGCGGTGGGTTTTCAGCATTTTATTCGATCAAAATGGCTGACTTTAATTGGGAATGGCTTATACAAAGAAGGGGTCTAGAAATTAATGGAAAGTTGATGCATGTTCCTTAGATCCTTTTCTTTCTGTCGATGGTAACAATTCCCGAAAAAAGATTTTTTACCTATGAAAAAAGCTGAAGAAAAAACCTGACATGTTCGACCTACTTTCTCATGAAAACGAGGCTCCATGGGATTGCATTGGGCGGTAGTTTTTGGGGGTAGACAGGGGGTAGAAATAACACATTGGTTCCTATGGGAATAGGGCAATTAAGACGCTTTTTTTCAGCAGGTAAGCGGAAGACCGTTGATATAATGAGGTAGATCGATAAAAATTTGGTTGGTATATGTATAGGACCGGTTAAGACCGTTTATAGAGCTAATTTGTAAATCAGACCACCATAATTTTGTTATGTCTACCGCCTCACTTCCAGCCATGGAGACTTGACGCATGCACGCAGAGTGACCGGTCGTCAGATTTTATTTGTCGGTTGGTTTCTGTCTGTGATTGGGAGTACTGATGTCAGACCACAAGCTAGACTTGCTCAAGGCTATTGATTTTAATTCTGGAGAAACAAGGTAGTGGAAAAGACTATCAAGTATAAAGTGGCCAGAGCTTTGGGACAGCAGACAGTCTAACTAACTGCAATTACCTTAAATTCTCTGATACAAGCAACATTACCTGCATTACTGACCTTGCAATAAACTACACTTTTGATTCAATTCAAATATGATCTGAACCTCAAATCAAAGAATTTTTGTGCTACATAACATCTGCCGAAAAAATGAAAGTTTTATTTCTTTTCGTGTTACGAGTATTGCACATTGCTGCCCTATATTGATGCAGTGTGTGCGGCCATGTTTGGCTCTGTCCACGCAATCTCTCGAGAACCTGTAGGTACGAGACATGCCAGGAACAGATGAGGTCGCCAGACCAGGTCTGGGAGTAGCTGATGTCAGCTTGCATGTGGCGCTCCTGGGAACCAGTCTGGTCCCCGGTTCTATCATAGTCGGCAGTGCAGTTCCCATAAGAAACAGCCCACTTGGTAAAAACGTATTTTAAACGTTTGCAAACGTTTTTATTTGGTTTGGATAAAAAAACGTTATTTTGATGTTGAAAAAAAACACGTTTTTTTAACCTGATATAAAAACGTTTTTATAAAAACGTCAAAATAACGTTTTTTTGAATACATGTAAAAAAGTTATTTTGACGTTGAAAAAAAAAAACGTTTTGCAAACTTCGGAACTAAAATAAAACGTTTTTTTGACGTCAAAAGAACGTTTTTCTGCCAAGTGGGAGTGGACCAACGTTCATGGTGTTGGTCATTCCCTCACTCTCCCAGCAGATACTTTAATTCAACTACATGATATAGCTATTGAATGGGGAATTCAAGAACATCTGTGGGTTTGTTATATTCAGATAATGTGAGACAATGATAGAACTGTGTTTACACATGGGATTCGAGTGTTGGTCCCCTGACCAACCCACGAGGCAAAGTCCATGCTATAATCAACTGGCCTTAACAGTGGTCACACTCATCCTCAGCGCCACCTGGTTGTGTTCAGAGTATCCCTTGCTCATATCAGGCTCAGTGGGAGTGTGAACAGTGGTGAAGGAATGCGACAAAGAAATTCCGTACTTGATTTTTTTTTGTGGTATTATTAAAGGCCCAAAAAGAAAATTATTTGTTTCAGGTAACCCGACTCTGAATTCCTAGCAAAACAGGGCCAACCCTGACTTTTTTCTCCATTTTTGAAGAAAATATATGTTTTTGGTCAAGTTTTCAGCCAATTTAGCCATCCCTTACTTGCAGTAACTCGCCCCTGAGTCACCGTGTCTCATTTCATGTCTTTGAAGCAGTAAAAAAAAATTACTAAGTAAAAAACGAAACAAATCCGGCTTACCCTACCTACGGTAGTTTTTTTCAGCATGTTACCTGAAACACACAACTTTTTTTTTGGTCTGCTTTACACGTGAGAATTTCGGTCAAAGATGAGCCCTTTTCTTTTGGGAATATTTTGGTGAAGATTTAAAAGAAAGCTTATATTAATATTTTGGTAAAAATGACCTTTGGCGAGAGGATTTTTTTACCGTATTCGTAATGAGCGCACATGTGCGGAAAATTAATTTTTAGATGCTCAAAACCTTGTTACAAGTATTCTAGGGAGCAGAACTCTGGTTGCTAGGGACCTCGCAAAGGGTCAACTTACATAGGTAATATACTAGAAAAAGTCACCTTTTTCAGGGGCGTAGGAAAATGGGGGCCAGGGGGCCTGGGCCCCCCCCCCAATCATGAAGGAGGTGGGGCCTGAATATGTCTGGGCCCCCCCAATATTTTCCAAGAACTCATAAACACAATGGAAAAGAAGCTAAAACTTTACATCTCAAATTAGATTATTATGGTGATGTCATAGGGAGAATGGGAAAGTCAGATCCAAAATTTACCAAAAATCACTTTTCTATATGAATTCTAAATACGCATATATACAGACGCCATCATGCATCAGCCGACAATTCAAGGTGGTCGCGATGGTGCCCTTGCCAGGCCCCCCCCTATGAAGATTTGCTTCCTACGCCTCTGTTTTTGCTGATTTATTTTCTATTACTGGGCCTTGAAAATAGTGCATCAAGTATGTGATGTAAACTTTGAATATCTTTCAGACGTTGCAATGCATTTTGCTGTAGGTGGTCTAGATCTTTTCTGATAAGGATTTTTACACCTTTTTCTAGTACATTTCCTATTTAATTTTACCCTTCATGAGGACTCTTATCAGTGGGGAGATAAGTCTGATAAGGGCCGCGCTGGTTGCTATGACGTCACTGCTGCTCCCAAGAATTAATTCTAATAAGGGCACCCCAAAAAGCCCTAAAAATGATCTTTTTGTTTACACTTCAATTGACTGATTTAACACCAGGGTTGGGCCCAAAAAGATGGGTGTGCGCTTATTAGGGCATGTGCGCTTATTAAAATGAATACGGTATTTCTAATTAAAAAGGATAAGCTAAAGATAAGGTTTAACATGCCTTACCTCTTTTCTTTTGTTCCCAGGACAGCGGAAGGAGGTGGAATCACTACAATCAGTGCTGCGGGCGATCAACCACCACAATGTAGAACTCATATCTGGGTAACAGGTTAGCATTATTTCCACGTTGATTTCTTCGTAGTCAGATTAATACAAGGAATAAACAATTAATCCACTTGACAGAAAAAAAGTGTTTTTAACATCAATTTTAAATGTCTTTTACGTTAAGAAAAACTTTATTTTCAGCGATCTATATGTTGCTAACGTGTGGAAAAAAAAGTGTCAGAAAAGCGCTCTATCAGTCTTTGTAACACAGCTGAGCAAATTCATAGTGCAATATCCACAATGCTGCATTCTGATTGGCTGATTCACTGTGCATTATCTAGATGGATAATGTACTCCCAGTACAGGAGCTTAACTTCATCTCAGCTTTAGACTTCACAATTAATGTGCCTATGTTATTAGGTAGGCTTATGTGTGATTTTTCTGTGTTATAACGGGAATAAGGCACTTTCCTAATTAGAACCCAACTACCAGAATCTCCCGCGTATAAGCCGCGTCTTATACGTGGGGTTTTAGTTCTCATTGGATCCACAAGGGGGACATCAAGACCTTTCTTTTGATATGTTACATGCCCCTTTAGTCATAATAAGATATAAGGGGGCCCAGGGGGGTCCGGGGTGCTCAAACTACATAAAGGTTTTTGAATTTTGAGAATTCATTCAGTAGAATGAAAGTTATTAATTTTTCGTTTTTTTGAGAATTTTCCAAAACTCTAGGTGCGTCCTATACATGCACTGCGTCTTATACGCGGGAGATTACGGTATGTCAATTTATGATTTCTTTTGTGCAATTGGGCCGTAGCTGTTTAAGAGGGGTGGCTTTAAAGACATTTAAGAATATATTTTATGAAACACTTTGAGGGATAATACCACATTTCAGAAACCTAATTTTTTTACCTGGCTCTAAACCATTGGAGCTGGAGGATATCAATGCAAATATTGTTAAATATCCTTTGTTGGATCTGGTACAACACGTTACACATCTGTTCAATTACTCAGTACATTCAGGGGGTTTTCCCAAGGCGTGGAAATTAGCAAAGGTTACCCCCATACCTAAATCTGGGGATCTGGCTCAAATAGATAACTGGAGGCCAATCTTAAAAAAACTAATGTAATCTTATCTAGTGATGAGTGAGTGAGTAATAGATGTTTAATGCCATTTCGACAGCTAAGGTCATATTCATGGCAAGAATGACATTACACAATTTCACTGAGAATGTGTCAGTGCCCGTGCATATGTGCACCACACACATCTGAGGGGATAGAAAAGAGGAGATATAGACCCTTTTAAGTGGGCTAGGCAAGCCCATCTAGTGATGAACCTAGACAACGACGATTTCTTCTGTAGGAACCAATATGGTTACAGGCCTAAACTCAGTACAGCTGATGCAGTAGTTGATCTGTAGGGACCAATATGGTTAAAGCTGATATGGTAGTTGATCTATAGGGACCAATATGGTTACAGGCCTAAACTCAGTACAGCTGATGTAGTAGTTGATCTGTAGGGACCAATATGGTTACAGCTGATGTAGTAGTTGATCTGTAGGGACCAATATGGTTACAGGCCTAAACTCAGTACAGCTGATGTAGTAGTTGATCTATAGGGACCAATATGGTTACAGACCTAAACTCAGTACAGCTGATGTAGTAGTTGATCTGTAGGGACCAATATGGTCACAGGTCCAAACTCAGTACAGCTGATGTAGTAGTTGATCTATAGGGACCAATATGGTTACAGGCCTAAACCCAGTACAGCTGATGCAGTAGTTGATCTGTAGGGACCAATATGGTTACAGCTGATGCAGTAGTTGATCTGTAGGGACCAATATGGTTACAGCTGATGTAGTAGTTGATCTATAGGGACCAATATGGTTACAGCTGATGTAGTAGTTGATCTATAGGGACCAATTTGGTTACAGCTGATACAGTAGTTGATCTATAGGGACCAATATGGTTACAGCTGATGTAGTAGTTGATCTATAGGGACCAATATGGTTACAGGCCTAAACTCAGTACAGCTGATACAGTAGTTGATCTATAGGGACCAATATGGTTACAGACCTAAACTCAGTACAGCTGATGTAGTAGTTGATCTGTAGGGACCAATATGGTTACAGGCCTAAACTCAGCACAGCTGATGCAGTAGTTGATCTATAGGGACCAATATGGTAACAGCTGATACAGTAGTTGATCTGTAGGGACCAATATGGTTACAGCTGATACAGTAGTTGATCTGTAGGGACCAATATGGTTACAGACCTAAACTCAGTACCGCTGATGCAGTAGTTGATCTGTAGGGACCAATATGGTTACAGGCCTAAACTCAGTACCGCTGATGCAGTAGTTGATCTGTAGGGACCAATATGGTTAAAGCTGATGCAGTAGTTGATCTATAGGGACCAATATGGTTACAGCTGATACAGTAGTTGATCTATAGGGACCAATATGGTTACAGCTGATGTAGTAGTTGATCTGTAGGGACCAATATGGTTACAGGCCTAAACTCAGTACCGCTGATGCAGTAGTTGATCTATAGGGACCGATATGGTTACAGGCCTAAACTCAGTACAGCTGATGAAGTAGTTGATCTATAGGGACCAATATAGGGATCTATAGGAACCAATATGGTTACAGGTCTAAACTCAGTACAGCTGATGCAGTAGTTGATCTGTAGGGACCAATATGGTTACAGGCCTAAACTCAGTACAGCTGATACAGTAGTTGATCTATAGGGACCAATATGGTTACAGGCCTAAACTCAGTACAGCTGATGTAGTAGTTGATTTGTAGGAACCAATATGGCTACAGGCCTAAACTCAGTACCGCTGATACAGTAGTTGATCTGTAGGGACCAATATGGTTACAGGCCTAAACTCAGTACAGCTGATACAGTAGTTGATCTGTAGGGACCAATATGGTCACAGGTCCAAACTCAGTACAGCTGATGTAGTAGTTGATCTATAGGGACCAATATGGTTACAGCTGATGTAGTAGTTGATCTATAGGGACCAATATGGTCACAGGCCTAAACTCAGTACAGCTGATACAGTAGTTGATCTGTAGGGACCAATATGGTTACAGGCCTAAACTAATTTTCCTGAGGACCTGATGGTCGCTAAGGATAATGGTGAGGTCACTGCAGCCTGATATTTCGATGTAAAAAAGGCTTTTAATTATTGCTGAAGCAATTGAGGGACTTATGTCTTCTTGATATAGTTTTAAAATGGCTTGCATCATATTTAACAGATAGATTGCAGTGTACAATAGCTAATAAAACCACATCTGATGTAAGAGCACTTGATTTTGGTGTCCCACAGGGCTCTGTGTTGGGCCCAACACTTTTTAATATTTATAGAAACAACATTTGTTATATTGTATAGCAAAACTGTATGCAGACAATCTTGTGATTTATGTTGCAGACAAAGATCCGATATTAGCTAAAGAGCGACTTAAGGCAGATCTATTAACGGTAATATTACTTGAAAATTATAGGAAGTTAGCTCTTACTGTTAATTTTTCTAAAACCAAGTCAGCATGGTATTGCTCCAAGACTCTTGAGAACATTTGTCCTGATCTAACCATAGGAATAGGTAAGGAACTTATAAAAGTTAAAGTATTCACCTATCTAGGGGCGTACATAGATATGCGTTTATCCATTGAACAGCATGCTAAGGCCACACCAAAAAAATAAGTTGGTCTACGGATTTGGTTTTGAAAAAATGGTGCGAGCAAGCGATTTTTTTTTTTTTTAAGAATGTTTTGGCGTCTAATGGATTCCTTGCTGGGAAATTGAGGCGAGCGAACAATTTTTTTTTTTTTTAAATTTTGACAAACATCACAAAGAGAAAACTTGTAGAAACTGAAGTGAGCGAAATCCGTAGACAAGATTTTTTTCAAAGAAGAACTAATTTTTTTTGTTTTGCCTAAGGCAGCTTTGGCCGTCCTGAACCAACACTTATTCAAACTTTATAACACGGTTAGCGAGTTTTCAGTGCCGAAAATGGATAATATGAGTTCCTATATCTGGCGATATAAGAACCCAAAATTGACGGCAGACGGACAGCGGGGCGGACATATTGAATCCTACCTTGACAGGGAGTTGACACGAAAGTAAATCCTCCATTTTTGAAGCTTATGTACCAAATATAGCGAAATGCTTTGGACATAACATAGTTGAAACCTCATTCTAACTCCCTGTCGGGTAGATTACTTGATATTAAGGCTGAATTTAACATAACAAATTATTAAACTTTCGAATCGAGCGACTTGCCGTGCGTCTTCGCCATTCTGTCAACACTACAGGTGCCACCGCCTGGTGTGTACAGAATGGATTATATTTTAGACTGGCGCAGCTCTGTCTCGACGTGTTCGCAGTAGTAGGCCTATGAGAGTGGGAGTTGCAGGAGCTCGCCAGCTTAACCATACGTCAACATGAAACCAAGATGGCGGAGGGCCGTCTTGTCAACTCGCAAAATAAATGAATGGATTCTATACAATATAAAGGTAAATACTAAGAATTAATGGAGCAAACAGTGTTATAAGCGCAATATATAATGAATAGACTTGCACTCGTTGGCTTCATGGGGTTCATATAAGCATTCACCTACGGCTCATGCTTATATCACCCCGTGAAGCCAACTTGTGCAAGTCTATTCATCATATATTACTTACATATAAAATAAGGTACTGCATAGACCAATTATCAGCGATCAAGATCTTTAAGCAAATAATTCTACCAAAGATAGATTACTGTTCATTCTTGTTAGACATCTGTAAACAAACATCACTTGATGATTTACAAATCGCTCAGAACAGGATTCTCAGATGTTGTCTAGGTTGTAGAATACAAGATGAATCAGTTGTTACATTACACACATTATGTGAAACCCCTCTACAGAGAAGGCAAGAATTACTTCTAGCACTAATGTATAATAAAGCAGGTAATCTACCTGTCCTAGTGTGGAGGCTAGAACCAGGGGAGATTTCAAAGAAACTTTAAGTTAAGGAAGCCAAAATATGATACCTATAAGAAGGGCCCATTTTACCGGGGTGCTATTTTGTGGAATAGCCTAGCTCAGGATGTTCAGGAAGTAGCATCCAGGAATATTTTTAAGGGGAAAATTAAACGAATCTTAGGCCACACCAAAAAAATAAGTTGGTCTACGGATTTCCCTCTCCATATTTTCGGAAATAGAATTTTTTTTCTTTGAAAAAAATCTCGTCTACGGATTTCGCTCACTTCACTTCCTACAAGTTTTCTCTTGCCTCACTTTTCCAGCAAGGAATCCATTGGACGCCAAAAAATTCTTAAAAAAAAAAAAAATTTCGCTCGCTCGTACCATTTTTTCAAAACCAAAATCTGTAGACCAACTTATTTTTTTTGGTGTGGCCTTAGGCACAAATTTAAAAGGCCAGCGGGCTGCCCTGATCAACTTGAGGTTGAAACGAAGCAAGAGAAAGAAGAGGGGTGGAACAAGTGAAGGGGTGATTGCCTTCTCTACTCTAAGACTAAATGATGACATGTCCTACTACTTGTTATAGGGCCGGTAGGGAATTGCATCCCATCTTGCTTCGGAGGAAACAGATGGCTTGAGTTCTTACCACATACTATTGAAGTAGTGTTTAATCTCTGTTAGTCTAAATAGATGACCAAGCGTAATGGAGGTAGCGGGTTACTGTACCAATCAACTCCTTAGTGCTATTGACTGCTTGATGTTAATCTGAATCATAACATAGAAAATCTGGCTACTAAATTTGAGTGTCGTCAGGAGGAGATCAGTGGAATGGCAGGCAAATCTTTTGTTCTTGTCTATATTAGTTTGATGTTACCTTCGTGAGGCAGCACGATAAAGAGGGGCCTAGAGCCACGAGTGGTATTTTACCGCTACGAGTCGTGTCCCACTGCTACAAGCAGACTCATAAATATATGCATGCGCGCACACACACTCATGCACTCATATGCGCAAACCCGAGGTAGGTCTGCAGTCTACCATTACTATTGAATAGTTTAAAATTTTTGAAGGTCTGAGTTCCTCAATGGCCCCCGGAAGTAAAACTAAACAAACAAACAAACAAAATCTGCTTTGTAGTGAAACCTAATTCTACACCAGGTCTTGTACCTCGAAGCAACTGCTGAAAATTGTAGGGTTGGAACAAAATATGTTTTGAAAATCATAACACGTTCAATAAACTGTTATGAGTCTACATAACCAAAATATTTCTAGGTCTAAGACTTTGAAAAATGTAACTGCAGTAACAAACATTTTCTGAAACTTTTTTATCATCAGAAAAAAATCAACTTCTATTTCAAACCTTTACCAGAAGTTTTTGCCAAGTGACAGAAGATTTTTACCACAGTCCCTTGCATACTAAACTCTTTTGAAATTAACGAGTCAAGTAATAGATCTACACTTCTACGCCTAACGGCTCTATTGGTTACTTGAACTCGTTTTCTGAAGGGGCTTTTCAAAATCAATGTTTTCTGTCCTATTTCTACATTTATGGTTCTATGTCCTAGAAAATATGCATGTAACAAGTTGAAAATGATATATAGGTCATAGGATATTTGTTTTATCTTTCACTTCTTTTTTCTTTTTTTTAACAATTTCTTTGGAAAAAAAGTTATTTTTCCAGTAGTTACCAAAAATGTCACAAAGTAACGCTACTTAATGTGAAATAACACCCTTACAAAGACAGGGATACAGCCAAATTTTATTCTAAAGTTATCTCTATGAAAATGACAACAGAAAGGTGCAGTCATATTATTTTCATTTATAGATTCCATTTTTTCCTGAAGGTCTAAAAGAAATGTCACTTTAATGCAAATTGTACTAGCTTTGGGTTCTAGTTCCTCTTCTCCCCATGAGATGGCACCACCAAGGAGGTTTCTAGGTTCACTGTAGAGGGCAGCACAAGTCAGCTACCTCTGTAGATAGCATCATAGACTGACTCAAGCCTGTCCCATTGTACACTGAAGGCCTATGGCCTATGCCTATGACCTCTATTATATGATCTATATATGCCCATTTACTTGACTCGTTTTTTAATGGATTCCAGACACCCTTCTATTCTCTATTAAAGATAATGCACGGCACCTTGTTAGTTTAAAACTTATTTTTGTAGCAGTGTGAAGGGCCCGTCAGACTGGTCGTAGAATATCTACGACTACGATGGCAAATCCACGACTACGACACGATTTTCCCACAATTTCCAAAGTTGTGCATACCACGTGAGATTTTGGCCGATCTTTGGAGTCCTAGGACTATGCCACACTGTACGATTTTATCCCCGATTTTCCGACCGAAAAATCGTGTCGTACTTCTTATCTTCCTACAACCAGTCTGACCGGCCCTTGAGCAACTGATCGTGATACCCTAAAAGCTGACTTTGTTCTTGTTAACCGGATTTATGTGTTTTTCTCCTTTAATATACCATTTGTATAAGCACACCTTGAAATGCCGCACACATTAAAGAGACAACCCTATTTCCATGATGGCTTCATTTTGTAGACTTTATCTCTAATAAAAAGATTCTAACATACACTGTAAAAAATGTGTTTAGATCATAAACACATTTCTAAACACTTTCTTGCAACAACTCTTTTAACACTTTATCCGAAACACTTTCGCTAAAGTGTTTAGGATTGCCAGGTGTTTAGACATTTTTAAGTGTTTATCAGAAAAAGTGTTGATATGTCAAATGTGTTCAGTAACTATAAGATTAGTACCAGGGATGTGATTTCTCCTCCAATTGGGAGCCAAAAAGTCGACCCTCATGATTTCTCCAGATCCATTGAGAAAATATTTTACTTGGGGGGGGGGGGGATCTGGTACTAAACAACAGCACCATTTGGCCTCTAGATGTTCAAAAATTTCTTGGGCTCCTCGGGGGATGCCCCCCAGACCCCCCAATATATTCACAAAGATCCTTTAACAAGTTTATTTTGTGGCTTTTATTACCCTATAATGGGACTTAAAAATCTTCCTACATTTGGGCAATTTTCAAATCACATCCCTGATTACCTAAGGATGGAGGCTGCTTCAAACCATATTTGTAATTAATTGAAAGAAGGTAAATATTCCCTAAAACTCTCTCTAATGTCCATATAGGCAAAAACAAGGAGACTTGTAATTTAAAATTTAAGGAACCAACATGTTTCGGCCATCTTGCAGGCCTTCGTCGTATTTGTAATTATAAACGCACAGTGTAAAACGGCATTATTTCATCTGGTGTAACTGAGTAGGATCATTTAGTGCTGACGATCAAAAGAAATAGCAGTGTTGCCGAAATGACGCCGGCATAGAATCCTAATGGCCGGAGTAGAGCCTTAGGACCCAGGCCATGGTGGCCTGCCATGATCTTCGCTTCACAATGGTGAAAGAATTTTTCAAATCGGCCAATTAGAAGAGAAGATAGGGCCACATTTGTAAAATTGTTTTATATTATTTTTTTATTCACGGTATAAAACAAGTTATGATTAAGTTTATAAAGGTAGCTTGAAAAATCAACATTATATGGCCTGCGTGAGGGGGGAAAGGGCCTGCGTAAGATGCTAAGACGCAGGCCAAGTTTCCGGCAACACTGAATAGGCATACACTGTCAAAAGACAGCACACAAGGGCATTTCTTTGTGAAAAGGCAGTACCTATGCAGTCACCACAAGATGTATTTGGTCTACTGTGACGTCAGTGGTTGCATCAGAGAAGTTTGCTCCATTCCCTTATGACAGCAGATGTGCTCATAAGTATGTCAAAATTATTTTAATAGATATAAAGTCTACCAAATGAAGCCATCATGAAAATAGGGTTTTTCCCTTAAGGTTGGGACTTTATCCTGGTCAGATTTAATACTGTTCTATAGTATATAATCCTGGCTGATCTATAAGGTGCATCCTGACTTGAGGCAGATTTTAAAAGGGTTCTTATCCCGGGGGGGGGGCACTGAGCCTCGGTTTGGGTACCAACTGTGGTACCGAGCCCACGGAGCCGTGGCTGTTGATGCGTCAAAGGGGGTAAAAAGGGGGGCTGTTGAGTGAATAAAACCTGAGATTAGGGGGCTGTTAATACATATTATAACATACATAAAAAGGAACTTGAATGTTCCATGTTATCAATCCAGGGCTGTGATATTCCTGAGTATTATTGTCAAAGAACCTTAATTTCATGGAAGAGGGCCCTAAAAAGGGGGGCTGTTATAAGGGGGGGGCCGTAAAAATTGAGCTGTATTTTGAGGGGCTGTGAAATGGCAAAAAGAGGGGGATGGGCTGTAGTTTCGCAGTTGGTACCACCAAGTAAAGAGTCAGTGCCCCCCCCCCGGGTTGTTATACTATACAGCAGTAATAAAAATGTCAGTCACATCCTCAAATGTGCCTTATAGCATTTACTTCAATTTAAAGTACACCTTATACATGGTGCACACTCTACATGATTGTTTTGGTATCACATATGTTTCTATCTTTCAGGGCTGGAATAAATCCGACAGTATGGCTACCAGAGGTAAGCATTTAAATAGTCTTTGATTTTCACAAACATATCTATAGGATTTCAATGGTGACAAGATGAAAACTTATTATAATAACTTGGATTACGGGATTTTTCAGCGGATATTATGGCCAAATGTTAAAAAAAATTAGATTCTGGGATCAAAATTTCCCAGCAGCCAAAGGCAAAAAATCAAAGAAAATCTACCTAGAATGCCCCAATGATACATTTTCAGTCATACAAAAGCACCTCTTGACAAAAAAGCATACTTTTTCAGGAAGTAGATATAATAAAGGTGGAGAGTTGCTGCTGACTGAGGACTTTTTTCAGTTTTTTACAAAAAAATCTTGAAAAGTCCCAGCGGCCAGATATGAAAAAAAAAGAGCTTAGGTTTGGAGACAAAAAAAAAAGATGAGCGGTTGATCATTGAAATAGTGGTGATTGATTTTGAAAAGGGTTTATTTCATACTATTTGCCTTCATGCTGATTTATATGAATTATGAATGTAAACCTAAGATAACCCGCTGACCATATCTCTGTATCTGCCTACAGGTTTTTTCAGGCAAGATAGAAGACCCTTTAAGCCTCCATCTGGGCCTCCATACTCAACTGGAAGACGGAGATCCAGTTGGCAACAGGAAAGAGACCAACCAAGGCTTCGAGGTGTCATAGTTCATGTAAAAGAGGATGGAACGTTTGGTTTCATAAAGCCCCTTGAATACCTCCCTGAGGATTTTGGTGATAAAAATGTGTATTTCAAACCACTTGGGGTTCGTTTTGAGCAGGGTGATACTGTAGAATTTGTGTTGAGAGACAAAGACATAAGTAGGCCTAGCGCTCGAAATGTCTGGCTTGTGAAGCGAAAAAGTCCCTACATAAACCCATTGGTAAGTGGAGAACAGGTCCGTATCTTGGGCACAATCGCGGAATTAGGACAGGTTGAGGGATGGATTCAAGTAGTAGGGGAACTACCAAAAGAGTATAAGGACAAATCAGAGAGGATTTACTTTGAACAGTCCTGGGTGTCATGCGGGCATATCGACCTGTTGCAAGGGGACATGGTTGAGTTCAACATCAGTCAGAGCAAGAAGAGGGCAGAGGAACTAAGTGCATATCAGATCAAATTAGTGGAGTGTCGTCAGAGAGATTCAAAAAGTATCCAAGATTACGCTAATAAGATTCTCAGACAAATCAACTGTCAGACTGTCCTTACAAGTGTACTTTCATGTGATGCTGTTTGGCAGGTCCTTGCTCAGAGTAAAGATATCACCGAAGATGGGGTCTTAGCTATATTGGATTTCATCCACGCCCTCCACAAAAAGTCACAAGGACGCATGGAGCATTTTAGTCAAGCACTAAAAACACTTGTGTCTTCTGGCTTTTGCAATTCACAAGATGGAAAACTGAAGCAAATTATAGAAGAAAGCTGGGGATGCCTTGAAGAGGAAGACCAGGAAAAAGTACAGGGTTTCCTACTGATGGTCATTCAACATGTACCAGAAAGATCAAGACTTGCAATGAGACTAATCAAAGCCATGCTCCCGAATACAAAGCGTGGCTTGGAACATTTTGTATACGATGCGTTGAGGTTGGCCATTCAGGAACGAGAAGGGGATGTAATGGACCTTGACTGGAATGAACTTCCTTTAGTGCCCGCTGAGGCTGAGTTGCTTTCCCTGACTGAATCCCTAGCAAAGCTGAAACCAGTCCAAGTGAAAGGTCCATATGAGGCGCCAGAAGAGTACATGGATATATACTTTCGCCTGCTTCGGGCTGACTGCTTCAGTGCTCTTCAGACAGGCATCAACAATTACCTAGAGAACAACCTTGATTCAAGAGACATGAAAGTCTACACAGAGGTTACACTGGCTGGTATTCACATCTCAACGACAGGAAATGGTTTGGTCCTTGCCCTAAAGGTGAAACCCCCCCAGGATATAAAGAACTGGGAAATATCTTCCAGTTTGATGACTGGAAATCTCCTCTGCATTTCTCCATCTGGATCATTCAAAGATGTCATTTGGGCAACTGTTGCTGAGAAGGACAAAAAGAACAAACACACCATTTGGGTTGAGCTCTCTGAAGATCTTAACCGATATGATACATCAAGATGTCTGATAATTATCAACAACACAAGTGGAAAAATGGTTATGGCTGAATCTCCGACATTCTACAAAGCTTACAATCCTGTCCTGAAAACACTACAGCAGATAAATCCCAATGAGCTTCCATTTCAAGAAGAGCTCATTCATATGGAATCTGCCTATCTATCTCCATATGCAACAGATGAAGAAAAAGAGGGTAAACCTGAAATTCCATTCAAAGACATATCACTGAGGGAGCGACTATCCCTTAGTAAGCTAGGCTATCGCATTACACCCAAGGAAGAGTTATCCTTGTCCACAATGGATCTAAGCCAAAAGATTGCTTTCAAACAGGCCTTGCAGAACAGAGTTGCCATCATCCAAGGTCCTCCTGGTACTGGTAAGACCTACATCGGGATCAAGATTGTTGAAGAACTGTTAAAGCAGATATCCTACACAGAGAGGAACAAGCCAGTTCTTGTAGTAACATACAAAAACCATGCACTTGATGAATTCATGAAGGCACTTCTTGAACAGCTTGAACCAGGACAGATAGTTCGAATAGGTGGCAGGTCACAAGAACCATCTCTTCAAAGTTGTAATCTGCAAGAGTTGAAAAGGTATGAGTCACATGACCCGAAACGCTGGGGGGAACTCAAAGATGAGGCAGCAAAGGTGAAAGAAAAGGTTGAATGTGTCATAAAAGATCTTCTGGTAGCAAAGAAGTTCTCAGTGGAGGTATTATTGAAGACTTTCACAGAGAACCAGATTGAGGAGCTCATCCAGAATTGTACGGCAAGTTTCTCTGACAAAAAAGCAAAGAAGAAGTTCAGTTCCAAAGAGATCCTTCCTGTGTGGCACAGATTCAAACAAATCCTTCTTGATAAACAATTCTCAATCAAGCAGGGAGGGATACCTTATATTCTATGGGGGTTCTTGGAGGCTGCGATTGAGCAATGGATACCATCAAAAGAGGAGTTCCTAAAATCCATGCACGGCAATGACAAGCTCCCTAGCTTTGTCCCAGTTCAAGCGCCAAAGAAAAAGAAGAGAAATAAATTCTCACTTGAACAGGATCTAGCACCTGATGAAAAGGATGCTGAGGAGGAGCTGAAGGAACGAGCAGCGGCAGGAGGAGAAGCAAAGAAGGAATATGTAATGGATGTCAATGTGAGTGCAGAAATCAAAGGAACGCATCACCTTCTCGAAATGACGCAGTCAGCCAAGCAACTTGCAGGAGAAATATCTCTTGCTACACTCCAACACATTCGTAATTTGTCATCCTTGACTACCTATGAGAGAGCAGTTGTGATTCAGATTGCAATGTGGCACAACAATTCTAGTGTTGAAAAGCATCTTGAAAAACTCATAACAAGGTACAACAGAATCATGGCTGCGCGACAAGAAATTGAAAATCAGCAGAAGCTACAAGTGTTGAAAAAGGCAAAGGTAATCGGCATGACAATTACTGGGGCAAGCATCAATCAAGCATTACTAAAAATGTTGCAGCCTTCAGTTCTTCTGGTAGAAGAAGCAGCAGAGGTTCTGGAGCCACAAATAACTGCCATCCTCGGAAATTGCAATGTGAAGCATCTGATTCTCATTGGTGATCACAAACAATTGAAACCACCTGTTGAAAGCTACAATCTATGTCGCAACTTCCACTTTGACATTTCAATGATGGAACGGCTTATCAACAATGGATATCCACATGCAACATTGAAACTACAGAACCGCATGCGCCCTGAAATTGCGGAACTGCTAAGTGATATCTATCCAGACTTGAGAAGCAATCTGCCCAGAGTCTCAAATAATAGGCCACCAGACTTCACACCTTCATCCATGTTCTTCTGGACTCACAAAGATCCTGAGGAAGCAGCAAGAAGCTACAGCAACAAGAAAGAAGCAGAACGAGTTCTTCAGCTTGCGATGGTGTGTCTCCAGATGGGCTACAAGCCAAAGCAGATCACAATCTTAGCTGCATACCAAGGACAGGTTCGTCTTCTCAGAAATCTAATGAGGAAAGCAGAAGAAGAAAAGCCGAATGTCTTTGCAAAGTATAAAGAAGATGAAGAACAATCAACACAAGAGGCAGCAATGGAAGAAAATGCTCCAAAGAAGAACACAAACACCATCAACATCCACACAATTGACCTCTACCAAGGAGATGAGAATGACATAATCATTGTCTCTCTTGTCCGTTCAAATGAAAGAGGACAAATTGGGTTCCTGAAGACATTGAACCGACGATGTGTAGCACAGTCAAGGGCAAAATGTGGCATGTTCTTTGTTGGAAATGAGACAACATTCACAGAAGCCAAAGATTCATGTTGGGCTATGCTCATCAGTACCCTACATGAAAGGAAACTGGTAGGGCCACAATTCGCCTTACACTGCCCACTGCACAAGGGAATCACAGAAATCAGAGCAACTACAGCAGAGGAACTTCCCCTGAAAGTAATCTGCAAGGAGAAGTGCAAGATTGAGATGAAGTGCAGAATTCATCCCTGCCCCCAGGTTTGCTGCCCAAAGCACTTACACAACAAGTGTGAAGTGATTGTTGATTTTGTCCTGCCCTGTGACCATCCGGGTAAAAGGCGATGCTATCAGTCTGAGTTAGATATCCTTTGCAAGAAACCTTGTTCAGAATTGATGCTGTGCAAAAAGCATCCTTGTCGAAAGATCTGTGCTCCACCTCATGATCATGACAAGCAACTCTGCAAAGTCCCTGTTGAATTTGTCTTCATGGATTGTGGACATCCAGCATGGAAAAAGTGTGGGCAAAATGAAACTGAACTAAGATGTGCAACCAAGGTCAAATATCAGATTGCAGACTGTCAGCACTATGCTACCCGCAAGTGCTGGCAAGACGAGAGTGACATCTCATGCATGGAAAAGTGTGTCTCTCTCCTACCATGCGGGCATCCTTGTGAAGGTATTTGCGGAAACATGTGTGATGCTACAAAGTGCAGTCTTTGTGAGGAAAAGAGAAAGTATGAAATGGAACAGAGACGAATCGCAGAACAGCAGGCCAGAGAAGATGCAAGAGAAGCTGCCAAACTTGAGCTCAAAGCCTTCATGGAAAAGACTCCAAAGCTAAATTGCATCAGAGCAGACTTGAACCGTGATTCCAACGATGCGTCTGAGTACTACGATGTAGAAGACAGGGTCAAGAAGTTCATTCAGCCTGGACATGGATGGTTCCCTGAAGTCACACGGATTGAGAAAATCACAAATCTCAAACTTCAAAAGAGGTTTATTGAGGTGAAATGTGGTATGGTGGACCCCATGCGTTCAGAGCTCAAGTTCCATGGGACTAGCAAAGGAGCGATTGACAGCATAGTAAAAGATGGCTTTAGAAAACCAAAGGAGGACAAAAGACGGAAAAAGATGTATGGGAATGGCATATACTTTGCCACTGACTCCTCTAAAAGTGCACAGGTTCAGTATACAAAGGACTCCAACATGCTCTTGTTGTGTGAGGTCCTTATTGGTCATTCTCTTACAGTAAAGAAAGCTGAGCCTAACATGAACAAGGAAACACTTGAAACACGTAGGTACGACTCAGTTTTTGCACCACGGAATACTGTGCAGAGTGGAGGAGTTCGTTATGATGAGTATGTCATCTTCAATCCCGCACAAGCACTGCCACGATATGTGATCCACTACAAAACACACAGCGTGAACAATGTACTGCAACTGCATGTTGGGCTCACTGTCACTGTCGAAAAACACTTTCTGCTACCAAAACGAGAGTTTGATCCAAGCGACCCACTAGACATGCACTTCCGGCTTGCAGAGTCCCAGTTTCTTCGTCTGACAAAAAAATTCGGTTCTGAAGACAAGGTGACATCAGTTGAATATTACACCAATCCACCATTGGCAGAACGCTTTGAAAAGAAAAAGTTGGACTTTGAACTAAAGTACAAAGGTCAGCTGCACTTGGCCAAGACTGTTCTTGCTTTCCATGGCACTGAGGAGAAGAACATAGAGAGCATTATGAAGGACAACTTCAGTATGGCGCACTGCGTCACTGGTGTATACGGAAAAGGAATCTACCTGTCTGAATTCCCAGACATCAGTGATAAATATGCAAAAGGATCTAGGAAGCTCATCCTTTGCAATGTTTTACCAGGAAAGGGATATAGTCAAGGTTCGAATCAGTCCTCGCTGCAACCTGGGTTTGACTCACACAAAGTGAAAGAGGATACAGAGGGCCGAGCATGGGCACATGTCATATACAACCCAGACCAAATTCTCCCTCTGTATGTTATTAGTTATTGAGAAACCAGCCCAGTCCTCTGTTAGACCATGAAACTGTCGAAATCTTGGCTGCACAAAGGGGAAAATGGTACTCTGGAATGAAGCTACAAGGTGTTAAGGCTTGAAGTTTCAGAGTTTGTTTCTGTGTGTTAAAAATTTTGTTTCTCTGTTCATACAGTGGGATATGAATTTCTCAATATGGAACTAAAGAACATATAGACTTGTTTTATCATTTTCTTATTCCTCAAGATAATGGTCCATTACTACATTTGCTGAATGTTAAGGCTAAGGTGTCAATTATGTTCCCAAAAGGTGCCAAAAATGTTGGGCCTCAGGCTGACTTTTATGTATCTGAAGATAAAACCCTGAATAATATCCTAAATATGTCACTCCGTGTACATTCACATAGTGCCTTCTTGTGCCTAGATACAAGCTGTGGTAACATATACATGTAGTATTATATACCTAGTGTGACCAACCAGCATTGGCTGAAAGTTGTAAGGGAAATAGTGTTTCATTTTGGTTGTTTTACTCCCTTTTGTAATGATGTTGATAAAATGTAAGCATCTCATCTACTGTTTCCTGAGAAGATGATATATCCAAAGCTATATAAATGTACTGCTGAGGTTAACTTAAACATATTACTCTAGAGATTATGAGTGACCCAATGGAGAGAAAAAAATATGATCATCCTTGATAATTATGATTTTGTGGCAAACATGTTACCATCATGATTTTATATTCGTAATTTGTAACAGGCACAGAATACAAGAGTAATAGACAGTCAATGTGATAAGTTTATTTTACTGCAAATGTTTCTTAACTTTGTACCAAGGGTAGTCATACCAGTTCCATGTACTCAGACATTTTCTTTTGCCAAGTAAGATGCATAGACAGATTTTGATGTTTTTATTTTCCCAATGTACTTATCTATATAGATTAGTGGTTTGGGCAACAGTTGTTCATACTCAGCTTCATAAATACATGGCACCACGTGCAGTAAGTACCATAGTATCTTGCATGAACTAGATATGTGGTTATACATGAGGACAAACTCTGTTGTGCCTTTTAGGATCAGGCAAAGTTTGGGAGATTTTAAGCTATAAGAATTTTTCTTTCTGTGTTACAAATATCTATTGTTTCATGTTTGTATTGATACAATACCAATACCCTATGTCAACACATTTTAAATGCAGATCTATATTTCAACATGTTGTCTGGGGAACATAAAGTATGAGAATTGGCCCCAAGGTGCATCTTCTAGCATTAGCCTGAGTTGGGGGTGTATGCAGGCTCTCCATATATCAAGGTATTTGTACTTCTTATAATCAGCTTTGTACTTCTTATAAGTGTGATAAAGTTGCCATCATCAATTTATTTTAATTTTTGTTAGATGCCCATTGTAAAATATCTATCCCATTGACTTATGTTTGTATTGATCATTTCAACACATATGTAGATGCACATATCTGAACATGTTGAATACGATCAGATTTTATAGGTTTTATTGAAGTTTTATAAAGAAAAACAAAGGATAAGATAAAACGCTTGTTCTGAAAGCATAAAGCTTGAAGGAATTTGAAGTGTCTATCTTTTGTTATGGCCAAAGGTGTTGTTGCCGAGTCAGAGTTATGTGACATTTCTAGCTTGATAGAAAAGTGAGTGTTATCTCTGTTGATAATGACAACTGGATACGTTGAATTGTTTTTCACGGTTCCTAAATAGAAACAATGCAGTAAAAAAAATATAACAATAGTATGTTTGGATTTCAAAGGTTTAATAAAGATTTCCAGAAAGAATCTTTTTGACCTACTTATTAATTTTAATCTATTAAAGTCATACATTCTTGAATTTGAAGTGAAATATGTGTACAGCTAACATTATTATGTATATATATATATATATATATATATATATATATATATATATATATATATATACATAAGGCGTGGCTAAAGCCGCCGTTGGTCGGCTGAAATTTTGATCATGCAACAGTATAGTATATTAGATTAGCGAAAATTCGGCCGACCGACGGCAGTGGATAAGCAGCTTTAGAGGCGCACTGAATCGCCTTTAAAGCTGCTAATCCACTGGGTCCTCCACTATGGCCGATAAAAAAAATCGGATTTTTGACCAAAAAACGATTTTTCAAAAATGACCTAATTTTTCTAATGGTAGACACGCATAATAGTGTAGTGGTCTGTTTTAGGGCAGGTCTTCAAATTAGCGTAGGTCTCATATGAGCACAGGTAAGAAGGGCTTTTAGAATTAAAAAAAATCAGAGGCTGGGGTATATTTGCGCAGGTGTGCCAAAACAGGTTACTACAGTAGGCCTAAAACCCAAACTTGTGTTCAGGTATCCCGAATGAACCGAATACCATGGTTAGTTCCATGCTAATACTTAGGCCTGACACTTTTTTTTAAAAAATTCTACCTTTTGGAAAAATGTCTCGAAATGAGAAAAATCAATCAGAAATTGACAAAATATGGGCATGTGGTTGGTATCAAATTAAAAGCCCACAGCATCAAGGAACCATCTAACCTTGAATAACCTCCATTTGAGGTAGACAGTTTTTCCCAGTGGTTTAACAGCCATTTCCATTAAAAATGAAAGAACAAAATGAAAATCTGCAGTGGCTGCACCATTTCCAGGAGGCCGTTTCACTGCATTTAAAACAATAAACACGGAGGTCCGTATTTCAAACACAGAGGTCCGTGTTTGACATTTATGTCCATATTTGAACACCTACTGCCCCCTACCCCCTCCACATTTACAATATGGTCCATATTGTAAATGTGGAGGGGGTAGGGGGCAGTAGGTGTTCAAATATGGACAAATGTCAAGCACAGACCTCCATATTTAAAACACGGACCTCTGTGTTTATTGTATTAAACACGGTGAAACAGCCTCTTTCACCTTTTAGGTATTGAGTAAGAGACAAACTAGTCATATTTATAAAGTGCCCCACACTAAAGGCAAGGTCAGGTGTGAGTTGTCAACAATCTAGTTAGAAAAGTCAAGAACTGAGTAAATAATCATGGATGCTCCGAAAATCATAGAAGGTTTATATGATAATATTTGTATTCTTGATATTGTAATAAACATAGGCCGGCGGCTCGGCGGCGGCCACCGAAGCTCGGTGGCGGGTTCCCGCTGTGGCCGCTAGGTGGGGCGTCGGCGGTGACGTCACAGCCTTGTGACGTCACCGTCGGCGGCCGGGGGCTATAAAACGCGGTGTTCGGTGGTTTTAAGGGAGACGCGATCAGACACTCAGGTGGCCTACGTGTAAGCTATCTTAAGGGAGTTCGGTGGCTAGTCCTAGCTCACGAACAGAGTGGCGTCTCTAAGCAAGAATAAGTACAAGTACAAGTATCAGTATAAGCGAGTAACTGATGACCAGTGGCTGTTAGTCCTTAAGGCTCCTAAGAAATAAAACAACAACAACGGCTGTAACTTTATATTCCATTCTTTATATACGGTGTCGACTCTGGTTATTACATTGGTGACAGCGGTGGTTGTTTACATTAACGAACCGGGGTGTACCAGAGTAGAAACACAGGCATGGCAGATAGCGAATTAAAGATGGAGGAGGAGAGGGCAGCCCTGGAGGAGCAGTTAGGGGCGGGTAGGCGAGGAGAACTGATCCAGGTGGTGGATGAGGAGGTTTCTGTTAAGGTTAAAAGGCCGGTTGCTGCGGCGGCCGGCGCCACCGACGCCACCGGAGCAGACGACAGGAAGTGGGTAATGGAGGAGCGACCGGACAGGAGGGCAGAGGAAGCATCACCTGGGGAGGAAGTGGGAGTAAAGGGTGGCGTGGCTATTCACCGGACACCTCTTGGTGCGGCCGCTAAAGTGGACAGCGAAATGGGCCCGGCTGAGTTCGGTGGCCGGTTCGGTGGGAAGGGCGGCGGTTCGGTGGTTGGCCAGTTCGGTGGCCCGGTGTTCGGTGGAGCGGGGAGTGATACAGAGGGTCACCGGAGAGAGGAGCGGACGCGAGAGTGGGGCCCCGACAGGGCCCACGGGGAGGTCAGAGAGGGCCGCGGGACGATTGGAAGGGAGGGGACAGACCCGTTGGCGGAATGGCTGAGGCAGGGCAGCCCCAGAAGTAGCTCTAGGACGGAGAGTGTGGAGGGGGCCAGGAGCTCCACGCCCCTGGGGATAGAGCAGACACAGGGGATACACCCGGGTAGGCCGGGGCCCGGGGGCGAGGGGGCCACCCGGAAGCCAATTGTGATGCCGGGCAAGTACGACGGGTCGAGCGATCTGGAGGAGTTTCTGTCGCACTTCGACCTCTGCGTCATGGCTAACGGATGGACGGAAAGGGAGTCGGGGACGTTCCTGGGAATAAGCTTGTCGGGGGTCGCCCGGCGGCTGTTGGCGTCGGAACGGCCGGCGGCTCCTGGGGGATATAAGAAGTTGCGGGATGCACTGGTAAATAGATTCCAGCCGAAGAGTCAGGTGGAATCGTATAAGGCTCTGCTCCGCACCCGGGTGCGGAAGCCGGGGGAGGAGTTACAAACCCTCTCGGAAGAGATCCTGCGACTGGTGCGGCTGTCCTACCCCAATGCAGACGCCCAGATGGTAGATGGCATGGCTAAGGATAGGTTTGTCGAATGTCTGGAGGATACGGAGCTCCGACAGTGGATATATCAGGGCGAGATTCCAACTCTTCTACGGGCGGTGGAAAGGGGTATACGGGCGGAAACTTACCTTAAGGAGGAACGGGCGAAGGCGGTGAAGGTCAGGTCCACCACGAAGTCAATGGCGGAAGAGATGGGAGAGCTGCGGGTGGCGGTCACCCAGATGAGGGAGTCCCTGGCCCGATCGGCCCCTGCAACCGCGGAGGGGGAGGGGGCAAGTAGGGGACGGGGCTGCTTCGAGTGCGGGGCGCCGGACCACTTTAAGCGCGACTGCCCTATCTGGAGGAAGCGGGTCGAGGCCGCTCGGAAGAGAGAGGCGACGAAGAAGGCTTCGGAAAACTAGACGGGGTCCCCTCTTCCAGCCGGGAGGAGACCCATGGAGAGGAAAGGAGGAGAGAATGGCTGGGTCGGAAGGAGAAGAAGGGGAACGGCCTGGAGGTCGGAGGGACGTTATGGGGCAAGGACATCCACTTAGTGGTGGACACGGGGGCCACCAGCAACTTGCTCTCCACAGCGTGGTGGAAGGCGGAGGGGTCCCCTGGGGATCTGAGACCGGTGTTAACAGCATTCCATACGGCGGATGGGAAGCCGCTGCCGGTGGAGGGTCGGGTGACGGCGGAGCTGCAGTGCGCAGGCCGCGCGGAAACTACATCATTCGTCGTGGCCGATATATCCACCCCGGGCCTGCTGGGTGCAGACTTCTTGAGGCAGACGCGGGCGACGATCGACATGGCCGGGGAGAGGCTGGTGTGGCCGGAAGAGGAGCACGGGACCCAGCCCTGCCGACTGGTGAGCTCGCGGACGGAATGGGTGAGGGGTCGCACGGAGAGGATCATACAGGCGCGGGTGCCGGAATCGGCCGGACTGACGGACATGCTGGTGGAAGGAGTGGAGAAGGTGGAGATGGCGAGGGGGATTCGGATAGGCAGGGCCCTGGTGACACCCGAGAGGGGGGAGGTGCCGGTCCTGGTCTGCAATCCGGGCCCGAATCCAGTGGTCCTGTATGAGGGGATGCACGTGGCGGTGGCCGAGGCTGTGGGGGAGGAGGAGCTCCGGGGGGAGGAGTGCCGGATGGTGACCGAGGAGGGGCCACGCGAGGGGTCCCGGACGCTTGTACAGCAGCTGTTGGGGGGAACCCAGGTCGAGGATGATCAGGAGTGGATCCAGCTCATTGCCCGGAATAAGGCAGCATTCCAGGAGGGCGATGAGGACCTGGGACATACTGACTTGGTCTCACACACCATAGAGACGGGGGTGGCGGCCCCTATTAAAATGGCTCCCCGACGACTGGCGCCGCATCGACGGGAGGTCGTGGACAAGGAAGTGGAGGAGATGTTGAGAAGGGGCGTCATAGAGCCGGCGACGGGTCCCTGGGCAAGCCCCGTGGTCTTGGTGAAGAAAAAGGATGGGAGGGTGCGGTTTTGCGTGGACTACCGCCGCCTAAACGCGGTGACGGTTAAAGACGCCTACCCACTGCCACGGATAGACGATTCACTGGACTCGATGGCGGGGGCGTGTTGGTTCAGCACGTTGGACTTGGCGTCGGGATACTGGCAGGTGGCTATGGAGGGGGCGGATAAGCCGAAGACGGCGTTTGTGACGCACCGGGGCTTGTTCCAATTCAAAGTAATGCCATTCGGGCTCTGCAACGCGCCCGGGACATTTGAACGCTTGATGGAAGTGGTGATGCGAGGGCTGCAGTGGTCCACCTGTCTCGTATACCTGGACGACATTATCGTGTTCTCGGCCACCCTCGCCGAACACGCCACCCGGCTGGAGACGGTACTAAAGCGGCTACAGGAGGCCGGTCTCAAGGTCAAGGCCAGTAAATGCCAGTTCGTGAGGGAACAGGTCAACTTCCTGGGCCACCGCATCGATAAGACGGGGATCGGGACCGATCCCGAGAAGGTGGCAGCTGTCCGGGAATGGCCCACCCCGGTCTCGGTAACGGATGTCCGGTCCTTCCTGGGGTTGTGTGGCTACTACCGCAGCTTTGTGCCCGGGTTCGCGGCCATCGCACGGCCCCTGTCGGAATTGACCGAAAAGAGCAAAAGATTCCGCTGGGACAGATCCTGTGCAGAGGCCTTCCATTGTCTGAAGGAGAAACTGAGCGAGGCTCCGGTGTTGGCATATCCAAGGGCGGAGGGGCGCCTGCTGCTGGACACGGACGCCAGCGATATGGGGCTAGGCGCCGTCCTTTCGCAGATGCAGGAGGGTCGGGAACGACCGTTGGCCTATGCCAGTAGGACGCTGAGCCGTTGCGAACGCAACTACTGTGTGACGAGGCGGGAATTGCTGGCGGTGGTGTTCGCGGTGAAAAAGTTTCGGCACTACCTGGTTGGGCGGCCGGTCCGGATACGCACAGACCATGCAGCCCTTAAATGGCTGGCGAGCTTCCGGGAACCAGAAGGGCAGGTGGCCCGGTGGCTACAACTCCTGGAGACGTTCGATCACGTGATCGAACACCGCCCCGGCCGGGATTATGGTAACGCGGATGGATTGTCCAGGCGGCCATGCACTCAGTGCGGTATGGAGGGGGAGGGGGGCTCTCCCCTGTTCGACCAACCGGGAGAATGCAGGGCAGTAACGAGGAGGGAGGCGGCCGCAGAGGCGGAGGCTGAGGAGGCCAGCGGGAGGCCCCGGACGGCGGAGGGGGACGGGGAGGAGGAGGGTCCCGTCTTGTCCTCTGCGGAGCACTGGGCGGCAGTACAGAACCAGGACGCCATTCTGGGGAGGGTCCGGCGGTGGGTAGCGAAGAACGCGGGCCCCGCATCGGACGAATTGGCCGGGGAACCCTACGCCGTGCGGGCGCTGGCGGTACAGGTGCCGCGACTGAGGCTAGAGGGAGGGGTGTTGACCCGGGTCTGGTGGGAGCCGGGGGGCCGATCCTTCGGCCAGATAGTCGTCCCGGAGGGAAGGGTGCCGGAAGTGTTGGCGGAAGTGCATGGGGCTCCTCTGAGCAGCCACTTCGGGAGGGTCCGCAGCCTACGACGGTTACAGCAATCCTATTACTGGCCCAGCTACAGAAGGGACCTAATACAGTGGCTGGAGACCTGCCCGCAATGCCTCAGCAGGAAGGGGGCCGTGCACCCCCCCCGGTCCATGATGAGACATGTGCCGGTAGCGGCGACGCTGGAAAGAATGGCCATGGACCTGATGGGGCCGTTGCCGAGGACAGGGAGAAAGAACCGGCACATCCTTCTGGTAATGGACTATTTCACGAAGTGGGCGGAGGCTATCCCCTTGCCGGACCAGGAGGCAGAAACAGTCGCCCGGGCCTTCGTTACGGAGGTGGTCTGCCGACTGGGGCCACCGGGAACGATTCATACCGACCAGGGGAGGAATTTTCAAGCTCAGATGTTCCGGGAGGTGCACCGTCTCTTGGGGGTGGCACAGACCCGTACCTGTCCCTACAATCCGAAGTCGGATGGATTGGTGGAGAGGTGCAACCGCACGGTGGAGGCCATGCTCGCCATGACGGTGGACGAGAACCAAGCTGACTGGGATTTACAGCTACCGTTCGTCATGGCCGCTTATCGGTCGTCGGTGCAGGCGTCGACCAACCAGACCCCCAACTTCATGATGATGGGGAGAGAGACGCTGTTACCTGGGAGCCTCATCTACCCCCAGCCGGAAGGGGGCCACCCGGAGGGAGCCGGGGGCGGGGAGGGGTTCGCCGTGGAACTGCAGGTCCGGATGGCGAAGGGCCACGCTTATGCTTTAAAGCATATGGGGGAAGCGGTCCGCCGGCAGGAGAGGAACTATTCCACCCGAGTGAGGGGGGAGGACCTGGCCGTCGGGGACACGGTATACTACCTGCTGCCTAAGAAAGAGGTAGGCAAGTGCCCCAAGTTCATGCGGCCATGGTCGGGCCCCTGGACGATCACCCGGAGTTTGGGGGGGCCGGTTTGGGAGATCAAAAAGGGCCGGAAGCTCCGAGTGGTTCACTATGACTTACTGAAAAAGACATAGGCCCCGCGGGGGGAACCTGTAGAGGTGGTACGGTGGGCGGGGTCGGCCGCCGGTGGGGAGCGGCCACCGGTGGCGCCCTCTGGAGCGGCCGCAGGGGTAAAGCCACCGGGGCGCCACCTAGTGTGGTCGGCGGAAGGCGGGCCACATCCGGGTGTTACGGCGGTAACCAAGGCGACTCCCGCCGACCACGGGGACACCGGCGACTCGGCGGCTCCCATGGGTGCGGTGACTAGAAGAGGAGGGCGCTTGTGCGCGTCATATTGGCACTGGAACCTCGTAAAAGGGGAGAAAAAGGGCGGGGGTGTCTTACCTGAGAGAGAGGGAATCCGGAGAGAGGCTGGAAGGTGTGGAGTGAGGGTCCCCAGGCCCGGGAAAGCGGATTTCATCCTTCGGCCACCGGCTGGCCACGGTGGGGGGTGGCGCCCTGAAAACGAAGGAAAGGAAATTAGCACTGAGAGAGTGGTGGGGCGGGGGAAATTGACTCAACAAAAGAGGGACTTACCTGCGATCGGTCCGGAGGGAGAGATGAGTGACAAGGTGGTCGCAATTTTTGCGGCCAAGAATCGGCGGTGGGAGGAAAGGCAGAGGCGGGAAATGGAGGTGGCCACGGCCACACCCACCGACCGCCGAACACCAACGGCTGACGCGGAGGCCGCCTGGTGTAGCGATCGGGAACTACACCGCGACCTCGTTAGGACCGCCGACCTAGAAAGACGAGAACGAGGCGCGGCGTGGCCCGAGAGAGACACCGACACCGAATCCGACATCATGAAGAAGTCGTCGGTGCCTCTCCCCTGCTCCATTTGTGGCCGCAAATTTATGCGAAAGGATAGCCTCTCGCGGCATGTGAAGGCTGTCCATGCGGAGAAGGGGCCGGGGTGGAACTGCCCAGGGAAGAAATGCCAGGCGCAGGCGAAAGAGGGTCGGTGGGACGACCTCATGACCCACATGTCAACACAACACCCGGGCCACCCGTGGCTGAGCCTGTCCAAGGCTGATCGGCCACCGCTATATACCATACGGTATAGGGGGGTCGCCACCGGAGCGGCAGCCACCGCCACCGGGGAGGAGCCATCGCCATCCGAGGAGGGCGCTGGCGCGGACCCCGAAGGGGAGGAGGGCAACGCCTCGGAGACGGCCACCGACCGTGTGGAGGAGGCCGCCGACCACGGGGGGAAGACCACCGAGGAGGCAACCACCGGGGAGAGGGCCACCGAGAGTGGTGGGGACAGCCCGGCGGCCAGCCCCGCCAGCGCTCGAGACTCGCCCAGGCCTCGCTCCCGCAGCAGCACCCGAAGGGCGGCCCGCCTGACCACGGAAAGGACTCCCGTGCCCGCAAGCCCGCGTCGATCGCCCCGGCGGCTGCGCAGTGTGGTCTGCCCGGCTCCGCAGCCGAGAGAGCACAGCCGCTCGCCGCAGAGGGATCGAAAGCGGAAGTCGGAGTCGAGGGGGGCCGCGGAGGCGTGGGACGCCGATCCACCCCGGATCGAGTTGGGGGAGGGAGAAGAGGAGGCAGCCACACCTAGCAAGGTGGCCCGGACGGGAGCCGGGGGCGACCAGGCTCAGGGCTCGACAGGGCAAGGCCGGTCCCGTCACCACTCTGCGGAGGACCGGGAGGCCGCCAGGGTCCTGGTGGAGGAAATGGGGCGGTGCACACCCGTCCAGTCGACCTTGGGCGCGGAAGCGGAGGCCATCCTAGACCAGGTTCTGGACGCCCCCTCCGCCGGGGGTGAGGGCGACCCGCTCCTGCTGCGGTCGCTGCTCCGGAGCGAGGGGGGCGACCCAGCCCCAGCCGGGGTCGGAGAGGGTCTCCTCCGACAGACAGGCCGGATGGCCCAGGAGATGGCGAGGCGGTACCAGCGACAGTTGCTGGCGGAAGCCCTGCAACGTCGGCAGTGGCGGACCCCCGAGGGGGAGGTGGTGTCGCTGGACCGCCCCTCACCTGCCACGGTGGACACAGAAGAGGGGGGGAGCGAATTGGTCGTTGGGGGGTCCCCCCGCCAGGGCCTACCGCCGGAGCAGGTGCGGCGTATCTTACAAACCACGCCGCCCCCCGTTCAGCCCCACACCTCCGACAACAACACCCCGGCTCCGGGGAGCCAACTGGAGGGCCTCATCGCCGCCCGAGTGGTGGACGACAGCCAGGAGGAGGAGGAGCTCGACTGGGAGGAGGAGGAGCCCAGTCCGGGGCCGGTGGCCTACCGGAGCGTGCCCCTGACTACGGACTCTGACGAGGAGGAGGCATCTCCGGGGGAGGCGGTCGACAGGCGGGTAATCACCCTTACTGGGCTGGACCGCGAGGACAGCCCAGCGCCTGAGGCCGAGGCCGAGATCCGCACGGTCACGATGGGGGGCGCGCCGCTACCCGTGGCCGCTAGTCAGGGAGCGGAGGAAAGGGAGAAGAAGGGAGGAGAGGGAGTAAAGGCACCCCGAGATAAGAAGGAGAGAGAGGGGGAGACGGCCACTAAGGACAGGAAGGAGCGGGACAGAAAAGGGAGGGAGGAGGAGAAGGCGAGGAAGGGCAGCAAAGAGAGGGAGAGGAAAGAGAGAGAGGAAGAAAGAGCGGCCAAGGAGAAGAAAGAGAGAGAGAGGAAGGAGAGGGACGAGGAGAAGGCGGCTAGGGAAAAGGAAAGGAGGGAAAAGGAAAAGAGGGAGAGGGAGGAGGAGAGAGCGGCCAGAGAAAAGAGGGATAAAGAAAAGAAAGAAAGAGAGGAGAAGGAGAGAAAGGAGAGAGAGGAGAGAGTTGCGAGGGAAAGGAAGGAGATGGCCGAGAAAAGAGAGAAAGAGGAGAAGGCGACTAGGGAAAAGAAGGAAAGGGAGGAACGAGTGGCTAAGGAAAGGAAGGAGAAGGATGAGAGGGAGAGGAAGGAGAGGGAAGATCGGAGAGAGAGGGAGGAGAGAGCGGCCCATGAGAAGAAGGAGAGAGAGGACCGGGATAGGAGAGAGAGGGAGGAGAGACAGGTTGAGGAAAGGGAGAGGAGGAGACGGGAGGAGAGAAGAGTGGATGAGGAGACGAGGCGAGAGGGCCGGGGGAGTCAGCGGTACGAGGCTGGCCCCCACAGGAACGAGAGCTACGGGGAGTACCGGAGGCGCCGGGAGTACGAGGAAAGGTATGAGGAGGAGAGGGGCCGCCGGGGGGCGGGGCCCAGGAGAGAGGAGTGGCGGGAAGAGTGGGGGGAGAGGATCCCTGGGGTGGAGGTCCCCGGCCTGCCGCGGGCGGAGGAAATGGACCCGCTGGCGGGGAGGCCGCTTTGGATTGGGGATACCTACCAACGAATCCCCTGGCGGCGGGTGGACAACCCCGACAAGCTACAGAAGTGGGCGGTGGGGCTGGCTCCATCCCCGGACTTGGGCGATGAATACACCCCCGTAGGAGGGCGGGCGCACGGGTGGGTGGAGCTGGTGGGCCCATCCCTGTGGCGTACACACTATTACGCGACTACAGTTCAGAGGTACGACCCAGGGATGGGTCAGGGAAGCGTACCCCCACCACCACCTCCACCTCCCCCTCCGGGAGTGGGGCGACCCCCACCGTCGGCTGCAGCGGGCAGACCGCCCACCCAGGCGCCAGGAGCAGTTGCGACGGCCGGGCCCCAGGGTTCGGGCTTTGGTCTACCGCCGCCGTCAGCCCAGGGACAAGGGAGATATGGCCACCAGACCCTCTCACCCTTCGTCCCACCGCTCTCAGGGCCCTCCAGGGCCGCCCCGCAGCCGCCACCACCGCGACCAGCCGAGGCGCCCTTGAGCCGCGACCTAGAGGAGCGGATCCGTCGGATGGTCAGGGAGGAACAGCAGAGGGGGAGCCAGTAGGAGGGAGGAGCGGTTGCCAGGAAGGAGAGTGAGAGACGCGTGGGGGAGGAGGGGACGGGCAGTGGCCGGTGAGCAGGGATGGCAGGGACGTCGGAGGGCGCAGCCGGGAAGCTGAAGGACAGCCGGGAAGGGGGGTGTGAAGGGGGTTAGTAGGGGTAAGGGGAGTACTGGTGGGGGATTGAGTACCTGCCAGGAAACCCAGGCCCTGAACACCCCTGGAAGCCCCCAGGGCATAAGACAAGCAGCATAAGATAAGGGCTGGCGGCCCAGAGAGTCGGGAGGATCCCTGTGGCCAGGACAATGAAGGGACGGCCCCAATTCCTGCAGCGTTTTACCGCGCCCTTCTAGACCGCAGATCTCCGGTGGTCGGATGTATATATATTTCGTTACGTGTATAAATGTAGAGATAAGGTTATCACATAAAAACCAAACATGGTCAGTTTCTTATTAATAACAGTTTATTCCTAGACAGTATGATAATTGATGTCACATGTTGTGCATAAGCGAATTAGGAACAGCCCACTGTTGGTGCTGGTAGTCCAGATTAAGTCATTGTAAATCGTTC
The DNA here is from genome assembly GCA_949317995.1 of Acholoe squamosa. Lineage (NCBI taxonomy): Eukaryota > Metazoa > Annelida > Polychaeta > Phyllodocida > Polynoidae > Acholoe > Acholoe squamosa. Next base: position 5,422,734 of record OX439040.1, read on the forward strand.
ACACGCTAGTCGGGTTATTACAATATATAGTTAGGGAGTTAAAGACGGGCGGTCCGCTGTTGGAGCCCATAGGTATTGTAAATAATCATGATAATAAGGGGGGGGTACTCACCTGGTACATACTACGGTAATCATAGGGGTAAAAGAATCTAGGTTAAGCAAAGTAATACGAGTCCTTAGGCTGTACGGCCCGGGTGCCATTGTTGGACACTCGAGTAATGTTTATTATAAATGTTATACCCATAGAATAAAGTAAGGTGGGAGGGATGTAATAAACATAGGCCGGCGGCTCGGCGGCGGCCACCGAAGCTCGGTGGCGGGTTCCCGCTGTGGCCGCTAGGTGGGGCGTCGGCGGTGACGTCACAGCCTTGTGACGTCACCGTCGGCGGCCGGGGGCTATAAAACGCGGTGTTCGGTGGTTTTAAGGGAGACGCGATCAGACACTCAGGTGGCCTACGTGTAAGCTATCTTAAGGGAGTTCGGTGGCTAGTCCTAGCTCACGAACAGAGTGGCGTCTCTAAGCAAGAATAAGTACAAGTACAAGTATCAGTATAAGCGAGTAACTGATGACCAGTGGCTGTTAGTCCTTAAGGCTCCTAAGAAATAAAACAACAACAACGGCTGTAACTTTATATTCCATTCTTTATATACGGTGTCGACTCTGGTTATTACAATATATTAGTGATTTTTTTATGTGCCAGGGACCCTTGTCAAAAAAGTCTACTCAGAAGGGATTTTGGTAGAAAAGGCAAAAATAACTGTTTGTCTGATTAATTTAAACATAATATCAGTGTTAAAATATTTGATTAATTCATTTTCATTGCTATATAGTCCATCTCAGGCCTCCCACTACTCTGGAGGCCGTTTCACCGCGTTCATCAATTAAACATGGACGTCTGTCTCCGCAACACGGACGTCCGTCTTTGCAAAGACGGACGTCCGTGTACCACATTTTATGTCCATATTCGTACACCTACTGCCCCCTACCCCCTCCATGTTCCAACTACGGACCCTAAAACCGAAACACGGATGTCTGTCTCTGTAAAGACGGATGTCCGTGTTGCAGAGATGGACGTCCGTGTTTGATTGATGAACGCGGTGAAACGGCCTCCAGGAGCACCCCAAAATGGACTAAATTTCAACAATAAAAAAATCAAGAAGTCAAAATGACATGTTGATATTTTTTTTTCGAAAAATCCAATATGGCCACCAGGAGCACATATGCACCCCTGAACCAATAGGCAACACTTGTAGTATGTCATTATAAACAAGGTAAGGTCTAGGACGAAATCATGCTGAATCACATCAAACTGTATTAGAAACAAACAAAAAAATGGTCTAACCTCCCTCCCCCCTAAAATGCAGGAGCTTAATTTGTATGTACGTTTTGGACTCACTATCCTATATTCAAATAGAGAAAACCAAATTGGTAAGTGAGACCTTAGGTTTCGCTCTTGCCACCACTTCCTACTAGGAGGGGATTCCCAGTAGTTTCTATCCTCGTTCTCATAGACACACACGTAGCCTTTAACACAGGACCAGTGAGTCACCAACTCAAGTCTACTCCACCCAGTATGTACTAGTTACGTTATGTGCTCCACATATCTATGAGACAGCCAGTAAAACATGCAGGTAAGTGAGGGAAGAATAAGTAGAAGTAAGGTGGAGAGAGAGAGAGAGAGAGAGAGAGAGAGAGAGAGAATTGTTCACTGTTCACATAAGGTATCTTTTGTTAGCGATGATCATGACAGTCAAAAATCAAGACCTCAACAGAACTCCACAATCTAGGTATCAACTGAAAGGGCTTAATATTTGCGTTTAAAGGCTTTTTGAATTAAGTTGACATTCGCAATAGGGCATATTAATGGCAAGCTAAAAAATCTAAATATTAATTTCTTTCTGTTAAATAATACCTCTAGATGTTTAAAAATCGCCAAAAATCGCTAAAATCAATTTTTATAACACCAGATCATTCTTAATCAAAAATTCCAGAAGAAATATTCGTCCTGTATATTTGTCCTGCTTGGCAAAAAACAATATGACTTCTTCATGTGACTCAAACAGGGTTGTCTGACAGAATCACCAAAATCACTTAAATGTTCACTCTCTGAATGGGTAGAAAAATATGAAATGCAGTAAACTAGTGTACCAGTGAGTTAGAGCTATATTTCCCCTTTAATTTGGTGTAAATTTGGTGTAATTCTGTCCAATAGAACCCTCAGAATTGAATCTGCAGTACCAGTATTTTGCACTGTGACAGATACAGGGAGTGTTGTGTTCTATTTGGCTGTCATCGCTACAGTTTTGTAAACCTTGCCAGATACATGTAGGACCGAGTCATGTATTGCCAAGTGGGGCAGGATACCGATGACGGCGGTCTAGCTAGTCCTGAGGACTAAGGCATCTGCCGCGTCCGCGCTGACGCAAATACGCGGACTCTACGCAGAGCCTCCCGCGGTGAGCGTAGGTGCGCGGGCGTAGTGGTAGTCCTCAGGACTATAGCTAATAATGCGATGCTTAAGTCTAATGCTGCTAGTAAGCATAGTCCTAAGGACTAAAGCCTAGTCCCCAGGACTAAGAATATGAGGATATTGTCCTAGGGACTAATTGTACATTCCCATGAATTACCTTGCAAGACCACATGATTTTGTATAAGATTGTGCTGTTAGTCTCCAGGACTAAGCTTTTAGCCCCTGGGGACTAATTCATAGACTCAGGGACTACTTGTTTAGTCCTGAGGACTACAAACACATTTACCTAGTCCTTAGGACTAATTAATGCATGTGGTTCTGAGGACTAATTCATTGATTGATGTCTAATGTTATTGTGACTAGGGCTGTAGTCCCCAGGACTTCAAATCTAGTCCTGAGGACTACTTTTTAGTCCCCATGACTGCTCTGTGTAGTCCCAGGGACTAAAGATACAGTCTTGGGGACCAAGGACTGTGTCTCTAGTCCCAAGGACAGTGTTCTAGTCCCCAGGACTGTATCTTTAGTCCCTGGGACTGCACACTGAAGGTAGGCCTATGGTCCTAGAGCATAGTCCTTGGGACTATTAAGACCCTACATCCCACCTACCCCTTGAGACTTGGCAGATAAAGATAGTCCTCTGGACTAAGACCTAGTCCTCAGGACTGGCTGGACTGAAATAGTAGTCCCTGGGACTATGTCTCTAGTCCCCAGGACTAGTCCCTAGCAGTTTCAGCATTGTTACTTAGATGCAAAGCCTATAGTCCCTGGGACTACACAGTAGTCCCAGGGACTAAAGATACAGTCCTAGGGACTAGATTATAGTCCTTGGGACTAGATTATAGTCCTTGGGACTGAGACCCTGGCTCATAATCATCCAAGAGTAGTGAATAGTCTACTGTAGAACGCAGAGTAAGGGCCCATTGTAGTCCCCAGGACTAGATGTCGGCGCGTGGCTGCTGCTGGCCGCTGCAGCGTACGCGGCAAACAGGGGCGGACGCCTTAGTCCTCAGGACTAGCTAGACCGCCGTCATCGGTATCCTGCCCAAGTGGGGGGAGGGGGACTGTTAGATATAAGTACTCACTGCGATGCGTCATTCCACACATGATAACCTTTATCATATTGAGGATCCGCCAAAGTCCTTAGAGGTATTGATATGTAAATCTGATCACCAACAGAAAGCAAACAGTATTATACCTCCTCCAATCGATGGTAATATTGAATATGGCACACTAGTCATACTTATTTGCTGCCACCTGGTGGTATCTAGGGTGACCATTTCCATGGTTGCTATAAATAGATTCCTCTGTGAATTAAGATTCCTGCCAATGCAACACCTTCTCTCCTACCCCTCAGTCAAGTTGAAAAAACGAATACCCCCTAAACCCACTCCCCGCTGGTTAAAATGTCAACCCTCTGGGGCTCTTACTGCAGTTGGTCGTAATAACAAAGGGCGACGGTGCGTCTCTGTCCGGAGACCCAAGGCCCGAGGTCCGAGGGCTGGAACTTCCCAAGATTAGGTTTATGCTATATTCAAAATTCTAATAGCAGTTGTGTTTGCTATTTGGTAAAGATCTTTTGATAATTAACCTAGTCTGTGTAACCTGTAACTAAGTAAGAAAGCAAGAAGTTTTTAAGTACATGTATACTATAGTCAGATAGTGTGTGATCATATAGTCTTAAATACATGTTGAAGACTCAAGTTGAGTAACATTTTAATAGCTAATAGTGTGCTATTATGATATTCTAAGAAACTAGTGAAACTGAAACTACAGTGATGTAGATTTCCAAGTGACTATTGTCATTTGAAACTGAAACTAAGTAAACAGGAGGACTCAGTGCTAAGCACTAGTAGTATAATAACTGTTTACTCTAAGACTTGGAGAAACTGGTCAATTATAAGAAAGCAAGGACATTGCTATAATAGTTCAGGTCTTGAGTAGATCCATAACCTAGAGGTAGTATTGGCTCATATAGTTTCATGATAAGTTGTAAGGGTCGGCCCTTATTTGACCCTTTTTGGGTATATAATTAGGCCATAATTAGGTTATTTTGAAAAGATGATTTATAATGAATGGATTGTTAATAATAAGAGGTTGTGAATTATATGATTTTGGTTCATTAAAAATAAGATGGTCAATGCAATGGATAATGCAAGTGATTAGAGTAATAGCAATTAAGATTTGTGTATCAGAACATGAATTAGGACATAAGATTTATGTATCGAGTCCCTAAACTCTTAATCTACTTAAACAATATTTTTCTCTCTCACATAATATCATATCCGTGTAGGTAAGATGTACGTTGTAAGAAAGGACTGTCTTCATATATTGGGACCAGGATTTGACCTGGGTCTGGAGGTAGAGGTGTATGTGTATGTGTACAGTTTGGGGAGGGGGACGTGATCATTTGTAACCCAATATACTGACAGGGGAGTAATGTTATAATATATTAAGGAGTATATATTAGTTGTATTAAGAGGTGTTATTGGTGTAAAACCAGTTATACATCAGTCTTGTCAACTTCTGTGATTATTGTTAATTACTGAATAAGGTTATTATGGTTTTATGATATTAATTGTCTCCTGCCCCCAGTTGGTAATAAATTTCAATATAGAAGAACGATAGGCTGCCTTGGATATCCAGGGGCCGGGAAAGGTATCGACTGATATGATTCCGTTTTGAAGACCCTACCTGTATGGAGTCTTGTCAACTTCTGTGATTATTGTTAATTACTGAATAAGGTTATTATGGTTTTATGATATTAATTGTCTCCTGCCCCCAGTTGGTAATAAATTTCAATATAGAAGAACGATAGGCTGCCGTGGATATCCAGGGGCCGGGAAAGGTATCGACTGATATGATTCCGTTTTGAAATAAAGGACCCAGCTTACTGGGAGCAGGGGGAGATGGTACTAAGTCCTGCATGTCGGCAGTCGGAGTTTGTCGTTAATATGTGACCATGTAGATATATATCCACCTATCCTGTAGTGGGCTGGTCCAGCAAGCCAAGCAGTGCCCCACTGCAGGTGATAGGACTTTGTAGAGTGCGGGGGGTACAGGCCACCCTCGGGACCCCCGACCTTTACAAAGTATCATTGTACTAAGTAAGTAGTTCATGTCATATATGTTGTATATTGACTTGTGTTTTGAGAAGGAGTGTTGAAAATGGGCAAACCAAAGTCAATGAGTGCGGAAAAGACCAAGCAAAGTTATGTAGTAACCACCTAAGGCCTAAAAAAAATTGTTGTGTTCAGGTAACGCTACCTACCCTAATTTTTTGGCCCTACCCTAACTTTTCTGGGGGCATTTTGGGGAAAATCCAATATTTGGCACTTATCAAGACATGGAAGTTTTTTCACGATCTCGCGTATCAAATTTGAGTTGCGTAGGTGTGAAAATTTACAGCCAGTCTAAAATATTTTTTTTCAAATATTCCATATAGGAATAATATTATGGGTTTACTGGGGTTAAGGAGTGATCATTTTTTAACAACAGGGGGGGGGGCTAGAGGGTTTGCACACGGACGCGTGAAAAAGAAATTTCAACCCCCCCTCTTGAGGGGGTCAAATCTTTTCGACCCCCCAATAAGGGACAAAAATTGCACGTGAACATCCCCTTTTAGCCTATAGTAACGTGTGGGGTTTTCCACTGAAAACAGGTGAAATTATTTTGACCACCCCCCCCCCCATCGGAGGTGTTGAAAAAATTCTGATCCCCCCAGTCAAGGGGTTGAAAAAATTCTGACCCCCCCTCAAACCCACCAGCCCCCCCTGTTGTTAAAAAATGATCACTCCCTTAGGATATGGTATATTAGTTTCTTTTTAACACCTGCTTGGCATCGTTGGTGGATTAATAACAATTCTCCGAGACTGTATTAAATAATACAGTCTGGGCATGTCTGAGACCGATCTATGCTGCAACAGGTACATTATCAATTAATCAATAGCCTCACTAGGTCAATGTGACTCAGATAAGGTGTGCATGGAGTGTTTATATTCTGTCTGGGTGTCCGTCCTATTGTTATTCCTCTAGGTTTATTTCTATATTCTACTATGTGACATTTGGGGGGAAATCTGGCAGGAGGTTATGCACATAATCTCCCGGAGTTTATACACATAATATTCAGAAGATGATGTGAGTTATTGAGTTCTGAAAAATTGGTATCTATTGTAGGGTTCGAACCTGTATGGGTAGGATTCACATGCCAACGCTTATACCACTATAGCGCCTCTACACGATGCTCAGCCTATGTAAAGCATATTTGACATGGTTTGCAAGTGCTCATTTAGAATTGATTCATTAGGCCACACCAAAAAAATAAGTTGGTCTATGGATTTCCCTCTCCATATTTTCGGAAATACAAATTTTTTTTTCTTTGAAAAAGATCTCGTTTACAGATTTCGCTCGCTTCACTTTCTACAAGTTTTCTCTTTGTGATGTTTGGCAATCCATTGGACACCAAAAAATTCTTTAAAATTTCGCTCGCTTGCACCATTTTTTCAAAACCAAAACTGCTGGTTAACTAATTTCAGTTATTGCTGTGGTCATTAGGCATACTACAACCTTGGATAGCAGATAGACTTCATGTATGTCAGATTGCTATTTAGTCTTTGACGATTCTTTTATAGTTTTTACTCCAAGGATGTCAGGATCTAGGCAAGTCTGTGACATATTTATTAATTCAGTGTCTGTGAGAGATTCAGTGTCTGTGAGAGATTCATTGACTGTGATAGATTCAGTAACTGTGACAGATTGAGTGACTGTGACAGATTCAGGGACTGTGACAGATTCAGGGACTGTGACTGATTCAGTGACTGTGACAGATGTAATGACTGTGACAGAATCAGGACTGTGACAGATTGAGTGACTGTGACAGATTGAGTGACTGTGACAGATTCAGTGACTGTGACAGATTCAGTAACTGTGACAGATTCAGTGACTGTGACAGATTCAGTAACTGTGACAGATTCAGTGACTGTGACAGAATCAGGTCTGTGACAGATTGAGTGACTGTGACAGATTGAGTGACTGTGACAGATTTAATGACTGTGACAGATTGAGTGACTGTGACAGATTCAGTGACTCTGACAGATTCAGGTCTGTGACAGATTGAGTGGCTGTGACAGATTGAGTGACTGTGACAGATTGAGTGACTGTGACAGATTGAGTGACTGTGACAGATTCAGGGACTGTGACTGATTCAGTAACTGTGACAGATTTAATGACTGTGACAGAATCAGGACTGTGACAGATTCAGTGACTGTGACAGATTCAGTGACTGTGACAGATTCAGTGACTGTGACAGATTCAGTGACTGTGACTGATTCATTGACTGTGACAGATTTAATGACTTTGACAGAATCAGGACTGTGTCAGAATCAGGTCTGTGACAGATTGAGTGACTGTGACAGATTGAGTGACTGTGACAGATTTAGTAACTGTGACAGATTCAGAGACTGTGACAGATTCAGTGATTGTGACAGATTCAGTGACTGTGACAGATTCAGGGACTGTGACTGATTCAGTGACTGTGACAGATTCAGTGACTGTGACAGATTAAAACACATGCTGCATATAATCAGATTCATTTAGATAAAAATGTAAGCAAACCTGCATTCCACTGGTGTTGTTCATGCGCATTTTGGCTAATCTGATTATTTTTGATTTTGCAAAAGAATAGAAAAAAATCAGTTGGATTAGATCTGTTTGTCCCCAAATTTCAGATTAGTGAAACTTCGCCTGACCTATTGCAGTGGAATACCCACTCAGAAAATAGCCCTTCCCGTGAAATAGCTAACATAGGATTGTAAATAGATTTATACTGGATGAAACATCTTTTCTTTTCAGATGAGGTTCAATTAAAACTCACATACCATGACAGCGCATCACAGATTACCTTGAGGCATGCAACTTATAGTTATATCCATAAGTTCGAAATAAATCACCAGGGCCTCAGATATGGCTGATATGGCTGACAAAAGTGTCATCAAACACCAGCAGCTTGAAGAAGGGGAAATAACTTCAGATTCCTCAGAGTGTGCTTTTGGAATTGATGGGGATGATAAAGAAGAGCAAGAAAGAGAAAAGCAATATTTAAAAACTGCATTGGCCATCCATCGACCGCCACCAGCTGACATCCCTGTTCCGGAACTTGATGTGGCTGCAGATGACGAGTTCCTGCAGAGAGAAAGTCCTCCGGTAATAACGAGACACTCTAAGAGGAAGAGACACTCAGAGGATGATTTCAGTTATCATAAAGGATCCACCAGTCATTCACATGATGATACGATTAGCCATTTACTGAAGCGCCTTAGACCTGCCTCGCCCTTGGACTCTGATATACCAAGCTGTTCACATTGGGATAGGGGAGTCCCTAGCCAGGAGTCCGATACACCACAAAGTTTAGGGCAATCTAGCTGGGAGAGCTCTTGCTCCAAACACATGACCAAAGAGCAAATAAATCCTGTAATTGGCAAGATTCCAACAGATCTAGGGACCGATAATTCTTGTCAGGACAGCACTTTGCAGACCAGATGGCAGCGTTCTCACAGAAAACGCTCTCATGAGGATCCTGAATTGAACAATGAAACGAGTGTCTATGTCACACTTGGACTGTTAGAAATATGTGATCGCAATGACAACCCAACAACGGATAATGACTTTTATCGTAGTGTCCAGGACGGGCTTGGACCTCTAGGTACCCCTGAAGCTGATGAAGATGTTGACTTGGATAACAAAAAAAGTGTCCACGATAGACTTGGAAGTCGAAGTACACCTGAACCCAATGAGGATAACAATCAGGATTACAGACCAAGTGTCCACGATAAACTTGGAAGTTGCAGTACACCTGAACCCAATGAGGATAACAATCAGGATTACAGACCAAGTGTCCACAATAGACTTGGAAGTCGATGGACATCTGAACGCAATAAGGGACCAACCGAGGATATGGCCCTCGATATTCGGCCTCGAATCCATGAAAGACTCGGACCTATAGGCACAGCTAATGAGGATAATGATCTCAATTACCAACAAAGTGTCCATAATAGACTTGGAAGCCAAGGTACACTGGATGCGCATGAAGATATAAACTTGGATTACAGGCCTTATATCTATGACAGATTGGGACCCTTAGGTACACCTAATAACAATGAAGATGTAGATTACGAACCAAGTGGTGACGATGAGGATGATGACTCAGATTACAAACCTTGTCTCCAAGAAAGACTTGGACCCTTGCGTATGCCTGACGCCATTGACTTCGATTGCAGGTCAAGTGTTCACGAAAATCTTAGAAGTCGAGGTACACCTGAACCCAATGAAGGACCAACAGAGGATATAGACTTGGATCATAGGCCTCGTATCCATGACAGGCCTGGCCGTCTGTATACACATGAAGCTGATGATGATGATCACAGGCACAGTGTCAATGATATACCTGAAGCCGATCTACACCCAACAAGAGATGATGACTTGGATTACAGGCCCTGTATCCATCACAGGCTAGGTACACCCAAGGCCAATGAGGATGATGACTTTGATTACAGTCCCAGACACCATGACAGACTAGGCACCCTAGGCACATATCAGGACCAAAGAGAGCGCTTGGATTACAACTATGAAACTGGACCCCTTGATTACACTCAGGACTCTAATAGAGTTGTACGCTTTGGTCATGATGTCCAGCCAGATTATTCAGAATCTATTCTGACAAGAGCGATCACAGAGGCAGCGGTCCAGCTTACGGAATTTGTATCAGGTACGTTAATGAGTTACACTCCCCCATAACCCTTTCAGCAGCTACACATAGCTTTTGAATTTTGAAAATTCCTTCAATACAACAAAAGATATGAAATTTCCTTTTTCAAAAACTCTTGATGATTCTTATACATGTGTGTTTTTTTATGTGCGGTACTAGGGTAGTAAAAACTAACCCATTGTTTAAAATAACTTCTCTGTAAATCGTTTGACAGGTCATCTCCAAGGAAGCTACAATCCAGATGAACGAATGGACAACAGGTACGCTGCCACGCCTGCAAAGCTGCCAAGAAGAAATTCTTATCAGTCTGAGACTACCAAGTTGTATGGTGTTGTTGTTAGTGACAAAGGGTCCTATGGTTTCATTAAAGCACAAAACCCTCTCCCTCATGGATATTCAAACAAAGATGTCTACTTCAAACAAAGTAGCAAAAGATTTCAAGCCGGAAATATAGTAGGGTTTGTGTTGGATGAAAGGTACAAGATTAAACCTAGGGCTCAGCAAGTCTGGCTTCAAGAGGAAGTGAGACCAAAGTCAAAATCTCTACAGCCAGCACAGCAGAATAGGCAAGTAGGGGAAATTGTTGATATAGCTGAGGGGAAGGGTCATATGGAAATTAAAGAAGTCCCTGAGAAGTACAAGGGATTTTCAAAAAATATATCTTTTGATCAGTCCTGGGTATCTTGTGGTAACATAGATCTAATTCCTGGGGATATTTTGGAATTTACTTTTGGAGACAAGAGAAGAAGCAATAAACCTAGGGCATACCAGATAAAGCTCTCTGAATGCAAGCAGAGAAGTGAACATGATATCAAGAAGTACATGCAGAAGGTGTTGAAACAGGTTGAAAATGACACATCCCTAGCTGATATACTGACGTGCGATGCTGTTTGGAACATGTTTGGTCAGAACAATAACATGCCAGCTTCCACAGTCATCAGAATAGTTGAATTTACTCTTCTTCTACAGAATAAATCCCAAGGACAACCTGAGTTGTTCAGGCAAGCTGCCCGAACACTTGTATCATCAGAGTTTTGCAGCATCCAGGATGGCGCTCTAAAAAGTCTCATACAAACAGACTGGGACACTATGACAGGAGAGAATCAGAACAAAGTGCAAGGTTTCCTCCTCATGATTTTGAAGCATGTACCAGAAAGAGCTAGACTGGTCAGGAAGCTTATTGAGGTAATGCTTCCAGAAGAAAAGAAAGGCTTCATGCATCAAGTTCTCAAGCTAGTTATCTGCGAGAAAAGAGGAGATGTTTTTGATTATGAATGGAATGAACTACCATTAGTACCTACTAATACTGAACTGCTCTCTCCAGATGAATGGGGGCAGCAGTTGAAAGAAGTCATGGTTTCAGGCCCATATGAAAATGTGGAGGAGTATATGGATACTTACTTTCGTCTTCTCCGGGCAGATTGCTTTCAAGCACTTCAGATTGGAATCAACAGCTATCTAGAGAAAACACTGGATCCTCGGGATATGTCAGTCTACATAGATGTAGTGCTAGCAGGGGTGCATTTATCCCTTAAAGGAAGTGGAGTAGTTCTGGCTCTCAAAGTCAAACTATTGAAAGAAATGAAAAGCTTTGAAGTGTCCGGTAAACTCATGTCTGGGAATCTGCTCTGTCTGTCCCCATTAGGGTCGTTCAACGATGCCATCTGGGCGACTGTTGTCAAACAAGATGAGTCATTTGTGTGGGTTGAGCTTGTTAACGAATTAAACCCATCTGGGCAAACAAAGTGCCTGATGTCCTTAAACAATGCTAGCGGGAAGATAGTTATGGCAGAATCACCAACCTACTACAAATCTCATCAACCTGTACTGAAAACTCTACAACAGATTAATCCCAGTGAGCTTCCCTTTCAAAATGAGCTTGTGCACCTTAGTTATGCATATCCATCACCATATGCAGAAGATAAAACCAATCGTCAGATGGAGCAATTCAATCATCCTTCATGTGTGGTAAGTACCTCATCTTCCACAGCACCGACTGTTTCAGAAAATGGAAAGACAGAAGATCTATCCTCCATATCTTCCACATCAACAGTACCAACTGTTTCAGAAAGTGGAAAGACAGAAGATCCACCCTCTCAGCCCTCCACATCAACAGAACACACTGTTTGGAAGACAGAAGATCTTACCTCCCAGAAGCCTGATAAAAAGTCTGTGGATATTCACTCATATTACCCAGATGGTCCTCTGTATCACCCAACCGCTCCTCTATTTGTCAAAACTAGTCCTCATTGTCATCCGGCTAGCCCTTCCTACAGGTCAACTAGCCCTTTCTGCAGGCCAACTAGCCCTTCCTGCAGGCCAACTAGCCCTTCCTACAGGCCAACTAGCCCTTTCTGCAGGCCAACTCGCCCTTCCTGCAGGCCAACTAGCCCTTCCTGCAGGCCAAGTAGCCCTTCCTGCAGCCCAACCAACCCTTCCTGCAGGCCAACTAGCCCTTCCTACAGCCCAACTAGCCCTTCCTACAGCCCAACTAGCCCTTCCTACAGCCCAACTAGCCCTTCCTACAGCCCAACTAGCCCTTCCTGCAGGCCAACTAGCCCTTCCTACAGGCCAACTAGCCCTTCCTACGGTCCAACTATCCCTTCCTGCAGGCCAACTAGCCCTTCCTGCAGCCCAACTAGCCCTTCCTGCAGGCCAACTAGCCCTTCCTGCAGGCCAACTAGCCCTTCCTGCAGCCCAACTAGCCCTTCCTACAGCCCAACTAGCCCTACTCATTCTCCAGGTAGTCCTCAATATTCTCCAGCTCAGACTGAGGAAGAAAGCAGAATTGGAAACCATACTCAGCAAGAAAAGGAAGCTGAGGTTGCAATCCATGTAGTAGCAGATTCCAAGAAACTTTCTGACAATATGGATAAAGATGAAAAATCTTCAGCATTACTTTACAATTCCTTGGTTCAGCTCAATCACAAAAAGAAAACGATTGAGCAAGCAGTGCAGAAAGAAGATATGTCACATTGGAAATCTGAAAGTGATAAATCAAGATTGATGCCTAATGCTCCTGTTTGGAGTGACCCGAGTCAAAAAGTTGCATTTGAACAAGCTTTGAACAACAGGCTTGGAATTATCCAAGGTCCACCTGGAACTGGTAAAACATACATCGGGATTAAGTTAGTACAGGAACTCCTGTCCTGCAAAGAGACTAAGCTGCCAATTGTAGTAATGACCTACAAAAACCATGCCCTTGATGAGTTCCTAAAAGGCCTCGTTCCCCATTTGGTCAATGGTGAAATTGTGCGTGTTGGAGGCCGATGCCAGGATCCAGTTGTAGAAAGATGCAACCTCTATGAGCTGATGAACAGAAAAAGGTCTGACAGGCCTGATCATGGTAAAAAGGTTTGGTTTCGACTTAGAGATCAAGCTAATACTTTGAAAGACAAGATAAAAGATGCAATTCATGAACTTCTGCATGCAAAGAAGTTTTCAGTAAATTCATTTCTCAACACATTCCGTGAGGACCAAATCGAGGCTCTTCTCCAAAGATGTAGAAAAACAATACCTGTAAAAAATTACACAGAAGTAAATAGTCGAATTGCAGTTGCCCTGTGGAAAGACTTTTGCAGAGAAGGAGGCTTGCAACACTTTGGTGGGAAAGTTACTGGAATGCCACAGGATCTTGAAAGGTTCATGATGGTAGTGCTGGATGAATGGATTACACCTGCCAAGATGTTCACAGAAACAATGCTTCAAGGCAGCAGCCTTCTTAGGTCCAAAGCTCTTCAGCCAGTCAAAAAGAGAAAAAAGAAGGCCTCAACATATCAGGACTTATGGTCAGATGAAATAGATGCAGAGGAGGAGGAACAAGAGAGAATCAGAACAGATGTTAATGTCCATAAAGAATTGAAGATGGACATCAGATTAGATGAGCAGGATACAAAACTGAGCTTTCTGGAGATGACTCCAGCAGCAGAGGGACTTGCAAGAGAAATCTCACTCACAGAACTTGAACACATTCCTGATTTATGGGATTTGACTCCCTATGACAGAGCAGTTGCAATCCAGGTCGCACTGTGGTACAACAAGGCAGATGCTGAAAAGCGTCTTGATGTATTAATGGAAGATTACAGTAGATGCCTAGCCGCAATGCAAGAGGCAGATAATGAGCAAAAACTTGGAGTCCTGAAAAGGGCAAAGGTTGTCGGGATGACGATAACTGGGGCAAGCATTAATCAGTCCATAATGAAAATGTTGCAGCCTGCAATTCTTCTAGTAGAAGAAGCAGCAGAGGTTCTAGAGCCACAAATAACTGCCATCCTAGGAAATTGCAATGTGAAGCATCTCATCCTCATTGGTGACCACAAACAGTTGAGACCTCAAGTAGAAAGCTACAATCTATGTCACAGCTTCCACTTTGACATTTCAATGATGGAACGGCTTATTAATAATGGGTATCCATATGCAAAATTGAGAGTACAAAACCGTATGCGCCCTGAGATGGCTGAACTACTGAGCGATATCTATCCCGAATTAGAGAGCAACCTGGCCAGAGTCACCAAAAACAAGCTACCAGACTTCACACCTTCATCCATGTTCTTTTGGACTCATAAAGATCCTGAGGAATTAGCAAGAAGCTACAGCAACATGAAAGAAGCTGAACGAGTTCTTCAGCTTGCCATCATGTTTCTACAGATGGGGTATCATCCACGTCAGATTACAATCCTTGCAGCATACAGGGGACAGGTTAGACTTTTGCGCAACTTGCTCAAAGAAGCAGAAGAGAAAAGGCCTGATGTTTTCAGGAGGTTTGACATTGCCACTGACAGGCCCTTCAGAAGCACATACAAAAGAACACCAGATAGGAATGAACTCTCAAGTAAGCAGACAGCTCATATAATAAGTGTGAGTACCATTGATCGGTTCCAAGGAGATGAGAATGACATTGTCATTATTTCTTTGGTTCGCTCGAATGAAGAAGGGCAAATTGGGTTCCTGAAGACACTGAACAGACGATGTGTAGCACAGTCAAGGGCAAAATGTGGCATGTTCTTTGTGGGAAATGAGACAACTTTTTTAAAGGCCAGATCATCATCCTGGGCTCCTTTTATCAAGGTTCTCCAAGAGAAAGGGCTGATAGGTCCACAGTTCCCAATGCATTGTCCTGACCACAAAGGCATCAATGAAATCAGAGCAGCGACACCTGAGGAATTAAGGATGATTTGTCAGGAGTCTTGCAGGAAACCGATGAAATGTGAAGTCCACACTTGTTCAAAACCCTGCCACCCAGTACATCCACATGACAAGTGTCTAACAGTTGTGGAGTTTGTCCTTCAGTGCAACCATCCTGGTAAGAGAAGGTGCTACCAAACAGAAGCTGAAATCAAATGCAAGCAATGGTGTTCAAAAATGATGGACTGCGGCAAACATCATTGCAGCGACCGAAAACCCAGACAATACTGTGCCTCAAACCATCTACACTCCAAAGAATTCTGTAGGGTTCTTATTGACTTTGTATTTCCAGCTTGTCAGCACTCTGGAAAGAAGGAATGTGGAGATGAGGAATCAATGCTGAGATGTGATAAAAAAGTCACATTCCAGATTGGAGAATGTCAGCATCAGGCCATCCGTGAATGCTGGCAAAGGGAAGAAGACATCAGTTGTGGTGAGAAATGTACTCGGAGTCTTACATGTGGGCATCCATGTGAGGAACTATGTGGAGATCCATGTGACAGTACTAAATGCAAACCTTGTGACAAGAAGAGGAAATATGAGATAAAAAAACAAAGGGATGCAGAGCGACTTGCTAGATTTAATGCAAGAAAAGCTGCCACAAAAGAGCTAAACGAATTTATCAAAAACAATCCAGTGCTACACCATTGCAGAACAGACCTGCAGCAGAGTGGGGATAATGTATCTGAGTATTTTGATGTTGTGGACCAGTTCAAAAAGTATGTGCAACCAGGGAATGGTTTATTTCCACAGGTTGTAAGGATTGAGAAAGTCACCACTATAAATCTTCAGAAAAAGTGGCTCAAAGCAAAGAGCAAAATGATGAACCCCATGCGGTCAGAACTCAGATTTCATGGAACCAATGAAGGGGAAGTTGGAAAGATAATCCAAAATGGGCTCACACTCACTAAAAGTCATGACTTGCTAAAGAGAATTGACAAAAAGGGGATGTGTTTTTCCACAGAATCTGCCACTGTTGTTCAGTCGAAGCACCCAAAGATGTTGCTGTTAAGCGATGTCCTAATTGGACATTCTCTAACTGTCCCAGTGAATGAACCTGAGGCAGCTCTCAAAAACTTCAATCCAGAGGAATATGATTCAGCTTTTGTACCACAGGGCAAGTTTAGTACTTGCATACAACATCCAATGTACATAGTCTTCAAGTCAGACCAAGTACTTCCAAAGTATGTAGTACACTATGAAGCCCACAGTATGGAGAATGTGCTACAAATGCCAACACCAGGCAATTCTGAAACATGTGAAAAGCACTTGCTGCTACCGAAACGAGACTTTGATCCAAACGACCCGCTAGACATGCACTTCCGCCTTGCTGAGTCTCAGTTTCTGAGGCTGACAAAAAGGTGTGGTTCCGAGGAAAAGGTCAAATCTGTTGAGTATTTCACCACTCCACTATTAGTGGCACAATTTGAGAAAAAGAAACATGAGTTTGAGCAAAAGTATTCCAATGAGGCAAAGCTTGCCAAACCAGTTCTTGCTTTCCATGGTACAGAGGAGAAGAACATAGAGAACATCATGAAGGACAACTTCAGTATGGACCAGTGCAGACGAGGTGTACACGGTAAAGGGGTCTACCTGTCTGAGTTCCCAGATATCAGTAAGGATTATGCTCGAGGTTCAAGGAAGCTTATCCTCTGTTACCTTCTCCCTGGAAAAGGATATGATAAAGGAGAAAAGGAGTCATCTTTGGAGCCTGGCTTTGACTCCCACAAGGTGGATGAGGATAAAGAAGGCCGAGCATGGGCACACGTAATATATGACCCAGATCAAATCCTTCCCATGTATGTCATTAGTTACTGAGAGACAGAGTCCTGAAATACTTTTCATGAAATGATGCAAACTTGTGAACACTGAATTTTTTAAATTAATGCAATCAGATCATAGTTGTTTTTTCATTAGTCACAAATGAATTTCTCAGGAAAGTGGTTGTATAAGGTAGAAGTCAGGAAAAAATCCGCATTCCCCTTAATGTACTTGACAAATGACCACACTTGGCTTTTCTGAGTGAACTATGAACATTTTGCTAAAAGTGGTGCAAATTCCACTAGATTATGACCATAATACCTTGGGAGTATACATATCTGACAGATGACATATTAAGAAACAGGACTGTGGTATTAAGTGGCTGTCTACATCGATTTAAAGAAGGCTTTGATACCATTGATCATTCTATTTTATTAAAAAAGTGTGAAAAATATGGCATTAAAGGTAAAGCATTATAATAGCTGACTAGTCATCTTTCTGACAGACAACAACGTATTCTGACAAACAACTATAAACCTGGTTATTTACCTATTACCTGTGGCATCCCTCAGGGTTCCACTTTGGGGCCATTGTTATTTTTTATTTATGTTAATGATGTTGTTCATGTTTGTAATCACAGCAAAATATTGTTATATGCTGATGACACTGTTATTTATCATTCTGGAAGGGATGAAAAACTTGTAACTTACAAGAAGACCTGAGTAGATATAGTGAATGGTGTATAAACAAGAAATGCCGTTGTGACCGCGTAAAAAAACGCCTCCCGCTGTTATTTTGTATTGTGAGACCTCATCACATGGGGCAAATGCAATCATCATAGCGCACTCCCGTACCGCTTCGCGGTACCGCCGCTACGCGGCGTGGGAGGCGCTAAAAAATAAGTTAACCATCAACATTAGAAAAACTAAATTTATGTGCTTTGGCCTGAGTCATAGATGGAAAATTGCAAAGATTGATAATGAGCAGATTCACGAGGTTGAACCTAAATATTTAGGTGTTATTTTGGACGAGGCCTCGAACTATCAAAAATTTATTGAATCCCAGTTAAGAACAGTTAATTTTCGCAACACTAGTTGACTAGAATGAAGAAATGCATTGACATAGATACTGGAGTTTTGATCTATAGACCTTTAATCCTTCCTAGGTTGGAATATGGTGATATTTTGTCATAGGAATGCAATGATGACCATTTAAAAGGAATGCAAAGAGCACAGAATTGAGCTTTGAAAATAGCTTTAAGGAGAAATTTTAAGGATTCTACAAATACTGTTCATGCCGATGCCAATATTAATAAATTAGAGAAAAGAATGGTTGCTCATATAGTGTTAGCTGCATACAAAAGGCTGAAGAAATATAAAGATATGTTGATCAAAGAAAGGTAAAGTACAATCGAATGCACCTGTTTTGAAATGTTATTTTCCACACGCCAGATGCTGTACTTGAAGCATGGAATGGGATTAAGCCTACCATTGGAATAACCTGGATCCTGAAAATAGAAATTCTCCCACCTTAATTTCATTTAAGTATGAGGTCAAAAATTTCTTACTGTGCGTTGTTACTGGGAGTGCGCTTATTGTGTTATATGCAGTCGTTATTCGGGATAATTGCAAAGCTATATCATATATCCCAGATATTACAGGTATGAATATGAAAATCCATGTATATCGTTTAAATATGGAGATCAGTGATGCAAAGTAATGGATGAAGAAAGTTCTATTTCTGTATAGTGTGTGTCAATAAAAAGCTGCATTTTTAAATTCTAGGTATTGTTTACTGCTTGGTTTAAGTGCATTTAATGGAGTGATCAATTTTTCAACAACAGGGGAGGGGTGGTGGATTTTCAGGTGGGTGCGTAAAAATGCTTTTGACCCTTCCCCCTCGCAGTGGTCAGAAATCCCCCCCCCCTCTATTCTATAGTAGTGCGCGGGCTGTTTCACTAAGAAGGGGTGAAAGTTGTTTCCCCCTCCCCCCCGGGGGGTCTGAGATTGTTTGCCCCTACCCCCAAAACCACCATCCCTCTCCTATTGCTAATGTAAGGGGTCGTGGTCTTACAGACCTGGGGGGTTCGGGTCTTACGATTCGGAAAGAAAGAGTAAGACGGTGTTTCAAGTGTATGCCAACGGATAGATTTTATTACGAATGCACACTCACGGCTACCCGATAGTATGAAGAGGGCAGCTAATAATCATCAATGGTGTTCTACATGCTTTGGAGGCCAGAAGGGCCTCTGACGTAGCGGCTGAGCCCTGGGCTTTATATAAGGACCCAGGTGTTCGTCGTCAGATGTCCCCACAAACCCGGATCGGTGCTGCCACCTATCCGGAACCTGAGGAACGTCCGACGACTCGACTCACCTGCCACGTCAGACGGTACCAAACGCTATGGTTACATGTTATGTACCTCTACACCACTCCCCCAGACATTTAGGAGGGTGTTATAGTTATAGTATTATTACAGGGATAACATTTCTATATGTCTAAACCCTTAGTAATAGAGGTACAACCATAGATATAACGTTAACACCAAGTTAAATATGATTCGGATGTCAATTACATAAATTTGATAGTGTATGTAGCTACATAATAACAAATCGGATGTTGGAATATGATACGAATTACTTGAATGAATAACAGTTGTATGTAACGAAACTGTTAATTAACCTTTTATACCATATAATAACATTTTATGTTTACGGTATAAGTAATAGGACAAATATCATAATTCGTATATATGTGATAGTGACAGTTATGTGTAGCGGAACTGTTAATATTAAATAAATCACATAACAACATCCATATGCGTCTGTAGTTATTAATACCACATTTGATTATATAGTCTTGAAAAAGACTTTAAAAGTAACTACACTATCTAATGACATATTGTATGTTATAACCATATGAATCTGTTAAGGATTCCGTGAGTAGTACGAATAGAACCGTTATAAATTATACACTTGAAAGAAAAAAACAGTCACGGTGTAGTAGTGAATATGATACTATATATGATATCACCGTGTACTAAATAATCTTTATAACACCAGATCAATACATTTATAATACAATATGCCTCGCAGGACAATAATATGAACAATCTGGTGTGGTTTATCGGATCTTATATTATAAATATGAACAGTAATCTGAGATCCGTACTAATAGATATGTATGTACCCGTATCATAATATACAGTAAGTTATCACCATAGTGTGAATATGCACATACAAATGACATTATAGAAAAATAGATATGTGACATTATATACAATACAAAATGGTAAATGCTGCTGGAGTCTTGTGCTGTAGTCTTCCGGATACTAGAAGGTAAGTGTGGTCAGCTAACCACGGGATGGACGTGCTAAAGTCTATGATTCCAGGTTAATAAAGTAAACACGGTAGATGAATTTGGGGCAGCTACCCACAATCCTCTAGAAGTGCTATAGTTCATAGGTATATCTGAATGGTGTAGAGTAGTAGTAGAGTATCAATCCGGTTTTGTCAACAGTGTAGAAGCGTAATCCATTTAAGTATTGTTGACATAAGTGAAAGTCCAATATAGGTTGGTCCGGAAGTAGTAGTGATATGTAGTTTTAGTCCATTCGGGAGTATAGGTAATTGTAGAGGTAACACAGAATCGTAAAGTCCATCCTAATATAGTGGTTAGCACAGATAGCAGCAGAAGTCTGGAACCAGCATCCGGATACGTCTGACAGCAGCAAGTCTACTATCGGATTTTTTGTAAGTGTAGTTCTGAATCCGAATAGACTATTCAGGGTATAATAAAAATTATACGGCCTGAATCATACAATAAGCTGGTCATAGAAGGAACCCGGAACACAAAGAACAGGTGTTCATATAAAAGACATTCGCAGACCTGTAGGGTTCCGCAAAGACTAAATCTGGTTATTAGTGGAGGAAAAAAAATTTTAGAAAAATAACCCGTAGCATGCTTAGGTGGATTTCTTCGCATGATTCTTCCTAAGAAGATCTAGAGCCGATTCGGGAGTGCCGTCCCACTCGTCGATATCGACTCATACCCTCATAAACTTAGTGTTTAAGTTGGTATTCCAGGTGATTTCTTCTTTAACACGCTTCTCCAAGACGTGTACGTCCATAGCTGCCTGCTCCTTGGCAGCTGCGGCTGCTTCCTCCTGGGACTTTACATCGTCCCGAATGAGGGTCTCGAGGCGCTGCTTTTCAGCATCCGCAACCTCCTTCATGCACAACAGGGTATCATTAAGAAGACCCTGATGGAACTCTGTCGCTTTCTCGCGGACACATTTCTCCCAGTGGGTGTAGATGGCCTTCTGGACATCCGCTTCCCCCTGGCGAGACTTCTCAAACCAAACTTCCGCATTACCAGTTTTGATGGTAATGGCGTCCTTTGGTTTCTCAGGTGTAGCGACAGCCTTGGGGGGAGGCGATACTGCCTGAGGACCACTTCCGGGTGTGGGACTTCTGGACACGCCTGCTGTTGGTACACAGTAGGTTGGAGGCTGGTTCTGCTTCAACCCCATCTGCATATAAAGATTTATCTGCTCCGGAGTGAAGTTAACTGGGAGGGCGGCTGCAGCGGATGCGGATCCGGCGGCAGCAGGTGCTGAGGTCTTCTTGGGGACAAGTCGACCACCCTTTCCAACGACCAAGGTCTGGCTCTCAGGTCCAGGTCCCTGGGTCAAGGACGGAAAGTTGCGGGTGCTAACTTTCCCAGGTTTCGATACAGCACCTGCGTATCCAGCAGGTTCGGGTTTCTTAAAGACGGGAGTACCCTGAACCTGCTCGTGGGGGTGGCGAGCCAAAGGAGACCTGGAGCGGTCTTCTACTCTGGCTTTTGTAGTGGTGGTCTGACCATTACCGTTACCACCACGGTTCTGATCCCTTCGGCTCCTTTCACGAGCTCTCTTTCCCTCCTTGCCGGATTCTTCACATTTCTGCCAGAGAGACTCGTGCATGTCCAGTTTTCCTTTTCCAGGAGTCAGGACTATCTTGGCGCGGAGTTTCGAATCCTTGGTCTTTGGAACCTCGCAGAGGACTTGGTCCCCTGGTCGGATCTTAGACCAAGCATCCTCGCTCAGACTGTCGAACTCCTTCATGAGTTCCTGATGGAGCTCCATAATACGCTTACGAGCTCCATCTAATCCTTCTGCGTGGCATTTCTTCAGGTGTCTCGCCAGATCGCTACGTCGGTTATACTGAACCTTCGTAGTACATTTCTTGCCCTTCTTACCATAACTTGGATCACAAATGTAAACCGGGTGATGGTGGAAGTGGGCCTCTACCAGATGCCTTTGGAACCGGGCTGGAGTACTCCAGGTCCGGACTGAGACATCACTCGCATCCTGGCAGATAGAGAAGGGACAGGACTTCTGGTCGTCACCGTACCACTTCTCAAGAGCCCAACGCAGCTTGCGCCTCTGGGTATAAGTGTAATACCCTTCGGTGTGGTTTAGCATAAGCCACATCTTGCGATAGGCCTTGCTCGGATTGGGATCCTCGTCCGAAAGACGCATCCAATCTTCGTCATCTGACTCGTTGTTTTTATTTACAGAGTCCGGGCAAGCATACAAGGTAGAGCCGTCCTTCTTTACTCCGTAGGCACAGTCGGAGAAACACGTCGGAATCCGGGTTTTAAATCCGGATTTGGCGTTAGCCCACCGTTCAGCCTCGGTTTGAGTTGATGGGGTGGCCTTCTCATCATACTCAACCGATGACTCGTGCACTGATTCCTCGTCCGAGGAAACAACCTCCATGGCAGTACTACCAGTGGCTGAGGTGCTAGCTTTCGGTTCGGCTCTAGCAGAATCCGGAAGCTTCCGAGCAGCGGACCTCCTGTTCTTGCTGACCTTCCAGTCTTCATCCGGTTCCTGGGTTCCGGGCGCGCTGGAGGTCGAGGCTTCTACCGGGGTGGTAGTACTGCCGGTGGCTGATGCAGAACTGGCTGTGCTTCGGGTGGCAAGCTTCAGGTCGGGGATAGGAGGTGCGGGTACTTCCGCTTCCCTCTTAGCCTTTTCCTGGGCCTCCTGTTCTGCAGTCATGCGACGGACGAGAACCGTCCGAAGGGCTGCACCTCTGTTCATGCCGGTTAGTGACTTGTTCTGTACATCCACTAACTCCTCCTCGGTTATGTAATAACCGTCGTCAGACTGTTCGAAGTTGGCAGCGGCTTTACGGAACTCCTTCATGGTCCGGTACTTGGGCCGGGTGGCACAAGGACGTGGGTAAGTCTGCCCCTTGGGTTCCGAGACGCAGCCTACCCAATCAATGTTCGTCTGTTTGACGTTCCACAGGGACTTATCCGAAGCACTATAAGCAGGAGCAGGAAAGCTCTGTTGGCTTCGTACACTGCTTCGCGGAAAGCAGCGTCCACCATGAGTCCCCGTTGGAACCACGGCCAGTCTCGGAGCCATTCAGGAGGCGTCCTATCCAACTGTTCGGGAACCATGACGCCCTCGACAGCTATCCTCACCTTCGGGTCCAACCTAACTGGTGTACCGTCAGCGTAGGTCACTTGTGCCTGTAGTTCCGGGTGGACATACAGGTACCGACCGTTGTACTCTGCAGGGAACGGGTCAGCCACTGCTGACTTCCACTGATCCTTCGGTCTGTCGACTTGCGCAGTCTCGGACCCAGTCGCTGCGGGTTCAGCACTCGTAGCCCCTCCGGATCCCTCGGGTGGGAGTGGCGACAACATTTTCTCTGGCTCATTCAGCGAGAATGAGGCCAGCTTCTCCTCGAACGAGCGATCCGTGGGTTCCTCCACGTCCATCATCTCACTCTCTTCCTGTGTAACAGGTGACAAAGCTTCCGGAAAAGCTTCTGCGGGCGGAGTCAGCTTATCCGGGTCACCGGATAGCTTGGCTGCAGCTATGGATTCCTCAGCCAAGACTGGGGAATCAATCACGGGAGTGAGATACTCCTTTTTCCGGCTTTTACGGCGCCGGGGCCGACACAGACGGAGTCTGCCTGCTGAGAGACAGACTCTGAGGACGCACAAGGGGTTTGCTAGACGGTAGAATTTAAGAGAGAAGGGGTGACCCAACTGTCCCAAACGCTACCGAAAAACAATATGGCGACAGGCCAGCTTTCGTGACGTCATTTCCCCGCAAGTTCGCGGGGTCACGAGAGGTCAGCCGAGACTGGACGCGGTGACGTCATGCGGAAACGCACGTGCTACAAGTGGAACATCAACAAACTGATTGTTTTTAGGTAATTATCGCTCACGCCGATGACTCGTCTGGGGATTTAAGTGGAGATTATGGAAAGCTTAAGCAAATCCACCGGGTTATCCGTCCACTACCCATTGGTACATCATGCGGCGGCGACAAATAAGCCTTTCGGGTCAGTTGTCATCCGTTCCTCTAAATGTAAACATTACACCAGTTGTGTATACAGGTTAGGTCACTGCAGTCCTCTGGGCAATTCGAGGGCTGCGACGAAACTTATCTGCCCTTCTCGGACCTGTTCTTTATCGGACCTGACAGTCTGAAGAGCCTTTTCTAGGTATTTCTTGGCCTTCGAAACACCTTTCTTTTTCTTCTTGTCTTCACCTGCTGAGACTTTTTTAACTCCCCCACGCTTAATCGGTGTTGGCGTGGGTGACACTGATTCGGAACACTTCTTAGGCCTACCACGGCCTCGCTTCACTGTAGTGTTCTTTACCTGGTCTATTATACGATTCTGGTTCAGGATCTGTCTGGAACCTTCACCATACATTTCTGTGGAGGTCTCCCTCCCAGACCATTTCCTTAATCTAGCCACATTTGACATATAAAGTCGACCAAGGTCAGATTTTATAATAACGGTACAATCACTGATAACTTGTGTTACAGTAAAGGGACCATCCCAATTAGACGCTAATTTTATGTGTCTAAGTGGTTCATGTAGTCTCAGAACCCTGTCTCCGGATTGGAATTTCCGATGCTTTAGATCGGTATCGTATCCAGCTTTTTGCCATTTGGCACTTTTTTCCAAATCAATTCGGACAGACTCATATGCCTTTTTGAATCTGTCTCTTAAGCATTCCACAAAAACTACATGGCAAGGTAGTTCCGGGTCCATCCCTACCACTCCAAATACTAAGTCGGCAGGCATTATCAGATCCTCTCCAAATACTAAAAGGTTCGGAGTACAATTTGTACTTGAATGTACCGTACTGTTATAAGCATGTGTCACAAAATGGCATTGCTCATCCAAGTCGTCCATGTGTTCATTGACGAGTGACTTTAGGACTTGGATAAGGGTTCTATTGAACCTTTCTACCAGTCCATCGCTTTGTGGCCTATACGGGATGGTTCTAGTCTTGCAAATAGCTAAGTATTCGCACATACCCTGCCAGAGATTTGATTCGAATTCTCTGCCTTGGTCACTGTGTAACATTAATGGTACACCGAAACTTAGTACCCAACTTTTTACAAAGGCTTCGGCACAAGTAACTGCTTTGTGGTCCGGTAGTGGAAATACTTTAGTGTATTTCGTATAATAATCACACACTACCATCATACAGGTATTATCATTAGCGGTTGTATTCAATCCACTAATGATATCTACCCCGATTCTTGCGAATCTAACTCCGAAAAGTTCTTGGGATAGGGGAAGTTTGCCCATCCCGGGTCCGGGTTTGTTTTTACAACAATCCGGACAGGTGGTTACCCATCTTTGCAAGTCCCGTGTCATGCCAGGCCAATAGTATTTCTTGGAAAGTCGTGCTAACGAGCGTTTCCTTCCGAAATGACCACTGGTCCGATGTCCATGACAGAAGTACTTTATGTCATGTCTCATAGCATGTGGTATTACCACTTGCATGATTTTCTCACCATTATTACATGGCTTCCAACGGTATAACACGCCTTTCCGGACTTCAAGCTCGGTCCATTGAGCAAGAAACCTTCTCATTTCTCGATTTTCCAGAGAGACCTCCGGTCTAACTGGACGTATACCCTTTGGTACTAATTGCAGTAGCTGCGCAGTTATCGAGTCAGCTTCCTGGAAACGTCGTATGTGATCCATAGACCAATCCAGTATACTGGCAACTAGGGGTTCGAATGGTCTTCGAATCCCTGCTAACACTGCCCTATGAGCTCCACAATCAGTACAATCTGGATTATCACATTTCCGAATTGGTATTCGAGATAAAGCATTAGCATTTAAATGCTTCACTCCAGGTCTATGCTGAATCTGGTGATGTTCAAGCCCATATTCGGATAGATGGGCTAGCCATCGGCCTAACATTCCTTCAGCATCTCGGAAGTTCAGTAGCCATCTTAAAGAGGAGTGATCCGTACGTAAAGTAAAGTTCGTTCCCCATAGAAAATGTTTGAACTTCTTGGTAAATACGACTACTGCTAACAACTCTCTTTTGGTTGTGCAGTAATTGCGCTGAGTTTTGCTCAGTGTATTGCTGGCAAAGGCAATAGGTACCTCTCTCCCATTTTGGACTTGCGAGAGAGCTGCACCAATGCTATCATTACTAGCATCAGTATCCAGTATGAAATGATCCGTTTCATTTGGATATTGTAATACCGGAGTACTCGTGAACAGGTCTTTTAGCTTTTGAAAAGCAGATTCCTGTTCATGCGTCCAAGGAAATTTTTCCTTGGTACTTCCTGGAGTCCAGTTAGCTATTGCTTGTAATGGATAACTGACTCTAGAATAATTCGGAATAAATTCCCTATAATAGGAACAGAATCCTAAAAAGGACCTCACTTCTTTGGGAGTTTTAGTTCTATTCCAATTCGTAACTAATTTGATTTTCTCCGGATCAGCTTTTATTCCTTCATCACTAATGATGCGGCCCAAATAATTTATGGACTTTCTAAACATGTGGCATTTCTTAGGTTTCAATTTGAGACCATTAGAAATAATACGTTTTAATACCATTTTTAGGTTATTAGAACACTCTTCGAATGTTTTTCCAAAGACTATGACATCGTCAAGGTATACAAGACATCTTTTCCACAATAAATCACTTAGGATTGTTTCCATCATTGCTTCAAATGTTGCTGGTGCATTGCACAAACCAAACGGCATTACGTTATATTGGAATAATCCAATATGACTCGAAAATGCAGTCCTCTCCATATCTGAAGGATTCATCCCCACTTGCCAGTAACCTGATTGCAAGTCTAGGGTACAAAACCAACTGTTTCCTCCTAAAGAGTCAATGGTTTCGTCTATTCTCGGTAATGGATACGAATTCTTTTTCGTTACTCCATTCAGCTTCCTGTAGTCTATGCAAAAGCGGATAGTACCGTCTTTCTTTGTTACCATACACACAGGACTACTCCATGGACTATTGGAAGGGACTATTACATCCTGTTCCAACATCTTGTTTATTTCTTCTTCAGCTACTCTCTTTTTCGCTAAAGGCAACCGTCTATACGGTATTTTAAAGGGTTCCGCATCTCCAGTATCTATTTTATGTACTACCTTATTTGTCATGCCTAGTTTTTCACCAGGTTTGGCAAAGGCAGTCTTATACTGACAGAGCATATCATAGAACTCTTTCCGGTGTTCCGGATCTTCTAATGAAGTTTCCTCATACAACTTGAGTAAGTCTTCCGAAATTTCATCATTTCCTGTTATCTTATGCAAGTTTAACTTATTATCTGTTACAGTTTCCGAAAGGGTCACGTTACCAAAAACTTTTTCAGGTAAATAGTAGTGTTTCCAGTATTGGAGACAGGTACTACCGACCAGGATGCATTTGCTACTATAGTGTCTACAGATATTAATCCGATACTTGACAAAGCAGCTACATCCGGTTCTATCACTGCAGGCTTATTGCGCATTGCAGGATTACTTCTTACCAGCACATCACAGGCTACTCCCGGAGGGATTCGCACCGTGTGTGCTACACTAGCCATACTGCTAACTTGTCTCAGTACACATCTAACCTTTACAGGATACGGGTATTTCACACTCAACACTCCTGATTGGGGTTCTAACACAACTCTATACAGGGATGCGAAATCCAAACCAAGTATCCCCTCGTCTGCTATATCCGCAACGGTGGCGCTCATGACATAGTCATGTACTCCATCCAATTGCAGCTTTACACAAGTTCTACCATACGTCTGCAAGGTACTGCCATCGGCCGTCTGAGCACTTCCTCCCGATTTGAGAGTATCATGTTCATCCGGGATAAGATCATAGAACTTCCTGGAGATACAGGAGTGGCTAGCACCCGTATCCATAAGAAATTCGGCAGATCTTCCGTTAACAGTGAGGCAAACATACCACCGCCTTCCGTTCAAAACAGAGGGCATGTCCGTGATGATCGGGACGTCATTGTTCACACCTGGAGTCGATCCACATCCTTTCAGGTATTCCAGACAAGGATGACCCGGGGGCAGGTGGGCACTACCAACCCTGGCTAATTCATAGCCGCCTACCTCGTTACTGATATTGGGTTTCCCCTGTGCTCCCTTGGCACCTGTTATATCAGCTTCCCTAACCTTCCGGGTGTCTACAACCACCTCGGTGCTAGGCGAGTTTGCTACTACATGCGAACTATCATCACGGATGGTGATATCATGGCAAGATTTGTCACTGGGATCCCCTTCTTTGCCCATCGGGGGACCCCTCCTTAGTTTTCCTCTGTACTTATTCCAGAGACACCTTCCTGTCTACGAGGGACAGGTTTTTCAGCCATACATTCGGGAGCATAATGCCCCAGTTTCTGGCATCTGAAACATCTCCTTTGAGATTTATCAACTCTCGGTCTCTTCAGAGCTTCTGTTAATCCGGCTATTAATGTTTCCATCATATTAGTCGGAGCAACAGCGGCTGCTACGGTTGGCTTGGCCGTAGAGGTTGCACTGCCAGATTGGGTCGGTCCGGAAGCTGTTTTACTAGCAACGGATCCTCCCCTCCCTCTCGAATGTACCTTCCTATACCGCTTCTGTCGGTAATACTTTCCAGCTACCTGGACTGATCCAATATATTCTCCGTTTTCATCGGAGACATATTCGTCCTCCTGATCAGCCTCCTGCGAATCGACCGGGGCTAACTAGGAAGTTTCATATACCGGAGCAGGTGAACCGCCGTATTGGAACGGAGCTGCTCTTACCGGGTTAGGTCCTAGACCTACCAATCTCTTCTTCATGTCATGTCCATCGATTGATATGAACAGGTCACTGAAGGAAGTGTCATCCTTCCAAGAATCCCAGACCACTTGTTTGTGATCCAGATCCCACAATCCATTGTAGAATTGTATAAACAATTCTTGTAGATAGCAATCATCGTCATGAGCCCAATTTGGATGTGCCTTCGATAGCAAGTCCTGTAGCTCCAAACCAAAGACCTTGTGAGATTCTTTGGGTTTCTGTTTCCTTTTCTTAAAGCTTCCCATGGATCCTCTCTAACGATTGATCCGAATAGGTATGTGGCACATTCGACCAGTTGATCATAGGTGCCGTATATTCCGTATGCTGCTCTCCATTGGTTGAGGGCTACCTTTCCACCTTTATTCAACCAGCAGATCAAATAAGGTAGAGCTTCTTCTTTTGTCCAACCACTACAGTTGACTTCGTTGACAAAAGCTTGATACCTATCCTTCCATGGATCATTAGAATCATATGGAGGGGGTATCCGTGCCTGTCTACGTGCCAGATTATTACATCCGCGTAGTCTATCTGCTTCTCGCATGCTCCAGTTCATGACTTCCATGCCATCTGCTCCCTTTCGATAGCAGTCAATGCCAAGGTTTTGGATACATTGGCTTCTATCAAAGATGGTTTGCATCCCTGCGGGCATGGAAGTTCTTCTATTTGGCTTCCTGCCATCTCCTCCCGATCCTGATCCTCCGGATCCGGATCCTCCTGGGCCGCCTGGAGGATTACCTCCTGGTGGACCGTTATTAGGGTAGTGTCAGGATGAACCGTTAGGGTATCCGTCACCGTAACCGGCATTTCCAGTTGATCCGGAAGATGCATACCTAGGGTAAGAATTATTTTGATTCCTTCCCTGATTGTAGGTATTACCATTTTGGTAATTACTACCTCCTGCCGGATTATAATTATATCTATATCCATGGGGAGTTGTTCTTGGTTGGTACGTACCGCCGTTAACATTAAGTTGTGGAGGATTCGGTCTGGGACAACGTCCATCATTAGGTCCATTACCTTGACCCAAAGACGGGTTCGGCAATCTTGGGCCTGCTGGTGTACTATGGCCGAGTTGAGAGAAATATGAAGGTGGCGTTAACATATGTCTCGGTGGTCCCGGTGCTCTCGGTTGTGCTAATGGTGTATTATTGTTGGCACCAATAGCATTAACATGAGTCGTTCTAATTTTATGACTCAAATCTGGTATTGGGGGTGCCGGACCTATTGTATCCAATATAGGAGTTGCTGGTATAGGTGTATTATTTATTGGTCCCTTAATAGTAGTTCCCTGTTGGCAATTACTATTTTGGACAATCTTTCCACTACCTGTGGTATCATGCGGTTTCTTATAGATTCCGGATACTACATTTTTATCAGCCCCTTCGTCAACGAATGGGTTGTATCTAGTTGGAGTTGCATCTTTGGGTGTTTTCGCCAACATTGTAGACACCACAGCTGGATCTATAGTACCTATAGTCAATTGGGCGGCTTCTACATATTTGTCTAGGGTTATTGCAGTAGTCTGCAATTCCTGAAGCTCATTTGTGAGTTTCTGTCTATCCTCCTCTAGTTGTTTATTGTAAGCTATAATGCCTACCCGGATGGTTTCATTGTCTTCAGCTTGTTTACTACACTGAAGTTTCAATTTCTCTAATTCGCTTTGATAATAGCCTATTATTTCGGATTCATAATTTGCCTTATCAAGACTTAGTTGATTGTTCGTATCTATGTATGTTTGGATACGAATGTGTCTATTGTCATATTCTTTATTGAATGACTTTCTCATTTCTTGAAGTTTTTCTTCACTTTCTAATTCCTTCATGTACTCGCTCCTTCTGGCTTCGAATTCACTTCGCATGCCAATTAGGTCTTCTTCCAACTGAAGTTTTTCATTGAATACTTCATCTTTAGCTTTGATCAAGGTATTTAGGTTCTCGTTCAAAGTTACGTAGGTTTCATTTAACAACAGGACATCGGGTCGTTTAAATTCCTCGCCTTCCGGTACCGCATAGGTTAAGTCGCCGTCTATAGCGCTGTAATCTAATATTGGTAGCCCGGGTCTGGGTAATCTATAAGGTAGTTCTCCAAATGTTACCCTTTTTGGCATTGGTGCCGGATGTTCTGGGTTAGTACTACCACCAACTTCAAACATCGAATTACTCAATTCGTCAACAAGTGATTGTTGGCTTATCAAGTTACTCTGCCTCTGTATGGACTGTTCACGTCGTACAGAGTCTGGTAGATTTTCCTCACTATCATTGTAGTGGAGTTCGGGATCTCTCCAAGATGCAGATTCCGCATCTCGGGAGTTCGAATGGGTTTGGATCACTAATGATCCATTGCCATTCTCCTGGGCAACTAATTGCCCTGCTGGGTTAGTTTCTGCGAGGCTATCTAACCCATGTACTAGCCGTTCGGACGTTATAACATCCGGGCTATACACCAGAACTAACTGGTCATGGCACCAGTGTAAGGGGTCGTGGTCTTACGGACCTGGGGGGTTCGGGTCTTACGATTCGGAAAGAAAGAGTAAGACGGTGTTTCAAGTGTATGCCAACGGATAGATTTTATTACGAATGCACACTCACGGCTACCCGATAGTATGAAGAGGGCAGCTAATAATCATCAATGGTGTTCTACATGCTTTGGAGGCCAGAAGGGCCTCTGACGTAGCGGCTGAGCCCTGGGCTTTATATAAGGACCCAGGTGTTCGTCGTCAGATGTCCCCACAGACACGAATTGGTGCTGCCACCTATCCGGAACCTGAGGAACGTCCGACGACTCGACTCACCCGCCACGTCAGACGGTACCCAACGCTATGGTTACATGTTATGTACCTCTACACTAACAAAAGTCCACTTCCTCACTGTAAGAGGTTGACATGATATAATCTGAAACTCTGCTTCATGACACCAGTGGCTGAAAAATGCCACATTCTTTTTTTTTTTTTTGTCATTCACATTTGGCCTAGCCTTGCCAGCAAAATTGATACCAAAAGGCACAATTTGTATGTAAACAAAAACAACGAGAACTAAAGATTTTGAAAAAAATAGCGCTGTTTTGCGGCTGCCAACCGGTGTCATGTAGTGGATCTCAGGGTACAGTTCGGTAGATAGACAGGTGAGTGAATCCACTCCTCGAGGCCTGTCGCCTCAAGGTGCATTGATGGCAGTGTATGTCAGGGAGTTCACCTCTGTATCAATTCCCACTTGGCAAAAAAATGTATTTTCAATGTTTGCAAACGTTTAGAACTGTTAGGTTTGGGGAAAAAACGTTTTTAAAACGGTTTATTTATGTTGAAAAACGTTTTTTTTTCAACAAATTTTCAACTAAATGGAAACTTTTCCCAACCAAATTTCTCATTTACATTAAAAATGTGTTTTATGTTATTATGTAGGCCTATTATATAACGTTAAAAATGTTTTTATGTACATGTTTCGGCTTTATTTAGGTTTAAAAAAATTTTGGCTAAGAAAAAGCGCTTCATTTGACGTAAAAAATCATTTGTGGGTTTCATAATGTTGATTTAATAATATGATTAAATTCAATTACATTAGCATCTAAATAAACCATAATACCCAGAGTATGGATTTAAACAAGTTCTTGCATAGTTTGTGTGCGGATCTGTACTCTAGTGTTATCACTATGGAGAGTTGTTATCAGCATGAAATAAAACTCAAAACATTATTTAACTTTAACCATTTAAGGGCTGCTGAGTGAAATTATACACATTGGTCGTCATGATGCACCAATGAAGTGCTGGCGAGACTGCTTGCCGGCACTTCATTGGTGCATCATGCTGACCCTACACAAGTGAAAAGAAACCTGCAGGGTCAGCAAAATGCATGAATGTAGCCCTGATGAGATACTTGTAAGGGCTACAATCATGCATTATTACGACCAATGGGCATGATGCATTAATGCATCAGCGGGCCTTAAAGGGTTTATTTTAACCTTTTTGTTTCCCTCGCTAGTGTAGAGGTACGTATTGATTAAACCGTAGAATTGGGTACCGTCTGACGTGGCGGGTGAGTCGAGTCGTCGGACGTTCCTCAGGTTCCGGATAGGTGGCAGCACCGATCCGGGCCTGTGGGGACATCTGACGACGAACACCCGGGTCCTTATATAAAGCCCGGGGCTCAGCCGCTACGTCAGAGGCCCTCCAGGCCTCCGCACCATGTAGGTTATCTCTTCATCCATCTTAGCTGCTTGTTCTATACCATCCGGCAGCCATGAGTGTACCCTAAGAAATAAACTAACCGTTGGCATACACTTGAATTACCGTCTTACTCTTTCTTTCGAATCGTAAGACCCGAACCCCCCAGGTCCGTAAGGCCGCAAGACCCTTACACTGGTGCCATGACCAGTTAATTCTGGTGTATAGCCCGGACGTCATAACGTCCGAACGGCTGGTACATGGGTTAGATAACCTTAGGGAAGCTAACCCAGCAGGGCAACTGATTGCCCAGGAGAATGGCAATGGATCATTAGTGCTCCAGAACCATTCGAACTCCCAAGATGCGGAATCTACATCCTGGAGAGATCCCAGACCCCACTATAATGATAGTGAGGAGAATCTACCAGACTCTGTACGACGTGAACAGTCTATACAGAGACAGGATAAGTTAATGAGCCAACAATCACTTGTTGACGAGCTAACTAATTCGATGTTCGAAGTTGGTGGTAGTACCAACCCAGAACATCCGGCGCCAGTGCCAAAAAGGGTAACATTCGGAGAGCTACCTTATAGATTACCCAGACCCGGATTACCCATATTAGATTATAGCGCTATAGATGGCGACTTAACCTATGCGGTACCGGAAGGTGAAGAATTTAAACAACCAGACGTCCAGTTGTTAAATGAAACTTACGTAACTCTGAACGAGAATCTAAATACCTTGGTCAGAGCTAAAGATGAAGTATTCCATGAAAAACTTCAGCTAGAAGAAGACCTAACTGGCATGCGGAAAGAATTAGAAGCTAGAAGGAGCGAGTACATGAAAGAACTCGAGGATGAGGAACGAAAACTCCAAGAAATGAGAGAGTCATTTAATAAGGAGTATGATAATAGACACATCCGTATCCAAACATACATAGATACGAACGACCAACTAAGTCATGATAAGGCCAAATTCGAATCCGAAATATGCCATTATCAAAACGAGTTGGAGGAATTGAAACTTCAGTGTACTAAACAAGCTGAAGACAATGAAGCTATCCGAGTAGGCATTATAGCTTACAATAAACAACTGGAAGAAGATAGACAGAAACTCACAAATGAGCTTCAGGAAATGCAGACTACTGCAATAACCTTAGATAAGTACGTAGAAGCTGCCCAGTTGACTATAGGTAATATAGATCCAGCTGTGGTGTCTAAAATGTTGGGAAAGACAATTCCAACTGGATACAACCCTTTCGTTGACGATGGGGCTACTAAGAATGTAGTATCCAGAGTCTATAAGAAACCGGATAATGCCGCAGATAGTGGAACCGCACCTACACCAGCAGCTCCAGTGCTGGATACAATAGGTCCGGCACCACCAATACCAGACCTGAGTCACAAAATTAAAACGACTCGCGATAGTGCTGCCGGAACCAATAATAATACACCCGTAGCACAACCAAGAGTACCGGGTCCAATGAGACATATGTTGACACCACCTTCATATTTCTCCCAACCTGGCCATAGTACACCAGCAGGTCCGAGATTACCGAACCCATCTTCGGGTCCAGGTAATGGTCCTACTGATGGACGTTTTCCAAGACCGAACCCGCCACAAAACAACTTAAATGGCGAAATGTATCAACCGAGAGCATCTTCCTATGGATATAGATATAATTATAATCCATCAGGAAGTGGTAATTATCAAAATGGTAATAACTATAACCAGGGATGGAATCAAAATAATTCTTACCCTAGGTATGCGCCTTCTGGAAACACCAATTATAATAATGGATGCCCTGGCGGTTCATCCGGAAACTATAATGGTCCACCAGGAGGTAACCCCCCAGGTGGCCCAGGTGGATCTGGATCGGGAGGATCAGGATCCGGGGGAGATGGCAGGAAGCCAAATAGGAGAACTTCCATGCCCGCAGGGATGCAAACCATCTTTGATAGGAGCCAATGTATCCAAAATCTGGGCATTGACTGCTACCGAAAGGGAGCGGATGGCATGGAAGTCATGAACTGGAGCATGCGAGAAGCAGATAGACTACGCGGATGTAATAATCCGGCACGTAGACAGGCACGGATACCCCCTCCATACGATTCTAATGACCCATGGAAGGATAGGTATCAAGCTTTTGTCGACGAAGTCAATTGCAGTGGCTGGACAAAGGAAGAAGCTCTGCTGTATTTGATCTGTTGGTTGAATAAAGGTGGAAAAGTAGCTCTCAATCAATGGAGAGCAGCTTACGGATTATACGGCACCTATGATCAATTGGTGGAATGTGCTGCATACCTATTCGGATCAATCGTTAGAGAAGATCCATGGGTAAGCTTCAAGAAAAGAACGCAGAAACCGAAAGAATCTCACAAGGTCTTTGGTTTGGAGCTACAGGACTTGCTTTCAAAAGCACGTCCAAATTGGGCTCATGATGATGACTGTTATCTACAGGAATTGTTCATACAATTCTATAATGGATTGCGGGATCCGGATCACAAACAAGTTGTTTGGGATTCTTGGAAAGATGACACTTCCTTCAGTGACCTGTTCATAGCAATCGATGGACATGACATGAAGAAACGATTGGTGGGTCTAGGACCTAATCCGGTAAGAGCAGCACCTTTTCAATATGGAGGTACACCTGCTCCGATATATGATACTTCCCAGTTAGCCGCGGTTGATTCGCATGATGCTGATGAGGAGGATGAATATGTCTCCGATGAAAACGGAGAATATATTGGTTCAGTTCAAGTAGCTGGAAAGTATTACCGACAAAAACGGTATAGGAAAATACATTCGAAAGGAAAGGGAGGATCCGCCGCTGGTAAGACAGCTTCCGGATCGAATGTAGCCTCTGCGGCGAAGCCAACTGTGGCAGCCACTGCTACTCCGACTAATGTAATGGAAACCTTAATAGCCGGACTAACAGAAGCTCTAAAAAGACCGAGAGTTGATAAATCTCAGAGGAGATGTTTCAGATGCCAGAAACTGGGGCATTTTGCTCCAGAATGTATGGCTGAGAAGCCTGTCCCCCGTAAACAGGAGGGTGTCTCTGGAATAAGTACAGAGGAAAACTAGGAAGGGGTCTCCCGAGGGGCAAAGAAGGGGATCCCAGTGACAAATCTTGCCATGATATCACCATCCGTGATGATAGTTCGCATGTAATAACAAACTCGCCTAACACCGAGGTGGTTGTAGACACCCGGAAGGTTAGGGAAGCTGATATAACAGGTGCCACGGGAGCACAGGGGAAACCCAATATCAGTAACGAGGCAGGCGGCTACGAGTTAGCCAAGGTCTGTGGTGCCCACCTGCCCCCGGGTCATCCTTGTCTGGAATTCCTGAAAGGATGTGGATCGACCCCTGGTGTGAAAAATGACGTTCCGATCCTCACGGACATGCCCTCTGTTCTAAACGGAAGGCGGTGGTATGTTTGCCTCACTGTTAACGGAAGATCTGCCGAATTCCTTGTGGATACGGGAGCTAGCCACTCTTGTATCTCCAGGGGGTTCTACGATCTTATACCAGATGAACATGATACTCTCAAATCGGGAGGAAGTGCTCAGACGGCCGATGGCAGTACCTTGCAAACGTATGGTAGAACTTGTGTGAAACTACAGTTGGATGGAATACATGACTATGTCATGAGCGCCACCGTTGCGGATATAGCAGATGAGGGGATACTTGGGTTGGATTTCGCATCCCTGTATGGTGCTGTGTTGGAACCTCAATCAGGAGTGTTGAGTGTGAAATACCCATATCCCGTAAAAGTTAGGTGTGTACTGAGACAAGTGAGCAGTATGGCCAGCGTAGCACACACTGTGCGAATCCCTCCGGGAGTAGCCTGTGATGTGCTTGTAAGAAGTGATCCTGCAATGCGCAATAAGCCTGCAGTGATAGAACCGGATGTAGCTACTCTGTCAAGTATCGGATTAGTATCCGCAGATACTATTGTAGCAAATGCATCATGGTCGGTAGTACCTGTCTCCAATACCGGAAACAATACTATCTACTTAAAAAAAGGGCAAGTTTTCGGAAACGTAACGCTTTCGGAAACTGTAACGGATAGTAAGAGAAACTTACAAAAGGGTACAGGAGATGATGAAATTTTGGAAGACTTACTCAAGTTATATGAAGAAACTTCATTAGAAGATCCGGAATACCGGAATGTGTTCTACGAATTGCTCTGTCAGTATAGGACTGCCTTTGTCAAACCCGGTGAAAAACTAGGTACGACAAATAAGGTAGTACATAAAATAGATACTGGAGATGCGGAACCCTTTAAGATTCCATATAGGCGGTTACCTTTAGCGAAAAAGAGAGTAGCTGAGAGGAAATAAACAAGATGTTGGAACAGGATGTAATAGTCCCTTCCAATAGTCCATGGAGTAGTCCTGTGTGTATGGTAACAAAGAAAGATGGCACTATCCGTTTTTGCATAGACTACAGGAAGTTGAATGGGATAACGAAAAAGAATTCGTATCCACTACCGAGAATAGACGAAACCATTGACTCCTTAGGAGGAAACAGTTGGTTTTGTACCCTAGACTTGCAATCAGGTTATTGGCAAGTGGGAATGAACCCCTCAGACATGGAAAAAACTGCATTTTCGAGTCATATTGGACTATTCCAATATAACGTAATGCCGTTTGGTTTGTGTAATGCACCAGCAACATTTGAAGCAATGATGGAAACAATTCTAAGTGACTTATTGTGGAAAAGATGTCTTGTATATCTTGACGATGTCATAGTCTTCGGAAAAACATTCGAAAAGTGTTCTAATAACCTAAAAATGGTATTGGAACGTATTATTTCTAATGGTCTCAAATTGAGACCTAAGAAATGCCACATGTTTAGAAAGTCCATAAATTATTTGGGCCGCATCATTAGTGATGAAGGAATAAAAGCTGATCCGGAGAAGATCGAATCAGTTACGAATTGGAATAAACCTAAAACACCCAAAGAAGTGAGGTCCTTTTTAGGATTCTGTTCCTATTATAGGGAATTTATTCCGAATTATTCTAGAGTCAGTTATCCATTGCAAGCAATAGCTAACTGGCCTACAGGAAGTACCAAGGAAAAATTTCCTTGGGGGTATGAACAGGAATCTGCTTTTCAAAAGCTAAAGGATCTGTTCACGAGTACTCCAGTATTACAATATCTGAATGAAACGGATCATTTCATACTGGATACGGACGCTAGTAATGACAGCATTGGTGCAGCTCTCTCGCAAGTCCAAAATGGGAGAGAAGTACCAATTGCCTTTGCCAGCAATACCCTGAGTAAAACTCAGCGCAATTACTGCACAACCAAAAGAGAGTTGTTAGCAGTAGTTGTATACACCAAGAAGTTCAAACATTTCCTATGGGGAACGAACTTTACATTGCGTACGGATCATTCCTCTTTGAGATGGCTACTGAACTTCCGAGATGCTGAAGGAATGTTAGGCCGATGGTTAGCCCATCTATCAGAATATGGGCTTGAACATCACCAGATTCAGCATAGACCTGGAGTGAAGCATTTGAATGCTGATGCCTTGTCTCGAATACCAATCCGGAAATGTGATAATCCGGATTGTACTGATTGTGGAGCTCATAGGGCAGTACTAGCAGGGATTCGAAGACCATTCGAACCCCTAGTTGCCAGTGTACTGGATTGGTCTATGGACCACATACGACGTTTCCAGGAAGCTGACTCGATAATTGCACAGCTATTGCAATTAGTACCAAAGGGTATACGTCCAGTTAGGCCTGAGGTCTCTCTGGAGAACCGAGAAATGAGAAGGTTTCTTGCTCAATGGACCGAGCTTGAAGTCCGGAAAGGCGTGTTATACCGTTGGAAGCCATGTAATAATGGTGAGAAAATCATGCAAGTGGTAATACCACATGCCATGAGACATGACATTATGTATTTTTGTCATGGACATCGGACCAGTGGTCATTTTGGGAAGAAACGCTCGTTGGCACGACTTTCAAAAAGATACTACTGGCCTGGCATGACCAGAGACTTGCAAAGATGGGTAATCACCTGTCCGGATTGTTGTAAAAACAAACCCGGACCCGGGATGGGCAAACTTCCCCTATCCCAAGAACTTTTCGGAGTTAGATTCGCAAGAATCGGGGTAGACATCATCAGTGGATTGAACAAAACCGCTAATGATAACACCTGTATGATGGTAGTGTGTGATTATTACACAAAATACACTAAAGTATTCCCACTACCGGACCACAAAGCAGTTACTTGTGCCGAAGCCTTTGTAAAAGGTTGGGTACTCGGTTTTGGCGTACCACTAATGTTACATAGTGATCAAGGCAGAGAATTCGAATCAAATCTCTGGCAAGGTATGTGCGAATACTTAGCTATTTGCAAGACTAGAACCAATCCGTATAGGCCACAAAGCGACGGATTGGTAGAAAGGTTCAACAGAACCTTTATCCAAGTTCTAGAGTCGCTTGTAAATGAACATATGGATGACTGGGATGAGCAATGCCATTTTGTGACACATGCTTATAACAGTACGGTACATTCAAGTACAAATTGTACTCCAAACCTTTTGGTATTCGGAGAGGATTTGATAATGCCTGCCGACTTAGTATTTGGAGTCGTAGGGATGGACCCGGAATTACCTTGCCATGTAGTTTTTGTGGAATGTTTAAGAGACAGATTTAAAAAAGCATATGAGTCTGTCCGGATCGATTTGGAGAAAAGTGCCAAATGGCAAAAAGTTGGATATGACACCGATCTAAAGCATCGGAAATTCCAATCCGGAGATAGAGTTCTCAGGCTACATGAACCACTTAGGCACATAAAATTAGCGTCTAATTGGGATGGTCCCTTCACGGTAACCCAAGTTATCAGTGACTGTACCGTAATAATTAAATCTGACCTTGGTCGACTGTATAAGTCAAATGTGGCCAGACTGAGGAAATGGTCTGGGAGGGAGACCTCCACAGAAATGTATGGTGAAGGTTCCGGAAAGATCCTGAACCAGAATCGCATAATAGACCAGGTAAAGAACACTACAGTGAAGCGAGGCCGTGGTAGGCCTAAAAAGTGTTCCGAATCAGTGACACCCGCGCCAACACCGATTAAGCGTGGGGGAGTTAAAAAAGTCTCGGCAGGTGAAGACAAGAAGAAGAGGAAAGGTGTCTCCAAGGCTAAGAAACACCTAGAAAAAGCTCTTCAGACTGTCAGGTCTGATAAAGAACTATCCGAGAAGGAGAGATACGTTCGCCGCAGCCCCCGAATTGCCCAGAGGACTGCAGTGACCTAACCTGTATACACAACGAGTGTAATGTTTACATTTAGAGGAACGGATGACAACTGACCCGAAAGGCTTATTTGTCGCCGCCGCATGATGTACCAATGGGTAGTGGACGGATAATCCGGTGGATTTGCTTAAGCTTTCCATAATCTCCACTTAAATCCCCAGACGAGTCATCGGCATGAGCGATAATTACCTAAAAACAATCAGTTTGTTTATGTTCCGCCTGTAGCACGTGCGTTTCCGCATGACGTCACCGTGTCCAGTCTCGGCTGACCTCTCGTGACCTCGCGGGATGCGGGGAAATGACGTCACGAAAGCTGGCCTGTCGCCATATTTGTTTTCGGTAACGTTCAAGACGGTCGAGCGCGCTCCCTTCTTGGATTTTACCGGTTAGCAAAGCCCCTCATCGCTCCTCCAGAGTCTGTCTCTTGGTAGACAGACTCCGTTTGTGTCGGCCCCGGCGCCGTAAAAGCCGGAAAAAAGCAGTATTTTACTCCCGTAGGCGATTCCCCGGTCATGGCTGAGGAATCCGTAGCTGCAGCCAAGCTATCCGGTGACCCGGATAAGCTGACTCCGTCCGCAGAAGCTTTTCCGGAAGCTTTGTCACCTGTAACACAGGAAGAGAGCGAGATGATGGACGTGGAAGAACCCACGGATCGCTCGTTCGAGGAGAAGCTGGCTTCATTCTCACTAAATGAGCCAGAGAAACTTTTATCTCCACTCCTGGCCGAGGGATCCGGAGGGGCTGCGAGTGCTGAACCCGCAGCAACTGAGTCCGAAACTACCCAAGTTGACGGACAGAAGGACGAGTGGAAGCCAGCAGTGGCGGAACCTTTTCCAGCCAACTATGATGGTCGCTACCTGTATGTCCACCCGGAACTGCAGGCACAAGTGACCTACGTGGACGGGACACCAGTCAGGATGGACCCGAAAGTCAGGATGGCTATCGAGGGTGTCATGTCTTCCGAACAGCTAACCAGGATGCCTCCCGAGTGGCTTCGAGACTGGCCGTGGTTCCAACGGGGACTTATGGTAGACGCTGGTTTCCGCAAAACCGTGTATGCAGCCAACCGAGCCTTCGAGCTCGGAGCGTATCCGAAGCCTGACAAAACCTTGTGGAACGTCAAGG
Organism: Acholoe squamosa; assembly: GCA_949317995.1. Taxonomy (NCBI): domain Eukaryota; kingdom Metazoa; phylum Annelida; class Polychaeta; order Phyllodocida; family Polynoidae; genus Acholoe; species Acholoe squamosa. The sequence continues at coordinate 5,464,588 of OX439040.1, forward strand.
CTACGAACATCAACTGGGTAGGCTGTGTCTGGGATACCGATGGACAGACCTACCCACGCCCTAGTGCTACCCGGCAGCAATGCCGGACCACTAAGGAATTCAGAGAGGCCGCTGCTAACTTCGAGCAGTGGGATGACGGTTTCTACATAACCGAGCAGGAATTGGTGGATGTCCAGAACAATTCACTAATCGGATTGGACCGAGCTGCAGCCCTTCGGACAGTTATCGTCCGCCGTATGACTGCCGAACAGGAGGCCCAGGAAGAGGCTAAGAGAGCTGCGGAAGTACCCGCACCTCCTATCCCCGACCTGAAGCTTGCCACCAGGAGCTCAGCCAGTGCTACACAAGCTACCGGCAGTACTACTACCCCAGTAGAAGCCACGACCTCCAGCACATCCGGAACCCAGGAACCGGAGGAAGACTGGAAGATCAGTAAGAACCGACGATCCGCTGCTCGGAAGCTCAAGAATCTCCCGGATTCTGCTAGAGCCGAGCCGAAACCCAGCACCTCAACCACTGGTAGTACCGCCATGGAGGTTGAATCGTCTGACAAGGAGTCTGTGCACAAGTCCTCGGTTGAGTATGATGAGAAGGCCACTCCATCAACTCAAACCGAGGCCGAACGTTGGGCTAACGCCAAATCCGGATTCAAAACCCGGATTCCGACGTGCTTCTCCGATTGTGCCTACGGAGTAAAGAAGGACGGCTCTACCCTCTATGCCTGCCCGGACTCAATCAATAAGAACGATGAGTCAGATGACGAAGATTGGATGCGTCTTTCAGACGAGGACCCCAATCCGAGCAAGGCATATCGAAAGATGTGGCTTATGCTTAACCATACCGAAGGGTATTATACCTATACCCAGAGGAGGAAGCTACGTTGGGCTCTAGAGAAGTGGTACGGTGACGACCAGAAGTCCTGTCCCTTCTCTATCTGCCAGGATGCGAGTGATGTCTCGGTCCGGACCTGGAGCACTCCAGCTCGGTTCCGAAGACATCTCGTCGAGACCCACTTCCACCATCACCCGGTTTACATTTGTGATCCGAGTTATGGCAAGAAGGGTAAGAAGTGTACTACTAAGGTGCAATACAGCCGACGTAGTGATCTGGCGAGACACCAGAAGAAATGCCACGCCGAAGGTTTGGAGATGGCTCGGAAGCGTATCATGGAGCTTCACCAGGAACTCATGAAGGAGTTCGATAGCCTGAGCGAGGATACTTGGTCTAAGGTTCGACCGGGGGACCAAGTCCTCTGCGAAGTTCCGAAGACCAAGGATTCGAAACTCCGCGCAAAGATAGTCCTGACTCCTGGAAAGGGTAAACTGGACATGCACGAGTCTCTCTGGCAGAAATGCGAGGAATCCGGAAAGGATGCAAAGAGAGCTCGTGAAAGGAGCAGGAGAGATCAAAACTGTGGCGGCAATGGTAATGGTCAGAGCACCAGTGCTAAATCGAAAGTCAGAGCAGAGGACCGTTCCAGGTCCCCTCTGGCTAGGCACCCCGCAGAGCAGGCTCAGGGCACTCCGGTGTTCAAGAAGCCCGAACCTGCCGGATACGCTGGAGCCGTATCTAAACCTGGGAAAGTTAATCCTCGTAACTTTCCGTCCTTATCCCAGGGACCTGGACCTGAGAGCCAGACCTTGGTGGTAGGAAAGGATGGTCGACTTGTTCCAAAGAAGACCACAGCACCTGCTGCCGCTGGATCCCCATCCGCTCCAGCGCCTTGCCAGTTACCTTCACCCAGGAGCAGTTGAACATGTACCTGCAAATGGGATTGAAGCAGAACGCGCCCCCTGCCTACTGTGTACCATCAGCAGGCGTGTCTGGAAGCCCCAAACCCGGAAGTGGTCCACAGGCTGTATCGACTCCTCCCAAGGCTGTCGCTGCACCTGCGAAACCAAAGGACGCCATTACCATTAAGGCCGGTAATGCGGAAATTTGGTTTGAGAAATCTCGCCAAGGGGAGGCAGATGTCCAGAAGGCCATCTACACCCACTGGGAGAAGTGTGTCCGTGAGAAGGCCACAGAATTTCATCAGGGACTCCTAAACGACACCCTGTTGTGTATGAAGGAGGTCGCGGATGCTGAAAAGCAGCGCCTCGAAACCCTCATTCGGGGCGATGTAAAGTCCCAGGAGGAGGCTGCCGCAGCTGCCCAAGAAAAGGCAGCTATGGACGTGCACGTGCTGGAGAAACGTGTAAAGGAGGAAATTACCCGGAATACCAACCTGAACACTAAGTTCATGAGGGTATTCGGAGTCGACTTGGACGAGTGGGACGGCACTCCCGAGTCGGCTCTAGCTCTTCTTAAGAAGAAGCATGCTAAGAAATCCGCTTAAGCATGCTACGGGTTATTATTTTTCCCATAATTTTTTTCTCCATCACCAAATAACCAGATATAGTCTTTGCGGAACCCTATAGGTCTGCGAATGTTTCCTTCACTAGTGTATGAACACCTATAGTATGTGTTCCGGGTTCCTCTTATGACCAGCTTATTGTATAATTCAGGCTGTATAAACCTTATTGTACCCTGAATAGTCTATTCGGATTTATAACTTCACCAATGAACAATCCGATAGTAGACTTGCTGCTGTGAGACGTATCCGGATGCCAGTTCCAGACTCCTGCCGTTACCCGTGCTAACCACTTACTAGGATGGACTTTACGATTTACCTCTACAACTCATCTATACTCCCGAATGGACTTATACCAAATACTACTATTACTTCCGGATCAACCTATATTGGACTATTTTCTACTTATGTCAACTAAACTTAAAACGGATTACGATTCTATACAGTTGACAGAACCGGATCTACAATTGAATCCTACATTCTACACCATTCGGATTTACCTATGAACTTTAGCACTTCTAGAGGATTGCGGGTAGCTGCCCCAAACTCATCTACCGTGTTTCACCCTAATAACTATAGACTCTAGCACGTCCATCCCGTGGTTAGCTGACCACACATATCAGTGAGCATCCGAAGGGCTACAGCAGAAGACCCCAGCAGCAGCCATCAGTTTTTTTTCTAAAATTGTAAATGTTACCATATGTCTATTTTTCTATAACATTATTTGTATGTATATATAAGACTACATTGGTCACATTGTACTATATTGTAATACGGGTATATATATATATATATGTATGTTGGTACGGATCTTAGATCAGTGTTAAATATTAAAATGTAAGATCCGATAAGCTACACCAGAACTTACTTATTATTGTCCTGCGAGACATATTATATCGTAAATATATTAATCTGGTGTTATAAAGGTTATTCGGTACACGGTGATATCATGTATATCATTATATTCATTACTACACCGTGATTTTTTTTCTTTTCAAGTGTATAATGCAGATGGTTTTATTCGTACTACTCACGGAATCCTTAACGGATCCATATGTTTATGTCATACAATGATGTTACAAGTTTATATGTCATTAGATAGTGTAGTTATTATAACAGTCTTTTTTAAGACTACATAATCAAATGTGGTATTAATAACTACAAACGCATATGAATGTTATTACATGATGTATTTAATGTTAACAGTTCCGTTACACATAACTGTTACTATTACATGCATACGAATTATGATACTTATCTTATACCGTACACACGATATGATATCCTATGGTATAATATGATACAGTTCCGTTACATATAACTGTTATTCATATAATTAATTAGTATCATATTCGAACATTCAACCTTGCCATTTTGTAACTACATACACTATCGAATATATGTATATGACATTCAAATGACTTTTAACCTGGTGTTAACGTTATATCTATGGTTGTACCTCTATTACTAATGGTTAAGACATATAGTTATGTTGTCCTAGTAATATTACTATAACTATAACACCCTCCTAAATGTCTGGGGGAGTGGTGTAGAGGTACGTATTGATTAAACCGTAGAATTGGGTACCGTCTGACGTGGCGGGTGAGTCGAGTCGTCGGACGTTCCTCAGGTTCCGGATAGGTGGCAGCACCGATCCGGGCCTGTGGGGACATCTGACGACGAACACCCGGGTCCTTATATAAAGCCCGGGGCTCAGCCGCTACGTCAGAGGCCCTCCAGGCCTCCGCACCATGTAGGTTATCTCTTCATCCATCTTAGCTGCTTGTTCTATACCATCCGGCAGCCGTGAGTGTACCCTAAGAAATAAACTAACCGTTGGCATACACTTGAATTACCGTCTTACTCTTTCTTTCGAATCGTAAGACCCGAACCCCCCAGGTCCGTAAGGCCGCAAGACCCTTACACTAGTTAACCCTGTACTAAAGGCCTGTACTGTATATAATGCATCTGTATGAATGTAGACATGGTGAGTTACTCACCATGTCTACATTCATGCATCATGTGATGAACAATCGGCATGATGCATGAATGCAGCCCTGGTGAGTTACTCACCATGTCTGCATTCATGCATCATGACGACCAATCGGCATGATGCATGAATGCAGCCCTTATGATTAACACGTCAGGGCTAAATTCAAGTGTCATGCTGGGCCCTGTTTTTCCCTATCTTACGGACACATACGGACTTCCGTATGTTACATATGGACCGCCGTATGTGGGAAAATGACATACGGGGCGGGGGGGGGGGGGGTACCAGGTGGTATCCTAAAAGTGACTTATGGACGTCCGTATGTGACTTACGGAGGTCCGTATGTTACATACGGAGGTCCGTATGTGATATACGGAGGTCCGTATGTGTCCGTATGTATTGTCCATATCTGATATTATTTTGTATCATTTTAATACATTTTAACATAAGGAAAAACAGGGCCCTGACCCTATATATGTGTGTATATATATATATATATATATATATATATATATATATATATATATATAAATGATTATTCAGTGCTTTCGTCCCCAGATGGAGTCGATTTTTGGCGCACCACTGGGGTTGATACGCTCCTGCAGGGTCAGCATGATGCTCAAATAAAAGTGTTGGTGAGCAGCCTCAACAGCACCTCATTGGTGCATCATGGCGACCAATTGGCATGATGCGCTCCTGCATCAGCGGCCCTTAAAGGGTTAATCAAGTCATGAAACAATCTACTCTCCTGGTATCAGAGATCACATCAAAGTCTACACCTGGAAAGTACCCGCTTTTTTTTTGCTATTTCTAGTCACTTTTTAACAGCTAGGGAGGGGGCTATGCGGGGCTTCTCCCCTGCTTTTCTTGGGATTTCTCAAGAAGTGATCATTTTAACAAGGAACGACCCTTTGGGATAGGGTGCAACTATTTTAACCCCTTGACAAGGGGAGTTTCCCCATTCGTGACTTTTGACACCACAAATGGGGGAGGCAAAAGTTGGTGTTTTTTGGAGGGGGGTTCTTTTTTTTTTACCTAGTGTCAGTAGGAAAATCAGCATATTACGATGGATAAAAGGCCTCATTCATGTGTGATTTTGGCCTCTTCAGGGAAGCAAAATATTTCAAACCCTCAAACCCCCCCTCTCCCCTCTTCCCCCTACCCCAATCTCTCCCCACTTTCCCTGAAGTTTAATAAAGATTATCCACTCCTCAAAATGTACATCCTGGGGGGAAAGGAAGATAGGGTGGGGAGGGGAGGAGGTATGATATAGGGTGATAATCAGAGCATGTAGAAGGGCCAACATTGACTACACACACTGCTACTGATACTGCTCCACATGTGTCTACATCTACTACAGTATAATCTATACTGTCTACTAGTCACCCCCAGAGGCAAGGTATACAGGAAGGTAAGTCCTATACTGTATCCTACTAGAACAATACATAGGTTGTATTCCTCTTGTTGTTATGTGCCAAATAGCCCGCAGGTTCAGTCAGTTAGAGTCGACTGACACCCAAGCTTCTATTAAAGCCCCATTAATATGATATATACACCGATTTAGTCAAAACCTGAGTCTAGACACCTAGAACTGAGGCGCTTCCTATAAGGTGCACCATATGCTTGTAATTCCCCAAAAACCTATAGATACACAGCTTACTATGCGAGGCAATGAAGGGTTCTGGATAGGTGGAGGGGGAGTGGGATCCAGAGTCTGTTGTAAAGTGGCCTATATAATTGTATCCCAAAGTTATTTGTGTCTCGCGAATCTGGCCCCAGCTCGACCACTAGCATGAGTCGTCTCTGACGACCAGTGTTTATGGGTAAAAGTAGTTCTGGCTGCTGGTTGCTGTAGTGGTTAAATGTAGGCAGGTACAGTGCATAGTAATATTCCCCAGAATATGGGGACCCACAATCTCCAGAGGGCGTTCCCTGAATCCCGACCGGACGAGACTGGTGTTTCTCTAGATGCAACAGAGTTAACACATATGAGCCGTTTTATGAAAACCATGTTAAAGCTCCGTGTTCCAGCTTTTTTATGACTTTGGAACATGGAGTCAGAAAAGTCTTGGTGTGCATTTTTTTCAAGGTCAAGGTCATTGCAAGGTCATTGAAAATATGTCACCAAAATGACTAACCTAAGAAGTTTATGGTTTGTCTTCCAGGTTTTAAGGCTTAATGCCATCTATATTAGATATCCTCATTTGAGGCATAACACCATGTCATAAGGGGTCAGTAAAAAGGGTTACATGTGAAAATATTAATGGTTAATTCTAGACGAATCAAATATATTTATCACATATCAGCTATTCATCAATATGAATTTAAAACAACTTTATTTAAATTGTGTTCTCGAGTGCATCAATGTTCATTCAGCATCTGTTATCATATCCTATGAATGATTCAATGTTTTTGATGGAATAAAACCTGAAAATCTTGACGTGATGCTAAAAATAGCCACTAATTAGGTACTATCAGCCTGCAATGTGCTTCTTCCAGATGTGAAAAACAACTCACCACTTTTTCAAATAAAGATATTATGTGATTTTCTTTATTGCACATGACTTTCTGTCTTCCAAAATCTATTCCCAGATAGGGCATGGCCTCATTTGGTGTAATAATGGTTTCCATGGCAACTACCCAAAAATTGAATTTTGGCATTCCCTAGGGCCATTGCAAGTGTACCTATCCCCACCTTTATTGACTTCTAGCTTCATAAAAGTCTCAGCATTATGTTGCCACGGTAAGTAGCTGCCTAGCAACAAACATTTCTTTTGATAGTTCCCTAGAAACCAAGTAAATATCAGTCTTTTATGTCTTTACATAAATTACTTTACTACTACCCTAAATTCATGTCAAGGTCTCTAAAGGTGATCTTTTTATTGTAGGTTGCTAGGGTAAGTGGTTGCCTAGCAACATGCATAATACTTTAGCTTTCCCTAGAAACCATGTCAACTATCAATCATAAGGATTATATTATACCTGACATCTTACCACTAGCACCAAAAGTGTTATATTGGCACCAAAAGTGCAATATTCATATTGCTAGGGTCCATGGGTGCCTGCCAGCAGATCTCATTTACCTAGCCTCCAAGGATAAACATTCTGAAATGCCTATCTATATCTATAAAAAAAATATAGATGGTGTCCTAGACTGCCTGATGGACATTTGAGGCCACCAAAATGGTGATTCTAGATGGCAACTTGGGGGTCTCTAAGTATGTCTGATAGTGACTTGCAGGTGGGAACATAATGATCTGCAAAAAGGGACCTTATTTCAAGGTGATTATAGCCAAAACTCAGAACTCAGCAGCTCAGCATGGCTACAAATAAACAACCTTTATGTAAGTAATTCAATTAGATATATCCCATACAAAAGATATGGCCAGAAAGGCCCTATGGAATCTTAGCACTCCAGTGTTACCCATATTGAAAGAGTTTCTGGCCTACATACAACCCAAATATAACCTCACTAGCTATCTTGGAGAGAACTTTGAAAATAAAAAAATTTATCTAAATTCTGGGACTTCATACCAGGCTCAATCTCCTAGACTGATGCATTTTTATTCATACATCCATGCAACATGGGGGAATATAGCCCTACATCTCACAAGAATATGTATAAATGCAACAAGATGATTTAAATCGTGCATGGTCATTTAATCCAACCCTATATACCTGTAAATAGTTTTGATTGGCTTATGTATATAAATCTCATTCATTACTCTAGCCCTAAACTAATAAATCCTCCTCCCCTACTCTTCTCACCCTCAAATTGAAAGGAGCTCATTCAGACATTTTCCTGGTAAAACCACAATGGCGGAAAATGGCATAGACAGGCCTAGGTCAGTCGTTTCTGAAACCTCTCCTGGTGGGAGGTGGAAGTGGACAGAGGCAGTGGGACTCTAAACCTCAGGGTAATAGAAAGTGAGGGAGGAATTTCTCAAGGTCACAAGATCATTGATAAGATGAAGGAAAATTTGTAGAAAGTCTAAAACAAATCAGGAATTTAAAATTGAGAAAATATAGAAAAAAAAATCAGCCTCTTTACCAATATAAATTACCTCTTAATGAAAAATAGAGAGATTTGTAAACCAGGGGCCAGGAGTAGAAGGCCTCAATTGGATCCTTATCTTATCTCTTATCTCCGATCTTCTCAAAACTACTTCCGACTGACCACCAACTGTAGAATGGTACAATAAATATTCAGTCTGATACAGCTAGAGACCTCACTTCCTAGTCTAGATATGTCTGTGTACAAACTGTAGAACTGTGTGGTTATCTACCATGTCAGTCACAGTCCGGTAGTTCTGGAGGGTGTTGCACATAGGGGAAAAGGTAGTTTTGCCTAAGAAGTGCCTTACCTGCAGCAGTCATTTTCTCTTAAGCCCTATGTTGTTTTTTTTCCGTGTTTCACAGAAGTGCTCATGTCCGTCAGGTACAAGTCCCTTTCAATGAGGATGATAGCTACTCAAAACAACATCACTAAAAAGAGAGTCACACCGTATGGTACCTGCTTGTGCAATACAAACTATTTCTAAACAAGGCAGCTCACTTGTCAGTCTATTGTTTCGAGTACAAGTTGAATTGTGAAGCAGAGTGTGACATTTTAAAACTGAGAGGGTACCTACCTAGTCCTCTCTCTAGCTTATGTGCAACAGCCGTATCGTTCCCAGTCTAGTAGTTCTTGTGTGTGCTATGGTTTTTATGACGAGCATTATGCATGATTTATGTGCCGTATAGCTATGATAACAGAAGCTCAAGGTCACATTATGATTCTAGTGGAAAACATGCTAAGCTGAATACATGAAATCCCTCCCCCAATATAACTAGACCTGTCAGATGTAGTCTATTATAATTGTATTTAACACAATTAGCGAGTGCTTCTTTTTATAGGCAGAGGGTGGAAGATAGGGAATCAGCAAAAAAGAAATGACGTTTTTTTTTTCCTGGCCACTTCCACCACATGTATTCATTTGTAAACTTCTCTGTAATTGAAATATACCCCTAGTGGGGGGACTTGATTTTCTACTGACATGGGTGTGCGGCTAGACCCATGACAACCATGACAAAGAGTGACCATAATCGTGTCTTTTTTTTACAAGGGAATTTCAAAAAGTGACTTGAAATTTAGCACGTCATATTGAATTTTTTGGAAAAGTGACCCTTGGTGAGAGGGATTTTTTTTTTGTTAAAGTCAGATGCTTAGTGAGAGGGATTTTGGTGAAAAAGTGACCTTGCCAGCCGCACACTCGTGTATCCAACATATATAGTGAATTCCCCCAACCAGAATATACGATTTCGCTATATATTCTACACTGCCTGTCTGCCTTATTGCACTGTGTGGTGTACATTTCAGCTACCACCATGCTAGAACAGGACGCCCTCCTACAGGGCTGGCCCCCACACCTCTCAATCATCCTGGTGGTGGGCGTGGCCAACCTCCTGTGTGCTGTGCTGCTATTGGTCTGCTGTGCCGACTCCTCCTCCTCAGACACGCCCACTCCCAACCCCACTCCTAAGCCAAGGACACCAAAGGCAGTCGTGGAACCTGTGAGAAGAACTGAAGAAGGTAACTATAACCCTTAAAAGGCCGCTGATGCAGGAGTGCATCATGCCAATTGGTCGTCATGATGCACCAATGAAGTGCTGGTGTGACTGACCACCAGCACTTCATTGGAACGTCATGCTGACCCTACGGGAATGATGCATAAACTCCCGGAGGGTCGGCATGATGCTCCAATGAAGTGCTGGTGAGTAGTCTCACCAGCACTTCATTGGTGTATTTCATGCTGACCAATAGCCATTTATGAATCATGCCTATTGACGTCTCATGCTGACCAATAGTCATTAATGAATCATGCCTATTGACGTCTCATAATGACAATAGTCATTAATGAATCATGCCTATTGACGTCTCATAATGACAATAGTCATTAATGAATCATGCCTATTGACATCTCATAATGACAATAGTCATTAATGAATCATGCCTATTGACGTCTCATGATGACCAATAGTCATTAATGAATCATGCCTATTGACGTCTCATGATGACCAATAGTCATTAATGAATCATGCCTATTGACGTCTCATGATGACAATAGTCATTAATGAATCATGCCTATTGACGTCTCATGATGACAATAGTCATTAATTAATCATGCCTATTGACGTCTCATGCTGACCAATAGCCATTAATGAATCATGCCTATTGACGTCTCATGATGACAATAGTCATTAATGAATCATGCCTATTGACATCTCATAATGACCAATAGTCATTTATGAATCATGCCTATTGACGTCTCATGATGACAATAGTCATTAATGAATCATGCCTATTGACGTCTCATGATGACCAATAGTCATTAATGAATCATGCCTATTGACGTCTCATAATGACAATAGTCATTAATGAATCATGCCTATTGACATCTCATGCTGACCAATAGTCATTAATGAATCATGCCTATTGACGTCTCATGATGACCAATAGTCATTAATGAATCATGCCTATTGACGTCTCATGATGACCAATAGTCATTAATGAATCATGCCTATTGACGTCTCATGATGACAATAGTCATAAATGAATCATGCCTATTGACGTCTCATAATGACAACAGTCATTAATGAATCATGCCTATTGACGTCTCATAATGACAATAGTCATTAATGAATCATGCCTATTGACGTCTCATGCTGACCAATAGTCATTAATGAATCATGCCTATTGACGTCTCATGATGACAATAGTCATTTATCAATCATGCCTATTGATGTCTCATGATGACAATAGTCATTAATGAATCATGCCTATTGACGTCTCATGATGACAATAGCCATTAATGAATCATGCCTATTGACGTCTCATGCAGAGCAATAGCCATTAATGAATCATGCCTATTGACGTCTCATGCTGACCAATAGCCATTAATGAATCATGCCTATTGACGTCTCATAATGACAACAGCCATAAATGAATCATGCCTATTGACGTCTCATGCTGACCAATAGCCATTAATGATTCATGCCTATTGACGTCTCATGATGACAATAGCCATTAATGAATCATGCCTATTGACGCCTCATGCTGACCAATAGCCATTAATGAATCATGCCTATTGACGTCTCATGCTGACCAATAGTCATTAATGAATCATGCCTATTGATGTCTCATGATGACAATAGTCATTAATGAATCATGCCTATTGACGTCTCATGATGACAATAGCCATTTATGAATCATGCCTATTGACGTCTCATGATGACAATAGTCATTAATGAATCATGCCTATTGACGTCTCATAATGACAAAAGCCATTTATGAATCATGCCTATTGACGTCTCATGATGACAATAGTCATTAATGAATCATGCCTATTGACGTCTCATAATGACAATAGCCATTTATGAATCATGCCTATTGACGTCTCATGATGACCAATAGCCATTAATTAATCATGCCTATTGACGTCTCATGATTTAATGTAAAACATGTGCATAATAAGAAACATCAGAACAGTCTGACTTAAAACAGATCTAGGGACAGATCCCAATAGCAGAATACATTATTGACTAATGAGAAAATTCCTTTCATTAAGTGCACACCTTTTAGGGTTCATTACACATTACCTGGTACCCATCATGCTGGCTCTTATCAATACTTTTCTCGTAGGGTACCAGATCAAACAACGGTGCCTCCACCTAAGGAACCTGAAACCTTGGTATAGCAGGTTATACAGCAGAGCTGATTTTTAGGATGATTCTAAATTGGGAACCATCGGGCACAATCGAGGCTCATGCCCAAATTCCTAGCATTTTACATATTTACAGGTCTTTTTTTTTAAACCCGAGTTTGGGCCCTGAATGTGTCAAAATTATTTTTGGAAAACGTTTCTTTGCCTCTATTTCCTAAGTTATACTTCTCGAAATACCCTCAAATCTCTTTCTCCAGGTGCAGTGGGATCACCCCCAGCCCTACTGCCTAGAGAGGTCGACAAGCTAAAACCAACAGCGGCGGCGGAGAGTCCGGGTACCCCTACCACAGGCTACCTCAATGTGCAGATCCCTGTCCGTACAGCAGGGTCAGCAGAAAGAGACAAACCTCACCACAGTTACCTGAACGCCCAGGCAGCAAATACAAGGTTCCAGCCAGTACAGTTTAACATCAATAAGTGTTTAGGCCCCATCAAGAAGAAGATAAGTCCTTATACTGTGGATGAAAAGAAGCTACAACTTATGGATGTTATCGGTAAAGGTTAGTGATGGTTTAAAATCTCCTAAAGCTGGATATGGCATTAATACTTTAGGCCATGGCAAAATATGTACAGGTAAAATGGTCCATTTAGAGTGTGAAATAACATCAAGATAGTATCCTCGATAGGTTTTGTTCTTTTGGCACCAGGTGGCTTCTGTGTATCTTGGCGCATTTTTCTTTAAAAGTGGAATGAAAAAAAAAGGTATAGCAGATCAACATTTCTCCTGTGTTCCATCCCGTCCAGGTGCATTTGGTTTGGTGTATAAGGGGACGTACAAGGAGGGCCCACACTCAGATCCACAACAGGTTGCCGTCAAAACTGTACACGGTATGTATACATTTCTTGATTTGTTTGTCGTTTCCAAGTTGGCAGAGAGGCGCTTATAACTTTAGCTAAAGTTGGTTTTGAACCTAAAATGGTTTTGAACCAATATGATTTTTTACAAACAACTTTCCTTTGTAAAATCCAAAAAGAGCATGCTACGTTCAATTTGGAGGTCATTTCTTAACAAGCTATAACTGGGTGTTTCTAGTCGGTCCAAAAAAATCCCATGGCAAAAACAAAGGAATTTTGACCCCTTGAGGGGGGGCTAACAAATTTCACCCTCTTTTTAGCAAAAAAGCCCGCACACTACTATAGATCAAAGAGGGGCACGAAAACTCTCCGTGCCTGCGGAGCGGGGGGCGCAGAAAATTTTGACTGCCGTTAAGGGGGGCGTACAAAATTTCCGTGCGTCCGCGTGAAAACCCACCACCCCTCTGTTGATAAATAATGACCACTCCCTAATGCCCTGCGTATGAGGCGCGTCTTTTTGTGCGAGGTTAATAGTTCTCTGTTCTCTGCATATCCACAAGGGGGACATCAAGACCTGTCATTTGAGGTATTAGAACCCCTACCCCACAAGTCAAATAGGGGGTCCAGGAAAGCTCGGGGCTCCTTGCAATACAAAGCTTTTTGAATTTTGAAAAATCAATTGACTAGAACAAAAGTGTGTTTTTTTTCTAGCAAATACCCAAACTCTATGTGCACCTCAAATACTCATGGTGTGCCTTATTATACAAGGTATTACAATAATCTCCAATTCCTGCTCCAGGTGATGAATGTAGCCCGGCGGACCTCAAGTCGTTCCTAGAGGAGGTGGTGCGTATGGTGGGCTTTAACCATGAGAACGTACAGTCTACTATAGGGCTGTGTTTTAAAGGCACTCAGCCCTACGCCATCATGCCCTTCATGGACTACGGAGACCTACGCTCCTTTATTGTCTCTCCTGACAGGGTTTGTATATTCTACTTAATATTCAGGAGTGCATAATGGATTTTTTCACACTACAAAGTAGGTTCTAACATCCGACGGGGGATAGAATGGTTTTTTCTTTGCCCTGTTAAAGCGTAAGTTTATGTTATCCTAGGTGATAATCCTCCCTGATATTTAACTCGAAAAAGAGAGTTATAGGAGGTGAGGATGGGCCCCTCATTTTCAGTCATTTGGGTGGTGCGAATAAGTGTCAAAAAAGATGGAAATTTTACGTATAAGAGGCAGAATTAGTTCAGGAATTTGTAGTGGTATTGCAGGAGGAGATGTAGGGGTCTTGCAGGAAAAGCCATTTCAGTAACAAGTTTTGTAAATTTTGAGTAATTCTCTATATTGTATACAGTCAGTCGGTCAGCTGCCATAAGACACTTTTTGCTTGCAATGATGAAGGTATAGGAATGTTGATCCAGGATCAATTTTCCCGCTCTTTTTGCAAGTGTGGTGCGAATAGGGCAGTTTTGGCAGGAGTTATGTGAATAGTGGCTTGGTGGTGTGAATCACCTAGGTGAGTAGCATTTGGTCCTCCAAGCAGATGTCTTGTGAAAGTATAGGACTATAACACTACTTAACATCTGCTTGGAGTTGGTTCCTGTCTGTGAATGGGAGTGCTGATGTCTGACCACAAGCTAGACTTGCTCAAGGCTATTGATTTTAATTCTGGAGAAACAATGTAATGGAAAAGACCATCAAGTATAAAGGGGCCAGAGCTTTGGGACAGCAGAGAGTCTAACTAACTGCAATTACCTTAAATTCTCTGATACAAGAAACATTAATTACCTGCATTACTGACCTTGCAATAAACTACACTTTTGATTCGATTCAAATATGATATGAACCTCAAATCAAGGAATTTATTGTACATAACATCTGCCAAAAAAAAATTATTTATTTCTTTTCGAGTTACGAGCAATGCACATTGCTGCCCTATATTTGACAATAAGAAACCTATTGTTTCTAAATTTATAAAGAGATTTTAAAAACAAAGACTAGACAAATACCGGACCACATTAACTACGACCCTAACTAGATAAATGAATAATTCAATAGATAGATAACTAGATGGTTAAATGAATAGATATAGAATAAAAGAAATACATTCAGAAGAGAAAATGGTTAATCCATGAAATAAGTTCATTTTATGTTGTCTATGTTTTAGGAGCTGACGGTCAGGCGGTTGTTAGAGTTCGGCCTACAGATAGCTAAAGGGATGGAGTACCTCAGTAGCCAAAAGTTTGTCCACCGTGACCTGGCTGCACGAAACTGTATGTAAGTAGCTTGTACACCTTGACCTGGCTGTATATAATTGTATGTAAGTAGTTTGGTCACCGTGACCTGGCTGTACATAACTGTATGTAAGTAGTTTGCACAATGTGACCTGGCTGTATATAACTGTATGTAAGTAGTTTGTACACTATGACCTGGCTGTACATAACTGTATGTAAGTAGTTTGGTCACCGTGACCTGGCTGTACATAACTGTATGTAAGTAGTTTGTACACCGTGACCTGGCTGTATATAACTGTATGTAAGTAGTTTGTACACTATGACCTGGCTGTACATAACTGTATGTAAGTAGTTTGGTCACCGTGACCTGGCTGTACATAACTGTATGTAAGTAGTTTGTTCACCGTGACCTGGCTGTACATAACTGTACTTTTTAGATCATCTTTTATAATAAGCAGTTAAAAGCAAATGACTTAAAACAGAGATTTAAAAAAGTGGGTATAAAATTGATACAAACAAGAATTGTCCACAAGCATAAATTCATTACAGGATTAACAGCCATTACGTCATCAAGGTTGCAGATTTTGGTTTGTCACGTGACATCTTTACATCTGACTATTACCGGATGAAGGACAATAGCACCACCCCACTTCCTGTACGATGGATGGCACCGGAGAGTCTAGAGAACCGTGTCTTCACCACTAAAACTGATGTAGTGGGTATAATATGTGTCCAAAATATACATTTATTAAAACAAAATTAAAATAATAAATGAAAATTAAGCTGTTTACCACCTGCAGCTGTTATATATATATATATATATATATATATATATATATATATATATATATATATATATATATATAGAGCCTTTGCAATGTCATTACAGATCGACCAGGACCCATATGTCATACATTTCTAAAAAAATTAAATGAACTTTGATATATTTGACATGCCGACATGGCGACGAGGCCTTCCTCAAAGTCGACTTGTGCCGTGTGCCTCAGAAACCTGAGGCAATTGATAATGGACCTAACATATTATGGGATTTCTTAAATTTGAGTTGGGAATTTAAGATTTAAGTGATTTGTGACATTTAGTGCTTTTTCTTAGAATCGATATGTGACATGGGGAGCCCCTTATCCATGGACCCATGTAACTCAAATCTGAAGACCGCTAATGTATGAATGCATCATGCCCATTGGTCGTCATGATGCAACAATGAAGTGCTGGTAAGACTTCTTTGGACCATCATGACGACCAAAGGGCATGATTCACTCCTGCATCTGTGGCATTTAAAGGGTTAAATCGTTCATTTTTCCTTCTCCCTGCAGTGGTCGTTTGGTATAGTGATGTGGGAGTTGTGCAGCAGAGGTCTGACCCCATACCCCACCAAGCCGTCCCTGAATGTAGTGGATTATGTCAAGGACGGAGGTAAACCTGAGAAGACTCCTGGCTGCCCCTCCAGGGTGTAAGCATGACTTAAAGATTGAACACTGAATGGGCTGCTGATGCATCAATTATGCATCGTACCCTTTGATTGGCGCGATGCATGAATACAGCCTTGGCGAGTAACTCACCAAGGCACGAGTAACTCACCAAGGCTTTGTTTATGCATCATAAATTTAGGTAAATTACAAAAATAACACTTAATACATCTTGCCCATTGGTCGTCACGATGCATGGATACAGCCCTGGTGAGTAACTCACCAAGGCTGTATCCATGCCAACCCTACAGGTCTGATAGTCCCAGTATGGTGCTTCAATGAAGTGCTACTGAGCAGACTTGCCAGCACTTCATTGAACATTGCACCTCGCGTCATGATGCCATTAAGTGATGTTTTATATACTGTAAATGTAGATAATTTCACGCAGCTAAATTTTTGCGCATCTGGCATAGAAAGATGTTTTCGCACAATCATATTTTCACGCATCCACAGGTTCAGTAGTCCAGAGAGTATTTGGTGTCAAATTTTCGCGCACATATTATTTTCCCGCACTTACATAGGTATGCGAAAGTAGTGAAAATATGTACGGCGCAAAAAATAATACGTTTACAGTAGCCAGGATTCTGCCGTTATTTCAATGACACTTTTTTAGAGTGTACCTCGGCTCATCAACTGGTTACATCTCTTTCCAGGTTTGACATAATGAGTGGATGTTGGCGGCGGGAACCTGAGAAGCGGCCATCATTCCACACCCTCGTGAGTCAGATCCACACAGTACTGGGAGGAGGAGCCCGGGGATAATCAACTACTAAAGGTTCATTTAAATCTTAACGACTCTATCTTAAAAGAGGTGCAAAATTGCATTGCAGTGAACCAGTGTAGTTTTTACAAGAAGCCCCAGGGGCAGTAAGGTGGTACAAGGAATCTCTATGAAAATAACAACAGATCTGTAAATGACCATAGATATGTAAATAACAGTTGTTTTATCCAATTATGAAACAGTTTCGATTATTTCTGACACTGAATAAATGCAAAGGTTCATTTGCATTTGGTCTGACTGACGGTTGTCTCACTCGGCTTTGCCTCGAGAGATAACCCTCAGTTAGACCTAACTCTCATGCACCTTTGCCTTTTACTTTGATCCCATGGGATTTGGATGGTTACGGTATCTGACCAGTGACCACAGTGTTACCCTGTAGCCTAACCAGGAGGTTAATTCAAAAGGTCCTGGGATCGCTACCTCAGCGATCTTAGGAATTATTCTGCCTTGTCCAATTAAGCGATCTTAAGATTAGACTGTCTTGCAGTGATCTTAGCCTCAGCCCTCCTAGACCATTTCAAGTAGAACACACTGTGCACAGGGGCAAGAGGCCCATAGTGAAAGAATAGCAGTGGAAACACTCCTTCTCACAAGAGTGATTACACAAGCTTCCCCCCCCCCTTATATGAGCTACTTATAGAGTATAGGATGCAGTTGACCTTGTACAGTATTCAAGTGCACTTCATTCCTGAGTAGCCTGAAGAGCCCTCAAAGACTCAGCAAATGTCCTCCCTCCCCTCTATATGTAAACAGCAGGGACATTCACTCTTGGGAGCAGGAGTGTTCCCTGTGAGTGCTCTTGTACTCAGGTGAATCCACTATGCAATTATTTCACTAAGATTGCAATGATCTTATGGCTGGTGAAGGGATCTCAGGACTTGCTGTGCCTGACTGGCCTGCAACCACTGCATTAGATAGAGTAGACTGCCTAGGTCTTATGAAATGTGCCTACGCTAAGATCGCAGGGATAGAAATCCCAGGACCTTTTGAATTGACCTCCTGATTAGGTCGACTCCTCCAAATAGGCTATGCCTCTACAGTTCTACCAAAAGTGCTTCCTTTACCCTAAGGGAGTGGTCATTATTTATCAACAGGGGGGGGGTGGTGGGTTTTCGCGCGGACGCGTGAAAATTTTTTACGCCCCCCTCGACGGCGGTCAAAATTTTTTGCGCCCCCCCTCGCCGGAGGTGCGCGGAGAATTTTTGCGTCCTCTTTGATCTATAGTAGCGCGCAGGCTTTTTTGCTAAAAAGAGGGTAAATTTTTTTTAGCCCCCCCTCAAGAGGAGTCAAAAGTTTTTTAGCCCCCCCCTCGGGAGGGGTCAGAATTTTTTACGCCCCCCCTCAAACCCACCACCCGCCCCTGTTGATAAATACTGACCACTCCCTAAGCTGATGTCATAGCGCTTCAAATCATGACTTTTTTGTACAGAAAAAAAGATATTTCGATCTATTTTTGTCATTACAGTCCTATATTGGGCTTCCGAACCCACAATGCAATGCTGGCAATTCATTTAATCATCATCATTGCATTGATGCATAATAACAATGGAGGAATATGGAGATGAAGGCAGCTTGCAGCCTTAGAGTTCTAAAGTTCTTGTCTCATAATAGTGGGAAGATGTCTCATTGTGATATACATTGTACATACATATTTTCTAACATGTTGAATATATATATATATATATATATATATATATATATATATATATATATATATGATTCCTGTGAACTGCCCCACCTTTGGGGGTCAGGGGCCCAACATGACAAACTCAGGATTACATTTTAAGACTTTATTTTATTGATAACCCTATATCTTGGCTGTATGAAAAGGTCCATTCAAGTCATTAACTCCCAGGATGTCAGTTTTTATCACAGTCGCAGTAAAAAGGTTTAATTTGTGTAACGCGCTTGATCGATATAACTTCTTATACATAGAACTTCTTCAATAATGTCTCTGTGATTACCATATTCCATGTCCAATCTAGTATAGTAGTTATGAATAAGTGTACCAAAAATTAGGACTGAGGCTTGAAAACTTTTGAAAATATGAGACATAACGTTTTAAGAATATTGAGATTTTTCAAAAATTTCTAACACAAAACCTTAACTTTACTCTCACAAGCTTAATATGCATTGGGTATGCATGAAATTCAAGGTATTATGTCTTCATGGTCTATACTTTCTTAAACAATCATCCTTCTTCCACTCCTACAGTATATTCTATATGTGGGCAGCAGTCCAAAACTACTCATAATTGGCCAAATATTGATCAAGTGCGTTACACACAGTCACTCATAGATAGAGGCTCCATAGAGGTACTTAGACCTTTCATATCATACTGCTGCTTCATACACAACTACTTAAGCAATGGGACTACTGTCTAACACCAAGAAATGTACATTCAATACCCATCTGGAGTCTCCTGTATGGCTCAGAAAATTAAATTTCACTTTTTTGCGACTAATCTTTTTACATCGATCAAACCAGAAGGTCCAAAAATAAACTAGGAGTATCTAAACTAAATCTAAAATATATATATAAATATATATATATAAATATATATATAACTATATATATATATATACATATATATATATATATATATATATATATATATATATATATATATATATATATATATATATATAAACGGATTTCATCATATATGTTCATGTGCCTTTCCATTCTTCATTGTATAAATGCATTCCATTATGAATAAAAGGAAAGAAACCTCACGTTATATAATTTCCTTCTATCTGTCTTTATCTTTACATGAAACTTACTTGATTGTAAAATAGTGTAAAGTACTTTAACCCTTTAAGGGCTGCTAATGTAACCCGGGTGGCCCACAGGAAATAGTGAGAAAAAATCTAAGAGAATTGGCTAAGTCACTATAGGCATGTTGTATACCGTTGGAAAGAGGAAATCACAAGGAAAATGGACATTTTATTTGTGTCTTAATATTATCGAATGGCGAAAAGTTATGATTTTCTTTTTGATAAAAGTGAAATATTCATTCTGGGCCAACAGATGTTGGTGCAGGCCCATAGGACTGAAAAAGTTAGTGTCTACCCCTGTGGTGTAATAATGATAATGTAAAAATGTCTGGACCACTACTACCATCCTACTGCATTTATACATATAGGTCTGTAGCATGGTAGTGTAGGGGTTGGCGAAAACGTTTCTGGAGAAACTGGGAATCGAACCTGGGACCTTTCAGCCTTTCAGCATTGCTCTACCGCTAAGCTCCTTCCCCGTACAACATTCTCTGCCTTCCACCTACACCTGGATCGGTGTGATACCGAAAGGGGAACTGGGATTAAACGGAGACCCACCCCCTGCGAGTCGGCCAACCGGGCACGGGGAATCACGTTCCCCTACAGTATATAAACAATCTTCCATTGTTCTATACAAGAGTACTCTATATACAACATGTGTACTAAATATGAAATAAAAAAGATTGTTTCTGCCTTGTATATTAGTCCTCTTGAAATGGTGTTGTTCTAGGGAGATGAATCTATTCAAAATGATAAGTTTATGAATGAGCACAACCCAAACAACAGATGTCAAAGATGAGATAAGTGAAGCTTTTATTTCTGAATACTTGATTACAATGCTTCATGGGCCTTTTGTTATCAGCTGAGTAGAAAATATGTCATGACTGTCAAATCAGAATAGAACAGCAAGGCAATATTTTACAATATATTTCAGGTATCTGATATACCAAGATAAAAATGAGAAACAGAAAAAAAGCACAATCATGTTTAATTCTTATGGTCACTTAGGTTTAATTGTCAAACCCTGAACCACACACACCTGGTCACATGACTTCTTACTTTAGATGCTGAATTCAATGGATGTAAGGGCATTTTAGTCAATTTTAAATGAACAATAATGCAAATCTCCCTCTGCCAATTGACATTTATCCCCTTCAGTGCTGCCTTGGTATGTAGGACCCTCGTCCTATCGCCCTTGTTTACCACAGGCTAATGTTGACACACTATCAGTTACCTCTATCTATATGCACTAGCTAACAGCAGTCTTTTATATATTTATATGACTTATCATTACAAGTTAAGGTTCCGCTGCAGCAGTTTGAAGTGCTTAGCACATGAGAAGATGTCCAAGACTATAATAGTGCATGGTACTATTGAGGCTAGTCCTACATAGACTGCCCCAATCCCCTGGGACCCGGTGGCCTCTACTGTTATAGTCGCCTGACTGACATCTGTAAGTGAAACATAAGATACAACAATGGAAGTTGTATTTAAGGAGTTTAAGATAAATGCCAACTCGTATTGCTTACAAGCAGACCTTGGATGGGAATTCTATAAAGCTAGACACTGACTTTCTTGAATTCATCACAATATCTTGTTTTCATGGAGAACATTTGTTAAAATGAAACATCTAACGGAGACTCTCACATATTGCATTGTCATGTTTGATTATTAAGCAAGGAATGACAAATTATTTAAATGTTTAAGCATACAGGAATACAAAGTCCAGAAATTGTCAATGCGCTATATACATGAATACAAAGTCCAGAAATTGTTAATGCACTATATTAATATTGTCAGTATCATTTACACTGAACAACTATCAAAACTAAACTTATCCCAGCACTAAACATCAACTCAATATAGATCTGGACAACTGATTGGTCAACATGTCAATAATCATTCAACAAAGTTATCAAATGTTTTGCCCACTCAGTTATTGATTTATTCCATCCAAGGGAAACACGATTAGAGAATTTCCACACCTACCTACACACTCTTTAAGTGGAGGATCCCACAGTCCATTCTCGTCACATGAACTGACCATGTACTCATCACCAGAACTCAGCATGTACTGAGTGTCACAGGTGGCATTAATAGTCGCGCCAACTTCAGTGGTGGTGTTGGACACAATCATACCATGAGTCCATGTCCACACTGCCTCACAGGTTATTTCTAGTTATATGGAGAGTAATACATAAGAAATTAAGCATAGTTCACACTGATATTTTATTTTGCAATAAGTTTTTGGTGTTTCAAGTTAGAAGAGCAGAAGATTAAGGTGAATATATTTCTTTATAAGAAATATTTATAAGGAAAAAAAGTAAGGACTAGAGAGATAGAGAGCTATTGGTAGCAAAGGAATATCATATTGGTGAACTCTGAGCTACTTAGGGAGTGATCATTTTTTAACAACAGGGGGGGGGGGTGGTGGGTTTGAGGGGGGGGTCAGAATTTTTTAAACCCCTTGACCAGGGGGGTCAGAATTTTTTGCCCCCTTGACTAGGGGGGTCAAAATAATTCCACCTGTTTTCAGCGAAAAAGCCCGCGTGTTACTATAGGTTAAAAGAGCGCGTTTGCACGGGATTTTCGCCTCCCGAGGGGGGGTTGAAAAGATTTTGACCCGTCGAGAATTTTTTTCGCGCGTCTGCATGCAAACCCACCAGCCCCCCACCTGTTGTTAAAAAATTATCACTCCCTTAGAAGTATGATTTTCTACACAGATTTACTACACATTTGTTCATTCTCAAACTGGAGTTGAACACAAGCAAGATAAAGTTAATTCATGTGGTAAGATAATAACAGAATCAAATATGCTAACCTGTGCAGTTCCTAACAGAAGGCCACCATGTGCCAGATGACAGACATCCTACTTCAATACTCCGCACATTCTGAATGAAGTGATAGCCCCTCATACATGTGAACCTAATGGTGTCACCCATTATTCCAGAAACATTGATTGGACTTGTAGACCTCACAACTTGTGGTATGGGCAGACATCTTACAGCTATGGACCACAAAATATGTATAAAAACAGGTGTAACATCTCATAGAAAGTCATTGTTGAGTCACTTGTACCGTAAATCCCCGGTCATAAGCCGGATTTTTTTTTTCTATTTTGGGCCCAAACCGGCTTCTAAATTTGTCCCAAAGTCCCCCCCCCCCGGCTTATGACCGGGTTTTTTTTACTATAGAATAAAGAGAAAATGGTAAAAATTTGACCCAAAAACCGGCTTTTATTTTTTTCCTGAACTCACCCCCCGGCTTATGACCGGGGCCGGCTTATGACCGGGGATTTACGGTATATGGACCCATCAACCTAATAAATAAGTTCTGCATTATTTAATTTATTAAAATGTCTAGGCTCACAAAATTAGGGCTTACTCTCTACTCCATAAATCAGCAGTGTATTTCAATTTTAAATAAAAAAATTTAAGATTCTAATTAATTAGAGGACACAAAGAAACTATTTAGAGACATTTAAATTTGACACTTGATATTCAAAGAAGGGTATACCTTCACATTGGTTTGATGGAGTGGTCCAAGTTCCATATCGGGTGCAGTTGGTGAAGAATGGTTCTGACTCCATCACAAGTTTATACCCTGTCTGACACTTGTAGTTAATAACAGATCCAACTGATAATGATGTCAGCTTAGTTACAGCTATGGCATTCGGTGGATCAGGAGTTGAAAGGCACAATGTTTCTGTAAACGATAAAAGGTGACATGTTTGATAGTTGCAACTGTGTAATGATTCATGAAACAGAATTATGTCCAAACCTCATTTATATCAGGGTTAATATCAGGGTTAATACACATTACTCTTCTCTGATGATATCACTAATAATTGAAAATTACATACATGTCCATAATAGGTAGCACTGTGGTCTGCTGCTAGCATCTTATGATAATCATGCTCAGCATTTTGACTGCATAAAATGTAGTCTTCTTTTTTCCCCCTAATTATAATATTTCAGGAAGAGGGGTTACTGAAAATCATGACCACAAACATAAATGAGATCAAGCTTAACGATTCTGTATTGAAGTCAGAGAAAATCTCACCTATACAAGTAATGTCCTGGGTTTCATTCCAGAGCCCATCTTGACACATAAGTTGTAGTTTCCTCTGTCTAGTCGACCACATGTAACCAAAGTCACACGTATAACTGACCATAGTATAAGGCTCTGCTGAGATGTTGTCTGGTTTTGCCATATGGAAACTAGGCACTGGTGGACATAGTCCAGCTGTTCAATAGAAAACATTGAACTAAATGGACAAAACACATGAACACTGTGAATAACTTAGTGTTCTACACCTTCTATTGTGTCTGATATGTTATATAACATTATGTGTATCTAGCCCTAGAAATCAAACAACAGAGGGTTCATCAATGAGCCAATAACAGCAGCCAGTGTTACTGTCCTAAAGTGTATACATTTTACTTAAAATGTTACTCACTTGTACAATTCGTTATAGTTTCTGACCATTGTCCACTGGGATTACAGGTAACTGTCTTAGACTCATAACCATGCCAAGTGCGCATTCCAGGTGCACAGGTGTATGTCACTTCTGTCATTGACTTGTAGGGACCAGTCCCAGTAATCATGGCATTAGCAGCAGCTGGAGGTGCTGTGCAGTGCACCTCTGAAAAAATACCCATATAGGTTTGAGTCACTAATCATAACTATAATCATAATGATCAAGTGCATTATATCTTACCTGACTCCTAGGACATCTAAAAACTAGCCCTAAAATAATGGAATGCTAGATAAATATTTATTTGTACATGAATGAAAACTTACCCGCACAATCTGTGTGGTTTTGTGGTTTGTTCCAAACACCTCTATCCAGGCACTCGTAGTCTGTAGAGAGAGACTGGTCAGTGAACCAGTAGCCTTCATTGCAGAAGATGTTTACAGTTGTGCCAAAGACACTGATTGTAGTATTTAGACCACCATCAGTTGGAACCAGAAGTGGAGGGCAGACATCAACTGTAATCAATCAATCGAGCTGAGACCAATATTCCTCAAAAAATATTATGATCTCAAAACCTCGCTTCCCTTTAAATGCAAATTGATTTAATATGTAAGGCCTGAAATGACTACAGATTTTAACATAGGTATGATTGAAGTAATGTTACTAGACATGAGCCTAATAATGGCCTAAAATCAACATAATATTCATTACTATACTTACGGTAACATTCTCCATACTCATGCAAGTCCCATTCGCCATTCACACAATAGAATGATCTGGATTTTGTACCATCCTGAAAACTGTGTCCCAAGTCACATCGACCAAGTACAAAGCCATCTTGGTGTGTTGTATAGTCCCCAAGACCACCATTCACTATGATGGGGAATGCAGGACAATTTTGACCTGTGGGCAGAGTAGTATGGGTAAGTAGATGAACAGCTGAGAAAATGAACTGACTGAGGTGACCTCAATATACTTGACATCATATTCATGTACTGCAAATATGTATCATCTGAGGTAGGATTTCAGAAACATACACTACATAAGGGGCTGTGTACAAATGACGTCATGCAGGAAGGGGGGAGGGGGGGGTCAGGCCCGGCATGACGGAATTAATTTTCCATATACCTTCAGCATTGCAAAATTGGCAAAAAAACATGACAAGGAGGGGAGGGGGGGTCCAAAATGGTCCAAAAAGCATGACGTCATTTGTACACAGCCCCTAATCCACCATTTGCATAACAGGTATTTTGACCTGTTGCTGAAACTTAATGCCCGTTTCTGAGCCATGTAACATTATCATTCAAAAACAAAAGATCCAAAAGTTGTACAGAGAACATTAGTAGAGAGTATTACCTGAACAACCATTGCTTCCTGTCTCCCAGCTGAGGTGATGAGTACATAAGATGAAGAAATGATTGAGGCCTATAGAAGATCTGGTACCTGTCATGCAGTCATAACGGACATAGTTCCTAATAAAACGCTCTGTAGGATGTACAGTGTGTGACAAGGTAGCATTAGGGAATATTGGGTGTGGTGGACATTGACGTGGTATACATTGTATGTCATCTGGTATCCATACAAAGTCCCTGACACATATACTTGACCGACTTGGTGTGTGATCAATGTGATGGTAATATCCGTAGAGGCAGGTGTACTCTGCTGCATCTCCAATGTTAAAGCCAGTTATGTTGAGGTGTGAATGAGGAGCCAGTGCGGGGAAATCACACAGGAATCGCACAGGTTCTGGAGGGAAAGACACTTCAGTCAGTTTGCTCTTGGACAGGAAAGAGGGAAGGGGTTGCTTCAGTGATTCACATAATACGATCCTCATAATCTACAGAACTTTATAGATGCTTGAATTAACTTCAATTAAATACTTTTATTTCACTGTTATAGATCTAACGTCAGACTGTATTAAAATATACATTATGTACAAAGAAGTCACAAAAAATCCTACCAACAAATTCACCACTCTCAGTCGTTGTTATTTCTGGAACAATGGTAGTTTCAACTACCGGCGATGGTGGTCCAGTAGATCTTTCTATAAAAGATAGGAGGGTTCATAATTAGAAACATATAGAGATAAATACATTTAAAAATCTATTAATATAGAATCCATTTTGCATCTTTTCTTTCCTGGTTTCAAGAATCTGTAGCACCTCTTAGTAAGATACATTTATCCACTCTCATCTTAATGTTAATAACAATTTATATTCAAAGGGCTTATCATTTCACAGAAGACTCACTGATGCATTTGTGGTTTGGTTCCCCCCAAAAGGGATGAGTTGGAGCACTGACATTGATCTGGCACATGACGCCAAAACTCTGACGACGATTATCGGTATGATATCCATCTGTGCATGTATAGACAGCAGTACCCTGATAGGCAGAGTCAACAATAGAGACGTCTGCATCAGCCACCTCAGAAGGCTGTTCTGTGCAGTTTACAGCTGGAAAAGAAGGTAGATATAAAAATAACTATGACTAGATCCATGGGCTTTATAAGTAACAAGAAAGCATGGCATGGTTTAACCATGAATCTAAGACACACAGACATTAGATGAAGTAGTTTGACATATGTCTTCAGTTGATGTAGAATTCATGGCACTTTAATGTTATGTGTTATAATTATCAGTCCATAAAATAGATCTCTATGACACATTTAAGGATAAATAGAAAGATGTATTGTGAGGAATTCTTACTGTCACAGAAAAAGTCGCTGTAACTCCAGTATGGAGTGGGTGGAGATCTGCGCATGTAATCACACTGAGAACTCCAAGTGGCAATTTCACTGCTATTCCCAGGTCTAAGTACAAACCCAGGATCACATGTGTAGTTTGCCATACTGCCATATGTTGTTGTGTTATACTTGAGTGTAGCATTATTCACAACTTTGGGGTTCCCACAATCCAACACTATGGATTCAGATAAAGGGAAAGCACATTATTTTTTGTAATGAGTGATTAAACAGATCTGAACAGATGTGTATTCACATTTCACATGACCTGCAAGAAGTCTAAATCCATTTGTGTACAATGTCATTGTATAGGGATCAGTAATTTCAATAGTTGTTACTTGTAAATATATATGCAAAGTAATTCAAGACACACATGAAAAAAACAACCAAAGGAAATACATTTATATTTTGTTATTTTCATGTTTGCATCACAAGACTACTCACATGTACAAATAGTTGTGCCGTTCCATGTTCCATTTTCTGTACATGTTAAAATCACACTGTCTGCGATACCTTCAATAAAGTGTCCCTCATGACAGGTTAGGTTGACAAGAACGTCATAGATATAAGATTGGCCTGTAGAAGAGATATTCTCAGCAGCTGAATCGCCCTCAGTTGTGTCTTCTGTTGTAAGGCCGTTTCCGTCAGTTATGTCCCCACTAATATTGTTATCAGTAGAAGAGTTATTTCCACGAGGTCCATCTTCATTGATAGAGCCTGTTGCATTAGATGAGGTATTTCTATGTCCTAATGAGGTATCTTGTCCTAGTTGGTATCTCAGTACTGTAACATTCCCGTTTGTGAAAACCCCTTCACATCGTAGAGCTGTACAGAAATATAGTAAATCAGGAATTGGATTTCTCTCCAAATTTTGTCCTCATCATCCTTAAGAAAGCATGTAATTCTAATGCCTTACTATAGATACAATAGGTAAATGACAACATGATCAATCAAGTGTTATTCTAGTTAATAAAAATACTTTATTTTTGTCAAGATATTTTTTAAAATAATTTAGCAATAACAAGAAACCAGAACATTTTGAAATGTAATGTAATTTTTTGTTGGTTGAGATCCAACCAGTGAATAAATCCCCAGCTACCTTCACAATATGGTAAATGTGAGCTCCAGGACTTGTTGGCTTGGCAGGAGACATTCTGCTCTATGACATCACCAGGAGCAACAAAACCAATGGAGCAGCGGTAAATGAGGTAGTCCTCAAACAACCATGTGTCATTATTAGCAATATGGGAGGAGAAAGTGACCTCGGCATTCTCAATGGTTGGTGGTTCTGAACAGGCAACACCTGCAATGAATTATTCTTTCAGTCGCCAGGTTCAAATGATCTGTGAAAGAAGCATATACCCAAACATCCATGAAGTTAGTATATTTCTTACCAAAAATTAATGCCCCCCTCCACCCCCCTGCAGAGGTTTTTATACACAGGAGGGTTTATGCATGCATAATTGTCCAAGTACAGTCTGACACTTACGTTGACAAGACACATCCATAGGTTCCCATGATGTCATGTTGGTGGCTGTCCCATTGACTCTGCATGTTATGTTAGTCATGGAGTAACCATCAGGGGTTTCAAACCCATCGAAACAGCTCAGGGTGACATTGTGGCCCATTTCAAAATCTGCTTCACCATGCATGTACCATGGAAGTTGACATCTTAGAACTGATCAGGAGGTAAAGTGCTTGATTAGTTATTTAAAGGTGACATCTCAGGTAGCAAAGGTGTCATGGCCCTACTGTGGCCCACACTTTATTTGGTGTGGCTTCCGATGTGGGCCACAATGGGCTAACCGATGGGATGCTGACAGTTTCTGTCCTCAGTGAGGTGCGTGGGCCACACTGGGCTAACCAATATGGGCACAGATCAGTCTCAGAGTGGGTTTGGGTTCAACATGGGTTTTTGGTGTGGCTGGAAGTGGGCTGACCGCTTTGATCAGGTGGCACCACCTGGGATAGATATTATAGAAAATCTATTTTTTCCTCATTTTCTAATATTTTGAACCCTGAAAATGCTCTGCTAGCCACCAGGTGCTAGCCCCTCCCCTTGGCCTCCATAGTTGGAGGGAGACTAAACATACTGTATTACTCTCCCCATCATCATTATACAGTGGAACCATCAATTCAAACTTAGTTGGCCAAGGCATGTCAACCAGACCTCGTCCAGTAACATGCTAGCCTTCAGGTTCATAGTGCCTCTCAATGGGTAGCATATTTCAATATAAAATGATTACCACAGGAATGGTGTAGTCACATTAAAAACTGCTGACCTCACCTAACTTTGCACATTTCAAATGTATTTTGCCAGTAGATCCAAACTCTGAGAAAGGTTGTGTACTGTTTTGATTTATATGATTCATTAGCCTATTTCTGTTATATAATACTAAAGAAAACCAATACTGACATGGGGGGAAGCTGTACATCAGACATAGTGGGGTTATCTAGTGTCAAAGTTCAGAACTCCCAGCTCAGTATGCCTTGTGCAAACCAATCCTCAACCCTGTCTGGGGAATTATCTTTGGAACTGATCTATGCCTGATTCGGGGTGCCCACCTTGAAACCAATCTGTGCCCAAAGTGTTTGCCCATTTTGAAACTGCTCTGTACCCAAATCAGTTAGCCTTATGTGGCCCACACAACTTGCTGAGGACAAAAACTGTCGGGAGCCCAACAGTCCTAGTTCAGTTTGCTCTATTAGGGCAACCCAATGTGGCCCTAACTGGAAACCCACCATTTGCCCAATCTAAAACCATGAATAGTATTCTGCACGCTTTGAACCAGCTTATCTGAGCTAAAACTGAAATGGCCCTAAGCGGGCTTGCTACATGGGATGATATACCATTATGTTTTATCAAATACACTGTTTGTCAAATTAGTCGAGTTTAAAGATTTTAGTGCCTATATGAAAAAATCAGACCTCATAAATCAAACATCATATTGAAACTGTTATCTTAAATTCTCTTGTGATCCAATTTATATCTGTTTGATATCATGAGCTTTAAACTTAAAGGGATTTCCCACTATTCGGTAAATCCAAAACTACCAGCAGTTTCTCCACATCACTTGGGATCATATTAATTTTATGTTTTATGAGATAGCTGAAGCAATAAAAAACATGGTTCATTGTGCTAGTTTCAGATTTATCGACTTCTGAAGATGGGGAATCCTTACCTATAGCCGCTAAGGGGAGAAACCACCAATTTCTTACATTTCTCATTACCAGAAGAAAACTGGCTGGAATTTGTTCACCAGACTTTGCAGGGATTAAGATACAATCAGTATGAACATTTTATGAGCAAAGAATTGGTAAGTTACTGATATTATCTAGAAGATACAGATTTATGAGAGAAAAAATATTTTTCCTCAATTACAGAAGTCTATGAAGTTGGCCAATAGTGTGGACTTACCAGAACTTAATGGACAGAAGCTGACTGCACACTGAGAAGTGGTCAGAATGTCAGCATCTGGAAGCACAGCGTGTTGTCCATAGGCCCCACAACCACCAACCTCATTGGTCTCCAGATACCCATGGACAATTCCTGGACATTCATAGCCTCGTGATACAATGAACATCCATTCTGAACTGTTGGCTGTAGCTAAATACCCAGGGCACAAGTCAACACTGCACATACCATTGAAATAAGTTCCACCCATGGCTGAGCAATTCCCACTGTCCTCAACAGAAATGTCCAAGGCATATCTGCTATACGTAGGGCATGTATTTTTAGGGGCAATCGAAAGAAGTTGGGGATCAATTACACTGCTTACATCACAGACTGGCACTGTGCAAGTATCACCCCTTCCCGAAGGTGGACAACCATTAAAACTGTCAAACTCTGCTGCCAGATCTGTTGACACTGATAAATCATTGCATGTTCCATTCTCTGGTATCCCATACATTGTCTGGCGTCCTGTTAAATGTGGAAACATTCAATATGTGTTAAGTATTACAATAACAAAGTTCTGTATTGTTTAGGCTTATATGTCCCAAGGAGCACCCAGAGTCCAGGAGCACTCTATAAAGAGTTTTCATATGAGCCAAACCTTATGTGTGATAATGGTTGCAATGTATTTGTATGTCTTACTAGTTATATATGAACTGCATTTACAGGCTGTGGCCGCCATCACTCCTGGAGTGATGGCTTCCCTGTGAGGGACGTCGATTGTCCATATATGGGGAGAAGTGTGGTCACGTGACTCCCACACTTGTCAAGTATTGTGATGGAGCTACACAGAAAACATCCCACCGCCTAAAACTCGTCAATAAAGACGAGTTTAGGGTAGTCAAGGTCAAATGACCACCTAAACTCGTCAAACTGACAATAAAAAGTCGCCATACTGATGACTAAGGTGGTCAGGATGACGACCTAAAGTCATCACTTTGATGACCTAGAGCTGTAGTTTTAGGTATCGTCAACCTGAGGACTTAAAGTCATAAGCACTGACTAGTTTCGTGCCTCTCAGTTTTTCAGTGTAGTCGTTAGTGTATCATCCCCCTTTTCCTAGGCCATTACCCGTAACGAGTATTCTGTAGGGTACTTACTGTAACAGTAGAATCCTGGTGTGGTCCACTCTCCTGTTGGTACAGTCTCGAGTTCAACAGTGCATGTTGAATTGATGGGTGATTCAGACAGAAATCCTTCATTACATTCATATGTAACAAAAGATCCGTATGTATCACCATCCAATGTCATATTTGTAAAGGCAACAGTTGGTGGATCCTGATCACATACAGCAGCTGTAGGCAAGATGTCACATTCTTTTTTTAGGTTTTAGTTGAGTACAATAGATGTATAGGTTTAAACACTGAGCTCTATATCACACACAAAATTGATAGCACCATGCAATTACAGTATCCTGTATCATATGACCATATATCAACATTTCATGAACCATTTCCAAGTTTCATGAAAAATATGAACAAAATTCATATTTTCCCCCAAACAAAGTAAATCTAATATATTTGTGTGCCCAATATTAGATTCTTATGTCAAGAGTGCCCTAGCATAGGTCAGCTTTTAGGGAAATCCTATAAAAGAGTGCCCTAACAAAGGTAAGGCTTGTTGTGTGTTTAAGTACCCTCCCCCCCTCCCAGGGTGAAGTAGTAGGTATAAATCAACTTACGTATACAACCATAGTTAATTAATGATGTAAAACGCCAATCACGGTGGATGCATTGCCGAGTAGCCTGGATAGCCCCTGAGCTGTCATTCAACTTGTAGCCGAATGGACATTTCACTGTCACAGAGTTCCCGTGTTCCCAGGGGGTCCCATCCACATGAGAAGTAGAGAGATAACTTTGGTCGAAGGATGGAGGAATCACAGTGTTGTTGCTACACACAAATTCTGAAATTGATAATCGCTGAATGATAGTTTCATAAATCATGTATAGATCTAGCTACCTTAAACCTTTTAAATGCTTGTAAAGGCTTTGTCAATATATCTAGCGCAGTAGAATGACTGATCGACAGTTAGGAATTGAGGCATTATCAAGGGGGAAACACATTGAAAGGTTATCTAGTGGCGAATAGGTGACTCAGGGGACTCCAACTACTCTAAATATTGTTAGATCTGGATGTCATGGTCCATAGAAATTAAAAATGGAATGCACCTGACTAACTGAAATGACCCAAACTTGTTATGCCTTCACTTCTCCTTTGAAATTTGGAGTAAAATTTGATACTATCCATAAAAATGAAGCTGATTATATGCTCTCCCAGTTAGTAATATTAGAACGTGTGATACTGTACAGAATATTATATTTATACCTTTGAGATTGGCTAAAGTTTTCTATCATGCAGCCATGTGGTCAGAAGTAATGTAAGTAGTATAATGGAAAATAAGCCAATACGATTAATATGATACATAAGCAATGTATGTCCATGACCAGGGAATAAATTTGCATCGTATTCACCGAGGTGAGGCTGTCCGTATTCAACGACGCCTTATAGGTGAATACGATGTAAATTTATTCCCTGGAATGGACATTTGCATTTATGTCATGGCCTAGGGGGTTATTTTGGACTATTTTGCCTTTAAATAAAGAAAAACAGCTCAGATCTGTTCAAAATCCAAGATGGCGGACACCCATTGAATACAGACACATTGTATTCAATGCCCCCCATTGAATACGGCGGTTCTAGTACTAATCTATAGTGACGATCGTATCAGCCATGACATAAACTGTAGTTGTGCAGAGACTGTTAATCATGAATACCTGTAGTCCCATATTTAGGTATCCAGTGGAAGGATTTCACAGGTTATTACTCATGGATACCTATATATACACACCCACTTGGCGAAAAAAAACGTCTTTTTTAACGTTAAAATAACGTTTTTATTTGGTTCCAAAGTTTGTAAAACGTTTTTTAACGTTAAAATAACATCAAAAAAACGTATTTTGACGTTCTTATAAAAACGTTTTAATTTGAGTTTAAAAACGTTTTTTGACTTAAAAAACGTAAATGAAAAACGTTTTATTTTGGTTGAAAAAGCAAACGTTTTATTTGTTTGAAAATTGGTTGAAAAAACGTTTAAAAATGTTGTTTTTTCAACGTAATAAAAACGTTTTTTAAACAAAATAAAAACGTTTGTAAACGTTGAAAAACGTTTTTTTTTTGCCAAGTGGGCACTAATGGACACTATTCAGAAAGTATTACTTCTGTATACCTGTATATATTCAAGTATCTGACCCCTTTCCTGAGTTCTGGTTATAGTTATGGTTCTGACCACTTTCCAAGTTATATTAGAAGTGAGGGATGCAATCTTGGTTCTAAACCCTTTCTGTGTTCTATTAGAAGTGAGGGATACAGTCACGGTTCTAACCCCTTTCTGTGTTCTATTAGAAGTGAGGGATACAGTCACGGTTCTAACCCCTTTCTGTGTTCTATTAGAAGTGAGGGATACAGTCACGGTTCTAACCCCTTTCTGTGTTCTATTAGAAGTGAGGGATACAATCACGGTTCTAACCCCTTTCTCTGTTCTATTAGAAGTGAGGGATACAATCACGGTTCTAACCCCTTTCCGGGTTCAATAAGAAGTGAAGTGGGTATCCATAGTCTGATCCATGGTCAATACATCCCCAGTAGTTTAAAATGAATACCCAAATGTACATTTATCCATTTGTAATACTTTCCCAATAAAATGGTAAAGGTGAAGGATGAGAAGTTTGAGCTGACCGTTTCTTCACGAGCGTGTCCTGCCCGTTCCGGAGCGGGCAGGACACGCGAGTGAAGAAACAGGAAGCTCAAACTGATCAGAGTTCACCTTTACATTTATGTCAAGGTGTTTGGGTTGATAATTAATCAATATTTCATCAATATAATCCATAATTAACTCGTAATTTACCGGTCTTCATCGCGAAATTCTGACCGGCGCCATCTTGGATGTTTACGTTTCAAAAATGCTGCGCATGCACGGTGGACCTATGACGTCATCGTGCGGATTTCCCGCGGGTTATTTAACGCAGGGGTGCAATACTGGGGTTCAGTGCATTGTCAATGGGGCATTGATATTCACCTTGACATAAATCTCAGATCCCTGTATGGACATGTATCCATGAGTACCTGAATGATTTCAGTATTAACAAGATATGCCTTCTCAATATCTAACAAGGTATGGATATATATGAAGAGAAGAGGCATCTCATGAAGGTCCCTTTCGTTTATACCATCATCATTCCACCTTTGCATTTTACCCTCCATGGAGTCCCTTGAGGGAGGTATGCCAAAAAAGTAACCATCATACTATACCCATACTGAATCAATTGACATTTAGTTATCTGAATTGCCAAAGTTAGTCTACGTTGAGGAGACCCTACAATCTTATTATTGGAAGTTTCTAAGGGAGTGATCATTTTTTAACAACAGGGGGGGGGCTGGTGGGTTTGCGCACGGACGCGCAAAAAAGATTTCGACCCCCCCTCTCGAGGGGGTAAAATTTTTTCGACCCCCCCATAAGGGACAAAAATCGCGCGCGAACGTCCCCTTTTAGCCTATAGTAACGCGCAGGATTTTCCACTGAAAACAGGTGAAATTATTTTGACCCCCCCTATCAGAGGTATTGAAAAAATTCTGACCCCCCCTGGTCAAGGGGTTGAAAAAATTCTGACCCCCCCTCAAACCCACCGCCCCCCCCCCTGTTGTTAAAAAATGATCACTCCCTAAAGTGTCTTCTTAGAAATGAATAGGCTGATGAGTACGGAGTTATGGGATTCTATATTACTTACCAAAACATCCAGAGATCTGAGGCCAAGAACCCTGAGTTGAATCTGTTTCATTTACACCACACTTTATGTAACCAGAAGTTTGAATCTTTCCATCGTACTCAGTTCCATAACCTGTGAAGTAAAATGTAATGACATGTTTCTGTGGTTGTAGTGTATGACCTAGAACTGCCCATTGAAATCTGTGTTTTTTGTATTCATCAAATATAGTTTGCTAGATTTGGAATTTCTCATTTATCTATTATAAATTTTTCATTTTTCATAAAAACATGAGTTTTACTATAAGTTATCTCATGACGAGGCTGAATTAGGGTAGAGACAATTTAAAACCAGGCTGTAAAATATTCTGCTTAACTGTGTAATGTCCCCAAATGCATTAGTGCATCACGCCCGTGGGCGTGTCAGCTTGCCACCCCATCACTGGTGTATCATTCCAACACTGCCTTTACCATCCATGTAGGGTAAGTGTCATGCATGAATGAAGCCTTGGTACATCGATTGCAATGTCAGCCAATGCAATGTCGGCCAATGGTCATGATGCATTAATGCACTATAGTGACCTGTACAGAGCCCCAGATCTGCATACGTGCATCATGACGGCCAATGGTCATGATGCATAAATGCACTATAGTGACCTGTACAGAGCCCCAGATCTGCATACGTGCATCATAACGGCCAATGGTCATGATGCATAAATGCACTATAGTGACCTGTACAGAGCCCCAGGTCTGCATACATGCATCATGACGGCCAATGGTCATGATGCATAAATGCACTATAGTGACCTGTACAGAGCCCCAGGTCTGCATACGTGCATCATGACGGCCAATGGTCATGATGCATTAATGCACTATAGTGACCTGTACGGAGCCCCAGGTCTGCATACATGCATCATGACGGCCAATGGTCATGATGCATAAATGCACTATAGTGACCTGTACAGAACCCCAGATCTGCATACATGCATCATGACGGCCAATGGTCATGATGCATTAATGCACTATAGTGACCTGTACAGAGCCCCAGGTATGCATACGTGCATCATGACGGCCAATGGTCATGATGCATTAATGCACTATAGTGACCTGTACAGAGCCCCAGGTCTGCATTAATGCATCATGACGGCCAATGGTCATGATGCATTAATGCACTATAGTGACCTGTACAGAGCCCCAGGTCTGCATACATGCATCATGACGGCCAATGGTCATGATGCATAAATGCACTATAGTGACCTGTACAGAGCCCCAGGTCTGCATACGTGCATCATGACGGCCAATGGTCATGATGCATTAATGCACTATAGTGACCTGTACGGAGCCCCAGGTCTGCATACATGCATCATGACGGCCAATGGTCATGATGCATAAATGCACTATAGTGACCTGTACAGAACCCCAGATCTGCATACATGCATCATGACGGCCAATGGTCATGATGCATTAATGCACTATAGTGACCTGTACAGAGCCCCAGGTATGCATACGTGCATCATGACGGCCAATGGTCATGATGCATTAATGCACTATAGTGACCTGTACAGAGCCCCAGGTCTGCATTAATGCATCATGACGGCCAATGGTCATGATGCATAAATGCACTATAGTGACCTGTACGGAGCCCCAGGTCTGCATACATGCATCATGACGGCCAATGGTCATGATGCATAAATGCACTATAGTGACCTGTACAGAGCCAACTATCATGACTCGGGTTACCTGAGGTACAGGAGTAATACCGAGATGTTCCGTAGGTGTCTGTTGGATACACGGTCACAGAGGCATTAGGAACAGTGGTGGACCCTGTGCAAACTACAGCTGAAAAAGACAACAATAAAGCTTTGTGCTATATCTCAGATACAATGAATACATGTTGTTCCAAAAGAGGTCGGAGCTGATTAGTCTTATTCATATTATGAAGTTGCAAAAATCCCTGCCTGCGAGCCACAGCTAATACAAAAGTATTTCAAATGCAGCTGAGTGGAGGACATATGGAGATAGGTAACTATAATGTCTCCCAAGGGATACCTGACACCTAATGCCATTGAAGGTTGGGGAGCCCCTGGTTTCCCATTAGTTTTTGAATTGTGAAAATCATTTTGCTAGACAGATGTTTAGAACATTTTAGAAGTTTAAAAGTAATGCTGAGACGCAGGGTGTGACTCATTTGCATGTGTGGGTTAAATACAAACAGAGAATGCAGAACTGGTCAGTGACCCATCAGGGCTGCATTCATGGATCATATCGATCATTCTGATTAGAAGACTTTCCCATGGGTGGTGACTCCATGGCTGAAGCTGGTTCACAGCAGTTATCACAGAGAATAGAAGGGATTATTTCATTGGCTGATGATTAATCCAGTATAGAGAGAGACATGATAACTTACGTATACAGCTAGAGAATTGTGTATTACAGCTATCACATGTGACGGTCCAAGTGAGCTCCGTGCCATGTTTATATCCATATTTACAGGTGTAGGTGGCAGTAGTATCTGTGCTTTTCACCAGGTCAGCATTGGTCACATTGGGTGGGGATAGGCACTTGTAGTCTGCAAAGATATAATGACATTATTTAACCAGATTTATGGAATTATTTACTGCTTAGTCTGTCAGGGGCATTTGCGTTGAAGGCTTTGACAGACTTATGTCTTCGCTTTTTTTTTATTACTCTCAAGAATGCATGAGGAAAAGGACAAGACCTTATATCAGTTTATAATGCAGAGGAATTGATTCCAGCATATTGTGCAGAGTCTTAAGTGTAGGTGTTCATGTGATGGCAGCTCATGCTGGTCTTCCTGTTACAGAGGACATGGTGTATACATGGTAGTGACTGGGGTGACCCCTAGTATTGATATTTGTAACTATTGGGTGCAGCCGGTGCACAGGTCGTGGCTATAAGCAATGGTACAGCGATATTCTCTGTATAGCGATAGAAACATATACATGTTGGGTTATCAAGTGTCCATGTTGATGTAAAAAATGTGAAAAGGAAATCTAAGAATTCAATTAAGTACTTTGATTGAAAATATATGGAAAATAGCACAGCATTGTCGCTGGATGATAATATTGCTATTGCACAAGGGGTGGAAATAACTAAGAAGAGCAACGTGTTTTATTTTACTCTGAGATGATAAATTAAGTGGTACGTACTTATTGGGTACTGGCAGATTTCCCTTAATGACACATCACATGCTGCTGTATGAAAATCTGTGGAAACAGTTGGAATAGAACCCGTCCCACGATGAGCCAAACAGTGTTCATCAGACTTATAACTATCCCAGTAACTTGCACCATCAACCAGTGTTCCTAAATGCGAAGGTGTTGATCACTGTTTATTTCATCCCAGATTATGTGATATATCCATGTTATCTATTTAGGATCCCTCATGCCTTCAATGAATCTTATCGCCAAAAATATATTTCACGGGAATACAATAGCAGCATATTCAAACACATTTCTTTGATTTCTTTGATGCCAACTGTATAGTTGTTGCTTTCTTCCTATTCTCAATCATTTCCAAGCTATAGAGTCTGATTCTAAGGTAATAGTTCTCTGCAATGACTCCATAGACTGCTGGCATCATGTTTCACTCTAATTGAAGTCAGTAAGGACAACCATGTCATTTTACCTATCAAGAGGTATTTTGATTTTGAAATCTGTCAGTTAGAACAGAAATCCTGGCCATTTTAGCAGTTACTTCAAGACAAAATGATCTTTTTTTAAACTAAATGGAATAAGTTCTAATATGTATATTAAAAAAAGATAACTATTTATGATTATAGCTGGTATGCTTACCTATTATTGAAAAAGGGTGTCAAGTAAGATCTGTGAAGAACCCTGCATATGCCCTAGGACAGGAATTGACTATAACCTTTAAAAATTCTTTTCATTCTCACTGGGTCAATAAGCACATATATAATCACTTACCATCATACCATCTGTAGACGCCATGTACCGATGATGCATTACCACCAATCCAAAAGTAAACACCATAGGAGTAAGTAACCCTATGAAAAGAATGGTATTGTGTTTTAGGCCATTGATCTATGAGAACCATTAGACTTTTCTACAAGATCAAATAATAGATTTGAGATGGATTAATGCATAATAAGGATGCTGTTGAGGTCTTTTCCCCTTAAACTAAAAATATAGAATAGTCAGAGAAATAAAGTTGTCAATTACTTGTTAACTGGCTCTAAAGGAATGAGTTTCTTTCATAGGTCTTGTCATGATTCTGATATCAATGATACACATTTATACATTGTCTTTTCCTGAGTAAAATTTGATATACCCTCTCCAGCTAGATATCAGATGAATGTAGGAACTTACAGGGCATTTGCAACTGCAGATTTTTCCTGGCTATTTCTGACCATGGCTAAGGTTCCTCCCTGATTAGCACAATTATCCTGAGCAGTTTCTATAGTTTTTTCACTTGTACCTGCTACATAGCATGACTGGCTGGGTACTTGAATGAAATGCGAAAAATGAGACACCATGGGTCATGCAAAATCATATGTATATACAGAAGTATTAGCAGAATAAATATATATATATATATATATTCATTGTTTTAATGTTTGTGTGTAGACTCGTGCACATAAGGGAGTGATCATTTTTTAACAACAGGGGAGGGGGGCTGGTGGGTTTGAGGGAGGTCAGAATTTTTTTGACCCCTTGACCGGGGGTCAGAATTTTTTCAACCTCTCTGATGGGGGGTCAAAATAATTTCACCTGTTTTTAGTGGAAAACCCTGCGCATTACTATAGGTTAAATGGGCATGTTCGGGCGCGATTTTCGTCCCTTACGGGGGGGGTCAAAAATTTTTTTACCCCCTTGAGAGGGGGTCGAAATATTTTTTGCGCGTCCACGCGCAAACCCACCAACCCACCTGTTGTTAAAAAATGGTCACTCCCTAAGCTACACTCTCTTAATGAGGAGCACTTTAGGGTCATTCTTTAAGCTGGATCAACCTCAGCTACACACGAACAACACATCATGTTCAGAAGTTTTCGAATTCCCCATTTAATATTTGACATCCAAAGCCTATAATTTATGTGATATAAGATGTCATACTACTCCATTCAAATAACTTAGCAATGTACAGGAATATTATAAAAAACATGCTGACCTGGTCGAGTGGGACAGTCACCTTCATTACATGTTCTGTTTACTGAAAGTCACAAGTTCATTTGTCAAGTACATGATTTTATCATCATTAGGCAAAACTAATGAATAAACTATTTACTAAGAAGATTGAAAGACATGTCATCATCAAACTCTAGTTAAAAGGTTTACCCTTTCTACACCACAGTCAAACAATGATGCATTCATCAACATATCTATAAAGAGCTTCATATTATTTGCTTTGCTTGATTCATAAAGTTATACAAGTGCACCATACATATTCTCTTCAAAACATAAAGTGTCACCTGCATCAAAAATGTGTCCTTCAAAGTCTTACACATGTGAAATATTAATGAATATACACTGAAAAAAGTCTTCCTGACAAAATGACATGTATATCCATGTCAACTTGATTTGACACATAGAGCACATGTCATCGGGGCATGGCACATATGTCACCATGACAACTGTCTTCATTACGCATGTCAAGTGGAGTTGACAAACCAAATGTGAGAGTGTCAACCTCATTCAACATGCCTTTCACGCATGTCATGTGGGAGACAATCGTGACCTGTGCAGTATGTGTCAAAGCGATCAGTCTTCTTTTCTCTGTGTACTTAGCCATATTCAGAAACATACAATGGCACTTACACGCTGGGATTCTGCACAGATAAGCCTTGGAATCAGCGCAAGCTTTAGTTTGCCAGTCTTCATCACCACCGGCTGTAGCATGCATGGTGACACATGCTTTCCTGGTGCTGTCAGGATGGCCCGTCTTCCAGCCATTCCATGTTGGTGCTACCTGGTCAGACCACCTGTAAGTCCCCCTGTTATCATCCACTGAGCTCATCCCTATCCATGTCTCTCTTTAGAGTATGAAAACAATAAATCAAGAATCATTTACAGTTAGAGTAGGACTGTTGTGTAATCAACTGTTACTAGAACAAATACAGAGTTGTTCCTGCCCTAATGATGAAAATCCTAGAAGCGTACTTGAGACTTATACTTAATACTTTCACTTAGTGAGTTTAGCACAAATGTACCCAAATTATCTGTTTTATTGTTAGCCTGATAAAACTATGAATCGTAGAAAATAAGTATGCTTGTGTATGTTCTTGATTTCTGTTCACTTACTGCAGCTACTTACTTGCCAACTAGGCTGGTTACTATTTGCCTGACCAATGTAGACTCGGTTTGTGATCTAAAGTCGGCCAAGCCACCACCTACTGCTGAACATTCTGACTGAGCCTCATCACGGGTTGCATGACCAGTGCCAGCATGCAGCCAACAAGCACCATAGACATTCACACCTACATTACATGTCACCGGTACTAATAAAGGAACCATGCATAATGTGATTAGTAGATGAACTTTTAATCAAACAATGATTACATTGGTACAGACAATTATATATCTAACAATCACACATCTCTGTGGTACCTTTAATGTCAACCAGTATTCAGTGGGTATAAACCTAGGATAAAACAACACAAAACACTGTGATTTAAAAAAACTTTATTCATAAAGCTTATGATACATTTAGTACAAATAGACATTTAGAAAGTGGCCACTTTTAAGTAAAAGAGGTGTTTCTTGGTAATATCCAGAAATATCTAAATGCTATCATTAAAGGTGCTGATCAATGTGTTGGCCTGCGCCAGAAATTACAGGCCATTAACTCCTAACCAGAGACTGGTATCAACCTCTGGGGAGGGTAAATTCAGAGATTGACCTTTGAAAGAAGAGGTGATTTGGAAACCAAAGAGGAACGGATAAAAAAAAAACTTTAGCACCCTTAAAATGGCCACTCCCTGGAGACATGTTTTGTTGGGAGATTTCAGCATGGACGTCAGCTTCAGTTGAAATGTTTCATCCACATCATTGCTGGATGCTCAATCAACAGTTTTGGCCTGCAGGGAGGAATCTGAAAGTAGACTATCGACAATATTATTCATTACCAACATCTTAATGTAGCTTTTGTTTACTTCCTACCAGAAATAAAAGTTCTTACATGGACCAGGACTTCATAGTTATACCCTGAAAGCTGGAACACTGGTGATGATCTGAAAACACCAAAAGTTTCATGATCTCCCATAATTATAGTGTGAGCCAAGAACTACTAATCTCAAGAACACATACCATCCAAAAAGTCAGGTCATGGTCTTAAATCTTATGATTTTAGAGTCTTGTTCTAGTATGGCTCTCAAGTGTAGTGTTGGAAACTATGGGAACCATATTAACCACTGGAGAACATGGCATTTCTGCAGACTTTAACGCGGTAACTTAACTCAGAAGGTCACTTCATAAAAGAAGTAACATCGATCCTACCTTCAATCAACTTTGTATATGGGGAGCACATGTTGCGACATAAATGAAACGTTTCAGCTGTGGTGCTGAGGTGATCATGATGTACATTGTGCCTGTGATGGTGTAGATTGGTGCATACAAATCACCCCTGAAATAAATAATATGTTTCTACTTTGCCAGTTTTGTGACTATGACACATATTAAGATAGTGGAAGGTGAATATAGATACACTATTAGAACAACAGTGTAAATATTTAAGTATTGTTTTCTTACAATCATCATGTTTCAACCAGGAATTCTCATTCCTTAATGATGAGAACCACTCAAGCCACTTAAGTTACCTGCGCAAATCTTCCTTCATAATTGATGCATCCATTAAGGAACAGAATGTAAACCAAACACAGAGTAAACCGGCTGTATTGTAAATGGGATTATGTGTAGCAGTCACTAAGACGTCCAATGATTTAACTATTCACCAGTCTATTGTCTGTGAACTGTTATCACTTGGAGTACATAGGTGCCTCACTAAGATGTCCCATCATCAACTATTCACCACATGGGAGTGTGTTAATAGAAAATGCGCTCGCACTTGGTTAATCATTGATTGAGTTTGATAGTGTTATTCACTCAGTATGTTTGTAGTGTTCAATGTTCCCCTTTCAATACTATGACTGTGTTGGTTAATTTAGACTTGTATTACCAACTAGAGGTGTGCCAACTTAAATTGATGTCATTGTATTGTTCCACAACTCTAAAGATGTCCATTGTCAACTATTCAACACTCTATTGGCTGTTAATGGGAAAAGTGTTGTAAATGGGAGTATGTGTGCAACTCACTAGAATGCCCATTAATCAACTATTTACCAGTCTATAATCTATTAAGTGAGAAATGCTCTTATTTTGGTGATTCATTGAATTTAATGCATTATTCAACCAATACATACAGAATGTCCATTGTTCCTCTTCCAACACTCCTACAGCTCTAATGGTTTATTTACAGTTGTATGTTCAACTACAAGTGTGCCTGGATAAACTGATGTCAAGGTAAAGATTAATAAATAATCATGTTTTTGCTACCTCATAAATATGGAAACCTAACAAGAGGTTGTGGTGACTGAAATATACAATAGTTTAAAGTGTTTTTACATCAATTAATCTACTTGAATTTAGCCCAAACCTGCCTTACATTAGTTGATATTAAAACAATCAAACTCAGGGTTCAGCCTGTAAGGGGGTCATTAGAAAGGCAATATGGTAGCCATAAGCACTTTGTGGGGAAGAAAGAGGGAAGGGGCTAGGAGTAATGGGGTGTTGAAAGTGAACATGAATCAAAACATGGTGATACAGTAGGTTGGGTAAGATTAGATTAGTACTAAGTTCTTCAAAATCAATCCCCTGGTGCACCTTTCAACTTAGCGTGAAGCTTTTACACAAGGTGCGCCTTCAACTCGACTTATTACAGTATTAGGCTGTAGGCTGTAAGAATATACCACAGTCCTCTTCCTACTGGTGGTGTAATTATTGT
This sequence comes from Acholoe squamosa, assembly GCA_949317995.1. Classification (NCBI taxonomy): domain Eukaryota; kingdom Metazoa; phylum Annelida; class Polychaeta; order Phyllodocida; family Polynoidae; genus Acholoe; species Acholoe squamosa. The sequence continues at coordinate 5,509,180 of OX439040.1, forward strand.
TACCACAAATAACATCCTACTGCATGTAAATACATGTACCGTAGAAGATGCCGCTCGCGTGAAGGACGCACCCTGACTTTAGCTGAACCCTATAGGATGCACCTGGGCCAAATTCTGGCCCTTTTAGTACTGAAAATCCTCTCCTATAAGATACACCCTGAGTTGGATCTAATCGTACGGGATGCCGATGATGCAATCCCAGTGTATACGCTGTGCCTTATACGTGAGGATTTACAGGAGGTCTGTGGCATGGTTGGATGCAAACTGTGCTCAGGCCTAAAAAAAGAAGGTTTGTTTTCAGTTACCTAACCGACCAGCAAAACAGGGCCAATCCTGGAATCATTTTCTTTTTATTTTGTGAATTCTTTAGATATTTTGGCAATTTTCCTCGTAATTTTCATACTTTTTCATCAATTTTTTGTGGAGTTTATCTAGGTCCTCATCTATTGGTATACAATTCATAACAGTCGTTCATATCTTTTACATGTGCTTCACAATTTCTAATGTTTTTGATATTACTACAGTAAAATCATAGGATCCAACATGTCTGCCCATACATTTCTATACAAAATGAAAAAAAAAATGAAAAAAAAAGATCTGACCTACCGACCCTAGATATTTGAGGCATGTAACTGGAAACACAACTTTATTTTTTTTTTGGCCTCATGGTCGTTTGCAGATGGATGCACTTGTACTACTACGGGAAATGTGGTTAAAGATCGGTTAAAACGTATCCCTTTTTCTTTGAAATTGAGGAAATTTATATTTTTTAACATGGTTGCAGATCTATTCAATTTCTAATGATGATTTAAGAGTTTGATACATGATTTTATCATCATTTTATATCACCATCATATTCACAGCAGTATTTACATAAAGTAAAGGGTCGTAAATAGGGTCATCACCAAAATAAATTTAATTTCTGTTAAACTCCAATAATCTAATTACCATAATCTCTAGCGTAGAAGGTGCAGCCCGCATAGAAGGCGCAGCCACAACTCAGGTAAGGTTGGTTCACGTAGAAGGCACACCTGTCTCCCCTGAATTGGTATTTTGAAAAACCCGCGTATAAGGCGCAACCCTTACTCAGGAGGTCTGGGGGTCCTTGTAGTTGGGGAGAGCCTTATATAGGTTTCAAGTCTAGCCATCTATGATGCTGATCATATATATTTTTGATTGCCACAAATGAGGTGTGACCTGAAGTAGATCTTAACTCTAACATTGTATCATCAGTTTTTTTGTTTCTTTTCTTTATTTGAGCATTCCATCAATGTTAAGGCATGTTAGGTTATGGATTTAAATCATCCCATTCTCTAAACACAGTTTTTAACATCTGTTTGTGAGTCTAATATATATAGGAATGGGATAGTGGCTTCACTGGGTGGCAATTCTAGGAATCATTCCTAAAATGTTAAGGCATGTTAGGGAAATAATCACATTAGTTCTTCTTGATTTAAATATATAGCAAGTGTATAGTAATGGATGATTCCTAGAGTTGCCACCAGGTGAAGCCACTATCCCAATGTTAGAGTTAAGATCTTCTTCAGGTCACACCTCATTTGTGGCAATCAAAAAGTATATGATCAGTATCTCTATGGATTGGGAATCAAAAGAACCCCGCGTATAAAACGCACCCCTAATTTCTGAAAATACTATAAGACGCATTGAAGATGTGATTCACGTAGAAGACGCGCCTTATACGCAGGAGATTACGGTACTTGGATAATTGTCCACCTGTTTTGTTTTGTTTTTGGGTGTTATAATTATCAGTGTACAGGTTTATTATATGTATAGCTGTGTCTACTTTATCAGTTGTGTTTTATACCAGGACTCACACATTTGGTCACCTGGGGGCAAGCCTGCATACTCACATGTGAGCTCACCTGTCCCAGGTCACCACACTACACACAAAAAAAGGACCACCATCTTGTTTGAGTGTTTTTATGTGTGTGTTTATATAATGTTGACTAACAAAGACTGGCAATAATGAATTCTATGCTTCATAAGTTAGATGATGCAGAAATACATGTCAAATTACATTGACAATTTTATTTATAATTTTTTTTTTGAGGGGAGTGGGGTGACCATAGTTAGTAATGAGGACACCTTGTGCTGTGTGGTTAAAATGAAGCATACCAGCAGGGGATGAAACCAAACATAGGTTTATTGACACAAGGGATGATACATGTACATCTTTGTTGAGCCAACAGGACGCGGACACTACATATAGACAACTAAGAGAGCATTAGACGTAATTAGATCTTGTTAGGGGTATAGCACAACATCATTATAAAAACTACAAAATAAACAGTTATAACTGTACTGCATGTCTTAAGTTAAGCTAAGTTCATACAACCTAATAGAAGTGTAGTTATCTATTTATAGATCTACAGCTACAGAGTTACAGCAATATCAATCTAATGCAGCAGAATAATGTATATACAAATGTCTCTAGACTTTTCAGTAACAGCTGGTTACTTGAACTAGAATACTGTTTAATACCAAGAAAATCCCATTGCTCTTACTCTGATGATAAATGAGCATGCTGTAGTGTAAGGTAAAGAATACAGTAGGGTTGTATAGATTGTCATAAAATAAAGTTTGTATTTTCTGGTGTATATCTGTAACATTGAGAATGTCATAGTTTATAACTAAATGGGTTAGAATCAAAGTACAGTAAAGGTATGTTGATGGTTGTATGTTTCAATGACCTAGTATTATGTGGTAAGCCTACATCAGCATTCTTGGAACATATACACTGGCTGATCTCATGCCTGCTGATGTCATACTTGTCTCATGTGTACCATTCAGTGTGCTTACTTCATCCTTTTAGCTGACATCATCAGTCACCTGTTTGTCTCCCTATCTGACATCAGTCTGACCTCATACTTCTGGATGATGTGAGACTCTGATCTCAGCCTTTAGATAGCATATAAAAGCAGGTCCCTCTCTTCCCTCCTCAATCACTACATCTGATCTGTGCTGTTCACATCAACCCTATTGACTACCTTGCTGATATACTGGTTTTTGTACCTGAGGACTAAGAGGAGGCAATATTCTTTGTACAGGTTATTATACCAGATTACCCTGAAGGTTATATCCATGCTGAATGTTATTGCACACAGTTATGTTCAATGGACTCTATGCTGAAACAATATATTACCTGAGGACATTTGTGTGTTACTTTGTGCTACTGTGACAACCATAGGAAATAAGTGTCTACCAAAGGGGATTAGGCCTCCTGTGGCTACTTCAGCAATAAACCTGTCAACAAGCAACTTGTAACAAAGACTTTGTCTGCAATCATTGGCCAAGGCCACCACACATGCCCTCTGGCTAATTTATCTAATTCATTGAACCATTGTAGGATTTGTAAAGGTTATAGGATTATCCACCATGACTTGACCACTCTAGCTGGTAGGAACTGAGGTTGCCCAGTATATAAGCAAATGTCCATGACCTTGGGATATTTTTACATCGTATTCCCCGAGGTGGGACTGGCGTATCCCACGAAAACAGTGGGATGCAGCTGATATGGTTCTATGCACCATCTTATGTTCTGCCATTTCTTTATTACTATTTCAGATCAAGATGTGTTCCCGTTTGGTTCTTGGTGACTCCATTGTTTCTTTTCTTACTAAACTGAAAGACACTGACATTATTGCTTTTAGGGGTGCAAGTCTTGCTGATTTGCTTTCTATCATTTGCAACAACCCTGGCATATTCTCTTCCTATGCTGTTATTTATTTGCATGTTGGCACCAATAATATTCAGTTAAACTCTCCACTTGAAATTATTGCTCTCTTCCAGAAGCTCATTGCTAATATCCTTCAGTTATACCCTGGTGTTACACTTATTGTTTCCTCGATTCTTCCACGTTTGACTGATTTCCATTCTTCATTCCAAAAGGTAGTTGAGGTCAACACTTTACTTTCTCACCATTGTAAAGATTTAAATTCAGTATTCTATGTTCCATCTTATAAGTTGGTGATGAAGAATGGTGATATTCAGTCTGGTCTGTTCCATGATGGGTTGCATTTGAACGACACTGGTGTTCTACGGTTGCGTAGTTATGTTTGTGACCGCTTCGCAGTTTTTGGGTTTGTACCTTTGGTTACCATGTATGGAAAAACAATTGCTATCAAACGTTCCCAATTCCATTCGGTTCTAGATATCTGCCGGCATGCCTACAGCCTATTTCCACTCCAAGATTAAGTGCAAAATTGTAGTGATTGATGATCCAATCTAAAGCAAATGTGGCCATTAAATGCTATATATCTGCATACTACATGTAACAAATACAGTTAAAGCAAACAAGATAGAAATTTAAAAGAAAACAAAGTTAAAAACAAATTTATTCTGAGCACAAGATTTCATTCACTTTGCATTTATGAGAGCGTTGGGTGAGTACCGGGTCACCATGCCTGTCCCCCCTCTCATTCAATCAGTGCAAAAGGTGTGAGATTTGCCCTGTAAATCTCAAAAGACAAACATATTTAATCTCTGCACTAGATGCCATACTCCTTGTACTTATGAGGGCATTGGGTGATTTCTGGGTCAGCATGCCTGCCCCCCCTCCTCATTGCATGAGTACAAACTATCTGATATCTAGGTTAAACCAATAAAAATTATGCCAGTGTACCATACCATAGGTCCATGCTTCACATGTTCATTATCCATTTATTCATAAATGGATTTTCTTGCTGATTGCTTAATTACAACTATGACTGCAAATATGATCTTCTTTGTTTTTAGTTCCAGGATATCCATGCTATTACTTGAGGGTGGCTGTGCAGTTTAAACATGGGGCATTTGCCTGGCATGTTGACTGTAGATTTTCTCACAATTCACAACCCCTCCCTCACATTGATCATCTCATACTGATCCATTTCTGTTTTCCTAGTATACATGGTGGATGTCTTGGGTAGCAAAAATGTGTTCTATGAAGGGCATTCTGATATTACCTGCATTTCTCACAATTGGCAAAAAAGATTCTGTTACTGATAACTTTCCTTTGTAGGATAGATTTATAAAATATATATTTTTTGGTTTATGTAGACAGGAGGGGGCACAACCATTACTGACAATAGAGTAGGTATGCTGAAAGTGAGAAATACATGTAATATCATTGTTGTTGTGTTCAAGTTTATTTCATGTTGCGATTTACCTAGCTAAGAGTAGTTCCTATTCAAAAAATAAAATTAGTAAAAAACCTTGAAAAAAATATATATATAGAAAAAAATGAAAACCTTATCATGCTACTAGATTATCTACTATCTATTAATTTATACTGCAAGGTTGATATGGTCCCCTCTGCAGTAGTGTCATGTTGAGAAGAAATAGTAAAATTTTGCAAAAAAAACCTATTATAAGAAGAAAAAGAGAAATTATTATCATGACCCATTATCTATTACCTTTTAATTTACTCTGTTAGGTTGATATGGTCCCCTCTGCAGTACTTTAATGTTTGGGAAAACAGGGTTTACATTAACTTGTAATTTTTTTTGTAGTTTAGGTTTTGTTCTGCATTAGAGACCGGGGCTGCCATTCATAGAGATACCTGTATTACCTTTCTTACCACAATAGACTAAAAGCCATGAATTGCAAGAAGTTTAGGATTCTACATGATCAACCTTTCCATATACTATAGCAATTAAATGCATTAAGTCCAGCGAGCCTAGTGAAAGTAAATGTAAAGTTCTTCTATTGAATTCTATTGACATTTAACAACAAAAATTAAAATACCGTAATCTCCCGCGTAGAAGACGCGGTGCGCGTAGAAGACGCTCCCCAAACGCATCCAACCCCTCTGAATCGATTTGTAAAAAACCCCCCGTACAAGACGCCCCCCCAACTCAGCAGGGGGGGGTTCGCGTATAAGACGCACCCCCCACCCTCCACCCCCAAAAAATTGTCCGTCGACACCTCCCGGTCTGCCGCGGTGCAGGCTCTATGAGTTCAAGCTGTCATCGGCACACAGTCGGCGTCAAACCCGCCGAGCGCGTCGACACCTCCCGGTCTGCCGCGGCGCTAGTGCTATGAGTCTATGCTGTCATCGGCCCACGGTCGGTGTCAAACCCGCCGAGCGCGTCGACACCTCCCGGTCTGCCGCGGTGCTGGCTATATGAGTTCAAGCTGTCATCGGCACATTTTCCCAAATGAGATGTTGGAAAACCCCGCGTATAAGACGCACCCCCAACTTGAAGGAATCCTATAAGACGCACAAGGCATTTGTTTGGCGTAGAGGACGCGTCTTATACGCGGGAGATTGCGGTACAAAGAAATTCTGTGCATTAAACATAAATAACAATTATAGAAATATAAATCAAAATATTTCATATATGTACATTTCAAAAGCATATTTATGGACGACAGTTTTATGAATACTTCTAGACACTGTTAATCATTTTTTGTTTTAGTGTTGTACACACCTTCTTGATAAATCTATAAATTTTAGATGTACCTTTACGTTAAGTATCTGATCTTTTGTAAATTCTCCAGATGCACTTCTCTGTAATTGAAATAGACTAAAATTTGAATAGCTACATAGAGAGTATTTGAAGAATAAAAAAATAAGTATTAAAGTAGAAAAAAAAGAAGGAGCTTTTTCAGCTACATATCCTTATCTATACTGCATTACTTTACTTTCGGTCATAAACTTTCTCCTTATTGCTCATTCACGAAACCTCAGGAAATTTTAGTGTATCAATGGGACTCTTTATTGCATGCCTCGGTCTCTGTTTTTCATCATATGGTGGAGAAGGTGCGGCTAGAAGGGGCGGTTGGAGGTCGCCTTTTTTATTATTAAATAAACTCAGGAATACTTTCGTATGGATTTCTCTCATATTTATTTACATTTTGGTTTGGTAACACTTGGGTAAGGAAGGTTAGGATTTGAAATACTGTTGGTTTTCATCTAATCCAACTTTTGAAGTTGTTTGTAGAACATTATGAATAATATGCCGCAAAAAAGCAGGCAAAATATGCTGTGGGCAGCAGACACAAAATGCTGTGAACAATTTGACACAATATGCCGCAAAAAGCAGGCAAAATATACCGCGCGCAGCATACACAAAATGCTGTGAACAATATGACACAATATGCCCGAAGCAGGCACAATATACCATGGGCAGCAGACACAAAATGCTGTGAACAATATGCCCAAAAAGCAGGAACAATATACCGTGGGCAGCAGACACAAAATGCTGTGAACAATATGACACAATATGCCCAAAAAGCAGGCACAATATACCATGAACAGCAGGCACAATATGCCATGGGCAGCACACACATAATACTGTGAATAATAGTGAAAGTTTGCCTCAAAAGTTGTCCCCAAAAGAATGAAAATGTATGTGAAAAGGTATTTATTGTGAGCACAAGATTAACACCTTTTGCATTTATGAGAGCGTTGGATGATTACTGGGTCTCCATGCCTGTCCCGGGCTTCCCTAGCCCACTTAAAAGGGTCTATATCTCCTCTTTCCTATCCCCTCAGGATGTGTGTGGTGCACATATGCGCAGGCACTGACACATTCCTCTGTTAATTTATCAACCTGTGAAGCACGGGATAGCCAGTTAGTGCCGCTAAAGTGCTGTAAAACACAAATCAATCAATCAATCCATGCCTGTCCCCCATGATACCTAGATTCAATAAGTAAAATCTATGCTGGTGTACCATAACACAGGTTCATGTTTGACATGTTCTTTATCCACATATTGATACTTCTCTTGCTGGTTATAACACTGCTGGGCAAAGCCAGAGTGCATTATCCTGAATGCTGCGTTCTGATTGGCTGATTGACCGTGCATTATCTAGATGGATAATGCACTGCCAGCACAGGAGGTCAACTTCATCTCACATTTAGACTTCACAATTGATATTCATATGTTGTCAGGTGGCTGATGGGTTATTTTTCTGTGTTATAACGGGAATAATGCACTTGGGCATGGCTGCCGTCGTGCTCTAGACTGTATTGAGACATCTCTGGGCCTATAAGGCCCCTCGATGTCTCAATACAGTCTAGAGCACTCCCACAGCCATGCCCCGTGCATTATTCCCTAATTGCTGAACTATAACTATGTCTACAAACTTGATCTTATACTGATTTGGTTCCAGGATGTCCATGTTATTACTTGAGGGGGGCAGACCAGTTAAAAAGTGGAGCCTTTGCCCAGCATGTTGGCTGTAGCCACCCTCATGTTTCACTCCCCTCTTACCATCATGTACTGCAAATTGTATATGCTTACATTTTCAATCCCCTACCTGTTTTCCAAGTATACATGGTGGATGTCTTGGTTAGCAAAAATGTGTTCTATGAAGGGCATTCTGATATAACCTGCATTTCTCACAGTTATCACTTTTACACCTCCATAGTATGTACATATCAATATATTCTATGTAGAAGGGAGGGGGACACAACCAATACTGACAGTAGACTAGGTGGGCTGAAAGTGAGAAATGCAAGTAAAATCAGTGCATTGTTGTTGTGTTGACACTCATTTCATGTGGTTAACTTTGCTAAAAGTAGTTCCTGTTAAAAAAATAAGATGATCAAAACCTTATTATGCTCCTACATTATTTACTATATATCAATTCATTATTCAAGGTTGATATGGTCCCCTCTGTAGTCGTTGCATGTTGAGACCACCTAGTAAAATGTTAGAAGAAAATAGAAAATCCTCATCATGAGCCACCTTCTTATTTATTTTTAATTTACTCTTCAAGGATGACATGGTCCACTCTGCAGTCGTTTAATGTTTAGGAAAACAAGGCCTACATTAATTTATTTGTATCTTATTGTAGTTTAGTTCTGTATGAGAGACCGGGGCTACTCTTCATTGAGATACATGTATCACTTTTTCTAACTTCAATAGGTTAAGAGCCATGAATTGTAAGAAGCTGAGGATTTTATATGATCCGCTTCTTTACACTAGAGTGATTGAATCTCACATAAAAGTTAGTTATTTCTCATTGTTTTTATAAGCTCAGCTAGGCTAGTGATATTAATCAAAAGTGAAATTAAAGAACCTTCATAAATGAATTCTATTGGCAGTACATGATCAAAGTTGAAATAGGAAGCAATTCAGTGTGTTAAACATGATCTTAAGAATATCAATCAATGTATTTCAGATGTTAACATCAAAAACATAAACATGTGGACAACAATGTATGTATACTTCTAGACATAATTGATTGTAATTTGTTTACACACATTATTGATGAGTCTATCAAATCTTAGAATAGCTTTATATTCAGAACCTGAACTTAGGTACAACCTAAATGCATATATATATATATAGAGAGAGAGTATTTGCTGTGAGAAAAAAGAAAGAAATAAGTAAGTAAGTAAGTAAGTAAATAATGGGAATTGTAAGCTGCATATGATATCCTTATATAGACTGCATTATTTTAATTTAGGTTGAATAGAGTAAAGTAATATTAGAATAACAACTTTTGTGGGTCGGCACACGTTACGCCACTCGGGGTGTGGCGATCGGCCCTGCAATGTTATCTCTATGGGAAGAATTTATTCACATAAAATAAAAACTATACCCCTCGTTGTCACGATTTACCACACGGGTCAAAGATAATGCTGGTCAATAGGATCATGGTTGCTTTGTTCAAGACCTTCATCTCAGTTCAAATCTATCTTTCTGACGGAAACATTATACTTGTATCAAAGCTCCATACGACCACTTTGGCAAATTAAAGGTCTTGACCCATGGTCATAAGGGGTGGGTCATTCATTGGCAGCTGCGGGATATTGGTGGGTTTGTTTTTGCAGACCAGCAATTTTCTTCTCCCCCCCCCCAATATCATAAAAGTTCTCATTGAACTGATTTTGCAAAATCCCCCCCCCTCCAATAAAAAAAAGATATGGATATGCATTTGGGGTTGACACACCCAGTGTGAAGGTTTATTAGGTTTTTGGCCCCCAACTTGAAGCTTTTTTTAAAATCCCCTCCTATATCTTATAACCCCCGCCCCTTACCTACAAGCCCCCTCCCACCCACCAGAGAGGTGTGCTTGTGGGCTACATTATAATCTAAAATACAACTAGAACATAAAAAGATTTATTAAAGGTTAATAAAAATTTGATTGTCACAGATGAGATTTAAATGTTTCCCTCTTGGTGAGCTTCAATGATACACTGAGACATATAAGACATGGTTCCTTGGTGTGTGTTCTCTTACAGTTTAACTAGCACACAAATCCCATACATGCTTACAAAATACATGTATAACTGAAATGGTATTGAAAAGGAGGACACTTGGACATTTATATCTATCTAGGGTATGCAATATGAGGACTATAAGGGAGTGATCATTTTTTAACAACAGGGGGGGGGGCTGGTGGGTTTGAGGGGGGGTCAGGATTTTTTTTCAACCCATTGACCGGGGGGGTCAGAATTTTTTCAACACCTCTGATGGAGGGGTCAAAATAATTTCACCTGTTTTCAGTGGAAAAACCCGCACTTTACTATAGGCTAAAAGGTGACGTTTGCGCGCGAATTTTGTCCCTTATGGGGGGGTCGAAAAAATTGTACCCCTCGAGAGGGGGGTCGAAATTTTTTTTGCGCCCCCACGCAAACCCACCGGCCCCCCCTGTTGTTAAAAAATGATCACTCCCTAAGCATGAAATGATAAGGATAAGATGGTGTTACATAAGGCTGTAGGCCATATAGGACACAGCTCTGGGCAATAACACTCAACTCAGAATCATAAACAGGAGGATTTTTCCAAGTATCTTGCCCTCCCGGGTCGATACATCATTCTACCATAACACCTAACTCATAGAGTGGTAGGGTAAAGCAAGCTTGGGATAGTGACTTGCTCAGGACAATCCCATGTTGGCTTAGTGTGGTGATTCTATCTAGCTATTTATTTTGTATATCATATTATGTGTAAATAGTAGAGGTGTTCCAGACCTAGCAGGATGTCTGGGAGTTATTCCATGAGTGGTGACACCAAAAAGGTTGGTGTCTGGGCTACAGAAGGTATGTGTACATACATGTAAAGCAGCCTTTTCCATGAATCTTTTCAACAGGTTTCTTATTGAGATTTATTATGACAGTGTCTATATTCAATGAACATATACATGTACTGCTAAGCTAAGCTGGCATGTATATCTTCTTCTGCATCTTTATTCAGAATTTATGAATGATCTTGAGCCAATATTTACTGGTTTGTTTAATAGTGGGATGGGAAATGCACTGGCCTGATCTGAGGTTGAATAATGGGACTCTAGTGCACGGTGAGATTTCCCCTGTTCCCTACCCCAGAACCTTCATTGTAACCCTCTCAACAAAGAAAAACGTTATTTAACGTCAAAAACCCGTTTTTAACGTTTTAAAACGTTTTGCCATGATAAGGAGCCATAGGGAAACATTCTAAAACGTTTTGCAACGTTTTTTTTTGTTGACTGGGAAGAGACTGTTATGCTCTAAATACAGACCTGATCAACGAAAGTAAACATGTAGAGGTTTAGGTTTTTAATTCACGTGTAAACCAACTTCAAATGCTTGAAAATGTTTTGGGTTCCGGTCCCTACACGCCTACTAAGTGTTCTCACTACTGTGGTCGTACTTTATTTCGCGCTGTACATATTTTCGCGCATTTTGCGGGAATAAAAATGCACGAATTTATGTCCTAAGTGAAAATTTAAACAGACTCAATTAAGACATATAGACTATGAAAATCCGTGAATTTAAGTACACGTGAATTAGTGTTTTTTTGGCAATCCCGCGAAATTTTATACTAGTGAAAATATCTACCACTACAAGTATCTCAAGGTACCCCTGTCCCACTGGGAAGAAAATAACCTCTTTATCTATGAGAGAACTGGCACAGGGGCGGATCTAGGGGGGGGTCCTGGGGGTCAGGACCCCCCCTTTTGGTCCACCCATAACATGTCCAAATAGGGGTCCCCGAAGGTGGACCCTCCCTTTGGGACCACCCCAGATGTCCACTTTGTATGTCCCAATTCAAGACTCCTATCTCTCTTCAATATACTTTTCATTGTTTGCAAATTGTACAATTTATGACTCTACAGTATCTAAAATAAATAAAATTTCCTCAAAATTTTCTAACATGAGCCAATCCAGAAAAAAAGTACCGTTAAATTATACATATAGATAATGCTTGGCTAAGACCTATATATAAGGCATAGCTTATACCTTAAACCCATCCCGGGTGAGCCCTATAGGTTGAGTTTGAGTGGTAAAGGCAGGGTAGACCAAAAAGAAAAGAATGGACTTGATGTCCGCAAACCACAGAAATGTCTGCTAACTTTTAAGTACAATTAGTGGACGTAAAATCAACCAAACCAAAGGCAGGGTATAGGAATGGGTCAGCGATGTAGGGTATAATTTACATTAGATTAGGGGTAATCCACTAAAAACTACCAATAATATGCACCAGTGACCACATAGGCATCTAGGCATTGGGTGTGCCTTATGCGTGGGATATTATATGTGGGGTTCCCCGGGTAATTTTCTATCATATTTACATCCCATTTATTCATCACTTAGGGTGCATAAAAATACTTTAAACAATAAGTTGACATCTTTTTCCAAAGTTTTCTTAAGGGCAGGCTCCAAATCAATTTCAAATGAAACTACTAGATTCACACCCAATGATACAGTAATTCCTTAGACCCTTAGACTACAGTGATTGACACCAATATGTTTCAATCACTTCCTTGGGGGACAAGCTGTCCAAACCCTATCAAAGAACAATGTATGGTATCAGGACATGAATTTGCTCCCTTGCTGAAAATGCTTGCCTATACCAAAATGCTTTAAATATAAGTTTGATGATTATTTTATAAGATTTTCTTTGGGCATGACCCAAAACTCCCTTAAACACCAGTGCATAAATATACCCCTCAGGGTACACCATAATGCTTCAAACTTCAAGGTTTGACATCAATTTTTCAAAAGATTTCCCACGGGTGGGGGCACCCCCTTTCATGACAATATCTAAAATTAATAGATTCACATCTAAGGCCAGTTGAATCCCTTAGACTAGACTTTGACATCTATATTACAACATTTTTTCTAGAGGACCAGCACCCATAACCTCACAAAGAACAAAGCATTACCACATAAGATTTGCATCCCCTATATGTAAACCTTGCCCACCCCAGGTTTACACCAAAATGCTTTAGAAATTGGACTTTGATATCTATATTTCTGAAATTTTCTAGGGGACATACGCCCAAGTCTCCCTAAAACACCATAGTGGAATCAAAATCTAATAAGATTTTCATTCCCTGTTCATGGGTTTATACTGCTGATGGTAAACCAAAATGCTTTACTGGATTGGGGTCTAGAAATGCATCAGAATGCACCATTTCATGTCTAAATTTCAAAATTTTCTTGGGGGGGCCATGCCCCCAAACACCCTAGCTTTGTCATGGAGCTGCGCTTGCAACATCGCGACGCTGCACTTGCGACATCGGAGTGATAAGCCCCAGGGTTGGACCCCCCCCCCCTTTTCAAATTCCTGGATCCGTCCCTGAACTGATATTTAGCACTTCAAAAATACCTCCTTTCCCTGGGACACTGAGACTTATTTTTGGCTTCCCCTTTCAGTGATGGCATGCTTAGTACCTGATACTATGCATGTAATCGGTGTCATCGATATAATATTTAATCGAATACGGCCCCCCTAGAGTGCATGGATCGTGTGTACACACTCGCATTTGGGTAAAAACGTTCATGACGACTTTTTTCACCAAAGTAACACTAATGACGTTAGAAAAATGGTTTAGCCAAATTGTTTCAGAGCATCAATTAAGACATTTTTAACTTTTTTTTTGTAAAAGTTATGTCTTTCTAGCCACGCTTCCCTTTTCCTTTGAGTGGGCAGATGAATTTAATTCTGACATAAACATCTGGGAACCTGCGGCGCACTGCATAGGGAGCTGGATTTGGGATCTGAGACTGCAGGTTCGACCTCTACCCTGGCAATGAAAAATTTCGTAGGTTTTAACATGTAACATATGACATGTAAGGAGGCATGTTATCCATGGATAGCATGCCTCCTTACATGGATAGCATGCCTCCTTACATGGATAACATGCCTCCTTACATGGATAACATGCCTCCTTACAAAAGTCATGCGGCATGCATCATGGTATCAACAGGTATGTGCATGGGAATATCCATAAAAAGCACCCAAATTCACAGAAATCGTGTAATAATGCAAGATATATTCAAGTCACTAGCATTATCTGTAAAAAGGGTTTACCATACATGTAATACCTTTAATTGTTCTAGATGAGCCCACATCTGAGGTAACCCTTCCTGAGAGCAGACAGGCAGCCCCCCCGCCATGGTACAAGAGACAAGACTTGTGGATGTGGGTGGGAGGAATTATATTTATTGGTGCTATCATAGGGGCCATGTTTGCGGCAGGTATGTATACATAGATTTATACTTTCTAAAAGAAAAAAAAGATGAACCTCTTAACTGAAAACTAGTCTTACTCTGGTCTTCATTTTCATTGACCTTTCCTTTGCTAAGTGACCAATAAATGGTTCAGGAGGCTATTATTTAAGGCACTACAACTACAAACAACCACTACGATTTGAGACTCCAAAGAGTAAGGCAGTTGATCATAGGTACATGTACTGTCCTATGACCGCTCTGTATAATTAGCACCTATACATTCATTAATGTGAATACCCCGGAGGCAATAAGAGGCATATTTAATATTATTTATCAAAGTATGTCGATTTCATACTGAAATTACACAAACGCATTGAGATATGGAATACATTACTAAATTGAATAACACAAGTGATAACGAAGACAAGTTAAATGAAGTGAAGGAAGTAAAACACACAAAAGACATACAATTAAAGGAGTAGGCAGGTGGGTGAAAACTGGTAGATATGGACGGATGAATGGAACTTTGAAGAATGGCTGACACAAAAGGGGTGCAGGCAATGAAGGCAGGGCAATGCCTTATGGGCCTTGTGGGAGGGTAGTGGCCACCAGGGAACAGCACTAATGACCCGTCGGGGAGTAGACAGGCCCGATCTTACATCTTACTTGTGACATCATAGGAGCTGTTTCAAGATGAAATGGCAACAAAAGTAACTAAACAATATTCTGCTATCATAGGCATTGCCCGTCAATGGAGTGCCAACTCAGGATTCACACATAACAACAGCGTGACATCACAGGAACGCTTCCTTCCAGAACCAGAAGTGCCAGAACCTGGTGTTAGGGGAAGGTGAATATGTTTTTTTTATCTAAATTAATTTTCCCCTTCTGAGGTCTGTTACCCAAACCTTGTTTGAATATTGAATTTTGAATTGAGCTGGCAGTGGGATTTCTATTTGGTGTTCACAGATATCACACTATCTCTGATGATTAGCCCACATCTCTCATCTTGCATGGAAACCAAAATGGTATCATAATCAAGATCAGATCAGGTGTTATAGGTATTATGAATGAGATTGAGAACATGCTAAGAACATGTGATATCATATCATGCAGTTGTAGGGGCTTGTAGAGCGTGATATCGTGTAAGCGTCTTTCTCGTGAGGGCGGTTCGAGTTGTGCCCCCATCACCGGTAGCCACTAGAGGTCATAACGACCACTGGTCACTGCGGGGTGGTGGCTGCACTGTTTGCACTGCTCTAGCTCCTACCTGGGGCTGAGGAAGGCGTAAGTCTGGCTCTGCCCATGATCGGAGTCGGACCACCTTTCTCTGAGCTAATTACTTTACTTAGCGATCAACCTCGAGGTGGATGTGAACCTTTACAGAAATAAATATGTGCCTGTTGCACTAACCCGAGATACCTTGTCTGGTTTTACTTCGGACCATATGAGTTAATAATTCGAACCATTACACAGTTAAACATTTCATAACATTTTTTGGTTTTGTGTGGATATTATAATTATTTCTCGAATTTCATAACATTCTAATGCAAAAGGACTCATTTGAAATGTTCTAGGCAAGTAGCTATAATCTACTTATTTGACGTAGATGGATGTTGTTGCTAGCTTCTCAAGAGCAAGCTGTTCGTCAGAAGTGGTACGCTGACCGGGGAGGAATATGAGAAATATATCATCGCCAATTCATTCAGCACTCATTAATTAGAACAGAAAAACCCCTGGCTCAGAGGGGGGGACCCTATTAGTCTGCTTTTATGGGACAAAGTCTAATGCTGTTAGTAACAGTAAAGGTAGACACACATAGTGTTTTAACCCAGAGTTTGAATGTAATATACTTACAGCATTTTGCCATCGTAGATATTCCACATGGTGTAAAAGTCACAATGCAGAGTGGCTCAGCTGCTCAATGCTATACTGCA
The DNA here is from genome assembly GCA_949317995.1 of Acholoe squamosa. NCBI lineage: Eukaryota > Metazoa > Annelida > Polychaeta > Phyllodocida > Polynoidae > Acholoe > Acholoe squamosa. Next base: position 5,525,513 of record OX439040.1, read on the forward strand.
TTGCATGCTATATTATGACCCTAGGTAGACATGGAGCCCTGGGCAGCATTTGTTAAGACACCATGAAGTCCCTAATGGGTCTCAGCTCATTTCTCTAATGTCTCCTGTCCTATTCTCTATCTATACTAATCTATTAGCTATGTTACATGATTATACTTCTATCCCACCACAAGGATGACCTACTTTTGGCAATTCAGTATTATCAACATATCAACATAGGCTTTCTACATCAGCCTACATTACCCCGCACAAAAAAGAAGAAAAGGAAAACAAAACCCATTATGCACAGAGATAGACTTCTATACTCAAAGGCCTTTAAAGTTTGATTTTTTTATAAGCATTTAAAGTTTAATTTTCAATTTTAGTCAATAGGACCCCACAAATCAATACCTTTTCTGTCAAAGATAATTATTTATAACAAAAAAAAGAAAGATGTATAAGACATCTATTTTCTTTTACCAGATATGGGCCTGAGGCTACAGGTCGTTGGTATTACTGGAAGGTGAAACCAGAGAACCTAACGGTGTGGACACACCTCTTCCCATGGGCGTGCTACCTGAGTCATCAGATCCTCATCTGGGCAGTTATTTACCAGGCACAGATGACCAAGGTAATGCTTATTGTACAATACATTATGAAACTTCTTTCGCAGTGCCATTCAGTGTTCAATATGCCATATCTCTGATGCCAGTGTACTAATTTTCCTGTCATGTAGCTGTTGGGACGTCAGAGAGCACTTCTTACCTCCTTTGCTGGTGTCGATGTAGATGAGTAAATGACACAACCTGTTGCGCAGTTGAGCGACCCAAGTAAAGGAGGGGGGCTTTCGCTTGTTGACTTACAAGTCTGTTTATCTTCTTTTAGGCACTGGAACCAGCAGGGAAGGGCAGATATAAGTCTGATCTAAATGTCTTCAATTGGGTCTCCTTTGCACTCAATGCCTTCTTCCACGTCCTCCACCTGGTGCAGACTCACGTCACGTATGACGGCACTGCACAGGATGTATCCATATCTACATCACAAGGTAAGGATAGGCCAGAAAAAAAGTGATATTTGCGGCTGAAAATAGCCTTATCTCACAACCAGTCAAAAATTGTGTTTGTACAGAAATGCAAGAGGGTGCCAATAGCTTTGAGGCTATTATCTAATCCTTGTATTGCTACCGTCCTTTTAACTTCTAGACCACCCCTTGAACATGATAGACAAGGAAACATGAATGGTTCCACTAAGACCTTTCATACTCAGTGATTAACACTGATTGTTTGATTGATATTTGTTATTGGCTGCACGGTTCGACTAAGACCTTTTATGCTCAATGACTATCATGACCTATATTTTTGTAGCCTCAGTCATAATGATGATCACCCTGGTATTTATGATGGAGTACAGGGAGCGAGGAATCCTTTTTGGTTGGCCCACAACAAAACACAAGGTACAATTTCTTTCATTACTTATAAAATTAATTTCTTAGTGTGAAATTTAGTACACATGGTGGGTCCTATATTTTAGCATAAATTTTTCACTTTTTCAGAACAAATAGCATAATTTTTTCATTTTTTCAGAACAAAGTCAGTTCCAAACTTTGCCTTGACTATGGTCCCATCAATCTCCTAAGACGTTACCATGGATACGCCTTTGCCTGGGCATCAATCTACACCTTTTGGTATCACCCCATGGAGAATACAGTAGGACATGCCATGGGTTTTGTATATACCTGGTTAGTCATGCTGCAAGGTGAGCTAAACCTCAAAGGGTTCGATGATTGTAAGTGTAATTATATAACTCTAATAGTAGGAGGGCCATCCAGTAGCGTATCATGGGGGTCTAGATGGGGTCCCCATGTCACATGTTGATTTTAAGAAAACTCTTTGTCACATGTACCTAAATATCTATTTCCTCATGTCCTTGTCACTAAGCTACATGTCGATTTTAAGAAATGGCCGTGTCACCATGTCGAAATTAGGGGACTAGACCCATTTAGGGGACTAGACCCATTATCATATCAGTCTGATCGACATATATATTCGTTAGGATGTTAATTAGCTAATTCACTTACTTCAAGATACAATCGAAGATTCAAGTGAATCATCATAGAATAAGTGCGCTTTGCTTTTCTTAAAATCATGCATTATGTTTAAAGATAGATTACTATCTAATCTAGTTTTATACAAAAACAAACAGAAATCTATTAAAAAGTGTATTGTCATAGTCTATAGGGCCTCATGTATGTGGAAAGATTTAATGGGACACAGAAATCACAGAAAATTGAGGCAACTTTTGAAACGTAATTGACCAACATTGATGTGCCCCCTACCAATTTTGATTCAACTTTAAGCTGAGTTTTGTACCCACTATAAGAGACATAGATCTAGTCAATGTTGTTAAACTATGTATATTAGAATGGCAAAGTGTCAACACATGACTTGATATCTGGTTGAAACTTCTCAGTATCAGTTAGAAGGGGTTATACGACTGACAACTGTTACTACAAAAGTTTAAACCTAATATTAAGTCATGTGTTGACACTTTACCGTTCTTATATTTATCAATAAATGCTTCTATGTCAAGAATTAAGGCTAAAACAAGCATTTACTTTTCGATTTTGCAAACAGGAAGTAGCTTGATAAGGGAAAAGTTTTTGCCTGATACAGACACTTTAGACAGGAAGTAGCTTGATACAGGAATCAATGTAAAGCGCTGTAACTCCTCGTATCAAGCATAAAACATTTATTGTTAATGACCAGTATTGACAGGTATATATAGGTAGCCAGGTAGAACCCTCAGTGGTGGTTTTACCTGCTTATCTCTATGATCCTAATTGATGCACCTTTTATCGTCATTTTCTATTACATCTCAGGTTCCCTGATGTACACCCCTCTACACCTTAACAAGTGGTGGCGGCTGCTGCTGGAGGGCTTTGTCATAGTCCATGGTGGTATGGTGGCTGCACAGACAGGTGGGCCAGACCTGGGAGGCACCAGGCTCTGGCCCAAGTTTGTATTTGGATTCCTGCTAGCTTTTGTCATCACTCAGGTATGTCAGGGTTTGGCATAGTGTTAGAAAATTTCATGTGTTGAACAAAAAGAGGATGCAGCCCATTAGAATGAGTGCATGGCTGCTTAATTAGGACTAGGTGCAACCCTCCTTATCAACATTTTATTGAAGCTGTTGATAACAACTGATAACATTGAACTGAACTGAATTTCCAGGGCTTGTACATTCAAACTGGGTTTTAGGGTTATAAAATATTGACCTGAAAATACAAAATGTGAATAATGTTTGCCAGCCAATGACACCAGGCCGAATACAGAATCATAATTAGCCAAGAAAAGCAAATACAATAAGAACTTGAGAAGGACCTGTGTTCCTGTTCCTATATACCATTTAAAATTCAAAGGAACCACAATTATCTTTTTGCAGCAAACTTCATTTTTACTAAATCAATAACCATGCCTAGTTTTCTCCAACTAACCTTTGTCTTCTTTCACAGATATTCAGCCTACCCATTTGGGACCATCTTCATGCAGTGTTCCACATGGTGCCATTTTTGGCCTACATGGGGGTGGTAATCTGGTGCTATAGCTGGATCAAAAACGCTGCAGGCCAAGCTTGGGTCAGGATAACAGAAATTATCTATATCCCTTCCATCTTCTACCTCTACTTCATTCTTGGATGGGTCATACTCATGGCCTTCCTTGTGCTTGAGCGTAAGATTAACGGAACTGATTCAAATAATAAAGCTGCAAATGCAAGCCCGGTCACCCGGGCACTGTGGCTGGCGGCGGCCATGTTTGTTTATGGCATCCATATTGGATTGGCACTTCTATGCGAATATCAAGATTTCCAGTTGGGATTAGTGACTCTTATGATAATGTTTACTGGTATATTTGTATTAGGAGTGATTGTGTCAAGTATGTGCTTAAAACAGGCTATACCCTATAGAATCAGTGGAGAGGACAAGGTAGTCTCTATGGAGGTTATGAAGAAAGCAAATGGTGATGAAACGGAGAGAAAGGGACAAGACAATCCTGGGTATTCTACGTAGGTGTACATAACTATTGCTGACATTTAAAAAAGTTTCCTTTTGATTTCATCGTTCACAACACTGACATACAGATATGTTGTGATCTGCCCCACTGATTTCAATGGCGAATCCTTCAAGAGTATCTTGATAGTATTTTATAAAGATGTTATCACAATGGTTATATCTTACTTTATACATTATATCTGGGTAACAGCCAGCTTTTTGCTGCATGGTGTATACTGTCAATGTTAGTCCTATGGGTATTAGGGAAACCAGGTATTAGGGAAATGTGCAATATAATGGGTGCTACCTGTTTTTCCTTCTGTTTTAAAATTTTACTTATCATTAGGCCTAAAAAAAATTGTTGTGTTCAGGTAAAGCTACCTACCCTAATTTTTTGGTCCTACCCTAACTTTTTTTCTGGACATTTTTGGGGAAAATCTGATATATTTGGCACTTATCGAGACATGGAAGTTCTTTTTTTCAAGATCTCCTGCATCAAATCCGCGTCATTTAGGCCCGGAAATTTACAGCCAGCCTAAAAAAATATTCTAAAAAAAATCCCTACCTACCTAACTTTATTACGACTCTGTTACCTGAACACAACAACATTTTTTTAGACCTTATCACCAATGGACATAATTTATTACCCCTTAGACAGGTATGAGGTGCATATTCAACCAACAAGAGGAGTCCCCTCATTCACAGTGGGAATTTTAGGGTGTAACTGGTCCCCATCATGCTGGCTTTTATCAGTGCTTATTTCGCCAGGAACCAAATCAAGCAATACCTTATTATGATGTTAGAGTTGTTCAAGTCAGGCCCGTAACTAGCCCTCGACATGGGGTGGTTCGATTTTTGCATTAGGTGGAAATTAATCAGCAAAATGGTGGAACTTAGTGATATTTCATGACACAGATACATAAACTGACTTGATTCCTCTATTGATTCATAATTTAGGAAAACAAAATCTATTTCTGTCACAGTTTCTCTCTAACATTCTTAATAGTGGTCCGATTTTCAAGCCGTAAAAACTGGCATGTAGGTCATCATATTCAGTTTATCCCAGCTTGAGGGGAGCTCTTTTCACATGTTTATTAAAAAGCATTGGGTATCACCAAAAAAAAACACAGTTTTGTTCTACCCATTTTTAGTAAAGAAATGTCATGTTATCAGCAAATTGGCATATGATAATTGTCCATGTGGTCAATACGTCGCATCTACTGACATAACTACAGATCAGGGGGTTTTACTCATTCTACAAAGGTGTGCCATAGAGCATTGGTAATAGACCACCTTTGGGTGTAACACTGTCACTTTAGGGAGTGATCATTTTTTAACAACAGGGGGGTAACATTTTTTTGACCCCCCCATAAGGGACAAAAATCGTGCGCGAATGTTCCCTTTTAGCCTATAGTAATGCACTGGGTTTTCCACTGAAAACAGGTGAAGTTATTTTGAACCCCCCATCATAGGTGTTGGAAAAATACTGACCCCCCGGTCAAGGGGTTGAAAAAATTCTGACCCCCCCTCAAACCCACCAGCCCCCCCCCCACCCCTGTTGTTAAAAAATGATCCCTCCCTTAGGTGATTTCACTGTTCTTTCTGTTGTTGTGAAGCATTATAAAATTATACGGAGTTTCCATACTCGATTTAGACATTTGAAAACAGTGTAGGGGATGAGTTGTGCCATGGGCCAAGCCAGAAAGAAAGGGTGCCTGCTCAAGGCATTGCCATTAACTTTGCCACATATCTAGAGCTGCCCACCCCACAAAACTGCCATGAAAAGGGCTGTTTTGCCAAATGGTAAATGAGTAATTAGTCTCAGCACAATAATGATTTTCAAAGCACCCACTTTGGGTGGAGGTCCAGTCAGGGCAGGGACATTTACACCCCTGGAGGGTGTTGCTCGTATGCTAAATAGAGCTGGGAGTAGGTGCCCCTTTTCCAAAGAAGTTATGCTCTGCTTCACCATTTAACTTCCACTCACAATATGGCTTATAAATCTGAAAAGGCACCTGCCTTGTTGGAAAAATAGTGCGTCACACACTCTTTCAAGTGTTCTTTTGTTAACCACTTGTGTGCAACACAAAAAAGTTAGGACTACAAAGAAAGAGACTGCTGCAGGTGAGACACTTCTTAGGCAAAACTACATTTTCCCATAGCAGCAACACCCTCCTGATTCCTCTACCCACTAGATGGCCTAATGATCAGGCTATCTAGTGGTGTCAAATGTCTGACTGCAATCTGTAGACCATAGGCTACATGCCAGTTTTTATGAGTTTCAAACTGGACAATTATCAAGGTTTTTGCAATGTAAAACAAAAAGCAATAACCGTATTCTCTCACGTAGAAGGCGCGACCTAAACTCAGAGAAGGCCGGTTCACATAGAAGGGGCACCTACTGCTTCAGGATTTGGAGTTTGAAAAACCTTGCATTTAAGGCGCACCCCTAACTCCTGGGGTATGGCATCTATATTCAAGAGACTGCTCCATACAGATAGCTGGGAGAAGGGTGCTTTCACACATCACACTTCACTCATTTCTGGCTTGCTTTAGTCAGTGTACTACTGGTATAAAATAATTTCCCAATTACCATTTCTCTTTACCCCTCGCGTATAAGGTGCACCTACAACTGCTGGGAAACCTATAAGGCACACCCGGGATCTGATTCGCATATATGAGACGCGCCTTATACATGAGAGATTGCGGTAGTAAGCAGGGAACCTATTTATAGGTCATGGTTTTTACTGACTCCTACCTGACAATTATCGATTTTTTTGTGCCATAAAGCATTGTCAGTAGACCACCTTTGGGTGTAACACTGTCACTATCGATTTTTAACTGACCAAATATTGGATGATTCACAGGCCTCTCTAGATTGAAGGTGTTTAATTTTTTTTTTTGCAAATTTACACAAAATCTTGACAATCACCTCACCCCTAAATTAGCGGTAATGCCATTTTTTGACTGTTTTAAGACAGACCTTCATATAATTTATATAATAAAAACCCTGGTTAGTGCGAGAGGGAGAGGGCCGGGTGGTACCAGATTCCAGTAGGGAATGAAATAGATTCAATTAGATTGATTCAGTTGCAGAACGCTCTCATCTCTTAACATGATTATTACTGGTAAATACAAGAAATCAATTTCTATAATTTTTTAGTTTTTTATTATTCAAATCATCTTAACTCGCCTTCAAGGCGATATGAATCAGAGGTAATCGTAACAAGAAAATCACAAATACATTTTGCACACTCTTAATATAGGAATGTTGCCCATGTGATGACATTGCACAAACTCAAACATTTTACATTCAACCCATTGTCTATACCTTTACAAGGTAAAGTAAAGCTTAAAAAGAATTTTACATACCATATTGTCATAAATAAACGCTGCGGCGCTAATAGTGCTGAGCGGTAATTACCCCCTGGCCATACAAGACAGGTGGTTAGGCCATACCGAAAAACATAAGTTGGTCTATGGATCACCCTCTCCATATTTTCGGATGTAGAATTTCTTTTTTTCAAACTTGTCTATGGAGTTTGCTCGCTTCACTTTCTACAAGTTTGCTCTTTGTGATGTTTAAGAATTTTTTGGCGTCCAAAGAAATTGCCAAACATCACAAAGAGAAACCTTGTAGAAAGTGAAGCATGCTAAATCCGTAGATAAGATTTTTTTCAAAGAAAAAAAAAATTTTGTATTTCCGAAAATATGGAGACCAACTAATTCTTTTGGTGTGGCCTTGGCATAAAAATGTTTTAAATAAAATCTTTTCGCTCACCTCACTTTTCCAGCAAGGAATCCATTGGACGCCAAAAAAATCTCTTTCAAAACCAAAATCCGTAGACCAACTTATTTTTTTGGTGTGGCCTTATGATCTAATATCTAGTTTTAGTGCTTAACGAATCATCACAACATATTGTAGCACTCTTAATATAGGAATGTTGCCCATGTGATGAATATAAAATATATTTTATGGCTTATATCTACCATAAAGTTGTGTAACCAATTGAGAGCTACACTATCATTCAAGGCATCAATTATATCATGATGCATCCCGGGCGAGTTACTCGCCAGGGCTACATTGGCGCAATCACACTCGAATCACTAGAAAAATTGTAATAAAAGCCTGAAATCAGTTTGCTGCCCTTATATCATTAACCATTTAAGGACTGCTGATGCTTTAATGCTCAAAAGTCATTATGATGCATTAATGCAGCCCGCACGAGTAGCTCGCTAGGGCTACATCCACGCATCATGCTGACCCTGGAGGGTCTCACCTGCACTCCACTGGTGCATCATGTCATTGGTGCATATGGTTAAATTTATTCTGGTTTTCAATCTGCTGTAATTAAAACCCAAGGTAGAAGCTAATCTCTCTTTGCATTTTTTTTTTTTTTTTTTGCATAAATCGGTGTGTAATATTTTGTCAACGTCTACCCCGGTTAATTAGCGTACATCATGTAGAGAAAACTTCTTAACGCTGCTCCCAGTAACGGCTTATTGCAGTCCCTTAAAGCCTACCCCCGGCTTATGAATGAGATGGGCCATATGGCAGGGTACTAGGAGATTACAGTAAAAGAATTTTGTCAATGTTTTCATGTATACTACACATATATGTTCTCTGTCAGCAATAAAGATAAATGTTCACAAAAAAAAAAAAAAATGTCTGTCAGCAGTGGACGAGGTAATAATACCTTAAATTCTGTACTATCTCAGGCCATATTTACAATGTACACATATAAACAATCTATGGATTTTATCATTCCTATATATAAACCTAGACCATAAGCAACACACTGTAGTACCATGAATTCCTACATATAAACCATGGCTTGCATGTAAGGAGTCAAACCCAGGGGTGGGAGGAGGGTAGGGGTAGGGGTTTAATACATGTTTGAGACATGCTGTTTGTGTGTTTTGCCCTTGGACTGTGTGTTTTAAGCTGGGTTTGTACTATGACTTTGTGTGTTTTAGGCCTGGTTTGCACAAGGACTTTGTGTGTTTTAGGCCTGGTTTGCACTAGGACTTTGTGTGTTTTAGGCCTGCTTTGCACTATGACTGTGTGTGTTTTAGGCCTGGTTTTCACTATGACTGTGTGTGTTTTAGGCCTGCTTTGCCCTATGACTGTGTGTGTTTTAGGCCTGGTTTGCACTATGATTGTGTGTGTTTTAGGCCTGGTATGCACTAGGACTGTGTGTGTTTTAGGCTTGGTTTGTACTATGACTTTGTGTGTAGAAATTTGTATGTTTTAGGCCTGGTATGCACTAGGACTTTGTATGTTTTAGGCTGTGTTTGCACTAGGACTTTGTGTGTTTTAGGCTGGGTTTGTACTATGACTTTGTGTGTTTTAGGCCTGGTTTGCACAAGGACTTTGTGTGTTTTAGGCCTGGTTTGCACTAGGACTTTGTGTGTTTTAGGCCTGGTTTGCACTATGACTGTGTGTGTTTTAGGCCTGGTTTTCACTATGACTGTGTGTGTTTTAGGCCTGGTTTGCACTATGACTGTGTGTGTTCGGTCTGGTTTTGCCCTATGACTGTGTGTGTTTTAGGCCTGGTTTGCACTATGATTGTGTGTGTTTTAGGCCTGGTATGCACTAGGACTGTGTGTGTTTTAGGCTCGGTTTGTACTATGACTTTGTGTGTAGGAATTTGTATGTTTTAGGCCTGGTATGCACTAGGACTTTGTATGTTTTAGGCTGTGTTTGCACTAGGACTTTGTGTGTTTTAGGCTGGGTTTGTACTATGACTTTGTGTGTTTTAGGCCTGGTTTGCACAAGGACTTTGTGTGTTTTAGGCCTGGTTTGCACTAGGACTTTGTGTGTTTTAGGCCTGGTTTGCACTATGACTGTGTGTGTTTTAGGCCTGGTTTTCACTATGACTGTGTGTGTTTTAGGCCTGGTTTGCACTATGATTGTGTGTGTTTTAGGCCTGGTATGCACTAGGACTGTGTGTGTTTTAGGCTCGGTTTGTACTATGACTTTGTGTGTAGAAATTTGTATGTTTTAGGCCTGGTATGCACTAGGACTTTGTATGTTTTAGGCTGTGTTTGCACTAGGACTTTGTGTATTTTAGGCCTGGTTTGCACTAGGACATTTTGTGTATTAGGCCTGGTTTGCACTAGGACTGTGTGTGTTTTAGGCCTGGTTTGCACTATGATTGTGTGTGTTTTAGGCCTGGTACGCACTAGGACTGTGTGTGTTTTAGGCTCGGTTTGTACTATGACTTTGTGTGTAGGAATTTGTATGTTTTAGGCCTGGTATGCACTAGGACTTTGTATGTTTTAGGCTGTGTTTGCACTAGGACTTTGTGTGTTTTAGGCCTGGTATGCACTAGGACTTTGTATGTTTTAGGCTGTGTTTGCACTAGGACATTTTGTGTATTAGGCCTGGTTTGCACTAGGACTTTGTGTGTTTTAGGCTGTGTTTGCACTAGGACATTTTGTGTATTAGGCCTGGTTTGCACTAGGACTTTGTGTGTTTTAGGCCTGGTTTGCACTAGGACTTTGTGTGTTTTAGGCTGGGGTCAGGTATTGCCTTCTTGGGGTCACATGTGAAGGACACTGTGAGTGCGTATCGGATGCCTTCTGACACCTTCTCCACCCGGTGGACGTTCTCTGACGCTGATGTAAAGAATGAAAGACGACCTGAAACAAAGCAGTAAGGCCTGTTATTTGAAGAAAATGTTGCCACCGCACACATCAATATCACAAAGACTACGTACTGTCAATCATAATTTATATCACACAGCTTGGAAGTGAAAATCAGAGAAAGTGAGTCTACATAGCACCTCTCAAAGGCTTCCCCACATTCTATATTTCTATCAATGTGGTCTTAGCTAGAGATCGATCTTTGATTTTAAAGATACCGTAATCTCCCGTGTAGAAGGCGCAGCTCGCGTAGAAGGCGACCCCCCAACTCAGAGAAGGCCTTTTTACGTAGAAGGTGCACGTACCTCTTCTGGATCGATTTCTGGAAAAACCCACGTATAAGGCGCCCCCCCAACTCACAGGGGGGCTGTTTCGCGTAGAAGGCGCCCCCCTCCCCACCCCCCTCTATGAGTTCAAGCTGTCATCGGTGCATGGTGGGCCTTATCCCCGGCGAGCGCGTCGAGACCCCCTCCCCCCCTTCTGCCGCGCTGCTGGCTATATGAGTTCAAGCTGTCATCAGCACATGGCGCGTTGACACCTACTGGTCTGCCGCGAGAATTTAGCTTAGAAATCTAAACTCTTAACTCTCAAAACAGCCATATCAACTCAGCTTATAAAAAAAATGCTGTTCTTGAGTTCAGCCTGCTAAACTATGATAATTGCCAATTGAGATGTTGGAAAAACCCGCGTATAAGGCGCACCCCAAACTCAAGGCAATGCCCCTCCCGCGTATAAGACCCAGCAGCATTTTGTTTGGCGTAGAAGACGCGCCTTCTACGCGGGAGATTACGGTATATTGATTAGAAAAAAAATTTAATCCTCAAATTTTCCGACAAGTCCACAGACTCAGGATGTGCCTCTTATGTGAGGTGCGTTGTATGTTCGCGGATTTATGGCATTTGTATCACTATACCATACTTACCTAATCTGGGTTCAACTGTGCGGTTGGTATCCTTGTCAATAAAAATGAAGCGTCCCCCTTTAAAGTCAGAGTTATAATCTGACAAGTAGAGCAGTGACGTGTAGTCAAACGAACCATACGTCTCCTGAAAAATGAACAGTGGGAAAGATGAGTTAAGTCAAAGTGTGGCTTATAGGTGGGGGTTTAAAACTGTAAAAGGGTACTAAAACTTAAAGTTTGGTGGAACTACTGAGCTTGTACCACAAAATACCCGGTCATAAGCGGGTTCTTTTTTGCCATTTTTGGGGGATTTTGACCAAAATCATCTTCTAAAACTGGCTCAAAATGTACCTCCGGTCATAAGCCGGAGTCAGATTTTGACCGGTGTTTTATTATAAAAGAATATAATGAAAAGCATTTAAAAATGCTCTCAAAATCAGCTTACGATATTTTCCCAAAGTCCAACCTCAGATTATGACCTTTTTTTTTACAAGGTTCTACTGGAAGTGCCATAAAACCTCAGAAGCTGCCCAAGATTAGGAATTTGAGGCCTAATACGACTTATCAGGGGTGTGAAATCATTTTACCATTCATATGAGGGGGGGGGGTCTTAGTGAAAATTGTAAACAGAGGATATCAAACATCCTCAAAAACCACCAGAAAGCATACATTTAGCCTCTAGATTTGCAAAATTTCTGTCCCCCAAGACCCCCCTGTACTTACATTCTTCTACCTCCTTTATGAATAAAGAGTTTGGGGTTTACGGGCATGTGACATCTTCAGGGGAAATAATTTTTCTTTTTTCATTTCACACCCCTGCTTATAGAAATACAAGTTGAGGAATTGGCTTTTGAGGGTGGACTTAATCAGAAGAATTAGTTTACTCAAGATTGATAATAAAAGAAAAAGAAAACAATGGGGTTATAACTGCATCTGGGTCAACATGGTTAAAGGTATCACCGCGAGTGAGTGAGTGAGTGAGTGAGGGGGTGGGTGGGTGAGTGAGTGAGTGAGTGAGGGGGTGGGTGAGTGAGTGAGTGAGGGGGTGGGTGGGTGAGTGAGTGAGTGAGGGGGTGGGTGAGTGAGTGAGTGAGGGGGTGGGTGAGTGAGTGAGTGAGTGAGTGAGAGGGTGGGTGAGTGAGTGAGTGAGGGGGTGGGTGGGTGGATGAGTGAGTGAGTGAGTGAGGGGATGGGTGGGTGGGTGAGTGAGTGAGGGGGTGGGTGGGTGGGTGGGTGAGTGAGGGGGTGGGTGGATGAGTGAGAGAGTGAGGGGGTGGGTGGGTGAGTGAGTGAGTGAGTGAGTGAGGGGGTGGGTGGGTGGGTGAGTGAGTGAGTGAGGGGGTGGGTGGGTGAGTGAGTGAGTGAGTGAGGGGGTGGGTGGGTGGGTGAGTGAGTGAGTGAGGGGGTGAGTGAGTGAGTGAGTGAGTGAGGGGGTGGGTGAGTGAGTGAGGGGGGGAGTGAGTGAGTGAGTGAGTGAGAGGGTGAGTGAGGGGGTGGGTGAGTGAGTGAGGGGTTGAATAGTTGAGTGAGGGGGTGAGTGAGTGAGTGAGTGAGGGGGTGAATAGTTGAGTGAGTGAGTGAGGGGGTGAGCGAGTGAGGGGGTGAGTGAGTGAGTGAGTGAGTGAGGGGGTGAATAGTTGAGTGAGTGAGTGAGTGAGGGGGTGGGTGGGTGAGTGAGTGAGGGGGTGGGTGGGTGAGTGAGGGAGTGGGTGAGTGAGTGAGTGAGGGGGTGGGTGAGTGAGTGAGTGAGGGGGTGGGTGGGTGAGTGAGTGAGTGAGGGGGTGGGTGGGTGGGTGGGTGAGTGAGTGAGGGGGTGAGTGAGTGAGTGAGGGGGTGGGTGGGTGAGTGGGTGAGTGAGTGAGGGGGTGGGTGGGTGAGTGAGTGAGGGGGTGAGTGAGTGAGTGAGGGTTAGATGTTTAACGCCATTTCACCAGCTAAGGTCATATTCATGGCGAGAATACACAATTTCACAGAGGAAAGTGTCTGTGCCGACGCATATATGTGCACCACACACATCCGAGGGGATAGGAAAGAGGAGATATAGACCCTTTTAAGTGGGCTAGTTTATGGTATGACGTGGACATAAACACCTACCTTATCTACATGGGAATGCCAATATTCGTCATGTACCGTCTTTGCCTCACGCGACGTCATTTTGGAGAAGAAAGTTGGTTTTGTGAGGTATACAGAATTTTCTGGTATTTCATATTGCATAGCAATCGCTGACTGAATCCTAGAACGGATCTTTCTGAAAAGAGAAATGTATTTTTGGTTATGAGTGCAATGAATACAATGTCACTTGTTGGGGGCATTATTTGTGACATGTACTGGGAGAAGGGGTCTTAAAGCCCCCTGCACTAAGGCCCCTTTTCGCAGATCATGTCACATTTATTGGATTATTGACTCAGGGTTAACTGACACAAGAAGTGCTAGAAGGTTGTAACTGACATTTCGCCCCCTTCCTAATAAGCGCCCCCCCCCCTTTGGGAGCTATTTACAGACTAGAAAATGGCCTAATTTTCACGATTTTGGAGACAGTTAAACTCTTAAGTACTAAACTGCCATAAATATAATTTTTTTAAGTGCCCAGTAGGTCGAATACGGTAATTCACTTCTTACAATATCGCAAACCTTATAAAATCCATATCAGACATGAACTGATGAAACCTACCTGTACAACGCAAAGTCTTCCTCCGCAAAAATATTGTTATCTTCTGTCATTAAACTGGGGAATAGAAAGTAAAAATGAAAAAAAAGTAGAACAATTTTGTTTTACACATTACCTGTAGACTACATCAATACCAAATCCTGAGCTGTTTTTAAAATTCACACATGAAAATCGAATATGCAGTCGAATGTTTAATCTTGGTTTATGAAACGCAACTTTTTTCCTTGTCGCCCATGAAACAATGTTCTTCTTCTCGCATCAATTTAATCATATTATATAATTTCTGGAAGAGATTCATGCTTTATCTGAGAACTACAAATAAAATATTAGGATTACTGCTACCTGTATATATTGATGAACTTGTCTCCTTTTGATAATGCACCAGAATGGATGTCGAGTATAGAAGCCTGTCGGCAAAAAGAAAAATAAAAAAATCCTTTAGGCCATTCCAATTTAAAAAAATGGTCTACGGATTTTCTGTTTTAGAAAAAGAGGTGGGAGGGCGAAATTTTTATTTTATTTTTCTAGAAAAATTTATTTGTCTATGGATTTTGCATGGCCAAAATATAGAGAGGGCTTTTTTTTTGGCGGGGGGTCCTTGCTGAAAATGTTCATTTTTTTTTCCTAAGTGCAGAATAAGCCTATATAATGAAACCGGTGACAAAAAAAATCTGCAATTCTCCAGAAAATGATGCGGGCAGAATCCATAGACCAATAAATTTTCTTAAAAAATAAAAAAATGTATTTTGGAAATTAAGGTGCGGGAAATCCATGGACCAATATTTTAATTTGCTGTGGCATTATTCACCCAAGTATTAGCGTTAATGTTTTTGAAGAGACAATTATGCACAAAAAAAAAATGAAAGAAATTAATTAAGAAAAAAAAGAACAAAAAAAAATGACTACTAGCGAGTGCAGATTTTCTTTTCCTTTTTTTAGTTGTTCATATTATCCTATTTCACGGTAATACTCACTCCTCCGTTACTGCCACCTAACGCTAGTCCACTCTTAGCTATCCTGAAAAGACAATTACAGCATATCATCTCTATAACAATAATGCCAGCACCCCTGACTTTGGGAGAAGCTATAAGCGACATCCAATGCTTGAAAAGTGAAGATTTTGTTACTATTTTATAGGGCTAGATACCCCCCTATAAGCCATACACTGACTTTGGGCCGATCCTATAACCGCACTTTGATTTGGCTTCAGGTACTAGGTGCGGCTTATATGAGAGAATTTTACGGTACTTACCTCAGTAGTTTCTTGGCCTCGGCTGGTGTGACGACATCGTCCATGACAGTCCGCCCACATTTCTGTGGTGTACATTCTACAAAATCACAAACATAACTGTAAATATCAAATCCCAAATACTCAGATAGAAATCACCAAAACCATTGTAAATCCTCACGTATAAGACACAGCTTATTCACCAGATTTACATCAGCTGAGCAGGGATGAAAATCACCGAAGCCAAAAATCCCTGAAATGCTCGACAAGAACCCATTTAAATATCAATTTTGTATATAGAAGTATAGGGCTTTGGGACTTGAAAATCCCTCAAATCAGGGAAATCCCTGAAGACTTCCATCCCTGAATGAGTTATACTCCACCTCAGGGTGGGTTTTACACTCTAGGACTCAGTATAGAGGCCTAGTGGAGCCACCATTTTGAATTTCACTGGTTGAGGTAAAACCCACTGATAAGACATACCATGATGGGTACCTTGTCCATGGTTAACACCAACTTCCAGGGACATGCTGGTCCCATCTTAACAGTTCTTACCAGTGTGTGTCACCGGAACCAGCTACAGACCAGCTAGTGGCCAATAGGGTGGGGTTTACACTATAGAACAGCACTGAACGGACTAAAATTTGACCCTATGTGTGTCTTATAGGATTTAGTCTTACTCATGGAACGTTCTCTATGCAAAGGTTGGTATGATGATTGCAACTTGGCAAATGCCCTCGTATAAGCCGCACCCCGAGTTTGAGAGAAAGCTATAAGCCTCATCTGGGGCTTGACAATTGGCAATTTAGTACTGTTTTATGGTGTAAAAAACCTCATATAACAGGGGTGTGAAATCCCGAAACCCATTTCCTCTGAAGTGTAATATACGGCTTGCTAGTTAATGCTTTTATGTAGGATAAAGCTTAATTAAAGTGATTTTAATGTTATTTGGGCAAAATATAACAACACTCTGATGTGCAGGGATGTTTGGAATTACAATTGGGAGGCCAACAATTCTCAATCTGGAATGACATTGGCAGACATTCCAAGTCAGACCCTCCCCCCCTACAAATGGTAATTTCTTTTCTCAGTGGATTTGCATAGATCTCAATAATGGTCTTTCTGAGCTCCAAAAACGCGGATTTCCGCGTTTCCGCGGAAATTTCACACCCCTGATATAAGCCACACCCTGACGTTGGGCTGTTTCTATAAGCCGAGTTTGGATTTGGATTCTCGTATCGCGGCTTATGCGAGAGAATTTACGGTAGCTCACAAGGGCTGCAGTGAGCCTGGTGTACTGATGCATTAGCGACCCCTAGCGGCCTCTAAAGGGTTAGCGGCCCTTACATTGATACATTGTGCCTTTACCTTTAAATAGTCGTCTGTCTTGTGTATAGTCGTTAGAGCAGGGTATCTCCATGAATCTGTGTGGCACTTTTTCTGACACGTCGGCTATTACCTGATCCTTGACGCCAAACATGAACCGAGCAAAAAATATGGTACCAAAGACGATCACCATCCGCATCATGATCCGCTTGTATGAGATGAGTGGGAATTTACGATCTCCCTCGCCTTCCTCGACAGGCGGCCTGAAAATGAAACAGGAGTGAAATAAGAAAATATGTTCAATGAAATATGAAATATTATAAATGCTGATATCTAGTTTCTTATGATACATTATAGGAAGCGGTGACTGTGCTTAAATAACAACTCCCCCTCCCCTCTTAGCCTTAGGCTTAGGCAACATCAATTGGCGTTCATACCTGCATACTCCGTAGGAGATAAACAACCCCCGCCCCTTAGGCCATTTAATTAAAATAACTTGGATTATGGATCCGCCGCCGAGAATTTTACCTTTGGCCGCCGAGTTTTTTTGAAGATCTGAGGGGAGAAAATGAAAAAAAATACATAGTGATAGCCAAATTTCCAACAGTTCTCGACCTTTCCAATATTTCCTTCCACAAAAAGTATACTTGATCACTAACACATTCCTTGGCCAAGGCCAAGTATATGTATCTAGGTGGTTTTTGAAGATGTTTGTTACGGTCAATTTAGAATTTTACTAAGACCACCACCCCCCTATATAAATGTTAAAATGATCTCTCATTGGATCTGGATGAATCACAAGATTGGTTCTGGTGGATCTAAAAAAAAAACTGCGGACTTTGCAGGTATGAATTAAGGGAGTGGTCATTATTTATCAACAGGGGGGGTTGGGTTTGAGGAGGGGGGGGGGCGTAAAAATTACAGCCCTCTCCCGAGGGGGGGGCTAAAAAAGTATAGACCCCTCTTGAGGGGGGGCTAAAAAATTTACCCTCTTCTTAGCAAAAAAGCATGTGTGCTATTATAGATCAAAGAGGGACGCAGAAATTCTCAGCGCCTCTTATTGCAAAATCAGTTCGAATAGCAGGGGGTGGGGGTGTCTCAATCATATTTGTCATAGACATAGTGGTGGGGGAGGGGGTCGGAAAAAAATCTGCCAATCTGCCATAATCCCTCGACTTGATCAAGCCCTCCCCCCCAAGCTGGCAGTGGCAATAAATGACTCGGCCCTTAGGCTTAGGCTTTTTGAGTCACATTGATTTGACCCTTCCCCTTCAATAATACTGCAGTGGTGAGCGTGAAAAGCTGGCAGACTATAGTGACACTTTCTTCTAGCTGTGAAAACGGCCGCCGATGGCGGCCTTGCGTGAATCGGCGATTTCTGGTATTTCTAGTTTAATTCTGTGGTATTTTGAAAGTTATCTTCAAAGTCAAGATATTCAGCTACCCAACAGCGAAATCTGGGTTGAAACATACCAGTTATTAACCAAGTTACACAGAGTAATGTGCAAGGGTAATTTTAAAGTCTTGATTAACATATCAAGCATTGGAGAAACATAAAAACTACCACCATAGACATGTTTTTTGAATAATAAATGACCAGCATGTGAAATTTGATGAATGTGTGATTTGGTCCAGACTTGATTTAGAGCTGTCCAAATATGCCTTGACTCAAGTGATGACCCCACTGTGGGCGCTATCTGACATCTTTTCATGAGCATTTTAAAAGTACTTATGGTAGACTTGAAAGATATCAAATAATACGATTGAATAGCCAAGATTCCAAATATTTCAGACATCTAGATTTTGTAAAGATTAGACCATGACAACAATTTATTCCAAACACTTATAAAATGAAAAGAAAGCACCTGCACAGTGACACCTGCGCAAGATGTATACAAGTCTATAGTGGCACAAACACATGGCTATTCTGAACAAAGTACTCACTGTCAGGGCGCCACTGTCAGTTCCTGGAAATTGTCCCTCCTATTCACAAACATTTAGTTTTCATGTACATCAGCTTACAATGACTGAAGCATGAGATATATCCAATGAATCTGACATATCTATCTTGAGCTTAGATATCAATACCTCAATGGCCTCCATTGTCAACATGCTGGGGGTGCTACCTGGTGTTAGCCTCCTTTTGAAACATAGGGCTAACCAACCAAGAATAGTGTAGTCTCTTTGGCACTAGGTGGCTACACCTGGCTTCAAGATGACCGACAATGTTTTGGAATAAGGGAGGGAGGGGAGGGAGATTTGAAAATCACCTGGATTATCAATTATCACAAGTATTTCAAGTGCTTTGTGTATTATGAATCTTTGGATATACGTCATTGAGGGAAGTGTTGGTGGAAGCATTGGACCTGACAGTAAATACTTCTGTGAGAACTGGGCACTCTGCCAATCTGGCAGAGTAGATAGACTACCAACAGACACCTTTGGATCCTGCCTGTAAGCAGGCAGGTATTTCGGCCTAGCGTAGAGGCTACTGCATAAAGCATGGCTGCACTCACATCACAGAAACTGTAACAGAGAGCCTACCATTTCTATTCAAGACTATTGCTACCGGTACTTGTCTTGAAATTTCGGACACTATTTTTCTCATATCTTTGGTTCTATGTCCCATTTAAAAAAATTGTTGAAGTGCCTACCGTAGCGTAGGATCTCACTCTCAGTCAGAGTCAGACTGTCACTGTAGTCTAATGTAAACTAGTGAGTAGTAGCATTACCATAATGAAATTTCATATCTAATAAATTCTATGTTTTATTATTCAATTAGCTGCATCTGGTCATGACGATTTCAGAACTACTTTCACCTTAGCCCTAGCTTCATTAGTTATTTTTTTATTGATGGAAATAATATGCAATTTAAGCCCTTTTATTGGAGGAAATTGCTATACTATTCATGTATGAGATGCAGACCCCCAAGATTAGTAATTTTATTCAATTTTTCATGCAAAATGATGCATGAAATGTTAAATATTGTTCATACATGTACCAAAATTGCCATTTTGGGGTATTTAGATCTGTAATTTACGAAAATTATGCTAAAACCAATGACAATGTAAAATGAAGACAACTGTTAAAAAATAGTGGCTCTCTGATACATAGCGAGGAAATTTCTGGAAATTTCCTTTTACTAAGTTTTAGTAACTAAAGAATATATAGCAATTTCTTGGATTGCCATTAACAGCATTTGGACATGGTAACTTCAGCTAAAATCCCGCAAGGGTTCCTATTTACATTGTCATACTATTACTCATAATATGCCTATGACTATGAGTAGTGTCAGACTCAGAGTCAGATCTGTGACTAAGGGAGTGGTCATTATTTATCAACAGGGGGGTGGGTGGTGGGTTTTTGCACGGACGCGTGAAAATTTTTTACGCCCCCCCCTCGACGGCAGTAAAAAAAATTTGGGCCCCCCCGCGCCGGAGTCGCGGAGAGTTTACGCGCCCTCTCTTTGATCTATAGTAGTGCGCTGGCTTTTTTGCTAAAAAGAGGGTAAATTTTTTTAGCCCCCCCCTCAAGAGGGGTCAAAATTTCTTTAGCCCCCCCTCGAGAGGGGTCAGAATTTTGTACGCCCCCCCCTCAAACCCACCACCCCCCCCTTGATAATAAATCATTTATTAAATGACCACTCCCTAAAACAAAGTCAAAAGGACTTGCACAGAGCTTACCTGTCAATGCTACCGCTGCTTGACGTTCGAGGTTTGTCACTTTCCTTCCCTGATCCTTTCCCTTGTCTTTTACGTGGCGACATTTTGAGTCAAAACCTCTATTTCTACAAAATCGACAATAACAACAAACGTGGAGCGCCGAGTGCACGTGAACCGGAAGTTTTAGTGTAAAATTAACTTAGTAAAAGGGCAAAACATAAGTCACTACCCCCGTTACAACCTGCATCGTGAGGTTCTACTTCCGGTAATTTTAGCACACGTGAGAGCTGTGCAAGTCGATAAAGTCTTGTTTTTTTTTTGGTAATTATGGAACATAAGCACTCAAAGAAGCACAAACGCCTCGAGAATAAAAAGAGGAAAGTGGAGGCGTTTCTACGCCTGGCTGAAGAAAATGACAACGACAGGAGACCAAAAAAGCAGGTGTGTATTCCGACCACTGAGTCTGAGGCTCAGAGTCGGAGTCAGTGAGTCAGTGACAGTGACACTGTCTGTGTCACAGTGTGTCAGTCACTATCAGTAGCGGGTAGGCACTTTTACAAAAAAATTAAACTGAATACAGAAAGATCCCTGTGACCGCATTTGATCGAGGCCATTGTCAAGATGTTTTTAAATCTTTTGGAATTTTGTTTAGGCCATGGCATGGGAAGTCGGGTTACAGTTTAGGGAGTGGTCATTATTTATCAACAGGGGGGATGGTGGGTTTGAGGGGGTGCGTAAAGTTTTCAGACTCCTCCCGAGGGGGGGGGGGGCTAAAAAAAAAAATAAAAAAAAAATAAAAAAAAATAAAATAAAAAAAAAAAATTTGCGGGCCTCCCTAGCCCACTTAAAAGGGTCTATTTCTCCTCTTTCCTATCCCCTCAGGATGTGTGTGGTGCACATATACGCGGGCACTGACACATTCCTCTGTGAAATTGTGTAATGTAGTTCTCGCCATGAATATGACCTTAGCTGTCGAAATGGCGTTAAACCTCTATTACTCACTCACTCAAAAAAATTTTGACCCCTCTTGAGGGGGGCTAAAAAAATTCACCCTCTTTTTAGCAAAAAAGCCCGCGTGCTACTATAGATCAAAGAGGGGCGCGAAAACTCTCCGCGCCTCTGGCGCAGGGGCGCAAAAAATTTTGACTGCCGTCGAGGGGGGGGCGTAAAAAATTTTCGCGCGTTCGCGCTAAAACCCACCACCAACCCCCCTGTTGATAAATAATGACCACTCTCTTACCGTCTGAGCCATTTTGAAAATTGATGAGGCTTTTTTTCATTATTCATTATTCATTATATATCTACCAGTGCCTGGAATTTTCCAAGTTGTAGATATCATCATGTTATTTCCATTCCTTGCACAGTAAGCTTCAATTTGATACCAAATATGCCACCCTTAGGTAATTCCTATCATGTGTATATGCATTTTTGAGAATTTCTATAATCTTTTTTTACATAATGAATAATGAAATTTTCTCATGCGGCCCTTTAAATACATGCGGGCGGTGGACGGTAAACTGTAACCTGAATTCCCATGGCCTTATATCTTGTATAGAAACAGAGTACAGGGCAAATAGTACCAAAAATATTGAGGCAAGTACCACTATAGTAATGGTAGAAAAGGTGTCATAATATCTGTGATGTGAGTTCAGCTGCACAGTGGGACCAGTGTGTGGCAGCATGTACTGGTAGCAATTTCACTTGATATGTAAGGGCCTGGAAAGTAATGTTCTAGTGATCTAAATAAAATTTAGTTTTCTATGATATTTAGAATCTTAGCTTTCAGTTGATATCTTTAATCAATTTCCAAATCGATTCTAAGTAGTAGTAAAATGCTAATAAAAAATCGTAACATGGCGGCTCTACACACAGCCATTTCTTTTCTATTGTTTCATATTTTGGTCCTCTCAAAACTATCATTGGGCAAAGTCATAAATGCATGAAATTATACATGCTGCTAGTTTATTATGCACTTTAACTGTGTTTGATATTAGTTTTTTGGTGTCTCCAGTGGTTAATATGTTTTTCAAAGCTTCAATATTACCTTCATACTAAAGTCATTGTAAAACACTTAATAATTGAAATTTTTTCTCCCAGATTTCGATGGTAGGTACCTTGATATCTAAACTTTAAGGATAACTATTTAAATGCAAGAGAAATGATTCAGGGGGGGGGCGTAAGAACTTTCGACTTCTCTTTTAGTTGAGGGGAGGGGGCATAACAAATTTAGCCTCGCTCGGTTTGAATGCCATGAATTGTTTGAGCAGCCTCCACACTGCGAGCAATTGAGGCTTAGCCTGATGACCGGGAGATTTGTCCACATCAGATGGACTCTCTCCCAATGGTTGTTGCCGGCGACAGCTATACCATAAGCAAAAAAAAAAGAAGCCAGCCTGCTACTAATAATAGATTAAAGAAGGGAGTGAAAAGTTCCGTCACTTCTGGCATGGGGGTGGCACAAAAAATTTTGAGTTCGTAAAACATGTCTGAGCATTCACAAATAAAACTCACCACCCATCCAGGTCCCCCCAGAGCATTCACACATAAAACTCACCACCCATCCAGGTCCCCACAGAGCATTCACACATAAAACTCACCACCCATCCAGGTCCCCCCAGAGCATTCACACATAAAACTCACCACCCATCCAGGTCCCCCCGGAGCATTCACACATAAAACTCACCACCCATCCAGGTCCCCCCGGAGCATTCACACATAAAACTCACCACCCATCCAGGTTCCCCCAGAGCATTCACACATAAAACTCACCACCCATCCAGGTCCCCCCAGAGCATTCACACATAAAACTCACCACCCATCCAGGTCCCCCCGGAGCATTCACATATAAAACTCACCACCCATCCAGGTTCCCCCGGAGCATTCACACATAAAACTCACCACCCATCTAGGTTTCCCCGGAGCATTCACACATAAAACTCACCACCCATCCAGGTTCCCCCGGAGCATTCACACATAAAACTCACCACCCATCCAGGTTCCCCAAGCCATTCAGTGCAGTCCTTTTGGGGGGCAGTGGTACCCATCAGATAGCTGATATCAGTGATAAGAGCTGGGAACAAGTGTCATTAATGGCTGCGCCCATTGGACAATCCACTAGCTTGGTATAGTTTATTATGTTAGAGGTAGCGGTAGGGCCCCACAGTTCGAGTCTCTATGATCTAAAGGAGTGGTAATTTTTTAACAGGGAGGGGGGGGGGGGGGGTGAGGGAATGTTAAATTTTGTGTGTGTGTGTATTCCAATCAAGTGGTCATTGTGAGTGTGACTGAAGTTGTTCTGCAAATAGGGTAGAGTAATGATCAGCTATCTAAATGTAGATTCTGCTCCCCGTCCCAACCCCCATTCTTGTAGAGATTGACTCCTTTGTTTTACGTTATTGTTAAAAGATAACTATGGTACTGGTAACCGGTACCTTTTTGTAACTTCTATCATTGTATGCCCCACAGAGGATCGATCCAAGTGAAAGTTCTTCATCTTCGGACGGTGATGACAGTGCTAAGAACAACAATATGAAAACCTGCAATATCAAAAAAACGAAATCCAAAAATGCAGCACGACCAACAGCTCCAGACACGAAGAAGGAGACACAGAAGAAGACTTCTGACAAAGAACTAACACAAGAAGAGAAGGAGGCGAAGGCACTGCGAGAGGCAATAATAGCAAGAAAGAAGCTGTGCATGGTATGTTCGCAGTAGCTAAAAATAATTTGATGCTGTTTTATAAGTGGTTTTTGTATTTCATGCTGTAGAATGATATCTTTGTCTCTCTAGGTATTATTAACATTCATCTTGTTAACTCGGAAGAGTTATATGAGCCACCATGGATTAAGACATTTCAGATGCCTCAAAATTGGGGCAGAACTTCACATTCATCATCAAATAAAAGGTTGTTCCCAGTGTACATTGATAAAAATTTTGTGCTGTTGATGTAGCCTGGAACGTATAGATCATAGAGGTATATAATACAACCCATAATTTGGTTATCAGAGAGATAGTGAAGGCCTACCCAATACCACCCTAAGGGGATGCTTTTTTGCCATAAGGCCACACCAAATCAAAATATTGGTCTATGGATTTCCCGCACCTTAGCTTCCAAAATACAAATTTTAATTTTTTAAGAAAATTTATTGGTCTATGGATTCCGCCCGCATCATTTTCTGGTAAATTGCAGATTTTTTTTTTTTTTTTAACCAAGGAGCTTACTGGATCAATCAATAAAAGTACAGAAATGGCAGACCACTCATTGGATAGGTAAAGGTGTCACCAGTTTCATTATATAGGCATATTCTGCACTTAGGAAATAATTAACATTTTCAGCAAGGGACCCCCCACACCACGAAAAAAAAAAGCCCTCTCCATATTTTGGCCATGCAAAATCCATAGACAAATAAATTTTCCTTGAAAAATAAAATAAAAATTGCGCCCTCCCGCCTCTTTTTCTAAAACAGAAAATCCATAGACCAATTTTTAATTTGGAGTGGCCTAATGTTAAAATATATACATTCCATTTGGAAACCTTTGGGCACCTTTTTTCCCGCCCTTTTGACTCCTGTGTTAACCACCAGGGGGCAATAACTGGCTCTCCAAGCAGATATGTTAGCATTATACTTAATAATACAACCAGATTACACTAATAAACATCTGCTTGGAGCTGGGTCCTACCTGTACCTGGCAGTGCTGATGTCAGACCAAATGCCACCCGACCCCCCCCCCCCCCCCCTTCCAACCCCTTCTCTTCCGAGTGACGGGCCTCCCCAGCCCCAGGCCATCTTTAAAAGGGGTCTATGTCTTGCTTTTCTATCCTCTCTGAGTGTGGGTGGTGTCCATATGCGCGGGCACTGGCACATATTCGTTCCTTGAATCTCCTCTTTCCTGTCCCCTCTTTCTTACATATGTCTGGTGTCCATATGCACGGGCACAGGCACATGTATTCCTTTGTGACGTGATGTCTAATGTACTTTTTCCGCCATGAATATGACCTTAGCTGTCGGCTTGGCGTTAAACAACCATTACTCACTCATTCTTCCGAGTGAGCTGTGACTACGGCACATTCTTCTAGTATTACAGTGAAACTTCGTTATAAGAAGCTCTGATATAAGGACACCTTGCTTATAAGGAGCAAATTCACATATTTTAAGGTCCTCCTTATAACGAAGTTTTACTGTACTTGAAGTATTTAACTCTTTAAAGGTCAGTAATGCAGGAGTACATGCGTCCCATTTGTGCTGACCCTCCGGGGTCAAATATATCCCAAACGGTCGGCATGATGCAAGGATGTAGCCCTGTCAAAATAAAATCTGATGTGGTTAGCGAAACTTGTATCGATTTAGAGCAAAGCAGCAAGCTGAATATAATTCATCACAAATAAAAAGTGCACGACCCTCTTTAGACTATAGACTACTCACTGCTCTATTTACTCATTAAAAAACAACTTCATTCTTGATTGTTTCCAGGAGAGACCAAAGTTATATCTATGGCCTCAGTATATTTCCCTTGATGTTGATGCGCCTCCTGCATCGTCGGACGGTGAAGATGGGACAGACGCACCTCCGCTGTTCATGATTGACGTCCAACATGTTTTACTCTTTGCTATACAAGCAGGGCTTGCAAGTTACAAACCAAGGTAAGAGTTTTTCTAAAAATCTACGTCAAGTTATGAACAAGTCAGTTGCTGCCATGTTGGTGTGGTTGAAACTAGCTTTACTGTAGCCTTAGGCCAAAAATAGTTGTTTTTTTCAGGTCACCCGACCCTACTTAGTAAAACAGGGCCGACCCTTTTTTTCTTCATTTTTTCAAGAAATTGTACATTTTTTTGCTACCGTAATCTCCCGCGTAGAAGACGTGCTGCGCGTATAAGACGCACCCCAAACTCAGCACATGCATTTTCGCGTATAAGACGCACATTTTAATGCTGAAATTTGTAAGATTAGTACATTTCTATAGAAAAATTACCCCTCGTATAAGACGCCCCCCCCCCAACTTGAGAGAAAGCTACAAGACTCCTCAACATTTTGTTTGGCGTAGAGGACGCATCTTATACGTGGGAGTTTACGGTACTTTTGAGTCTTCCGCGAGTTGTTGTGAGTCACCGCGAGTCGTCGTGTGTCTTTTTTGTAGTTAAAAAAAGAATTTACAAAATAAAAAAAACCTGACGTACCGTAAATTCTCTCGTATAAGCTGTGGCTAGAACCGGAACCCAAATAAAAATTAGGCTTATAGGAATAGCCAAAAATCAAGGTGCGGCTTATATGAGGGTATTTTACACTTTAAAACAGTCTGAAATCTTCAGTTTTCAAGCCTTGGCTATGGCTTATAGCTCCTCCTAAAGTCGGGGGTGAGGCTTATTAATATGAGCGTTCGGCTAATACGAGAAAATTTGCGGTACCTATTTTTTCCAGCATGTTACCTGAGATACAAAACTTTCTTTTTTTGGCCTTAGTCCGTAAAGTAGAATATTTTAAGCTGGTACTGTAAATATGCCTCCAGGAGGCATGGATAATTTCTCCCTAAGGTATTGTACGTATACTTAGGATGATGGATTGTTATTATAAAGTTTGTATGTTTCTCACACCATAAAAGATGGTGGATTTTGTATCTCTAGGAGGTACTGTAATAGACTTCAGAGATGTCAGACCTTCAGAGGTCCATCCATTTTCAGCCGTTCAGAGGCCGCTCAAATTTAGGCTTAAGTGCAGTTTTATACTTTGAGAAAGCCTTTCACTTGTAAAGTCTTTAAGGGTCCTAAATTTTCAGAGATTTGGCCAACACCCAACTAACATCTCTGAATAGTAATGCCTTAATCATAGCTGTTCCCCAAAGTGTCCCAATGGCAAGCCGCAAATTTCTGTACTAAAGCAAGGCAACACTGCAGTGAATTACAAAAAAAGGCCACTGGTTGTCGTATTGGTTTGATATAGCCCTGGCAATTAACTTGTGAGTAACTCGCCATGGTTACAATCATGCATCATGGTTGTGAGTAACTCGCCATGGTTACAATCATGCATCATGGTTGTGAGTAACTCGCCATGGTTACAATCATGCATCATGGTTGTGAGTAACTCGCCATGGTTACAATCATGCATCATGCTGCCCCTTCATGGTTGAGCAGACTCGCCAGCATTCTATTAGTGCATCATGACGACCAATGGGCATGATGCACTCCTTATACTCTTCCCATCTGCAGGTTTTGTACGTTACTACGGTCTAGCCGAGTGTCGCAGGTTATGGTCATCGTGGTGCACGGGCTCAGTCTGGACGACTACCAAGGTCACCGCGACTGTTTCCCGCATCTCAAAGACAACTTTAACATTGTAAGTACTGGTAATACAAAAACTATACTGCCTTGACTTAAGTGACCAATTATGATCGGTCTGGTTCCCGGGAGCAACACATGCATGTTATCAGGGACTTCTGGTACAACACTTGTTCCTGGCATGTCATGCAGTTTGGAAGTGTGGTACCTATTTTAGTAGCGCGAGAAGTTCCAAGATCAGAACTGTCATGGCCGCACATACACACAAACAAGAAACCTCGCTATAGCTTCATTTGAATATAGCCATCAACAAGTCTCTGCTGCGACTCAGCAGAGTGATTGTTGCACTGAATAAAACAATTTAAAAAATAAAATAAGTGAATGAAGTGAAACTAAAGAACCAGACGTTTTATAGTATATCAAAGATGAACGAAACAAAAATCTGACCTATCCTACTTCATTTTCTTTTCAACATATTAGCTGATAACAGAGATGTCAGACCTTTAGAGGTCTGTCTATTTTCAGATGTTCAAACTTTCCTAAAAATCAGACATCTCAGAGGCTTCTTCCAAATTGTGATCATAATATGGATAGAGAGAATAACATAAATCAAAGATACACCCTTACAACATGCCCTTCTACTTCTAGGGAGCCTAAGGCTGAGCATAATTCAGGCTTCAGCAGGTGGAATTAAGCATGCCTTGTGCTGCCCTCTAGCTTTTTCTAGACAAACCACCTTTCAGAGAGATCAGAGAATCTCTGAAATCTCATTTCAGAGGACATGAATCTAAGCTGGCTGCTGATTGGCTGAAATTCTGATACAGTGTTTTTAATTGTATTTCTATGACCATCCACTCCAGAAAGGTTTTAAATGTTTTAAGTGAGGGGAACAGGTTGAAAGGAAGACAAAATGGGTGCTTTTTATAGCATAATACATTGGGAGAATGGGTGTTTTGCTAACACCCAAAAATTTTCAGAGGTTGAGCCCATACCCAACTGTTATCTCTGTGATAAACACAGCCTTTCTTTGAGATCTAATTATATTGAATTAATTGCTGTGTGCGCAGAAAGTTCCGCTGGTATCGCCGACTCAATACGGATGTAGTGTAGCTGAGGAACTGTTTGAAGTCCCGCTCAGCGAACAAAAAATCAGAAACAGAAAGAAGAAAGCAAACGAAGGTGAGTTTTTGCTACTGTAAATCATTGTTTATTGTAAGTCTGAAAGAAAAAAAAGGCAGGACATAGCTTTACTTTATGTACCATAAGACCCTGGTCCTTAGTCATGAGCCAAGGGTAGAGTTTGGGAAAAAGTGATAAGCCGATTTCTCTATAATCTATAGGACCAGAAAAAAAGATCGGCTTATTTGAATATCAGTTCTACATTGTAACTCTTTCTTTGCTCTTTATAACAGAATCCACTACAGAGGTACTCAAACAACTCCACACAGAGCTGGACAAGAACCGTGTAATAATCCCCCTCAAGGTGAAGGCTACAGCGGACGACAACACAGACACGTCGGGTGGTGCGCCGGGGTCAGACCAGCGAGCATTAACGCGGGTGGATCTGTTACTGAGCCCAATACAAATGTTACATGAGATGTACCCCCTACCAGCACACACCAGTATAGGTAAGGTTGCACGGATAGTCTCGTATGATTTCCATGATGCGGCAATGCCACACTGGCGAGTTAGCGCCAGGACTGCATTCATGCATCATTGTGACTATAGGGCATCTCGCATACTGCATTATAAGTACCGTATTATAAGCCACACCTGCATATAAATCACACCCTGCATTCCCTGCTTTACTATAAGCGCACCATTCCTTACAACAATCGTTTTATCAGTTTGATACACTAGATGGCGTCCTAGTCGACTCCTAGGCTACAGGGGCTACTCACCCACCCAGCCCCTGTGGCCCCATAGGCATATTGAGGGGGGCAGAAACACCTCTCACAATTATACTGTTTTGAAAATGAAAAACGGTTCCAAGAGGTTAGAAATCAGAGATACCCAGAGAGAAAGACTGTATCTAGGTACCCCATCGAATTTGGATTGAAAAGTCGAACCAAACACCTTCTGTAGTATTTCAAATCTTGAGGTACACTCTGCAGTGAGTAAGAGAGAACTCACCATGCCCCTGTAGCAGGAGCAGTTTGGCCTGGTCTACACTAACGCCATCTGCTGTGTATCCTTGATAAAACTTTTGTATAGTTGAGGCCAGTAATATAGGCTGCAGTGAACCTCTGAGATAGTCTATAAGCTGCGGCTTATATGCATGGTTTTAGGGTAATTAGCACAGAATGTGCTTGAGAGATATGTAAAATTATGTGTAGTAAAAGTAATCCAGGCAATACGCAAACCCCCTAGACACTAACTGTAGCCTGTAAAGTCTCAGACAGGCCGGCAGAAGTACCGTAATCTTTCGCGTATAGGACGTGACTTGAGTTCAAGAATATGGTCAGAAAAATAAAAAGATTCATAATTTTTGTTCTACTGAATGGGTTTTAAAAATTCAAAGAGCTATGTGTAGATAAGATATCCCCCGTAACCCCCTATGTTCTATTATAACTTATGGGGTGTAACATATCAAAAAAAAGGAATTAGTGTCCCCCTTGCAGATCCAGGGAGAACTAAAACCTTGCGAATAAGACGCGCCTTATACGCGAGAGATTATGGTACCATAAATTCCCTTGTATAAGCCGCATCCTCGTATAAGCCGCACCCTGAATCTGAGAGGAGTCTACAAGCCGCATCTGGTGCTTTAAAATTGACAATTTAGTTCTGTTCTATGGTGTCAAACCCCTCCTGTAAGCCGCACCCTACCTTTGGGGATCTCCTGTAAGCCTCACTTTCATTTTGGTTCTGATACTGGCCGCAGCTTATACAAGAAAATTTACGATAGTCAGACTGCCGCACTGAATGAATAAATAGATAGAACTAAACGACTATGGTGTACGAGGTGGTCGATCCACCACGAGGGAGTTGTCTCCCCCTCGGGCTAACGCCCTCGGGGGGTGGATAGGCCACCGAGGATACGAGGATACCAGGGGAGTTTAGTTCTATATTTATTTTATGTTTTTAGAGGGTTTAAATAAGGAAATATTATCAAAATCCATTACCGTAGTGCCCCGTACGAGCGGCGGTCCGCCATTTTGAATGTTTACATGCACCCAGAACGAGGCTGCAGTGGTGGATCTGCCGCTGTGGTGGATCGACACACGTTACGCCACTGGGGGTGTGGCGATCGGCCGCGCAATGCTATCTCTACGGGAAGAAGTTATTCACATAAAATAAAGGCTGTAATCTTGGGACCTTGGGCTACAAGGCAGTTTTGACTGCTTGCAAATCAGACCACTATTGATAATTGCTAATGTAGTGGTTCGTCTTTTTGGTTAGATGTCAAATCATAACGAAAAGAGAAGAAGTTTCCGGATAGGCAACCTAGCGTTTATTCTGATCTTAGTTACATGCAATCACAGCCTGTAGAGACTATATGCCGGATGGCATTCGGTTACCCGTAGGTAACAGTAGAAGCGTGCTGAGCAGTGGTAGGACCACTACTGGAGAACTACTGTAGGAATTGCCCTTATATAGGGGAAAAGCTCGCCAAACTCAGATCCGTCACGTGACATGTGACGGACGAGTGGAAGGCCCCCTGGTGTAACAGATACGAACCCGGAGGCAGGTGCTGCCACCTGCCATCCCCGGAGACCTGGGTCTGAGTCCTATGGGTACATGAACGTTACGAGTGTAATATTATAATACAAATACCATACCCCTACACTAATAAGTAGAACTGCTGCCACCATATCGTCACCCATTGCAGTAAGGTTGCGTCCACTTGGTGCTATAGTAATTGTAACTTCTTTTGTTTCTCCTGCAAAACTTGAAAAATGTAGTAACAGCCTTCTTTTACTAAGGTGACAATATACTGTTTTATGGTTCTAGGTCAGTATGTGGGATACAAATTCACCAAGGACAAGTACAAGAAGGTCACATTGCAAAGCCCGCTATTTGCTCTAGATTGTGAAATGGTACGAATGACTTTTCTTTCATACTCTTTAATACCATTCTTCAATGGTCTTTGTTTCATCATGATAGAGTCTGATATGTCCAGAATGCATTTTTTGAGATGTAATTTGTTAATTGGAATGGTCAACGTGTGACGATAGGTTTTTCTCAAGATAGATTTTGTACTGGTAGACCGGGCAGTTGTTCAATAACGAAACCTTTACAAAATAAAATATTACATTCTCGTACGATTATATCTGTATCATAAGACTAAATCTGACTTATTATTATATATTTGTATATTTAGTGTGAAACAGATAAAAACAGTCACGAGCTGGCCTGGGTAGCTGTAGTCAACGAACAGTCGGAAGTCGTCTATGAAACATACGTCAAGCCGAGAAACACAATCATCAATTATTTAACAAGGTATGTCTCACCAAAAGTCCCTACCTTAATCTCCCGCGTATAAGGCGCAAGGTTTTAATTCTCCCTGAATCCACAAGGGGGAGATCAAGACCTTCATTTCCCCCTAAGTTATGGCATGACATGTGGTGTGGGTGTGGCTATCTTCAG
The DNA here is from genome assembly GCA_949317995.1 of Acholoe squamosa. NCBI lineage: Eukaryota > Metazoa > Annelida > Polychaeta > Phyllodocida > Polynoidae > Acholoe > Acholoe squamosa. Next base: position 5,557,830 of record OX439040.1, read on the forward strand.
ATTTTTGGCGTGTCATCCGAGTTGCGTTCCATGTTAATTTATAAACAGATTATGGTAAAATTCGAACAAATAATCTGTTATTGAAGAAAGTCGAAAGTAAACTATCGTAATCTCCCGCGTAGAAGACGTGCTGCGCATATAAGACGCACCCCAAACTCAGCACATGCATTTTCGCGTATAAGACGCACATTTTAATGCTGAAATTTGTAAGACTAGTACATTTCTATAGAAAAATTACCCCTCGTATAAGACGCACCCCCAACTTGAGAGAAAGCTATAAGACTCCCCAGCATTTTGTTTGGCATAGAGGACACATCTTATACGCGGGAGTTTACGGTAGGTATCTCTTCTAACATAATTTCTCTGCCATTTCCTCTTGTAATAGGTTTAGCGGAGTAACAAAACACACGTTAGAAAAAGTAACGACAAGAATTGAGGACGTACAAGAACACTTACGGAAGATCCTGCCGCCCGATGCCATCCTTTGTGGACAGTCATTTAACAACGATCTTCACGCACTACAGGTAAGGTGTGGTCCGTCCAATTTTTTCTGTTTTTTTATTTTTTTTATTCGCCCTTAGATAAGCCGTTCCCTGAATTAATGGATAGGTTATAAGGCGCACCTAGGTCTTGAAAATTGGCAATTCAATACTGACAGTGTCAAATACTCTCGTTCAAGCCACACCCTGACTTTGAAAACCTCCTGTAAACTACAATAAGCAATATACAAGAGAATTTATGGTAATAGGTTTTTTTTTCTATGGGTAAGGACTGTCCTTACTTAATAGTTAACAAATTGTCTTGTCCTTTACAGATGTTCCACCCGTATGTGATAGACACGAGCATCATCTTTAACCTGAGTGGTATGCGCCGTTTCAAACCCAGCCTCAGACTCCTCGCACACGAGTTCCTTGGGTGAGTTCTACATCTCTTAGACTCAAGGGATATTTCTAACAGTTAAATCCTTTAACGACCACCTTGTTGCTCCATTCACTTGTCTTGTCTTCATCTGTAAATACTTCTCCTTTCCTCAAAACTGTTGTTGTTTGACGTAAGTTTTATTCTCTCGTATGAGGCACCCTCTCGTTTAGGCCGTGCCCCCAACTTTAGAGGCTTTATCTGTTGCTTGAAAATTGTAGTTTTAATACCCTCCTATAAGCCGCATCCCTTCTTTTAGCTGATCCTATAAGCTGCATTTTGATTTGGGTTCTGGTACAAGCCAGGGCTTATACGAGAAAATTTATGGTACTCCGACCCAGTTATCTGTAAATATTTAACACCTGTTCACTTTGGCAACAGAGAGGATATCCAGTCTCACGGTGCCAAGGGCCACAGCCCGGTAGAAGACTCGCTAACGACAATGAAACTGGTGCTGCTGAAGTTATCCGTAGCACATGTGTGTTACGGTGATGTGATCCTACACGACGTATCAGAAGCCACCATCGCCAAACAACAGAAGCTCGCAGCACGCGCTTTGAAACAACAGGAGAAGAAAACCAAGAAGGATTCAGTATCAAAATCACAGGGAAATGATGTGACTGAAAGTTCAGATTTGAAATCCGAGACATCTGAAGAAAATGTGAGTTCAGATCGTAAAGCAGATGAAAGTGACTCGAAGCTGGCGCTAAAACAGGTGTTCTTCAAGCGGCCGGGAACAAACAGAACGGAAAGTCTGTTTGACATCACAAAAGAGATGAAGAAAAAAGGTAACTACTATTTTTGCAAAATGATTTTTTTAAAAAAAAAACAGTTTCATGTTGTTTTAATTTTAGATAAGTTCAAAATTACTTCTGTTTGGCCTATGGTAATGGTTTAATCAATCATCTGACTTTTTGGATGCTGGACCGGGCCATGATGCATGAACGCATCCCTGGAGGGTAGGCATGATGCACCAACAAAGTGGCGGCAAGTCTGCTTGCACATCATGCCGTCCTATGGGCAGGGTGCACTCCTGATTGTGTTGCCCTTAAAAGGTTAAATAAAAAAACCTGAAAACAACTGAGGAGTTCGCCTGTATGTATAAACCTGCCCCGTGTCGCTTACAGTGTTGTACGTGGTGGGGGAGGGGAAGGCGGAGGTGGATAGCTCAGTGGTGGACACGTTATGTGAGACAAACAAGGACAAGAAGACGATAAGCGTTGTACGAGCTCAGAGCGAGGGGCACCAGGTGTGTTATGTAGAACTATATGCAGCCGAACATGTACACACTGAGGACGACAAGAGTATAAAGGTACCGCAACTTATTTACTACCTACCTCTTAACATTTCTAATGCAACCAGGTTGTATAAGCGACGTTATCATCATTTGATGTATTCAGGGTTCCCACGCATTTAATATGGAAAGTCATAGAATGTCATGCAATAAAGGATTTATCAGGGAAAGTCATGGAATTTCAGGAAGTTTCATCATGAGGGAAAAGTCATGAAAAATTGGAAAACTGAATATTTTTTTTTTGGCAAAATCCATTTTTAAAATCATACCCCCCCCCCCCCATTCGTTCACAAAAATTATACTGGGAAGTCATGTACTGTAATGGCCAAAAATGGTTATGAAATTTTGCCAAATCTCACACCAAGAATCAACTATGAATCAATTAAACTCTTTTTATTGCTCTTTTACAGGAAACAGCCCTCAAGAAAGTAGACAAGAGGATAAAGAAGCTCACATCAGCAACGGCAGAAAAAAGTTTGGTGGTGGTTTTATTCCCCGGTCGGACAGATGGAGACAAACTGTACGACGGTCTAGGATGCTTCCAGATAACTGGGTGGAAAGATTACGCACCCCCTGGACGACCGGCCAGGGAGGCAGAAAGAACGTAGGACAAGGGGGAATAGAGTGGGGAGAGTATGAGCGTATGTGTGTGATTGCGTGTGTGATGTAAATTGCATTTTCGTTAGAACTTCACGATTGTTGAAAATTATTATGTGTTTATATATAAACTACATTGCTAGATATTCACAATGGTTGAATATGGATATATATTTTCATGAATAAAATAAAATGCAATGACAATAAAAGTTTGTCCTGTTCCTAATTTGAGATGCTATGGCTTCCTTCTACTGTATCACTCCCATTTCTAAGCGGCTTATAAGTTTAGTTATACCCAAAACCAACCCCGAGTATACCCTGTATATATATATATATATATATATATATATATATATATATATATATATATATATATATATATATATATATATGTATATATACTTTGCAAGAAACTGGGTCTCACAGAATTATGTTGTGGACCCTGTGTGCGCCTTATGCCTTTAAATACCATTATAAAACAGCTGGCAGTGCTCTGCTGCACGATAGAAGTGACCTTGAGTGCATTATACGAGTACAGTGCACGGCTGAGCAAGGTCACCATAGCTGTAAACCAGTCAAGTATCATTAATTGGTCTAAAAAAACCTTGATTGGTTGGAATGAAATGTACGTTTTATAAAGAAAATAGACAACTCCTTCACATCTTGACTGTCTGTTGTCCTATAATGCACTCAGATGGGTTCATAGGAAAATAGACAGTCTCGATGTGAAGAAGATCATTGTCTATTCTCTAAGCAGTCCTTAAATCATCGCCTTAGTGCAAGAAGGTTGTACCTGCGTTTTTCCAAGTTTTGCAGGAGAGGCAAAAGAAGTGTTCCACTTAATATAGCACAAAGTGGAAACAGTAACATCACACTGGGGTCTGTAGGGTCACATATCATAGACAGAGTTTCAGTACTTTCATAGTAGGTAGATAAGTGTCAATACATTGTAAAACAGGAGAAAACTCATTTTTGCTAAAATGTCAGTTACAACCTCCTTGCACTAAGGAGACGAAATGGTTGTATATGGCAAAGGTAAAATCTCCCAATCTCTCTGTCCTACACAAATAACAAGCAACGCAAAGATTAAAACATTGGCAGGTAAGTTTATTTATAATGTTCAACCAGCGCACAACAAAATACAGATAACAGGTTTTCAGTTTCTAAAATCGGCCACTCGGGTCTTCAACCCACCAGACCAGGGTAGTGTTGCTACACGTTACATTTGTAATAAAGATGCACTCTGTCGAATATGTTCATGAACAATGTCATATGACAATGGTTTTGTTCTGTACTAAACACAAAGTTGACATGGATATGGTCTTAAGAAATTTTATGAAGATTAGAAAAAAGAACTGATGTGCTACACTTCTAGAACTTTGTCAACAACAAAAACCTTGAGGCATATTAAGGAATACTATGTACAGCTAAAAATAAATTTGTCAATTTATTTTTTTCTGCAAATTTGGCTTTTTATCATTTAACTTTCAGTACTGAACAAACCCTCCACAAAGGGGGAGACTTGGTTATTTCTGGTGTAAACTGAAAGGAAGGGACTCTCTAATTCAACAGTCCAATACAGTGTATTCTCAACGAACTTATCAACAAGATAAAACATAGCCGTCTAATGCACCTCTAATGCTAGCATCCGAACCAGTCCTCGCTTAAGTTGGTTTTCCAACCCATCAAATGGTCAATTACATGTCGAAAACTGAAACTTGTCAGGTCAAATTCTTTCTTACCAATCTTGGGCCTAATTGTGCATCGATGTAGTCCTGGCGAGTTACTCACCAGGGCAGCCTTCAAGCATCATGGCGATCACACGGTACCGATGCAGTGCACACCAGGGCAGCAATCATGCATCGTGACGACCATACAGTACCAATGTACATGGGATTTGAGGACTTTTTAATACAAGTAGTTATACTTTATGGAGAAATTTGTCTGAAGAGCCCTAGTCAGTTATAACACTTGCTGTCAACAATTAACGTGTGGGGCCAGAAATGGGATTAAAGCGTTTGAACTGATGTTTCATAAGAAACACTGTTAACGTCAGTCAATCAGGGATGTAAGTCAGGAATGGGCAAAAATCAGGAAGCCATATATTTACTTGATATAAAAGCCTTCTATTTTTCCCATACAGCAGCCCTCCTTACCACTCGTATAAGGAAAATAAATGACACTCAAAAATTTCAGAAATCAGGAAATCCTGATAAAACCTGAAGACTTACATCCCTGGTCAATGTACACTGATTGTCTATAATACAATTTGATATATCTATGTACAACACCTCGGCTGAAATAGTGCAGAAATAGATATAATAATTATTGTGCATTTATAGGCACGTTGCGGTCGGCAACATTTTCTCACATCACTTGAGGTGAGGCCACACCAAAAAAATAAGTTGGTCAACGGATTTTCGTTTTGAAAAAATGGTGCAAGCGGATTTTTTTTTCTACTTTTTTGTTATCCAATGGATTTCCTCCTTGAAAAACGAGGCGCGAGCAAACTTTTTATTTTTTAAAAATTTTGGCAAACACTACAAAGAGAAAATATGAAGAGGGAAATCTGTAGACCAACTTATTTTTTTTTTGGTGTGACCTCAGACTGGATTCCTCATGAACATCACTTCATGTATGTTTTATGGTGTTGACTTTTTAGTCCAAGAACAGGTTAAATATTTAAGGGCTGCTGATGCATTAATGTATCATGCCCAATGGTGCATCATGTCGAACCTGCAGGAGTGTACCAACCCTGTAGGGTTGGCATGATGCATGATTGTAGCTTTGGGGAGTTTTTACTCACCAGGGCTGCATTCAAGCATCATGATGTCCAATGGACATGATGCATTAATGCATCAGCGGCCCTTAAAGGGTTACCCATGTTCATTTGTTCATAATTTGACAAAAATATACATATCATCACATGGAGGAGCCGAGTCGACACATGTACCGTAATCTCCCGCGTATAAGGCGCGTCTTATACGAGGGGTTTTAGTTCTACCTGGATCCACAAGGGGGACACCAAGACCTTTCATTACACTCCCATATGGCCACATAGGCTGCATATGGGGTCCAGTGGGGTCCTGGGGGTCCAAGCAACACATAGCTTTTTGAATTTTGAGAATCCATTCAGTAGAAGAGAAGTTATGATTTTTTTATCTTTTTGACCATATTCTAAAACTCTAGGTGCGCCTTATACGCGGGGTGCGCCTTATACGCGGGAGATTACGGTACTGGGTATAATTGAAAAGGCTCATTATTTTAGTCTGGTTATGCCTTATTTTTCTTGTTATGGACCAGGCACCAGGCATACAGTTTCCTTTCAATTTGATTTTCCTTTTGACGTTTTCCAATTACCATAATCCCCCGCGTAGAAGACGCGGTGCGCGTAGAAGACGCTCCCCTAACTTGTCAATGGTTATTTCGCGGATAAGACGCACCTCTTAGGTACCAATTTTGTAAATTCAGTACTGTTCTATAGTAAAATTACCCCTCGTATAAGACGCACCCCCAACTTGAAAAAATCCTATAAGACGCACCAGGCATTTGTTTGGCGTAGAGGACGCGTCTTATACGCGGGAGATTACGGTAGTAATAATCGCACTAAAGTCCAACAAGCTCATTTTAAATCCAACACTTAATGAAATACAACTCTTTAAACACCAATAGTCCACAAAATGCATCATGCCCATTGCTCACCATGATGCATGCACGCAGCCCTGGCGAGTAACTCGCCGTGGCTACATTCATGCGTCATGAGGTGTTAATACATTCCTAAAGGGATTGCATAATGCATCGATGAAGTGCCGATAAGAAGTCGTGCCAGCTCACTTCATTGGTGCATCATGACGACCAATGGTCATGATGCACTCCTGCATCAGTGGCCCTTATTATAAATGGGTTCATCATTAGTAGACCTGAGGCAAGCTTGGTTTTCATGTCAGTATATCATCTTCACCATGGGGACAACTTTAACCCTGTTTGTGCTGCTAATACAGGAGTGCATCATGCCCATTGATCAGCATGATGCACCAATGAAGTGAGTTTCGCCAGCACTTCATTGGCGCATCATGCCGACCCTCCAGGACAGTACCAGCCCCCTATGGTCGGTATGATGCATTTATGCATCATTCTAACCAATGGAAATGATGCATAAATGCATTAATAACAACCCTTACATAGTTGAGAAGTAAATCTTGACAATTTCTACATTACCACTGTGCATAAATTTTATAACAATTGGTGGGTGAACTGAGGGTACAATAAAATATAACATACATTTTTGGTATTAATTATAATATTTCAATAATACACTAATATTAAAACATGATTATTGGATAAAAACTGAAGCCAACGTATTACTGAATATAATAACTTAGCTATCCACAGTGGCTTATCTAAAGGATTATATAATATTATATAATAATCTTAACAATAAATATATGACCAGTGAAAATTATTCTCATAGTGACATAGTAAAATCAGCCATGGTGAAAACAACTGCCTTGCTGTTCCTTTGAGTAAATAGGAATATCGAAAAAAAAATTACACTCATCAGAATGGTGCAATTTTGAAACCTGGCGGCATTTTGGATTTAACAGCCTGATCATCGCTGGACCTTGTATTAGACAGCCGCTTATTCATGATCTTTTCTGGTGCTTTCATATTTGACATCTGTCTTGGTTGAGGGATATTTATGACCACTCCGCCCCCAGTGCAATTCAAAACCTGTTGCCTAAAGGCGACAATTTGGTAGTTAGTGTTGACATGGCATGGAAAAAGTATTCAACATATTAAATGACAGTCTAAACAGGTAAACTTCCGCATCTAGCAAGCAGGGTACTGTATTGGCTTGTATTAGTGCCTGGGCGCTCAATAATTTCAAGACCAGCGCTTATTCGGGACCCGGCACTTAGTTGGGAGCAGACATTCCTTCAATAATGGTACTTATTTAAGACTTATACAGGCCAATAAAGTAAACGTAAACTTGTACAGGCCAATAAAGTAAACGTAAACTTGTACAGGCCAATACGGTAAATGTAAACTTGTACAGGCCAATAAAGTAAACGTAAACTTGTACAGGCCAATACGGTTAACTTGTACAGGCCAATACGGTAAATGTAAACTTGTACAGGCCAATACGGTAAACGTAAACTTGTAGAGGCCAATACGGTAAACGTAAACTTGTACAGGCCAATACAGTAAACGTAAACTTGTAGAGGCCAATACGGTAAACGTAAACTTGTACAGGCCAATACAGTAAACGTAAACTTGTACAGGCCAATACGGTAAATGTAAACTTGTACAGGCCAATAAGGTAAACGTAAACTTGTACAGGCCAATACGGTAAACGTAAACTTGTACAGGCCAATACAGTAAACGTAAACTTATACAGGCCAATACAGTAAACGTAAACTTGTACAGACCAATACGGTAAACGTAAACTTGTACAGGCCAATACGGTAAATGTAAACTTGTACAGGCCAATAAGGTAAACGTAAACTTGTACAGGCCAATATGGTAAACGTAAACTTGTACAGGCCAATACAGTAAACGTAAACTTGTACAGACCAATACGGTAAACGTAAACTTGTACAGGCCAATACAGTAAACGTAAACTTGTACAGGCCAATAAGGTAAACGTAAACTTGTACAGGCCAATACGGTAAACGTAAACTTGTACAGGCCAATACAGTAAACGTAAACTTGTACAGACCAATACGGTAAACGTAAACTTGTACAGACCAATACGGTAAACGTAAACTTGTACAGGCCAATACAGTAAACGTAAACTTGTACAGACCAATACGGTAAACGTAAACTTGTACAGGCCAATAAAGTAAACGTAAACTTGTACAGGCCAATAAAGTAAACGTAAACTTGTACAGGCCAATACGGTAAACGTAAACTTGTACAGGCCAATAAAGTAAACGTAAACTTATACAGGCCAATACGGTAACGTAAACTTGTACAGGCCAATACAGTAAACGTAAACTTGTACAGGCCAATACAGTAAATGTAAACTTGTACAGGCCAATAAAGTAAACGTAAACTTGTACAGGCCAATAAAGTAAACGTAAACTTGTACAGGCCAATACAGTAAACATAAACTTGTACAGGCCAATACAGTAAATGTAAACTTGTACAGGCCAATAAAGTAAACGTAAACTTGTACAGGCCAATACGGTAAACGTAACCTTGTACAGGCCAATACAGTAAACGTAAACTTATACAGGCCAATACGGTAAACGTAAACTTATACAGGCCAATACGGTAAACGTAAACTTGTACAGGCCAATACAGTAAACGTAAACTTGTACAGGCCAATACAGTAAATGTAAACTTGTACAGGCCAATAAAGTAAACGTAAACTTGTACAGGCCAATAAAGTAAACGTAAACTTGTACAGGCCAATACAGTAAACATAAACTTGTACAGGCCAATACGGTAAACGTAAACTTGTACAGGCCAATACAGTAAATGTAAACTTGTACAGACCAATAAAGTAAACGTAAACTTGTACAGGCCAATACAGTAAATGTAAACTTGTACAGGCCAATAAAGTAAACGTAAACTTGTACAGGCCAATACAGTAAACGTAAACTTGTACAGGCCAATACAGTAAACGTAAACTTGTACAGGCCAATACGGTAAACGTAAACTTGTACAGGCCAATACAGTAAATGTAAACTTGTACAGGCCAATAAAGTAAACGTAAACTTGTACAGGCCAATACAGTAAACGTAAACTTGTAGAGGCCAATACAGTAAACGTAAACTTGTACAGGCCAATACAGTAAACGTAAACTTGTACAGGCCAATACGGTAAACGTAAACTTGTACAGGCCAATAAAGTAAACGTAAACTTGTACAGGCCAATACGGTAAACGTAACCTTGTACAGGCCAATACGGTAAACGTAAACTTGTACAGGCCAATACGGTAAACGTAAACTTGTACAGGCCATTACGGTAAACGTAAACTTGTACAGGCCAATAAAGTAAACGTAAACTTGTAGAGGCCAATACGGTAAACGTAACCTTGTACAGGCCAATACGGTAAACGTAAACTTGTACAGGCCAATACAGTAACGTAAACTTGTACAGGCCAATACGGTAAACGTAAACTTGTACAGACCAATACAGTAACGTAAACTTGTACAGGCCAATACGGTAAACGTAAACTTGTACAGGCCAATACGGTAAACGTAAACTTGTACAGGCCAATACGGTAAACGTAAACTTGTACAGGCCAATACGGTAAACGTAAACTTGTACAGGCCAATACGGTAAACGTAAACTTGTACAGGCCAATACGGTAAACGTAAACTTGTACAGGCCAATACGGTAAACGTAAACTTGTACAGGCCAATACGGTAAACGTAAACTTGTACAGGCCAATAAGGTAAACGTAAACTTGTACAGGCCAATACGGTAAACGTAAACTTGTACAGACCAATACAGTAACGTAAACTTGTACAGGCCAATACGGTAAACGTAAACTTGTACAGGCCAATACGGTAAACGTAAACTTGTACAGGCCAATAAGGTAAACGTAAACTTGTACAGGCCAATACGGTAAACGTAAACTTGTACAGGCCAATAAGGTAAACGTAAACTTGTACAGGCCAATAAGGTAAACGTAAACTTGTACAGACCAATACAGTAACGTAAACTTGTACAGGCCAATACGGTAAACGTAAACTTGTACAGGCCAATACGGTAAACGTAAACTTGTACAGGCCAATAAGGTAAACGTAAACTTGTACAGGCCAATACGGTAAACGTAAACTTGTACAGGCCAATACGGTAAACGTAAACTTGTACAGGCCAATAAGGTAAACGTAAACTTGTACAGGCCAATACAGTAAACGTAAACTTGTACAGGCCAATAAGGTAAACGTAAACTTGTACAGGCCAATACGGTAAACGTAAACTTGTACAGGCCAATACGGTAAACGTAAACTTGTGTATCTAGTAAGCGGTTTGATGGTGAATCAGTCACAAGGTAAGGGGGGAGGGCTAGGGGGAAGGGTTAGCTATGTGCCAATTTTCTAATTCTGGGTAATTTCAAGGCAATACTTCAACATTCAACAGGATTTGATCATTTCTTGCCCCCATGTAAGTCAGGAAATTCGGAGGCATCATCAATTAAATATCAATGAACAATATTCAAAGGTCGCTTATTAATGTACAATAACATTCTACCATATTGATAATTCAACGCAACTTATTTTGAATGAGTCACAATTACATGTACTACATTATTGATGAAGGCCTAAGCCCACTCTAGCTTAAACACACAACTGTAGAAAAATACCGTCGTTTTATAAAATAGATGAATATCGCGCTTTGCTTCTATTAAATCTTGAAACCTCTGCTTGGTTGTGAAAACATTTGTCTTCTGACATGAATTCCAAAACTTTTTTTTTTGTTTTAACAAATATTGTCTTTTTTTTTGGAATAAAAAGGGAACAATAGTACTCCCCCAAAGTCCCATTTGGGTTTTTTCACCTGATCCATCGCAGAACCTAGCTAATGGTTTTGAATCTGTTTGCATGATTTGGAAAAGCTCCGCAGTTGGGAGAAATTACATAATCAAAGCCCAAATATCTGAGAGATCAGGAATGGATGAAATATATCCTATGTGCAATTTAGTAGTCCATAGTTATCAGATTGATAAAAATTCATTTATCAATTTGGTCAATTTTATTTAATATTTTGTTTGAAAGCGTCAAACCTTGCGTGCAACTTTGACAAAGTGATTCGCAGCTTAGGGACAAAACACATAAATACAATTATGTAGGAACATGATTAATATCATGCCGTAAGATGTCCAAATGAAACCTGTGCAAAGACATCCAATATATTCTGATAATATCAAACATGTTTGATCTTCCTGATTGGATCAGATTGTAACCCAATGTTAACGATCGGGTCGGCCCTGCCAGAGGTCATCTTTTACCAGCACTGTGGACTATCAAGGGTTAACGCAGGCGTAGGATTTCTTACCACTAATATATTACATGAGCGTGTGGTTTATTAAGGGTTCACTTTGTGCCATGCGGAGCACCATGACATACGACATACAGAGAGAGTCGTAAGATGGAGGATGAAGGGTGCGAGACAATGATGGGTTCCGCTTTTTGGCAGCATTCGATGTCTTCAACTTTTAATAACTTTTAATAATAACAAACACGCTCTACTTACTATGTATGAAAAGCTGCTAGTCTGCTCATCAGCATTTTGTTGGAGCATCATACGGACCCTCTGGGAGCGTATCAATCCTGTTGAGACGGCATCATCACACGCCTACATGTATATACAAATCTGTGGCATGATGCATTAATGTCCTTGAAGGGTTACGTCTTTGTCATCATGTACCATTCAGGGGGAGGTAGAATAAAGGGGTGAGGAAACCAGATGATGGTGGTAGATGAGAGGAAAACCCGGAGGTGAATAATGGTAATATTACATAGATGACAGGATGATTCCCCGCGGGGTGCTACACGCCACCACGTCACTAAGCACCATATCTGACACCATCCGTGTAATAGAATTGGACATTGTTTTTTTCCTCTACTTTCTTATATGTACAAAAAATGGGAAGAATGTGTTTTTCTTATGGTTCAAAGTGTAACTTTTTTTTCAGACATATAAAGCAGTGTTTTTTAAATATAACTATGTCATCTAAATGTTATTATGACAATCCCCCCCCCCAAAAAAATTAAAACATGGGATTTTCCTCACATCCCCCCCATTCTCAGTTTACTCGGAAAACTGCAAAAAAAAAACACGGATGATGTCATTTTTGATCCTGGATGGCGTTGGGTGAGTTTCCCATGGCGGCAGTGACGGGTTACTACAAGACAAATGACAGACATGTATGAACCAGCCGTCGTAGTGCGACTGGCGCTACCCTCAGCTGATGTGGCCCTGGTGCTGTGTGGTACTGGTGCCTGACACCAGGCGGCGCCACAGGCTGTAGGCGGTGTGTAGGAGTCGTTTAGGCAGCGCGCAGGGCTGGACGTGCAGTAACGCTAACCCCATCTGTTTGATGTAATCTGTGCACAGGGGTTAAGGAGGGAATACAATGGAGGTCTGAATTGATGTTAAAAAGGCTGGTTATGCATCACTGCATCATGCTAAATGGCTGTCATGATGCATTATGCAGCCGAGGTCACTGTATCTCATGAGAGCTACATTCAATTCAAGCATCACGGCGACTATCGGGTATGAGGCAGTGTTAAGATACTTGTGACTACCTAACGTAATCTCCCGCGTATAAGGCACAGCCCGCGTATAAGGCGCACCTAGAGTTTTGGAAAATTCTCAAAAAAATGAAAAATTCATAACTTTGGTTCTACTGAATGAATTTTCAAAATTCAAAACCCTATGTGTAGCTTGGGCCACCCTGGACCCTCCTGGGTCCCCTTATGTCCTATTATGACCAAGGGGGCATGTAAGATATCAAAAGAAAGGTCTTGGTGTCCCCCTTGTGGATCTGATGAGAACTAAAACCCCCCGTATACGACGCGCCTTATCGAAGGAGATTACGGTAGTTTGGTTGTTTGTGTTTTTAGTTTTATGTCCAGGGCCATCGAGGAACTCAGACATTCGATTTCGGACATGAAGTCCTTCTAGTTGATAAAAGATTCATACCTATAACAACAATGCTTAAGTGAAATTTTCTTGAAGAGTGATGTTTATAGAAATATCTATTATTGCCTTTTACAGGTTAATTCAAGACTGAAATTCTGCTTTTTCTTTACCAAGTTAATTTCTTACAAATTAGCTATGGCACGAAAAACAGCTGGTCCGAAAATCTACCCATCCTCTTAGACACTAACTACAAATCTACTTAAACCATGGTTCAACATAGTTTTATAAAAAGGATATATAATAGTCAAGGGAGGCTGGCCCCCATTGACATAGAGCACGTAGGAGTAGCCGTCCCGTGGGGTGGCCTTTATGGAGTAGTAATAAGGGAGGAAGCTGTGCAGGCGGAATTGGCGCCGCTCATAGAATCGTATAGCAATGGAGTTAGCCGTCAGAACGTGGAGGTAGACCGCCTTACATGTCTGACGCTCGCCGGACGTCAGGAACGACAGGAGCGAGTCCAGTAATAACGAGGCTGTATAACGAGAAAGGTGCGAGTGATAGGTTGACATCATTAAACACAGCGATGCAAGTAAGAGTGTATCAAAAATTCTTAAGAAACAACATATAGATAATCTGAATTCCTTATAGAATACTACACAACTTTGAGAAAAGATAGAAATTTCAGGTAAATCTGTAGATTTGTCAAACCCAAGAAATTCTGAAATCAGACAAAATTTCGAAAACTTACATCCTTAAAAACCGGTAGGGCAGGAAAACTAAATTAGACATGAATTGATGCCGCAGTGTGTTTTTGTGAGGAGCATGCTTACTTGGGCCGAAATTTAAAAAAAAAGGTTTGTTTCCAGTAACCCGACTGACCCTAGCAAAACAGGGCCCACCCAACACTTTTTTTTTATCTATTTATTTTAGAGAATTTTTATGAATTTTTTTTCATAAATTTTCATCTATTTTTCATGATTTTCTTTTTGGTATTTTCTTAGATTATCATCCATCTTCCCTGGGTCTCAAGTCAATAGCTTATATATACATAACTTAAACACTTTTTTTCCCATTACTCATATACTTTTCATATTTTCTACCATGAAATCAAAGAATCTAGCATACCTACCCATACATTTCTATACAAAAAAAAAAAAAAAATTATATTATTAACCCTTTAAATGAAAAGACAATGCTCTATTCATGTTACCTTATTTGGCTAGTCTTTATATTGAATAAAAGTATCGTAATCTTCCGCGTATAAGGCCCAGCCCACGTATAAGGTGCACCTAGAGTTTTGGAAAATTCTCAAAAAAATGAAAAATTCATAACTTTGGTTCTAATGAATGAATTTTCAAAATTCAAAAACCTATGTGTACCCCGGACCCTCCTGGGCCCCCTATGTCCTATTATGACCAAGGGGGCATGTAAGGTATTAAAAGAAAGGTCTTGGTGTCCCCCTTGTGGATCCAATGAGAACTAAACCCCCCCCCCCCCCCTGTATAAGACGCGCCTTATATGCGGGAGATTACAGTATTACGCATACTGAAGATAATATAAAGGCAGCAAAATAAGGCAGCATGAATGGAGGTTTTTGTCTTTTCCTTTAAGGGCCGATGGTGAATCAATGCGTCATGCCCATGCTATCTTATCATGATGTATGAATGCAGCCCTGGTAAATGTTCACCACATCTATATTCATGTATCATGCTATCTTATCATGATGTATGAATGCTGCCCTGGTAAATGTTCACCACATTTATATTCATGTATCATGCTATCTTATCATGATGTATGAATGCAGCCCTGGTAAATGTTCACCACATCTATATTCATGCATCATGCTATCTTATCATGATGTATGAATGCAGCCCTGGTAAATGTTCACCACATCTATATTCATGCATCATGCTATCTTATCATGATGTATGAATGCTGCCCTGGTAAATGTTCACCACATCTATATTCATGTATCATGCTATCTTATCATGATGCATGAATGCAGCCCTGGTAAATGTTCACCACATCTATATTCATGTATCATGCTATCTTATCATGATGTATGAATGCTGCCCTGGTAAATGTTCACCACATCTATATTCATGTATCATGCTATCTTATCATGATGTATGAATGCTGCCCTGGTCAGCATTCATACATCATGCTATCTTATCATGATGTATGAATGCTGCCCTGGTAAATGTTCACCACATCTATATTCATGCATCATGCTATCTTATCATGATGCATGAATGCTGCCCTGGTAAATGTTCACCACATCTATATTCATGCATCATGCCGATCCTACAGGACTGATACACACCCAGAAGGGCAGCATGATGCACCAATGAAGTACAAGTGATTCTTCTTGTCAGCACTTCATTGGTGCATCATGACGACCCTTGGACATGATGCACTCCTGCATTATTCGCCTTTAAAGGTGTAAACATGAGTTTCTTACCGACGCCATGTCGGCGGAAGTCAGAGATGACTCCGAGACTGAGGATGTATGCCAGCTGTGTACTGGGTGGGAAGTGACTCGCCAAGATGTCCGCATCCTAAAAAACACAACCACCATACATTCATGAATATAGCATAAATTCCCTCGTATAAGCTGCACCCTGAGTCTGTGGATAAGGTATAAGCCCCACCCTTAGTGTGTGGATAAGGTATAAGCCACACCCTGAGTTTGTGGATATGGTATAAGACACACCCTGAGTTTGTGTATAAGGTATAAGCCACACCCTGAGTGTGTGTATAAGGTATAAGCCACACCCTGAGTGTGTGGATAAGGTATAAGCCACACCCTGAGTGTGTGGATAAGGTATAAGCCACACCCTGAGTGTGTGGATAAGGTATAAGCCACACCCTGAGTGCGTGGATAAGCTATAAGCTGCACCCTGAGTGTGTGGATAAGGTATAAACCACACCTGAGTGTGTGGATAAGGTATAAGCCCCACCCTGAGTTTGTGGATAAGGTATAAGCCACACCCTGAGTCTATGGATAAGCTATAAGCCACACCCTGAGTTTGTGGATAAGATATAAGCCACACCCTGAGTGTGTGGATAAGGTATAAGCCACACCCTGAGTGTGTGGATAAGCTATAAGCCACACCCTGAGTTTGTGGATAAGCTATAAGCCACACCCTGAGTTGTGTATAAGGTATAAGCCACACCCTGAGTGTGTATAAGGTATAAGCCCCACCCTGAGTGTGTGGATAAGCTATAAGCTGCACCCTGAGTTTGTAGATAAGGTATAAGCCACACCCTGAGTGTGTGGATAAGGTATAAGCCACACCCTGAGTGTGTGGATAAGGTATGAGCCACACCCTGAGTGTGTGGATAAGGTATAAGCCACACCCTGAGTTTGTGTATAAGGTATAAGCCACACCCTGAGTTTGTGTATAAGCTATAAGCCACACCCTGAGTGTGTGGATAAGCTATAAGCCACACCCTGAGTTTGTGTATAAGGTATAAACCCCACCCTGAGTTTGTGGATAAGCTATAAGCCACACCCTGAGTTTGTGTATAAGGTATAAGCCACACCCTGAGTGTGTGGATAAGGTATAAGCCCCACCCTGAGTTTGTGGATAAGGTATAAGCCACACCCTGAGTTTGTGTATAAGGTATAAGCCACACCCTGAGTTTGTGTATAAGCTATAAGCCACACCCTGAGTGTGTGGATAAGCTATAAGCCACACCCTGAGTTTGTGTATAAGGTATAAGCCACACCCTGAGTTTGTGGATAAGCTATAAGCCACACCCTGAGTGTGTGGATAAGCTATAAGCCACACCCTGAGTTTGTGGATAAGGTATAAGCCCCACCCTGAGTTTGTGGATAAGCTACAGGCTGCACCTTGGTATTGAAAATTGTCTCTACTAGTGTAAAATATCCTCGTATAAGCCATACCCTAACTTTTATAACCTCCTGTAAGCCACAATAAACATCTGGTTTTCATATATGACGCAGCTTTTTTACTTAACGATTTATTGCGCGGCTTAAACAGGGATCCTGATTATACCCAGGAAAAATTTACGGCATATCTTATTCATTAAGGTCTCTCTAAAATAGGGTGTCAGCATGTCAATTTATCTCAACTTTTACAGACTAAATAGCGCAGAATTTTAACTATGACTGAACATTTGAATGTGTTGGAAACAAAAGGCAACATTTTTAGTTTTTACCATAACTTCAAAATGACCAAACATCTATTGAGTATTGAAAAGGGCTACAATATACCGGTAGTAAGAATACAGACCTCGCGGTTACATCGGGTGCGTGGTTTTAGTTCTGACACAATCAGACCGACGATCCCATTGTCGTATGTAGCGGCGAGTGAGTAGAACTTGGGGTTAGATGTTATATCCTCAAACCACGTATCTGGGTATCTGATGATGTAAAATACAAATCATATATGGTTTAGTATGATAACGTCAATCAACAGCTACTGTGTTCTGAATTTTTTTTTAATTTTCCACTGATTCATATTTACGATACGGTATATACAAACATCTTCCCGATGATGATTTTGTAAAGAAAACCAAGAGAAAGTCATCCAGGAGTGAAGACCCACCTCCCTCACCCACCCATACAACCCTATCTGAGTTGTTGAAACCCAGATGGTGTTATCTAACAGTATATTAGGAGTGTCATTGATATCCAATTTATTTCGATTTTGATTATCACTATTTTTATCTCGATATCCCGAATATATCGACTATCATGATATAGGCCAAAATGGCCTTGATCTGGACGTTCTAACAGTGAAAGAATTGTTCAAATACTCCAATTAGAACAGATGTTAGAGCCACTTGTATATTTCCTCTCTTCGGCAAAAAAGTGAAGCATTGAAAAATAATTTTTGAAGTCCTTAAATATTTTATACTTGATTTTTTTTCCATATCACCAGGTAATTTGTTCAATAACTCTGATTCTAGTAGGAATTTTTACAAAATTCTTACAGTTTTAGAAAGGTCTAGATCTGTACTTTTGGGGTAATAAAGACTGTATCGATATAATGGTATTATCGATGCGATAATCGATGTTTTGTAAATGGCGACGTATCGATATGGTATGTATCGATGACACTCTAACAGTACATCATCTGAGTACCAGTCACGCCACCTGTTCCCATCTGAAGAACTTGTCCAATCAATCTAAACAAGTCACAAACTATGGCAAACCAACTTGGAGGTAAGCTTTAGAATGACAACCGATTACATTTATAGAATCTTACAGGACACTCTCGACATCTTCCCGCAGTTGGGTTGAAATCTGTTTTTTGTTTGATAAAGGCCCCTCTAAATATACATTTCTAAGTCATGGGGGGGAGGGGGCGATGACTCCAGAGATCAAGGAGTACATAGTAGCTGAGCTAGGGATTTCTTATTTCTTGCAGCAACTTGAATTTCAAAATTGCACATGGTTACAAATAAATTCAAAATCTTGAAATGTGGATTTAACAATTCGTGAGGACTCACCTAATGGGATTAGCTACTAATCTGATATTTCTTGTGACATATTACATTTCAAAATTACAGATGTCTAAAAATAAATTCAAAATCTTTAAATGTCAATTTAACATTATTTGTAAAGACTCACTCGATGGGGAACCACTCGGCACAGAGTCGCTTGACTTCAGGAATGTCAGCCGGGTTCAAGAAGCGCAGCTGAATTTCTCGCTGTGCGTTGAACGTCCCGTTAGGGACTGAGGGCATGTTGATACCACAGCTATCTCCCCCCATACCGAGACCACGCACGCCACTTGAGCATCCTGAAACAAGAAATATCATAATATTGGTTTTCTTACAATATAAAAGAAATATCATAATATTGGTTTTCTTACAATATAAAAGAAATATCATAATATTGGTTTTCTTATAATATAAAAGAAATATCATAATATTGGTTTTCTTTTTATAACATAAAAGAAATATCATATTGGTTTTCTTACAATACAAAAGAAAAGTGACCTGTGTCAGGGCACCTTACGCAGCTCATTTCCCTCTCGCACAGGCCATATGAATATTGATATCTTAATGTTCCCATAGATTCAAATGGCTTTATTGACTAATGTACAGGTCGTGGTTTTGAGGGAGCAAGACATAAAATAACTAATGTACATGTACACTTATGTCAGCACCAGGTTTTCATTTACAATGTTGTAGACAGATTTTATATACGAGGATATACAGTTCACAGCTCCTGGCCTTTTAAATGATTTACAATATGGGGGCCACCGCTAGTATTTGAAAGAGTTTTCTACTGTCACCGTGTCTTTTATAGTAATCAAAGAACTTAAGGTATTTTGTTTCAAACACTGACCGTGCATTTCTCATCTCGGGCATGTTACAATGTAAGAAGACATGATTGACATCTTGCACAGTATTACAGAATGTGCACATAGAGTTGACAGGTTTCTTTCCTTTACATCTTCTTGGCAGGCTGTCAAGTGTACAGTTATTGTCAGTTCGGAGTTTAGGAATAATGCTTCTAATTTTTTGTGATTCTGTATGCATTAGGTATTCACGCTCTTCATAAATGTCATTGAGATCATCTTTACACATCTTAACAATTCTACACTTGCCAGTATTTTCTGGGTTATCAATGTACTGGTTGTATTTCTGAATATGTGCATCATTTATTCTTCTCTTTAAATTGTTTTTGAGTGAGGACTATGACCAAACATAAGGATAAAGCCAGACATTCTTACAACCAATTTAAAAAAAGAGGTATTGGATAAACTTCATTATAACTGAAAAGAAATTGAAAAATCCAGGAAAATATTTGAAAATAAAACAACTTTAGTCTTCACAAAGATGGCCCTATCTCTGCTTCTTATAGGCTGACTTGAAAAATTCTTTAAGCATTTAGAAAGTTGAGAACACGCCAGCCATTAAAGGGGGCCTAGCATGATAATGCATGCCCACATTAAAAACTCATGTGAAGGTCCATTGACTAGGAGTGTCATTGATATCCAATTTATATCGATGGCGATATTCATCATTGTGGTCAATTTTTATTGATAAAAATACCTTTATAACCATGATCTGAGCTTTCTAACAGTGAAGAATTTTTCAAATACTCCAATTACAAGATTAATTATAGCCATTATATATCTACACAGGATTTACAGTATTAGTTGAGATACCGTAATCTCTCGCGTATAAGGCACAGCTCGCCTATAAGGCGCACCCCCAACTCAGGGAGGTTTGTTTCACATATAAGGCGCACCTCTGAGGGCAGTTTTTTGTCAGTTTAGTACTGTTCTTTAGTAAAAATACCCCCCCTATAAGGCGCACCCAAACTCAAGGCAATGTCCCTCCCCCTTATAAGACCCAGCAACATTTTGTTTGGCGTAGAAGACGCGCCTTCTACGCGAGAGATTACGGTATTGGTAAAAATGCAAAGAAATAAAACAAATTAATGATGTATTACATATAAATTTTATCACCAGAAAAAATTGTTGAACATGGCAATTCAATATTATAGGAATCACAGTACACTTTTGACCATAACTTCGGTTCTAATGGGAATATTTACAAATTTCTTTGAAATTTAGAAAGCCTAAACCCCATGTATTTTGGGGATAAAATCTGTATTGATGTAATGGTTTTATCGATGCGATAATCGCGATTTCGTAAATCACGATGTATCGATTTCGTAGGTATCGATGACATTCCTATCATTGACCAATGAGAATTCACCCAGTATCTTGGTGATATACCGTAATCTCCCGCATATAAGGCGCAGTCCGCGTATAAGGCGCACCCCCAACTCAGGGAGGCCTGTCCCACGTATAAGGCACACCCCTAAGGGCAGATTTTTGTTAATTTAGTACTGTTCTATAGTAAAAATACCCCCCCTATAAGGCGCACCCCAAACTCAAGGCAATGTCCCTCCCACGTATAAGACTCAGCAGCATTTTGTTTGGCATATAAGACGCGCCTCATACGCGGGAGATTACGGTAGGGGTTGTGGTATCCTCACTTTTGATGGTATTCATGCCAAATATGTACTGCTACATGGCCAGTTTAACCTGGACCGAAGTAATCAAATGTTTCTGAAAAACAATCTGCTATTTCAAACATTATACTGTTGACTCCATATTCATAGATACAATGTATCTCATATGGGACTGGTGTAGTATCTTGATGATTTTCACTCTGTCCCTTTAGCTTGAAGCTGGCTGTAGAGTGTAATGCCTATCAACAGGGATCTTTTAAAAGTATTTAACCGGTTATAGACTAATGCGTAAATTCATTACTACTGGTTACTTTAATTTTTTTTAGAACAGGTACGCTATAGTATATTTTATGTAAATTAGCCAACTAGGCCCTATTTTCTATGGGGAATTTAAGTGTATTCACCTGTCCCAGCTAGTGCTGGAAGAATGGAGAGGCATGTAGCTTACTGCCGGCACTAGGTCAAAGTAGATAAAAAGAATTAAAAAAAAAAAAGGGCATCGCAATTTTTCGCCTGGGTCCCGTGAAATTATGAGCGCTATTTGAAAGGTACCCATCTTGAAATTTGCCGTGCTAGCCCCCCTTTCTATGCGCGTGTCGCATGCAGAATGTCGCCACCATGCAAAATGTTTCCAGCGTTCTCCTAACAGACTCTACAACCTCTAAATTGTATGGCGCTAGGATTGAAAGATGTGCTGGGAGAGTGACAAAGCTTGCTTAATCTCGAAACAAATAGTTTTTTTATTGAAAGGAAGAAACCATGATAATATCCCTCTCCTCTTATAGAAATTGAAAAAACAACAACCCTAATTATACTGTCCCTACGCCATAGAACTATGATTAATGCAAAGTGTAACTTGATTTTCCGCGGAAACATTTCTCACGGTCCACGGAGCAACATTTTGCATATGACACCGGCTTTTGCTGGCGTCATTTCGGCAACACTGCATGTGCCATGATGGGTGTGTATTCCAAGTTGTAGGCTGCAATACACCTTCACCTTTTTATGAAAACAGATTCATGTCCAGATCAAAGACAACTTTTCAAAATCAAAATCTATTAATATTATTGTATTAGCAGACACTGGCAGTGCTGTTGTGGCGCTGAAAGTGTCTGCAGTGATTCACCCTCAATCTGAAACTCAGAGTCAGACTCAGTGTGAGTCAGTCATTGAAAGTGACTCAGACTCAGTCAGTGAGTGTCAGTGCGCCCTGTAGCTGTACAAAAGTACACATTACTCGAGTTTTTCAATCAAATACAGCAAAGCAAACAACGGAACTAGATGGAACATATATTTATCTTTCTCATACACTTACTTGATTGACAATCAATTGGTAAAATGTCCAGAAATCGCCCGAATTATTGTGTGTAAAGTCGCTTATTTTCTGACCAAAGCAAAACCGGATGTTGTTTGATACGTCTGCGCATTTCCCAGCATGCACCGTTATTCAAGATGTCTGCGCCCATGCACGGCAAGGTGGAGGTCTCGGGATTTTCAGGTACTCTATGCTGTCCTTTCTAATTACCAACGTTAAATGCTGAACTATATTAAAATGTGGACAATTGGTTTCATTATCATTATTCTTTGATGTCAGAAAATCAGTAGGCGCGGGTGAAATCGACGATCTCTTCACATTGAGCGATATTAGGTTGAATGACAAGCATGAGGGTACGTAGACATGCGTGCGTCAGTACATTGGCCACCTGACTCAGACTCAGTGACTGTCTGTTTGGTGGACTTGGTCCATTTTAAGAGGCCACCAAATAGGAAAAACACACTGACATCATGTACCCTTGTCCTTTGCCAGTTAAGGGAGTGGTCATTATTTATCAACAGGGGGGGTGGTGGGTTTTCACGCGGACGCGCGGAAATTTTTTACGCCCCCCCCTCGACAGCGGTCAAAATTTTTTGCGCCGCCCCCCGCGCCGGAGGCGCGGAGAGTTTTTGCGCCCCTCTTTGATCTATAGTAGCGCGCGGGCTTTTTTGCTAAAAAGAGGGTGAATTTTTTTAGCCCCCCCCCTCAAGAGGGGTCAAAATTTTTTTAGCCCCCCCCTCGGGAGGGGTCTGAAAATTTTACGCCCCCCCCTCAAACCCACCCTCCCCCCCACCTGTTGATAAATAATGACCACTCCCTAATGAGTTACCGGGTATCGCGGGCGGGAGGCGGCAAAATTTCACCCCTGTTCTGTCAATCATTAAAATAGCAAGGAGTGGCCTCACCCGCCGAGAAGTCACCGCACATTTCATGGGAGCCAATCCGGTGACCAGCCAATGACTACGTCACACCACACTCAGCAATGGTGATGGACGGATAGAGGAAGCAGCTCAAACGGGGAGCAGCTGATGGCGAGGGGAGCAGTGATTGCACTACTTATCCAAGACGGCTAACCCGGAAGTCGTCAGCGTTGATGTTGGATGTTCCTGTAGTTGGCCACTCACACTCTATCTGACAGCAACCAGTGAAAGTGACCCAGGGAATTAGAAAACAGTAGAAGTTGTGTGACAAGCACAGAGTTACAACAGTAGGAGTTGCAATGCTTTTGGCACGTGGTGGCGCAGCTCAAACGGGGAGCAGCTGATGGCGAGGGGAGCAGTGATAGTGGAATTAAATGATTTGGGATGAATCAGAATAGTGAACCAAATAATCAAACTCCAAGATCTAATAGAACTAGAAACAATTAAAGGGCTAATGATACTGTCCCTACGCCGTAGAACTAGAAGTCTAATGATAGTATCTGTGCTTCCTCCACCCCTGGAGTAAACTTGGAATGTGGGATAGGGCTGCAGGGATCGCTGGAGTAAGCCAGGGGGAGGGGGTTGTGATGAAAGACAGCCACCACTGGCCTGTGATTGGCTCCCATGAGTTGTGCGCTCATCCTGTTGGAAGTTTTGGAGGTTTGGGAAACAAAAACAAAAAACAACCTGTAAGGCCACTCAAAATTAAAAAATTGGTCAGTCAGGGATGTAATTCTTCAGGATTTATCAGGATTTCCTGATTTCTGAAATTTTTGAATGACATCTATTTTCATTATATGAGTGGTAAGGAGGGCGGTTTGGAAAAATAGAAGGCTTTTATATCAAGTAAATGTATGGCTTCCTGATTTTTGCCCATTCCTGACTTACATCCCTGTGGTCTAAGGATTTTCTGTTTTAGAAAAAGAGGCGGGAGGGCGAAATTTTTATTTTATTTTTCTAGAAAAAATTATTTGTCTATGGAATTTGCATGGCTAAAATGTGGAGAGGGCTATTTTTTTTTGCAGGGGGGGGGCCTTGCAGAAAATGTTTATTTTTTCCCTAAAAAAAGTATATAACGAAACCAGTGACATTTTTACCTATCCAATGAGTGGTCTGCCATTTCTGTACTTTTTTTTATTGATCCTGTAAGCTACTTGGGGAAAAAGAAGTCTGCAATTTTCCAGGAAATGATGCGGGCGAAATCCACAGGCCAATGAAATTTCTTAAAATTTAAAATTTGTATTTTGGAAAATAGTGTGCGGGAAATCCATAGACCAATATTTTAATTTGGTGTGGCCTAACTACATAAATTCATAATGTATTGTAGCGTTTGGTGATGAAAGTGGGAAAATCCCTCATACCCCGTCAAGGCCTGGGGCACTGGGGGGGGGGGGGAGGGGACGAGAAGGACATCACCAAGTCAAACAAACTCTTTCTCCTGCAATATTACTGAAAAATTTAATGAAGTTTTCTTTTCATCCTGAAGTAATCCCGGTGAAGTCCACAGAGCAGAGCACTGCTTGTCACTACGTCTACGCAAAGGAGCACGCCGTGCGTGACACCAACCCAAAGAAACCCCGCAACAGGACGTTATTCATACTGAACGTGCCTCCATATGGTACAGAGGTAAGGTTTGCTCATAACCGATTACCATAAATTCTCTAGTATAAGCTGCTGCTAGTACCAGAGTCCAAAACAAAATGAGGATCAGCCAAACGAAGGGTGCTTCTTATAGGAGGATATTTGCACTTTAGAACATTGCTAAAACTACAATTTTCAAGCAACGCGCCCCGACTTTACGAGAGAATTTAAGGTAGTGTTGATGCATCAATTTTGGATGTGTTCATTGCAGCAATGCTGCTGTATGGTGAGATGCATTTAAATGCTGTTAGAAACATAAACACATTATTCATATCAAAGAATGAGCCAGGTGTTTTCCTCCCAACATTACACTCCAATTATTCAATTGCACCGTAATATTAGATGTATGTAATCCAGCTGGTAATACACTAATCATATGTATCTATTCATTCTTTAAATATATCTACCGTAATCTCCTGTGTGTAAGGTGCGTCTTCTACGCCAAACAAAATGCTGCTGGGTCTTATATGCGGGAGGGGCATTGCCTTGAGTTTGGGGTGCACCTTATGAGGGGAGGGGGTATTTTTACTATAGAACAGTACTAAACTGACAAAAATCTGCCCTCAGGTGGGCACCTTCTACGCGCAACACCCCCCCCCCCCTGTGAGTTGGGGAGCGCCTTATACGCGAGCTGCGCCTTCTACGCGGGAGATTACGGTATATGTCGAAACAAAAGTACCAGTAGTAACCCCACCACTCAACCTGCCCTCTCGAGGAAGGTGCTCACCTTATTTAACGCCTTACGAGCCTCCTACATTTCAATAGTCAGTTGGAATACATTTTTTTTTATACTTAGCATTTATCTCTCTTACTTTTACCAGGAATGCATACGGCGAGTGTTCGGCAAATACGGTAAAATAGAGAATATCTTCATTCACAAGAATCCAACATCAAGCCTACCGGAGGAAAACAAATCAGAATTCTTCCCAACAGTGGCTCCTGTTACGGTAAGAATGTGTACTTGTAAGATTCGGGGTTCCCTAGCCTACTCAAAGGGGTCTATATTTCCTCTTTCCTATCCCCTCAGATGTGTGTGGTATATATGTGTGGGCACTGATATATTCCTCTGTGAAATTGTGTAATGTATTTCTCGCCATGAATATGACCTTAGCTGTCGAAATGGCGTTAAACATCTATAACTCACTCGCTCGCTCACTTGCATGACTGATTTATCTGGTCCAATCCACACTGTGCTTCAGCTCTTTGGTCCATTGATAGATTCCTGTGTCAACTTAATGAAATACGTAACTATTTGCAGGGACTTCTAATAAAAAAATTTGATTCAACTACAAAAAGGAAAAAAAATTTCCCTGAGTTCTAAAAAAAATCTTTGAAAAGGACACAAATTATAGCACCTTGTTCTACCTATTGTAAAACCATGAGTTTGTGACCTGGTTCTGGGAGAATATTTAGGGCCTTTTGGCCTAATGCCAGTTTTAAAGGGAGTAGACACGATCTACTCAAATGGCACCTGGTGGCAAAAAATGAAACTGCCAAATTTGACAATATTTGCTCATATTCCTAATCTATATGACATAACCCTTCTTTATCAACCCTTTAGGTGTGATACATTGGCATTCTACACATTCTTATCACTGGATTTCATATTTCCTGTACCCATAGACTCCTATACTAAAGGAATTAGAAATATTTTTAGTTTATTCAGGAAAATTTCAATTTGCTTGTAACCCTCTACTTTTTGGATCCAAAATAAGAGAAATTGTTGGTCAATTTCGAACCAGCTGGATCGTGTCTACTCCCTTTAAAAGTTTATTATCAAACCCGAGTAATATCATTGTAGCTTTCTCTAATATGCAGGGGTTCAAAGTCGTCTACATCGTGTTTAAGAATGCGGCAGCAGTACAAAGAGTGCTCAAACATCCATTTGACGACCCCATTGTGCTGTCATCTCCTGAACACCCGCTACTTACGGGTATACAAAGTAAGTGCCACATTCAGCGTAATTAGCGCACTGTGCGCCTAAAAATATCCAAAATGTATGTCCAGTACCTTAAACTCCTGCGTCTTATACGCCAAACAAAATGCTGGTGCATCTTATAGCTTACTCTCAAGTTGGGTGTGTGTCTTATACGAGGGGTAATTTTACTATAGAACAGTACTGGATTTACGAAATTGAGCCCTAAGAGGTGCGTCTTATACGCGAAAATGCCTTTGCTGAGTTTGGGGTGCGTCTTTTACGCGCAACGCATCTTCTATGCGGGAGAATACGGTAGTTAAGAATTTATTTAAGTTTAAAATTTCGAAAATTTTGGGTAATTTCTAGTTTGAAATATGACATAATCTAGGGGGTGTGCGCTTATTAGGGTATGCGCACTAATTACGTCGATTATATCGTCAATAATGTATCAAAATAAATGTGTTATCCATTGTGCCTTAAATTCAAACTTCACACGAAATCACTTCCTGTCGAGATTCGAGACTTCTCTGTCAGCATTTTTTTGCGTTACAATGGGTTGACTTTGTGGCCTATATTGTACAATACAGATGAAAAAAGTACTCCCAAAAGCTGGACCTCAAGTTGCACCTTGGAACTGGTTCATATGTAAAACCGTGTCTTGCCCATTGAACTAAACAGTGCTTGATGTACAAATTATTGATTTCTTCATCAGAATGGTGTTCAGAATATGTGAAAAATGCGCCGCGAGCAGAAGATCTGCAGAACGAGGCCACAGAATATCTAGCAGCCTTTGACAAACGCCAAGAGGAGGTACGTGTGACTCAAATCTCAGGTATAAGACGCACTCATGCTAGTGATATTGGATGTTAGTGCGACTGGACCTTGCAACAAGCAACGATAAGCTGATAAGATGGGAACCAGCTTGTCCCTGGAATGGGGGGTTATCCAGGGTTATCAGTGTGTTTTGCCACCTTTGGCTGGACCGACTGACTGTGGGTCTTGGCTCCTATAAGGTGATCATGGTGCCAAATTTCGCACTATATTCATAATATATGAAATCATCGCCTATTAGCTGCACCCTGACCTTAGGCAGATTCTGTAAGGTGCAGTATTAAGCTGTGGCTTATACACGAGGTAGTGGTAACCATTACCGTAATCTCCCGCGTCTTATACGCAAGGTTTTAGTACTTCCTGGATCCGCAAGGGGGACACCAAGAGCTTTCTTTTGATATGTTACACTCCCCTTAACTCCAAAAATGACAGAGGGGGTTGCAAGGGGGTGCGGGGGGCCCTAGCTACCCATAGCTTTTTTGAATTTTGAAAATCCATTCAATAGAACCAAAGTTATGAAATTTTTATTTTTTTTTTATAATATTCTTCAACTTTAGGTGCGTCTTATACGCGAGGTGCGCCTTATACGCGTGAGATTACGGTATTAGAAGCAATATAACTTGATCTATAACATCACTGACTTGGAAAACATAGAGAGCGTTGTTGAAAACAAAAAGGCATTAAGGTATATGGGGCCAGCTTATTCAAAATTTAAATTTGGTAGACGTATTGGGTGACGTATATGTGGGAGGAATGTGAGTGACATTCAAGTATTTCTATTCAAATATACTGCAGTAGAATTTCATGTACAGAGTCCAACATTATAGCAGGAGGAGAGGGAGGCAGGAGAACCTCACACTCATGTAAAGCATTTATCAATAATATTATATCATTGTACCCAGGAGGAGGAGAGGGAGAAGGAGGCGGGAGAGCCGGACGAGGATGGCTGGGTGACCGTCACACGTCACATTAACATATCACATATCATATATCACATCAATATATCATGATATATATGATAACAATGGTATATTGTTAATAATAATGTTATTTTTTTGTTCCTAGGAGGAGGAGAGGGAGAAGGAGGCGGGAGAACCGGACGAGGATGGCTGGGTGACCGTCACACGTCACAGTCGCCACAAGGGGGCACCACGCACAGAGGCACAGGAACGCAAAGTCACTGCCAAGGAAAAGAAGAAGCGCAAACAAAAGGTGAGGGATTATATTTACACTGGTCAATAGAAAACCTCTACAGCATTGATCAAATTGAATGCCTATGTATTCAGTATTCCTTCACAAACTTCATTCACATTTTCTTGGTGACTCACAGTTCATGTTCCCTTATCAGTATGATGCTTAAACGCAGTGCTGGCGAGTAACTCCCTCACATTGCAATACTGCATCATGCTAACCGTTCATGGTTGACATGATGCGCTCATGCAGCAGTTTGCACTCATGCATCACACATGAAAGCATCATACAACCTTCTGAGAGCTACTTATGCATCATGCCCATTGGTCGTCAAGATGCACCAATAAAGTGCTGGCGAGACTGCTTGCTAGAACTTCATTGGTGCATCATGCCGAGGCCTCGGGAGTGAATAAAACCCGTAGTCAGCCTAATGCATGAATTCAGTCTGGTTAGGCCACACCAAAAAAATAAGTTGGTCTACAGATTTTGGTTTTGAAAAAATGGTGCGAGCGAGCGAATTTCTTTTTTTTTTTTAAAGAATTTTTTGTCATCCAATGGATTCCTTGCTGGAAAAGTGAGGCGAGTGAAAAAATTTTATTTAAAAAAAAAATTTGCCAAACATCACAAAGAGAAAACTTGTAGGAAGTGAAGCGAGCAAAATCCGTAGATGAGATTTTTTTCAAAGAAAAAAATTTTGTATTTCCGAAAATATGGAGAGGGAAATCCGTAGACCAACTTATTTTTTTGGTGTGGGTTTAGTGGGGTGAATTTGTGCCTTGTAACAAATACTGGGTTTGATGCGTGAATGCATTAATAGCCCTTAAAGTGGAAAACTTTGAAGTACTGATTGCGCATTGAAGTGCTTTGCCATATCGTAGTACAACTTATGATTTATCGATGTTTGTTTTATTTTATTGCAGGAGTTATTAAACTTTTACGCCTTCCAAGTACGGGAATCAAAGAAAGAACGTAAGTATGAATGGAAGTTATATCAAGTGAGGTCTACTGTTGCGCCTCGCCTAAAAGGCACATTATACATGTACGCAGGTACTACAGGCATGGACAATGTAGAAGACTCTCTCCCTTTGTATTGTTCTGTTTGCACTGAGGCGTCCACATAGGTCACTCAATAGAAATTGTTGGACAAAGTGGGACGTGAAAATATTCTAAATGATTACTTGTGATTTGCACCATAAGTCATTTTAAATATTTATGATTAAATGGTTTTGTAGATATCAAATATTCAAAGAATATCCATTCCTGAAATGATCTGTTTCTTTCATCTATTACAGAAATTGCCGAGTTACGACAGAGGTTCGAAGAAGATAAACAGAAGATTGCGTTGATGAAAGCATCCAGAAAATTTAGACCATACTGATAATTGGGGATTAAACAGATTATAAATTCTATTTTCCTTTTACACATCAAATAAGATATATGTGGGAATAACCACCCCCAGATATACTCCGCTTCTCACAGACATGACATCGACATTAGAATAAAGTAAAACGTTATAATCTTATTACCAAATTTTGTGTTTCTCAGATCTTTTACTCATACCAAAGACAAACTTTAAGTGTGGGATTTGATATTCTTTATTTTTGAATTTAACGAATCCTCTCTTTCTCTATACTCAGTCCGTCATTACAGAACATTCCATGAGATATTCATTAAAGATATAGACACAATAACTGTATAAATGGAATATCCACAAAAATATAGTCATTGAGGGCTCCTTGGTGAGTCAGTGAATGGGAAAGCCCTGATGCATTAATGTATCATGCCCATTGGTCTTCATGATGCATTAATGTATCATGCCCATTGGTCTTCATGATGCATTAATGTATCATGCCCATTGGTCTTTATGATGCATTAATGTATCATGCCCATTGGTCTTCATGATGCATTAATGTATCATGCCCATTGGTCTTCATGATGCATTAATGTATCATGCCCATTGGTCTTCATGATGCATTAATGTATCATGCCCATTGGTCTTCATGATGCATTAATGCATTATGCCCATTGGTCTTCATGATGCATTAATGTATCATGCCCATTGGTCTTCATGATGCATTAATGTATCATGCCCATTGGTCTTCATGATGCATTAATGTATCATGCCCATTGGTCTTCATGATGCATTAATGCATCATGCCCATTGGTCTTTATGATGCATTAATGCATCATGCCCATTGGTCTTCATGATGCATTAATGTATCATGCCCATTGGTCTTCATGATGCATTAATGTATCATGCCCATTGGTCTTCATGATGCATTAATGTATCATGCCCATTGGTCTTCATGATGCATTAATGTATCATGCCCATTGGTCTTCATGATGCATTAATGTATCATGCCCATTGGTCTTCATGATGCATTAATGTATCATGCCCATTGGTCTTCATGATGCATTAATGTATCATGCCCATTGGTCTTTATGATGCATTAATGTATCATGCCCATTGTTCTTCATGATGCATTAATGTATCATGCCCATTGTTCTTCATGATGCTTGTATGTAGGAAGCCTTGGTGAGTAACTCGCTGGGACAACATTCATGCATTAAGCATACCCTATGGTTTGATACCAATTGGTATGATGCACTCCTGTACCACCGGTCCCTAAAGGGTTAAATCAGTACCTCACAAAGAGTACCGTAATCTCCCGCGTATAAGGCGCAGCCCGTGTATAAGGCGCACCTAGAGTTTGAAAATATTGCCAAAAAAAATAAAAATTCATATCTTTTGTTCTACTGAATGGATTTTAAAAATTCAAAAAGCTACGTGTACCTAGTGTCCCCCAGACCCCTCTGGCCCACATTATGTCCTTTTAGGACTTAGGGGAAGTGTAACATATCAAATGAAAGGTCTTGGTGACCCCCTTGTGGATTTGGGGATAACTAAAACCCCTCGTATAATACGCGCCTTATACACGGGAGATTACGGTAGTCCTGTAACAGTGTAGAGACATGAGGGGCGCCATTTCATCTCTAGGCGGTAGGAATAGCTACCATCATCCCGCTATTGTCATCGCGATGATCTACATATGTTCATATGCTGGGTATAGACATGAGGAGTAGAGCGTACATTGTTTCCATTGAGATTGCCCTTCTCAGTGCCTATCACCAGCACCAGCTAAAGGACAGAACAGCCCAGTGCATTAAAGAACCCTTTTACATCCCTTAGAACAGTGATAGGTCAGACTGGCATAAACCCAGCACACAGTGGTGGTAAATGATGGAATCATTTCTAACTACATCGTCAGGGGTGTGAAATCTCTGCGGAAACGCGGAATTCCACGGTTTGGATGCTCACAGGGACCATTCCTGAGATCTGTGCAGATCCACTGAGAAAATGAATTACCATTTATATGGAGGGGGGGCTTAGAATTTTTTTCAACATTAAGATCTGTTGTCATCAGAAATTTGAGTATCCCAGTGGTAGTTCTTAGCCTCTCTGTACAAGAGAAAATAGCATGTGTCCAATTGACTATTTAAATGACCTTTATATAATGTTAAAATGTAAACTGGAAATCATTGCAAAGTAGCTTCAGAGGAAATGGATTTTAGGATTTCACACCCCTGATCGTACCACACAGGTTTAACACGCCCCTCAGCTGCCACCAATACATATCTTATGTTTGGGTACCAAACTACCCGGTAATGGTCAACACCAATATGGCTCCGTCCCTTCATTGTCTGAGCACCCTCTGTAGGTCAATGTCTGTCTCGGTATTGTTTGTACAGAAATACTTAAATATGTCGATAGCGGCACAATGCACCATGCCGCCACATTTTTGTACATGATGCACTCCTGGTGAGTAACTCGCCGCAACTCGGTTCATAGATTCATTCATTAAGGCGTGATGCACATTCTAGACAGTAGGCGGTAAGTTCACATTAGTCTAGTACTCCAGTTTACATCATGCTGCCAACAGAATATGAACCCTTGGGGTGCCTCCAGGGCGGTAGTAGCATTGGGCCATACTGTCGCCTTATAAAGTATAAATGTCTTTCGCGCCTTCATCTCAACTCATGGTGCATCATGGGAGGTGTCCGTGCCAAGTGTTGGTTCTCAAGGATTGTTAACAGTCTGAAATTAACAACATTCTCCCTGTTAGTAAAGTGTATTGATTGTAAATTCATGTGTGTAATACATATTGTACAGTAAATATTGAGGGAGTGGTCAATAAGAGGACCCAAATTCCTGACCCCAGTCTAGTATGAGGAAACACTTGACGATCTGCATACATCAATGTGAAAGCACGGTGCATCATTCCCACCTATGATGCGTTTATGCATTATTGACGCTAGAAGTATTAAAGATAATAAGATGTTAACTTACTTGTTTGGAGGAATGTTGTTACATATGTTTTGTAGGTCACCTGGAAATAAACAAGCAAAATCAATGAACTCTTGGTGCAATTCCAAAGGTATCCTAGATAAATGAAATAGTCAAGTCTGGAAAAATGGCAACCTAAATAAACTGTTGTACTGTACCAGATTTATTTCATCAGATTAACACGCTGTTAAAGTCTTCATCCTGAATCAAAACAACCTATGTAAGCAATAGCAGGGTTACCACTATTTATGGATCATGGTTTTAACTGACATTTATCGATTTTTAACTGACCAAATAGCGGATGATTTACAGCGCCCACGAAAGAAATTCATCCACTCTCACGCACAAGCATTTAAGAAATTTTGTGAATTCACGTGGAATTTGACAATTAACCCCCTAAATTAGTCAAAATTTCTAATTTTTAACTGACTTTTTCCAATAATAATGTTTTAACTGACTTAACTGACCTTTAAAGAAAAATAGGTTTAACTGACTTTTAACTGACCAGTGGGAACCTTGAATAGCCTATACTCTCCCCCTCCCATAACTTGGATATCTACCCGGAAGTATATTTGCCCCCAGACCACATCTGAAGCTGGCTGGTAGTTTGAGACACCTACAGAACCTAACACCAAACTCACCCAGACTACATCTGAAGCTGCCGGCTGGTGGTTAGAGACACCTACAGAACCTAACACCAAACTCACCCAGACTACATCTGAAACTGCCGGCTGGTGGTTAGAGACACCTACAGAACCTAACACCAAACTCACCCAGACTACATCTGAAGCTGCCGGCTGGTGGTTAGAGGCACCTACAGAACCTAACACCAAACTCACCCAGACTACATCTGAAGCTGCCGGCTGGTGGTTAGAGACACCTACAGAACCTAACACCAAACTCACCCAGACTACATCTGAAGCTGCCGGCTGGTGGTTAGAGGCACCTACAGAACCTAACACCAAACTCACTCAGACTACATCTGAAGCTGCCAGCTGGTGGTTAGAGACTCCTACAGAACTTAACACCAACCTCACTCAGACTACATCGGAAGCTGCCGGCTGGTGGTTAGAGGCACCTACAGAACCTAACACCAAACTCACTCAGACTACATCTGAAGCTGCCAGCTGGTGGTTAGAGGCACCTACAGAACCTAACACCAAACTCACTCAGACTATATCTGAAGCTGCCGGCTGGTGGTTAGAGGCACCTACAGAACCTAACACCAAACTCACTCAGACTACATCTGAAGCTGCCGGCTGGTGGTTAGAGACACCTACAGAACCTAACACCAAACTCACCCAGACTACATCTGAAGCTGCCGGCTGGTGGTTAGAGACACCTACAGAACCTAACACCAACCTCACCCAGACTACATCTGAAGCTGCCGGCTGGTGGTTAGAGACTCCTACAGAACTTAACACCAACCTCACTCAGACTACATCGGAAGCTGCCGGCTGGTGGTTAGAGACTCCTACAGAACTTAACACCAACCTCACCCAGACTACATCTGAAGCTGCCGGCTGGTGGTTAGAGACTCCTACAAAACTTAACACCAAACTCACTCAGACTACATCTGAAGCTGCCGGCTGGTGGTTAGAGACACCTACAGAATCTAACACCAAACTCACTCAGACTACATCTGAAGCTGCCAGCTGGTGGTTAGAGACACCTACAGAACCTAACACCAAACTCACTCAGACTATATCTGAAGCTGCCGGCTGGTGGTTAGAGACTCCTAGAGAAACCTAACACCAAACTCACTCAGACTACATCTGAAGCTGCCGGCTGGTGGTTAGAGACTCCTAGAGAAACCTAACACCAAACTCACTCAGACTACATCTGAAGCTGCCGGCTGGTGGTTAGAGACACCTAGAGAACCTAACACCAAACTCACTCAGACTACATCTGAAGCTGCCGGCTGGTGGTTAGAGACACCTACAGAACCTAACACCAAACTCACCCAGACTACATCTGAAGCTGCCGGCTGGTGGTTAGAGACACCTACAGAACCTAACACCAAACTCACTCAGACTACATCTGAAGCTGCCGGCTGGTGGTTAGAGACACCTAGAGAAACCTAACACCAAACTCACTCAGACTATATCTGAAGCTGCCGGCTGGTGGTTAGAGGCACCTACAGAACCTAACACCAAACTCACTCAGACTATATCTGAAGCTGCCGGCTGGTGGTTAGAGACTCCTACAGAACTTAACACCAAACTCACTCAGACTATATCTGAAGCTGCCGGCTGGTGGTTAGAGGCACCTACAGAACCTAACACCAAACTCACTCAGACTATATCTGAAGCTGCCGGCTGGTGGTTAGAGACACCTAGAGAAACCTAACACCAAACTCACTCAGACTATATCTGAAGCTGCCGGCTGGTGGTTAGAGGCACCTACAGAACCTAACACCAAACTCACTCAGACTATATCTGAAGCTGCCGGCTGGTGGTTAGAGACTCCTACAGAACTTAACACCAAACTCACTCAGACTACATCTGAAGCTGCCGGCTGGTGGTTAGAGACACCTACAGAACTTAACACCAAACTCACTCAGACTACATCTGAAGCTGCCGGCTGGTGGTTAGAGACACCTACAGAACCTAACACCAAACTCACTCAGACTACATCTGAAGCTGCTGGCTGGTGGTTAGAGACTCCTACAGAACCTAACACCAAACTCACCCAGACTACATCTGAAGCTGCCGGCTGGTGGTGAGAGGCACCTACAGAACCTAACACCAAACTCACCCAGACTACATCTGAAGCTGCCGGCTGGTGGTTAGAGACACCTACAGAACTTAACACCAAACTCACCCAGACTACATCTGAAGCTGCCGGTCGTTAGAGCCACTTGTAGGACTTGTACAAGTCGGTGTACCGCCGTCTGAAGCTCATTGTCCGTGCTTGGTCCTGTCATCGTCTTCTGGCGTCGATTCATCTCAGACATGGATGCCGCTGTGTCTTTGACAATGCGGGTCATGTCAGCCAGTGTCAGTAACTCCAGTTGGTTCGCACCGGGGAGGGTGGGGAAGGCTAGTAGGGTCTGGGTAAAGGGTAATGAAATACATGTATAACATACTGTTTAATTCATTAAAAAAAAATATCCTAAGGAAATCATTCCGGGATTATCATATTTAATTCAGAAATATTCTACCAATGATAATTATCAGAAGTACAAAATCGGAGATTTGACTCTTTATTGTTATGGCTTTTTTTCTTTTACTCTTTTAGTGTGTTTTATTTGAGATGGTTGGATTGGAGCAAAGATGCCCTACTTGTAATAAGGCTAGATGTAGCCGTGACCATGTTTTCCGTTCTCGCGGTGTGATGTCCATAATGTTAGAGTGGCCGTTACTCTGGGATACACTCTGACGCAGGAGGGCGAGGCGACGGGAGACAAGGGATTGTGTCGTCCAGCGCACCAGGCCCGGTATGGGCGTCTGTGTGTTAGGTTTGGTCGGAGACGTCCACAGACTGCTGCGGTGAGGCTGTGCGAGATGGTTTGATAACAGTTTGAATGTAGCTCAATGTAAATAGTAGCTCTCAGCTTGTAGGTAATGGCGATATAAACAAAGGTAGACAATAATCATTTTAAAGCTAAACCTTTTAACAACTTTTGCACTAAAAATCACTTCATTCCTTATACCGTCTGTTGTCAGATATACATTTGTGTGAACTTTTTCTTTCTTTTTTTTTTGGGGGGGGGGATTTCATAGCTGATATAAAAATTAGATTCTAAATATCAAAGGTTAAGAGTTTGTTTAAACAAAAAATAGAGCAATTTATATGTATAACGTAGGTTTAGTAACATCTTGTATACTAATAGGGCATGCTTTTGTGCTTTAATGTTATAGAATGTGTAATTACTGACATATTTTGACTTATTGCTGACAAATATAGGCATGGTCCTGATTTTTGAAGAAATTTCCGAGAGGGTGATTGAATTCCTCTTCCAGGTGGTATTTGTGAGCTACTGTAGTACTCAGTGTATATGGAGACCTAAGTATAAGGCACACCCCAACCTGATTTCGTATAAGGTGCACCTGGCCCAGAATGCATATTTTGCAAAACCCTATGAATAAGACTCAACCCCAGCCTGGGTGACAGGTGCGTGGGTGAGGTTCCTATTTAAAAGGAAAGAAAATTCATAAAAACCCACCACACACCAGCCTAGTCATGAGGTCACAGTTGCTCAGCATAGCAGTTTTGGATAGGTCTTTGATGAATACTACACTGTGCTATTTGCGGGCTGAATTGATACCATCAACAGGTCTGTCACATTTAGCTTAATTGTGGGTTCATTATTCAGTAAGACTGAGGGCATGTCTACAAGTGTAAATGCCATCAACAGGTCATTCTAGGATGTCTGTCACAGCTGACCGCACATCTGATTGACTGGCATGTTTGGAGGTGCCAGTCTGTCTGCTACAAAGACCAATAATGTCCTTGTGAAACCTTCTTTTCAACAACCCCTAAACTACTTTTTCTGCACTCTTTATGAAAAATAAAAGCAGCATAGAAACTGGTTATCTCTCTAGTATTCCGCAATGCAGTGATTAGGCAATATATCAATGAGAAAAGGTAGATGGAGACGGATATAGAATGTTACATATTCAGGATTTAACACTGATGTGAATGGCAGCGACCCCAACTACCAAAGGGCATACTTTTGTTTCTAACATATAGAGTAATAGTAACAAAAGCATGCCCTAAAAAGAAAGATTTAAAACATATTATACAGCCTTAAGCAAAACCTACAGTAACGCTTGTTTCATACTCTGTGTGTTATCAAGTAATTACCTGTATGAAGGTGTTCTGTGCGTGACACAGAGAGATTAGACAGAGTCGCGGGTCCTGTTCCACCCACTCAGTGAGCAGGTCAAGCAGCTCAGACGGCAACACACGCCGCGTCCCCGGTGTACCTGTAACCAAACAATAACACTCAACAGTAACTATCAAGGTGTCTTCAACTGTTTGATAAAGGCTTTCATATTCAACGGTGTATTCAACTGGTCTCTTCTGCTGACTTTCAATATTACTGTGATATTGTGCATTTACCGTACATTCCCTTACATTTTCAGATGCTTACTACAGCTAACAGGAGGTTCCCAAACTCAAGCTGCGTCATATACAACGAGTTTTGACACCATAGAACAGTACTAAACTACCAGTTTTCAAGCCCCAGATACGTCTTACAGCCACCTCTCAAACTCACGATGTGGCTTATACGAGGGAATTTACTGTACCATACCTTCCCACGTATTAGCTGCACCCTGTCTTTGGGAGAAAGTTATAAGCCACACCTAGGCTTGAAATACATCAATGAAGTGCTAAGGAGCAGACTCGCCAGCACTTCACTGGTGCATCGTACCGACCAACGATGTACCATAATCTCCCGCGTATAAGACGCAGTGCATATATAAGACACACCTCGAGTTTTGGATTATGATAAAAAAAAAATATAACTTTTCTTCTACTGGATGGATTTTCAAAATTTTAAAAGCTATGTGTAGCTAGGGGCCCCCGCCCCCCCTATATAATATCATGAATTAAGGGGAGTGTAATATATAAAATTAAAGCTCTTGGTGCCCCCCTTGCGGATCCAGGGAGAACTAAAACCCAGCATCGCGGGAGATTAAGGTAGTCCTGTATTAGCAAGGATAACATGCGTATGGCTGGTTACACTGGTGCCCGCAGGTATTTGAGGGCTTGATACCCGCTGGCCATGTCTGACGACATTCTCTCCAGATTATGGGGAGAAGTACTCTTGAACTACACTAGATGGGAGTATTTCTATTCTCCAATCACAGACTATATCCAAACATCTGTATAGGAGGGACAGGTTGACCATTGGGGTGGTAGGGTGCCCCCTTGTGAGTAAGGGTTTAAACCGGGGATGATTGACTGGTAACTTCTTAGACATGGCCTGCCTCTATAATGTCCCCAACATAGAGGCAGGTCGCCAGCCAAATGGCTGGTGTCCTAATGCCTAGGCTTTAGTCTTATGTAGACTAGGTTAGATAAAGGATTTAGTCTTATGTAGACCAGGTTAGATAAAGGATTTAGTCTTATGTAGACCAGGTTAGATAAAGGATTTAGTCTTATGTAGACCAGGTTAGATAAAGGATTTAGTCTTATGTAGACCAGGTTAGATAAAGGATTTAGTCTTATGTAGACTAGGTTAGATAAAGGATTTAGTCTTATGTAGACTAGGTTAGATAAAGGATTTAGTCTTATGTAGACTAGGTTAAAGGATTTAGTCTTATGTAGACTAGGTTAGATAAAGGATTTGGTCTTATGTAGACCAGGTTAGATAAAGGATTTAGTCTTATGTAGACTAGGTTAGATAAAGGATTTAGTCTGATGTAGACCAGGTCAGATAAAGGATTTAGTCTTATGTAGACTAGGTTAGATAAAGGATTTAGTCTGATGTAGACTAGGTTAGATAAAGGATTTAGTCTTATGTAGACTAGGTTAGATAAAGGATTTAGTCTGATGTAGACTAGGTTAGATAAAGGATTTAGTCTGATGTAGACTAGGTTAGATAAAGGATTTAGTCTTATGTAGACTAGGTTAGAGAAAGGATTTGGTCTGATGTAGACCAGGTCAGATAAAGGATGTAGTCTTATGTAGACTAGGTCAGATAAAGGATTTAGTCTTATGTAGACTAGGTTAGATAAGGATTTAGTCTTATGTAGACCAGGTTAAATAAAGGATTTAGTCTTATGTAGACCAGGTTAGATAAAGGATTTAGTCTTATGTAGACCAGGTTAGATAAAGGATTTAGTCTGATGTAGACCAGGTTAGATAAAGGATTTAGTCTTATGTAGACCAGGTTAGATAAGGATTTAGTCTTATGTAGACTAGGTTAGATAAAGGCTTTAAAAAAGAAACTCACCGCTGGGTTTGTAGAAGGCAGTGAGTGCGGTGATGAAGTTACAGCAGAAGTGTGGAGACAGCTGGGGGAGGATCATGAGTCCTGATGCCGCACTCGGCACCAACTGACAGTAGTCATTAACCACCGTGGACACAATCACCGCCACCACGTCCGTACAGCAGCCATGGCGCTGGAATCATGTAAAAAACGAATAGTGTAATAATGTATATCCCGTATTGCTATGATAGATAAATAAAGACATTTTACGTTAACATGGGTGTCATTCACTGGCTGACAAAGACTAACCTAAAGACGGCCACATACCCATGAATATCCATAACATTGGGTTTGCTACTGAACAAACATTCCTGACTGTTAGATTCAATGTTCATCAACAATTTCACATTGTTGATGCAGGGCTAAAGCTATTTTTCATGGCAAATTTGTGGGATGGACGTCTCAAGGTATGACTGAATTCATGGGCAGATATATCAATACTTATGTAGGCGGCCTTATGTACCTTGTACTTACGTCTATGCTGCGTGACTGGTAAATGCATATGAACTCTGAGGCTCTATGCAATCCTTATATAGGTTAGTTTGTATGAAGCCTTACCTGCATCCACACCGCAGAACAATCCAGGATGGCCTTGTTTTTTAAACCGATCGCCATGGAGACGAGCTTGGCGAGAAAGTCGGTGCGTGCAGGACTCAGATTACCGTTGAACATGGCCTTAAAGACAGAGTTCTGTGCCCACTCACCCATGTCGTCCTTACAGTAAAAACTCATCACAATCTCCAACACCTGCAGTTTCTGCATCGCGGACGTCTTCTGTTAACGACACAGTTAGAAAATGTACAGTTTAGACACAATCTGTGGGGTACTGGGTATATGCACTACATGTATAATTTGAGTCGTTTTCTTTTTTTTTGTATTTGATAACAAATATATAATTTCTGCTAGCAGGTAGGTATCTCGAGTGGATTTCTTGTGATCTAAATTTGCACCAAATTATGGAACAAGTATATATGATATCATTTTTAAAAATATAGGACAGCATTTTGCAATGCAAGTAACTCGAAAGGGCACTTAATCTCTTCTTTTAGGCCCCTTCTGATACTAACCTCATGTTTTCTTTGAGCGTTATCACTGTCAATGGTTAAGCCTATGGAGAATGCATCCATTATCGCTTGTATGTTTCATTGGCGAATAACTCCTCTCTTGGCGAGTTAAGCATTGCACAATACCAGCAGGTCTTGAATAATGATCCATATTAAGCATAAAAACGCATGACACAGTGTAATTCTCCTCTATTTTGTTATAATCCAGCAGTTTGCATGGCACC
Source organism: Acholoe squamosa (assembly GCA_949317995.1). Taxonomy (NCBI): domain Eukaryota; kingdom Metazoa; phylum Annelida; class Polychaeta; order Phyllodocida; family Polynoidae; genus Acholoe; species Acholoe squamosa. The sequence goes on from OX439040.1 coordinate 5,599,599, forward strand.
GTGAGTCGATCGTCATGTTGTCCGCCATTTTGGATTTTGATGTGCGCATGCGCGACCCCTCCTTGCCGGAAGTAGCATTTTCGACAGAGAAATGATATATTCTATCGATTTAACTTGAAATTAATGGCTTTTTGAATATAATCCATGCATCTTTGGCAATATCAATCGAATTGAATCGAATATACCCTATCTTTTTACTGTTATAGCCCCACAAGTCGATCGTCTCGCTGTCCGCCATGTTGGATTTTGGTTCTATCTGCGCATGCCCGATCCAATTTCCATGATTATTTGGGTCAATTTGCACAACCACGGCTTTGTGATGCGAATTAACGACAGGGCTAACACGTAGTTATTTTATCTTTTTAATAATACATATCGATTCAAATCATATCCTTTGTCCATTCTTTATCATATTTCTATATTATAACACTGAATAATTGAAAAAAAATTCATCAACATTCATCAATTATTTGCACCACTTCGTACCAAAAGCACGGGAATGTTGAACCTATTCGCACCTCTTATGGGGATTTAACATAGACCGGAAATGCGTCTTACTTTTTCTCTCTGTTAAGAGGCACTGAATCCATCAAATTTTTACCTGACTCTTATAACTCTTTCGAGTTAACAAGAAATGCAGTTGTGACCGCGTAAAAAAATGCCTCCCGCCGTTAATGTCGGTATACCAGTGTTTGATGACATGTCTCATAAAAGCAGACATAAAGAAGATTTCACAATTATCAATTTCTCTATTCAGTAATTTTGTATTGTGAGACCTCATCACATGGGGCAAATACAATCATCATAGCGCACTCCCGTACCGCTTCGCGGTACCGCCGCTACGCGGCGTGGGAGGCGCTAAAAAATACCACATACTCATGATTATGTTTCTTTGTTGTCATGATGCAGCATCATTCGTGCATCATGCACGTCGCGAGATGCATCTATAAACTACAAATTTTATAGTTAAGACACTATGCGGCTGGTAAAGTTTGTATACTCGCTAAAGGGTCAAACAAATATATCCTTTAAAACCTGTCCAAAATAGCTTCATATTTTGTCCTCTCATGATCTGACTAAGTAGCAATCATCAGAGACTGGTCTATGTACCTGAACTACCATAAACTCCCGCATATAAGACGCGTCCTCTACCCCAAACAAAATGCTGGGGAGTCTTATAGGATTTTTTCAAGTTGGGGGGGCGTCTTATACGAGGGGTAATTTTTCTATAGAAATGTACTAATCTTGCAAATTTCAGCATTAAAATGTGCGTCTTATACGCGAAAATGCATGTGCTAAGTTTGGGGTGCGTCTTCTACGCGCAGCGCGTCTTCTACGCGGGAGATTACGGCAAGAGTTATCACGAAGCACATAATGCAGCTTTCTGGGAACTTTTACAATTAAAACTACTGTTTACATGGTTCATGGTATTGATTGTTATCCGGTATTTTTCTTGGAGCAAGATTTAAGACAGGATAGAGGAATCTACTGTTTTAAGGCATAAATATTCCACACAGGAGTTTAAAACTTTCACAGATGATATAGAATGTTATACAGATGGACAAGGGTGGGAAATTGAAAAATAGGTCATCTGCTAGCGAATATACACACTTTAAGAGGTCAAACTGATTTGAAAACATACCTTCTTTTGACCATGTTTGTTGGATTCGCGAAATATAAACTCATTAGCGATGTCTTCTGCGACCTCTTCATCCACACTGCCGAGTCCCGGGATCCCGGCGTCACCTTTTCCAAACACCATCCCGAGATGGTCAATGGCTGCCTGGACAGAGGCGGGGAAGTCCAGCCGCCGGATGGATCCCAGCAGGTCAGACATTGTCACGACTGTGAGCCTGTTACACCTTGATATTCACACTGTCCTGTTATTGGATGAACCTGTGGGGATACAAAAAGAGTATTTAAATAGTTCAATAATATTACCTTTTTAAACTAGGGCAATCTACCATAATTATAAGGAATTTCGACTAATGCCCAAAGCTGAGGCCTCCTGATCCTAGATCAGGATCAGGAGGCCTCGTTCGCAAAAATTAAGATAATTTGATATTTGCAACTGCTCTGCGAGAACACACGCATGTCTTAAGAAATTCGGTACTCTGTCCTGCGTTGATAAAAAGTGCTTACCCCCCCCCCCCACCGGCACAGTGAAAGTCACCTACCACTGAGCTACGCTGGAGCCCTGCCCATACTGTAGTGTGTGTTAGCAGAGCAGGGGTTGCACAGTGACACACCGGCCACGAGGCCGAGAGATCTGCCTGCTAATAGTCAGAGACCAACATATATTGCTGTCCATAGTAGCAACAACACATTAACAGAATTTGACAAAATCTAAAATTGAATGAAAACATTTCGAATTTTTAACCATTTTTTTTTTTAAATTACAAAGTTTTGGGGCACCTTTGAGAACCACCACCAAAATGTCCGTTATTTTGTTTCCTACAAGAATCTAAACCTGGTTTCTAAATACATGTGTGCTCAAAAGTGCTCGAAGAAAAGAGTAACAGCATATTTTGCTCAAAATTGTACAAATCTGACCTGAGGCTGAGTAAATTTACTCCACCACACAGAATTTTGAGTTTCCATCAAAATATAATACATATTTCCATGTCAAATCACAAAATAATTTATACCCCTAGAACCACCAAACTGTTTTCTGTCTTCTGGTGTGACTGGTTTCTCTGTAACCTCAACTGTTAGAAAGTTATAAGCATTTATATTGGATAATGTCAAAAATGCACCACTCAGTGAGTGTGGTCAGTGAGGCATGACTTGACCTAATTTTCCCTCACAGAGCTGATAATGACCAGAAAAAGGTGACAGGAAATACTCCCAACTTTTTTATATTATAAAATTCACTCCTTCTCTTCTAATCAATCTATTGCATTCATTCAAGAAGCATTAGGTTGGCAAAGATTTCTTCTTTCTAGGGTATAATTTTCGAGTGGATTATACTAAATCTTATTTTTGGGTGCCCATCGCTAATATTTTAAGTCTACAGTACATACGCCCGAGTGACGGTCATCAATTAACATACGCAAATACCTCGTCTCCTTGGCCCTGTCATAGCACAAAGTAATTAAGAAGATGGCTTGGTCACTAAAGATTGTGTTCCCTTAATAAAGACAATCTGAAATGAATGTTATGTAGCAATACATACGAAAACGTTTCACGATTATCGCAGTTGTCTGTCCCTTTTGCTGGAGGCTGCCATGACACACTAGCTTCTCACCTCTTGGAGAGGAGAGTTCAATTGCTTAAAGGTATCGCAAAGTTAAATCTAATATTATCTTCCAAAATCTTGTTGTACATCTTCAAAACTGTAAAATAATAATAAAATGAAAACAGTATATACATGTTATTGAACATAAAGTAATAGATAAATAAAGATTTGTTGCTTGCGGCGATTATATATTTTCACAATGATCAAATCAAAAATATTGTGTTGCGGCGCCTGAATGTTGTCATTGCCATCGACATCACACCAAAAATGAAGTGAAAGCCAACTTTTTTCCACTTTAAGGAGTAAGTATGAGTTAAAAGTATTCTTAAAGGAGTCCCCCTAAAAGATAAGTCTCTTTATATCACCTTTGAGCACTTTTACTGCCTTAAAAGTATGGATTATGATAGGAAACTGGAAAAAGTGTGGACCAAAAATTCGCCCCCCGCTGCGGCGCTGGCACTTGCCAGGTGACTTGGACTTGCCGCAGCCGATCCTAATCTGACCGTCGTGTCTCGGCGTGTTGGCCGGTGTAAAACGTCGACGCCTGCTGAGACTCCCAGCAAGAGTTGGCAGGTTACTGGAACGGTGATCCCAAGGAACGATGATCCCATTTTCTCCTCCCCAGGAACGATGATCCCATCTTAAGGAACCAAGATCCCACTTTAGAATATCTCTCCTACCTTATGATTATTGATTGATTGATTATGACCCCTGGGCCCTGTTGCCTGTACACTTATATTTCATGAATTGTTGGTTATTTAATAAGCTAATAGATCATGGATATCGGGGCCCTAGGGCTGTATATGCTGTATAGCTTACATAGCCATTATCAGCTGGGGGCCGCCATTAGACCCCGACGGCACTATGACTAACACCTTCAGCCCCCGACTCCGCAGTATATGCCAGGGATGCCTCCCATTGGTCAATAATACAATAGCCATGTGCCGTATATACCCGAGCCGCGAAGCGGCGATGGTATATACAGCATATACAGCCCGTGGGGCCCCGATATCCATGACCTAATAGGTTTTTACCACCATTTCCTCCATTTTGTATCAATTTCTTACCTGATTTCCACAGAATATAGCCAGGAGAAGATATTTTGTAAGTGCAAGCAATCCAGCCCGGGTCAGCGATCTGCGCGAAGCCATTGTTTTTGTTCCTTGCCGGGAGAGGTACCGCTGTGTTTACACACACATTTCGTATAGAATCCAACCATGACAAGTCTTCAAAATAAAACATACATATCCTTAGATAGTCTAGATGATCCCTCCATACGTATTGTGTCCAATATATTCAAAATAAAGGAGAATCCATTGATTTTTCCATCGTAAGCGAGTCGCGATCCGGCCATTCCCACCCGCCTCCTTGTTCGGCGAAAGTGTTTCAGGGGCCCGGATGTGGATATAGGTCATCCGCTCGCCGTACGAGGAAGACGCTGAAAATTTCGGACCGTTTTGGAAAATCAATGGATTCTTATTTATTTTGAATATATCGGACATATCAAGCATGGAGTACTCATCTAGAATGTCTAGAGCGACTCGCATATGTTGGGAAAATCATTGGATTCTTATTTATATTGAAGAAAATGGAGACAATTAGCACGCATTCCTCGTCTATGGATCGAATACTTCTTGGGATTTTAATATTATAACATGTCATGGTTGGATTCCATACGAAAAGTGAGTGTGAACATTTGGTAGCTCTCCGGTCAAGGTCTTATTTATATTCGCATTTGATTTCATCACCGTTCAGTGTGGCGCAATGGCTAAGGCCTTCGCCTACCACCACTGCGGCCGGGGTTCAATCCTCATACGAGTTGGGACGGTTTTTCACAATGGAAGATGGCCAGATTGAATTTGTATATCTGCCACAGATTTTCAACATTTAGATAAATCGGACATTCATAATTTTTAGTTTTGCATGTTCCCCTAGATCTCTAATATAAGTGGTGAAAAGGATTTTTTTACCAAGCCTCAGGATTAGGAGAAAACCAGGATTTTATACAGGGTAGTATATCGCGACAGTGCATTCTCTATGGCAGCGTGAGTAGGGTGTTCAGTGGACGATCTCCAGCACCATCATGCACGGCAAACTGACGTCACGTGAAAAAAACTCTGTTGGAAAATATTAAACATTGTAGGGGGGTGCCTTTTTGAGGGCCCATTTTTGACCAAAACTCAAAAGTAACTCGCCAGCTTTTTTTGTACCTCCCCAACTGTCTCTGAGGGGCTGAAAACATTTTTTTGCCCCAAGTACCCCCCCCCCTTGTTTGGGCTAATTCTACAATCCTAGACCTAGTGGAGGCTACCGCCTGGCACTTCGCTCTGAACATCATATGCATAGGGACCTTCTATACAATCACCACTAAACTCCCAAAAATTTGGGCCTTTTTCTAGTCTGTAGTAGTACAGGACCGTATACAAAATGGGGGTGGGGGGAAATTTGTCCCACTGGATTGGATATCTCTCACAGACGTCCCCGAACGTCACAATTGGCTGACCAAGTCAGGCCTGTCTGCGTCGCCTTTAGTTGGGGGGCGCTTTATACTGGGGCAAATACTGTATTTCTAATTACCAATTTTGTCCTAAACAATGCTCTGTTTGACTGAATAACCTCCATGTATGCTAGGTGGCAGCACTTGTAGCGGGATGATGGAGCAGGGGTCGGGCGACCATGACGTATATGTGGCACAGTAAATAATGATACATGTGTTCATTAATCTACTAAGGGCCGCTGATGCACGAGCGTATCCTGGTTGTCATGATGCACCAATGAAGTGCTGGTGAGACTGTTCCCCAGCACTCCATTGGTGCCTCATGCCGACCCTCCGGGAACACGTCAGCCTCATAGGGCCGGCATGATGCATGAATGTAGCCATGGTGAGTTACAATCATCAGGGCTACAGTCATGTATCATGAAGACCAATGGGCATGATGTGTGAATGTATCAGTGGTTAGGGTAAATAACCACCATGCATGTGTCAGCAGTTAGGGTAAATAACCACCATGTATGTGTCAGTGGTTAGGGTAAATAACCACCATGTATGTGTCAGTGGTTAGGGTAAATAACCACCATGCATGTGTCAGCAGTTAGGGTAAATAACCACCATGTATGCGTCAGCAGTTAGGGTAAATAACCACCATACATGTGTCAGTGGTTAGGGTAAATAACCACCATGTATGTGTCAGTGGTTAGGGTAAATAACCACCATGTATGTGTCAGCAGTTAGGGTAAATAACCACCATGTATGTGTCACTAGGGTAAATAACCACCATGTATGTGTCACTAGGGTAAATAACCACCATGTATGTGTCAGTGGTTAGGGTAAATAACCACCATGCATGTGTCAGTGGTTAGGGTAAATAACCACCATGTATGTGTCAGTGGTTAGGGTAAATAACCACCATCCATGTGTCAGCAGTTAGGGTAAATAACCACCATGTATGTGTCAGTGGTTAGGGTAAATAACCACCATCCATGTGTCAGCAGTTAGGGTAAATAACCACCATGTATGTGTCAGCAGTTAGGGTAAATAACCACCATGTATGTGTCACTAGGGTAAATAACCACCATGTATGTGTCACTAGGGTAAATAACCACCATGTATGTGTCAGTGGTTAGGGTAAATAACCACCATGTATGTGTCAGCAGTTAGGGTAAATAACCACCATGTATGTGTCACTAGGGTAAATAACCACCATGTATGTGTCACTAGGGTAAATAACCACCATGTATGTGTCAGTGGTTAGGGTAAATAACCACCATGTATGTGTCAGCAGTTAGGGTAAATAACCACCATGTATGTGTCACTAGGGTAAATAACCACCATGTATGTGTCACTAGGGTAAATAACCACCATGTATGTGTCAGTGGTTAGGGTAAATAACCACCATGCATGTGTCAGTGGTTAGGGTAAATAACCACCATGTATGTGTCAGTGGTTAGGGTAAATAACCACCATGTATGTGTCAGTGGTTAGGGTAAATAACCACCATGTATGTGTCAGTGGTTAGGGTAAATAACTACCATGTATGTGTCAGTGGTTAGGGTAAATAACCACCATGTATGTGTCAGCCACTAGGGTAAATAACCACCATGTATGTGTCAGCAGTTAGGGTAAATAACCACCATGTATGTGTCACTAGGGTAAATAACCACCATGTATGTGTCACTAGGGTAAATAACCACCATGTATGTGTCAGTGGTTAGGGTAAATAACCACCATGTATGTGTCAGTGGTTAGGGTAAATAACCACCATGTATGTGTCAGTGGTTAGGGTAAATAACCACCATGCATGTGTCAGTGGTTAGGGTAAATAACCACCATGTATGTGTCAGTGGTTAGGGTAAATAACCACCATGTATGTGTCAGCAGTTAGGGTAAATAACCACCATCCATGTGTCAGCAGTTAGGGTAAATAACTACCATGTATGTGTCAGTGGTTAGGGTAAATAACCACCATGTATGTGTCAGCCACTAGGGTAAATAACCACCATGTATGTGTCAGCAGTTAGGGTAAATAACCACCATGTATGTGTCAGTGGTTAGGGTAAATAACCACCATACATGTGTCAGTAGTTAGGGTAAATAACCACCATGTATGTGTCAGTGGTTAGGGTAAATAACCACCATATATGTGTCATCAGTTAGGGTAAATAACCACCATGTATGTGTCAGTGGTTAGGGTAAATAACCACCATGTATGTGTCAGTGGTTAGGGTAAATAACCACCATGTATGTGTCAGGGGTTAGGGTAAATAACCACCATGTATGTGTCAGTGGTTAGGGTAAATAACCACCATGTATGTGTCAGCAGTTAGGGTAAATAACCACCATGTATGTGTCAGTGGTTAGGGTAAATAACCACCATGTATGTGTCAGCCACTAGGGTAAATAACCACCATGTATGTGTCAGTGGTTAGGGTAAATAACCACCATGTATGTGTCAGCCACTAGGGTAAATAACCACCATGTATGTGTCAGTGGTTAGGGTAAATAACCACCATGTATGTGTCAGCCACTAGGGTAAATAACCACCATGTATGTGTCAGTGGTTAGGGTAAATAACCACCATACATGTGTCAGCAGTTAGGGTAAATAACCACCATGTATGTGTCAGTGGTTAGGGTAAATAACCACCATGTATGTGTCAGTGGTTAGGGTAAATAACCACCATGTATGTGTCAGTGGTTAGGGTAAATAACCACCATGTATGTGTCACTAGGGTAAATAACCACCATGTATGTGTCAGCAGTTAGGGTAAATAACCACCATGTATGTGTCAGTGGTTAGGGTAAATAACCACCATGTATGTGTCAGTGGTTAGGGTAAATAACCACCATGTATGTGTCAGTGGTTAGGGTAAATAACCACCATGTATGTGTCAGTGGTTAGGGTAAATAACCACCATGTATGTGTCAGTGGTTAGGGTAAATAACCACCATGTATGTGTCAGTGGTTAGGGTAAATAACCACCATGTATGTGTCAGTGGTTAGGGTAAATAACCACCATGTATGTGTCAGTGGTTAGGGTAAATAACCACCATGTATGTGTCAGTGGTTAGGGTAAATAACCACCATGTATGTGTCAGTGGTTAGGGTAAATAACCACCATGTATGTGTCAGCAGTTAGGGTAAATAACCACCATGTATGTGTCAGTGGTTATGGTAAATAACCACCATGTATGTGTCAGGGGTTAGGGTAAATAACCACCATGTATGTGTCAGTGGTTAGGGTAAATAACCACCATACATGTGTCAGTGGTTAGGGTAAATAACCACCATGTATGTGTCAGTGGTTAGGGTAAATAACCACCATGTATGTGTCAGTGGTTAGGGTAAATAACCACCATGTATGTGTCAGTGGTTAGGGTAAATAACCACCATGTATGTGTCAGTGGTTAGGGTAAATAACCACCATGTATGTGTCAGCAGTTAGGGTAAATAACCACCATGTATGTGTCAGTGGTTAGGGTAAATAACCACCATGTATGTGTCAGTGGTTAGGGTAAATAACCACCATGTATGTGTCAGGGGTTAGGGTAAATAACCACCATGTATGTGTCAGTGGTTAGGGTAAATAACCACCATACATGTGTCAGTGGTTAGGGTAAATAACCACCATGTATGTGTCAGTGGTTAGGGTAAATAACCACCATGTATGTGTCACTAGGGTAAATAACCACCATGTATGTGTCAGTGGTTAGGGTAAATAACCGCCATGTATGTGTCAGTGGTTAGGGTAAATAACCACCATGTATGTGTCAGCAGTTAGGGTAAATAACCACCATGTATGTGTCAACAGTTAGGGTAAATAACCACCATGCATGTGTCAGTGGTTAGGGTGAATAACCACCATGTATGTGTCACTAGGGTAAATAACCACCATGTATGTGTCAGTGGTTAGGGTAAATAACCACCATGTATGTGTCAGTGGTTAGGGTAAATAACCACCATGCATGTGTCAGTGGTTAGGGTAAATAACCACCATGTATGTGTCAGCAGTTAGGGTAAATAACCACCATGCATGTGTCAGCAGTTAGAGTAAATAACCACCATGTATGTGTCAGTGGTTAGGGTAAATAACCACCATGTATGTGTCAGTGGTTAGGGCAAATAACCACCATGCATGTGTCAGCAGTGAGGGTAAATAACCACCATGTATGTGTCAGCAGTTAGAGTAAATAACCACCATGTATGTGTCAGTGGTTAGGGTAAATAACCACCATACATGTGTCAGTGGTTAGGGTAAATAACCACCATGCATGTGTCAGTGGTTAGGGTAAATAACCACCATGTATGTGTCATCAGTTAGGGTAAATAACCACCATGTATGTGTCAGCAGTTAGAGTAAATAACCACCATGTATGTGTCAGCAGTTAGGGTAAATAACCACCATGTATGTGTCAGTGGCTAGGGTAAATAACCACCATGTATGTGTCAGTGGTTAGGGTAAATAACCACCATGCATGTGTCAGTGGTTAGGGTAAATAACCACCATGTATGTGTCAGTGACTATGGTAAATAACCACCATGTATGTGTCAGTGGTTAGGGTAAATAACCACCATGCATGTGTCAGTGACTATGGTAAATAACCACCATGTATGTGTCAGTGGTTAGGGTAAATAACCACCATGTATGTGTCAGCAGTTAGGGTAAATAACCACCATGTATGTGTCAGTGGTTAGGGTAAATAACCACCATGTATGTGTAAGTGGTTAGGGTAAATAACCACCATACATGTGTCAGCAGTTAGGGTAAATAACCACCATGTATGTGTCAGCAGTTAGGGTAAATAACCACCATGTATGTGTCAGTGGTTAGGGTAAATAACCACCATACATGTGTCAGTGGTTAGGGTAAATAACCACCATACATGTGTCAGTGGTTAGGGTAAATAACCACCATGTATGTGTCAGCAGTTAGGGTAAATAACCACCATGCATGTGTCAGTGGTTAGGGTAAATAACCACCATGCATGTGTCAGTGGTTAGGGTAAATAACCACCATGTATGTGTCAGTGGTTAGGGTAAATAACCACCATGTATGTGTCAGTGGTTAGGGTAAATAACCACCATGTATGTGTCAGTGGTTAGGGTAAATAACCACCATGTATGTGTCAGTGGTTAGGGTAAATAACCACCATGTATGTGTCAGTGGTTAGGGTAAATAACCACCATGCATGTGTCAGCAGTTAGGGTAAATAACCACCATGTATGTGTCAGTGGTTAGGGTAAATAACCACCATGCATGTGTCAGTGGTTAGGGTAAATAACCACCATGTATGTGTCAGTGACTATGGTAAATAACCACCATGTATGTGTCAGTGGTTAGGGTAAATAACCACCATGTATGTGTCAGTGGTTAGGGTAAATAACCACCATGTATGTGTCAGTGGTTAGGGTAAATAACCACCATGTATGTGTCAGTGGTTAGGGTAAATAACCACCATGTATGTGTCAGTGGTTAGGGTAAATAACCACCATGTATGTGTCACTAGGGTAAATAACCACCATGCATGTGTCAGTGGTTAGGGTAAATAACCACCATGTATGTGTCAGTGGTTAGGGTAAATAACCACCATGTATGTGTCACTAGGGTAAATAACCACCATGTATGTGTCAGCAGTTAGGGTAAATAACCACCATGCATGTGTCAGTGGTTAGGGTAAATAACCACCATGTATGTGTCAGTGACTATGGTAAATAACCACCATGTATGTGTCAGTGGTTAGGGTAAATAACCACCATGTATGTGTCAGCAGTTAGGGTAAATAACCACCATGCATGTGTCAGTGGTTAGGGTAAATAACCACCATACATGTGTCAGTGGTTAGGGTAAATAACCACCATGTATGTGTCAGTGGTTAGGGTAAATAACCACCATGTATGTGTCAGTGGTTAGGGTAAATAACCACCATGTATGTGTCAGTGGTTAGGGTAAATAACCACCATGTATGTGTCAGTGGTTAGGGTAAATAACCACCATGTATGTGTCAGTGGTTAGGGTAAATAACCACCATGTATGTGTCAGTGGTTAGGGTAAATAACCACCATGTATGTGTCAGTGGTTAGGGTAAATAACCACCATACATGTGTCAGTGGTTAGGGTAAATAACCACCATGTATGTGTCAGTGGTTAGTGTAAATAACCACCATGTATGTGTCAGTGGTCAGGGTAAATAACCACCATGTATGTGTCAGTGGTTAGGGTAAATAACCACCATGCATGTGTCAGCAGTTAGGGTAAATAACCACCATGCATGTGTCAGTGGTTAGGGTAAATAACCACCATGTATGTGTCAGTGGTTAGGGTAAATAACCACCATGCATGTGTCAGCAGTGAGGGTAAATAACCACCATGCATGTGTCAGTGGTTAGGGTAAATAACCACCATGCATGTGTCAGCAGTTAGGGTAAATAACCACCATGTATGTGTCAGTGGTTAGGGTAAATAACCACCATGTATGTGTCAGCAGTTAGGGTAAATAACCACCATGTATGTGTCAGCAGTTAGGGTAAATAACCACCATGTATGTGTCAGTGGTTAGGGTAAATAACCACCATGTATGTGTCAGCAGTTAGGGTAAATAACCACCATGTATGTGTCAGTGGTTAGGGTAAATAACCACCATGCATGTGTCAGCAGTGAGGGTAAATAACCACCATGCATGTGTCAGTGGTTAGGGTAAATAACCACCATGCATGTGTCAGCAGTTAGGGTAAATAACCACCATGTATGTGTCAGCGGTTAGGGTAAATAACCACCATGCATGTGTCAGCAGTTAGGGTAAATAACCACCATGTATGTGTCAGTGGTTAGGGTAAATAACCACCATGTATGTGTCAGCAGTGAGGGTAAATAACCACCATGTATGTGTCAGTGGTTAGGGTAAATAACCACCATGCATGTGTCAGCAGTTAGGGTAAATAACCACCATGTATGTGTCAGCAGTGAGGGTAAATAACCACCATGTATGTGTCAGTGGTTAGGGTAAATAACCACCATGTATGTGTCAGCAGTTAGGGTAAATAACCACCATGTATGTGTCAGCAGTTAGGGTAAATAACCACCATGTATGTGTCAGTGGTTAGGGTAAATAACCACCATGTATGTGTCAGCAGTTAGGGTAAATAACCACCATGTATGTGTCAACAGTTAGGGTAAATAACCACCATGCATGTGTCAGTGGTTAGGGTAAATAACCACCATGTATGTGTCAGCAGTTAGGGTAAATAACCACCATACATGTGTCAGTGGTTAGGGTAAATAACCACCATGCATGTGTCAGTGGTTAGGGTAAATAACCACCATGTATGTGTCAGTGGTTAGGGTAAATAACCACCATGTATGTGTCAGTGGTTAGGGTAAATAACCACCATGTATGTGTCAGTGGTTAGGGTAAATAACCACCATGTATGTGTCAGTGGTTAGGGTAAATAACCACCATGTATGTGTCAGTGGTTAGGGTAAATAACCACCATGTATGTGTCAGTGGTTAGGGTAAATAACCACCATGTATGTGTCAACAGTTAGGGTAAATAACCACCATGTATGTGTCAGTGGTTAGGGTAAATAACCACCATGTATGTGTCAGTGGTTAGGGTAAATAACCACCATGCATGTGTCAACAGTTAGGGTAAATAACCACCATGTATGTGTCAGTGGTTAGGGTAAATAACCACCTTGTATGTGTCAGCAGTTAGGGTAAATAACCACCATGTATGTGTCACTAGGGTAAATAACCACCATGTATGTGTCAGTGGTTAGGGTAAATAACCACCATGTATGTGTCAGTGGTTGGGGTAAATAACCACCATGTATGTGTCAGTGGTTGGGGTAAATAACCACCATGTATGTGTCACTAGGGTAAATAACCACCATGTATGTGTCAGCGGTTAGGGTAAATAACCCCCATACATGTGTCAGTGGTTAGGGTAAATAACCACCATGCATGTGTCAGCGGTTAGGGTAAATAACCCCCATACATGTGTCAGTGGTTAGAGTAAATAACCACCATGCATGTGTCAGTGGTTAGGGTAAATAACCACTATGTATGTGTCAGCAGTTAGGGTAAATAACCACCATGTATCTGTCAGTGGTTAGGGTAAATAACCACCATGTATCTGTCAGTGGTTAGGGTAAATAACCATGATGTATGTGTCAGTGGTTAGGGTAAATAACCACCATGCATGTGTCAGCAGTTAGGGTAAATAACCACCATGTATGTGTCAGTGGTTAGGGTAAATAACCACCATGTATGTGTCAGTGGTTAGGGTAAATAACCACCATGTATGTGTCAGTGGTTAGGGTAAACATCCACCATGCATGTCTTTCAGGTGGCAGCAGCAGTAGCGGGATGATGGAGCCAGGGTCGGGGGACCATGACGTCTACGTGGCACAGTTACAGGAAGTATTTGACAGTTGTGACTCGGGTGGAGATGGATGTATCACCAAACAGGAGCTGGTCCAGCTCTGTACCCGCCTGCAGCTTGATGACCAGGCTGACGCGCTCGTCGCTAAACTACTGGGAAACGACCCCAATGGAAAGGTCAGTAGGCTTTTTTATGTGCAGACATTATTCTTTTGTGATAGACTCTACTTTTAGTCCAATAGGTCAGTATTTATTTATTGCATTTTGAAACGACCCCAGGTCAGGTGACACATTGAAATGACTCAATTTTAATTTACCCCATTGCTATTTAGAATAAAAAGTATTCCATGATGAAGGTTAGAAATAACCGAAACATGTAGGAATCTGAAAACTTATATCTTGTGGTCTACTTGTACTTAACCATAGCAACCAACTACTCTTGATTTAAGGGAATATCTCTATTTTTTTTATAAACTATTCATTTTTAACTGTAATATATTCTTGTGTGGTGAGGGCCGCCATGACTTTGGGAACCTTGTATAGGCTCTAAGCGGGACTGAAGCTGGATCTGGTAATATGCTCTGATATTAAAGAGCTGGTAAAATGGTTACAAGCTTGTCCCTGGAAGTGGATGTTAGCCAGGGCCCAGGGGCAAGATACCCATCATGTCCTTTCTTATCAGGCACTATTGGCAGACCCAGTGACATTCAAAATGGTAGACCCAGTGAGTATGGGTTTAACTTCCCTATAAGCTAAAGTCAAGAAATTTTGTGCAGAGTCAAATATTCAATCCTCGCATGTAAACAGCATTTTACATGATTGGGAACAAGGGGACCGAGTGCACTGAATCTCTTCTTACATTTTCATTGAAAATTAAATGTGTTTAGTCACTTTATATTACTTCATCTCCTTCAGGTGACGTTTGACCAGTTCAAGGAGGGTTTTGTGGCCGTGTTATCACAGTCGGTGGAAGGCCTTGACGCTACGTCAGAGGAGGAGGAACCAAGCACCGCACCGGACCTATCAGGTGAATTATAGGTTTAACACTTTAAATGCTGATAGTCTAATGCATGACATCGCTGTACATCACGATGCATGTCGACTGGTCATCGTGGTGCATGAATGTATCATGCTAACCATATTGGATTGATTCTTGATACCGGATGATGGAGCTTACTTGCCAGCACTTGCTTAATCGGTACAAATGTACATCGTGACGCTCAATATGCACCAATGAACTTGATGCAGTTGAAGATGAGCGAGGGGGTATTACGGTAGATACTTTGAAATACATTGACTTTAAACTTATTCTCCTTTCATCAAATTTTCCTGTACAACAAACAGTCTGTAAATTACCATGTGCATACATAACTGCAAAGCAATTTTAACTTTTGCTTAAAAAAAGGGAAAAATCTTTTGGCCAATATATTCATTCACACAAGGCTATATTTGTTGTGTTTTCGTTTCTTTTAGCTTAGACTGTTGGAGAACTAATTCCGGTGCATTTTTTTTCTTTTTCTATGACTTGACGTGGTTCTACAGATGGAGACATTTCCCCCAAGTTCGTTAAAGGCAGTAAGAAGTATGGCCGCCGTTCCCGTCCTGTTGGAACCACATCCGGGGAAGAAGGAACCCCCGAGTACTCAGATACTGATCTCAGTGCAACCTCACCCAGCCCCGGGCGGAAAAAGCGCCAAAAACTAGACAAAGACAATACTGAAGTAAGTGTGTTGGAAGAGTTATCATTTGTCTTGGGAGGGAATTATGGTGGAAAGAAAGCGTATCATGAGACAAGAAGTAAAAAAAAAGACTTTATCTTCAAATTTCTCTGACACAAAGGTTATGGATTGTGGAGTAGCTCAGGGCACAGTTCTGGGACCATTGATGTTTAATTTGTATTTAAATTCTATAGTGTCAGTTATTGAACACTGTCAATATTTTCTGTATGCCGATGATGTAGCATTGGTAGTAAATGGGACTGATGTTGAAATAATGACAAGTTTGTTACAGTCCGATGTTGATAGAATAGGTGAATGGTGTAAGACAAATATACTTACAGTTAATGTCAATAAGACCAAATTATTATGGTGTCATTCACCAAGACAGCGTATTAACCCTTTGGATATCTTTATGCAGGGTACTAAATTAGCCGTTGTACAGAGTTTTTCATACCTCGGTGTCTTAATAGATAGTGGTTTAACTTTTAAATCACATTGCAAAAAAGTAGACAAGATGGGTACAACTAAGCTGAAACAATTGAGAAATATAGGAAAGTATACTGATAGAGCAAATTCCCTGCGTATCTACAAACAAATGATTGTACCAACTTTAGAATATTGCAGTTATATACTAGATAGTGGACCTAAGACCATTGTAGACCATATTGATGTAATCCAAAATCACTGCCTTAGGGCTTGTCTAAAAGTAAGAAATGCCCAGGATATGCATGTAGCTGATTTACTACAGCAATGTAAGGTGGACACTCTAGATATAAGGAGAAGAAAGTCCTTGACATGCCTGATGTATAAATATGCACAAGATATTGATCATATTCTGGTACCTCCTAGGTTATTAAGAGGACATGACAAAAAGAAGATAAAGGTGAATAGGCCAGTCTATGAATCATACAGAGTTAGTCCATTATATAGAGGTAATCGTCTTTGGGAAACACTGACGAGTGAAGTACAACAGAAGGACACTCTAAACAACTTCAGAGCATGTTTAAAAGGAGATGTACTAAATACCTTGGGCAATGTCTGATTTATAGGAATTTTACATGTGACTAGTGAAATTTCATATGATAGTTTCATGGAAACTACCTGAACTTCAATTATGACTCAATTGAACCTGTGTATAACTATTGTATTAATTATCCCACATGGCGACTTGTTGTAATAACTTATGTCTAAGTGTTTCGAGAAGCCAATAAACAGTGTTGAAACTTCAAACTTCAAAGACCCAGGGACCCAAGACCCAGGGACCCAAGACCCAAGTCCTGTGGAGAGATTTTTTATTCCTTTTAAATTTATTCAAGTGAAAAAGAATAACTTTCTCCCTAACCAACAAAGCAGGGAGTGTTTTAGAGATGGAAATTTTTTTACATTAAATGTATCAAATTATTGTATAACAGATTTAAAGATTTATTTTTTGCGACCCTGCTATATTTATCAAGCTCTAGAACAGCAGTTTTTAATGTATATTTTCTCATTCCTTATTTCAGATTGACCCAGATGAACTTAAGATACCGCTTGATGATACGCCCGATACGTTTGAGGCCGAAGGTAACTCAGTGTTCTATTTATCCAAGTTGACTTTAAAACAGTCATCCTGCCCAATTTCTTCATGTTTTTTTGTGGGTTTTTTTTTTCAGCAGGATACATAATGCACCACAGCAGAATACTTTTGCATCTTTTCTCAGCTATTTTCGTCTACTCTGACAAATAATCTCCCGTGTATAAGCCCCATCTTAAACGGAAGTTTTAGTTCTCCCTGGATCCACAACAGGGACATATGCTACACACTCCCTAAGTCATAATAGCACGTGGGGGGTCCATTAATGGGGTTTGGGGCCCTAGCTACACATAGCTTTTTGAATTTTGAAATCCATTCAGTAGAACAAAAGTTTTTTTTTCGTTTGGCCATATTCTAAAACTTTACACAGGATGCGCCTTATACGCGGAGAGTACAGTATGAAAAGGGCTGATTCCGTAAAGCGCCACACAGCTTGTTAAAAAAAAAGAGATAAAATTCTGGATGTGGCTTACATCCAAGTTATACTGATGCAGTATAATGGTTCAAAAGATGTGCTGGTACTACGGATATATCCTAATAGAGGCTCTAGAGGTTGGATTTCTTGGAGCAAATCTCACATTGTGAGAGCCTCCACTACGAGCATCCCTGCCATTTTCTCTCTTTGTGATGTTTATTTCCAACATGTGTACATAACTATACAGATAAAATTACATCTCCCTGACAACATATATAGTAATGACCTATTTTTTGCTGTCAATAAAATATATTATTATTTTAAAAGAGACATGACCCCAAATTTTTAAATGTTACTCTAATTTGCCTATAATATGATCTGAGACGTGGGCCAAAAAAAAAAAAAGATAATAATTTGCCTATAATATAATGAACTACCGTAAACTCCCGCGTATAAGACGCATCCTCTACGCCAAACAAAGTGCTGGGGAGTCTTATAGCTTTCTCTCAAGTTGGGGGGGGGGCGTCTTATACGAGGGGTAATTTTACTATAGAACAGTACTGGATTTACAAAATTGGTACCTAAGAGGTGCGTCTTATACGCGAAAATGCCTCTGCTGAGTTGGGGGGGGGGGGCTGGCGTCCTATACGCGCAGCGCGTCTTCTACGCGGGAGAATACGGTAATTGTGAATCTGCAATTGAAGTAAACACGGAGGAGGTTCTCACACTGCAAGATTAGCTCCGAGAAATGCAACCTCTGCAGCCTCCATGTATATATCTAGAAATACACCAGAGGTGTTTCTGAACACCCCCGCTCACTTATCTTGGCACCGAGACAATAGGAGTGTCACTTTATCAACTCCCAATGGCAGAATGGGGTTGGTATTGGCACATTCGGAAACCTGCCAGGGGCTGAATGGTATTGGACACATTCTGAAATCTATCAGGGGCTGAATGGTGTTGGACACATTCTGAAATCTATCAGGGGCTGAATGGTATTGGACACATTCTGAAATCTATCAGGGGCTGAATGGTATTGGACACATTCTGAAATCTATCAGGGGCTGAATGGTATTGGACACATTCTGAAATCTATCAGGGGCTGAATGGTGTTGGACACATTCTGAAATCTATCAGGGGCTGAATGGTGTTGGTACATTCGGAAACCTGTCAGGGGCTGAATGGTGTTGGACACATTCTGAAATCCATCAGGGGCTGAATGGTGTTGGTACATTCGGAAACCTGCCATAGGCTGACTGGTGTTGGGCACTTTAGGAACCTACCAAGGGGCTGACTGGTGTAGGGCACATTCGGAAACCTACCATGGGCTCAATGGTGTTGGGCACATTAGGAAACCTACCAGGGACTGAGTGGTGTTGGGCTCATTCGGAGATCTTCTACGGGTGGAATGGGCACATTTGGAAACCTACCAAGGACTGAATGGTGACGGGTGCATTCGGAAACCTACCAGGGACTGAATGGTGTTGGGCATGTTCAGAACCATGTCAGGGACTAAATGGGGCACATTCGTAAACCTTGTTCCCCCTTTAAGTGAAACACGGTATGATTGACCCCTTAAAGTGTCCTCTTTATCCTATAACATAATTCGGTGCAGGCAATGAAATTTACGAACGTGCCCACTCCAAAGTATCATGTTTGGACAGTGCTAAGAGGTTGAAAGACGTCAAGTGCCATCTTAACCCTACGCATACCAAGACACATACTTAGATACAAAAACCTAGACACTGCCTTGCAGAATAAATAGATACATCTAACATGTTACCTGGCACACTGCCAGGTTTCAGACGCTCTTTGACAATGGGCTTGAACTACAGTAAAACCCCACGTATAAGGAGCAGTTTAAAGACTTACTTCAGACCCTAGACGTCACATGTGGCTCATAGGATGACCCTGCACTCAGGGTGCGGCCTATAAGCGGGGTTTGGAAACAGTACAATTAAACTTGATAAATTTCAAACCCTAGTTGCGGCTTATATGGCTGATTGAGGTTACGCGATGCTGTATTATCGCCCACATGCTGGCAGAATTCCGGTCTGGGGCTATTGGCCAGACCAGGTCACATGACTGACCTAGTTATGGTAATTAGCAGGAACCCTCCCCGAACAGAGTGTATTATGGGAAACCTCAATAGGGCCTATAGCTTCCCGTCTGACTCAATGCAGTGGCGCATCCAGGATTTTGAAAAGGAGGGGGCGCGCCCCTTGTTTAGTCCTCATTTTTGGCTAAACTTCAGGCTTTAATGAGCCAAATAAACTCTCAACTAAACTTCAGGCGTAAATGAGCCAAATAAACTCAACTAAACTTCAGGCTTAAATGAGCCAAATAAACTCTCAACTAAACTTAAAGGGGGGCTAGCACGGCGATTTTCAACATGGGTACCTACCAAAAGACAGATGACAAACTCACGGGAACTAGCTAAAATATTGCAACGCCCTCATTGGTCCATGGGTGGTCACATGACTTACTAACGCGGGTACGTCTTATCCGTGCTAGCCCCCCTTTAAGGCGTAAATGAGCCAAATAAACTCAACTAAACTTCAGGCTTAAATGAGCCAAATAAACTCTCAACTAAACTTCAGGCTTGAATGAGCCAAATAAACTCAACTAAACTTCAGGCTTAAATGAGCCAAATAAACTCAACTAAACTTCAGGCTTAAATGAGCCAAATAAACTCAACTAAACTTCAGGCTTAAATCAGCCAAATAAACTCAACTAAACTTCAGGCTTAAATGAGCCAAATAAACTCAACTAAACTTCAGGCTTAAATGAGCCAAATAAACTCTCAACTACAGGAGAAGGGAGGGGAAGCGTGCCCCCATGTTCCCCATCTAAACCCGCCACTGCCAGTGTGCGGCTTACACACAGGGGTTTTACCTTAAGTAATGGTAGTTTATACATGAATGCTGGAGTGTTGGTGGAGTGGGGGGAGTGGTGTACATGGATAGCCTCCAGTAGGCGTCTAGGTCACGGGGAACTAAATATTATGGCTCTATGTTTTAATGTAGCATGACAAGCCATATCTGGTGTTCACAACCTTCGTTGACATAAAAATCTACCATGATCCAATCATACAATCCTTCATACATAAAAATATCTGTATTTGATATAGGCAAAACCCTGAAAATCTCAAATGCCAGTCATTTTGTTTACTTACTGCCATCCTGGCTGGTTCTGTGCAGTGAATACAGCTACCAGACCCATCTCCCTTAGAATGACACCTAAAATTCTGAAACTCCTACACAATGTCTGTTTTTACATGCCAGTCAACTCACAAATGCCTGAGGAACATCTGTGATTTTTTTCAGGAATTTCCATTTTAATTTCATATGCATTATGGGCCAATCACAGGCCTCCTAGTCTGGACCAGGCCTGAAAACCATATGACTCTCCAGATGTCGCCACCATATTTACTTCCACGTGACCTTAATTAACCAGGCAAAACTCAAACCATGACAAATATGCCATCCCCATGTACCTACACATTACCTTTAATAAGCTTTGCATTTGTGTGTGAATCCGACTTGGTTTGCCTGATCTATGGTAGCTTTTTCAAACACCTGTCTGCAGAGCTGTAGTCCTCGCTTAGCGGGCTGGTCGTCTGACGATGGGTTAACAAGCTCCAATGGTCCTTTTCAACAGAAATATAGCATTTACTGGCTCCAACTTTCTCATACAAGCTTGGAGGATATGACTGAATAAGAAACATGATGAATCATTGCCATTCTGTAAGAATAATTTGGTATGAATATGATAAAGTAGTAGAAAAATGACAAAAGTCCAAGCGGGCGAACCTCAAAAGTCAATTGTTTTGAATTTTTAGAGCATTAAAGGCCATAAAAAACCAGTAAACATATTGATATTCTAGTTTCTATGTGTCTGAAGATTACCCTGGAATTTTTGGAAGCTAATCCGAGCATTATTTCTTGTTCTCGTATGGTCCCATCTATATTTACGAGCCTCGGTCCATAGCGCGCGAATAGGGAACTGAGCAGTCAACTCACATAAGGAGCTTAGGGTTGATTGATTTAGATGACTATGGGTCAAAATCAGCTTGAATTGATAGGAAAGCACTGGGGCAGCACATTCTGACTTCAAAATGCCTAAGTTTAGGAATATTTTGGTATTTAATGATTATTTATTGGTAATTTTAAGCTCGATTTTCAATATTTTTCAATAACCATGGATAGAATAAAAATGTTGATGATACAAAGTGAACATCTTTCTTTAAGTCATCCAGGAGACTCAAATCATTCTTAATATATCTCATTACATGGAGGAAACTGTTCAAATTGAGACTTTTGAAGGATTTTTATAAATGTTGTAAATTAGCTAGAATTCTTTTATTTTCACCTGCAACCTGGGCCAAGCTAAAAAGATGATAAAAGCTGATTTACCAGGCTTTGGGAAGAGGCAGGTAAGTCTAAGTAGAGTGTAGTCAACAGCTGATGCTGAAAATATAGAAAAAAATCATAACTTCCTTAATTTTGACGTTAGAAATACAGAAAAAGCTGGTAATTTTGTGTATTTATGGGAATTTCTCAAATTAATCATAATTTTGATCAAAAAGTGAATATATCTAGGCTTTCAATAAGTTTACTGACACAGTAATTACTACAAACACCATATGGTTCTCAACAAGTGATAAAACAGTGCCAATAAGTATCAGGTTACACCTACATCTCAACATGTTAATTTATCACTTTAACCTTGATCTGAATCTAACTGGGGCAGTTAGTTAGATGCAACTTATAGTACCATTTACATGTGTCCAGCCCTACAGGATATCTGAATCTCAATATTTCCCACTTTCTGTTACCACATCTACTGATTTGATATTACAACTATCACTGCACTGTGTCTAAATCCACCATGGGGGTCGGAGTACGGAAGAAAAAGAAATCGTTCTTCAGGAAGGGTCATGGAATCAAACCAGCAACCATGCCCTTTACTGAGGTCCAACCAAAGCCTGTGGTCAGACTGGATGAGGCAGTGTTTAGAAACATTGTTCACACCACACCAAAGAAAGAGCTAGTGACCTATGATCCACAAGGGAACATCGTACATTCGATGCTTCTACGGTCAAACAAGACAGCGGTCAACTATTACGAGGACTATGATCAGAACGAGTCCATTCCATCAGGAGACAACACAACTTACATGCTAGTGCACCGAGGAAAGATCCTTGAACTATTCAACCATGCATTCAAAGCTCATCTGAATGAATCTTCAGGGTGTTCAGGTGATTTGGAGTGGGATGAGCAAAAATCTCAACCATGGGGGATCTGCTGGTCGATGGCACTAACATGTAGTATTTGCAGTTATCGATCAAATTCTCACAAGCTGTACGAGGAGGTGGCAACAGAAAGACCAGGCAGGAGGGCAGCAACAGCCAATGTAGGAGCCCAGGTTGGACTTTTCCGGCATGAGATCGGGCCTTCAGGATTTGCTGATATTCTGCACTCCATGAATGTGCCAGCGCCTTCAGTACGGGGAATGCAGCAAAGAGCGAATGCTGTCAGCGAGATTATAGAAAAGACCAACAAAGATGACATGAGAGAACGGGTGGCAAATCTGCAGAAACTCAACAAAAAATTTGGAATAACTTCTGAGGATGGAATACCCGTTGAAGCAGATGTTAAGTACAACAACAGTCTGAGCAGTGGTGTGGGCAAGACACCCCACCAACCAGCAACACGGGCGATAAGCCTCATGTGCGAGAATGTAACTCGCGACAAACAGATCATCCACGTCGGCATTCATAGTAAAATCTGTAGTTGTCGGGGCACTCATCACGGACCAGGTTGTAAAGCTAATCTGCCTAAGACTGCAGTGATTGGAAATGAGGGAGAGTACATTGCACAGGGCATGGATGAAATATCTGCTGATGGGGGCCCCGCTATTGCTTCAATAACACTCGACGGAGACAGCAATGCCATCCGAACCGCAAAGAATAAAGGAGTGACTGTCTTTTACTGCACCAAACACTTGACAAGAAACAACGGTAAGCACATCAGAGCAGCAAAATTCTCTGATGATATGTTCCCTTCATGGACAAAAGCAGACAAGAAGAAGTTTCAAGATCGATTTGGACTAGATTTAGCTCAACGGTGCCAAGCTGAACTACAAGGTGTGTGTGACCTTTACCCAGGGGACCTTGAAGCTATCATGGAACATACCAAGCCAGTTGCTGATGCTGTCCTTGAATGCTACACAGGAAACCACAGTCTTTGCCATCAACATTCTTTTGTGTGCACCATTGAAAACC
Organism: Acholoe squamosa; assembly: GCA_949317995.1. Classification (NCBI taxonomy): domain Eukaryota; kingdom Metazoa; phylum Annelida; class Polychaeta; order Phyllodocida; family Polynoidae; genus Acholoe; species Acholoe squamosa. Next base: position 5,623,707 of record OX439040.1, read on the forward strand.
CATGGAAGCGAAACTACATCCAAGCTATCGATGGACACAAATTGCCAACAGGCACATTTATCACGCCCACAGACAAGGATTTTCAGAAGCTGCATATACTTATACAAGAACGCTTCAGCCCGGATCAACTTACCAAGAGCTATAGGAATAGTACGACCCAAAAGTGTGAAGCTGGCAATAGAGGCTTATCAAGATCCTTACCCAAACACAGAGAGTACACTCGTAATGCACCTGCACGGGCTCATACATCAGTCCATGGAATGAACAATCTGCATGGTTGCTCCCTCACCAAACTCCTCAATAAAGCCGGCACTCCGATCTCCCGCAAATCAAGGGTGGTTGGTCAACTAAAAAAGAAAGATGAAACAGCAAGGTCAGAGAAATTAAGGCAGAAATCTCCCAGAGTTAGGCAACAGCGCAAAAGAAGACGAGTCAAAGAGTTTGAAGACTATGACGAGGCAAAGGAGAAACAGTACAAGGGCAGTGGCGGGTTCATCGCCCAGACGCGTCACGCAGCAAAGAAGGAATGGCAGATAAGACGACAAACTGGCAATTTTGTGCAAAATGTTGAACATCCATATGCATAGATACCAGGTATAATTAAGAAAATATAATTGGTCAGGTGAGAAAAAAAAAACCAACTTGTGTCAATATCGTACCAGAATCGCCATAGGGACGCCCTAGGCTAAACACATTTAGAGCTTGATTTAAAGATACATAACAGTGAACCATGCAAAAACCAACAACAGAAACACAAAACATTAACATTGAACTCATAATTTTACCTTTTATATGATGCAAAGTGGCTGGTGATTTTTTGTACAGTGGCCAAGAGCATGGCACGATTTTCGGTCTGAATTTACATAATTAGGCTCGAGGACGATATGCGACGGGTTAGCGCATAACGAATTATGGCAGAGGTGTGATGCCTCAATACCACTTCCCCTACCTGGTATATTAAAGTCTACATGAGAAAGCATGTACACTAGCCTGTGGACATACAAAAGTTTACTTTTAATGCTGGTAAAAGGAACAGTGACTCTACGCTGTCCGTACTTGCGGTTATCGGATGTAGTTATACACCCGCACCACACCAAACAACCCTTTGAATCACTAACGCACCGTTTATGGACATTTTCTAGTTCTCTAGCACACCATTCTACAAGATTAACCTGAAAGAGAGAGTATTTGATTAGTTTTGAAAACTTACTTGTACTATTGTAATGGTCCTATAGGTCACGGGGAACTAAATATTATGGCTCTATGTTTTAATGTAGCATGACAAGCCATATCTGGTGTTCACAACCTTCGTTGACATAAAAATCTACCATGATCCAATCATACAATCCTTCATACATAAAAATATCTGTATTTGATATAGGCAAAACCCTGAAAATCTCAAATGCCAGTCATTTTGTTTACTTACTGCCATCCTGGCTGGTTCTGTGCAGTGAATACAGCTACCAGACCCATCTCCCTTAGAATGACACCTAAAATTCTGAAACTCCTACACAATGTCTGTTTTTACATGCCAGTCAACTCACAAATGCCTGAGGAACATCTGTGATTTTTTTCAGGAATTTCCATTTTAATTTCATATGCATTATGGGCCAATCACAGGCCTCCTAGTCTGGACCAGGCCTGAAAACCATATGACTCTCCAGATGTCGCCACCATATTTACTTCCACGTGACCTCTACACACATCCTGACCTTATACCGTAACAGAGCAGCATGGACTTTGTAATGGGTAGCAGAGACAGTGTGACTGTAAGTCTATTTTGTTAAATGGTGAATATCCGACAACATGAAATCCGTCAAGTAGAGTTTAACAACTTTTTATTCCTGATGGAGTTTACACGTTTTAGTGAGAGATGGCTATGTCGGGATGATATTTCGGCTACATTAGCCTTCTTCAGATCCTAAGCTATAACTAAAGTAGGGGCAATGGAAACTCTTTTTATAAGTGCACAAAGGATTATGGGTAATCACAGGGAAAGTCTATTTTGTGCAGTTGTATCTTAATGTTACAGCTTATACAGAGCTAGGGGGACCCCTGCATTGATCAGCGACCCCTGCAGGGTTAAAGGTTTCTGCCATGTTACCTACAGTACCTCTAACACACCTGTAATAATCTCACCTGTCGTCTTGTGTTTATTGATTGGTGAATCCAGGGTATGACCAGGTGAACCGTGTCTCGCCATTAACTCCAGTGTGCAAGCTGCACTCCCGTATAAGGTGCACCTCTCGTTAATGAAAATCCTATAAGCCGCACATGGGGTTTGCCTGTGGGGACTTTCAGTACCGCGTCAAATGCCCACATAATTTTATAAGCTGCTACCTGACCCAAGGAACCAAGCTGAAATAAGCGTCTAGTAAGCATATAAGCGAACAGGAGCTTATACCAAGGTTGCAGGATGCCTAATGGGCGAGGCTTTTGCTGAAGCTGGTTACCAGTAGTTATCACTGATAACAGTTAATAGGTGGGTACTATCCCTCCCCCGAGAACTCCACAGTGAATAGTTGGGATTATTTCATAGGATGATAATCAATCCCGCTATGTCGGTATACACGGAAGTGTAGAGTACTGCCATTAACATGTTATGGTTAGAGTACCGGGAGTTGATGTAGAAGCAGTGGTTGTTACACATTTTTTACTACCATAATCTCCCGCGTATAAGACGCACCTCACTTATAAGACGCACCCTGAGTTGAAGAAAAACCTGTAAGGCTCATCTAGGGGAGAATTTTCGAAGGTTTAGTACTGTTCTATAGTAAAAATACATCGCCTATAAGACGCACCCAGACTTTGGGATGGCTGTACAATGTGCTAGGAGCTTCTGATTCACGTATAAGGCGCGTCTTATACATGGTAGATTACGGTAGTTTCAATCAGTGCCAATAGATCCCATGTACATGGCTGACCATTATTGAGCTTGTCAAATCACCACCTACATGTACATATATGGATTATAGCTAATCATGTTATGAGACAGCTACAGTCATATAATAAATCAGGACGTCATAATCCACTCCAGATTATCGTGGATTATCTCACCAGGGCGCCATCTAGTGGTAGGTGTCTGTATGTGGTGGGGGGCAGTGGTATTGAGAAAGTGATACATATATACCATAATGTCCCGCGTATAAGGCGTACCTCGTGTTTCAGGTGCACCCTGACTTGAAGACATTGCTACAGCTGGGGCATGAACCTTAAAGGTTTAGTACTGTCCTATACCGTGAATTCTCTCGTATTGCCGTAATCTCCCGCGTAGAAGGCGCACCTTCTACGTGAATCAGATTGGGGTAGCGCCTTCTACGCAGGTGGTAAATTGCCTTCAGTTGGGGGTGCGCCTTATAGGGGGGGGGGTATTTTTATTATAGAACAGTACTAAACTGACAAAAATCTGCCTGGAGGGGTGCGCCTTCTACGTGAAACAGCCTTCTCTGAGTTGGGGGTGCCCCTTCTACGTGAGCTGCGCCTCCTACGCGGGAGATTACGGTAGCTGCCCCTCCCCGCCGGTATAAGCCTCACCCCCAACTTGAGAACATTTTCGGTAGTAACAGTATACCACCTTTAAGACGTTCTATAGTATAAAATCCTCGCCTGAGTTAGGCTCAATCCTCTAGGTCCCAGTTGTTGTAATTCTAGCATATAAGCCACGTCCTATATGCGAGGATTTACGGTACCTGCCCTACCCCCTCCCTCCCCCCCCAGCCCCCCTTACACCCCCCCCCTACCCAGGTAGGACAGGTAGAGCAGTAGTTGTCTACTACCGTACTCAGGATATATTACATAGACTACATGTACCACCAGGTAATGTTAACTACGTTATTATCTCGTGTGTATTATGGATATTACCTTAGTAGCATAGTGTGCCACATGTATAAGGATCACCCGGAGTTTGAGATAATCCTATACCGACTTAGCAGTCTATGAAATAATCTCAAGTGTTCACTGGACTTCTTTGGAACAGATGGTACCCATCTGATAACTGTTATCAGTGATAACTGCTGGTAACCAGCTGCAGCAATGGCTGCGCCCATGAAACATCCTGCAAGGTGGATATAGGATGCGCCTGGAGGCCGATTCTGTTTGATAAGTTTCAATTTGATTTCAAATATCACAAACTTAAAGTCACCAATAACAGTGTTTCCTTTACATGTTTTCCTTTACAGAGCAGCTTCTGCAAAACCAAAGTTCTATGCCGCATTACTCCTTTCAATGATATTAATTCATGAAACAAATGTGTATTTGTAAAATAATATGTACTACCGGTAGGTGTTTGAGAAATGACTCGGATTATAATTTCAGGACAACTGGTAAAGCCGACTACAAAAGGTAGAGTTGTAAATAATACGGCGCGCTTAGTCAAGCTGTGTGTGCATAATGATATAAGACGTTAACCTTTTAAGGGCCGCTGATGCAGGAGTGTATCATGCCCATTGGTCGTCATGATGCACCAATGAAGTGCTGGCGAGACTGCTCACCAGCACTTCATTGGTGCATCATGCCGAACCTTCGGGATCAATCAATCAATCGAACCTTCGGGAGTGTATCAACCCTGTAGGGTCGGCATGATGCTCCAATGAAGTGCTGGCGAGACTGCTCTTCAGCATGCATCATGACGACCAATGAGCATGATGCGTTAAAGCACCATTAGCCTTTAAAGGGTTAATATATGGGTCAGGTCGTCAGAAAGTGTAAGATTTTGGCCTTGAAGGCCCTGAAAAACTAATTTTCTAACTACCTTATATAACCTTAACAAAATTGTCAAGGTACATCTCCTTAGCTCAGAAGACCAAAAAATACCGATCTAGGCCGTCCGGTTCCATTTTTATAGCTTGTTTTGTGTCATGTAACGTCCAGTACCAAAATAATGAAATGTGGAGGTAATTGAAGTTGCTCTCAGTAATTTAAGAATGTCCCATTATGCATAACAAACACAAGAAATAACAAGGCCAATATGTCTATTATTGACTTCAATTACAGAATGGAACAAAATTTGAGTTATGCATGCACAGTAGACTGCCTCCTACATGATGATAAAAGTACCGGACGTTACGTAACGTCTGGTACTTTTATCAGAATTATTTCACATAAGCTGCTCTCATATGGAGACAAATGCTGGTAGACACACAATTTCTTCACCAAAGTAGGGGATGATAGGGCCCTTCATATGGGTAATAACAAAGATTTTGAAGCTTTATTTTTTTCCATGTTTTATAACCGATTTAGATTTAGGTACCGGACGTTACAAATTACAGATTTCCATTTTGAAAGACAGATCATGAAAAATTCCCACTTAGTAACATGTCCAAACCTCATGGAAATGATACCTATGATCATATACAATACAAAAAATAACTTTGGGATACTCTATAGTGTTCTTTATTCAATACAGGACACTTGTAAAACATACAAAAAGTATAAAAAAGAACAAATTTGGCTGTTTTTTCACTTTGGCAGGCTATAAGTCCTACAGTTTTCGATGGATGCCCACAAACTTCTTTCTCCAGAGCCATAAAAGTTCAAAATGACCCAAAAACACAAAATCTACTGCTTTCTGGCGACCTGACCCATATTACAAGTTAACCCTTAAAGGCCCGCCCGCATGTTGCCGCCATGTTCACTGGTGGTTATAATACACCGATGCAGTGCTGGGGAGTCTACTCAATATAGCACTTTACTGAAGCATCTGACATGCTGACCAGTTTGATACACTCCTAGCCAGGATGTTGCCTCATGATGGAGTGATCATTTTTTAACAACAGGGGGGGCTGGTGGGTTTGAGGGGGGGTCAGAATTTTTTCAACCCCTTGACCGGGGGGGGGTCAGAATTTTTTCAACACCTCTGATGGGGGGGGTCAAAATAATTTTGAAAAGTGGAAAACCCTGTGCGTTACTATAGGCTAAAAGGGGACGATCGCGCTTGATTTTTGTCCCTTATGGGGGGGTCGATTTTTTTTTTTCGCGCGTCCACGCGCAAACCCACCAGCCCCCCCCTGTTGTTAAAAAATGATCACTCCCTAAAGGGTTAATGAATTTCCTGATAATGACATTTTTGCCTCAAGTGGACCCAATTTCTGAGAAAAAAAAAGAGAAGCTGTGTTTCATATTAAAGGAAACCCAGCTTATAGCAGGATCAAGAATTGATGAACATATAGATAAATGATATCGTTTAAGTCAATTCTTGACAATTTGGTCCGGTTTAGAAAAATAAACTGTGCTCGACCCGTTAGTTTGTTGAACCTGCTCCTTTTTGAGTTTGTGTTGAACTAATACCTTAGTAGGTAATTTTAATCAATCTTGTTTCTTTTCAGAAAATAAAACTGTTGAAGGTATATTTGTGCTATTTAGTTATGAAGAGGCTAGGGCAGGGGCAATTTATTCGCATTTAAGTATCTTTTTTAACACGGAAACAAACCCTTTATTCAGTCCCATGATCGGGAAATAATTAACATGAATCAAATCACCCAATTAATCTACATGAAAGATTCTTTAGAAATAAACCTAAACAATGAAGAATAGCTCCATTACAAATGTACTAATCTCCTCCTTTATAAGTTTGATTATTTTTCAAATGAATCTGCTTTGATTAGTGACAGATATTGGTCCTACGATGATGCTAACTTTTTCCTTTCTTTTTCATTTAAAAAAGGCCAAAAAAAAATTACCGGTATAAGGCGACACAATCTTTAACGACACATTTTCTTCAGTTTTCTCTCAGTTATTTGTCTAATTCTTATTTTGACAAAAATGCTAAAAAGTTATACCAATTGAAACTAAAACCACCATTTCTAGTTTTGTTTGACCTTCTCAACTTTACGAGTGCGATAATGGAATTGTTTTCTCTTGTCTGAGAAGTTAACTGTTTTGCTGTTTGAATGCCACGTACAAGGGCGTGAGAGAGCGTAAAAGAGTTGAAATTCCCATTCTATCTCTGATATTAAATGGTATAGTTTACTAGGTATGAATATGAAATTAGCTATCGAATTGGCGTTAGACAGACATCACTCACTTTTGAGAAAGCTATTTGAAATTGTAAGGGTACGAGAAGTCATTTCATGTTAGGTCGAAGTTATTGAGTGCCACAAATTACCAGCTGTACATTTACAGATTCCGTAAAACCCCGGTAATAAGCTGGATTTTTTTTTTCTATTTTTGACCAAAACCGGCTTCTAAATTTCTTCCAAAGTCTACCCCCGGCTTATGACGTTTTTTTTTTTTTACTATAGAATAAAGAGAAAATGGTAAAAATTTGACCCCAAAACCGGCTTATAGGATTTCCCTGAACTCACCCCCCCCCCCCCCCGGCTTATGACCGGGGCCGGCTTATGACCGGGGTTTTACGGTAGTTAAAATTTTGATAAATCGGTGATGCTTCAAAGAACATTCACTTGTGCATCATAATGCAGTTGTGCATCATACTGCCACTTCAAGAGTGTATCAGTCTGTATGATGTTTGAATGAGCTACTCGCCAGCGCTGCATTCAAACATCATTAAAGCAATATACCACCCTATTTTCATGATGCCTTCATTCGGTAGCCTTCATAACGAATAAAAATATTCAGGCATACTTATGATCATATCTGCTTTTATAAGGGGTAGCCGGGAGCTTATTTGGTGTCTTCTATGATGTCACAATAGACCAAATGGATCAATTTGGGTGCATTTGGTCTATTGTGACATTATATAGAAGACATCAAAGAAGCTCCCGGCTACCCCTTATAAAAGCAGATATGATTATAAGTATGCCTGAATCCTTTTATTCAATATAAAGGCTACAGAATGAAGGCATTATGACAATAGGGTGGTCTTTCCCTTTAAGACAAAAAATCATCAAAGAACTTGAATGACTTATCCACTGATTCATTAGTGCATCATGCCCATTGTTCGTCGTGATGCACCAGTAAAACCTGCTCATCAGCACTTCATTGATGCGTATCAGCCCCGTTTAGCATGATGTATGAATGTATGACCAATGAGCATGATGCATTCATGCATCATGATGACCAATGACCATGATGTATTCATGCACTTTGCGGCCCTTGAGTGATTTTCAAACGATACTGGTTACTGTAATAAGTACTCTAAAACCATGGTTATAAGCCGGCCCCGGTCATAAGCCAGGGGGTGAGTTCAGGACAAATTTATAAGCCGATTTTGGTCCAGTATAAGCTTTTGCAAAACCCCAGTCATAAGGTGGGGGGTAGTTTAGGCTCCTTCCCCCCCACCCCCTAAAACCAAAAAAAAATCTCTTTTGGAGCAATTTTGTGGAAATTATTTTACAGAGATTTTCATCTGTAAGCTACAGTAATCTGTGAGATTTGATTGATTTATTATAGAACAGACCTAGAAACGAACTATCAGAATAAAAGCTGTCTTATTTATTAATTTATATTGATTTTTTTTAAAATATGGTTCAAAAACTTTTAAACTGTTGGAAAACCCCGGTCATAAGCCGGGGGTAGACTTTGGGAGAATTTTAGAAGCCGATTTTAGTCAAAAATAGAAAACGAAATCCGGCTTATAACCGGGGTTTTACAGAATAAGGTGCAGTTTAAATGCAAGGATACGCCCTTGCTGCCCGTTATATTGGGAGATATTATGGTAAATCCCAGGTAGTGTCTAAGTTTGCCTAGTTAGATAACATAACACCACAGGCTTAGTACATTAAGACTTATATATTGATAAGTCAAGCACATTATCTATTAACTATAAAGATGGTATTGTCATGATGCATAAATGTTTCCTTGGCGAGTTACTTACCAGGGCTGCAAACATGCATCATGACGTCAAAGAACTATATGCCCATCAAAGGGCTGGAAACTTAAACCTAATAAGATCGATTTACCCCCACCCCCATAACAGAGTCTCCGTCTCTGTATTAACTAACATGAATTCTTACGTATACGCCGCCCCCTGAGTTTTGTGAAAAAAGTCGAAAAGATTTTAAACTTTTCGAATGGATCTGCAAAATTCAAAAGAGTATGGGATCCTATATGCCCCCGGACCCCCCTCTAATGCTGGAAAAGTTATAATACTCGGTACGTATAACCGGGGTAAATGTAACCCCTACCCCCACCCTCCCTCCATTCACATGGGTCTGGTTCTTTTACTAGCTGTGGCTTATACGTGAGAATTAGTGATACCTACCGTAATCTCCCGCGTATAAGACGCGTCCTCTAGGCCAAACAAAATGCTGGGGAGTCTTATAGCTTTCTCTCAAGTTGGGGGTGCGTCTTATACGAGGGGTACTTTTACTATAGAAATGTACTCATCTTACAAATATCAGCATTAAAATGTGCGTCTTATACGCGAAAAACCAATGTGCTGAGTTTGGGGTGCGTCTTATACGCGCAACGCGTCTTCTACACGGGAGATTACGGTATATAATAAGTTGATACTCTCGTGGCCTGTCTCAGTGAAGCGACGTTTAAGTAAAATTATGGTATATTAGTCGGATCAGCCCATACTTACGATTCTAATGTAATAGTGCAATAATAGGGGAAAAAAACGGTTAAGCAGCCGGTTTAGGGGGTACTCAATTTTAAATCTAAATACTCAACATTCTAAATATAGTCAAGTCTCGATATATCGGCCGCCTCTTGTTCATGTATTAATAGGCTGGTTATTGAACGGACTGGTGTACGGAAACAAAAATACAATTAAGGCCAGGCAACCAACTTGAAGAACCAAGTGAAGAGCGATATATCGAGGATTGAATTTACCTGTGTTTCCTGTTTCCAGGCCAGTTAAACCAGTCTATAGCAGACATGGAGAAGGCGTTGGACCCGGTGAGTGAGGAGGCCCACCTCAGGGACATCTGGCGGGAACTCGGGGTCGGTACGGACGGGTTCCTGACACTCAATGAACTAGGCACCGTGTGCGACCATATAGGCATGGACGAAATGAACGCTGAGGTATGAGGGAAATGAGTATATATTTTTGGCACAATGATTGGGAACCATCCACACAAGGCGAAAAAAGAATATTGTGTCGTTAAATCTACCATTTGGAATTTTGATTTCTGTAAATTAGCCCTGTACCCTGACATAGAGGTTTTATTGTCCCAAATTCAGCTGGTGAGGTCACTTCTGAGAAATCTAAGTGGTTTCTGATTTTGATTATTATCTTGATGTAATAGTTGGCACTGGAAAGGGGGATGGGCAGCGAAGGCCGACTGGCACTCCGATGTCCCCCCACAAAATGAAACTTCAGAAAAACAAGAAAAATGTGGCAAGGACCACGGATAGGAGTTGCAGTCATAGATCATGGCAACATTGCTAGCCACTGCGGGTGACGTCAGTGAGGCAGCATGACGTCACCAATGACGTCATAGGTGACAGGGAGAAAACCAAAAACATTATGGAGTTGCTACGGTCGCTACACTCTCGGCCGCTGATGTGGCTTGCAACTTCAAAAAAATATCAAAATTAATGTACTGCTCGTAGTGAAATTTTAGATACCGAAGTGGTCTGTACGAGTGGCTGGGTGCTCATTGATTTCAACAAGGTTATACCCCCTGTCCATATTCAAGGCCAGCGCTTCTTCAAGACTTTAATGATAGTGAATTTTCATATGCCAATACCTTTGTACCCCAGGTGCTTTTGGGCGCTTACCCAAGACTGACTGTTATTCAAAGACTCTGCACTTATACAAGCTAATACCGTAGTTTGAATTAACCATTACCGTTCCCTTCTAGGAGCTACAGCACCTGTTTGACAAGTTGGACGTAGACACGGATGGACGGGTCAGCTTCCACGAGTTTCTACACGGGTTGTTCCAGCACGGGGGTCCCATCACTCCCTCCGTCACCCCTGTACGTCCGCTCTCCACACCACGACAGAAACTACGCATGTCGGTGGTGAATTTTGAAGACCGGCCCCAGACGCCATCCTTCATTGCTACTATATCAGGACTGTTCTCTACAATTGATGCTGATAGCAGCGGGTAAGGAATATTTGTTTTTGGTAATACTGCTATGAGCCATTTTTGACCCAAGATATGCTTGGAATACTGTTGTTTCTCTCATCAGTAAAGGATTTTTTTTTCCAAACTTGGAATGCAACTTTTATACTAAGTAAGAAATATATAGTCTTAGTTAAAAGCTGGGTTTTGAATAAGTGTTGGTGTTTCATATGTGGCTGGAGTATGGGTCCATAAACGTGAGTTACTATAAATACAGAGATGTAAGTTGTCAGGGATTTCCCTGAAAATAGGGAATTCAAAAATGTTAAAATGTAGTCTGAATAGGTATATCCAGGGTCTTCAGGGACAGAATTTATTCACAGCCTTCTTTCCCTAGTCATTTTTTTCACACAGACCCAGTCCTCAGTTGTCTAATTCAACTAGGGACTCCACTAAGCCCCACTCCTGGTGTAAGCAGAGGAACTCACTGGTCCAGGGGAGACTCTAGGCAGGGAATCTCAGGTGCAGACCCTCCTAGGGAGAAATGAAGGAAATGCTGCTCTCTGATTGGTCTAAAATCATCAGGCAGCAACATAGTACAATTGTTTAACACCAGGGGGTGCCATGATGTTGTGCTGGTCAGTCTGCCCTGAACAATCTGCTCATAATACCAGGGGGGGGCTGCAAACTCTCCCAGTGTCGCGATAACAGCTTTTCAGGGATTTTCCCAGTACCTGACTTACATCTCTGTAAATACTAAAATGCAGACATTAGATAAGGGCCTGTCTTGTATTTGTATAAGGGCCCTCCAAACCTATTAGCCCAGGGCAGTTATTCAAGATGATGGTATATTTTGTTTCAGCTATGCGAGTGCTGATGAGATCGTTGAACTGTGGGAGAAGTTGGGCGTTTCACACGGCCACGAGATCCTAGAGGTAAGTGTTCTATGTCATCGCAGGTTTTCGAATAACCACCGGTCTTGTATAAGCACTATGGGTTAAGAGATTGAAATTTATTTAAGCAGTAAAAGTATCTTACAAATAAAGGACACAGTTTTTCCTAGTGGTAGGCTGTCCCTTTAGATTAACATGCTAAAACTTTAACTGTGGTACTATATTGGGATATATACAGTCACGTCTTGACATATCAGTCTATCTATCAGTCCGATTCAGAAAACCAGTTGATTGTACACTGAAACAGAGGTGGCCGGTATATCGAGAATTGACTGTATTTCCAGTCGAATGAAGATCTGCCTTGTAGAGTTGGAAAATATATAGACTAGTAGATATTTCATCCAGTCTCTCAGACCTTGATAAGTAAAGAATTCAGGATTACCAACTTTACTAAGCACCATACATTAACTAAAAGAAGTACCCTAACCTTGCCCCTGTTTCTGTGTATAGTACCTACAGTTTGACACGGGTACCAAGGTAGCTTTAGCTGACTTATCGTCAGCCCTGGAACAGGAGATGAGGACGGTGGAGGAGGATAACGCCACGTACCAAGCAGCCGTCGTGTCTTACCAACATGAACTCAAGTACCTCAAGTAAGTACCGCAACATGCGTTACAGCCTATAGGAATCTACACCCATATTCAACGAGTCCTCCATATTGAATTTTTCTGGGTCTGGTAAGATCCACTGATAATGTATGTAATGTTGGGTACCTTGTCCCATTTCCCATTTTCCGTGCATCGTGACGACAAATGAAAGAATGCATCGGTTCATCATGCAAGTTAATCTCTCCTCTCAACTTCAAAGTGATAAAAAAAAATCAATAAATAGCTAAAATTACCAGTAGAGAAAAAACAACCAAATACCGAAGTGAACAGTGAGGTACATACAGAGATTCAAACACGCAATGAATGGCAGTTAGTGCCAAGCTCCCCCTAGTGGTGAGCGGTGTAGGTAATATACTCCACTAATCCCTATAAGTACCGTAAACTCCCGTGTATAAGACGCGTCCTCTACGCCAAACAAAATGCTAGGGAGTCTTATAGGATTTTTTTCAAGTTGGGGGGGGCGTCTTATATGAGGGGTAATTTTGCTATAGAAATGTACTAATCTTACAAATTTTAGCCTTAAAATGTGCGTCTTATACGCGAAAATGCATGTGCTGAGTTTGGGGTGCGTCTTATATGCGCAGCGCATCTTCTACGTGGGAGTTTACGGTAATTATATTGGACTTATATCCATAATGCTTTTTTACGAAGAGAAATATACATACAAAAGAAAAAATACATAAAATGAGTGTCCATTGATAAGCAATCCTCTCCCCCTAGGACTATGAGTGACACGGCGGGAGCAGAGAGAGACAAACTGCGGCAGGACCTACTGGAGGCCAATCAGCGTATCACGTTACTCATAAAGGAAGGGGACGAGCGCCAGGCGGCCGGCGACGACAAACGGGAACGGGAAATGATGTAAGTAGACAAATAGACACAAGCTTTTATTTCAGGATTAGATGAGCAAAACATTTTTTTCTGAAACTTAAACTTTATTTCTGAAATGGTTCTGCAAAAAATGAAATTAATTCTTAGTAGCTGGGTAATTTATGGTGAAGCCTTTAGTGTGATATATGTATAAGGTAACGCAGCTTGATTTGAGTTGACCAATAAGCCGAAACTTGTTCGCCACAGGTTACTCTTGTACCTGTGTATGAATAAAATACCAGCGTATTCTCTGCCAACACTCGAGCCCCAGGCTTTCACTTAACATATTACCTCACGTGAATAAAAATACACAAATTATTTTTCATTCTTCACATGCTTATATCTAGTAAGACTTTGATGAGTATACACCATGGGGTTATGTGAGTACAAACCAAAATTGTACCAACCAAATTACTCAAAAAAAAACTTTAATTGCTTGGTACCCATGTTTTGTTGGTACTGCCTTATGTTTGGTTTCCAAGGGATTGTTGGGAGAAAAAGTAACCTAAATAACATGATTGATTTTTGTCCCCTTATTACAACATCAATATGAATATCAGTCCTGCGAGCCCTCTTTTATCATTCACCACCCGAAACCTCCTCGTCCTGCCCCTGACCATGCTCAGTATAGGTCACCTTTTGAGTCCCTGTCCATTCTTTAAGTCTTGTCGCCTCTCGGGTGAATCCAGAAGTTTCCACATCTCTTCCCTCTTCCCAACAGATTAAGTTTACTTTCAGTCAAGACTAGTTGCGGCTTGAGATAAATCTGTATAATAAAGTTTTGAGCACTCGATGCCTTCAAAGATAAAGATTTGCAATGACCTATTACAAAGTACAGATATTCAGTTTCAACACTACAATTCTCACGATTTTTTTGGGCATGATATTCAAATGCAGTTTTCTTATAGAATATTATAGAACAATACTACCGTAATCTCCCGCGTATAAGACACGTCTTATACACCAAACAAAGGCCAGGTGCGTCTTATAGGATTTCCACAAGAGGGGGGTGCGTCTTATACGCGAGGTTTTTTTATTATAGAAATGTACTAATCTTACAAAAATCACCCCTAAGAGGTGCGTCTTATACGCAAACCAGCCTTTCCTGAGTTGGAGGTGCGTCTTATACGCGCACCGCGTCTTCTACGCGAGAAATTACGGTATATATAAGTTCATAGACCAAGTCCCAGGTGAGCAATATCAATTCAGTGCATTTTAATCGCAATGTGCGCCTTATCCGCAATTTTTTCCCATGCAATACCACATACATTTACTTTTCACCACCAGGAGCCTAGAGACGCGGTACCAGGAACAGATCCGTGCTTTACAAAGTGAGTTAGACGGTGAGAAGGAAGCTATTACGGCGCAGTCTGCACGCCACAGGACGCGGCTGGAGAATGAGGTCGGACGACTTAAAGAGGATGAGGCCCGGCTCAGGGAGAAACTCAGCCAGACCCAGCGCGAGTTGGAGAGACTCGAGAATGATATACTGGAGATGGCAGAAAAATGTGCCGACCTAGAAAAGATTAACACTCGTCAACAGGTGAGGACTGGTAGTAGATAGAAACTATGAAATTCTTGCATCTTTGCAAGACCACTTATGTGCGCATTCATTGCTTGATCTGGTTTCGGGCGAGATAAGCACTGATAGCAATAATCATGTTGCACCCTAAAATGGCTACAGTCAATGAGAGGAATTACTTAATTGGTTGAATGACCTGCATCCTATTCCGACTTAGCAGGTTGTCCAATAGGCGCGGCCATTGCTGGAGCTTGTTACCAGCGAGTTCTACTGATAACGCCTGTCAAATGGGTACCAACTGGCCCCCGAGAGGACCGCAGTGAATAGTTGGTGTCATTTCATTGGCTGATAATCAAATCAGCTAAGTCCGTATAAGGCTTACTTGTGATTTGAGGATATTCATAAGTCAAGACAGGGTGGGCTAGTTACGGTGTTTTAAGAGTTTCCAGTGCATTTATCACCTCACTCTTTTTCTTTGTTAACCTAAACCTAAAGTAGCTTTACCTTTCTCTTTAAATTAAAATAGGTCAGTCAAATGTTACATTTATCAATCAAAAGAATCTAAATTTTCTTCTTATTATTTCACAGAGAGACCTGGAAGAGGCAGAGAGCATCAAGCTGCGCCTTGAGGAGCTTGAGTCAACCCAGGCGCAGATAGCGGAGGAACAGTCCCGGTGGCAGAACGACCGTCTCACACAGCTAGAGACAGAACGTAAAGAACTCAAGGACAAGAATGACGAGCTCACCATGGAGACCGAGGAACTCCGGCAGCAGCTTGCCTCGACTCGACGTAAGAGCCGCGGTGCTTCACAACCACAGGAATCTACCGGCACGCCAAACCGCACTGGTTCTATCCTGTCAGACTACCAGCGGCCCTCGTTACTCCGCCGCAGCAGTGATTACGTATCGTCAGAAGATGAGGAGGGGAGTTTATCCGGAAGCGGGAGAATCCGCCGCCGGCTCCCACAACCACCGACAAGCCCAGAGGAGGAGACCCTGAGGGCAGAGGTGGATATGTTAAAGCGTGAATGCAGCAGTCAGAAAAAGGAGCTGGAGGAGTTGCGGAGACAGGTGGCGGAGAAGTCGGAGGCGGAGGAGCAGGCAGAGCAGAGGTTCACACAGCTAAACAGGAATTTCAGTATAGAGCGGAAGGACATAGAACAGTCGTACAAGATGGAGATTACAGACATTGAGGAACAGTACGCCGCAGATAAGGAGAGACTCATGCAGCACTTTGAGAGGGAGAAAGTAAGTGTATTTTAATCTGAAAATATATATGATATACAAATGAGTTGCCAATAGAGCTACATTGTACTACCATGCCCCACGAGCCCTCTGTATAAAATGGATGCAGCTGGAGTTGGTGGATTTCTTAGAACAAATGAAATATTTCTCTCCACTCAGTGAACAAGTTTTCAAAATTCAGCTCAATGTGTAGCTTGGACCCCCTGGAGCCCATACGTTGTTTTAAGGGTCAGGGAAATGTGTACGGGTAATGGATTAAATGGTTTTGCCCTTCTTGATCCAGTGACAACTGAATCCCCACATGCCCTTTATATGCGTGGTATCCCGGAAGTCGGTGAATTTTGAATGTCAAATTCGCACTCATCATAAAAGAAATTGTGATGTCAAGAAAAATTAATTTTTTGAAGGGAAGCCCCTGTATGAGCTGTTCAGATAAAAATGTCAGGGAAAAAATGATGAAAGGAAAAACATGATGTACATTATATCAACTATTCCCGCCAGGAGATGTTACGTGAGGAGTTAGAGGCGGACCAGGAGGAACGTCTCACAGCGCAGGAGGCAGCGCTACGCGAGGTGGCTGAGGAGGAGAAACGCGATGTGCTGATACGAGTCGAGTCTGAGAAGAACCTACTCAAACAACAACTCAACGAGGAGCGCGCCAGCCTCAGACAAAGGTAAACTCAACTCGTCTGTCACTGCTCAAAAACAAAAATATCACTCCTGCTTAACAAGAGTTTTCTGTATTTTAAGAATGTCAATTTCCCTTGAAACCATGACTACAATGGAATCATTACATGTAAATTTGAAAAAGATTTAAAACTTGTGTACAAGTGATAGAGTTTGTTGATAAGCTTCTTGTTTTCTCTCCCGCTTAGACTGGAGGTGGAGATGCAAAAGGAACTAGCGTCAGGGCCCCTAACATTTGTTAACAAATGATACCGTTTCCTGACATGCTTCTTGTTTTTTCTTCCCTGTTCAGCCTGGAGGTGGAGATGCAGAAGGAGTTAGCGTCCCGCCTGGTCGCAGTAGAGGAGCAGTACACGCGGCAGATTGAGGCACTCGGGGCGCAGGAGAAGAATGGCGCCGAGTCACATGGTAGGAGGGTCGCTGAACTGGAACTACAGGTACTGATCTGTATTATAACTATTAAATATTGAACGTCTTAAAGGTCCCTGATGCAGGAGTGCATCATGATGCATCAATGAAGTGCTGGACAGTCTGCTCACCAGCACTTCATTGATGCATCATGACGACCATTGATGTGAGTCTGTATTACCGAATGGCCCTTTTCCCATCCACTGACATCGATATCAGCATACACATGTAAAAATATACCTTTACACTCCTCAGTTTTTCAGTTTTCTCAGGTATTCAATGGTCTGTCAGGGTCATTTTTTGTTAATCGTCCAGATCCATTGAGATCTCATTTTAACATTTATAATGATGAGTGGGGGTCAATGTTTTTAATGACCATAATAAGAATTGAATTTCAATTATCCGTACAGTTGAAGTTACAGCGTGAGGAGTTGGAGTTAGAGTTCAGTAAGGACCGGGAGGCGCTGAGGGAGGAGGCCGAGCAGGAACGGAGTCAGCTCCACCACAAGTACCGCACCCAGATTGCACAACTAGAGAACTCACTCACAGCGGTATGTGAATACTATTGCAATACCGTGTGTACAAGGTGCACCTCTCCTACATAGCCAGACTGCTAAAGCACATCTGGTATCAGCTTATCAAGATTTAAGTACTCTATATATATATAGCGACCTTGCATGCTGACATCAGCAATATCAGGTTCTGATCTCGCGATTTTGCTGTTTATGTCTGGTTCCTGCTTAAATATTGCGAGATATTCCGAGATCAGGTCACACGGCATAAACAAGAAACCTCGCCTATAGTTCCCTAACGTATAAATTACACACGTCCTGACAGAGTGTTGCCGCGTGTAAATCGCACATTATATCAAATGTAACGAATTGTGGTACCGTAATCTCCCGCGTATAAGGCGCAGCTTGCGTATAAGGCGCATCCCCAACTAAGAGAATGCACCTCTAAGGGCAGATTTTTGTTAATTTAGTACTGTTCTATAATAAAATTACCCCCCCTATAAGGCGCACCCCAAACTCAAGGCAATTACCCTCCCGCGTATAAGACCCAGTCACGATCTGATTCGCTTATAAGACGCGCCTTATACTCGGGAGATTACGGTAGTAAGCCTCTTACTTTTAAGGATGTAATTTCCCATATGATTATACCATAGGAATTCTTAATATTCTTATCGCAAATGTTGACCATCGTGATTTTCCCTTTTGACTGAAAAAAAAAATTATGGTGGGTTTCATTGATATCTTAGATGATAGGCCCAAATAATCAGTTATAACCCTGAGTGTAAATCAGTAGTGTAAAGAACACCATCTCATTATTGCAGAATTTCTGTGAGTTATTCCAGAATTTCTCATTACATCCTTGAACTTATCTCTTTGATGTAGGGTTACATTATTGACATTATTGTTATCTGTTTGACACAGGGCGAGGATGCGTTACAGGGTAAGCTGAAGGAGGATTTTTACCGGCTGGTGGACCAGCACCGTGCGCAGGTAGCGAGTGAGGAGGCACTACGTACACAGCAGGACCTACTCAACCTGTCCTCATCTGTCTCACAGCAACACCAGGTACCGTAAACTCCCGCGTATAAGACTCGTCCTCTAGGCCAAACAAAATGCTGGGGAGTCTTATAGCTTTCTCTCAAGTTGGGGGTGCGTCTTATACGAGGGGTAATTTTACTATAGAACAGTACTGGATTGACAAAAATCACCCTTAAAATGTGCGACTTATACGCAAAAATGCATGTGCTAAGTTTGGGGTGCGTCTTATACGCGCAGCGCGTCTTCACGCGGGAGATTAAGGTATGTCCAGAGGCTACTCTCACACCATGTCTTTAATATGTACTGTAAAACCTTGGTCATAAGCCAACCTCAGTCACAAGCCAACCTCAGTCACAAGCCAACCTCAGTCATAAGCCGAGGTACACTTTAGCAATGAATATGAAGCCGATTTCGACCAGAGAGAGATTTGGCTTCTGACCGCGGTTTGACAGTACCTACCGAAATATCTCGCATATAAGACGTACCCTGCATATAAGACGCACCCTGAGTTAAAGGAAAGGCTATGATGTACAGCTGGGGTTTTGGGTACTTTAGAACTGTTCTATTGTTTATACACCCACATATAAGGCGCACCCCTTTTCGGTGTTTGTATAGGTACAAGGGTAAGATCGGAAATATTGTAATATTTTGTTATGGGTGTGATATTATGCAGGTTTTTTTTTGTCTAAAAAGTTGACCTACTTGATATCCCTATAAATTCTGATGCACAAGGGCTTTTTCCCTCACCTCAAACACATGCGCTAAATCTACCCATTACCAGGAGGAGCGTTCCCAGATGTTGAGTGACAACCAGCGTCATATAGACGCGCTGGAGGAGAGTAACCGTGCAGCGCTCGACGCCCTGGAGGCAGAAAAACATGCCATGATGACGGCCCTGGAGGATACGCACACGGCCGCCATTAACAGCCTCCGGGCAAGCTACGAACGGCGCCTGGAGGAGACTGAGAGGGTGCAGGAAGAATCACGACAGGAACAGCAGAAACAGCACGAGCAGGAACAGGTAAATACCCTAAAACCCAGCTCATAAACCGACCTTAGTCATAACCCGCGAGAGTTTGGGCGAGTGTTACATACCAATTTTAAGGCCTCAATTGTACAAATTTCTCTGTAATCTATTATTGGCCCAGCCCCTGGTGGGTCATTGGCGGCGCCTTGTCGGTCGTGAACTGAAATATTAAACAGTTGTTTTCAAGTGGGAATTGTAGATTGAAAAACGCATATAAATTAATTTTTTTTTGTTTTAAGGTAAGCCTGATATCATGAGCTTAATTTCGACAAGGATTGTAGAGTATAGGATAGGTCAGTCCATACAGTCCTATAGTGAAGGCCAACCCCACTCTACCCCCCCATGAAACTAGGTGACCTTGTGTGTTCAGTATTGGGCCCTATGTAGGATAAGGGGGTTTATGGAGCTATTATGTATCTTCCTGAAAGGGATACCAAATGAAATGAAGGGACCATCTAAGCCAAAAAATCCTGCTGAATCCAAAAAAATGTTGGTCTTTATTGTCAGAATTTGAGTGAGTAAGTGAGTAATAGGTGTTTAACGCCATTTCGACAGCTAAGGTCATATTCATGGCGAGAACTGCATTACACATTTTCACAGAGGAATGTGTCAGTGCCCGCGCATATGTGCACCACACACATCCAAGGGGATAGGAAAGAGGAGAAATAGACCCTTTTAAGTGGGCTAGGGAGGCCCGCACGCGTCCAGAGGGATAGGAAAGAGGAGAAATAGACCCTTTTAAGTGGGCTTGGGAAGCCCAATCAGAATTTGACCAAAAGTACCCGAAAATGATGTTTGATGAGGGAAATATTTTGAAAATGTACAAAAATGATATTGAAAATGATTGCAAATCTTTAAATATAGAACACATAAATCAGAGTTAATACCTTAATCCACATACCCAAATGTCTGCCTATCTCTCAGTCAGGCAAGTTCTGGGCCTGTGTATTATTCTGCCTATCCCAAATACAGCATATCAATTATGAACCTATCACTCATCCTGCCTATCTCTTCAATCTGAAACATCTACAGTTCAATCTGGTTATCTCTGAAAAGGCCTAACTTTTAATGCTTACCCCTCACCTTACCTTATCTCATTTGTTCCATCTTTCCTTAAGTCTACCTATCCTCAATCTGCCTATCATTCATTTTATCTATCCCTCATGGTGACTATCCCTCAGACCATAATGTTTAATCTGCGCTGTTTGTCTGCTATATAAGCCTTTATTTTTTAACGGTAGATTCCTTACCATGTCTAGTATTTCAATTTTACCTATCCCTGATCATGCCTATCATGTAGCCTACCTATCCCTCATTGTGCCTATCCCCCAACTCTGCACATCCCTCATATTTGACTTGCATATCTGTCCCTAGGATGCATATTTTCTTTTCTTTTTTTTACGTTTGCTCATCTTACAAGGTTCTCTGTGCCTATTCCTCAAATTGCTAATTTCTCATACTGCCTATCCCTTTTGCTACCCATCCTTACCTATCCCCCATGCACTCTATACAACTCTCTTACCCATCTCACCTCTCTTTACCTACCTATGTCACAATCAACCTTCATTATGATGACCATTTCTTAGTCAACCCATCACCTAACATACTGGTTACAGTCCACCTTATTCATACATCTACCTATCATTCATGCTGCATATCTTTCAGTTTACCTATATAATGATATAAATGGAGGATAGGCATAATGGGGGATAGGTATATTTCACAAGGCATAGACCTGGAGACAGGTGGAAGGAATTGAACACAAGCTGAGATATGTATAGAGAGAGTGGGTTAGATATACTGAGCTGACATGGTAAGAAAACAATATGGAGAGCATGAGGGATAGGTATTCAAAAGGATTGGTAGCAAGTGGGATAGGTAGCATGTGAGTACCTTGTAAGATGAGCAAATGTAAAACAAGAAAACATGGGTGCTAGCGTCAGATGTGAGGGATATGCAGAGTTGGGGGATAGGTATAATGAAGGATAGGTAGGCTTTATGATAGGCATCATTAAGGATAGGTAGGCATGATAAATGATAGGCATGATAAGCAATGTACTGTTAACCATTAGGGCCTAAATAGATAGATGAACAATACAGTTTAAACATGGTGGTCTTAGGGATAGTCACCATGAGGGATAGGTCAAATGAATGATAGGCAGATTGAGGATAGGTATACTATGGAAAACTAGGACCAGAGAAGATTAGCTAAAGTAAGGAGTAAGCTTTAGTATCTAGGTCTTTTGGGAGATAGCCTTACTTCAAGATGCTTTGGATTTAAGAGATAGGCAGTATGAGTGATAGGTAGACTAAGGGATAGGCAGTATATAAGATAGGCAGAGTAATGCACAGTTAGAATACTTGTCAAATTGGGAGATAGGCAGACATTTGGAAATGTGCATTGAGGTACTACCTCTGGTTTACATGTGTCTATAAAGACTTCTCATCATTTTGAATATTATTTTTGTACATCTTTAAAATATTTTCTTCATCAAACCTCATTTTCGGGTACTTTTGGTCAATTTCTGAGAATCATGGTCAGAAAATTTGGATTCATCAGGATTTCCTGGTCTAGGTGGTTCCTTCTTCCCCTTTAGTATCACCCTGATAAAGGAATACCACAGCTCCATATACCACCTAATCCTCTATAGAAATCAACAATGAAGACACAAGGGCACCTAGATTCATGGGGGGGGGGGGTAGCGGGGGGTGGCCTGTCACACTCTACCCATAGACTATGCTCTCAGTGACCTCTCCTATAGTATAAGCTTCTTGATTTCGATAAGCCAATTCCCCCAAAAATATTGGTGGTGGGTCTTAAAATGTGAACTGTACCGACCGTAAAATTTTGGTGCTGTACTTGCCAGAAAACTCCTTCCATAGGATAGCATTGTGCGGTAGATTTTGGCGATAGAAGTAACACATGGAGTCCTATTGGAATTGCACAATTAAGACGCTTTTTTTCAGCAGGTAACACTCTATGGTGTGTGCTGTACTGACAACAAGCGCGGCAGACACTACATATATGAAACACATGTAGTAGACGGTCGGTTCAAATCAGGACCGTATGTGAGGAGACCGCCAAAAGACCGTGTACTTATACAAATGGTTTCCTACTGAAATGTTGGAAAGACAGTCTGTGAGCATATTGGAAGTTCTTTTTTTTTATGTCGTCTACCGCATCGTATATATCAAGACCGTTGACAGTGGTTGTTCTTGTAACGTGTAGGTGGCGCGTCTTTCTGAATTTAGGCGGTCGTGTAACCGGACCGTTGGCAGTAATTCAACGGCAGATATATTGGTGGCGCATTGGTAGAGTCATTGTTTGTTTGGCATGTGCGGCAGACGTCTAGTGTGAGCTCTGTAAGGAGCATAGAGTTGGGCGGTCTGGGAAGAGCAGCTAAAGCAACGGTCCACTACTACGCAATAGAATGCAGTTTTTATGAACACATGTAGAGGAAGGATAGGACCACAGGATTGTTTATGACAGCATAGATGATTTTACATTATCGACAACTATTATTTAACTGTCCATCATCTAATCAGACCGCGGGCTTCCCTAGCCCACTTAAAAGGGTCTATTTCTCCTCTTTCCTATCCCCTCGGGATGTGTGTGGTGCACATATGCGCGGGCACTGACACATTCCCCTGTAAATTGTGTAATGTAGTTCTCGCCATGAATATGACCTTAGCTGTCGAAATGGCGTTAAACATCTATTACTCACTCACTCACTCACTCTAATCAGACCGTCGATAAATTATATATCTAAGCATCATCTTCCCAATAAAAACAACCCTTTAGCAGACCATCTATAGATTTTATCTCCAAATTTATTTTTTATATACCACACAGTCTCCCTTATATTCAGTAAAGTTTCATCTCTCGATTCCTACTTTTCCTTTATTGCTTCAGAAATTTATAGAACTATTATTGTTTAACTTGGAAAATTTATAGACGGTCTTCAATCAACAACTATACTTCAAATATATCATACCCTCCTTTCGCAAGCAATTATTACATATCTCCTTAACCCCTCCCACTCCCACCCCCTCTCCCCCTCCCCCCCCCACCCCTCTGACTATATCTCCATTCCCTTCATTACTTATAAAATTTATATTTTATCTATAATCTATAATCTATCGTATTTGTATTACGCTACTATCTCCCACACTACAAAATCTGGGCCATATGTGATCTATATCACACATTCAATTTTAATGTAACTGGTGTGATAAGATTGATTTTGGATTTTTGCCTGAAACTCTAAAATAAAATCAGCTCATGACAAGGGTTTTGCATATGGCTATAAACTACCAAGGATCTAATATACCGGTGGTGCATTAATGGATGATGGCCATTGTTTGGCATGGTGCACTAATAAATGCTGGCGAGTCTGCTAGAAGCTGTAACAGAGCTCTTGACATACTGTTGCTAGTACCTTTCACAAGGCTTGGATGAAAGAAAAGTAAAACCACAGGAATAAGAAAATAAAATACCCCTCATGAAATATCATCCACAAAATGTTACGTGTCATAAATAGCAAGAAAACTAGGCTACATGAATACATTGTTATCCCCAGGTGGCGCTAGAGGAGCAGTTAGCACGTACATGTGAGGACCTCATCTCCGCACAGACCCAACTCGACACGGAGCGTAGTGAGCGGCACAGCCTGCAGAGGGCACTCCGGGAGTCAGAGGCACAGCAGAGGCGCCACCTGGAGGTACTGGAGGGTGAGAAGGAGGAGGCGGAGCGGGAGAAGAGGGACGCCGAGAGACGGGCAGCGAGTAGCATCAACAGGGCCGACCTAGAGCTGGAAATAGAGGCTGACGTACAGGCCAGACTAGAGGTAAGGGAGTGGTCATTTATCAACAAAAGGGGGTTGGTGGATTTTTGTATTCACACTGAAAAAAAAAACCATGCAAAGGGGCTGAAATTTTCCATTCCCCTTTTATTCTCATCAACATACAGGCTTTTTTCCAGTTAAAAGGGAAGAAATATTTTCTCTTACCCCCCGGAGAAGTCTGGGCTTTTAGGGGTTTTGGACTCATTGAATATTGTACTACAGGGGTGCATAAAAATTATGAGGGAGAGCTGAAATACCAAGACCTTTCTTTTGATATGTTACACTCCCATATAAGCTCATCTGCTGCATTTGGGGTCCAGGAGGGTCACGGGGGTCCAAACAGCACATAGCTTTTTGAATTTTGAAAATCCATTCATTAGAAAGTTATGAATTTTTTTTTTTTTTTTTACCATATTCTGAAACTCTGGGTGCGCCTTGTACGCGGGATGCACCTTATACGCGGGAGATCACGGTAGTACTGATAATGACATTGTGAATTTTTTTGAACTACTGATTATCCATTGACAGTGGTTAATAAGCAGGATACCTTAGATACCGTAATCTCCCGCGTATAAGACGCGTCTTATACGCCAAACAAAATGCTACTGGGTCTTATACGCGGGAGGTAAATTGCCTTGAGTTTGGGGTGCGTCTTATACGAGGGGTAATTTTACTATAGAAATGTACTGAATTTACAAAATTGGTACCTAAGAGGTGCGTCTTATACGCGATAATGCATGTGCTGAGTTTGGGGTGCGTCTTATACACGCAGCGGATCTTCTACGCGGGAGATTACGGTATGCACAAACATGGTATATGGTACTGATAATGACAATTTGAACCCCTTCTTCTTGTCCATCAGGATGACTTCCTGGGTCAGATCGAGCGTCTAAAGTCAGTATTCTGTGAGGAGCGTGGTGAGTTAGAGAAGCAGATCGTGCTGCTCCAGTCAGAGCTGGATGAGCAGCGAGAGCAGCTCACGCACCGCGCCACGTCCACTGACACCACCCACACTGTGCACCTGGAGCAACTCACGCGGGAGAACCTGACACTGCGCACAGCGAGAACAGAGCTAGAACAGCGCGTGGAGGACGTCAACCAACACTACCGCCGCCTGTTGGAGGATAAGGACACTACACAGCGGCAGCTGGAACAGCGCATTAAGGTAGGAAGAAATCTTTTTGACTTCTCAAAGAAATGTAATAGTAATCCACTCAGCATGTGAGGTATATTTTAGAAGAGATATATCCATTATCCTTAACCCTTTCTCTCCCTACTGTATGCTGCATATATGCCATTCTATAACACTGTATATATGATGTACAGTGATTTAAAGCTACAATAAATGTTAGAATACCCTTCTCTAACCTCTGTCTTAGATAATTCTACACCATCTTTCCTCACATCCAGTGACGTTCATTTTGGTGAGAGGTGAGCTCTGAGGCCTACAGCTAAGTACTTAGGTCTCAGCTGCTGTCTGCTTTTTGGTGGGAAGGGACAACAGTCAGCTAAAAAGTTTTGAATAATTTCCGGAGGTGGCAGGACTGAGCAGTGAGGTCCCCAAATGAAGAGCTCTTTCTACCATAGAATACCAGTCTGATTTCTTATAACAGATGGAGCCACTGAGTTGATGTAATAATGTGTTTGTCAACATGGATAAAATGCTGAGGCATTTTATTTTTTCATATCTCTATCCTTCAAATTAGCAAGGCTAGAGCTCACAAAACAGGATGAGATTTGACCAACACATTGTAACAAGTGGGCTAAATGTGGAAATGAAGAAAATGGAAAGATTTACATTTTTCACGTTTTGTAGCAGCTCTAAAGGGTTAACAAACTGCTTTATTTAGAAAATATAAATCCCCGAATATTTGGGCAGCTGTAATTCCCATATCACCTGGTCAATGACATCCATTTTTGATTTGGTTACTGGATATGGTTTTGAAATACAGAAGTACCTTTTATCCTCCAGGCGATGGAAAGCCAGGTAGAGACAGTGAGCGCTCTGAGACCCCTATCTGTATCAGCGTTAGGCAGCGCCCGTAGCACCAGTCCTGCACAGCAGCAGCGCAGTGACCAGGCCATCCTGGACGCACTCGCCAGGCAGCAGACACTGCTGGAGAACACTAAAGGAGAACTGAAGTCAGAGATTCGCGGGCTAGGTACTGTGCCAGCAGCTGCCGAGATGTCGTCCGTGACAGTCGGGCCATCACAGGAGGACCTGGTACGGGAACTGGAACATAGCACTGCCAGGGTGAGTACTTGAATTTAGGATATCAAGTCTTATAAGGGTTTTCCCTGAATTCTGAGATTTTCATTTTCCAAAGACCCATATATTTCTTTACAAATTTTATAATTAAGGAACTTTACTTGAGGACTTAAGGGATTTTGTTCAGTCACTTTCATCCCACGGTTTATCATCCTTAACTCCAGCACAAACGCGCCTAGATAAAGTTTTCAGTAATGTCAAGTACAAATTCTGTATAAATTAGTGTGGTATATATGTTAAAACCCTGCCCATATATTTTCAAAATAATCTCAGCCCATATTTTCAAAATAATCTCATGAAATAATCTCCCTGGATCCCCAAGACCTTTCTGTTGATATGTTACACTCCCCCTAAGTCATAACAGAACATAAAGGGCTCCAGGGGTGTCCGGGAGGACCTAGCTACACATAGCTTTTCGAATTTTTAAAATCTCTTCAGTAGAACAAAATTTATGATTTTTTAATTTTTCTGGCCACATTCTAAAGCTCTAGGTGCGTCTTATACGCGGGGTGCATCTTATACGCGGGAGATAGCAGTATAAAATAAAGGCTTATCAGTGTGGGTTCTGCACTGGGTATGAATAAATAGCTGTAAGTTTATATCCTGCTTATCTACAGGTGGTAGAGTTGGAGACTGCTCTGTCCCTCGCCCAGTCAGAACACCAGCGGGAGATCCGCACACTGCGCACCAGTCTGGACGGCATGGTGGCGCCATCTGAGATCAACAAGCTGCGCGAGGCATTAACCGCGGCTCAACAAAAGGCCCGTCAGTTGGAGGACATGTTTGAACAACGAGCCACCGAGACCAGCAAAATGATCAAAAGTAAGAACTAAATCCTATCGTAATTAATTTGGCTCTTTGATATGCCCCACAAGTCGCACCCTGAGTGTCTTTGTAAAATTGTATAATATCTTTTGTCCTTATCAACGGATCTTCAAAATTCATAGTGCTGTGGGCAGGTATAGATGTTTTCTTCTCGAAACACTATAAGGGTCAACACTGTTGCTGATTGGGTGCAGCCATTACTGAAGCGGGTACTTGGCGAAAGCCGTTATAAGAGCTATCATGATGGGTACCGTTTGCACCTTAAGGAATCAGCACTGAATGAACATGATTAATTTATAGGTCCTAAATCTATGAAGTCTGACCCCCCTGTGGTTTTTGAATAACGTTTTTGATTTTCTCTAGGTTCGTCAGAGTCCCACCAGGCGGCATTACGGCAGGTGGAGACAGAGCGGGACGAGTTAGCGCGACAACTGGAGACCAAGGAACACCTGCTGAACCAACAGTTGGCAGCACAGAGACAAATAGTAAGTGTCTTTAACCCTGTAAGGGCTGCAAATGCAGGAGTGCATCATGCCCGGTCGGCATGATGCAAAAATGAATGAAGTGCATCGGTTCATTGTTAACTTGTTAGGAGTGTATCAAACCCGTAAAATCATCTTGATGAATGCAAGCCGTGTTGGTTTAAATATGTCTTGTTTAATGCTCTGTGGCTGCAGTTGACGGTTTACGATTCCTAACTGCCATAAGTAACATTTCAACAAAACGTTTACTGAATCTAAGCAATCCCTCTTTCAGTTGGAGAAAAACTCGTGTCGTGACCTGCTGATAAAGGACCTGTACGTGGAGAACGCTAACCTCGTTAAGTCGCTGTATGAGACGGAGCGCCGTGAGAAGGAGATCAACAGTCGTGCCTCCAAACTCCAGGACCGCTGCACCATGCTGCAGGTGGTGGTACAGAAGGTCACCACCGCCGCACTCGCATAGTCCTCACGGAAAACGCTAAGTCAGCGTTATTTCACACAGTGGTGCCAACAGAACTGCTGGGGCTCTAAGTCTAGATATCTAGATGTAGAGCCCCGTTCTAAACTGGGCTAAAAGGAGACCTATGCTAGTAAAATATATGAAAAATGAACATGTGAAATATCACATCGATAATGGAGACCACAAAGTCCGCAGTCGTACTATACATATGATAACTGAACACACCGACAATGCCTTATACGAGCCATCATACCTATAATCATGAATTTGATACCGAATGATTCAGTGCCTAAGTATGGACCAGTTTATTTTGTATTGAACATAGTCTATACAAATTGACCACTTGATTCAAATTCTTCAACTACAAAGGTCACATATCTATAAATGATCTCAGACAATATAGAAGGTACATGAGATCCAGTGATGCGGTATTTCTGAGAACGCGTTTTGAAAGTTTTATGAAGCGTTAGTAATTGTGAGTTATAAATTTTGTTGAATGCTCGATCTGCCGAGGCTAGTCTTTAAGATGGAATCATGATGGTCCAGTAATAATTGTGAATTATGATCAAAATTGTCTATTTTTTATCATCCATGTGAAGTTTCCGACACACTGTCTGTGTGAGATGGAATGAGAGGGGAAACGGGAGGAAACTTTTGTCCCTGAGTGCTCTAGTCGCTTTTCTAACCAACTGAAGTCCGTCCTGAAGGAAAATCAAACTAAACATTTTCAATATCAAAATCATGTATATTACTTAGAGTAGACCAATTGAGTATTGACTATGTATACCCATTTTCACTATAACACTTTTGCTATAGTAGTTATAATAATACTATTGTAACTGTTAGTTTATTATATGACAAACTGTATCTATGGGGTTTTCCCCAAGTATGGCAGAAGTATTTCTACTAGAGGATTATCTAGTACTTTATATCTATTGAAATGTGTAATACATTGATGTGTTTTTAGTCAGTGTGGAATTACCGCATGCTGTATATGCAGTGTCACCCGTCCGTTATATTACTGCGCAAAATACTTACGATCAAACTATGGTAACTTATACTTATATATTATTGCCGCTATCTACCGTAATCTCCCACGTATAAGTAAGGCGCGTCTTACGCCAAACAAAATGCTGCTGGGTCTTATATGCAGGAGGTAAATTGCCTTGAGTTTGGGGTGCGCCTTATAGGGGGGGGTATTTTTACTATAGAACAGTACTAAATTGACAAATATCTGCCCTCAGGGGGGTGCCTTCTATGCGAGACTGCCCCCCCCCGTGAGTTAGGCGGGCGCCTTATACGCGAGCTGCGCCTTATACGCAGGAGATTATGGTACTCATTATACTCTGTCCCTTAATTTATTGTATCAGTATTTAGTGATACAGTGTTGAGAGATACTGGTTGTTGCAAAATACTTACGACTAAATTATGTTAACTTATACATTTCTGCTGCTATCTACAGAGATGCCACTTTTCCTGGTTTATCAGGAATTCCTGGTTTTCATTTCAAGATTTCTCTATTAAATTATGTTAAATTCCTGGGAAAATGTGTCCAAGTTCAGTTTTCCTGGTTTTTGTCGGCCAGTGAGTGGCATCTCTGTATCTACCTTAAATCCTCGCGTATAGGACGCCCCTCGCATATAGGACGCACCCTGATTTAGGACACACCTGGGGTCAAATTTTGACCATTTCAGAACTTTTCTAAAGTGTAAAATCCTCGTATATAGGACGCACCCTGACTTGAGGTAAATCCTATGGGACGCACATGATGTAGTTT
The DNA here is from genome assembly GCA_949317995.1 of Acholoe squamosa. Lineage (NCBI taxonomy): Eukaryota > Metazoa > Annelida > Polychaeta > Phyllodocida > Polynoidae > Acholoe > Acholoe squamosa. The sequence goes on from OX439040.1 coordinate 5,654,149, forward strand.
TGGTGTATAAGCCGCGTCCTATATGTGAGAATTTACGGTACCTTAATCTCCCGCGTATAAGGCGCAGCCCGCGTATGAGGCGCACCTAGAGTTTTGGAAAATTCTCAAAAAAGTGAAAAATTCTTTGGTTCTACTGAATGAATTTTCAAAATTCAAAAACCTATGTGTATCTTGGGCCACCCTGGACCCTCCTGGACCCCCTTATGTCTTATTATGACCAAGGGGGCATGTAGGATATCAAAAGAAAGGTCTTGGTGTCCCCCTTGTGGATCCAATGAGAACTAAAACCCCCCCCTGTAAAAGACGCGCCTTATACGCGGGAGATTAGGTACTCATGTTACATTATACGGCAAGACCCCGTGTACAAGGTGCATCTTATATGTAAGGATAGACCCCTGGTGCACCTTATAGGACAGGGGTAGACACTAACGCTGGCCCGGGAGCCAATGACCCGTTGTTTTGGCTGTGGGCCCGTAGATTTCTCAAAATATGCCTTCCAGTGGGCCCGGGATGGCCCATTGAAGTAGACTGAGAGACCTCTATCCAAGGTGATTTATCTGACTATAGGCATGTTGTATATCATTGGAAAGAGAAAATCAGCAGAAATCTGGCCATACTAACTAATTCATGGTGTGTATTTATATGGGGTACCTATGATTTCATCTTAAAAACTAATAAAACTATTGCTCTATACCCACAGTTTTAGGTCCGGGCCCATAGAATTCTAAAGCTACGGGCCCGGGTGGCCAGTGGCCGGAAAAGTTAGTGTCTACCCCTGTAGGATGAGGAAAAGCTGAGGTTAAAATCTTCCCATTGTCTCACATCAATTCAAAAGTGGTTGTGTATAAGCTATCAATAGGTTTTTGAATTTCTAAAATGCATTGATTAGAACAATGGTTATTTCATTTTGATTTTTTCTAGCAGATCCATAAAGTTAAGGTGCACGTAAAACGCAGGGTGCGCCTTATACGTAGGGTGTTACGGTTGTATACTCTGTCCCTTAATTTATTGTATTGTTCGTTTGATATTGCAGTGTTAAAAGATACTGGTTGTCTTCCAAAGTATGTATTGTCTAACAGCGCCCTCTATCCATACCCCAACTCTTTACAGGCCTAAATTACTGCCAACAAAATTTTTGATCTAGGCCTTTAGAAAATTGCATTTGTCTTTTTAGGTGTCTTCGTAATTTTTTAGGCGGGGGGGGTGGTTTTTGTTTTGTTTTTTATACAGTTTTGTCTTATTTTAAAATCGATTTTCCTTTTCTTTCTGTCTTTCCCTTTTTTTACATTAATTTTCTCGTTTTAACCTAACGTATTTTCCTTTTATTTTGTTATAAAGTGTACTTGATATTGCCAGGGGTGTCTTTGTTGTATGGGGGAGAGGTACTGAATGATAACTGTAATGTATAACTGTTCGACACATAAGATGTTTCCATGATAAAACATGAACAAATAATAAACATGATTATACCAAATTCCTAAGGTGTGTATTTTTGTGTCATCTTTTCACTTTTAGGTTGAATATGCATTAGTGCATCGTGCCGACCCTGATACGGCTGACATGATGCACCAATGAAGTGCTAGCAAGCAGAATCACCATACTTCAGGGATGTAAGTCTTCAGGTTTTATCAGGATTTCCTGATTTCTGAAATTTTTGAATGACATTTATTTTCCTTATACCAGTGGTAAGGAGGACTGTTTGGGAATAAACTGATGGCTTTTATGTCAAGTAAATGTAATGCTTCCTGATTATTGCCAATTCCTGACATACATCCCTGATACTTCGAGTACCGTAAATCCCGGTCACAAGCCGGCCCCGGTCATAAGCCGGGGGGTGAGTTCAGGAAAAAAATAAAAGCCGGTTTTTGGGTCAAATTTTTACCATTTTCTCTTTATTCTATAGTAAAAAAAAACGGTCATAAGCCGGGGGGGGGGACTTTGGGAAAAATTTTGAAGCCGGTTTGGGCCCAAAATAGAAAAAAAATCCGGCTTATGACCGGGGATTTACGGTAGTGACCTTCAAAGGATTAATGTCCTAACATAGTGAAATCGTGCATTAATATGATATCTCACACAATCCTAGTACATACCCAAACTGAGGCAAAGTTATAAGGCGCACCTGGGGTTCAGTATTCGCAATTTCTTCAAGAAGCTTCAATAGATAGGAGGTGAAACTCAGAGCTTTACCTATGGACACAGTGTAACAGCCCCCCCCCCCCCTCTACCCCCCCTTCAAAGTAGGCTCCCTTTTGTGTTCAGCATTGAGTCCTATGTAGGATAAGGGGGTTTATAGAGATGTCAGGAATATTTATCAGAGTGATATCAAATGGAAACAAGGGGCCACCTATACCAGAAAATCCTGCTGAATCCAGAATTTGTGATCTTGATTCTCAAAATTTGACCAAAGGTACCTAAAAAGGAGGTTTGATGATGAGAATATTTTAAAAATGTACAAAAGTTATATTGAAAATGATTGGAACTATTTATAGATGCAACATGCTAATCAAAGTCAATACCTGAATCTCAAATCCTAATGTGTGCCTATCTCAACCTGACAAGTACTCTACCTGTGTATGGCTCTGCCTCTCCCACATACTGCCTATCCCTTAGTCTACCTATCACTCATACTACCTATCCCTTGAAACATCTAGAGTTTAATTAGGTTTTCTCTCAAATGGCTTAAAGGATTAAAGTTTACCCTTCACCTTTGTACCTAATTTTCTCTGTACATTCTTACCATTAGTCTACCTATCCTCAATCTGCCTATCATTCACTTTACCTATCCCTCATGGTGGCTATCTCCCAACTCTTCACATCCCTCATGTTTGACTGGCACATCTGTGATATTACCTAGCACCAATGTATCTTTTGAATATGCTCACCTTACAAGGTACCCTCTGTACCTATCTCTTAAACTGTTTATTACCTATCCTCCTTGCTACCCATCCTCTTCAATACCTATCCCTCAAGCTCACTTTATAGCTTTCCTACCTATCACAGCTTGATCAGCTGGGATAGCTCACAACCAACCTTTATTTTGATCTCTTAGTCAACCTATCCCCTAAGGAACAAATTTAACAGTCTACCTCACACATACATCTACCTATCGCTCATGCTATATATCATTGAGGTTACCTATCCTTCAGGCTGCCTATCCTTCATCGTATATAGCCCTCAGTTTTTTAACTTGTCAAGTGGGATAGCATGAACGATATGCAGCATGAAGGATAGGAAGAGGGGAATAAACTACATACATGTAGGATAGGAAGTTAGCTAGTCTAATGATAGCCATGGTGAGGCATTTTAGAAAAGCATGATAATTCAATGGCCTGAGGGATATGTAAGGTAAACATGAGTGATATGCAGACTTGAGGATAGGTACAATGAGTGATAGGTATATTTCACAAGGCATAGACTATAAGAGCTACTATAAAGGTAGAAAGAATAGCATACAAGGTGAGAGATACATAGATAGCTGGTTAGGTAGGCAGAGGGCTATATACCATGAAGGATAGGCAGCCTGAAGGATAGGTAACCTCAAGGATATATAGCATGAGTGATCAGTAGATGTATGCTTGAGGTAGACTGTTAAATTTGTTCTTTAGGGGATAGGTTGACTAAGAGATCATAACAAAGGTTGGATGTGAGCTATCCCAGCTGATCAAGCTGTGATAGGCAGGAAAGCTATAAAGTGAGCTTGAGGGATAGGTATTGAAGAGGATGGGTAGCAAGGAGGATAGGTAATAAACAGTTTAAGAGATAGGTACAGAGGGTACCTTGTAAGGTGAGCATATTCAAAAGATACATTGGTGCTAGGTAATATCACAGATGTGCCAGTCAAATATGAGGGATGTGCAGATTTGGGAGATAGTCACCATGAGGGATAGGTAAAGTGAATGATAGGCAGATTGAGGATAGGTAGACTAATGGTAAGAATGTACAGAGAAAATTAGGTACAAAGGTGAGGGGTAAACTTTAATCCTTTAAGCCATGTGAGGGAAAACCTAATTAAACTCTAGATGTTTCAGGGGATAGGTAGTATGAGTGATAGGCAGACTAAGGGATAGGCAGTATGTGGGAGAGGTAGAGCCAGACGCAAGCAGAGTACTTGTCAGGTTCGGATAGGCAAACATTGGGATATGTAGATTGAGGTACTGACTTTGATTAGCATGTTGCATCTATGAAAAGTTCCAATCATTTTCAATATAACTTTTGCACATTTTTAAAATATTCTCATCATCAAACCTCATTTTTAGGTACCTTTGGCCAAATTTTGAGAATCAAGACCACAAATTTTGGATTCAGCAGGATTTTCTGGTATAGGTGGCCCCTTGTTTCCATTTGATATCACTCTGATAAAGATTCCTGACATCTCTATAAACCCCCTTATCCTACATAGGACTCAATACTGAACACAAAAGGGAGCCTACTTTGAAGGGGGGGTAGAGGGGGGTGGCTTGCACTATAGGACTCTATGGAGTAACATATCCTAGGGAACCTATACTATTCTTGATTTCTTAGCCAAGTGGACAGACGTTTGGCCTCTAGATGTTCAAAAATGGGCTCCCAGGGGGACGCTCCCCAGACCCCCCATTATGTACAAAGATCCTTTTCCAAGTCTATTTTGTGTCATTGAATACCCTATATTGGGACTTTAAAAAAATCTTCCTACATTTGGGCGATTTTCAAATCACATCCCTGATGATGCAGGAGTGCATCATGACCGTTGGTAGTCATGATGCATCAATGAAGTGCTGGCGAGACAGCCCACCAGCACTTCTCTGGAGCATCATGCTGACCCTCAGGAATTGCATCAATCACCAAGGGTCATCAATGTATTGATTGGTTGATAACATTTATTGTACGAAGATCGCCCTTAAAAGTGGCGTTCTTCCGTGTACAGTTGACGGAGACGGAAGATAGTTGGAAGAACCCTGCCTAGGGGTATATGATAGTGTAGGGGCAGTATTTCTGTGTACTCGGTGGCAGACCCCCAGGGGCGGGTCTCCGGGTAATCACTGCCCCCTAGTGTGTATCATACCGATCCAGGTGTGGATGGAAGGTAGAGAATGTCAGGCCAGGGGAAATAGCTCAGAGGAAGAGCAGCCGCTTCGAAGTTAGAGGGTCCCGGGTTCAAGTCCCGGTTTCTCCAAGACATTTTCCGCTGACCACTACAATATGATGGTTAGTATCATTTTGATATAAACTGATGTAGTTAGTGGAGAGGGGATACAAGATAACAGGACCCAGAGAAAGGTAATGCCACATAGTCTTATACAGGTAACATTTTTAGTAGATGCCTCATGTCAATATTACATACTGTTTTACTACAGCATGGGAATTTTTAATACTTCATACTGTTGTATAGCTTTGATCTTCAGCTTGAAAGCGCTCAGGGTGGTTATCTTCTATGGCTCTAGACCCCTAAAATCGACATGGAGACATTAGCATTTTTAGGCCTAGTGACATGTGATATGGCCAATTCCTTGAAATCGACACAGGTACATGGCAATTTCTTACAATCGACATGGTGACATGGCAATTTCTTAAAATCAACATGGTGATATGGCAAATTCTTAAATTCGTCATGGGGACATGGCAATTTCTTAAAATCGACATGGTGACATGGCAATTTCTTAAAATCAACACAGTGACATGACAATTTCTTAAAATTGACATGGTGACATGGCAGTTTCTTAAAATCGACACAGTGGCATGGCAATTTCTTAAAATCGACATGGTGACATGGCAATTTCTTAAATTCGTCATGGTGACATGGCAATTTCTTAAAATCAACATGGTGATATGGCAATTTCTTAAATTCGTCATGGGGACATGGCAATTTCTTAAAATCGACATGGTGACATGGCAATTTCTTAAAATCAACACAGTGACATGACAATTTCTTAAAATTGACATGGTGACATGGCAATTTCTTAAAATCGACATGGTGACATGGCAATTTCTTAAATTCGTCATGGGGATATGGCAATTTCCTAAAATCGACATGGTGTCATGGCAATTTCTTAAATTCGACACAGTGACATGACAATTTCTTAAAATCGACATGGTGACATGGCAATTTCTTAAATTCGTCATGGGGACATGGCAATTTCTTAAAATCGACATGGTGTCATGGCAATTTTTTAAAATCGACACAGTGACATGACAATTTCTTAAAATCGACATGGTGACATGGCAATTTCTTAAAATCAACATGGTGATATGGCAATTTCTTAAATTCATCATGGGGACATGGCAATTTCTTAAAATTGACATGGTGACATGGCAATTTCTTAAAATCGACACAGTGACATGGCAATTTCTTAAAATCGACACAGTGACATGACAATTTCTTAAAATTGACATGGTGACATGACAATTTCTTAAAATTGACATGGTGACATGGCAATTTCTTAAAATCGACATGGTGACATGGAAATTTCTTAAAATCGACATGGGGACATGGCAATTTCTTAAATTCGTCATGGGGACATGGCAATTTCCTGAACTCGACATGGTGTCATGGCAATTTCTTAAAATCGACACAGTGACATGACAATTTCTTAAAATTGACATGGTGACATGGCAATTTCTTAAAATCGACACAGTGACATGGCATTTTCTTAAAATCGACATGGTGTCATGGCAATTTCTTAAAATCGACACAGTGACATGACAATTTCTTAAAATCGACATTGTGACATGGCAATTTCTTAAATTCGTCATGGGGACATGGCAATTTCTTAAAATCGACATGGGACATGGGGACCCCCCCATCAAGGGCCCTATCTGCATCTAGAGCGTCCCACAGCAATGAAGCCCACAGGAATTTACTAACCACTGCTGCATTCATGCATCATGGCAAGCAATTGGCATTATGCACATATATGCACTATCGGCCCTTAAATAGTGCATCGTTAAAGCTCATGGTCATTGATAGACAAATGAAGTGCTGGTGAGTCTACTTCATCGATTCCTCATCATAACTGAACAAGTTCCCAACAGATTAAAACAGTCTATAAATTGATAATAATGCACTACATTTTCCTTAACCATTTGGACCATTTGAACCCCCTTTAAGGCCAGAAACTCATTAATGCATCATGCCCGCCATGATGCATGGCCGTCATGATGCATGGGTGTAGTCCTAGCTAGTAATTTGCCATGGCTAAATTTATGCATCAATCCAACCCTACAGGACCCACATGATGCAGATAATAAAACACTTACCAGCACTTTATTGGTGCATCATGGCCAGTGGCAGATCCGGGATCTATGGCTCTAGACCCCTAAAATTGACATGGCGACATGGGCCTTTTTTGGCTTAGTGACATGGGACATGAACCTTTCTTTAAAATCGACATGGTGACATGAACTTTTCTTAAAATCGACATGGGGACATGGACTTTTCTTAAAATCGACATGGAGACATGGCAATTTCTTAAACTCGACATGGAACATGGGGACCCCCATCAAGGGCCCCGGATCTGGAAAAGGAGGGGGCGTGGTCCAAAAGGAGGGGGTGCACCCCCTATTTTTGAGCAAATTTTGGGGGTCCAAAATATGGCATAAACTCTTAAGTACTGGGGAAAAGTCCGCGCACCCCCCTCTAAATCCGCCAGTGATGGCTACCAATGGGCATGATGCACGCCTGCATCTGCAGCCCATAAAGGGTTGATACAACCCTCTGTATCAGTAGGCTCGGCATGATGCATGAATGCAGTCCGGGCGAGTGCCTAGTTTCACCAACACTCCATGTATCACGGAGACCAGGGGGTATAAATGATGAACAATGCACCTTAAATGATGAACAATGCACCTGTTGAGGATTGAAATTTTGTTGCCGCCCCCCCCCCAAGGGACCGAAAACAGGCAAGGGGCCCTTGATGGGGGGGGGGGGGTCCCCATGTCCCATGTCTATTTTAAGAAATTGTTATGTCCCTTTGTCGATTTTAAGGATGGTCATGTCCCTGTGTCGATTTTAAGAAATTGCCCATGTCTCATGCCACTATTAAGCAAAAAAAGCTCATGTTGCCATGTCGATTTTAGGGGTCTAGGGCCATAGGCAAAATATTTTTGGCACCTCCCCCCTTTAGAGGGGTAAAAGAAATTGCCCCCCCCCCCTCCGTTGTTGAAAAATGATCACTCCCGCTAGTACAGCCCTGTCTATGCTAGTTTGTTCCCAGAAATTCTTAGGTAGGCTTCCTTTACATAATTGAACATAAACGTATTGATCCAAGTGAAACACCGGCCCACTCACTCCATTCCCTCCAATACATTCCCCACCACCTGGCCACAGCCACAGCCTGTAGCTGATTCCTTGCCTGCCCGCTACAGTGTGACCAGCGAAATCCAATGTAAACAAAGCTCCACATCAAATAGCAACCAGGTCATGAGGACTGGCCGCTGGTTAAGTTACTGTATATAAGGAGTACCTAAACACTGAAAAGGACAGGTAGGTGATAAAGTTATAATGATGGGTATATATGGTAGTAGTGTTTTATTGTATCAGTAGATTTATGGGGTAGTGTCATACTGATAGGCCTACCAATACCTGTTATAGCTAGCCTATAGGCTACTGGGAAAGAGTGGATAAGAGTGAGAGGTTCTCAGGTGTAGTCTGCTGTAGCATTAAACATATGATCACATGGGCAGCTTGTGGTAAGAAGAGGGGGGGGGGGCACTCACTCAACTTCAAGAAGGTGGGAGAGAGAGTTATAAATATTAAATTAATTATGGGTATATAGGGTAGTGGTATCAGTGGGTGATATATGGGGTATTGTGTTATATTAATACTAATACTAACTATATGCTATGACTGTGGGGAGAATGAGTATACCATATAGTGGCCCGTATAAGCAGCCGGGCACTCATAAATTTCATTCCGACTGTACCCCCGGCACACATACATGAGCAATGTCCACGACCATGGGATACTCAGCCATATAATGGCTTCATGGGATACACCAGTCCCACCTCGGGGAATACGATGTAAAAAATCCCATGGAAATGGACATTTGCATTTATGTCATGGCCTAGGGCGTTATTTTGCTTTTAGATAAAGAAAAACTGCTAAGATCTGCTCAAAATCCAAGATGGTGGACACACATTGTATTCCATCCCCCCATTGAATACAGAATGTCCCGTACTGTTCTATAGTGACGCTCGTATCTGGCATGACATACGAGACAGATGCTTATATGAATACTGTTTTTAGTGCTTAAGGCTTATAGAGAGAACTAAACGACCGTGGTGAACGAGGTGGCCAATCCACCACAAGGGGGGGTCTCCCCCCCCCAAGGGGTGGATCGGCCACCGAGGACACCAGGGGAGTTTAGTTCTCTATTTATTTTATGTTTTTAGAGGGTTTAAAAAAGGAAAAATTATCAAAATCTGTTACCGTAGTTCCCCGTATGAGTGGTGGTCCGCCATTTTGAATGTTTACATGCACCCGGAACGAGGCTGCCGTACCAGATCGGCCGCTGTGGTGGATCGGCACACGTTACGCCACTGGGGGTGTGGCGATCGGTTCCGCAATGCTATCTCTACGGGAAGAAGTTATTCACATAAAATAAATTTCAATACCCCATACCCCAGTGCTTATTCGATACCGGCGCTTAATTGAGACCCCGGCGCTTAAACAGGCCATTACAGCAGTCCAATGGTGTAGGCTTGTACTGAACATATGATCACATGGAACAGACCATACTGGTGGCAGGGGGGGGCACTCACCCAGGTTTGGCTACCACTATTTCAATGGAAAGGAGTTATTTCTAGATTATATGATGGGTATATGAATGATAGTGTATTTGGTGTCAGTATAGATGATATATGGGGTGGTAAAGTGTTATGGTGAAGGTATTATGGGTGTCTATATAGGGAAAGAGTAGCCCACAGGTTTAGTAGGCATGTAACATATGATGACACGGAGTGGACCATATTTTGCAGGGGGGGGGGCACTCAACAAGGTTTGCCTACCATATGTTTTCTTCCTAGCTCCTAAGCATTGTAGTGCTGACGCTAGCCCCCCTAACTTTGCCATGTGAAAAATAAGTACCAAGATTGCTTCAGTGGTCGTGAATAATCAAATTGCATTTAAGATCTGAACACGATATCAAGGGGAAGTTGCCAATCTTTTTAAAGCATAGGGTCAGCAGTGAAAGCATCTTTAGACCATAATATAGGATTATAACTTAATGCCTTATAAATCATGTCCTTCCAAATTGTGAGTATTTCCAGATAGATCCCTTTGTGTGAGTGGCACTTACTAGGGCTAGGGGGCCGATTTCTTTTATGTCCCTGCTAGCACAACTCATCCAAATGATGTTTCTTTTTAAATTGTAAATTGGATGAGTTTTCGCGTAGAAATGACGAAATTTGCACAAGCTGTGCTAGTTGACGTAGCCCCCCCCCCCAAAGAGTCTCAGCGTTTTAATGTAATAATTGATAAGATGACCTAAGATTGGGAGATGGGGGTATAGGGTCGTACATAGGAACTTTAGTGAAAAAAGGAGAGTGCCCCCCACCACCACCGGCTACCCCTCACACGTGGGAATAGTGACAGGGTACAAGTTCCCATACAGTACAATACATGTATATATACATACGTAACACTCTGTATACTGGAATAATATGGACGCAGTGTGAAAAGGGGATTGGAAGCTACCCAGTTCAAGTAAAATTCTGCCCTGACTATGGGACATCCACTAACCTCTTCCCTTTTTTCTTAAATGTGCCCTAACTGTCATGAAAAGGGATGTACCATTTGGCAAAAAGAAAGTTAAAAATTTTTGTTGTTTGCAAACATCTGCAAAATACCAAGGTTTTTTTTTCTGAAACAGGTGTGTTGAAAAACGTTTCAAAAATGGTTATTGCCGCATGGATGATCTCTCTGTCTCTCTGTCTCTGTCTCTCTGTCTCTCTCTCTGTTTGTCTCTCTCCACCTCTGCCTTTTTTCCACTGTCTCTGTCTGTCTGTATCTGTCTGTCTCTCTATCTCTGTCTCTGTCTCTTTGTCTCTGTCTCTCTCTGTCTCTGTCTCTGTCTCTCTGTCTCTCTCTGTCTCTCTGTCTCTGTCTCTCTGTCTCTGTCTCTCTGTCTCTGTCTCTGTCTGTCTGTCTCTCTGTCTCTCTCTCTGTGTCTCTCTGTCTCTGTCTCTCTGTGTCTCTCTATCTCTGTCTCTGTCTCTCTGTCTCTGTCTCTCTGTCTCTGTCTCTCTCTCTCTCTGTGGCTCTCTGTCTCTCTGTGTCTCTCTGTCTCTGTCTCTCTGTCTCTGTCTCTCTCTGTCTCTGTCTCTCTCTCTCTCTCTCTCTCTCTGTCTCTGTCTCTCTGTCTCTCTCTCTCTGTGGCTCTCTGTCTCTCTGTGTCTCTCTATCTCTGTCTCTGTCTCTCTGTCTCTGTCTCTCTCTGTCTCTGTCTCTGTCTCTGTCTCTGTCTCTCTCTCTCTGGCTCTCTGTCTCTCTGTGTCTCTCTATCTCTGTCTCTGTCTCTCTGTCTCTGTCTCTGTCTGTCTCTCTCTGTCTCTGTCTCTGTCTCTGTCTGTCTGTCTGTCTCTCTCTCTCTGTGGCTCTCTCTCTCTCTCTCTGTCTCTCTGTCTCTGTCTCTGTGTCTCTGTCTGTCTGTCTGTCTGTCTCTGTCTCTCTCTGTCTCTGTCTCTGTCTCTGTCTCTGTCTCTCTCTCTCTGGCTCTCTGTCTCTCTGTGTCTCTCTATCTCTGTCTCTGTCTCTCTGTCTCTGTCTCTGTCTGTCTCTCTCTGTCTCTGTCTCTGTCTCTGTCTGTCTGTCTCTCTCTCTCTCTCTGTGGCTCTCTCTCTCTCTCTCTCTCTGTCTCTCTGTCTCTGTCTCTGTGTCTCTGTCTGTCTGTCTGTCTGTCTGTCTCTGTCTCTCTGTCTCTCTCTCTCTCTGGCTCTCTGGCTCTCTGTATGTCTCTCTGGCTCTGTTTCTCCATCTCTCCTTGTGTCTCTTTCTCTATGTGTCTGTCTCTCTGTGTGTCTCCCTCTCTGTCTCTCCCTTTCCCAGTCAACAAATAACGTTACAAAACGTTTCAGAACGTTTCCCTATGGCACCCTATCATGGCAAAACGTTTTGAAACGTTAAAACCCGTTTTTTTTTACGTTAAATAACTTTTTTTTTTTGTTAAGTGGGTTTCTCTCCCGCTCTTATTCGTCTCCGCCTTCTAGGTATTGCATGTTAGAGGGGAAAATACCCTCTATTGACTCACACTTATTTATAGGAATTTATAAATTGATTTCCGATAGCATGTGTATGTTTGAATTGGAGGAACACGATCTCAAACTAACTCTGTTTAACTTGTGCCAATACAAATGACTTGTAACATACCAGCCCCTATGTGTTAACTTAATCTATGGATACACAAGGCGTCACGTCTCGTTATTTTGGCAGAGAGTGATATTTGAGGTTTATATGTTAAAGGTATATGGTTGGATTGGTACACTTCATTCATGCATCATGACAGTCGATTGGCATGATGCACTCCTGCATTTAGCCCTTAAAAGGTGTATGATGCATGAATGCATCATGCTGCATCATGCTGCATTCATGCATCATGGCCTTCGGTCGTCATGATGCATTCATGCAGCCTAGCTGATCGCTCCAGGGCATATCTATGTATCATGGCGACCTTCGTGGGCCTGATACACTCCCATAGGGTCGGCATGATGCGCCAATGATGTGCTGACCAGCAGACGTATCAGCACTTGAATCATTGGTGCGACCAATGTCCATCATGGCGACCAATGTCCATCATGGCGACCAATGTCCATCATGGCGACCAATGTCCATCATGGCGACCAATGTCCATCATGGCGACCAATGTCATGGCAAGCAGTGGTCATTATTTACCAGCGCAGGGGGGGGGAGAGGGGTAAGCTTTTGCACGGACCCGCAAACAATTTTTACGCCCTTCATGACGCAGGGATAGAGAATTTCTATGCCTATCTTTGATCTTTAGTAGCGTGTATTTTTTTTTTGGCCAAAAAGAGTACTTTTTAAGCCAATGGTCCTTGGACCTATTGGCTTTTACTACGGAGGGTATAGGATGGAACCCAAAAATCACCAGATCCCCTCTTCAAGGAAACCCTTGCTCAGAGTAGGAACAGGGGGTGGATTATTTACAGTCTCAAGAGTCTATAACCTAGAGTCATTAATTTCCTAGTATTTTGCAGTGTCAAATAAGCCATGAGTGCTAAAACCATAGAGGACACAGGGACATATCTGTTATTATCCTGTGGATGCCACATACACATAGCTGTTAGATGACCCTTACATATGGTGCATAGTCTATGCTGGATTTTTGGCACTGTGTGTAACACCCTGTAATTGAAATTCCTTGCAATAGTTATATAGCATATATATGCCTCATTCACTAAACCTCATGTTAGCCATAGGTGCCATTATGCCTTCTCACCCAGCAATAGACTCTAGTCAGTGCCCTTCATTGTAATCCTCTCACTGCTTGATAGGCTCTGCTGCTGGAACTATTGGCGAACTATTGTGTACCACTATCCAAAATTTAGATATCAAAATGAACTACTGGTACTGAATAAAGTGGAGACCATTGGCCTTACAACTCCGCTGTATAATCCTGTTGCCTTGCCCCCTCGTTTTTACACCCTCCCCCCTTAGTGGGTCAAAAGTGTTTTTTTTTTTTGCACCACCCCCTCACCCCCCCTTGATAAATAACAACCACTGCCTTAAAGGGTTAAAGTACAGATGTACCCTGCTATGTTTGTATATAGGCTCAGGGTGTGACTTATCACAAGTGACAAGGTTAATCCATGACTAGTATACCTTATACAGGCGCCACATGACATGGCTAGTTTACAGCTTATAGTCCAGTAGAGTGGTATTATTACACATTATGTGTTTGGGATCACAGCTTGTCATTTTCTTTTGCACATAAAAGCTAAGAACCCTTCAATGGGATAATAAAAAAATTCTCTAAAAAAGGGCGTTTGTTGTTGTTTTTTGAAGTTAAAAGAAATTATGTATTCTTTTTTGTTTAACATGTCACATGCTGACTTTTAGAAAAGGTCATGTTACTCTGTCAATTTAAAGGGACACTTTGTTATTTTAGAACACAACAACACGGCAAAGCTACATGATTTTGGGGTACAGAATTAATTTGTTGATGGCTCTTACAATATATGGGAACCCTTACTGATATGAAAGTTGGATGTGTCTCTGACTCATTGAATGATAATCAGATGATGCACTACAGAAAAGTTGTTTAGCTTTTTAAACATGTTGAAAGTTAAACATGTTTAGAATCCAAACATTTTGGTTCAACAGTACACTTACTCAAGTCTCTTGATTTTAATTCAAGAGAAACAAAATAATGTAAAAGACTATCCAGTTGGTGGTCAGTCGGGAGTAGTTTTGAGAAGATCAGAGATAAGAGATAAGATAAGGGTCCAATTGAGGCCTTCTACTCCTGGCCCCTGTTTTACAAATCTCTCTGTTTTTCTTAAAGAGGTAATTTCTATTACTAAATAGGCTTCTATATTTCATCAAGTCATTTCCTGATTTGTTTTAGATGTTCTGTAAATTTTTCTTATAACTTATCAATGATTTTGTGACTTTGGGTAATAGAAAATGGGAGAGAATTTTCTCAGAGGTTTAGAGACCCACTGCCTCTGCCCACATCACCCTCCCGGCTGGGGAGGTTTCAGATACGACTGACCTAGGCCTGTATCCGGTATAAGACCTCTAGTGAGAGTGAACTGAATGTGGAATGGGGGAGAGGGGCCACAGCTTCGGGATTGTAGCCAATCTCTTTCAGCAGGTGTTTAGGATTTAGATATTTAAACTTTAAATTCTAAGCATGAAAACAGCCACACTAAAATACATTTTACAATTAACTACGGCAACCAGCGCCAAGAACCACTTTTACCCATACAGGGGTAGACATATACCTAAACATTGGAGCAAATTTACAAATTATTGTAGCGAGGTATGTTCAAGGGGGGGATTGAAAATCTACCTACCGTTAGTAGGAACCTAGAACAAAATTTAATTGATTTTTTTTTCAGAGAGGGAGGAGGGTTGCCTTATACAATCCAGAGAGAAAGAACAGAACTCGGCTTCTGGGCCCTTCAAACTGCTGAAATATTTCCTTAGATTTGTGGTTAAATTGTGAAAAAAAAGAGGGTCTGGAGGTCTCCCCCAGAAGAATTTTTAATTTTGAGAAGCCAAATGGTGCAATATGGTACTTTTTGTGGATGGCTGATATCCTTGTACCCTAAATTTTATAAGACCACACACCCCCACCCATATGAATGATTAAATGATCTAGATGGTTCAGAAGATTGGCCCTGACAGGTCATAGAAAAACTGAAAAAATTGAGGAGTTTGCATGGTTTCTACTCTAAATTGTTTGTGTCCTTAAGGATAAATGAGGCAAATTTCTCTGGGAAAATACTCAGGTTAAATCGTTTAAGGAATTTCAGATTCTATCTTTAAAATGGTTATGATCCAGAGGATTTGGCAACAGTGTGCGCTGAGTATTTTTTTTCACATAATTTCTGTCTCTATTGGGATGTTTTAGGGGATTTGTGGACAAATTTTATGCTCTAAATCAATTTTCAGATCCTACTTCTAAATTGCCATGTTCTAAAGACTTGGGGGCAAATTGCTTCAGGAATATTTTCAGATTCTATTTCGATGATTTTTGCATGTATTAGAAGATTCAGAAGACAAAATATTCTAATTAAGACTCAATCCTGTCTAACAATATATATTTTATGGGACAATAGACCATAAACAAAATTGAAAAGATCATAACTTTGGCTCTAATTGGAATATTTACAAAATTCTTACAGATTTAGAAAGCCCATATCATCCCCAATGTCACTGTTGCATTTCTCAAGCTCTCTGTCGCACATTTCTTGCGACATTGCGACAGCTGCCCACCCCAGAGATAGTATTAAATGAAAAAATGTATTGACATGTGAAGCGTTGAAATATTGGACCCGATGGAATTAGTCCTGGGTTTCTCATGTAATTTATCTGTATTAACTGGTCTAGGTGGAAGGCTGGTGATTCATCAACCAACCACTAGACCATATGTTATATTATTATTTGAAAGTATTTAAATGGGTGTGGTGATTTCATCCGCTCAACCGGTAAAAGGCAGAAGCACCAAAAGCTGAGTTATTTGGCCATAAGTCTTACCAATTGGCATGAACTGTTGTATATGATTGGATCCAGAAATGTACTGTTATATTTTTTTGTTTATTTTATGGTGTGAATAAGTGTATTTTTCACTAAGAATGTCCATTGAATAATAATCATGGTAATTTTTCATATATTGTTATTAGAAAGACAATTCATTTCACATTGATCATCATGAAAATAGCACTAGTATGTGTGTATCTTTTTGATCAATAAAATTCCTTACTACTACTACTAATACTACTACTACTACTACTACTACTACTACTACTACTACTACTACTACTACTACTACTACTGCTGCTGCTGCTGCTGCTGCTGCTGCTGCTGCTACTGCTGCTGCTGCTGCTGCTGCTGCTGCTCCTGCTGCTGCTACTACTACTACTACTACTACTACTACCCTGCCCATAAAGGCTGGTTGCCAGAGACGACTCATGCTAGTGGTCGAGGTGGGGCCAGATTGGTTAGTTGTAATCTGAGATTGACTTACTCACAGACATCTGTCATATATGCTGAAGCATTCCCCTAAATCACAGGTTCACATAATAAATCATAATGGGGGGGGGGGCATTTTAAGAAAAGCCTATGTCACATGTCACTGGGAAAAAAACTGACTCTAGTGTCATCTTCTTGAGAATTACTCTAATGCATCACATTATAAGGGACAAGTCACACACTGGTATAAGGTGCACCCTGAGTTGAACAAAATACTGTACATTGCACCTGGTTGTTGTATTTGCATACACTGTTAAAAAGTTCTCTAAATTCATAATGGAAACTCCGTAAAATTGTACGGTGATTTACTGTAATTTACAAGAACGGTGATTTCCCCTACAACATTTCATCCTAAAGTTCACTGTACAGGGATTCTCTGCCATTTTTTTAACAGGAATTCACTTGCAATGTGGGTCCCAGTGAATCACTGTTTTTAAAGGGCAATATTTTTACTGTGGTGATTACCTTACACTCTATCTTTATATGATTACATGAATCCAGGAGCCAGTAGCCTGATCGCCCAGTAGAAAAGCTACACTGGGGCACATAATAGGTAGGCTTACAGATTCCAGCCGTTATACAGCCCTAAAGTGCGTTACTTTCTCCTGCCATAATATTGTACCAAAGAATAGAAAGAGACCTTTATGTTCCTTGATTCACGCTATCCCCTATGGGTCTGGACGCCTAAATTCGACAGGGTGACATGGCCATTTCTTAAATTCGACATGTGACATGGAGCTTAGTGACAAGGAAATTTAGTGACATGAGACATCGCCTTATCTTAAAATCGACATGTGACATGGAACTTAGTGACAAGGACATGGGAAAATAGAAATTTAATGACATGTGACATTGCCTTTTCTTAAAATCGACATGTGACATGGGGACCCCCCATCTAGACCCCCTCCCCTATCCCCTACTCCCACTGAGGAAGCGCGGAAGCAGTGGGAGCTGAAGCAACCACGCCAGGAATTGTACAATAGACTATGCGCATGTGAGAGGCCTACATTACCTTGGGTATTTGCTACGTTACATAGTCATGGTTAGATACCGTCCACTTCGCGGCCCTTGTGTGACGTCATGTATGGCGTCACATGGCGATCATGACGTCAGGTAGACCCTTCAAATGCCTTAAAATAAGGGGGCAGTTGATTACTTCAGGAATCTGCATTTGGTCATATCTCTTGGATTTAGGGGGTCTGTAGTTTGACAGTGGGTAGAGACCATCATGACTAGACGTCAATCAAGTATTTACTTCTATCTAAACCTTATCATATTTTGCCAATACAGTGTCTCCATGAGCATTGCAAAGCTGTTACCTTATAGGACAGGGACCCTGTATAAATCTATTGTGCTGACAAGGCATATTAAGAGGGCTACCAGCAGATTATTTACACATGGGAATAGAGTATTGATGCTGTCACACCTATGGGTAATCCTTAACCCTTTAACAGGCCACCTACATATATGTACAACCATACAAAGGCCTTATTACCCTAAGGTTGGTATGATGCACTAACACTCGGTCCGTTCGACCCCTGGCTTTGTAACTTACGGAGTTCCGCTCCAATTACCAACTGGGTTTACTTGAGTAAGGCCAGACCCGGACACATGTAACACAGGAAGTCATGTGACATCTGTTTGTAGCATAGGAATGGTGCACTGTGGGATACAAACAGAGGTCTGAGGCTCTGTGTCTTACACAACAACCTGCCCTGAACAATCTAGTGCATCAAGAGATTTTAAATGGTCCCAGAATAGCACCTTTTCTGACTTTCTGCAGTAGGTGAATGTCGTACAGTTGCATCTTTTTCATGATACATGGCCAAATGATACTTCTTCTTCAGTACCATGTGTAATGGCAATTGAAGAGACATTAGAGGGGATTTAACACAAGATGTGGTATCTCTAAAATGAGGGTAATGGAATACTGACACAAGGGAATTTGTCAGTAAGTCTTCGAGGTAGAAAGCCGGTTGTGAATCTTATTTGGTTCACACTAGCTCAAAGGACATTGGGCCCCCATGATGTCTGCCACACTCTGATTATATTTCGACCACTTTTACCTAAGGGAGTGATCATTTATTAACAACAGGGGTGGGTGGTGGGTTTGCGCGCGGATGCGCGAAAAAAATTTCGACCCCCCCTCTCGAGGGGGTAAATTTTTTTCGCCCCCCCATAAGGGACAAAAATCGCGCACGAACGTCCCCTTTTAGCCTATAGTAACGCGTGGGGTTTTCCACTGAAAACAGGTGAAATTATTTTGACCCCCCCATCAGAGGTATTGAAAAAATTCTGACCCCCCCCGGTCAAGGGCTTGAAAAAATTCTGACCCCCCCTCAAACCCACCGACCCCCCCCCTGTTGTTAAAAAATGATCACTCCCTAAATGTTCAACACCCTACACTTTAGGACAAAGGAATCAATTTTGTATACTTTGTATTTCTAATTTCAGGTGATAACCAGTAACCATGGCCAATAATGACCCACTCTCCGGCCTCGGCCAGGGGATGGGTGAGCTGTTTGGTGGACTTATTGGCGGCATGACACAGGGTGAGTATGATTGTATTCCTGGGGGGGGGGCTTCTCAGGTAGTAATAAACGGGCATCCAAAAGCAGAGGCGAAGACTCAGACATTAAGGGGGCAGTAACTGTGTTAAAACTCCAAATTAGGGGGTAGTAAATATCTTCTTTGCACCAGAAAAATTACTATACATTAAACTCCATGCTTAGATATTTCTTCAAATCACAGGTAGACCCTTCAAATGCCTTAAAATAAGTTTGGGAATCTGCATTTGGTCATATCTCCTGGATTTAGGGGGTCTGTAGTTTGACAGTGGGTAGAAACCATCATTACTTGATTGACTAGACGTCAATCAAGTATTTACTTCTATCTAAACCATATTTTGCCAATACAGTGTCTCCATGAGCATTGCAAAGCTGTTACCTTATAGGACAGGGATCCTGTATAAATCTATTGTGCTTACAAGGCATTATTAAGAGGGCTACCAGCAGATTATTTACACATGGGAATAGAGTATTGATGCTGACACACCTCCAGGTAATCCTTAACCCTTTAACAGGCCACCTACATATATGTACAACCATACAAAGGCCTTATTACTCTAAGCCTAAGGTAGGTATGATGCACTAACACTCTGTGTCCCTTGAGGTACTCAACTAGTTTCGCTCTAGCCAATCTCAAAATGCCACTACAAGAGTGTTGTTCAGTCCCCACTGCCACTCTTAGCCCCCCCCCCTCAAACCTTCCGAACTCCCATGCCTGGCCAGGCGCCTCTCTGAAGGGAACCTTTAAACCTTACACATATGCATCACTGACTTTTAGCCCTTTAAGAACAGGATCACTTACACAATCTTATTATCTGTTTGACCAGACATTAATGTCTAACATTGCAGCCCTGGTGAGTTATGGCCATAGTACATGATAGTCAATCATACTTGTGCCTGTGGCACAGCCTTAGACATTTTATAGTGAGTACCCCCCCCCCCAGGATTGTTTGGTGAACTTCTTGATGGTATAACTCAGGGTATGTATGATTGTATTACTTTGCTCATCTCGTTCTTCTGGACTTAAAGGTCCATATATTTTTTATTAAACTTGCAATGTCTGCTGAAGAGACAATAAAAAAAAAAGGGAAACTATGAAAACATGGATTACTTGTTTCTATATTTGTTTCTTTAGTAATCTGAATATATCACACAGATCACTAACTGTCCAAAATACCCAAGTAAGAGATGTCATCACCTATATATGTGACACCTGTTGAGTACATTCACAGCATTTTTTTTCAAGGATTCTATCAACACCCAGAAGTGAACCATGTCTTGGGCCAAGATTTAACTCTTTAAGAGCCGCAGATACATTAATGCATCATGCCCATTGGTCGTCTTGATGCACCAATGAAGTGCTGGTGAGTAGGCTTCATTGGAGCATCATGCCGACCCTCCGGGAGTATATGTACCGACCCCTGTGGTCATCATGATGCTCCAGTGAAGTGCTGGTAAGCAGTCTCGGCAGCACTTCATTGGTGCATCATGATGACCAATGGGCATGATGCACTCCTGCATCAGCGGCCTTTAAAGATTTAATACAGGCCGCTGTTTTAGGGCGGAAATACTTGAAACACACCTTCATTTGGTATTTTCACCTAGTAATTACAATGTCACCCAGTTTATCATAAGGTGGAGATTTGAAAAGAAAGTTTTCCTAGAGGGCATACACACTTTAATGCTGAAAAAGTACCCTCACCAACCACACATATGTGTATAGCCAAGATATGAAGTGCCCCCCCCCCCACCCAGCCGGTTCATTTAGCATCAAGCACATTGGTTTTCCTGATGCTAAATGAACCGGGGGGGGGGCACTTCATATCTTGGTTATACACTCATGTGTAGTTGGCAAGGGTATTTTTCAGCAAAAAGTCCTTAGCAGGGTTTCAGATTTTGACTAAAAATGTCCATAGCAAGAGTCAACTTTCAGCAAAATACCCCAACTTACATGGAGAATTTCGGAATTTTAACGAAAATTATACCAGGTTTCAAGAAAACATCATTACCAAAATACATATCTTTTCTCAAGTGGATCTATAAATTTGTCGCATTTCTCTCTGAAGGTTTGGGGAATGCCGTGGCACAGAATCCTGACATGGCTAAGCTGTTTGGAGGTAGGTACCGATTACCAATTAGCAAGAAATTAGAAAAAAAAAATGTTTCAAATGTTTGAAAAGGGTTTAGATGACAAAAAAAGAAAATAATATGAAATAAAGGACGCTTCCCCACCTCTGCCAAGTGGGTGGTCCCTCATACTCATGGACACTGCATCTGTGCCTGACACTTACCCAGGGTCCAGGCTCGGCAAATAGTGTCAATGCAGTATTGGTGAGATAGTCATAAAACGAAAAAAAAAAATGTCAAAATCTAACCAGCATTAAGACAAATATAATGTGTTTTCTTCTTAAATGACCGTCTCGTGCTGGTTTTCAGGAGGCGATGGAGATAATCCATGGGCCGCAATGGCAGCTGGTAAGGAACATAAAAAGCGAGTTTTTATAAACAGGGGGTTGGGTTTGAGCACACTTTTCGACCCCTTGACCAGGGGTGGCAGAATTCTTTGAACCCCTCTGAGAGTTGGGCTAAAAAATTTGATCTTATTGCTCACGAGTGCACAGCCCCAATAATTTGAGTTTATGTACATGTATATGGAACTGCTATAGATGGCCCATTTACGTGCATTTTGAACAAAAACTTATAAAAACAATTTATTCCTGTAAACCCCACAATTTGATCCTGTAAGAACCAACAATTTGATCCTATAAAAGTCATTTTTTGATCCCATCTATAAAACCCACAATTTGATCCTATAAAATCCCACAATTTATTCCTTTGATAACCATTTATTCTTTTTTAAAAATCCACAGTTTATTCCTTTAAAAACCCTCAGTTTATTCCTATAAACAAAACTATTATTCCTATAGAATCCACAGTTTACTTGAATAAAAATCTACAAGTATTTTACCCCATGAGTTGGTTCTGTTACAGCGGGCCAAGATCCAAGCGTGCTAAACAAGGCCTTTGCTGAAGCACTGGGTGAGTAAAGGAGTCTAGACCCATACCCAGCAGATCCACCATTTTGAATTTTGCTGGTTCTTCTAAAGGTGGCAACACATACCGATAAGACATACTATGATGGGTACCTTGTCCCTGGATAACAACCACTTCCAGGGACAAGCTGGTTCCATCTTATTAGTTCTTATGAGTTCATGTCGCCAGAAACCAGCTCCAGTCCTGCTTAGACCCAATACATCTACTGTAATCTCCTGCGTATAAGGCGCGTCTTATACAAAGGGTTTTAGTTCTGCCTGGATCCACAAGGGGGACATCAAGACCTTTCTTTTGATATGTTACACTCCCCATTTAGTCATAGTAGAACACAGAGGGGTCCAGGGGTTCTGGGGCACCCTAGCTACACATAGCTTTTTGAATTTTGAAAATCCATTTATTAGAACAAAAATTATGAATTTTTATCCTTTCTGACCATAATCTAAAACTATAGTTGCGTCTTTTATGTGAAACAGTGGCGGATTTAGAGGGGGCGCCCCCTTTTTCCCTGTACTTAAGAGTTTACTTTTTTTACCCTAGAATTTAGCCAAAATTAGGGGCTAAATGGGGGGCGCGCACCCCCCCCCCCCTTTTCAAAATCCTGGATCCGACCCTGACTGTGAAACGCCCCTTGTACGCGGGAGATTACGCTACTCCTTCTTCTACCTCTTTAAGGGTAGTTAATGGTTTAATGAGTCATACCCATTGGTCGTCATGATGCACCAATGAAGTGCTGGCGAGACTGCTTTTAAAACCCGAAAATCCATCTATCGGCCATAAAATTACAAAGATATAGCAGGCTTAGTATAATTATGTTTTGTTAAAAGCATAGTAGATTAGCGCCAAAACGTTAGAACAAAATTAATAAGAGTTTACTCTTAACTAGGCTGTTTTGGTGTCAATTGGAAATGCATCATTTTACACATATCTTTTTTTGTGTAGGGGACATTTCAATAATTCTTTTTGTGAAAGTATTCCCCTTACTGTTATGTTTTAATCATCAGAATGATGGAAGTTTTACAAACCTATGTGATAATAACCAAAAAACACAACGAGTGGGGCATAGAGTCCCTATGTGCCACACGAGTTGTGTTTTTTGTTGTTTTATTCTACCTAAGTAGATTGTATGAGTATGAGTATATTGAGTGTCAAAAATCGAAATTCTGACCCGGTCGTGTGCCAATCGACGCTATTTATAGCATGATCTGATCAAATTATCATAGTGCACTTAATTTTGACACATTCCTTATTATGTTTGGATCATTTTGTTTTGTTTTTGAATTTTGAAAATCCGTCTACAAATAAATGATTTAGAGGCAAAATAGTAGATGAAAGTGGATGGGATCTGCTGCACTGGTGCTGCATGGGGCGTGGCGTACAAGGCGCGTAGCGTACAAGGCACGTGGCATACAAGGCACGTGGCATACAAGGCACATGGCATACAAAGCATGTGGCATACAAGGCGTGTGGCATACAAGGCATGTGGCATACAAGGCACGTGGCATACAAGGCGCATGGCATACAAGGCACATGGCATACAAAGCATGTGGCGTACAAAGCGCATGGCATACAAGGCATGTGGCATGCAAAGCATGTGGCGCACAAGGCACATGGCATACAAGGCGTGTGGCATACAAGGCACATGGCATACACAGCACGTGACGTACAAGGCACGTGGCGTGGCGTGCAGCATGTCCTTTGCCACACCCGTGGGCATACAGGCCTCAGTGCTGTAGATATAAGGTTTCTATATGCTTTATTGTCATAGAGTCTTCACCGGTGGGCTGATTCTGATTCTCGGGGAGTCAGGTTCCTGTCTGGCATAGTTTAATTTTCAAACAATAGGTTCTCTGACCTCCCTCTTTCTCTATGTGTGCTAGTGGTGCCCTCTAGGGTGAGGCCTGTACACTAGGCAGACCGGAAACTGACTGTGCAAGGCATTATGGGATATCAGAGAATCGACTATAGGTAGAATAATGAATCCCCTGTGCTTTGTTCAATAACAGCGGGTGGGGTACAGAAGTCGGAGTACGAACCACCTGACCCCTTTGCCAGTGTCACCAAGCAAAGAAGAAAAAAGACGCATTTCACAGAGCAAGGTAAGCTGTTATATATCAACGTTATCTTTATAAAATTGTAATCTATTATTTGTGTACAAAAGAAATTATGTACAACGGTCGTGATAAAAAATGTGTTAAAGTAAAGAGACAAAAAGTAAATAGAAACAAACCAAATGAACAAGAAATATGTTAAACTGTTCTGTAACCTTCGTTTATTATGTTCAAGGATAATGAGAGAATAAGTGCTTATTGGTATTAATGATACATGAATGCAGACATGGCGAGTTACTCACCAAATGGCCGCTGATGCAGGAGTGCATCATGCCATTGTATGCACCATGCCGACCCTACACGGTTGATACAAGTACTCCCTGAGGGTCAGCATGATGCTCCGATGAAGTGCTGGCGAGTACTCTCGCCAGCACTTCATTGGTGCATCATGACGAGCATGATGCATGTATGCATCAGCGGCCCTTAAAGGGTTAAGAAACCTTGATACTTTTTGTCGAAATTTGACGTATCACAATTTTAAATAATCACACTGCTTGCATTCATAGCTTCTTCATCTTCCCTTGTACAGAGACGCTGGGCCCTGCGTGCTTTAACCGTGAGATGGTGGAACTACATGGGTGTTACTCTGCTGACAGTTTGGTAGGTCAAATTTTCATTTAAAACAGCAAAAACAAAAACTGCCCATTCTATACTTACCGATTATGCAGCATTAGAATATTTTGGCATGCAAAGGGCTGCTTTCATTACGTTGGTCGGGTCCATTTTCTACTAAGCTGACCGGATTAGCAGAAAATGATGAAATAATACACATTTAACAATTGGCCAACCATTAGGTTTTGACATTCTTCACGTTTATAAGTCATCTATATCAGACTTCCACATTTAGAAGCATAGAAACCTTTTTGTTTTTTAATATTCTAATGGATACAATGTTGTATTGGACAGGCAATAGGGGGACCCACTCCCCCAGTGTTATTTTCTATAAAAAAAATAAAGAGAGAGAGAGAGAGAGAGAGAGAGAGAGAGAGAGAGAGAGATAAGTAGAGGCAGAGACAGAGAGAGAGAAAGAAAGAGAAACGAAGAGAGCGAGAAAGGAATACAAAAAGAGAAAGATAGAGAGGGAGAAAGAGACAAAAAGAAAGAGAGATAGATGAGAGAGAGGTCGAATGAAAACAGAATACTCATATTTTGTCCTGACGTACTTTATTAGGATTATGACAAGTTGCCGGTGGTGATTGAGAAGATAGATTTCCACGGAGACGGTTACTTCAACGACTACTTCGTCCACCTTCTATCAACCAACACACGACTTGTGAGTGTGACTTTATCAACTAAAGAATTTTAACCATTTCTTTTTTTCTTCTTCTTCTTTTTTCATATTTCTAAATTAAAGTGTTTACTTTAAAGCGTGTACATCAAAACAATTTTATACTCAAATCTCATACTTTAATGTAAAATTTTGACAAAGTCTTGAGAGAACCTCAGTATAACATTAAGCAAAATTGAAGTAACACAATCATACCTGGTATCGGTTTGAACCCATCCTGATGCTTCATATGAATATCTCCACAAATAAAATTTCAATGGACTTGATGTCATTCGGTATCTTTATTTTTAATTATTTATCTATCTATTTTATTTCTAGTCGTTCAGCAGCGTGGAGTGTGTGGACGTGCGGGGGTGCGCTAACCTAACAGATATAGGCGTTATATGGCTGTCATGTCTGCTCAGGGCCAGCCCTAACCTACACACGGTAAGATCTGATTTTTAAGTGATAACATTTGATTTCCAGATGGTTATTTTATGAACATTATAAATTCAAGGCCTCCAGTAACATGTGACTTTTTTTTTGGGATTGGACATGTCACATGTCACTTTTAAAAGGGTGCAATGTCAGAATGTCACCTCAAAATGGCCAAATGTCGCCTTGTCGTTTTTCACCCCTTGGGGGCCTCACATACAGCAAAAGCAGATACCGCCAGCTGTTATGCACCCTTCCCAATTATTGATGCATAATTAGAGTACTCTCGTGAGCTATCATGTATCATGCCAACATTATTGGGTTGATATATTCCTGCAGGGTCTGCATGGAAGGATTGTCAAAAAGTGTTTACTCTTTTGGTGCATACTTTCAGTGTTTTCTTCTCTAAGGCAAAGGTTAGCAATGCTATAAACCTAAAGATAACTTTTCTTTTGTTTGATACCCTCAAGGAGGGCCGGCATGATGCACTAATGAAGTGCTGGTGAGTCTGCTAGCCAGCATTTCATAGGTGCATCATGCTGACCTAATACCACCTCATTGGTGCATGTGTATCATCCCAACCTATGACCAACGGCCATGGTGCACTCCTACATTCCTACCACAGATCCTATTGGGAGGATGTCCCCGTGTGACAGAACAAGGCGTAGCGTCCTTTCAGCAGTTACCGTCCGACCTGACGTTATCCCTGGTGGGTACCGGAGTAACTGCATTACCCTCCAGGTTATCGAACAAGGACACTCAGCTAGATGGATGCCCCCTTATCAATGGACACAGTACTGGTAATTGTCCATTGTCTTTTTCTATAAGTTGGATTTTAATATACTTTCTTTTTTCTTTAAAGGGAGTAGACACGATCTACTGAAATGGCACCTGGTGGCAAAAAATGAAACTGCCAAATTTGACAATATTTGCTCATATTCCTAATTTATATGACATAACCCTTCTTTATCAACTCTTTAGGTGTGATACATTGGCATTCTACACATTCTTATCACTGGATTTCATATTTCCTGTACCCATAGATTCCTATACTAAAGGAATTAGAAATATTTTTAGTTTATTCAGGAAAATTTCTACCCCCTACTTTTTGGTTCCAAAATAATTCTAATGATCTCAGGTATAGATACATGAGGTTTGGTTAAGAAATTGTTAGAAGATTTTTTTCTATGGAATTAAATGTGGGAAAACACAAATTCTCATAGGCGGCAATAGTTAAGACCACCAAACTTTGATACCTTCCAGTGGAAAAACGGACACCATGACCTATGGTTTTTATGCCTTCTTTATGTTACCTAAGCATCAATATAAGATCCCTAAAAGTTACTAAGAGAAATTGTTGGTCAATTTTGAACCAGCTGCATCATGTCCTGTCCCTTTAAGTTGGATTTGAATATTAAAATGCTGTTACAGTCAACCATCACTCCCCCGGCCCTTTGATTCCTCAGATCCCCTATTACCTAGCTCAGATAGGAATTTACAGCCGCCTCTATGTTTTCTATTATATTTGGACTTAACTACTCAGATATTAAAGTTGCTTCCTCAGACATTTTCCCTCGTATTTACAAAATCTGAGAAAGCAAAGGCTGATTGTACACAAAATAGTACATGGAATTTGTAGTAGAATGGATCAATTGTTTGTCTAATTTTCTATGGCCACCTTCTCCACTGTGACATCACCAAACCCCTTTTCAAAAGGTTGTGTTTTAAGGGACTCTTTCTATTCATTATCCCTCAAGCTGCATTTCTCAACTTCAAGCCTAGCTCGTAAATCAACGCCTAGTGTGGAGCCATTTTCCTTCACCTTTGCCTTTGTAAGATTTCATTAGATCCAATCCTCACAGACCTGAAGCCTGTACCCATGCAGAAGCTGGTGGTACACCTTGATCAGAGCGCCACCAGCAGCTTTGCGGCACTCATGGCAACTAAAGAGAAACAAGCTGCTCTCCCACTGAAATACCTTCCCTCATGGAGGTGTGGGGAGTCAGACTTCAGCATCACAGAGACTCTGCCAGATAAGGTAATTTACAGATTAATCGTTTGTCCCCACCTAGGTGACATTATTATATAGAGCATAAATGTATGATACCAATTTATGGGTTGATACCTGATTTGCAAAAGTTGATACCTGATTTGCAAAAGTCGATACCTGATTTGCAAAAGTCGATACCTGATTTGCAAAAGTACCTTTTCATTAGGTACTGTTTATTGTACAGTAATCGCAGGTCTGATGGTGTCTAATGATATCCTGATTTCAAGATCGAAATAGGTGGAACCGGTTCATTCTTCTCCCTTACCTTCTATATATGCCTGTGTTTGGGACATAAAGATAGGCAACAAGTTCCATGTCTTGAGTTATTTGTCCTGTATATTATTTGTAAATGGGGGGTGCATCATTTCTAGATGGGCAGTGAAATACTCTTTCCTGTGTATTATTAGTACATGGGCAGTGAAATACTTTGTCCTGTGTATTATTTGTAGATGGGTAGTGAAATACTTTGTCCTGTGTATTATTAGTACATGGGCAGTGAAATACTTTGTCCCATGTATTATTTCTAGATGGGCAGTGAAATACTTTGTCCCATGTATTATTTGTAGATGGGCAGTGAAATACTTTGTCCTGTGTATTATTTGTAGATGGGGAGTGAAATACTTAGTCCTGTGTATTATTTGTAGATGGGCAGTGAAATACTTTGTCCTGTGTATTATTTGAAGATGGGCAGTGAAATACTTTGTCCTGTGTATTATTTGTAGATGGGTAGTGAAATACTTTGTCCTGTGTATTATTTGTAGATGGGTAGTGAAACACTTAGTCCTGTGTATTATTTGTAGATGGGCAGTAAGTGAAATACTTAGTCCCATGTATTATTTGTAGATGGGCAGTAAGTGAAATACTTAGTCCCATGTATTATTAGTAGATGGGCAGTGAAATACTTAGTCCTGTGTATTATTTGTAGATGGGCACTGAAACACTTAGTCCCATGTACTATTTGTAGATAGGGAGTGAAATACAAAGTCCCGTGTATTATTAGTAGATGGGCAGTGAGTGAAATACTTAGTCCAATGTATTATTTGTAGATGGGCAGTGAAACACTTAGTCCCATGTATTATTTGTAGATGGGCAGTGAAATACTTAGTCCCATGTTTTATTTGTAGATGGGCAGTGAAATACTTAGTCCCGTGTATTATTTGTAGATGGGCAGTGAAATACTTAATCCCGTGTATTATTTGTAGATGGGCAGTGAAATACTTAATCCCATGTTTTATTTGTAGATGGGCAGTGAAATACTTAGTCCCGTGTATTATTTGTAGATGGGCAGTGAAATACTCAATCCCGTGTATCATTTGTAGATAGGCAGTGAAATACTTAGTCCCATGTTTTATTTGTAGATGGGCAGTGAAATACTTAGTCCCGTGTATTATTTGTAGATGGGGATTGAAACACTTAGTCCCGTGTATTATTTGTAGATGGGCAGTGAAATACTTAGTCCCATGTATTATTTGTAGATGGGGATTGAAACACTTAGTCCCTTCGATTATTTGTAGATGGACAGTCAGATACTACAGTAAATTTTCTCATATAATCCACACCCTCATAGAAGTTAGAAATGAAGCTATAGGCCACACATAGGAGCTGAAAATTGATGCTTTATTACTGTTCTATAAGCCTCACTTTGATTTGGGTTCTGGTATAAGCCGCTGCTTATATGAGATAATTTACGGACCCATGTATTATTTGTAGATGGGGAGTGAAATACTTAGTCCCGTGTATTATTTATAGATAGGGATTGAGTGAGATACAGTCAAGTCTTGATATATCAGCTACCTCTATTTCAGAGAAAACTCGGCTGGTTCCTGAATCGGCCGATTTTCTGAATCAAAATTACAATTGAATACTATGGCCCTCATCTAATGTGTTTAATGAGTTATCTGGCTAAGGAGTGAGACAACCGACATTTTTGAAGATCGATATATCAAGCTGTGACTGTACTGTGTATTATTTGTAGATGGGCAGTGAGATACTTAGTCCTGTGGAGGGGCAGCAGATCATCATTCCTGTGAATGTGGACATATCACCGGAGAACGCCATCAAACATGTCATCAACACCATACAGTACCACGTGGACCGTGTAAGTACCCAGCAAATCAGTGTCAGCAATTGTCATCTTGAGGAAGTAGGTAACACTAGGTGTGAGAAACATGTACACAGTGTCAGGAATGTGCCTAACCCAAAGTCACCCAAGCTAACACCAGGTGTTAAACTCAAAGTTACTCAAACTGACACCAAGTGTTAGACGCACACAGACTCAAACTGCCGGGCTCAAACTCACATTGTTTGGTTGATCAACAAGCCATATCTCAAACCCTATGAGTGATATCTTCCCCTTAAATATGAAGTACCTGTATTGTACCTCCAAAACATTCAATCCTTTTAGGACCTATTCCAAAAGAAAAAAAAAAGAGTCAGATTAGATATGATATACATGTGAATGATGGTTACAGAAGCAGGGTGGAAAATACTGTATGAGTATCAATGTACTAAGGCCACACCAAAAAAAACAAGTTGGTCTACGGATTTTGGTTTTGAAAAAATGGTGCGACGAGCGAAATTTTTCTTTTTAAAGAATCTTTTGGCGTCCAATGGATTCCTTGCTGGAAAACTGAGACGAGTGAAAAAAATTTATTTTAAAATTCTTTTTTGCCAAACATCACAAAGAGAAAACTTGTAGAAAGTGAAGCAAGCGAAATCCGTAGACGAGACTTTTTTCAAAGAAAAAAAATTTGTATTTCCGAAAATATGGAGAGGGAAATCCATAGACCAACTTATTTTTTTGGTGTGGCCTAACCTAACTGCAAAACTTGAAATGCAGTATAGGCATGTGTTTTTTTAGTAATACATATTTTGTGTATATCTATGTCTTGTAGAATGACAATATTATGCAGTACAGACATTCATTATGCAGCAATAGGTACATAATGTTTATATCATGTGAATAACAACTCTCCTTAGATTTAACACTAGGAGGCATATAATATGTCTCAATCCACACTCCTGGGCATTTGACTTATTTACATGCTTAATTCATCAAATTTAAGCATTTTATATCAATATAACATGAAATAAATACAGATCTAAACCGTCAGTCATACATTATGGGTGTTCCACCCCTTGGGGTGTCTCCCCCTCGGGCTTCACCCTCAGGAGAGACAGCCCAACTCAATGTGGACCAACCACAATGTATGCCACGGTCATTTAGTTCTATCTACACTCTCAGACTGCGCGACTCTATTTACAGCACAATGCAGTGTATTTTTGGAAAACACTAGGACCTGCTGCTAGTACAAATCCATAGACCCTTCAGTAGATTGTCATGTACCCAGTACAGTGGTCTCTGCTGTCGATTTACAATTCGGGCTGAGAGTGTAAGGCCCTATTGAGGTTTCCCATAATACACTCTGTTCGGGGAGGGTTCCTGCTAATTACCATAAGTAGGTCAGTCATGTGACCTGGTTTGGCCAATGGCATTGGTCATGTGACTGACCTACTTATGGTAATAAGCAGGAACCCTCCCGAACAGAGTGTATTATGGGTATTATGGGAAACCTCAATATCTTGTAGAGTGACAGGATCATGCAGTACAGCCACTCGTTCGGACAGAGTATGCGACCGTTACATTTATTGAACACTGCATGGGATGCAGGGCGCGGCAGAATCATGTAAGTAGTTAGTTTATTCATATATTTTATTCATTCATTTTTCATCTACCTTTTTTTTTTAGGGCACTAAAATCATTTTGAAAAAAAAAGAGATTCAATGTAGGTACAGATTTTTTTACTAACGTTTTCACACAAACACATACCAAAACGTTCCCTAACGTTAAAAACGTGTTTTTTTTTTGTTTTTTTTTATAATATTCACTGACATGGGATAATTTTGTCTTGAACCCTTTCAAATGCTCTAAACCATCACCAGTAAGTACCCTTTTGCTAACTGGGATAATTCTATTTTGTTACCATCAGGTTCAAAGGTAAAATAGTTGATCCTGAGGATTCAGACGATGAGGGCAATGAGGATGGTTCGTTCGCCATCCTGGACATGGCATTGACCAAGACTCGGCCTTACGTCAAAGTACAAGTAGAGTGTGATCCGGATAAAACCTTTACTGCGACACTCGGACTCGTCTCTAAGGAAAAAGGAGAACTACTAGCAGAAGAGTGAGTGGAGTTCTACCCTTCAACCCTAATGCAGGTGTATATCTTGTCCTGATGCACCAATGAAGTGCTGGCAAGTCTGCTCACAGGAATCATGACGACCATCTGGAAAGTAGCTAAGCCTACCCCCTGAAGGAGTCATACAAGTCCAAAATGGCTACCTATCTAGTGACATCTTCACTTAGATTTTCTTTCTGGTAATGATCTTGATTTTAAATGGGAGAATCACACTATTTAATTATGAAATGTTGAAATGCAACGGACTGGACGCATCAGTACCCTTAATTACCTCACCTAAAGAAGGCCGAGCTCAGGAAGACGTTTTTCAAGATCTTTTCCCCCGATTTCTTTGAACAATTCTTGAAGACTTTTCCACCTTTTTAAGTATCTTTGTCGAAATCTTTATTTGACATTTATATGCATATTTTCTCATCATTTGCTCCTATTCTATGCAGGAAATGATTATTTATGACAACAACGACCAGTGAGAACCTAGCTAGATACAATTTTATGAGGTATAAGATACTAAACCCCCCCCCCAAAAAAAAAAAAAATCCAGCCTACCAGCCTTAATCGTGTAGAGGTACACGTTATTAAACCATAGGAGTTGGGTACCGTCTGACGTGGCGGGTGAGTCGAGTCGTCGGACGTTCCTCAGGTTCCGGATAGGTGGCAGCACCGATCCGGGTCTGTGGGGACATCTGACGACGAACACCTGGGTCCGTATATAAAGCCCAGGGCTCAGCCGCTACGTCAGAGGCCCTTCTGGCCTCCACACCATGTAAACCATTGTCTTTTAATATTAGCTGCCTCTTTGATATCATCCGGCAGCCGTGAGTGTGCGTTAAGTAATAAACCTAACCGTTGGCATACACTTGGAATACTGTCTTACTCTTTCTTTCCGAACCGTAAGACCCGAACCCCCCAGGTCCGTAAGGCCCCAAACCCTTACACTGGTGCCGTGACCAGTTAATTCTGGTGTATAGCCCGGACGTTATAACGTCCGAACGGCTAGTACATGGGTTAGACACCCTCAGGGAAGCTAACCCAGCAGGGCAATCACTTGCCCAAGAGAATGGAAATGGATCATTAATGCTCCAAGCCCATTCGGACTCGCAAGATGCGGAATCAGCATCTTGGAGAGATCCCGGACCCCACTATAATGATAGTGAGGAGAATCTGCCAGACTCTGTACGACGCGAACAGTCTATACAGAGACATAGTAACCTAATAGGCCAACAATCGCTTGTTGACAAATTAAGTGATTCGATGTTCGAAGTTGGTGGTAGTACTAACCCAGAACATCCGGCACCAATGCGAAAAAGGCTAACATTCGGAGAACTACCTTATAGATTACCCAGGCCCGAATTACCAATATTAGATTATAGCGCTATAGACGGCGACTTAACCTATGCGGTACCGGAAGGTGAGGAATTAAAACGACCGGATGTCCTGTTGTTGAATGAAACTTATGTAACTTTGAACGAGAATTTAAATACCTTGGTCAAAGCTAAGGATGAAGTATTCCATGAAAAACTTCAGATGGAAGAGGACCTAACTGGCATGCGAAAGGAATTCGAAGCCAGAAGGAGCGAGTATATGAAAGAACTCGAGAATGAAGAACTAAAACTTCATTCAATGAGAGAATCATTCAACAAAGAATATGATAATAGGCACATTCGTATCCAAACATACATAGATACGAACGACCAACTAAACCTTGATAAGGCAAAATTCGAATCCGAAATTCGCCATTATCAGGACGAGTTGGATAAATTGAAACTTCAGTGTAGTAAACAAGCTGAAGACAATGAAACCATCCGGGTAGGCATCATAGCTTACAACAAACAACTGGAGAAGGATAGACAGAAACTCACAAATGAGCTTCAGGAATTGCAGACTACTGCAATAACTCTAGATAAATATGTAGAAGCAGCCCAGTTAACTATAGGTAATATAGATCCAGCTGTGGTATCTACAATGTTGGGAAAGACATCTAAAGATGCAACCCCAATTAGATACAGCCCATTCGTTGATGATGGGGCTGACAAGAATGTAGTATCCAGAATCTACAAGAAACCGGATAATGCCGTAGTAAATGAAACCACATCTAAACCAGTAATTCCAATGCTGGATACGATAGGTCCGGCACCACCCATACCAGATTTGAGTCACAAGATTAAAGCGACTCACGATGGTGCTACAGGGAATAATAATAATACACCCGTGGCACAACCAAGAGCACCCGGACCAATGAGGCATATGTTGACACCACCTTCATATTTCCCCCAACCCGGCCATAGTACACCAGCAGTACCAAGATTACCGAATCCACCCCCAGATTCTGGTAATGGTCCTACTGATGGACATTTTCCGAGACCAAACCCGTCACAAAACAATATTAATGGCGGTACGTATCAACCAAGAACTTCTTCCTATGGATATAGAAATAATTATAATCCATCAGGAAGTGGTAATTATCAAAATGGTAATAGCTATAACCAGGGATGGAATCAAAATGATTCTTACCCTAGATATGCGTATTCTGGAAACACCGGTTACAATGGCGGATGCCATGGTGGTTCATCCGGAAGCTATAATAATAATGGTCCACCAGGAGGAAATCCTCCAGGCGGCCCAGGAGGATCCGGATCCGGAGGATCAGGATCAGGAGGAGATGGCAGGAAACCAAATAGGAGAACTTCTATGCCTGCAGGGATGCAAACCATCTTTGATAGGAGCCAATGTATCCAAAACCTTGGCATTGACTGCTACCGAAAGGGAGCGGACGGCATGGAAGTCATGAACTGGAGCATGCGAGAAGCAGATAGACTACGCGGATGTAATAATCCGGCACGTAGGCAGGCACGGATACCTCCTCCATATGATTCTAATGATCCATGGAAGGACAGGTATCAAGCTTTTGTCGACGAAGTCAATTGTAGTGGATGGACAAAAGAAGAAGCTCTGCCATATTTGATTTGTTGGTTAAATAAAGGCGGAAAAGTAGCCCTCAACCAATGGAGAGCAGCTTACGGAATATACGGTACCTATGATCAATTGGTCGAATGTGCCGCATACCTTTTCGGATCAATCGTTAGAGAAGATCCGTGGGTAAGCTTTAAGAAGAGAACACAAAAACCTAAAGAATCACACAAAGTCTTTGGTTTGGAGCTACAGGACTTGCTTTCAAAAGCACGTCCAAATTGGGCTCATGACGATGATTGTTATCTACAAGAATTGGTTATACAATTCTATAGTGGATTGCGAGATCCGGATCATAAGCAAGTGGTCTGGGACTCCTGGAAAGATGACACTTCCTTCAGTGATCTGTTCATAGCAATTGATGGACATGACATGAAGAAACGTTTAGTAGGTCTTGGACCTAGTCCAATAAGAGCAGCTCCTTTCCAATACGGAGGTACACCTGCTCCGGTATATGATACTTCCCAATTAGCTCCAGTTGAATCGAATGAAGTTGATGAGGAAGATGAATATGTCTCCGATGAAAACGGAGAATATATTGGTTCAGTCCAGGTGGCTGGAAAGTATTACCGACAAAAGCGGTATAGGAAAGTACATTCGAGAGGGAGAGGAGGATCTGTTGCTGGTAAAACAGCTTCCGGATCAACTCAACATGGCAGTGTAGCCTCTACGGCGAACTCAACTGTAGCAGCCACTGTTACTCCGACTAACATGATGGAAACATTAATAGCCGGATTAACAGAAGCTCTAAGGAGACCAAGAGTTGATAAATCTCAAAGGAGATGTTTCAGATGCCAGAAACTGGGGCATTTTGCTCCCGAATGTATGGCTGAGAAGCCTGTTCCGCGTAAACAGGAGGGTGTCTCTGGGATAAGTACAGAGGAAAACTAGAAAGGGATCTCCCGAGGGGCAAAGAAGGGGATCCCAGTGACAAATCTTGCCATAATATCACCATCCGTGACGATGGTTCGCATTTAGTAACAAGATCGCCTAACACCGAGGTGGTTGTAGACACCCGGAAGGTTAGGGAAGCTGATATAACAGGTGCCACAGGAGCACAGGGGAAACCCAATATCAGTAACGAGGCAGGCGGCTATGAATTAGCCAAGGTCTGTGGTGCCCACCTGCCCCCGGGTCATCCTTGTCTGGAATTCCTGAAAGGATGTGGATCGACTCCTGGTGTGAAAAATGACGTTCCGATTGTCACGGACATACCCTCTGTTCTAAACGGAAGGCGGTGGTATGTTTGCCTCACTGTTAACGGAAGATCTGCCGAATTCCTTGTGGATACGGGAGCTAGCCACTCTTGTATCTCCAGGGGGTTCTACGATCTTATACCGGATGAACATGATACTCTCAAATCGGGAGGAAGTGCTCAGACGGCCGACGGCAGTACCTTGCAAACGTATGGTAGAACTTGTGTGAAACTACAGTTGGATGGTATACATGACTATGTCATGAGCACCACCGTTGCGGATATAGCAGATGAGGGGATACTTGGGTTGGATTTCGCATCTCTGTATGGCGCTGTGTTAGAACCTCAAACAGGAGTGTTGAGTGTGAGATACCCGTATCCCGTAAAGGTTAGATGTGTACTGAGACAAGTGAGCAGTATTGCTTGTGTGGCACACACTGTGCGAATCCCTCCGGGAGTAGCCTGTGATGTGCTTGTAAGAAGTGATCCTGCAATGCGTAATAAGCCTGCAGTGATAGAACCGGATGTAGTTACTTTATCAGGTATCGGATTAAATTCTGTAGACACGATAGTAGCGAATGCATCCTGGTCGGTAGTACCTGTCTCCAATACTGGAAACACTACTATCTACTTGAAAAAGGGACAAGTTTTTGGAAATGTGACCCTTTCGGAAACTGTAACGGATAGTAAGCTAAGCTTACAGAAGGTAACAGGGGATGATGAAATTTCGGAAGACTTACTTAAGTTGTATGAAGAAACTTCATTAGAAGATCCGGAACACCGGAAAGAGTTCTATGATATGCTCTGTCAGTATCATACTGCCTTTGCCAAACCTGGTGAAAAACTAGGTACGACAAATAAAGTATTACATAAAATAGATACTGGAGATGCCGAACCCTTTAAGATACCGTATAGACGGTTACCTTTAGCAAAAAAAGAGAGTAGCTGAAGATGAAATAAACAAGATGTTGGAACAGGATGTAATAATCGCTTCCAATAGTCCATGGAGTAGTCCTGTGTGTATGGTAACAAAGAAAGACGGTACTATCCGTTTCTGCATAGACTACAGGAAGTTGAATGGAATAACGAAAAAGAATTCGTATCCATTACCGAGAATAGATGAAACCATTGACTCCTTAGGAGGAAACAGCTGGTTTTGTACCCTAGACTTGCAATCAGGCTACTGGCAAGTGGGAATGAACCCTTCAGATATGGAGAATTATTCCAATTATTCCAATATAATGTAATGCCGTTTGGACTGTGCAATGCACCTGCAACATTTGAAGCAATGATGGAAACAATTCTAAGTGATTTATTGTGGAAAAGATGTCTTGTATATCTAGACGATGTCATTGTCTTCGGAAAAACATTCGAAGAGTGTTCTAATAACCTGAAAATGGTACTAGAACGTATTATTTCTAACGGTCTCAAATTGAAACCTAAGAAATGCCACATGTTTAGAAAGTCCATAAATTATTTGGGCCGCATCATCAGTGATGAAGGAATAAAGGCTGATCCGGAAAAAATCGAATCAGTTACGAATTGGAATAGACCTAAAACACCCAAGGAAGTGAGGTCCTTTTTAGGATTCTGTTCCTATTACAGGGAATTTATTCTGAATTATTCTAGAGTCAGTTACCCATTACAAGCAATAGCTAACTGGACTCCAGGAAGTACCAAGGAAAAATTTCCTTGGACGCATGAACAGGAAACCGCTTTTCAAAAGCTAAAAGACCTGTTCACGAGTACTCCCGTATTGCAATATCCGAATGAAACGGATCATTTCATACTGGATACTGATGCTAGTAATGATAGCATTGGTGCAGCTCTCTCGCAAGTCCAAAATGGGAGAGAAGTACCGATTGCCTTTGCCAGCAACACACTGAGCAAGACTCAGCGCAATTACTGCACAACCAAAAGAGAGTTGTTAGCAGTAGTCGTATATACCAAGAAGTTCAAACATTTTCTATGGGGAACGAACTTTACTTTACGTACGGATCATTCCTCTTTAAGGTGGCTACTGAACTTCCGAGATGCTGAAGGAATGTTAGGCCGATGGCTAGCCCATTTATCCGAATATGGGCTTGAACATCAACAGATTCAGCATAGACCCGGAGTTAAGCATTTAAATGCTGATGCTTTGTCTCGAATACCAATCCGGAAATGTGATAATCCGGATTGTACTGATTGTGGAGCTCATAGGGCAGTGTTAGCAGGGATTCGAAGACCATTCGTACCCCTAGTTGCCAGTATACTGGATTGGTCTATGGATCACATACGACATTTCCAGGAAGCTGACTCGATAACTGCGCAGCTACTGCAATTAGTACCAAAGGGTATACGTCCAGTTAGACCAGAGGTCTCTCTGGAAAATCGAGAAATGAGAAGGTTTCTTGCTCAATGGACCGAGCTTGAAGTCCGGAAAGGCGTGTTATACCGTTGGAAGCCATGTAATAATGGTGAGAGAATCATGCAAGTGGTAAAACCACATGCTATGAGACATGACATTATGTACTTCTGTCATGGGCATCGGACCAGTGGTCATTTCGGAAGGAAACGCTCGCTAGCACGACTTTCCAAGAAATACTATTGGCCTGGCATGACACGGGACTTGCAAAGATGGGTAACCACCTGTCCGGATTGTTGTAAAAACAAACCCGGACCCGGGATGGGCAAACTTCCCCTATCCCAAGAACTTTTCGGAGTTAGATTCGCAAGAATCGGGGTAGATATTATTAGTGGATTTAATACAACCGCTAATGATAATACCTGTATGATGGTAGTGTGTGATTATTATACGAAATACACTAAAGTATTTCCACTACCGGACCACAAAGCAATTACTTGTGCCGAAGCCTTTGTAAAAGGCTGGGTATTAAGTTTCGGTGTACCATTAATGTTACACAGTGACCAAGGCAGAGAATTCGAATCAAATCTCTGGCAGGGTATGTGCGAATACTTAGCTATTTGCAAGACTAGAACCAACCCGTATAGGCCACAAAGCGACGGATTGGTGGAAAGGTTCAATAGAACCCTCATCCAAGTCCTAAAGTCACTCATTAATGAACATATGGATGACTGGGATGAGCAATGTCATTTCGTGACACATGCTTATAACAGTACAGTACATTCAAGTACAAATTGTTCTCCGAACCTTTTAGTATTCGGAGAGGATTTGATAATGCCTGCTGACCTAGTTTTTGGAGTCGTAGGGATGGACCCTGAACTACCTTGCCATGTAGTTTTTGTGGAATGTTTAAGAGACAGATTTAGAAAAGCATATGAGTCTGTCCAAATTGATTTGGAGAAAAGTGCCAAATGGCAGAAAGTAGGATACGATACCGATTTAAAGCATCGGAAATTCCAATCCGGAGAGAGAGTTCTCAGATTACATGAACCGCTTAGACACATAAAATTAG
Organism: Acholoe squamosa; assembly: GCA_949317995.1. Taxonomy (NCBI): domain Eukaryota; kingdom Metazoa; phylum Annelida; class Polychaeta; order Phyllodocida; family Polynoidae; genus Acholoe; species Acholoe squamosa. Next base: position 5,694,097 of record OX439040.1, read on the forward strand.
CGTCTAATTGGGACGGTCCCTTTACTATAACACAAGTTATCAGTGATTGTACCGTAATTATTAAATCTGACCTTGGTCGACTTTATAAGTCAAATGTGGCTAGATTAAGGAAATGGTCTGGGAGGGAGACCTCCACAGAAATGTATGGTGAAGGTTCCGGAAAGATCCTGAACCAGAATCGCATAATAGACCAGGTAACGAACACTACAGTGAAGCGCGGTCGTGGTAGACCCAGGAAGTGTTCCGAATCAGTGACACCCACGCCAACACCAATTAAGCGTGGGGGAGTTAAAAAAGTCTCGGCAGGTGAAGACAAAAAGAGGAGGAAAGGTGTTTCTAAGGCTAAGAAGCACCTAGAGAAAGCTCTTCAGACTGTCAGGTCCGATAAAGAACTATCCGAGAAGGGGAGATACGTTCGCCGCAGCCCCCGAATTGCCCAGAGGACTGCAGTAACCTAACCTGTATACACAACGAGTGTAATGTTTACATTTAGAGGAACGGATGACAACTGACCTTAAAGGCTTATTTGTCGCCGCCGCATGATGTACTAATGGGTAGTGGACGGATAATCCGGTGGATTTGCTTAAGCTTTCCATAATCTCCACTTAAATCCCCAGACGAGTCATCGGTGTGAGCGATAATTACCTAAAAACAATCAGTTTGTTGATGTACCGCCTGTAGCACGTGCGCTTCCGCATGACGTCACCGTGTCCAGTCTCGGCTGACCTCTCGTGACCCCGCGTGGAAATGACGTCACGAATGCTGGCCTGTCGCCATATTGTTTTTCGGTAACGTTCAAGACGGTCGAGCTCGCTCCCTTCTTGGATTTTACCAGTTAGCAAACCCCTCGCTGCTCCTCCAGAGTCTGTCTCCTGGTAGACAGACTCCGTTTGTGTCGGCCCCGGCGCCGTAAAAGCCGGAAAAAGGAGTAGTTTACTCCCGTGGGCGATTCCCCAGTCATGGCTGAGGAATCCGTAGCTGCAGCCAAGCTATCCGGTGACCCGGATAAGCTGACTCCGTCCACAGAAGCTTTTCCGGAAGCTTTGTCGCCTGTTACACAGGAAGAGAGCGAGATGATGGACGTGGAGGAATCCATGGATCACTCGTTCGAGGAGAAACTGGCTTCATTTTCACTAAATGAGCCAGAGAAGATGCTATCTCCACTTCCACCAGAGGAATCCGGAGCGACTGCGAGTGCTGAACCCGCAGCGACAGAGTCCGAGACCACACAAGTCGACGGCTCGAAGGACCAGTGGAAGCCAGCAGTGGCTGACCCGTTCCCAGTAGAATACAATGGTCGCTACCTGTATGTCCACCCGGAACTACAGGCACAAGTGACCTACACAGACGGGACACCAGTCAGGTTTGACCCGAAAGTTAGGGTAGCTGTCGAGGGCGTTATGGTTCCCGATCAGCTGACCAGGACGCCTCCCGAGTGGCTTCGAGACTGGCCGTGGTTCCAACGGGGACTTATGGTAGACGCTGACTTCCGCGAGACAGTGTATGAAGCCAACCGAGCCTTGGAGCTCGGAACGTACCCTAAGCCGGACATGTCCCTGTGGAACATCAAGGCAAAGAACATCAACTGGGTAGGCTGCGTCTCGGAATCCGAGGGGCAGACTTACCCACGCCCTTGTGCTACCCGGCCCCAGTACCGGACCACAAAGGAGTACCGGGAGGCCGCTGCTAACTTCGAGCAGTGGGATGAAGGTATTTATATTACCGAGCAGGAATTAGTGGACGTCCAGAACAGTTCACTAATTGGTATGGACCGAGGTGCAGCCATTCGGACGGTTCTCGTCCGCCGAATGACTGCCGAACGAGAGGCTCAGGAAGAGGCTAAGAGGGCCGCGGAAGCACCCGCACCTCCTATCCCTGACCTGAAACTCTCCACCAGGAGTTCAGCCAGTGCTACACCAGCCACCGGCAGCACTACCACCCAGGTAGGAGCCTCGACCTCCAGCACATCCGGAACCCAGGAACCGGAGGAAGACTGGAAGGTCAGCAAGAACCGAAGGTCCGCTGCTCGGAAACTTAAGAATCTCCCGAATTCTGCAAAGGCCGAGCCGAAACCCAGCACTTCAACCACCGGCAGTACTGCCATGGAGGTTGAATCGTCTGACGAGGAGTCTGTGCACGAGTCCTCGGTTGAGTATGATGAGAAGGCCACTCCATCAACTCAAACCGAGGCCGAACGCTGGGCTAACGCCAAATCTGGATTCAAAACCCGGATTCCGACGTGTTTCTCCGACTGTGCGTACGGAGTTAAGAAGGACGGCTCTACCCTTTATGCCTGTCCAGACTCAATCAATAAGAACGATGAGTCGGATGATGAAGATTGGATGCGTCTTTCGGACGAGGACCCCAATCCGAGCAAAGCCTATCGAAAGATGTGGCTTATGCTAAACCACACCGAAGGGTATTACACTTATACCCAGAGGAGGAAGCTGCGTTGGGCTTTAGAGAAGTGGTACGGCGACATCAAAAGTCCTGTCCCTTCTCTATCTGCCAGGATGCGAGTGATGTCTCGATCCGGACCTGGAGTACTCCAGCCCGGTTTCAACGGCATCTGGTAGAGGCCCACTTCCACCATCACCCGGTTTACATCTGTGATCCGAGTTATGGTAAGAAGGGCAAGAAATGTACTACGAAGGTGCAATACAACCGACGTAGTGATCTGGCTAGACACCAGAAGAAATGCCACGCAGAAGGTTTGGACGGGGCACGGAAGCGCATCATAGAGCTTCATCAGGAACTCATGAAGGAGTTCGATAGTCTGAGCGAGGATGCTTGGTCTAAGATCCGACCAGGGGACCAAGTCCTCTGCGAAGTTCCGAAGACCAAGGATTCGAAACTCAGAGCAAAGATAGTCCTGACTCCTGGAAAGGGTAAACTGGACATGCACGAGTCTCTCTGGCAGAAATGCGAGGAATCCGGAAAGGATGCAAAGAGAGCTCGTGAAAGGAGCAGGAGAGACCAGAACCGTGGCGGCAACGGTAATGGTCAGAGCACGACTAAACCGAAAGTCAGAGCAGAGGACCGTTCCAGGACCCCTCTGGCTAGGCACCCCGCAGAGCAGGCTCAGGGCACTCCGGTGTTCAAGAAGCCCGAACCTGCCGGATACGCTGGAGCCGTATCTAAACCTGGGAAAGTGAGTTCACGAAACTTTCCGTCCTTAAACCAGGGACCTGGACCTGAGAGCCAGACCTTGGTGGTAGGAAAGGATGGTCGCCTTATGCCAAAGAAGACCACTGCATCTGCTGCCGCCGGATCTGCATCCGCTCCAGCCGCCCCACCAGTTACCTTTACCCAGGAGCAGTTAAACATGTACCTGCAAATGTAACTGAAGCAGAATGCACCACCTGCCTACTGTGTACCAACGGCAGGTGTGTCCGGAAGCCCTAAACCCGGAAGTGGTCCACAGGCCGCCTCGACTCCTCCCAAGGCTGTCGCTGCACCTGCGAAACCAAAAGACGCTATTACCATTAAAACCGGTAATGCGGAAGTTTGGTTCGAGAAGTCTCGCCAGGGGGAGGCAGATGTCCAAAAGGCCATCTACACCCACTGGGAGAAGTGTGTTCGCGAAAAAGCGACCGAGTTTCATCAGGGTCTCCTAAATGACACCCTGATGTGCTTGAAGCAGGTGGGCGACGCCGAAAAGCAACGCCTCGAGACCCTCATCCGGGACGATGTAAAGGCCCAGGAGGAGGCTGCCGCAGCTGCCCAAGAAAAGGCAGCTATGGATGTACACGTGTTGGAGAAGCGTGTAAAAGAGGAGATCACTCGAAACACCAATCTGAACACTAAGTTCATGAGGGTGTTCGGAGTCGACTTGGACGAGTGGGACGGCACTCCCGAGTCGGCTTTAGCTCTTCTTAAGAAGAAGCATGCTAAGAAATCCGTCTAAGCATGCTAGGGTTATTTCTTCTATAATTTTTTGTTAATGACCAGATATAGTCTTTGCGGAACCCTATAGGTCTGCGAATGCTTTATTCATTAGTGTATGAACACCTATAGTATGTGTTCCGGGTCCCTCTTATGACCAGTCTATTGTATAATTCAGGTTGTATAACTTTATTGCACCCTGAATAGTCTATTCGGATTTATAACTTCATCCATGAACAATCCGATAGTAGACTTGCTGCTGTGAGACGTATCCGGATGCCAGTTCCAGACTCCTGCTGTTATCCGTGCTAACCACTTACTAGGATGGACTTTACGATTTACCTCTACAACTCATCTGTACTCCCGAATGGACTTATATCAAATACTACAATTACTTCCGGATCAACCTATATCGGACTATTATTTACTTATGTCAACTAAGCTTAAAAAGGATTACGTTCTCTACATAGTTGACACATCCGGACTATTATTCTACAAATCTACACCATTCGGATATATTACAAACTTTAGCACTACTAGAGGATTGTGGGTAGCTGCCCCAAAATCAACTACCGTGTTCACTCTATATAAGGAAACTATAAACTTTAGCACGTCCATCCCGTGGTTAGCTGACCACACTTACCTACTAGTACCCGGAGGATACAGCAGAAGACTTCAGCAGCATTTATAATTCCTGTATATTGTATATAATGTCATATTTCTATTTTTCTATAACATTATATGTATGTGCATATCAACTAGATACATATTATGATACGGGTACATAGACATTTTCTTGAAACGGATCTCTGATTATTATTAGCATTCATATTATAAGATCCGTTAAACCTCACCAGAAAACACATATTATTGTCCTGCGAGACAAATTGTATAATAAGTATATTGATCTGGTGCTTTAAAGGTTATTGGGTACACGGTGATAATATATCATTATTATATTCATTACCACACCGTGAATTTTTTCTTTTTTTTTTCAAGTGTATGGTATAAATAACCCTATTCGTACTACTCACGGAATCTTTAACGGATTCGTATGTTAATGATATACGACATATCAGTATATAGTGATGTTACTATAACAGTCTTCTTTAAGACTACATATTCAAATGTGGTGTTAATAACTACAAACACACATACGGATGTTATTATGTGATATATTTTATTATCGACAGTTCCGTTACACATAACTGTCATCATCACATGTATACGATTCATATTACTTGTCTTATTAGTTATACCGTAAATATAATATAATATTATGTGGTATAATAATTTAATAGACAGTTCCGTTTCACATAACTGTCTCTTGTTCAAGTAATTTGTATAACATTTCAACATCCTAATCGCTATTTGTAACTACATTTCACTATCGAATATATATATGACATTCAGTTCATACTTAATTTGGTGTTAATGTTATACCTATGGTTGTACCTCTATTACTAAAGGTTTAGACATGTAGAAATGTTATCCTAGTAATATTATATGTATAACACCCTCCTAAATGTCTGGGGGAGTGGTGTAGAGGTACACGTTATTAAACCATAGGAGTTGGGTACCGTCTGACGTGGCGGGTGAGTCGAGTCGTCGGACGTTCCTCAGGTTCCGGATAGGTGACAGCACCGATCCGGGTCTGTGGGGACATCTGACGACGAACACCTGGGTCCGTATATAAAGCCCAGGGCTCAGCCGCTACGTCAGAGGCCCTTCTGGCCTCCACACCATGTAAACCATTGTCTTTTAATATTAGCTGCCTCTTTGATATCATCCGGCAGCCGTGAGTGTGCGTTAAGTAATAAACCTAACCGTTGGCATACACTTGGAATACTGTCTTACTCTTTCTTTCCGAACCGTAAGACCCGAACCCCCCAGGTCCGTAAGGCCCCAAACCCTTACAATCGTTTTGACCACGTTACCAGAAACCAACTTTTTTGGCCTAATAAATATTCCTTGAAATAATAAATGCTGTATTTATAAAGAAATTGTAGAAATATTACTGTCAGAATACTGTAAGTAGGGTCGTTATAACCAAGTTTCACTGTACATCAGACATGCCTTTTGGAGGTGAACGCTTGCTTTAATTGAAACCACGAACAAATGCCTGTATTGGGACGCCAAGTAATGGTAGGCCTAGTTCGATCTCTGGCCATGCATCCTCTTTGCCTACCCACTTAAAAAACCTTTTCACTGTTTATGGGGTTTTGCTAACGTTTGGGGGGGGGGGGTAACAAAAACAAAACAAACAAAAAACATTCAAAAAGGTTTCTATTTGTGTTTGAAAAAGCCTTTTTAGCTTAGGTAAGAAAAAAAAAATTTTGGCTAGTGAAAAACCTAAAAAAAAAAGAAGAAGATTCTCCACGTTTTGTCTATACTCACTTATCACGCCTGCTATGATAGGGAGATTATCGAGCTTGACTGTGAGAAACACATACCCAAGTATAGGCTGCACCGATCCATGTAATGGTTTATATTAACCCTTTAAGGGCCGCTGATGCAGGAGTGCATCATGCCCATTGGTGCATCATGACGACCCTCTGGGGGTTTATTTGTGTATCAACCCCCGTAGTGCTTGAATATAGCCCTGGTGAGTCACTCGCCATGGCTGCATTCATGCATCATGACGACCAATGGGCATGATGCATGAATGGGTTAAGGGAATAAAATATGGTTTCATCCTATTTTGGTTTGGTTTTGAAATTATTAACAATCGAATGCTACTACATTGTTTAGTGCACAGAAAAACGTTACTCATTCTGAAACAAAACGTAAGCAGAACTTCCAAAAAGGTGAGTAACTCGCCAGGGCTGCATTTATATATCATTCAAACCCTACGGGGCTGATACACTCCCAGAGGGTCGGCATGATGCTCCATTGAAGTTCTTGGGAGTCTGCTCAGCAGCACTTCATTGCTGCATCATGACGCCCGATGGGCATGATGCACTCCTGCACCAGAGGCCATTAAAGGTTTCCGTCTTAGCTATTGTCTTCACAAATGACCTCCACGTATCATATTTGATGTAATTCTGAAAGATACATGTGCTTTTTCTTTTTCATTCCAGCCTGAAGTTGAAGAATGGCGATATTATTAAATTTGGCATCAAGGATCCAGAAAACATGAAGTATGAAACTGTCCTGGATGGCGAGGAGTATACCATGTTTTACTGTAAGAATGAACAGGTGAGAGCTTCTGGCTTACTAAGTGCAGATACATAAGCAAATGTCCACGACCACGGGATATTTTTACATCGTATTCCCCGAAGTGGGACTGGCGCATCCCATGAAGCCATTATATGGCTGAGTGGACATTTGCATTTATGTCATGGCCTAGGGGGTTATTTTGCTTTTGAATAAAGAAAAACAGCTCAGATCTGTTCAAAATCCAAGATGGCATTGTATTCAATGCCCCCCATTGAATATGGCGGTTCTAGTACTAATCTATAGTGACGTTCGTATCAGCCATGACATAAAACACAGGTTCATGAGTTGGGGGATTGTTATCTCGTGCACAGCATTGCGCTCATAGTCACACGTGAAGAGTTTTTAACAGATCACAGTTAAGAGATAAGAGAAGGGTGCAGTCGGGGCCCCCAACTACTGACCCCCGGGTTACTGATTTATCCAATTGATTCATGTACAGGATGTACGGGAGATTTCTTGACTAGATTGACCTCTAAGAATATGTTTCCCAGTTAAAAGAAAATCCCTAATTTATTTCTTATTCAATAATTTTTTTTTTTCAAGAATATTGTACTTTCGATTATTTTCTGACATTTTCTTCACAAACCAAAGGTTTAGAGCCCCACTGCGTCAGCCCTCATCACCCTCCCCTAAGTTTCCTAAATGTTTGTTTTGACTGCATGAAATGTCAAAAATCCCGTTTTTCTTTACTTTTCCCACATTCTATTCAAAAATTCTTATTCATAGAATATAGAAACTAATTTTGACATCAAGAAAAATAATTACGCACCGTTTTTGAGCAGTTTTGACATGTAAAAATGTGCTTGAAAAGATTTTTGGTCATAGCAAAACAGTTTACTTTTTTTTCTACTAACGTTTTTACCAGAACTTTCCCAAATTTCCTAAGGGAGTGGTCATTATTTATCAACAGGGGGGGGGGGGCTGGTGGATTGGGGGGTGTAAAAATTTCAGACCCCTCTTGAGTGGGGGGAGGCTAAAAAAATTTACCCTCTTTTTAGCAAAAAAACCTGTGCGTTACTATAGCTCAAAGAGGGGGCGCGACAATTTTCCGCGCCTGTGCCGCGGGGGGAGGAAATTTTGACTGCCGTCGATGGGGGGCGTAAAATTTTTTCACACATCCATACGAAAAAACACCCCCCCTGTTGATAAATAATGACCACTCCCTAAGCGTTAAGAAAACAATTTTTGCCAAGTGGAAGTGAATCTAGAATAGTTGTTGTCTGTATTGGTAGCTGAGGGCGGGAGCGGCAACCGTTTACCTCACCTACCACCCCGATGATGAACATGTGCAGGAAATGGCTGACAACTTTGACGACTCATTTAGTACCAAGTCTTTTGTCGACAAAGCAGTCCCATCCACCAATAGTCAGGTAATTCATTTCAACTTTTATTTCTCATAAACTGTCTTAACATGCAGAAGGCCGTTCGGGCCTGCAGAATTTTATCCTGCAGGCCAAGATCGATTTTTGCAAGACCAAATACCTTAAAGGAAAACAGTACCCTACCTTCATGATATCATATTTTGGTAGCTTTTGTATCAAATAAAAAGAATCTGGCATAGTCATTATAATATGTATCACTATAGAGGGGAGCAGTAGCTTTATGTGATGTATCTGATGACGTCACGATTGGGCTAGATGCATCAGTTTTTGCATTGTTTATGCATAAAGGGTGTGACAAAATGTATCACAATTAGAATAATGAATTATACACCATTATGTTCTTGTGTCAGAACCATCTGTAGGGCTATCTTGAAATAACTTTCAAATGAAATAGATAAATTGTGGCAGTAAAATGCTACAAACAATTTCTGATTATAGGTCTGCAGTGCTGTGCAAGCATTAGACGGGTGCATTATTTTAGCCCAATCGTGACGCAGGGGCGTAGGAAAAGGGGCGGGGGGCAGGGGGGCCTGGGCCCCCAATCATAAAGGAGGTGGGGCCTGAGTATGTCTGGACCCCCCCCCCCAAAAAAAAAAAAAAAAAATTGTCAAGAATTCATAATAAATTGAACAAGAAGCTAAAACTTTGCATCTCAAATTAGAATGATAAAGTAGTTAAACCTCAATTCAGATCTAAAATTCATCAAAAATTACATTTGTATACAAATTTTATATAAGTATGTATATATGTGCTGTTGCGCTTGAGTCGACAATTCAAGGAAGTCAAGGTGGACCCCCCCAATGAAGATTTGCTTCCTACGCCTCTGTGACGTCATCATACACATCACATAAACCTGCTGCTCTCATCTATCTTGGTACATATTCTAAGAACTATGCCAGATTCTTTTTATTCAATACAAAGGCTATCAAAATACGATGTCAAGAATGCACGGTGCTGTTTGCCTTAAAGGTTATTCTTGCCAGGAAAGAAATACGGACAAACTAGAACAAAGTATTTTCCTCATTGAACTCATTAAGATATTTCATTGAACATATTTAGATATATCAGTGAACTCATTTAGGCATCTCATTGAACTCAATAGAAGTCATTTAGATATCTCATTGAAGTCATTTAGATATCTCATTGAGCTCATTTATATATCACATTGAGCTCTTTTAGATATCTCATTGAGCTCTTTTAGATATCTCATTGAAGTCATTTAGATATCTCATTGAGCTCTTTTAGATATCTCATTGAAGTCATTTAGATATCTCATTGAGCTATTTTAGATATCACATTGAGCTCTTTTAGATATCTCATTGAACTCATTCAGATATCACATTGAGCTCCTTTAGATATCTCATTGAACTCATTTAGATATCTCATTGAGCTCTTTTAGATATCTCATTGAACTCATTTAGATATCTCATTGAGCTCTTTTAGATATCTCATTGAAGTCATTTAGATATCTCATTGAGCTGTTTTAGATATCTCATTGAACTCATTTAGATATCTCATTGAGCTGTTTTAGATATCTCATTGAACTCATTTAGATATCTCATTGAGCTCTTTTAGATATCTCATTGAAGTCATTTAGATATCTCATTGAGCTGTTTTAGATATTTCATAGAACTCATTTAGATATCTCATTAACTCATTAAGATATCCCATTGAGCTCTTTTAGATATCTCATTGAGTTATTTTAGATATCTCATTGAACTCATTTAGATATCTCATTGAGCTCATTAAGGTATCTCATTGACTCATTTAGATATCTCATTGAACTCTTTTAGATATCTCATTGAGCTATTTCAGATATTTCATAGAACTCATTTAGATATCTCATTGAACTCTTTTAGATATCTAATTGAGCTCTTTTACATATCTCATTGAGCTCTTCTAGATATCTCATTGAAGCCATTTAGATATCTCATTGAGCTCTTTTAGATATCTCATTGAAGTCATTTAGATATCTCATTGAGCTCTTTAAGATATCTCATTGAAGTCATTTAGATATCTCATTGAGCTCTTTTACATATCTCATTGAGCTCTTTCAAATATCTTATAGAACTCATTTAGATATCTCATTGACTCATTTAGATATTTCATTGAGCTCTTTTGGATATTTTATTTAGCTCTTTTAGATATCTCATTGAACTCATTTAGATATCTCATTGAGCTCATTAAGGTATCTCATTGACTCATTTAGATATCTCATTGAGCTCTTTTAGATATCTCATTGAGCTCTTTTAGATATCTCATTGAGCTCTGTTAGATATCTCATTGAAGTCATTTAGATATCTCATTGAGCTCTGTTAGATATCTCATTGAGCTCTTTCAGATATCTCATTGAAGTCATTTAAATATCTCATTGAGCTCTTTTATATATCTCAATGAGTTATTTTAGATATCTCATTCAAGTCATTTAGATATCTCATTGAGCTCTTTTAGATATCTCAATGAGTTATTTTAGATATCTCATTCAAGTCATTTAGATATCTCATTGAGCTCTGTTAGATATCTCATTGAAGTCATTTAGATATCTCATTGAGCTCTTTTAGATATCTCAATGAGTTATTTTAGATATCTCATTGAAGTCATTTAGATATCTCATTGAGCTCTGTTAGATATCTCATTGAAGTCATTTAGATATCTCATTGAGCTCTTTTAGATATCTCATTAAGCTCTTTCAGATATCTCATTCACTCATTTAGATATCTCATCAATCTCATTGAACTTAAGATGTCTCATCAAACTCTTTCATATATCTTATTGAACTGATTTAGATATCTATTGAGCTCTTTTGGATATCTCATTGAGCTCTTTTGGATATCTCATTGACTAGTGGGTTGGCTATTGCTTGATTTTTCACCTGGTGAGATAAGTACTGATAACAACCAGCATGATGGGTACCAGGTGTTACGTAATGTACCCAAATGATTCTGCAGTGAATACAGGGAATTATCTGATTGGCCAATAATGCATGCCAGCTCAACTAAATTTGTAATTCATTGTGGTATTGTTTTTATACAGGAAGAAGTAGAGGCGGGTATGAAAGCATTACGGGACTGTAATACAGTACTCGTATTCCTCTCCAACCAGGTAGGATTCTATACTATAATCATATTATATTTTTGTTCTGTAGATATTTTTGCGAATTTCGCGGAAATGAGAAATTTGCGAATTCGTGGGTGTAGGCTTTTCAAAGTATAATATGATAGGCATTATCTTCTTTTATACCAAATTATTCTAATACTTTGATTTTAAAAAAATTCGCGAGTGCAAGTACTCGCGAAATTGTCTTTATCATTAAATTCGCCTGCATCAGCCTAAACGGGTGAAATGTCGGGATGGTGCTAAATCAGTATTACCAACAACTGTTTGATTCAATGCTCATCAGCCATTCAGCGATGTTTATTCAGCAGCAAATATTAACCTGCGATTTTAACCCTCTCAGGGCCGCTAATGCATTAACCCTTTAAAGGCGGCTGATGCAGGAGTGCATCATGCCCATTGGTCGTCATGATGCACCAATGAAGTGCTGGTGAGACTGCTCACCAGCACTTCATTGGAGCATCATGACGACCCTATGGGTTTGAAACATAAACTCCTCGAGGGTCGACATGATGCACCGATGAAGTACTGGCAAGACTGCATGGTGCATTAATGCATCAGCAGCCCCTAATGGGTTAATGCATCATGCCGATTGGTCGCCATGATGGCTGAATGTAGCTCCAGCAAGTTACTCACCAGGGCATATGGGTGATTTTGGACTCCATATGGGTGATTTTGGACTCCATATGGGTGACCAGCACTTCATTGGAGCATCATGACGACCCTATGGGTTTGAAACATAAACTCCTCGAGGGTCGTCATGATGCACCGATGAAGTGCTGGCAAGACTGCATGGTGCATTAATGCATCAGCAGCCCCTAAAGGGTTAATGCATCATGCCGATTGGTCGCCATGATGGCTGAATGTAGCTCCAGCAAGTTACTCACCAGGGCTACATTCATGCGGCATGGCCCCCGGTCATGGCCCTCACCCCTGGAGGGTTTTCATGATGCTCAGGTGAAGTGCTGGTGAGCAGACTCTTTAGTACTTCATTGGTGCATCGTGGCGGCCCTTGAAGGCTTCTATGGGTGATTTTGGGCCCCATATGGATGATTTTGGGCCCCATATGGGTGATTTTGGACTCCATATGGGTGATTTTGGGCGCCATATGGGTGATTTGGGCTCCATATGGGTGATTTTGGGCTCCATATGGGTGATTTTGGGCTCCATATGGGTGATTTTGGACTCCATATGGGTGATTTTGGGCTCCATATGGGTGATTTTGGGCTCCATATGGTTGATTTTGGACGCCATATGGTTGATTTTGGGCGCCATATGGGTGATTTTGGGCGCCATATGGGTGATTTTGGGTGCCATTTGGGCGCCATATGGGTGATTTTGGGCTCCATATGGGTGATTTTGAACTATGCATTTTTCTTGTTACATTTCAGTTTTGTGAATCAGAGGAGTACATGGAGAAGGTACACACTGCAATGAAGCTTCAAAAGAAAGTGGTGTACTTGAAAATGCCCGAGAGGAATGAGGTTCAGTGGGATAACTTTCTGGTATGTATATGTACTTGCATATAGGGCACATCTTGCATATAAGGTTGCACAGGCTGATGGATTCCCCCTGATAAGGCCACGTCTCTAAAGGCGACCGCAGATGGGCCAGACTCGATCGGTATCTAAGCAAGTCACTCCCGATCGGATCGGGCACATCAAACATGTTTGATATTTGACCGACTGGATCGGACATCCCCGCAGACGTCCCCAACATCACGATCGGCCGACCCAGTCGGCTCCGTCTGCGGTCCCCTTAATATGGCCATTTTCAGTAAGTCCCAAGGGCGTGCGGATTAGAGGGGTTTGACTGTACTTGAGAGATAAGCAGTGTTAACAGCCAGCATGATGGGTACCAGATGTTAGGCCATGGGAATTCAGGTTACAGTTTACAGTCCACCGCCCGCATGCATTTAAAGGGCCGCGTGAGAAATTTTCATTATTCATTATTTCAAGAAAAACTTTGAAAATAATCTCTAAAATGTGTTTGGCCTTCATGGCAATGGCAATGGCCAAATTAAATGCAAGTAATACAATGAACATCAGCATCTACAACTTAGACAAACACCCATGTGCTGGTGCATCATGCCCATTGGTCATCATGATGCACCAATGAAGTGCTGGCGAGACTGCTTGCCAGCACTTCATTGGAGGACCCAACAAATCAAGGTTACTATTGTCAGGAAAGAAATAGCTCTTTATTTTAATCATTCAACCAAAGTAATGCCTTTTATTGTAGGATGTATAAACCTTTATAATAGTCCAAATTGCAAGTTCTAAAGACAAATTGTAGTCCAATGTCCCAGGATTACAGCGACACATTTGGTCCTGGCAATGTCCACAGGCCCAGCAGTGATTTTGCTGGCAAATGCCTCGGTCCCAAGAGTATTGACTGACGAATGTGGTAATTCTTTGTTACAGTACAAAAAAGATGACATCCAGATAATAGAATTTTATGAGGATGACGAGGAAAAAGGAGCGATGGAGCTGTTAAATGTGGTGATGCTGTCTAATATGGTGAGATACCCATTTAACACTTTAAAGGCTGCCGATGCATTAATGCATCATGCCCATTGGTCGTCATGATGCACCAATGAAGTGCTGGCGAGACTGCTCACCAGCACTTCATTGGTGCATCATGATGACCCTCCGGGAGTTTCTTTATCAACCCCGTAGGGTCGGCATGATGCACCAATGAAGTTGAAAAATCCTAAAAGAAATGACTTAAACGCATTTCCTTAAAGGTTTACAAAATGTTGAAAAGACAAACATTGAAAACTGTATCTTTTATGTCCAAAACTCATCTCACTCAACCTCTTCCAAACGTTCGCAAATGTTGATAAGACGATTTCTTCCCCAAGTGGATAAAATACTGCAGTTATCTAAAAAAAAAAAAAAAAAAAAAAAAAAGAAAGAGAAACCAGAAATGCCTCCAGATCATTTCTGGCGAAATTATAATTCCTAGCCCGAGCATTAAATAGTTATGAGCATGTTATATTTGTTATACTCATTACTCGATTCCCTCTAATACTACGCAATGTCCATAATTACAGTTGAAGACAGATAACGGTATATACCTCACCCACCACCCCACACATGAGACAGGCGCCATGATGTGTCAAAACATTCTAGATGAGGCCCAAGAGGGCACCTACTACTACGACAAATCGGTTCCCTCCGATAAAAAACAGGTAACTAAAAGCAAATTACCGTATTCATTCTAATAAGGGACCCTACTCTGATAAGCGCACCCCCTCTTTTTGGGTCATCAGCGAACCCCCTGATGTCAATTTATACAAAATATGTGTAAAATTAATTTTTGATTAAAGGAACTGAGCATCTCACAATTAATTTTCTGCACATGTGTGCTTATTAGAATAAATACAGTATCTTTTTTTCTCGCTGAATAAGATTCAAAGAGATTTTTTTTCATTTCAGGTATCCTTAAACAGAATCATTTTCTTTATTAACAAAGTATTACAGCATAGGGGTTGTGATGTTTTTATTTGTTAAATGTGCGAAAAGATTTGTCATAATTGTGATGATCTAGATAATAAATGTGGAAACAGTTAAATTAACTAGCTGTTCCGACTTGATATCACATTGTCTTTTCTATGGGAGGACTATACAAGTCCTTGCAGTCTTTAAACTCTTTTTGTCAATTGCACTTATGTAAACAGTTCACTGATAACATTCAGTAGTAAACAACTGGTAGGTAATTATGACTTGATGAATTGACATATGGTCAGGTCTCGCGAAATGGGGTCACACAGTGAGGAACCATACGTGCCACATATTTTCTTTCCCCGTTTGGGACAGAAACTTAAAAGCACCACTGATTCAGGGAACTATCAAAGTGAGGTATTTGCTATAAAAATGTTTCAGTTGATTGCTACAGGCCATTTTCAAGATATAAAATTATTGGGTAAAAGTGGCACAGAACCATATGTGCCACATGGAACCATCCATGCCACACATTGTATCATTTATCTCACTTTAGTTTACAAATTAATCAATTCTGGCTTGGCCATCTGATTGCTTGTTTCAATACCTTGTTATGGCATAAGTATCTGATACTTGTATGGTTCCTCACTTTGTAACACTATGTGACTCCATGTCGTGAGACTTGACCATATCTACATGCAATACATTATTTGTAGGAAACAATACAAGAGGTTTATTCAATTTATATGTGTGTTCGCCCCAATCGAGCTAATCGACCATTATCATTGTTTTAATAGCAGATTCAATGATCAAAGGGCATCTGACTTTCACATCTGCTTTTTAAAGGACAAAATGATTTTGTTGTTCATCAAAAGTGAACTTTTCCTCTTCTTTTTGTAACATAATGTTGCTGTTGTCAGTTTGCAGTAGAGGATGGTCTAAATGCACTACGTCACAGCAATCTGGTCATCTTCGTCCTATCACAGAAGGTAAGTTCTACATGCATGTGTGATCCTGATAATTCCTGAAAGAAAGAAAGAAAGAAAGAAAGAAAGAAAGAAAGAAAGAAAGAAAGAAAGAAAGAAATGTGATATCCTCAATGGCATTGTGCCATGAAAACAGCTAACCCTAACCTTTAGCTCACCCTGACCCTGTCTGCACAATGCTCATTGGACCACAGCCAGTACTTTCTCCTCTCACTCTTCCAATGAGAGAATTTCCATGTTTTTGGGAGGTAGGACCAAACAGGACTTGTGACATTTCATATTATACCTGAGGACCATGTAATCAACAAAATGACATTTACTCTCCAATTTCAGTTTGCTGAGTCAGAGGAATATATGATGAAGATACGCCTCGCTATGGAGCTGAAAAAGCAAATTATTTACATCAATACTGAGGATGACCCGGTACAGTGGGCCAACTTTGAGGTATGTGTATTAACGTTTTATTTCATGTTGATATGCCCGAGATACTGACAACCCATAGGTTTAACAGTGCAGCTCCGTATCTCACAGCCCCCGTGCAATAACCCATCCCCGTATCTCACTGCCTGGAACAGCACTCAAAATGACATTAAAACAAGTAAATAATCATCATTTTATATTGTTTTAAATTAGTTTTAATCATTTCTGGGTCAGATAACATGAAATAAATACAAAGGTTCACTCGTACTGACTATATATATAAGACCCACTACGTGTGAACCTTTGTCTATATATCTTGTATGAAAGGCATACCCTGCGTCAGTCTCCCCACTTGGCATAAAAACGTTAATCTAACGTTAAAATAACCCAATAAAGTCTGATGCACACATTATTGTGCCCTTAAAAATAACATAACTTAAAAACATTTTTACAAAAAAGTAAAAAAAAAACACAAAAAAAATTGAACAAATGAACGTTAAAACGTTTTTATTACGTTCAAAAGTCTTTTGTAAACAAAAAAGCTTTTTTAATATAAGGCCACGCCAAAAAAGAAGTTGGTCTACGGATTTATGGTTTTAAAAAAAATAGTGCGAGCGAGCGAATTTTTGGTTGTCCAATGGATTCCTTGCTGGAAAAGCACGGGGCGAACAAAATTTTTAATTAAAAAAAAAATTGCCATACATCACAAAGAGAAAACTTGCAGAAATGAGGTGAGCGAAGTCTGTAGACAAAATTGTTTCCAAAGAAAAAAAGAATTTGCATTTCCGAAAATATGGAGAGGGCGATCCGTAGACCAATTTTATTTTGGTGTAGCCTAAGAAACGTTTTTCGCCCAAACCTAATAAAAACGTTTTTGTCAAGTGGGTCTCATATGCTCAGATTCTACTATACTTATATAAATGTTGAGAAAAAAAGTGCCATTGGGAAGCCTCGAACACTGGACCTTCCACATACCATGCCAACTTGCTACCACTGTACTACAGATTCTGATGAAGATCGGTCTGTTAAAGTCCATCATGTCATTTTTGTTATCTAATGCTTACAGCAATATGTCAAATATTCTCTGGGCTGTAGGTGAATTTATAGCCTGGTTAGCTCAGTCAGTAGTGTACTCCCAGCCTGAACTCCGAAAATACTTTTGTAGTTGCAATGAGCCTGCTGGTTCTAGAGGTGAATCACAGGAGAACAAGCTTCTGTAGTGGTTCGTTTCCCCGTCGGGTGCAGAGAGCCTTCAGAGGGACTGTTCACTTGATTGTGTCACTCCCCCTATGTATACCATACCGATCCAGGGTAGTTGGAAGGTAGAGAATGTCAGGCCAGGGGAAGTAGCTCAGGGGTAGAGCTTCCGCTTCGAAGTTGGAGGGTTCCGGGTTCGAGTCCCGGTTTCTCCATGACATTTTCCGCTGACCACTACATTGGTAGAGAAACCGAGTGGTCCTGCCTCGCAAAGGGGATCTTAAGAGAGCTCGGTACCTGGGCCGGTATGGTATAGACAAGCGCCTCAACTTGCTAGTGCTGGGAGACTTGGAAACAGGTGGCACCTACAGTATGTCCTGGGAACAGGAGGTTGTATTGCTGTGTATGACTCAGTACTGGTACCCTTCAGAATGGACTGGAGGACCAGTTCTGACGGGACACGGTTGAAGCTGGTTGGGACGAGTGTAGGGGTTCGTTCCCCCGTCGGGTGCGCAGAGCCTTCAGAGGGACTGTTCACTTGATTGTGTCACTCCCCCTATGTATACCATACCCATCCAGGGTAGTTGGAAGGTAGAGAATGTCAGGCCAGGGGAAGTAGCTCAGGGGTAGAGCTTCCACTTCGAAGTTGGAGGGTCCTGGGTTCGAGTCCCGGTTTATCCATGACATTTCCCGCTGACCACTTCACTTCAGTCCTCAATATTCATCACTGTATGGGGGGTTCACTCCGATCAGTGAGGCCACTACCTTATGGAAAAATTGATCCAGGATTCTGGATCAATTTTAAGAAGGTATTGCATTAATTTGATAAGAATTGGCCCAGTCCCACTGTAGGGATCGAGGCTCATACTGCGTACATATAAGCCCCCAACTCAGCCCAATACTATTAGGCTCTTTTGAAGACTTTTAGGACTTTTTGCCCCCCCCTCCCCAAAAAAAAATCCACCAACCCCCCTGTTAAGAATGACCAATACTTATTGATGTTCAACTTATGCTGCAGTTCCCAAAGGAGGACCTAAAATTGTTGGATTTCGAAGAAGAAGAAGATGACGAGCTTCAGGAGCAGCTTAACAAGATTATTGTCACTTCTAAGACGTCCTACCATATGGTAAGAGCATAACCCAGCTCATAAGCCGAACTCAGTCATAAGCCGGGGGCAGACTTTGGGAAAATGTTATAGGCCGCTTTTCAGGCCAAAATTTCACCATTTCCCCTTTAATCTATTGTAATAAAACCTCAGTCATAAGCCCGGGGTAGACTTTGAAAATAAATTAGAAGCCCAAAATAGCAAAAAAAGGTTCGGCTTATGACCGGGCTTTTACGGTATATATGTCATATATGAATCACCAATTGGTGGAATTTGCAAATTGTACAGCACGAGCTGCGAATAGCGCAAGACCAGTGCTGCACAAAGCTGACATGTCGCGTAGAGCACCAATATCAACATTTTTGGCAAGTAAGGTGTTTTAAGTTCGTAAAACAACTTCCATGTCTATATAAGTGCCAAAAAAGCAGATTTTCTCCTCAAGATGCCCTTAAAAAAGTTAGGGTAGGGCCAAAAAATAAGGGTAGGTAGCATTACCCGAACACAACACATTTTCTTTAGGCCTTATCTTTATCTGCAACAACCACATATATCTACATTTAAAATGGATTTTCTCTTTTGTTTCAGGAAGATGTGGGGACATGGTCTTCTGGCAGTTTCCAGTTTGGTGCAGTGGCCAAGACGGCAGGAGCATTACAGTTTCTGAACTACATGCCTGGCACTGTGAGTTAGGAGTTTTAAGAGGCATTAATGTATTAATACATCATGCCCTTTGGTCGTCATGATGCACTAATGCAGCCCTGATGAGTAACTCACCAGGGCTGCATTCATGCATCATGCCAACCCTATGAGGTTGAAACATCTTCAGTGAGACAGCATGATGCTCCAATGAAGTGACTGAATATGCTATCGAGACTGCATGCCAGGACATGCCAGCACTTCATTGGTGCATCATGACGACAAATGGGCATGATGCACTCCTGCATCAGCGGCCCTTTAAGGGTTAACTTAAAGGATTTACATAATACAATTTGATGTATCTCCTTTTTAGGCATCTGGAACAAATGGCAAACAAGACCCAGTAGAACTGGTGATAGTGGAAAATTCAGAGGATCTGGACGAATCCGTCATTTTTGACTACTCGGCTGGAACTTGCAGGTAGGTCAACAACTGTTCCAAAACCAAAATGGTCAAGGTTCACTTGAATTGGTCTGTTTGAGGGCTATCTCACGAGGCGGAGCTGAGTGAGAAAACCCTCTGTCAATAGACCGTTAAATGTCCATTAGTGAGGGAAGACAGAAGCTCAGAGGTCTCCAGTTGATAATCCAGCTTTATTCCAATTTGGTAGTACAGAGTGATCATAAGGTGGATTAAGGTGGTAGCAATGATGTACTCTCCAGTCTGACCAAACTTGCCCTGGAGCCAATGGTACCCTGAGTGGCTGAGGGTCTAGGTTGGAGTAGAAAAAAATACCCCAAGCTGGTTCTATGGGTTTATGTAGGAGCAGCTTGGGTATTGGTTGCAGAACACCAATTGACGGGAGGTGGCAGCAGGAGACACTTTGTAGCTCCGCACTGAAGGGTGTTGTACAATGATTATTGGTCTAAAATCTGACAGTGGGTAGGCATACCAGGTATCAAATTAATCCTTAGGGTGTATATTAATCGATTTGAGTGTTATTTAGGCTGATATTTGATGGTAAGTTGAGGGGGTGCACTCTATTTAATTAGAGAATTTATTGAAATCATTCACTGCAACCCCCCCCCCCAAATCTGGGTATGTCCGCTCTCTAAGGCCTATAGCACAAAAGTTAATCACATATCTACAAGATATGTGATTAACTTTTATTTTCGCCCAAAAGCTATATAGACCAACAGTGGAAGAATAATTAGTGTTCTGCAGCCTACTGCTTTATCTGGTGTTTGCCTCCTGGGGTGAGTCAGCCTGAGCAGGGGAGGCCAAAAATAGTAGGTGACGTCATACCCTCCACCGGGACCCTCCAGCAGGGATCCAAGGGAGGAGCGCGAGGGTGCCTGCTGGAGAAGGCATGGTTGGTGGGTTCACCTATCCCCGCCAGGCCTAAAGGTAAGGGTAAGTTGGTCTTATTCCGAGTTAGCAGGTTGTCCCATGGACGCTGCCATTACTGGAGCTTGTTATCAGCGAGTTCTAATGATAACACCTATGAGATGGGTACCAGTTGGCCCCTGATAGGACCGCAGTGAATAGTTGGTGTCATTTCATTGGTTGATAATCAAACCAGCTAAGGCCGTATAGGAAGAGCCTGGTCAGCTTGGTGAAAAATATGCTGTTGAAATTATAACACCTAGTCCATTGACACCTCACTCAGACCAATGTGAATGAACCTTTACCCTTATCTCATGTTGTTTAAAGGTGAGAATTGTTCCAAATTACATTTTTCTTGGCAAAAAAATAATGATTTAATCATAGTTATTTGGACTTTACAAATGAAGCAACTGCCCGGGAGCAACTAGTTGTGAAATACAGGGTCGGGTTATTGCATAGGGGTGTGGAATATGGCATGCCTTGGTTAAGCCTATGGGGCTTCAGTGTTCAACTTGAGATAAGAAATGATGTTCAGTGCTACATAGTATAATATTTAGATATTTGACTTTAAACTGAATATATTCTTTGAGGCTACTTCCAGCTAGGGGTCGCTTTTTTTTCAGTCGAACCTTCTTGATGTTTTCTGCGATTCCCAGTACAGTAATCTCCCATGTGTAAGGTGCGTCTTATGCGCGGGGCTTTAGTTCTCCCTGGATCTGCAAGGGGGCCACATTTGTTTTGATATGTTACACTTCCCCTAAGGACATAATAGGACATAGAGGGGTCAAGGGGGCCCTAGCTACATAGCTTTTTGAAATTTGAAAATCTATTGAATTTAATTTTTGTTGGCCATATTCTAAGAGTCTAGGTGCATCTTTTACACAGGATGTGGCTTTTAAATATGCGGGAGAGTACCGTACTGTGAATTGCAGAATATATCAAGAGGGATCGACTAAGAAATTTTACTTCAACTTTTACTACCATAAATCCCCGGTCATAAGCCAGATTTTGGGCCCAAACCGGCTTCTAAATTTCCCCCCCCCCAGCTTATGACCATTTTTTTTACTATAGAATAAAGAGGAAATGATTTGACCCCAAAACCGGCCTTTAGGATTTCCCTGAACTCGCCCCCCCGGCTTATGACCGGGGCCGGCTTGTGACCGGGGATTTACGGTATTATAGATAACTTTATGATATACATTGTATTTTTACAGAACCCAATCCTTGACAGCACTAGTAAGACCCATACAGCACATCAGCAGCACCAGCAACAAGCTGTCACTTAGGGCCACATGGCAGATTGACAGCACTGTTGACAGTGACAGTGGAGCAGTGACAGAGGCTGGCGCCAAGCGTGTCGTTCTCGGTATAGGGACTAATGAGGATACCGACAAGCATCCCAGTCTGGACGATGTCAGTGAAAACGAGCACTTACACTTGTTCACTTTGTAAGTCCCATCTCAGTTTTTATTCCTGTAATACCTCACGTATACTCGCCATGAATATGACCTAAGATGTCGAAATGGCGTTAAACATCTATTACTCACTACTCACTCACCTCGCGTATAAGGCACACCTCGGGTATAAGGCACACCCCCAAATTGAGGGAGTGCTATAAGGTGCACCTGGGTTGATTTGGACCATTCTAGTACTAGTTCAAAGTTATCCTTGCATATAAGGTGCCCCCTACACTTTGCCTTATCCTATAAGGTGCACTAGGGGAATATATACTCTCATGTAAAATGCGCCTTATACAAGAGAGGTACTTTCAGCAGTTGTAGCTCCCATCTTAATTCTATTTATTTCAGCAGAACACACATATCATTCCTATAGTAATAGGAGGTCCCATCTCAATTCTATTTGTTTGAACATATCACACATATCATTCCTTTAGGAGGTCATATCTCAATTCTATATGTTTGAACAGATCACACATATCATTCCTTTAGGAGGTCACATCTCAATTCTATATGTTTGAACAGATCACACATATCATTCCTTTAGGAGGTCACATCTCAATTCTATATGTTTGAACAGATCACACATATCATTCCTTTAGGAGGTCACATCTCAATTCTATCTGTTTGAACATATCACACATATCATTCCTTTAGGAGGTCACATCTCAATTCTATATGTTTGAACAGATCACACATATCATTCCTTTAGGAGGTCACATCTCAATTCTATCTGTTTGAACATATCACACATATCATTCCTTTAGGAGGTCACATCTCAATTCTATATGTTTGAACAGATCACACATATCATTCCTTTAGGAGGTCATATCTCAATTCTATTTGTTTGAACATATCACACATATCATTCCTTTAGGAGGTCACATCTCAATTCTATATGTTTGAACAGATCACACATATCATTCCTTTAGGAGGTCACATCTCAATTCTATTTGTTTGAACAGATCACACATACCATTCCTTTAGGAGGTCATATCTCAATTCTATTTATTTTAGCAGAGCACACATATCATTCCTTTAGGAGGTCACATCTCAATTCTATATGTTTGAACAGATCACACAGGAGGTCACATCTGAATTCTATTTCAGAGAGAAACCTGGTCAGGATGTGATACAAATAGAAGTAGACATCACCAATAGCTACATGGTACCACACAAAAAATACCCGCTCAAATTCTACAAAAACAATGAATTGGTAAGTTAAGACAAACATCTGCTCAAATTCAACTTCAAAATATTTTTTATTGCGACCGTCATATATGTTACACAGATGCAGTTATGGGCTTCCAAATACAACCAAACACCAATATGCTTTAGTGTCTATTCAACAGAACTTGTTTTATATATCATAAGAATTTGGTACACAGCTACTTAGATGTATATTTACAGTCTTCAATATCATACATAAATTTAAAAAAAATCCATTCTTTCTTTCTTTCTTTCTTTCTTTCTTTCACAGATCATTCAAATGCAATATACTGTAGAAGGTACAGAAGTCGTCCCGTTCTTCTTTGTGGCCATGGAAGAGCACATGGAAGTGTACATCCAGGATTACAGCCCACCACAATGGTTTACTGCTATGGTAATGTAATATATATCACTACAATGTGAACCCTTTAAGCCATCATTGCCATGGTAACATATACTACACCACCAAAATGTGAAGCCTTATTGCCATGGTAACATATACTACACCACCAAAGTGTGAAGCCTTATTGCCATGGTAACATATACTACACCTCCAAATTGTGAAGCCTTATTGCCATGATAGCATAAACTACACCTCCAAAATATGAAACCGTATTGCCATGGTAACATACTACACCTCCAAAATGTGAAGCCTTATTGCCATGGTAACATATACTACACCTCCAAAATGTGAAGCCTTATTGTCATGGTAACATAAACTACACCTCCAAAGTGTGAAGCCTTATTGCCATGGTAACATATACTACACCACCAAAGTGTGAAGCCTTATTGCCATGATAGCATAAACTACACCTCCAAAATGTGAAACCGTATTGCCATGGTAACATACTACACCTCCAAAATGTGAAGTCTTATTGCCATGGTAACATAAACTACACCTCCAAAGTGTGAAGCCTTATTGCCATGGTAACATATACTACACCTCCAAAATGTGAAACCGTATTGCCATGGTAACATACTACACCTCCAAAATGTGAAGTCTTATTGCCATGGTAACATATACTACACCTCCAAAATGTGAAGCCTTATTGTCATGGTAACATATACTACACCTCCAAAATGTGAAGCCTTATTGTCATGGTAACATATACTACACCTCCAAAATGTGAAGGCTTATTGTCATGGTAACATATACTACACCACCAAAAGTGTGAAGCCTTATTGCCATGGTAACATATACTACACCACCAAAGTGTGAAGCCATCATTGCCATGGTAACATATACTACACCTCCAAAATGTGAAGCCTCATTGCCATGGTAACATATACTACACCTTCAAAATGTGAAGCCTTATTGCCATGGTAACATATACTACACCTCCAAAATGTGAAGCCTTATTGCCATGGTAACATATACTACACCTCCAAAATGTGAAGCCTTATTGCCATGGTAACATATACTACACCTCCAAAATGTGAAGCCTTATTGCCATGGTAACATATACTACACCTCCAAAATGTGAAGCCTTATTGCCATGGTAACATATACTACACCTCCAAAATGTGAAGCCTTATTGCCATGGTAACATATACTACACCACCAAAGTGTGAAGCCATCATTGCCATGGCAACATATACTACACCACTAAAGTGTGAAGCCTTATTGCCATGGTAACATATACTACACCACCAAAATGTGAAGTCTTATTGCCATGGTAACATATACTATACCTCCAAAATGTGAAGCCTTATTGCCATGGTAACATATACAACACCACCAAAATGTGAAGTCTTATTGCCATGGTAACATATACTACACCTCCAAAATGTGAAGCCTTATTGCCATGGTAACATATACTACACTACCAAAATGTGAAGCCTTATTGCCATGGTAACATATACCACACCACCAAAATGTGAAGCCTTATTGCCATGGTAACACATATACTACACCACCAAAGTGTGAAGCCTTATTGCCATGGTAACATATACTACACCTCCAAATTGTGAAACCGTATTGCCATGGTAACATATACTACACCACCAAAGTGTGAAGCCTTATTGCCATGGTAACACATATACTACACCACCAAAGTGTGAAGCCTTATTGCCATGGTAACATATATTACACCACCAAAATGTGAAACCTTATTGCCATGGTAACATAAACTACACCTCCAAAATGTGAAACTGTATTGCCATGGTAACATATACTATACCACCAAAATGTGAAACATTATTGCCATGGTAACATATACTACACCACCAAAATATGAAGCCTTATTGCCATGGTAACATAAACTACATCACCAAAATGTGAACCCTTTAAACCACAATTGCCATGGTAACATATAATGCATCACCAAAATATAAACCCTTAAAACCGTAATTGCCATTGTAAAATAAACTACACCACCAAAATGTTAACTCCTTAAGTCATTATTCTCATGGTAACCTATACCGTGCCTTCAAATATGAACCATTTAAACAACATGTGCCATGGTAACATATACTACACCTTCAAAATTGAATTCAATGGTAATATATCCTATATCACTAAAATGTGAAGCCTTTAAACCACAACTGCCATGGCATAGTATACTTTTATAGTAAACCATTACAATATGAACCCTTTAATGCCATGATACCTCATACTCCACCTCTAAAACTTAGATCCACTTTGTGCATTTTAGATGCAGGTTGAGGCGCAGCTTCCGCCAGACTACTTCATCTTCCCGCACGATGTAGGTGAAAGTACATCTGTCACCAATACCACAGTCACGTAAGGACACCAACAATTTGAGTTTTGTAACTAAGGGAGTGATCATTTAATAACAGCCGGTAGGTGGTGAGTTTAGGAGGTTAAGCAAAGATTTTGAATCCTTGATCGGGGGTGGCCAACTTTTTTCAACCCCTCTGAGAGGGGAGGGCAAAATAATTGTACCTGTTTTCAGCAAATGTCTTACAATGGGCACGTTCATGCACGACTTTCAGTCCCTCTTGGGGAGAGCGCAAAGCATTTGACCTTCGAAAGGGGGAGGGCAAAATTCTTTTTGTTAAAAAATCACTAGCTAACCAACTACACTCTTAGAGATGGCTGTTGAATCTGCCAGGAATGCTCATAAACTGAACCACGATAATCACATTACAGTGAGGTAGTGCAGTTTGTAGAACAAAGCTCCAGTTGGCAGTACAGTTAAACCCAGTGACATGGAAATTGTGGATATATAGATGAATGTCTGGCATATTTGTGACCAGGAATTTACCATTATTTTGGCAACATATTTTTACATTGTACCATGACGCCCCTGGTACATATGAATCACATAGAGTATGTTTGTATCACATCCTGACCAGGATTTTGCAGATTTGACCCCCCAACAAAATTAAAATCATAACCTTTGTTCTACTCATTTTTTTCAAGATTTTTCAAAAAGCTTTTTGTAATTTGGACCCCCTTCCTCCAGACCCCCAGGGACTGTTATGCTGCTGTAGGGTTTGCGGGGAGGGTAAGATATAGAATAGAAGGTCTTGCTAACCCTTTCCATGGGAGGACTGTTATACTCATGTATAAGGTGCACCTTACACGTGCGGTATTACAGTATACACTGCAATGGCCTGCTTGAGGGAATGGTCATTTTTTTAACAGACGGCATGTTGGTAGATTTCATGTTTTCATGAATACCGAAAAAAAATGTTCTGTCTGCCCTTGGAGGGATCTTAAAATTTATTCCTTAGGATAGCAGAGGCCCTTTCTTATATGAAAGGGGGTTCTTCTGTAAAAATATCTGATAAATGATAAATGTTACCGGTAATCGCCCTTACAAATCTATTATTTTACAAGTTCTTAAGAAAAACCATTACTTATCATTACTTATCTTTACAAATATCATAAATGGTATGTGTTTTAGGTTTGAAAAAGAGCCGCTTTGGACAGTCACTAAGGATAATAGCTTCAGCACATTGACCCCTCTCACACAGCACAACCCAGGCTTTAAAGTAGGTACATGATATATATTGGGATTTAAAGTAGGTACATCATATATATATTGGGATTTAAAGTAGGTACATCATACATATTGGGATTTAAAGTAGGTACATCAAACATATTGGGATTTGAAGTAGGTACATCATATATATTGGGATTTAAAGTAGGTAAATCATATATATTGGGATTCAAAGTAGGTACATCATACATATTGGGATTTAAAGTAGGTACATAATATATATTTGGGTTAAAAGTAGGTTGATTATATATATATATATATATATATATATATATATATATATATATTTAAAGTGGGTACATCATACATGGCACTCCATCATTAATAGCACCTACGGGATTAAAGTTGGTACATTATATGTGTCATGTGCATACAGCATCATATATCTTATTTCTTCGTATATCATGAGTCATTTCATCAAGACCATAAATAATAGACACTCTTTTTAACATGTAATTTTATACCAACTTAAAGGTAGTGTTGAAGACAGATGCTGAGAATGAGTTCTATATCGGAGCCCCAACTGTCACCTTGGATACCAAGCTGTGGCATGATAAAGATGGACTCAGGTCAGTAATACACAAGCATGTCTTTTGGATATCGACAAGATAGAATATCAGGGGCGTAGGAAAAGGGGGGGCCAGGGGGGCCTGGGCCCCCCCAATCATAAAGGAGGTGGGGCCTGAGTATGTCTGGGCCCCCCCGAAATTTACCAAGAAATCATAATGAATTGAACAAGAAGCTAAAACTTTCCATCTCAGATCAGTTTCATATAGTAATGGGATAGGGAAATGGGGGCCTGGGCCTCAATTCAGATCTAAAATTCATCAAAAATTACTTTCCCATACAAATTTATATAGGTATGTATAGGCACTATTGCGCTTGAGTCGACAATTCAAGGTTGTCAAGGTGGGGCCCCCACTGGGCCCCCCCCCCAATGAAGATTTGCTTCCTACGCCTCTGAATATTGAAGAGAACATTTTATACAGGTGTCCACATGTCTAGAAATAAAATGGAAAAAATAGTAACTAAAGAAGATGACAATAAACAAGAACACACTAAAAAGCACTCTCTGATTTGTACCTCATATACAATTTTAAGGTTGGAGAATTCTAAGGAAGGCGACACTGTTGTTTGTATGCTGAAGACAGAGGGCTGTAAATTCGACAGGTTTGGGATCCCCATCAGTAACCAGAACATTACCCTGACCTACACTGTCAATGGAAAAGAGGTGAGTACCAATTGGTCTGTTTGCCCACAGAGGCCTATAAATAGAACTAATCAGTAGCTGTAACTGTTGCTGTTTAAGGTTAAGGTGGTGGAGAAGAAGTACATTGGTTTGTTTGCCCACAGAGGTCCATGAATAGAAACAGTCAGTAACTGTAACTGTTGCTGTTCCAGGTTAAGGTGGTGGAGAAGAAGTTCAATGGTTTGTTTGCCCACAGAGGTCTATAAATAGGAACAATCTGTAACTGTTGCTGTTTCAGGTTAAGGTGGTGGAGAAGAAATACCTAGGCGGTGGATTGTTTCCGTGTCTAGCAGGGAATGCTGTCACCTTCCACCTCCCCCAGATGGACCTGGCCAAGTATACCCAGTTTACCAACAAGGTAAGACTGATAAAAGTGGCATAGTCCCATTTTGATTTTTTTTTAAAAACTTTTTCAAATCCTATTCAATTGTGGTCTCCACACTGATAAAACCATGACTATGCCACTACACGTATTGTAAAATGCCACATGTTGGGTGCACCTTACTAGCTACAAGAGGAAAGCAAACGGTTTTATGAACTCTATTTCCTGCAATAAGAACTTAGCATAATCAACATCATAGTTTGAGCCTTAGGTTTCGGGCAACCTTTTTCTCAATTTCAAGTATTTTTGCTTACTGTGCATAGTAATTTTAGAGGCCATTTTAGAATACCCAAACTGCACCATTTATTTTGCAGGCGAAATATCCACAAAAGAATTTTGTTGTGGTTGCTGATACAAAGGAGACAAACCTAACAGAGGCGAAGGAGAATATTGTCAGCAAACTGCAGTCTAAGGTGGTTGGACACCTGACCTCTAACCAGGAGGAGGTCAAGGTCATTAGGGACGCTACTAGAGACAAGGTGACAAACAGGTAAGTCATGGACAACCAGTACATTGTAAAAGAAATGTCATCAAAATAATGGCGGAACCCTTGTTGTCCCAATTGCCAGAGATCCGTTATTATTTTCACAGAGATTCCTTGTACATTTGTGTACCACCGTACTGCCACCTGGGGCTTTTTGTAAAAACTAAACAGGTTCACAGCATTACAATTATGGTGGTTCACTGTTCAGTTTTACGGGGATCCTTTGTAGATTCAACAATCATTTTTTACTGTGTACAGGCAAAAAAAAGGGCATTTTTGGCGTGTTAAAAATGGTTTGTCAGGAGGGGATAAGGTTAATAACCTTCTGGTTTATATGACAATAGGTGAGCCAAGACACTTTTTTAATCACTTATTTACCAATATTTTCAGCATCTTATTTTGACAAAATATTACCCTTGATTTAAGCATGGTAAAAAAACAAAACAAATTGATTGATATATTATTAGGACATCAAATAAGAAATTGGTTGATGATAGAAATGCAAAGAGTAACAAATCTATGTATATTCCAACTATAATCTTTAAATCTGATTAGAATTCCTTGTACAACAAATCAATTTGTACTATTGCAGTTTTTGCGGAGACCTGGTAAGGACGAGGATGGAGGTACAGAACAGGAACCGAGAAC
Source organism: Acholoe squamosa (assembly GCA_949317995.1). Classification (NCBI taxonomy): domain Eukaryota; kingdom Metazoa; phylum Annelida; class Polychaeta; order Phyllodocida; family Polynoidae; genus Acholoe; species Acholoe squamosa. The sequence goes on from OX439040.1 coordinate 5,724,270, forward strand.
TTCTCACCTCACACCTGCACTCACTCATCACCTTTACTGCCATCAACACAGACACCATGCAGGTGAGCTAGTATTTATAAGAATTTTTTTTTTTATTTTAGGCCACTCAAAAAAAAAAAAGATTTCTCATCACCAATCCCTGAAAAATATGATGAGGGTGATATTTTACTCATTTGAGACCAAAAGTTATGATTTTAGTACTTACTTAAGAGTTTAGAAATCTGTGAAAATGCACTTAATCTCTTGTCCACTGCATTGCTGACATGTTCATGTTTTTTTTTCTATTTTCACCATGTTTTTGACTAAAAGTCTGTAAAAAAAGAAAAATTAAATAAATAAAAAAACAACACATTTCTTTTATGTGCAAGGTCATAAGAAACCAGTTTTTTAGTGGCCTTATCTATAAAATTTAGAATCTAAAAAAGCTTTTTCTTTCACAATTGAACTCTATTGATAAATACTATATATTTCAGGGCCATGGAGAGCTGTGTAGAGTTCTGTCAGAGAACCACAACCGCCTCATGTTTGATGAAGCACATCTGTACAACCACAGCGACATGGTGAGGAACGCTATCGACAAGATCCTCAATGCCGCTACTAACCACAAGATGATGTCACGTGATGAATGTAGGGGGCGCTGGGGTCTGAGTGAGACACAGCTCGTTGGTGTATTCAGGCTCCTACACAGCTGGGTAAGGCTCACTACTGTATTTATAACCTCAGGCCACCCTTAAAAATATCTTCATTTCCTGTCCAGAGGCCTGGTGGATTGTTTTTTGAGAATAGGAATTTATTTTCCTGAGCTCTGAAATTTTTTCTTTTTTTTTGGTCCATCAGCACAAGAATTTAGGTTTCCAATCATTAAATCTTAGAACGTGATGGCAAATTCATGCCATCCCCGCTAGCGATGTCCATGTCAAAAAAAGATATTTTCCTAAAAAGAATTGTTTCCCTCCCTCCCTCATTTGTCTGAAAAATATCATCCTCTGGACAGGAAACGGACATATTTTTAATGGTGGCCTCATGCATAAGGCACACCCCACATATAAGATGCACATGGAATTTAGGAACATGCACAAGTTTTGGTCTAGTTTCAAATCCTCAAGCACAAGCCACACTCCTGACTCTGGCTACCTCTAAAAGGTACACCAGGGGTCCATCCCTATGTATGAGCAGTGCATTATGTACAGGGTATTATGGTGTGGAGTCAGTTTCCGGTCAAACACTAGGTGTCCCTGACTTCCCTCTGCTTCTACCATGAACCCTTTCGGGGAGAAACGGTATGATCGGAAGTGTGTCCCTGGTTCCGGTGGTGAATATGCGAAAGTTTACTGCTCATATTTTACAAGCGAAAATGGCGCCGCGTTAGCGCTTCTCCTCGAAAGACCTGCTTCTACAGGTGCTACAGCTGCCCTCTAGCATAAGGCCTGTACACTAGGCAAAGGGGAAACTGACTGTGCAAGGCATTATAGGATATCGGAGGTCCGACTATATCAAGCATAAATACCCAATTGCCCTTTGGTGCTATCAGACTCCTGCATGGCTGGGTGGATCTTATTCCCTGGGTGAGCTCTGTGAAACCTCATAAATTTTACTGTGAGCTCTGTTTCCAATATTAGAAATGTGTGAGGATCCAGGAATTTGAAGGAGAGGGTACATCCCTCTGTTAGCTCCCATGTTTGACCCCAGGTGTTGGCTCAACCAAAGATGAGGCCTAAAAGAGGCAAAATGGAGGGAGTAAGTACCCACAGCCCCACCCTTTCCAAATTTTCCAAATCATTTTTCAAATTGTGCACTGTTTTCCCACACAATGTACTAAAAGAATGTGTAGAGGCACAGATATCCTGACGATCCGACCCTCCAGAGGGTCAGTCGCTGGATACTGTGCCTCCTGTGAGATCTATGTTCTCCAGCTGCCTCTATAGCTCAGTGGTAGAGTACTCCCAACAGTGTAAGAGGTCCCTGGTTCAAGACAAAGTAGAATTGGAACGCTTTTCACCAGCCACTACAAATGCATACATAATTCCTCCAACAGGGTAAGGTGATCTTCCTCCATGACCTATCTCCATGGGTGGTAATACTGGACGTGGAGTGGTACCTCAGAGTTATACACCAACTGAACCAGGTACCCCATGACCAGGCTAATGGTAGGATAAGGAGTCTCCACCCCAGTACTCCTGTGTTTGAGGAACATCAACTAGCAAAGGAATTACCGCTAGAGAAGAAGAAGGTAAGCAATGGATTATTCTATTAACTGATAGATCTCTTTTGTGAGTTTTAAATGATGACGTAATCAGCAATATATACGTCTTCAGCAATGCTGGAGGATAGGCTATTCCGACCTAGCGTGATACATTATTGACCAATGAGAATATTCCTCTCATTCACTTTTCAGGGTTCATTACGTAATACCTGGTACCCATCAGCTTGCTGTTATCAGTCCTTATCTCGCAAGGTATCAGCTTCAGCAGGGGTCGGCCCACTAAAGAATCCGCTTACGCGGAATATGTTACCATACACGTTAAAAGTAGCCAAATCTTAAACTGGGTCGCTGGGTAATCATTGACCTCTAGCATGTATAATACTGACCAAGGTATGTGTGGTCAGCTACTCCAGTTGAAGGTCTCCTAGCTCAGGTGGTAGAGCATCAGCCCTCTAGTCAGACGGCTCCAGGTTCGAGTCCTGGAAGTTCCAAATGCCACCCACAATAATCATATATATATATATTTTGTTAATCAGGTACTACTTGATGTCATAGAAAAGGCCCATCATGTCATACGTCTTACCGGGTTCAGGACCAAACCTGATGACCCTCAGTCTTATATCGTCAACCCGCGTCACATCAAAGGTGCAAGTGTCACACTGGTAAGTCATTTCATCTTCAGCATCTTACATCACAATGCTGCAATGGTCCTTGAAAATTAAATTAAGGAAAATTCAACCATGTTTAAGGTTACATTGACCACACTTCACAGAAATGGAATAATGTATCGGTCTGTATAAATGGAGGGTCTTTGATTAAGCGTCGATCACGAATAAGCAACAGGGGTTTGCAGTTGCTGAAATTGAAAATTATTTTATGTACAGAAGCGCTTACACTTATTTTTATATGTTGTAATATGGTATGATATTATCTGATCATTGCTTATATTTCCCTTTCAGTCAAACTTCTATGACCCTGATGACCCTAACACTGACATGCTGACCATGACCTTGACCTTCAGTCTTGGTGCTGGGTTTGACCTTGGTGTGTGTCAGGCCGCACTGTGTGAGGTGTCCAAGGTCAGTCCGCCCATCGTCATGACACCCACCTTCATGGTACAGCAGCTTGGGGCATCACAAGTGGTGTTCACATGGACCTCTCCTAAGTCAGGTAAGGATAGGAAAAAAGGTATGATTTCTTTTGGTAGGCCTTATTTTGAATAAAATGATTCATGTAGTATAGTCATGGTGTAGTATAAGTAGTGAGGAGTAGAGGGCGCCACCGCGTGGAAGTGAGTTAGACAGATGGCTCTGTGGATTGCTGAGCGGCCCCTATAGGCCCTGGGGTGCCTTGGCAGCACTTGGCAGATCCATCTAGAACGCAGAGATAGAGAGGGACGGATGTGCGGTGACAGCTCCCTGTCCACACCAGTCCAGTGAATATGGATTGACGAGTAAAACACGACCTACAAGAAAAGAACCTGAGTTGCTCTTTATTAATGGGGACATACCATCCGACAACCCCACAGTGGTGCCATGACCAGGATCTTGTAATTAGGTCAGCTCGTTAATCACTGGCTGGTGTGGCTGAGGAAGAGAAGGAAGAGCAAAATAACGGGCAAGACTCGCACGTGGCTCGTGAAGTGTTCAAGTCCTTCGAATAATAAGATGGCTGTCTCGGAATTCATAAAGAAGTGAGTAGGGAACACATTAATTAAGTGCCTAATTAGTGAATGAGAGAGTAAGTGCCAAGTAATTAAAGTGCCAAGTAATTAAAGTGCCAAGTAACCAAAGTGCCAAGTAATCAAAGTGCCAAATAACCAAAGTGCTATAAATGACTGAAACTGCCTCAGAAGTCTATTCACATGGAGCTGTACTGTAAATTGGAAATCTAAAGTCTTCTCTCTCTGTTCTATAGTAAAGGGAGGTTGATATGTTTTATGTATAGAAAGTATCGGGTGTGTCCCTGACTGAAGGTCAAACTTCCGTTGTTGTCACACCTCTGTTATCAGAAGCAGACGGCAAGCACCGGGTCAGCTATCTGGATGCCATGGTAACAGTACTAAGGTTACCCAGACCAGGACTGTATTGTAGTAAACACCCAACCACTTTAGCTGTTTGTTTCAAGTAACCTGTATCTTGGATATAACAAGTGACAAAGGACCATTCATTTAAAATTTGGTTTCATTCAATTGTCCAATTAAAGGTGTTATCAGTAGACTGCTGTGCGCTATTTATTATGAAATATTGTAAGTGTGTTATTATAAGAACAATATTGAGAAATTAGTATCGTTTTGATAAGAAGTTGAGTGATAATTATCTAATGGGTAGCACTGATGTATGCAGTGAGATGTTGTATTGGAATTAAATGTTTAAGGGGCTGGATTACTATATAGTGAACTGTAGAGGCCTTTATTCTGTACAAATTGGTCCTAGCTGAGAAGCTCAAAGCTAGCCCTTTCCAGCTGTGTAGACTGGCTAAATAATTCTATTTCACTGGGTAGCTGACTCAATGTTAAAAAGTGTCTCTGCCAGAGGTCAGATCGGGGCCACTACTTCCTCAAACACGGAATGGATATATCACTTGTGGGCTGGTGGTTGTCTTGGCAACCAGTACAAGATCAGACACTACCATACCAGGGGTAGACTTGAATAGTGCCTTGTTATCTCACTGTGTGTATACATGTATGCATGCTAATTAATTTTGACTTCTATTGCAGGGTTTTGTTTATCATTTCTGTCAACTGTGGTTATGTAATTAATAGTCGTTAAGCATATTGGAGCTAATCGACATTAATTAGTGATAATTGGTGTTAAAATCAATAATTGCATAAAATAAGAAAAACGGGTTCAGCTTTTTCATAATTGAGCCTACATGCAAAAGTAAAATGAGATGAAGTAATTATTTATAAAAACTAGGTCAATTAGACCCCAAAAATTTCGGACTCGTCAAGCTCATTTTTCATAATTATTGAATAGTATATCATTCGTAGATCACAAATATATATAGCATGGTACACTCTGGCAAAGGATTAAAGTTTAATTGGCACTAACGAGCTGGCAGAGTGGAGCTGTAACGTTTGCCTGCAATCAATGGTGAGTGAAGTTTTATATTAAGGTGATCATCCCAAGCCAATATTTAATAAAGCAGTGGATGATTGCCAAAGTGTGGATAAGCATTGGCGAAGTAGCAGAATCATCTAGTGGCAGAATCCAAAAGTAAGAGTTAGAGTGTAACAAACTCAAGGGGGTGAGTTAGCTGGGTAAGTCTGTTAGTTTGGGTTAGCTGTTTAGTCTGTGTAGAATAGAGATTGGGATGGATGGCGGCCAGCTTGTTCCTGCAGGTCTGGTCAGGCATACAGCTCTGCCATCTAGGAGTCTAGGCTAGAAGTAGGAATAGCCAGAACCTTGGAGCCCTCTGGTGAGTAAGTATAGCATTAGGGTTGGGTTGATGAAGGTCTCCTGGAACCAAAACTAAAAACACCATAGTACTACTGCCACCACCTGGTAGGAAGGGTATAAACTATAACAGTTGAGACTAGTGGTTTCAGCTTTTGCCACTAGGGGGAGGCTCTGTGTATGATGATGTCAATAGTGGCACTGGTAAGCACTAGGGGTTCTTTGTGTTACCTGGTGTCTGTATGTGAGGCACATAGGCTTACTTAGAGAAGAAGTTAGGGACATTTTTTTTTTTTTTGAGACACATTAAAGTATAGTGAGAATAAACTACAATGGAGGAGCTACAGAGACTTCTTGCGGATCGGAAGGCCCGCCTGAACCAACAGCAAGGGGCTATGGATGTGCTACAGCAGAGTGTAACGCAATTGCAAGGGCAGTTGGCGGCTGCACAGGCCCCTGGCGAGGGAGAGGTTGTGCGATCAATAAATCGCATGAGCAAGGAGCTAGTGGTCTCTCAGTTGCTTTCGGGGGTACCTCAGTACAAAGGCGATCCACGGGGGTACAGGGACTGGGTACGAACCATCGAACGGGCAGGAGTTGCTACAGAGGATGCCGACGAGATAAGGATCCGTCTGGCTGTATGTTCTGCTAAAGGTCCTGTCGGTGACTTCATTACTCGATATATGAGGGACGACCGAGTGACCACTTGGGCTGAACTGGAAGAAGAGATAAAACTTCGATTCGCAGACGAACCAGATGAGAGTATATCCGCTGGGTTGCTTAGAAGAATCAAGCAACGTACTGGAGAGAGTGCTGCCCTCTTCGGAGAGAGGATAGTGACAGTAGCCTCTGAGGCGTTCCCAGAGCATGCTATCGACAACCCGATCATAACCACCATGATGATAGAGGCTTTTATCGATGGGGTATTGGACCCTGGGACATCTAAGAAAGTTCTTAGACTAAAAAAGGATGGCAAAATAAAGAGGATAGAAGATGCTGTAAGGGTGGCCAAAGATGATGCCGACGTGGCACAGCGGATAAAAGCGCGAAGGGGGGATATTCCCACCCCAATGGACGTTGACCCCATACAAGGCCAGGGTAGAGGTCAAAACCCGTCGGGGAATCATGGTCAAGGTCAAGGTCAGGAAAAGTCTTGGGGTCGGGGTCAAAGAAAAACAACCTTGGCATGTTACCAGTGTGGACAGAAGGGTCATATGAGAAGGGATTGTCATAGCATTATGTGCTACGCGTGTAATGGGTATGGTCATATGGCGCGAAACTGTCCTGTGCTTAAGGAAAGGTGGCACCAACCGCAACCAGGGTGGCAACAACCACAACAAGGATGGCATCGACAACAGCCACAACAACAGGCTCAGTACAGGCAGCCACAAGAGCAATCACAGTATCAACAACCTTTAAACATTCAAGGGACCCGTCAGCCGCCGGTACAGGGCCCAAGGTTGTAAGGCGGCCTGGCCATAGTAAAAAGAGAATCAGACAGAGGAACGAGGGCGACAATGAGATTTTATATAAAGACAAGGGTGGGGTCGCATTAATAAATAGTTCAGAGGAAAAGGCGACATGTCAAATTAAAATGGGAAGAATGCGAACACGGGCGCTTGTGGACACGGGTGCTCAGGTCTCCTTGGTCTCGTCCTTGTTTTTTAGACAAATAAGAAGACGGGGCATAGCTGTGCGTCCCAGCAGTATTCTTCTGAATGCTGCTAACCAGAGTCAAATAGTCAATCTTGGGCAGTGCCAGATAACAGTTGACCTGGGGGAGGGGGTCTCGAGGACACACAGCTTTATCATTGCCGAAGAACTGAATAACCCGGTCATCTTAGGGTGGGATTTCATAACAGAGCAGGGCATTATCATAGATGGGGAACATAAGCAAATGCGATGCGGCAATGTAGTCATACCTCTTCAGGACCAGACTCTTGCGTCATTGGTGAGAATAACCTGTGATGTAGAATTGTACCCCTACAGTGTGACTTATACCCCAGTAAAGAAGGCTAGAACTTTGGGACACAAAGATGGTATTTATGTTTGTGAGTCACCTACGAACGGGGCGCTTGCTGAGGAGCCTGGGGTAGACATTGTCAATTCTATTTGTGAGGTTAAGAAGGGTCGGAAATTTATGGTCAGTTTGATTAACGAGACAGGTAGATTAATCAAACTCAAGAAGGGCAACGTAGTGGGCCTGTTGAAAGAAGTTCAAGAGGTAGAAGCAGATGCATTGGACATCGAGTTGCCCAATAAGAGAAGTGTGACTGTGACCTCCAGTGTTGGTCATGGTCAGATGATGAGTAAGAAACCCCAGAGTCTAGAGGAATTGTTAGAGGCGAACAGAGATCTTTTTGCTGAGTCGGAAGAAGAACTTGGCAGAACGCATCTCATAGACATCGGGATAGACACCCAGGGTAGTCCACCTATAGGTTTAAGGGCCTATAGAGCGCCCTTGGGGAAGAGAAAATTCATTGAAGAGCGAGTGGAAGAGCTCCTAAGGGCCGGTGTTATAAGACCTAGCCGATCTCCGTGGTCTGCCCCAGTAGTCATAGTTAAGAAGAAAGATGGCACAGAAAGGCTGTGTGTGGACTATAGGCAGCTTAATGACATTACTGTGAAATATACGTGGCCTTTACCCCACATAGATGATCTTTTGAGCTCGTTTCATGGAGCCAGGTTCTTCAGTTGTCTCGACCTCCGCTCTGGCTACCATCAGATTCCTGTCCAGGAGAGAGACAAAGAAAAAACAGCATTTACCACCCATATTGGTAACTATGAGTACAACGTTATGCCATTTGGGTTATGTAATGCACCCTCAGTATTTTCTGAACTTATGTATAAGGTCTTGGATGGACTGGGCAATTGTACTAATTATCTTGATGACGTACTTGTCTATTCATCCACCGAAGCAGAACATCTAGAGGATCTGGAAAGAGTGATGGAACGTCTGAGAAAGGCTGGGTTGAAACTTAAGAGGAAAAAGTGTGAATTTTTCAAGGATTCATTGGATTTCTTAGGACACACTGTCACCGCTAGTGGAATAACACCTCAAACTAAGAAGATCGAGGCCATAACTGGAATGGAGAGACCGCGAACAGTGACAGATGTAAGGTCCTTTCTGGGTATGACCTCATACTATAGAAGATACATCCCTCACTACACAGAGCGGGCTCGTCCATTAATAGATCTCACCAAGAAAAAGAAACCATTTGAATGGACTGTGGAGGTGGAGGAATCATTCCAGTTTTTGAAGAAAGCCTTGACTTCTCAGCCCGTCTTGGCATACCCTGACCTGAATAAGGCGTTTGTGGTGCAAACAGATGCATCAAAAGAGAGCGTGGGTGCAGTCTTGCTTCAAGAACAAGATGGAGAGGTAAGAGCTATAGAATTTATGAGCGGAAGCTTATCTGACTCTCAGCGACGATGGGGTACTATTCAACGGGAAGCTTATGCTATTTTGCAGGCTGTGCATAAGTTTAAGCCCTACCTATACGGACACAGGTTTGTTGTGAAAACCGACCACAAGCCCCTAGTCCATATGTTCAAAGCTGAGCTTGAGAATGAACAGCTTAAGACTTGGGCGATGGAGTTGTCACAATACGACTGTAGTATAGAATATATTACGGGAGCCAAGAATAAACAAGCAGACTTCTTGAGTAGACTGAAGAGCGTAAATGTTATCAACATGGATGAATTACCTGGCCAGAGTACTCTAGAAGAAGATAGGGAATTTGTAGAACAGGTAGGGGAGGAAGAAGCCTTACCAACCTTAGTGCTAGGAGAGGAAGAAGTAGATATCCAGGAAGAACAGAGAAAGGATAAGAGCCTCCTAAAGTTAAAAGGCAATAAGGAGTACTTGGTGGTTGATGGAGTGCTATATTATGTCAGTGAACAACCAAGTCCAGGCCTCAGGGTGGTTGTGCCGACCCATCTTAGATCTACTGTGATAGAAGCAGCTCATAGAGAACTGGCACACATGGGCATAGAGAAGGTGTACTACCGACTTCAAGAGTCGTACCATTGGCCACACATTTTTAGAGATGTGGCCAGAGCGATTGGAAGGTGTGTTCCATGCAATGAGAGAAAGCTGAAAAGGCAAACACCTCCAATGCAAGAAATGGATCAGCCGGAAGTGCCTTTCTATAAGATAGCCATAGATATGGTTGGGCCATATCCCCCAAGTGAAGATGGAAACAAGTATTTGCTGACGATGGTCGACATGTACACAGGGTGGGTAGAAATGTTTCCTGTACCAAATAAAGAGGCAGCTACAGTGGCTGGGAAGATACTGAACGAGATCATACCTCGTCATGCCGTTCCACAGGTTATCCTTAGTGACTGGGGCTCTGAGTTCGTAAACGAGATAATTAATGATCTCTGTGAAAACTTGAAAATAAAAAGAATAAAAACAAGTATCTACCACCCGCAATCTAATGGGCTCCTAGAACGAAGCCACAGGGTTTGGGGTGATATTGTGTCCAAATATGTCAGTCATGAGGATGATTGGGATAAGGCAGTTCCTGCGGCGCTTTTGGCCATGCGCACAGCCAAGAGTAAGCGGACGGGGTTCTCACCATTTTATTTATTGCACTTGCGGGACCCAGTCCTTCCATTGGACACCTTACTGAAACCCAGACGCCGGTATTTAGGAGAACAACAGCATTTGAAGTCATTGGAAAAGTACCATCAGACTCTGAACACTGTATGTAAGAACATGAAAAAGGCAAGAGAAAGAAATAAGAAGTATCATGATAGAAAAGCAAGAGAGGAGGACATAAAGGTGGGAGATCCTGTTTATCTGTACAACTACGCCAAAAAGAATAAACTTGAAAGACCTTTCAAGGCGTACTACAGGGTCGTAGAGAAACTCAGCCCTGTAAACTTCAGAGTGAGGAATGAACTCACAGGGGAGTTGTTTAAAATCCATAAGTTGCACCTAAGAAAAAGTCAGGAAGAATGGAAAGTGCCTGCACTAGGAAAGAACATTCGTCGTGCTGCACTTGCTGCCTCAACGTCGGGGGAAGAGGTTCCTACCAGCGATGATAGTAGTGACTGGAGTGACCGCGACTGTATACCTCTCTCAAGGTGGCGAGATACCGGGGATAGTCCTAGTGACTGGAATAGTTCAGAGTGTGTGCCTCTTGCACATCTTGTAGAACCAGGAGCAGTGACTAATACTGCACCGGAAGTAGTGGAGGGAACTGATCAACCCTCTACTATTCCACTACCTTCATCATCTGGAGAAAGTGCAAGCATGGAAGAACAAAGTGGAGCAGTAGGTGGCAGTACCAGTGGAAATAAGAGGAGAAGAAGCTGTTCTAGTGGAGAGGAAACAAGGGGTACAGAACCTAAATATCGTATAGTAGAGAGTGAACCTACATCAGGTTCTTGCAGTGAAAAGAGGCCTCGAAGCCATACTGCAAGCCCTGAAGAAGAGAGTCCTGATAAAGTTAGAAGGGTAGAAGAGATAGAGGAGACGAGAGAACAAGAAGAGAATATTCATAAGGGTACAATTGAAGAGAGAGAAAATCAAAATGAATCTATTTATCAGACTTGTAGCAATGGGGAGCTGAATAGCTCACTCTGTAGCGCAGTGGATGAAATTCCCAACAAGTCCAATATTATGAGTGGAGTAGAAGGTGAAGAAGAAGTCAAAGAAGTAGAAGTCATGGAGAGTAAGAGAGAAGGAGAGAAAAGAGAAAGTGAGAGTAGAGAGAGAGAGGTGAATCCAATAGGAAATTATAAAATTCGCAACAGTAGGCTGAGAGTCTACTACTGCACCCAATAGAATAGCAGGCTGAGAGCCTACTATTACATACAATAGCACATAGGTGTGTCTGATCAGAGTGTTATCTCTTGCAGACTCCTACTCATCATCGTGTTGTCCGCTGGCGTGCTAGGAATTCGAGCAGAGAGAGAGACCCAGAACATAGAACATGTGTTCTTCAGAGACAAGGCTGAGGTTTATACCACTAGGTCGAGGTGGATCGTTGGCCTAGTCATCGATTTCCAGGCATACGAACGGTATATGGTATTCACAAACAAAACCTTAGAGGAAACTTTTAGGGTAACCCAGAGAGGAAAACTACATTTCGATGGCTTGTACTTCAGTAGTGCATACAGGAAGGAGGAATTAAGCAGGATCAATGCCACTGTTACAGCAGAGAGAGATACGATGGCCCAGTACTATATCACTCTGAGGTCACAACTTCAAGAGCTCATTATTCTTCAAGAACTACACAATAGAAATTGGCTTGACTTTACAGAGATTCAGAAAATAGGGCACAGTGAACTTGAGGTTATAAGAAATGAAAACAGACAGACAGTAAGGGAGAAAAGATCACTTGCCATTCTGGCAGGTATATTTAGTGGGGTAGCTTTCTATAGGACAGAGCAGTTGAGGTCAGAGGTGAACAATCTGAGAGATAATCAGGAAACAATTAGAACAGTTCTTAAAGAGAGCCTCTCATTGATAAACCTGACTAGACTTGAAGTAAGACAAAATCGCTTGGCGATAAATAAGGTCATAGAAGGCCTAGGAGAACTAGTCGAGGTTGTAAATAAGGCTTTGATACCCATGCAGAGATTTTTAGTTGTCTACCCACAAATCCAGACAAATATAAATAGGGTACGAGATTTGATATCTGCTGAAACAGCTATGATCTCAGAGCTACATAGAAAAATCACTAAATTATCGACAGGCGAATTGTCTCCTACCATTCTTCCAGCTCCTGAACTTATTGAAATTTTGAAGAGAATTGAAGTCGAAATTCCACCCCAGTTAATGTTACCTCAGGACCCAAGAGAGAAACCCTTTTATTATTATACCATTCTTAAAACTAACACTTTGGCATTAGAAGATAAACTTATTGTTGCAATTGATATACCTTTGCTAGATGTATCTAGGAAGTTAAGAGTAAAACAGGCTATTACATTACCTGTACCTTATGAATCGACCAACTTGACGGCTCACTATGATCTTGAATTCGAACATTTCGCTGTGTCAGAGGATGGTAGACAATATGTGGTGTTGTCATTATTAGACCAGTTAAAATGTGGCCAACCAAATATAAATTATTGTAGTCTGACATCAGCAATAGAAGAAACCAATAGACATCGATATTGTACATTGGCATTGTATCAACGCAACAATAGAAGAATAAGAGAATTGTGTAAAGTTAAGGTTACAAACAAGGTAAAATTACCAATAGCTAGATATGTATCAAAAGGTGAATGGCTCGTGGCAACAGATAAATCATTCAATATTAGAAAACTGTGTGTTGGACAAAAGGAAGAAGTGTATCTTAGTGTCGCGCCGCCATATAGTGTTGTCTCTCTGGAAACAGGTTGCCGAGCATTGTCTGATCTATTGGAATTACCCATTTATTTTGAAGAGCGCACAGAATATTCAGTAGCCCGCGAAACTCGAATAACTACACCTCCTAAAAATTTCAAAATGCAGGACATGACTATCTGGAAACCTATTCTTGATAAGGGTTTTAAATTGGAAATTGACATAGAACAATTAGGACCTGTTGATGATAAATCTATAGAAGACTTGGTAGACCAATTAGATAATATTAAGTATATAGACACTTCATATGTTCCGTATATCGTTATAGCTGTCATAATTGTTGTAATATTGATTATAATAGCCATATTATGCTGTAAAAGACAATGGCTGTTAAGAATGTTGGTAAATAGGATACAAGGGCGACTCAACAACAAACCTGAGGGTCAACAAGGAAGGGCTGATTATGTGGAACTGGGTTGTCTACAGTCACCAGTGCCGAGGCCCAGAGACACTCAATCAATGGCCTCTGTGTATAATGAACATTCATCCTCCAGAGACCCTGAGGTATTGACGAGACAAGGAAGGAGTCTCCCTGTGTCTCCAGAAGTCACACCTCTCGTGATTGCAGAAGCTGAGGCACTCTACCAACCTAAATCTACAACTCCACAACCTCAACCCAAGCGTAGAACTACTCTTACCATGAGGAAGCAGTGACTTAACATTGTATGGCACTAATAACTTGTGTGAGCCTTGTGTTCTCTTTCACTATATGGCACTGATAACTCTCATGTGTTTCCTCTCAGTGGCACTTATTAACAATGGTGATCATGTGTTTCCTCTCAGTGGCACTTATTAACAATGGTGATCATGTGTTTCCTCTCAGTGGCATTTATTAACAATAGTGATATTTTGGCACTAAATGACAATATGGCATGTCTAATGTGAACTAATGAGTGTTGCAGGAGAAGAGTACTGGGTTACGTCACGGAAGTACAGCGCACAGTGGACAATGACAATAACAAGCTGCACCAGAGCATGAGTATGCTGTTGTGCGTATATCTGGCGACTATTGAAATATAGGACCCGAAACATGCATGGAAATGCATATCATATGGAACTCTTATTACAGACTATGAACTGAGTGCTATATAGAGAACTTTTATTACAGAAGAGACATTGAGAGTGGTGTTGAAGATTATGATGATTGTTATAGTGAGAAGTTTATTTTATATGAAGTGGTGGATCCAATATATATTCCAGTATATGACATCTTATATATCTATTGCTTGACATACCGCTGATGATGTGACCTAATGGTTCACTATATATATTGAGATTGGTGTGATCTCACTTGTATTATATATGAGTTCACATGATATGTTAATCCATCCATTATTCAGCTTGAGATGTCATCATATGTCTTGAGGTGACAATATGTGAAATGATGATGTGTTATTCATATCTACTATTGGTAATATGGACACATTTATATTATCAATGTATCAGCGACGAGTTATTATCCACATATCAATCTATTCATTTATTGGTGACGATGATATGTAACGCAAGTTCTTCACATGAAGATATGATCAGGAGGTTTTGATATGATTTATCATTTTGATGACTGTATACATCGTTATGACAACAAATATTATTGTATATGGTTTGGTGTGGATATGGCTGAGTATAGACGTTTTTAACTGATGTTAAAAACTAGTGGGTAGGGAAGGGGTGTAGTATAGTCATGGTGTAGTATAAGTAGTGAGGAGTAGAGGGCGCCACCGCGTGGAAGTGAGTTAGACAGATGGCTCTGTGGATTGCTGAGCGGCCCCTATAGGCCCTGGGGTGCCTTGGCAGCACTTGGCAGATCCATCTAGAACGCAGAGATAGAGAGGGACGGATGTGCGGTGACAGCTCCCTGTCCACACCAGTCCAGTGAATATGGATTGACGAGTAAAACACGACCTACAAGAAAAGAACCTGAGTTGCTCTTTATTAATGGGGACATACCATCCGACAACCCCACATTCAGGCATACTAGTCTGCTCAGTATTCTATCACAGTTTACTTTCAATATTTTAGAAACTCAAACTCTCAAACCACAAGAAAGGGCATTGACATCTACAGGAAAAAAGGCACTACTATAGTGAGCAATTGTTGGGTCACACTGTCTAGCTGATCCCATAGTCAAGATGAGTTGGACCTGAATTATTTTGGCATCAGCTTTACTGAAACCAACTGCTATATCCACATCGTGTAGCTATCTAGACAGGGATGAGTTGAAATTTAGTTAGTTGTAACGTTTTTCTTACCGTTAACTTTTAAATGTATATCATTCTTACAGATAAGGATGAGGTGGAGCTGAAGCTGATTGTATCTACATTCCTACCCCTGGAGGAGGTCGCGTCTAAGGGCATCGTGACTGAGTACTCGTTAACCATCATGCACTGCTTCGAGGACATCATCAGTCACGTGCTCCTGTCAGCAAAGACCCCGTTTGTAACAAGTTGTGACCCCCAAATAGCTTCAAGTAAGTGTATTTCAGAATTTCGTTTTGTAGGGGATTGATCTACTGCCTAACGATGGGTCTAGACCCCTAAAATCGACAGTTTGACATGGCCTTTTCTTAAAATCGACAAAGGACATGGAGCTTCAAGGGACAAGGACAGGGGTCAAAAAAGATAGTGACAGGAGACATGGACTTTTCTTAAAATCGACATGTGACATGGAGCTTAGTGACAAGGACAGAGGAAAATACAAATTTAGTGACATTTGACATGGGCTTTTCTTAAAATCGACAAGGGACATGGGGACCAGCCATCTAGCCCCCCTAACGGCTCGCTTAGTGGCTCGCTTAGTGGCTTGCCCCGTGCCAAGCATGTCACATCCATTGATGGTAGTCAACTATCACCCATGGGTTGGCAAAGGGTAGTCTCCTTCCCTAGCATTTGATCATGGGTGGTTCGTATATCAGTGGTTCGTAGCTACAGTATCCGCTTTAAAGTTGGCAGGTCCCTGGTTCAAATTCAGCAGAATCCAAACATCATTTTTGCCATCCTCTTCACTTGCAATGGTATTATGGGATACTAAGTAAATGTCATGAAGCCTTTAAGCGTATTATGACTCTGAGATTATGGCCATGATCTTTGATATCTCTTTTCTTCATAAAGGGAGAGGTTGGAATAATCATGAATAATACATGATATTCCTACCTGTATTGATTCACAATTTACTTATCTAAATTGTAACTATTCAAATATTTTATTCATCCCCAGGTAACATGTCGATCTGTTCTTCCCACCGGTGGCATATGAGGAGCGAGGATGACCTCGGCGTGTCAGTGTGCTCGTTGTGTACCAGCTGCTCGGAGTATGGTGCACAGTGTAAATACAACCACATACGGGGTCCGTACGACACGCTACACTGTCAGTGTGGGACTCAGGTAGTCTGCTGTCAGGACTGTGGGATCTGTCAGACCTGCTGTCAACAACTGTGGGTGAGTAACCCAAGGATTCAAAAATTGTCCGATGGACCGGCCCAAACGGTATCTAGTTGCACTGCTCTGATTGGTGTTCTGAATAAGAATAAATCCCCCGGATGATAGTATTTAGTGTAGTCAGTCATAGCACTCAGCTTAGCAGGGAAGTCCACACTGAAAACATGGAAGATCCGTAACTAGTCAGCGGTGACCACTTTAGGTCCTCAAGTTGACGATACCTAAAACTACAGCTTTAGGTAGTGATGACTTTAGGTCGTCATCCTGACGACCTGAGTCATCAGGATGACAATACTGACAGTACAGAGTCATCATATTGACGACTCAGGTCGTAAGGATGAAGACTTAAAGTCGTCATTTTGACTACCTAAAGTTGTAGTTTTAGGTATCGTCAACTTGAGGACCTAAAGTGGTCACCGCTGACTAGTTTCAGAACTTCTAGGTTTTCAGTGCAGGGCTGTCCATCTAAGTGCATTTGACACCTCCAACTCATGCATTTTGGGCAGTTAGTGGGATGTGACTAGATTTCATACGACCACATTTTCATAAATTTGTCTTCTCAGTGGACATACAAATTTTATGGTAACTTTTATCATAATATCATTATGTATAAAAGAGTTACAACCATCCTGTGGGTTCTACTGCTAACCTTCCACTACTACTACTACTACTACTACTACCGTAATCTCCCGCGTATAAGGCGCATCTTATACGTGGGGTTTTAGTTCTATCTGGATCCACAAGGGGGACACCAAGATCTTTCTTTTGATATGTTACACTCCCATATGGCCACATATGCTGCATATGGGGTCCAGGGGGTCCAAGCAACACATAGCTTTTTGATTTTTGAGAATCCATTCAGTAGAAGAGAAGTTATGAATTTTTTATTTTTTTGACCATATTCTAAAACTCTAGGTGCGCCTTATACGCGGGGTGCGCCTTATACGTGGGAGATTACGGTACTACTATACATACATTGTTCTAGACATTGTACCATTCATCTGGTGGTGCACCAAATGAGGCACCACACTATAGGTTTACATGTGGGAACATAGCTCAAAAGGCTTGAGTCTTTTCCGAGGGTAGCCTATAGTAATGATAAAATAGTTATATAAACCAGTATATACTATAATGCATATCTATATTTGTAGTCTTAGCATTTTCCCAGATTATTTCATGAATATTGTATGCCTTGTTTTCATCAGTCCATTCGAAGCGTCCTCCGTCCATGTAAAACCAGTGTAGACCAGCTTGTGTCTCGGTCAGTGTTTGGGGGTAAGATGGTTTACACCAACACACTCATGACACCCGCCATCTTGAATGAAGCCACCCTCATCAAGACAAGGGAGTCTGATGCCACCAAACATGTCAGCTTTGGACTTCTCAGGTAACTTACATATTTATGATCTGCCTGTACAACCAGTTATCCATCTATCTATAGATCTATCTATTTAAAAGGTTTACAGTGAGGATGGAGAGAAGTGCATTAAGTTGTTCCTTTGAGGTTGCATAATATCTTTCAGGTTACCTTGTTTTATTCAGATATAATGGGCAAGGTACTTCTAGCTATCACTTAAAGGTGGCATGTTGGCAATAAAGCATCAACTTGAAGATGTAAACACAGAGGATTGGGAGAGGTACAACTAGCTGTTCCTTTTAAGGTGACATGCTACTATCAATAATCTAACTTATTTAATTCAGTGAGGATGGGGAGAAGTACATCCAGCTATTCCCCGGTAAGGCACTCGTAGGTTCGCGGGAACATTGCTATCATCGACAAACAAGACAAGCCTTGACCTTTACTCATGTCAAGGACAACGCAGACTTGAACTTTGGCCTTGGTGATCAGATCACCATCCAGATGTCTCAACCTCATGTAAGTTTTGTTAGAATCTACTATTTCATTTCAGTATTTTACAATTTTGTGATGGATCGGCGGCATGATGCAGGTCGATGATATACTATAGTCACAGGACAACATGAGGAAGGGGTGGTCACCGGACAACATTAGGAAGGGGTGGTCACAGGAGCACAAGAGGGAGGGGTGGTTACAGGATTACAGAGGGATAAGGACGTCATAGGACAACATGAGGGAGGGGTGGTCACCGGACAACATGAGCAATGGGTGGTCATAGGACCACAAGAGGGAGAAGTGGTTACAGGACTAGAGAGGGATAAGGACGTCATAGGACAACATGAGGGAGGGGTGGTCACCAGACAACATGAGGAATGGGTGGTCACAGGACCACAAGAGGGAGGGGTGGTTACAGGATTAGAGAGGGATAAGGACGTCATAGGACAACATGAGGAAGGGGTGGTCACCAGACAACATGAGGAATGGGTGGTCACAGGACCACAAGAGGGAGGGGTGGTTACAGGATTAGAGAGGGATAAGGACGTCATAGGACAACATGAGGAAGGGGTGGTCACCGGACAACATGAGCAATGGGTGGTCACAGGACCACAAGAGGGAGGGGTGGTTGCAGGATTAGAGAGGGATAAGGACGTCATACGACAACGTGAGCAATGGGTGGTCACAGGAGCACAAGAGGGAGGGGTGGTTACAGGATTACAGAGGGATAAGGACGTCATAGGAAAACATGAGGAAGGGGTGGTCACCAGACAACATGAGGAAGGGGTGGTCACAGGACCACAAGAGGGAGGGGTGGTTACAGGATTACAGAGGGATAAGGACGTCATAGGAAAACATGAGGAAGGGGTGATCACGGGAATACATACGGAAAAGGATGTCACAGGACAACTCAAGGGAAATTAGTGACCCTTGACGGGTTAATGCATGAAAGTTTTATATATACTGCAATTACCCTAGATAGGGGGTTACAATGTCCATTGTCATGATTCTAGAAATGGTTCTTGTCGCTAGTCTTTCAACCCATGTCCCTGGTCCATTTGAAGAAATAGCCTTGTTCCTCGTTCCTAAGCTCATGTCCCTTGTCGATTGTGAGGAGTCGCCTTCTCAATTGTCTCTCAACCATCAGGAAGTTTTCTTATCAAGATGCTATTCTTCAGCCATTAAACCTCTACTCCTTTTTTTTTAAAAAAATCTGATACAGGGCCAGAGTTTAGATGTGCCAGGACACACAGTTTCAGACACCAGCGATGGCTTCCATGTGAGCGTACTACACAAAGCTAACTGCTCCCTGTCAACGACATCCAATACTGTCAGGTAAACATAGACAAGGGTTCGCTAGGATTGGGTCTGGCTGAGGGTTATCTTATGAGGCGAAGCCGAGCGAGATAACCCTCATTCAGACCCACTTGGAGCGAACCTTTGCATTGATTTCATGATGTATCAGTAAAACAGTGAAAGGCCTTCTGCATCAAGGACCTATGTCCACAGACGTTAGCACTGTGGTGGATGTAGCCGATTCAAAGCTCCTTCAAGAAATGAAAAAAAAAACAAACATCTAAGATCTATGTCTATGGACATGAAAATCATTATCATCATCAGGCCGATCTATAACACACCTGCATTAGGGGCCCGCCCTGAAGTACTACCTCGAAGGTGTTTTCTAATTTGGTTAACCCTTTCGTCATCATGATGCACCAATGAAGTGCTGCTGAGGCTGCCCACCAGCCCTTCATTGTAGCATCATGCCAGCCCTCTGGGAGTATAGGTATCACAGGGGCATGGGAAGCAGTTTCAGAGTGGGTGGGACCAGGGGGGGTTTCTGCAATTTTTGACCTCCCTTTGCTTGACCTTTTAGTTTTGACCTTTTGAGGAGTTGGCCAAAAGTGGGGGGGGGGGGACATGTCCCCCCGTCCCCCTGCTTTCCACGCCCATGTATCACCCCGTAGGGTCGGTATGATGCCCAAATGAAGTGCTGGTGAGCAGTCTCAACAGCACTTCATTGGTGCATCATGACGACCAATGGGCATGATGCATTAATGCATAAGTGGCTCTTAAAGGATTAAAGAACTTACACAGGGACCAGCATAAAGCAGTTGTTATCTTATTCCAGGGGTACGTCTGATAAGGAGCTAGGATTACTCATGTCACAGCGGCCCCTCTCTACTGGATCCCTGTACTTTGATGTCGGTGAGTTTTCATAATCTTTATTAATGTTTTGTGTAAAATCTTGCAGTGAAAAATTAACTCTCTGTACAATAACTTATCATCATGTAAAACCAGAAAAGATGATTCAAGACTACATTGATTTTTGTTTTCACATGAGCTATGTTTTGACTGCTATTAGCAGCCATTCACATACTATTTGTCATATAAGGGAGGATAACTGGCAAACTTTACTTAATATAATATCTTAATCATACCCTAGAAAGGTGTAGTTACCGCGCCTTCGAGGTCTTGAAGGGGGGGGGGGAGATTCTTGTGAATTTAAAGTAAAAACGTGCCTCCTTGTTCCACAGTTTGAAATGTTATTATGATGAATGGTAGTTTATTTGTATGACCAGGTCACCACAACATTTTTCAAATGACGACCTTGTCATGAACTGTTTGGCTGCTGTTATTAGCCATTACCCTTACCCATTAAGTGATGGATGACTTATGTGTTGTACTTGTGTATTTATATACATGATGAATTGTTAAATTTGGCCAAATAAAGTTTAAATCTGTTCTAAAAAAACCCTAAAATTGTAACCTTTCCTGTTATTTTACAGAAATTGTGAGTCTGTCGTCAGGTGGGCGGCTGGCAGGTGTGGGCATGGCACCCAATATCGAGATTGGGGAGTGCATCGGTCATGGCACAGGGAATAATCTGTAAGTGCGCAAGAAATATTCTCTTGACTTTTATTCTTTATGTACTCTTTTGGAACCCCCAGGCCCACAGGAAGGATATTCTATAAATCTGTGGGCCCACACCCAAAATTATGGGATATTGTGTTAGACTCATCCTGACTTTGAGAGCTTGTTAGAAACATTAAGAAGAATATAATTTTATTTTGTAATTGATGCATTATCAAAATTCAAAACACCATGGTCAGGTATGACCTCCCTGGACCACTTCAGAGGTTGCATGACACTTTGAAAGGATTTGAGAGCAACTGTCCCCCAAGATGTCAATTACATTATTTATCTTTTCTTTAAATCACATTTCTTTTTTCTGTACTATTTCAGTACAGAGGGCTGTAAGGCATGGAACGATGAGTGGTGGCACGTAGGCGACATTATTGGCTGTGGTTCATGGCGGACAGGTGATCACCAGGATGTAGTTTTCACACATAACGACCAAGTGGTAGGCCTGTCATTTTGTTCTTCTTTTTCTGGTTATTTCTCTTGTTCTTCTTCTTTTTCTTGTTCTTGTTCTTGTTCTTGTTCTTGTTCTTGTTCTTGTTCTTGTTCTTCTTCTTCTTCTTCTTCTTCTTCTTCTTCTTCTTCTTCTTCTTCTTCTTCCTGTTCTTGTTCTTGTTCTTGTTCTTCTTGTTCTTGTTCTTGTTCTTGTTCTTCTTGTTCTTGTTCTTGTTCTTGTTCTTGTTCTTGTTCTTCTTCTTCTTCTTCTTCTTCTTCTTCTTCTTCTTCTTCTTCTTCTTCTTCTTCTTCTTCTTCTTCTTCTTCTTCTTCTTCTTCTTCTTCTTCTTCTTCTTCTTCTTCTTCTTCTTCTTCTTCTTCTTCTTCTTCTTCTTCTTCTTCTTCTTCTACTTCTACTTCTTCTTGATCTAGTTCTTTTCTTTGTTCTAGTTATTCTTCCTGTTCTAGTTCTTGTTCTTGTCCTTGCTGTTCTTGTTCTTATTGTTCTAGTTCTTCTTCTTGTTTTAGTTCCTCTTGTTCTTGCCCCAGTTCTTCTTGTTCTTGTTCCATTTCTTCTTGTTCTTGTTGTTCTTGTTCTAGTTCTTCTCCTTGTCTTAGTTCTTCTTATTCTAGTTCTTCTTCTTGTTCTAGTTCTTCTTATTCCAGTTCTTCTTGCTCTAATTCTTCTTGTTTGAGTTCTTTTGTCATTCTTCTTGTTCCTCTTCTTGTTCTAGTTCTTGTTCTTTTTCCTTTATTCCCATTCTAACTTTTCCTTGTTCTAGTTGTTCTTGTTCTAGTTGTTCTTGTTCTAGTTTTTCTTGTTCTAATTGTTGTTCTTGTTCTAGTTTTCCTTGCTCTAGTTCTTCTTATATTCTGTTTGTCTTCTTGTTATAGTTCTTTTTCATATAAAGTTAGACATATAGCAATAACATGGGAGGACATGTGTGTGCCGCCATGACAGCACTTATCTCATAGACGTGAGGTAGTTCCTGGTATGGAATTGTCCTCCAATAAATATATCAGAGAGAGTAGCTACAGATGGTCTGCAGAATCCCATGTAGTCGAACCAGTGAGAGGTACTTGATACGAAGAAAGGTAACAAACAGTGATAACATATAGGCTTGTTCACCCGCTGTGTCCATAGCAACCAATACATTCAGTCTTGGCCAGGAACAGTCTCAATATCGAGGGACACAATCATATTGTATTCATTGGACTTAATGGTCCAAAGACAGGCCATGCAGGCTGGCCGTCCCAACTCCAGGATAGCAGGGTCACATGGGGGTTAGCAAGGCCACGCAATTTAGCAATATATCTATTCCAGGAAGCTTATTCAAAAAGTTGAATGAATATTTCTGATTATCGCATGAAGATCACACCTTTTTTCCAAAATTTGAAGGGAGTGTGACAGACATGTCTAGCCTCACAGGAAGAGGTAGAATCACAATATTCTAAATCTTGGACATCATATCAATATACATTTACGCTCTGTTGGATTCCAGGTGTGTCGTCATGTTCTGACTGAGAATTGTACGCTCCATCCTGCCGTTTTGGTCCGTGCTGGGGAGGCCGTCACCATTCTACATAATGACACCTGGAAAAACCCTACTGACATACAAAATAAGGTAGAAAATGTTAGCAAAGGTTTCGTCAACCATGTACCTCAAGTAGAATTAATGTGTATTTGT
The DNA here is from genome assembly GCA_949317995.1 of Acholoe squamosa. NCBI lineage: Eukaryota > Metazoa > Annelida > Polychaeta > Phyllodocida > Polynoidae > Acholoe > Acholoe squamosa. The sequence continues at coordinate 5,747,567 of OX439040.1, forward strand.
TGTCATGTTGAACCCATGCAATAAAGATTTGTTGATTATACTTGCTTCGTGTCAGGTTTTGAGGAATTTTCATCTTACTTGAAATGAGTCATTAACCTGTGACAATTTTTATCCGCCTTTTTGTCGTCAGACTGAGTCAACGTTCCCAACAGATCAAGAATTCTATGAGTCAGACACGGGCGAGTTCAGGATTTCGTGAGTATGCATTTATCAATGAAAACTTAAAGAAAGGAAGTGTCCATCATTTACCAACAAAAGATTAGTTATGTGATCATGTAAAAATCCACCAATTGTTGTTATATCTAATGAACACTCAAATATTTATCTCAAGTTGAATACGAGAGCCCCATAGGTTAAACCAAGAAACTCTGTATCACACCCCACAGTGTGATAACCCTTCCCCGTATCACACTCCCTGGGAAAACATCCAAAACGGTCAAATAACTGATGATAAAATCATTTCTAGTGCCAAATAAATCGAATTTTGAACATATCTGACTAAATTAACTTGAGATAAATACAAAGGAGCACTTGAATTGGTCAGCACTGAGGGTTATCACACTCGGCTTCGCCTCGTGTGATAACCCTCAGTGCTGACCAATTCAAGTGCACCTTTGTCTATTTATCTTGAGGGATATTTAGAAAGAAAGTTTGCAACATATTCCTTGGCATGAAATATCTAGTGACTTACCATGTATCATCTCTGTTTGTCTTTTTGTTGTAAACGGTGACCGGTCATATTTCTCACAGCCCCAAGTCAACGTTACTATTTGAACAAGGAGTGAACGACAGTAAACGTCCTACATCAAACATCTACCTACAAAATAATAGTAACCGCCATGTATTGTGGAAGGTAAGGGTTAAAGACCTATCTACAAAATAATAGTAACCACCATATATTGTGGAAAATAAGGGTTAAACATCTACCTACAAAATAATAGTAACCACCATGTATTGTGGAAAATAAGGGTTCTACCTACAAAATAATAGTAACCGCCATGTACTGTGGAAGGTAAGGTCACTTAACGAAAGCCAAAAAGGAAGTATTTTTAATATTTGGCAGCGTTTGAAAAGAGTCAGGGTTATAAGAAAGTTAGCAAAAGAGTTATGCATAAAGCAAGATCTTAATTTGGTATCATTTTCTTGAGAGGCTTGGTTCTGAGTGCATTGATTTATCTTCAATTTTATTTTTTTTACATCTATTTATTTACTGAATCATTCTCCCCCTGATGTATAATTGGTTTATGAACATAGAGGAATTGTCCATGTGTACCTATTCAATTCTGGTCTAGGTGAGGGTCAATGTACCAGAGGCTTACATCTCAAACCCCAATAGGGGAGTCATCCGGCCCGGTGAAATGATTGAGATTATCAATGAATGTAAATCAGGTAGGTTGTCATACATTACTTTTTATTTCTATTATAACATAAGTCAGATTATAAGTTGCCTTTCTTTGTTATCAAAAATTTCTCACTTAACAAACTAATTTTCAAATTTTTCAGCTTTTCTTTTAATAGACAATAAATTAGTATCTTAACTAAGTTATATATTGATTATATAACCTTATGTATAGCACTGCCATTTTAGAATCTACCAACTAATGACCAATATCAATGTCTCTTATATACATGCTCTTTTATATGACTATATCTATGCGTTAAAATCATTAAATCATTTTTACACTACATTAAAAAAGGCATTATTGGTACGCTGGTTATGAAAACTCAATTATTGACTTTTTCAGCCTACAGTACCCTTGAGGTACCAGAGTAAGCGAAATTCTCAGTCTGTGAACCAGTTAGGAAAGTCTGAGTTAACTCGAATTTTCTCTCCAAACTTTTCAAACTTTATATTTTCAAGGCTTGAAATATCCATATTGTCCAGATTGCGCTCATATTGAGAATAGAAGCAGGATTTTACAAAAAAGTATTCATGAATACTCATAATCTTGATAGAACCTTACTAGCAACAGAAGGATGATAGTCTTATAGAAATCCGCCATTTTTTCTTGACAAAGCAGACTATTTAGACAAGTATTCTCAAACTGATATCTGACAAGTGATACATCAGACTATTTCTATGTATCTATGGTATCCTTCCCTAAAATATCATGCTATAATCTATTGAATTGATTGAGATATCCTCCCTTAAACTTTTGAAGTGGAAACATCTGCTTGGGGAGTGATGTTGCTTCATGTTTTGACGTCACTTAGCAACGTCACGTCACTAAGCAACATCACGTCACTAAGCAACGTCACGTCACTAAGCAACGTCACATCACTAGGTAGCGTCACTTCACTAGGCAGTGTGGACATAAATTATGCTCGGGGGAAAGGGTCACAATTTGCCAAAATAAACGACCAGTCTGCTAGGACAGAGGGCCACAGTCTGCCATGACAAATGGCCAATAAACCTTGACAAAGGGCATTTTGTCATAGCAAAGGGCCACATTTTGCCATGACAAAAGGTCGGAACTCGACATAAAAAGATCATTAGAAAAGCTCTGCCTCATCTTGCATAGGCCTAAGATTTAATCATGATATTTCCCCATAATCTGGTGGCGAAGCCACTACTACTATTAAAGAAGTTACAAAAGAAAAGAAGAAGGCTATTTCTACTGTTATGATACACTCAGATGTTAACTTTATTTGTAGTTGACAGATCGATGGAGGAGGACCGGTTCCAGATTATGTACACCGGTTTACGACATGATGAGTTGGATGGTTCAAGTGTTGATGTAGAGAAGGCAACAGAACTCTGGAACAGCAAGACCGAACGGAAGAATTTCACTCATGTGTAGGTTTGCCCTTTTGAACCTTTCAGGATGTTGGGGGTGGAGGCTGGAGCAGCTCCATAAACTGACCAGCGACCAGACAGAACAGCCTGATTTACAGTAGGGGAAAATAAGAAACTTGTTTTCTGATTATTTTATTCATCATAGATTGCTGACTTTAGCTATAGCTATCATTTAGGTACTCACACACACGCTATGCATCTTGAATAGATTAGTATTCACTAAAGATAAAGATATTTAGGATAATGTTTCCACTCTACATCTGATCTTTTGATGAGATGTAGAGTGGAAACGCTCAGTATAAGGCGTAAAAAATCCTTAGCATGTTATATGTACAAGTATGCTCGAAATGAAGAAAATGTTATGGTTCCCACCAGAGAATTAAGAGGATATAATAAGAAGAAACTCATAGTGAGTAGACCCAAGAGAGAAATTTATAGAAACAGTCTGTTGTACCGTGGGAACCAAATATGGGATATACTACCAGCAGAAATACAATTAAAACCTAATATAGGTGTCTTTAAATCGAGCTTAAAAGGAGAAATATTAACAACATTGAGCAGATTGTGAATTATAACGAGAAATATATGTGATAGGAGAAACATTGTACACGATAGTTCATGGAAACCACTTGTTACATTAAAATTACACCCCGTACTCTGACTATATGATATATTGTATTCGGCGATTGAATGTAATAACTACACATGTAGTGCTTTCTGTAGCCAATAAACAGTGTTAAAACTTCAAAAAATTGAAATATTGGACTGAAGCACTTTAGTGCCTATACATGGGTAAAAAGTGACGCTGTGACGCAGGGGTTTTAAAAAGTGATGCTTGTGACACAGGGGTTTTTAGAAAGTGACGGACGGCGACACTAGCAAAAGTTCCCAGTACATTGGCATATACGTAAAAAGTGACGGAGTGACGTGCCATCCCTCCTAGAAAGTGACGATGTGACGTCCTTAAAATTTTGAGCACCCCTGTATAGGCACACTTTACTTTGTCCTATTTATAGTCTTCCTTCTCCCTTCCTCCACACAGAGTACAGTGTCAGTGGAAGACAGCCAAGGACCAGGCTCAGCAGCAAGAGACAACCTTCGCTGTAGAACTGGATGATGCTGGCTTCACCATGGTCGAGGTATGCATTCATGTTCTAATTAGTCTACTAAAAGACCAGATATACGATATACTTGTATTGAAACTAGGGGTATATTGAAGTAGGCTTATCTCTGGAATTTTAAATCAAAAGTTTTTCTACTCCAAATTAATTTTGTCTTGGAATACGTTTTTAGGAAGGTTTGATTTGATAGGTTGGCATAATTTCCCAATATTTCATTTATTTTTGAGTTTAAATAATTTGACTGATTGAACAATTGGTGTAGGCCCATTCTTATATTTCTCTTGAATAGTATATAAAGATTTAAAGTTTCAATTGTCCCGGGCATTCATCACTGTGTCAACTGTGAATAAATTTAACGTAAACTAAATAATCAAATTACTCAAGAAATTGTTCATTGATCAGAATTACATTAATGGATAATGTGTATTTTTCCCCTGTAGCCTAGTTACCGGGTGACAGTGTTAAAGAATGGCAGTCCAGTCAGCAGTTACTGGCTGCCCAAAGGTAACTACCGCTTTGCTATGGACAGTATGCAGAATGAGGCCGAGACTGTGTTAAACCAGGATATAATACTACATGCGCCAAAACTACCCGTATGTATCAAATGTTACTACCTAATCAATCTAACACAGTCAGGAATATATCCATTACATCACAAACAAAACTAAGCCTCAAATGAAAGATACCGCAAGTGCTATACCCAAAAGTACCTCCCAAAAAAATCGGTGTATTTTAGGTGCCGTTTTCTATTTTTTTGGGACGTACTACATTATGTCGCCTTAGTGCAGAAAGGGTGTAACTGCATTTTTCAAGTTTTGCTGGAGAGGCAAAAGACGTGTTCCACTTACTATAGTACAAAGTGGAAACAGCAACATTGCACTGTGGTCTGTAGGTACATGTATCATAGACAGAGCTTCAGGACTTTCATAGTAGCTAGATAAGGGTCAATACTAGATGCTAAAACAAAACAAAACTCAGTTTTGTCAAAAATGTCGGTTACAACCTCAATTCACCTTCTTGCACCAAGGTGATGATTAGTTGGAAAACTAAAGCCAACTTACAAGCTACAGTTCTTTGCCATGGATTCTGTACACCTAAATAATGATAATAATGGGTGGATTTGATTTACAACTTGTCCCACACTGAATGGCTGTATTCCTCTGCTATGAATTTCTTTCACTTTCTATGAATGTTTCTGTCTCTTCATAACAATTAGCCTATATAGAATGTGTATCTGTACGTTGTAGGTTCAGGACCGCCAGGATGGTTTCAAAGTGGGAATGACGGTCAACGTGGAAGTTGATAAAAGGTTTGTACAGCTTTATCATCGATACCTTTTGACATGTCTCGAGAACTCTCTAGAAATAAATCAGATTGAATTTAGTACAGGGGGGGTTGACTTGTCAGGGGCAGCACGCAGGGAGGGCTGTTGAAGGTACAAATGCTTTAATACCTCTTAGGAACATGTCATAACTTTGGAGTTGTAAAATTCCTTGAAATTGTTAAAAACCGAATCATTCTTCATCGCAAAGTACGGAGCCCCTAAGAGGACATGCCAAAAATAATTATTTTCAGCAGAAAAAATATTCTTGCGGATACTGAACAATACCAAAAAGATTTTTTTCATGAAAAAAATATTCCTGCGGGTACTGGAAGATTCCTGCGGATACTGGAAGATTCCTGCGGGTACTGGAAGATTCCTGCAGGTTAATACGGAGCCCCTAATAGGACATACCAAAAATAATTTTTTCACCAGAAAAAATATACTTGCGGGTACAGAAACAATTCTTGCGGGTACTGAAGAATTCTTGCGGGTACAGAAACAATTCTTGCGGGTACTGAACAATTCCTACGGGTACAGAAATAATTATTGCGGGTACTGAACAATTCTTGCGGGTACAGAAAGAATTCTTGCGAGTACTGAAGAATTCTTGCGGGTACAGAAACAATTCTTGCGGGTAATGAAGAATTCTTGCGAGTACTGAAGAATTCTTGCGGGTACAGAAACAATTCTTGTGGGTACTGAAGATTTCTTGCGGGTACTGAAGAATTCTTGCGGATACTGAACAATACCAAAAAGATTTTTTTTCATGAAAAAAATATTCCTGCGGGTACTGGAAGATTTCTACGGATACTGGAAGATTCCTGTGGGTACTGGAAGATTCCTGCAGCTACAGGAACATTTTTGCAGGTACACAAAGAATTCTTGTGGGTGCACAAAGAATTCTTGTAGGTGCTAGAATTATCCTTGTGGGTGCTAGAATTATGCATTCACCTACCAAAAAGTTTTTTTTTCTCCAATAAAATCTTTCTTGTGCCAGCCAGAATTGTGCTTGTACCCGCAAGAATTGTTCAGTGCCTGCAAGAATTGCTCAGTACCCGCAAGAATTGTTCAGTATCCGCAAGAATTGTTCAGTACCCGCAAGAATATCCCAGTACCCGCAAGAATATCCCAGTACCCGCAAGAATACCCCAGTACCCGCAAGAATACCCCAGTACCCGCAAGAATAATTTTTTAGAAAAATAATTATTTTTGGTATGTCCTATTAGGGCCTCCGTAGCAAAGTGTCCAAAATAGGGGGCTCTCATTGAACTATTTTAAGTGCAGGCGGCTGTTCAAATCATATACTAATTATGGGCTGTTAAAGTGCTTGTTCTTTCCCTTTACAGTATTATCTCAGAGTCCTTTGAACAAGCGATAACATCGGTTTGCGCCCGACCAAGCTCTATATTTGCTGTGTGTCAGATAGACCTAGTAGAACCCGGCACACCCGACACGCTTCACCTGAGTTTTCACGGTTCACCAAGTAAGGACCAGAGCAGTAAGAGTTTCTCCATGAAGGTACCCGCCGACTCACCGACACTCCACCCGGTAAAGGACTCCCTCTCCACCTCTGAGGAAGTCTCCGTCTTTGTTGAAGAAGGTAAATTACTTTTTTTAATCACTTTTTAACCCTTTAAGGACTGCAGCAATACTCATTGGTCGTCACCAATGAAGTGCTGGTGAGACTGCTCGCCAGCACTTCATTGGAGCATCAGGCCGACCCTCAAAGAGTATATATGTTTCAACCCCATAGGGTTGGCATGATACTTCAATGAAGTGCTGGCAAGCAGTCTTGCCGGCACTTCATTGGTGCATCATGACGACCAATGGGCATGATGCATTAATGCATCAGCTGCCCTTAAAGGGTCATTTTATGGAGAGGTTTTTATCACAAAAATCAGACATAAATAATTTGATTCCATCATGGCTGCTAGGACCCCTTGTTTAGTTTAAGACCAAGATGTAATGTAATTCTCATTCTAAAATGTGCGTGAAAAGAATTTGTTAAGAAAAGACTTTGGTAGCGCTGCCAGTTCACACCTCCATTACTTTCAGGGAATGTGGTGCAGCTTATTGGCTATATCCCCGACACGTGCCGCAAAGCACCCAAACATCTGTTTAAGGTAATTTTATCTTATTCTTACATTCATACAAGTCATTCACCTAATCAAAGCTTGGTAAGGAATGGGGTATATTAAAGCACAAAAGGAGGGTACACTCTTTTTTTTAATCTAAAAGGTTCTAAAAATAGGCAAATAAACTACAGAGAAAATGTAAGTGGTGCACACCCAAACTAACCTAGTCACAAATATGAATAATTTACCTAATTGTATGTCCCTAGACCTACTCGTGCTGGATTACCAATATCGACCGCAATTGTAGTTCCTATGCTATTGTCGCCATGAATATGACCTTAGCTGTCGAAATGGCGTTAAACATCCATTACTCACTCTCCCTACACTATTGATACATTCTCATGTGATGCTCCAATGAAGTGCTGGTGAGCAGACTCAGCAGTACTTCATTGGTGCATCATGACTACCAATGTGCATGATGCACTCCTGCATCAGCTGCACTTAAAGGTACAAGATACTGCTTAATTTGTAAATGCCTAATACTGTGTTGTTATACGCATCCTACAGAAGTCTGAGGGTAAGCAGGAACCATACAGTGGACGGCCCTGTGAAAACCTGCTATTTGGTGGTAGGTATTGTATAAAACTCTTCTTATTTGCTGAGTCCTGCCTTTAATAGATAGCCATGACTATTTTCTGGTTTTATTCTACAATTTTTGTAATGACTTCATTAAAATCACACTGTAGTGGCCTGTTTAAGCGCCTTGGTATTTATGGACTTTACACAAACCATACCTTCTTATGGTTTGGTGTATAATGTCCGCTCTCACATGTTTAGCTACTTTTATTTCCATGGTGCTTATTTATCTTATTTAATTAATTATTTTTCATTTTAAATAGGTTTGATAATTATAATAAAGTTTTTATTCTCCATATTGTAGCTCAGCTAATTCACCTAGCGCGGGACCAGTTGGTGCCCAAGTCCCAGCCGCACCAGTCGGGTCCAACCTACATGTTCCTTCCTGCCAAACTATCTCTGGACACCCTCCGCCACCCGTCACTACAACAACTACACAACTTCTCCAAGATGAAGATGTACCCAGTGTGCCAAGTCAATGGTATGTGGATTTTTTTTTTGTCTCAGCATGATGCCCAAAAGCAGGCCTGATACCTGAGTAATTTTATACCGGTGCAGTACTATGGCAAACTGAGAGATTTATGTGTAGAATTAATACTATGCCCACTGGACAACTTTAAATGAGTAAAGTGGGAAATTTAATTAATCAATATAGTTTCAGACCAGGGTTACAGTAAGGACTGTCACCTTATGGACAGACTGCGCTATGTTCCAAATGGCTACATCAATGTGTTAATCTATATACCATATAGATAGGATATGCCCACTTTTATTGGTTTACATTCTTTCAGACCAGGGTTGATTTATACCATATTTACAAGATATACCCACTTTAATTGGTGTACATCATTTCAGACCAGGGTTACAGTCAGGATTGGCACCTTATGGATTCAGAGGGTTACGTATCAGACGGATACATCCCCTACTCCCTCATCTACAGGAACCTCCCCGTCATGAACAACTACATCGACTTAGCCTCTAAAACGGTTAGTTCCATACCTTATTTTATGTGAATAACTTCTTCCCGTAGAGATAGCATTGCGGAGCCGATCGCCACACCCCCAGTGGCATAACCTGTGTCAATCCACCACAGCAGCCGTTCCAGTTCTGCAGCCTCGTTCCGGGTGCATGTAAACATTCAAAATGGCGGACCGCCGCTCGTACGGGGAACAATGGTACCAGATTAAGTTAATTTTCAGTTAATTAAACACTCTAAAAACATAAAATAAATATAGAACTAAACTCCCCTGGTGTCCTCGGTGGCCGATCCCCCCCTCGTAGTGGATCGGCCACCTCGTACACCACGGTCGTTTAGTTCTATCTATATATACCACGAACCTGTCAATGGACCATTCTGGGTATTATTATTATTATTTTTCATATTTACTAAATTCTTCGCCATATAAAGCCTAAGCTCTGCCCATGATCTACACTCAATAATCTCCTGCATTCTCCAACAGGAACCAGGATCCATTACTCATCACAAACACACTTCCTCCATTAGACTCTGTGACATAAGGTACAAGGATGTAATAACATTCCAACCTTATCTACTCAGTCCAACTGGAGGAAGTGCGATCCACCTGTGGTGCCATATTTGGAATGAGAGGATATTTCACAATCTCCTCTCAATCCTCATTAACATAATCTACCCACAGGTGGCACTCTCTCCTTATGACATGTGTCACTATTCTATTGAGCCACATGTACAGAACATTTCACAACACTGTGAGCTGCTCAAGCCCTCAGTATATAAGGTAGCTTGAGCAGCTCCCAATCATCTATTCTAAGCTATCTATTCTAAGATCATCTCTCCCAACTTACACCTTACACCTATACCTAGAATCTACGACAGGTTGAGCTATAGGATTGGAGGCAGAGCTTAGATCTTGGCGAGTGTTATCATTGTTACCACCTTTATGAAACACTCATGTCAGCTATGCAATAAAAGGATCAAATGAACTTCCCTGGATTCCGTGTACATTCACTTCACCACATGTAACCGTCCGTTGACACGATGGTGGATGAACCCTCCAAGAATATCCCACTACCAACCTCTCATTAAACATGAGCAATAGTGAGACATCACCTAAGGAGCCAGCTTCAGAACAACGCACCTTTACATCACCTGGGCTAGACGCGCCCAACTAACCCACAAGTGATACTACACACCACTTCCAGAGGCAAACTTCACCACCTGACGCCTTCAAAATGACCTAGCTATACCCACCCGACACACCAAGGAACACCACCCCTGGTAGGAGCTATACAGCGCCACAATCTGACGCCGACAGCGACAGCCCCAGGAACAGTCACAATAATTAGGATTCAGGGAACGGAACTACAGCACCTATAGTCCCCGACCCCCACCCTACAGGACCCGACCACACGACCGCCCACCACTACTCCTGCTCCTACTACTGAAGCAGAAGTTAACTCTCAATTGACTCTCACACCTCCAGGACTCTTGCACTGACGATGAAAAGCACAGCCAGGATACCTCGATTCTGGAGCCTAAAAGCAAGTCTGGTCAATATGGACAGCAAGGTAAGGCCATTTTCGTTGATACAGAATTGACTAAGAGTGCAGTATCTGTTAGCATGGACAACCACTTGTATAGAGCTCTCGTTGATTCTAGCGCCTCCTTGTTTTTATTAACCAGAAATGGTTGATAGAATAGCAAGCACACATTTTGAAATATGTTAGGAACCTTAGACTCACAGTGTTACTGGCTGATAAAACCCCTTTTTCTCCAAAAACATCCTACAATGTCTATAGTCAGAGTATAGGCATTGACCCCCCCCCAACCCAACCCTAAACCCCAATCCATTATTCCTAACAAACCCACCCATGGTAACCTTCTTACCACCCTTGAAACAAACATACATAGAACCACCCAGACACTATAGGCAAATTTTCTTCATGTAATAGATGTTCCCTCTCCATTTCCCATATATTATTTCAATGGAGAGTACTCATTAGAACCACCAAATTCACCCTTTTTTTTATGTTTTATTTTTCCACAAATTCCATTATCCCCTCCAAAATATCAAACCTTAGTACCACAACTAAGTGGGTGACATTGCCAAAATTTTTATTTAATTTTCTGAAGGCTCAGGCAGCCGTAAAATGGATGATCTGGTTGGCACGTCACATAAATTACCCACGGTCACAGCGTACGCTCGGTTTGTGTCCCATTAAATTGGGGCATGCATGCGCCGGTTTGTTACAAGCTCAGGGCTCCTCTATACCCTAAGGTATTACCAAATGACGGCCTACTGTAGGAGAGCAGCTCTCTTGCATCCTGATCCGTGTTTATACCTCTGTTTACCATTGGTACTGGAATGTTTGGTGAGACACTTAATAAAATAATTCAGCACAATTCCCTGCTGTGTTATCACAACAGGAACAGGTGCACACAGCCATTACCCCACCAACCTTACTACAATATTCAGATCATCCTTTGATCATCCGTACCTAATGGTCAAGGTACCCCTTAAATTTGCATATCACAGGCCTGTCATATGCAAAACAACCAATAGCTAGGGCTCGTGCCATATATGGGTGAGACATACCTCATCGGGAGGCATGTAATGAGGAATTAGCCAACCTCATGAAGTGCTTATAAGCCTCACCCTACCCCCATCTTTCCCACTTCCCAAACAATATACCAAACTTACCAAACCCAGTCACCATATGGAGCAAGTATCCGGAGACCACAGGGCCAAATGCCGAGGCTGCCATGCAACCAGCCCAGGTAGATTTTTGTCTTATGTGTCCATTAGTAGCGTCATCAATCGTTCTAGCATGACAATGATGGATTTGCCATCATGTGACCCAGATACCCATTACATGCCAATGGTAGTGTGCGCCCAGAGTGCTTTGTAAAATGTGATAGTTGAATTCGCAGCCCACTTCATGCCTTTCTACGACGGCCTGACCACTTTAGATCGTACTTATCAACCTTTTGGCGACACCCCACCCACCCCCACCCGCCCCACACACAACCCATCCTACCTCAGATTACCCATTTATTTAATACTAATTTTTAAGCCTTAAGGCACCAAAGTCATATGGATTCAACCCAGGGTGGCCCATCCATAGCCTTCTAGGCCCATATGGCAAATAGGAGCAAGGCCATGGATCTGTTTGGCAAGCTGTTCATTGTTATCAAGCCAAACGCCCCCACCACTGTATTGAACCATCTTAGCTCACTAGTCACTAAACCTCTTACAAAAAGTCAGGTTAAAAATACATCAATTACTAGCCATAGATTAACCTAACAAGCTAGTCTATTTTAGAAATTATGCCTACCAGTGTCCTATTAGCAACACACCCCAAACAACAGACCCCCCCCCCGAAATTTTGTATAAAACCTTTCATTTTTCCAACCCAAAATTCCCAAAATTCACCGCGCCCCACACCCCACCTTTTTCTCTCACACAAAACCAAGCCCCCCCCCACTCAACAAGCCAAGCCCTATTTCCCCCCCAAATCAAAATTCGTATGAGTCACTATTGCAGTAGAGTACATGTGCACTGGCAAAATCAAAACAAACCGTTTTGTCAGTATACCCGTGACCATAACAATGGGGGAATCACCCATTCTATTTATAGAACAGGTGTCCCCACGCTGTAATAGTGAATGCCCGGCGAGTCTAGCCACGGCATCATCCCCCGATCCAGGAGAGCATACCAGATAGAAGGCTCGGCCCAAACGGCGGCAAAGCAATTTGGGCTCTGCTAAACCCCAAGAAGCCCAGCGCCCCAACTATCTATATATGTTTAAACTCAACCTGGCTGGAGGGCCACATACATAGTCTATGGTAGGTAAAATTTCGACTCACCATTCCAACATGGCCGGCTTCGGTTCATGATGGAAAACCACCGCCCCACCCCACTGACTACTGGCCACCCCCCACAATCATATAACTTGGGACCGTCCCAAGGTTATACCCAAATGTCAATAGCGTTTTGGAAGATACCATCACACTTATGTGGGGATGGCAGGTAGCCCTTACACATACGCCGCAAAGAGGCTTATGTGGGGAGCGCCCCCCCCCATCTAGCCTACCCTTCACCCCCGCCCCCACCCCCCCGTCCCACACTGAACCCCCCAGCCTCCGCAAGACGCCCAAAACAGTGAGCTAAACAACATCATAGCCACAGCTAAGCCTAACTAACACAATAGATTGGCCTACACTAATGTTCATCAATATTGGCACCGGCTGCAGCGTCTGGCCCGATCGATGTAATCAGCCAGACAACTTTCACGCCATACGCGGCAGCCCGGCGCCATCTTGGTTTCGTTTTAGTTACCGAAACTGACGGACGTCACGGCCATCACCATGACTACCATCGGTCATGTGACATCCGCACGTGGCATCTCTACCACAACAACAACATTAGCACATGTTCAGACTTTAACTTGCTCAGATCGAACTTACCTCAATAGCCATTAGGCATTCCGCCGGGCGGGACAATTACCCACTGGATCTGTGTGATGCTGAAATACAATCCAAGAAGTGGATTAGACCAAAATGACCCACGTCTCGACCCTCAAAATTATCAAAAATTCAAATATCACCCTTTTGTAAATCAAAAATACTTACAATCCACCCGACATAGTGATGGTTATATGCCGTTGGGCATGACGAGCTCGACCTCGTATACCTCCATCTTTAGTTATGTAACATTATGACATCACGCACCCCCCTTTTATAGCAGCCCGGATCAAAATTTTGGCGACACAGGAAAGAATTTTTTTTTTCTCGCCCCCCCATTTCAGCCCAAAAATTTAAGTTTCCCTTCAATCAGCATCAACAGAGTTCTTTTCAGGATATTTGAGACAGGTAGGAGTCAACCTGAGCAGGTCATACCTGTATTAATCCCCATAACTTATCAGATTTTTCGCCATTACGGTGCAGCGCCAGCTCGCTAACACCACCTGGTGGAATTTAGATAAACTAACCATAGCGTCCCTGGATACAGGACCCGCGCTAAGCCAAATAAATCAATTAAGCTCTGTACTTAGGTTTTGTACGTTGACAAAATGATATTGATCTCACGTCCTTTTTCTGTATTGACCATGGCCTGTCTGCAACCCATAACAGACAAACTATAGGTCGATGAATTGTCTCCTCTTCCTGTTGTTTTCTCAACAGGCCTAACACCAACACAGCGTCGTTTCCTTCAGTGCCAGAAGCCAAACCCAAGGAAGAAAGGACCAGTACCATCAAGTCCAGAAAGAACCAACACCAAAACAACATGGCAACTTATAACCCAATAGCTTCCTCACCATGGAATCTTTCAGGCCACAAATGACAATATCACCATAAGGAACAGCAGAACCTATTTCCCAGCAGTATACACCCAAATCGACACTTCAAGAAACACAAATAGACACTTTTTCAAAACGAATTTTTGTATAACCATATTTTAAATCCAAATCGCTGAGACACAATTGTGACGTTAATTTATGATTTTTGATGAATTTTATGAGAGACACACCAAAAATACCCTTCTGGCTTGCCTCTCTAGATGCTATAAAATTCGTCACCTTTACCACTGTTTTTCAAGCTCAACTATGACATGTATTTATGAGTTTTAGTCAAATTAGTTATCCATAATCAACAGGTTGTATACATCCCATTTTTGTATATTTTCATGAAAATTACCATGTTTCTAGTCAACAGTAACACTGAATACCACCTTGACTTATACCTTATACCTGACTGTGTAGCAGACCCTACACAACTTCAGTTATGAGCCTTGGTAATGTGGAGCCAAAAACTCATCACCCTTGTGTTGATTGTTGACCCCACAATACCAAGAATCACCAAACTTGGTTAATTTTCATCTGGATATATTTCATTGCGTATTAATGTATAAGACCAACATGTTATCACATCAGAAAAATTTTCATTTTCCCCACGATAACATACCGGTACATATATATTTTAAGCATTGTACATATCCCGGCATTTAAAACCTGTATATATACATTAAGTCACTTGATCCACACAAAACTTTATTTTTGTAATTCCATAAAGGAACCCCTTTTTTTTATACTGCATATAATGTCAAACCCATCAGGTTTTTCACAAAACCCAGTATTTGTATCATAATACCCATAATTGTCAATGGACTTGGCAAAGCCTCATCTTTTCTACTTATTTTTCTCTCTTTACACTCATGCAGAGACAAGTAGGAATGTGGGGATTTGTCAATGGACCATTCTGGGTATTATTATTATTTTTCATATTTACTAAATTCTTCGCCATATAAAGCCTAAGCTCTGCCCATGATCTACACTCAATAATCTCCTGCATTCTCCAACAGGAACCAGGATCCATTACTCATCACAAACACACTTCCTCCATTAGACTCTGTGACATAAGGTACAAGGATGTAATAACATTCCAACCTTATCTACTCAGTCCAACTGGAGGAAGTGCAATCCACCTGTGGTGCCATATTTGGAATGAGAGGATATTTCACAATCTCCTCTCAATCCTCATTAACATAATCTACCCACAGGTGGCACTCTCTCCTTATGACATGTGTCACTATTCTATTGAGCCACATGTACAGAACATTTCACAACACTGTGAGCTGCTCAAGCCCTCAGTATATAAGGTAGCTTGAGCAGCTCCCAATCATCTATTCTAAGCTATCTATTCTAAGATCATCTCTCCCAACTTACACCTTACACCTATACCTAGAACCTACGACAGGTTGAGCTATAGGATCGGAGGCAGAGCTTAGATCTTGGCGAGTGTTATCATTGTTACCACCTTTATGAAACACTTATGTCAGCTATGCAATAAAAGGATCAAATGAACTTCCCTGGATTCCGTGTACATTCACTTCACCACATGTAACCGTCCGTTGACAAACCCCAGTGTATAAGCTGCAACCTATAGACAACTTCAGAGGCTTTACTGATGCTTATAGAGTCTTACTGACCTCACTGTTTCTTTAATATCATGTTAAGATTTGCTTCTGTTCTATCCATGACTGTATACCTCAAATCTAATAGAGCCAGGAAAGGGGTCAGAACCATGATTGTATACCTCAAATCTAATAGAGCCAGGAAAGGGGTCAGAACCATGATTGTATACCTCAAATCTAATAGAGCCAGGAAAGGGGTCAGAACCATGATTGTATACCTCAAATCTAATAGAGCCAGGAAAGGGGTTAGAACCATGATTGTACCCCTCACTTCTTATAGAACCCAAAGGGGTTAGAACCATTATTGAAACCCCTCACTTCTTATAGAACCCAAAGGGGTTAACACCATGATTGAAACCCCTCACTTCTTATAGAACCCAAAGGGGTTAGAACCATGATTGTACCCCTCACTTTTTATAGAACCCGAAGGGGTTAGAACCATGATTGTATCCCTCACTTCTTATAGAACCCAAAGGGGTTAGAACCATGATTGTACCCCTCACTTCTTATAGAACCCAAAGGGGTTAGAACCATGATTGAAACCCCTCACTTCTTATAGAACCCAAAGGGGTTAGAACCATGATTGAAACCCCTCACTTCTTATAGAACCCAAAGGGGTTAGAACCATGATTGTATCCCTCACTTCTTATAGAACTCAAAGGGCTTAGAACCATGATTGTACCCCTCACTTCTTATAGAACCCAAAGGGGTTAGAACCATGATTGAAACCCCTCACTTCTTATAGAACCCAAAGGGGTTAGAACCATGATTGAAACCCCTCACTTCTTATAGAACCCAAAGGGGTTAGAACCATGATTGAAACCCCTCACTTCTTATAGAACTCAAAGGGGTTAGAACCATGATTGAAACCCCTCACTTCTTATAGAACCCAAAGGGGTTAGAACCATGATTGAAACCCCTCACTTCTTATAGAACCCAAAGGGGTTAACACCATGATTGAAACCCCTCACTTCTTATAGAACCCAAAGGGGTTAACACCATGATTGAAACCCCTCACTTCTTATAGAACTCAAAGGGGTTAGAACCATGATTGAAACCCCTCATTTCTTATAGAACCCAAAGGGGTTAGAACCATGATTGAAACCCCTCACTTCTTATAGAACCCAAAGGGGTTAACACCATGATTGAAACCCCTCACTTCTAGTAGAACTCAAAGGGGTTAGAACCATGATTGAAACCCCTCACTTCTTATAGAACCCAAAGGGGTTAACACCATGATTGTATCCCTCACTTCTTATAGAACCCAAAGGGGTTAGAACCATGATTGAAACCCCTCACTTCTTATAGAACCCAAAGGGGTTAGAACCATGAGTGTACCCCTCACTTCTTATAGAACCCAAAGGGGTTAGAACCATGATTGAAACCCCTCACTTCTTATAGAACCCAAAGGGGTTAGAACCATGATTAAAATCCCTCACTTCTTATAGAACCCAAAGGGGTTAGAACCATGATTGTACCCCTCACTTCTTATAGAACCCAAAGGGGTTAGAACCATAATTGAAACCCCTCACTTCTTATAGAACCCAAAGGGGTTAACACCATGATTGTATCCCTCTGTTCTTATAGAACTCAAAGGGGTTAGAGCCATCATTGTATCCCTCACTTCTAGTAGAACTCAAAGGGGTTATAACCATGATTGTATCCCTCACTTCAGGTAGAACTCAAAGGGGTTAGAACCATGAGTGTACCCCTCACTTCTAGTAGAACTCAAAGGGGTTAGAACCATGATTGTATCCCTCACTTCTAGTAGAACTCAAAGGGGTCAGAACCATAATTGTACCCCTCACTTCGATTAGAACTCAAAGGGGTTAGAACCATAATTGTATCCCTCACTTCTAGTAGAACTCAAAGGGGTTAGAACCATGATTGTATCCCTCTGTTCTTATAGAACTCAAAGGGGTTAAAACCATGATTGTGTCCCTCACTTCTTACAGAACCCAAAGGGGTTAGAACCATAATTGTACCCCTCACTTCTTATAGAACCCAAAGGGGTTAAAACCATGATTGTATCCCTCTGTTCTTATAGAACCCAAAGGGGTTAAAACCATGATTGTGTCCCTCTGTTCTTATAGAATCCAAAGGGGTTAACACCATGATTGTATCCCTCTGTTCTTATAGAACTCAAAGGGGTTAGAACCATCATTGTATCCCTCACTTCTAGTAGAACTCAAAGGGGTTATAACCATGATTGTATCCCTCACTTGTAGTAGAACTCAAAGGGGTTAGAACCATGATTGTATCCCTCTGTTCTTATAGAACTCAAAGGGGTTAAAACCATGATTGTATCCCTCACTTCTAATAGAACTCAAAGGGGTTAGAACCATGATTGTATCCCTCTGTTCTTATAGAACTCAAAGGGGTTAAAACCATGATTGTATTCCTCACTTCTAATAGAACTCAAAGGGGTTAGAACCATGATTGTATCCCTCACTTCTAGTAGAACTCAAAGGGGTTAGAACAATGATTGTATCCCTCACCCCTAGTAGAACTCAAAGGGGTTAGAACCATGATTGTACCCCTCACTTCTAGTAGAACTTAAAGGTGTCAGAACCATGATTGTACCCCTCACTTCTAATAGAACTCAAAGGTGTCAGAACCATGATTGTATCCCTCACTTCTAGTAGAACTCGGAAAGGGGTTAGAACCATGATTGTATCCCTCACTTCTAGTAGAACTCAAAGGGGTTATAACCATGATTGTACCCCTCACTTCTAGTAGAACTCAAAGGTGTCCGAACCATGATTGTACCCCTCACTTCTAGTAGAACTCAAAGGGGTTAGAACCATGATTGTATCCCTCACTTCTAATAGAACTCAAAGTGTCAGAGCCATAATTGTATCCCTCACTTCGATTAGAACTCAAAGGTGTCAGAACCATAATTGTACCCCTCACTTCTAGTAGAACTCAAAGGTGTCAGAACCATAATTGTACCCCTCACTTCGATTAGAACTCAAAGGTGTCAGAACCATGATTGTACCCCTCACTTCTAGTAGAACTCAAAGGGGTTAGAACCATGATTGTATCCCTCACTTCTAATAGAACTCAAAGGTGTCAGAACCATGATTGTACCCCTCACTTCTAGTAGAACTCAAAGGGGTTAGAACCATGATTGTACCCCTCACTTCTAGTAGAACTCAAAGGGGTTAGAACCATAATTGTACCCCTCACTTCTAGTAGAACTCAAAGGTGTCAGAACCATGATTGTACCCCTCACTTCTAGTAGAACTCAAAGGGGTTAGAACCATAATTGTACCCCTCACTTCTAGTAGAACTCAAAGGTGTCAGAACCATGATTGTACCCCTCACTTCTAGTAGAACTCAAAGGGGTTAGAACCATGATTGTATCCCTCACTTCTAGTAGAACTCAAAGGTGTTAGAACCATGATTGTACCCCTCACTTCTAGTAGAACTCAAAGGGGTTAGAACCATGATTGTACCCCTCACTTCTAGTAGAACTCAAAGGGGTTAGAACCATGATTGTATCCCTCACTTCTATTAGAATTCAAAGGGGTTAGAACCATGATTGTACCCCTCACTTCTATTAGAACTCATAGGTGTCAGAACCATGATTGTACCCCTCACTCTAATATAACTCAGGAGAGCAGTTTGATGCCTAAATCTTGAGGTATTATGACAATCCCTTTTCAGTAGTTTCAATTGGATACCAAAACCTACAGGTATCCAAGAGAAGTAACTTCTCAATACCTTCCATTGAATACCTAAATAACTTCTGCATGACCACAGTGTATCATTTTAATCAGGTGAATAGCACAAACCTGGTACATAGGTTATTTTCCATAATACTACTTACAATACTTCTGACCATGTGGCTGCATGATAGGAAACTTAAGCCAATCTTAAAGGTATATATTTGAACACTTTGGGTCGTTTCAATTGATCAGTCACATTCCATTTTTATTCTCCAGAAAGCTTGGATATCCTACAGGGTACTTTGCCAATATATGCTGTCTACTTCATTCTCAGAGAGGAACACTTCCACGAGTCTCAAGTGCTGTACATTCATATATGATTATGATGTGGTTTTATTTTGACAGGTGAGGCTCCCGTCACATGCTAAGTTTGCCAAAGACTCAGAGACCATGCCACGGAATCAGGTAAAGATTGCTGCTGCTTTCTTTTTCTTTCTTCCTCCTCTGAGATCTTGCATTCTCCTTGTTCAAGATATACATAGGCTTGTAGACATGTACATGCAGAATACATTATGAGATTTTTCCCTCCTTCCCCAGGTGGAGGCACTGCTTTATACCATGCTTCAGACGTATGCACTGACGGCCCAGCTTCTCTCCATCCCGCGCTTTATGAAGGCCTCCCTAGTGGACACCGAGATGGGACGGAACTGGGAACCCTCCTCCTTCCTGCCGCTAGACTGTAATGATGAAACTATTTGTAGGTAGGTAGTACTTTCATGGTTCTGCCAATTTTTGCATTCTTTTGTTATTATTTTGCGATTATTATTTTTATATAGAAAAAATTAATCTGATTAGCAATTTGCCCGACCGACAGCAGTGGAATACCCACTTAAGTAAAGTAGGTCATTGTACACCATTGGCTTGCTACTCTCATTTGAATACCAGCAATGCTGACATTGAAATTATGTGGGCCACACTTTCAAAACCAAACCTGAAACCTGTTGTAATTGCTTTAGTATACAGACCTCCCGATGGAAACTTTCATAACTTTATCAAAAGCAATGAGAAACCTGGGCCCTTTGAAGGACAATGAGGTTTTCATTATGGGTGACATGAATACCAACATGCTACATAAAAATGATCCACAAGTCAAGGCACTCACACACCTTTTTAATTTTCTCGGAATAAAACAGATAATCAAAAAACCAACCTATTTTAATCCAAACTACGAATTTTCACTTCTGGACCTAATATCCACCAATTCAGACCATATCAAAAGTTGCGGAAATTGTTTTATTAATATTAGTGATCATGAACCAGTATACATCACGAGAAAATATATTCCCCCCCTAAAGAAAATTTATCATTCTTTGGTCGCTCATATAAGCATTATGTAAAGGAGAACTTCGTACTGGGTCTTAAAAATAGTGATTGGAATGCCTTCTGGGATTCAGAGGATCCAGAGGAAGCCTAGCAACTTTTTATTAATCAGATTGAATTTCTATTGAACATTACATGCCCAATCAGACAGTCAAATTTTAAACAATCTAAAAAACCATGGATTACGAGGGAATTATTGGATCTTGTAAATGAAAAGAACATTGCCATGAAACATGCCAGGAAAACAAAAAATATTGATGATATGAGGATTGCAGAATTTCTTAAGAGGCGCTCAAAAGCATTAAACCGCACAGCAAAAAATGCATTCCATAAAAACAAAATCAATGCAAGCCTTGAAAACCCCCGACAATACTGGAAAGAAATTAACAATGTTATTAACCCCAAATCCAATGTAGTAAACATTAATATTACTGATTCTGAAGGGGTACAAGTGGATCATAATCAAACGGCAGAATACATAAATCAATATTTTTCAAACATAGGGGCAAATCTAGCAAAAAACATGACTGAACCCTGGGTATATACACAGAATGAACTTCCCCCACATTTTAACTTTCGACTACCCACAGATGAAGAAGTTATCAAGGTTATAAAAAATATAAATATAAATAAACCCTCTGGCATACCAAACATATCTACTACAATGTTAAAAGATGCACTAACTACGCTTCCACTTCACTTTAAGCACATCATCGACAACATTATCAAAAAGTCAAGCTTCCCTGATTTATGGAAAAATGCTACAGTAACTCCTATCCCTAAAGAAGGTGATAAGACTCAAGTCAACAATTATAGACCTATCTCTATCCTTCCACTCCCCTCAAAGCTTACTAAAAAAATATTGCATACACAATTGTCTACACATCTAAAAGATAATAATATATTAACAGAGGATCAAAATGGTTTTAGAGAAGAGCGTTCCACTGTCCACAGCCTTGCAAAATTCACTGACCACATTTACAAAGCAATAAATAAAAACTCTGTGACATCCTGTATATTCATTGATTTTCGGAAAGCATTTGACACTCTAGACCATAAAATCATGTTAAAAAAACTAGAAAAAATTGGTCTCAGCCAAAGTGCAAAAAAAACTATTAGAATCCTACCTTACAAACAGAACCCGATGTACTAGAGCCAACAACACCACATCTGAACCACATAAAATTTCTCATGGGGTACCCCAAGGTTCCACGTTAGGGCCCTTACTTTTTATCATTTATATAAACGATCTTGCTTCTTGTCTAAACCACATGAAGGCACAGCACTATGCGAATGACACTGCTATTTTCATATCCTATAAAGAACAAACTCCTGAGATCATTCAACACATCACAAATGATACATTTAATTTAGTAAGATGGTGTGAGGCAAACAACCTTTCACTGAATATTGGTAAAACTAAACTAATGACATTCGGTACCAAGACAATGCTCAATAAACATCCAAAAATCAATTTGCAGGTTCAAAACCAAGAAATTAAATACGTCCCCACTTACAAATATCTAGGTGTTACGCTGGATAGTCAGTTAACTTTCAATAAACACATGCAAGTCTTCTCTAAAAATGTATCTCACAAGATTTACCTGTTACGTAAAGTAAGAAAGCAGCTTACAGAAAAAGCAACCCTAGATATATATATATATATATATATATATATATATATATATATATATATATATATATATATATATATATATATATAAATGATGAACCACAGATGATTGCCAAGGGTAAAGATATCATGTTATATATATCATAGTTATCAGTATTTTACCCTTATGCAATACTACACATGCATTTTTTACATTTTCTAGAATCAAGATGATTAACGGTTGAGACAATGAAAAATACTTCCGTCACTCGAAATTTGTTATTGGAAAGAAAATGCACAATATTATCATGAATAGACGCCCAGCTCTTTGAAATTTGGAGGGGTGCTTTCCCCCAGTCCTTATATGGGACAGAGCCATTGCTAGTACCAAACAAATTATCTAGGTGGCTCATGTAGTCGGGGGCTAGATCAGCAGTTTGCCTCTTTGTACAGTTTACTTTGGTTGGCCCTTCCTAATAGTCTAAATGAAGCTATATTCTAAAAATCTATACCTTTGGATAGCAAATACTTTCAACTTAAACAATATAAGTTTTAGATAGACTTAGTACTTTAAATACAAGAGAAATTAAAATTTAAAGGTTTTCTTAGAGGGCACATAATCCGGGCTGAGTAAAACCAAGCCATGTCTCCCTATCAGGCTAATCCCCTCCATTCACACCTAAAACAATGGACAGGTACTTAAGGTGATTAAGATAGAGGCAGGGGCAGCTTATCAGTCTTATCAATTCCCACTGTGGGTGGAGGGGAAGATAAGAGATTACCCTCAATCCTCTGCCAGATCCTAGATGGCCGTCGGGGGGCAGTTACATAACTGATTTCAAGATGGCCACCTCCATACAGGAATGGCTCTGTTCCCTATACAAGACAGGCGCTTAGTCAAGGTCTGTTAACAATGCTTGAGAAATGTTTCAACACTCCCTTCCTCAGGCACTTAAACAAGACTGACGCTTATTCAAAACCGTGTGCTTAAACATGATGATGTGGTAC
This sequence comes from Acholoe squamosa, assembly GCA_949317995.1. NCBI lineage: Eukaryota > Metazoa > Annelida > Polychaeta > Phyllodocida > Polynoidae > Acholoe > Acholoe squamosa. The sequence goes on from OX439040.1 coordinate 5,771,143, forward strand.
TCGGGAAACCCCTTTTGCTTTGCCTTATCAATCTCAAATAAATCAAACTGGACAAAATAATCAATAAATGGTATTGTTCTTTTCCCTGTGCAGTACCCACAAGGAGTGCACTAAACAGATAACCGGGTCTTACACAGAGCTAGCACGTCACTGCTGTATACACTATGGGGATGACGTCACGGACGAGGCCTTGAATAACGAAACACCGGATTCGTTCACTGTCACTACTCAAGATGTACCCAGTGTGAGTATTGTAAACACTTAAGGACTGCTACAGATAAGGATAAGCCAGCACATTGCTATAGAATTAGGGTGGGAGAAGTTGGGAATTTCACACCCCTGCGAGTTGGGTAATAATTCATGCTAAAATCCACCAACCTCCTTATTGTTTTAGATAACCATTTATTTCATGTAGATAACAACTAACACTGCATAAGCATAACACCCCGCCATCGAGCACAATAACATGTCTCGATACGCACTCCTGGTCACCAGAAATATTATACAGGCTGATCTGGTAACCTTTCTCAATCCCTGCAGTATAGTATGTAAAAAACATACAACTGAGACACTGGCCTACGGTCCACCGTAAAAAACCTTCTTTTAACTAAATAACTATCTTGATATCTCAACTATGTGTAATGATGTATACTAATTACAATTTGCATGTATACACTGTATTACTATCAATTGAACATAATGCATCAATGTAGGAGGAAATTTAAGTGGGGATGGGAGGTGAGTGGTGTATAGTAAAGTTAGAAAGCTTCACCTACCAATTGTTATTTGAATGCCACCTTTATGATAGCTGTGTTTGACCTATATTATTGTATGGTAGCGAAGTCTGGGGCTTCTCAAAAATCCCACAACTTGAAGTGTTTAACTCGCAAACATGTAAATATATGCTGCATCGTCATAAAAATACCGGTAATGCTATTGCACTAGGAGAGCTGGGAAGGTTCAAAATCCAGCACCATGTTAACCAAAGAATGTTACACTACTGGACAAAACTGGTAAATGGAAAGAATAATAAGACAATTTACTCTGTAAACACACTATTGAAGGGACTCTATGACGAGGGAGTTTGCCAGTCAAAATGGCTGACCAAGATCCATTCCGAACTCAATAACCTTCGACTAAGCTAATTCCGGTATAAGGACCAGTTTGACCCAAATCAGTTTAAGCGGAAGATAAACGTTATCAGTCAAGACCAACATTGTCAAAACTGGATAGAAATGGTTTCTAACTCTAGCCATTGCAGAACCTACAAACTGCTAAAAGCTGAACTCAGACTAGACCCATACCTCATCAATCTAGGCAAACAATTCTCGGTTCCACTATGTAGATTCAGAGCCAGCAACCATAAACTCCCCATCACACTAGGGCAATACAATAATGTACAGAGAGCAGCAAGGCTCTGTACCCTGTGTAACAAACAGGAAATCGGGGATGAGTTACATTATCTTACAAGCTGTCCTTTCTTTGCATCAGAGTGAAATACATTTATCATCTACAAGGTGAGATACCTGACAGGATCTCAAAGCTATTTAAAAGCACCAACCACGAAGATATCCAGAAGTTATCTTAATTTGTACAATGTATCATGTCTGAACTTGCCAGTATAACAAACTAGCAAACATTTGAAAGCCTGGTTTCCAATTGTACATACCTGACAATAATCCACTTTTCAAATGGTGCTAAGCAGAAAACTAGGTTCTTTTGTACCAATCTAATTCATGTCCAAAATGTATTATTTACTGTATGGTGTTCATCAGGAATCAATGCTTTAGCAATATATTAAACCTGTATATCAAGTCAGATGTCCAAAGAAGGAAAAAATCTCAACAACACTGTACAAGATGTATCGTATCAAAGTCATATTTTACTAGTGCAAATCTAAGTTATATGTCTACATGAGAGGGGTAATCAGTAGAAACTATTTTTAACCCTGACCATTTGATAATTAAGCATGGTGCTGCCGGAGCCACCACCATGGCCCAGCAAATGAGCTTTAATATTCAATCCTCAGTAAATTTGTATACACGGTTTTGTTGGAATGTAACTTTTATGCTAGCACTGTATAAGTAGATTAGTTTACATACCATCTCAACATATAATTATGTGTCTCATGCATCTCTCTGTGAATTTATGAGAGTAAAGTGATTGTCATCATTGTATACAACCAGTGCTCAAGAGACCAAAATCAAAAACCCCATGACATGATGGGAAAATATAACATATACAGTATTAGTAACACTCTCAGAAAACTGATTTAGTACTATGCATGCTCGTAATTGTTTTGTATTTTAATACCATTATACGATTATTTTATGTATGTATCTCATGTAACTCGTATGAGTTTTTCGAGAATAAATCATTGTCATATAATACAGGTAGGTTCCTGCAGGTTCCTATAATACAGGCTGGTCTATTAACCTTTCTCATTACCTGCAGGTTCTTATAATACAGGCTGGTAACCTTTCTCATTACCTGCAGGTTCTTATAATACAGGCTGGTAACCTTTCTCGTTACCTGCAGGTTCTTATAATAGAGTTTTTTTCTGGTGACCTTTCTCATTACATGCAGGTTCCTATAATACAGACTGATCTGGTAACCTTTCTCATTTACCTGCAGGTTCCTATAATACAGGTTGATGTGGTAACCTTTCTCATTTACCTGCAGGTTCCTATAATGCAGACTGATCTGTTAGCCTTTCTCATTTACCTGCAGGTTCTTGCTAAGATGCCGTGGCTGCAGACGCTAGTTATTAAGGGGACGTCAAGCAGTCCTGATATCCACCTGTCACTGCCAGAACTGACGTCCGTCATCAACATGTCACCGTGTAACGTCTTTATTGACGACTGTCCCAAACTGACCACGTGGGAGGGACCCATGACGACAGATGTAGAGGCTCAGCTAGAACTACTTACAAGGCAGCTACTTTTTTTTAATACATTTTCCTTTTGTTCCATTTATTTTAATGGTGGATCCCCAAAATCATTATACTATACCCCAAAGATGGCTTTTTTTAGTACTTTTTATTTTGCTCCATCGTTCTTAATCTACAATCTTATCGGAAATGAAAACAAAGAAATCAGAGAAGCCTTTTTGCCTACAATCACACTGAAAACCCTGCAGATCTTTAAACTCGTCAGGTTGAGGACCTATAGTCGTCAGAAGAGGTACAGCCAGGGGGCAGCACCTTACAGGGAATGAAATACCTCAGTCTACCTCTCCCCAGTATGAGTCTATGGCATTCTTTTGACAATATGTAACAAACTCACAAGGTGTCAGGTATGTGCCACTTATGTTTGATGATCAGGCCTTCAGTTTTCAACTGAAGGTCATCACCGCTGAGGACTTTAGGTGCTCAAGTTGACGATACCCAAATCTACAGCTTTGGGTAGTCAGATTGAGGACCCAAGGTAGTCAGCACCAAGGTTGTCACTCTAACAACATTATGTAATCAGTTTGTCTACCTTGGGTGAGTGTGTTGACCTAAACCCATTAGGCTGACTACCCAGGGTACTCAATCTGACGACCTAAGGTTGTAGATTTGGGTATCATCAGTCTGACAACCTTGGGGCTTTCAGTGCACTAAAATGTGTTGACAAACAAGCCTTGTGACCAGAGGCGTAGGAAGCAAATCTTCATTGGGGGGGGCCCGGTGAGGGCACCATCGCGACCACCTTGAATTGTCGGCTGATGCGTATTTAGAATTCATATAGAAAAGTGAATTTTGGTAAATTTTGGATCTGACTTTAGGCTCAGACCCCCATTCTCCCTATGACATCACCATAATAATCTAAATTATGTGACAGAGGTAAAGTTTTACATTGCTTTTTTGAAAGGTTAGGAACGTTTGGAAAAGGTTTGGTAAAACGTTTTTTTCTATTTGCTTCAATATTTCTTAGTCACGTCATAATGACGTTTTTAAGATAATAGAGCGTGTTAACACTGAGGAACGGCCAAAGAGCAACTGGGATAAAACCAACTGATCTTGCTCGATTCAAGGGTGCTGAATTCATCATAATGGGATTGCTGGGTTTCTTCTCATTTCTGAGCTATAAAATGCGATAACACAACCGATTCAAGTGAAAAAATGTGGCAGGAAGTTCATTTTTTCCATCGTTAAATAAATATATTCTGGATAATACATGTCTTTAGCATTAAGGAAATGTGGTATATATAGTCAGTATGAACATATTCATTGCCTACAAAATAACGATCTTGACATAAGAAAAAATGTGCTTTGCCCTGTTTATAATTGAGTAATATTACATTGATGCAGATACATTGACATAAAACTTAAATAAGATCAAGTTGAAGAGTGTTATATTATAGGCAGTGTATAGGCTCATTGTGACTATATACTTAATGTTGAAGACATATACATGTATTATCCAGAATATATGAAATTAATGATGGTAAAAATAAGCTTCCTGCCAAAGATTTAACTCATATCGGTTGTGCTATCACATTTTATGCATCTTTAACGTCAGATAGCTCAGAAATGAGAAATTCAACAGTGTAATAGGATGTTCCTCAGTGTAATAGGACGTTCAAATGGTTCTGGGAGTGCATGCTTTGACATTTTACGATTTTCTGCCAAGTTTTTTCCCCTTGTCTTTCAACTACTCTCTCTATCCCTTACAGATGTACAAAGATGGAGAGGCTGGTGATCCATGAGAACTGTATACAGAAGTTACCGGCTGGTATCGGCAAGCTGCAGCAGCTCAAGTCTCTCATACTGCCCCGGTCACACCTTACTGAACTACCACACTCTTTTACTGCATTAAAGAACCTAACTGAACTAAAGATCACTGGTAAGAAACCAAAAAGTAAACCTCTTAGAGAAATGTTTATCATACTGTTATATTTTTCCCTTCCTTATTTTATTCACTCTCAGGTTTTTATAGAGACAGACCCAGTCAATCACTTTTTCTATTTGCCAAAGAGATGTTTTCATTAAGCTTTCATTTTTTGTTGGAAATGTTTGAGCAGAAATGGTTCTTGAGGGAAGACAAAAAGAAAAAGAGAAGAATTCAAGTTTTTTTCCACAAAAAAGAAAGACCTTACATCCTTCTTATCTCACAACTTGTACGTATAAATTCGAGTTTGACATTCACGTGAGAATGGTTATTTCATTTCCATTAAATACCATTTCAGGTCCGGTGGCACATTGGAGTAAGAACGTGGATCTCACAATCCACAAGGACGAAATATGGAGACAGTTCCCTTTTATATCTGAACAGGTAGGTTCTTATTTCTGAACAAGTATTTCCTTCCACTCGAATACAAAAACTAAATCAAAAGCAAATAAAATCTTCTTGACCTTGTTTGTCAGTTTTGTCTGCTCTTTAAAAACACAGCCTGTTGACCCAATACATGATGGTTTCTATTACAGGACCTGCATGCCGCCCTTAAGACGCACAGCTGGGACGGGGATACGTTACGTGTACGGACATCTGACCAACACGGCAAACTCGTCTCCACCTTCTACATACTGAGTGCCAAGTTCGGCAAGAAGGAGGGTAAGTTATAAACTATACCTTTAACCCTTGTAATCAGAGGCCCCATTATGTTTAACCCTCTAAGGGCCGCTGATGCATTAATGCATCATGCCCATTGGTTGTCATGATGCATGAAGACAGCCCTGGGGGCTAACTCACCAGGGCTGTATCAATATCATCTTTTTTTTTTATCCATAATCCATCAATTTCGCACATATTTTGTGCACAAACTATGTATGGAATGTTGCTTTTTCAACCATATTTCATGTGCGGGGTCTAGTATTTAGTTGAATAGGAGTTTGTCATTATGGCAGTTGGCTTGATTCTATTAATGGTTATCCTTATGATATCTCTAATCAAACAGGTACCGAAGGTATGTACGGAGGTTTCCTCTATACTATTGGTAATCAACTCTATAGATCTATATTGAAACTCTGCCTATACTGCTCTATTTCGTACCAATAGTCAATTCATTATTTGAAGTGGGGATGGGATTGCCTTAAAAGCTGTTCTCTGATCAATCTAAATTCTTTTTACATTTCCCTTGTCAAGTTGCTTCTGCCTCTGCTTTTTATTTACTGTATCGGCTTCAAGAAACACCTGGGTGATTTCCCCCCCCCCCATAGGCTCTACTCCTGCAACTTATCTACAAAAAGTGGCACTTTTTCATGCCTGGGATAGTCCATTCTAAGTATTTCAACCCCCCCTGTGCACACTAAAGACTGGTGTTTTTTCAAAGACCTGAAACGTACTCAGATATAAGGGGTATCTAGCCCCTTGACGTTAGGTGCTACCCAGAGATCCACACTGCCGGAGTTCTTGCTGATTCAGCCTGTAAATGAAATCGCAATGCCCCTCTGTCGATATTAAGAAATCATCATGCTCTCTGTTGATATTAAGAAATCATCATGCCCTCTGTTGATATTAAAAAATCATCGTGCCCTCTGTTGATATTAAGAAATCATCATGCCCCTCTGTTGGTAGTAAGAAATCATCATGCCCCTCTGTTGGTAGTAAGAAATCATCATGCCATCTGTTGATATTAAGAACTCATCACGCCCTCTGTTGATATTAAGAAATTGTCATGGCCCAAGGAATAGAGGACTTGGTGTAGGTAATGGGGTCAAGTGTGTGGCAAGGTTTTTCTTAAGGTGCTGTTTTTAGGCCTGTGTGGATGCTTATGTGGGTATTGCTTGGTAAAGTCACAGCGGTGTGTGGTGGTCATTACATTTTAGGTTTCACAGACTATTGCTTCACATTATGTTGAGGAGAAAGTGCTTATGTGACTTCGGATTCTCATTATTTAGCAGAGACCTCAGTCAGACCAATTTGAGAGAATCTTTGCATTCTGTTCAACTTATTGCAGTAAGAATAGTTCAAACTTTCATGAATGTGGCATGAATAATTGATATTATCGTAGTTGTGAGATACCTAATATTGGAGGGGTGTGATTTCTTGTGGATGTGAGATACAGAGCTGCATTGTTAAACCTATTGCACTGTGGTATTCAACATAAAAAAAAAAGATTTCCCTTATCACAATTTCTTGTTATGCTTAAAACATTTGTTGACATCTACCTGCTTGCTTGTTCATTTTTTTTGTGTTATGTTGAACAGCTGATACTAGCTAGAGATATTATCTTGACTTCCTATTTCTCATTACATCCCACAGCTGATGCAATATATGGAGGTTTTCCCCGTGAGATCCTCCAGCTGACCGGGTTGCGGACCCTGCATCTGTCCTACCAGGGTATCCGGGCCGTGCCGCCCCAGATCTCCCGCCTCGTTAACCTACACACCCTGGAGCTGGATGGATGTCTGGACCTGGAGGCTCTCCCCTCCACCCTGGGATTCCTCAACCTGAAGAGTAAGTATCCACACTAAGGTCTTCAAAGTGATCATGAAAAAATAAACAACACTGAAAACCCTGCAGATCTTTAAACTCGTCAGTTTGAGGACCTATAGTTGTCAGAAGAGGTACAGACAGGGGGCAGCACCTTACAGGAAATGAAATACCTCAGTCTACCTCTCCCCAGTATGAGTCTATGGCATTCTTTTGACAATATGTAACAAACTCACAAGGTGTCAGGTATGTGCCACTCATGTTTGATGATCAGGCCTTCAGTGTTCAACTGAAGTTCTTCACCGCTGAGAACTTTAGGTGCTCAAATTGACGATACCCAAATCTACAGCTTTGGGTAGTCAGATTGAGGACCCAAGGTCGTCAGCACCAAGGTTGTCACTCTAACAACCTTATGTAATCAGTTTGACTACTTTGGGTGAGTGTGTTGACCTAAACCCATTAGGCTGACTACCCAGGGTACTCAATCTGATGACCTAAGGTTGTAGATTTGAGTATCGTCAGTCTGACGACCTTGGGGCTTTCAGTGAAGACAAAACCTGTTGGATTTAAACTGTTAGCTCTGGCACAGGCTCCCCGTGTGGATAAACTCATGGCCTGGGTTTCACACTAGATTCTCTTTCTATCTTGAGTTGTCTCATTATGTTTCTGGCATGGATCTTTCCCCCCTGGTGTATTACATATTTAGTTATTAATAGGATATGTTATCTGTTTTAGGGTTGTCTCTCCAAGGCTGCCTGTCCCTGCGCACACCGAGTCGCGAGATCGTGGAGCGTGGTACGGAGGCTGTATCAGCCTACCTCAAACAGATGGCGCGGGGTAAGAGTCTTAGACTTTGTAACACAGAGGCAGTACCTCAAACAGATGGATTTATTACAAATTACTCCTCTAATTATGTGACTTACACTTTTGTAATTAATGTGGCCCTCAGGTCTTTTTCCTAATAGGCATAGTCGATTTCACAATCATATTGCTTATTGCTGCTGATTTGAATATTTTAGACTGATTTCAGGGATTCTATAGATGTTCCCACCAAGTATAGGACTGATCTAAGATATGTCTCTACTGAAGGGAACTTTCAGTTTAAAGGCAATTTTGTCATTCATTTCTGTTTTAAACATACAGTAGAAGCCTTGCACATCATTTCCAAGCAGAAATTGATGAGAAATGAGGCCAATATTTTATCTTTAGAGCTAAATAGATGATAGGAATAGCCTGCAGTAGGGGGTAAATAGGTCTAAACAGGCCTATATGCTGCTACATTTTCAACTTTTTTAAGCACATTATGTGTTACAGAGAGGTTTTTTTTATACCATTTGCATCAAACACAGAATTTGAAGTTTTAATAAAAACTTCTTTGAGATGCATTATAGTCAGATTTATTATGATTGTACTCAGTGGGATAACCAAAAAGATCCTTCAGCTGCCATTACAAGCCTATTCTTTCCCCTCATGAACCTCCATCCCCCAACCATCGCATCTCCCATTGGGGTTCTAGCCCTTGCTACTGGCTCAACTTTGCACCTCCTCAACAGTCCGAAGATTTTTGTTTTTTTTGTGGACTTCTGGAAGGTGTAACACCAGAGTTTTGTTTTCTGTGGACTTCCCATGTACACAGAAAAATGAGAGTGATGAAAGGTAGTGAAAAATTGAAGATTTCAGAAAACTTTTACCATGGTTCCCATGGCAACCAGTCACATGATTTTCAAAATATTGAAGAAATGATCCTACATTCAGGTAGCCCTTTATCTTAGCTTTAACCTGATATCTAGATCAATATTGCAGCTTGACTGGTTGGGAACTTATCAATGACCTTTCTAAACAAGTCAGGGAAACTTTAATTTTTCAGGCCCATACTTGGTGAGAAGATCTATAGTGCCAGTTAATGGGAGTGCATTCATTTCGCAATACACCAAATTGGCTATATTTCATGAAAGCGCTTTGCAACTCTGAAAGGGATAAAGACCAATTTACTACTTCCTAAATGACTGCTCATTGTTTTTAGTGAAAAAGTATACTTATATTTAAGGGAGGGATAAGAGAATTTTCTGCTCCACTTAGATGGGGGGAGGAGTGAGAATATAGGCTCCTTTCTAAGGGCCATATAATATTTTGCTGAACTTTGCAAACTCTCATACTTTTCATTTTGATGATTGATGTTTAGGTAAGAGCAAGAACTGGAGAACGAAGCTGATGTTAGTCGGTATCGGAGGCGCGGGTAAAACAACCCTACTGAGGGCGTTGAAGAGCAGCTCCCATACGGCTAAGGGTACATCGGAGGAGGAAATCACACACGGTATAGATATAGACACGTGGACCGCGTCTGATGAGAGGACTGGCAAGAAGGTTACCTTCAACGCATGGGACTTTGCTGGACAGACCGTGTTCTATAATACGCATCAGGTGAATGTTAATGATGCACTCAATGGTAGCCATCGAAGGAATGAATTACGTCCAGGGGTCGGCATGATGCACCAATGAAGTGCTATATTCATGCATCATGGTGACTAATGGGCATTGATGCACTATTGACCTCTGTGCACTGATCCTGATATATTTTGCATTTATATATTTTCTGATGAAAACCCTGCAAGCACAACTTGTTTAATTTATACCGTACCGGTTGTATGCCACTGTAGGGAGACGGGTTGTCATTTGAGACTATATTTGTATCAACACTGTAAAAGGTACGCCCGGGAGGGGGTGTGCGGGCGTACCTTTTACCATGTTGATCCACATATGTGATGCATCCTAACCAAATCAGGCAGATCTCGCCCATCATAGACCAGAGATAATGAGGTCAAAAGGTGGAAAATGCTAATTATAGTCATTTGGAGCTTTTTGGGTATTTGCTTCCATTATTATCTTCCCTTTCATGTGATGAAAGAATAAATACAAAAAATTAGTAGAAATGATGAAAATTGGCCAAATTGATAATTGTCGCTGATTTTTACCATGACAATTTTCATCGATATATCTACAATATAATCTTAATGAATCTTTTGAAAGAAAGGTATCAAATAAAGAAAGACAACAGATATTAATATCCACATGTAGCTTAACATTTTCTCTTTAAATTGATACCAGCTTTACTTGGCATATATTTGGTACATACAGACTAGACACTGATACAGTGGGGCCTCCCTATTTTCAGTATGAGTATACAGTGATAAATAGACCTTTGTTTAGAGCTCTGTTTCTCGGAACGAATGATGGCCAATTTATAATTTTGAAAATTCAGCAAAAATTGACAAATAAAGATATTTTAATGAAACAAAAAGTGTTCTAAAGCTCTTGATCTAGTCTCTGTGAAACCAGTATAATCATGAAATCCATTTTCCTAACATGTGCCTGGTTAGGTAAGGATGCATCACATATGTATTCTAGACTAACTGTTTGAGGATAGTATAGCTATGGTATATAACCTGCCATTCTTATACTATTTGGGGGAAGATTTCACCCTTGAGCTGGTAGGCATTTCTCTGCACATCAGGCCTTGAGAGCATTTTATTGATTGAAGGCAATGCCACTAAAACAAATACTATTTTATTCCAGTTCTTCATGTCAGACCGTGCCGTGTACCTCCTGGTGTGGTCCTGCAGACAAGGCTTTGACAACTCGGGGTTGGAGTTCTGGCTGAGCTCCATCCAATGCCACTCACCCAACACTCCTGTGTTTGTCGTTGCCACACATGCCGACCGGGTAAATTAGCAGTTGTTTAATTTTTTTTTTCAATTATTCTACAAGATAATTGGACTATCTACCTGAATATTTAAAGCCTATGTAGTTTCTGGAGAAAAGAATTCAAGCCCAGCCTAGTTTCCAACCAGGGACCTTCCACTCCCCAGGCGGCTACTCTAGCAACTCAGCTACCGAGCCGGCTAGTAGCTGGTAAATGCCTTACTTCCACCACATGTGGATCGGTATGATTTTCCAACAGGGGTACAGGGCAGTTGTAGGGCACTACCTACATCACTGACACTAGGTTTTGAGGTTTCAAATCAGGGCTGGCTGTCTGTAGTCGTATTGCCTTGAGAAAGGCTGTGCCCGTACACATATGATACAGAAAGGCTGTGCCCATACACATATAATACAGAAAGGCTGTGCCCGTACACATATAATACAGAAAGGCTGTGCCCATACACATATGATACAGAAAGGCTGTGCCCCTACACATATAATACAGAAAGGCTGTGCCCGTACACATATAATACAGAAAGGCTGTGCCCCTACACATATGATACAGAAAGGCTGTGCCCATACACATATGATACAGAAAGGCTGTGCCCATACACATATAATACAGAAAGGCTGTGCCCGTACACATATAATGCAGAAAGGCTGTGCCCATACACATATAATACAGAAATAATGCTTGAATGCCTTGCACAAAAAAATATACCTCTAAATCCATAACATTATAAAATAATATTTTAAATAAATGGTTGCATTTCATGTTCCAGTTGACTACAGACCTACCCAAAGGCCAGCTACAGGAGACATACCCACAGATTGCAGGTTTCTTCTACGTTGGCTCAACGACCGGCAAGGTATGATTATTCATAAACCATAAAACCCTGGTCATAAGCCTATCTTGATATTTTTTGACAGTTCATCCCTGGCTTATAAATGGGTTTTCATTGTAATAGTATGGTGAAAATCATTTAAAATTGCCGAAAACAACCAAGCTTGTAACATATCTTTAAACTGTATTTGCCAGGTTCAACCTTTGACCAGGGTTCTACCATAGATAGTTATCTTAATCTGGGGAGTGAGTCTAATTGTTCTGCCTCCAAGTATGGGCCTTTGTAACATAATTAGATATGGTGATATTACTGTTATTAAATCAATTCTGATGCTTAAGTGGGATTATTAAATATTTAGTCAATAACTACTATCACTATTTCATACTCAGTGTTATTTTAATCCTTAATCCTTCCTGAGCAATGTTCAACATTTCCCTGAAATTATTTTTGCTTTTCTTCCCTGTGATATCCATATTATCTATGAAATTTTACATTATAAATTATGGTTTCCTGCACAGGGTATAGCAGAGCTGAAAGGAGCTATATTGTCTGCAGCACTAGATCTGGACTACATGGGGGAGGACGTACCCACAGTGTACCTAGATCTGGAGCAGAAACTACTCAGGTAAAGTGGTGTCTAATAACAGCTTTTATGTCAAGGTGAATATCGTTGCCCCATTGACAATGCACTAAACCCCCGTATTGCGCCCCTGCGTTAAATAACAAGCACCAAATTCGCACGATGACGTGATAGGTCCATTGCGCATGCGCGGCCCTTTTGAAACGTAAACATCCAAGATGGCGACGGACAGTATTTCGCGATGGTGGTAGGTGCTAATTATGGATTATATTGATCAAATATCGATTGATTTTCCACTCAAACACCTTGACATAAATGTAAAGATGAACTCTGATCAGTTTGAGCTTCCTGTTTCTTCACTCGCGTGTCCTGCCCACTCTTCACTCGGCCTACCGGCCTCGTACGGAACGGGCAGGACACGCAAGTGAAGAAACGGTCATCGTTCACCTTTACCATTTTATGAACTCTGGCGTATAGGCCACATCCATGAATAAGCTGCACACTCGCTTTAGGAGAAGGCAATAAGCTGCGACTTGGGCTTGAAAAGTAGTGGTTTAGTACCTGTGTATAGGTTACAACACTGACTTTGGGAAATATCTATAGGCCATAGGAGGCCATTTGATTGCATATAAATTCTGCGCCCTATACACTATAGTTTACAGTAATTATAGTGCCTCCCTAGGCTGAAGTATATATTCCTTGGTTTGGTTCCAGGTCAGCCTTAACAAAACTCTCAACTCCTTGGAAGAAAAATTACCTGTTAGGGGTTGAAAAGAAAGCATAGTACATTCTGCAAACACCCAAGCCTCATTTAATGTAATACAGGGCATCTCTCAAATAATTATGTCTTTGAAACAGAGAAGTGAAGTGGTTTAACACTTAACTATTACCACTGTCTACAATTTAATTAAGTTGACTAATGGTATGGCGGTTTGTGTGGTTTCAGCCTGCGTGATGAAGATAACCCATACATAGAGTGGTCGGTGGTACGACAGTATGCTATGGAGGCTGGTATATTTGATGATAAGGATGTAAGTATTCACAAACATATAAACTATAGAGCAATTTATATCATCTTCTTGTATTTCATTACATGCAGCGAGCATACAGATTCTGCGGCACATTCGGTCAGTAGTCTGACTCTTATTCAAGTTGTAAGCGACCCATGCAGTACTTTGACCATGGTCCATTGGCCTTTGTACATCAGCAAGGAGTCATTATGCAGAAACAACTGTCCGTGAGAAGGTGTAGGCTTAGGGTAGTCATGTATTAATAACCAATACCATGTGGCCTAAATTTGCTTCCTAACCATTCATATTATATGATCCTCTCTTTTTGTATAATGATAGGTTCCTGGACGGGGGGTCTCATGTCCCTTGTCGATTTCAAGAAATCCTCTTGTCCCATTGTTGATTTTAAGAAATGGCCTTCTCCCTTGTGTCTCAATCCCATGTCCCTTGTCAATTTAAAGAAGTGACCCTCTGTACTCTTGTCGATTCTGCCCGTCTGGGGCCCTATTGACTCATTTTTGCATTCTAATTCATCTAAGTATCGTGATTCATTAACAATGAATGTATATTATATATGTATACACGTTGTAGGTGACCCGTGCAGTACAGTTCCTACAACACATTGGTTCAGTGCAGTACTTAGACTATTATATATGTTATAGGTGGCCTGTGCAGTACAGTTCCTACAACACATAGGTTCAGTGCAGTACTTTGACTATTATATATGTTATAGGTGGCCCGTGCAGTACAGTTCCTACAACACATCGGTTCAGTGCAGTACTTTGACTATTATATATGTTATAGGTGGCCCGTGCAGTACAGTTCCTACAACACATTGGCTCAGTGCAGTACTTTGACTATTATATATGTTGTAGGTGGCCTGTGCAGTACAGTTCCTACAACACATTGGTTCAGTACAGTACTTTGACTATTATATATGTTATAGGTGGCCCGTGCAGTACAACACATTGGTTCAGTGCAGTACTTTGCCTATTATATATGTTATAGGTGGCTGTGTAGTACAGTTCCTACAGCACATTGGTTCAGTGCAGTACTTTGCCTATTATATATGTTATAGGTGGCCCGTGCAGTACAGTTCCTACAACACATTGGTTCAGTACAGTACTTTGACTTTTATTTATGTTATAGGTGGCCTGTGCAGTACAGTTCCTACAACACATTAGTTAAGTGCAGTACTTTGACTATTATTGAAGCAAGCTCTGCTTGCTTCATTTGACTCGGATGGGACGTTTTCAGAGAAAAATTATCTGAGAAATCGGTCGAGGTAAACTGCCTTGAGTTGCCCACCTGATGTTGAAATTGTAAAAATCTTTGTCTTTGGAAATTTTAATTGACATTGAAGCTTGCTTCATAGGACTTTGTCCTATTACCTGTGACATTTTATATGTTATAGGTGGATGTGCAGTACAGTTCCTACAGCACATTGGTTCAGTACAGTACTTTGACTATTATCTATGTTATAGGTGGCCCGTGCAGTACAGTTCCTACAACACATTGGTTCAGTGCAGTACTTTGACTATTATATATGTTATAGGTGGCCCGTGCAGTACAGTTCCTACAACACATTGGTTCAGTACAGTACTTTGCCTATTATATATGTTATAGGTGGCCCGTGTAGTACAGTTCCTACAACACATTGGTTCAGTGCAGTACTTTGACTATTATATATGTTATAGGTGGCCTGTGTAGTACAGTTCCTACAACACATTGGTTCAGTGCAGTACTTTGACTATTATATATGTTATAGGTGGCCCGTGCAGTACAGTTCCTACAACACATTGGTTCAGTGCAGTACTTTGCCTATTATATATGTTATAGGTGGCCCGTGCAGTACAGTTCCTACAACACATTGGTTCAGTGCAGTACTTTGACTATTATATATGTTGTAGGTGGCCCGTGCAGTACAGTTCCTACAACACATTGGCTCAGTGCAGTACTTTGACTATTATATATGTTATAGGTGGCCCGTGCAGTACAGTTCCTACAACACATTGGTTCAGTACAGTACTTTGACTATGCACTACTCCGCGACTACGTCGTCATCAACCCACAGTGGATTGTGGGTGCCATGGCATCTGTTGTTACCTTCAAGGATTCAGTTATTAAGGTATGGCATCATTCATATATTGGTATATGTTTTTTTTTTTTTATTTTTTCATTTTCCCCTTTCTTGGGGGGGGGGGTATTCTTTCATTTTGGTACCATGACATCGTTCTGGCATTGAACAATTTTCAGATTTGGGTGCCTATTTACACTTACAGGAAAATTAAACTGGTTGATAGATTTTCTTACTTTCCCTTTCTCCAATCATATCATAATAATATGATTCAGATATATTTCCCTTACTGTTGTAGAATGGACGGCTTTACCACAAACATGTAGGACAGCTGTGGAAGCAGTACCCGGTGAAGTTACACGAGTGGCTACTCCGCCTCACCGAGATGTTCGACCTCACCTTTCAAATTAACAAAGACCTTAGCCTGGTCCCCTGTCTGCTGTCTAACGAACAGCCAGAACAGGTCAGTATATGATATCTATTGTATGGTATACATAGAAGCCTCATTTGTTTGGGGTTGCAAGCTGCGTAAGCGGCCGGGAGCGTAGCGACCGTGCAACTCCATTATGTTTTCGGTTTGCCTGTGACGTCACTAGTGACGTCATGCAGCCGCTGTGACGTCATCTGTGGCAACTCCTATCCATGGTCCTTGCAACATTTTTCTTGTTTTTACCAATGTGAGAAGTTGGCTACCCATGTGATCCATAGCATGTAGGTATATGGGTACCTAAAATTCATATTGATATGTTAAAATATCATTCGAGGGTAGATTTAAACTATCTACCAACTGCCAGAAGCAAATCCCCATTTCCATATACTACCGTAATCTCCCACGTATAAGGCGCACCTCGTGTATAAGATGCACCTAGAGTTTTAGAATATGGTCATAAAAATTAGAAATTCATAACTTTTGTTCTACTGAATGGATTTTGAAAATTCAAAAAGCTATGTGTAGCTAAAACACCCTGTAACCTGTTTAACCCCACTATCTCATATTCTGACTAAGTGGGAGTGTAAGATATCAAAAGAAAGGTCTTGGTGTCCCCCTTGTGGATCCAGGGAGAACTAAAACCTCCCGTACAAGATGCGCCTTATATGCGAGAGATTACGGTACTCTGGGCCTTGAAGGCCAATACCATGGACAATTTACCATTTCCATATACTACCATGTCCCTCTCAGGCCTATACCAGTCACTATCCACCATTTCCATATACTACTATGTCCCTATCAGGCCTATACCAGTCACTATCCACCATTTCCATATACTACTATGTCCCTCTCAGGCCTATACCAGTCACTATCCACCATTTCCATATACTACTATGTCCCTTTCAGGCCTATACCAGTCACTATCCACCATTTCCATATACTACTATGTCCCTCTCAGGCCTATACCAGTCACTATCCACCATTTCATATACTACTATGTCCCTTTCAGGCTTATACCAGTGACTATCCACCATTTCATATACTACTATGGCCCTTTCAGGCCTAGACCAGTCAATATCCACCATTTCCATATACTACTACCGTAATCTCCCGCGTAGAAGACGCGGTGCGTGTAGAAGACGCTCCCCAAACTCACGGTAGGCTGGTTCGCGTAGAGGATGCATCCAACCCCCCTGAATCGATTTGTAAAAAAAAAACCGTACAAGACGCCCCCCCAACTCAGCAGGGGAGGGGTTCGCGTATAAGACGCACCCCCCACCCCCCACCCCCCAAGAAATGTTAAGTCTATGCTGTCGTCGGCCCATGCGTCCCTACACCCCGGCAAGCCATGACGCTTTGTCTATAGTGTCAATCTGTTGAGTCTATGCTGTCGTCGGCCCATGCGTCCCTACACCCCAGCAAGCCATGCCGCTTTGTCTATAGTGTCAATCTGTTGAGTCTATGCTGTCGTCGGCCCATGCTTCCCTACACCCCCGCAGGTGTGCGGACCATTCCCCGGTCTGCCGCGGCGCTAGCGCCATGAGTCGATGCTGTCATCGGCCCACGTCTTCCCTACACCCCGGCAAGCCACACAGCATTGTCAACCTGTTGAGTCGGCACACGGTCGGCGTCTTTCCCGCCGAGCAAATCTACAGCGACCGGGCTGCCGCGCTGAGTTCAAGCTGTCATTGGTACACGGTCGGCTTGAACCCGCCAAACGCGTCGACACCTCCCGGTCTGCCGCGGTGCTGGCGCTATGAGTTCAAGCTGTCATCGGCACACAGTCGGCGTATTGTCCGCTGAGCGCCTGTACACTGACCGGGCTGCCGCGCTGCTGGCTATATGATATTATCATATGAGTTCAAGCTGTCATCGGTACACGGTCTGCTTGAACCCGCCAAGCGCGTCGACACCTCCTGGTCTGCCCCGGTGCTGGCGCTATGAGTTCAAGCTGTCATCAGCGCATTTTCCCAAATGAGATGTTGGAAAACCCCACGTATAAGACGCACCCCCAACTTGAGGAAATCCTATAAGACGCACAAGGCATTTGTTTGGCGTAGAGGACGCGTCTTCTACGTGGGAGATTACGGTATGTCCCTTTCAGGCCTATACCAGTCACTATCCACCATTTCCATATACTACTATGGCCCTTTCAGGCCTATACCAGTCAATATCCACCATTTCCATATACTACTTTGTCCCTTTCAGGCCTATACCAGTCACTATCCACCATTTCCATATACTACTACCGTAAACTCCCGCGTATAAGACGCGTCCTCTACTCCAAACAAAATGCTGGGGGGTCTTATAGCTTTCTTTCAAGTTGGGTGTGCATCTTATACGAGGGGTAATTTTACTATAGAAATGTACTAATATTACAAATTTCAGCCTTAAAATGTGCATCGTATACGCGAAAATGCATGTGCTGAGTTTTGGGTGCGTCTTATATGCGCAGCGCGTCTTCTACGCGGGAGTTTATGGTATGTCCCTTTCAGGCCTATACCAGTCACTATCCACCATTTCCATATACTACCATGTCCCTTTCAGGCCTATACCAGTCAATATCCACCATTTCATATACTACTATGGCCCTTTCAGGCCTATACCAGTCAATATCCACCATTTCCATATACTACTATGTCCCTTTCAGGCCTATACCAGTCACTATCCACCATTTCCATATACTACTATGTCACTCTCAGGCCTATACCAGTCACTATCCACCATTTCCATATACTACTATGTCCCTCTCAGGCTTATACCCGTCACTATCCACCATTTCCATATACTACTATGGCCCTTTCAGGCCTATACCAGTCACTATCCACCATTTCTATATACTACCATGTCCCTTTCAGGCCTATACCAGTCACTATCCACCTTTTCCATATACTACTATGGCCCTCTCAGGCCTATGTCAGTCACTATCCACCATTTCCATATACTACTATGGCCCTTTCAGGCCTATACCAGTCAATATCCACCATTTCCATATACTACCATGTCCCTCTCAGGCCTATACCAGTCACTATCCACCTTTTCCATATACTACTATGTCCCTCTCAGGCCTATACCAGTCACTATCCACCATTTCCATATACTACTATGTCCCTCTCAGGCTTATACCCGTCACTATCCACCATTTCCATATACTACTATGTTCCTTTCAGGCCTATACCAGTCACTATCCACCATTTCCATATACTACCATGTCCCTCTCAGGCCTATACCAGTCACTATCCACCATTTCCATATACTACCATGTCCCTTTCAGGCCTATACCAGTCATTATCCACCATTTCCATATACTACTATGTCCTTCTCAGGCCTTACCAGTCACTATCCACCTTTTCCATATACTACTATGTCCCTCTCAGGCCTATACCAGTCACTATCCACCATTTCCATATACTACCATGTCCCTTTCAGGCCTATACCAGTCATTATCCACCATTTCCATATACTACTATGTCCCTTTCAGGCCTATACCAGTCACTATCCACCATTTCCATATACTACTATGGCCCTTTCAGGCCTATACCAGTCACTATCCACCATTTCCATATACTACCATGTCCCTCTCAGGCCTATACCAGTCACTATCCACCTTTTCCATATACTACTATGGACACGACAACCATTTCCATATATATTATATGGGTGAATAAATACAAGTTCAAGTGTCCCACTAAAGATGAAGTGTATAACCCATTATTCTATGATATGCTCCCCTTCCTTTTTTCACACGTACAGGCGAAGTGGCCACCCCGGGACGAGCTGAAGGATTCATCCATGATGTTAATAGTGTACACATTTAGGTACCTACCCACTGGTCTCTTTAACAGGCTTCAGGTAAGGTTCTGTTATTTTACAGGGGTGTGGGACATAACCTGACTTTTTCGGTTTCGCATTGCGCATTGCACCATGGATTTTTTAGTTGGTTGGGGCATACTCCCAATGGATATTTTATAAATGTAAACATTATTTACATACAGGAAATTGGAGGAGTACCCGCCCCCCTTTGTGAGTGAGAGATCAGGAAAGATACGCTTTTGTGAAACTTGCAAGTTGATTTCAAGTTGAGAGAGAGAGTAACAATAGGGATATATGGGTCAGGTCGTCAGAAAGTGTAAGATTTTGCCCTTGAAGGCCCTTAAAAATGAATTTTCTAACTACTTTATATAACCCTAACAAATTTGTTAAGGGACATCCCCTCAGCTCAGAAAACCAAAAAATACCGACTTAGGTTCCATTTTTATTGCTTGTTTTGTGTCATGTAACGTCCGGTGCCAAAATGATGAAATATGGAGGTAATTAAAGTTGCTGTCAGTAATATAGAATGTCCCATTATGCATAGCAAACACATGCAATAGCAAGGCTAATATGTCTATTATTAACTTCAATTACCAAGTAGAACAAAATTTAAGTTATGCATGCACAGTAGACTGCCTCTTACATGATGATAAAAGTACCAGACGTTACGTAACATCCGGTACTTTTATCAGAATTATTTCACATAAGCTGCTCTCACATGGAGACAAATGCTAATAGACACACAATTTTTTCACCAAAGTAGGGGATAAAAGGTCCCTTTATACAGGTAATAACAAAAATTTGAAGCTTTATTTTTTTCCATGTAATATAACTGATTTAGATTTAGGTTCCGGACGTTACAAATTACAGATTTCCATTTTCAAAGACACATAATGAAAAATTCTCATTCAGTAACATGTCCAAACCTCATGGAAATGATACCTATAATCATATACAATATAAAAAACAACTTTGGGATACTCCAGATGTTCTTTATTCAATACATGACACTTGTAAAAAATACAAAAAGTCAAAAAAGAACAAATTTGGCAATTTTTTTCACTTTGGCAGGCTACAAGTTTGGGAGTTTTTGATGCATGACCACAGATCAACATTTTCCTGATAGCCCTAAGTGTTCTCTATCAAATGAGTCTATGTAAGTCACGATTTGTTCACAACTTCCTTCTCCAGAGCCATAAGAGTCCAAAATGACCCCAAAAACACAAAATCTACTGCTTTCTGGCGACCTGACCCATATAGTCTATTTTAAGATAAATTTTGTCATATTATGTTGTTTTATGTTAAGGCGCGTCTGTTTGAGTTCTCGAATGGGAAGACTGTGTGGAAGAAGGGCTCGATCCTGGAGAAGAAAGGCCACTACGCCTACATTAAACATGAACGGTAGGTAGCAAAATACACAAAATTTCTTTTCTTTAAGGACCTGATTTTATCAGAGACTGGGTGCTCGAGTACTTCTTAATAAATTCCAACAAACTTTGATACCCCCATACACCCAGCCCTATTTGAGACCAGAGATTAAGCATCTAAATATTGTTTCGAGTTCTTAAGATTGATTTCAATACCCCTTTACCCATGGCGCTGTCATAGCTATGGGTAAAGTGTGATTGAATCAACAAGTGATTCAACAAGAAGCAGAGACTATACGAAACTGGCTTTTATTTGAGACACCAACACTTTTAAAATGTGCTACTGTGATGTATCTGTAATTCCTCGCAGAGATCAGCGGTTGTCAGTGCAGGTACTGGGACGACACCCAGAGAACATTCTGTTCCTAATACATGAGACCCTGGAGGACCTCATCAACCTGTCGTACCGTGGTATACAGTTTGAATATCTCATCCCCTGCCCCGACTGTGTCAAAGAACTGGTGAGTTATATGTTAACCTGTCGTACCGCGGTACAACCTGTTGTACTGTTATATACAGTTTGAATATCTCATCCCCTGCCCCGACTGTGTCAAGGAACTGGTGAGTTATATATTAACCTGTTGTACCGCGGTACAACCTGTCGTACTGTTATATACAGTTTGAATATCTCATCCCCTGCCCCGACTATGTCAAGGAACTGGTGAGTTATATATTAACCTGTGGTACCGCGGTACAACCTGTTGTACCGTTATATACAGTTTGAATATCTCATCCCCTGCCCCAACTGTGTCAAGGAACTGGTGAGTTATATGTTAACCTGTCGTACCGCGGTACAACCTGTCGTACCGTTATATACAGTTTGAATATCTCATCCCCTGCCCCAACTGTGTCAAGGAACTGATAAGTCATATAAGGTCCTTAGAGACCCACTGATGCAGGAGTGCATCATGCTAGTTGGTCTATGTGTTTGGCTCCATAGTCAGTCACAAGTTGCCATTGCTCAGTGCTGTAGTTGATACCTTTTTATCACAAAACATAATCATTAGTTCAAGGATGAACCACTAGAGGGCATGGTAGTGAATGCTCAGTCTCTGTAACAAGGTTGTATCTGCAATTCTCAAGTTTTGCAGGAGAGGCAAAAGAAGTGTTACAATTACTAGAGCCCACATTTGACACAGCCTTGTTACACTTGGCCATGTAGGCACATATAGCATAGGCAGATCATGAGTGCTTTCATAATATGTAGATAACAGTTACAACAGAAGAAAACTTAATTTGGCCAAAATGTCAGTTTCAGCTTTTTTTGCACGAATTTAATATTAGAGTGGATGTATAACATAACTTCATGTATTTGTGCAGGGTATGGACAACCCTGCCATGTTCCGTGCTTCCCTGGTACGGGAAGCCGCTAAGTGTTCAGCGCCCTACTTACAGTGTCGACGTCTCTTCCACACTGTACCCATGGCCATGGCAAAGGGTACGTTATCTAGTCTTAGTCAAACATCATAAATAATGTAAAGCAAAAGTTGTTGGACTCCATGCTGTTCCTGACTATATGATATCAACTTCTATGCATTTGGATTCCTGTTGTGTCTGATAGGCCCAGGTCTCACATAATCCTGGTGGGTTGATGTGATATTTCTCTATTTGCTTTGTTTCCTTTATAGTGGCGGATTTAGACGGGGGCGCAGGGGCGCGCGCCCCCCTCCTTTTCCCCTGTACTTGAGAGTTTATTTACTTCATTTCAGTCTAGAATTTAGCCAAAATTAGGGGTTAACCAAGGGGCGTGCCCCTCCTTTTCCAAATCCTGGAACCGACCCTGCTTTATTTACATTGGATGAACAGTACACTAAAGCTCATCTTGCAAGTATATCTTTGTCAAACCCTGAGTTAATATATCACACTGTATATCTTTGTTTATCCCTGAGTTACTTGTGTTATAATATCACACATTCTATCTTCATCCGGCCCTGATGCCGCCCAATGACAACCAGGAGTTAGATCTACATTTACAGATCCAGTCCCTGAGTTACTTGTGCTATAATTCCCACGTTATATCTTTGTTTAGCCCTGAGTTAATATCACAGGTTATATCCTTATCCAGCCCTGATGCCGCCCAATGACAACCAGGAGTTAGATCTACATTTACAGATCCAGTCCCTGAGTTACTTGTGCTATAATTCCCACGTTATATCTTTGTTTAGCCCTGAGTTAATATCACAGGTTATATCCTTATCCAGCCCTGATGCCGCCAAATGACAACCAGGAGTTAGACCTCCAGTTACAGCGGAGTATCCAGTCGCTGGGTGAGATGAGGGGGAGTCTACAGACGGATGTCTTCATGCTGTTCTCAGCTCAGGACATGCTGACGGAGGAGATGGGCAGGAAGCTGGTCGACCCCCGCAGGGTGTACGCTGACCTTAAGGACAACTTCAGCTGGTATGTGACTTTTACAGTATGGATAGAATGAAGTACCTGTATATAAAGGCTGTATAATGTCTATAACATTTTATACCATGGTTATCCAGTTTAGGCACGATTTTACATTCAAACTAGAATGTTACCTCCAGACACCTGATAAAGCGTGTCGGTTAGTATGTACTAAAGGCACTGTATACAAGTTGTTACGTTGGCATATCCTCTGAGGTCATTCCGCCTGCTGTAAATAGTCTAAATTTAGGGTTAAACCCTGGTATAAACGTCATAGATGACGGATATAGAGGATCACTCGGTCCTTTTATCCCCTAGATAAGGGGCACTCGGTCTCCATCCTTGTGCCCTTGTCTGGGATAAAAGGACCTAGTGATCCCCTATCCGTCATCTATGTGCTTATTGTGGGTTTATAATGATGCAGTAATCCATGCAGCCATTAAAGGCTTTGTTTTCTTTATTTATCAACACATATATCTGTAATCCCATTTTTGTAGCTCCTCAGTGCCCACCATTTACATGTGATTCTGCTGATTATCTGAAGCCAGGCGTGCAATAGATCCATAAACGTTGGTAAATCTAAAAAGAAAATTGTACAAAATAATGTATGTAAGGTCAATATACTTTCAAGGGTAAATCTGAGGCATACTTGCTAAACTGCTGAATTGCTCTATAGTGTTACAATATCCTTAGCCACACACGTGATTTCTGAGCATTACACCATCATATAAAGTTCTGACTTTTTGTTAAACGTTTACTAATTAAAAACTGTATGATTGCGGGATTCCCTAGCCCACTTAAAAGAGTCTATTTCTCCTCTTTCCTATCCCTTCAGGATGTGTGTGGTGCACATATGCGCGGGCACCGACTTATTCCTCAGTGAATTGTGTAATGTAGTTCTCACCATGAATATGACCTTAGATGTCGAAATGGCGTTAAACATCTATTACTCACTCACTCACTCACTCATTTATGATTGTGCTTTTTGTAGTTTCTTTGATGAAAACATGAAAGACGCCAACGTCCAGTCACTCATGGTGTCCATGCAGGAAGCCAAGGTATGTGCTATGGAGGTTTTTTTTTATAACACGGTAACATTTCTTTTTTAATCTTCATGTTTTTTTTATTGTATATCCAATAATTTGAGGACAAAAACAATGTATGACAATTTCATAGATGAATGTGAATCGGGGCTACGACAATGCACAATGTACACAATATACACTGTGCAAATAAGCGTCTCCCCGCCTTTATAGATAGATATGTATATTGTGGTCATCAAAATATTTTATGCTTCTCTCATATACACGATGTGGTCGTGCAAATAACTGTCATAATACACACGATGTGGTCGTGCAAATAAGACCATACAATACACAATGCAATCGTGCAAATTATTTTTCATGTACACACAATATGGTCGTGCAAATCATATGGTCGTGCATGACCACGATATGGTCGACGAAATATGGTCGTGCAAATGAGCCTCACTTCCATAAACTGAAGATGATCCTCGTGCAAATCTTTTTGACTTACCTCACTTTATTTCCCTACAGACGTTGTTGGTGTTTATATCCAATAACTTTGTGAAGGATGCACGTTGTTCCCAGTTACTGCAGTACGCACACTCAGCATTCCAGGACCGACTGTGTTTGGTGAACCTATCCGCGGACTATGGATGGAAGAAAGATACAGCGGGATTCATACTCAGTCAAATGGTATTAGTAATACATATTCCTTGGTCTATGTGACTATAAATGTATACATATATGTAAAAAACAACTTGGTGAATCTATCCACTGACTTTGGAAGAAGAACCCACGGGATTCGTACTTAGCTAAATGGTAACAATTATGTACATCTAAAGTCAAATAAAGCCTGAGTGGAAACACAAACAGTGAATAGTAAAGACCTAACTGTTAACATTAGTCCTAACTAAGGGAGTGGTCATTTTTTAACAACAGGGAGGGTTGGTGGGTTTGGGGGGGGGACAAACAAAAAAAGCCTGCGCGCGACTATAGAATAAAAGGGGGTATGGAAAAATTTCAGACCCCTCGGAGATGGGGGACGGAAAAATTTTCGCCACGCGGCGGCAGAATTTCACCAACCCCCTCTGTTGTTAAAAAATGACCACTCCCTTAGCCTTCTGTCCACAGGGTGATAGAATATGTAATGACAAAAACAGATAAAAATCAAACAATTATTGGTAAGGTGCACTTCTACATTAGCGGCCCTTAAAATGTTACATAATTTATATCTGTCCCAGGTGTTTGTAAACATGAAGATGTACGACCCAGAGAACTACCAGAAGCAGATCCAGCAACTGGCGGACATGCTGCAGGAGAAACTTGGTATCGCTAAAACTAAAACTGTAAGTATTTGTCATTTTATTAACCGTTAACAGGCCGATGATGCATTCCTGCATCGTGCCATTGGTCGTCATGATGCATGGATGCATCATGCCCATTGGTCGTCATGATGCATGGATGCATCGTGCCCATTGGTCGTCATGATGCATGGATGCATCGTGCCCATTGGTCGTCATGATGCATTCCTGCATCGTGCCCATTGGTCGTCATGATGCATTCCTGCATCGTGCCCATTGGTCGTCATGATGCATTCCTGCATCGTGCCCATTGGTCGTCATGATGCATTCCTGCATCGTGCCCATTGGTCGTCATGATGCATTCCTGCATCGTGCCCATTGGTCGTCATGATGCATGGATGCATCGTGCCCATTGGTCGTCAAGATGCATTCCTGCATCGTGCCCATTGGTCGTCATGACGCATTCCTGCATCGTGCCCATTGGTCGTCATGACGCATTCATGCATCGTGCCCATTGGTCGTCATGACGCATTCATGCATCGTGCCCATTGGTCGTCATGATGCATTCATGCATCGTGCCCATTGGTCGTCATGATGCATTCCTGCATCGTGCCCATTGGTCGTCATGATGCATTCCTGCATCGTGCCCATTGGTCGTCATGATGCATTCATGCATCGTGCCCATTGGTCGTCATGATGCATTCCTGCATCGTGCCCATTGGTCGTCATGATGCATTCCTGCATCGTGCCCATTTGTCGTCATGATCCATGGATGCATCATGCCCATTGGTCTTCATGATGCATTCCTGCATCATGCCCATTGGTCTTCATGATGCATTCCTGCATCGTGCCCATTTGTCGTCATGATGCATTCATGCATCATGCCCATTGGTCGTCATGATGCATGGATGCATCGTGCCCATTGGTTGTCATGATGCATGGATGCATCATGCCCATTGGTCGTCATGATGCATGGATGCATCTTGCCCATTGGTTGTCATGATGCATGGATGCAGCCCTGGCTGGAAATTCGCCAGGACTGCATTCATGCATCATGCCGACCCTACCACTCTGATACTTTCTCAAAGGGTCGGCCTGATACACCAATGTAGCACTGGCGAACAGAGCTGCCAGCACTTCATCGGGGGCGTAGGAAAAGGGGGGCCAGGGGGGCCGGGCCCCCCCAATCATAAAGGAAGTGGGGCCTGAGTATGGCTTGCCCCCCCAAAGTTGCCAAGAATTCATAATGAATTGAACAAGAAGCTAAAACTTTGCATCTCAAATTTGATTGATATAGTCATGTATAGTCGGGGCCTGTGCCTCGAATTAGGTCTAAAACTCATCAAAAATTACTGTTCTATGCAAATTTTATATATGTATGTATAGGCGCCATTGCACTTGAGTCAACAATTCAAGGTCATCGAGGTGGGGCCCCCGCTGGGCCCCCAATGAAGATTTGCTTCCTAGCCTCTGTTCATTGATGCATCAAGACAACAAATGGACCTGATGCACTCTGCATCTTACCGAGTTAGACCTTGCAATTGTTGTGCAATTAGTCTAACGAATGACAAATTGTTTTTGGTCTTTTCGTTCGATGACAGCGTAGCATTTTTCCTTTTTCTTCTTTAGCTTTCTTGTAGACTATATTTATTAGGACATTTTCCACCCATAATTCCACTGTTAAGGTTAATCTAATCCTTGAAAAACTGCATATTATGCCCATTTTACATTATATCATGCTAATTTCACACAAGTCCATCATTTTCCTTTTTGTTTTGTTACCAGAATGAGAGACCTCAGGACCCAGTGTGTTTTGTGAGTTACGCGTGGTCCAACTCCAAACTCGCTAATGCCAGCAGGAAACTTGTCAAGAAGGAAGCCACGGCGCTCGACCCGCGTGCCTTTAAGGAGCGGATAGAGAAGGAGATTAAGGTGCCGTGCTGGCTGGACGTGGAACAGACAGGGAAGGTGTATATTATTTTATATTGTTTGATTAGGCCAAATAAAAAAAAGGTCGGTAACATGATAAAAAAAAGTCGAGGTCAGATTTCTTTTTTTCTTTTAAGCATCCAATGCTTCATATAGTCGCTCTTTGCTAGGTTTTTACTGTTTGTTGTGAGAAATGACCATTTTCCACAACGAATAGGAGACAGACAGACAGAAATGACATGTATATAAATGTCAAATAAAACATTTGAAAAAAGATACTTAAACAAATGAAAATCTTCAGAAAATCGGAAAAATCTTCAGGAATTTCTGACGACGGCCTTTTTTTATCTGAGGTCGGTCAGGTGACCGGAAACCAAACTTGTTTTTTTTTTTTTGCCTTTTCAATTTGGTCTGATTTTTTATATATTGTTTCATAACTGATGTAGGTAATATTGTTTTAATTTTTCTTGGATTGTAATCTTGTTTATATTTTCTTTTGGATTTGACATAGGTGAGTGTCCAAGCTCCTCTTTTTGTCCGAGTATTCATTACCACTATTTACTCAGTCCGCTCAACATCAGTTTCCTCACTGTAACATGAATAGCATCAGGGAGTGGTCATTATTTTTCCGAAAGGGGAGGGGGGTTTAGCCTCTTCTTAGAAAAACAAAAAAAAAATGCCTGCATGCTACTATAGATCAAAGAGGAGCGTGAGAATGTTCAGTGCCTCTGGATCAGGGAGGGGGGGGGGCAGGTGGGTGCAAATAAATTTTGACCACCATCAAGTGGGCGAAAAGAATTTCCGCGCATCCACTGAAAAAATCACCAACCTTCTTGTTGATAAATAGTAACCACTCCGTATTAATTGATTAATTGTCTTTGTAAGTGACATATCAAAGAAACAATAGTTGTGTAAACGATACTTATGTAATAGAAGTCACATAATAAATGATTATTTTGTTAACAGAGAGGGCTGTTTGAGGACATCACGGAGGGACTGAGGGCGGCAGATCTCATGGTAGCCTTTGTATCTAACGAGTATCTGAACTCAGCAAACTGTATGATGGAGTTACGGTTTGCTGTCTCCACACTCAAGATTCCCGTCATCTTTGTCGCTACCGGTATTGGCATGGACTGGCAGTTTGAAGAGGTGTGTCTATTTTGAATGTTAATCATTCCAATTATCGTTTTAATGTGTATAATGTTAAAGATATGTAGGACATAAATATAATCTATACAAAGCAATAAGGAAATATGCACCAGGTATTTGCTGATAGAGTCGGAGGGAGACATACAGAGAGAGAGAGAGAGAGAGAGAGAGAGAGAGAGAGACAGAGACAGAGAGAGAGAGAGACAGAGACAGAGACAGACAGAGAAACGGTGAGAGAGACAGAGAGAGATAGACAGAGACAGACAGAGATAGGGAGACAGAAAGAAAGAAAGAAAGAAAGAAAGAAAGAAAGAAAGAAAGAAAGACTGAGACTGATAAAAAAGGGACATACAGAGACAGACAGAGATACAGAGGGACAGGCAGACGGACAGAAAGAGACAGCGAGAGGCCCGGAGAGAGGACATAGAGAGACGGGCAGACAGTCAGACCGAGTTAGCTAGCTAGAGAAAGAGATAGAGAGTCAGACAGACAGACAGACAAGGGTAGAGACAGAGAGGGTGAAACAGAGAAACAGGCAGAGAGAGATCAGGAGAGAGAGAGAGAGAGAGAGAGAGAGAGAGACACACACACACACACACACACACACACACACACACACAAACAGACAGCCCGACAGACGAGAGTTACGTTGTGGGGAAAAATTTGGTCTGGGCACTGTGGGGTTGGGTAATGGGTACAATCGATCATTGTGGGGTGCACATTTCATACATGTACATATGTACATTATGGGGTTAAAATGTCTGAATATAGTGGGGTCATATTGTTATTCAGGAATATATTTCATTAAATGGCAAAACAAGAAAGTAGCTTTCATGGGCTTCGAAATGCACCTAAGATCAAGGCGATCGGACCAGCGGTTGCTGAGATATTTAGTTTTGAAAGTTTTAGCGGAAGTATCGTAAAAGAGTCCCTATTCAAAATATGAGTTTCTGGCTGTGCTATTGGGCGTGGACACTGGATCATGGCTCAGTGGGCATTCACTCTTGTACCTACATGATGCAGGCTTCATCTGCTCACTGTAGGACTATTTGGGAAAAAGTGCCTCCGCTGCGTGATGGGGCCTGTCAAAGAACTGTTTGTTTTTGCTCTAACCCATGAACCATTGAACTTAGAGACACGGGACCGGGTGCAAATTGAAGCTTATCGCAAGGGCTATCAGGCAATCTTCAAATTGGAACTAACTGTCTCAGTTACTGAATACACGGGGTGCAATCATCTGTTGTTATGGGGTTACTGTGTCTGAAGATGTGGGGTGCAATGTCTGTCGCTATGGGGTTATTACGTCTGTGCATGTGGGGTGTTATGTCTGTCGTTATGGGGTCATTGCGTCTGAACATGTGGGGTGCAATGTGTATTACTCACTAGGGGGCAGTAGGTGGTGATACTGTCTGTAATATGCACAGACTAATGGGGTCTGTCTGACAGACACGATCATTGTGGGGTTGTACCACGATCTCTTCACGTGCACCCCACAAGGTCATTTTGAACCATTTTAAGGACATTGCTTGTGGGGTCAACCCCACAAGCAAGAAATGACCCCACAACATAGCGTTGTACTTATAAAAACCCCACAGTGTAGCTCTAGTAAACACAGACAGACAGACAGACGAGCTGACAAACCGACAGACCCACTGACAAACAGATTAACCCCCGGGGGGGGGCACTTCAATTTTTTTTGATACAGGTGTGTGGCTGAACCCACGACAACCCTTACACTTGCTAGGGCACTTGTTCGCGGGGTTTTCTTTCAAAAGCCTACCCTTGCTAGGGCACTTTTGACTCAATAACCCTAGATTTGTTTCAAAATGTCTTAAATTTACACTGATTGGAGAGAAAATTGAATTTGGTTTATGCTATTTTCATGAAAACTGTGCTTATGTCCAAGAAAATTTCGAAATTTCCTGCGTAAATCGGGGTGTTTTGCTGAAAGCTGACCCTTGCTAGGGACTTTTGCTCAATAGTAGACCCTTGCTAGGGACATTTGTGGCTGAAACAGGAGGCTTGCTAGGGACTTTTCCTTGAAAAAGTACCCTTGCCAGCTGCACATATGTGTATACCTTACATAGAGAGTGCCCCCCCCCTCCCCGGGGATTAACCACAAAGACGGACTAATCACTAGAGTACAGTTAATAAAACTAAGGGGTGCTTCCGTCTGAATCCACCACTGGGAAAAGAAACGGGAATCAATATTATATACACTTGACAATAGTTTAATTTCTGCCGCCAGGTGGGGACACTGATGAGGAACGCCAAGGCGCCGTTAGTGGACATGCGCAATGAGGTGACAGATACTAACGCACAGATTGTGATGGACTTTGTGCAGAAACACGTCCTCAGTGCAGAACAACGCGAGGCCAAGATGAACAAGATGAAGAGTGTTATTAACAAAATGTCTATCGTGGAACTGGCGAATATATCTTATCACGTAAGTGTTTTATTTGTATCTATCTTAATCTCATTGATGTTGAATAGGTTGGCCCTGGAGAGTGCTTCATAAAAAGTCACAATATCAGCAGGGTAAAACGACCAGAGAGTTGTGTAATTCGTCAATACTAATACTTCATGGAAATAAAAGAAATACAGCCTTTGGAGCACACATAATCATTCATTCAATCAATATACTTTTAGGGCATGAAAGGTTGTAAAAGATTTGCATTTTGTGCAAATAATTCCAGAAATACTTTTCTAGAAAGACCGTTTCTAAATTCATCGTTTAATTCTAGATGGGTCGTCATTTTTCATGAAACACCTTGCTGTTTCTCTAATTTCTTGTTATTTCCATCAGGTAGATGTCAGAAACACCATTCCTCGTAACGATTGATTTTAAAACACACATGAGGCTTAATCAGTGTGGTGGAGGATGCTGTGGCATGTATTTGATGGGCTTCCATTGTAGTTCAGCTATTCCACACGAGAGGGCCTCAGACTGGGTCCCTTCTTCTATAAGGCATAGCCTGGGCCAAATGGCCATGTCCCCATGTCAATTTTAAGAAATGGTCATGTCGTCATGTTGATTTTAAGAAATGGTCATGTCGCCATGTCGATTTTAAGAAATGGTCATGTCGCCATGTCGATTTTAAGAAATAGCCTAAAATAGCCCATGTCGCCATGTCAATTTTAGGGACCCATCATATTTTCGCCATTACTGTATAGTTACTTGATCGGAAGTCCTCGTGTATAAGGAGCACCCCTAGTACACTGTATATATATATATATATATATATATATATATATATATATATATATATATATATATATAGGTCGTACTTCTAACTCCGTCCTGACACTTAACGCTTTAAGGCCCGCTGATGCATTAAAGCATAATGCCTTTTGGTCGTCATGATGCATGAATGCAGCCCTGGCAAGTAACTCGCCAAGGCTGCATTCAACCATCATGCCGACCCTTTGGGGTCAATAAGCACGATCCTGGAGGGTCGGCATGATGCTTCAATGAAGTGCTAGCAAGCAGTCTCACAGCACTTCATTGGTGCATCATGACGACCAATGGGCATGATGCATGAATGCATCAGCGGCCTTGGAAGGGTTTAAACTGCCACAAGGTTGATACACTCCCACTGTGTTGTCATGATGCACTAATGCATAAGTGTATCATGACGACCAATGTGCATGATGCACTTCTGCATGAGCAGTCCTTAAAAGATTAACATTAAAATTTAAATTTTGTAGGAGGAGTTTGAGTTAGCGCAGAGGAAGTTGATGCGGCGGTTGACGTATGTGGCCAGTCACCAGTCTGTCATCCCGTACCCTCGGATCTTCATCCTGGACTTTGTTGATACGGACAAAACAAATACTGACAAAAAGTCTACAACTAACACTAACAACACGCCCAAGCGGCCCGAGTCAGCGGTTAAAACATTAGCACGTCGCAGGTCCACGCTACAAAGGAAGGACTCGGTACTCTTTATGACGGTAAGGATATCTAGCCCAGTTAAGTGACAAAAAAATCTCAAAGTCTTTGATAAGCTGACTTTGTTGACTAAACTATTGATTTTTTATAGTCTTCTTGTCTGACGCATAAAATTATTTTCTTGAAATAAAAAAAGGAAAAAGATTTTGCATGGCTTTGATTTACGTTTTGTATATACTCGTAAGAAATTTTCAAATTTTATCCTCCATGATTTTGAGGGTTTATTGCAATTTTACACTAGTAAAGAAGAGGAGAATGAAATTTTAATCATCCTGAAAATCTGTGAGATGGACATTAATTCTTGTGACATATTTTTTTTTTTTTTTTTTTTTTTAATTTTCAGGAATCGCCCAAAGAGGAGAACAAGTTGAGCCTTGATGACCCCCTATGTGTGCGCTACCTGTGTGAACATGCCGAGGTAAGTTCTTTTTTTTTTTGAATAAGTGGTGTTAGAAGTCCTTACTATACTATAATTATTTGGGATAAGTTTTGTCCCATCAATGCTGTTCCATTTGGGATGTTTCCATTCTATCTGAGCCCATCCAGATGATCTAAGTTTGACTATATACTTTTATCCCTTATCACGTTGCAGGGTTGGCACGCTACTTCAGCGCCTCTGGAGCTGCGTGGTTTAACAGTCCGCCAAAAGGAGGCGCTACTGGAACAGATGGCACCATACCTAGCACGAACCCTGACCATCCTTAAACACAGCAGTATACCACTAAACTGTATGAAGGGGGACGAGGGGACGGCCTTCAAGGAGTTCTTGGTTAAGGTATTTAAACACATGTTTTACCACAAAACTGTATGAAGGGGGATGAGGGGACGGCCTTCAAGGAGTTCTTGGTTAAGGTATTTAAACACATGTATACCACTAAACTGTATGAAGGGGGACGAGGGGATGGCCTTCAAGGAGTTCTTGGTTAAGGTATATAAATACACAGAGGGTCACAAAACTTGCTCCAAACTGAGTATTTCTTCATGAGTTAGCTGCGCTTCGTGGAATCCTACTTTTAGCTGTTTTAGCGGTTTTCAAAGAGGCTGTTGCCATAGTGGAAAATAGGCTGAGAATGGAGAATGAGTTTCAGTTTCTTCAAACCCCAGTAAGGAATGGGTGTTCCTATACAAATCTAACATATGGCTCATTCCTAACATAAAAAGAAACAACACATGTTTTACCACTAAACTGTATGAAGGGTGACGAGGGGACGGCCTTCAAGGAGTTCTTAGTGAAGGTATTTAAACACATGTATATCACTAAACTGTATGAAGGGAGAGGAGGGGACGGCTTTCAAGGAATTCTAAGTTAAGGTATATATAAACACATGTATACCACTAAACTGTATGATGGGTGACGAGGGGATGGCCTTCAAGGAGTTCTTAGTTAAGGTTTTTAAACACATGTATACCACTAAACCGTATGAAGGGGGACGAGGGGACGGCCTTCAAGGAGTTCTTGGTTAAGGTATTTAAACACATTTATACCACTAAACTGTATGAAGGGGGACAAGGGGATGGCCTTCAAGGAGTTCTTAGTTAAGGTATTTAAACACATGTATACCACTAAACCGTATGAAGGGGACGAGGGGACAGCCTTCAAGGAGTTCTTGGTTAAGGTATTTAAACACATGTATACCACTAAACCATATGAAGGGGGACGAGGGGATGGCCTTCAAGGAGTTCTTAGTTAAGGTTTTTAAACACATGTATATCACTAAACCGTATGAAGGGGGACGAGGGGATGGCCTTCAAGGAGTTCTTAGTTAAGGTTTTTAAACACATGTATACCACTAAACCGTATGAAAGGGGACGAGGGGATGGCCTTCAAGGAGTTCTTAGTTAAGGTTTTTAAACACATGTATACCACTAACCCGTATGAAAGGGGACGAGGGGACGGCCTTCAAGGAGTTTTTAGTTAAGGTATATAAACACATGTATACCACTAAACCGTATGAAAGGGGACGAGGGGACAGCCTTCCAGGAATTCTTAGTTAAGGTATGCCTTTATAAAAAAACCACTATATGTAGAGTCTTCAAGAAACTCATACCAAACCCTGCAGGTTTGACACGCCCCCATAGAGTGGGTATTTTGTGTTGCGTTCCAATAGTTGTATGTACACAATGAGAGAGAAAAAAAATTGATGGCCGTGGGCATCATTCTGTCTTTAGATAATGATGAACATGTGACCTTCATGTTCTAGCAGAACAGGGTCGGAATCAGATATTATGTGAATATTTTTTCTTCCTTCGTACAGCTTGCGCTAGAGGCGCATGAGAAGAAGGATGCGTTTGAGAAGGCGTACGTAACCCTGCTGCAGTATGTCATAGAACAGGATAAGGAGATGACCAAGGGCAACTTGAAGCTGTAAGTATCATGCCTCCATCTTCCAGCTCCCCATTCCACCAGATAGGAACTGGACCATTCCTGATGAAATCATTGTTATCACATACTAAAAATGATTCTGGATCATTTTTTTTAATGAAGTACAGCCTTCGTCGATTACAAGCCAGGTCTTATGCTAATTTCGAGTGGAAAGTTGACAAGGCTTAAAAACGGGGCAGGCGTATATAATATGACCTGCTCTGGCCAATGGCATTGGTCATGTGACTGACCTACTTATGGTAATTAACAGGAAACCTCCACGAACAGAGTGTATTATGGGAAACCTCAATAGCCTGAATATGTCTGCTGGTTGTGTCTCATTATCAATATTCCCCTATATGTCTGCTGGTTGTGTCTCAGTATTAATATTCCCCTATATGTCTGCTGGTTGTGTCTCAGTACTAATATTCCCCTATATGTCTGCTGGTCCCTCCAAACATAATTCTAGGTATGTTCTGTCGGGAGGCCGGGTCCGCTGGGTGTTCCTCAGTATTAATATTCCCCCATATGTATAGCTGTGTGTCAGTATCAATATCCCCCTATATGTTTGTTGTAGGTGTGTTCTATCGGGAGGCCGGGTCCGCTGGCTGTGCCCGGAGCACCAGAAGGGTTACCGGGTGACGGTGCTAAACACCGACGTATCACAGCGGGTCAGCAGTCAGAAAGAGGACACAGACTTCACTAAGGGCATCATGGATGGGCTTAAGGTAGGGATCGGACAATCCAAGGCACTGGACATGGTTATTTTTAACCCAGAAAGCCTTAGAAAGAGTTCTTAACCCTCAGTGGTGACCAATTTATCTGCTCCCTTGAATGTATTTATTGAATTCAAGTTTCAAGTTTCAAAGTTTTTATTGTGTCTTCGTCTTTCGACATCTTACTTCAACAATTTGGATTGGCCTTTTCCATTTCAAGTATTGAATATAAGCTAATAAACATTGTAATTACTATGGATATTCCAATTACAATATTACATATGTGCTAAAACTTCCTTCAGAGGCATAGGAAGCAAATCTTCATTGGGGGGGCCCAGTGGGGGCCCCACCTCGACAACCTTGAATTGTCGGCTCAAGCGCAATAGTGCATATACATACCTATATAAAATTTGTATAGGAAAGTAATTTTTGATGAATTTTAGATCTGAATTGAGGCTCAGGCCCCCATTTCCCTATCCCATTACTATATGAAACTGATTTGAGATGGAAAGTTTTAGCTTCTTGTTCAATTCATTATGAATTCTTGGTAAATTCTGGGGGGGCCCAGACATACTCAGGCCCCACCTCCTTTATGATTGGGGGGGCAGGCCCCCCTGCCCCCCCCCTTTCCTACGCCCCTGTCCTTTCTCAAGTTAGATTTGATGTTAGAAATGATATTATCATTAGTTGTGTGAGAAATTGGGATGCCGTAATCTGACAGCAGTCTGATAGGGGCCGGGGAGGGTGTAGTAGGGGATTCCTTGGTTAAACCTATGATACCAGCTTAATAACCATGAGATAAATTAAGGGTTGCGAATAGTGTCTGACTGAGGGTTCTCTCATAAGGAGAAGCTGAGTAAGATAACCCTCAGCCAGCCCCAACACGAGTGCTATTCTCAATAGGTATTTGCAAAACTACATTTATAATCACAGAAAAATTAATTCTAACATCATAATATTGTCATTCTGGGTTCTATTAGAGGCTGTGAAATATGGAGCAAGTTATTCCGAGGAGGGTGTGAAATATGGAGCTCCTAGGCTAAGCCTATGGGGCTGACATATTCCACTATATCTAAATCTGTGATGTAGAACTTTACATTATTGTGCAGGAGTTGTGGGAGAAGTTCAGCCCTCACCAGACGGCAGCAGCAGCACAGGCGGCACATGCCGTGTCACAAACCAACATAGCTGAGGTGCTACATAACGCATTCCTAGGTACGTACAATACTGACTCATGTATAAGGTGTACCACAGCTGTATCAGAAACCAACATATAGCTGAGGTGCTACATAACGCATTCCTAGGTACGTACAATACTGACTCATGTATAAGGTGTACCACAGCTGTAACAGAAACTAACATATAGCCGAGGTGCTGTGTAACGCATTCCTAGGTACGTACAATACTGACTCATGTATAAGGTGCACCACAGCTGTATCAAACCAACATATAGCTGAGGTGCTACATAACGCATTCCTAGGTACGTACAATACTGACTCATGTATAAGGTGCACCACAGCTGTATCAGAAACCAACACATAGCTGAGGTGCTACATAACGCATTCCTAGGTACGTACTTTACTGACTCATGTATAAGGTGCACCACAGCTGTATCACAAACCAACATAGCTGAGGTGCTACATAACGCATTCCTAGGTACGTACAATACTGACTCATGTATAAGGTGCACCACAGCTGTATCAGAAACCAACATATAGCTGAGGTGCAACATAACGCATTCCTAGGTACGTACAATACTGACTCATGTATAAGGTGCACCACAGCTGTGTCAAACCAACATATAGCTGAGGTGCTCCATAACACATTCCTAGGTACATACAATACTGACTCATGTATAAGGTGCTCCACCGCTGTATCAGAAACCAACATATAGCTGAGGTGCTCCATAACACATTCCTAGGTACGTACTATACTGACTCATGTATAAGGTGTACCACAGCTGTATCAGAAACCAACATATAGCTGAGGTGCTCCATAACACATTCCTAGGTACGTACTATACTGACTCATGTATAAGGTGCACCACAGCTGTGTCAAACCAACATATAGCTGAGGTGCTCCATAACGCATTCCTAGGTACGTACTATACTGACTCATGTATAAGGTGCACCACAGCTGTGTCAAACCAACATATAGCCGAGGTGCAACAAGACACATTCCTAGGTACGTACAATACTGACTCATGTATAAGGTGCACCACAGCTGTGTCAGAAACCAACATATAGCTGAGGTGCTGTGTAACGCATTCCTAGGTACGTACAATACTGACTCATGTATAAGGTGCACCACAGCTGTATCAGAAACCAACATATAGCTAAGGTGCTCCCTAACACATTCCTAGGTACGTACTATACTGACTCATGTATAAGGTGTACCACAGCTGTAACAGAAACCAACATATAGCTGAGGTGCAACATAACGCATTCCTAGGTACGTACAATACTGACTCATGTATAAGGTGCACCACAGCTGTAACAGAAACCAACATATAGCTGAGGTGCAACATAACACATTCCTAGGTACGTACAATACTGACTCATGTATAAGGTGCACCACAGCTGTGTCAGAAACCAACATATAGCTGAGGTGCTCCATAACGCATTCCTAGGTACGTACAATACTGACTCATGTATAAGGTGCACCACAGCTGTAACAGAAACCAACATATAGCTGAGGTGCTACATAACGCATTCCTAAAATGTATGTATGTCTCATTTTTATAGTGGCCATACACACACGACAAGATCTAACAGAAATGAGTGGCAGTATGACATCAGAACCAGAATATGCTGATATCAGCATGCACATGGTGCTCCTGTGAACCAGTCCAATGCCAATTGAGTGCTATAGTTCAAGGGCCACTGATTCATTAATGCATCATGTCCATAGGTTGTCCTGCTTAATGAATGTAGCCCTGGTGAGTTACTCGCCAGGGCTACATTAATGCATCATGCATGATTTATACACAAACCACTGGAGGGTCGCATGATGCTTCAATGAAGTGCTGGCGAGCAGTCTTACCAGCACTTCATTGGTGCATCATGACGACCAATGGGCATGATGTAATAATGCATCAGCGGCCCTTAAAGGGTTAAGTGGTCCCTCCATTGTTTTGGAGCGATTTTGCTTACATTTCAAACTGCCAGGTATCATTGTGCATGAATCATGTGTGAATGGGATAGGTTTAAAGAAAAACCCTACCCTATGTTCATCATAGCCTATTTAGGTGGTCTTTCAAACAAATAAAAATATTCTGACCTGGTTATTAAAATATGTGTTATTACAGAGCAGATCAGCAGACCAATGCATCTGAAGACGTCACGATTGCCAAAATGCATCCCATTTGTGCTTGTACAGCATTGTAAGGATACAATCAGATGCTCTTAGTACCCTTCTCTCTGGAATTCTTTGCTATTCCCCTTGAGAGAAAATCAGGAAAACCCTAACCGAAAATTCCTGTGTAGTATCATTATTCTCTACCTTTTACTTCTCGAAATTAAACACATTTTGTAACACATTCCAAGAATATTGTGTTTTGATTAAAAGTCCATCAAAATAACCCATCATGAAAATAGGGTAGGGTTTATCTGGGTTTGCATCAAATAGGATGAAAAACTTGTATAAAAGTATGTTTTTGATACATCAGAACATGCATTGGTATTTATGAAATATTCAACTATCTATTGTTGTCATTCTAGATTTCTCACCGAAAATGGAATCGATCAAGAAAATGGGCGGCAAGATCTTTAAGCAGTTCAAACAGTATTACGAGGAACAAGAACAGCAGGAGAAGGAACAACAGAACAAGACTTCTGATGAGTCTCCCCGCCAGAGGCCTGTCCCCAAACCAAGGAGTCGCTCAGCTAAGGCCTCTAGCTCCGCCCAACCTGGTCCAAGCACAGCTCCAAATAAACCCAAGGCTGTAAAGAAGAAGGGGAAGAAGGCGACCGCCGCACAAAAACAGGCCGCCGCGCAGCAAATGATGATGCAGCAACAAATGCAGCAACAAATGATGGGGCATCAGGCGCAGCAACCAATGAATATGGAGAATATGACACCAGAAATGCAGCAGCAGCTGCAGCAGCAAATGCAGGCAGGACTAATGCAGGGGCTGATGGGGGGTGGGGACGACGAGGGGAACACCAGCCAGGCTTGTATTATTCTATAAATATTACAGGATAAAGGAGAGAAATGGAAAATGTAGGAGTGTGTGTGGCAGTGGTGATAGAGAGTGCATCATGCCAACCATTGGGCACGATGCACTCTCCAGCACTTCATTAGTGCATCATGACGACCATTGGGCATGATGCACTCCTGCATCAGCAGCCCTTAAATGATTTAGTGAACAAAACATGCCTCTGTCTTTGTTGTAGTGAAAGTCCATGTGTACGAGTGCGTAGAACCTAAATATTCCATGTGTGATAATTGGTTTGTTGAGAAACCAGAGTGAAAGAGCAAAAATCCTTTAAAGCGAATTCACATGAATATTTCATATTCAGAAACGCTGGACGAAACCTCACTTTTACGGGTGGAAAATTACAAACTTCTGTGATAAAATCCTGATTTACTGTATATCAAGCTATATCAAAACATGAATTGTATGATCTGTATATATCATCTTACTCATTCATAATAATGATATGTTAGAATAATAAGTGTGTTGTCAGATTTTAACACCGCTGTATTCATATATACTGTGCCTTGGCAATAATCTCTTTTAAACTGTATATTGTAATTTGCTCCCTTTGTAAGGGGGCGTTGTTTCATTCTAAATATATGAGTGTCTGTAGGATTGAGTTTTTTTAATATCTCCAGTGACATTTAATCCTATATTGAAAGGAGCACATGTATATATATATATATATATATATATATATATATATATATATATATATATATATATATATATATATATATATATGTATATGTATATATATATATATGTATATATATATATATATATATATATATATATATATATATATATATATATCATTGATTTCAATCAAGTTTTGCCAAAATCCATGCACTATGGGATAACATTCCAAATATGTATTCAGATACTTTGAGTGTTAAACATATGTTCATCAATGTAATTGAGATGTTTATCATTGTAAGATGGTGTTGTCAAAAGTACATGTCCTTTCATGTTACGAGTGCTAGCCTAACACTGGCATAGGGGGCGGGGAGCTGGGGGGGGGGGGGTGGCTGCCCTCCCCACAATAATGGGAACTTCCCTTACTCCGAGGTAGCACGTCGTCCCATGGGCGCCGCCATTGCTGGAGCTCGTTAAAGGACAGTTCCTCTGATAAGAGCTATCAGATGGGTACCAATTGGTTGGCCCCCGAGAGGACCGCAGTGAATCGTTGGGATTATCTCATTGGCTAATAATTAATCCTGCTAAGTCCATATATAGTAACCCCACAACCGAGCCCTCACCCCCTTCCCTGGTGAGAATTTGCTTCCTTCTCAATAGCATCAATTATCTATGTGCACTGTGATAAGAAAAAGTACCTAAATCTGCGTGTAGTTTTAACGTCGTGGATCTGACAATAATATATAATATTCAATAAACCAATGCATTAATATCCTATTGATGGGCATTATATACACAAACTATTGACTCAGGAACGTATTGGTATAAAAATGGGTTTATTAAGTAATAAATATATTTTCGTATGACTTGCCCTGAAATGTTGATCATTTCCGTCCATTTGTAAACTATATTCTCTATTTATCATATATGAATTATTTTGATCAGGGATCAACCTTTACTTACATGTAGAATGTAGCCTACCATATCACAGTCTCGCCTGGTCGGGATTCTAGGGAATACCTCTCTCGTGTATGGGGATGATGGTCCCCATTTTCTGGGGGAGATTACTACGTGAGGTACCTGCCTACAAATAAGCACTACAGCAACCAGCGGAAAAAACTTCTTTTACCCACAAAGGCTAGGTGCCAGAGACGACTCACGCTAGTGGTCGAGCTGGGGCCAGATTGACCATATCAGTCCGTTTACTTGCTGGACTTAAAAAGATAATATTTAACCTTATTTTCAGTAAGCACAGGTCTCAAGTAGGGGCCAGGAGAAGAAGTTATTGAAATCAATCAGTACCATCAAGCATTTTTTTCCTGTTGAGGAGTCTCAACAGGAAAAAAATGCTTGATGTAAAATTAAGTCTTGACTGCGATATACTTTGCATCTGTGAGTCATGGGCCATCCATGGCATGGATGATTCTCTCTTTCATTGGGGGGGGGGCAAAACTATTTTCCGTAATGATAGGAACTTTACGACTGGAGGTGGACTTTTAACATATGTTAGCAATGAAATAAGTCCTTATTGCAAAATTTGCCCAGATTTCCAATTAATGGATCCAGTCCTAGAGGTACAGGCTATAGAGTTCAACAAGCCCACTTACAAAACCATACTCATATTAAACATCTATAGGCCACCCCAGGCAGTTGTAGATGATTCTCCTGACAAACTCCGTGTTATATTAAATAATGTAGATCGGGAGATATATGAATTATGGCTGCTTGGGGATTTTAACATTAATGTAAGAGATCGGAATGCCACTGGTTCCAAAAGCCTATTTGATATATGTAGGGAATTTAGTGTTAAGCACCTCATTGATGACATTACAAGACCTAATGAAACCAATACAAGTGGCACCTGTCTTGACAATATTTTAACTGACTGTAGTATTGTAAGTCATAAAGGGGTGTTAAACTGCATGGTAGCAGATCATTTTGCTGTATACGCATGTAGGAAGAAACCCCGAGAGAAAAGATGTGCCTTAAGTTTCAATGGAAGGACCTATAGAAACTATGACCCCAACGATTTGAAAGAATTCCTTCTTGACCTAGACTGGAAGAACTTTTATAATTCCCATGATCCTGATTACCAATGGGAATTTATTCACGAAAGCTAAAGTTTCAAATAAGGCGAGCCAGAACTAGCTTCTATCAGCGTTCAGCCTATTATAGAGGTGTAAATTTGTGGGACAAACTGGACAAAGACACTCAGCGTCTACCCACAAAAAGACGTTTTAAGAATGCCATCTGCAAGTTGGATTTCATAAAAAATTTATAACTAGTTAGTGCTGCTTATAATGTCAAGTGATTAACAGTAGATATTTTATTACTGCCTTGAACACTCGCTATAATTACATTTATTTGACTGTTTGTATGGTATAATACTAACTACCTGAAAACCTCTTTTTGTCGCTACCAATTCTATACTGTTTCCACATTGGAGATGCTGTTTGTACATCTTTGCCAAACGGCGAGTGGAAAAACGTCCCATCGGGACGACTTCGTTGAAATAAATAATAATAATAATAATACCGGGCACTGAACCCTATAAAGGCCACTGACGCATTAATGCATCATGCACATTAGTCGTCATGATGCATTAATGCATCCCTTGGTGAGTACCTCACCAAGGCTGCATTCATGCATCATACCGACCCCCCCATGTCTGATACACCTCCAAAGGACCAGCACTTCATTGGTGCATCATGCCGACCAAGTAACAAGTCCATAAACCGTATTTGGTCAATGGACGCAACTCATCGGGATTTGGCTGTTTTGCCTTCTGTGCTTTATACACCATTCAAA
Source organism: Acholoe squamosa (assembly GCA_949317995.1). NCBI lineage: Eukaryota > Metazoa > Annelida > Polychaeta > Phyllodocida > Polynoidae > Acholoe > Acholoe squamosa. The sequence continues at coordinate 5,814,846 of OX439040.1, forward strand.
ATGGAAACTATATGTGTTAATATTATGTTTTATCATGTTGCTGATCAGTGCCTTGGACGTCTGTTGTTTGTTTATAGCATAAGGTTTGGCATATGCGCGAGGACACACTCTTGCCGTGCCCTGTAGACTATACATGAAGTCAGAGTGCACCTTATAGGCAATGGTTTTATGCTGTGTAACACTATTAACCCTTTAAGGACCGCTGATGCATTCCTGCATCATGCCCATTGGTCGTCATGATGCATTCCTGCATCATGCCCATTGGTCGTCATGATGCATTCATGCATCATGCCCATTGGTCGTCATGATGCATTCATGCATCATGCCCATTGGTCGTCATGGTGCATTCATGCATCATGCCCATTGGTCGTCATCATGCCCATTGGTCGTCATGGTGCATGAATGCATCATGCCCATTGGTCGTCATGATGTATGAATGCATCATGCCCATTGGTCGTCATGATGCATGAATGCATCATGGCCATTGGTCGTCATGGTGCATTCATGCATCATGCCCATTGGTTGTCATGATGCATGAATGCATCATGCACATTGGTCGTCATGATGCATGAATGCATCATGCCCATTGGTCGTCATGATGCATGAATGCATCATGCCCATTGGTCGTCATGATGCATGAATGTATCTATACCATTTTATTATGCCATAAATTGTAACATATTATTGTATTAATCAAAGAATATATAAGAAATTAATACATTGTACTTCTATGTGAGCGTTCATGCCCCACTGCACACCAGCTAGGGGAAGGATACATAGGTTACAACATCAAAGGGTCCGACCTAATGGTTCACTGCACAATATAATAAACCTGAGGGTCTCAGTGTGCGACCTCATGGTTCAGTGCACAAACTAATAACTTGTAAGTGAATGCAACCGGCCGTCACGGGTGCCTGGGCACCGCAGACGCCGTCATGAGTGTCTGAGCACTCTAATAACTGAACAATGGGTTACATAAGCACGACGCCATAACCGTCCGGTCGCTCTAGCGTCGCTCCTGAGCAACCTAGGTCAAATATCAAAACATTTATGGAAAGCCCATGATAAGAGGTCAAAATGAGCCTAAGATCAAGGCGGAACTCCTATTATTAAGGAAGTTACGTCATAGAGACGGATTTGACCTCCGAGTGCACTACAGACAAATCGGCGCAAGTTACGCGCCTATCAAGCGAGCATTATAAACTTGGCATATTCAACTCTGCGCATGCCCAAAATGGCGGTTGTAACGGCGTAAACTTCCGAGATATGGGGGTTTGAAGTTACAGAACCGACCAAGACAATGGGGGACACAGCGGCGTCCATGGGGGTCCTTTGTGCACCCAGTGACACATGAAAGACTCCCCTCAAACAATTGCAGAGTTAGGCAGATGCCACTGGCCCCAGTCAGTCTGAGGTGCAATGCCAAGATTTGCTACAAATAGCCTGGCTGCACCTCCTAGAAATCAGAACACCAAGAACCGCTCCAGAGGTAACATCTCCAGTCATCTCCTGCTACCTGCTATACCACTGCACTATGGTGAAACTATGCTAGACAGGCATTGGTTTCCATCATTAGTGGCCAGAGGGTATCTTCCTCAAGACATGTTGCCTAAAGCTGAATAAACCAGTGATAACTGGAAATAACACATATTTATGAGAGCTTAATGTATTTACTCCATACACCACTAGTCATATGATATTTCTCATATGACAACTTGATCATGCATAATTACTAGTATGACAAATGCAGCCCTGGTGAGTAGTGTTCCAGGGCTTCATTCATGCATCATGCCGACCTGATGGGAGGGTTGGCACGAAGCACAAATGAAGTGCTGGTGAACAGACTCATGAGCACTTAATTGGTGCATCATGACGGCCAATGGGCATGATGCACTCCTACATCAGCGGCCCTCAAAGGTTTAGAATGAGGAGAATTTTGCCCCAAGTGCACCTCATGGTTCAAGAACTCTGGATTTACCGTGTACGTGTGAGTGACGTATGTAGGGAATGTTGATCCTGAGCTGTCTGCTCCACCAAATGGTCATAAAATGGGTTTATTCCTTAACCAACATTGCTGAATGTTGATGAGCATTGAATCAACAATCTGGTAATAATCATTCACCAACAGACCCATATTTGAGACTATTTTGGAAGATGACGTCTCAAGAAATTTGTACGTGTTTGGGTAAATCTATCCTTTTAGATTGCCCTTACTCCGCCATGACACAAGATGTGTACAGGTTCAGCCAAATTTACCCTTCTGCTGGTTGTATAGTAGAGCAATATTTATAAGCATATTATTGTATTCAAACTGTGATAATAGCAGCCATCATGATCTAATATGACAATAAACAAAGACGTGAAAAGAGCTAACTTTGAATCTCTCATTCATTTCTCTCCCGTGGCAGACTGTTTGTCAGTGAGTGCATCATTCCCATGTCGCCATGATGCGCCAATGAAGTGCTGGCGAGTCTGCTCATTTCATTGAAGCATCATGCCGAACTTCCAGAACTGTATCGACCCCTAGGGGCGGCATGATGCATAACTGTACCCTGGTACTCACCAGGGCTGTATTAATGCATCATGACGACCAATGGACATGACGCTTTAATGGGGGTATAGATGGGGGTGGGTCCCCATGTCACATGTCGATTTTAAGAAAATAAGGCTTAAATGTGGACCATAAGTGTTCAATATGGACCATAAGGGTTAAATATGGACCATAAGGTTTCAAAATGGACCATTAGTTTTAAATATGGACCATTGGGGTTAAATATGGACCATTAGGGTTAAATATTGACCATATAAGGAGGCAACTTGTGTCCTTGCATCCATCCACTGGCCAGGGTTGCATTCATCCAGACCCCATACACTATAGGGTTTATAACTCCTTGGAGGGCTGTCATGGTGCATCAATGGAGCTAGTGTACTTGAGCTGAAATACCTGTATAGCATCTCTATCATAATGGAAAGGCCTGTAAAACCATCTAAATGATATCACCAATGGTATTCATGTTCTGGGCTTATCTCTACATTGAAAACCCTGCAGATCTTTAAACTCGTCAGTTTGAGGACCTATAGTTGTCAGAAGAGGTACAGACAGGGGGCAGCACCTTACAGGGAATGAAATACCTCAGTCTACCTCTCCCCAGTATGAGTCTATGGCATTCTTTTGACAATATGTAACAAACTCACAAGGTGTCAGGTATGTGCCACTTATGTTTGATGATCAGGGCTTCAGTTTTCAACTGAAGGTCTTCACCGCTGAGAACTTTAGGTGCTCAAATTGACGATATCCAAATCTACAGCTTTGGGTAGTCAGATTGAGGACCCAAGGTCGTCAGCACCAAGGTTGTCAGTCTAACAACCTTATGTAATCAGTTTGACTACTTTGGGTGAGTGTGTTGACCTAAACCCATTAGGCTGACTACCCAGGGTACTCAATCTGATGACCTAAGGTTGTAGATTTGAGTATCATCAGTCTGACGACCTTGGGGCTTTCAGTGCTATAGGTTTTCGACAGATCTGATTATTCTGCTCAATCTGTCCAAAACCTAGCTGTCAGTTTATATGATGCAATCCCAAATATGATACACTAGATCAAAAAGACATGAGGCATTAGTGTTATAGACATACATTTTTTTTTTATTCATTTCATTAAGTTAGGCAACAGATTCTGTTGTTGATGTTGATATAATGTTATTTTTCTCTGTATAGACCAATTCTGACCGTTTCTCGTTGGTTCATCCATCGAGGGGGTATGCTTCTGGACTAACGAGAAGCGATCGAATAGTAACAATTAAAGGCCCCTTTGTAAAACATGGGCTCGAATATCATCATTCATCAGTGCGGAATGAAAAATACTTTTTTTGTTTAGATGTCGATTTGATATTAAAGATGTTATAAATAATAATCGAGGCTACAATAGTCTACGATGACAATACTTGTAGTCCAAATGTTGGACAAGGTGGTGGTATTGCATTGTGGGTACTCTACACCAGTTGCCTCTGTTGGTGGTGTTGTTGACTGGTTTCCCTTAAGGGGAAATCTGGTCCTTTTCTATATAATGTAACATCGGGTTGGTCTAGGCGGTGAGTGCTGTATCAAACAAGCGACATGCGTCAACTGCGGCGATGTTGACACATGTTTTTGACAGTTCTCAGCGTCTCAATCATAATCGAGTCGTCCACAGCAAAAACCGCACAATCCACGGCGGCGGTGGCAGCAGCAGCAGTCAAGTTACAAAACCAAAAAGTTCAACAGAAAAGTATATGATACAGAAAAGCCCCCTCTTGTGTTGATGATAAGACATTATCAGTTCTTGGATGCCCTGTATGCATGATAAATAATAAAAGACACCAACATCGTCTTAACATCCTCAAGTATCGGGGTCGGTGGTGATGGTATGCGGGCAGTAGAGTTTTACACTTTTATAAACAGAAAGATGCAAATAGGGCGCAGTGGTCACGGCAGTTCATCTGACATAGCAACCATTCCTTCGATTATCGCTCAGTGTGATTTTTTTAGTATATAAACAATTGGTCGGTTTCACATCATCTTCTCGCTAAGCTCTTCCTTCCAGTATGTCTCTCGTGTTCCATAGATATAAAAGCTCTTGTGTAATAATCTGTATAATCAACACAGTAACAATGTCAACAAAGATATGCAAGTCACTCAGGTCTTCCTTGATGTACTTGTATATATAGAATATAAGTTAGTAGAGCGGGCGCAGAGATCTCAGACAGCAGCAATGCATTCTGCGAGCTCCTTACTCCTCTTCTTCCCCCTCGTTGGATGAGCCGTATCTGAGGGAAGCGTTGAGTGAAGAACTACTCGACCCCCTCATTGTTGTTAAGGCTGTCATCCTATCAGCTGTACCTCCGTAGCTACTGTAGCGATATTCGTTGGGCTGCAAAAAGGAGGAAAAACAGAAAATTAGAACCCGCAACCTTTTTTGGGGGATTAAGCCTTAGGGCTATTTTATCAGGTGTTAAATGATTCATTAGTTTAATCCCATAATTCCCCTCCCAAATCAGCAGTCATATCCAATTACTGGTGTCATTGAACGATAAAAAATGTGATATAGCAATCATGTTGCTTTTGCATCAGTGGAATGCTCATTTAGCCACTCCATGCTTCCTTTTGCACACCAAAGACACCAAGTGATCCCAAAATTTGATTTTTTTCACTAATCATAGATCATGCAACATTGAAATATATTGTATCTAATAGATTTGTGCCAAAAAGGGCATAGTGTTCATTATAGTATAGGTACTGAGCATAATCCATAGAGAAAAACTGGACAATGGCCTCAAACTACTTCCAAATAAATCTTACATTTAGATTTTCATTATACATACATATCAGAAACATAAATTCTGATACATGAAAATTGTGTGAGAATGACAGAGTAGTTGATGAACAGTTCATGCAGAAACAATGGTTATGAGGCGTGTCTTGGTTACTTGATAGGCTTAGGTGGGAGAAAACCGTATTATTATAATGACGCTTGAGGTGGTAGGTATCCGGTACAACATCGGATAAGGCGATGGGTGAAAAACGACAACAGTTTGAGACAGTCAAGGCTACATGTCCTTCTTTATTCCACCCTGAATCTAACAGAGTCCCATTGGCTTAGAAATGGGACTTCGCTCTTCACAGGTAGAGGTAGAATAAAGTTGTGCTCATGTACAGAACAAATTCTCACTCAGTGAATCAGATGAGACTTGGTTTGTTGATCTAACAAAGAATTGCCCTCGTTGGATAACTACGCCAAAGGTGCCTCTTGTAGAAAGACACATGTTCTGTACACTCGTGTCGAGCTGTCTTTAACACCAGGTCAGAATCATGATTAAAATGTTTCATTTTCTTTTAATTTTTGAGGTTGACATTATACAATTGTCAAAATTGTCTAAATATTTCTTTGTCGTTATGATTTTAAATTCTGACCGGGTGTTAATGAATGCGGACAGCACATTGACTATATTGGTAGGTACAACTTCTAGACACAGCAGTGCTACACAGGGAGTGGTGCATGGCACACCACAACTTACTAGTTATTTAATCAGATGTCATTCTCCGTGAGGACTCTTTTACAGTGACCGTCATTCCACCAGCCTTCAATAAAGGTAAACAACAACGACTCTAATCAACGATGCTAAGATTGGTGGAACCGACAACAAGGATACAAGGCTAAGCTACTACTGCAGCGTTTATTCTGTGACAGGAACAGGAGTCCCATAGATCTAAAACTGGGACTTTTAGTCTACTTGACCGTGCAGTATTGGCATTAATACTGCCTGTGTAGATTACCCCCACCCACCCCCACCACACTCTCTATTTATAATGTGTTCCTATGGCAGAATAAGATAGGATCTTTATTTGTGTGTAGAACCAAACTTCAGAAATCCCCCCCCTCCATTTTAAATTACATCTTATAAGAGGTGAACCAAACGAATACAAGCCAAGAAAACATTTTACTTATTTCCAGATTTCTTTGTTTGGGTGATCTTTTTTCTATTGCACAAGATTTCTCTTAAAGTGAATAGTATATACATTATCAAATTGTTCCACACATTCATTAAGATCCTTCACTATATTGAATGACATTTTGAGGACTACCAGCAAAAAACGATTAAAGCATAGAAAACACGAGGCTAACAATATTACCTAAGCGTACAACTGACTATGAACAATTAATTAGAAATACAAGATGTTTCAGTAAATTGTTTGATCATTTTGATGACTTCTCGGCTTTCCGGTTGAACCTTTGATCAAACAAGCTACTTTGTAAAAGCTCAAGAACCGCTATGTAACTAGAGTAGAGGGAAATGATCCCAACAGAAAATGAAATGAAACATATTTAACACCTAAGCTGCTAAGCTAAGATTTGAAGAGCTAAAAACCATGCATCTTGGCTACCACATTTAAATCAATTTTTCTGTTACCTGCAAAATATTTACGTAAAGGGAAAGGGCTTAAGCTTCAGATTCTGCGCGTTTCTCCCGCGCCTTAATGGCTAGTCTGATGCCCTGTTAATGCACCAGGCAGGGTTGAAAGAGAAAGAGACAAAGGTAGAGCAAAGGTATTAAATATCTATACTGTATAAGCTATACTAATTATGCCTAAATGCTGTAATTTGTAATCTAGGGGTATTTGCACTAAGCTAAGTTTGTTTAATCTCATATTGTATACCGATGGTAACCTAAAACCTGCTCTCTATTTGGCCTATAGTCGTTTCAAGCTATTTACCATCGCTTATAGACAATGAACCAACCATTTTGATAATTCCTGTGCTGATGTAATGACCTGTTTTAAATCCTAGGCTATTTTTTATATTTTAATATTTAAATCATTATCCGGCAAAGGGGTAGCCCAATGAACTAAGTGTTCCCATCAGTGATCTGCAAGTGTGAAAGGTGATCAAGACCCTAGTTCAGAGCTACATCAACAGGGGGCTCTGTCTATTATCTGAGATGCTGGGCTGCTGGGAAACCTCATTGTGCTGTGAAACTGCTGATTGCACTAGTTTATCCAAGCAGCTGCCCACCCTTGCCCAATAGAAAGGTTGGGGCATTATCCGAGGGAACCAGCAATGTCTGGGGGAACAAAATGGCTGTCCGCATAGGGGGGATCAGCTTGAGAGTTACGGAAAAAAATCTGGTATTTGTGTCAAAATCAAAAATCACACGGAAACTTTATTCCAATGTGGACAAACCAGGATCACCACTCAGGGGGAAAGTCTGATTTAGTTGCAAAATCAGCTCAAATGAGGTAAAAGGGAGAAAAGGGAGGACCAAAACCTCAGAAATCTGAAGGTTTTATTGTTCTTAAAGACACAACAATAGCATCAGTGGATAGGCAGGAATGTATTTCTGGGATTGCCATTGTGACAATGGCCCCATTATGTTTTAACGGCTGCCTCAATAAGGAGGTGTCCGCTGATAAGTTATAGATGTGATATAACAAAGCCAATCCCAACCGAGGAATGTTCATGAATTCATTTTGTTGTAAAGATCTTCAGTTGGCGGGTGATCTCAAAGTGACATCCCACAAAGTTTGGGGAAACTGGGATCAATTTCCAATTAAAAAAAATGATTTTTTTTCTTCTCCCAAGATGAAATTGAGTGTTTTCCTAATTGAAAACTTGTTGTAGAATATGTCATTGGTTATCGGAATGGCCAATATGATGGCTCAGTAACTTCCTCAATTTCAGGACAATTTTCTTTTTGGTAAAATGCTCAATGAACCAGGACGGGCTTTGCCTCTGCGACATTACAGAAAGGAAAGATCTCAAAAGGGACCACTTCAAAAGATGAGATAGGGAAAATTTCCCTCTACAATGGGATTGTTTTTGTTCAAAGATGCTCTATTGGTGTGTTTTTATGAAGTATGGGCCCCTTGTCGATAGAGGGTGGGGGTATGCTGTGCTTACTGAGGGCCCATTCAAGATGCTCATATAGAGTACAACAACTGTGATAACACTCTAGGTAGGTTGATGGGGACAAACCAGTGAGTTTTTAAGTCCCACAAACCTTCAAAATTGATGTTCTTATTGTTGGTCCATATTAGGTGAATCTACTGCTTCTGTAAACAGAATCATTTTACCACCTAATATTATGGGCCCTAATCTCACTTATTTTTACCAATTTCTTTTTTTATACTTTTTTAATGTTTAATTAGAGTTTTTATGTTTTACATCCTCTTCTTTAAACCCTGTTCATCTATGCCTGCTATCTTTTAACCAATGCTGTTTAGTCCCTACTTTTAGTTTTATCCAAAAACTTTACCTAAAATTCAAACATAATATCTAGAACAATTATACTTTTATTTATTACAACATATTCTTCCTTTATATCTATTTTCTTTCATTTTAATATCCACTTACTTCGTTTCCATAGGATTTAACTCTACAATAGGAACATCCAAGCTGTTCCTTCCTTTTAATTCCTTACATTATTTTCTCTCATTAATGTCATTTTAAGAATTTTCTTTTTTCAGATTTATATTTCAGCCCTAGTCTATACTTACAGAAGAGGTGGTGGTTTTGGTGGCAGAGACTGAGCTGCGGTTCTTTGCCCGCAGTTTGGCGAGTGTGTTCTCAGCCATGTCGGCACGCTCCTCGGCATCCTCCAATTCGTGCTGCACCTTGCGGTACTTGGCCAGGTTCACGGCGGCGATCTCCTCCTGTGGATTGGAAAAATAGTGTATGTGGTTAACAAGGACCTCCTAGTTATCATCTGGCCAAGCATTGGCTATCATGGACAGCGGTATATGAGAATAAGTTCTTGTTCAATCACCTTATCTCAAAGGGCTGAAGAAGTACTAATTTTGGATCAAGTGAAGTTAGTAGGTCAGTTTTAAGAAAGTATCTAAGAGGATTATCCAAGAAACCTGATAATAAAGTGGTTGTTATAGTGATGAACCATTATGTAGGTGACACTAAATCTAACTGATGATCTACTATTGTGAGCAAATAGTAAGGAGTGAGAATGTTGTGTCTACTTACGGCCTCCTCGACCTGCCTCTTGTAGGTCTTGATCTTGTTCTGCAGTTTGTCGATCATGTCCTGCATACGCTCCTGAGCCTTGCGATCCTCGTCAGCCTGGAAAGCGAGCTCCTTCAGCCTGCGGTCCTGCTTGCGCATGCCCTTTGATGTCTCAGCATGGCGGCGCTGCTCGTTGTCCAACTCAACCTCCAGTTCGCGTACACGTTGCTCCAGTTTCTGGATCATCCTCTTGCCTCCCTTGAGGGCGGCAGCCTCGGCCTCGTCCAAACGGACCTGGAGCTCCTTAACTTGAGACTCCAGGGTACGGCGCATCTTCTCAATGTGTCCGGCGTGCTCCTGCTCCTGACGGAGTTCCTCGGCGAGCCTGGCGGCATCAGCCATAGCCTTCTTGGCATGCTCCTCAGCAGCCTTGAGCTCGTTGGCCTGGTCGTCCAGGTCGGTCTGCATGGCCTGGATGTCGGTCTCCAGCTTCCTCTTGGTGGCCTGCAGGGATGAGGCGGCAGTGCTCAGCTCCGATACACGGTCACTGGCCTCGTGAAGCTCGCTCTCTGCGGCCTTGCGTGCACGCTCGGCAGCCTCAAGCTGGGTCCTCAGTTCCTCTACCTCTCCGGCCAGGATGTTGGCACGGCGCTCGGCACCCTGGTACTGTTCACGGGCCTCGTCACGGGCACGCTGCTCCTCCTCAATGGCCTGCTGCATCTCACGCAGCTGCTGCTGGTACTTCTTGATGTTCTTCTCGGCCTCAGCACGGCCACGGTTGGCACCATCCAGGGCCACCTCCAGCTCGTTGATGTCCTGCTCAAGCTTCTTCTTCATCCTCATGGCCTCAGCCTTGCCACGTGCCTCGGCTTCCAGGGAAGCCTGCATGCTGTCGAGGGCACGCTGGTGGTTCTTGCTGTAAGGGGATCAACAGGACAAGATATGAGTTTAAGATCACCAAGAGGACTTCAGGGTAAGTCAGTGCCCATTTTCTGTATAATGTGGTTTAAGTTTGCAACGTTTTTTATAGAGGTACTGAATTTCTATAGGACTATTTCTATGGTAAGTAACTTGTCAGTGGCTTGATGCAAACTTAAATTGTGTGTATGAGATACAAAGGCAACCTTATGCAATTTTTAAAATCAACTTCATGGGGACTAATCATTTATCAACAGCACTGACCGTGTGTTCTCGAACTCCTCATCCTTCTCGTGAAGGCGGCGGTCAATGTCCTGGCGGATGGCGGAGATCTCGAGTTGGCTGCGCATGACCTTGGCCTCTTCCTGTTCTAGGGCGGCCTCGGCCTCCTCCAGAGCGGACTGCAGCTCCTCCTTCTCCATCTCCAGCCGCTTACGGGCCTTCTCCAGCTCGTGCACGGAGCGGCCACCCTCACCCAACTGGTCAGTAAGGTCATGGATCTCGTCGCTCAGGTTCTTGTTCTCTCTGCGGAGGGCCTCAACAGAGTCGTGAGACTCCTCAATCTGGGCCTTAAGCTTGTAGACCTCGGCGGCATTGCCTCTGGACTCGCGCTGGGAGTTCTCGAGCTCGGCCTGAAGGTCGGCGCATTTCCTCTTCCATTCATCAACAGTCTTGTCAAAGGCACGCTGGCGCTGTAATGGGGATGGAGAATGGAACTGTTATTTTGTGTAATCTGTGGACAGAAGGCTACTAATCTAAATATTGAGATCAATTCATCATCAAATTGCAGTCAAATTGAATAATTCAGGTTTCTGTGATAAAAAGCATTTTTCTTTCTTTTCATTCCTTTAACAATCATAGTATTTTTTTCAACGTAGATAATCTTAGAATCTATGCCACCAGTCCGTAGGCCTTACTAAACACTACCCATTGCCCCAAACCCTCCATCACTCCTTAGGAAAATGGCAGATTGTCATCATTATTTTCATTTAACAAGTCTTTTGAAATAAATCGCTCACCTTCTCGGCCTGGTTGCTGATGGCAGTGGCACGCTCCACCTCAATCATGACATCCTCGAGCTCACCCTGGAGGCGGTTCTTGACCTTCTCCAGGCTGCTGACCTTGGACTGGGCAGCCTCAAGCTGGGACTCAGCATCGGCCAGCTTGGCATTCATCTTCCTCTTGAGGTCGTCGAGTTCCTCAGAGCGGACACCACCCTCGCCAGACTCCAGCTGAAGTAGGGTGAAATGTCAAAGGTTATCTGAGAGTCTTGCGGAACATTATTTCTAATCAAAAGTTTCACTTCATGTGACTCATGAGAGATATGTATCAGTAATCCATCAATGTGTCATGGGGCCAATATACTCCCAGAGGGATGGCATGATGCACCAATCAACTGCTGCTGAGCAGACTCGCTAGCACCTCATGAGTGCATCATGGCAACAAATGGCATGGTACACTCGGGCAATAGCGGCCTTTACAGTATTAAGTCATTAACCCGTTAATGGACACTGATGCATTGATGTACCATGCCCATTGGTCGGCATGATATATAAATGCAACCCTCGTGCGTAACTCGCCAGGGCTGAGCAATTATACAAAAAGTCCCTGCTCACCTTGTGGCGCCAGACGGAGATCTCGTTGTTGGCCTTGGTGAGGGCGCGCTGCAGGTCAGCACGTCCCTCCTGTTCCTCCTCGAGCTGCTCGCGGAGCTGGTCCATATCGGCCTGCATGTTCCTGACCTCGCCTTGCAGCTTGGCGCGCACGCGGGACTCCTCCTCCAGGTTACCCTTGGCCTCCTCCAGCTGCTTGCTCAGGTTGGACTTGACCTTGGAGAGTTGGTTGACCTGGGACTCGGCCTCCTCCAGTTGGCGGGTGAGGTCGGCGCACTCGGCTTGGAGGCGCGACTTCTGGGCTCCGCCCTCGGAGATGTTGCGGGTGGACTCATCCAGGCGGGAGTTAACCTCGCCCAGTTGAGCCTCCAACTGTTTGGCCAGCTTCTCAGCTGAGCTCTGGAGAGTGGAACAAAGGGGTTTATAAATGTAAGTATGGAATTGCTTTGTTAAGTTGTAAAATGGTATGGGTTGTCCCTCTAGTTCCTTTATTACGATTAATCTGCCTATTGGCTTACTTTTTTCATGTAATTTAATATTATATTCTAAGTCACTGACAGCTATTTTTGGTCATGTTACTTTAATATTGCTAGTAGTTTTCAAAAGATAGCAGAAAAGAATAAAAAAAAGGGAGGTCATCTCAAAAGCATGCACCATGATGTATAAGAAGATATGCAACAAGTTATGATGAGTGTTATTCTGCATGAACATTTGGATTTAAGAAACTGTAAACATAAATTCAAGTTTATCATTAAAAAAACTTGACATTTACTTTAAGTTGCTTAAATGCAAACACAGGTGCAGTGTATCATGCAAGACGTGCCTACCCTCCCTCTCTCTACCATGTCCAGACTGTTAAGTAAGTCCTCACATTCCTCAGTTAGGATGTTCTTCTCCTTCTCCAGTCTGAAACACAACAAGGGCAACACACACATGCAGAACTGTAGAAAATTGTTATAAACTCAGAGTCCAACAAGGGGAAGAAGAACACACATGCAGATTTCTGATACAAAAATGTTATTAAAAACACACAGAAAAGCGTTGCTTACACTGCCATCGGGGCGGTCAGGTGAATTTTTGCCAATTGATTTATAATATTGATAAAGTTTGAAAAACATCAGTTGGATTTATAGCAAGAGTTCAGCTGACCAATGGCAGTGGAATCAACACTTTACAGAAAATCACGTGCAATAGAAACACTTACAATTGCCATAGAGGCCCATTTAAGCACCGGGACGATTATATAGATTTTCATTGTTTTCCCAGGACATGTATAAGAAATGGCCTCATTTGAGGGAGAGGTTTTTTAGTGCTTTATTATTTATTGTTTACTATTATTTACCGGTGCTTATAAGGCAAATAAGGCATATCACACTTTTTTTCACAATCAGGCAGAAGGTTAAAATGAAACAAAGACAAATCAGGGAGTCTGCCATTTTGCTTGCCACATCGTACAAATTACCGGCTTTGCTGAAATGAAGAAGAAAACGTGCAGAGATGTCCAAATAAGGAATCCACTCAGACATCCGGGTACACACACAAAACACGACGTCACCATGCTGCTTCCGGTAGGAGAGCATGCTGGGACATTTACCTTGCCCTTGGTGACGTGTTCGATTTGTCCCTGGAGGTCATCAACCTCAGACTTCAGGTGGTTCTTCTCCTTCTCAATCCTGTAAGTTCAAGGTCAATGTCATTTTATCATTGTGACCTTGGATGCTTGTCCTTTCTCTATGAGGGTTGGAACATGTGAACCTCACATACACCACAATTTAGGGAATTCAATTGGATTGTAATGTGTAGTGTTATAAGGGGCACAAAGAAAGATTCATTTGCATTGGTAATGGTCTTTTAAAGATCTGTCATTCTTAATAAAATCAATAATATGCCACTATTGTTCATGCCTGTGAAATAGACCATCTCCCCATAATCATTAAGTGAATATTATTAAATCACAAATAGACCAAAAACAGAAACAAATGAACCATGTTATATCACAATGTGACTAAGCCCTGAGAAGTCCTGACCCTACTTACAATACATTGCTATAGTCCCCATCCTATCAGTATTATAGAAAAATTGACCCAGAGTAGAAGTAAATCTATAGAGCGCTTACTTGGCCTTGACCTTGGTGAGCTGGTCGAGTTGGTCGGACATTTCGTTCTGTGCCTCCTGGGCCTTCTTACGGAGGCTGGCGATTGTTCCCTCGTTCTGCATCTGCTGCTCCTCCATGTCACGGCGGATCTTCTGCAGCTCATTCTCACGCTTCTTGTTCAGCTCAAGCTATAGGGTGATAATAGGGGAAGATGCTGAGTCATTGCGACAAGTTTTGATTAATACGAGCTTTATAGGTATTCAAAGCTCCAAGTACAGATGCTGGAACTCATTTTCTGTGCACCATGTTTTGTAGTCGGGAATATGCTGAGGCATTCTGGGGGGTGATATTGTGGGGAATATCTTATTTCAGAGGATGATAAAATTATAAATCAATTGTGCTTGATTAAAGCTACATGGGTATTCTAAATTTCAAATAGGCCTACAAAGACTTGAGTTCATTTCCTGTGCTTTCACAGTTTCTATATAGCTGCACAGGATCCATAGGGAGCATATATTATAATAATTAGCTAACAATCTAGACTACCGTAAACTCCTGCGTATAAGACGCGTCTTCTACGCCAAACAAAATGCTGGTGCATCTTATAGCATTCTCCCAAGAAAGGGGTGCGTCTTATACGAGGGGTAATTTTACTATAGAACAGTACTGGATTTACAAAATTGAGCCCTGAGAGGTGCGTCTTATACGCGAAAATGCTTCTCCCAAGAAGGGGGGGCGTCCTATACGCGCACCGCGTCTTCTACGCGGGAGATTACGGTAGTATACAGAAACCTCTGGTACTGCTCTACCTCTTTCCTCCAGAGGCCATAGATAAGTTCATGAGCGTCCTCCGGCTCCCCCCTGAGGGACATGGAGCTAACACTTCTTGTATCAAAACTGTCATGGATCTCAAAGTCACTGTCTATCTCATTGTCCAAGGTATCCATTCTGATTGAGTGCCCGGATACTGTACGCAGCCTGGAGCAGCAATTGGCGTTAAAACAGCCGGTAATCCATCAGGTATGGGCTATAGGTGCAGATTAAGGGGCATCATTAGCTGCTATCTGGGGGATAATCCGGCTAATCCTATCAGGTCGGTATGTCCGTGTTATATGGACCTTTTTTTCAGGTTTACTCTATCTCCTGTCTGCCTATCTGTGTGGGTCTCTGTCTCTCTCACTCCATCTCTGTCAATCTCTCTGTGCGTCTCTATCTCTGTCTGACTGCCTTTCCCATTCTCTCAGTGTTTCTCAGTTTGTCTTTGTCTGTTTGTCTGTCTGTCTCTTTCTTTATTTCTCTCTCTCACGCTGCCTCTCTCTCCCAACACCTCCCTCAGCATATCCCTCAGTCTCCCTCTTTCTCTCCTTCTTACTTCGTTTCCTTTATAAAATATCCGCTATCTGCCCCTCGCCCTGTCTCCCTGTATCCTCTATGTGTATAGTCCATGTAATCCTCAGGTCCTGTCTGACTCTCTTTCTGTCTCTCTGCTTCCGTCTCTCTGTTCCTGTCTCTCTCTGTCTCTTCCTGTCTCTCTATTTCTCTGTCCCTATCTCTGTCTCCCTCTCTCTCAGTCACCCTTTCTGTCCCTTTTCCTTAAATCTGCCCCTTCGTCCTGTCTCCTGTATGCTCCGTATATATGCTCTCTCCGTAGTCCATGTAATCCCCATGCCCTATTATCTGCTCATGGTATCTGTGATCATATCCTTCCACCTTCCATGTTCACACCTCAATTAGCCGTACACTGTATGTAACAGTCAGTGATATAGCCAACATTAAGCCAGGTGTCATACATCCCCCCCCCTCCACTCCTCCTGCCCCCCCACACACACACTCCTGCACCTCCTCCAGTATATGCCAGCCGCGGAGGAGAGCTGTCACCAGGTGAGGGTACTTAAGTGTTGCTGCCCTCAGTGAGTTTTCTATCTGTAGTATCTATATCTGCATTATGTGTATATTGTTAACCCTTTAAGGGCCCCTGCAGCATGCTCATTGGTCGGCATGATGCACCAATGAAGTACTGGCGAGTCTGCTTGCCAGCACTTCATTAGTGCATCATGCCGATCCTTCATGAGTATGTCAACTCCACAGGGTCATTATGATGCATTAATGCAGACCTGGCGTGTTACTTACCAGGACCGCTTTCACGCATTAAGGCAACCTATGGGCATGATGCATTGATGCACTGTCGGCCTTTAGAAGGGTTAAGTCCCACCCTCTTATCATCTCTAATCTCTCAGTATTAGACACAGCTTATTATAACCCCTTAAGCACCAGAGAGTGTCCTAATGCATGAATGCAGCCCTGGTGAGTAACTCGCCAGGGCTGCATTCATGCATCATACCAAACCCTACAAGGCTGAAACCCTCCCCATGATGCAGCAATGCAGTACTGGCGAGTTACCCGCCTGGACTGTATGTGTGTATCATGAAGCCCAATGTCCTGGATGTCTGGAGGATGATGTGCGTCCACAAGGGTTACATAAGACCCCACTCACTCATCTTATTTGATCGGGTATTTAGATGTATTGGGTCTGGCAGCACGCTTCCTAATACAGGTTCTGGCCTATCACCCCCTCCCCACCTAGGCCTACAGCCTTATTATAGGACACTTTCTCTCCGAGCTGTTTGCTGCCTTATGGAGGAGGGGCCATGCCACCCCCACCCCTGAAAAAAAAGCTTGATTTTTGGACTCTATGTAGTAGGCCTATAAATGATATCCGAGATGAGATCTCAATCCACGCTATAGAAGGATTTTGTTTGTTTCTACTGCTTGTACAATTATAGATAAATTATATGATTCTTAAGTAGTCCCCGTGCATCTCACCTGAGCCTGGGTGGCGCCACCGGCCTCGTCCAGACGCTCGCTGATCTCCTCCAGTTCACGGTTGAGCTCAGCACGCTGCTTCTCGGTCTGAAGGTCACAAGGTCACAGGTCAAGGTTAATCATCATCAAAGCTCACAAGTTAAGGTCAAAGATTATAACAACAGTTACAGACTTTTAAAGGTCAACAATCGTAGAAAGTATGACTCGAATATAGGGTATTATTATAGCACAGCATTTACCTTTTTCGCTAATTGCCATTCCCCTTTCTACTCTATTCCGTTTTGCATTTATTATTGATTTCATGGCAGGCCAATTTAGTCTATGCCTTGTAAATTCTACAGACACTGTACAAAGTTCCCTGTGCCAGCAAAACCAAAGCGTGGCACATATCTGCCCTCTGACTCACCCAGGTGAGCTAACGTTACCGCAGCTAAAAATAACCTGGGGTAAAAGAGATTCTACCAGGAATCTACCCCATGTTTCCCTGGACTCTTCATTTTTTTTCCTGAACTGAGGAATTTGTAGCCGGCCCATGGGTGGGGTGGGCCTAGGACAGGTACTGGTTCACTTTATGGTCTACCCCTGGTTATATTGTGTGGGCTAGGTAAAATGGCCTCAGTTGAAGTGAAGTTGTGTCAACGTTTACAACTGTTTTATGGGGACACTATGTAACCATTACCAAGGGTACATTAACATCGCCATGGTGATTCCACCAAGGGCTGAGACGTAAAGGAGGATCTACTAACGCAGCTATTCTTGGCTTCACTATCTGTTAATGCTAACAATGGTAAAATGCTGGCCTATAACCACACAGAATTATCTTGATATTTACTCCTGTTCTCATTTCATCACTAAATCACCCATGTAGTTATTCATACCACTCTTCATTTTACCAATTCTACTGATTTACACATTTTTTTCCCCATTTATTTTCGTATTGCTGTAGTCCTACATCACTTCTACATTGTGCATCTATGATCTAAGTAAACTTTCACCCACCTTGGAGCGGGCCTGCCTCTCGGCCTCCAGTTCCTCCTCGAGCTCCTCAATGCGGCGCTACAATATGAAATAACATGTTGTTAGATATAAACGTCACCAAGGAATTATGGCACTCATTAAATATGCGTATACGTATACATGGCAGCTTGTGACCATTGGCCTCTAAAGTTACAAAGCATATTTTAATGTGAATACACATGTGCAAGATATACAGCTAGTTATATATTATATTTTACACATAATGAGAGGAAGCATACACCTGCATATATACATGTCAATGATGGGTATGGTGAATTTATGGGGGATGGAATAATGATAATGAAAAGGAATGTCAAGTTGTGCAGATAGGAGTTGCTGTTTGAGAACTGATTTCAGGAGCTTTATCGGGGATGCATGTATGGTGAAGGTCATTATACTGATATGATGATGTTCTTGAAGGGTTAATTAACCCTTTGAGGGCTGATGCATCATGCCCATTGGTCGTCCTGATGGCACTTCATTGGTGCATCATGACGACCACTGGGCATGATGCACTCCTGCATCGGCGGCCCTTAAAAAGGCATGGAATAGAAATTATAGATATCAGTAGTACTTCATAGATGGCCCTTAGTTTGGGCGAGGTGCTGCCAAGGTCACAGCCCGCCTTGTACATGACGGCAGTAGAACTAGACGCTGGATAGACGCTCTCCATCAATGTGTGGTACATGGACCTGTCACCAGGGGGCTCCCCACTCATGTCAGCCTCCTCTAGGGCCTTATCATTATGGGATGTGTTGTCATGGTGATACTTAGTTACACTAGTTCTGCTACTGCTGCTGCTTCTACCACTGCCTGGTCTAGAACCTGTATGCAGAGACACTGGGTCCCTGTGCCTTGATGTCTTATTGTTAGCCCCAGTGTTTAACCTAGGAGAGGGGTGGGACTGGGAATCCTCATCCTCATCCTCATAATAATACAAATCCTCATCAGTCCCATACCCCTCCAGTACTACAGATGATGGTGTACTAGTCTGTGGGTGATAGCTCCCATTGTTTATAACACTACCTCCATGGTCAGTGTAGGACTCATCTACAGTGGCCCCCTGGATGGTGAAATGTTCAGCCTCCCCATCCTCTGATGGTGGACTACCAGTAGAGGAGTGGCCACTAGGAGGGTGCTGGTGCTGCCCTCTACTGCCGGGGGTGTCAGCCATGTCTGGGTCGGGCTGGTTAGAGTCAAGGAGGGGCTGATGGAGCCCAGGTGGGGCCTGATTGGAGCCCAATTGGGCTTATCACAGCCAGCGATGGGCAGTTGAAGCCCACGTTGGCTAGCTAGGGTCAAAGATGGACTAATGGGCCAATGTACAATCCAGGTGTGGGTTCACCACAGGCAGAGTTGGGCTGATGTTGCCCAGATATGGCCAAGAACCCAGCTGCAGCGAAGCTGGGCTGATCCTAGGCCACAGCAGTCAGGAATGGGCCTAGATGTATCCTAGTTAAAAGCCCAGGTATAAACCAAATGGAGGCCAGGTGGGTCTGCTGCACAGATCTGCCAGTAACAAGTGTATATACTGCACAGACCAATCAGAATGCTGCAACCATTCAGCCCTGGATAGGCTGGTAGGTACCCGGCGTGATATCCACTATCAGCTGATTGTCACAGGTATCAGCGGAATCAGCAGCAGGGGGAGGGAGATCACCCAAGTACCGACCTAAACACAGTGGTTAACCCTCCTGTGCTATATACATTGTATCACTGTATGTATGTGTGCCTCCATGAACACAATACGTATATGTAGAACTGAGAGAACAATGTCATACTGGAGAACCCCCTGCACTGTGTGACTTGTATTGGTGGTGTCCACCTGGTGGCCGACCCTGGTAGTACTCATCCACCTGATCTACTGGACACTCTCACATTGGTCGTATAACGGTGGATGGGGCGGGGGGGAGTGGGGGGGGGGGTGTGGTGAGGAGTGGGGGCGTGGGGGAGGGGAGGGGGGTGAGGAGTGGGGGGGGGATCTTCAATCCACTTGTCCCTCTGTCAGGGTCTGGGCTGGTTGCGGGGGGGGGGGGGGGGTGGCAGGGGATCATGGGAGTGAGGATCTAATGGCACTGTTTGCCATGGTACGTCATCTTAGATCTAACCTAATAGACACTGTTTACGATCGGGGTTTTCCAGTGTGGGTGGGAGGATGAAGAAAAAGTATAGGACTGTGGATCTTAGGACTTTAAGTGCCGCTCATGCAGGATTGCATCATGCCCATTTGTTATACTGATGCTTAAATGGTGTAGAGACAAGTCTGCTCACCAGCACATTATTGGAGCATCCTGCCCACATTACAGGAGCGCATCCAAAGTATCATGCTGCATGAACCCTGCTAGCACAACTCATCTAATGATTCTTTTTTACGTAAATAAGATGGGTTTTCTCATAAAAATAATGTAAATTGTTTGAGTAGTGCTAGCTGGGTATACACTACCTGTCAGGCTGTCTTTAAAGGTTTTAGTCAATAAAGCTGGCGGTCTGGTGCCAAAAGCTGACCAATGTCCTTGGACATGACCCCCCCCCCCACCCACCCACCCACCCTAAGACAGGCCCAGGTGTGCTTCATGTATATGTCTATGACAGGGGTACACTAGGTATCCTCACACAGGTGCTAAAGGCAGGTGAGAACAGACAGGTATACGTAACTACAGGTAAGATGATAGGAGGAGGGAGGGCTGTAGTCTAGGCTGGGGGTAGAGGCATCTGCAGGCGTGGGCGTGTTCACTTGGACTCCAGAGAGAAGTAATAAAAGTAGATCCGAATTCCTCCCCAGAGGATAATATATACATGTGTGGACTGAGTACAGAAAGATTACACTGGATCCTATCAATTTAATAGGATCCAATAATTGTTATTTTAATGAAATTCACTATCACCTCATGTCGATAATTGATCTCATGATATTAAAACATTATCAATTCAATGGATTGGGGACGGATTACCTCAGGGGGCATTTCAAAATGATATATGTGAATTAGCTGAGCTAATTGGCCCAGGAGGGCATTTCATGATGATATGAAATGTGAATAAGCCTTATTGAGAAAATGCCCTTGGTGAAAGCAGGGGGTAGTTGAGTGTCTGGTGGGCTGTGTGAGCTCTGTGGGCTCTGTGAGCTGGAGGTTAGGAATGAGAGCAGATAAGTAACACCAAAGGCTGCTCATGTTTTTGTACCTCTAACGTGTAAATTTCTCCTAACTCAATCTCTGCAGCTATACCCTAGTGTAGGAAGCACCAGTAGTACCAGTAGAGGTAATATCTCAGACCTACACCCAACAACTCACTGCAGCACCTACACCACTTTTTAACCCTGCCACACCAGCTGCTCCTCAGACAAACATCTTTTTATTTCTTTTATACTTGAAACTAGCATTTTTCCTCTCGTAAAGGGCTACTTGTAATCTGTTTGTTTAAGAAAGGATATTCCTGTTCTGGCAGTTTTGGGTGTGGGCAAGTGAAATCATCAATTCATTGGGAAATTATTTTTATATGATCAGCTGATGAAGCTAGAAGGCGGTGGAATTAAGTTTAATTTGGTCAAATCCTGTCCACTTCCACTAGCACTCCTCAATCACTGTGTGTCTGTTTCAACATTTTTTTTGTTATTCTCCTCCAGTAGGTCTTACTTAGGTTAGGGCCTATTTGCCCTTTCTCACGCTGAATAATGGGCCCCAATCCTCCTCCATTGATCACATAAGTGTCTAAAAGAACAACAAGAACAAAACTTTGCTGACTCATGAACAGCAGACGACTTTTAGATATATGGCCACCATTTTTGCCGCCCTTTTTAGTTGCTTGTGTGGCAATGCTTGCGGCGGCTGTTCCCTTTACTCTGATCAATTTATCAATGCTGGCTGGGAACGTGAGGCACCTAAGGGCCGAGCTGTGTATGTGTGTATGGGAGGGAAGGGGGGAGGTTGTGACCCTGTAAGGGGGGAGGGTGGAGAATTGAGGTGGGGTGGAGGGTGATATGGAGAAGCCATTTTTGGGAGGGAGCATGTGTTATAACGCTGAGTCAGCTAAGTGCACCTGGCTTCTCCCCCTCCTGCTTCCATGGCTTCAGCTCACCCCCCCCCCTGCCTCCACCCCCCCCCCACCCTGCTACACATTCTGACAGACACACACTCTTGGTAACTTGAGCTGGTGCCTAGCCCCCCCCCCCTCCTCTCACCACCTCACCCCTCCCCTCAGCATGACGGGATCCAGGTGGATCGGCTAGTACCTATTTCCCAGGTTTTACAAGCTCTCCTTGCCCCATACCTGCATCACAAGTCCCCATCTCACCGAACTCTCTCCACAGGAGGGAAAGGTTGGATTTATAGATACGAGATATGGCAGACCAACTCATTCCCTTACCTACATAATACAGGCGTTTTGAAGTCGCTTTGCAGTAGCTTAGATCCCCCCCCCCTCCAGTCCTGCTGTTTTCTGAGAAAACCATTTACTTCTAGAACACCCACAGGGGTTCTAAACTGAACTGCTATTACTAGAAACAGTTCTAAACTGAACCTTTTTAAACTGCTATCATTAAAAACAGATCAGATGACTGAGATCGGCCAGAAATAGCCGCAGACATCCAATAAAGGTGTACTCTAGGCCTGTACCTGGGACATGGCAGACTAGTGAGATAGCAGCCTAGTGACAGCCAATGGCCTGCTATCAGTACACCAGATAGCACTCAAGTACCTCAGATATGTGTGGTCGGCTTGCCTTGATCCTCTCCAACCAGACTCTGGCCCACAGCCCGAAGGCATTTTAGTACGCCACATTTCATTGGTCTGACGCACTGACCACAGCCCCTTTTAGCATGTTTCTGATTGGATCCAAGCCAGGTACTCTCCACCACCCCCTCCCTATACCCGCCATGCTTTTGGTCCAAAGTGAGGGGGTGGACCAACAAAATTCTACTTTACTGGCGATGGGAAGAAACCTCTATGTAAAGAATGACAACCCCTCAGTGGTGATATCTGGGTCGTTGGTTTGATATTTTTCCTTCAGATGAGAGATGGAACTTTGCGATCGTATAATGAATATCGCCAAACCTAATACATGAACTGGTTTATAAGAGTCAATGTACTAGCTTCAAGGCTGAACATGAAGCCCAGTACATGTACTGATAAGTCTAGGGGTCACAAAGATCTTTAGCAATGCAGGGATGCGGGAGTGATTCAATCCCCTTGGTCATCATGATGCACCGATGAAGTGCTGGTGGGTCCACTCGCAAACTTCATTGACGCATCATGATGTCCTTCCACATGTGTATCAACCCAAAATAACAGGGTGGCCATGATGCAGCGAGTTATTCGCCAGGGCTGCCTTCATGATGTGGCGAGTTACTCACCAGGGCTAACTTCATCTACCTGTACCTTGTAATGATGCTGTGTATGGAGTGCTGGGGGAGCCAATGGCTGAGGGAGGTGACCTAGATACTGGTGAGCTGCTCATTTACCATAACTAGCTTCAAATGGTGAAGGTGCGGTGTGTGGGAATGGAATGATGCTGCAGGGAGGATTTAGTCCAGAGGGGAGCACCTCAAGGAGGTGACCTACATAGCAATGAGTTGCTCATCTAACTGAAAAATCCAGGGTTCATCATGGTATGAAATGAGGTTGGTCCATGAAAAGAAAGGAGAACATTATGGAAGACGTCTAGAAAGTATTGAACTGCTGTAAAGTGGGTATTCCACTGCCGGCAGAAGGGTGAATTTTCGCTAATCCGACCGATTTTTTTCTACACATTTGCAAAATCGGAAATAACCGGATTAGCCGAAATTCACCTGACCGCTGGCAGTGGCACTTGAATATTGACATGAGCTCCACATTTCGCAGTTACATCTAGAATGGTAGCGTTGAGTGATGTTTGGTGATGGTAGAATGAACCCATAAGGGAGCACCTTGGTATGATGACCTAGATAGCAAGAGCTGCTCTTCTGTCTAAAACCTGAAGGGTCAATAGTCATCTTCCCATTTCCTCTAGACTGGTCATGATATGAAATGGCTATGATGCGGGAAATAAGGAGTCCATATTGGAGTACCTTAGTAAGATGACCTAGATAACAATGAGGTGCTCACCTAAAGCTTTTAGAATTTGAATGGTTAACAATGGTAAGGAGTGTAAAGATGAGGAGCCCATAATGGAATACCTCAGTAGCATGAGCCTCTCCTATACCTGAAGAATGATAAGTAAGTGATGATGAAGGGTGATGCTAAGATGAGGTGAGCAGGTTGAGTAGAATGACCTAGATAGCAGTGAGCAGCTCATCTTCCAAAAGCTTCTAGATTGGGAATGTTATGAAATAGTGGGTTACCATATTACACCTGAATCGTCCAGAATGATAGGTGAGGATGAGGGGTGATGTTATGATGAGGGGAGCAGCTTGAGTAGGATGACCTAGATACCATGAGCAGCTCATGGCTGCAGTGATTAACCCACCTGGAGCTCCTTGATCTTCTTCTGGAGCTGAGCTACAATGTTCTGCTCCTCCTCCAACTTGGTGTTGAGGGCGTTAATCTCGGAGTCCTTCCTGCAAACACACATCAAGGGAAAACAAGAGTTAATTCTAGTTCTACAAGGATATGGCTAGAATAGTTTGAGTTTAGACAAGTTCATTATTAGTAATCATTCTGATGTGCCCCTTGGTATATTTACTTAAAATTTACACTATTAAGGAAGGCCTTCTTGATTCACATTCAAACAGAAGGACTCAAATCATGAGAAAATGCTATGTAGGGTTTGAAAATGTAACTGACTGTTACTTTGTAGAATACACCTTTAGAAATTGAAAACCAACTGATATTTGTAGTGCTCTAAAAGGAATGTAGCTTCGGTGCCTATGGCACAGTGCCCAAATATCTAGGACAGTCTACAGAGCTACACTAGGGAATTCTATACACCCTCAACTGAAGATCAGACAGGAACTAGATATTTGAGCTAACTTGATACAGAATAAACCTACTTTTTCACTATAGCTAGATCCATGATATTGATATCCGTATCCATGGTGACGGTTTTACAATAAGGTACTCCAATGAAATAAATGTAATTAATACTCCAGGGTCAGGGAGCTCTGAGCTCTGTCTCCACTCACTAAACTGTTAAATATAGTACACTCCAGTAGCAGGACGATCAGACTATGATATGAGACAGCAGTGACATCTGCTAATAATATAATAATGATGATGTTGTCCTAAATGGGCGAAAAGAGCCAGGAATGTGAGGTTATGTAAAGGCAGGAGGAGGTTTGCCTTCACCGAAAAGCTGCCACTTTGCTGCAGTGCATGACTAGAGGGTGCAGGAGGATGGAGGATGAGGATGCTGGCAGTGTGCCGCCACCTTCTCTGGTCCACTGCCCTCCCTGAGGCTGCTGTACAGTCAGGCCTCAGCCTCCTCCGATTGTTTAAGCTGTAGGTTGCCGCCCCAAGTCTCCCACCCTTACCTTACCCCTCCTTACCTAACCCCCTAACTCACCTCCCTCCTCCCACCTCATTTCCCAAAAGCTGACTTCAACTCCTCTAGCACCCCACCACTCAAATCCCCCTCCCACCCCCCCCCACACACACACATTCTACCAACCTCATAATTCTAAGTCCTTTCCTTCACTGTAAGTCGTACATACGCCTTTACACCCCCCTCCCATCAGCCCCCCTCCCCCCGGGCACACCCCAGCCTGACGACTATAAAATCTAGCCCCCTTACTCCCCAGCCCCCAGCATATAAAGTCTAAACCCCCCTACTCTCCCTTCCACGCCCTCCCCCTGGCTGCTCGTGCCACTGGGGGTAGAATCTGCTAGAGCCTTCTTGCCCCTGCTAGAGTGACGTCACGATCTCTGAGCATGGCTCCACCCTAAAAGATGTTTTGCTGATCCTGGAGGGTGTGTGTGTGAGGGGGGCAGTAGGGTGGAGAGGCATGCCTGCTATGCAATTACTAGCTCCTACTGAGGAGGACGTTTTTTGATAGTCTCCCAAGGTCCTCCTCCTCCTTCTGCTATTGCTTCTCCCATATATCCTCCAGTGCTGACCCACACTCTTTCACATCCTAAGGCCTCTCTGCCCCCCTCCCTTTCACCTACCATATCATTGTGTTTAAGCACCAGAATATGAATGAGCGCCTGTCTCAAATAAGCGCCGGGGGTACAGGGGTCTTCAGCACTAAAAATAGTCTCAATAAACCTGTCTTCTATGAGCACTGGGGAATTGAGGCTGCCAAATCAAAGACCAACAGGGTTATTGAACACGACGGTTTCACGACGGTATAGAACATTGCTGTTATGCCTCTAGAGAGGCATCATACTGGCTTGTTTAATTGATAGGGTCTCAAATAAGCACCGGTATAGAATAAGAGCTGGCGTCAAGGGGTACTGAAATCAATGTTATGCACTAAAAAGGGATGAGCTGATTCAATCAAGTCTGCTTTTCCTCCAATGCTGACTCACTTTTCACATCCCAAGGCTCCTTTCTCCCCCCCCCCCCCATCCTGCATCAGTCACACAGCTCCCTGAGGGCTGTAGATATATACCCCACCATTCTCATCAATACTGCTGCTGCGACCTGGTGGCCTAATCATTGCCAATACAGTGGTTCGCATCAAAATATTAGGTCCTGACTGGGGATCGAACCCGGGTCCACCTCAATTCAAAGCAAAAATGCTAGCCACTGCACCATGGGCACTGTGCTTAACCAATGCATAACTACATATGTTGATCATGGCAGGATAAGAGTGAGGAACATGTGTAGGCCCGCCTGGGACACTTAACCTACTCTTCTTTGCTACCTAACCCAAAGGTGAACCAGAATGTCCAGGAATATTAAAGTAAATTAAATATTAATGAAATTAATGAATAAATAGATCAATAGATGAATAAAATCAAAACTCACTTCTTGCCGGCGTCCTCCAGATCGCGCTTAACGCGCTCGAGTTCCTCCACGGTCTCTTGGGTCATCTTGAGGTCGTTCTCAATCTTCCTCTTGGCCTTCTCAACATCAGCGCGTCCCTTCTTCTCACGCTCCAAGTTGTCCTCCAGCTCGTCAATGGTGCCCTCCATCTTCTGCTTGAGCTTGTTCAGATGGTTCACCTAGAGGGGGCAGGAAAAGTGGGGGATATTTATTGTAAGACTAAGATTTTGTATTATCTGATCATATTTGGTCGGTTATTATCAATTTGGAAAACTCTACAATAAAAGAAAGTTTGACATAGACCTTTACCTAAATGCCTAGGTATTTATGGAACAGTGACATAAAAAAAATATCAATTTAGATATTTTTGTTCCTCCTAAAGAATGATGGCATTGATCAACGAACGCTTGACCTTATTGTCTGCATCAGAATGGCAGGCTGGGAGTAGGTATGTATACCCTTAATTCTTGATCTATTCATTTCATTTTTTCCTGTGTTTTTTTTTCTTATTGAAATACTAATAAACACTCACCTTGTCCTCCTCGGCAGCGAGGTCATCCTGGGTCTTCTTGATGAGTTCCTCCTGCTGCTTCTTCTCCTTCTGGAGTTTGCCGATCGACTCGTCCTGACGCGCCATCTCGTCATTCAGGGTCTGGAGGGGGAGGAAGATTGACATTAGTAATGCGGGAGTGCTTCATGCCCATTGGTCGGCATGATGCGTTAATGAAGTGCTGGCGAGACTGCTCGCCAGCACTTCATTGACGCATCATGGCAATCCTCCGGGGATTGTGGTGACTCTGTTTGGTTGTCATGATGTATGAATGTTTGCCAGGGCTGCATTCATGCATCATGCATGATTCATGCATCATGCATGATTCATGCATCATGCATGATTCATGCATCATGCATGATTCATGTTTCATGCATGAGTGCATCATGGATCCTTATAGAGTAAAGGCATGATGCCTTTTTAGACAAACACATAAAAAAAGCAAACAGTCAATCACATTCCTTTTAAACAATGAAACGACAAATCATAATGAAAAAGATCACAATTTCTTTTCATTTGTATATCTAATTACTCATTTATATTTATTTACTTATTTTATTCTTATTTTAATCTATTTTCATCCACCTTACCTTGATCTGGTTGTCCTTGGACTGCTTGTCCTGCTCGGCCTTCTGCAGGTTGAGCTGGACGTCCTCGATGTCCTTCTTGAGGTTGGCGATCTGCTCCTCGCTCTTCTTCTTCTGCTCACTGAGTGCCTCAGCTCCACTCTCCTCCTCGGCCAGGCGTTCCTCCAGCTGTTTGACCAGCTCAGCGGTCTCACCCTTGTACAGCACCAGGCCGGCAATACGCTCCTCGGCGTCAGCCAGACTGTCCTGTAGGGGGAAGGAGGGTTAAAGTTACACATCTATCTGACTTGTTTTTGAATATTATACAAGTGTTATCCAAATATCAACCACTGCATGAATGTGGGCATTTAAGCAAATTTCCTATTGCTTAAACTGGCTATTTAAGAAACTTTAAGTGACCTAAAATTCCCCAGTGTAATCCGAGCGTCTTATATGTGGGGTGCAGTATAAACAAATGAATTTTATCCTCTATACCGACCAAGCGGGATATATTATTGATCAATCAGATAATTCCCTTCATTCAGTGCAGACTTTCTATATATAGGGTGCATATAAGGACATATAGTTCTTGAACTGACCTGTTCGGCCTGGAGTTCCAGGAAGAGGTCGTTCTTGGCCTGGAGGAGTCCTACGTTCTGTTCCTCCAGCTCCTTCTTCACCTTCTCCAGTTTGGCCATCTCCTCCTTGGTCTTCTTGAGCTCCTCGGCGGCCATCTTGGCCTCGTCCTCCTGGCGGGCGATGCTGAGGAGGGGCTTGACGCGGGTGTACAGCTTCCACCAGGACCAGGTACGCATACCGATCCACTTACGGATGTTACGCTGGATGACACTCAGACCAACCCTGGAGGGTGGGGGAGAGATGGAGTAGAATTAGAATAGAGGCAAACTCTGGAGTGTGAGTATGTTGGGGGGTAGAAGTATTATAGACCTAAGAACTAACGCTAGGAATTCAGAATGTAAATATTTTCTTTCTGTATGCTCCATGTAAATAATCAACTGTTGCCTGATTCAAAGATCACTTTTGTAAGTAGTAGTGTAAGTATAGTCATGGGGCTCTGAAGATCCAAATGCCTGTGTGGCATGCAAAATCTGGTCCATGCAAAATCTGGCCGCCGAAATTCAATTATTTCTAAAATCCCACTTTGCCCAAATCCTAGTTCTAAGAATAGGGACAGTATCCTTAGGGTTGTTGTGCATTCAAATTCTATTAGATCTTGGAGGATGTAAGCATGGTTCTTTCCCTTCAAAAAAAATAAATGTGATTCGTTTTGAGGCTATCGAGGATGAATCACTCTCCAAACAGATAACTGAATTGGTTGGCATTGGATTCTACTGTAAGGAGTCTTTTAGAAGAGTGAGCGACCATATTTCTCACGGACCAGTTTTCGCATGTGACACCTGCATTCATAAAGACCATTCCACTATGTACACACCTCGTAGTGTGGGCATGATGCATGATTGCATCAAAGGGCTCAGGCAAGAGTGCATCATTCCGACCCTCCAGGATGCATCAATGTAGGAGTCCTTATAGGTAACTCACCAGGACTGCATTCATGCATCATGACGACCAATGGGCATGATGCATTAATGCATCATGCCGACCAATGGGCATGATGCATTAATGCATCATGACGACCAATGGGCATGATGCATTAATGCATCAGCGGTCCTTAAAGGGTTAATATTTAATCCTTAACCCTTACCTCTGGTCCTGGAGCTTCTTGTAGTTGCGGCGCATGAGGTAGGCACGGATATGGGCCTGGAACAGGGAGATGATCTTAGACAGACGCTCATCACGCATGTCCTCAAGTTGACCGAGCACTCCGGCACGGAAGAACACCTTGGTGTGGCCCAGACGGTACTCGTTCTCATCCAGGGTCAGGGCGAGCAGGACCTTCTCCGTCACGACCTTACCGTCCACGAAGCCCTGGGGAATGGCATTGGGGGCCAGGATAGAGTACCTGTAGGGAGAGTGAAGGAAGTCAATTAAACATCAGGGTTTGATTGGATGGGATAGTTTTGCAGTTGAAAAAGTTTTGATATTTATTTTTTTAGATGAGATTAGTAGTTTCAAATTCTAAAGTCTACTCAGCCTGTGGAAGACAATTCTAAAGTAAGGCTAACATCTATATATATATAGTAGGGCTAATTCTGACCATGATATGATCAGATGTTTTTACCTTTGTTTGAACTCAGAGTAGATCATCCTGTTGGGGAAGCCCTTACGGCAGATACGGATACCTTCAAGTACACCGTTACACCTGAGCTGATGAAGCACCAGACCGGCATCAATGATACCTGGGGGAGGGAGATAAGAGACACATTAAAGGTGTGTACACAGGAGGAGGCCTACAGGTAATAGACATATATACAGCTTGGTGCTGGCCTTAACAGGCATATAACATAGTACTACAGACACAGACACTACAGTAATACCTGGTAATAAGGTGCACCTTGTGTTGTACAAGACACAGACCTTGTACATTGCACCTAGGGCTTAAGTTTGAGCATTTCCGGTACAATTTTATATCTATCGTCTTAATGCCTATATGGCCACCCTGACAGGTACTTAAGGGTGCAAATACATACACATAGGAGTCATCCAAAGCCTTCTACTTTTCTCTACTATAGCAGCATAAGAAGCCCACAGGTATAGATAAATTAGCTATTCCTCTTGAATTTTACGATTTTAATCTCTTGGATCAGAAGTAGTGTATAGTCAGGTGGACAGAATTTTTTCCCCTCTCGATTGCTTGTTTTTTCATCAATATTCTTTGCAATTCTTAACCCTTTAAGTATCGCAAATTCATGAGTGCATCATGCCCATTGGTCGTCATGAAGCATGAATTTATTATTAGCCGTGGCGAGCAATTCACCCGGGCTACATTCATGCATCATGCTGACCCTGTTGATACGCCAATGGAGGGGTCGTCATGATTCACCAATGAAGTGGTGGCAAACAGGAGCGTGTTGCTCCTATGGTAAAAAGCGCTGTCAGTAGGTACCCTCTTTTCAAAAGAAGTCACGCTCTGCTTCACCATTCAACTTGCACTCGCCACATTAGTCTGAAAAGTCACCTGCCTTGTTTAATACAGAGAGAGCAGCACTATCAGGTACCTACTCATGTCACACACTCTAAAGTATATTATACTGACTGACTTCTCCCAACTAGGTACCTGCTCAAATCCCCCTTTTTTAGCACCGTACTTGAATGTCCACTTGTGAGCAACAAAAGGGACAAGTTATAGCTACATGAAAAGAAAGGACTGGAAACGAGGGCTTTTTTAACCAGCTCTTCCTTTTACTATAGGAGCAACACCCTCCAGACTCACCAGCACCTCATTGGTGCATCATGCTGCTCACCCATAGGCATGATGCACCAATTAAACAGACCCATCGGTGCATCATGCCAATTGGTTGGCATGATGCACTCCTGGAGCGTGATACCTTACCTGGTTCCTTATTCTCATTAGGAATGATGCACCGTACAAAGTGAGGGTTGGTGGAGCGGAGATTAGTCATCAGTTTATGTAGGGACTCCTGCAGGGTCGGAGCACACCACCACAGGAGAAGGGATCAAGGAGCAACAGGGGAGGAGAAGAAGAAGAACCATGCCATCTTATTATTATTATTTATTATTATATTATCTGGTCATTATTAGCTTGTCACTGCAGGGGGTACATATTGGGAGGAGGGGGAATATAGTACAGATGCATGCTATCTTAATAATTATACTACTGTATTGGCCATTTTAAGCACCAAGGTCTCATATATTCACTGGTCTCAAATTAGAGCATGGGTAGAAGGGTGTTTAAATTAATCTTTAGCTCTAAAAACCTATCTTAAATAAACGCTGGTATCATATAAGGACCAGGGTGTTGAAATGTATAGGGGCTGGGGCGCTTAAATATTGCCATTACGGTATTTTGTGGTAATTAGGTGGTACTTGTAGGTGGTTCAATCAATCAGTCAATCAATCAGTCATCATAGGAGTTATTATTAGAGACAAAGGTAGGGGATGGAATAAATAGAAAGTGCAGATTTTATTATTATCATTAATATTGGGGTAAGAGAGACGCGGAGTGTGGTAGATTTGTGCTGTGGGGTTCACACCCTTAGTTTCACGGAGTCACTCAGGGGGAGAGAAGAAGAACGTTATGTTATTCAGGGAGTGGGTTTTTGTTTTTTTAAAGCCGGGAATGGAAACATATGTTGGCACTCTTTTTTTTAACTGGTCTCAATTTATTTATTTTTGATAACAAAAACTAGAATTTTTCTTTAAATTCTCCTACTAAGATAAAACATGGTTATAGAGTTTCGTATATTGTGGTAATAAAAGAAATGCATTGTTTGAAACTTTTGAATTTTTGTGCTCTTGAATTTGAAGTAGTACATTTCTTAAAGTTGCCATATCAGATGTTGAGAGACCATATAAAGAGGTGGTATAGTCCTCTGTGAGACATTGCACGGGGTCCACTGGCACAAAATGCTGTGACGTCAGCGGTGCACCGGCATGACGTCAGCAGCGCACTGGCATGATGTCAGCAGCGCACCGGCTTGACGTCAGCAGTGCTCTAGCTTGACGTCAGCGGTTCTCTGGCCTGACATAAGCGCTACAATTACCTAAATTGCATCCAAATTGTGGCAGTGGACCCTGTTGGACAGAGTTAGCCAAGAGCAGCACGCAGGGTGTGAGGACGGGGTAAGGGTGGTAAACGGTAATTGTTATAACAGTACACAGTGGGAGGGACTCAGATCACTGCAATATCAGGTAAATATCAGGTAAGATTTGGAGAAATAACTACTACAGACATTCCTGTAACAGGGAAGCTCAGCTCTCAAATAGCCAAAGTATTGTTTCATTTTTCCTCTCTTCCAAAGCTCTAACAACTGAGAATATTGCCAATCTTTGTAGCAACACATGACGTAACATCTAATGAATAATAAACCCACTGAGCTTTAAAATCTAGACTTGAAATTTACTCCCCAAAACATCTGTACAGGCCCAAATTGAAATTGAAAATGTACACAATTTTTACATTTAATTTTGTATTCTCTGAGAGAGTGAATTTCCCTAGTTTCAGGGGTTATTAACAGGGAGTCCCATCAGATGTGGACTCCTTATGGTGAGGTTTGTGAATTGGATATTTGAAGGGATCAAATCCCCCCTCTTACCGACAAAACACAATTCTGCTATGGTTCACGAAACCAAGTCAAAAATGCATTTCCATGAAGGACATGATGAGAAAAGTCTTAAAGCACAAATCTTTTTCTTTTTTTCCTTCACATTAATCAATTAATTACTATGAATATAATTTTTTTTTCTTGAATCTGAGTTTTGGCGGGAGTGGGGGTGACCTGATGATGTTAGGTGTTATATTTATTATACCGTAAGGGGCTGCTAGTACAATGACACATCATGCCCATCGGTCATCATGATGCATGAATGCAGCCCTGGCGAATAACTCACCAGAGCTACAATTTAGAATCATGCTGACACTACGGGATGGATACTCTCGCGGAGGGTCAGCATGATGCTCCAATGAAGTGCTGGCGATCAGACTCGCCAGCCTTTCATTGGTGCATCATGGCGACTGATGGGCATGATGCACTCCTGCATTAGTGCATCATGTTGGCCACTAGGCATGATGCACTCCTGCACTAACAGTCCTTAATAGGTTATGATACAGAGTGGTTTTACACAGGTTCAGGAGGATGAAACAGGAGGTATAAATCAGCATCAGGGGTGGGTGGGCAGCAGCAGGGGCAGCAGGGGGGGGGGCTGCAGGGGCAGCAGAGTGGGCAGCAGCATTACCTGGAGTTTTGATTTCGTTGGGGATGATGCAGCGCACAAAGTGTGGGTTGGTGGTCTTGAGGTTGGCCATGAGCCTGAACAGCGACTCCTGGTGGCCGGTAGGTGGCGGCACAGGTCACAAGGTGAAGGTCAGAGGAGGAAGGTAGGGGAGCAATGTCAAGGTCAGGGGATGATAAAAGGAGAGAAAAAACACATTCAGCATATCAGTTATTATTAATAATATATTGATGATGACATTGGTATATCAGTATTATTCAAACCCATAGTATGGGTTGTTGGGTGAGGGAGGGGGGAGCACTTCAAAGAGGTGGAGGAGGTGGTGTAGTTGTATTGGATGACATCAATAGAGGTTCAGGTGGTTCCATTCAGGTGGTCTTTGTGTTGGAGATGGTAAGGGTATATTCACCATAAGTCGGACAGCAGGGTAAATTCACCACGAGGAGGACACAAACATTGATTTGGTGAAATAGATGTGTTTGGTGGTGTTGGTGGTAGGGGGGGGGGCTGGTGACCACAGGTATCCCTCTTCCATTTTTCTCAAAATTTGATTGGATTTAATCATGTTCCTTGGTGATTTCTTTTACTCTTTTTTTCTTTGCCTTATTTGGGTGGGGATTCTTAATTTGCTGTTTTCTTACTCTAAACTTAAAATTTTGACTTAAAGTGACTGGGGACTGGGATTTTAGGTTAATATCACTTTAAAATACCTGGACGTCTGAACTCATTAGGAATAATACAGCGTACAAAGTGTGCGTCCGTTGTCGTTAATGTGGCCATGAGACGGACGAGGGACTCCTGGGAAGGGTCACGTGACACCAGCAGGAAATGGAGAGAGTCAATTCAGGAAAACATGACAATGCACATCACAATGTGGTCATAATGCCTTAATGTAGGTTTAGGGGCATTTAGTTACTGGACCATTTCCCACCTGGACAGGTAGGGGGGGGGGGGGTTGCGTTCCTTTTCTCTTTTTTTTTTATACTGGACTTCAAATTAAATATTCCTCAATTATAGGCATACAAAATGCACTAGTGAACAGTATCCTTGATTTAAAACAGGAAAATAGATGGGAACTAGTTGTTTTCTAGATCTCAATCATGATTGCATTGAGAGGCCTGTTCATAAGGGAGATGGTCTTTATATTATCGTACAGACAGGATACTGGTGACATTCACATTGAGTGACCGGAAGTCATCCATGCACGTGACCGGAAGTCCTCCATGCACGCCTCCTGGTGGTAGAACCTGTAGGCACTTTGGGCACACTTGGAGTATTAACCCTTTAAGGACAGCATAGCAGGTGTGTTAACCCTTCAAGGGCAGCTCACCAGCACTTCATGCCAGTAGCTTATCAACCCTGTAAGGTTTATGCTTGAATGTAGCCCTGGCGGGTTTCTCACCAGGGCCGCATATCGACCATTGGAGGGTTAAAGCTGGCATTCATGGACCATACCTACCAAAGGATATGAGATAAGATATGTCAGAGTGCAATGCTCTCCTTAAAGGGTAAGTGTTAAGGAAAGGACATGTATGAAAACAGGAGAAAACACCTGGAAAGGAATATTAAAGGATGAAAGGTGGAGTGTGGGTCTGAGTTCACAGATTAATGAGGAGTTGAAGTCAGGATTTCACATTGGTGTTATTATGTATCTTGAGAGGTGGATCACACAGCACATGTTTGGTTACAAACATATGCCCTGAAGTGGTGGGTCACACAGCGGATATGCGGTTGGAGAAACAAATTGTATCCAGGAGGGAACACGCAGAATAAGACATTTTAATAAAGAGGCCTTTCCCTGTAAGAAAGGCCTAGGTTCAGTGTAAGGTTTTTTAAGGGATTGGGGTACGAACGCCGACGGCAATAACAAGGTACAAGGAAGGGGTCTTTGGTTTGGAAGACCTTGGGGGTAAAAACACATGAAGTATAGGTGAAAGTCCTTGCTGAACGATGCTGGAGGGGGTTTGTAAAAGATGGAGAGACGCCGGCGCCATCTTGGGGTGATGCTGCCACCCTTGTGCTCGGCACAGAAGCTGGTGATGGTCTCAGAGACCACTATTTACCTGGGGTCTTGATCTCGTTGGGGATGATGCAGCGCACGAAATGTGGCGAGGTGGTGTGCAAGTTGTGCATGAGCTTATGCAGCTGCTCCTATAATTGGGGGTAAATGGTAGAAAGAGCTGTGATATCACTGATAAGATAACATTTATCTATCAAAATACAATGTTTATTATAAACTGGTGCCAGAAAACACAGCAATTCACGCATGGGGGCATACAGGAGTTGTCATGGAAACCATGGATGGATGTATGGTAGTCAAGGAGATGAGTTGTCATGGAAACCAGGAGTTGTCATGAGGAATAAAGTAGTTTCCATGGAAACCATGGATGGACAAGGGGTAGTCATAAAGTTGAGTTGTCATGGAAACCAGGGTCCTGTAAAGGGTATAAATATGGTGAGGATTTGTAATTAGTGGGTATACTGTATATGGATATTCAAAGAACCAGAGAAATCACAAACACACAAAAAGGGGGACTAGTTAATGAGGAATGGGATGCTTCTGAAGGGTAGGGTATCGTACATTGAAATATTGACAATTCTACCCAGAATCTCTTTCACATGCATTAAAATTTAAGTCTTATCACATATGAACAATATTTTGATAACTTTTTCAAATACAATATAATCATTATAGATGAAGAAGACTTATTTTCTACATTATTTTTACAAATATATGATTATCTAAATTTGATAAATTCTTCAATTTTGAGGAGGAGGAGGAGGAGGGTTTTCTACATATAAGGGTTTCACACGACATGCTCAATATGCAGTGCATATGAACCTTATGCGTAGCGGAGATGGTAGCGAAGGCAGAGCCCTTCTTCTTCTTCTTGCCGCCGCCGCCCTTGCTGGGCTCTGTTTGAAAACACATGGAGAAAGAACACATGTCAATATATAATGATTACTTATCATTTTTTTATCAATAGATTTCTGACCGAGTGTGTGGAACTAGATTGGTGGGGTAGTCATTGAGCCTAGATGATTAAGCCAATGAGGCATAGTCGAATCGGCTTATACGCCATCCTTCCAAATAAGTTATGTAGGCCTACAAAGTACCCTTCTAGTTAAAACACACACAAGTTCAGACAAGGAGGGCATTTCTCAGTTATGATAATTAGAATTATTGAGAAATGCCCTCCTGGGCCTCTCATGCTAAAGGCATCCTTTGATGGATGGTGCATGCAAGCGTCTGTAGACTCAGCGAGTGATTAATCCTTCGACTTCATTGGTGCATCGTGACGACCGATGGACATGATGCACTCCTGCTTTACCCCCCCCCCCTCCCCTACAACTAAACCAATCACTGACCCACATCAATGTCCCTGTTGGTGTAATACCCAGTTTGATATCAAACCATCTTGTAACACAATTCAGTTAATACAAGAGGAACATGATTTAACTACAATCACTCACTGTGCCACAGACGCATGTGGTATCTACTGAACAATGCCTACCCTGTGTAGCTTGGAAATGGTTTGAAAGGCCGAACCACCACGGCGCCGCCCCTTGGTTTCAGCTAAAATGTACAAACACATGCACACACAACACTCCAATAAACAACATGCAAAAATGGGTACAGGGTCTAGGTCCACTACTAAACATTCCCATGTTGAAAACCCTGGTACAAATTCAAGTCTATTTTAAATTTCCCTCCCAGCAAGGACAAAAACGTCTAATTCATGCAATATGCCTTCTTTGATTTATTCAAATCGCGATATATTCATATCTAGATAATGTGACGTTTTTACCCTATTAAGGTCGCGTTATCTCCATGCATTATTGATTTCAGATTAAATAAATAATAAACGAAAACAAATAAAGTATGATCTATCTGTTCTCATGCAGCAAAAAGTCTAAAATCAACAGGGTAAAGTAACCTTGAGTCGGACACTTTGATGTTTATTAAGGCTGCATTCATGCATTATGAATACCAAGAGGCATGATGTATAAATGCATTGGCAGCCATTATGGCACAAAACAGTATTCAAATACCATTTTCGAATATGAAATGAGCCAGGTGTTGAAATCTATGAGTGCTTGGGTGCTTAAATGGCCAGTAAAATAAATGTCCGACTCATAACAAAGGTTTGCCAACAAAGGTTCCCACCACTTACCCTCTGGGGCCTTAGCGAAGAGCATAGAGATCAAAGCATCCTTGGACTCGCTAAGTACTCCGACCACGGTCTCGTTAACGGGATCCTTGTTCTTGTCGAGCCAGCCGGCGATGTTGTAGCCGACTGTTCCAGCGTAATGGTACAGCTCGAAGTGAGCCTCATACTTGGCGGACTTGTTGGGCTTGGGCTTGCCGAAGTTCTTGGACTTGCCCATATGGTTCTCGTAAAGCTTGGCCTTGAAGGAGTCATCAGTGGCTTTGGGGAACATGCACTCCTCCTCAAGGATGGACAGGATACCCATGGGCTGGAACATAGTCAGTGGCGTTATTTACTATTTACACATATTAACTGTTCATCAGGTGTAGGAGTCTAAACCCACACCCAGTGGATCCATCATTTTGAATTTTTCTGCTTCTTCTAAAAGTGTCAAAACAAAATGTCTTGTCCCTGGATAATAACCACTTCCAGGGAAAAGCTGGTTCCAACTTATCAGCCCTTATCAGTGCTTGTCGCCAGAAACCATCCGCAGGCATGTATAGACCCAATAGTCTTTATATCTTACGGAGCCCTTAAATATAGGCTTCCAATTTCATTTTCCTTTGTCCTCATGGTGCATAAATGCCTTCTACAATTTATGTTATTTATAATGGCTTCATTTTCATCTCTTCTCCAACGCAATTTGTGGGGGAATAAGTCCCATAGATATGGTGAATAACTCACATAAAAGTGGCGAATAACTCACATGAATACAGCAAATAACTCACCTTCTCGATAAGCTCGATACAGGCAGCCAAGTCCATACCGAAATCAATGAACTCCCAGTGGATTCCTTCCTTCTTGTACTCCTCTTGCTCCAACACGAACATGTGATGGTTGAAGAACTGCTGCAGACGCTCGTTGGTGTAGTTGATGCACAGCTGCTCGAACGTGTTGTACTGGAAAACGGCAGAGGAACTTATTGTGTCTCATTTTCAAATAAAAAATACATAACCAGCCCCCACCGAGAGTCCACTTTGGGCACATTCATTTTGTACTCATGGCAAGACCCCTGTGTGGTCAGTGGTGTACCTTGTGGCATTTTCATTAAGAAGTAGATAATATTTGTTATATTGGCGTAAGAAGTTTTATTGAAATAGAGGAGTTACTCGTTGTACAAGACTCTATCAAATGCTTTTTGATAAAGAAAAAGAAAATTCTCATGGATAGGTCTCTGTGTTGCCAGTGTAAAGATATCAATCCTCATTGATTCAATACTCCGTGCCCCATGGGTAGTGGTGTTAAGGTAAAAATTCTCTTAAAAAAAACTCACCTCGAAGATCTCGAACCCGGCGATATCCAGTACACCGATGAACATTTGCCTCTTGACCTTGGTGTCCAGAGTCTGGTTAATACGCTTGACGAGCCACTCAAACATACGGTTGTACAGGGACTTAGCTAGGGCACCGGTACCGTATGACACCTGCTGCAAGTTCTGACCCTTGGTCACATACTCGTTACCGACCTTGACCTTGGGCTTGAGCATGGCCTTGAGCATGTCGCTGGCGTTGACACCGAGCAGGAAGGAGACCTTCTCAGCCTCTGTAAAGGTCAAGGTCATGTAGTTAAGATCATGGATCTCTCACTATATATATTGTTATAAATGCATTAATTTTACATGGTGACATAGGCATATTTGGGGCATAGTTTTAAGAAAATGGAATTTCCTTAAGGTCGACAGGGACGTGGATATAGATCTACATGACTTGTATATTTCCTCAAATTAACAGAGAAACATGGGCAATGGGGCATCTGACGTGGGGCCCCATTAGCTGCCCTTAGGGAGTGATCATTTTTTAACAACAGGGGGGGCTGGTGGGTTTGCGCTTGGACGCGCGAAAAAAATTTCGACCCCCCCCCTCTCGAGGGGGTAAAATTTTTTCGACCCCCCCCATAAGGGACAAAAATTGCGCGCGAACGTCCCCTTTTAGCCTATAGTAATGCGCGGGGTTTTCAACTGAAAACAGGTGAAATTATTTTGACCCCCCCCATCAGAAGTATTGAAAAAATTCTGACCCCCCCGTCAAGGGGTTGAAAAAATTCTGACCCCCCCTCAAACCCACCGCCCCCCCCCCTGTTGTTAAAAAATGATCACTCCCTTAGAGGGTTTAGTAATGGGTGAAGGACCACCACAAGTCCCCACGTATAAGACACATCTTACATATAAGAGCGACCTCCAACTCAGGCCAATTATTATTAGGTGCAATCTGGGTCTCAAAGGGTTCATCTTTGCATATATTTGGTGGTTTTTTAATGATGGTATGCGTCTTACCGGCGGTTCCGTCGGCCTCAGCCTGCTCCTCCCTCGGCCTCTGCTTCCACTTCATTTCTCCCAGGTGGAGGATGGAGGCGGTAGCCTTGTACAGGGACCACTTGTCGTCATCATTGAAGCCCAGAATGGCGAAGGCTTTCTACAAGGACAAAATGACATTGGGGGTAATGTTGGGTATTACTCTCCCACCATATACAGGAAGTAGTGTAGGGTGTTATAGACATAGTCATCACAGCAGGGTATAATAGGGTATTATGTATATATGTGTATTTTTCTACATTAGGACATAATGTAGCTTCCTATATGAAATTTTGGTTTAGTGAAACATATATCACAAGGGGATGATTGCCTGTTAGAATGGCATTTATATGGTTTGAAAAGGTTATACAAGGTATCTTCATGAGAGGGAAACAGTGGTATACTTGACATAGACATATTTCACTGGTTTTATCGACATTTCAAAAATTTAGGGTTGGTGACATCATACTTACGTCACTGCGAATAGATATGCAGTAATCACCAAGAAAATATGAATAAAAATAAAGTACAATATATCTATAAATTCTTTGTAAGGCTGCATTCAAAGAAAGGATAAAGAAGAAGGAAAGAAAAAAAAAATGTGGATATTTAAGAAAATAGAAGAAAAGAATCTAGCTGTCAGTCTGTCAATATTGTCTGTCAATACTAGCTGTCAGGACAGCCCTGAGGCAGGCCATATACATACGTCGCTGATATCCATTTCCTCCTTATCATCGATAGAGTCAACACTAAGCACCCCTTGGTTGATGTAATGGTAAAGACCTGGGTCCTTCTTCACAAGAAGTTTGGCTGTTTGGGGAGACAGGGAAAGGAAAGAGTAGGATTAGATGCAGGATCGGGGGATCGTAAAACAAACCCTAGGTTTATTTACAGAGACACTGTCGCGCGCAAAACATGCATTACGGGTATAAAAACACAGGGGTAATTCTGAACTGGCACGTGTATCATTAAGTCCAGAATCATTGAAGGTTTTCACATGGAACTGGGTATTGTAGGTTGTAGAAGGGACGGCGATGGCCGATAAATATTTTCAACCAACCTGGGATACACACATCAGAGGGTGGGACATGGGACAAGTGATTAAGATGAAGTACACACAATTAATACATTCCATGAACAACAATGACAGGGTAGGGGAGGAGTGGGTGTTCCTGTGGTGTGTAAATAGTTGGGGAATGTATAGAACTGGGAGTCTGTAAAGAAAAGAAGGGTATGGGAAGATTGTTATATTTTGGCAGTTGTTGAGGGGTTGTTTTAGGGGTAGGATATCACCATGGTTGTAAAGAGCATGGTAGGTATTGAGGATTTGGTATTGAGGATTTGATTCCACCACATACTGACGTAGCTCATAGGTGCAATGAGCGATCAATTGTCCAACATAGATAGACGCGCTTGTGGAAGTATGGGTGGGGGGAATACTCAGTAAAACCAGGATTTAGGGCATCTCTAGATTAGAGAAGGTAGGTTAGTCATTCAACAGCACTAGGACCACTGGAGGGCATTTCACAAAAAAATGTTAATCAACATTATTATGAAATGCCTTCCTGGGTTTTTTAGAGTTTTACCTTGGGAAGAATTTTACCAAGATGTTGGCCTAGCGATGTGCCGGGTGAAGTATCCGTCTGCCATTTTTGTTTGTCTGATTGTCATGTGCTATATCCTAGCACCTTTAAGCAGTTTAAGATTATATCTGAATAATCATTGTATAATCTCTCTCTGCTTCATTAGTGATCTAATCTAAATTTGATTTAGATCTAATTCCAACTCTACTAAAAGTTTTAGAGTTGTCAAACTGGAAGCTGCTAAAGCTTTCAAGTGTTTTTCAACTTTTTAGTTTCAAATCAGTTCTCAATTACTTATTCATGAATTAGATATCCCTGTGTGATGCATTAATATTGTTATTCTGGGTAACTCATTAGCCCTGTATTACAGTGGCGGATTTAGAGGGGGGTGTGGGCACGCACGCCCCGTTTTTTCCCAGTACTTAAGAGTTTAATTAGAAATTTTGGACCCCAGAATTTGCTCAAAAATAGGGGGTGCACCCCCTCCTTTAGGGCCGTGCCCCCTCGTTTTCAAAATCCTAGATCCGCCACTGTATTAGTGTAACAGGCAAACCCTTCAAGTCTGCCTCCAGGCAGTATTATGCATGAATGTTGTCCTAGCAAGTTACTCGGAGCACATATATTTATGCATCAAGTGGACAAACATCACATTAGATACTGAGCTATGCGCTGCTCTGTCCTTAATGGGTTAGATTAATTATTGTTAGCTACACCTATTAACCTAATTAACCAGAGAGACAGTCCAAGACTGTTTCATGTTGGTTTATAGGTCATCAGTTGTGACTTGAAGGGACCAGAGATACATTTTCACAAAGATGTAATAAGACATCACAGTGAACTGCCCCACCCCCACTGGCATTGTGATAAACACAGAACCTTCTCACAAAACAAGAGTCTGATGCTTATTTCAAGTTAAGAAGAACTTGCTGATTCTTTAAATGAATCCTATTCAATGGCAATCACCATTGGAAGCATTGCAAGCTTTTCCGCCTTTTAAGCCTGGCTAATTTAGCCTCACATCAGTCATGTCCATTTCCTCAGCGTCGTCCATGTGCTCAACCTTAAGACAACCTTGGTTGATGAAATGGTACAACCCAGAGTCGGGGATTACAACCAGCCGTTCTGCAAACATGACCATAGACAGAACTTAATTAAGCAGCATATTGATACGTTTTCCCCCCTGAACGGGGACAGTATGGTCCATTTGATGTGAGGTGTGGCAGCCGCAGTGACACAGCTTGTCGTAGCCTTACATCTTAGGATCTACCATAGTCCTGGTATTTGCGGCTGCCACAGGCCTCATTACAGAAGGCTTACATAGGCCTGGCTTGGTGCCTCTGATGTACATATAGTTAGACGAGCGATAAGTTCAACTACACCCCCCCCCCCATCCCTACTGGCAGTCATTTGACAGTCTGAAGGAAAGTGGTGGTGTCTCAGCGAGGAGACCGTTGCACCTACATCCATAATATCCATCTCCTCCTTATCATCAATACTGTCTACATGGAGACAGCCTTGGTTGATGAAGAAGTACAATCCAGGATCCTCCTTGGCAAGGAGCTTATCTGAAAGTCCCCAGGTTGGGAAGAAGAGGTACACACACAATCAGTATCGGGTAAAGAGCCCCACCCCTGCCCCTTCTGGTGGTGAGAAGAGAGGCAGGGTGGGATGGGTGCAATGATGATTGGATGAAGGTAGGAGGAAGGGACTTATTCAGTATTGGGGTTTGGGTAGAATTCATGGGAAGTTTAAGGTACAGAAGTTAATGTAGTCCAGGATGGTTTGGTTTGTAGAGAGCACAGGTGATGGGTATTGAGGATCTGGCTTCCTCGTATCTGGAAGGAAGGGTAAGGTAATAAGGTAATAGGGCATTCAGCCATGTATTCAGGGTACAAACACAATGGTGGAAGATATCATTCAGGGTGCTTTCTCTGAGGTCCGTTACGACATAGTGTTAAGTAATTATGCTATGTAACAGACCTCAGGATATTCCTTCTAACATGGTGTTACCAGACAGGCACACCAGTCAGGAGGAGGGCACAGGAGCAAAGAGGTAATAAAGCCCTTGATTCTATATGCTTGAATACAGAATTGAAGATTTGCAGATACCCGGGCATGGAGGGACTATTCTCTGCCAGCGGATATTTCTGCGGAAATGCCTTCACCAAATCTTCATAGCTGGCTTCTTGAGAAGCAATGTCATCTTGAGGTCATTCAACAATAATGTTAATCAACAGCATTGTGAAATACCCTCAATGGCGGTCAGTGTGAAATCTGACTCCGTGCCACGATTCCAAAATACGAGAATTTTGACGTACGTCCATCAATTCCATTTCCTCCTTATCATCAATACTGTCTACACCCAGGCAACCTTGGTTGATGAAGAAATAAAGTCCAGGATCTGGCTTGGCTAGGAGCTTATCTGCACGATGGTTAACGACAGAAGACCATATTACATCAGGGGCTTTATAGCTCAATGATTATACTTGTGTGGTGATTGGTGAGGGGTGGATGGGAAAAGTGTGAGGGCTACCCGAGGATGGTTGGTGCTGTAGTGACAGATGGAAAAAAGGTGAATCTGCTACACTGTTGAGAAGGTGGTCAAAGTAGAGAGAAGATGTTAAAGTATCAAAGTTAGAACACAGTATCGATCAAAGTGGGTGTGTTGGGTGGTATCTCGGGATTGAGAACACGCTGGGTCGTGGGAGGTCGGTGAGAGAACCTACGTCCATTAGCTCCATTTCCTCCTTATCATCTATAGAGTCTACATTCAGGCAACCTTGGTTGATGAAGAAATACAGTCCGGGATCGTCTTTGGCGAGGAGCTTATCTGCACACGGAGGTGGTTAATAACAGAAGAACGCATTAATTCTAGGTCTTTCTAACAGTGAAACACATTGTATCGGGTGACGGGTGAAGGGAGTATTTGGGAAATGGTGGCTAGAGATGGTTGGTAATACTATGGGGGACACTGAGGT
This sequence comes from Acholoe squamosa, assembly GCA_949317995.1. Lineage (NCBI taxonomy): Eukaryota > Metazoa > Annelida > Polychaeta > Phyllodocida > Polynoidae > Acholoe > Acholoe squamosa. The sequence continues at coordinate 5,859,707 of OX439040.1, forward strand.
GGCTGGTTCCGATGTTGAGGGTAGGAAGACTGTACCTAATGTCTATAAGGGTGAGAATATGGATAAAATATGTTAGAACACAGTATATATTATACAGTTAATATCTGAAAGTAATCTGGGGGGGGATCAGATGGGAGACACTCTATGACAGTACACATCAATGGGTCCGTCAGTTCTAATCTAAGTTAGAATACTAATAGAGGTAATAGACTGGGACTCAAAGGGATTGAGATTAGACAAGGTTGTCGGACGCTTGGCGAGAGAAGAGAACCTACGTCCATAAGCTCCATTTCCTCCTTATCATCAATACTGTCTACATGAAGACAGCCTTGGTTGATGAAGAAGTACAGTCCGGCATCAGCCTGGGCTAGGATCTTATCTGGAAGTGATTTGGGTAAAGGTAGAGGAGCATTAGAAGTGCTGGATACCTTGAATGATGGACAGAAGGACCAGAGGGGGTATCAGTATTTGGACACATTGCAATGGGAAAGCTGGTTATCATAGGTTATACATAGGGAGGAGCAACCTGGAAAGGAAGTGTAGGTTCCCAGGTTCTAGACGTCTTGTAAAATAAAAGGAAGTTTGTTTTTTATCAGTTGGGAAGTGGCACTAACTAGTATGAGGGGTGCAGGTGGGAAGGCACTGGCATTTTCTTATCACTTGTAGAATTGGTATGGGGAAGTCAGATATGATAGGTATTCATATAGAGTAGGTAACCAATAGGAGAGGGACATGGAAAGTGAGACAGGAAGAAAAGCATCTGTCAGAAACACATTCGGCTGGCTTTGTCTGAAGCCGAACCAATGTTGTCAACAGGTGTGATTGACATTAAAGTATTGCATTTCTCAGGGGTCGAGAGCACACAGGGTCGAGGGAGGTTGACGCGAGAACCTACGTCCATGATATCCATTTCCTCCTTATCATCTATGCTGTCTACTGTGAGGCAACCTTGGTTGATGAAGAAATACAGTCCAGAGTCAGGCTTTGCTAGGAGCTTATCTGGAAGGGATTTAGGTAAAGGAAATATTAGAATGTGCAAAGCTAGAGTAACCATTGGAGTCACACTAGTGGCTAGCTTTTTTGGAGATGGGAGGAAAGGGCTTGTATTGATATTTTGGCATAGAAGGTAGGCTAGAAGTGAAAGGCAAAATGGTTTTCAAGTCCTAAGGATAAAATTGAAGTGATTAGATAAGAATGAGAGTGTAGGAAGTTGGTTTCTTATGGAACTCCATTTGGCTAAGGGAAGGTGGAGTCTGTATTCCTAGGCTAGAGAGGAGCAACCTGGAAAGGAAGTATTGGATTTTGGGTTCTAGATATCTCGGAAGAGGAAGGAAGACTGCTGATATCAGCTGGAAAGTGTCACTGGCATGAGAGGGCAGGATGGAAGGCACCTGTATTGTGTATCACAGATAGGGCTTTCGTATAGAATAGGCGATGAATTGGAAATGGACGAGGAATGTGAGACAGGAAGGAAAGCTTCCATGAGAGATTTGGCACTTTAGGATGGCTTTGTCTGGAGCCAAAAATCCATGGCCAAAGGGTTTCAATAGTTGAAGCGAGAATACAATGTATGTATCTCAGCAGGGAGAGGACACACGGGGTTGAGGGGATGGGTGACCTACGTCCATCAGCTCCATCTCTTCTTTATCATCAATGGAGTCAACTGTGAGGCAACCTTGGTTGATGAAGAAGTACAATCCAGGGTCTGCCTTTGCTAGGATCTTATCTGGAAGTGATTTGGGTATAAAGATAGAGGAGCATTAGAAAGTACTAAGTCATATGGACTCACACCATATACCTTGTGTGTGTGATGGAAGGTTGGGTTATACTGACATTTCAGGAACAAGGGTCGGTTAGCCTTGTCATCAGATAAAGGGCACATTGGTTTGGGGGGTATGAGGACACAATTGAAATGAATTGAATAAGAATGAAAGTGTGGGGAGTTACTCTACTGATGGGATTCCATTTGACATGGGTGAGGTAGAGTTAGCAATCCTATGCTATCTAGGAGTAATCTGGAAAGCAAGTACTGGTTTCCAGCTTCTAGATGTCTTGTGAGAGGGAGAAGACTGTTGTCTTCAGCTAGAAAGTGTAACAGGGCAGGTAAAAGGGCACAGGTATTGTGTATCAAAGTTGCAGAGCACTCATATGGCTTTATCCAGGGGGTACATGTGAAGTGGGAAACCAATAGGACTGGGACTAGGGGACATTTTGGAGGAAGGATAGCACCTGGGAACTGGTGAGAGAGTTCATTGTCAGACACTTTAGGATGGCTTTTTCTAAAACCAAACCCACGTTGACAATATGATGAACGTTAATATGCATGTATCTCAGGGAAAAGAGAACACACGTCCATGATTTCCATTTCTTCCTTATCATCAATGGTGTCTACTGTGAGGCAACCTTGGTTGATGAAGAAATACAATCCAGAGTCAGGCTTTGCCAAGATTTTATCTGGAAGGGATTTCAGTAGAGGAAAATTACAAAGTGCAAAAAGTAAAACAGACCACTGGAATCATACCAGATACCTTGTGTAGTGGTTGACAGTGTTTTGGCTAAAAGACATATATGGGGCAAAAAATGGGAGGCTAGAAGTGGCGAGAGATAAAAAGCACACTGGTATTCAAGACCTAAAGTGGCAAGAGAGGAAAAGCACACTGGTTTTCAAGGTCTGGGGACAAAATTTAAGTGATTCAATAAGATTGAAAGTGTAGGCAATCTACTGATGGAAAAGTTTTGGAGTTTGTTGGACACAGGATTGGTAATCCTAAACTAAGAAGGAGCAACCTGGACAGGAAGTGTTGGATTCTAGGTTCTAGATGTCTTGTAAGAAGGAGAAGACTACATGATGATACAGGAAACTAATTCCACTGGGACTAGGGGGATGTTTGGAGGAAGGAGAGCACCTTGGAGCAGGTAAGAGACTTGATTGTCTGACATGTTAGGACGGCTTTTACTCAAACCAAACCCATGTCGACAATATGACGCAAATTAATACGCATGTATCTCAGGGAAAGAGAACACACGGGGTTGTGGCACGCTCATCTTCAGAACCTACGTCCATAATATCCATTTCCTCCTTATCATCAATGGTTTCTACTGTGAGGCAACCTTGGTTGATGAAGAAATACAGTCCAGAGTCAGGCTTTGCTAGGAGCTTATCTGAAATTGGTTTGGGTAGAGGAATATTAGAAAGTGCAGACTAGAAGATAGCATTGGAATCATACTAGATTCCCTGTGCAGTGGTTTGAAGGGCTGTCTCTTATTGATATTTGGAGGAAGAAGGGAGGGCTCTACATGGCGAGAGATGGCTTTCAAGGTCTGAGGACAAAATTTGAGTGATTCACTAAGATTGAAAGTGTAGGGAATCTACTACTGGAGAAATCTGGAACTCCATAGGTAATCGTGGACTAGGAAGGAGCAACCTGGAAAGGAAATATTGGTTTCTGGGTTCTAAATGTCTCACAAGAAAGAGGAAGACTCTTGATATCAGCTGGATGGCTTTGACTCAAGCCAGGCCCATGTTGATAAAAGATGTTAATTATGGAAGGTAGAGCGCAGTATCATGAAAGGTGATAGACTGCATATGGGGATAGTACACACAGAGTCGTGTGACCCTCAGGGCCATAACCTACGTCCATCAATTCCATTTCCTCCTTATCATCAATGGTTTCTACTGTAAGGCAGCCTTGGTTGATGAAGAAATACAGTCCGGGATCTGGCTTTGCCAGGATTTTATCTGGAAGTGGCCAGGAGAGATAATAACACAAGAATTAGTGCCTAAACCTTTTTGTATTGTACTACTGCTACATGTCGTTATGGAAATAAAACACCAATAGAACAGTGAACAGAAATAGCATCTATGCAAAATGTATAAATAAATGTGTATGGGTAATAATCAACCTGCTAGGGGATCTAGAAATTGAAGTACACATGGATTAGGGGTGATGAAAATATAAAACAAAGAATCAAGAACTTATAAAATGGTGCTAAATTGGTCCAGGGATATTTGTTGAATCAAATGTGTGTTTTAAGACTAAGAAGTAATTAAGGTGTCCCTAGCTCTCAACGTTTGTGTGGAGGGTGCCATTTCTAATCAGAAACTTCAACATTGGTGTAACGTTCAAGACCGAGTGCCTAACGAGGGGAGGCGACCCGTTCAACAATTCAACTAGACTATGGAGTGCATGGAATACTGAATAACTGGCACAGGAAAACTGCTATGGTTGGGAAGTCTGTCTGACTTTGTTTTTTTTTTTGGGTTGTTAAGAATGGGATCCTATGTATTAAAGTTGGGATCCTATGTCTAATAACCTACATCCATCAGACCCATTTCCTCTTTGTCGTCAATGGTTTCTACTGTTAGACAACCTTGGTTGATGAAGAAATAGTTGCCTGGTTCTGGTGTAACAACCAGTTTTTCTGAAAGAATCCAATGAACCAAATATTTATACTTCATTAATAGTGTGGGTCATGGTCTTGGTAACTCCAGGAGGGATATCAATATGATGATCTATGAAAGGGCAGGTGATCAGGTATAATGGCTATTAGGGAAGATATTCAACAAGGTCCAAATGATATAAAATGTAATAAAAATACCTTGGTAGTCTGCTGGTCTACAATAAACCCATGTGAATCCAAATATGGAGTGGTCAGTCAATGCTAGTCTTTCTATAGAGATTGAATCGAGAAAATCAAGTCGCTTCTTAGACTTTCAAACCCATATCAACTTTTGTTCAGTTCCAACTGTTTTCTAATACTCTTTTTGTGAATTAATTACCTTCTAGCATTTGTCTGTCTGTCTGTGTAGGAAATTATATGCCAAATGAACTGAAGCTGGTATAACACCTAAGTACCCTAGCAATTTAAAACTCTTATTTATTTGAATCTGGCAAACAGCCAACAATGCTTGAATATTATCAAGTTGGGAAGAACAGGAACTATGAACCAACTCATAAAAATTATCTGTATTGATTGTAATTTGGTAATTGTAAATAATTATGAATAAAATGATGAAACTGTCTAGTCTTCATTGAGGAAACTGATAATTCAGAATAATTGCCATTGGCAAAAGATATATTCTAGGTACTATTACTGATTTTATGACCTATAGAAAAACCTAGTAATATTGAACAGTTGGGAAGGATTTAACTTGTTGCTATATGTTGTCATGTCACTAGGCCTATTGCCATGCCTTCTTATGGGACTGATTGATGCGACTTTGGCTGGAGGCTGACCTATTCTGTCAAGTTATCAGATATGTAATTGCTAGCCACGACATCAAAAGGTTGACCCCTAGTGACAGCTCAAGTACATATCTGATTATAGATTCAACGAGAGTGATCATGCCACAATCGCATTAGTCAACCTTTTTGGCATTAACCGACATACGTCCTCGAGAAGTTGCATCTCCTCCTTATCATCTATTGTTTCAACTGTTAGGCACCCCTGATTGATGTTGTGATATATACTTGAGTCCGGAATAATCATTAGGGTCACTGCAAAGGAAAGGCATTCAAGTTAAAAACCAAATAGGTGATCTCATTGATAATAAGTCAGGACAATAATCAAGTATTGTACAATTAGACTACATCTTTGCTGAAAAGGGGCCAGAAATGTCCAAATGACAACAATTGGTAAGGGTGCCTCTATCCTCACTGAATGTCATTGAGATCAGCTAGAGGAAACAGAATGGACAATATAGCATAGACACATTGTTATGGGTTTCAGTCTGTGGAGTCCTGTATATAGATTAATGAACCTTGAGTATAATAAAAGGAAAGAGCAGCATTAGGGGAATAGTTGGACCTGGGCCGTGGATGATGTATGAATGATGATGTATGATGACAGATGAATTTTATGTTTAATCAAATCTTTAACTTAGAGATAAATGTGATACTTTGATACTTGAGTAAAATGATTAAGTAATAATCATTAAGATTTATCATTAAGGATTCTGCATTCTCATATTAGCTCAAATTGATCTTAGATACTTATAATTATTCCTAATAAATCTCAGTACTTAGTAATAGCAGAATCTCGATATTAAGTTTACCAATTACTTATATAATATTTGATTTGACTTATATATTGCTAGAGGTATGGATGCAGGGATGGGAGGGAAGGGGGTGGATCTTATAGGTAAATGGGGGTGGTACATTCCTTGAACAGTGTACAGGTAACACCATAGAGAAGAAGGAACACACGTATCAGAGTAGGGTGTTTGGTATTCAATAGTAACAAACGCGCGGGCAGTATTCAAACATGGTAGACACGTGCAAAGTATATGTGAAAGGGATATATCATCAATATATATGATACACAGAGCATGCCGAGTAGACAAGTTAGCGCCCTAAGGGTGCCTGTAGTGATACTACACTACAGGAAGTACCATAGGGACTTTTAGGTGTCATTTTTATAGTAGGAATATTTAGACATAGGTAGGTATAATGTTGCAAGTTGATATCAAACAATGGTTATATCAAAACAGGTAGAACAGCACACAGGTTGACACAACTGGTCTCTTTACCTCCTTGGTATAGGAGGTTTGGTTTGTTACCAAGGTTACCCCAGTTGATGAGGTATTGGTTTGTTAAGGCATATCCTGGGTAGTCATCCTGGTATTGGTGGTGGTTCACTTAAGGGGGGGAGGTACGTGGGTGGTAGCTCACTGGTGTGGGGATTTGGTACCAATCGTCTGACAGAAGAACCCTAGCTTACCGGCCATATCTGGATATTGGCCAGACAAAAGGAAGTAGAAGATATGGTAGTTGCGCTCAATGCCGGGCTGCTGGTAGGTGACGCGAGACTTCTCCAGCAGATCTGCAAATAACATCATAATTCCCCTGAATTCAAGACATATCGACTAATTTTTACGAATAAAAACCAATGCTTACCATCAACGTCCTGCATTTGGCCTGAGAGGAGTTGGTAGAAAATGTGGTAATTGCGCTCGGCATTCTGCTGAAATGTCACTCTGGATTTTTCAAGAAGGTCTGTAGGGGTTGGGAAGGAAGAAATGAAGGTGAGGAGAATGACACACAGGATGTTCTATTGAAACACAAACACTACCCTAGCCATATTGCTTTTTGTGGAGCCTGGCCGAACTGGATCATTAACCTTGTCTACATTCCCCTCTATGTCTAGGGATACTACTTAGATTTGTATCACAAATATGGCTCTATATATAAAGTATGGTTTTCCTTTCTTCCAAAATACAAACCCTTTAGGGTTGAGTGACAGAACTTGAGTGAATATGTAACTGTATTGCTCATAGCCACATGCTTTTGCCATACAGACGATCTAAGGCTACACTCAACTCAGACCCTACATACCAAAGGTCTGAAGTAAAAAAGAAAAGAAATATACCAAAGCTGAAACCCTCATGTCTCTAACAAATCCCTTGAATAGATGGCAAAAGTAAGAATAAGAATTCAATGTCATAAAAGAAGAACTTTCAAACAAAAAACAAAAAAAAAGCTAAATGAAAATTGAACAATTGCTGTTCTTAAACCCCTGCTTATCCCCACCCTCCTGTTTTACTAGTAGTGACTACATTTATCCAGCGTCGCACAGTCTCAACAGGAAGTTGACTGAATAGGTGCAGATGAACCTCAATTCAAAGTCTACAATGCGAACTAAAGGACACATGCAGACATGAGTGGAATGAAAATTTCATGCACAATTTCCATGCACATGTGTTTGATAAACAAAGACTATGAGATATTTTTATAGAAATCTTTGTGAAGTAGCCTGGCTTATACATAACTCTTCATCATAACATCTTCTAACAAAAGCTAAGTGTGAATTTTTTCCATTATCATTGAACATAATAGATTGTTTTAAAGAAATTCTCAAAGTTTATAAGTGTTAAAAGTAAACTTACAAGTCTCAATGTCGGCTCCGGCAATCTTTCCAGTAACACCGAAGTGGATACGGATGAATTTACCCTAGAGTCCAATATGATGGAAGTATATGATCAGTATACATCTATATTCATGGTTCATATTCAAAGTCTTAGCAAAATGAAATATGAGAATAATTCAATGAACGACATAACGTTTTGTCGCTATGTGGAAATAATATCACTTAGATACATTTTGAAACCATAGGTTCTGCAATACATTTCACAATGATAATTTGCATTCTCATTATGAAATGGTCTCAAATTCTTTGAAGGACCATTTTTATCGTAACCATATGAGTGTATAATATACTTATGTGTCCACACGTGTAAATGTATGTATCATTATGAATGAATAAAGAATTACAGGTTTATTCACATTTTAAAGGTTTTATGGTGATGTAATGCATTACACATTGGTGTATCTAACTTACACTTTAGAAGGACATTTCTCAATAATGCTAATTAACATTAAGAAATGCCCCAAGGAAAGTATCAACACAATAGTCTTTCATGATGGGCATAATGCTTTGGACCACTATCTGACCCCTAAAGGGTTGAAGTTAAGACATATCTAGTGACTGTTCATGGCAAATTAAACATGGTGGATTCTGAGGTTTCAGGTCAAGGAGGAACATGCAAAAAGACTAAATAGGTTTCAGGATTTTTGAGTGGATTTGTTAGATTTCGAGCATAGGATAGTTGAGAGGGTCCAAATTCCAAATGTTCAGGACTAGATCGGACCTTTCTCGCTCCATTTGTTGATCGGTTTTCCAATGGTGCTAATCGCCCCAGTAGATACTTACGAAACGTGATGAGTTGTTGTTACGGACTGTCTTGGCATTTCCGAATGCCTCCAGTACAGGGTTGGCCTGGATAATCTGGTCCTCTATATTACCCACCTATAGAACAAGGGCAGCACACAGGGTGTCTATTCATTAGAGACAGGTCAAAACTCAGGAGGAGGGATCACAAACAAGGGAGGTTCCGCACAAGTCTTCTTGGCCACAAGACCGGGCTCAGCGAGCGCGCCAAGTCCAGTCCGGTCGGAGCGACAGGGGATGCTTCAAGTTGTACATGCTGTGGTAGGCTCTCAATATGTCCATTTTGGTTCATTTCTCATTATATTCATATCTTATCATTTTACTTTTTACTTTTTCTATTTAGATAGGAATTTGAATGCTATATTGGTCTAAACAAAGATTCAGAATTCAGATCTAGTTTATGAAAATAGACTTTCTGTCTTCTACTAGGAAAAGTGAGAGTGGATTATGCTCACAGCATAGACATCTTGATTTCAGTATGGGCATGCGCGACGTGTGTTTGATAGAAGAAAAACAACATAGATGTGGGGTGTGGGGTCCTCAAGGTGCTGACTCTCCATTTGTGTTGCTCCGTCAGTGAACAAAGGTGGAACACAAGTGACAGGTTGGAGGTGAGGAAGAACTCTTGGGAAGGTACTCGATGGTGGTTGGGAGTTGATTTGATTGATTCCTACTTACGAAACGAGAGGAGTTGTTGTTACGGACGGTCTTAGCGTTACCGTAGGCCTCCAGTACGGGGTTGGCCTGGATAATCTGGTCCTCAAGTGTGCCCTGTATGTGATGTGTGGGGTAAGGTAAAGGAGGGGGTTAGAGGAGGGAAAAAGGCAAACAGAAAACATGGTTTAGTCATTGTTGTACACTACAACAGTTCCACCTGAAATATGAGACACGAGAAGCAGAATATACACAACTCGTTGATCATTATCGGCACTTATACTGACCATTAAAAGGTTCAAGAGGAGGTAGACTTGGAGAAATAGAGAACATTAAGGGGGTAAGATCTTCATCAATACCTACAACATGCTTAGTTTTGGCACGACTCAATACTGTCAGGTAAGGGGTCATTATTCTCAGGGGCGGGTTCATTATCATCGGGTAAAGATTGAATATTACAATGAAGGATGTAAGCATAAGGAAGTTTCAGGGTGTTTTCCTGACTTAGGTTGGATGGATGATTAGGGTTCTTCTGTTTGTATTATCAAGTTGGCCAACTGGGCGTCAACTTTGATATTAGTGCTCAAGCTGAATTTTGCAGTGTTAGTCTGTAGTCGGTATCTAAGTTAATGTATGGAAAAGTCTGTTCAGTCTAAATACATGCTCCATTATGTTTGTTACATTAGACTTTCTATAAGCCTGCCAATGCTTTTTGATGATTCAGTGGTAAAGAGGCATGCTTTGTTAATACTATGGACGTATGTTAGCGAAGTACATACAGACAGGAAAGTGTTTATTGTTTTAGACCTTAGTTTGAGAAAGTCATTAGCTAGTAGACACGCTATATGCGGCAACTCTGCCTTAGGCTAACTATTAGCTGACATTCAGCTAACATTTCAAAACTAAAGAAAAAGCTGATTATTTCCTTTCATTGTTAAGCATATGTACAGAGCAACAATGCCAGTTCTTAAAACAGCTGCTACTAAAATCGCTGCACCAACAACGTCTTTAAAAGCATCTGCGTAAAAAAAGAATTTTTGCTGAACACTTCTACAATATAAGTCAGCACTCAATAGGATAATTACTTTGCTGATAACTGTTGGAGAGGCAGCATGCTCTCTCCCTAATAAGACTATGTTTAGAGAAAGCTATTGGACAAGCCAGGCTGGAAAACCGGCATAATTTAACCCTCTGCCAGTTGACATATGCCGTCAGTTGATAGTTGACACTTACAACTTGTTGCTGTAGTGGGTACGACGATAAATAACGAGTTAGAATCATGGTAAGAAACGTCTTACTATTAGGTATGAGAACACATGCATAGAAATTAAGTCTTTGAGACTGAAAAAAAAAAAATCAATGACTGGAGAGTTTCAGGGCCATTTACCCAACTGCCACTTTACTGGACATTAAATAGTAAGATTGCATAGGAGGGATGCATATCACAATCAGTATAGGAGATACAAGGGATTTTTGGGAGATCACTCTTAAGAGTATTTGAAGATTGAGAAATTTGTGGGTGGCAATCAGGTATGGGGGAAGGTTTGAAAGGATTACAGTCAGTCCCCCAGTACAAGGGACCTGCATGACATTATGATCACTTATGGTAAAAACTAAAACTGGTAATTAATTATAATCCTCAAAGTACATAGTAAATAAATCCATGATGTCACTTTGAACTTTAGAATTACAATTATATTATTCGACATCTCGATGATGATAATTACATCAAATAGTTATAGTATAATGATAAATTACAGTAGTTATAGTATAATAAAGATTTATATATTTGACCACCTTACCTATACTGCATTACTATTACACATATTGTGCCACAAACAGAACATTGAAATGCACCTGTATAAAGGGGTTGTATGAAGGTACAATAGATGAGGAATGGGGTACAACATGGAGTATTCAGTGTAACAAGGAGGAAGTTGTAAAAATCCTGTACCTTGCCATCAGAGGGGGAGTCATCGTCCTTCTTGGAGGCAGCGGCTACTTTGGCAAAGTATGAGATTACTTTTTTCGTGTTCTCAGTCTTTCCGGCTCCAGACTCACCGCTGTTTGCAACATATGAATATCAAGCAGAACGTAAACGACGGTGACCGACTTGTAGACTGAAAGGAAGTCTTATCAGGGTGACCAGTTAGTAAGAGGGTGTGCTGTGGTAATAGGGGGTGAATCACAAGATGGAGGGAGGTTGAGGAAAACAAGGAATTTTAGGTGGCTGGAAAAATCGCATAACAGACAAGAGAGACAAACAGTGGTATGATAGGGACCTTTCACGTCACGCGCTGGGGGCGTTGGGGAACTGTCACACTAAATGGTCACCAACCAAAATTTTTGTATGCCTTAATTTGTGCTATATATACCTCTGAACTGAAAGTAGTGGTAACTACTTGTACCAATTGACTGATTTTCATGGAAATACCTTCTGTAGGGAGATTCCAAAGTGCTCTGTACCCAGGAGATAGGTCTTCTGGTTGCTTATTTGTTATGGTGATGACCAGGATAGTACAACAGTACCACCAAGACATTAGCATAGATCAGGATAGTTATCAAACAGTGGGTAATGTCACAGTACAAAAAGGTAGTTACTAGGAGTCAGTCACAGGTCTCGCCTTTGTTTACGCCATTTTGTTTTTTAAGCTAAAACCACCACCCAACCTTCTTGGCTAGGGAAGGGTTTCCGCTAACACCAATAGGCATTAGAGAGAGAGAGTAAGGCCCAGTGAAATTTCACCAAAGGTTTTCTGCTAATCGCTAGAATCTTTTTAGAGTCAATTGAGAAAGGCATGGACAGATGGCCATGACACTGGTCATTACCTTTGGTATATGAATTAAGTTTTCCAGATCCCTGCGACTGACTCTATTCCCAGAACCAACATAGGGTATTTCCAACATTCCTTGATGTTTCTCATCTGAAACTTGCAATGCATTTAGGCCAAAACACTAGAAGAGTTATGAGTTTTTTGTTTGTTTGTTTTTGCATTGAAGTTCTGGTTAAAGGAAATTGAAACCTGGGGTTGTTGAAGGTCTATGTTGGCTGGGAGGTTAGTGGATGAGCAGAGGACTTACGTTATCGGACTTGAGAGCAGTTGCACCGGCCACTTTAGCAAAAAACTGAATAACTTTCTTCGTATTTTCAGTTTTGCCTGCGCCTGATTCGCCTCTGTCAGTTGAATATAGAAATACAACACACAAAAACAGGGTGAAGCGGAAGAAGGATTGGGACACTCGGTGAGAAACTAGACATTATTAAATTCATCAAGGGGAAAAACGGTTAAGGTGTCGATAGTGAAAAAATGGATAGGTAAAAGTTGGGTGGTCAAGGTGGGAATTCGTGCAGAACGTTATGATTTATTATTAAGGATCTTCACTTAATTCACAAATTTTAATAAGTGGGTATTTTTTTTTTAATCAAGTGGGTTTTTTTATTCACACAAACCCAAAGGGGATAGGAGAGATATTACATAACAGTTAACGTTGGAGAGTTGGGTAGGTGGTGGTTCGGGTTAGCTATAAGAGGAAGACACACCGGCTGGTCACGAAACAAATTGTCGTCACATTCCTACATGAATTATCAATAATGTCATTTACATAAGAGATCCATGTAAAGCCTTAGAAGAGTAGCCCTATAATCTTCTCCAAACTGGTAATTATTCATAGATTTTGGGGAGGCCTTCCAGTGTGGTGCATAAATGCAGCGCTGGCAAGTCTAGATCAATGACCATGGCTGCATTCATGCATCGTGCACATGGTGTTTACCAACTGCTCGCCAGAACTTCATTGGTGCATCATGCCGACCAATGGGCATGATGCACCAATGCATCAGCGGCTCTTAAAGGGTTAAAGGATGGGCCCAATAGTCCTTTGCAGTTGTCATGAATGATTAAAAAGAAGTGTCAGCATGGTGACAGTACTTACGTAATCAGCATAGACTGGTTCTCACGATCTGCAAGAAAACAGACGGGTTTAGGGAAGGGTCATGTGACTACACACTCTAACAGGATTGGATGATAGGATAGGTGAGGACCGTACTCTAACCACAGGGTCCTAAAACTAAACACTCCACACTGCACGAAACATTTGATTTAAGTGACTCTATGTAAAATGAAAAGCTGGTTGATAACCATAATACTCATGATTTAAGTGACTTTATGTAACTTTCAATACATATCTAAAGAAAGTTGCGTAAAGGTCTCTTATATCGCATGAAATATGATAAAAAGCTTCTCATTTTACAGTTGCTTTCATCCAATGGCTCGTGGTAGGGTAGAGCACAGCGTCAGCAGGACGGATCCATGAAGGTATTTAAGGTGCTAAAATGGAATCGGTAGATTGGAATTCCGGGAGGGTATTAGAGATATCTTTGAGTTACAGAGAGATTTCACATCCAGGACAATTGAAATAAGTTTGCATTCATGCCTAGTCTTTTGGTGGTTACATGGGATGGTGGTAAGTTCTGGGTATCTTCTCAAGGACTTCCTGGATCCGGAATCCGCTTTTACGAAGGGTATTTTAAAGGTAACTGAGATTTAGAATGGGTCAATTTACTTTAAGGCTTGAATCGAGATACTAAATAGGAGTTAGGATTCAGGATCTGAGGTTTTATTTTACAGGAAGGTTTTTCTAGAGGTTTACATCAATATAAATTTACTGAGAGTGGCATGCATGTTGTCTTTGTATCTTCACTGATATAGTAGTAGTTATTGATAATGCTCTTGAAGGTAGAAAATCGTCTTAAACTGCCCTGGACTTATCGGTCTGAAATAGACAGTCAGCGTAATAAGTTAGAATAGCGATAACAAAACATGTTTTTGTTATACTTGCGTGAAGCACAAACAGTCGCGGAACAAGTAACACGTGCAGAAACAGTCAGCAGACATTCCATCAATATGTAGCACTACAATTCTTGCACTTTTTCTAAAGAAAAAAAAGTAGACACCCAACATCTGACTGGTGTGTCCTCTAAGAGGACAGCCACAGTCCACACTGGGCATAGTCAAACACCTAACTAAGGGGACTTTACATCTCCCTGGGGCCCTTTTCCTACTCATTCCCCAAACTCATGTACACCCGTGTTTGTTGTTGATCAAGCAAGGTCTACAGAAAGCATATTATTGAACCTCTGCAGGACTCCAAATCCAATCTGTCCCCAAATCCTCTCTATTATTATATAGCAAGTATTAGGTTGCTTGTTGGATGCAGCCATCTTGGAAACCTGGCAGGCACTAGACCCCTACATACAGGAGTGCCGGTAAAGTAGGTAGATTCTGAGCCTAGATGGCAACCATCCTTTCAAGTCTGTCCCAGTATTTCTGCTATTCTTTTGGTTTTGTTTCCAATTTCGAGCAAGCACTGGTTTCAACCATTACCATTTTAAAGAGTCAAGCAGTATAGATACCAGTATAGATAGGCCGAAGGTTGCCCTTTCTACAGCTTGCCTGCTCATGACTTATCTTAAGGACAGCAGAAAGCAGCTGATTGCTATAACAGACTGATACTAATTGACATTTTTCTGAAACAGCCATTGCTGAAACTGGTTTCCAGTGGTCATCACTGTTAATAGTTATCAGATGGTTGCCATTTGCCCCCTGATAAATCCGCATGTAAAAGATAGGGTTATTTCAATGGCTGATGATTAATCGGTTTACGGTGTTTGCTTCAGAAAGTATGTCAGCTGAATTGCATTTTCGTCAGAACAGGGGCCAGGACACTCCAGGTAGAAACAAATGGCCATTTGAAGCTTATCCTTTTCCCCTTAGAGACCAGCTTACATCTTATCATGATATCTCCAGGCTTTATCTTAGTTTGTCATCATGATGCACCAAAGCAGAATCACTGCTGCATTTATGTATCATGACCATTTAACTCTTTACGGGCCACTAATGCATTGATGCATCATGCCCGTCGGTCAGCATGATGCATCAATGAAGTGTCGGGAAGCAGTCTCGCCAGCACTTCATTGGTGGTCCATGCCGAACCTCCAGGACTGTATCAACCCCATATGATGCGGGAATGAAATAGTGGTGCTTAAAGTGTAAACATATCCCACAGGTCTTTTGTATCTTCAGTCATTGATTAACATTCAATTCTAATTTTTGTTCTACTTCCATTCACAACACAAGATGATATTGTGATAGAATCAAAATCAAATGAAGCAGGCTCAAAATTAATGTTCAATGCCCACGAGCACTACTAATTAACTTGCATAACACTAAGAACTATTAAAAAACAACAATCTTGAACACAATCGTGAACGCCCACCAGTGGCTGGCATGGGCGCTTGTAAACAAAGTGTCAAAGTTGAAGTATTCAAGTAAGCCGTAGAGAATAGCGAGCAAAACGTGCATTATCAAAAACGCTAAAAGCCTATATAGTAGCAGCGAGTTAAAAACCTCAGTCTTCTCAAGGGTAATTTAGAAGATCACGGGGCTGATGATGATAAAAGTAGCCCAAGCTTGAGGCTGTTCTGCTGGTGAATGGATGAAACCTGCATCTCATAATGATACAATTAGCAGCATAAAATAATGATGCTTTTACATATGAGAGCCATGATGAGAGTAGCAGTAGTAAACTCAAAGCTAGCAGCAGCAGTATAGCAGTATACAATGCTGATATTAAAGTGTATCCAGAGAAAAAAAGCTCATGTAAGTGGTCTGCAGAGGCAGCCAGCCACTGTGTCCTACCTACCAACCACTCATGACGTCACCAATTAGTGAATAAACACCCCGTAGGTGACGCCACTTTGGTTGCTAAGGCAGAGACAACAGTGGTGGCGGCCATCTGCATATCCATAGATTCCACTGTGCACACCAAACATGACATTTAATAAAACTTTAAAGTTCTTACGAACCCACTTAAAAATTCAAGAAAACCCAAGTTCAATTTATTTATAAGTGCACCTTTAAGATCTTTTGTTCTTATCAAATGTCATGTTTGGTGTGTTCCAGCGTTCGATTAGAACTAGTGCGAGAAGTGCAGTAAAAAAGCGGAATGTCAGCCGATTATCGTCCACACGTGTTACCTACCCTGCAACATGTTGTGGTAGGCGTTGTCAGCCACTGAGAAGAGATGGGGAGGCATCTCGTTCTTCCTCTTTCCCTTGTACTTCTCCGTCACGTTCTCATTGTAGATGGGCAGGCGGCGATAGGGGTTGATGGTGACGCAGAAAAGACCAGAGTAGGTCTGCAGGTGGACGAAATAGAGAAATGTGGATAATTTTACAAACCATAAACATATTGTTATTAGTATGGGAAGCAGGAACAATTAAATACCTTATTTATTTAGTTACCCTTCTAGCATGACATGCCCCTCGATCGAGCTTTCTAACATCCCTCCATTAGCCTATAATAAATTGTTTTAGACTAGAAATCATCCAATATTTCCATTAAACCTTTTACTACTAGGCATACATTTTTTTAAGCACACTATGTGTTCATTTTAATGCACTAGCACGATTATTGTCATCACGTATTAGCATTTTATCAAGTTTATGGCGACCATTTTGGAAGGTAACCTTGGACCAAGTAGGAGAACAGGACTCATTTGCTTCCACTCCCCCTAAGTCCACTATCACTATAGAGCAGCAGAGGGGATCTATAGGGGCCTTGATAGGGGGTCTAGATGGGGGGTCCCCATGTCACATGTCGATTTTAAGAAAAGGCCATGTCACTTGTCACTAAATTTCTATTTTCCTATGTCATTGTCACTAGGCTTCATGTCACATGTCGATTTTAAGGAAAGGCCTTGTCTCATGTCACTAACTTTTTCCTTTCCATGTCCTTGTCACTAAGCTCCATGTCACATGTCGATTTTAAGAAATGGCCATGTCACCCTGTCGAATTTAGGGGTCTAGACCCATTTGATATATACATATCTTTTTGAATTTAGAAAGTAGATGTTCAGTGGTGCTGAAATTATATCATCTTAATTCTTGGGGAAAATAACCAAACTCCCAGATGGCCTCGTTATGCAAAGTGCACCTTATACGTGAGGTGCTACACTATACTGTATACACCATGAGGTAGGCACGATGCATGAATGCAGCACTCATGCATCATGCCGACCATTGGGAGTGTATCAACTCATTGGCGCATCATGACGACCAATCGGCATGATGCACTCCTGCATCAGCGGCCTTTAAACGGTTAAACTAGGGACTGCATGCATGTACCATGATGACGGATGCAACAATGCATCATGTCACTATGCTGTTTTAACCCTTTGAAGACTGAGAGTGTATCAATACAATGTACCCATTGCTCGTCATGATGCATTAATGCAGCCCTCCAGGAGCTGAAACTCTCCCAGCTGACGATATAGGCATGGTGCACTAATGAAGTTCATCATGCCATGGGAAAGGCCGGCCATGGAGTATTGGCTTTGTAATGATTGACTCTCTTTCCTGGGAACCACTGGCCGAGTTGGGGCCATTCATTAGTTACCAACCCCAATTAAAAAGTGCATTTGTGGTTATACTATACCCCTATATACTACATCTAAGTGTTTCTATTGATGCTAACTGGTTATTTTCAATAGGACCATAGTCTGAGAACCACTCTGGTCGTGCCAAGGTCGGCCCGCCGTATTTGGACGCTGCTTATAGGTTGCTATGGTAACCTAGAAGTAGTAGGCTGGCTGATCCTAGAGCGCTATTTCCGTGTGGCCGCATGCAGCTACTACTAGACCCCCACTACGTGTATACAGATAACACTCTCAGCTACATAGAGAACTCACTCATATCGTGCATGGTATGACTGTTCTATATTCTGTAACCACTGTATCCAATATGAATCCTCACCTAGCTGATGCATGTTGCTTGTTGCCAGTGTGGCCATTTATTGATGATTCACATCTTTAGTCTATCATTTCTCTTCTTTTTTTTCCCTTCTAAAAGTGCTATTAAGAATATTAATTATACAAAAGAATCAGCAATATCGTAGCACTGGTCTATTACTTCTATTTCTTAATAAACATCAAGATTCAACGCTATATCTGTTACGTCAAAAGGTATATGTCTGTCTGACTGCCTATAACTGCTGGTTGCAGTTGTAGCCTGCAGGCCTACTTGAGTGCAGCTCCTGAGGCCGGTTTACCCCCCCCCCCCCCTCCCACTATGTATATAAATATAGGGCTCTTTATCTGTACTCCAACGCCTGTAACCCCCCTTACCCCATCCCTCCCACTGCCCCCCCCCCACAGGAGCAGCAGCAGAGGGAGCAGGGGGAGTGGAGTACGGCGTCTGTACGGCGTCTACCGCTACTGACGTCACAACGAGGCTCTCATTTCGCCAAGATGGCGGCTAGCCCACTTCCGGCATGCCCTTATACGTCCGGCGGGCGGGCGGCCTGATGTATGTAGGCTATGCCGCGCACTGGGCAGGCGGCCCCGTCCTGGGGGCTGCTACAGACGGCCCCCTGGTGGCCACACAGGCCACTACTCACGTTATATCGGGTACATACATGTTATCTCTACTCCCACACGGCTATGTATAACTTGTACACGTTTTCATTTTGATGATTGAACTCATGGCCTCATCTCAAGGTAGCTAATGAAAAATGTGTGGCAGGAAAATTGCCCTGTCTAAAGATACTCTTCTGTAGCCGCCTTTGATTTTTTGATTTATCCAAGTCACTTGTCATGCACTCATTGATCCACCATTCATGATGCACCAATGAAGCGCTGGCCGACCCACCAACACTTCATTGATGCATCATGCTGAGCAACGAGCATGATGCATCAATGCATTAGTGTCCCTTAAAGAGTTAAATGGTCATGGTACATAAATGCAGCAGTGCCTCTGCACTTCATTGATGCATCATGCCGACCAATGGGCATGATGCACTCCTCCATATGAACAACCCTTTACGGTGTTATTAACCAATTATTAGTTTGAATTAATCAATCAATTCATTACTCACGTAAATGAGGCCGTTCTCATAACGCCTCCTAAGGTTATTCAGAATGGAGGCTTCGTTGAGGTAGGTCAGGTTGGCCATGTCCTCGTACATCTCAAACTTAGGGGGGTTCATGGAGGAAACATCGTCCTTCTTCACCGTCCTTTTCTGTAAAATTTTAGGAGGAAATGGTTAAATTATGATATTAGAATAAACAGAAAGAAAATTAATAAAGGAAAATAAAGGATGTCATAGGGAACATGTTTAGGAAATATATTTACATGATGTCGCTGGTCCTAAGCACCCCCTTTTTTATTCATTTTTTTTTTTTTGTTTTAATCATCTAAGCCTGTGGCCTGTTTCACAATGTAAGTTAACATTATTAACCTAATATATTCAAACCTAACATACAGGAGACATTCCCTCAATACATGTCCTTCATGTATACATCATATATCCCATATAAAGTTCAACTCAGATGACATATGATGCGTGCATGAACATTATTTAAAATCAATTAGTTGTCCCTTACATTCCCTATAATTTCTACATAATTCCCTATAATTTCTACATACATTCCCTATAGTTTCTACATAATTCCCTATAATTTCTACATACATCTATACCTAATAATCAATCAATAATCAATCAATATCTCGTACCTCGGTGGAGTCCTCAAGCTGTACGGTGACCTCCTCACCCTTGGTGCTCTCAATAAGGGCACGTACATATCCCAACTTGTCGTCGGGCACCCAGCAGTTCTTCTTGCCGTCGAAAGGCTTGGCTTCAGCCAGCAGCTTCTTCTTGTCTACGGCCAGGTAGACGAAGTCAGGATCGTTTGCAAATGGGTTCATCATCTTGGCGGTTTTTGTTGGTGTCTTTGCCGACCGAAATGAGAAGAGACAGCGGCTAAGATGTTAGCCGGCGGATGCTGAGAACTGGCTGAGCACAAGACACAACCCTTGTGATGTGCAGAAACTGGCCCTAGATCGCCGCCTGGTGGTGGATAAGAGAAAATGATGGTTAACCCTTTGAGGACAAGAGGTGCGTTAATGAGTACATCATGTTGGTGGTGGCACAACAAGAGAGCATAGGGTTAACCTACTGAAGGACAGAAAGGGATCTGATTATTTTGTGGTTTTTTTTTGTTGTCTTTTTTTTGTGATTTTTTTTTCTTAATTGTGTCCATTGGTTGGCTTGATGCATGGATGTAGCCCTGGTGAGTAACTCGCCAGGGCTGCATTCTTGCATCAAGCCATCGCTGCATGGGTACATCACGGAGCAAATGGGACATGATCCTCAGGGCATCATGCACTCAGTCAAGGGCTAAAAATAGATGTTTTGGGATGGATGGGAGGTCTCAGTTTTTTGAGTGGTGCAAGTGGCGTGTGTCTGAGTCTCATGTGTTGTTTTTAATTGTTGATGTTGATGATGGTGAGGGTTTGGGGGGGGGTTATAGGGAGTCAGAGACTTAAAGGAAGTTTACCAAAAAGGTCAATCACGTGACCTCCCTCAACCTCATAAATGTCTTTCCAGCTGAGGGTAGGGCACTGTATAGAGTGTATTTAACTTGGCTTAGATGATGTTCAGTAGCTCTATCATGTACAATATTAGTTCATGTGCTATTTGAGGGCAGTCAGGCTGGTCAGATCTTTAGGATGAGAAGGACAAGCACTATAGGTGTCACCATGGGCTTACTCAATATACCTCTTTATGCCTAAATACCTGAAGATATCTTTTGAGTAGCCTATACTTACTAATCCTTTATAGGTCAGGAGTGAGTGAGTGAGTAATAGATGTTTAACGCCATTTCGACAGCTGAGGTCATATTCATGGCGAGAACTACATTACACAATTTCACAGAGGAATGTGTCAGTGCCTGCACATATGTGCACCACACACATCCTGAGGGGATAGGAACGAGGAGATATAGACCATTTTAAGTGGGCTAGGGAAGCCCAGAAGATCTAGTACTGTTCAATAGTACATAAAAGTACCCCACCTAAAAGACGCACCCAGACTTTGGGTGCATTAATGCATCATGGCCACTGGTCGTCACGATGCATGAATGCAGCCCTGGTATTGAATTAACTTGCCCGGGCTGCATTGATGCATCATGACCCTATGCTTTGAATACACCCACAGAGGATAGTCATGATGCATCAATGATGCATCATGATGCATCGTCATCAGTGCATCATGCTGACCAATAGGCATGATGCACATCAGCCCAGTTGAGGAAAGCTGCCTGTCCCTATTCTACTATAAGAAAATTGACTACAACCGAATAAATCTAATTCTCCATCCTACAAGAATGAATCATGATGTTGTGATGGAATAATGGCTGGAAGCTCTGTGTCTGTCTAAACTTTATCATGTAAATGCCTGCCCTACTAACCTCGACATGGTTTCACCTCACAACGAGGCTCCTCCTCCACCTGGGGCGACACCTAGTGAGCTTGGACTGTTAGTACAATGTATAGTTACTGACCTGGTGGCCCAGAGTCATATCTGGTGAGACAACATTTAAATATTGCCTGCTAGGGTAGAATCAAACAGTATAAATATACTATAGAGCGCACCAGTCTCTCAGTCTATACCCTAGAGACGCTGATAAAGATGAAGAAAAAGAAAAAGAAAGTCTATCATTTCCTAAATGTCGTATTGTACTGTATTGTATTCAGATTTAAGGAGATAAACGAGGGGGGAGGGAGAAGTACTAGACTTTTGTATCTAATGTCTAACATGGTGAGCCACAATAAATAGAAAACATCCTTAATCTCTGGCATCATAATTTCCTGTTATTGCTGCTGCTGCTGTTGCCTCACACTTCCCTCCCTACTGCCCCACCACCTACCACCTATCATATCAGGTACCCACTTCCCTGTACACACTAGCAGTTAGAAATAACAGCCGGTACAGACACTATTTCAGACGGTGCGGCGGTCAGCGCCCTCCCCAGTGCAGCTGCTAATGGTAGCACACCACCCACTACTGGTAGTGTATGGGGGATTGGGTTTCCTCCTGTCCTAGAAGTTCCAGGAACTCCAAGGCTTGCCCCCCCCGTCCTCCAGCTCTAGGTCTGTGTATGCCTCCCCTATCCTCTTGCTGCCTGGATTTTATTCTTCCTGATTGACCTTGATGTAGTTTTCTTTTTCTATTCTATTGTCAGGATCTCTCTCTCTCTCTCTCTCTCTCTCTCTCTCTCTCTCTCTCTCTCTCTCTCTCTCTCTCTCTCTCTCTCTCTCTTCTCTGTCTCTGTCTCACTCTCTCAACTCTGACTAGTCCTGCAAGGATCCATCTTGATCTCTCTCTTTTTGCCTTCTAGGATGTGGAATAACAGGCCTGAGATTGGATCCAGCTGGATCCACTCACCTCACCCCTCTACCCGTCACCCCCCTCCCACCACCAGCCGTCTACCACCCCTCACCTTGGTACCACTACTGGTAGAGGTCATTCAGATAAGGCTTAGAGCAGGTAAAATGGGCTCTATGAGGTCTCAGCTATGTTTCCCGTCCCAAAGGTTGTTGCAAAAAAAACAAAAAAAAAAACAAGGGCAAATTAGCACTATTTTGATCCTGCCTTGCCAGCAAATACCCTTTCCATATAGTACCCAAGTGTACCAACTACCTTGGGAAAAACACCATGAATGTGTGTAGAACGCTAACCCCAGTCATTTAATAGATCAGGCTAAGTGTAATAGTAATAATACTAAACCACCAACCTAGCTTTGCAATATAATTGAATACTGAGGGAACGTTGGGATACCTCATATCCCCTATAGCTATAGATCCCAAAGTGGCAGGAACTAACAGAACTTTACCACCATAGAACCATAAAGCCCCAATATGGACCTGCCATAGGTTGGAGGAGGGGGTTAGGGTATTGCATGGGGTAGGGGTAGGGGAGTGATAAGTTATTCACGGCACAAGGCACTCCCTCTGCTAAAGATGGCCTCCCTCTGGACGAGCTGGTTAATGGCGGACCTGGTGGGACGACTGTTTTTATAAATGGGAGGCAATGGATATGTATTTTCTATGTTTCTATTGCAGTGTTGAAGGTTGACAGGAAAATTGATGGTAGTATGGAGATAATATTGGTGATGAGAGGGGAGAGATTGTGAGAAATGGCCAAGAGGGTTGCTGGCCAACTTACAGTGAGGGAATGCATGGAGGAGTTAATCAGGGAAATGATTTAGTCTATAGAGGAACCAAATAGACACATGTGCAGTGGTATCAGGGATGTAAGTGACCCATCCCCCCTCCAAAGAAAACCCCCTCTGAAATCCTTATGGAAAGAGGTTCTCTATAGCTATTCACATGAACTTAGAAATCCTTGAAATCCACGAAGAACCTGGCTTTGGTATGGCATGGGTAGGGCTGTGGGTCTAGGTGTTGTGGGTTGAGGGATAGTGGATAACAGGGAGTCCCCCCATAGGCCAGGTATATAATGTACAGACAGGTAGATAGAGGGGATTACACAGGCTCTCTGATACATGTACACACATAGGGTAGATTCACCATGAGCCGTCCAAATACCCCGAGAAATCCACCACACTTATTGACAATAGAAATCAACTTGCTGCTGTATCAACTCTGAAATCCGGTTGATCAGCATTGATTCAACCACTTTGCAATGTTGACAACAGTTACAACCTGAGGTCCTATGGTCAATAAGTGGGGTTAATATCTCAAGGTGGGTGGACGGCTCCAGGTTTACTTACTCTACACATCCACACACACTTTAATAGTCAGTCCTAGTCCAACCCAGGTTCTGACTGAGTAGGTACATAGCACGCAGGTAAAAAAGCAATCAGTGGATCCAGGTGAGAATGAAGGAGGGTAGGATGATAGGCCCAGTACAGGTATATCACTCTCTTATCAGCATCAGCACACAGAGGAACAGGGATCCAATTATTCTCCCTACGATCCAATTATCAAGGATCCAAACGCAAGTCCCAAGCCGTGATGTGTGCAAGATGGAAGGTGCAACCCAGTAATATTATGGTGTATATATGTAGGCTTATATTACCTTACAGAAGAAATAAAAAAAGACTTGATGGTCTACTTTTTTTTCTTCATGTATGGATAGGCAATATAGCCTTCATATCTAGCACCAATACACTACTGAAACACCCACACACATACACACATACACACTAGCACCAGTATAACTCCATGTATAGGTGAGATTATCTGAGAGAGGAGGACTTAAAGCGGTAGAATCATCCAGCTCAGGTAATCCAGTGCAGGTCCTCTACCATTGGTATAAGTAGAGGGTAAATCTCTGAGATAGTACTGCGGCTTGGAACAGCTTTAGGGTACTGGTGAGGTGGTATAGATCCTTGTGGGTGGTATGTAGGTATAGGTTTGCTATAGGCTCCTATGGACTCCAACCTATGGTACCACCACTGTCCGACCTGTTGCTAAAAGTTGGGGTATAGAGGAGACACACTGGCTGTAGAATGAGGGGTATATAGATATATAATACATAAGATCCACTACTTACGATCAAAAGCCGTTCTGTGCCGACTCCACTGCTGTCTGCTTCTCTTATACTCCTATCCCAACTCACCTCACCGCCAGGATCCAATGCAAGGCGCGCGCTGATTGGTCGGATCCCTGTGGATCCACCAATGGCGTGGGAGGAGACGGCGCGCTGTGGAAGCTGTGCTGCTTTTGGTTGTAGGTGATATGCCAAGAATGCCCGGATGGAGTGTCTCTACAGGGAAGCACCATTTGCAGCCCCTACCACTGCCTACCTCTTGCCACCACGGGCCAGCCTTAGCCTTAGTCCCTGGGAGGGGGGGGGGCACTTCAATTTTTTCTCTGACACAGGTATGCAGTTGGGGCTCTGATGTCCCTTACCCTTGCTAAGAGGGAGTTTCTTGAAAAGTTACCATTGATTAGAGAGATTTCACTTTCCCAACAGGGACCCTTGCTTGGAGGGATTTTGTTCAAAAAGTACCCTTGTCAGCCGCACAGATTTGGAGGCCTATCTCCAAAATATGAAGTGCCTCCCCCCTGGGCCTTAGCCTCAGCACCAGGCTGGTCTATAGCTAAGAATATACCCACCTGCTGCTGAGAGCCTACAACACCAGCCACCAGGGGGAGGTGGTGTAGCCGCCCCAGTAACCATGGCTATAACATAGGAAAAGGTGAATCCTCTACCAGAAACCTGCACTCTGCCGGCAATATGAACAACCACCCTCATTCCCTAAATAAGAAGAAGAAAAAAGGAAAGTCCAATGTTTTTATCTACTAGTATTCATTTTTGTCAGATGGTCCATTTCTTTTTCTGCCACAGTACAGAAGACATCGCAGAATTCACCCAGACACATTTTTGAAGGCTAAATTAGTTAAACTAAACAATTTACTGCTCCATGCCTCTTAAATGTGACATATTATTTCATTCCAATCCTTGTTCCTGCAGTCACAGGTGAAAAGGGTTGCTGGAGCCATAATACCCTCTGTTTGAACCTTTAAATTTGATAATCTCTTGCTCTAAAAGGGAAAATTTCTATCTGAAAATCCACTGAAAACGGGGTGTTTTTGAGAGTGTAAGGAACGAAGGTGGATATCATGTTTATCTGAGAGTGCAGGGTCCATGGGGTACAAGCAGGTGTGCGGGGGTATTTTGGAGCAGGAGGCTGGGACAGAAAGTAGAGCTCAAGTTATAAGCTAGGGCTGAGCAATTGCCACGTGTTGACCCAGATCCTGCATATTATAATAATGGAGTGGAATCCATTCTGTTTTTTTCTCTCTTTTCTTTCGGTGCATAACAAAAGAACAAATCAATCAAGTGATCAATTTGCATGTCCTGTAGGATCTGTCATCTGAAAAATAAATGAGAGAAATGTTTCAAAATACATTAATCACTGTCAATATAAAGCTGAGATCTTTTTGGGGTATGGAGGAGGTCATATTCCCACCTTAACCCTTTAGGTTCTAAGAGTGCCATGGTCGATGTATGAATGCAGCCCTGGTGATACATTTTCCAGGACTGCATTCGTGTATCATGCTGATCTTACTGGGCTGAAGCTACCCCCAGGGGATCAGCATGATGCACCGATGAATTGCTTGTGAGCAGAGTCAGCAGCACTTCATTGGTGACCATTGGGCAAAATGCACTGCTGCATTAGCAGCCCAAAAAGGGTTACCCTGTAAGTGCTCCCTGATGCTCTCCGTGAGTTCCTCTGTCACCATGATGCACGATACACCAATGCACCATAGAACGATGCACCAATGCACGATGCACCAGAGCATGATGCATCAATGCACGATGCACCAGAGCATGATGCATCAATGCATAATGCACCAGAGAATGATGCATCAATTCATAATGCACTAGAGCATGATGCATCAATGCACGATGCACCAGAGTATGATGCACCAATTCATGATGCACCAGAGAATGATGCATCAATGCACGATGCACCAGAGCATGATGCACCAATTCATGATGCACCAGAGCATGATGCATCAATGCACGATGCACCAGAGAATGATGGATCAATTCATAATGCACCAGAGCATGATGCATCAATGCACGATGCACCAGAGAATGATGGATCAATTCATAATGCACCAGAGAATGATATATGAGAGCGGTTTGCTCTTTCCAGTAATCTAGATAACATTCATATTTTCTTTGTTTTCCTGTGATAGAGGGGAAACTTGCTAAACATTTGAGGGCAGCTGTGACAATGCTACAGCAAAAGTAATAAAAAAGAAGCATATGTTACAGGGAGGGGGGGGGGGGTTGCAGCTCTATGCAGAACGTTTAGCAGATATCAGGGTCTTGGCCTTATTACCCTCATCTCTGATTCTACATGTAGACCCCCCCCCCCCTACAACACCCCCCCCACCTTACACCCCTCCCTCACCACCTATATTTAGGTGCCAGTTTAGAGGCTAAACCTGGGGGTCGGTAGGAGTTATCAAATCTTCAGGGTTTACTCTCGGATACTCTACAAGACCCCAATTCCACTGCTGGGGCCCTAGATGGGGGGTACCCCATGTCCAATGTCGATTTTAGGAAATATCCATGTCCCTCTGTCGGTTTTAACATTAGTCACCCCCCTCCCCTGTCAAACCTAAGAAAATTAATTTTCCCCTGTCAATTCTAAGAAAAGTCACTTCCCCTTTCGATTTCAAGAAAAGTGTAACCCTCAGTAAATATCAAGAAAGATTTTTTTCCCTTCTGTCAAATAAAAAAAAAATCATTTCCGCCTATTGATGTTACAAAAAGTTATTCTCCTCCTGTCGATCTTAAGAAAAATCGTTTCCTCTTTCGATTTTAAGAGAAGTCAAACCCCAGTTCATATCATGAAAGGTTTTTTTCCCTTCTGTCAATTAAAAAAAATCATTTCCCCATATTGATATTACAAAAAAGTTATTTTCCCCAGTCAATATTAAGAAAAGTATTTTTTCCTCCTGTCGATTTTAAGCCGTAAGTTTCCCCTGTTAATATCAAGGAAAGTTAGTTTCCTCCCGTCGATTTTAAGAAAAGCTATTTTCCAATGGTCAATTCTGAGAATATGTCCCTGCCCCATCTCACCGACACTAAAGGAAATAAGTCCGATGTTGCCACGTCAATATTAGTGGTCTAGAGCCACATTCCACCCTGGGTGGGTGATTACCTCTATGTGCTCCAGTATTGGTTTGTATAGATGAACCAGAAGTAGAGCAGCGAAAGGTGAAAGTAGTGACTACGGTACTTCTGTTTGCTTCTCGTGATTCATCAGTGTTGGCTGAAATTGGTGTAGAGCATTGGTGTCGATTGTATCCCTTGAAAGGGCCATGCATGTAGTCCATTAACCCACTATTGGCCACTAAAGTGATGTTTAACGCCATTTCGACAGCTAAGGTCATATTCATGGCGAGAACTACATTACACAATTTCACAGGGGAATGTGTCAGTGCCCGCGCATATGTGCACCACAAACATCCCGAGGGGATAGGAAAGAGGAGAAATAGACCCTTTTAAGTGGGCTAGGGAAGCCCGGCCACTAAAGCATCCATGACCAAAATATGTTTTGAACATGTGGGACACATATGGTACTGTGAGATTAGCTAAGCCTCTCAACTTATCAAATCATTAGTTTCAGCTTTGTAATTTCCAGAAAAAGAGAGTTTTAAGCAAATTTACTCTCCTGTCACACATCTGCTCATTTGCTTGCCCCGTGTCTACTCATTTATGGAGCAGCTCATCAGTTTTTAGCCTATTACTACCACAAATTCTTTTATCTATGGGGTATCATGGTCTCAAGGAATTTCACAGAACCATATTTGTCCCATATGTTCAAAATTTGTGGCTATCATAGTTAAATAATGGAAAAAAAAACATCTGTCCTGTGTCTGCTCGTCCCACGTCTGCTCGTCCCACGTCTGCTCGTCCCGCATCTTCTCACTTCAGACCTGCATAACTTTCGCTGGACTTGGTCTTATGGTCTTCCTGTTGCATGATTGCAGTCCTGGTGAGTAACTTGCTGCATTAATGCATCATGCCGACCCTAGAGGGTTGATACACTCCCAGAGGTTGGACATGATGCACCAATGAAGTGATGATGAGCAGACTCATTGGCGCATCATGCCCTTTGGTGGTCATGATGCATGAATGCATCATGTACCTTTGCAAATCTCACCTGGCCACAGGCAGGCCTGCAGACCCCGATGCAGACAGATGTAGAGACAGACAGATAGAAACAGGCAGACAGAGAGGCAGGGAGGCAGGCAGGAGGCTGTTGCAAAAAGATTGAGTTATTGCTTTTCAGGGTAGGTACCTCACTTCCCACGTCCCTCCTCTACTTAACCACTCAGAATCACTTCCGACACTGTAGTCCAGAAGTACACAGAAAAAAATCCATGTTAGTCAGTCTAACTTAACTTAGTCAAAACGCCCAAATAATCTTAGTTAGTACATATGACTAATGTGTGACTAACAATGTCTAGTTTATTTTAGTCACATTGACTACCCAAATCAGTTTCTCTCTCCAACCACAATCTTGAATAAGGTATCTGCTGGGAGTTTCAGGCAAGCTAACTTATCTTAGTCTCTGTCACTTAGTCAATTTGACTAAGATCTCTTAGTGACTTTGACTAAGCTATATTGGCATAGTATTGTCTTTACACACCAGGTGGCAGCGTGGTTTGAAACAGGATTTATTTCTGGTGACTGTGTACCATAAACTATTCGATGGATGGCAAAATGATTGTGATTTTCAGGCGCTGTATAATTTTGAGGCTTTCACAATTCAATATAACATCAAGCTTGGCAAAATATGTCAAATAGTTTAATGATTTGTTAAATAAACTAGGTAGACAGATAATTACACCTTTTCTGTGGGAATCTAGATAAGTAAAATATCCACAGATGGATCTGCTTCTTTGTGGGAAATTGACTCTGGGGCTCTAATGAAAATGATGTGAGGCATTTCACATGTATGCTTCCTAAATGATGAGATAATTATTTGTGGGATGTGGATCCTATACAGAGCTTACACTCACCATTATTAGATTACATACTTAGTCAAAACCACTGAGGAATCTTAGTCAAAATCAGGCAAGCCAAGGCAAGTTGGGCACTTTGACTAATGGTTAGTCGTATTTGACTAAGAAAAACTTGGACACTTAGGCACGTGCTTTTGACTAGGTATTGTTAGAAAGTTAGTCTTTTTGACTAACATCTGACTAAGATTTTGAACATTATTTTTTTTCTGTGTAGACAGTTTCCCACAAATCAAACTGTGTTGCAAAAAGTGGTCACACCTGAGTGCTTCCCAGACTGCCCACACCTACATACATATGCGACAGAGTGTAGGAAGCAACTTCCAGTTGAGGTGTTGTTACTAACCACTTCTGGACCACTTCTGTTGGGAAGTGCCATTTGGCAATGCAATAGAGAAAAGACTACCAAAGATGAGTCCCTTCTGTTTTTGGAAGTACACCTCAGACAGAAGTGACATCCAATGGTTTAGCAACAGCCACCTGGCTAAGCAACACCAGAAGATAGTAGGCCTCATGGTGCACCATGCAGACCCAGAGATGCTCGGCAGTTCTGCGGTGATGAATCACGACAATTACCTTACAGGGAAAATAAGGAAATGCCCAACGAAATGAAAGCAGATTGATACAAAAGCATTTTTTTTTACATATAGCAGGGGGGATTCTGGATAAAGATGTGTGTGTGTAAATATATATATATATATATATATATATATATATATATATATATATATATATATATATATATATATATATATATATATATATATATATAAGTAATCCTAGGGGGAAAATGAAAGGCTGGTCTAAAAACCATGGACAAGGATTTAGGATTAGTGAAGTGATCAGCGTCCCCATCCTGCCTGGACATTGTTTGTTTGTTTACACTTAGATTAACTTGCATGCAGTGCGCATGTGCGGCACGTGCACCCACAGATATGGGGGCATGGTTCTACCCAGATACAGAAGCCTTCAACACCTACATATATACAGTATCAGCGGGTACTATCATGGTCGCCGCCATCTTGGAACCTGGAACACTGGTGGGTGTTGAATGAGCACAGATGTTATTTTAGCACAAGGGTATAGGCCCCACCCTAGAAATCCAAGATCCTTTTTAAAAAGATTTCAAATGACCGCAGGTACTGTGTAAGCGCAGGGGGTGACTGCTATTTCAAATTTGTGAGCGCAGGTGGGGTTAAATTTCCAGTGCAATTTCCGTATTCAAATCTGAAAGGACAGCAGCTGTACTAATATACGTGATTGTATTGGGTAAGAAAATCAAAGAAATGAAGAACATCTCCCTTACACGGTGATGAAATTTAAAAGTAAAAAAAACCACGTAAACTCTGCTTTCTGGCAGTCAGCCTGCTATTCCTCTATAGAGCCCCTAGAAGCAGTTACCAGGACTGTTAGGGATTATCCCGTAGCCATGGTAACGTGTACATGTTCCTACAGTAGTGTATATACTTGTATAAATCACGTGGTACGTGTGGATCTCCTCATGGACGATAAGGAGGTCACGTGACAACCGGAGGGGGGAATAACTTATTAGCATCGCCAATTAGTCCCCCATATCAGTTAGATGCCCAGAGCCTCTGTAACTACTCCTCGCGCAGGCAGCGTTTGTTGTCTGCTCTAGGGGTTTCCCTGGACTTATTCCTGATGGAAAGGGTATCCCCTGACGTCATTCATCTCTGGAAACCCCTCAGCCAATGAGAGGACATCATTTGCCATGGATTGGTATACGTCACTCTCTAGAGCTATGCTTCAAACCAAAGATATGAACTTGGTAAGTGAACTTTGTTAGGATTTCACCAGCTGTTCAAAATGTCTTTCCTGCGGCCATTATCTCATGGGTAGATGGGATAGGGGAGAAAAGTGGCTTTCCATCAATGCTAACATGGACAACCTAAGTTAAAATTAAATACTGCGGATTTATCATTTTGTGAACCATCCTCTGCCCCAAGTTGGGACTTGGCTGAGCAGGGGGGAGCAGCAGTGAGCAGTAGGGCCACGGGAGTGAGTGTAGGCGGCCTGTGAGGCCAGGGGGGTCGGCAGTGAGATGGGGGTAAGTGCCCTGGTGCAGCACTGGCCGCCCTGTATCTGCCACTTTCATAATATTTTCTTTTTTTTCTAAAATGGAATTTGGACACTTCCCATCAACAGATTAGGTATTTGATTGGGGATCTTATATAAAAAGTATCACAGAATCCGAATATCTTGGTTATTTAGGCATAGGAGAAGTAGTTCAACCCGTAATAATGCATTTACTAGCAGTTTCAATGTACGGAAAACATTTTCGTTTTTTTCTTCAACCATGATATAAAGTAAGTAAAATTCGGACACTTTCCCAACAAAGAATGTCTAATCAATTGAGTGTCTAGCATAAGAATTGTCAGAGAATCTGAATATCTTGGTTATTTAATCCTAAGGCAAGTATTTCCACCTGTAATGATACAGAATATGTAGCAGTTTTGTTTTTGGGAAATCATTTTATAGATTTCGTTTTTCTTTGTATACATAAATCATGATATAGATATCTATTTCAGGAATCACAGTGAACACAATATGATTTTGATGTAAGAAAAACATTACTAGCGTAAGTTCTCTCGTATAAGCCGCGGCTTATACCAGAACCCAAATGAAAGTTAGGCTTATAGGATCACTCCAAAGAAGGGGTGCGGCTTATATGAGGGTATTTGGCACAATAGAACAGTACTTAATCTACCATTTTAAAGCACCAGATGCACCTCATAGCCCCCTCCAAAGTAGGGGGTGCGGCTTATACAAGGGGTGCGGCTTATACAAGGGGTGCAGCTTATACAAGTGGTGCAGCTTATATGAGGGGTGCGGCTTATACAAGAGAATTTACGGAAGTAAGGCTGTTTATTTCTAACAACTTGGATTACGGGTCCGGCAGCAAGATCTTAGTCTTTTTCAAAAAAAAAAAAATTATTATTATTTGCCGAAGGCGGACAGGATTTTTAGGGTCTAAGCCCAAAAAAATTAAAAAAAAAAAATGTCCATGTGACCACAAAACATTCAGTATTTTGCCATATTTTGAAAGATTATACCAAAATAGTTTCCTAAAAGCTTCTTTGGTGGCCAAAAATGATGACTTTACATGACCTTTTTTTTCTCTTTTTTTGCCGACCTCCGATGGGAAATCTCAGTGTTGCTTAGAGTTGTCTGAGGGATTTTTATTTTCATTTATTTCCCGAGGGCCGACGGGAATCCTGGCTCTAAAATCCCATAATCCAAGTTATTAGAATAACATGGCCTAAGTTGGTAAATGAATGAATGTTCCAATCACAAATTACATAAATATGGACTCAAAATTAGGTCAAAATAATATTTTTATAAAATGTTTTGTGTAACTTTCTTCTAGATGTGACCCTTGGAAGGAACCTGAAGGTAAATTAGGGAACGATATTTTTTTAACAAGGAGGTGGGGGGCTGGAGGGTTTGCATGCGGACACGCTAAAAACATTCTGCCCCCCCTCTTGAGAATCATAATTTTTTTGACCCCCCATTCTTGAATTTCAGTTTAACCATGGCGCCACCAAGTTGGTTTAAGAGGTTTGGCATCTCAGGAGATAATCTACTTGCAGACAACATACAAACACTTGAAAATTGTACCAATGGACTCGTCTTAGAGCTGTATCGTTTCAACAACCAGAAAAAACTCCCTCAAGCAAGGTTTGTCAACTGGCTGCGAGCACTTCTTCCCTCGTCCATTCCACCAGAGGCATCTGTAGATACTATATGGCTAGCTGTTACAAGAAACCTCCATAGTAAAAGGGACGTTTTGAGACGTGGCAAGCTGAAAAAAGAGATTAAAGAGTTTGAGAGCAAACTGTTTGTGTTCAGTGAGATTCATACACCCAGTTGCGTAAGTCGTCTCAATGATATACCAACCTCAATATCTGAGTGCCCAGGTAGTCAAAATGAAATACCAACTACAGAAAATGAGAGTGACTCTGGAGATAATGACCATAAAACCTGTGAGACTTCCTCTGGTAACCTATCAGTTGCCACATCAGAAGTAGCGTGTGAAACCACCAGAAAAAACAGTCCTCCACAGCCTCAGCCTAAATTCCAAGTCAGGTGTCGAAGTTGTAATGCAGAAAGGAATTCTCTGCAATATGAGGTCCACAAAAAGAAAACTCACCTCAGCAGAATCAAAAGCAAAATCACCAAGGCAGCTGCCCAGCAACAAAAACTAAATGGCAAAGTTGGTTTATATAAACCCAAAAATGTCAAACGCAGAGAGAAAAGGCACCAGATTAATCTTGCCCAAGTTAAAGTTGAGAATGAAAACTTTGAAAAAAAGATAGAAGACTTGCAGGAGGAGAGTCTATCTCTCAGGTCAAAATGCAGGATGATGTCAGGCACAATAAAATCACTAAAAAAGAAAGTGACAGATGAACAGCGAATGAAATCATACTACAAGCGTAAATGGGAAACCAGCACAACTGATTTGTCTGAGATAGGAAAATTGAAAGGAGAAATTAAGTCCCTCAAGGAGAAGCTGGTTGAGAAGGAGGATTGCATTGCAGAAGATGAC
This sequence comes from Acholoe squamosa, assembly GCA_949317995.1. Taxonomy (NCBI): domain Eukaryota; kingdom Metazoa; phylum Annelida; class Polychaeta; order Phyllodocida; family Polynoidae; genus Acholoe; species Acholoe squamosa. The sequence goes on from OX439040.1 coordinate 5,894,068, forward strand.
TCTCCCCAGAAGCATGTTGCTTTAAAGTCCAAAACCGTCTTCACAGTAAGTGTACGCATCTGCTGCATGGTACTCACAGCACTAGAGGTGGCGGCTGATAAAGTTGCTGAGGTGATCAGGGCTGTTGGGTACTACATTTTTGAATGTTGCTTCTCGCTCACTGAGTTACCAGGACGTCAGAGTGTTCAAAATATTGTTGATGAAGCACAGTTCCTAGTCAAGAAATATTATGATGAGAGACTAAAAGAGTGCCACCATTATGGTATCAAAAAGGATGGTACCACAAGGCAGAAGAGGAAGATTATAACAACTTCAATCAAATTAGACACTGGAGAAAATCTTCCTTGTGACTTTAAGCAAGTTGCCCAAGAAACAGCAGAGACAATAGCTAAGAATGTCCAAAATGACCTTCTGGAGGTAGCACAGTGTGGCCAGAGTAACCTGGACCAAGAGGAGGTTGACACTGTGGATAAGGACATCCTAAGTAAGATGTCCTTCACAATGTCGGATCGTGCTGCCAATGAGAAGGCATCAAACCGTTTGTTGGATGAGTGGAGACATGAGGAGGTTTATGATGCTGAACCATTGCACCATTTTCACTGCATGGCACATCCCCTACTTGGGTTTCATAGCTATTCAGTTGCTGACCTCAAGAAGGCTCAATTAGAAATAGAGTCTAAAGAGGTCATCTTTGGACTTGACGCCGAATCAGTATATAGGCGATTTGGCAAGCAGTACGTAGCTACCAGAGTACCTCTCTTGGCTTGTGACATCATTGGACCAATGGGGGATGAGAAGAATGGTGTACGGGACAAATGGGAAGCCCACTGTCTGGAGAATGCAATTCAATCTATTGTCCCAAACTATAGAGACAATCGCTTCAATGCGTTGTTTGAAAGTGCAGCAGCAGTTGTTCACCATCGAACTGAGTTGATCAGTTGCCTCAGTCGTCTGCGCGAAGCTGGTAATACAAATCTAAAAGTGAAAGCAGTGCTGATGGACTTGCAAGATGACAAAGCTATGTCTTTTACATGTGCCCTCGGACTTACATACTGCCACCTAACACATCCGTACTGGCAAGTTGTGACCTCTGATAAGGTAGAGTACCTACAGTTGTACCCCTACATCCAAAAAGTCCACACGACACTTCAACAGTGGCAGCAACATCCGGAGGGCCTTCTCGTAAACCAAGATTCTCTGTTTGAGGACTTCCCAATGTCTGACAGACCACAACTGGAGTCCTGCATACAGGCTACAGTGGATAAGGATATCCTGTATACATGTATAAAGGCGATAGCCAATGGGCTGCTGCGTTGTTGTGAGAAACAACTGTCTGATTTTCTCAAAGATGGAAAGTTGGGATCAGTCCCAAATGACAAAGACCTTAATCGGACTTCAAAGAGTGGAGCGACAAGTCTCGAGGTTGAACGCCAGTTTGGTTCCCTCGATGCTAGTATGGGACGCAGACGAAATGCCTCCCTACACTACCATTCCACCCTACTGATGCTCAAAACATCGAGAAAAACATTCTTCCCATGGCTTGAAAATCAAAAGGACAGTAAACTGTGGAGCAACGCTCGTATGTTTGGGAAGAGTCTTAGATGCAGACATCTGGCTCAAGAAAAAAAGGAAAAACAAGCATTGGGTGAGATCACAAAGGAAGCAATTGCCAAAAAGCAAGCAAAGGAAGCAAGGAAAATAGCGGTTGCAGTACGGAAAGCATCAGCACCAGAACAGAAGCGCAAGAGACAAAGTACAGTGACAGTCCCAGCTGCCACTCCTACAGAGGAGAAACATTGTCTTTCAGAGGGAACCTGGGTTGCAGTGGCCTATGAAAGGAACTGGTATCCTGGTAAGTATACTGATATATAATATATATGTATATCTTCCCTATCAAATTAGTTGCAACTATTGTTCTAATTTCTGATAAACTATTATTCCTACTTTATCCCTACAAACAAGTATAGATCTATAGTCTGTAACATTTTCAAATGCTCCAAATGATCTATAGACGTATGATTATTCCAATTCTATTTTCAGGCCAAATTGTCGGAGGAGATGATGAGCTTCTTAAAGTCAACTTCCTACACCATGCACGAGGGCCAAACTTCAAAAGACCAGAAAAGGCTGACATTGTGGATGTGGAGCCAGAGTTTGTCTTTGCAAACATAGAAGGACCTGTGCCTCTTGGCCGCCGTAAAAGGTACAAGATTGAGCACTTTGAGGAACTAAATGAGCAGTATGAAAGATTTCAGGAGAGGTAGGTTCTGTAGTTGTCAGTTGGTCTTTCCTATACTATATTAAATATTTCATAGAAAAAAATCCTCACTTTCTAGGATAAACATAGTCCACTGTGTAATAATTATTGTGCACCTATTAGAATGTACATGTTTTTACTACATTGGATAATTCTTTTTCAAAATAGCATGCATATGTCTTTTCAGGTACTGGTAAGGAGTCACCTCATCATGTTGGAAGTCCAGTGGTGACCGGACACCCTGGATCACTGATGGACACCATAAAATTACTACACAGATAGGATCCACATATCCATCTGTTTCACCATCTACTGATTTGTACTGGTCACAGACCCACAAGGAGGAAGCAGAATGGGGCTGTTAAATTCTAGTCTATCATTAAGGCCATGAGCCAGCTAAACCCACAAGGTGCTAATATCTGTTCAAATACTACAATTATAGTAATTTCAATCCAGTAAATAAACATACAGAATTAACTTCACTGTCAAAATATGATTGAATGAGAGGCCATGTGTTTTGTCATCCATATTCACTATTCATACTGCTCTATGGATATGAGCCTAATATTAAACATGATATTCCCAATTTCCAATCATATTCCATATAGTAATTTATTCAAAATGGCTGCCATGACCCAATTGATGATTAAGTTATGTATTTTTAGATGTGATTTTCATAATCAGCACACAAAATAACCCCTAAATCCCAAGTTTCAGTTGTGTGAGCCTAATATTATACATTTTATTCCCAATTTCCGATCATATTCCATATAGTAATTTATTCAAAATGGCTGCCATGACCCAATTAGTAATTAAGTTATGCATTTTAGATGTGATTTTCATAATCAGCACACAAAATAACCCCTAAATCCCAAGTTTCAGTTGTGTGAGCCTAATATTAAACATTTTATTCCCAATTTCCGATCATATTCCATATAGTAATTTATTCAAAATGGCTGCCATGACCTAATTAGTAATTAGGTTATGCAATTTTAGATGTAATTTTCATAATCAGCACACAAAATAACCCCTAAATCCCAAGTTTCAGTTGTGTGAGCCTAATATTAAACATTTTATTCCCAATTTCCGATCATATTCCATTAGTAATTTATTCAAAATGGCTGCCATGACCTAATTAGTAATTAGGTTATGCAATTTTAGATGTAATTTTCATAATCAGCTCACCAATTAATCCCTATATACCAAGTTTCGGGTAATTGTGCCTAATATAAGGCTCTTAATACTAAATTCATTATCAGTGTTCTCAAATTAGGGGGTCTGCCTGTTACAGTATGTTTCTATTACAAATACTTCCAAAATTGACTGCCAATTCTGATCACATTTTTGTAAATAAAATCAAATCTAAGAAAGATAGAATCAAAATTTCAAAAGTTCTGTAATGCTCTCAACATGGCCCATCGAATGACATGCTGGTTATTGCAGTCTGATAGATTTAAGATTTCTGTATGGTAATGCTAAACTTATCTATTTGGACTTCCACCGACTTTTATCATGTAGTTGAACCAACATGGAAAAGAAAAGTTGGGAGTGTACATATATTTATCAAATTTACCTTTTGTGCGTGGTATTTTGCCTGTGTGTGTTTTCTGATCTCCTTCATCCACCACTCTGTCATTCCCTTTTTATTTTCCATCCTGATGAAGGCTCACCACGGCCGAAACTGTTGATCACCATATATCATCTACCATATACATCCAAATCTCATTTACTTGCTGTACATGTTTCTACTGTAATAAAATTTACCAAACCCTAATTAAAGGACTGTGTCTGGTTTTGTGTGACATACGACCTTTAGTACTGTTTATTTTCCATTAATCAATTTATTTATTTCATTATTTTATGTTGTTACTGCTGTTGTTTTTTTGTTGTTTTTTTAGATTTTACTTGGAACTAGTTCAAATTGGCAAATATGACATAATTGTCCAATGTAGTTTTCCTCACATTCTCTGAAGAGTCAAAGCCAATAGTATGATGGCGATGCACCTACTAGGTTATTGGATTAATGTTCTTAGCTCTCTTAGGGTGCTATTATTGGTTAATAAGGGAGTGGTCATTATTTATCAACAGGGGGGGTGGTGGGTTTTCACGCGGACGCGGGGAAATTTTTTACGCCCCCCCCTCGACGGCAGTCAAAATTTTTTGCGGCCCCCCGCGCCAGAGGCGCGGAGAGTTTTCGCGCCCCTCTTTGATCTATAGTAGCGCGCAGGCTTTTTTTGCTAAAAAGAGGGTGAATTTTTTTAGCCCCCCCCTCAAGAGGGGTCAAAACTTTTTTAGTCCCCCTCGGGAGGGGTCTGAAAATTTTATGCCCCCCCCTCAAACCCACCCTCCCCCCTGTTGATAAATAATGACCACTCCCTAACACATACACAGAAGGAGCACCACTCGCTCATCTTACTCATCTATCATGGAAGCTCCGTGTAATCAAAGCGCATCGTGCATACATTCTCATATTAGTCTTTAAGGAGTGGTCAATATTTATCAACGAGGGGGGCTTTTGACCCCTTCCAGGGGGGGGGGGGGCTTAAAAACGTTTGACCCCTCGTGAGGCGTAACGATTTCAGCACGCACACGAACATAGCTCAAAAGGGGGCGGGGCGAGCCCCCTCCCCCTCCCCCCCCCCCAAAAAAAAAAAAAGAAATGATCAGGGTGGCTAATACAGTAGGGCACCATGTCAATTTGGCCGTCATTGGAGCCTCATGTCGGCCAAGGCCTGCAGATAACCAATGTGCAGGGCAATCTTATACCGTATCGTCGTGTTTAAGCGCCGGGATTTGAATGAGCACCTGTCTCAAATAAGCGCCGGGGGTACAGGGGTCATGAAATCTACCTTAAGCACTAAAACTGCATTCTGAATGAGCGCCTGTCTTGTAACAGCGCCGGGGGAAATAGGGCCGACAAATCAAAGACCACCAGGGCGCTGGAATACGACGATACGGAATGCCCTTCTCTGTCTCATCCTTTTAAATGGTTAACTGGGGAGATCTAGGTGTCGATTAGTCATAAAGGGTAAGCGGCAGGAAGGACACCTAGTGGCCGTCTACCCGTACTACACCACCCACCCAGCTGTATATATTTATGTACACACAAATAACCAGAAACCTACCAGGCTGTATTACTACCACCCAGCTTAAGGGGCTTCCATAAAGTATGTAAGCATCAAGGTGAATGCATACAAATGCGTACAAAAGAAATTCAGGGCCGGGTGGAGGGGGGGGGGTGTACAGGCATTTTGGCATACTATTTATGTACACATTGCTATGATATTTGGTATCTGCATCTGAATAGACATAATTTTCTTACCAATAAGATCTATCATTTAGGTATTCAAGACCGACTCTGATTTGTGGTAAGAATTGGAATAGAAATTCTGGCTACTGATAACATTTTTATATCATATTCAATATCATATAGTGACATAAGCACGATTTGCATATATGATGGATAATTTCCACAACATTCGTAGAATGATATTATCTAAGATAAGATCAGATGAAAAAAAAATCATGTGATTTACAAAGGTGACGAAAGCTGCCCCAGTTGCTGCCCACGTTGAGGGTTGGAATATGAGTGTTGGACACGTTATACTGAAAAAAGTCAAATTTACAGACGAGAAAAAAGTAAAACTAAGGGAAAAGACCAAGAACCAATAAAACAAGAAGAAAAAGTCAACTATAAGTACACTATCCCTATATCATCTGTAATGATGCCATCAGTACTTCAGTGGTTTGAGAGGGGACAATAGAATGAGAAGATTCTTTTTTTATTTTTACTGAAGTGTTTATTAACCGCTCCAGTATGCAAAGAGGTGATAATAATGCAGTTAACTAATATGGGAACAGGTTTCATTGGTGCATACTAGTTTGATATGGGTTATGTAAGATGAGAACGAAGACACAAATAAACAAGAGATATGGGTTATATAAGATGAGAACAAAGACACAAATAAACAAAAGAATCAAGTATAACACATACAAACAAATAAATAAAAATTATTACTAATTTTAAGATTTGTAATCTGGCTTGTTGTTCAATTTAGGTAAAAAATTGTCCCTATAAAAAAGTGACTTTGTTAATCTAGTGACAAATAATAGACATAACAAGAAAAATTGACCACATTCAAGTTAAAAGGACATAAAGTAGGGTAAGTAAATAGGATAGACTAGCAGTTACCCAAACGGTTGCTAAGACTCATTTGTATTTGGAAGTATTGCACATTATGAAATTCAAAATACACATAGTTAAAGAATTAGCCATATATTGTTACGAGATGTAGTAAAGATAAGTTAGAACTTAAACAGAGGCTTAGTACACAAATCTGATCCATCAGCACATTTCAGGTCTGAGGTCAACACAAGATGTATTTAGAAGGAGCACCAATTTAGTTCACCTGTCCCAGGAAGTTCCCCAATTGGCATCTCCCCACAGATTGAATTAAATTACTCATTTGATGTCATAGAAACAAATCGGGGTCTTCCTCTTTGTCAGAAGTCTCGCAGATTAGGACGCTGCCATCTCGGGTGGTAGCAATTTTGAGTGTCTTGCTTTGTTTGTGCAGGTCCTTAATTCTCTTGATTCGGGCCTTGAATTGGGATTTCTGCTCAGACTCCTGATACCAGACATTGAGGTTGTTCCATAATTGGGCTCCTCTGTAGAGGGGTGATCTCTTGAAGAAGTCACGCCTTGGCCTTTTTACTGCAAATTTGACCTTGCCTTTGGTTCTGGTGAGCCTATCATAATCGGTATTTTTGACATACGCACCACTTTGTGCATATTTATACATGTACACCAAGGTTAGTTCATCAAGTCTCCGTTCGAGATTGTCATCACTACATTCTTCACTTCAGTACAGCAGCAAATTCTTAGACCACCATTTTGTAGTCATTTTAGTTTTCCCGTTAATGAGTGATTCACACCAGAATGCAAGAAACTTGCATAATCAAATAAACTCATAATCATGGTCTTATAAACAAGGATAGCAGCGCTTTTGGTCAGGTCACATCTGAGTTTGGCAAATCTGAAGAGCCGATGGTTGACTTTCCTTATTAGGTCATTTATGGCTGGTTCAAGACTCATGCTCTCATCAATTTTTACACCTAAATATGGATATGATTTGACCCTCTCCAGTGGTACCCCTTTAACAAGTGGTGGGTTGCGTACAGCTATCTGCATGTTCTCTTTACTTCCGCTTAGCACATATTTTGTTTTCTTTGTGTTAATCGTCAAACGTAACTTGTTACAGCTATTAACCACTCAATTTAGGTCCTCCTGTAGAGCCTCGACTGCTAATTGAGGATCTTTGTTACTCAGAAGAACACCAAGTCATCAGCATACAACAAACTTTTGCTATGTACAAGGTTACTGGCCATGCTGTCAATGTAGTAAATAAACAAGAGAGGACCAAGAATTGACCCCTGTGGTACACCATATCCAACAGGGGCCAGTCCAGATTCACATGTGCCAATATGAATTTTTTGTTTCCTGTCGCCGAGATAACTAAACACCCAATCAGACTGCTTTTGTGCAATCGAAGAGAGTTCATCTTATACCACAAATAAGAGTGGTTAACAGAGTCGAATGCCTTCTTCAGGTCGACATAACAGAGTGCTGTGATGAGGCCATACTGGCATACTTATGGTTTTTCAGATGGTCAGCACTTATACCCAGGATATGAAAAATAAATTAACACACAAATTGGCCATGCTTAGAACAATTTTATTATCTTCAGACTTTTTCCCCTTATTATTTAAGCTGTCACTCAGCCAGTCATGGAACTTAAAGGGTTAATGTAAGTCTACAGGCGTTTTCAGTAGACTACTCCGTACCCTGATGCTATATTCTCATTTAGTCATTTAGACTTCACCCCCGGAGTTGTCGCTCAGCCAATCATGGAAGGTGGAAATCCTGGTGTACACACTCGGGTATTGGGGCAATGTGGTCTCAGCTCGACCACTAGCATGAGTCGTCTCTGGCGACTAGCGTTTCTGGGTAAAAGTAGTTCTGGGCGCTGGTTGCTGTAGTGGTTAAATATAGGCAGGTATAGTGCGCAGTAATATTCCCCAGAATATGGGGAGCCACAATCCCCAAACATGAGAGAGGGAGTTCCCTCAATCCTGACCGGCCGAGATGGGTATTGGGGAGCACAGTTAGAGGATTTAAAAGATGATACACCTGCCAGGACCTTAGAGCCATCAGCCAGTTTGCAGACCACAGGGCCACCCGAGTCCCACTAGAAATAATATGTATGAACAGGGCACCAATATATACATCCAAATATCATCATATGCAATTATTGCATTTGGGTTAGCAATTATTCTATTTAAAAAATGGGTATTCATTCTATTACACATTATACAATCTGATAAGCAAAGATGGGGTTAACAAGTCTGGCGTGGCTTGCATAATAATCATAAGGAATTGCAGTTGAACTTACCATGCAGGCTGATTCCACATTGGGGCCCTTGATGGGGGGTCCCCATGTCACATGTCGATTTTAAGAAATGCCCATGTCCCATGTCACTAAGCAAAAACCCTTGTTACTAATAGAGCTAATCTAATTATTATTAAAGTACATGTACAAAAAAAAAACGATGTGAGGACTGGGTTGGGGTAGCTTAGTAAAATTAAACTTTGAAATTTGCAAAGATTATACATGCAAAGTCCAGACATGAGAAATGACATGTTGAAAGAATCTTTTTTTATTGGAACAAGTGATCTATGAAAATCGGGAGTCAGGGGGCATCCCCCGGAAACATTTTGAAGATTGCGAGACCAAAAGGTGCATTCTAAAGCTTTCTGAGTATAACAGACCTTCTCTGGGCCCTAAGCCCTATGTCACATGTCAAATTTAAGAAATGGCCCTGTCACATGTCACTAGCATAGCCATGTCCCATGTCGATTTTAAGAAATGGCCATGTCACCATGACCAGGTGCCCTATTTAAGCTTATATAAAAGTATAATGGCCCACAACTGAACCCCAATAGATATAAACCAGGGGTTGCTAGAGCTGTCATGTTTACCATGTCTTTGAACTGGACTTGAGTTTAGGGTGATTTTACTCCAGATGTCTATCTTGTGGAACTTCTTTGTCTCATTGTCTGCAGCTCACTCAGACATAATGATCCAAGCAGATGAGAGGTAAAGTGTAGTGTAGAGTCCTTTATTTCACACTAGAGGTACATCCAGCACAACAGTCTGACTCATACCAACCTTTGACTTACAGAGAACACTCATGTTATATATGTTACATCAACCTTGACATTTACTTCATCAACCTTGACCTAGGGTGATTCCCATATATCATTAGTGCAGCTGTTATGTTTATTGGAATGGCCTTGACATTGAATCCAACAACCTTGACATTAGGTCATGCACATGCCCTATGGCTTTATTATATTACAGCCGTATTCCTGTCATGCATATCTTAGATTCACTGCCAGTGTCCCTCACTTTTACTACAGTCCTTGACCCTATGGCCTTGGCCTTAGGTCTCATGTAATTCAATCAGTATGTCCCTTCAGCCTTGACATTGCGGCCTCAACCTTGGGATTCATGTAATTCAATCAGTACATTACTGCTACCTTGACATTGGCTGTCTCTAGCTGCATCTATGCAGTGTCCTTGACCTTGCTTGTCTGTTCCCTTCATACTGAGTCACACTACAACACCAATCACATAGTTTCATCACCTATGCCTACGATGCCTCATGAATAATCTTGAGTGGATATGAGTGTCCTTGACTGATAGGGATCTTAGTTTGTGTAATACAATTATGTCGTTCTCTGGCTCACAACTGCCTAGTTCTAGCGTATTACCATCTCATCTATCTGTCCTACATACTACCTGCGTGTGTGTCATTAGCTCTTAGAGTGCTGATGTCTGTCTTCTCTCATGTGTCTGGACTGTGGTCCAGTACATCTTCATGTTGTACTAGGTTTGTGTGAACAATGTTGGCACTCTTAGTCTAATGTGTCAGGTGTGGGATTTTAAATTGGCGAATACAAGAAAATCTTTATTGCCCCCTCCCATGGAAATACATCAAAATTACATATATATACCTCCTCACTCATACAAATATCCCCACAAGTAAGTACCTCCTATTGAGAAAACCACAAAATGAACTAAATGGGTGTTGGGAGAAAGGCTTAATGGCAATGGCCTGGTAGGGCAAAAATGATTCCCACGCAATTTTCTATTGTGGGCAATCACAAATACTTTACATTATAGGTGGGGTGGGTGAGGGGGTCAGAAAAGAACTTAAGGTCCATAATCCCACATATAAACCATGGCTTATAGACCATTTCAACTCCCTTGTGTGGCTTATAGTATCTCCAGGGACTGAGGGTACGGCTTATATGAGGGGCTTTTACTCATATAGACTATAGGAAGGAATGGGAATCAGACCCCTGGCATTGCTTTAAGAAATGCCCTGAACTCAGGGGGTGGCTTATACGTGGGTGTTGTTAACCTAGTATTCACAATGTGAATAACAACTCTCCATAGACATAACCTTAAAGAGCTGATCACCACAGCCCTGATAGTACAAGCTGCTCCTCAGGGCCCTGATGGTACAAGCAGTACCTGAGGGTTCCGATGGTACAAGCTGAACCTTAGGGCCTGATGGTACAAGCTGTACCTGAGGGCCCTAATGGGACAAGTTGTACCTGAGGGCCCTGATGCTACAAGGTGTACCTGAGGGCCCTGATGCTCCAAGGTGTACCTGAGGGCCCTGATGCTACAAGGTGTACCTGAGGGCCCTGGTACTACAAGGGTACCTGAGGGCCCTGATGCTACAAGCTGTACTTGCGGGACATGGTACTATAAGGTGTACCTGAGGGCCCTGGTACTACAAGGTGTACCTGAGGGCCCTGATGCTACAAGCTGTACCTAAGGGCCCTGATGCTACAAGCTGTACTTGCGGGACATGGTACTACAAGGTGTACCTGAGGGCCCTGATGCTACAAGGTGTACCTGAGGACCCTGATGTTACAAGCTGTACTTGCGGGACATGGTACTTCAAGGTGTACATGAGGGCCCTGGTACTACAAGGTGTACCTGAGGACCCTGATGTTACAAGCTGTACTTGCGGGACATGGTACTTCAAGGTGTACATGAGGGCCCTGGTACTACAAGGTGTACCTGAGGACCCTGATGTTACAAGCTGTACTTGCGGGACATGGTACTTCAAGGTGTACATGAGGGCCCTGGTACTACAAGGTGTATCTGAGGGCCCTAATGCTACAAGGTGTACCTGAGGGCCCTGGTGCTACAAGGTGTACCTCAGGACCCTGATGCGACAAGCTGTACCTGAGGGCCATGATACTACAAGGTCTACCTGAGGGCCCTGATGCTACAAGCTGTACCTGAGGGCCATGGTACTACAAGATGTACCTGAGGGCCCTGATGCTACAAGGTGTACCTAAGGGCCCTGATGCTATAAGGTGTACCTGAGGGCCATGGTACTACAAAGTGTACCTGAGGGCCCTGATGCTACAAGCTGTACTTGCGGGACATGGTACTACAAGGTGTACCTGAGGGCCCTAGTGGTACAAGCTGTACCTGAGGGCCCTAGTACTACCTGCTGAGGGCCCTGATGCTAAAAGGTGTACCTGAGGGCCATGGTACTACAAGGTGTACCTGAGGGCCCTGATGCTACAAGCTCTACCTGATGGCCATGGTACTACAAGGTCTACCTGAGGGCCCTGATGCTACAAGCTGTACCTGAGGGCCCTGATGCTACAAGCTGTACTTGCAGAACATTGTGCTACAAGCTGTACCTGAGGGCCCTGATGCTACAAGCTGTACCTGAGGGCCCTGATGCTACAAGCTGTACCTGAGGGCCCTGATGCTACAAGCTGTACCTGAGGGCCCTGATGCTACAAGCTGTACCTGAGGGCCCTGATGCTACAAGCTGTACTTGAGGGCCCTGATGCTACAAGCTGTACTTGAGGGCTCTGATGCTACAAGCTGTACTTGAGGGCCATGGTGCTACAAACTGTACCTGAGGGCCCTGGTGCTACAAGCTGTACCTGAGGGCCCTGATGGTACAAGCTGTACCTGAGGGCCCTGGTGGTACAAGCTGTACCTGAGGGCCCTGATGCTACAAGGTATACCTGAGGGCCCTGATGCTACAAGCTGTACCTGAGGGCCCACATGGTACAAGCTGTATCTCAGGACCCACATGGTACAAAGCTGTCTCTGATGGGGCACTAATACTGCAAACTTTATTGTAAAATACCTCAGTATGAGTTCGTAGTACATTTGTACAGATTGGGACAGGTGCCCCACCTATCCCCGGCTGGGCCAGGTAGGTATGAATCTTCCTAGCATAGGGTGCCCCAGTTTACCACCAGCTGAAACTGGATATGTGGTCTCTGCAAGGCAGTGTAGGTAGGATACATACCTCCACGCCAACTGCTCTGCCCTCTTACCTATGTGGTACTATATGGGTTCATTTCATGTTGAATATTCCATGTTGAATGGGTTTAACCAATGAAACATTGACACAATGTTGAAACAAAGTTGAATCAACATTGAAATACAAACATTGAATCAGCACTGATGGTTGGATGTTAAACCACAGTTGATACTGATTATGTTGTATCAACTTTCAAATTCAACTATATATTTCAACCCTGAATCAACTGTTGATATGCAAACATAACATGGCAAACATTGTTTCAACACTGAATCAACGTCGATGTGCCCAGTGGGAATTTTAGGCGAGGATTTTAAAATTTATAGAACAGTGCAAAAATATGACCCAAGATGCGCCTTAGAGCATTATCCTCAAGTCAGAGCGCATCTTATACATGACGTGAGCCCTCTACATGTATTGTATGAACCAAGACGTTATTTCAAAATAGTGGAAAATCAGCATTGTTTTGAAATAGACTCCAGGAGGATAGCTATATAGATATCATTTTGAAATGCACTGCAGAGGTGGTGGTTAAAGTGCTCCATGTTTCAATGTGGGCTGCAGCTTAGTTGAGTTATAAGCAAAGGTTCACGAGTTGGAGGAATGTCGGGGGGTTATCGCACGCGCCGATCAGGTGCGGCACCTGATCGGCAAGTGCGATAACCCCCCGACATTCCTCCAACGAGTGTGCCTTTGCATTTATTTCATGTTATTTTCATCTAAAACTGCTGAATTACAATAGAATTTACCAGAATGACTCCCCGTGCGCATTGTTTACATCGCCATCTTGGAGCTATGACGTCACTAAATGGTCACGTGACCTCGCCGTGTGATATTTTCGTGGGTTATCTCACGGGAGGTGTGAGATATGGAGCTACAATGGTAAGGCTATGGGCTGTCAGTATCTCGGGCATATCAACATGAAATAAAGTCTTGTTCCACAGGTAGTGGCGGGTGGTAGATATGTAGTGGTGGCCCATTTAACATGTTTATGGCTGCCGGTCTGCTTAGGTACAGACCCACCTGGCCAACTCTACAGTAGACACAGTTAATCTGTACATAAAGGGATTAGAAAGGAGAGTGAACAGACTTAAGTCATGTCACAAAAGATGGCACACACGGAGGACCCCTATGTACAGAGAGTAACCCGCCTCCAGCATGGCCACACTGATCCCATTTCCCTATAGCATTATGGCCTCAATGAGATCAGTAGACATGCTACAGGCACGTGATCTCAGCGAGCCTCGTTTTCAGATCCAATTAGGTCATGATGTCATGACATCACATGCAGTGATGGCGGCCGGCTGGCACCTGGAGTCGGCCGCTAGTGTGCAGTGATAGTTGAATTAAAACGATTAGGGATGAATAGTGAACCAAATAATCATACTCCAAGCTCTAATAGAACTAGACACAATTAAAGGGCTAATGATACTGTCCCTATGCCGTCCTTCAAAGACTGACGGCCATCAGATGGCCGTGAATCATTGTTCTTTTGTGTTGACATCCCTGAAATCACATGCCTCTAGCATGATGGACTGATCCCATTGGGGCTGTAACGCTATGGGAAATGGGATCAGTGTGGCCATGCTAGAGGCGGGTTACGCTCTGTTCATAGGGGTGTGCATGAAGTGCTGCACTTCATAGAGCTATGTGAATTGATATCACCCCACTGCTGGAGGCCATTTCTTAACAGGCTACAACTGCTGACAGTAAATAGAGAGAACTAAACGACTGAGATGTACAAGGTGGTCAATCCACCACGAGGGAGACGACTCCCGAGGGGTGGATCGAGCACTGAGGACACCAGGGGAGTCTAGTTCTCTATTTATTTTATGTTTTTAGAAGGTTTAGATAAGGAAAAATCAGCAAAATCCAGTACCGTAGTTCCCCGTACGAGCGGTGGTCCGCCATTTTGAATGTTTACATGCGCCCGGAATGAGGCTGCAGTGGTGGATCAGCCGCTGTGGTGGATCGAGACACGTTACAACACTGGGGTTGTGGCAATCGGCTCCACAATGCTATCTGTATGGGAAGAAGTTATGCACATAAAATAAAGTCGTAATGGGAACCTTTGATTTAGTGACAATACACCCCAATTGTTATTGCCATGTAGATTTAATTCAGTAGGTTGTTTCCTTACACACATGGTGAGACTTTATTAGTTTTTCTACATTGAATCTCAGATTAGCTAAACACATTTTACAAAACAATTAGATGAATAAGTGCTAGTTTCACAGCATGACCTAAGAAAATCAGAAAAAAATGTAAAGGCTATTTTTACATTGTCGGTTGTTGTTATGGTGCATCTGGTTTTGTAAAGGCAACAAATAGTCAAAAATGATCCCCTCCAGAAAATAATTTCACTAAGACTCACCATTAAATTAACTTTGATGCAATGATATGTGCTCACTGTGGTTGGGGAGTTTGATATTCATTAATAGGTTGTATGTGCCTATACATGGGTGCTCAAAATCTTTAGGACGTCACGCTCTCACTTTTTAGGAAGGATGGCGAGTCACTCAGTCAGTTTTTTTATGTATATGCCAATGTACTGGGAACTTTTGATAGTGTCATGAGCATCGCTTTTTAAAACCCTGCGTCACAAGCGTCACTTTTTAAAACCCTGGCATCATGAGTGTCACTTTTTAAAACCCCCTGCGTCATGAGCGTCACTTTTTAAACCCCCTGCATCAAAGCGTCACTTTTTACCCATATACAAATGTATAGGCACTTGTAGCAAGAAGCGTCCTATTTCCTAAGGTACTGTACAGTTCTTGCTTGTAGCGCCACAGCGGAGAGTCCAGAAGTCAGGCAGATACATGTACCAGACATGCGTCCTCAGCGTCTCAAGTGGGCACTTCCGGTCACGGAATGCTTACGAAATCCCACTTCCGGGAAAATGCTCTATTGGTACAAGCCATACCCTGTGACTGTAATACATGGAATGGGCTGCCAGAAGAGGTCGATGTGGCGGTTTGGGGCCATTGCAGCTAGCTAATAGGAAAATGAATGGGTTTACAGTACCAATGATATCCCTTTCACATTTCCAGTGGTGGGTCTAGGACTTTTAGGGTTTAAGAGTTTAGGGTTATTTGCTCTATTTGATTTAAATGGCAGAAAACAGTGACTAACCTTTCCTAATTCTTCTTGGGGTGCACCCCTAATAAACCCTCGAGATCATTCAATGTATTTCACTTGAGGAGATCAGAATTACCAATTCTCGACGAACTTTGCCTCCATCCCCTCCCCAAAGTCACGGTGCTCCCAACACCCCTGGGTTCCCATTAATTGGGGCTTTTGTTAGGCCTACACTTCCTTTATTCTATGATTTCAGATGCCTGGAATCAAGGAGGAAGATAAACCTGTGTGATGCTGTTATACAAAGAATCAAGAGGATTCTTTATTTTTACGGCATTCATAATATCTGATTTTTTTTGTCCATCTATTTATATAATTTTATTCTAGATACAAAAATAGGACTGTAGGATTAATTCTAGACTACATAGAATATGTCTGTTAGTCTGATTAATATTTGAATTGGGCATTTCCCTATACTAAATGTGTAAAGTGATATTAATGTGTACACCTCCTGTACAACCACTATCTGTGTAAACGACCACTATCTGAAGTACTACATATAGAGGCTGTCCATCCAACCACTATATCTGTATACAAATGAACACCATCTATAGTACCCATCCAACCACTATCTGTGTAAATTAACGCGATCTACAGAAACATTTACAATTTTGATACTCTTAAAATAAGGAGGAATCTAATGTGTCTTTAATACTTATACATATACCAGCTGACACTGAGTTTGATATTTTTACACAGATAGTAGTTCGATGGTCAGGGTATAACTGCATAACTACAGATAGTGGCTCTTTACACAGAAAGTGGCTCTAAACCTCAGCCTGTTTGTGTTTCTGCATGCAGCTGTATGCCATAATACCTGCTATACCATACGGTCAGCTAGTGTGGAGGCGAGCAGCAGGAACACATTACCTCAGGTATTTTGAGTACTGGAGTGGTTTCAGGGGGGCTATTTCTTAACAGGCTACGACTGCACCCTCCTGGTCGTACCAACATTGACATATTGCAGTCGTACTGCTGTGTATAATCGCAGTGCTTTAGGAAATGACCCGGGGAAAAGGCTCACAGTGCCAGTTGTCTGTAGAGTGAGCAGACTCCCTGCTTTTTTTTTCTCCTGTTTCTCTGTATCTTCTACCAACATCTCCCCAGGTTTGAAATTCTGTTATCAGTTGTTCTCTGCTCGGGGGTCGCCCTCCCTCCACACTTAATACACATTAGGCCAAGAAAAATAAAAGCTGTGCTTCCAGTAACTGAAAGTGCCGGTAGGTCAGAATCT
Organism: Acholoe squamosa; assembly: GCA_949317995.1. Taxonomy (NCBI): domain Eukaryota; kingdom Metazoa; phylum Annelida; class Polychaeta; order Phyllodocida; family Polynoidae; genus Acholoe; species Acholoe squamosa. The sequence goes on from OX439040.1 coordinate 5,911,134, forward strand.
TTTTTTTTTTTTTTTAAATTTTTTTTTTACATTTATATAGGAAATGTTAGGGCACATATCAATGGATGTATCAAATTCTTTGATTTCATTGTAAAATAATGATGAGAAAATGGTAACTATGAGAGAGGGGGGGGGGGGAACACGAAAAGGATACAGGAAAAATCCTCAAAAAGTAATGAAAATTTCTTTAAAATATGAAAAAATGAGACAAAGTTCTTCAAAATCACAAAAAAAAGTTTTTTTTGTCCCTGTTTTGCTAGGGTCGGTCGGGTTACTGGAAACACACCTTTTTTTTTATTTGGCCTTATAAAAGTTTGGAGGCTCGCCTTATATTACACTAACAGAATTAGAAGCTGTTAGTGCTCATACTTTAATTCTACTTTCCTTTCTACTAGATTTAGACTCTAGCCCTCACCAAGGCTACATTCGTGTATCATACCGACCCTACTGGATTGATGCACTCCCAGAGGGTAGGCACCATGAAGTGTGAAAAGCAGACTCACCAACACTTTATTGCTGCATCATGATGGGCATGATGCACTCCTGTATTAGAGGCCCTGAAGTCAGTGGCGGATTTAGAGCCCCCCCCCCCCCCCCTTTCACCAGTACTTAAGAGTACTAGGGAAAAGGGGGGCGCCCCCCGCGCCCCCTCTAAAATCTGCCACTGGCCGGATGTGCGTGTGTGTGTGGGGGGGGGGGAGTCCGTAAAGAACTACAAAAAAAGCATGACGTAATTCATAGATCAGCCCTAATACCGATTTGTTCCTGAGGAAAGATGTCCAAAATTGCCTGTTTTCCTGACCTTTGTCAGCCATTGAGTTGGGTCTCAGTGCAATAATGGACCTTTAAAGGCTGCTTATTCATTAATGCACCATACCCATTGGTCGACATAACGCATGAATGTATCCAGGGCTATGAGATGCTGGTGAGTCTGCTTGCCAACACTTTATTGGGGCATCACGCTGACCGTCTTGGGGTTCATCCAGTCAGTCAGCTGCAACCCTGCATCATGCGGCCTTTAGAGGGTTATAGTTAAGAAGGCAGAGCGCCCACCTTGAACCGACCTTCACAGTCGGCATCTACAGACTCTACTCCACTCTATAGGTCTTTACAGCAAGAAGAGGCAAATGATATTGTAAAGTAATACTCAAATGTATATAGTTAAGCAAAATGTCGTTGGAAAGAATCAAATTTACACCAGTAATCAAAGTATAATCACTCAGAAAGAGAAATACATGTACTAAAATTTCTCTCAGTTATCTTACAAATAAAGAAGGGTGAAAAAGGGGAATCTTGAGGCTACAGCCTATACGACTTTTCGTCTGCTAAAAAATATATCAATTTCTACTTTTTTCTGATGTGAGGTAAGATTCGTTTTTTTTTTTTATCATATCATTTTTTTTAAGATTCATATCAACTGACCTAGATATCGAAACAAAAAGAAAAATCTATTTCATGTGGCGTGGATCTTTAGTATATAAAGGAGGTTGAAGCACTCCAAGAGGCTGTCGGGAAGCAGCCAAGACGCTGGCCCAGCGTCCGCCCGGCGTCTGTCTGTACAGAAATAGCCGTGAGCTGAATGTGGGGCAGGGCGGGAAGGTCAGTGCCGCCGTGTGGTGCACGGGCAGAGATGGATTGTAAATTGGTGAGGCAGTGGTTTTTTTCTAACAACCGGGGGAGGTTGGGGCCCTTGGGGATGGATATTTCGGCCCCTTATCTGCACAGAAAAAAATAAGTTCCAAATGTTAGTCATATGCAAGTCGAATCGTCTAACTTTCTAGCAATAGTTAGTCAAAACGCCGTCTTTAAACATCCCTTTTTTTCTTGGTCGAATATGACTAACCATTAGACAAAGTGGCCAAACTGCCTTGGCTTGCCTGATTTTGACTGAGATTCCTTGGTTGTTTTGACTAAATACACTACTTGGTATTTTTACTTCAGTTCAACTGGTGATTGTGTTAAGCTCTATGTAGGATTCATACCCCACAGATCAGAGTCTCCTCATTGAGGAAGTATTTGAAATGCCTCACACCATATTCATTTAGAACCCCTGAGCCAAAGTACTCTAGGTTTCCAACAAAGAAGCAAATTCAAATGTTGATATTGTATATATCACGATTACCACAGAACAGGCGTTCCTCTCTGACTACCTATTTCATTTGACGAGGCATCAACCTATTTGGTACATTTGGCCAAGTGTAATGTTAGATTGAATTTTGAAAGCCTCAAATACATGTCATTTCTGAAAAAAATCATCATAAATTTGACATCCATGAAACTATTTATTGTACCCAACCACCAGAAAAATCGTGTTTAAAACCACGCTGCCATCTGGTGTGTAAAGGTAACACCTCCTTGGTCATTTGTTAGCCATAAGTACTAAGTAAGAATAATAAGTCACTTTGACTAAGTTTTCTTAGGTACGTTTTTTTTTGTGTGTGGGGACTTTTTTAAATGCCTCGAGGGGGGGGGGATCTAGAGTTTACCTTTTTTGAACGGTTGGAGTTTTTGTTCTTGTGTTGTTGTTATCTTTATTTTTTTATTATTATTTATTTATTTATATCAGAGAATATAAATGCACTATCACACGTAAAGGGTCAGATGAATTGTAACATGTATGGCCTACCTTCCCCGTATTCATATGAAACTATAATTAGGCCCTACACTGTTGTCATTACAGGTCACATGTCACTTATATATCGATAGGAGGGGAACGTTCAACAATGACGTCACTGCTTAGGGGGTGGGTGTGGGGGGTCTTTGGGTTCCTCTATAATATGTTCCATACACAAACAGACAAAGGGGTGGGTGGGGTCCTGAAAAATGTGTAAATAACAGTGACATGTATAATTGTAGCCTATCTCCGGCTTAATCAGCCTATACAAGGCTGGTCAGCCGATGGCAGGCATTGGTCAATCGAAATTTGCATAAATTTGTCAGGAATTATCTGATTGGAGACGGGAGATGGTGCTTGGTGTGTGGCTGTCTCATGATTGGAACAAGCATTCAGCTGGTTGTTGGTGTATCTTCTCACCAAGTCTATCACCAAGGCTGGAACAAGCAAAAAGGGGTTAAAACTTTCCAAATATGACCCTTTTCCACTGATTTTTGAGACAAAAAGCAACCCTTTTTATAGTGAAATCGCTGATTTTGGGGTTCCTAAAATTACCCCTTTTTCTCTGAAAACACTGACATTTCTGTGAACACTATCCTTTAGATAATGAATTGTACATGTTTTATTAATGAATATACATATAGATGTATATCAAATCATCATTATTAGAATGCAGCATACATATGGATTGCCACGCATGGATATAAAGCCCTATTTCCTTCATTATAAACAATTTGCTCTTATCCCCAACAAAGGCTGCAAGAAGTTCATACCCTTTTCTCCAGATTCCACTAAATTTACAAGAAAAAAACAACCCCTTTTTTTTGAAAAAACGCAGACATGCAAACTTACTGAAATATGACCCTAAATTCGCGTTTTTTTCTAACAAGGATGGTGTCTGAATGTACAGGAAGTGCAGGGACCGGGCTTGGTACAGGCCCTTTAATTGTTGAACGTTCCCTAGTACCAGGTACCCAAGAAAGAGACTAGAAAGTCCATGTCACCCAAGAAAGGGCCATGTCACCCATGTAAGTCTAGACCCATTTCATAATTCTGCGTGAGGTGGATAAAGCCCATATAAAACTTGCAGACATAATCAGGCCCGTAACTAGCCCTCATCGTGGGGTGGTTTGATTTTGGATTAGGTGGAACTCAATCAATTCAAAGGTGGAACCTTGTGGCAAATTTCATGTAAAATATAAACATTTACCTGATTGGAATACAAATTTGTAATGGTAATGGGCCATTTGAGTCAAAGGTTAAGATTAACTCTCTAAAATCCTTAATAATTGTTCGATTTATAAGTCGTAATAACTGACATGTAGCTTATTAACTGCACTGCACTGCTGGCTGGGGTGGAACCTTTTTGGACCGTCAGGGACCTGGGGGGGGGGGGTTCGTTCGAACCGACGAACCCCCCCCCCCCCCCTAGTTACGGGCCTGATAATCATTTTAATGCCAAAGAAGATCCCCCGACCCCAGCTGCGCATCATTCTCCACGGAGGTCCGTCGATTTTTAATCAGAAAAACGTGCGTCGGCTTTAATAGTAATTTGTCTGAGTTCGTCTTTTGCCCAGGTGTTTTCCCGAGAGCACAGCGAAACCTTCCCCTCCAGCCCTGCATGCTTCTATCCGTTTTGCCAGCGTCTCTGGGCAGCCCCAAAACGTGGCGGGAAAGTGCCGCAGGAACGCTCAGTTTATTCGCACGGCATCTTTTTCTCGCGACAACGCCATCCAATATGGAGACGACCAGACGACGTTTGGTTGCACGTCTTTCATGATTTTAGCGTCCAACGTCCACAGAAAGCTGCAAATAACATAAGGAATTGTGGAAAGGTTCTCTGTCATCTAATGATTATATATTTGTTCGTCATTGTGTAGTCAGTCATTTTGAAGGGATAAAGTGCCGTGCTTTCAAAAGTAGCAGACGATTTGCTGTCATTCCCGGGGCGGGGGGGGGGGGGGCACTCATTCAGGGGGGTATTTCTCCCTTTATTATAAAACTGTTCTCAATTTGATACTAGTATGTCTGCCCGAGATGTCTGCAGCTTTATTTCTACACTCTCAGCCCGAATTGTAAATAGGCAGTAGTTTGCCCTGTATGCGGTACAGGGACAGGGTCAGGGTAAGCTACCGTAGCCTGCGTAGACCTAGTCCTAGACTAGAGTCATTAGATTTGTACTAACAGCTACTCCCCTGTAGACCCGAATAATGAGCAATCCACTGTAAAACTGGTGCGCTAGGCTGACAGTGTAGGACAATGTCAGATAGTGTTGGTTTCAAGCGGCCGACCCCCACAGCAAAACCAAAGTGGATTGATTAAAAAGAAAAAAAAAAATGAATTGGCTTTAGGGAGTGATCATTTTTTAACAACAGGGGGGGGCTGGTGGGTTTGCGCGTCGACGCGCGAAAAAAATTTCGACCCCCCCCTCTCGAGGGGGTAAAATTTTTTCACCCCCCCATAAGGAACAAAAATCACACGCGAACGTCCCCTTCTAGCCTATACTATAGTAACGCGCGGGGTTTTCCACTGAAAACAGGTGAAATTATTTTGACCCCCCCATCATATTGAAAAAATTCTGAACCCCCCTGGTCAAGGGGTTGAAAAAATTCTGACCCCCCCCCTCAAACCCACCGCCTGTTGTTAAAAAATGATCACTCCCTTACAAAGTAGAGCAATATCATATCAGTGATATTCATTTATGTCTTTCCAATTTCTACTTTCTTCTTTCAGCACAATGGCGTCTTCATCCATGCGTCACACCGCCTCTTTCCCAATTCTAGAAACCAACAACAACAACAGCAACAACACCCCCATGTCCCTGTACACAGAGCAGCACGACCAGCACGCCCCCCAGTGGCAGTTGTCCTCCAGTAGGCAGACTGACCAGCCTGCCACCTGCCTGGCCTGCAGCCTGGAGCTACTGGAGGAGCCTGAGCTCCTCCAGGTGAAGAGGAAGCTGGTGCTGGGCCGCCTCCTGGGTGCCCTGAGTGGTGAGCCTGATGCTGCAACCCGCGTACTGAGGCTGGACGTGAGGGTTACTGGGCACCTGGTACTTGTACTCATTAGTATGTGATGTTTGATATGTTTTTACATATAACTAAATAAATGAATAAAATAAAGGTCAAAATGAATACCCCCGTACATATTAAGCTGCCACCGCAAAAAAAAACAACAACAAAAAAACTCACCCTGAGTTGCTATGATTTGCAAGAAGTCAATAGTGGTCAAGGTATTTGGTTTACTTAGACATTTAAAGGAATAAATTAATCGTTGACTACAGCAAGGGTTGAAATAAGTAAACCTCATGTACAGTTTCTATCCGCAAATCCGAAAAAAAGGAACAAAATATACCCAGCAAATCTGTGTCAACTTTTGTCATGCTGCGCCCGCCTCACCCCATGCGCTCTTAGGACTTGACGCGTGGGTGATCACGGACCATGACAAGATGTGACGCATGCGTGAACATCCCAACCCAATTTGTGAAGTTGAGTCAACATGCGTGAACCTTCACCAACAATGACACATGATGACATCATGCGTCATCACACATTATCACACACACTGACACATGGGTCATGACACAGTATCACATATATTGACACACAGACTAATTTGTAGGTGGGGGATAGGCAGGGGGGGGGGGTTGCAGGTGGTTGTGGATTTCTGATATTTCATAACTTTATTAACATCAATTCAGCTGTTCATGCTGGTTCCCATTGAAGATATCTCTCCTCTGCATGTCATGTTTTGCCCACTTTGCTTGAAAATGGATAGATATTCTGTCAGTTGTGTGAGTTGAATTTTCCTTGTATCAGTCTTGAGAATGCCTGTTGAAATGATAAGAAATGGTCATAAACAAACAGCAACAATCTAATTTTAACCACCCACTCACATCCAAGTTGATAAACAATGACCACTCCCATATGGCAGCCTGAATCCCCCAGAATTTCCCTGAGCCTTGCTCACATAGAAAGTTCTACATTAATTTGGGGTGTTGAGACAAATAGCTGAATTCAGCAACAAGATAGATGTTCAGGGATTGTAGATAATATCAATGTGTTACTGTATAAATGCTTATCACATAGGATTTCAAGTCAAATCAATATAGAACTGTGTGACCACCTACCACAAGATCTGTTCTCCATGGCTGCCTCTGCCTGACTGTTTTGAAAGCAGGAGAACAAAGGAATGGGAGGGAAATTTGAAATGGACCAATCAAAACACAGAATAGTACATAATGTGTCATTGTGCGTGAAGTTCTGTCATGGTGGGTGAGAGTTGGCGAATCTTGACACATGCTCACATCTCCTCACACAGTCTGTCATGCTAATGTTGGACAAAGTATCTGCCCCTATTATCACTCAATACAGAGTTTTTTAACCAGCCTATGAAGAGTTCCTGTATATTTGCTCTAATCAGCTGTGACCTACCTGATCAGTAGACATTAAACCTTCATATCCCATCAAACCAGGACAAACAGATACTTAGATATCATGTAAAACATATGCAATTTCAATTCAGTGCTATGTCCCATAGACAAAACAAATGAGCTATTATGTCTAATGTATGCACTAAATCACATATACTTGGCTATCATTATGTTCCTGATTCGTATGTATTTCATGCTATGTAAGAAAAGAACTTGCTCTGTGAAACATAAATTCTCATATTGACATTTACTCAATAGGCCCACTCTGCAAAAGTACAAGCCATGAGAATCCATACAGTTTCCATAGTCTCTTATTGTTGAAGGCGTGGTGAAGAAATGTCATGCTAGGTGAGAGTTGACAAGTATTGACACATGTTGACATGTGCTCACCCTGGTCCCCTCACATCTTTTTTGAAGTAAGTGAAGACATGTGAACCTGCCTGAGAGTTGACAAGTATTGACGAATGCTCACCCAGTTACCATCACATCCTTATGGAAATGAGTGAAGACATGTGAGGTTGGGTGAGAGTTGACAAGTATTGACACATGTTGACATTTGCTCACCTAGTTCCCCTCACATCTTTTTGGAAATAAGTGAAGACATGTGAAGCGGTGTGAGAGTTGACAAGTATTGACACATGTTGACGCATGCTCTCTCAGGTCTTACTGAAGTAAGTGAAAGTTTGTCAAGCTGGGTGAGAGTTGACATTGTATCACACAAAATGACATTATTCCTTATCACTCAATGTACTCACACATTCCTCACCCAGCATGACTCATGTTCACTAGGATTTGCTGGGTACCTATGACATTTCCAGCAAATTGATGTTTATCCTAGTCTAATATTCCCTGGATAGTTTCTCTGAAGAAGATAATGTTGAATATACACGTGGCTTATTCTCACTTACTTTATTTTTCAGAGAGCCTAACTGTCCCAGATGATACCTTTGTGTCCATGGCATCAGAAAGTAAGAAACCTTGACATGTGAATCTAGTCCCTTTTTATGTAACATTTTTCTTTTTATGTCCCTTTTTTGACACCAAACCCTATTTTCATTGACTGATAAGATTATTTTCTCATTTGTAATTACATTGATGGGGTGGATGATACGTTTTAGGCTATACATCTTCATGCTTTAACCTACATGTGTATTTACCATGGATACTAGAGCTGCCTATTGCCTACGTATACGGACTTAGGGAGTGGTCATTATTTATCAACAGGGGGGGATGGTGGGTTTGAGGGGGGGGCGTAAAATTTTCAGACCCCTCCCGAGGGGGGGCTAAAAAAAATTTGACCCCTCTTGAGGGGGGGGGCTAAAAAAATTCACCCTCTTTTCAGCAAAAAAGCCCGCGCGCTACTATAGATCAAAGAGGGGCGCGAAAACTCTCCGCGCCTCCGGCGTTCAAAAAATTTTGACTGCCGTCGAGGGGGGCGTAAAAAGTTTTCGCGCGTCCGCGCGAAAATCCCACCACCCCCCCTGTTGATAAATTATGACCATTCCCTTAGCAGGATTATTTATTAGCCAATGAGGTAATCCCAACGATTCACTGCGGTCCTCTCGGGGGCCGACTGGTACCCATCTTATAGGTCTTATCAGTTGAACCCATGGGGTGACCTGCTAACTTGGAATACTGTAATAGCCAATACGGTATTGGAGATTTTATCGCATATTCTTTATTATATTACCTGAAACAATATTCATTTCAAACAGACTTGTGAATCACAAAGGATGAAAGAAACCTCCGCTAATCCCCCTTTTATCTTATACAGTTGTGGTGCTGTTGGTGAACCTGCTCAAGTCTGAGGCCATCGTATGCTGCATCATGGACGCCATCACACAACAGGTACACGCAGATACAATCTACCATAAAACCTCACGTATAAGACGTGGCTTGTAAACCACAATTTCATCCTCTGCGTCCTATAGGATTCACCCTAACTCAGGGTGCGTCCTATAGGCGAGGACTTTCCACTATATAACAGTACTAAGTTCACCAAAATTTGACCCTAAGTGTATTCTATAGGCTTTTGGGAGTGGTCATTATTTATCAATGGGGTGGGGTGGTGGGTTTCCGCGCCCCTCTTTGATCTATAGTAGCGCGCGGGCTTTTTTGCTAAAAAGAGGGTGAATTTTTTTAGCCCCCCCTCAAGAGGGGTCAAAATTTTTTTAGCCCCCCCCCATGGGAGGGGACTGAAAATTTTACGCCCCCCCTCAAACCCACCACCCCCCCTGTTGATAAATAATGACCACTCCCTTAGCTGAACTCAGGGTGCGTCCTATATGCGAGGGGCATCCTATACGCGAGGATTTATGGCATGTACCTTTAAAAGTTGTGTATTATAAAGCGTGGCTTATACAGAGTTCCGTCTATTTTCAGATGTTCAGAAATCTCTCAAAACTAGCCCCCCCCCACCCATCCCATTCATTTCCACTGTTTTTTACATAATTCTCCCCCCTCCTAACCACTGAGGCAGTGAGTGAAGGCTGAACCGGCACTACCCCCTACCACCTCCCTCCTCCGCTGGACCTACCCACAGCTTCTGCCGAGTCTAACTAGACTGCATGTCTTTCTGCTGCAAGCTGGTCCAGTCTTGCCTCATGTGTGTATAGAAAGAAGATTGCCTTCAGCAGCTCTCTGAGGACCTCTGACAGCATTTGAGATGGCCTGTTATAATGCTGGTTCCTGATTGGCTGAAAATTCTTAAGTATAGAATGAGCAAATTACTTGGGCAATCTGTAATAAATCATCAAAATTATGCGAGCAGAAGTTATTTTCTGTATCAATAACATATTTATGGGAGAACAAAAAAATATATTTGGCATTATTGAATGCTGTCCTGCACAGAATCCAAAATGGCCGACAATGTCATGTTGTGCAGATGCACAGAAAATATGAATAAAATTTCCGTTTCATCACATATCAAAGACAGTACTAACAAGTGCATTGTGATTTTTAACGAGCTAATATTTTTATCCCAACAAAGTAATGCTGGTATTTGTTGAGAAAATACATAGATTAGAAGCAACAGATGATGAAATTGCACTCATTATCGACCATATGACACCCATGTTGTGCCGAACCAGTAGCCGAGCCTGAGGCCTAGGGAGTAGGGTTTGATTGTGGGGAGGGTGTCAATGGAAGCTGTGGGGAGGGGGTATATTTTCAAAGGTTTGGCCAATACCCAACTGACATCTCCGCTTATGTGCGAGGATGCACCTTATAGGGTTAGATAAAACTAGTTTTTTAACTTAATATTTTACAATTCCGATCTAGCGGGATATATTATTGCCCAATGAGAAAATTCCTTTCATTCAGTGCAGAGTTTTAGGGTGCATTTCATAACACCTGGTACCCATCATGCTGACTATTATCAGTCCCTCTCTCACAAGGTACCAGCTTATAAGCAGGGGTCAGCCCACTAAGGATCCCGTTAACCGGGAATAGTGGTAAGAATTAGGCCCCTGGTGCACCGTAAATATTGTCCTTCAACTCAGTGCACACCTTATACATGAGCTATTCTGGTATATATAATCATAGAGCCCTTCTAAATGTTATTGAACTTAATGATATGACCATGTTAACTTTAAGCTGGATCAGTAACAGAGTGACTTCTTTTTTTAAGGTTGATCTGTCAGGGTAAAGCTAAAGTTAGGAAGTGACAATTTTTTAACAACAGGGGGGGGCGGTGGGTTTGAGGGGGGGGGTCAGAATTTTTTCAACCCCTTGACTGGGGGGTCAGAATTTTTTCAATACCTCTGATGGGGGGGGTCAAAATTGTTTCACCTGTTTTCAGTGGAAAACCCTGCGCGTTACTATAGGCTAAAAGGGGACGTTCGCGCGCGATTTTTGTCCCTTATGGGGGGGTCGAAAAAATTTTACCCCCTCAAGAGGGGGGGGTCGAAATTTTTTTCGCGCATCCGCGCGCAAACCCGCCAGCCCCCCCCTGTTGTTAAAAAATGATCACTCCCTTAGAAACAAAGAATTGTTACATGTGTTAAGATTTAGCTAAGGTCAATATCTTCTCAAGATTTAAACCCACCAATTTGCCCCTCACATTGAGCAAGCTGATCAGATATTTTCCTGAATAGACTATTTTAGATGTCTCAGGATGATAACTTCATCTTATTTTTCTGTTCACATCTGTGGTTGAGACATATATAAGCTGGTGTTAGTCTGATGGAACAGAGTGATCTATATTCCACCTGTATATCCATGAACCTGTTATTAGAACATGCTACCAATCTGTACCTACAGACCTACAGCTTTCCCTCCTCCTCCTCTGAGTCTTTTTTTCTTATTTCCTATACATTATTTCTTCAGTTTTCCCCTCTTTTGCATTCCAGCAGTATACCAAACAAGTGTAGTGCTGCCTGCATGTGTACCTGTGGTAACTTAGTAGAAGTGTGAGTGTGTGTTTTTATGTGTACATTTCCATGGTAACAGGCATGATTGGTTTCAGACCGTTACCAAGGTAACCACTTGTGCAGTACTCACTGCCATGAGGTGGTAGTGGCAGCTGGGTGAAGGGTATCTGTGAAATGTACACACAACTTACATACCCATCTCATCTTTTTTTTTCTTCTTCATTTCAAGGATGCATATGGCTCTAGACGCCGAAAAATCGACATAGCGACATGAGCATTTTTTGGCCTAGTGACATGTGACATGGCCACTTCCGTAAAATCGACAGTGACATGGCAATTTCTTAAAATCGATGTGGGGACATGGCAATTTCTTAAAATCGATGTGGGGACATGGCAATTTCTTAAAATTGACATGGGACATGGGGACCCCCCATCAAGGGCCCCATGCCTGTGTCTTTAGTGGTACAATTGTAAAGCAGGGTCTCTACTAGTACATCACACAGACTTGTCTGTTAGACTTGAGGCCTGAATATTGTAGTACCTCATATAAAAACATCTCACATGATAACAAAAAGAATCACCTGCTTCATCTAAAAATCAAGGATGCTCATCAAACTTTCTGAATTTGCTCCCAGTTCCCTTATGATTTAAATCACATTTGAGGCCAAGAAATTGATGGAATTTCCTCTTTATTTTTCTATGTGTTCCACACGGTTTCGGCACCTTCTGATGAATCTTATGTCTTTAATATTTCATCGTAAGCAGTGATCGTAGGGTATCGGGAGGGCTGAAAATTAGCATTGGTGGAGCCCCCACTAAAACTGATTAATTTTATGGATTGGGTCAGCCTCTTTAATTCCTATGACCAGACATCACTGAGAGTTTTTACGATACAGAGCCATTGAATATGAACAAGTGAAAATGTTTTTAGTTTAATGTGGGGTACAGCGTAGAGGTGCCCACCTTCTAACAGTGTGAGTTTAGTAGTTGTAAAGGTTACAGTGGCTAACATTTACCTATACACACACCCTGGGGTTAATTGGCCGCTAGCCGGTCTGGAGCTGGTTCCGGCGACACCCACTGATAAGAACTGATAAGATGGGACCAGCATGTCCCTGAAAGTGGGTGTTAACCAGGGACAAGGTACCCATCATGGTATGTCTTATCAGTGGATTTTAGCTCAACCAGCAAAATTCAAGATGGTGGCTCCACTGGGCCTCCATACTGAAGGGGGGGGGGGCATTGACCTATTGTTTTTTTTCACTAGGGAGAAAAACAACAACAAAAAAACAGTAGTGGAATCACTGGAATGTTACACACAATACATAACAAACCCAGCATTTTGGAAGGGAGGGGGATGCCCACACTTTTATAGAAAAAAATCTGCCCCAGACAAAGTATATTCTAGGAGTGAGTGTACTTGTTAACACTTACCTCTAGATCTGTTCCTGTGTTTTCTGTGAAGCAAAAGGTTGATGTAACACCTCGCACATAAGGCGTAGCTTATACATGGGTGCGCCTTATTATATTCAATTCAATACGATTCAAAATTCTTTATTCAAGCCACAGAGGGATTTTATAGTACGTGCATACATTTGTAGAAGTTCAGCCTTCATGAAGTCCAAAGACTCAGCTAGGGGAGGAATGGGGGTAAAACTATTAATTGGAAATGCAAGATGGCCATTTCCCAAAGTAGATTGTGGCATTAGCCTAGGAAACTCTCTGTAGGATTACATTGTCACAATACAAGTTGTGTATTTGTAAAATCCGACATGGAAATTGGAAGATTGCAGAATGACTGAAGTGTATTGACTGGCCTTCAAAAGCAGAAATTTGTTGGTTGCTTCTATTCAATGATATAGGCAAAAACAAGGGGTGTGTGCTTGTAAGGGTATTACACTAATTACATCAAATGCAGTATTCTTGGCAACAAGTGAGATATGGCCACTTTCTAAATTCAGCATACTATGTGAGATGGGGATCCCTACTGCAGGACACCTGGTTGTGACTCTATATTGTCCTGTAGGCCAGTAACCCTGGTGTAAGGAAACTCATCTCCCTCCACCACATAGACTACAGATCAATTCTCATGGTTTGGCTCTCTTTTTCTTCACTTTTTTTTTGTATCTGCCTAACATATTACTCTGCATGCTAGGTAAATATATCTAGAATGGATATATGTATACATCTGAGCAGTGACCAGATAATTCCCTCAGCGCGCCAGCATTGAGTTCCTCATTTCCCCATGGCAGCGCCACCCGGGTCCGCTTCATTTTGTATCAGCTCAGTAACTTCACTTCAAAATTTTCTAATTTCTTTTTGTATCTATCTATCATATTACTCTGCATACCGTAAATCCCCGGTCATAAGCCGGATTTTTTTTTCCTATTTTGGGCCCAAACAGGCTTCTAAATTTTTCCCAAAGTCCCCCCCCCCGGCTTATGACCGGGTTTTTTTTACTATAGAATAAAGAGAAAATGGGAAAAATTTGACACCAAAACCGGCTTATAGGATTTCCCTGAACTCACCCCCCGGCTTATGACCGGGGCCGGCTTATGACCGGGGATTTACGGTACTATGGTAATCCCTCAAATCTGAGGAAGTAAGTGTTGATGATCACACAGCCTGTGTTATATTTGGCATACTCTGAAAGTTCTTTTCTACCAAAGTTTGGCCAAATTGGTTAGAGTGTGCCACAAACCGGTGGTGGTGTTCTAGGAGAGTGTTCTTGGTGTGGTGGCTGATGGGTTTAGACCTGGTCTCAGACCAGCTCCATCTGGCTACACCAGCAGCAGGCTCACCCCCCCCCCCCCCCACCACACAAACACACACATATACAGGCAGCACTACCATCCTCACCTTCAGCCAAAATGTCAGTACCGTAATCTCCCGCGTAGAAGACGCGGTGCGCATAGAAGACGCTCCCCAAACTCACGGTAGGCTGGTTCGCGTAGAGGACGCATCCAACCCCCCTGAATCGATTTGTAAAAAAACCCCCGTACAAGACACCCCCCCAACTCAGCAGGGGGGGGGTTCGCTTATAAGACGCACCCCCCACCAACCCCCCCCCACCCCTCCCCGGTTTGCCGCGGCGCTAGCGCTATGAGTCGATGCTGTCATCGGCCCACGTGTTCCCTACACCCTGGTCTGCCGCGCTGCTGGCTATATGAGTTCAAGCTGTCACCGGCAAACGGTCGGCGTCAAACCCGCCGAGCGCCCGTCGACACCTCCCGGTCTGCCGCGGTGCAGGCTCTATGAGTTCAAGCTGTCATCGGCACACGGTCGGCGTCAAACCCGCCGAGCAAATCTACACCGACCGGTCTGCCGCGGTGCAGGCTCTATGAGTTCAAGCTGTCATTGGCACACGGTCGGCGTCAAACCCGCCGAGCAAATCTACACCGACCGGTCTGCCGCGGTGCAGGCTCTATGAGTTCAAGCTGTCATCGGCACACGGTCGGCGTCAAACCCGCCGAGCAAATCTACACCGACCGGTCTGCCGCGGTGCAGGCTATACGAGTTCAAGCTGTCATCGGCGCATTTTCCCAAATGAGATGTTGGAAAATCCCGCGTATAAGACGCACCCCCAACTTGAGGAAATCCTATAAGACGCAGTAGGGATTTGTTTGGCGTAGAGGACGCGTCTTATACGCGGGAGTTTACGGTAACTCCTGGGTTATATAGGAGAAGCTGTATAGCCCACTTACAGGCCATTCTTTTTCTGCCTGACATTACGAAGTCTCTCTGTCAATATGATTTTTTTTTTAAATAATACTATAAATTCCTGCATATAAGTCACACCCTAACTCTGGCTGTCTTTTTCAGATGGGTGTTTTCTTCAGGCGGGTGTTTTCATAATTTTGATCAACTTGGTCTAGGGCACTTTCAGCTACCGTAATCTCCCGCGTGTAAGGCGCGTCTTATATGAGGAGTTTGAGCTCTCCCTGGATCCGCAAGGGGGGCATCATGAGATTTCTTTTGCTATGTTACACTCCCCCTAAGTCCTAATAGGACATAAGGGGGCCCAGGTCGGTCTGCGTGACCCTAGCTACACATAGCTTTTTTAAATTTTTAAAATCCATTCAATAAAACAAAAGATATGAATCTTTTATCTAGGTGTGTCTTATACGCAGGTTGCGCCTTATATGCAGAAGATTACAGTATACACTGCTTGTGATAATTAATTGTTGAGTCTGTCACAGATCATGACTATACTCACAGCACAGAATAGTCCTCCTATAGTGTGAGGTTTGTATAGTGTGAGGTTTGTACACTTGGTTAAAATGTTACAACACTGCCACATTATTTCACACTGGAATTGTAAAGGGCACTGAACTTTGAAATCAACACTGAGAACTGGTTTAATGGGCCTATAATTGAATGATTATGAAACTTCCATATGGTTTGTGCCATGAAATCTATAGCTCAACCAAATGCCCGACCAGGATATATAATATTAAGTGTTTATATCTGAGGTACATAGAACAGTGAATCAGGACTCAGGTCCGTATTACGGAGCCCTGGAAAGGACATTTGTTTTCTACCTACTTTTTTCTAGAGTTTGTTTCCGCAAGTTTTATTTTCGTTTTCACAAGTTTTTATTTTCGTTTCCGCAACTTTTATTTTCGTTTCCGCAACTTTTTATTTTTGTTTCCGCAAGTTATATTTCGTTTCCGCAAGTTTTATTTTTCGTTTCCGCAACTTGTATCTTTGTTTCCACAACATAACATCCACAATTGATTGACCATGCACAAAAAAAAGCTATTAAGTTGTGGAACCAAAAGTATAAGTTGCGAAAACGAAAATAAATGTTGTGAAAACAAAATATAGGTATGCGAAAATGAAAATAAATCTTGCGAAAACAAAACTAAAACTTGCGAAAACGAAAATAAAAACTTGCGAAAACGAAAATAAAACTTACAAAAACGAAAATAAAATTTGTGAAAACAAAAAATAAAGCTTGCGGAAACGAACTTAAGAAAAAAACGGATGTCCTTTCCAGGGCTCCGTACTACGTAGAGGATCTAACAACCTGGTGTCAAAAGGTTGGTACTGCACCCATTGACAACAAGTTGGGTAATACAATGGACGTTTGGTTTTATATACCTTCACAGTGTTGGGTTCATTGTCCCCAGTGGGGGGTGGGGGGTGGGGGGGCGGGGTGGTAAAATGAAATAAGCCTTTCACAATGCTTATAAATGTTTTGCATAAAAAAAAAAAAGTCAATCTATTAAACATACAATTACAAAATCCATGTCACCATCCAAGGTCATCCTGTTGACTTAACTAGTTCATACCCATATATTTAATATTTAAGCGTCTATTTTGAGGTCAGGGATGGGCATAACCCTTTAAACTATTACACTTGTGGCATTCACCGTAATATGTCTCTGATGTCAGAGTGTGTAGCTTATATCGGGGATTTTACCTTATTTGACATGGACAAGTTTTATCAAATGAATATTATTTTAAAACTACTGTAATCTCCCGCATAGAAGACACGCTGCGCGTATAAGACGCACCCCAAACTTAGCACATGCATTTTCGTGTATAAGACGCACATTTTAAGGCTGAAATTTGTAAGATTAGTACATTTCTATAGTAAAATTACCCCTCGTATAAGACGCACCCCCAACTTGAGAGAAAGCTATAAGACGCCCCAGCATTTTGTTTGGCCTAGAGGACGCGTCTTATACGCGGGAGTTTACGGTACCGTATATATGGTCAGTGTTTTTTTTTCTTCTATTCAACAAAAAAACATGATGAGTTATTTTATTTTTTGTTTATCAGAGTCTAAAGCTGTGTAACTTCAAGCGCAGCGTGCCGCTCTTCTCCATCGTGGGACGTCTTCTACATGACATCCCCGCCCTGGCTGCACAACTACTCTCTGGTTACGGTAAGTCTATATGATTAAGTTCAAGAACAAGGTTATTGTGCGCTGTAAATTTACACTAAAAAGTATTGACTCAGATTGGTTGCAGAAATATTTAAATATTGACAAACCTTTCATGGTTTACCAGGAATTCCTGGCATTTTCTTGTCTAAATTTCTGCTCTCGTTTAAATTAAGGGGAATTTCTGGGAAAATATGCTGGAATACAATTGTTTTCCTACAAGTGGCTACTCTTTAAGTTAATCTCGTCCATTGTTGAAAAAAGATAGGAACTTTTCGTTGTGCGTCTTATACGCGAAAATGCATGTGCTGAGTTTGGGGTGCGTCCTATACGCGCAAGGCGTCTTCTATGCGGGAGATTACGGTATGTGTAAATGGGGTGCTGATTAGTTCATCCAGCGTTAAGACTATTCGCTTTGATCCTGTGGAAGCATTTAATATTAATCCAAAGATAGCCCATGGTGTTATTGCCAATGTTAAACTGAGCTGGTCACAGGTCGTTCTGGAAGTCATTTCTCAAACCCAACGATTAGGTCCCTGCTGGATCGTACCAACCTTGCCTCTCACATAGGGCTATTCTTGTATATATACATGGTCAAACACTACGATTGGTGCAGATATAGAAGGAAAAGGTATGCTGCTGTATAGCCAATCGTAGGTATGGTAGGGTCACCCACTCCCCCTCACTACGATCGGACTGGATCGTAGAGGGTGTACAATTCATAGTGGGCAGTCTCAATTTGTAGGGTTTGAGAAATACCTAGCTGGTCTGGTGGATTTAGACCACAATAAGTTACCTCAGGAAGTCATTTCTCAGAAGCTAAGTTTTGAGCACCCCCAAATCGTACTGACCTGGCCTGGATCGGAAGGGAATTCTTGATTTTACAGGGTCAATCACTATGACTGGTGCAGATATAGAGGTAAAGGGCATGCATTTGAATAGGCAATCGTAGGTAATACATAATCACCCAGGGTCAATCACCACAATTGGACTGGATCGTAGGGGTGGTTGAAATTGGAGGGAGAGGGGTAGGATCGTAGCATTTGAGAAATGGCTAGCAGGAAGTCATTTCTCAGACGCTAAGTTTCAGCCCCTCTCAAATCGTACCAACCTGGCCTGGATCGGAAGGGAATTCTAGGTTACACTGGGTCAATCACTACGAGTGGTGCTCCCCCTGTGGAGTGGGGACCTTCATGTGAGGGCATAGAGGAGCAAAATAACTTCATTGGGAGTCCACGAAGGAATTTCCCTTCTATTCTACCAGTGGGCATAGCAGATTCGTAAAAGGTGACAAACTTGGGGTTTCTTGTGGCTTGGGGTGAGCGTGTGGGCAGCTGGTGTCCATATGCATGGGCCTGGCCCTACATGCATGTCTTTCACCATGGGATTCCCCCTCAGTGAACCACGTCTGAGTGATCAAAGGCCATGGTTTGTCCGGCCCTGCCTATGGGACCAGGCAAATAAAAGAACACTTGCTATCCTTCGAGAAGAGAAGGGGAATGAAGCCCCGGTAGCGGTTTTCCCCCTCATCCCTCCTCATAGATGCGGTCATTCATCTCATAGATTCAGTCATTCATAGATTCGGTCACTGCTGTGTCGGGCAAGCAGGATATAAATATAAATACCTGTCTAGCTGTTTGGACAAGCAGCTTTTAAAAACCTGTCCAAAAAGAAAAGAAAGGACTTGAAGTCCGCGAACCACAGAAATGACTGCTAATTTTTAAGTACTATTAGTGGACGTAAAATCAACCAAACCAAACCAAACGAGTGGTGCAGATATAGAGGGGAAAGGCATGTACCTGAATAGGCAATCGTAGGTAATACATAATTACCCAGGGTCAATCACTACGATTGGACTGGATCGTAGGGGTGGTTGAAATCGGAGGGAGAGGGGTAGGATCGTAGCGTTTGAGAAATGGCTAGCAGGATGTCATTTCTCAAACCCAAAGATTCTGGCCCTCTCGGATCATACCGACCTGGCCTCTCATGTAGGGCTCTTCTTGTATATACAGGGTCAAACACTACGAGTGGTGCAGATAGAGAGGGGAAAGGCATGCACCTGCTAGGCATTTCTCAAATGCTACGATGTGGGCCTCCCCACTACGTACTGCCCACCCTCTACGATCCAGTCAGATCGTAGTAAGGGGGATAGGGTGACCCTATATTAGCTACGATTGGCTATTCAGATGCATACTCTTTCCCTCTATATATATGTGCACCACTCGTAGTGATTGACCCAGTGTAACCAAGAATTGCCTTCAGATCCAGGTCATGTCATTACGATTTGAGGGTGCCCAAAACTTATCGTCTGAGAAATGACTTCCTGTATAGGCAATTGTAGGTAATACATGATTACCAAGGGTCAATCACTATGAGTGGACTGGATCGTAGGGGGTGTGCAATACGTAGGGGGGCGGCTCAGATGGTAGTGTTTGAGAAATACCTAGCTGGTCACAGGTCGTTCACGAAGTCATTTCTCAGACACTAAGTTTTGGGCACCCCCAAATTGTACTGACCTGGCCTGGATCGGAAGGGAATTCTTGATTGTACAGGGTCAATCACTATGACTGGTGCAGATATAGAGGTAAAGGGCATGCACCTGAATAGGCAATCGTAGGTAATACATAATCACCCAGGGTCAATCACTACGATTGAACTGGATCTTAGAGGCGGTTGAAATCGGAGGGAGAGGGGTAGGATCGTAGCATTTGAGAAATGGCTAGCTGACCTAGAAGTCATTTCTCAGACGCTAGGTTTCAGCCCCTCTCAAATTGTACCAACCTGTCCTGGATCAGAAGGGAATTCTAGGTTACACTGGGTCAATCACTACGACTAGTGAATATATGGAGGAGAAAGGCATGCACCTGTATAGGCAATCATAGGTAATACATAATCACCCAGGGTCAATCACTATGATTGGACTGGATCGTAGGAGTGGTTGAAATCGGGGGGAGAGGGGTAGGATCGTAGCATTTGAGAAATGGCTAGCTGGGTGATCATGTATTACCTACGATTGCCTATTCAGGTGCTTTGCTTTCCCCTCTATATCTGCCCCATTCTTAGTGATTGACCCTGTGTGCCCAAGAATACCCTTCCGATCCAGGTCAGCTTGGTACGATTTCAAAACTTAGCATCTGAGAAATGACTTCCTGCTAGGTATTTCTCAAACACTACGGTTTGAGTGTCCCCACTACGTATTGAACACCCCCTACGATCCAGTCAGATCGTAGTAAGGGGTAGTGGGTGACCCTATATTAGCTACGATTGGCTATTCAGATGCATACTCTTTCCCTCTATATGTGCACCACTTGTAGTGATTGACCCAGTGTAACCAAGAATTGCCTTTCGATCCAGGTCATGTCATTACAATTTGAGGGTGCCCAAAACTTAGCATCTGAGAAATGACTTCCTGGTAGATTTAGACCACAAGTTACCTCTGCTAAGTATTTCTCAAACACTACGATCTGAGCCTCCCCACTACGTATTGCACACTGTGTGCCCAAGAATATACCCCTCCGATCCAGGTCAGATTGGTACGATCTGAGAGAGCCCTAAACTTAGCGTTTGAGAAATGACTTCCTGGTGTTTTATAAGTCTCAGGTAACATGTCAAAGGTTTATGTATGCATGAACCTTCCTGTCTACATGTCTAAACCTTTGGTCAGCCGGACAGAGAAAGACACTTGGTGGTGGATGAATTTATTGAGATCAACATCCTCACAACAAATCAGTGTTTTTTCTCCATCAGCTATCCCACAACTCACCACACGCTAATATCTCGCGTGTATAAAGGGTTCAGCTTATATGTGAGACTGAATTCCTAGTGCACCTTATAGGTGGGGTATTATAACTATAGAAAAAAAGGTTTTGCTAGCAGCGGGTGTGCCCTTTTTGCTTGAGTAAAAAGAAGAAGGGGGGGGGGCGGGGTGAAGGAACGGGGGTAAAAAAGAAAAAGAAAAAAAGGTTTTTGCAGGAGGATAATGTTAACGTATTTGTATGGGAGTACTTCCAATTTTCCCTGTAGCTGTCGCCTCCCCCGTTGGAGGAGGGACTCACTAAGAGTGAGGGCACCCATAGATAACCAGGGGGTAGGAAAACAGCCCTTAGCGGTAAGTATATGTGTGTACAGTAGATAAGCCGCATATGTTGTTAGGGTCAGCTCACACACCTCCTCATCCATCCCACCTCACCCCATGTTATCCCACCACAGGAGGCGTCCCAAGCTGCACGTGGCGGCTATTAGAGCAGCTTATCAAACAGCTCAGGGGTTTGTTACTTAAACCCTGATCATGTACGCAAAATGAATTTAGGAACTCTGTGGGGGCCTTGCTTGGTGCTCCCAGGTAAACATAATCCTACACAATGTAAAAAAATAAGTTATGTTACAGATAAGATCAAGAATTGAGTGGGATCATGAATGGGACCAAGAATCTGGGTACTCATAGTCTGATCGGCCCTGTAAGATCACCTAAGAACACTGATCTTGCTCTCACTAGCTCTGTAAGATCACCTAAGAGCACCAATCTTGCTCTCATCAGCCCTGTAAGATCACCTAAGAGCACCAATCCTGCTCTCATCAGCCCTGTAAGATCACCTAAGAGCACCAATCTTGCTCTCATCAGCCCTGTAAGATCACCCAAGAGCACCAATCATGCTCTCATCAGCCCTGTAAGATCACCTAAGAACACTGATCTTGCTCTCACTAGCCCTGTAAGATCACCTAAGAGCACCAATCTTGCTCTTATCAGCCCTGTAAGATCACCTAAGAACACTGATCTTGCTCTCACTAGCCCTGTAAGATCACTTAAGAGCACCAATCTTGCTCTCATCAGCCCTGTAAGATCACCTAAGAGCACCAATCTTGCTCTCATCAGCCCTGTAAGATCACCTAAGAGCACCAATCTTGCTCTCATCAGCCCTGTAAGATCACCCAAGAGCACCAATCTTACACTCATCAGTCCAGTAAGATCACCAAAGAGTACCACTGGAAGGTCACCTGAGAGTAAAACAGATCCCCTAAGACCACAGAACAGATGGTGCAGGTACCTACATATTTTAGGTACTTCTGAGTAACAGACCCCAGAACTGCTCATTGGTATACTAGCATGATCAGCATGGTGCATGGAAACAGTCCTGGTGAGCAGATTTTAGGGGTACTGTGAATTTTCTCGTATAATCCACGGCTAGTGCCAGAACCCAAATTGAAGGACCGCTTATAGGATCAGACGAAGGAAGGGGTGGGGCTTATAGGAGGGTATTTGTTGTTGTTCGAATTTTATCTCACCTCTGCCCTTCCTTACGGACAACACTCAAGGGTGAGAGGTCCCGCGGGTTGTATCCACACCAAAGTGAGATTACCCTTGTGGCGTTGTGCCCGGACCCTAGTCTAATGGGGAGGGGGGATGGTGGTGACCGAATCTATGGGAAGGTAGAAAGCACGCCCCTACACATTTACCGAGGCAACGGTTCTTTAACATCCGTCACTACATAGGCATAGTGACAGATGGACAGGCCTGTTTTAAGTCATTTGTCTGCCATGACCGCCGAGAGACTTTCCAGCACAGCCTAGCCAGGGCAGGGAGGAACTCAAATGACACCTTACAGCGACGTTTGGAGCCACCACTGTGCCCCGACCGGGCCGGGAACCAAACTCACGACCTTACGGCCCCGTGAGCGGACGCGCTGCCGACTGCGCCACACCTCCCGGCGAGGGTATTTGACATTTTAGGACAGTACTAGACTTCCAATTGCCAATCCTCAGGTGTGGTTTATAACTCATTTCAAGTTCGGGATGCGGCTGATATCATGCCGCTTCCTTGTCACCTATAAATTTACAGAGTTTGGAAAAACTCCCTATTTATCATGAAATAAATCTAGTGGCCTACATTTAAGACAGTGAGTTCCAGTGGTGCACACAGCATAGGAATCAGATAGACCATAGTGATTACATAGCCCACAAACAGCAGCAGCAGCGCCCCCTCTAGGCCTCCATGTGAATTACTGCTGGGTGGTAGGTAGGTGGTGGGCGGATGGAGGTTGTAGCTGGTTGCTAAGATACCGATTTGGCGGCGCACGTTGCTGGCACGTGTTGCGCCTCTATGGTGGAAC
Organism: Acholoe squamosa; assembly: GCA_949317995.1. Lineage (NCBI taxonomy): Eukaryota > Metazoa > Annelida > Polychaeta > Phyllodocida > Polynoidae > Acholoe > Acholoe squamosa. The sequence goes on from OX439040.1 coordinate 5,934,547, forward strand.
AGGCGGACAAACATGAATGCCTTCTGGATCTCTGTAACCCCCCCCCCCTCCCACTCCCCTTGTCTCACACGCACACACACATACACTCACAGTCATTTACTCACTCAAGGTAAAAGTGTTTCAACAGAAAAAAAAAAAAAATTATTGCCATTCTTCTCAACACATGATCTCTCCCTGACAATTTTTGTTTGTTTGGAATATTACATATGAATGTAAGTTACAGAATAGATTGTAGAGATGGTATCATTGAATGCAATCGACAGGGAGGAGTGAAAAAGAAAAAAAAGAAAAAGAAATAAGATGAATATAAACAAAAATAGAGAGAAAATGTTCATTTCCATTCCTTGATGGAATGGGAATGAACATAATTTGCTCGAGAAAGTTAGTATTTTTTTTTCTTCAATTTAAAGAAGAAAAAAAAATGTACAATTCATGTCATTTTTGGGTGATTTTCTGAGTATCACACCAAGCAACCTGAACAAGTCACTGCTGTGGGTCGCAAGTTGCCCCTCTAGTTTGTGATATAACAACAACATTTTGTTAAAGACTTAGGTTTCGCATATTCACATAGATCATACTTGCTTTGTTATTCACCGCACACCCTCCCATTTTCCATACCCCCCCCCCCCCACAATCGTAAAAAAATACCTTTGGTTCACTTGTATGCAAATTAACAAAAGATAAATGATAATTAGAGATATTAGAGCTCCTGGGGCTGCAGTAGTCAATAGGCAGTTGTGTATAATACCTGTATTAAAGTTTGAGAAACAGGTTGTACGCCAACATAGTATCCAGCTATTAGCCTTAGGCCACACCGAAAAAATAAGTTGGTCTATGGATTTTGGTTTTGAAAAAATGGTGCGAGCGGGCAAATTTTTTTTTTTTTTTTAAGAATTTTTTGGTGTCCAATGGAGTCCTTGCTGGGAAATTGAGGCGAGCGAACAATTTTTTTTTTTTTAATTTTGCCAAATAATACAAAGAGAAAACTGAAGCGAGCAAAATCCATAGACAAAATTTTTTTCAAAGAAAAAAAAATTTGTATTTCTGAAAATGTGGAGAGGGCGAGCCGTAGACCAAGTTATTTTTTTGGTGTGGCCTTATAGAATACATCTCACCCCATGGTGCACTTTACGAGTTAGGATTTTATTCAGCATTATAAAACAGCTGAATCCCGACCGATAATAGACAACTCCTTCTTCAGATCTTGACTGTCTGTTGTCCTATAATGCACTCAGATGCATTCGTGTAAATAGAGTATGTGCCCCGGGTGCATCTTGTTACATTACCAGGGTGTGGCTTATACCGGGGGGTTTACAGTAGCAGTACATGTGTGAGTGAAGGGGATGGTACGTGTGTATGTGGGTGGGGGGGGGGGTACATGTATATAACTGTACTAGGTGTGTATTTATGTGAGACACCCCCCCCCCTTTCACCTTGTATTTATGCTGCCCTGTGCCGCAGTCTCTACTCTAAACTAACTGAAACGTGCCCCCCCCCCACCGCACCTCCCCCTACACACAGCAGAACAGGAGGGAGGGGGGGGGGGGATGGGGGGGATACCACTGTAAATCCTTACATATAGGATGTCTCTCACGTATAGAGTTAGCATAAAAGCCCACGTCTATAAGCCTAGAGCTCACCCACATAAAAGCCGCACCCCAACCTTTGAAATACCTATAAGCCACACCCGAGGCTTGGAAATTTCAATTTACCTTAAATCCCCGGTCATAAGCCGGATTTTTTTTCTATTTTGGGCCCAAACTGGCTTCTAAATTTTTCCCAAAGTCCCCCCCGGCTTATGACCGGGTTCTTTTTACTATAGAATAAAGAGAAAATGGTAAAAATTTGACCCAAAAACCGGCTTTTATTTTTTTCCTGAACTCACCCCCCGGCTTATGACCGGGGCCGGCTTGTGACCGGGGATTTACGGTAAGTACTGTTCTATCAAAACCCCTCATATAAGCTCTACCCTGAGTTGAGGACGACACTATACACTGCACCAGGGGCCTAAAATGGCCTATTCTAGGGAGCAGAACCCTGGTTGCTAGGGACCTCGCAAAGGGTCAAATTACATAGCCAATGTACTAGAAAAAGTCACCTTTTTCGCTGATTCCCTTTCTAATACTGGGGTCAGAAGTTAATGCATTAAGTATGTGATGTGACTTTGGAATTTCTTTCAGAAGTTGGAATGCATTTTGCCGTAGGTGGTCTAGATCTTTTCGATAAGGATTTGAACACCCTTTTCTAGTACATTTCCTATTTAATTTGACCCTTCATGAGGATTCTTATCAGTAGGGAGATAAGGGCTGCGCTGGTTGCTATGACGTCACTGCTGCTCCCAAGAATAAACTTCAGCTAACACGCAGGGTTTATAGCACGCACCTGGGGTCAAATTCTGGTCCTTTTAGGGAGTGGTCATTTATTATCAACAGGGGGAAGGGTGGTGGGTTTGAGGGGGGGCGTAAAAAATTCTGACCCCTCTCGAGGGGGGGGCTAAAAAAAATTTGACCCCTCTTGAGGGGGAGGCAAAAAAAAATTTACCCTCTTTTTAGCATAAAGCCAGCGCGCTACTATAGATCAAAGAGGGTGCGCGAAAACTCTCCGCGCCTCTGGCGTGGGGGGGGCGCAAAAATCTTTTACTGCCGTCGAGGGGGGGGCGTAAAAAATTTTCGCGCGCCCGCGCGAAAACCCACCACCCCCCCTGTTGATAAATAATGACCACTCCCTAACACGCAGGTTTTATTAGCACGCACCTGGGGTCAAATTCTGGTCCTTTTAGCAGTCCTTTTAGCACTGGTCTATAGTATAATGTCCTAGTGTATAAGACGCACCATGAGTTGGGCTGAATCCTAGATACGTGGCAGATGATTTCTGGTTATTTTGGTGTTATCAGCTGTGTCTTCAATACACAAGGATTTACGGTACGTATAGTGGGGGCCTATTTCTAGGACTTCCTGCCACTTCTAGGTACCATACACTGTGTCTCTGCTGCACTATTCATGTACCACTGACATTTGATTGGCAAAAGAAAAGAGCCTTTTTTTTATGTTTGAAAAAAAAGAAATACTCTCCTCAAAAGTTAATGAAAAAAAAAGTTTGAAGAAAATGTTATTTCTTAAACCTGGAGTGCTGGTGCATGCTTATTACTAATGAATAGAATAGATTTACTCCCGTTACCCACTAACTATTGTTTTGCTGATTCTCCAGTTGCCTGAGCCCCTCTGGGTGACAAACCCAGGGTACCAGAGTGGCTCCTATCTGTGCCCACTGCATGGGACTGGTCCAGGGCTGCTGGTACTGGTACAAGATGTGCCATATTAGCCTGTACCAGCGCCTGCGGCGCTGCTCGCAGGAAAAGAAGTGGCGCCACCACGCGCCAAAAGCATTGCAACTCCTACTGTTGTAACTCTGTGCTGGCACACAACTTCTACTGTTTTCTAATTTCCTGGGTCAGTTTTGCTGGTTGCTGTCAGATAGAGTATGAGTGGCCAACTACGGGAACATCCAACGTCAAAGCCGACAACTTCCGGGGTAGCCGTTTTACATAAGTAGTGCAATAAGCGCTCGGGCGCTTATTTATTTCAACTAGGCTTTACCCCGGCCTTTATACAAGACCAGCGCTTATTCAAGACTTAAATTTTTTGTATTTTTAAAATTTCAATATGCCTTGATTCCGGCGCTTATTGAGACCGGCGCTTATTGAAGACCTAGCGCTTATACAAGCCAATACGGTATGCTACTAGCTTAAATCCCCGGTCATAAGCTGGCCCTGGTCATAAGCCGGGGGGTGAGTTCAGGGAAATCCTAAAAGCCGGTTTTGGGTTCAAATTTTTACCATTTTCTCTTTATTCTATAGTAAAAAAAAAACGGTCATAAGCCGGGGGGGGGGGTACTTTGGGAAAAATTTAGAGGCCGGTTTGGGCCCAAAATAGAAAAAAAAATTTGGCTTATGACCGGGGATTTATGGTACTACCGTAATCTCCCGCGTAGAAGACGCGGTGCGCGTAGAAGACGCTCCCCAAACTCACGGTAGGCTGGTTCGCATAGAAGACGCATCCAACCCCTCTGAATCGATTTGTGAAAAAAAAAACCGTACAAGACGCACCCCCCCAACTCAGCAGGCGGGGGGGGGGGGGGTTCGCGTATAAGACGCACCCCCCACCCCCTCCCCCCAAAAATTTAAAAGAAATGTTAAGTCTATGCTGTCGTCGGCCCATGCGTTCCCTACACCCCGGCAGGCGTGCGGACCATTCCCCGGTCTGCCGCGGCGCTAGCGCTATGAGTCGATGCTGTCATTGGCCCACATGTTCCCTACACCCCGGCAAGCCATGCCGCTTTGTCTATAGTGTCAACCTGTTGAGTCTATGCTGTCATCGGCACACGGTGTGACGGTTGGCGTCAAACCCGCCGAGCAAATCTACACCGACCGGGCTGCCGCGGTGCAGGCTCTATGAGTTCAAGCTGTCATCGGCACACGGTCGGCGTCAAACCCGCCGAGCAAATCTACACCGACCGGTCTGCCGCGGTGCAGGCTCTATGAGTTCAAGCTGTCATCGGCGCATTTTCCCAAATGAGATGTTGGAAAACCCCGCGTATAAGACGCACCCCCAACTTGTAGAGATCCTATAAGACGCACAAGGCATTTGTTTGGCGTAGAGGACGCGTCTTATACGCGGGAGATTACGGTAGATCTAGACTGGTTGGTCAATCGACTGAGGTTATTCAAACTCAGGCCAATAACCTTTCTCTATCTGTCGAGTTTATCATGATAAATAGGAATATGTATTCATAAATACCCAGGAATATTTCTTAAATCATCTTCCTTCTACCACTCTATGTGTTGGTTATTTCTTTTGGCATTCCCCTCCAGTACGGTATTAAAATTCCTATAAATGAAAATTGAAAAACAAAAGCATGAGACCTCAATCTGATTTGAAATTGGATAGAGAACTTTGAATAGAAAAAAAAAATCAGTGACCTACATAAGAGGAGGCCAAGAGCTTTTCTCTATAGATGAATAGACTTCGAGCTGCTGTTCTATAAATAGACTACCCTGAGCAGCTCTCCACTCGGGTCGCCTGGCAGTAAATCCTCCCCCAAGCAGATTCTTAGCTCTGATCCTACTTCCACAGTCCTAGATGTCTGCCTGGAGATTGTAGACTGTCTACAGCATCCCTCCCACCCAGAATGCTTTGCTGTACAACTTCCGTTGTTTTTACTGTAAAACTGCACAAATGCTCCATGGCTTATCATTCTAGTCCTCAGTTGCGGCTTATAGCAGTTCTAGGAGTCAGTATGCGGCCTGTACGTGGGGTTTTAATCATATAGACTGAAGGAATTGGCACCATTTCAAATCCCAGGTGCTGCTTATAGCAAAACCATTAACTCAATGTGCGGCTTATATGCAGGGAATCATATACATTTAGTTCTATATGTATACATGTGTACATGGATGGGAGGGCGATGTCCCGTGTAACGGGTTCATGAACATACTTTTAATAAGGTCTGCACCAATACATTTTATTTTCTGAGAGCCTGCATGGGTACAGCTTCGCTAGAATTCTTTTAAACAGATTGGGTGACCTGATTCGTGTACAAAGTTAATTTCCTTCTGTGATGACTTTAACTTAAAACTCTATATTATTGTGCTACTTGACTACATCTAAAACTGACATGTATCGGTATGCATCTCTCCATTTCTGCTTTTAAGCAAAATATGTTTGAGCTCTTATGGAGTCACCAGATCAGTGGGGAGACTCATTCTAAATGAACATCAAACCCCCAGAGATGCCATCTTCCCTAACTCTTGAGGATATCCTTTTCTTTTTGCTCTTTTAAATTGCTAGAGGCATTATTGACAAATAAGAGAATTAGGAATATTTCTGATCACTGAGTGGCGTCCCTGAACCCCCTACATACGTCTTTCTCCATTAGATCTCTCCATGAAGAGCTGCTCGTACCAGGGGACTATATAGGACACACTGAGCTCCTCCCCCGCCTACACAGTCTATTAATACAGCCACACCCTGGGTACCGTCTTACCATCATATAACCACCACCCCCAGACTTCTATACATTACCTATAAACCTGCACACACCGCATGGTACACCAGGCATCATGGTGACCTGTCGACATGATGCAACCCCGGGGGGCGGGGGCACTTGGTATGTAATGTATACACATATGTGCGGCTGGCAAGGGTACTTTTTCAAGGAAAAGTCCCTAGCAAGCCTCCTGTTTCAGTCACAAATGTCCCTAGCAAGGGTCTACTTTTGAGCAAAATGTTCCTAGCAAGGGTCAACTTTCAGCAAAATACCCCGATTTAAGCAGGAAATTTCGAAATTTTCTTGGACATCAGCACATTTTTTTTTTTATGAAAATAGCATAAACAAATTCAATTTTCTCCCCAATCAGTGTAAATTAAGACATTTTGAAACAAAACTAGGATTAATTGAGTCAAAAGTGCCCTAGCAAGGGGAGGCTTTCGAAAAAAAAAAACACGCGAATGAGTGCCCTAGCAAGGGTAAGGGTTGTCATGGGTTCAGCCACCTGTATAAAAAAAAATTGAAGTGCCCCCCCCCTGGGGATGCAACAATTGATAGAGTATGTGCTAGCAAATAGCGCACCAGGGCCAAACTGAGTGGTAATTCCACATGCTTCAAACCATGACATATCATATAGATACAGAAATTTCTACTCTTTCGATCAAAAGGTTGATCCTTATGATTTTCCCAGATCCATGAATATTTTGAGACTGAACACTCTCACTCCCCGGGTCCCACATCTTCAGATTGCGTTGTTCCTGGCATCTAGCCACCATCAACTTTTTTTGAGTTGTTTTACTATATATATATTTTTTAATTTGGCGTTTGTAGATTGCTTAGACCCAGGCAGTATAAGATGCTGAGCTGTAAGTGTTAAGAATTTTGGCTGATTTCAGAATTTTCCTTCTGCCACACCTATTTAGAATTGTAATGTCATATTTTGAGGACTTTTCATGAACTCTTACTGGCATACCATGGGTGAGATATCTGCAGAAAAAAAGGATGATACCGGTAACAATATTTTGACTATTGCCAATATCAGGGAAGCACTTTTGGTTTGAATCTATTTCATTATGAATGGTCTGGACACACTCTGACACCCAATCTGTATAATGTCATGATGGTCTGGGCACATTTTGATCTCCAATGTGCCATGATGAGGTCTGGGCACACTCTAACCCCCAATGTGTGTTTTAAAATTACACCATGCTGGTCTTGGTGCACTCTTTATTAAAGTGAAGGTATAAGCTATATAACTGAAAGTACAAGCCGCACCCAGTCTCAGGGCTCATTCTGCCAGCCTAGGCTTTGAGTCTAGTATGGGGCCCTTGATGGGAGGCCCCCAATGTCATATGTCGAATTTAAGAAATGCCTATGTCCCATGTCACTAAGCAAAAACCCATGTCACTAGTGTCATTAACTTGACTAACATGGCTAATCAAATTATGGCACCATAAACCCCCACATATAAGCTGCACCCTGTGTTCAACACACAAGAACAGATTTGTCATTGGAAGTACATCAAATGACGAAAAGGTGAATTCTGAGGCTTTTTTATGAGAGCTGACATCTTTTCAGGCCCTATTTTTCATGTCACTAAGGCCCCATGTCACATGTCGATTTTAAGAAATGGCCCTGTCGTATGTCACTAACATAGCCATGTCCCATGTCGATTTTAAGAAATGGCCATGTCACCATGTCGATTTTAAGAAATGGCTATGTGACTGTGTCGAATTTAGGGGTCTAGGGCCATTAGTATAAGCGGCTGCTTATATGAGAGAATTTACGGTAGCCTCCCTATCTCCGGGTCGTATGCAGACAGTGGAAGAGGGCAGGCACTATTTTTGCCAGTCGCTGGTTCCAGCAGTAGGCAGGTGTGGGAGGTAATATAGTGTAGAGTTGTAGCACACCGGGTACAAGCACTCCCCCAACACAGCCCCTGACATGATCCCTCTATACTGGGATCATGCCTGGTAAAGTCTAAGCCTCTGCAGGAAGATTGTAGGTGCAATCTAGAGAAGCTGTTGATGTTAGATCTAAAGGGGAAAAGTTGTTACTATTCACTCAAAAGTGCTCAAAGAAAAAAGTCACTTCCATTTCTTATGTGAATTGATGCTGGTATATCTATCTTCTTCTTTTTCAATTTTCGACTTTTAAAATTTATGGGGAGGAGAATAACTGTCTGTTTATCTCTACAGTACTACAGACGCTTTCTCCTTGAGCACGTTGAGTTTGTAGTACTGGCCAGCATAGACTTCAGAATATTTCTAGTTTATTTTGGTTCACTTTTTACATCCCGTAATCTCCCGCATATAAGGCGCAGCTCGCGTATAAGGCGCATCCCCAACTAAGAGAATGCAATTCCATGTATAAGGCGCACCTCTAAGGGCAGATTTTTGTTAATTTAGTACTGTTCTATAGTAAAATTACCCCCTCTATAAGGCGCAACCCAAACTCAAGGCAATGTCCCTGCCACGTATAAGACTCAGTAGCATTTTGTTTGGAATATAAGACGCGCCTTATACGCGGGAGATTACGGTAGATAAATGGGAGTGCACGTCAGAATGTGGGCGGGAGGGGGCCTTCAGGTGGTGCACACGTCTGTGCTCCAACCTTCTTTTGTAAATTACCTGTTTACCCCACAGTTCAGACGCATGACTACTACCGTAAATTTTCGCGTATAACACTCATATAAGCCACAACCTTGTATTTATAGTGCACCCTGAGTTTAAGCGGAAGGTATAGGCCACACCTAGGGGCTGAAATTGATGTTTTAGTACTGGTCTATAGGGTAAAGTACCGCCCTATAAGCCGCACCCCCCACCTTGGGGGGTGCGGCTTATAGTACCGTATATATGGGGGGTGCGGCTTATAGTACCGTATATATGGGGGGTGCGGCTTATAGTACCGTATATATGGGGGGTGCGGCTTATAGGGCGGTATCACTCTATCAGCAGCATTTTGATTTGGGTTCTGGTTACATGAGAGAACTTATGGTAGATGTACTTAATAAAGACCTCTATAAATCTATATAATGTTGAAGATTTCTCATCTATTTGATGAAGAAATAACTGAGAGACAGTGACGATAAATTTTAACTGCAATGTACACGATACAGTACATATATACCTAACCCTTTGTAAATGATAATGAAAATAAATAAATAAAAAGAGTGATAACTAAATACATGAATAAATAAAAATAGAGCGGTGACCTGGGAAGTGACCTCTATCTGGGTGGGACATATTGACCATGATATTAGCTATAGTGAGTTAGTGGTATCAATGGGTATATACCATGGTGTAGGCTGTGGGGTAGTGTTATAGACGAGTCAGGCATAGGAAGCCCTTCCACTCCTCACCTCCTGACGGTACGTCAAGTAGTCTGTTACCATAGCAACAGCCCGTCTCCATGGTGAGCACCAGCAGTAGCTCTATGGCCGGCCATGTATGGATGCAGACCCACCCCCCCCCTAAGTACTCCCTACCCCCCTGAACCCCCCCCCACCACCCCCCCCCCACTCCCCTACCCAGGGTAACTGAGGTAGCTGCATGGGAACTACAGGTACCATAAACCCCTGCAAACTAGCCCATGAACTCCATATCCCTTTTCTATATATTTCTAACTGACCTCGTGTCTAATGTTTCAATAATTTCTTATGAAGAAAGGTAGAACCAGAAGGATCAACCCATACACTAGTAATAGTGGGGATGAGGTTCTCTTCCTTCTTTTGGCTCTCATTAGATAGTTGTGGTACATTAATTATTATGAACTCTAAATAACCTATATGTATTCTTGATGAACAGCAGTGTCTACAGGGTTCAATTTGTTACCTACTATACATGTTGAAAACATACAACTTGAACCTGACCAAACAACTATACTACCATGTCAAACACTATATATTTTGCTTACCTTTGACTAATTACATTTATGGTATCGAATATACGGTTCATTTACATATATGGATCAACACGGTAAAAGGTACGCTCGCACACCCCCTCGCGGGCGTACCTTTTACCATGTTGATCCACATATATTATTTACTGCTATGTCATTGTAAATTACATGATTGATGTATTGATATGGGATAAATTGTTATCGTTGTGGAAATTTGATGTTTGAGCTAATAAAGTAAATTCAAACCCCCCCCCCCAAAAAAAAAGAAAAGCTTATAGACCAATGTAGGCCCCCTTGTGCGGCTTATAAGGTTGTCTCTCCACTCAGGGTGCGGCTTATATGAGGGTTTTTGGATATACAGACTAAAGTAAGGGAAGACATCCTGATAAATCTCCAGGTACAGCTTATAGCATTCTCCCAAAATCAGGGTGCGGCTTACACGTGGGTGCGGTGTACAAGTGGTGTTTTACGGTACTGTAAAGATCTCGCTGTACCTCCTACCTGGGGCACTAGTCTAAGCAAACTGGATGGAGAAGGCAGAAGTGAATACTACTTGTTAAACACCCCCTACCAGCTGCTAACTTTGACCTCAGTAACCCTACAGGCACCGTAATCTCCCGCGTATACGGCGAGTCTTATACGCCAAACAAAATGCTACTGAGTCTTATACGTGTGAGGGACATTGCCTTGAGTTTGGGGTGTGCCTTATAGGGGGGGGGGGGGTAATTTTACTATAGAACAGTACTAAATTAACAAAGATCTGCCCTTAGAGGTGCGCCTTATACATGGAATTGCATTATCTTAGTTGGGGATGCGCCTTATACGCGAGCTGCGCCTTATACGCGGGAGATTACGGTAGGTATAAACTCAGACGGCTGCAGCCATACAGCAGATCAGCTCTGTACTTCTATCCACAGTAAACTGCACGGAGAAGATTAAAGTGAATACTACTTATCTAATAACCCCCTCCCCACCTTCCCTTCAAACACAACAGCAGTACTTATTATCATCTCAATAAAAGTCCCCCCCCCCCGACTCACATACACATACAGAAATCCCTCCCCTCCCTCCCCCCCCATCCCAAACCCAGCAGCCTACAGCCAATCCAAGAAATCCTATAGTCGTGTAGATTTCCTGGCCTGAGTTGCTCCTAGAAACCTCCACCCCCCGTCCTCAAACCACCACCACTACCCCCCCCCCCCACACACACAAACACAGCCCATTTATACAGCATGTAAACGCCCAGGGCCCATGGTATAAGCCGCACCCCACATCTTAGGGGCTGTGTACAAATGACGTCATGCACGAGGGGGGGAGGGGGGGTCCCACTTGCCATGACCAAGCATGACAAGGGGGGGAGGGGGGGTCATGGGCTGCATGACATCATGTCATCAAGAAATCAAAATATGCTTTGGTTTTGGCAAGAACAAAAACTTTTGTAAAAAGATTTTTAAAGGTAGGGAAGTTTAATGCATTCATCTGACATAAATCTATCACCTATAGGCCCTACATGCATGCATTCCTCAGACATCTCACTCAATGAGTATCACTGCCATCAATGTCAGTGTAAAATCAAGGTGATGTCCAGGCCACTATAAGGGGGCACTACTACTCTATCCTACCTATACCAATTTAACCCTTTTTGAAAAGGGCCACTGCTGCCCTCAGGATCTAAATGATGCATCTAAAATACCCCTGAACTGCTCCTGTTGCCTTAGGGCAGCATCCATAGTCATCCACAGGCTTCTTTTTGAAAAGGTGTGATATCCCTCCCCCTCCTTCTTGAGGTGTCAAGGGAGATGTAAAGGGGACCTCCCCCCAAGCTTACTCTCCACATGTCTGAATGGAACTCTATAGGACTCAACTTATTTGCAGATTCTAGAGTAAAATGCTGAGGTGACTTGATTGCTTTGTAAGATCACAAATTGGAACCATGATTGCAATCGATGGTCTCCTGAGAATTTGTGATGCTTTCTGAGTTGTTTTTTTTCTATTAGGCCACACACTAAGTTCAGAGTGTTCTCCCTGAAACCTATTTCTAGTACACTTGTATATGGTTAAAATTACAGATTAAATCAATACATTCAATATATCAATACATTCAAGCTCTTGAACTATATGATCCTTAATAATAACTGTTCTTGATTTTCTCTTCGCTGTAAAGAAGGCAGACTATTAACTGTATTGGACTATAGACAGTTTTTAAGCCCTTTTGTGACAGGAAATACTTGTGTATGATCACTACCATAGTACTCCGTGTATAACTGTGTAATGGTTCGAGTTCTTATATAACTTCGGTTTAATTCGAGATATGTCAATATCAAGTAAAACAAGACAAGTTAGCTTGGGTTTGTGCAACCGGCACATAGCGGCCAGAGATCGAAGTGACCTCTGGTCCTACCAGTGGTAACCGCACCAATCGACCCGCCCTCTCGAATAGGGAGCTAACACTATACATAACGCTCCATTAGCCCCTACAACTACAAGGCACGGAAATGGTACATCCTGCATATAGCTCACATAGCCATTATCAGCTGGGGGCCGCCATTAGACCCCGACTCCACTATGACTAACACCTTCAGCCCCCGACTCCGCAGTTTATGCCAGGGATGCCTCCCATTGGTCAATAATACAATAGCCATGTGCGGTATAGGGACCCATACATTATATAAGCTGACAGTGTTTGGCATGTTTCTCTGTTCATTTGTTGATCAGTGCTAGTTCTTTTTTCACTTTGCATGCATGTTATCCTTTATTGGCAATTCACACCCACTATATGTCCCTTTGAACCATTTTAATTTGTTTATGGGTCAGGTCATCAGAAAGTGTAAGATTTTGCCCTTGAAGGCCCTTAAAAATTAATTTTCTAACTACTTTATATAACCCTAACATATTTGTGAAGGGACATCCCCTCAGCTCAGAAAACCAAAAAATACCGACTTAGGACATCCGGTTCCATTTTTATTGCTTGTTTTGTGTCATGTAACGTCCAGTACCGAAATGATGAAATATGGAGGTGATTAAAGTTGCTGTCAGTAATATAGACTTCAATTACGAAATGGAACAAAGTTTGAGTTATGCATGCACAGTAGACTGCCTCTTACATGATGATAAAAGCACCGGACGTTACATAACGTCCGGTACTTTTATCAGAAATATTTCACATAAGCTGCTCTCACATGGAGACAAATGCTGATAGACACACAATTTTTTCACCAAAGTAGGGGATAATAGGTCCCTTTATATAGGTAATAACAAAAATGTTGCGGCTTTATATTTCCATTTAATATAACTGATTTAGATTTAGGTACCGGACGTTACAAATTACAGATTTCCATTTACAAAGACACATGATGAAAAATTCTCATTCAGTAACATGTCCAAACCTCATGGAAATGACACCTATAATCATAAACAATATAAAAAATAACTTTGGGATACTCCAGATGTTCTTTATTCAATACAGGACACTTGTAAAAAATACAAAAAGTAAAAAAAGAACAAATTTGGCCATTTTTTTCACTTCGGCAGGCTAGAAGTCTGCGAGTTTTTGCTGCATGACCACAAATTAACATTTTTCTGAAAGCCCTAAGTGTCCTCTATCAAATGAGTCTATGTGAGACAAGATTGGTTCACAACTTCTTTCTTCAGAGCCATAAGAGTCCAAAATGACCCCAAAAACACAAAATCTACTGCTTTCTGGCGACCTGACCCTTATAGCCTATAGGCCTTCACTATTCATGCACTTTGGGGGGGGGGGTATCTCTCTGCATGACGTCATGCTGAGGGGGGGTCAAGTGTTGTATGACGAAACATGACAAGGGGGGGAGGGGGGGTCAAAAATGGTCCAAAAATGCATGACGTCATTTGTACACAGCCCCTTAACCTGCACCATGAGTCCATGAGAAAGCTATTGGCTGCAGGATGGGTCTGAACAACTCCCATTCTGTTAAAATACGTAAGGGAAAACTTGATATAAGTCACACACTGAGTTCATTCAGGAAGGCTTCATAAGCTGCATCATAGGCGCCTAAAAAAGTGTATACTAAGGACACACCAAATTAAATAGTTGGTCTATGGATTTCCCGCATCATATTTTCAGAAATACAAATATTTTTTGTCCTCTCCTCACTTCCACCCCTGTACATGTACTAGCATAATCCTTCAGGTTTCATAAGATGTAAAAACTTGTGGTGAGCTTGTGATGACTCTTGAAGGGCTGGCGTGATGCACCATGGTGCCACCTGGTGAGACTTTCAAACACTACTCACCAACAGGGGGACCTGGTGATGGCTCAGGGGCGCCACCTACATCTACCTGGTGTGGGATAAAATGTTCTGGGAGGGAGTGATTCTGGATTCGATCAACAAAACCAGCTCGTTTAGATAATGACTTGAACCAATTTCAAATACTTTTAGCCTGCACACTGTGTGCATATACATGGGTGCTCAAAATTTTAAGGACGTCACATCGTCACTTTTTATGAGGGATGGCGCGTCACTCCGTCACTTTAACAAGAACGTATATGCCAACGTACTGGGAACTTTTGCAAGTTTCGCCGTTTGCACTTTTTTAAACTCCTGTGTCACAAGCGTCACTTTTTAAAACCCCTGCGTCACAGCGTCACGAGCATCACTTTTTACCCATGTATGGGCACATCTGTGGCTCTCACTGGATACGTGCAATCTATCAGAAAAGGGCTAGACTATGTATGTCTGTGTAGCTTCACATGTGTGGTAGTGGTAAGGAGATTACACAGTAGTGACATCATGTGAGTCATGGTGGAACTAACTACATTAAATCCTGTTGTATGTGTCAGTGTGTTGAGGACTTACATTAGAGATAAGACCAATGATAGGTTTTAATCAACTCAAAAATCAGCTACCGTTTCTAACGTAGTAAGCAACCTGTGCACTTGAAATCATTTCATAACATAAAAAAAACTGTTGCCATACTTGATTAGAACCCTCTCAATGTGGAATGACCTTAGGATACCAAAAAGGTATGCTGTCAGTAAGAATATAGAACACTTGGTTAAAACGCATATCTGTGGTTGCATACTACTGCTATCGATCTGCTGCAATGTCCAACATAATTTTTGCATTTTGTGTGTTTTCAACTTTGGTATACTACATCACGGCAGGTTTTAATACTCTAGTACATTTTGTGTTTCAGGTTCATTGGTGGACTATGTAGCGGCAGGCATGGCTTTAATACTCTAGTACATTTTGTGTGTTTCAGGTTCATTGGTGGACTATGTAGTGGCAGGCATGGCTTTAATACTGTAGTACATTTTGTGTGTTTCAGGTTTGTTGGTGGACTATGTAGCGGCAGGCATGACTTTAATACTGTTGTAAAAACTATGTGTTTTAGGTTCGTTGGACTATGTAGCGGCAGGCATGGCTTTAATACTGTAGTACAAACTGTGTGTTTTAGGTTCGTTGGTGGACTATGTAGCGGCAGGCATGGCTTTAATACTGTAGTACAAACTGTGTGTTTTAGGTTCGTTGGTGGACTATGTAGCGGCAGGCATGGCTTCAATACTGTTGTACAAACTGTGTGTTTCAGGTTCGTTGGTGGACTATGTAGCGGCAGGCATGGCTTTAATACTGTAGTACAAACTGTGTGTTTTAGGTTCGTTGGTGGACTATGTAGCGGCAGGCATGGCTTTAATACTGTAGTACAAACTGTGTGTTTCAGGTTCATTGGTGGACTATGTAGTGGCAGGCATGGCTTTAATACTAGTACAAACTGTGTGTTTTAGGTTCGTTGGTGGACTATGTAGTGGCAGGCATCGCTTTAATACTGTAGTACAAACTGTGTGTTTTAGGTTCGTTGGTGGACTATGTAGTGGCAAGCATGGCTTTAATACTGTAGTACAAACTGTGTGTTTCAGGTTCGTTGGTGGACTATGTAGCGGCAAGCATGGCTTTAATACTGTAGTACAAACTGTGTGTTTAAAGTTCGTTGGTGGACCATGTAATGGCAGGCATGGCTTTAATACTGTAGTACAACCTGTGTCTTTTAGGTTCGTTGGTGGACTATGTAGCGGCAGGCATCGCTTCAATACTGTTGTACAAACTGTGTGTTTCAGGTTCGTTGGTGGACTATGTAGTGGCAGGCATGGCTTTAATACTGTAGTACAAACTGTGTGTTTTAGGTTCGTTGGTGGACTATGTAGCGGCAGGCATGGCTTTAATACTGTAGTACAAACTGTGTGTTTTAGGTTCATTGGTGGACTATGTAGCGGCAGGCATGGCGTACCCTGAGCTGGCCGTGCAGGCGGCGGCAGCCTATATCTTTGTCTACCTATATGGGGGGTCGGTGGCCCGGGGGCTCGTCCCGCCCCCACTTACTGCCCGCCTCATCCCTGCCCTCCTTACCGCCCTCACCGGGCCGGGGGGCAGCACGACAGGGCAGAGGCCTGGGGCGGTCTCACAACTACACATCAATGCTCTAGGTACCGGTAATATGAATTCATTTTTCCCTTTGAATTCTTTTCTTGTCATTATTATTTTTCAGGTTGTTGGGCAAAAATAGTTAAAAGATTTGAAGATTTTGGATACTACAGTACCTGTTTATTTTATTCTCAGAAGTATCAAGGAATTGACTTGATTATCGATGATGACTGAATTATGGTTCCCACTATGAGTGATGACTAAATTGACTCAAGAATCTCCAAAATATGTCTTAAAAAGTAATTAAAAGCCTTTTCCACTGATTCATTTATCTTTATTTGATAATGATTATCTTATCACTTTTAGAAAAAATATCACACTTAAAATACCAGAAAAAGTAAGCCTAAGTACAGGGAGTTACTTCAAAAACTAATCACATCACACATATTGTAATTTCTATTTCACATGATTGTAGGCCTGCTGCGGTCGATGGTAGAAGACCCGGGGGTGACTGACATGTTCTTTATGTGGTTATAGGCTTGCTGCGGGTGATGGTAGAAGACCCGGGGGTGACTGACATGTTCTTTATGTGGTTATAGGCTTGCTGCGGGTGATGGTAGAAGACCCGGGGGTGACTGACATGTTCTTTATGTGGTTATAGGCTTGCTGCGGGTGATGGTAGAAGACCCGGGGGTGACTGACATGTTCTGTATGTGGTTATAGGCTTGCTGCAGGAGATGGTAGTAGACCCGGGGGTGACTGACATGTTCTTTATGTGGTTATAGACTTGCTGCGGTCGATGGTAGAAGACCCGGGGGTGACTGACATGTTCTTTATGTGGTTATAGGCCTGCTGTAGGAGATGGTAGAAGACCCGGGGGTGACTGACATGTTCTTTATGTGGTTATAGGCTTGCTGCGGGTGATGGTAGTAGACCCGGGGGTGACTGACATGTTCTTTATGTGGTTATAGGCCTGCTGTGGTCGATGGTAGAAGACCTGGGGGTGACTGACATGTTCTGTATCTGGTTATAGGCCTGCTGCGGGTGATGGTAGAAGACCCGGGGGTGACTGACATGTTCTGTATGTGGTTATAGGCTTGCTGCGGGTGATGGTAGAAGACCCGGGGGTGACTGACATGTTCAGTATGTGGTTATAGGCTTGCTGCGGGTGATGGTAGTAGACCCGGGGGTGACTGACATGTTCTTTATGTGGTTATAGGCTTGCTGCGGGTGATGGTAGAAGACCCGGGTGTTACAGAGATGTTCTTCACCTCCACCACTAACACCTCCACCACAGCCCCCACTGGTGTCACACTAGCACTGAAGAGGGCACTACTTGGCAGGGAACATCTCCTACAGGTCAGTCTTATAGAGAGGTTTCTGATCAATGCTGTGTGCGTGGCCATGATCTCGAAAGCTGTCGCGTTATTTGCCTAGGTACAATACACCCAAACTGTATGACAGGCCGGGAACAGATGTAGCCGCGAGATCAGAGCTGGAAATCGCTGATGTCAGCATACATGTGGTTCTGTCAGGAACTGGTCTGTTCTCGATTGGTCACTATAATACTTCATGTTACATCATTGCAGTATCAAGAGAGATTCATTATTACAGTATCATTGGATTTTTCCAAAAGCTGTCCAAAGCTAAGATGGGTACCGAAGATGTAGTTCAGTAGTTGCCCACAAGGGGGCAGATGTGTAATTTTTCTCCTCCTCCGATTTATAGTGAGACTAGTGCAAGCAGTGTACTGCATTCATGTAATTTGTAATATATCTCGAATCCTTGCATCAAAGTCTTTCTATGCATATTTAGATTTGTGGTGAGTTTTCTTTCAACGCCTGATATGTTCAGGGTCCCTTGTGACTAAACATTAATGTCCTCCATGCCCCCCCCCCAGGTGGCAGCAGTGCAGTGCCTCAACACGATTATCAAACACGACGCGAGCGGGCAGCACTTTGCAGACCTCCTCCTGCAGCAGGACATGGCCGGTAAGTCATGATGCACCAACTTCACTTCATGTATCATGATTTACCAACTTCATTCATGTATCATGATGCACCAACTTCATTCATGTATCATGATGAACCAACTTCATTCATGTATCATGATGCATCAACTTCATTCATGTATCATGATGCATCAACTTCACTTCATGTATCATGATGCATCATTTTGAATGTATCATGATGCTCCAACTTCATTCATGTATCATGATGCACCAACTTCATTCATGTATCATGATGCATCAACTTCACTTCATATATCATGATGCATCATTTTGAATGTATCATGATGCTCCAACTTCATTCATGTATCATGATGCACCAACTTCATTCATGTATCATGATGCACCAACTTCACTTCATGTATCATGATGCATCATTTTGAATGTATCATGATGCACCAACTTCATTCATGTATCATGATGCACCAACTTGAATGTATCATGATGCACCAACTTGAATGTATCATGATGCACCAACTTCATTCATGTATCATGATGCACCAACTTCACTTTATATATCATGATGCACCAACTTCACTTCATGTATCATGATGCACCAACTTCATTCATGTATCATGATGCACCAACTTCATTCATGTATCATGATGCATCAATTTGAATGTATCATGATGCACCAACTTCACTTCATGTATCATGATGCACCAACTTCACTTCATGTATCATGATGCACCAACTTCACTTCATGTATCATGATGCACCAACTTCACTTCATGTATCATGATGCACCAACTTCACTTCATGTATCATGATGCACCAACTTCACTTCATGTATCATGATGCACCAACTTCATTCATGTATCATGATGCACCAACTTCACTTCATGAATCATGATGCACCAACTTCATTCATGTATCATGATGCACCAACTTCATTCATGTATCATGATGCACCAACTTCATTCATGTATCATGATGCACCAACTTCACTTCATGTATCATGATGCACCAACTTGAATGTATCATGATGCACCAACTTGAATGTATCATGATGCACCAACTTCATTCATGTATCATGATGCACCAACTTCACTTTATATATCATGATGCACCAACTTCACTTCATGTATCATGATGCACCAACTTCATTCATGTATCATGATGCACCAACTTCATTCATGTATCATGATGCATCAATTTGAATGTATCATGATGCACCAACTTCACTTCATGTATCATGATGCACCAACTTCACTTCATGTGTCATGATACACCAACTTCACTTCATGTATCATGATGCACCAACTTCACTTCATGTATCATGATGCACCAACTTCACTTCATGTATCATGATGCACCAACTTCACTTCATGTATCATGATGCACCAACTTCACTTCATGTATCATGATGCACCAACTTCATTCATGTATCATGATGCACCAACTTCACTTCATGAATCATGATGCACCAACTTCATTCATGTATCATGATGCACCAACTTCATTCATGTATCATGATGCACCAACTTCATTCATGTATCATGATGCACCAACTTCACTTCATGTATCATGATGCACCAGCTTGAATGTATCATGATGCACCAACTTCATTCATGTATCATGATGCACTAACTTCACTTCATGTATCATGATGCACCAACTTCAATTCATGTATCATGATACACCAACTTCACTTCATGTATCATGATGCACCAACTTCACTTCATGTATCATGATGCACCAACTTCACTTCATGTATCATGATGCACCAACTTCATTCATGTATCATGATGAACCAATTTGAATGTATCATGATGCACCAACTTCACTTCATGTATCATGATGCACTAACTTCACTTCATGTATCATGATGCACCAACTTCATTCATGTATCATGATGCACCAACTTGAATGTATCATGATGCACCAACTTCATTCATGTATCATGATGCACCAACTTCATTCATGTATCATGATGCACCAACTTCACTTCATGTATCATGATGCACCAGCTTGAATGTATCATGATGCACCAACTTCATTCATGTATCATGATGCACCAATTTGAATGTATCATGAATCACCAACTTCATTCATGTATCATGATGCACCAACTTCACTTCATGTATCATGATGCACCAGCTTGAATGTATCATGATGCACCAACTTCATTCATGTATCATGATGCACCAACTTCACTTCATGTATCATGATGCACCAACTTCATTCATGTATCATGATGCACCAACTTCACTTCATGTATCATGATGCACCAACTTCACTTCATGTATCATGATGCACCAACTTCACTTCATGTATCATGATGCACCAACTTCACTTCATGTATCATGATGCACCAGCTTGAATGTATCATGATGCACCAACTTCATTCATGTATCATGATGCACCAATTTGAATGTATCATGAATCACCAACTTCATTCATGTATCATGATGCACCAACTTCACTTCATGTATCATGATGCACCAGCTTGAATGTATCATGATGCACCAACTTCATTCATGTATCATGATGCACCAACTTCACTTCATGTATCATGATGCACCAACTTCATTCATGTATCATGATGCACGAACTTCACTTCATGTATCATGATGCACGAACTTCACTTCATGTATCATGATGCACCAACTTCATTCATGTATCATGATGCACCAACTTCACTTCATGTATCATGATGCACCAACTTCACCTCATGTATCATGATGCACCAACTTGAATGTATCATGATGCACCAACTTCACTTCATGTATCATGATGCACGAACTTCACTTCATGTATCATGATGCACCAACTTCACTTCATGTATCATGATGCACCAACTTCATTCATGTATCATGATGCACCAACTTCACTTCATGTATCATGATGCACCAACTTCACCTCATGTATCATGATGCACCAACTTGAATGTATCATGATGCACCAACTTCAATTTATGTATCATGATGCACCAACTTCACTTCATGTATCATGATGCACCAACTTCATTCATGTATCATGATGCACCAACTTCATTCATGTATCATGATGCACCAACTTCATTCATGTATCATGATGAATCATTTTGAATGTATCATGATGCACCAACTTCACTTCATGTATCATGATGCACCAACTTCACTTCATGTATCATGATGCACCAACTTGAATGTATCATGATGCACCAACTTCACTTCATGTATCAT
The DNA here is from genome assembly GCA_949317995.1 of Acholoe squamosa. NCBI lineage: Eukaryota > Metazoa > Annelida > Polychaeta > Phyllodocida > Polynoidae > Acholoe > Acholoe squamosa. The sequence goes on from OX439040.1 coordinate 5,956,065, forward strand.
GATGCACCAACTTCACTTCATGTATCATGATGCACCAACTTCATTCATGTATCATGATGCACCAACTTCATTCATGTATCATGATGCACCAACTTCACTTCATGTATCATGATGCACCAACTTCATTCATGTATCATGATGAATTATTTTGAATGTATCATGATGCACCAACTTCATTCATGTATCATGATGCACCAACTTGAATGTATCATGATGCACCAACTTCACTTCATGTATCATGATGCACCAACTTCACTTCATGTATCATGATGCACCAACTTCATTCATGTATCATGATGCACCAACTTCACTTCATGTATCATGATGCACTAACTTCACTTCATGTATCATGATGCACCAACTTCACTTCATGTATCATGATGCACCAACTTGAATGTATCATGATGCACCGACTTCATTCATGTATCATGATGCACCAACTTCACTTCAAGTATCATGATGCACCAACTTCACTTCATGTATCATGATGCACCAACTTCATTCATGTATCATGATGCACCAACTTGAATGTATCATGATGCACCGACTTCATTCATGTATCATGATGCATCAATAATCCTCAATACACCTAAACCAAAGGCCAATGCAGAGACTATATATATAAAAAAAATCGTCAATTGTCATTGTAATTTACAATTTCTATTTACCATAGGCTATTTATGGCTCTTCAGACGTCCCATGTACTTGTATACTTATAATTGTGAACAACAGTCCATGGCCTGTTTCAGCCAGTTTGATATACAATAGCTATCAATAGGTCAAGGCACCTGAGAACACTTTCTTTTGAACAGTGACTGACTGATGTTAATTACCACATCTAGAACTGCCCCATGCTGGTGCACCAACCTATAATAGGGAGGTTTAGCAAACCTGACGGCCGTCACCCGTAGCTCATTTAACGCAGATGCACCAATGCTGTATATATGCTATACGTCTGTGTTATATTAATATTAGGGAGGTTTAGCAAGCACTGCATGGGCAATATAATGCAGACGTCCAGGATACCTACAGCACTGGTACGTCTGCGTAAAACTAGATAAAGGTGACGTACGTCGTGCTTGCTAAACCTCCCTACTATTAGCGACGCAGGGGTTGCTAAACCTTGCTAGTAATGCATTAATGCAGCCCTGGTAAAATGTTTTTATTTCTTGTAGAATTCCTGTTTGAGGCCTTGGCGACAACAAATGAACTTCTCATTGGGTGAGTTGACACATGAATGCATTTATATAAACACGATTTCAAGTACTGAATAGTAGATTTACCAGGCATATGAATAGGGAGGTTTAGCAAGCACTGCGATGGCAATATAACGCACACGTGCAGCATACCTACACTCAGCATTGGTACGCCTACCAAAAAAGAAACCAGAAAAAGGTGACGTACGTCGTGGTTGCTAAACCTCCCTAACACAAGGGCAGACTTATGTTCGTGAGGGTAGAAAGTTACTCCCATACGGGCCCTAGACCCCTAAATTCGGCATGGCGACATGGACCATTTTAGGTTTATCGTGGGGGTGTGGATGGGGGGTCCCCCATGTCACATGTCAATTTTAAGAAATGGTTATGTCACATGTCACTTAAATCCCCATGTCCCATGTCACCTCTAAGAACCTCTCATGTCACATTTTTAAGAAATTGCCATGTCACCATGTCAAATTTAGTGGTCCACACCCATTATCGTGACGTGGGACATGAAGACTTGGTTAAATTTGACAGGGTGACATGGGAATTCCTTAAAATGGACAGGACGAAAAGGGGTACCTCCATTCAAGGGCCCCCTCATAGATATAGAGCCCTGGGGTCCCATGTCACATGTCGATATTAGGGAGGTTTAGCAAGCATGACGTACGTCGCCCTTTTTCTGGTTTCACGCAGACGTAACAATGTTGTAGGTATGCTGCACGTCTGCGTTATATTGCCCACGCAGTGCTTGCTAAACCTCCCTATTGAGAAATCTTCATATCAGATGTCTAATCCTGTAACCAGTGTCTATGTAGTAGTTGGGTCTTTCAGCTGTTCGTATGGCAGCACCCAAGCCTCCATAGCTCAGTGGCTAGAGCACTGGTCTTGTAAACCAGGGGTCGTGAGTTCAATCCTCACTGGGGGCTACTCTTTTCGTCGTTTGTGAGTTTAATACTACATAGCAGGGCTGCATTCATGTAGCATGATGACCAAAGGGCACAATGCATTAATGCATTATCATGCACATGTGAGGGCTTCCCTAACCCACTTAAAAGGGTCTATATCTCCTCTTTTCTATCCCCTCGGATGTATGTGGTGCACATATGCACGGGCATCGATACATTCCTCTGTGAAATTGTGTAATGTAGTTCTCGCCATGAATATGACCTTAGCTGTCGAAATGGCGTTAAACATCCATTACTCACTCACTCATGCACATGTAATGGTGAAGGCCGTATTTATTCTACAGAGCGCACATGTGCGAAATAAAAAAAGAAATTGATGCTCAAAACTCAAACCAAATTTTTATACATGTATAATAATATAAATAGCACGCCCACAACCCTAAAAATCTTTCCATTTTACTTCAAAAGTCTTTGTTCCTACCTTTAAAAAAATGGGTTATTCTAAGAAATCGTTGCAAGGGTATATATATACTTAGGCCGCAAAATTGGGGGTGTGTGTGCTTTGTTATGAGAATATGTTTACTCTTTAGAAATGGATACGGTTATTATACTTTGTGTTAATTCAGCTTTTTGTGGATTACTTACAGTTCTATTCTCAACTGTTTGCTGCTCTTCGCCAAGACTAAAACCTTCTTTGACAAATGTCACGCCGTCTATGGTAAGTGTGATATTTTTACATTCACCCTCTAAGGGAGTGGTCATTATTTATCAACAGGGGGGGGGAGGTGGGTTTTCGCGCGGATGCGCGGAGAGTTTTCGCGCCCCCTCTTTGATCTATAGTAGTGCGCAGGCTTTTTTGCTAAAAAGAGGGTAAATTTTTTAGCCCCCCCCTCAAGAGGGGTCAAAATCTTTTTAGCCCCCCCCCTTAAGAGGGGTCAGAATTTTTTACGCCCACCTCCTCAAACCCACCACCCCCCTCTGTTGATAATAAATGACCACTCCCTAAGGGCCGCTGATGCATTAAAGCATCATGCCCATTGGTCGTCATGATGCATTAATGCATCATGCCCATTGGTCGTCATGATGCATTAATGCATCATGCCCATTGGTCGTCATGATGCATTAATGCACCATGCCCATTGGTCGTCATGATGCATTAATGCATCATGCCCATTGGTCGTCATATGCATCAACGGTCCTTAAAGAGTTTATCTAAAATTGTTAACTCTATGAGCTAAAATCCACACCTATCATATGCAGGGACTAAGTTCAGCTGGGGGTATAGCTCAGTGGTAGAGCATTCGACTGCAGATCGAGAGGTCACTAGTTCAAATCTGGTTGCCCCCTGCAACATTTTTCTCTTGGAACAATAAATTTATGCAAAGGAAAAATGAAGGGATGAACAAATGAAAAAAGGAGGAGGAAACAAGCACTGGAGCTCCATTTTAGAAGCAAAAAAGTATTGACTGAAATGTCTAGAAACGTCCCCAGGTCGGGGGGCACTCCCTATCTTTTCTTTTTTTTTTTATAAAGTTTTTGTGTGAACAACTCTCCAGAATTAGTACCCTAAGGCCACTCCAAAAAAAAAAAAAAAACTTGTTTCTCAGCACTGCCCTCGTCAGAAAAATCACCATTTGAATTTTTTTTTTAGAATTTTCTGACAAAAATATACTAAAAAATGAAGAAAAATAGTCAAGTTTGGTATCAAAGGAAAGCTTATGGTCCAGGGACACCTGCTAGGGAATACAGCTGACTATCAATAATAGACACTTTTGAAATATCAATGATAACTTTCAGATTATAATAGAGTTTTTCATAAACGCGTCATCCGCGATGAGCCCGAGATACATAGATATCAGGCACTAATGAGCTGCTTCGGCAAAAAAAAAAAAATTAAAATCCTCCCCCTCAATTTCTCCATATAGCTTGGTGATGAGAAACAAGTTTTTTTTTTTATCTAATCAAGGGGCCCAACATAATGTAGTCTTAGCATCATTTTCACGGGCCAAAGTCAGATTATAATCGAGGGTGACTCAACAAAAAACCCTAACCCTCTACTAATTCACATTCAGACATTAAAACTGCCTGGACATCACATTGGAAATATCCACTTAAAAGGAAGGTTTAGCTGCCACGACGTACGTCACCTTTCCCTGATTTTACACAGACATGGCGGTGCTGAAAGCCGGACCTGAAAGTATGGTGCACGTTTGTGTTATAATGGCCACGTAGTGGTTGCTGAAAGTATGGTGCACGTCTGTGTTATAATGGCCACGTAGTGGTTGCTGAAAGTATGGTGCACGTCTGTGTTATAATGGCCATGTAGTGGTTGCTGAAAGTATGGTGCATGTCTGTGTTATAATGGCCATGTAGTGGTTGGTGAAAGTATGGTGCACGTCTGTGTTATAATGGCCACGTAGTGGTTGCTGAAAGTATGGTGCATGTCTGTGTTATAATGGCCACGTAGTGGTTTGCTGAAAGTATGGTGCACGTCTGTGTTATAATGGCCACGTAGTGGTTGCTGAAAGTATGGTGCACGTCTGTTATAATGGCCACGTAGTGGTTGGTGAAAGTATGGTGCATGTCTGTGTTATAATGTCCATGTAGTGGTTGCTGAAAGTATGGTGCACGTCTGTTATAATGGCCATGTAGTGGTTGCTGAACATGCCTAATGGTAGGCTGAGCAACTCTGCCTCTCTTCTTAGTGAAGTAACGGAAATAAGAGTTCAGGAACTGAGCTACTTTTTGGGGGTTTGAGAAAAAAAAGACATTTTTGGTCTAAAAATGTACTGACTAGTATTCAAAATTGCCTAAAAAACCCCCCTAATCAAAGGCTAAGGCTTTAAGTACCCCCTTCCCTCAGAATCATGTTCGCACATGTTAATGCTTGCACATGTTTAATAGCCAAATCTGAGGCAGTGCCCCCCCCTCCACCAAGGAAACGTCCTCCTTGGGATGAAGGTGTGCCTAACAAATGAGGGTTTACACACAAACTAGGATCTTTTAAATGAGCAGCATAAAATATTTGAGTTGAAACCTCACAGATTTAACTTGTCAAACTATAGCATAGGGCCATCATATTGGCAACTTTCACAGATGGTCTAGATTATAATTACTTTCCACCTGGAGACCATTCAGTGAAAAACCATGAAGTTGTCAATATAAAGAGTCTGTGCCAGGGATGACAAGTTACACTTGACATGTTTTGCTGTGTTTATCTTTTTGTAGAAACTACTGTAGCGCTTATCGGTATCAATACCTGCCATACCTCTGTACACTGGCCCTTATTCGATACAAGTGATAATTTGAGTACCGTTTTTTGTGCTTATGATTGATGCGAATACCCTTTTATCCCTGGCGCTAATTGTGAACTGTGCTTATTTGAGACCCCGGTACTAAAACACGCCATTGTAGTAGCTTTTACTGTACATTGTAGAATATTTTCAGGTATAGAGGCAATAATGCGTGCGGTGGAACAGGCGTTAAAACTGAAGGCATGTCGTGTTATCCACCACGGGATGTGTCTCCTTAAAGTTATACTTACGAGGTAAGCATTTTAAAATTACAGTAGTTTATCTATTGATATAGAATTCAAAAAGTGTCTAACAGAGCAATCACAGTAGCCATTGCACAGAAGTTTTGGTTACACCCTGTGAAAAAAAGTAACTGTTGAATCTACCAGGGATCCTTGTAAAACTGAAAAGTGAACCACTGTAATTGTATTACAGTGAAGCGGTGTAGTTTTAACAAGAAGCCCTAGGTGGCAGTATGGGGGTACAAATATGTACAAGAAACCTCTGTGTAAATAACAATTATTGGATCTCTGGCAATTTTGGGATGAGGATTTCGACCACTCTTTTATACAGTGCAGTACCGTAAATTCTCTCGTATTAGCCGCACTCTCGTATATGCCGCATCCCAACTTTGGGAGAAGCTATATACCTCAGTCAAGGCTTGAAACTTTGCACTTCAGTACTGTTTTATAGTGTAAAATACCCTCGTATATGCCACACCCAGGAAAAGCTGGGTGTGGCGTATGTTTATATGACATGCAATTTGAAACTTGTCATATTTTTGCCTCAATATTTTTCAGTGTTTTCAGGTAAATTCATTATTTGATAAGTATCTCCAAATCTTTCCTGGTTTACTTGTCTTTTGTTTCTGCAGATATCAAAATTGTATATCTTTTTATAAAATGATAAAATTTGTTCCTGTCTTAACCCATTGATTGATTGATGATTGGCTGTATTTTCAGCCAGCCGTCCAGTATCCGGTTGTTCAGTAACATAGGCCTGGCCCGGCAGTGCTTTCAGCTCACCTTAGAGGGTATATCCTCCTCCGACCACAAAGTGTCTCTTTCCGCCACAGACGCTTTCACCGCTCTTCTAAGGTATATCTTTGTGTCAATTTTATGATAAACCTACTCTACAGAAGTAGTTTAGAAAGACCCTATTTCATAAGTAAAAACGGAAAAATCACAAAACAAAATAAAACTGAGCAAAATCTGTCAAACCTGACAAAGAAAACCCCTCAGGAGGTAAGGCTCCTGATGGTTAAAACCACCTCAGTCGTCTCAGACATGACATAAATAGAGAGAACTAAACGACCGTGGTGTACGAGGTGGCCGATCCACCAAGAGGGTGGATCGGCCAACGAGGACACCAGGGGAGTTTAGTTCTCTATTTATTTTATGTTTTTATAGGGTTTAAATAAGGAAAAATCAGCAAAATCCGGTACCATAGTTCCCTGTATGAGCGGCGGTCCGCCATTTTGAATGTTTACATGCGCCCGGAACGAGGCTGCAGTGGTGGATCGGCCGCTGTGATGGATTGGCACACATTACGACACTGTGGATGTGGCGAACAGCCATGCAATGCTATCTCTAAGGGAAGAAGTTAAAATAAAGTGTTATGTCATGACCGAGACATAAAATGTTACCCTCCTGCATTTCAACATGTAATCTCAAAGAAAACTATCAGTGTCAGGCTGTCTATTGAGTTTAACTGGATACACAGGTTAGGAACTGTTGCCCCTAAGGGCCTAAATGCTGTAGAAGCAATGCAATTTTTTGAATTGCCTAATCTCTAACATTGCCCCTATTTAGTACAGATAAGATAGTATTACTGGAATCTAATCCCTTAATTACATTAGGGAGGTTCAGCAACCTTACAATGCAGAATGAATGCGGTACATCTGCGTCATGATAAATTGGTTGCTGAACCTCCCCTATTATCCCCTATTTCAGTGTAGACCACCTGACCTGCCCTGTTCCCTATGGGGAGGTAGTAACAGGTATCAGAGTACTGGTAGGACAAGGAGAGCGGCTAGCGGATGGTAAAGGTAAAGTTCCATCAGCGAGACAGCTCACAGTCAGGGGTAAAAGGAAGCATGAGGCCCAGCGGTCAGAGCGCACCAAGAACAGGCTACAGGCCAATGTAGCTGCACTAAGACAAGCTTGCTTGTAAGTACCCAGGACTTTTTTAACAGAGAACTTAATAATGTTTTGGGCCACCTATTCATTATTTTTCCGTGCTCTGTGAGAGGAGTTCCAATGTTAGCATATTAAGGAGGTTTCGCAACCTCGAGGTATGTCACCCAATCTTGATTTAATGCAGACGTACCAATGCTGAAAGTATGTTGCATGTCTGTGTTATATTGCCAACATAGTGGTTGCTAAACCTCCCTATAATGGCAGCAATGCAATGCATTGCAAATTACCTGGGATCTTGGTACTTCTCATTATTGTTTGCTGCAATGCCAATAGTGAATTCCAAGATTGTTAATAAATTTGTTACTTTAGATTCTTGTGTAACCCATGCTTAGACTCCTATAAGCCACACCTGGGATTTGCATATTTCCAAGACATCATCAAATACCATAAATTCTTTCATATAAACTGTGGCTTATACCAGAATCCAAATCAAAATTAGGCTTATAGGATTGGCCCACAGTCAGGGTGCGGCTTATATGAGGGGTTTTTACACCATAAAATAGAACTAAACTTTAAATTTTCAAGCCCCAGTTGTGCCTCATAGCCTCCTTTCAAACTCAGGGTGCGGCTTATACCAGGGATGAGGCTAATACGAGAGAATTTACGGTACTTCACTTTTTCACTATGTGAGCCCAGTAAAATGTGATATTCATGCATTTCTCTTGTCTCATGGACAGACTGGCCATGCACTGCAGCCATAACCCTGCAGTTGATGCCAAGACCTACATCCAGCCCACTGTGGTACAGGACCAGGGTTCTACACCAAATGGTGGCCAGCCGGTACCAGAACTCCCGCGCCCCGGTACAGAGCCCCCGACCACCCAGCTCCATGACCTTGTCAAGTGTCTGTACTCAGCCCTAACCGACCACTTCATACCCACCTATGTGGTAAGTCACTCATCCTTAAGGGACTATCAGCCTGGTTGTAGAATATCTATGACTACGACAGGAAATCTATGACTAGAACATGATTTTCCAAGTTGTGCATACTAAACTTCCATGATTTTAGAAACCAATCATGAGATTTTGGCCGATTTTCGGAGTCGCAGGACTATGCCACTTTACAGCCGATATCCTCGGGTATAGAGGACGGTGAGGTGTTAATTCATACGTTAATGTCTCTGTTCACCCCCATAGCCGGTATCATCAGCTACAGAGTATTGTGAGGTATCAATTCATTTGTTCATTCTGACCGTGAAGTCTTACTTTATTCACTCATTCATCCAATCATAGATGTGCTCATCCTTGCAGCCGTTATAGAGGAAGGTGAGGTGTTATTTCATACATTCATTTATCTGTTCATCCATACAGCCGCTACTAGTATCGTCAGATATAGCGGACGGTCAGGTATTACTTCACTCATTCATTCACCCTTACAACCAGTATTGTCAGGTAGCAAGGTACTAGTTCATCCATTCACCCTTACAACCAGTATTGTCAGGTAGCAAGGTACTAATTCATTCATTCATTCACCCTTACAACCAGTATTGTCAGGTAGCAAGGTACTAATTCATTCATTCATTCACCCTGACAACCAGTATTGTCAGGTAGCAAGGTACTCATTCATCCATTCACCCTTACAACCAGGATTGTCAGGTAGCAAGGTACTAATTCATTCATTCATTCACCCTTACAACAAGTTTTGTCAGGTAGCAAGGTACTAATTCATTCATTCATTCACCCTTACAACAAGTTTTGTCAGGTAACAAGGTACTAATTCATTCATTCACCCTTACAACCAGTATTGTCAGGTAGCAAGGTACTAATTCATTCATTCACCCTTACAACCAGTATTGTCAGGTAGCAAGGTACTAATTCATTCATTCACCCTTACAACCAGTATTGTCAGGTAGCAAGGTACTAATTCATTCATTCACCCTTACAACCAGTATTGTCAGGTAGCAAGGTACTAATTCATTCATTCACCCTTACAACCAGTATTGTCAGGTAGCAAGGTACTAATTCATTCATTCATTCACCCTGACAACCAGTATTGTCAGGTAGCAAGGTACTCATTCATTCATTCATTCATCCTTACAAGAAGTATTGTCAGGTAGCAAGGTACTAATTCATTCATTCACCCTTACAACCAGTATTGTCAGGTAGCAAGGTACTAATTCATTCATTCATTCACCCTGACAGCCAGTATTGTCAGGTAGCAAGGTACTAATTCATTCATTCACCCTTACAACCAGTATTGTCAGGTAGCAAGGTACTAATTCATTCATTCACCCTTACAACCAGTATTGTCAGGTAGCAAGGTACTAATACATTCATTCATTCATTCACCCTGACAACCAGTATTGTCAGGTAGCAAGGTACTAATTCATTCATTCACCCTTACAACCAGTATTGTCAGGTAGCAAGGTACTAATTCATTCATTCATTCACCCTGACAACCAGTATTGTCAGGTAGCAAGGTACTAGTTCATCCATTCACCCTTACAACCAGTATTGTCAGGTAGCAAGGTACTAATTCATTCATTCACCCTGACAACCAGTATTGTCAGGTAGCAAGGTACTAATTCATTCATTCACCCTTACAACCAGTATTGTCAGGTAGCAAGGTACTAATTCATTCATTCAATCAACCTTTTGTTCATTCATTCCCTCATATATTTATGTGTTCATCCATACAGCCGGTATCATCAGATATAGAGGACCGTGAGGTGTTATTTCACCCATTTATTTATGCGTTTATCCATACAGCTGGTATTGTCGGGTAAAATGGAAGGTGAGGTGTTACTTCATTCACTCATTTTTTCATTCATTCATTCATCCATGCAGAGGTGTAGGAAGCAAATCGTCATTGGGGGGGGCGGCCAGCGGGGGCCCAACCTCGACACCTTGAATTTCCGGCTCAAGTGCAATAGCCCCTATACATACCTATATAAAATTTGTAGAGAAATGTAATTTTTAATGAATTTTAGATCTGATTTGGGGTCCAGGACCCCATTTCCCTATCCCGTTATTATATTAATCTAATTTGAAATACAAAGTTTTAGTTCTTGTTCAATTTATTATGAATTCTTGGCAAATAACCAATAGGGAAACAAATAAAAACGTTTTTTTTTAACGTAAAAAAAACATGTTTTTATGCCAAGTGGGATGCCTCACACCTTCCCTCCAGCGGAAACAGAAATGGCAGAGCAGATGCCAAATTTGAGTTGTATTCGCTGTGCTTAGGCCACACCAAAAAAATAAGTTGGTCTACGGGATTGCCTCTCCTTATTTTCGGAAATACAAATTTTTTTTTCTTTGAAAAAAATCTCGTCTACGGATTTCGCAAAACAAGTTTTCTCTTTGTGATGTTTGGCAATTTGTTTTTTAAAACAATTTTTTCGCTCACCTCACTTTTCCAGCAAGGAATCCGTTGGACGCCAAAAAATTCCAAAAAAAATTCACTCGCTTGCACCATTTTTTCAAAACCAAAATCCGTAGACCAACTTATTTTTTTGGTGTGGCCTTAACAAATAAAAACCTTTAAACTTGACTTGACTTGATTTGTTAATTCATCTTTACAGATGGTATCGACAGGTATATACTTATAGGACAGTGAGATGTTGTTTCATTTGTTCATATATTCACTCATCCTTCATTCATTCATTAATTCATTTGCTTATTCACTCATTCAATCACTCATTCATTAATTCATTCATTCATTTGTTTATGCATTCATTCATTCATCCATTTTTTCATCCATACAGCCGGTATCGTCAGATATAGAGGAGAGTGAGGTGTTACTGAGCCTGGTGACATGCCTTAACCTGATGTGGGAGTTGGACCGGGGCACTATGGACACCCTCGGGTGTATGCTTTATCAATTCATACATTAATTCATCTGTTCATCCATACAGCCGGTATCGTCAGATATAGAGGAGAGTGAGGTGTTACTGAGTCTGGTGACATGCCTTAACCTGATGTGGGAGTTGGACCGGGGCACTATGGACACCCTCGGGCAGCTCCTGCTGGAGTCAGGGTTCATCAACTTCTGCCTCACCACACGTGCCAGGTTCAGGTCAGTGTAAGGATTACTCCCGTAAGTTCAGAGATGTAAGTTGTCAGGCATTTTCCTAATAATATGGATTTAAGAAAGTTCAGTCAAAATAGGAATATCCAGGGTGTTCCAGTACAGATTGTATTCATAGCAGTCAATGTGAATAACGATATCGATCATGATAGAAATGAAATGAAGAAGATTTTCTTTCCCTAATCCTTTACTTCACACAGACCCAGTCCTCAGTTGTCTGCTTTAGCTAGGAGCAGGCCCCTTTGTGTAAGTAGAGGGACGCACTGTTCCAGGGCGGACATTGGGAAGGCAATCTCAGGGTCAGACCCTCTGAGGGAGAATCGAAAGGAATGCTCTCTGATTGGTCTAAAATCATCAGTCAGCAACATAGTACAGTTGTTCCACACCAGGGAAACCATAGTGGTGCTGCTGGCCTAGTGCTGGGTTTGTCCTGGACCAGTGAGTCCCTCGACTTATACCAGGGACCTTGCCAACTCCTTAGGGAGTGGTCATTATTTATCAACAGGGGGTGGTGGGTTTTCGCGCAGATGTGCGAAAATTTTTTAGGTCCCCCCCTCAACTGCAGTCAAAATTTTTTGTGCCCCCCCGTGCCGGAGGCTCGGAGAGTTTTCGCGCCCCTCTTTGATCTATAGTAGCGTACTGGCTTTTTTGCTAAAAAGAGGGTGAATTTTTTTAGCCCCCCCTCAAGAGGGGTCAAAATTTTTTTAGCCCCCCCCCCCTCGGGAGGGGTCTGAAAATTTTACACCCCCCCTCTCCCTGTTGATAAATAATGACCACTCCCTTAGTGTTGAGATAATAGCTTTTCATGGATTAACTTAATATCTCACTTACATCTCTGTGTAATACACTGCTTATAAAGCATTCTTGTACCTAAGGTGCACCACCTGAGTCAAAGCCTAAAGCCACTTCCGTAGAATTGTTACACCCTCCTAGGTCGACATGATTTTTTTTCAGCCATGAGCCACCTGGGCCCCGGCAATTTTGCCCGCCGCTTCAGACATAAATCTGTGGGCCTGGGAAAATTATTTCTAGTCCAGGCATTATAGTATGTACTTTTTTTTGCATTCCCCCTATTTTCCAGGGAGAATTTCCTCTCACATTTAGATGTGAATGGCTGCTTAGTTCTTTATCAAGTGGTCACTTTGGGAACTATAGTGCATTCAACTTTACCTTAAAAATAATACTTTCTTGATTTGATACACAACAAGGAGAAGTAAATACTCAACTTTTGAGCATTATATACTTTTTTATGCTTGGTTTACAGGACAACGCGAGATGCGGTGGATGACTGTCTTGTTAACCTCTACCTGCTCTCTATCGCTGATTACGACAACCAAACCAAAGAACAAGCCGTTAACTACCTCAAAGAAGGACTACAAATGATAAATGGTTGGTAAAGTGTGTACATTTTTTCTAATCTTTTTAATTTCTGATATTTTTTCTCTGCATTTGAGGATCCAGACAACTATGACTGAATCATTATTCAATGCCAAATGCATGTAATATTGAGCATATCCCACTAAAACCACTCTAATTGGTCTCACCGAGGGTTATTTCACTTGGCTCCGCCTCGTGAGATAACACTCAGGGAAACCGATTCTCGCGAACTTTTACCATTTTAACACCTTTATCAGACAATGTGTGTATGATATTCTTGTCTAGGCGAGGGGGTGGAACTGCTGAGTTTACTACATCAGAATGCTGCAGATCCTGAGGAGACTACTCTGTCTGCTGCCCAGTGTGCTGCTATTAGTCTCCTCTGTACTGCCTACAGATACATGGACAGGTGAGTGTCTGTACAGCAGTCTATACGAAAAGTTTTTCACCTTGCAGGCCTTTCTGGCCTGCAGAATGGTTGATTTTGTCAAGGTGAATATCGATGCCCCATTGACAATGCACTACACCCTCGTATTGCACTCTGCCGTGAAATAACCGGTGCCAAATCCGCACAATGATGTCCATTGCGCATGCGCAGCCCTTTTGAAACGTAAACATCCAAGATGGCGGCGGACAGCATTTCGCATTGGTGGTAGGTGAAGATTAGCTAATTATGGATTATATTGATCAAATATCGATTGATTTTCCACTCAAACACCTTGACAAAAATGTAAAGCTGAACAATGACCAGTTTGAGCTTCCTGCCCGCTCCGCACTCTGCCTATCGTCCTCGTGTGGAACAGGCAGGAAGCGCTCATGAAGAAACGGTAAGCTCAAACTGGTCATCGTTCACCTTTACCATTATCTGATTGATTTTGGTGGTACTAAATATCTCAAGATTAATATCATCAAGAAAGAAATAATAAATAACAAGAATTAACTCATTCAACTCCGTGAGAACTGTGTAAACCTTAACAAACAGTGATGCCTTTTGTTTTAGGCTGTGAAAACCTTTATAATGGGCCAATTTTCAAGCCATTATACCTAAAGCCAAAGTTCCCAAGATTACAGTCAGACATTCAGTCCAGCAATTTGTCAATTCCCGAGGGCACAGTAGTGATTTTGCCAGCAAAATGCGGTGTCTTGTGAGTTTTCATAATACGGAGGTTTAGCGCCGACTACGTGGGCAATAAAACGCAGACGTACAGCTACAGCACTGGTACGTCTGCGTTAAATAAGCTACGGGTGACGTACGTCGTTGTTGCTAAACCTCCCTAATGACTGGCACAGTGTGTACTTGTCCAGTCGTTTTAGCCATCATACCCGTGACAAATTACAACAGAATTCAAAAAGGAAGTTGTTAGTCACATTTTTTCTGATATGGGTGAGCGGCTGGACCTATGAGTACCCTTACCCTTGCCAGGGGGATTTCACTCACATGTTAGGAGTGATAATTATTTGCTAACATGGGGGTAGTTTCAAATGAGTGGTAAATATTATTCCCCCCCCCCCCATATCAAAATGGGGAGAATCTGGGAACAAAGTGTTTTTCAAATCCTAAGCTTTTCATTTAGACCAGTCAATACAATATATACATTTGTACAGAGGTATAGTTAGGGACTGTTCAATATTAGGGTTTATTACACGACCTCTGTGATTTTGGGTGCTTTTTCTGGATATTCCCATTCTGATACCTGTCGATATCGCGGGTCTTGGGAGTGCTGATATCAATGGATATCGGCACTCTTAAGAGTGCTGATATCCTTGTCCATGTCACATGTCCTAACATGTCATATGTTACATGTTAAAACCCACGAAATTTTCATGGCCAGGGTAGGCTCAAACCTGCAGTCTCAGTTCCCAAATCCAACTCCCTATGCAGTGCGCCACAGGAGTGAGGTTTAGTAAACACTACGTATGTCACCCGTAGCTCATTAAACGCAGACGTACCAAGGCTGTAGGTATGCTGCACATCTGCGTTAGCAGAGATCACTTTTGTGAGTAGGGTATTTTCATTTTTTTTCAATCAATGCATCAATATGACAACAAAAATAATTCCCACAGTGTATACATGTCAGTTTATATGAAAAGTTTTTGCCCTCACAGGCCATTCGGTCCTACGAATTGTATCATTCTGCTGGCCTGGATTGATTTCAGCAGGACCGAACACCTCAAGTCAAGATTATTATTGTGAGGAAAGAAGTAATGAAAATTAGATTTAACTTGCTATTTTAATCATTTAATTCTTCAAAATTTAACAAAATTAATACCTTTTGTATTAGGCTGTAAAAACCTTATTAAAGGTCCGATTTCCAAGCCGTAAAGGCTAAAATGTTGCCAAAGGTCCTGAAATTACAGTCAGACATTCGGTCTGGCAGTCTGACTAAGGGAGTGGTCATTATTTATCAACAGGGGGGGGAGGGTGGGTTTGAGGGGGGGGCGTAAAATTTTCAGACCCCTCCCGAGGGGGGGGCTAAAAAAATTTTGACCCCTCTTGAGGGGGGGGTTAAAAAAATTCACCCTCTTTTTAGCAAAAAAAGCCCGCGCGCTACTATAGATCAAAGAGGGGCGCGAAAACTCTCCGCGCCTCTGGCGCGGGGGGGGGGGGCGCTAAAAATTTTGACTGCGTCGAGGGGGGGCGTAAAAAATTTTCGCGCATCCGCGCGAAAACCCACCACCCCCCCCCTGTTGATAAATAATGACCACTCCCTAATTCCCTTGTCCTGGCAGCGATTTTGTCGGCACAAGCCGATGTCCGATGGTTTTTGTATTGACTGCATGTTGTCCCAAACCACAAAATTATCAATTTGAAAGTGTAGAAAGGGAGTTATAGCGCATTTATCACTCGTGTTACGGAGATCTTTTAAATGCTTTACGGTGATCCTAGCCAATTCTCGCAGATTGCTTTACGGCACACCAGTTACAATACTAAAATATAGGTCCAAAGTTGCTCAACAGAATCGAGATCTGTAAAGCGCTTTACAGACATCGCTATCCCCACAGTGATGGGGCAACACAGTGAGAACCTAGAAAAGGATTTTGTTCACAAACTATGTAGCTATTCATCAGCTCTTTTTGAAAGTAAATGGAGTCCAGGCAGAGTTTTCCCCATGCAGCCTTTGAATTTAAGGTCTTCCTGGATGTTCCTGTTCCCAATACAGTACAAGGCCCAGTATATACCAAGTAAGGTTCCAAATATGGCATGAGTATATAGGTACCTCGTCCTTACTACAGGCCTCCTTCTCTGTGAAGCATCGGTGGTTCAGTGGTAGAATGCTCGCCTGCCACGCGGGCGGCCCGGGTTCGATTCCCGGCCGATGCAAGACATTTTCCTCTTTTAACGTTCGAACATCCATGTTAAAAGAATACGTTGCGTCTATTTTTTGCTTGAACAAACATCAAAGATTTAGTTGTGCTTGAATTACAACAACGACAGAAAAGCATGAACCAGATCTTCGATATAAAACGTCGCCTTTGTTGTGAGTGAAAAAGGTTAGCAGAGCGTGGTTTCGATCCACGGACCTCTGGGTTATGGGCCCAGCACGCTTCCACTGCGCCACTCTGCTGGCTGTTGGAGTGCCTGGTTCCGGCTGTAGTGTACCGGTGGGCGCTGTCACACAGCTTGGTAGTCGTATGAGTTTGTACATGTAGTTTGTGGTGGGTGGCCAGGCTCATAGAAATGTATGGAAAAAAAAAAAAAAAAAAAAAATGCCCATGTGACATGTTACTTAAATCCCTATGTCCCTAGCCTAGGTCTGGATGGGGGATTCCCCCATGTGGAAGAAAACATTTTGACCCCCCCCCCCCGATGAAATTATTTTGACCCCCCCCCCCCCGCCATTCAGAAGGGTTGAAAAAATTCACCTAAGACTAAGTGCTCAATGCCCGGGGGGGGGGGGCACTTCATTTTTTTTTATACGGGTGTGTGGCTGAACCCATGACAACCCTTATCCTTGCTAGGGCACTTGGTTGTGGTTTTTTTTTCTTCGAAAGCCTACCCTTGCTAGGGCATTCTTGACTCAATAATCCCAGATTTATTTCAAAATGTCTTAAATTTAAGCTGATTGGGGAGAAGTTTGAATTTGGTTCATGCTATTTTCATGAAAACTGTGCCGATCTCCATGAAAATTTCGAAATTTCCCGCATCAATCTGGGTATTTTGCTGAAAGTTGACCCTTGCTAGGGACATTTGTGGCTGAAACAGGAGGTATAGTGGCACTAGCGAGGTTTAGCATCCCCTGCGTCGGCAATATTATTAATATAGCACTGGTACGTCTGCGTTAAATAGGGAGGTTTAGCAACAACGATGTATGTCCCCCGTAGATCATTTAACGCAGACGTACCACTAACCAGTGCTGTAGGTATGCTGTATGTTTGCGTTTTATTGCTCACGCAGTTGGTGCTAAACCTCCCTAGTGAGCTACGGGGGACGTACGTCAGGTTTGCTAAACCTCCCTAGTGAGAGGAGAGCTCAGGGACTGCCGCCAGTCTAACGATACACCTGCATTTATAAATCAATCCCTATTGCAGAGAGGTGGCTCCACCTAGTGACGTGCTGGCTGCACTATCTGCCTACCTGCGTCTCCATGAGTACCACGTGACAGGAATGCCGGCGTTCCTACTACGTCAACTTGTCACCATATATACTGTAAGTCACTTTACTTTCTTTTTCTGAACTTTGCAGTTTTTTTTTCTCTCTCTCTCTCTCTCCTTTTTTCTTCCCCCCCCCCCCCTCACCTCATTGCATTCATTGCCTTCCTTTATATTACAGAAAATTTTAAATATTGATATCCCTTCTTTTTGGCCTAGAATATTCTCTCGCTCTCTCTCTCTGTATTTGGCCAATTTTTAGAGAGAAACAACAACGTTAAAATTTTGTTTGAGGGAAAATAAATGGCATATGTAACTTGAAGAAATTGTTTTATGACATTTTACAATATTTCTTTCACTCTATACTAAGTAATTTACTGCAAACCCGATAAAATGGCCGTCTACAGTGTTAATTTCCAAATAACATGATAGACTACCTTGATAAATTAATGGTTATGGCATTTTTTAGGCATGGTTTTTACTTGTTTAAATTGACTAAGACAAAGTCCGCCATCCCATCCCATTCCAGTTGTCGTGGTCTGAGCTCGAGCACACCACTGACACCAGTCGGGCCCAATCTGGCCCCAGATGGGCTGCTGGGGATGAGCAGGGTGGGCTGGTGCTGGGCCGCCTGCTGGGCCGGGTGGTACAAACACAGCTATGGTGTGACAGACAACCACAAATCCTACAGTGGGTTTTCTCCCACCCTGAGCTGGCAACACGACTAGGGCCCGCTGTGGTAAGGGAGTGATCATTTTTTAACAACAGGGGGGGGGGCTGGTGGGTTTGCACGCGGATGCGCGAAAAAAATTTCGACCCCCCCCCCTCTTGAGGGGGTAAAATCTTTTCGACCCCCCCCCCATAAGGGACAAAAATCGCACGCGGACGTCCCCTTTTAGCCTATAGTAACGCGCGGGGTTTTCCACTGAAAACAGGTGAAATTATTTAGACCCCCCCCCCTATCAGAGGTATTGAAAAAATTCTGACCCCCCCGGTCAAGGGTTTGAAAAAATTCTGACCCCCCCTCAAACCCACCGCCCCCCCCCTGTTGTTAAAAAATGATCACTCCCTAAGTTGTTATAGTACTTTAAAGAACTATTTTACATGTATTTTCCTTTCTCTTGTTCTTCTTCATTCATATAAGTTTGCTGTTGTTGTTGTTTTTCTCTTTGTCTTTGTCCCCCCTCAGTTTTAGAAGGAAAGCCCCCAACTTGATCAATAAACAAAGGGCTTGGAAATGGATTTTCTTTCGGGGGGGGGGGGGGGTGCTGGAGAATTACACTCCTCCCCCCACCCCAGGTCAATTTTTTTTTTACTTTAAAATAGCCCAGGTAGAAACTCACGGAGCCAGGGATGGCCTAGGTAGATTGGAGGACCCTGAGAGCAGGGTTGCCAACTTTCACGCAATTGGCCGTACTGTTTACAGCGGCACCCTGGAGTGTGTGCCAATGCGTGAGAGTTAGTAACCCTGTGAGAGAGGGTTGGGAATTTGTTGGTAGGCTCACCGGGGTCCCCTATTTCACACATCTATTTTAAGAAATACTCATATCACACGTCAAGGCCCATGTCACACTGGATAGAGGACATTATATGCCCGCCCGCCGACGTTTTAGTGTGTAGAACTCACGGTTGAGGGACGCCTGCCTGCCAGCAGTACATGACACTACTATGAGGAGTTGCAAAGGCAAAACGTACGACGAGGATGGGATTCGAACCCACGCGGGCAGAGCCCAATGGATTAGCAGTCCATCGCCTTAACCACTCGGCCACCTCGTCTCGCTGTGAGCCGGGCCTCAACACTGGTACAAATAGACAATTGTCAGTGGTAGGCAGATATTTGATGTAGATTGTAATTGCAAGTTCGCACACATGTGTCAGCAAACATATGAACTAATGCAGTGCCACCCATCCCAGTACTAAAGTATAGGGCTCTGAAACGAGAGCCAAGTTTCCATCCTAAATGAACCAATACTTCTGTTATCTACACTTGTTTGGAGTTCAAGTGCTAGTCATTTATGCCAGGGGGCGGATTGGTGGATTTCTTTTTTGAAATTTTTTTCTTCAAAATATCCCAAATTCAAAACACTAACAAGCCACCCCCCCCCCCCCATTTGGCAATAATTGACTGGGCCCTAAACTCCCGTGTGCAATCAACAACCCACCCAAACCCTCCCGCAACGTATGTACAATCATGTCAAATGAGTGGCTTGGCTTACAGACATGTAGTATGGGGGGTGTGGATGGGGGATCCCCCATGTCACATGTCGATTTTAAAAAATGGTCATGGCACTTGTCACTTAAATCCCCATGTCCCATGTCACCTCTAAGAGCCTATCATGTCCCATGTCGAATTCAAGAAAGCACCTATGTCATGTCACTAATTATTTTGCCTCATGTCACTAAGGCCCATGTCACATGTCGATTTTAAGAAATGGCCATGTCACCATGTCGAATTTATTGGTCCATACCCATAGTATGATGTACACTGGTATGTGCCCATCCCGGTGCCTATACATGGGTAAAAATCGACACGTGCAACAAGGCGACACGGGGGTGCATAAGGATTGACACGCGCGACAAGGCACTTTTTAAGATCGATGGACACTGGTGGATACAGCAGATGGCATCAGATAAAATTTGACACTGCGACACTGCCCTATCCATAAAGATCGACACGGGGACACGATCGTTTTTCTTACAACCCATGTAGGGGCACATGTATTCTTAATAGGGGCTTTCCTAGCCCACATAAGTGGCTCTAAACCCCTAAAATGGACATGGCGACATGAGCATTTTTTGGCTTAGTGAGATGAGACATGGCCAATTCCTTAAAATCGACACAGGGACATAGCCATTCCTTAAAATCGACACAGGGACATGGCCATTTCTTAAAATCGACATGGTGACATGGCCATTTCTTAAAATCGACATGGGACATGGGGACCCCCCATCAAGGGCCCCACATAAAAGGATCTATATCTCCTCTTTCCTATGCATGGGCACTGACACATTCCTCTGTGAAATTATTTAATGTAGTTCTCACCATGAATATGACCTTAGTTGTCTAGAGGGCATTAAACATGTATTACTCACTCACTCCTTCAGGTGGTTTTGTGGGTAGAAGCTGATGATGAGGACGTATTGGAGTTGTTAGTGGAGACAGCACGCCACAACAACCTCTGTCTGCAAGCTGTCCTGGTATGTAATAGCTTCACGTACTGATTCTTTCTAATAGCATGAGTTACAGATGTTGATTTCATCCATATATAGCCCTCTGCGGGCAAACAGACCAATGCACTGAATTGACCTTTGGGTAAGGTAACTATGCATTACTTACCCAGAGATGCCACTTTTCCTGGTTTACCAGGAATTCCTGCTTTTGATTATAAAATTTCTGTATAAAATCGTGTTAAATTCCTGGGAAAATGTGTCCAAAGTTCAGTTTTCCTGGTTTTTGTCGGCCAGTGAGTGGCATCTCTGCTTACCTGAAAACTATACATACATTGTAATTTTCTCTCTAGGTCCTATTCTACATGTTAAATAATCTAATTCACTTATCAATGAGATACATAGAATGTATAAGTGTATTTATTATGGATATCTAAAATCATATATATTCCAATGTTTTGAGGAGCTTCTCATGGTGTATCTACCTAACCACATGTAGGCAATGTTTGCCTGCAGCTAACCACCCTGTGACATCACAAGGGCATAACTCGAGGCGTTCGGGCAGCGGTTTTCTAACCATATGCAGTGCATTGTGGGTGGGGGTGACCTCGAACGCTAACTACACAACCTTAGCTGGTTCCCTCCACCACCTTCACCCCCAGCCAGGTCTGGCTAGGTACCAGTCCCTAACTATGCTTGGGAGGGTAGTAAGTTGACTCAGGGATCAACATTGACCCACATGGGGAGGACCAATAGGAGATGGCCTTACAAACCAGCATTGATCCCTTGGTCGTTCCACAAACGCCTCGAGTTGACTCAGGGATCAACATTGACCCACATGGGACAGACCAATAGGGGATGGCCTTACAAACCAGCTTTGATCCCTTGGCTGATCCACAAATGCACCTGAGGCGTTCGTGGTATGGCCGAGGGATCAATGCTGGTTTGTAAGGCCACCCCCTATTGGTCCTCCCCATGTAGGTCAATGTTGATCCCTGAGTCAACTTACTACCCTCCCAAGCATAGTTAACCACTGGTACCTACCCAGACATGGCTGGGGTGGAGAGGGGTAGAGGGAACAAGCTAAGGGTTTGTACTTAGCATTCGAGGTCACCCCTACCCATAATGAAATAGATACCGTTAGAAAACCGCTGCCCGAACGCCTCGACAGAATGTTTGCTCACAACTAACCACCTTGTGACGTAGCAGAGGCCTAACTTCAACTCACCTTTATGTGCACCCACCCACACCCGGTACAGAAGGGCTATCACTATGAGAGAATTGTCCCGGAAGTCATTTCTCAGACACTAAGTTTTGGGCACCCTGAAATCGTACTGACCTGGCCAGGATCGGAAGGGAATTCTTCATTGTACAGGGTCAATCACTTCGATTACAGCAGATACAGAGGGAAAAGGCATGCAGCTGGATAGGCAATCATAGGTAATACATGATCACCAAGGGTCAATCACTACGAGTGGACTGGATCGTAGGGGTGGTTGAAATCAGAGGGGTAGGGGTAGGATCGTAGTGTTTGAGAAATGGCTAGCTTTTATACATTATATTCCAGGCCCTGTTTACAAAGTCAACAGATGAGTCGTTGAAGGGTCCGGTGTCTGTTATATCCAAGATTCTCTCTCACTCTCACACTCAGGTAAGCAAATGACTCTATACTGCTAGTGAATAATATGATCTGGTGACAAGCCGTCTTTAATGCCGCTGATGCAGGAGTGCATCATGCCCACTGGTGCATCATCGGTGCATCATTCCCGTTGGTCGTCATGATGCACCGATGAAGTGGTGGTGAGACTGCTCACCAGCACTTCATTGGAGTATCATGACGACCCTCCGGGAGTGTATCAATCCCATGAGGTCGGCATGATTCTTGAAGTCCTGGTGAGTTACTCATCAGGGCTGCATTCATGCATCATGACGACCTATGGACATGATGCATTAGTGCATCACCAGCCCTTAAAGTGTTTATGACTAACATTAGGGAGTGGTCATTATTTATCAACAGGGGGGTGGTGGGTTTTCGCGCAGACTTTTTTACGCCCCCCCCCCTCGACGGCATTAAAAAAATTTTGCGCGCCCCCCCACGCCGGAGGCGCAGAGAGTTTTCGCGCACCCTCTTTGATCTATAGTAGCGTGCGGGCTTTTTTGCTAAAAAGAGGGTAAAGTTTTTTGCCCCCCCCCCCTCGAGAGGGGTCAGAAATTTTTACGCCCCCCTCAAACCCACCACCCCCCCTGTTGATAATAAATGACCACTCCCATAGGAAGGTTTAGTAACCATGACTTTTATAACATGTACCTCATTTAACATAGGCGTAGCCCTCCCTAGAGACATGAGGCATTGGGCAAGTCTTTAAATTCTACCAGGAAGTCAGTTCTCAAACACTATGATCTTAGCCTCTACGTACTGCACACCCCCTACAAACCAGGCCATTCTTAGCGTCGGAGAAATGACTTCCTGGAAGTCATTTCTCAGACGCTAAGTTTTGGGTACCCCCAAATCGTACTGACCTGGCCTGGATCGGAAGGGAATTCTTGATTGCACAGCGTCAATCACTATGACTGGTGTATATATAGAGGGGAAAGGCATGCATTTGAATGGGCAATCGTAGGTAATATATGATCACCTAGGGTCAATCACTACGAATGGCCTGGTTCGTAGGGGGTGCGCTTTACGTAGTGGAGAGGCTAAGATCATAGTGTTTGAGAAATACCTAGCTGGGGGCATAGGCACTTTAAAAAAATCTACAAGGGCGCATTGGCTTCACTAAAAGTCAACGAATTTCAAAAATCTATATCAATCACTAATGGTAGAAAGGTTTTTGAGCGTCTTAACAGCGTTTTATCTCTTTTTCCCCCAACCCAAACTCTTTTCAAAGGTGACTTTTTCTAATGGTGTACAATTTTTAAATCTATATGCAGCGCACGTCAGAGTGTTTGACCGTGATACGTCAACGTCTTCCTGCCGTCCTGCAGTGCCATCTGTTATCTTCAACAGGAACTAACTCACAAGGTCAGACTAGAATTAATGTGTATTTATTCATCCTTTGATATTGGTATAATGCATAATTTGTGCGCCGTGCCCATCGGTCATCATAATTATAAATTCACGATTCTGTGCTCAAAGAAATGAAATGCACTAATTATAATGTGGTAACCCTTTAAGGCATACCCAGGTATGCCAGTGCTGGGGAGACATTTGCGGCTTGCAATCTGCCGAAATGTAGTGCAACAATGAGAAAGCTTGTTTACAGTTTTGTATGCCATCTAAAAAAGTCAGAAAATGTACTGATAAAAGGCTTAGCAACAAGTGATACCCAGTACACTTCCCATATATGGAGATGCTGGTATCAAGAACTGTAGAAACATTTCAATATTCCAATATTCAAAATTAATTCAAAATATCTATGTGTATCTTCAGAATTTTTCATATGCCCTGACTTACATCCCTGAATCATGCCTGCTCAGTGGTCGGCATGATGCAGTAGGGCAGGCCTGGTTTGATACTCTACTCACCAGGGCTTAGGGTTCCCACTGGTCAGTTAAAAGTCAGTTAAACCTATATTTCTTTAAAGGTCAGTTAAAAGTCAGTTAGGGAGTGGTCATTATTTATCAACAGGGGGGGGTGGTGGGTTTGAGGGGGGCGTAAAATTTTCAGACCCATCCCGAGGGGGGGGCTAAAAAAATTTTGACCCCTCTTGAGGGGGGGTTAAAAAAATTCACCCTCTTTTTAGCAAAAAAGCCCGCGCGCTACTATAGATCAAAGAGGGGCGCGAAAAACTCTCCGCGCCTCCGGCGTGGGGGGGGGCGCAAAAAATTTTGAGTGCCGTCGAGGGGGGGGCGTAAAAGATTTTCGCGCATCCGCGCGAAAACCCACCACCCCCCCTGTTGATAAATAATGACCACTCCCTTAAAACAATATTTTTGGAAAAAGTCAGTTAAAATGAAATTTTGACTAATTTAGGGGGGGTAATTGTCAAGATTCCATGTGAATTCACAAAATTTCTAAAATTCTCTCGCTCGAGAGTGGATAAATTTTTTCCTGAGACCTATAAATTATCCACTATTTGGTCAGTTAAAATTCGATAAATGTCAGGTAAAAGTCAGTTAAACCATGATACAAAAATAGTGGGAACCCTGAGGGCTACACTCAAGCATCATGCCGAGCCTACAGTGTTGATACACTCCTGGAGGGTCGGCGTGATGCACCAATGAAGTGCGGTCTCGCCAGCACTTCATTGGTGCATCATGACGACCAATAGACATGATGCACTCCTGCAATAGCTGCCCTTAAAGGGTTAATGATACCAAGGAGAGCTTATCAGGGGCGCATCCATACATGTAGGTGGCATGCCCCCCCCATGGGCTCTACCCCCCCCCCCCCCTTGATCGGCCCCTGAATATACAGGACAGAGCCATTGCTAGTACCAAACAAATTAGCTAGGTGGCTCACGTGACCAGCAGGTTGTGGCCTCTTTGTACAGTTTACTTTGGTTGGCCCTTATTGATAGTCTATATGAAGCTATATTCTAAAAATCTATACCTTCAGACAGCAAATACTTTTAACTTAAACAATATAAGCTTTACATAGACTGAGTACTTCAAATACAAGAGAAATTAAACTTTAAAAGTTTTCTAAGGGGGCACATATAATCCAGGCTGAGTAAAACCAAGCCATTGTCTCCCTATCAGGCTAATCCCCTCCATTTACACCTAAAACAATGAACAGGTACTTAAGGTGATAAAGATAGAGGCAGGGGCAGCTTATCAGTCTTATCAATTCCCATTGTTTTCTGTGGGTGGAGGGGAAGATAAGAGATTAAACCATAACCCTCTGCCAGATCCAAAATGGCCGTCGGGGGCCAGTTACATAACTGATTTCAAGATGGCCACCTCCATACAGGAATGGCTCTGTTCTATTGTTGACTCACCCTGTTCCCTGTGCCTCACATACAGGAGAGGCAGTAGTGGAGCTGCTGAAGCTACTGGTAGAACTGAAGCTGGACGACCACAGAGAACCACTTACTGAGACAGACACCAAACTAGCCTTCCACGGTATGATGTGTTCGATATTAAAATTGAATCTCCCAATATTAGATATGGGGACCCCCACCCCCTATACATGAACTTTTTTTTTTTTTCCTCAACCTATATTAAAGTCAAACAAGGGGTTTATCTTCGCTTATAAAGCAAGCCTTCCATTTTGGGTGTTAAGGTATATCAGATGTTATTTTTTTTTTCTTTTAGTTTCTATTTTCTTTCTTTCACCCCCCCCCTCCTTTTTGAATGTCTTGTATACTCAATTATCCATGATTATGTTTTATTCTACCCGTGGTGCAGTGTGTCGCCTCATGTCACAGCACGATATTAGTACACAGAGCGGTGTACAGGAGGCAGCACTGGACTTGTTATGTAGCGTTTAATCAACGTTATGATAGAGCACGCGTGGGTCTATGGTTCAATATTCCACGATCGCGAAGCGGGAGTGGAATATTGAAAATAGAACCATAGACCCACAAGTGCTCTATCATAACTTGATTAAAGCGTTTATCGAACATATTTCTCCATTTTGTATCAATTTCTTACCTTATAACCCAAGATTTAGTCCAGGAGAAGATATTTTGTAAGTGCATGCGATCCGCTAGCTTAGCCAACCCGCCATGGCCATGTTGTCGTTCTGTCCGACATACCTCCACGTTTACACTCATTTTTCGGGTATAATCCAATAATGTCAAGTCCTTTACTTCTAACACCGCCAAATATACGATCTCTAGTTGGTGTTCGCCTTCATTTTGTCTCCATTTTCTTCGAAATAAATAAGAATCCATTGATTTTCCATACCGATCCAACGCACACGGCCCGGTACACGGCCATTGCTTCTTGTTGACAGAGCGGGTAGGTGCCCGGATGTAAAAACTAGGTCAGCCACGCGTCGAGCAAGGAATGGCCGGACGGGGCGGGTCCCGACTCGTATCGATGTGGAAAATCAATGGATTCTTATTTATTTCGAAGAAAATGGAGGAATTTGGCATGGCATGTTCATCTAGGATATCTAAGGATGGTTCTGTGTTAATAACTCCACCAGGCTCCATATATTCTAGGCTATCGAGGTGTGTAAACTTCAGGTATGTCGGAAAACTTTTTCAAATCCTCCATGTGCAGTGGTTTCTAGCACCGGTCGGCTTGGTATAGTGGACAGCGAGCTCGCCTCCTGCCCCAGCGGCCGGGGATCGATTCCCCGTTGAACCTAGACGGTTTTAACAGGAAACGTATGGAGGAGTTGACTTTGTATATTCCTCAATTTATTAACATGTCCGGATTGAAACCAGCAGCTTCTTGAAGACGAAGAAAAGGTCTGAGAGTGCGTTATAGCTATATAACGCACGGGGGTTATGAGCAAAAAAGCACTGCTGAGGCCCAGATAGTTAGATAAATAGTTATAATGTAAACATTATGTTTTATTCTACCCGTGGTGCAGTGTGTCGCCTCATGTCACAGCACGATATAAGTACACAGAGCGGTGTACAGGAGGCAGCACTGGACTTCTTATCATGTCTCCTCATCCAGTCTGATAACAACAACGACACAAGAGGTAAATACATACATTTGAAAACAGAACTACAAAACCACTACATGGTGTACATTGGGGTTGTTCCATCCTGAGGGGGGCTGTCTCCCCCGAGGTGGAACCACGAGATGAAGACCCCGGAGAAGACAGCCGAACGACCACAATCTATGCCTTGGAGTTTAGTCCTGTATTTATTTCATGTTATTTTGATTTAAAAGTGCTTTAATTCATCTAATTTATATTAGTATCAAAATAAGTCACGTGACCAGCAGGTTGTAACTGTGTCTGGGTCACTGGCTAAATAAGGTGCCTCCAAGACTGCATAGGGCCACCCTGGGGGGGGGGGTCACTTTTTTTTTCTGATACAGGTGTATTACATAGCAGGACTGAATATGGATATTTGCATTCTCATTAGTTTAACCTCAGAAAAGCCCAAACACTATCAGCAACAATTCTGAAAAGTCATCCCTTCTTGTTGTATTTTATATCTATTACAGCATATTTTCTATATACATAAGCAGACATTGGAATTAACCTACCCTTTTAATGCCTTGACTAAGATTTCATACTAAATTAGTTTATTTAACAAGAAAAGATGAGGTCTGTTGTAGCAATGGGGCCATCCACAAATGACGTCATGCTGGAGGGGGAGGGGGTCAGGCCCGGCATGACTGAATTAATTTTCTAAATTATGCAAATTTTAAAAAACAATACGGGGGGGGGGTGGGTGTGAAAAAATGATCAAATTTGGCATGATGTCATTTATGGATAGTCCCAATAGGGAGATTTTGCAATCCTGACTACCTCCCTCGTAGCTCATTTCAGGTACCGTACATGTAACAATGCTGTAGGTATGCTGCACGTTTCATTTGTCTACGTAGTTTTTGCTAAACCTCCATATCCAAATTTCCATTCGTTTCGTTCAGGGGAGACTGACTGCAGTCCCTGAGCTCTCCTCCCAACCCCACTACATGTATACCCCCCCCCCCCCCTCCATGTCTCTCCTCCTCTGGCTGCTGGGCTCAGGTAATAGATTCACTAGAAATGTTTTCAATTTTCATTTTCCTATTTTATTATGTCATAATAAAATCAATGGACTGCAGCCAGTCTAGGTTCAGGACACATCTCATTGTATGTAACACACTAGACGAACTTGTCGCTGGTATCACTACAACATTACGCTGCCCGCTCTCAGCCAAGGCTTGTTGGTCTAGGGGCATGATTCTCGCTTAGGGTGCGAGAGGTCCCGGGTTCAAATCCCGGACAAGCCCGGCTCTTTTTCGTCCCACACGTGATGTTAGAGTATCCGAATCCCGGATCCAAATGTGCTCGGGATGGATACTTCACAGTCTCTTTTCGATATTTTAACGCCCCCTCGCTCCCCCCCCTCCCCCGCCCACCCATAAAGAGAAGGCCCGGTGCAAAGGACTGGATCCCCTTCCCATTGTCGTCGAGTCCCCCGGCCCGAGACCGAGTCCGTACCTGGGTGACCATACCTGGGTGATGCCCCACACAGTCCCACCTGGGCTGACCCTGGGCCCGGGACTTACCGGTAGTAACCCAGCAAATCCTAGTGAACATGAGTCATGCTGGGTGAGGAATGTGTGAGTACATTGAGTGATAACGAATAATGTCATTTTGTGTGATACAATGTCAACTCTCACTCAGCTTGACAAACCTTCACTTCCTTCAGTAAGACCTGAGAGAGCATGTGTCAACATGTGTCAATACTTGTCAACTCTCACACTGCTTCACATGTCTTCACTCATTTCCATAAAGATGTGAGGGGAACTGGGTGAGCAAGTGTCAACATGTGTCAATACTTGTCAACTCTCACACAGCTTCACATGTCTTCACTCATTTCCATAAAGATGTGAGGGGAACTGGGTGAGCAAATGTCAACATGTGTCAATACTTGTCAACTCTCACCCAACCTCACATATCTTCACTCATTTCCATAAGGATGTGATGGGAACTGGGTGAGCATTCGTCAATACTTGTCAACTCTCAGGCAGCTTCACATGTCTTCACTTAGGGAGTGATCATTTTTTAACAACCGGGGGGGGCTGGTGGGTTTGCGCGCGGACGCGCGAAAAAAATTTCGACCCCCCCCCTCTCGAGGGGGTAAAATTTTTTCGACCCCCCCCATAAGGAACAAAAATCGCGCGCGAACGTCCCCTTCTAGCCTATAGTAACGCGCGGGGTTTTCCACTGAAAACAGGTGAAATTATTTTGACCCCCCCCATCAGAGGTATTGAAAAAGTTCTGACCCCCCCCCGGTCAAGGGGTTGAAAAAATTCTGACCCCCCCACAAACCCACCGGCCCCCCCCTGTTGTTAAAAAATGATCACTCCCTTACTTCAATAAAGATGTGAGGGGACCAGGGTGAGCACATGTCAACATGTGTCAATACTTGTCAACTCTCACCTAGCATGACATTTCTTCACCAAGCCTTCAACAATAAGAGACTATGGAAACTGTATGGATTCTTATGGCTTGTACTTTGCAGAGTGGGCCTATTGAGTAAATGTCAATATGAGAATTTATGTTTCACAGAGCAAGTTTCTTTTTTACATGGCATGAAATACATATGAATCAGGAACATAATGATAGCCAAGTATATGTGATTTAGTGCATACATTAGACATAATAGCTCATTTGTTTTGTCTATGGGACATAGCACTGAATTGGAATTGCATATGTTTTACATGATATCTAAGTATCTGTTTGTCCTGGTTTGATGGGATATGAAGGTTTAATGTCTACTGATCAGCTAGGTCACAGCTGATTAGAGCAAATATACAGGATCTCTTCATAGGCTGGTTAAAAAAACTCTGTATTGAGTGATAATAGGGGCAGATACTTTGTCCAACATTAGCATGAAAAACTGTGTGAGGAGATGTGAGCATGCGTCAAGATTCGCCAACTCTCACCCACCATGACACAACTTCACGCACAATGACACATTATGTACTATTCTGTGTTTTGATTGGTCCATTTCAAATTTCCCTCCCATTCCTTTGTTCTCCTCCTGCTTTCAAAACAGTCAGGCAGAGGCAGCCATGGAGAACAGATCTTGTGGTAGGTGGTCACACAGTTCTAGATTGATTTGACTTGAAATCCTATGTGATAAGCATTTATACAGTAACACATTGATATTATCTACAATCCCTGAACATCTATCTTGTTGCTGAATTCAGCTATTTGTCTCAACACCCTAAATTAATGTAGAACTTTCTATGTGAGCAAGGCTCAGGGAAATTCTGGGGGATTCAGGCTGCCATATGGGAGTGGTCATTGTTTATCAACTTGGATGTGAGTGGGTGGTCAAAATTAGATTGCTGCTGTTTGTTTATGACCATTTCTTATCATTTCAACAGGCATTCTCAAGACTGATACAAGGAAAATTCAACTCACACAGCTGACAGAATATCTATCCATTTTCAAGCAAAGTGGGCAACACATGACATGCAGAGGAGAGATATCTTCAATGGGAACCAGCATATGAACAGCTGGATTGATGTTAATAAAGTTATGAAATATCAGAAATCCACAACCACCTGCACCCCCCCCCCCCCCTGCCTATCCCCCACCCACAAATTAGTCTGTGCGTCAATATATGTGATACT
Organism: Acholoe squamosa; assembly: GCA_949317995.1. Taxonomy (NCBI): domain Eukaryota; kingdom Metazoa; phylum Annelida; class Polychaeta; order Phyllodocida; family Polynoidae; genus Acholoe; species Acholoe squamosa. Next base: position 5,987,034 of record OX439040.1, read on the forward strand.
GTGTCATGACCCATGTGTCAGTGTATGTGATAATGTGTGATGACACATGATGTCATCATGTGTCATTGTTGGTGAAGGTTCACGCATGTTGACTCAACTTCACAAATTTGGCTGGGATGTTCACGCATGCGTCATATCTTGTCATGGTCCGTGATCACCCATGCGTCAAGTCCTAAGAGCGCATGGGGTGAGGCTGGCGCAGCATGACAAAAGTTGACACAGATTTGCTTGGAAGGGGTCTAGATAGGGGGGTCCCCATGTCACATGTCGATTTTAAGAAATGGCCATGTCACTTGTCACTAAATTTCTATTTTCCCATGTCCTTGTCACTAGGCTTCATGTCACATGTCGATTTTAAGGAAAGGCCTTGTCTCTTGTCACTAACTTTTTCCTTTCCATGTCCTTGTCACTAAGCTCCATGTCACATGTCGATTTTAAGAAATGGCCATGTCACCCTGTCGAATTTAGGGGTCTAGACCCATGTAATAGGGAGGTTTAGCTGCGACTACGTGGGCAATCTAACGCAGACGTGCAGCATACCTACAGCACTGGTACGTCTGCGTTAAATGAGCTACGGGGGACGTACGTAGTCTTTGCTAAACCTCCCTTACGTCATGGCTGATACAAACGTCACTATAGATTAGTACTAGAACCGCCGTATTCAATGGGGGGGCATTGAATACAATATGTCCGTATTCAATGGGTGTCCGCCATCTTGGTACATCTAGGATTTTTAACAGATCTGAGCTGTTTTTCTTTATTTAAAAGCAAAAATAACCCCCTGGGCCATGCATGACATAAATGCAAATGTCCACTTCCATGGTCGTGGACATTTGCTTATTTATTCTTTGAAATTTCCCTAGGCAAGAGTATACCAAGATTTAGAGTAAGAGTGTATTTCCTTTCAAAATCTCACTAAGGCAATGGCTGCCCCCTCCCCCATTTTCCCGTAGGGTAGGGTGGGGTAAGATGCCCTAAATTTACAAATAATGTCATTTATAAGAAATTCATGGCTGCTTCCAGAATACTTTTTTCATTAATCAAAGGATGGAATGATATTTTCTTCATTTGCAAAAGCTTGTCAGCTCTGCCCCATATATTGTTACAGTAAATCATGTATGAAAAAAAAAGTGGATGCAGGGGTAAAAGGCCCACAGCTCGGGTAAAAGGCCCACAACCTTTGGGATAAAAGGCCCACATGCACAATAAAGAGGATCATAATTGGAATAAATGCTCCACTTAGATTCTTGTTATTAAAAAAGAAGTTAATGTTAATATTCATGAACTACTGCTGAGATTTGGACATCCTAAATCACCTAAAGTAGCATTTTTGATAATTCATATCGAAGTCCAAGAGGTGATAGGGTAGGATAAGCTAAAATACCCTAATAGCACGTAACTGAGCTAGTTCTAAGATAATTATCCCTAATTAATGCATATTTGAGGGTTAAAGGGCCTTTTAACCTAAAGGGCCTCTTACCCCCTCCTACTCTAGAAGTGAGCCCCTCCCCTCCAGACTTTGCCCTCCGTCAACACCCTCCTGTTCTTAAAAAATGACCATCCATTAATAGCGATTAATACGCTTACGTGATGTTACAGTGGCGTGCCTGGTGCTATCAAACGCTGCTGTCATGATGCATCTGGAGGAGACGCTGCTGAAGTCACGTCCACGTCACGGTGCCGTCATGGTGACGTCACTCCTCATACGTCTTCAATACGCTGCCAGTCTGCAGGTAAGACTTTAAGGGGCCATCCATAAATGACAACGTCATAATTTTGTGACCATTTTTTGGAGTTGCTTGCCGCATAGCGGCCAGGAGCGCAGTGACCGTAGCAACTTCATTATGTTTTCGGTTTGTCAGTGACGTCACGGTCACCTTGTGACGCAATTTGTGACGTCATATGTCAGCCGTGACGTCACATGTCGGCCGCAGAGTGGCAACTCCTATTCATGGTCCTTGCAACATTTTTTGGAGTTGCAAGCTGTGTCAGCAGCCGGGAGCGTAGCGACCATAGCAACTCCATAATGTTTTCGGTTTTCTCCCTATGACGTCACCTATGACGTCATTGGTGACGTCATGCTTTCTCAGTGACGTCACCCGCAGTGGCTAGTGATGAGTGGCAACTCCTATCCGTGGTCCTTGCCACATTTTTCTTGTTTACCCCAGCCCCCCCCCCTCTCAATTAACCCTGTATTGATCGCCAAGCTGACTTAGAGACCTCTATACGATCCTGCCATCTGGTGTTGAACAGCAAAACTACTCTCAATACTTCTATCACCTTTCTGCTAGCTTGTTTGTCATGGCTTTAACCCTCTAAGGGCCGCTTATTTATTGATGCATCATGTCCATTGGTCGTCATGATGCATCAATGCAGCCCTGGGATATACTATATTCAAGCATCATGCTAACCCTAAGGGATCAATACAATCCCTGAGGATTGGCATGATTCATCTATGGAGAGGGGTCTAGATTGGGGGTTCACCCGGGGGGGGGGGGGCACTTGAATTTCTTGTGACAGGGGTGTGCGGCTGAGCCTCTGACAACCCTTACCCTTGGTGAGAGGGATTTTGTCAAAAGGTGACCCTTGGTGAGAGGGATTTTGTGCAAAAGGTGACCCTTGGTAAGAGGGATTTTGTGCAGAAGGTGACCCTTGCTGAGAGGGATTTTTGGCAAAAGGTGACCCTTGGTGAGAGGGATTTTTGGCAAAAGGTGACCCTTGGTGAGAGGGATTTTGGTAAAAAATGTGCACAGTTAAGTTTTTTATCTTGAAATTTACCCTTGATGTGAGGAATTTTTATCAAAACTGGCCATAATTAGCAGAAATTTTTATGAAAATTCTGAAAACTGGCACTTATTTCGACGCGTGAGGTCAAAATATGGGAAAAGTGACCCTTGGTGAGAGGGGTTTTGGCTAAAAGTGACCCTTGGTGAGAGGGATTTTGACCAAAACTAGACCCTTAGTGAGAGGGATTTTGGCCAAAAAGTGGCCTTGCCAGCCGCACACCCGTGTCAGTGACATAAAGTGAGTGCCCCCCACCCCCTGGGGGGGGGGTTCACCATGCCACATGGCAAGTTGTAAGAAAAGGTCATGCATGTCATATTCCAATTCCCCCACGTCCTTGTCAATAGGCTCCATGTCACATGTCGATTTTAAGAAATGGCCATGTCACCATGTCGAATTTAGTGATCTAGACTGATGAGCAGTCTCGCCAGCACTTTATTGGTGAAACATGAGGTATTAGACAGGTTTAGTAACCACTGCGTAAAACCAGGAATGGGTGACGTACGTCAAGGCTGCTAAACCTCCGTATTATATTCATGACGACCATTGTGCGTGATGCACTCCTACATTAAGTAGGTTTAGCAACCATGACGTACGTCCCCCGTAGGGGGTCTAGATGGGTGGGGGGTTCCCATGTCACATGTCGATTTTACGAAAAGGTCATGTCACTTGTCACTAAATTTCTATTTTCCCATGTCCTTGTCACTAGGCTTCATGTCACATGTCGATTTTAAGGAAAGGCCATGTCTCATGTCACTAACTTTTTCCTTTCCATTGATACCTTTTTAATGCATACCTACAGGTTAAACACGTGATACACGTGAGGCAGCGTAAACTGTTACCGAGCAGTGTACATGTACAGAACGTGGCCCTGCGGACCGCCCTCTTCTCTCTGTGGGCTGCCTACCTAGACACCAACAAAGGTCAGTTTACACGACATTATATAAGAATGACAGATAAATATATAAAATGAATAAATATGAATAAATAAACTGATGAATGGGGGGGTCCGGCTTTAAAGACTTGTTAAGTTGTAGGTACAGTCAACCCTCACTTCTTCGACCCTTTGATTCCTCAGATCCCTCATTAGGGAGGTTTAGGGAGTGGTCATTATTTATCAACGGGGGGGGGGGGGGGGTTTGAGGGGGGGCGTAAAATTTTTAGACCCCTCCCGAGGTACTATAGATCAAAGAGGGGCGTGAAAACTCTACGCGCCTCCGGCGCGGGGGTGCGCAAAAAATTTTGACTGCCGTTGAGGGGGGGCGTAAAAAATTTCCACGCACCCGCGCAATAACCCACCACCCCCCTGTTGATAAATAATGACCACTCCCTTAGCAAGCACTACATGGGCAATATATACACAGACGTGCAGCATACCTACAGCATTGGTACGTCTGCGTCAAATTAGGAATAGGTGACGTATGTCGTGGTTGCTAAACCTCCCTATTACCTCAGACAGAAAATCTGGAACCCCTTCTATGTGTTCTGTTATATTTGGACTTGATTCCTCAGATAATTTGCTTCCTCAGATATTTTTCCTTGCATTTTCCATATCTGAGGAAGCAAGGGCTGACTGTATTTGGCAATGGGACCCTTTCAGACCCCTGGTGCGACCTAATTATAATAGTATTCTCCCAAAGTCAGGGTACAGTTTACACGTGGGTGCAGCTTAAATACTGGGTTTTACATTATTGGTACAGCTACAGCTAAAAACATCCTAAAACCTTGCACATAAACCGCAGTTTGGAAGAATCTATAAGCCGCACTCTGACTTCAAGACAACTCTGTAAGGCACAGAAGGCCTCTGAATTGGTCTCTAAGCCACAGTTTTAATATATCCATGGTTTTGCTGTATAACAGTTACTTCAAATTTTATCCTGTGTTTTTATTAATTTATTTCATTTATTCAATTCTTAATTGTCAGTAGGTGGTATATCGTCGGGCGTGGTACAGATGGACACAGATGGAGAAGACCTCACTACTGCCACATTACGACTTCTTGTTATAGATGTTCTACATGCCATGGCTCAGGTAACGCTTTTAAACATAAATACCGTAATCTCCCGCATATAAGACGCGTCTTATACGCGGGGTTTTAGTTCTACCTGGATCCACAAGGAGGACACCCAAGACCTTTCTTTTGATATGTCACACTCCCATATGGGCACATCTGCTGCATATCGGGTCCAGTGGGGTCCTGGGGGTCCAAGCAACACAGAGCTTTTTGAATTTTGAGAATCCATTCAGTAGAAGAGAAGTTTTGATTTTTTTTTACCATAATCTAGAACTCTAGGTGCGCCTTATAAGCGGGGTGCACCTTATACGCGGGAGATTACGATACATGTCAGCCTATATAAATGCTCGGGTGCTCAAGCCATCTATACTATGGTCCATATTTAAGCCTGGCGCTCAGCCAAATAAACAGGATATTTTAAGACCCCCATATCTGCAGGGGAAATAAACCTGTCATAATTAATGACCAGTTGACATTCACTTATACTTATTCATTATCCTCAATTCAATACATGGGACCCCGGCCGGGATCCCGGTCATTGAATAAGGCTGAACCATGGGGACTGTTCATTCAGGCCACTTCTTTTCTTTTTTAACTCTACAAATATAGAAATTTCCCTGATTCTAAGACTTTTCAAGTTCAGAATATCCTATTTCCCATACAAATCCAAGTATATTTCCAAGTATATCACACTGGGGGTCTAGATGGGGGGTCCCCATGTCCCTTTTCGATTTTAAGAAAAGCCCATGTCAAATGTCACTAAATTTGTATTTTCCTCTGTCCTTGTCACTAAGCTCCATGTCACATGTCGATTTTAAGAAAAGTCCATGTCCACTGTCACTATCTTTTTTGACCCATGTCCTTGTCCCTTGAAGCTCAATGTCCTTTGTCGATTTTAAGAAAAGGCCATGTCACACTGTCGATTTTAGGAGTCTAGACCCATCACACTGATTTTCATCCTAAATGTAGAATGGAATATCACAAATATATAGTATTGCAGCCAACAGGTGGTCTCCCCGGGCGTCTACATCAGCCAGCCCGGTTAGCTCAGTCGGTAGAGCATGGGACTCTTAATCCCAGGGTCGTGGGTTCGAGCCCCACATTGGGCGACGAATTTTTTCAATTCTAACTTCTCTCTAAGGGAGTCAATAACTGTTGCTTGTTTTGTATGCTGACCCAGGGTTCCTCTAGTCACTGTGCGCGACTCAGTTAAGGACTGAGTCGCTGGGACTGCCCTAGCTAAAACTTGCAGGTGCTCTAGAAACAGCAAGTTTCTAAGAATAACATTTGACAGAAACAAATCCCCAACAATCAGCTTATAATATTGACAAGAGTACCACCTTAGTTTTGCTGTCTGTGAGTGGGAAGAGCGTCTTTTGTTGGAAACCTTTAGATCACACCTTTTTTCAAGGTTTGGTACATGCTGTGTGGGCTGTAACAGGTAGCCATAAGCAGGTGCATTTTCTGCCAGACAGGAAGTCAATCTCCACTCACCAAGCAGATTCTCATGGATAACATTATTTCATGAATAACACTTCTGTTGTGAGACCTGAAACCACTTCCATCATGGCCGAACGTGGCAGCTAAACTTGATGTGAAGGCTAACAGATTTGCAAGAACCCAATAATTTGGGCCCCCGTATGAAAGCTTTCTCACAAAATGGCAACAAACATGTCTTAGGAAGCCATTCTTAAGAGGAAATTGACATAAAAAAATTATGTCCTACAATTCCAGCCACCTGACAAATTAGGCCTATGCAGGAAGCCTGACTCTCCCGTTAGGTAAGAGTCAGCGCCCGCCGGACAAGGGTTCCTCTAGATTGAAGTAATTTTATTTTATTTTATTTTTATCATTCTATCAAATACTAAAGTGGCAAAATATTTTGAACTTTTTCAGGGCTGGCCACTCCTTCAAAAAGCTGCCTGTGAGTGTTTCCGTGCAATCCTGTCATATTCCGACAACGGAGACGAAAACGATGAGCGATCTACACTGTCACTTCGTAAGTTATGCCGTGTATTCTTTCCCATATCAGTACAGGAACCTACTAAAATCCCCGGCTGAAATCTTAAATCATTGAGGAAATGAAAAAGCTACCGTCCCTGGGTGGGCTCGAACCACCAACCTTTAGATTAACAGTCTAACGCGCTAGCCGATTGCGCCACAGAGACTGAGCTGTAGAGAGAGGTCACAGAGTTAGATCCAATTCTGTGACGTCGTATTCAGACACTCTAAAGTCTTTGTACTGAAAAGACTGAAGGGAGCGTTCATTTTTTAACAACGGGGAGGGGGGGGGGTGTTGGTGGGGGGCAAAAAAATCTCAGACCCCTCTTAGGGGGGGGGGAAAGGTTTTGCCCCATTTGAGCGAAAAAGCCTGCGCGCCACTAAAGAATAAAAGGGGGGGGGGAACAGAAAAATTTCAGACCCCTTGGAGGGGGGGGGAGGACGGACAGTTTTTGCCCCGCACACGCGGAATTTCACCAACCCCCCCGCTGTTAAAAAGTGACCACTCCCTAACACTGGTTTACCTAGTACCTCTGCTATATTTATAAGGGCAGGAGGCACGCCTAATTAGGGAGGTTTAGCACTCACTAGGGAGGTTTAGCAACAACAACGTACGTCCCCCGTAGCTCATTAAACGCAGACGTACCAGTGCTGTAGGTATGCTGTACGTCTGCGTTTTATTGCCCACGTAGTTGGCGCTAAACCTCCGTATTAGGGAGGTTTAGCAACTACGACGTATGTCACCCTTTTCTGGTTTAATGCAGACATACCAATGCTGTAGGTATGCTACACGTCTGCGTTATATTGCTCACGCAGTGCCTGCTAAACCTCCCTATTATGTGAGCAATAAAACGCAGACGTACAGCATACCTACAGCACTGGTACGTCTGTGTTAAATGAGCTACGGGGGACGTACGTCGTCGTTGCTAAACCTACCTATTGATGCATTGTATGTCATCCCAATTGGTCAAATGCATCCCAGTAGTGAATGCACAGTACTGGTTATTAAAAAAAAAACAAATGATGATCAAAAATGCCTTTTTGCACACCTTTTTGCATATTTCTTTTGGTAATTAGCATTGAATAATCCCATCTCATTCAGGTATCCTACCAGCCTCGATAATCCAGGCCCATTCTTAGGGCCTGGACCGGTCTTTACTTGTGACTTTTGATGCTATAAAATGGGCAGCCTTGGATGCCCATTTTCAGCAGAGGGAGGCCAAGGGCCAAGTGAGGGTTCTTGGGTTCTTGGGCACCCCCTCAGCAATAAACAACTCCCACGTACAGTGCTTAATAGAGGGACGTTATTTAGCCAATATGAGAAACAAAATCGTATAATACAAGGGAATGTTACAATTACATCACTGCTAAGGGGGTGTGGTGGGGAGGGGGGCTCTTTTGGTACCAGTGACAAACAGTGACATTGGGGTGGGGGGTCCTCAAAACTGCCAAAAACCAGTGACATAATTGTTGAATGTTCCCTAAGATTTTAGTGTATATACAACTGAACTAAGCTATAGCTTACTAAAAGTCTGACCTATGCATAGGCCTTGTGTATGTGTCACCTACAAGGTTATGCATGAGATGCACTCCATGGGGTTAGAAGGCAATATCATATATAGTAGCCAAGGGCAATATATGCTACTACTTCCTGCAGGTGCCTTAGCAAAGTCCTGTATAGGCCCTAGGTATCAGAGTGACATAATACATTGCCTTTGGTGGTGCACAGTGCAGTCCCTTTCATTTGCCTCTTGGAGTATTGTGCACTCAGCTGTGACCAGGCCCTTAACTGCAATGCAGAGGTAGTTAGTAGGGTGGGAGCAGTGGGGGCATGTGATCAAAAGTACAGGGCTGGCCCAGGCAATATTAAGTAGTGTTTAATGTATGTTATGGGAGAGCACGAGTGGATTTACGGGTTGATAATCCACGACCGCGCAGCGGGAGTTGATTATCAACCCGCAAATTCACGAGTGTCATGGCCATGTTGTCACTCTGCCCAACATACCTCCACTTTACACACGTTTTTCGGGTATAATCCAAGCATGTCAAGTCCTGTACTTATATACAATCTCTAGTTGGTGTTCGCCTAGCACTGCCAAATATACAATCTCTAGTTGGTGTTCGCCTACATTTTGTACCATTTTGTTACAAATAAATAAGAATCCATTGATTTTCCATAGCGATCCAACGCACACGGCCCGGTACACGGCCATTGCGTCTTGTTTATGAAGCAGGTAGGTGCCCAGATGTACCTGACCTACTTTCGGGTCAGCAAGCCGCAATTGCGGGTGCCGAGACGTATCGCTATGGAAAATCAATGGATTCTTTTTTATTTCGAACAAAATGGAGAAATTAGGCATGGCATGTTCATATAGGATATCTAAGGATGTTTCCCTGTTAATAACTCCACCTGGCACCATTGAATTCTATGCTAACGAGGTTTGTAAACATCAGGTATGTCGGAACAATTTTTCAAATACTCCACGGGCATTGGCTTCTACCACCAGTCAGCTTGGTAGAGTGGACAGCGAGCTCGTCTCCTGCCACAGCGCCTGGGGATCGATTCCCCGTTGAACCCTAAACGGTTTTAACTGGAAAACTATGGCGTAGTTGACTTTGTATGCTTCGCCAATTTATTAACATGTCCAGATTGAAACCAACACCCTCTTGAAGACGAAGAAAAGGTCTGAGAGTGCGTTATGGCTGGATAATGTTGTATATGTTACTATTATAATAAAGAGTATGTTTACAGCAGCTCCCTAGCTTACACAATGCGTTATCTGATGCATTTGACCAATTGTGACGTCATACAGCACATCAGTTAGGTGTGTTTCCTGCCCTTGTAAAAACAGAGGGAAACTGTGTAAACCAGCACCCTTTTATTCAATACAAAGACTACGAAAGGACGTCATCATGAAAATAGGATGGTCTTTTCTTTTATACCTTTTTCTTTAAATTTCAGTTGTAACACAGTCAGATAAAAAAGATATTTTTGGGGGAAAAAAAGTCAGTTAAAATGGCATTTGGGCTAATTTGAGGACTGTAAGATTTCACGTGAATTTGCAAACTTTCCCTCGCTCGAGAGTGCATGAATCTTTTCTTCAGCCCTGTAAATTATCCAAAATTTGGTCAGGTCAAAGAAAATAGATATCAGGTAAAAGTTAGTTAAAACCATGACCCATGAACCCTGATGTTGCATATTGGGAACCCCATGGTTAAGAACTATTTTCTCAAAATTGATATTGAAATATTTGGTGCATGTAACATCTACCTAGTCATTGGAACAAAATAGCCCTCCATAATGGAGGAAGGGGTCATGCCAAAAAACTAACCATTTTTAATTTTTGACCCCCCCCCCCTTATAATGTTTTTTTTTTCCTTCAATTTTACACAATGCGGAAGGTATATAAAAATTTAATCTTGTCATGCCGGGCCTGAACCCCCCCCCCCCCTTTCAAGCATGGTGTCAATTGTGGATTGCCCCTCTACAGTCTGTATGTGTGTAATTTCAGGTACCCACATAGTGCACCATCCGTGGATGAAGTTCTACCTCCAGTTGTTACACACCCGGGAGGGGCGCAGTGGTGCCTTACCTCTACCTGCCTTCTACTTCTGTACACAGGTAGGTGTAACAGTGGTACCTTACCTCTACCTGCCTTCTACTTCTGTACACGGGTAGGTGTAACAGTGGTACCTCTACCTGCCTTCTACTTCTGTACACAGGTAGGTGTAACAGTGGTACCTCTACCTGCCTTCTACTTCTGTACACAGGTAAGGTGTAACAGTGGTACCTCTACCTGCCTTCTACTTCTGTACACAGGTAAGGTGTAACAGTGGTACCTCTACCTGCCTTCTACTTCTGTACACGGGTAGGTGTAACAGTGGTACCTTACCTCTACCTGCCTTCTACTTCTGTACACGGGTAGGTGTAACAGTGGTACCTCTACCTGCCTTCTACTTCTGTACACAGGTAGGTGTAACAGTGGTACCTTACCTCTACCTGCCATCTACATCTGTACACAGGTAGGTGTAACAGTGGTACCTCTACCTGCCTTCTACTTCTGTACACAGGTAGGTGTAACAGTGGTACCTCTACCTGCCTTCTACTTCTGTACACAGGTAGGTGTAACAGTGGTACCTTACCTCTACCTGCCTTCTACTTCTGTACACGGGTAGGTGTAACAGTGGTACCTCTACCTGCCTTCTACTTCTGTACACGGGTAGGTGTAACAGTGGTACCTCTACCTGCCTTCTACTTCTGTACACAGGTAGGTGTAACAGTGGTACCTCTACCTTCCTTCTACTTCTGTACTCAGGTAAGGTGTAACAGTGGTACCTCTACCTGCCTTCTACTTCTGTACACAGGTAAGGTGTAACAGTGGTACCTCTACCTGCCATCTACTTCTGTACACAGGTAGGTGTAACAGTGGTACCTCTACCTGCCTTCTACTTCTGTACACGGGTAGGTGTAACAGTGGTACCTTACCTCTACCTGCCTTCTACTTCTGTACACGGGTAGGTGTAACAGTGGTACCTCTACCTGCCTTCTACTTCTGTACACAGGTAGGTGTAACAGTGGTACCTCTACCTTCCTTCTACTTCTGTACTCAGGTAAGGTGTAACAGTGGTACCTCTACCTGCCTTCTACTTCTGTACACAGGTAAGGTGTAACAGTGGTACCTCTACCTGCCATCTACTTCTGTACACAGGTAGGTGTAACAGTGGTACCTCTACCTGCCTTCTACTTCTGTACACGGGTAGGTGTAACAGTGGTACCTCTACCTGCCTTCTACTTCTGTACAAAGGTAGGTGTAACAGTGGTACCTCTACCTGCCTTCTACTTCTGTACACGGGTAGGTGTAACAGTGGTACCTCTACCTGCCTTCTACTTCTGTACACAGGTAAGGTGTAACAGTGGTACCTCTACCTGCCTTCTACTTCTGTACACAGGTAGGTGTAACAGTGGTACCTCTACCTGCCATCTACTTCTGTACACAGGTAGGTGTAACAGTGGTACCTTACCTTTACCTCTACCTGCCTTCTACTTCTGTACACAGGTAGGTGTAACAGTGGTACCTCTACCTGCCTTCTACTTCTGTACACAGGTAGGTGTAACAGTGGTACCTCTACCTGCCTTCTACTTCTGTACACGGGTAGGTGTAACAGTGGTACCTCTACCTGCCTTCTACTTCTGTACACAGGTAGGTGTAACAGTGGTACCTTACCTCTACCTGCCTTGTACTTCTGTACACAGGTAGGTGTAACAGTGGTACCTCTACCTGCCTTCTACTTCTGTACACAGGTAGGTGTAACAGTGGTACCTCTACCTGCCTTCTACTTCTGTACACAGGTAGGTGTAACAGTGGTACCTCTACCTGCCTTCTACTTCTGTACACAGGTAGGTGTAACAGTGGTACCTCTACCTGCCTTCTACTTCTGTACACAGGTAGGTGTAACAGTGGAACCTCTACCTGCCTTCTACTTCTGTACACAGGTAGGTGTAACAGTGGTACCTCTATCTGCCTCCTACTTCTGTACTCAGGTAAGGTGTAACAGTGGTACCTCTACCTGCCTTCTACTTCTGTACACAGGTAGGTGTAACAGTGGTACCTCTACCTGCCTTCTACTTCTGTACACAGGTAGGTGTAACAGTGGTACCTTACCTCTACCTGCCTTCTACTTCTGTACACAGGTAGGTGTAACAGTGGTACCTTACATCTACCTGCCTTCTACTTCTGTACACAGGTAGGTGTAACAGTGGTACCTTACCTCTACCTGCCTTGTACTTCTGTACACAGGTAGGTGTAACAGTGGTACCTTACCTCTACCTGCCTTCTACTTCTGTACACAGGTAGGTGTAACAGTGGTACCTCTATCTGCCTCCTACTTCTGTACTCAGGTAAGGTGTAACAGTGGTACCTCTACCTGCCTTCGACTTCTGTACACAGGTAGGTGTAACAGTGGTACCTCTACCTGCCTTGTACTTCTGTACACAGGTAGGTGTAACAGTGGTACCTCTACCTGCCTTCTACTTTTGTACACAGGTAGGTGTAACAGTGGTACCTCTACCTGCCTTCTACTTCTGTACACAGGTAGGTGTAACAGTGGTACCTCTACCTGCCTTCTACTTCTGTACACAGGTAGGTGTAACAGTGGTACCTTACCTCTACCTGCCTTCTACTTCTGTACACAGGTAGGTGTAACAGTGGTACCTCTACCTGCCTTCTACTTCTGCACACAGGTAGGTGTAACAGTGGTACCTTACCTCTACCTGCCTTCTACTTCTGTACACAGGTAAGGTGTAACAGTGGTACCTCTACCTGCCTTCTACTTCTGCACACAGGTAAGGTGTAACAGTGGTACCTCTACTTGCCTTCTACTTCTGTACACATGTAGGTGTAACAGTGGTACCTCTACCTGCCTTCTACCTCTGTACACAGGTAGGTGTAACAGTGGTACCTCTACCTGCCTTCTACTTCTGTACACAGGTATGGTGTAACAGTGGTACCTCTACCTGCCTTCTACTTCTGTACACAGGTAACGTGTAACAGTGGTACCTCTACCTGCCTTCTACTTCTGTACACAGGTAAGGTGTAACAGTGGTACCTCTACCTGCCTTCTACTTCTGTACACAGGTAGGTGTAACAGTGGTACCTTACCTCTATCTGCCTTCTACTTCTGTACACAGGTAGGTGTATCAGTGGTACCTCTACCTGCCTTCTACTTCTGTACACAGGTAAGGTGTAACAGTGGTACCTCTACCTGCCTTCTACTTCTGTACACAGGTAAGGTGTAACAGTGGTACCTCTACCTGCCTTCTACTTCTGTACACAGGTAAGGTGTAACAGTGGTACCTCTACCTGCCTTCTACTTCTGTACACAGGTAAGGTGTAACAGTGGTACCTCTACCTGCCTTCTACTTCTGTACACAGGTAGGTGTAACAGTGGTACCTCTACCTGCCTTCTACTTCTGTACTCAGGTAGGTGTAACAGTGGTACCTTACCTCTACTTGCCTTCTACTTCTGTACACAGGTATGGTGTAACAGTGGTACCTCTACCTGCCTTCTACTTCTGTACACAGGTAGGTGTAACAGTGGTACCTCTACCTGCCTTCTACTTCTGTATTCAGGTAAGGAGGAACCATTTAAAGGCTGCTGATGCAGGAGTGCATCATGCCCATTGATTGTCATGATGCACCAATGAAGTGCTCATGAGTGTTCATAAGCACTTCATCGGAGCATCATGCCAACCCTGCGGCATCAAGTGTATTGTCCCTGTAGGGTCAGCATGATGCATGAATGCATCCCTGGCCAGTTACCCACCAGAGCTGCATTCATGCATCATGACGAACAATGGGCATGATGCATTGATGCCCTATCGAACGTTAAAGGGCCTTGTTATCTTCCATTCAATCCTAACTTTGTCTGTCTGTTGGCTACCAGTGAAGTTGATGATACAACAAGAGTCACTGATGAGGCAGCAGTAGATGATGATACCTGGATTGTTTTACCAGGACTATTGATTGCTCAGCATTCATCACATACCAGCATTTCTAAGGCCAGTAAGTATCGTGATAACGCACTGATGGCTTTACTATACACTCAGGAAGCATTCATCTATATGTGGCTAATAGCTTTGTAGTTTAACCCTTTGAAGGCCGCTAATGCAGGAGTGCATCATGCCCATTGATTGTCATGATGCACCGATGAAGTGCTGGCAAGCAGTCTCACCAGCAGTTCATCACGCCAACCAAGAAACATGGAAAAAAAGTTGAAAAAAAAGAAACATGAACATTTAGGCACTATGCAGCCCTAAAAGTATTCATGTTATTCCGGGTGTTTAGCCCGCATGCCTGTATATGTACAGTCGCAGACAGTTCTTCTCTTCGCGCAAGTCTAATCACATGGTGTCTTCACTCTCTCGTCCGATAGTGAAAGTCACCTTTGAATGTTAAACAAATGAACTAATCAACCACTCCGACAGTCACATTTGAATGTTGAACAAGTCAACCAATCAACCACTCCGACAGTCACAATTGAATGTTGAACAAGTCAACCAATCAACCACTCCGATAGTCACATTTGAACACTAAGCAGGTCAACCAATCAACCACTCCGACAGTCACATTTCAATATTGAACAAGTCAACCAATCAACCACTCCGACAGTCACATTTGAACACTAAGCAAGTCAACCAATCAACCACTCCGACAGTCACATTTGAATATTGAACAAGTCAACCAATCAACCACTCCGACAGTCACATTTGAACACTAAGCAAGTCAACCAATCAACCACTCCGACAGTCACATTTGAATATTGAACAAGTCAACCAATCAACCACTCCGACAGTCACATTTGAACACTAAGCAAGTCAACCAATCAACCACTCCGACAGTCACATTTGAATATTGAACAAGTCAACCAATCAACCACTCCGACAGTCACATTTGAACACTAAGCAAGTCAACCAATCAACCAGTCACCTGCAGTCTAACAGTATTAATGAGGTGAGGACCTTTTCCAGTTTTATTAGTTAGAAGCCAGGGGAAGACTTTGGCAAAATTGTATTCACTACATTACTATAAGCTTAAAGCAAGATTTTTTTTATCTTTCAAATTTTACTGACATGTGTTCCACTTACTCTAATAACATCGTATTTGGGAGTTGGGGCACCAATAAAAGTTATCTATATCCAATACATTCTCAAGCATTTTGAGTGAGCATTTTCATCAACACCCAATATCTGGCCTCAAAAACAACTGACCCAGCGAAATATTGCTACTTCTCATACATGTTCAAATGTGAAGCTTCCTGCGCCTTATAGATGCAGCCTAAAGTCAAGGTGCGTCTTACAGGTATGGTACTTTTATCATAGAACAGTTGGTCAGTTAGAAGTCAGTTAAAACTATATTTCTTTAAAGGTCAATTGAAAGACAGTTAAAAAGATATTTTGGGAAAATGTCAGTAAAAATGTATTTAGAGTAATTTAGAGGGGCGATTGTCAAGATTTCACACAAATTTACAAAATTACTCAAACATCCTTGGTCGCATGTGAATGATTTTTTGTGAACCCCATAGATTATCCAATAATTGGTCAGTTCTAATTCGATAAATATCAAAATGTCAGTTAAAAGTCAGTTTAAAACCATGGCCTATAAATAGTGGGAACCCTGAGTAGTAAGAATAAAAAATCAAGCCCTTAGGCATATACCGCAATCTCTTGGTATAAGGCGCAGCTCGCGTATAAGGCGCACCCCCAACTAAGAGAGGACTGTTTAACGTATAAGGCGCACCTACAAGGGCAGATTTTTGTTAATTTAGTACTGTTCTATAGTAAAAATACCCCCCCTATAAGGCGCACCCCAAACTCAAGGCAATTTTCCTCCCACGTATAAGACCCAGCAGCCTTTTGTTTGGCCTATAAGACGCGCCTTATACGCGGGAGATTACGGTAGCACTTATATAATTGCCTGCACACCTGCGCTTTTCAATATGAATTTCAATACCTGTTGACCACTGCATATACAGGACCTGTGCTCATTTGAGACCATTTAAATAGGGAGGGTGCAAAACCTGCACTTAGGCCAAAAAAAAGGTGTGTTTCAAGTAAAATGACCTGAAATCCTAGCTTTGGTAGGTTGGATTTTTTTTGTTTTGCAAAGCTATGCCTTCTCCCCTTTCCTCAGCAGTCCTCCTCCTGTCCATTATAGGCATGTTATATATCAAATGAAACAATTTCAAGGCAAATGTAAGAGGGTATGTTGTCACGACATACATTGATGTAACATACATCTGATAAACATAATGCACAAAAATAATGAGTGTTTTTATATCATTGTTGGGCTGGCAAGATACAAAGTGTCATACGTTTCACTGATAAGAAGTGATCATTTTTCATTTTTGAATGACAGAGTGTATTGGGTTTTCGCGTGGTGGTGGTTTTACTAATACAGACTGTGGCAACCATTTAAGGCTCTGGTATTTTTGTTCAGTCAGGGTGCGGCTTATATGCAGGTGTGGCTTATATGCAGGTGTGGTTTATATTTAAGGTTTTAAATTTTGAATATTTACAATGAGTTGTGAATGAATTTCCAGGTTGGAAGAGCTACTGTGAGACTTTCAAATTCAGATCTACTAGAGTTGTGTTTCAAGACACCATGGATCAGTCGAAGTAGGTCTGAGGGTATCCAGTACACGCATTTCACACCGAGAGACATCTCAACCCGGGTCTCAACCATCTGAGTCATCTCAAGTTAGACAAGACGAGTCATGAATTCTTCCTCCAATGCTAGCTCAGCCACCTTCGCTATTGAGAAGATCAACGCTAAATGTAATTCAACAGATGTTATCTTTAACCAAACATTCTGTGGAAGAAACAGCACAAGTGACATCGAACATCTGTTTTATGGCATGTTTGTTCATGCATCATGTTGCCCCGTTCTAGGAATAATACTAAATGTTTGTGTATTAATCACAATTTTGTGTCGCCAAAAGCTTCACACGCCTACCTACAAACTGATCATTAACTTGGCAGGTAGCGATGTCGCATTTGCCCTTTTCATCTATTCTTTCTATTTAGCACCAGCTTTGAAAGGCACATGGGATTTGGGTAATGTATTTTGTCAGATACATGCATATTTATGTCATGTCTTTGCTTTCCAGTCGCTTCTTTCACTCATGTACATTTCAATAGACAGATACTTGGCTATCTGTACACCATTAAGGTACCTGGCCCTAATGACTGATAAAAAATGTGGCCTGATGATAGCACACACATGGATACATAGTTTCATTGTCTATATTCCCCCATTTATTGATTGGGGTAGGTACCGATACTTCCCACATGTACGGACATGTGCGCTAGATTGGTCATTTGAATATCTGGGCTATATCCAATTTTTAGGTGTAACATTCTTTAGTGTAGTCATAATCATGACTTTTTGCTACATACTGATCTATAAAGAAGTCCGCAAATTGCAAAGAGATGCGCTTCCTGCAGCCGGTACACAAACATCACTCGGGGAGGTTATGCTTAAAGAGATCCGTTGTTCATTTTGGATATTTGCAACAGCTCTGGTTTTCATAGTATGCTACATACTGTATGTTTCTGTTCGAATAACTTCAATATGGTTGGATAATGATATCATTTTGCAATTAGAATACTATACACAGCACCTTTTCGCTAGTCAGACCTGGTTAAACCCATTTGTATATGGATTGCTCAACAGAGACTTTAGGAGTCAATTTTTGTTCCTCATAAAGAAGACTACCGTAAAACCCCGGTCATAAGCCGGCCCCGGTCATAAGCCGGGGGTTGAGTTCAGGGAAATCCTATAAGCTGATTTTAGGGCCAAATTTCCCCAATTTTCTCTTTAATCTATTGTATTAAAACCCCTGTCATAAGCCAGGGGTAGAGTTGGGGGGGGGGATTTAGAAGCCGATTTTAGTCAAAAATAGAAAAAAATATCCGGCTTATGACCGGGGTTTTACGGTAATATTAACCAAGGTGTAATTTTTCCCCTTGAGCATTATTGATGCTAAGGCATGATGACAATACACAAAACCATGGACTCTTAACACCCTGCATTCACCCTTTCGGGGTTCCCGCATGCAAATCACTTTCTCGCCTCCTTGTGCTTCTTTGGTTGAAATTCCCCGACCTTGCTCCTCTTCGTCAAGTCTTCTTTTAGCCCCTGTAGCTCAATTATCAGTGTAATGGTTCTGTCTTAGACCGGCTGTCTGTTTGTTCGGAAAGGATCATGAATACAAGAATGTCCAGTTTAGAAGGCAACAAGATTTATTCAGTATCCTACTATACAGTAAATTAAGGGTATTCCGAGTAGGCGTGTTATCATTCGGATAGCTCTGATTTGTGACTACCAGGTAAGGCTTCGGAGTAAGGGAGATCTTAGGGTGTTTGTACAGAATCCGGGGGGATTCTGTCTCACTAGCTTCCTACCCGACTATTATATAGCCACAGGGGTTGGGTGGCGACCCTTCGTGTTTAAGCCAGGAAGCCTGGAGGACAGTGCTGCCACCATCCGCCAGGCTTAACAGGCGTCAACCCGAAGGGACGCTCCGCTTGGAAACTAGTCAACCCGTAAGCCATAGACGCTAATACTAAACCGTGCCCCTACATCAGTTTAAAGTAACCTTTCTTCTGTTTATGTCTCAAATAAAGCATCTTTTCATATTTCCCCATTCATATTACAAATTCCCTTATAGGACAGAACGATTCATGTCCAAAGTCTGCACTCTCCCCCAGATTCCTCATCTCAGCCTCATTATGAGATGCTACAGTCTAGACTGCTTTGAGAGTAACCGGAATTCAATTTTGCTTCTGTGACGAGGCGAGAAAGTGGCGTGAATATGGTAACCCAAAAAAAG
The DNA here is from genome assembly GCA_949317995.1 of Acholoe squamosa. NCBI lineage: Eukaryota > Metazoa > Annelida > Polychaeta > Phyllodocida > Polynoidae > Acholoe > Acholoe squamosa. Next base: position 6,006,223 of record OX439040.1, read on the forward strand.
TATATATATATATAAGGGATGAGGATAGACCCCATGCTGCACCTTTTAAAACCTGTCCAAAGTTAGGGGTGTGCCTTATTCATGGAGGAATTTATAAATATAGAAAGTACTGGAGGTACCAAAATAAGACTTGATGAGCCGGGACCACCTAATACCCCGGTTGTTTTTTTCGTGAATGCAGCGTGTCTTACATGTGGGGTGCACTTAACACAGTTGTAAAAAAAATTATTATACCAAAGTGAGAATGCACACCCATGGTTTTACAATAATCAGATACTTTCAGACTACCGTAATCTCCAGTGTATAAGGCGCGTCTTATACAATTCGTATTGTATAATGCGTAACTGATTGCTCAATAAACAAACAAACAAACAAAGTTCTTCCTGGATCCACAAGGGGGACACCAAGAGCTTTATTTTAATATGTTACACTCCCCCCAACTCAAAAAATAACATAGGGGTATTTAAGGGGGTGTGGGGGGCCCTAGATACACATAGCTTTTTGAATTTTGAAAATCAATTTAGTACCGGGGTAGAACCAAAGTTTTGATTTTTTTGACAATATTCTTCAACTCTAGGTGTGCCTTATACGCGAGGTGCGCCTTATACGCGAGAGATTACGGTACTGGTAGTTAAGGTGCATGGGCATCATGGGGTCGGGAGATTGTTGGCAGCAATAAAGGTTTAGCGATCAAATTTAGAGGGTAACTTTGCAGTCTGCTCAAATCGGCATGATTGCTTTAACAGTAGAGGGCAGCACAGTTTTCATTATGTCCCATGTCAATGCAGTATATGCTTTTATTATAAAAAGATCTGGGTAGTTTGTATTTTGTTGTGTTGTGCTGGTAAACATCAGTTACCTGCAGAGTCTTTTTCAAAGAAAGGGCAATGAATAAGTTTGATATGCAGACATCATTAAAACATGAAGAACTTTTGAAGAGGATATTTACTTGTTTGTTGTATGTTGTATAATTATGGTAGATTTGTATTGATTGTTCTCTTTTTAGTTTACATGTGAAATGGAGAAGGAACTGAAATCACTGTGTCGTTGCCTCAATATCAACTGATTTATATGAAAAGTGCAGAAATAATGAAATAAAAGAAAAAAAAGGAATTTACATGTTTGGTTCATTTTTTACTCATTTTAGTCACCTGTGTGCCATTTTCTATCCATGGCAACCGAATCATCATAAAATGCAGCAAATTTGATAGAGGCAATAAACATGGTTGAATTGGTGTATGATACATATATATCCATCAATTCTGTGTCAGATTATACACAAAAATTAAGGACTGGTCATTATCAGGGGGTGGTGGGTTTGAGGGGGGGGGGGGCTAAAAAACTATAATTCCTCCTAGTGGGGCATAAAATCTTTCAACCCACTTTGGGCGTAAATAATTTAGAATTTTTTCAGCAAAAAAAAAAAAGAAGCCAGCCCTATAGCTTAAAAATCTTCTGCACCTCTGGCGTGGGTGTGGAGGCACAACAAATTTTGAGCGCTGTTGAGGGTTATAAAAAACTTTCGAGAGTCCATACAAAACTCACCTATTGATAAATAATGACCACTCGGTTTAATCCAGGTGCTAGCAGCAGCGGGTCCTACATACAGCGACACACTCAACACAATGCTGGTACGCCACCTGGCGAATGTGGAGGACACCGGTGAGCAGCTCACCTCTATACCCGCCTCATGTCACCAACCCCTTATACAGGTGGGTAGACATTTGTAACTTTGTTTTTGAAAATTTGCTGCCAGCTCGTTGTTCAATGGTTCTAATAAAACAGAAAATCGACCTGTGTATCCTTTTACATGTACATCCATGCCCCCAACCTGTGTTGGCTTCTATACCGTCTTTAGAATTAACACTGCTACAAATTATTCAATCAAAAGTACCCTCCTCCTCTCTGCTTTCCCTTAGTTATTGGCGATGGACCTGACTGTGGAAGGAGTAACTCGGGCAGACATGCAGACCGCACATGAGCAGCTCCAACACACTCTCCATGCAGATACCAAGTCTCTGCTGCAACCTGTGTATCCTTTACATAGAGATATGCGCGATGTATAATGCTATTGTCTACTTAAATCTGCAATATCACTCTCTGTCCCAATCTGTAGACCCTTTTATAACCCTCTAGCCCAACTTGTTTATCCTTTCTTTTACATCTCTGCACCAACCTGTGTATCCCTTTTATCTCTGCCCCTACCTGTGCATCCTTTTACACCTCTGCTCCAACATGTGTATATTATTTGACATCTCTGCCCCTACCTGTGTATCCTTTTACATCTCTGCTCCAACATGTGTATTATTTGACATCTCTGCCCCTACCTGTGCATCCTTTTACATCTCTGCTCCAACATGTGTATATTATTTGACATCTCTGCCCCTACCTGTGCATCCTTTTACATCTCTGCTCCAACATGTGTATTATTTGACATCTCTGCCCCTACCTGTGCATGCTTTTACATCTCTGCTCCAACATGTGTATTATTTGACATCTCTGCCCCTACCTGTGCATGCTTTTACATCTCTGCACCAACCTGTGTATCCTTTTACATCTCTGCTCCAACATGTGTATATTATTTGACATCTCTGCCCCTACCTGTGTATCCTTTTACATCTCTGCTCCAACATGTGTATATTATTTGACATCTCTGCCCCTACCTGTGCATCCTTTTACATCTCTGCTCCAACATGTGTATATTATTTGACATCTCTGCCCCTACCTGTGCATCCTTTTACATCTCTGCTCCAACATGTGTATTATTTGACATCTCTGCCCCTACCTGTGCATGCTTTTACATCTCTCCACCAACCTGTGTATCCTTTTACATCTCTGCTCCAACATGTGTATATTATTTGACATCTCTGCCCCTACCTGTGTATCCTTTTACATCTCTGCTCCAACATGTGTATTATTTGACATCTCTGCCCCTACCTGTGTATCCTTTTACATCTCTGCTCCAACATGTGTATATTATTTGACATCTCTGCCCCAACCTGTGTATCCTTTTACACCTCTGCTCCAACATGTGTATTATTTGATATCTCGTGAGGTTTACGGTACATCTCTTTTCCAGACCTGTGTATCTGCTCGTCCCTTTCACACCACTGCTCTAACCAGTGTATCTTCTCAGCTAAAACCCACATATATGAACTCTTCATTCAAAGTTCATTCACTGTTTTAGCCCATTGGTCCAATCTGGCCCCAGCTCGACCACTAGAGGAGTCGTCTCTGGCACCTAGCGTTTGTGGGTAAAAGAAGTTTTTCCGCTGGTTGCTGTAGTGCTTATTTGTAGGCAGTGCTCGCCAGCACTTCATTGGTGCATCATGACGACCAATGGGCATGATGCACTCCTGCATCAGAGGCCCTTAATGAGTCACCGTATTCATTCTAATAAGCACACACGTGCAGAAAATTAATTGTTGGATGCTCAAATCCTTGATAGAAAAATTAATTCTAGTAAGCGCACCCCTAAAGCTTAAAATCGCTGTTTTTGCCTTTAAAATCTTTATTTTTGGACTTCATTTGCATGATTTGAGACTAGGGAGGGGTGTTCTTATGGCCCAAAAGGAGGGACGCTTATTAGAACAGGTGCGCTTATTAGAATGAATACGGTAATGCAATCAATATAAGAACTTTGGTAATGCTAAAACATGTATGTGAGCATTCCTTAACTGTTAACACAGAAAAATGGGAGATTCCCTTCTCTATACTCAAATCATTGTGTCTACAAACCAATCGACACCCGTGAAAGCGACAGTATAATACAAATGTACCTCCTAGATCGACAAAATGCAGTCCAGCTGTCTTCCATTCGATTTCATTCAATATTGAATATGTAAATTTGACTGCAAAATAAAGTCTTACTTGTCCTAATAATGGATTCAGTCTTCTTTTCCTCTCTTCAGTGGATTCTATCTTTTATTCCTTTGGTCCAGTAAAATTTTGGAATTACAAATTATTTGATAGTCCTACTGCCAGTCGTGACAATTACCATTTATGTAGATCTACAGTGGCACCAAAGTGAGTCATATTTAAATGTTTCCACTATGATCTGAAGGCCTTCTACATAACAGACCATTCTGAAATACCTTCTAAATCCGTAGCCCAGGTCATGTGATAGTGCATCCCTACAGGGTTAACATACATCAATGGATTTTAGAAACTCAAAAAGCTATGTGTAAGGGAGTGGTCATTATTTATCAACAGGGGGGGGAGGGTGGGTTTGAGGGGCGGGGCGTAAAATTTTCAGACCCCTCTTGAGGGGGGGGCTAAAAAAATTTTGCCCCCTCTTGAGGGGGGGGCTAAAAAAATTCACCCTCTTTTTAGCAAAAAAGCCCGCACGCTACTATAGATCAAAGAGGGGCGCGAAAACTCTCCGCACCTCCGGCGCGGGGGGGCGCAAAAAATTTTGACTGCTGTCGAGGGGGGGCGTAAAAAATTTTCGAAATTCCTCCTGCCATACCAGGACTTCAGGGGAGTGTAACATATCAAAATGAAGGTCTTGATCTCCCCATTGTGGATCCATTGAGAACTAAAACATCGCGTATAAGACGCGACTTATACACGGGAGATTATGGTAGCCATCTTTTAAAGATTTAACCCTTTAAGGCCCGCTTTTGCAATATACACATCTCTTAGGGGTTAATGCACTGTCTGAGTGTCCTCATGATTCTCCAATGAAGTGCGTGTGAGCAGTCTCGCCAGCACTTCATTGGTGCATCATGACGATCAATGGGCATGAATATCAGGGATGAAAGTCTTCAGGGATTTCCCTGATTTCAGGGATTTTGAAGTTCCAAGGCCCTATATATTCATATAACAACCCAGGTTTTTTGTGTATATAAGGGAGTGGTCATTATTTATCAACAGGGGGGGGTGGTGGGTTTTCGCGCGGACGCGCGAAAATTTTTTACGCCCCCCCCTCGACGGCAGTAAAAAAAATTTGCGCCCCCCCCGCGCTGGAGGCGCGGAGAGTTTTCGCGCCTCCTCTTTGATCTATAGTAGCGCGCGGGCTTTTTTGCTAAAAAGAGGGTGAATTTTTTTAGCCCCCCCCCTCAAGAGGGGTCAAAATTTTTTTAGCCCCCCCCTCGAGAGGGGTCAGAATTTTTTACACCCCCCCTCAAACCCACCACCCCCCCCTGTTGATAATAAATGACCACTCCCTAAGTTCTACTTATATTAACCATAAAAGCAATTGAATGTGACCTGCCCCCTCCAGGGATTACAGGAACTGGCCACCGTCCTGCCACCTACCAGGACAGTAGTGCACTCGTGCAGGGTAAATACTGGTAAGGATAATTCTGGCCAATGGTTGAATAAATTTCTATAGCTTGGGGTGGTGCTTTTTCTGATTGCTCAGATTACAGAATTTTCAAACTAGCAATTTGAATGACCTGGAGTAAAAAAGAGAATAAAAATAAGCATAACAAAATAAATAAAGTGAACAAGAAAGAAAAATAGAAACAACAAAAAAGAAATAAACAAAAATGAAGTTTCTACAATGGATGACACAATTCCCCAAAACCATACCGGCGAGTTACTCACCAGTGCATTGATGCATCATTATGGCAGGTGAAGAGAAGATACAGAGCATCATGCTGTCCCTTTACCCGTTAACACTTTAAGGGCCGCTGATGCATTAATGCATCATGCCCATTGGTCGTCATGATGTGCAAATGAAGGATTAAATCTTTAAATGATGGCTACTGTAATCTCCTGCGTATAAGGCATGTTTTAGTTCTCAATGGATCCACAAGAGGGAGATCAAGACTTTCATTTTGATATGTTACACTCCCCTGAAGTCCTGGTAGGACATAAGGGATTTCATTGGGGTCCATTGGGCCCTAGCTACACATAACTTTTTGAATTTCTAAAATCCATTCAGCAGAACAAAAATTATGATTTTTTTTTTGATTTTTTCTGATCAAATCCTAAAACTCTAGGTGTGCCGTATAGGCGGGCTGTGCCTTATACGCGATGATGGATACTGCTTCACTGAAGTGTTGTACAATAGGTGTGTAAAGATGTCAAGTGAGGCCTTCACCACTGTGCTCTATGCTGTATAATTTACATTGAGAATCTATACAGGGGTGTTAGGGAGTGGTCATTATTCATCAACAGGGGGGGGGAGGGTGGGTTTGAGGGGGGGGCGTAAAATTTTCAGACCCCTCCCGAGGGGGGGGGGCTAAAAAAATTTTGACTCCTCTTGAGGGGGGGGCTAAAAAAATTCACCCTCTTTTTAGCAAAAAAGCCCGCGCGCTACTATAGATCAAAGAGGGGCGCGAAAACTCTCCGCGCCTCCGGCGCGGGGGGGGGCGCAAAAAATTTTGACTGCCGTCGAGGGGGGGGGGGCGTAAAAAATTTTCGCGCGTCCGCGCGAAATCCCACCACCCCCCCCCTGTTGATAAATAATGACCACTCCCTTAGATATAGGTGTCAGTGGGACATGGACACGTTTTGTTAACTTGTCATGGAATACTTTCAAGACATTATTCGTGTTGGGTTGTCAAGTACCCCTCCTTTGAAGAAAGTTGAATGGCTCGCATGGAAATGCTAGTGAAAGGTTTAATTTCAAAGACTTTTTTTATTTCTTTACTATATCTATTTGCTTTTTTTTTTACAAATCTATGTAGGGAATTAAGGTTTCCCTAAACCAAAGCAGAGAATAGTATTTTGACCTTTTCCTTGTCTGGCAACATGTTGAATGAAGTAAATTCCTCTATTTCTGTTGTGGAAGTCGAAAAAATGGTAGGTTTTGTTGTATGTTTAAAAAATAAGAAGAAGAAAAAAGAGTTTCTAAAAGCTAGGTGGCCAAGATGTGACATACCGAGCATTTCCCTGTTGCGGATATTTCCATCAACACCAGTAATCTTGTTGATGTACAAATACCCCTTTACTTCCTGTTGGCTTTGATAATAGCAAAGGGGGAAAATATGGTTGTTCTGCCAAATTGAAATGAAAATATTCAAACTCAAACTCACACTGTAAAAAGAATGTCGTTGAAATAACAGCGCATTCCTCACCCCAAAGTTGCAAGAGATCCCGGGGGGGGGGGCACTTCAATTTTTTTTGATACAGGTGTGTGGCTGAACCCACGACAACCCTTACCCTTGCTAGGGCACTCATTCGCGGGGTTTTTCTTCGAAAGCCTACCCTTGCTAGGGCACTTTTGACTCAATAATCCTAGATTTGTTTCAAAATGTCTTAAATTTACACTGATTGGGGAGAAAATTGAATTTGGTTCATGCTATTTTCATGAAAACTGTGCTTATGTCCAAGAAAATTTCGAAATTTCCTGCGTAAATCGGGGTATTTTGCTGAAAGTTGACCCTTGCTAGGGACATTTTGCTGAAAAGTAGACCCTTGCTAGGGACATTTCTGGCTGAAACAGAGGCTTGCTAGGAACTTTTCCTTGAAAAATTACCCTTGCCAGCCGCACATATGTGTATACCTTACATAGAGAGTGCCCCCCCCCCCGGGCAAGAGATCCCTCGTTATATATCTTCAAAGAGCGTCCTTGTACCTTTGTCTACCACCATAATGTCACCTGGGGCTTCTTGTAAAAACTACACTGGTTTAATGCTTTCAATCATGGTGCTCCACTGTTCAGTTTTAATACTTTTATGAGGATCCCTGGTGGATTCAACAGATTGTTAACAGTGCAGATATACCCATGTCTTTGAATACGTAGAACCTGCCAAGTCACGATGAGCCTGATTGAGTGACTTACGAACCACTGGAAAATCCACGATGGCAGCTGCCTGTGTTAGATGTCTTATGTCAATGTTGACTTTTAATTCACGTACCTTCTTGTGTTGATGTACTAGGAAAATACAACATTTTCCACTACAATTCATCCCACTAAGGGAGTGGTCATTATATTTATCAACAGGGGGGGGGGGGGTCAGGGGTTTCAGGGGGGCGTAAAATTTTCAGACCCCCCAAGGGGGGACTAAAAAAAATTTGACCCCTCTTGAGGGGGGGGCTAAAAAAATTCACCCTCTTTTTAGCAAAAAAGCGTGCGCGCTACTACAGATTAAAGAGGGGCGCAAAAACTCTCCATGCCTCCAGCACGGGGGGGGGGCGCAAAAAACTTTTTACTGCTGTTGAGCGGGGGCTGCATAAAAAATTTTCGTGCATCCACGCGAAAAACCTCCACTCCCTAATAATTACTCGTAGGTGCATGTTCTTGTAGGGTTAGGGGGTATGTAGGTGAAGGGAGCATGGCTGATATCCAGGTAAACCTGGTGAGGGAGGGTGAGACCTGCTGTGGCTCATAGCATTGCCCTGTGGCTTATACGTGGGGTTTTGACACAGTAAAAATTATGAACAATTTTCAAGCCCCAGGTTAAATTTAAGCAGCGCCCTGGGGGGGGGGGGCGGTCACTTCGGGCTGCAGTTTATTCAGGTCCTTGGTGTGGCTGATATACGTCCAACCCAGAGGCGTAGGAAGCAAATCTTTATTGTATGGGATTTATATAAAAATAATTCCTTGATGGCTTATCTTTATCCAATGCTGCCATTTTCCCTATCTCAATAATAATGACATATTTGTCCAATTTGAGTGGTGAGCTGTGGGAATCTTGTACAGTTCATAATGAGGCCTGACACATTTTTTTTGGGGGGGGGGGCCCTTTTCCTACGCCCCTGCAACCTAAACTCAGGGTGCAGCTTGTACACAGAGTTTGATCTGGTACATGACATCCATAGACTATTCACCGGTTGCAAATCTCGGGCCTTAGGGAGTGATCATTTTTTAACAACAGGGGGGGGGCTGGTGGGTTTGAGGAGGGGTCAGAATTTTTTCAACCCCTTGACCAGGGGGGGGTCAGAATCTTTTCAATACCTCTGATGGGGGGGTCAAAATAATTTCACCTGTTTTCAGTGGAAAACCCCGCTCGTTACTATAGGCTAAAAGGGGACGTTCGCGCGTGATGTTTGTCCCTTATGGGGGGGTCGAAAAAATTTTTACCCCCTTGAGAGGGGGGGTCGAAATCTTTTTCGCGCGTCCGCCCGCAAACCTACCAGCCCCCCTGTTGTTAAAAAATGATCACTCCCTTACCTCGTGCTTTCACGCAGCCCTCAGTCAGGTTCCATGCACTTTTCCCTCTTTGTGATGTTTACTTCTATGGCGTCTAACAAATTAACCATGCATTTCTCATTTTATATCTGCATATATTTCTGCATAGAATGACTTCTTTTAGTACATATATATCAGAGGATGGTAAGATATGTCTCTTCATAGAGCTATGATGTGGAAAGTAAACCCCTGGCGATTACTGGTATTCAAGACTGGCGCTCTTTTAAGTCCCAGCGCTTTAACAGGCTAACACATATAAATACATATTATTGTTGTTGTACAGTAACAAGGGGCAAACACCGCTTTAACAGACTAACACATATAAATACATATTATTGTTGTTGTACAAGGGGCAAACACTGCTTTAACAGGCTAACACATATAAATACATATTATTGTTGTTGTACAAGGGGCAAACACCGGTTTAACAGGCTAACACATATAAATACATATTATTGTTGTTGTACAAGGGGCAAACACCGCTTTAACAGACTAACACATATAAATACACATTATTGTTGTTGTACAAGGGGCAAACACCGCTTTAACAGGCTAACACATATAAATACACATTATTGTTGTTGTACAAGGGGCAAACACCGCTTTAACAGGCTAACACATATAAATACATATTATTGTTGTTGTACAGTAACAAGGGGCAAACACCACTTTAACAGGCTAACACATATAAATACACATTATTGTTGTTGTACAGTAACAAGGGGCAAACACCGCTTTAACAGACTAACACATATAAATACATATTATTGTTGTTGTACTAGGGGCAAACACCGCTTTAACAGGCTAACACATATAAATACATATTATTGTTGTTGTACAAGGGGCAAACACCGCTTTAACAGGCTAACACATATAAATACACATTATTGTTGTTGTACTAGGGGCAAACACCGCTTTAACAGGCTAACACATATAAATACACATTATTGTTGTTGTACAGTAACAAGGGGCAAACACCGCTTTAACAGGCTAACACATATAAATACACATTGTTGTTGTTGTACAGTAACAAGGGGCAACCACCGCTTTAACAGACTAACACGTATAAATACATATTATTGTTGTTGTACAAGGGGCAAACACCACTTTAACAGGCTAACACGTATAAATACACATTATTGTTGTTGTACAGTAACAAGGGGCAAACACCGCTTTAACAGGCTAACACGTATAAATACATATTATTGTTGTTGTACAAGGGGCAAACACCACTTTAACAGGCTAACACGTATAAATACACATTATTGTTGTTGTACAGTAACAAGGGGCAACCACCGCTTTAACAGACTAACACATATAAATACATATTATTGTTGTTGTACAAGGGGCAAACACCGCTTTAACAGGCTAACACATATAAATACATATTATTGTTGTACAAGGGGCAAACACTGCTTTAACAGACTAACACATATAAATACACATTATTGTTGTTGTACAAGGGGCAAACACCGCTTTTAAAGGCTAACACGTATAAATACATATTATTGTTGTTGTACAGTAACAAGGGGCAAACACCGCTTTAACAGGCTAACACATATAAATACATATTATTGTTGTTGTACAGTAACAAGGGGCAAACACCGCTTTAACAGACTAACACATATAAATACATATTATTGTTGTTGTACAAGCGGCAAACACCGCTTTAACAGACTAACACATATAAATACACATTATTGTTGTTGTACAAGGGGCAAACACCGCTTTAACAGGCTAACACATATAAATACACATTATTGTTGTTGTACAAGGGGCAAACACCGCTTTAACAGGCTAACACATATAAATACACATTATTGTTGTTGTACAAGGGGCAAACACTGCTTTAACAGGCTAACACATATAAATACACATTATTGTTGTTGTACAAGGGTCAAACACCGCTTTAACAGGCTAACACATATAAATACATATTATTGTTGTTGTACAAGGGGCAAACACTGCTTTAACAGGCTAACACATATAAATACACATTATTGTTGTTGTACAAGGGGCAAACACCGCTTTAACAGACTAACACATATAAATACACATTATTGTTGTACTAGGGGCAAACACCGCTTTAACAGACTAACACATATAAATACACATTATTGTTGTACAGTAACAAGGGGCAAACACCGCTTTAACAGACTAACACATATAAATACACATTATTGTTGTACTAGGGGCAAACACCGCTTTAACAGACTAACACATATAAATACACATTATTGTTGTTGTACAAGGGGCAAACACCGCTTTAACAGGCTAACACATATAAATGCACATTATTGTTGTTGTACAAGGGGCAAACACCGCTTTAACAGACTAACACATATAAATACATATTGTTGTTGTTGTACAAGGGGCAAACACCACTTTAACAGACTAACACATATACAAACACATTATTGTTGTACTAGGGGCAAACACCGCTTTAACAGACTAACACATATAAATACACATTATTGTTGTACTAGGGGCAAACACCGCTTTAACAGGCTAACACATATAAATACACATTATTGTTGTACAAGGGGCAAACACCGCTTTAAAAGGCTAACACATATAAATACATATTATTGTTGTTGTACAAGGGGCAAACACCGCTTTAACAGGCTAACACATATAAATACATATTATTGTTGTTGTACAAGGGGCAAACACCGCTTTAACAGGCTAACACATATAAATACATATTATTGTTGTTGTACAAGGGGCAAACACCGCTTTAACAGGCTAACACATATAAATACATATTATTGTTGTTGTACAAGGGGCAAACACCGCTTTAACAGGCTAACACATATAAATACATATTAGTGTTGTTGTACAAGGGGAAACACCGCTTTAACAGGCTAACACATATAAATAAATACACATTATTGTTCTTGTACAAGGGGCAAACACTGTGACCACTGACGCCCAGGGGGGGGGGCACTCTAGGAATTATGGCAACCATGTGCGTACAAAAACTAGAGGGAAAGGGGGTGCTTTTTTGCACTATGAACGGATCCTGCAGGATCCTCTATAAGGGGCCAATTTTTGGACATTTTGGGCTAAAGGGGGTATCAATTTCAAGGAGGAATTCTCTTGGAAAATTCTTAAAAGTTGCAGTAAAAGGGGTTGGTTTTGTGGAAAACTTTCCCTTCGAAAGGGTCCCATTTTTCACAATTTTAGAGTGAGGTGTAAGTTGGGGGTATACTTTTTCTCCATTTTTTTAAAGGGTTTCCCTTCAAAGGGGTGCAGTTTTAAAAACTATAGAAAATAAGGGAGATTTCACTGGTGTATACCGCTAAAAGGGGTATATATTTCTCGAAAATTGCCCCGCTATATGGGGTACCAAGTGAACAGTGATGTACACACATGGTTACTATAGAATATATTTGGAGTGCCCCCCCCCCCGGGCACTGACGGCATCTTTATATAGACACCGTAACTTGACAAAACATGGAGGCCGCCATCTTGTTTCCTATTGTATAGCAAGTCACTTGTCCCCTGTTTTAGGAGTACATCTTTTATGCAAGCTGTCATCTTGCCCCCCCCCCCCATTATATAATTCTCTATTGGTTCACAGTATGCAAGCAGCCATCTTGTCCCCCTCATTATATAATACTCTATTGGCTCACAGTATGCAAGCAGCCATCTTGTCCCCCCCATTATATAATTCTCTATTGGTTCACAGTATGCAAGCAGCCATCTTGTCCCCCTCATTATATAATACTCTATTGGTTCACAGTATGCAAGCAGCCATCTTGTCCCCCCATTATATAATTCTCTATTGGTTCACAGTATGCAAGCTGCCATCTTGTCCCCCTCCATTATATAATACTCTATTGGTTCACAGTATGCAAGCAGCCATCTTGTCCCTCTCATTATATAATACTCTATTGGTTCACAGTATGCAAGCAGCCATCTTGTCCCCTTCCATTATATAACACTCTATTGGATCACAGTATGCAAGCAGCCATCTTGTCCCCCCATTATACAATTCTCTATTGGTTCACAGTATGCAAGCAGCCATCTTGTCCCCCTCATTATATAATACCCTATTGGATCACCCCCTTCTCTCGAACCCACTGTCTTGAACGAAGTGTCATCCCTGCTCACCAATACACTTTCGAATTCACGGGAAATATCACATAATTTCATAGAACAATTAGGTAGTGAATAGTACATAATTAAGGCTAGACCTTATGTGCAAGTTAGAATCCCTCACCATTCTGATTGCAACCGATTTTCATAACCACTAAAATATCACAAATGAAAGAATCAAAATATAACTATTTCACTATACCACCACGATATGTTAGAGTATAAGTATATAACATACCTACCTACCTACCTTCCTACCTACCTACCATAATCTACAGATCCACAGACGAGGCGTTCGGGGAATGGCCGAGGGATCAATGCTGGTTTGTAAGGCCATCCCCTATTGGTCTGCCTCATGTGGGTCAATGTTGATCCCTGAGTCAACTTACTACCCTCCCAAGCATAGTTAGGGACTGGTACCTAGCCAGACCTGGCTGGGATGGAAGGGGGTGGAGGGAACCAGCTGAGGTGATGTAGTTAGCGTTTGAGGTCACCCCTACCCATAATGCAATAGATATCGTTAGAAACCACTACCCGAACGCCTCGTGTGGTTTTCCATGAGCATTGATACTGTATGAGATCACAGTACTGCAGCGCCGGGCGGGGGCGCCGGGTCTTTGAAAGAGCGCCGGTCTTGAATAAGTGCAGTGATACAGTAGCATTAAAATTGAAAAATAAACTGTAAACTAAGCCTTGAAAAGCGCCAGTCTTGAATAAGAGCCGGGGGGTAAAGGTAGGTTGAAATCTATAAGCACCACGGCACTGATATAGGCCACTACGGTATGTCCCCTGCTAGCCATTTCTCAAACACTACGATCCTACCCCTCTCCCCCCCATTTTAACCACCCCTGCGATCCAGTCCAATCATAGTGATTGACCCTTGGTGATCATGTTTTACCGATTGCCTATACAGGTGCATGCCTTTTTCCTCTGTATCTGTTGTAATTGCAGTGATTCACCCTGTACAATGAAGAATTCTCTTCCGATCCTGGCCAGGTCAGTACGATTTTAGGGTGCCCAAAACTTAGTGTCTGAGAAATGACTTCCTGTTGTATTAATCTATGACACACTGGATCACAGTATGCAGTATTGTACAATCCACCATTTGATGAGGCCCGGTTCTCTCCCCCCATCCACCGCACCCTCTCTACCCCCTTCTGGTTACACCCTTATAGGGTAAACATCCACCATTTGATGAGGCCCGGTTCTCTCCCCCCATCCACCGCACCCTCTCTACCCCCTTCTGGTTACACCCTTATAGGGTAAACATCCACCATTTGATGAGGCCCGGTTCTCTCCCCCCATCCACCCCACCCTCTCTATACCCCCTTCTGGTTACACCCTTATAGGGTAAACATCCACCATTTGATGAGGCCCGGTTCTCTCCCCCCATCCACCCCACCCTCTCTACCACCTTCTGGATACACCCTTATAGGGTAAACATCCACCACTTGATGAGGCCCGGTTCTCTCCCCCCATCCACCCCACCCTCTCTACCCCCTTCTGGTTACACCCTTATAGGGTAAACATCCACCACTTGATGAGGCCCGGTTCTCTCCCCCCATCCACCCCACCCTCTCTACCCCCTTCTGGTTACACCCTTATAGGGTAAACATCCACCACTTGATGAGGCCCGGTTCTCTCCCCCCATCCACCCCACCCTCTCTATACCCCCTTCTGGTTAAACCCTTATAAGGTAAACATCCACCATTTGATGAGGCCCGGTTCTCTCCCCCCATCCACCGCACCCTCTCCATACCCCCTTCTGGTTACACCCTTATAGGGTAAACATCCACCACTTGATGAGGCCCGGTTCTCGTCCCCCATCCACCCCACCCTCTCTATACCCCCTTCTGGTTACACCCTTATAGGGTAAACATCCACCACTTGATGAGGCCCGGTTCTCTCCCCCCATCCACCCCACCCTCTCTATACCCCCTTCTGGTTACACCCTTATAGGGTAAACATCCACCACTTGATGAGGCCCGGTTCTCTCCCCCCATCCACCCCACCCTCTCTATACCCCCTTCTGGTTACACCCTTATAAGGTAAACATCCACCACTTGATGAGGCCCGGTTCTCTCCCCCATCCACCCCACCCTCTCTACCCCCTTCTGGTTACACCCTTATAGGGTAAACATCCACCATTTCATGAGGCCCGGTTCTCTCTCCCCATCCACCCCACCCTCTCTACCCCCTTCTGGTTACACCCTTATAGGGTAAACATCCACCACTTGATGAGGCCCGGTTCTCGTCCCCCATCCACAGCACCCTCTCTACCCCCTTCTGGTTACACCCTTATAGGGTAAACATCCGCCATTTGATGAGGCCCGGTTCTCGTCCCCCATCCACAGCACCCTCTCTACCCCCTTCTGGTTACACCCTTATAGGGTAAACATCCACCACTTGATGAGGCCCGGTTCTCTCCCCCCATCCACAGCAC
This sequence comes from Acholoe squamosa, assembly GCA_949317995.1. NCBI lineage: Eukaryota > Metazoa > Annelida > Polychaeta > Phyllodocida > Polynoidae > Acholoe > Acholoe squamosa. The sequence goes on from OX439040.1 coordinate 6,021,852, forward strand.
CCTCTCTACCCCCTTCTGGTTACACCCTTATAGGGTAAACATCCACCATTTCATGAGGCCCGGTTCTCTCTCCCCATCCACAGCACCCTCTCTACCCCCTTCTGGTTACACCCTTATAGGTTAAACATCCACCACTTGATGAGGCCCGGTTCTCTCCCCCATCCACCCCACCCTCTCTACCCCCTTCTGGTTACACCCTTATAGGGTAAACATCCACCATTTCATGAGGCCCGGTTCTCGTCCCCCATCCACAGCACCCTCTCTACCCCCTTCCGGTTACACCCTTATAGGGTAAACATCCACCACTTGATGAGGCCCGGTTCTCTCCCCCCATCCACAGCACCCTCTCTACCCCCTTCTGGTTACACCCTTATAGGGTAAACATCCACCATTTCATGAGGCCCGGTTCTCTCTCCCCATCCACAGCACCCTCTCTACCCCCTTCTGGTTACACCCTTATAGGGTAAACATCCACCACTTGATGAGGCCCGGTTCTCGTCCCCCATCCACAGCACCCTCTCTACCCCCTTCTGGTTACACCCTTATAGGGTAAACATCCACCATTTGATGAGGCCCGGTTCTCGTCCCCCATCCACCCCACCCTCTCTACCCCCTTCTGGTTACACCCTTATAGGGTAAACATCCACCACTTGATGAGGCCCGGTTCTCTCCCCCTATCCACCCCACCCTCTCTACCCCCTTCTGGTTACACCCTTATAGGGTAAACATCCACCACTTGATGAGGCCCGGTTCTCTCCCCCCATCCACCCCACCCTCTCTACCCCCTTCTGGTTACACCCTTATAGGGTAAACACCTTACTAATGATAGATGGAGAAGTGTCATCCATCTTAAATGCACCCCTCTCCCCCACTACCCCTTCACGCACCTATCCATGTTAACCCCTGCCTTCTCCCTCCCAACTCTGCCCACCTTTAACCCTTACTTTAAAAGCTTGTTTATTTGTCGTCATGATGCACCGATGAGGCACGTTGAAGCAGTAGGGGGAGGGGATCATGTCAACCTGTCAGGGACATATTGACACAGTGACTTTGCATGATGCATAGATGCAGACGTGGTGCGTTACTCACCAGGGCAGTATAAGGGAGTGATCATTTTTTAACAACAGCGGGGGGGGGGGGGGGGGCTGGTGGGTTTGAGGGGGGGTCAGAATATTTTCAACCCCTTGACCGGGGGGATCAGAATTTTTTCAACACCTCTGATGGGGGGGGGGGTCAAAATAATTTCACCTGTTTTCAGTGGAAAACCCTGCGCGTTACTATAGGCTAAAAGGGGACGTTCGCGCACGATTTTGTCTCTTATGAGGGGGTCGAAAAAGTTTTACCCCCTCGAGAGGGGGGTCAAAACTTTTTTTCGCACGTCCACACGCAAACCCACCAGCCCCCCCCCTCCCGTTGTTAAAAAATTATCACTCCCTAACAGACCTACATAGGTCAGGTACTAATGTATCACGTAGCCCTTAAATGGTTATCTAATGGCCGTAATTAATTAAGAATGGCATGGCCCCTTACGAGAAGAAGGGTCTTAACCCCCTACAGGCCGCTGATGGAGGAATGCATTATTTGGTCGGCGTGATGTGCCAATGAAGTGGTGGCGATTCAGATTACCATCACTCCATTGGAGCATCATGCCGATCACCTAGGGAGTGAATAGCGACTGTACAGCTAGCACGATAAGGGGGCCATCCATAAATGATGTCATGCAAAATGTGACCATTCTTGACCCCCCCCCCCCACCCTAGTCATTGTTTTTTTGTTTTTTTTTTGCCAATATTGCAATGCTGAAGGTATATGGAAAATTAATTCCGTCATGCCAGGTCTCATCTCCCTCCCCCGTCCAGCATGACGTCATTTGTGGATGGCCCCTAAATCTACGTATCCCAGCTTAGTTTTCCGTGCATCATGGCAACCATGTTGTAATAATGCACCCCTCTCAAATGTTTAAATCCCCTCCCTCCCCCATCCTCTACGCTCATCCCTCCCTCTATTGAAAAAGATGTTTCATCTTCATCCCCCCCCCCCCGCACCTCCATAGTCCACTCCCTTTACACGTTTCGTACAGGTATGACGTAGGACCTTCTACCATAAGGGGTGGGGGCACTACCAATTATTTCTGGTCACAATCTGCAACATGATTTCAAGGAAAAGGACTGGGATTGTTAGGGTCCGTGATAGGAGTGTTTCAATTCTGGGGACCTATTTTGCTGAAGAAGAAGGGGGGGGGGGGTTGTCGCCTAAATCAACAAAATTCTTAATAGGAGTGGCTCTGAGGCAATATTTGGAGAGATAGAGGTATACCTATATTTAGAGGATCCTCACTGTGTGCTTTAATTTTCATTTACCAGAGTCGAGTTAATCCCCTCAAAAAGGGGTCTCCAATTTCCAATACCTGTACCTATCATGATGGTACTAAAGCCTGAGGAGGGGGGGGGTCAGTTACACATAGACACTACAGTAAACATGATGAGTGCCCCCCCCCCCCCACAAACACCCTTTCTCCACACCCCATGGACGCCCCCCCCCATGTACCTACCCACCTGTACCAGCCTCTAACTGCGGCCATACCCCTCCTTAGACATACACACCTGGGGCACTGAGCTGTGAGGTTGGACCTTACCCACCCCACCAGCAAGTAACACCCTACCTACCTACCCCGGTCCCCTCCTTAAGGCTGCCTTAAGGCCTCCTGTGGACGTACAGTACCCGGTGTACAGCAGCACAGATAGTGGGCTGTTCCTACATACAGCCATCCTACCACCCACCCAGCCAGTCCTCTGCTTATAAACAAACACCTGAGGCCAACATGGGTAAGTACTGCAATAATCAGCATTTACCTAATTAAACTGTCTGGGGGGAAAAAATCTAATATTTATTGTTTGACATATGTGTACTTTTAGTGATTTGGTTATGATGATGTGTAGGTGAGGAGTAATTTGTTTAATACACAGTTTTGGTGTGTATTTAACCTTTATGTAATGTGAGGTGGTGTAGTGGGTATCAGAGTATTAGATAGAAGCCATTATCTTAACCCTAGCTTTAAGACCTTAAGGAGCCACCAATAATGTGACAGGATGATTATCAACCATCAGTGCTGGAGGAGAATAGAACGAGCCTAAACCCTTAAAATCGACAGTGTGACATGAGATTTGCTTAAAATTGACATATATGACATGGAGCTTAGTGACAAGGACATGGGATGGTAGAAATTTACTGACCTGTGATAAGGGGACCCTCCCCCCCCCCCTCCAGATCCCCAATAGTGTGAATTTGTCTAAAACTTGAACCATAGATTTCAATGAGGAATGCAATCTAAGGCAATGTTGGCCCATCAACCATCAATGTTACATCCACTGCAATCGGAGCTAGTAGGAATAAAACATAAAATAATGGCAGAGGGCTATCTGAGGGGGTGGGGGTGGGGTAAACTACCAACCCCACACCTGTGGTAATAGGGAGCTATGTAGATCTTAGACACTAGGAGACGCTAGATTAGAGGAAAAGAGAGTCAGGCTCTATGGATGATCCTTTATAAGTGCCACTGATGCATTAATGCATCATGCCATTGGTCGTCATGATGCACCAATGAAGTGCTGGCAAGACTACTCACCAGCACTTCATTGGTGCATTATGCTGACCCCTCAGGGAGTGTATGTATCAACCCCATAGGGTCAGCATGATGCACCTGTAGAGGTCGGCGGAAAATGTCCTGGAGAAACCGGGAGTCGAACCCGGGAACCTCCAACCTGCAGGCGGAAGCTATACCACTAAGCTACTTCCCCGTCTGACATTCTCTACCTTCCATCTACATCTGGATCGGTATAATACACACGTAGGGTGAGCTACCACCGGATGCCAGCCCCTGGGGGCTGGGATCTCCAGAAACGGGGCTGCTGGCCTTACGGCAGAGCTGGCCCCTACACTCCTCCCTACCTACGGGGGGTAGCTTATACCAGCTGACCAGCCCCTGAGGGCTGGTGCAACCGGAACGGGGACAGATGGCATACCGCCATGGACAATGAAGTGCTGGCAAGACTACTCACCAGCACTTTATTGGTGCATCATGCTGACCCCTCAGGGAGTGTATGTATCAACCCCATAGGGTCAGCATGATGCACCAATGAAGTGCTGGCGAGCAGTCTCACCAGCACTTCATTGGTGCATCATGACGACCAATGGGCATGCTGCATTCATGTATGAGCGGACTAGGGGAATATGATCTAAGGTAACTTAGCAGCTATCAACCATTTGGTGTTAGATTTTAGACAATACTGGGGGGGGGGCATTTGCTTTGCCAGCTGTATACATACATAGACACTAGTCTTTATTTATACCCAAAATAAAACAAAAAACATGGCTCACTCAGAACCAAAAGTACTTAATAATTAGATACGCAAACCTTCACATCTTAGACGATAGGGGGCTCCATCAATAACCTAACATCTTTTAACAATGGGGGACTCTCAAACTATAACTTTTAATCTGAAAATAGGGGGCTTTAAAACAACAGCTTTAATGTAATACAATAGCCAGTATTCAAACAGCAACTTTAGATCTACGACTGTCAGTCTGTGTACACCAAGTAATAATCCTAGATATTATTATTATTATTATTATTATTATTATTATTATTATTATTATTATTATTATTATTATTATTATTATTATTATTATTATTATTATCATCATCATTATCATATATATATGTATATATATATATATATGTATATATATATGTATATATATATATATATATATATATATATATATATATATATATATATATATATATATATACCCTAAGCTATACCTCTAACCATCATCAGGCACCTTCAGTATAGCTACATCGCTGTACATGTAAAGGAAGTTCTTGTACATGTATCAGTAGGCCATTTTTTGTGAGGGTATCAAACCTATACGGCAAGCAATAATTATGATGCATAAATGCAGCCAAGAAGTGTCTCTACTTACTCTCCAGCACACTCTAATGAATATCTGTTGAATCTACCAGAGGTCATCATAAAACTGAACAGGGAACCACTGTAATTATAACGCAGTGAAACAGTGTAGTTTCTACAATGAAGCCCCAGATGGCAGCACAGTAAAGCACTGTGGTTCAAGGGGTCATGTCCTAGTTTATAAACCATGTTATAAGACACACGCATATTTGTCATCTTTTATAGTATAACTTTGTACAGTGAGCTGGCACCGAACCAACACAGGTAGTACATGTGATTTTACAGTTAACGTGTTGACGGACGTACACCAATTATACAACACATGATACTGGTGTCTTACCATGTGTACAGCTGGGATGGGACGTCTTCTGAGAATTTTCAACTTCTGTGAAGAGACGCGGATCTAACTCTGACGATAACATATTCATCTGTGCCATTTTTGAGATGATTGGGTGTTTATTTGCAGGCATCTTAAACTAGACTGTAGGTAATTATGTAACGATTCTTTTGTAAACCTGAGCTGTAAATCCACACAACTCATACAATTTAGCTTGTATATAGATCTACGGGAACCCACCACCCCCCCCCCCTTTGTTAAAAATTATCACTCCCTAATGGTGACTTTAATCCTTCCAGCAGTGGGACTGCCCTACCAAACTCTATGAGTGAGTAATAGATGTATAACACCATTTCGACAACTAAGGTCATAATCATGGCAAGAACGACATTACACAATTTCATAGAGGAATGTGTCAGTGGCCGCATATATGTGCAATACAGCAATACACACATGTGAGGGGATATTGAAGAGGAGATATAGACCATTTTAAGTGGGCTAGGGAAGCCTGATCAAACTCTTATGTTTTTGCTACATAGGTGCTAATCATACACAGTAGTCATAGGGCCCTAGACAGGGGGTCTCAAGTAACTTGTCGATTTTAAGAAATGGACTTGTCCCCTTGTCGATTTTACCCATCTGGGGCCCTAGTCATCACATATTACATAGGTCTACCTATGATCACTCACTCCAATATCATAGAGAATGGATGTATAGTCGTAGTATCGTAAGAAATGGCATCCAGAGAGTTCTAATACTGACACAGGCTATTCCATAAATCCTATGATTAGAGATTCGATGCACCCCTTAGAGGCTTCCATCCCGGACTCCCATATGTGGCTCATTGCTTTCTTTTCCTTACGTGGTAAATCTACGGAGCCCTGGAGAGGACATCCGTTTTCTACATATTTTCATCTGAAGTTCGTTTTTGTAAGTTAAATTTTCGTTTTCGCAAATTTTATTTCCGTTTCCGCAAGTTTTATTTTCATTTTCGCAACTTTAATTTTCGTTTTCGCAACTTATACTATTGTCTGCACAACTTGATAGTTTTTCATTGTGCATTGTCAATAAATTGTGAATGTTAAGTTGTGGAAACAAAACATAAAGTTGCGTAAACAAAATGTTTACTTGCGGAAACAAAATATAACTTGCGGAAACAAACTCTAGAAAAAAAAGTAGGTAGAAAACAGATGTCCTTTCCAGGGCTCCGTATTAATCAACCGATGTCCACCCTTGCTAGGGACATTTTGCTCAAAAGTACACCCTTGCTAGGGACATTTGTGGCTGAAACAGGAGGCTTGCTAGGGACTTTTCCTTGAAAAAGTACCCTTGCCAGCCGCACATATGTGTATACCTTACATAGAGAGTGCCCCCCCCCGGGTATGTAATGTAACCCCACCTATAGCTACATAATACAGGGATGAATGTAGTACTACACTGAAGCTGGAAAGTTCATTCATTGAAGTGAATACATGTGAAGGGGTGAAGTCTTAGATAAATATAGCCTAGTCCTACCGAGATGATTCTACAGAAGAGATGATACATCTAGAACCAAAAGGAAGTAGATATTAAGAAGGAATGAGGGAGAAAGGTGTGTGTGTGTGTGTGCGGGGGGTAATCACTGATGGACTTGAGCTGGCCTTCCTTGATTTGTATAGAAAGGTTGTGCGTTAGTTGATTTTTACTTCTCATTTAAGGCCCAGCCAAATGCCACTACCACTATGCAACTATGTTTATCTAATGTCAGTATGATCTATACTATAATAACTTACTCTCTCATGGTTGAACTCTGGGTGAGATGGGGTGGGGCGGGGGTTGTTTCCATTGCTATTTATAATCATCCCCCCCCCCCCAGTGAAGGTGCATGCTGGACATTGGCTGAATGAGGGAAGGATCCCTGTCTGTGTAATCCCCACTTTACCCTTTAAGGGCCGCTAATGCATTAATGCATCATGCCCATTGGTTGTCATAATGGATACATGCAGCACTGACAAATAACTCGCCATGGCTGCATTCATGCATCATGCTGACCCCTGGGGGTTGGTGCACCTCCACAGGGTTGGCATGATTCTCCAATGAAGTGCTGGTGAGCAGACTCGCCAGCACTTCATTGGTGCATCATGACAAGCAATGGGCATGATGCACTCCTGTATCAGCCACCCTTTAATGGTTGTAAGCCTGACTTAGCCTTTACGAGACTGCCTTTTGTTAACCAGGATTTCCCCCTTGTATGGCGTCTACAGATAACTTAGCTGTCTCTATCTATAGCATCCTCTGTGTAAAACTGAACACAATACTGTCTACTCTCTGAATGAGAAGAGTTGTGCTATTCACTATAGCCCAGTACAGTAGGAAAAGGGGCCTCCTCAAAGAACCCACATATAAACCCACCTACCCCTCTGCCCCCTCCACCCCTGCGAGTTTGAACTATTTAAAAGCTGCATGGGGCTAGAAAAATACAGGTCTACTGAAATGGCCTGTTTTAGCACCCGGGCGCTTATTAATTTCATTACCTCTCTGCCCCCCGCTGTTATTCGAGACAGGCGCTTATTTAAATACTGTTTTAGGTGCTTAGGTTTGATTGCAATACCCCTGTATCCCCGGCGCTTATTTGAGACCAGAGCTTATTTGAGACCCCGGCGCTTAAACGGGATAAAAAAGCTATTTCCTGTTTGCTGCCATGAGACAGGTTACCAAGGTGACAATGGAGATAGTATTATGGGATGTCATTGGATTGTTCAACAGGAAGTCATTTCTCAAACGCTAAGTTTCGGGTGTACCCAAATCGTACTGAAGTGGCCTGGATCATAAGGAAATTCTTGAGTATGAGTCAATCACTACGACTGCTGTATACAGAGGGGAAAGGCATGGATTAGTATAGGCAATCGTAGGTAATCACCCAGGGTCAATCACTATGATTGGACTGGTTCGTAGGGGTGGTTGAAATCGGAGGGACAGGAGTAGGATCATACCTATAGCTGGGCATTTAGTTGATTATAAACCTTTGGCTACGATCCCATGCTTTGGAGGCAGAATCAGTGTTGAATGGGCGATATCAGGGAGGATGTAAGTGTGTAGTAGTACACAGTACGTATAGGCAAATGTGTAACATTTCTGTCAGCTTTTCATCAAAAACATCAGAAATCTTCGCACTAGTGTAATACTTTGTGAGAGTGTTGTCTTGTGAAATGGATGTTAAATAGAATATTGAAATATTGAAGGCAAAGTTTCTGCCCCAACTAACGTTTACAAACACAACTCCCTTTTCCTTACAAGATGAATCATTTCTTGCTGCAAAGGTCTATAGAGGAAGTTTCTGGATTGGAAATAAAAGGTTCTATTCACTACAACATTCCTGAGCTTACCATAACAGGTCTTACATAGTGTCTACAAATATAGCTACTCTAGAATCTGCATCAACAACAAAAAGGTAGGGTTTTATACACAGGTAAAGAGAGATAGCTGAACCCCTCATTGAAGCTGTTATCGTTCAGATCAGTGGCTCTACTAAGGGAGTGATCACTTTTTAACAACAGCTGGTGGGTTTGAGGGGGGGGGGTCAGAATTTTTTCAACCACTTGACCAGGGGGGGTCAGAATCTTTTTGCCCCTTGACTAGGGTGGTCAAAATAATTTCCCCTGTTTTCAGCGAAAAAACCAGTGCGTTACTATAGGTTAAAAGGGCGCGTTTGCACATGATTTTCCCCTCCCAAGGGGGGGGGTCGAAAAAAATTTTGACTCGTCGAGAGGGGGCCGGAATTTTTTTTTCGGTCGTCTGCGCGCAAACCCACCTTCTTAACCCTTGAAAGGCAACCATTGAATTAGTGCATCATGTCGACTCTCTGGAAGTGTATCAACCTTTTAGGGTCGTTATGATGTATGAATGCATTAGTTTAGTATCTGGCTCTAAACGATTCAGAATCTGTAATTACTGCATGGTTCACGAAAATGAATGTGCTAAGACCTACAATGTTTGGCGCCAACGAAACCTATACATGTTTCATAAATATGCAAGTCACTAAAGTGACATTTACGAAAGAAGTCACTCAAGAGTTGATATCACAGCCCGGACTATTAAGAGTGTTGAAAGCAATAAAAACAAAACTCAAACTCAACCTATGCTGGATTTCTGGGACTTCTAAATCAAACTACTTTTTTCGACCTCCTAATACACACTTTCAGAGCAATTTTCTTTACATTTGTGGAATTTTAACCGTAATGGTATGAAGGCACCATTCACCTATATCGCATGTTGGAGGTACTTATATATATATATATATATATATATATATATATATATATATATATATATATATATATATATATATATATATAGATATGGCTGACCCTGGGGTACACCGTGTGTAGAACCACTGTAGAACTACCTCAAATGCTAACATGATAACACGCGCGCTGTATAGAGACACGTGATAAAGAACCTTGGCGGCTTTCCATAAATAAAACTGTGTTGAGTCTGAGCAAAATATACAGTGCTGAGCAAAATATACATTGGTGTTAAAATATACAGGCATCTTAAATCTTTATTCTGGAGATTCACAAAACAATTATCTTTCAAAAAGTGTAGATTATATGACAGAAAGCCAAGGACATCCTTTCTTTATTTTTTTGGTATTCTCATTGGTTGATACATTCGACTACTCATCCAAATACCAAAACTTTATTGACAATTTTTTTGCAAAGTCTCCCGTTCTTACTGCATTGATATATATATATATATATATATATATATATATATATATATATATATATATATATGCTTTATATATTTATATATATATAAATATATATAAAGATATGTATATATATATATATATATATATATATATATATATATATATAAAGATATATATATATATATATATATATATATATATATATGCACCCCTTTCAAGATTCATGCCTTTTGGTCTTCACGATGCACGAATGCATTGCATTGCAGATGCAATGACGCATCATGTGTCATTTATAGGCTTGATACACTCCCAGAAAGAGAAAGCAGATAAGATTTTGATGCATTCGTGCATCATGATTAATGAAACATGACAAGCGATGCCGGTGGATTATATTCGCCCGCACTGCATTGGTGCATCAATCGTTACCCTAAGGCATCCTACCATTTGTCATCTGGTAAGTACACATAGTCTACATTCATTCGTGCATCATGGAGTTGATACACTTCTTAAGGGTTGCCATGATGCACAAATGAAGTGTTGTTGACCAAGATGCATTCAATGATAGAAGGACATAGATAACTATGAATAGGTTACTTTAGAATCATTTGAAAATACCTTCTTCAGTGTGTCAAGACAAATTGAGGTCAGTCCTATTTTGCTGTGTACGGTTGGCTGAATCCAAACACACCTCCTGTGGTCCAAGGGTCATATCAACTCATGTCAGTCATGCTTTAACTTTGAGAGCCAAGAGAAAGAAAAGAGGAAAAGCAGGCTATTTAATAGCGGTACCGTATAGTTGCCTGTTTATACTTTTGTAGTGCTTAAGATTGACCTTATAACATCTGGAGGGTGTTGCCCCTATTGTAAAAGGAGCTGTGAGTATGTGCCCTCTTCTCTAAACAAGTCGTGCACTGCTTTACCTAAGTACTTGCACTCACCACATTAGTCTGAAAAGTCACCTGCCTTGTTTGAAATAGAGAGAGCTGCACAACCAGGTACCTACTCATGTCAAACGCTCTATAGTTTATTATACTGACTGACTTCTCCCAACTAGGTACCTACTCAAATCCCTCTTTTTTAGCATCATAATTGAATGACCACTTGTGAGCAACAAAAGGGACAATTTATTGCTACCTTAAAAGAAAGGACTGGAAAGGAGGGCACTTTTAGCCAGCTCTTCCTTTTACTATAGGAGCAACACCCTCCTGTCCTGGCAGCACTTATTCCTGACCGGTGCTTCTTGAAGACGTCGGCACAGTTTGAATGAGCCAGAAGAGTATATAGGATTTGGTTAAGGTATCCTATACAGGCACCAAAATACCTTGCGTATAAGGCAGACCTTGCATATAAGGTGCACCTTGAGTCCATTACATATCTAAGAGGTGCCCCTGGGGGTGTGGATGGGGGGTCCCCCATGTCACATGTCAATTTTAAGAAATGGTTATGTCACATGTCACTTAAATCCCCATGTCCCATGTCACCTCTAAGAACCTCTCATGTCACATGTCGATTTTAAGAAACTACCATATCACCATGTCAAATTTAGTGGTCCACACCCATGCCCCTGGGTCCACATCTTGGTAATTTAAGTTAGAATTAAAATCGCCTATAAGGTGCACTCCTAAGGCAGATTGTATATAGCGCAGCAAAGGTCCATCTTTGTGTTTATACCACGATTTCTTGGTTACTCAGTGCTTTTTGGTGGATATTCCCAACCACATATCTGTCGATATTGCACACCCTATAGGCTGTAACATCAATTTTGTAAGGCGTGCGGTTATCCATGGATAACCCGCACCCCATGCGGGGAATAATTTTTGTTTTCAACTTGAATTTATTGGTATTCTATTGATTGTTTATTGGTTTCGTGGTATAAAATAAGTAGTCAATGGATAATTCATGACTCGTGTGTGTTAGCAAAGGCTAATAACACACACACGTCATGAGTTATCCATTGGTTACTTGTTCAATAAACCATGCTTTATACATGCAAGACTTCACTTTAAATAACATCAACATAGCTAACATGCTAGTACCGTAAATCCCCGGTCATAAGCCGGTTTTTTTTTTCTATTTTGGGCCCAAACCGGCTTCTAAATTTTTCCCAAAGTCCCCCCCCCCCGGCTTATGACCGGGTTTTTTTTACTATAGAATAAAGAGAAAATGGGAAAAATTTGACACCAAAATTGGCTTATAGGATTTCCCTGAACTCACCCCCTGGCTTATGACCGGGGCCGGCTTATGACCGGGGATTTACGGTAGTGGTTTGACCTTACTGCTACCCTGTATGGGTCCCTAGTGCATTCATGCATCATGCCAACCCTACAGGGTTGATACACTCCCGAAGGGTCGGCATGATGCACCAATGAAGTGCTGGCGAGCAATCTCACCAGCACTTCATTCGTGCATCGTGACGACCAATTGCCATGATGCACTCCTGCATTAGCTGCCCTTAAAGGGTACATCAGTAGCATGTTGGTGGTTTGACCTTACTACATGGTTCAAGTCGCATGTAGGATCATAAATTAGATTTGCTTCAGTTCACATCCTCTCACACATACCTCCAACTCTACAGTAAATATAGGCTGTTTGTCAAATGAACACCACATTAATCATAGGTACATAACATCAACATCATACAGACTATACACATGCTGCCTAGGTAGGCTCTGGACTGTACTCAAATGTGGTCCAATGTGGGTCCTTTTGGGGCCTTGATTGGGCCCCCATCTCCTATGTCGATTATAAGAAATAACCATGTCCCAAAATTGCCATATATCATCTACATGTCGATTGGAAGGAAATGGCCATGTCCCCATGTCGATTATGAATAAAAAATGGCCATGTCACAGTGTTGATTTTGAGAAATAGTCATGTTCCCATGTTGATTATAAGAAATGGCCATGTCCCATGTCGATTATAAGAAATGACCATGTCCCCATCTCGATCTTAAGAAATGGTCATGTTCCCATGTTGATTTTTATTAAATGGCCATGTCCCCATGTCGATTTTAAGAAATGGCCATATCCCTTTTTGGATTGTAAGAAATTGTGCATGTCCGATGGAGCTATGGCTTAGTATTGACAGAAATGATGCATGATATATGGGTGGCATCCTGGTGAAAAAGTCACCGAGCCTTATAGCAAATCACTCATCGAGGCTATAAGTCACCAAACCCTAACAAGTCACTCACCGTGGCTATAAGTCACCAAACCCTAACAAGTCACTCACTAAGGCTATAAGTCACCAAACCCTAACAAGTCACTCACCGAGGCTATAAGTCACCAAACCCTAGCAAGTCACCAAACCCTAACAAATCACTCACCGAGGCTATAAGTCACCAAACCCTAACAAGTCACTCACTAAGGCTATAAGTCACCAAACCCTAACAGGTCACTCACTGAGGCTATAAGTCACCAAACCCTAACAGGTCACTCACTAAGGCTATAAGTCACCAAACCCTAACAAATCACTCACCGAGGCTATAAGTCACCAAACCCTAACAAGTCACTCACTAAGGCTATAAGTCACCAAACCCTAACAAGTCACTCACCAAGGCTATAAGTCACCAAACCCTAACAAGTCACTCACCGAGGCTATAAGTCACCAAACCCTAACAGGTCACTCACTAAGGCTATAAGTCACCAAACCCTAACAAATCACTCACCGAGGCTATAAGTCACCAAACCCTAACAAATCACTCACCGAGACTATAAGTCACCAAACCCTAACAAGTCACTCACCGAGGCTATAAGTCACCAAACCCTAACAAGTCACTCACCGAGACTATAAGTCACCAAACCCTAACAAATCACTCACCGAGACTATAAGTCACCAAACCCTAACAAGTCACTCACCGAGGCTATAAGTCACCAAACCCTAACAAGTCACTCACCGTGGCTATAAGTCACCAAACCCTAGCAAGTCACTCACCGAGGCTATAAGTCACCAAACCCTAACAAGTCACTCACCGTGGCTATAAGTCACCAAACCCTAACAAGTCACTCACTGAGGCTATAAGTCACCAAACCCTAACAAGTCACTCACTGAGGCTATAAGTCACCAAACCCTAGCAAGTCACTCACCGAGGCTATAAGTCACCAAACCCTAACAAGTCACTCACCGAGGCTATAATTGATCAATACATCATGAGGACCACGAGGCATGATGCATTGAACCGTGACCAACCTGTCAAACATCAATATATAGGCTCGTATTGGGTGTGACTGAGGGTTATCTCAGGAGGTGTAGCCGAGTGATAACCCTCAGTCACACCGAATACGTGGCCATGCACCAGAGTGGACCTTTGCATTTATTTCAGGTTATTTTGGCCAGGAATGATCTTTTCTTTAAAAAAAAAAAAAAATGACACAGAAACATGATTATTTACCATGTTTTATGGCCATTTTGCTGGTACCGGTTGTGAGATACAGAGGTGTGTTATCTCCCGGGGGGTGTGAGATATGAAGCTGCAGTGGTAAACCTATGGACTGTCAGTATCTCAGGCATATCAACATGAAATAAATAACCGATCTCACCAACTACTCCTCCAGCTATATGCGCCACATTGTATAATCCAGAAGCCTGTTTTTGTCCCTTTTTCTTCCTGCGATGTTTTGTCGGCTGCACTGATTCATCCCCGCATATTATCCTCATTGTACCCCACACCCCACTCCCTACCCCCCACTGTGATGGCTTTAGACCACTTAAATCCACATGGCGACATGGCACTTTTAGGGCTTACATAGGAAATGGACCTTTTGGCTAAATTGGCATTGGGACATAGACCTTTCCTAAAATTGACACTGGGACATAGGCTTGTCTTGATATTGACTGGGGGCATGTTGATGTCAACATGGGAACATGGACTTTTCCTGAAATTGACATGGGGGCATGAACATTTCACAAAATCGACATGGGGAAATGGATCTTTCTTTGAATCGACATTGCAAAATAGAATCTTTTTGAAATTGAAATGGGGAAATGGGCTTTTCAAAGAATTGACATGGGGAAGTGAACACTTTATAAAATTGACATGGGGACATAGACCTTTCTGAGAATTGACTTGGGGACATAGACATTTCCTCATATCAACCTGAGTAAATGCCATCTTTCTTAAAATAGACTTGGGGACATGAACATCTTGATATCAACATTGACATTTGTGAGAAGTTCGTGGCAATGCGTGCATGAGGGCTGAGACAGTCAATAAGAAGCCATGCCATGTCTTTAACTTAACGTGGGTCAGGGGACCCCCCCCCCTGCCCCCCATAGACTAGTCTCACGTACAGGTGTCCCACAAGTGACCCCCGGGGTTATATATAGACTCTTAACCTTATAAAGCCCGAGAGTGCATTACTGCATTATGTTCATCCTCATGATGCATGAATGCAGCCCTGGTGAGTAACTCACCAGGGCTGCATTCATGCATCATGACAACCCTACAAAGTTGATACATTTATTACCAACATGATGAACCGATGACGTCATGGCAAGAAGACTCGCCACCACTTCATTGGTGCATCATGCCGACCAGTGGGCATGATGCATTCCTGCATCAGCAGTCCTTAAAGGGTTAATCGGACCTCCTCAGGGCACAATGGAGGGTTACCCATCATCCTTTTGTGTGTGCAATGCATTGTGGGTAGAATGACGTAATTCTGTCCTATATTTAATCCCCAGGGCTGATCATCAGTGATCACTACAGTGAAAGTAAAATCTTTTAACTCTGTAAAGGCTCATGATGTATAGATACATCATGCCTTTGCCTCACACTGTCACTGTGATATGAAGAGGTTGCCATGACTCATTATATTTATATATTCCTCAATAAGACTTAGGGAGTGATTATTTTTTAACGACGGGGGTGGGGGGGGGGGGGGGGTGGTGGGTATATCGGTTTCTTGTCCGGTTGCATCGAGACCTGTGGTTGGTAATATTGAAATAATATCCCCCAGACATCATGCAGGAAATAACTGGCCATAACTGGTTTTTAGCCTCATAATATTTCAATGTACGCCATTTGATTGTCACGTGGCCTTGGTGAGTTACTCGCCAGCTCTATACATTCATAAAGGTATCATGACAATCCTACTGAGCTGGTACACTCTAGGGGTTAGGCATGGTGCATGGATGGAGCTGTATCGTGGAAACCCTCATAGGGCTAACATTACAGCATTACAGACCAGCTAGCCATTTCTTTAACGCTACGATCCTACCCCTCTCCCTCCTATTTCAACCACCCCTGCGATCCAGTCCAATCGTAGTGATTGACCCTTGCTGATCATGTTTTACCTACGATTGCCTATACAGGTGCATGCCTTTTCCTCTGTATCTGCTGTAATCGTAGTGATTGACCCTGTACAATAAAGAATTCCCTTCCGATCCTGGCCAGGTCAGTACAATATCAGGGTGCCCAAAACTTAGTGCCTGAGAAATAACTTCCTCAGGTTACAGGCTGAATGAACAGAAAAGAGGGAGAAGAAAAGAAAAAAAAACGAACAAGGTAAAGAACCGTTGTATGCATTGAAAGAGTTGAGGCTTTTAGAAGAGAGTATGAATGATCTGTGCGAGAAGGGAAATTCTTACTGGGGCATATACTATAGAATAGAGGAAACCCTCAAAGCCCCTTGACATTACCCCACACTTTATACATGCTTGATGGTTCTCACCCACAGTGAACAGTTATAAAGGCTGACAGTTAACCTGTCATTGGGATTTTGGAGATGTAAAGACCTTTTGAGAAGTCAAACTGTGACCACAGACCACGGGGTAGACATCAGTAATGACAGGGTGTGAATTGTACTCAATATATTAGTAGCTGCAACTGGTGATTTGTAAAATGTAAGGCCAGAATTATGTACAATGTCCCATTGGAAAGCAGATGAAACTTGATACAAGGATATAACTCCCAAATCTAGGAAAATAGAATGATAAAACTGTGGTAGAGTTCAAACTGTAGAAGAAGTATATAAGGGCGGTTCTACTACAACTTTTGTCTTCTCTTAACAAAAAGGGGGAAAAGACATTTCTGGAGAGTCTTGCCAAAAGATAACAAGGAAGAACCTCTTAAATGTGCTGATAGAAACGTGCATGGCCTAACTCATTTTTACATTGTTGACAAATTGTTTTACCATAGAATGTATGGAAAACACCTTTTGAGTAGGGTAAGAAACTTGCACGTTTTACCTTACCAAGCTGACGAGTATTCCTTTGGCAATACCAAAACGTGCATGTTTTTAATTTCAGTTCTCTTTTCTTTTTTGGCAAGACCCTCCTGATCAGAAAGAAAAGAAAAAAAAAGAAGATAACAAGAGAGATGGTCTTTAAGTTAACATACATGTACATTGGTAGTGTTGGGAGAACCATAATTGCTTGGTATTTGACGCAATTAAACTCTAATAGTAAATGGCTCCTTTATCTTTGACAGATTAATAGGGCTATTTGGTTATAACCTTCTCTACCAGATGCTTGTATGTCTGTAGATTATTATGAATTGTGACATTCCCATGCTACCACAGCTTAAAGGCCCCTTCGGCTTTTAAATTGTAATATCCCTATCCCTAGGCCCTTATATAAGACAGACACTTATTTGAATACCGTCATCAATGCTTAAATATTTGTCAGTACCCCTATACCCAAATTGCTTATTGAATAGCGGTGGTTATTAAAGAACCTGGTACGTGAATGGGCCACTACGGTAGTGTACGTAAGTAGCTTGTGATGACCTGTAATTGACTGTAATTGTGAAGTCATTCCTGTCAGATGTGATTAAACTTGTATACTGAGTACAGGAAGGTGTTGAATCTTTATTTCTGCTGCAGATTTACTGTGTCCACGGTCGGCTTCCTTATAGCCTACTTAAAAAGGTCTAGATCTCATCTTTTCTGTTCTCTCTTTGTGTCTGGTGCATATAAGCGCGGGCACTAGCACATCTGGACCACTAAATTTGACATGGCGACATGGCCATTTCTTAAAATCGACACGTGACATGTGAAAATTTCTTAGCTTCTCAAAATGATATTAAACGTCTCACTTATTTTATCCATGGTAGACCCCAGGAAGTCATTTCTCAAACGCTAAGTTTTGGGCAGCCCCAGATCGTACCCTGACCTGGATCGGAAGGGGATTCTAGGGTTTACAGGGTCAATCACTACGATCGGTGCAGATATAGAAGGGAAAGGCATGCACCTGCATAGGCAATCGTAGGTAAAACATGATCACCAAGGGTCAATCACTACGATTGGACTGGATTGTAGGGTTGGTTGGAATCGGAGGGAGAGGGGTAGGATCATAGTGTTTGAGAAATGGCTAGCTGGAGTGGCGGAGTAGGTTCTAATGTTTAGGGATGGCCATATGCCACTTCTAGTAACATTCACTAAAGTTCATTAGAGAGGCTGAGAGGAGCAAATTTTACATTACAACCAGCATACACATCAGCATTATTTCAAACAGCTTATCCCAGCAAATTGTCGTCATCTGTCGCCATGATTGGTCATCAATGGTGACTCCTTTTTGAGTGATAACTCATTCCGTCATCTTTCACCACTGTGTGTTAGACTCACGTGGCATAGCAATTGCTATTCCTGGTGATCTTGTGCTATAACGACGTCGTGTTCCATCTAGCGACATGCGTGAGCCACTCACACAGGTTGACGAGGACTCACGACAATATGCTGGGATGTCTAATGGTCTATCCAACACGAAATAAATGATCATCCTAAATGCCACGTGTGCTTTATAGATATCACCTTTATAGTTATCACCAGTCCTGCAGCACTTCCAAGAAACTATCTTTTGCCTTCTCTTAATTCCCAACCAATCCCAGCTACCCCTGGCTGCCCTACATCAAGAATTGGACCAATATTGGCCCATTGTCATTGATATTGGCCCATTGCTCCCTTGTTTACCCATGGACCCTTGTGATGAAGGAGAAGACAGGAAGAACATGAGTAATCTACACAGAAAACCCCACACACTCACATATACATACTCAATACATAAATTAGAAGCTTATAGAAGCCTGGTAATACATGAGTTATGACCCTCACAGGTCATCAGAGCACCAAGGGGGTGAGAGGGCAGCATTTAGCTGCAGATTCCCTTAATATCGCCCACTATTACTGCTGTCAATCAGATAGACTATGGTTCCTATACAGGGTATAACTGAGGTATTCACCTATAGGAGGCACTGTATGTTCTGTCAGCTGTATAGCGAGGACTCTTGTTTATGCAGTGTGCGCGGCCATGAGACCCAATCTCGGAATATTGAACAAGTAATCAATGGATAATTCATGATGAGTGTGTGTTAGTGAAGGATAATTACACGAGGCCGTAGGCCGAGTGTAATTAGCCTTTGCTAACACACACGAGTCATGAATTATCCATTGACTACTTTTTTTATACCACGAAATCAATAAATAATCAATAGAAAACCAATAAATTCAAGTTGAAAACAAAAATTATTCCCCCTCCCCAGGACTCGAAGCCAGCCATAGTGTGTGTACACAGGTACATACACCTCGTCGCCCGGCAGCGGACAGCGACAGCGGACAGCTAAAGCTTTCGCTAAAGCTTTGAATGCGTCTCGCGGTTATGTTTGTGTATAATACACCTCGTCGCCCGGCAGCGGACAGCGACAGCGCACACGGCGAAAAAAGATGCGTGCGGGTTATCCATGGATAACCGCACGCCTCTCAAAAGTGATGTTACAGCCTGGGCTTGGCAGCGGCACACCGGCAGCGGACAGCTAAAGCTTTCGCTAAAGCTTTGAATGCGTCTCGCGGTTATGTTTGTGTATAATACACCTCGTCGCCCGGCAGCGGACAGCGACAGCGCACACGGCGAAAAAAGATGCGTGCGGGTTATCCATGGATAACCGCACGCCTCTCAAAAGTGATGTTACAGCCTGCAAGGTGTGCAATATCGACAGGTATGTGCATGGGAATATCCAGCAAAAAGCACTGAGCAACCCAGAAATCGTGGTATAATTCATGATATTTTAAGCAGGAACCAGACATGAACACCACAACATCTGCCTGAGACCAGCAAAATCACGAGACCAGAGCCGGAAATCGCTGATGTCAGTATGTATGTCCCCGGGGGCACGTGCCACATCGGGAACCAGTCTGGTTCCATAAGGTCGTTATAGCATCATGGTGGTGGCTGAATTGACACAAAGATGACTTTGGTGAAGAAAATGCATATTTCTTGCCATTTTCCAGTGAATATGATTTGGTCCCTGACCTGCAGAAAGGCTGAAAAGGGGAGGGTTGCAGCTCACAGAATCCTCAGAAACCAGAGATTTTATTTCTAATTCACTACAGTGTGAAAATCTTGTTTTACAGACAAAGTGATCGAGTCTTGAAATACCAAGGTGGGAGAAGGGGAGGGTGATTCAAGTTAAATTTATTAACAAAACATAGGTCGGTAAAACCTCAGCTCTTACAGATTACATGTTTGGTAGGAGGTTGGGCAGTCGCTACCTACCCTCAAAGAATCAGTGCCTCCCCAGGGCCTAATAATCACAGTACCATATGAAAACCCCTCCCTGCAGCTTGCCCTGCCATGGTGGACTGGATTGGAGAATTGCAAAAGCCTACAGATCCATCTGTCAGTTTCTAGTAGCGCATATCGGAATCAGTGTGATTTTCAATATCTATGGAAGATTGTAGTTTCTATAGGAGGAGATTTATAAACAGCCCTGGTGCCCTATACTCAGGGTCTCAACCTGGACTAAGTCTTCACTATGGAGTCTAAAAGTAAGTAAAAATGAAGAGAGTTTAAACATATGCTGCAAATTGGCCTCCTGCTAGCCATTTCTCAAACGCTACGATTCTACCCCTCTCCCTCCGATTTCAACCACACCTACGATCCAGTGCAATCGTAGTGATTGACCCTTGCTGATCATGTATTGCCTATTCAGGTGCATTGCTTTCCTCTCTATATCTGCCACACTCTTAGTCATTGACCCTGTGTGCCCAAGAATACCCGTCCGATCCAGGTCAGCTTGGTACGATTTGAGAGTGCCCAAAACTTAGCGTCTGAGAAATGACTTCCAGAGGATGCGCTCATTCATATACGGAGGTTATTCACATGTGTAACGCGCTGGTTCCACTGATGTTGGTTGGGTTAATATTTTGCTAATCTGACCAATTCTTTCTATTCTTTTGCAAAATCATAAATAGCCAGATTAGCAAAAATTCGCCCGACTGAAAGCAGTGGCGGATCCAGGATTTGGAAAAGGAGGGGGCGCGGCCCAAAGGAGGGGGCGCACCCCTTTTTTTGGGCAAATTTTAGGATACAAAATATGTAGTTAAACTCTTACCCCCCTCTAAATCCGCCACTGGACAGCAGTGCAACTTACACTTAACACTTAGTATCATGATTATTTGTATACTTATAACTTATGGACAAATTGAAAATCAAACAGAGTGAAAATTCATGAAGGGAGGGAAAATTGCAATTTTCACAAATATTTACTCTCTCTTCAAGACTAGACATGCATCGCTGAGATTACTCAAAGTATCAAAGTATACTTTGAGTATCTCTTGAAAAAAAGATAGTGTTATCAATAAAACTCATTTTAGGCTTCCTGCTAGGTATTTCTCAAACACTACAATCAGAGCCTTACCACTACGTACTACACTCCCCGTACGATGCAGTCAGATCGTAGTGAGGGGCAGTCAGTAACCCTAAATTACCTATGATTGCCAATCCAGATGCATGCTTTTTGCGTCTATATCGTCATCATTCTTAGTGATTGATTCTGTGTGCCATAGAATTACCTTCTGATCCAGATCAGTTTGGTACGATCTGAGAGAGCCCTATTAGGGGCGTAGGAAAAGGGGGGGGGGGGGCTCTGGCCCCAATAATGAGGAGGTTCCCTATATAAGCCTATATAAAAATATAGGAGCCCCCCCCCCAACCGAGACCGCTGCCCCCCCCCCCCCCCAATAAAAGTTTGCTTCCTACGCCCCTGCCTAAACTTAGCGGATGTTTCCTGAGATGTCAAATTATTATTTTCCTACACCCTCTAGAAAACATGATAGACAGGATGTTTCCCAGGATTCAAGTCTAAAAAGCTGCTATCTTAGAATTAAACCACATCTTTAGACTCGGGAAACTTGCCTGAAAAGTCACTTATTTCACCTAAAAATCTCAATATTGACAAATTAAGACTGAGATCACTGAATGCTGAAACATGGAGTTACATAGTAAAAATAGACTGTATTTTTAATTCAATTTCTGGTAAATATCTTTCCTCCTACCCTTCCATAGTAAGATATCTTATGTCATGTATATTTAATACCACTTATTTCCCTTAATTATCAATTACAGAATCTGCGTGGAGCTTAAGACTGCGCAATGGTAGTCAGGGGTTTGGGAACTGAAAAGAGGTGAACTTATGCACAAGAGCACTGATATGAAATCTATGGCGTTGTGCTCACCTCCAAATTGGTGTGAGCCCCATTTGGCATACCTTGAACTATCAAATGCAGTCAAAGGATTTGCAGAAACCCCTTTCCTTATATGTGAGCCATAATTTCACTCCATAAATCCCTATAGAGTGATAATTGGCTGTCCTCAGACAGCCAATTATAGAGGCTAATTAAAATCAAAAATATTCACCAAACTTTCTGAAATAGCTTCTAGAGACGTTCATGTACTGACATCCATTAGAAATGGAGAAAAACAAACAATATATGGTGATGATTGTAGATGAGTATTGGTGAGATTGACATCTGAATTGGAAGCTACTTCAGAAAGTTTGGTGAATATCATTGGTTTTTAGGTGCAGTGAGTGAATTTTGAGTAATGTTTACAGGTGTCTGCCTTTTAGCAACCAGGGAGTTGCATCCGTGATGATAAGTCAATAATTATGACATAAAACAATACCATGAATCTGATTTGAGTGCATTGACATATCTTTCAACTTTCCAAAATATATACGTTTAACATTCTTTTCCTCCAGGCTAGAAAATGAACTCAATCGTTTAGAGAACCCTATATATCACAGGAATAACAGATTTTTCATTAGAAGTAAATTAATGTCAATATGTTTATCCGCCTGCACTTAATTGCCAATAGGTAAAACAGAGGTGCACTATCGTGTAAGCTGCTATTATTGCTCTTGTAACTATACTCAGACAAACCCAATCGTACAGTAAATCTATATAATCATGTCCCGTGTAATCATCAGTTTGATTATACCATGTTATGTATAGGGAGGATATAAAAAGGGCCTATAGTCAGATGGAGGTTGACCTCGTCTCAGAATGAGGGCAAACTTACCTCCTCTACCTAAGTATAGGTTAAGATATTTTCATACACTATTTGGCAGAGATGTATCAAAACATACATCAATTTGATTTCTCTTTCAAATTGATTTCAAATTTATACATTTCCCCTCAATTTGGAAATCAACGTAGACTTATAAATGTACTTACGTGGGTACTCTGAACGGTACATGCTCAGAGATTTTCTATCAAATTGTATGTAGATATTTTTTTAAGTTTCCCTTGTGGGTATGCCCCCCCCCCCTCCCCGAATCCCCTTAAAAAGTTGGGGGTATAGCTTAAATGAAAGGAAGTCACTTTAAAGAACAGTAAACGTATTGAACCGCACAGAATTGAGCCCTAGCTGCACCTTATATAGCATCTTCTTGAAATGTTTGAACCTAATACACGAGTTGCCCCTTATACAGAAAAGTATGTCTTATCTCAGCTGATTGTATCACAAGGGACTCGTGTGCCACATAACCCTAGTCATACAAAAGGAATTGAAAATAGAAAAAAAAGGGAGAAAAGCTGAGTAGAAAAGGATATACTTTGTGTGGGACTAATCAGTGTTCATCTGAGAGGCATTTTGTTGTTTGCTGGGGCATTAGTTAACATGTAGACCTTAAGGGCATTCTCCTTAAGATACAATTTGCAAAGGCAATTGTCTAATGCCCCCATTTGTTTCGAAGTGTTGCAAGATGTTAACAAAGGTTATTGCAGTCATACCAGTTTTAGGATAAATGCACCCTTTGATATCCATGTATATATAGCTATCTTCTCTTGTGTTTGAATACAATACATGTATGGTATGTTGCATTTTTAAATATCGGTCTTACCAGTTGCAAATACCCTGACCAAAACTACTACATCAAGTTTAAATAGAAACTTTGTCAGATTAGGAAGTAAAGGAATGCTCCTATCTCATCCCTTCGTATACAAAACTTCAGAAACATAACCCCAGGACCACAGCAACGGTATAGCACACTGTATGTGTGCTATACTACCGATCAGATAAAGGAGGAAAAAGTGAAATCCCAGATAGAGACACAAGTAGAGCAGTAGGAAAGTGGTGCAGTGCACGATATCATTAGAACACCCTGGACTGTACATCGCCGTGATCCATTCACCCCCTAACCCCATCCCCAGTCATTGGAGGACACTACAGATGATCCCACAACCCCATGACTACACTCATGGAAATAACTGTTACATTGACCAAGAATCCTCACAAAACTGAACAGAGAACCACTGTAATTGTAT
Organism: Acholoe squamosa; assembly: GCA_949317995.1. NCBI lineage: Eukaryota > Metazoa > Annelida > Polychaeta > Phyllodocida > Polynoidae > Acholoe > Acholoe squamosa. The sequence continues at coordinate 6,046,395 of OX439040.1, forward strand.
CTCAGTGAAGCAGTGTAGTTTCTACAATGAAAGCCCAGATGGCAGCACAGTAAAGCAGTTTGGTACGAGGAATCTCTGTGAAATAACAACGAATCTCCGGCAATTTTGGGATGAGGAGTTTGCCGTTATTTTGACAATATCGTCTTACAGTGTAGGATGCCAGTGTAGACAGTGATGGAGTCCTAAATCAATGAAGTCCTACCAAGGCTCTCTTAACACCTTGAAGTCCACACCCTTACTATGATTATCCATAATTTTGGTACAATACAAAAGAAATGAATTCATCGGGTGTACCCATAAACTGAATAGCATGGCCCTAGACCCCTAAAATCGACACAGTGACATGGGCATTTCTTAAAATCGACATGGGACATGGCTATATCAGTGACAAATGACAGGGCCATTTCTTAAAATCGACATGTGACATGGGGCCTTAGTGACATGAAAAATAGGGCCTGGAAAAGATCTCAGCTGTCCTAAAAAGCCTCAGAATGCACCTTTGCCTTTGTAATATTCAAAAATTTTCTGGGGAGTCCCCAGACCCCCTGTACTTATATGTGGGGTTTTATGGTACTATAATTTGACTAGCCGTGTTAGTCAAGTCAGTGACACTAGTGACATGGGTTTACGCTTAGTGACATGGGACATGGGCATTTCTTAAAATCGACATGTGACATTGGGGGCCCCCCATCAAGGGCCCCAATAGCGAACCCCATAATGCAGTGAAGCATTGTAGTTTCTACAATGAAGCCCAGGGGGCAGCACAGGAAATCATTGTGTTGGGAGGAATCTCTGTGACAATGGAATCTTTGTCTCAAAGATGCCAGAGAAGCAACATTAGTTTGACAACTGTTTTTACAGTGGTACAAAACGCCCAAGCATATATATATATATATATATATATATATATATATATATATATATATATATATATATATATATATAAAGGCATGACATCTTTTATACTGCAGTAGAGCAGTCAAAATGTGCTTCAGCATGGTCAATTTCTGTCCCTCCTCTTGAAACCACGATAGGGCACGATATTCTATGCATCAATTAATGATTTTATGATTTTCTTAGTAGTGCCATTCACCATCGAAACACCTGCAGAAATGACATCCTGAGCTACTAACGGCAGTGTATATGTTAGGTACAATATCGGAACTTGTGCAGTTCTGGAATTGCCCCTCACTTATTTTGCGCAATTCCAGAATTGCTCCCTCTTGGGTTGCGCAGTTTAGGAATATTTTAATATTTGGCATAGGAGAAAGCCTTACACAGGGGCCTTGCCTAAAGATCTATGGAGAACTAAGTTTTAAATAGTCACTTGTAAAGTTTACATGCATCAGGGTTTGGTATTTAACAGCAGGAGGTGTAATTCTCATAGCTTTATTCACACCTTCAGTTAGGTCTATACTGCACTTGACTTGCCCTGTAAACGACATTACACCATGAGAGAAGGGTAAACAAAAAAATGAAATATCATTTTGAAATATCTGTGTCAAAATCACCTAGTTTCATGAGAGTTATTATTCCTGATTTGTTATTCCGAAACTGCGCAACTTCCGATATTGCGTCTAACATATACACTGAACAAGGTCTTGAGAAGGTCTCATGAATTTCCTGACTTGTAAACACTACAAAATTGAGAATGTGATTTAAGAAAGTACTCAAGTCGTCTAGATCCTAAGATGATCTTAAGATTCATATAAGCATAGCTCTCGTCACTTTCTACTTGCACTTTGAGACAAAGCTCAAGTCAGAGTGAATAACTTGTTTCTGTTATTGTAGAAGGCGATGTGTTGAATTAGTGAGAAACTCTTGAGTTCTTCTTGAGAAGTGGTCACCTCCCCTAATTCACCCAGCTGCGAACTCGAGTCCTGTTCAGTGGGTATACACACTATTCAGAGGAGGGGAATGTGTTAAAATACACACTTTATAGCATATATTTAGGGTCGCCTCAGGCCCCAACACTTTCTCTGTCAGCTACTCTCAATGTAAGGTCTGTAAATTGATGAGTAATCTGATACCATTACTAACATTGACCTGACCTAAGCTATCCCAATCCTTTAGGGTGACATACCGTAGTGGCTCGTTAAAGCGCCGGGTGCTTATTGATTTTCATACCCCAGCTAGCCATTTCTCAAACGCTACGATCCTACCCCTCTCCCCCGATTTCAACCACCACTATGATCCAGTCCAATCATAGTGATTGACCCTGGGTGATTATGTATTACCTACGATTGCCTATTTAGGTGCATGCTTTTCCCCTCTATATCTGCACCACTCGTAGTGATTGACCCAGTGTAACCTAGAATTCCTTTCCGATCCAGGCCAGGTTGGTACGATTTGAGAGGGGCTGAAACTTAGCATCTGAGAAATGACTTCCTGCACCCCTTAGTTGAGACATGTGCTGATTTGGATACGGTGTTTCATGCTTAAGCTTGTTTTACTACCACTCTCTACCCCCAGTACTTATTTGAGACTGGCATTTATGTGGGGCCCTGGCGCTTAAACAGGCCTTTATGGTGGAACCTTAATCCTGTAACATCTATTGATGCAGGAGTGCATCATGCCCATTGGCCGTCACGATGCACCTATGAAGTGCTGGCATTCAGGTCGGCTTTCCAGCACTTCATTGGTGCATCATGCTGACCTTCCAGGAATGTAGAATGAACGTATCATGAGAGGCATGATGCTGAAGTGCATTGTTGGCCTTTAAAAGGTTACATGAATGCACCCCTGGTGACCAATCATGCATCATGATGACACTATGGGAGTGATAAACTATTGATGCACCAATGCAGCAGTGGCGAGTTACTCACCAGCACTGCATTAGTGCATCATGACAATATATGGACATGAACCTGGGTGTATCATGCACCCCGAAAGGGTTAATGCATCATGACGACCATGGGCATGATGCATTAATGCATCATGACGACCAATGGGCATGATGCATTAATGCATCATGACGACCAATGGGCATGATGCATTAATGCATTAAGGTTAAGTGGGTGTTCCAATACAACTGATGATCTCTTTTTTTTTAGTACAGATTTCCTTTATTGCAGTAATTGATGTTGTTTACATTCATTTGACATTATGATCTACGATACGTAGTATTACTACATGTACAAAAAAAAAAAATAATTGACATGATCTAGGATATGTATAGTATTACTACATGTACAAAAAAAACGAACCTGGAGAAGTACAGTTTAAAATGGTAAATGCTTCAAAACTCCCCAGTAAACATTCTGGCTCTGTTCACTGGAGAAGCATACTGCCGTAAAGGATTGGTCCCTATGTCATCATCATATAGGTTTTGGTAGAGTAGTCGTAGCACTGCTGGTAATCATTTAAGTACCCATGAGCGGCACATAGTCAGTTTCTTGATGGATGTGGCAGAGGCGTAGGAAGCAATTCTTCATTGGGGGGGGCCCGGCGAGGGCACCATCGCGACCACCTTGAATTGTCGGCTGATGCGTGATGGCGTCTATATAATGCGTATATAGAATTCATATAGAAAAGTAATTATTGGTAAATTTTGGATCTGACTTTAGGCTCAGACCCCCATTTTCCCTATGACATCACCATAAAAATCTAATTTGAGATGTAAAGTTTTAGCTTCTTTTCCATTGTGTTTATGAGTTCTTGGAAAATATTGGGGGGGCCCAGACATACTCAGGCCACACCTCCTTCATGATTGGGGGGCCCAGGCCCCCCTGGCCCCCCCCTTTTCCTACGCCCCTGAATGTGAGGCCTATGTTGTCGTAGGAGAAATTGAAACAGGTCCCAGGACTGATTTAAACTGAGCCCTATGATGGTTTCTCATGCTTTCAGGAGCGTGTTGCTCCTATGGTAAAAAGAGCTGTCATTAGGTACCTTCTTTTCAAAAGAAGTCAAGCTCTGCTTCACCATTCAACTTGCACTCACCACATTGGTCTGAAAAGTCACCTGCCTTGTTTAAAACAGAGAGAGCTGCACTACCAGGCACCTACTCATGTCACACACTCTATAGTATATTATACTGACTGACTTCTTTCAACTAGGTACCTACTCAAATCCCCCTTTCTTAGCACCATACTTGAATGTCTACTTGTGAGCAACAAAAGGGACAAGTTATAGCTACAAGAAAAGAAAGGACTGGAAACAAGGGCATTTTTTTCCAGCTCCTTCTTTTACTATAGGAGCAACACCCTCCTGGTGGCATTAAAAAAACTGTTTGACTTCACCGGATGCCATCGAAAACCATCAAAGGCTCCAAATTTCAAATTGTGTTAGAGTGATACACAGAGTTAGAAAAAGGTCACTATCGTCTTACCAATGTTATTGTAACTGAACATAGATACATAGCCCCAGTAACACGGCAGCAGTAAAGCATACTGTATGAGTGAAGGAGAAAAAAGAGGAATCCTAGATAGAGACACAAGTAGACCAGTAGGAAAGTGGTGCAGAGCACACCAGATGTGATTAGAACTCTCTGGACTGTATATCACCGTGATCCATTCACCCCCTAACCCCCATCCCCAGGCCTTCAGGGCCCAGAGAGGACACCACAGATAATGCTATGATTGGATGACTAAATTGATGATCACATGTGTTATAAAGAATAAATATTGTCATTTACAAGAAAATACTTTGTCAATTATACTTGGGTTTCAGTATCGTCACCCTGACGACTCAGGTCGTCTGACGACCTAAAGTTGTAGTTTTAGGTATTGCCAACCTGCTAGGTATTTCTCAAACACTACGATCTGAGTGTCCCCACTATGTATTGAACACCACCTACGATCCAGTCAGATCGTAGTAAGGGGGCGTGGGTGACCTTGTATTAGCTATGATTGTCTAATCAAGTGCATGCCTTCCTGCTCTATATCTGCACCGATCGTAGTGATTGTAAACCCTAGAATCCCCTTCCAATCCAGGTCAGGGTGGTACGATCTGGGGCTGCCCAAAACTTAGCGTTTGAGAAATGACTTGCTGAGGACCCAAAGTCGTCACCACTGACTAGTTTCGGATCTTCCAGGTTTTCAGTGCAGAATATGGGGATATCCTTAATTGTACACCTTATTATAAGATATATTTAGGGTCCCCTCAGTCCCCAAACACTCTCTCTGTCAGCTACCCTCACTTTGGTGTCTGTAAATTGATGAGTTATTTTGCGACCATGAACCCTTTGAAGGCCGCTGATGCAGGAGTGCATCATGTCCATTGGTCCTCATGATGCACGAATAAAATGCTGGTGAGACTGCTCACCAGCACTTCATTGGTGCATCATGCCGACCCTACAGGGTTGATCTATATACCCCCAGAGGGTCGTCATGATGCACCGATGAAGTCCTGGTGAGACTGCTCACCAGCACTTCATTGGTGCATCATGACGAACAATGGGCATGATGCATTAATGCATCAGTGGTTCTTAAAGGGTTAATGGGCCTTGTAGTTATGAACTTGAAGTCACTAAGTAAGGGATAGACCCCGCAAATGATGTGTCCACCGGGTTATCAGACTCGACAAAAGAGGGGTTCTCCAACCACCCCCATAGACGCTGAGGGGGTCTATTCTACTTAGAACATGAAGTTCTTATCGTCCTGGTTTCTACAACATATATAGGCCCCTCTGAGCCCAGCTACCTATTGCTCTGGCTGTTTCAAACAAGTTAAATACACAATTTCATAAAAGGTTCTCTGTATGTTTTCACACAGCGTCAGAGCATATCCGGAGAGTGCTGCAGGAGAGGGCCAACCCGTACCGGGAGCTCATATTATGTTCTAAACAGGTCCAACCCTTAGTGGGTACATGTAATATTCTAAACAGGTTACTCACATTTTAACTGTTTTCTCTGTATTTTCTCATTCAGCGTCAGAGCGTATCCGGAGCTTGCTCCAGGAGAGAGCCAACCCTTACCGGGAGCTCACGCCTCCAGCACTGTTCGTGCAGATGGATGAGCTTATGGCAGCCTCCAGTGAGAATGAAGACCAAGAGTGGCAGGAGACGAAAAGGTATGTTGGATATACGCCATTAGGTAGATGCAGGTATCTGAATTGGCAATAGTGAATTGTACGACAGTGTGTGGACCTGCTAGGTACTATTTCAAACTCTACGAATTGAGACTGCCCACTACGAATTGGCCACCCCCTACGATCCAGGCCATTCGTAGGGAGGTGGAGTGAGTGCCCCTGTATTACCTACGATTGGCTATCTAGATGCATGGCTTTTCCCTCTATATCTGCACCGCTCCTAGTGTTTGATCCTGTACAATCAAGAATTCCCTTCCGATCCAGGCCAGGTCGGTACGATTTGGGGGTGCCCAAAACTTAGCGTCTGAGAAATGACTTCCTGATATAAGGGTGAGCAGGTCTAAAAATCAGGACTGATTTGAAGCTTTGTGGTACAAGTCCGTTCTCAACTTACCTTCAGAAGGTCCTGTTATAACATATTGGCATCATGATGACGCCAGCTAGGTATTTCTCAAACGCTACAATCCTGCCCCTGTCCCTCCGATTTGGACCACCCCTACGAACCAGTCCACTCGTAGTGAGGGGGAGTGGGTGACCCTGTATTACCTACGATTGCCCATTCAAATGCATGCCTTTTCCCCCTATATCTGCAGCAGTTGTAGTGATTGACCCTGTACAATCAAGAATTCCACTCCAATCCAGGCCAGGTCAGTACGATTTGGTGGTGCCCAAAACTACGACTGCTATATATATATATATATAGAGGGGAAATGCATGCATTTGAAGGGGCAATCATAGGTAATACATGATCACCTAGGGTCAATCATTACAAATGGCCTGGTGCGTAGGGGGTGTGCAGTACATAGTGGGGAGGCTAAGATCATAGTGTTTGAGGAATACCTAGCAGGGGCACCACCACAATTTAATTACTTGGGCCTCACAGTGATCCCGGCTAGCCATTTCTCAAACGCTACGATCTGAGCCTCCCCACTACGTATTGGACACCCCCTACGATCCAGTGCAATCATAGTGAAGGGCAGTGGGTGAACCCTAATTGCCTACGATTGGCTATTCAGATGTATGGTCTTTCCCTCTATATCTGCACCAGTCGTAGTGTTTGACCCTGTCTGCCCCATCAATACCCTTCCGATCCAGGCCAGGCCACAAACTTAGCGTCTGAGAAATGACTTCCTGAGGTATCACACAATGCCTGCTAGGTATTTCTCAAACACTACGATCTGAGTGTCCCCACTATGTATTGAACACCCCCTACGGTCCAGTCAGATCGTAGTAAGGGGGAGTGGGTGACCCTGTTTTAGCTATGATTGCCTATTCAGGTGCATGCCTTCCTGCTCTATATCTGCACCGATCGTAGTGATTGATCCTGTAAACCCTAGAATCCCCTTCCGATCCAGGTCAGGGTGGTACGATCTGCTAGGTATTTCTCAAATGCAACGATCCTGCCCCTGTCCCTCCGATTTGGACCACCCCTACGTAGTGATTGACCCCGTGTACTCAAGAATTACCTTCCGATCCAGGCCATATCACTTCGATTTGGGGGCACCCAAAACTTAGTCTGAGAAATGACTTCCTGGGGCTGCCCAAAACTTAGCGTTTGAGAAATGACTTCCTAAGGCATCACAATAGTCAATAGTACCTTAGGCATGTGGACCTGAAATCATCACAATATATGGCAGAAATACATGGACAGAAACAATAAATCCTCGTGAATCTATAGTTCCCCAATTAAAGCTTTGATATAAAGGGCACCAGAAATTGACGGTTTAATCTTAGAATAAACTTAACATTGAAATTGACGAGAAATTAGTTTGTTTTTTAATTGATACAAAAACTCTTTTCCAGGTGGATCCGCTATGAGGAATGTGTAGAGAGTCAAGGTGAGAGGTGGGGTAAGCCGCACGTGTCGACCATCTCGCTGCAGTCTGTCATGGACCTCAAACAGTTCCTGAGGACTAGCATAGTACAGCTGGAGGTTCAGGATGTCTCCATGGCAGAAATCATCAGTAAGCAACCTTCTCCCATATGTCTATTATCTGTAGATTAAAACCTCCAACCCTTTTCAGGACAATAGGGCATTAATACACATCAGTGCATCAGACCCTTTGGTTCTTATGATGCACAACTACACAAACCCAGGCATGAAAATTGCCAGGGTTACAATCAAACCAGATGGGCATTATGCATTAAAGGGGGGCTAGCACAGCGATTTTCAACATGGGTACCTACCAAAGGAACGTGCACAAATCTGCGGGACCCAGTGAAAAATTTGAGACGACCTGATTGGTCGAGGGGTGGTCACGTGACTTGCTAACGCGGGTATGTCTTATGCGTGCTAGCCACCCTTTAATGCACTATAGGAAGACCCTACATTCCCAGAGGGTTGGCATGATGCAGCAATGAAGTAATGTTGAGAAGACTTGGCAACATCTCATTGATGTGTAAAGGTCGGTGGAAAGCGTCTTTGGAGAAACCTGGACTCGAACCCGGGACTCGAACCCAGGACCCTCCAACTTCGAAGCGGAAGCTCTACCTCCGAGCTACTTCCCCTGGCCTGACGATCTCTACCTTCCACCTACACCTGGATCGGTATGGCACACACATAGGGGCAGCTACCACCGGATGCCAGCCCCTGGGGGCTGGTACATCCAGAACGGGGCTGCTGGCCTTACGTGGCTTTAATAGTGTTTTAGGGAGTTTTACCATGCACCATGACAGAACTCGCTAGAAATGACACAAGAAAAATCCATAGACAAACCTTTTTCGATGAAAACAAAAAGTATTTCGGAACAAAACTGTAAACCATAGATCTCTTTTGGTGGCCTGAGTCCTAGCTGGGTCCTATGCAGTAAGCCTAATATGAAATTTTTTAACCCTAATCAGACACCCATGGTGCCCCACCATGGACTGACGGCTAAGGTGTCTCAGTGTTTAACCCCTATTTCCCATGTACAGATAGAGTTGTTCAATTAACCCCCTATCCCCCTTTTACAGATACCGTGGTAACCACCATGGTGCCGCACCATGGACTGACAGCAAAGGAGGCTAAGGCAGTCAGGAAGGTGCTCTGCTCCCCACATCACCCCCAGGTGGCACAGAGGGACTTTAAGGTAAGGTCAATATATTCTCAAAAGACAGTAAATCTAATTTTTGAGTTGCCCTTTTCAAGGAAAACATCATTATAGGGCTTCATACAATGACTTACTTAATTTAAGAGCTAAATTCCAAGCAAATGTTTACAGATATGACCGTAAAGCAATGAATCTAAAACTTCGACCCCAACCCACAGTTTCCTACGACAATCTTAAACTAGTTTTTCTGAGAGATAAGGTATGTTTAAACAGGACAGGGAAGAAGTTTTAGCAGAATTTTTAACACTTTTTTTTCTGGATGTGCCATATAACAGGAGAAGAAGAAGCAGGGACATCCCAGACAGCTGAACCCCCTCCTGACACACGATGACGAGGAACCAGAACAGGACCAAGGTATGATATACTATATATTAACCGCTCAATTTTAATTACCCGATATCAAAAGCTGAATTAGGAAGTTACCCCACCCACTCATTATCTAGTTTTGAACCCACTTGCTCAATTTAAATAGTTAACGGTATTCTTTTTTTCTTTTTCGCTGAATGCATCATCTAAAAGGCAGACATATTTAACCATCCTCCTAATAAACTATCCACACAGCATTTTTAGGGCCATTAAGGGCCATTGATGCAGGAGTGTATCATGCCCATTGGTCGACACAGAGGCGTAGGAAGCAAATCTTCATTGGCGGGGACCAGTGGGGGCCCCACCTCGACAACCTTGAATTGTTGGCTCAAGCGCAACAGTGCCTATACATACCTATATAAAATTTCTATAGGAAAGTAATTTTTGATGAATTTTAGATCTGATTTGAGGCCAAGGCCCCCATTTCCCTATCCCATTACTATATGAAACTGATTTGAGATGGAAAGTTTAAGCTTCTTGTTCAATTCATTATGAATTCTTGGTAAATTTTGGGGGGGCCAAGACATACTCAGGCCCCACCTCCTTTATGATTGGGGGGCCCAGGCCCCCTTGGCCCCCCCCCTTTTCCTACGCCCCTGCGACATGATGCACCGATGAAGTGCTGGCGAGCAGACTTGCAAGCACTTCATTGCAGCATCATCCCGTCCCTACGGGTTCAATACATCAACTCCCAGAGGGTCAGCATGATGCCCCAGTGAAGTGCAGACGCGCAGTCTCGCCAGCACTTCAATGGAGCATCATGACGACCATTGGGCATGATGCATTAATGCATCAGTAGCCTTTAAAGGGTTAACCCAATGGTGCAAAAATGCTGCTCTACAGTCTGTACACCAGCGCTGCATTGCTACATATCATGAATGCAGCCCTGGTGAGTCACTCACTAGGGCTACATTCATAACGGCCAAGTGGCATGATGCATGAATGCAGCCCTGGTGAGTTACTCACTAGGGCTACATTCATAACGGCCAAGTGGCATGATGCATGAATGTAGCCCTGGTGAGTAACTCGCTGCATTTATGAGAGCCAATGGGCATGATGCATGAATGCAGCCCTGGTGAGTTACTCACTAGGGCTACATTCATAACGGCCAAGCGGCATGATGGAATACATCATTTCTTAAAGGGAAATTAGATTGTGCTGACAGAGACTAATGTTTCATCCCTGTCTCCAGCAGGTACCAAAGATGCCAACGCCAACCCTAACTTTGACAAGTCCAAGGTAGGTTCAATATTAAGGCTGAAACAGTTTGTATTGGGGTAACGTAAGTGACTTCATGTGCTTATAGCTTTATACATTGTATTGATAGATCATGTATGGCTTGCTGCTCTGTACATGCTGACCATGCTTCATAACTGCTTTTTCACCATATGTTAGCTGCTAGCAGCGAGCCCTTTAGGGGTCGCCAATGCATCATACCCATTGGTCGTCATGATGCATTAATGCATTCACCCTTTAAGGACCACTGATGCATCAAAGCATCATGCCAATTGGTTGCCATGATGCATAAATGCAGCCCTGGAGAGTAACTCGCCAGGACTGCATTTATGCATCATGCTGACCATAGAGGATCAATATACTCGATCCCGGAGCGTCGTCATGATGCTCCAATGAAGTGCTGGTGAGACTGCTCGCCAGCACTTCATTGGAGCATCATGCAAACCAATGGCCATCATGCATTAATGCATCAGTGGTCTAGCAGTTTAGAAGTTAGAATGCTCCTTAGCAAAAGTAACACTATCTTCTAAAGTGAATTCCTAAATCTAAAATTGAACCTTTATAATGTTATAGCTTGTAACTTTCTCTTGATTAATGAGAATTACAAATCCATTTCAGAATCATGCCAATAAGAAAGACAAAAAAGCACACCACCCCCAAATGGTGAGGACACAACATGTGGACATATTTAGACAAAGCACTAATTAATCTCAAATGCACACCACATGGATAATGCAGAAGAATCTTAACATAGAAAACGTATTTTCACATTTGCACAGGAAATTTTAGTTGGGTTCTCACTTATAATAACTTTAGTCAACTAAAAACAAACAAAGTGAGGACCCTTAAGATATAAACATTACAAATAGTTAGCTCTTTTCCTCAGGAGGTCAGAAAGGTCATCTTAACCCTTGAAAGGGAACTAGTGCAGGAGGGCATCATGCCCATTGGTCGACATGATGCACCAATAAAGTTCTGGCGAATCTGCACTTCATTGGAGCATCATGTCTCGACCATGAACCATCATAAATCGATCTGTAGATGCAGCTATGCAGTAGCGGCCCTGAAAGGGTTAAAACGCTCTCTCCGTGAAAGGGTTAAAACGCTCTCTCCCTAGAAGGGTTAAAACGCTCTCTGCCTGAAAGGGTTAAAACGCTCTCTGCCTGAAAGGGTTAAAAACGCTCTCTGCCTGAAAGGGTTAAAACGCTCTCTCCCTAAAAAGGTTAAAACGCTCTCTCCCTGAAAGGGTTAAAACGCTCTCTCTCCCTGAAAGGGTTAAAACGCGCTCTCTCCCTGAAAGGGTTAAAACGCTCTCTCTCCCTGAAAGGGTTAAAACGCTCTCTCTCCCTGAAAGGGTTAAAACGCTCTCTCTCCCTGAAAGGGTTAAAAACGCACCTATCTATGTAATCTATTTCCTGATGTGTTTCAGTAGGATTCACGGTGAGAGCATTGTGATAGACCTTCTACCATAATAAATTCTTGAAATCAGAAACGTTTACTTAAGTTATTGTTGGCGATGAAATGAACAGCAGATAAATAACAAAAAGGGATAGCGAATTGTAAAGCTGTTGAACTATGAGAAGCTGCTAGTGTATGTATACTGGTCTGGCCACTCAACTCACTCCTATCAGATGGAGATCCCAGCTGCTTTTTGGTAGATTCGTTTCCTGTAAATAATGTTATATACTAAGTTATATTTCAGACTTACCTTGTAGACATGGCGATGTTTTTTTTTTCTGTCATCTAACCATTTATAAATAAATTTATTATGGTCCTACCTCGGCTTGTATGAGTAATCGTAAATATGACTGTACCACTCAAATGCAATGACGTGGTAAAGGTCTGATATACAACTGAGTAGGATTTGAACAATATGATTTCAGAAAAAGCTTTAGTTGAGTGCAAGATCTATATTTAAGGGTAACACGTATATAGAACTCTCTGTATCTGTTTCTGTCTCTCGATCTTTCTCTCTGTCCCTCCCTTTCTCTTTGTCTCGCTCTGTCTCTGTCTCTCTCTTTTTCTGCCCTACTTTGATATTTCAGAGAGAACAAATAAATAAAATGATTAAAATAGATGAATGAATAAGTAAGTAAGCTGAAATGAAAAAAGAAGAGAAAAGATCAAAAACAAAGGAAAACACCAGGGATACAAGATTTCTGACTTAAATCAAACTGAAGTTCACCATATAGAATTACAGGTCTTCATCCTCCCACTTTTAAGTTCACTTTGCCATTGATGGCTGGGAAACATAAGTGTTTATAAATTTTGTCTTCTCCTTGATCCTTAAGGGCCGCTAATGCATTCAGACATCATGCTGACCCTACGGGGTCGATACACCCCGCAGGGCTGGCATGATGCTCCGATGAAATACTGGGGAACATTCATACAATATCAAAAAGCGGGGTATAGAAAAGGATACCAAAGACTGCTTATTAGTAACAAAAAACCTAACTTTAATTAGATAACATAGTTATATGGAGTGTGTGGATCAGTGGGTCGCAGAGTAGGGGGTGTGGATGAGGGGTCGCCCATGTCATATGTCGATTTTAAAAAATGGACATGTCCCCATGTCAATTTTAAGAAATGGTCATGTCACCATGTCCTTTATAAGAAATTGCTCATGTCACCATGTCAATTTTAAGAAATTGTTCATGTCCCATGTCACTAAGCTATAAAATAGCCCATGTCGCCATGTCGATTTTAGTGGTCCGCACCCATAGAGTAGTGTTCTACTAACTGTATGAGGCGATCAGCTGAATCCACACTTCACTTAACAATTGTGGTGTTAAACCTTCAATGGAAAGTAATGTAGAGTAATGTCCCTAGCAACTCACCACTAAATGTCCCTAGCAACTCACCACTAATGTATTAGCAATCCTTATCACTGAAAACATGGAAGATCCGAAACTAGTCAGCGGTGACCACTTCAGGTCCTCAAGTTGACGATACCTAAAACTACAACTTTAGGTAGTCAAAATGATGACTCTGTACTGTCAGTATTGTCATCCTGGCGGCCTAAAGTTGTCATTTCGACTACCTAAAGTTGTAGTTTTAGGTATCGTCAACATGAGGACCTAAAGTGGTCACCACTGACTAGTTTCGGATCTTTCATGTTTTCAGTGTATTAGAATAAACCTGCCTGGAGGATGTTGCGAAACGATTGGGAATGGATTCTCACTGTAGCTAACTCACCTTCCAGTTGCCAATGATTCTCCACCCTGAGAAGTCCATTTTGGTCATCAATCGATCGTGGTGGTTTTCCCTGAAACACAGCTTTATATCTATAAATCATTTAATTAATTGAATAAATACTGTGTGTTTCCATTTCACAGATTGACAAGAGGTTTACCCGTAAGCTGCCATCGGGTGCGGAGACAGCCAACATCTTTGTAGGTGAGATGGAGGGGTTGTCGCACCCCGTGTCATGCCTTGTCAGGATTAAGACGCCATTTGTATTGGAAGGCGTCACCGAGGTGGAAGCCAAAACGAGGTTCCTGTTCATCATCCTGGGACCGCAGAAACAGGCGTACCCCAAACAGTACAGGGAGATAGGGCGCGCCATGGCGACCCTGTTCTGTGACGAGGTCAGTATATATACACAGAGGTTCACAATGATCTAAATGTATCCCAAACAGTACAAGGTGCTAGATATTATAATCTGTGATAAGGTCAGTATATATAGACAAAGGTGCACGAGAAATGGTCAGCACTGAGTACCTGATATTTCAGGAATCTGGAGGTTTTAAGTGTAACATTTAAATTGTCAAAATGAAGGCAATGTAAGCAGAAAAACTTTCAAAAACATATATATTATTAAAGGCACTTCTGTTTTCCATCAATGATGTAACCTTTGGTACTGCTGTATTCCATTACCTTTAATATGAAATAAATAGAGAGAACTAAACGACCGTGGTGTACGAGGTGGTCGATCCACCATGAGGGAGTTGTCTCCCGAGGGGTGGATCGAGCACCGAGGACACCAGAGGAGTCTAGTTCTCTATTTATTTTATGTTTTTAGAAGGTTTAAATAAGAAAAAATTAACAAAATCCGTTACCGTAGTTCCCCGTACTAGCAGCCGTCCGCCATTTTGAATGTTTACATGCGCCCGGAACGAGGCTGAAGTACTGGATCAGCCACTGTGGTGGGTCGAGACACGTTACGCCACCGGGGGTGTGGCGATCGGCTCTGCAATGCTATCTCTACGGGAAGAAGTTATTCACATAAAATAAAGACTTTCTTCTCTCCGTCTCTAGGTGTTCCACCATGTGGTATACTCTGCTACATCTGGGCAGGACCTGGTGGATGGAATAGAGGAGTTCCTGGAGGCAGTCACCCTCCTCCCTCCCTCCAACTGGATAGCCAGCATGCACATCGACCCTCCCGCCATTAGGCCAGACGCTAGGGTAAGTATAAATTTATATATATATATATATATATATATATATATATATATATATATATATATATATAAAGTATGCACATCGAACCTGGCCACTTCCCAAACTTTGGATACCATGTACAAACATGATTTTGAGGGAGAGGGGCTATCCTTCAGCCATAGGCACGAGCCCTTGATGGACATTTTGCAGCCCCATGTACAGAAATCATGTGCTTGAAGCAAGCGGCACTGACTAATTCTTGGTCTTAACGCTATGGTGAAATTCATCACTGTTTCAGCTTGAAACATGTGATCATCATCAGGATGCTGCTAAACACTGTCATGAAGGTGTTTAGAAATTAAACATGTTTAGGGTGATATTGTGCTTTCACATTTCTAATCACATGACATTTTTTGTGTGTTAACACCTAAACACATGGAGGTTGTAAACACAATACCTTGGTGTATTGGACATTTTCCAGCCTCTAAACACCATAGTGTTTAAGGGACCCCTCTTTATCCCCTGACACTTAATCCCACCTGAGTGGTAACCTAGGCAACCAATCTCTGGGAGAGTGATGGGTGTCACTTCTTTAGACATGAGGTGGTTAATCCCACTGGGGACAGGCTAACTTGCATGACGTCATTTGTAGATGGCCCCTTAGTCCCCATCTACACCTATGCTGTCAGTCTTAGGCAGTCCACCACAGAGAACTGCTATATAGTAGGTAAGTTTCTCTTATAATTCTATTTGGAATTGCTCTCTAATATATGTACTAGATAATATTAACAATATTCACCAATTAATATAAAATTGACTTTGTTCTTATTTTATAAAGCAAACTCCATCACAACTTGAAACTAATTTCTTCTCTATTTTCAGGTTCCTTTTGGTGAGATGAATCCCCAACCACAGAATCCCCAACTACAATGGATTACCATCTACATTCTGGATGAATGAAATGCTCTATTGGATTACTTCTAAGTGATGTTTCCCCCAGCCCTGAATAAAAGTAAAACACCTGAAAACGTTATGTCTAAACACTATGATAATCTAAACACATCAGAGCCTAAACAATAGCTTTTTCTAAATGCTTTCTGTCTAAACACCTTCAATTCTAAACATAAGTTAAGTGTCTAAATATGTTCCAACAAGTGGGACGGGCTTCCCTAGCCCACTTAAAAGGGTCTACTTCTCATCTTTCCTATCCCCTCAGGATGTGTGTGGTGCACATATGCGCGGGCACTGACACATTCCTCTGTGAAACTGTGTAATGTAGTTCTCGCCATGAATATGACCTTAGCTGTCGAAATGGCGTTAAACATCTATTACTCACTCCAAAAAGTGGGACAACATTGTGTTTAGGAATGTGTTTAGATTCTAAACACCTGTTCTGAGAGTGTAGGCAGCTGACAATAGCGAGCCTTGTTTTGAGACCATTGGCTGCCGGTGTGTGGTGATAGTGGAATTTCAAAGATTTGGAATGAATTGTAAACCAATATATATCATACCCCTAGCTCTAATAGAACTAGAAAGCCAGGGAGGACTAAAGATACTGCACCTACGCCATCCATCAGTGGCTGACGGCCGTCAGTGGGCCATTTTGTTTTGTATACAAAGATTCCATTAGCTGCCTTAGGCTAAAACTGTGATGAAATTTCCTATAGTGTTAAGGCCCAAAATTCGTCAGTGCTGCCCTGCTTGAGGCACGTAACAAAGTGTCCATAGGGGACTATTTTTACACCAGAAATGTGAATTTTTATCTGAGATCATCTTTGGTGAATATAACTTATGACTGAATGTACCATGCTAAATGGTTAGGGGGTGTCTTTTCGCAGTCCCTCGATTATGGTATGCTATTTGGCCTTTCCCCCCTGAAGAGGATCCTAAAGAGGCTGATGGCAGTGGGCCTGAATCCTTACAAAATAGTTCCTCCTCTTTAGTGACGGTACAAAGTGTAGAATTAGAGATGTTTACACACACACACACACACACACATATATATATATATATATATATATATATATATATATATATATATATATGTGTGTGTGTGTATATATATATATATATATATATATATATATATATATATATATATATACATACATACATACAAATATGTACAAATCTCCTACCACCTGTGTACAGCCATAACAGGCTTATACACAACCACTGACCTGGAACCTCTACCTGTAATTACAACCCTTTCAAACCTGCTGATGCATTCATGCATCATGCCCATTGGTCGTCATGATGCACGAATGCAGCCCTGGGGAGTGACTCACCAGGGCTACATTCAACCATCATGCTGACCCTACGGGATCGATACACTCCCACAGGGTCGGCATGATGCACTAATATCGTGCTGACAAGCGGTCTCACCAGCACTTCATTGGTGCATCATGACGACTCCTGTATTAGCGACCCTGAAAGGGATAAAGGCCAATACACCCTCCACATAGTTTTATCAAATCTCCCATTTTTCTAAATAATTTGTGATCCATATCATAAACAGATTGGTCCTTTAAATAGTCCTATAGTCAGGTATAGGCACAGCAGAGCAATTCATAAAAACTGACGACCCATCTATAATCAAACGATGAATTTGTAAACAATCTTCTAGAAAGATATTTCTGGATTCATTTGCAGAAAATTCACATCATTTATAACCTTTCAAACCCTAAAGGATATTGATTAAAGTAGTAATGATTATTGTGAATGAAATTGCATGTTCAAAAGGCTGTAATTCTATTATTGCCATGAAGTATAAGTGTTGGCGAAAAAGATAATTCTCTGGTCGTTTTCCCTGGCTGATATCATCAGTTTTTATGAATTACCCTCCTGGGCTTACAGCTACTTGAAATCTGTATGCGGAAATGTCCAATTTGGAGTAGTTCTAGAGCATTTTTTTTATTTTCGATCGAGAGGGCATTTCACAACCTGTTACAACTAGACACATGCAGCTGCTAGAAAATGAATTAGATGATTAGATGAATTAGACCCTATGATATGCTAGTCAATACAAAAACTCGCGGGACCGAGGCCATTGCTGTAAAATTTGCTGATGGGCCTAGCTGCAGAAATGACCTGACTGCGGGTGGTTGAGGAATCCGGTCCTGTCAACAATAAGATCTGTAGGACCGAATGGCCTGTGGGGGGAAAAGTTTTCGTATAGACCGGGGGCACGTCCCAACACAGGCAGGGCACCAGAGAAACCCTATAAGGTGATTAGATTGAGGGATGCCACAATGGTTTAAAGTGTCGTAGTATATACATGTAGCATCTTGCGAAATTCCATCCAGAGCACGAGGTCCAACTTGAAACTTGATATCCCTCAGGTATTGGCCTAATACTAATGTGAAAGCAGCTATTTGTGTGTAAAGTATGGCATATAACTCATCCATACACACCGAAGGTATGCCTGTCACGTGGAAGTACATCTATATACTGTAAAACATAACTGTTGAATCTACGAGGGATCCTTGTAAAACTGAACAGTGAACCACCATAATTACATAACAGGGGGCCAGTGTAGTTTTTACAAGAAACTCCAGGTGGCAGTGCGGTGGTACAAGGAATCTCTGCAAAAATAATGACTTCTCTGTGAAAGAAAACGAAGGATCTCTGGCAACTTTGGGACGAAAGATTATTCCTTATTTCAACGACATTTTTTTACAGTGTACATCTCTCATGACATCACCTCAACAGAGGTCTGGTTCAATAATATAAAATGGAGGCAGACCCCTCCAAGGTGGGAACGCAATAAATATCTGCCGTGTGCAAAGAATTTACTGTAAAATGACTACTGCATTTAAATTCTTGACCAATTTCCTCCAAAAAGGTCCACTTTTTGACCAAACTCCCTCTAACCAAGGGTTTGTTTTTGAGAGAAAATTTACATGAGTCATTTTTCATCAAACATTCTCCAAATAGGGATACTTTCTCATAAAAAGATCCTCTAAACAATGATAAGGGATCAAAGGACCAGCAGCACACCTGTGTCAGAAAAACATTTTAATGCCCCCTGGGGGATAATATCAAAAAACAAGATAACCCCTTATGAAAATACCCCCCCCCCCCCTGTAAATTACTCTTGGTAATCATAGGTAGGATAAGCCTCTGCCACGAGGCCAACTTGCTATAGAAAAAAAAGACACCATTCCCCCCTTTTTCTTCTATTTATGTCTACTTACTAAAAAGGAGATGATCTTTTCTTTTTCTTTTTCAAAGATAGCATCCCATTGATAATCGATGTGTTGTTGGGAGCTAGTGGAAAGTTTATATTTTTTTTAAGTAGGATGGACATAATGCTGAATGAAGGGGATTAAATGTGATTTACAATGGATCCATAGAAAATTTTATAGGATTAGCCAGTGTAGGTGGTATTTTTAAACATGTAAGATATACTGGTACAGATGTTTTTTCCCCTCAAAACATACTTAGTGGGTCTAGTAATGGAAAGAAAAAAATCATTTATTTCGCCCTAGCATATTTTATCCTGTGTGAGCTCACACACTCCTCTCTCACTTAAATTCTCCTGATTCATTCTCCCCCCCCCTCTCTCTGTCTCTATCTCTCTGTCTCTCTCTGTCTCTGTCTCTGTCTGTCTGTCTGTCTGTCTGTCTCTGTCTCTCTCTCTCTCTCTCTCTCTCTCTCTCTCTCTCTCTCTTTCTGATTTCTCCCCCTTGTCACACTTTCCCCTGCCCATCACCACTGGACTGTGAGCCGGTGGTGAGCATAATTTTCTGAATTTTTGCATAAAATTCAGTGAATTTATTACTTATTTCAAGTATTTTATTATAAGGTAACATTTATGGATAAAGCCAGACATATTTAAGCCCCCCTTACATCTGTGACAGGGAGGGGTGTGGCATGCCCCCTTGTCCCCACTTTCCTCTGCCCTTTCCACCATTCAATGACTCTTCCCATTCTTTATTTGTAAAACAGAAAAAGGACCTTGCCCGGCTGTTAAACCCCAACAAGGGAGGGGCCCTGCCCAAAGCGGACTCCCTCGTGTCGTTGGCGCTGGATGTCCAATCGGACGACTCAGATGAAGAACATGAAACTGATGATCCAGCTCTACAGCGGTCTGGACGGTAAGTTTGGGATAATTTCTTTGCAACATTTTCTGAAAATGTTGCAGTTTGATAGTGAGGAACTGCCAGTAATTGACTTTTGACAATGATCTGACAAGTTTTTTACATCCATTGGTAAAAGGTTCCAAACTATTTCATTGGCTAAGCATGTCAATTGTCATGGAGTGAGTGAGTGAGTAATAGATGTATAACGCCATTTCGACAACTAAGGTCATATTCATGGCGAGAACTACATTACACAATTTGTAGAGGAATGTGTCAGTGCCCGCACATATGTGCACCACACACATCCCGAGGGGATAGGAAAGATGAGATATAGACCCTTTTAAGTGGGCTAGGGAAGCCCGTCAATTGTCATGAGAAAGGGAGAAATATGATAAATGCTCAGTCACTCCACCTATGGCAAACATTGTAACCATCTCATAATTATCAAAATATGATAAAGCTCAGGTGGAGTAAATGGATGTAAAAAACGACAATGCTTTTAGGATTGCTAGCATGTCCGGAGCACCCAAATCACATTGGATTAAATCACACTGGATTATCCAGCTTAGGGAGTGATCATTTTTTAACAACAGGAGGGGGGCTGGTGGGTTTGAGGGGGGTCAGAATTTTTTCAACCCCTTGACCGGGAGGGGTCAGAATTTTTTCAACCCTTCTGATGGGGGGGGGTCAAAATAATTTCACCTGTTTTCAGTGGAAACCCCTGTGCGTTACTATAGGGTAAAAGGGCACGTTCGCGTGCGATTTTCGGCCCTTATGGGGGGCTCAACAAATTTTAACCCCATCAAGGGGGGGTCGGATTTTTTTTGCGCGTCCACGCACAAAACCACCAGCCCCCCCTGTTGTTAAAAAATGATCACTCCCTTAGTGGCAAAATGAATTGGGTCCTCCTCACATGTATGATCATACCCAAAGAACTTTGCAGTGAATAGAGGGAACTATCTGATTGGTTGATGATAATTCATTCCAATGGTTTCCTATGTAGGTTGTTTGGTGGTCTGGTGGCGGATGTCAAGCGGCGACTACCCTGGTACTGGAGTGACTTCAGCGATGCGCTACACGTACAATGTATCTCCTCTACCATGTTCCTGTACTTTGCCGCCTTCACTCCCATCGTCACCTTTGGGGCCCTCATGGGGGAGGGCACACATGAATTTATTGTAAGCATCTTTTTTAGGTAAAACATATGATAAGTAGGCATCTTGTATAAAGAATACTGCACAGTGAAAAATAACTGTTGAATCTACCAGGGATCCCAGTAAAACTGTACAATGAACCACTGTAATTTATTACAGTGAAATAGTGTAGTTTTTACAAGACGGCCCAGGTGGCAGTGTGGTGGTACACAAAAGTACAAGGAATCTCTGTGTAGATAAAAACAGATCTCTGGCAGCTGGACAAGGATTCAGCTGTCTTTTCAAAAAAATATTTTTACCGTGTAGTTTGTCACACATGCAGGAATGACTGCTGGAGAGTGTTGCTCCTAAAGTAAAAGGACGAGCTTGCTAAAAATTCCCTAGTTTCCAGTCCTTTCTTTTCATGTAGCTATAATATGTCCCTTTTGTTGCTCGCAAGTGGTTATTCAAGTACGGTGCTAAAAAAGGGGGATTTGAGTAGGTACCTAGTTGGGAGAAGTCAGTCAGTATAATATACTATAGAGTGTGTGACATGAGTAGGTACCTGGTAGTGCAGCTCTCTCTGTTTTAAACAAGGCAGGTTACTTTTCAGACTAATGTGGTGAGTGCAAGTTGAATGGTGAAGCAGAGCGTAAATTCTTTTGAAAAGAGGGCACCTACTGACAGCTCTTTTTACCATAGGAGCAACACGCTCCAGGACCTACCAGTCATCACCGTAAACTGTACACTGATTGACCGTGTTTTTTATGATGCAGTGTATTTTCAGTTCAGTGAAACACTGTGATTCCAGGCAATCTCTTTGAAAATAACAGTGAACAAAAACTTGTCTGAAAATTGGCAGAGATCCGTTGTAAAAGTGATCTATGGCATTAGTTCACAGTGCATCATTTGTATTATAGGGTACTATAGTTGCATCATTTGTATTATAGGGCACTATAGCTGCATAATTTGTATTATAGGGTACTATAGTTGCATAATTTGTATTATAGGGTACTATAGTTGCATCATTTGTATTATAGGGTACTATAGTTGCATAATTTGTATTATAGGGCACTATAGTTGCATCATTTGTATTATAGGGCACTATAGTTGCATCATTTGTATTATAGGGTACTATAGCTGCATAATTTGTATTATAGGGCACTATAGTTGCATCATTTGTATTATAGGGCACTATAGTTGCATCATTTGTATTATAGGGTACTATAGTTGCATAATTTGTATTATAGGGCACTATAGTTGCATCATTTGTATTATAGGGCACTATAGTTGCATCATTTGTATTATAGGGCACTATAGTTGCATCATTTGTATTATAGGGTACTATAGTTGCATCATTTGTATTATAGGGTACTATAGTTGCATCATTTGTATTATAGGGTACTATAGAGTGTATCGTGGCTGGAGCGGTTTGCGGCGTCATATACCATCTGTTTGCGGGACAGGCTCTAACTGTTCTAGGACCTACAGGACCCATGTTTGTGTTAGAGGTCATCGTCTTCCACTTCTCAGAGTGAGTATATGATCAGATGCTGACTGATAGTCCATTGGGCCTCTTCGACTGACATTTGCCATACATTTCCTATACAAAATTTGACCAAAGAGGTCCGGCAGACTGTTGGAATGGTTTACCTTTTTCTCAGAATAGCTATAAAACTAGAGTGTACATGTGAGGTAGGTGTTCTACAAGATCTAATGCAAGTATAGGGGAAAGATGGGTAATGATCACATGCGATCAGTCACTTGCTCCAATCCAATTAACAATATTCAACTTTACTGGGATTGGACGAATCTGGTGGCATCATCTCTAAAAGTCATTTTGGGCTGTATCTATTCATCACGATGACCAATGGGTAGCTGCATGGGCGTGGAAAGTGGGGGGGGGGGGCGGGGGGACATGTCCCCCCCCCCCACTTTTGGCCAACTCCTCAAAAGGTCAAAACTAAAAGGTCAAGCAAAGGGAAGTCAAAAGTTGCAGAAACCCCCCCTGGTCCCACCCACTCTGAAACTGCTTCCCACGCCCCTGAGCTGGATACTTTAATTTTCCTATTGCTCTTTCAAGTGTAATAGAGTAATACATGAATTGATTAATATATGTGTTGATCGACCCCCAGGGGCAGGTCTCCAGGTAATCACTACCCCATGTGTGTATCATATTGATCCGGGTGTAGTTGGAAGGTGAGACCTCTGGAAGTCATTTCTCAGACGCTAGGTTTCAGCCCCTCTCAAATCGTACCAACCTGTCCTGGATCAGAAGGGAATTCTAGGTTACACTGGGTCAATCACTATGACTAGTGAATATATGGAGGAGAAAGGCATGCACCTGTATAGGCAATCATAGGTAATACATAATCACCCAGGGTCAATCACTACGATTGTACTGGATCGTAGGAGTGGTTGAAATCGGAGGGAGAGGGGTAGGAATGTAGCGTTTGAGAAATGGCTAGCTGGCTAGGGGGTGTAGCTTGCTGGTAGGGCGCTCACTTGCAAGTTGAGAGACCAGAGTTAGAATCTTAGTGTGTGATTCCAGAGTTATTGTCACCAACCTCAATGGCCAAGACCCACCTTAATACATGTCACTCTACTACTTGCAGGGACCATGGGTTAAGTTACCTGTCGTTCCGGCTGTGGATCGGGGTGTGGACTGGGTTCTTCCTCATTATACTGGTCATGTTCGACCTCAGCGCCCTTGTCTCCTACATCACAAGGTTCACTGAGGAGGCCTTCGCCTCGCTCATCTCCGCCATCTTTGTCTACGACGCCATCAGGAAAATGGCTGACATCCGGAACTACACCGACACGGAGAAGTTCCTAGTGGAGTGTTTCTGTGATGTCAATGAAACCATTGCGCTCCTTATAAACGGTACAATGAATGGTACGATGGTGGATGTTAACGGCACTATGCTGGGATACGAGGTGAAATACTACACAACAGATAATGCTGTAAATCTCACTTCTACCACTCTACCACCTAAATCCACCTACTTGGAGGACAAGGAATGCTTTGAGAACCATGGTAGGTTAATGGGCTGTCACCATGTGGGACACAGCAGGGAGATCTTCCATCTCTCCATCTTATGGTTCCTTCTCACCTTCGCCATCGCAACCACGCTTCACTGGGCACGGCAGAGCCGCTTCTTCCCAACCAAGGTTGGTATTTGATCATGGGAGTAGTAGAGGAACGCTAGAGGAATCCCCATTTTATACTCCTCTCTTCAAAACCTATGATCAGTTCCAAGTCTTGGAAACTTGCTTCCTTTCCAGATACCTTAATAGGACTTATACCTTTCATTAAGGAAGGTATAAGATTCAACATACAAGTAATCAAAGATGACCCTTAAGCTTTGGGTCAGGGTCGAGGAAAGGTGGCCATCTCTATCAATAAAGATATATACCAGCTGGCAAAGAATTGGTGACCGTGACCTGATTATTTAGGTGCATCACATTGCATGCACAAAATCACCACTGACCACATTCTCTGTAATTTAGATGAACTGATTAAACAATTGCTTAAAGTTCCTTCTTGAGGTTCACTCTTTAATTCCATGGGTTCATGGGTCTCATGCACATCTTTATAAATTTCCCCACTAGCTCCGTAATGTGTTGAGTGACTTCTGTGTGCTGATCGCCATCCTCATCGTGACCGGCTGTGATGCCCTTGTTGGAATCGGAACACCCAAACTCATCACCCCTGCCAAGTTTGCTGTAAGATTTCTGCTATACTGTTTACTGTATGCTGTCCTTTATCAAAGAAAAAAGGTATAAAAAAATTGCCTCATCTAAAAATAGATGTGATGATATCAAAAGAAGTGCCATTAGAAGGTATCAAATAAATAAAATGAATATATCTTTTTCCAAATGTAGGAAAGATTTGGAGTTGATCAAAATGCCAAGAAGGGAAACCCCTGAGCCATGGAGTTACAAATCACATTTCAGTGGCAGACTATGGCGGGAGTGCAAAATTTATTTTGCTGTGAAATCTATTTTGCTGCAAAACCGTTTTTGCTACGAAATCTATTTTGCTGCAAAATCTAGGCAGACTATTATAGGGGACCGGAAATCCCTCTACCCGGTACACCGACTCTCAGGAGTCGGTTACCTGGTCTTCACTGCTCCCCTAGTGTGTGTCATACCGATCCAGGTGTAGTTAGAAGGTGGAAATATCAGGCAAGGGATTGTGGTGTAATGGTTAGCATGCTGGAATGTCATGCCAGAGATTCTAGATATTTTAACCGTCCTCTACACTATTTACAAGAAGTCTATGTAATTAGTCTCCATCCTCCTTCAGCCATCTCATCCTAACCGGGACTGGTTGGTGAAACCTCTGGATAACCTCCCCTGGTGGGCTCCCCTGGCAGCTTCATTACCCGCCGTCATCGCCACTATCCTCATCTTTATGGACCAGCAGATCACCGCCGTCATCGTCAACCGTAAAGACAACAAGATGAAGGTGAGACATATGAAACCTTCTTTTCCCTTTTCCACTTACCACACTGTTTATCTTGAAGGTCCACTTTCACTTACCACGCTGTTTACCTTAAAGGTCCACTTTCACTGACCACACTGTTTCCCTTAAAGGTCCACTTCCACTTACCACACTGTTTCCCTTAAAGGTCCACTTTCACTTACCACACTGTTTATCTTAAAGGTCCACTTTCACGTATCACACTGTTTACCTTAAAGGTCCACTTTCACTTACCACACTGTTTCCATTAAAGGTCCACTTTCACTTACCACACTGTTTATCTTAAAGGTCCACTTTCACGTATCACACTGTTTACCTTAAAGGTCCACTTTCACTTACCACACTGTTTATCTTAAAGGTCCACTTCCACTTACCACACTGTTTACCTTAAAGGTCCACTTTCACTTACCACACTGTTTACCTTAAAGGTCCACTTTCACTTACCACACTGTTTACCTTAAAGGTCCACTTTCACTTACCACACTGTTTATCTTAAAGGTCCACTTTCACTTACCACACTGTTTACCTTAAAGGTACACTTTCACTTACCACACTGTTAATCTTAAAGGTACACTTTCACTTACCACACTGTTTATCTTAAAGGTTAACTTCCACTTACCACACTGTTTACCTTAAAGGTCCACTTTCACTTACCACGCTGTTTACCTTAAAGGTACACTTTCACTTACCACACTGTTTTCCTTAAAGGTCCACTTCCACTAACCACTATTTCCCTTAAAGGTCCACTTTTGCTGATCACACTGTTTTCTTTTAGGTGCAACTTTTACTAACCACACTGTTACACCATTTTCCTTAAAGGGCCACTCCCACTCATCACACTGTTCCCCTTAAAGATCCACTTAAACTAATCACAGTTTCTCTCAAATGTCCAGTTTCAATAATCACACTTGAAGGACACTATGACTAATCACACTGTTTCCCTTAAAAGTCCACTTTGACTAACCTCTATCCCTTAAAGCTCCACTGTCACTAATCACACTGTTCCCCTTAAATGTCGAATTCCACTAAAAACACCCTTTTTGCTTAAAGGATGACTTCCACTAATCACACTGTTTGTTTCCCTTATAGGTCCACTTCCACACAGTTTTCCTTAAAGGGCTATTCTAACTTATCACACTGTTTCCCTTAAATGTCTACTTCCACTAATCACACCATTTCACTTAAAGGTCCACTTCCACTAAACTCACAGTTTCCCTTAAAGGTCTACTTCCACTAATTTTACAATTCCCCTTAAAGGTCCACTTCCACTAGCCACACTGTTCTATAACAGCCCTGTGGACAGACATTTAGTGCCTAAAGCATGCCGGTGACGCAAAATCGCCCAATTGGAGGCACCTGATGATGCACTGACGCCGTTTTTCAGGCCAGTGACGACGGCTAGCCACATTCTGAGTCCAGTTACGTCATGATGTCACACACTGATAGCGGCCACCGGTCAGCCACCGGTGTGCAGTGATAGTGGAATCTAAAAGATTAGGGCTTGATAGTGAACCAAATAATCATACTCTAAGCTCTAATTAGACAACTCTTTTAAAGTTATAGGGCCAGCTGTGACGTCATAATCTGGCTGTTATGTCATAACACTGTATGCTGGCCCCAACTCGGATTTAAGTACAGAATCCAATGAAGATTGTGCCTGAGGCTTGGAGGGACCATGTGAGGAATCAGGTTATCATTTCCCATCGTATATTGTGGTGAAGAAGTGAAACAAACATGGCCAAAAACCCTTTATAAAAAATGGGCAGAAAATGGGCAGATTAAAAGTTTTAAAGGGTAAAAAACATTTTAAATCATTCTGTCGATTCAAAATTTTGATTGAATGTCTCAAAGTGAAGTTTTGGGTGCATCATTGGTGCATTATGCCACGTTTGTTGACATTTTTTGGCCGAGTTTGTTGACTTTTTTCGACCGAGTTTGTTGACTTTTTCGGCCGAGTTTGTTGACTTTTTTCGGCCTATCTACAGCACTGACGAATGTGCAGCTGATAGTGTCAGTGACGATTGAATTGCCAGTCCCACCCAAAGTACCACACTGTCACTGATGTGTATACTTATCCTGTGACACTACCACTGTCAGTGACGATTGAATTGCCAGTCCCACCCAAAGTACCACACTGTCACTAATGTGTGTACTTATCCTGTGACACTACCACTGTCAGTGACGATTGAATTGCCAGACCCACCCAAAGTACCACACTGTCATTGATGTGTATACTTATCCTGTGACACTACCACTGTCAGTGACGATTGAATTGCCAGTCCAAGAGGAGGTTGAACCGGGTCCGCGAAGCAACGGCGTTCGGCTTGCGTTTGTTCGTAAACATGGTGCGCACGCGGAAATGGACACTGCCAACAGCCAAATAAATAAGAAAAATACAGATTGATAGAACATCATCACTCTCATTGAAATAGCATTGGACACAAGGTCCCGTCCGTAAACGGTTGAGCGATAACCGGGGTTTTAGGGAGGTTCGGAAAACGACCGCTAGGGCCAGCTGTAATTGGTATCACCTCCTCTTAGCCAGTCCCACCCAAAGTACCACACCTGTCACTGATGTGTATACTTATCCTGTGACACTACCACTGTCAGTGACAATTGAATTGCCAGACCCACCCAAAGTACCACACTGTCATTGATGTGTATACTTATCCTGTGACACTACCACTGTCAGTGACGATTGAATTGCCAGTCCCACCCAAAGTACCACACTGTCACTGATGTATATAATTATCCTGTGACACTACCACTGTCAGTGACGATTGAATTGCCAGTCCCTCCTGGGTCAAGGGGTAGGAGACTCCGAGTGAGACGCAAGGTGTAGCAAGGATGTAGGAGTTGCAGGGTGCACCGAGGGTGTAAGAGTGAGACACAGGGTGTACAGAGGGTGTAGGAGTGAGACGCAGGTTGGGTGAGGGTGTAGGAAAGAGACGCAGGGTGTACCAAGTGTAGGAGTTAAACGCAGGGTGTACCGAGGCTGTAGGACTGAGACACAGGCTGTACAGAGGGTGTAGGAGTTAGATGCAGGGTGTACCGAGGATGTAGGAGTGAATCACAGGGTGTTGGAGTGAGACACAGGGTTTACCGAGGGTATATGAGTGAGATGCAGGGTGTGGGAGTGAGATACAGGGTGTACCGAGGGTGTAGGAGTGGGATGCAGAGTGTACTGTTGGTGTAGGAGTGAGACGCAGAATGTACCGAGGGTGTAGGAGTGAGGCGCAGGGTGTTCGGTGGGTGTAGGAGTTAGACCCAGGGTGTACCAAGGGTGTAAGAGTGAGATGCAGAGTGTTCCGTGGATGTAGGAGTTTGACGCAGGGTGTACCCTGGGTGTAGGAGTGAGACGCAGGGTGTAGGAGTGAGATTGAGGGTGTACCAAGGGTGTAGGAGTGAGATGCAGGTTGTTCCGTGGGTGTAGGAGTTTGACGCAGAGTGTACCATGGGTGTAGGAGTGAGACGCAGGGTGTAGGAGTGAGACCCAGGTTGGGTGAGGGTGTAGGAAAGAGACGCAGGGTGTACCAAGTGAAGGAGTTAGACGCAGGGGGTACCGAGGGTGTAGGAGTGAGACACAGGGAGTTGGAGTGAGACACAGGGTGTACTGAGGGTGTAGGAGTGAGATGCAGAGTGTACCGAGGGTGTAGGAGTGAGACACAGGGTGTTGGAGTGAGACACAGGGTGTACCAAGGGTGTAGGAGTGAGATGCAGGGTGTTCCGTGGGTGTATGAGTTTGATGCAGGGTGTACCCTGAGTCAGACGCAGGGTGTAGGAGTGAGATTGAGGGTTACCAAGGGTGTAGGAGTGAGACACAGGGTGTACTGAGGGTGTAGGAGTGAGATGCAGAGTGTACCGAGGGTGTAGGAGTGAGACACAGGGTGTTGGAGTGAGACGCAGGGTGTACCAAGGGTGTAGGAGTGAGATGCAGGGTGTTCCGTGGGTGTAGGAGTTTGATGCAGGGTGTACCATGGGTGTAGGAGTGAGACGCAGGGTGTAGGAGTGAGACCCAGGTTGGGTGAGGGTGTAGGAAAGAGACGCAGGGTGTATCAAGTGTAGGAGTTAGACGCAGGGGGTACCGAGGGTGTAGGAGTGAGACACAGGGAGTTGGAGTGAGACACAGGGTGTACTGAGGGTGTAGGTGTGAGATGCAGAGTACCGAGGGTGTAGGAGTGAGACACAGGGTGTTGGAGTGAGACGCAGGGTGTACTGAGGGTGTAGGAGTGAGATGCAGAGTGTACTGAGGGTGTAGGAGTGAGGTGCAGGTGTTTAGTGGGTGTAGGAGTTAGACCCAGGGTGTACCAAGGGTGTAGGAGTGAGATGCAGGGTGTTCCATGGGTGTAGGAGTTTGATGCAGGGTGTACCCTGGGTGTAGGAGTGAGACGCAGGGTGTAGGAGTGAGATTGAGGGTTACCAAGGGTGTAGGAGTGAGATGCAGGGTGTTCCGTGGGTGTAAGGGTTTGACGCAGAGTGTACCGTGGGTGTAGGAGTGAGACCCAGGTTGGGCGAGGGTGTAGGAAAGAGACGCAGGGTGTACCAAGTGTAGGAATTAGACGCAGGGGGTACCGAGGGTGTAGGAGTGAGGTGCAGGGTGTACAGAGGGTGTAGGAGTGAGACACAGGGTGTTGGAGTGAGACGCAGGGTGTACCGAGGGATTTGGAGTGAGACGCAGGGTGTAGGAGTGAAACGTTGTACCAATGACAAATGGCCCCTCCCCAGGGCCCCTTCCGCATTTTTGTACATCCATAATCCCAGCGCCGAAGGCGCTGGTAGAAATAGAAAGCCAGGCAGGATACTGTTCCTACGCCGTCCATTAGTGACTGACAGCCATCAGTCGGCCGTCAGTCAGCAGGCAGTTTATTTAGGGGACTCACTAATCACACGGTTTCCCTTAAAGGGGGGCTAGCAATGGTAATGCATGCTGGCATTAAAAAGTCACGCCTTGACCAATCAGGGCGTTGCAAATTTTCTGCTGGTTCCCGCAGATTTATGAGCGATGTTTAAGCAGGTACCCATGTTGAAAATCGCCGTGCTAGCCACCCCCCCCCCCCTTTAAAGGTCAACTTCCACACAGTTTCCCTTAACTGATAAAGGTCAATTTTACTTATTACATTGTGTTGTCTCCATACAGAAAGGGGCAGGTTACCATCTGGACCTGTTGGTGGTAGCCATCTTGGTTGTCGTGTGCTCCGTGTTTGGCCTCCCCTGGTATGTAGCATCCACCGTGGTCGCCATTACCCATGTGACGTCACTGAGGAAGGAGTCTGAGTGCTGTGCCCCTGGAGATGTGCCCCAGTTTATAGGGGTCAGGTAAAGCCGTTTTCTGTTGTTGCTTTTATTCCTCATAGATCTGTAAGAAGTCAAACTTCTTGCAGATTTTCCATATTCTGTTGCCCAGATACAATTGACAGTGTCACTCTTAGCAATGCATGGACAAATCAACTTAATTGCCTCAAAAAAGGAGTCGGTATTACAGAGACTGAATTAATCTAAATGTATGACTGATAGCTTTTATCACAAATATCATGCACCAAAGGTTCTCTTTTCAGCTAATTTTACTATTTGTCAAATTATTTAGTTTCTATATTTTCCTACTGGTAATGTGCCTTGCCAAATATTTCATATCCCTTTTAAGTTTTATATAAATATCCATTTTCTCCTGAGGCCTAAAAAGAAAGAAGTTGTGTTCAGGTATCCCCACCGACCGTAATTGTTTGGCTTGCCCCTAATTTATTTTTTTTATTTTTTAGAAATTGTTGGTAAATATGACCCAAAATTCAAGAAAGATGTCAAGGCATGTTTGGTATTAGATTAAAGCCCACGGTCTCACAAATGCTACTGGCTGAAAATAACCAACATTTTATTTTGATTTTTTTTTTTTAATTTGGTCAATATGTTTAGCCATGTTTTGTATCACTTTTGGCAGTTTTTGACATCCAGGAACTTTTGAAAAAATCTAAAAAAGAAATAACTTTGTAGGCCTGAGGATTGGCAGTCTGTATATATCTAAATGTGTGTCTATCTGCAGAGAGCAGCGTGTGACAGGAGTAATTGCACACATATTGATAGGTCTATCAATCCTCTTCACACCCGTTCTATCGGTGAGTTCTGTTCATTTTGTCCCTTTATGTATAGAGGCACATTGACCATACTTGAATGACCACTTGTGAGCAACAAAAGGGACAAATTATAGCTACATGAAAAGAAAGGACTAGAAACAAGGGCATTTTTAGCCAGCTCTTCCTTTTACTATAGGAGCAACACCCTCCTGTGCTAGCAGGTAGACACTTGCCAGTGTCCATGTGGGGAAGGGATAATAGAACTGTAATATTGTATATGCGCCATAGACAGTCAGTGTCTTTATTGCCAGGTGGAGAGGGGGGGGGGCTCGTTAGATGTAGGGGGGGGGGGGTGGAAATGAGTCCCTTTGGTGGGGGTACCAAACCCCAATTACCCATCACACCTAGGGGGGGGGGGGGGCGTCAAAACTAAATACGGATGATTCAAGTACTCATTGTGACACGTCATTCCACATGTATATATGATTTTTGGGGGGCTCATTTTGCACAATCGGTTCTTGGGGGGGGGGGCGATAACTTTCATCATATTGGTGGGAGGGGTCGGAAAAAGTTTTTGCAGATCTGCATGAATCCATCTAGCCCCCCCCCCTCCCCAACTGGCAATAAATGACTGGTTCCTAAAGTTTCACAATTAAATTCTAATTCATACAGTCACCTTTGCATATGAATAATCGTTGTCTTCAATCATTGCCTTTCAGCGAGTGCCGCTACCTGTGCTGTATGGTGTCTTCCTCTACATGGGTGTCTCCTCACTCAGAGGTCTCAAGGTGAGTTTTAACACAGTTATCATTTAGCCAACAACAAAAGTGCTTCAGTTTTTATGGTCTCAAAAAAATAGGACAGATGGATCAGATACTTTTTTTTCAGATTTCTTTATTCATTTTCACTCAGGCTTTATAATATTATTTTACATCAAGAAACATCAAGTACACACAGTTAATTACTGGCATTGATACACGGGCTATTAGATTCACCAAAAATTGCTTCGGAATATGTTGCGTCAATATTTTTTAGGTGTCATCAATTGACCTGATAAAACCTTTTTTGATCTTATCATGTACCTCTTTGCATGTATGTTCATTTGTTTTTAAGTATTTTATTCACAGTTGTCAGTAGGGTCAACATCCCATTATCTCACTCCATTCACTTCACCCTTCAATTCTTCTGTTACTTTACTCTTTCCTGCCTCTATTCCACTACTTACCATCTTTGTTTATACCACAGTTGGTAGACCGTATCCTGATCCTCTTCATGCCTGCTAAGGATCAGCCGGAGTACTCCTACCTGACCGCCATCTCCCCGCGTAGGGTGCATCTGTTTACATTCATCCAGGTCATCTGTCTTATTCTGCTCCTCGTCATTAAGAAGATCAAGGTCATCTCTATGGGATTCCCAATTATGGTGAGTAAAACAGGAGATTCCCTATTATGATGAGTAAAAGAGGGGATTCCTTTTGATGGGGAGTAGAACTGGGGTTTCCCATTATGGCGAGTAGAACAGGGGGTTTCCCACCATGGTGAGTAGAACAGGGGGTTTCCCACCATGGTGAGTAGAACAGGGGGTTTCCCACCATGGCGAGTAGAACAGGGGGTTCCCCACCATGGCAAGTAGAACAGGGGGTTCCAAATCATGGCAAGTAGAACAGGGGGTTTCCCACCATGGTGAGTAGAACAGGGGGTTTCCCACCATGGTGATTAGAACAGGGGGTTGCCCACCATGGCGTGTAGAACAGGGGATTCCCCATTATCCTAAGTAGAACAGGGGGTTCAAAATCATGGCAAGTAGAACAGGGGGTTCCCCACCATGGCGAGTAGAACAAGGGATTCCCCATCATGGTGAGTAGGAGAGGGGGTTTCCCACCATGGTGAGTAGAACAGGGGGTTCAAAATCATGGCAAGTAGAACAGGGGGTTCCCCACCATGGTGAATAGAACAGGGGGTTCCCCACCATGGTGAGTAGAACAGGAGATTCCCCATCATGGTGAGTAGAACAGGGGATTCCCCATTATAGTAAGAAGAACAGGGGATTTTCTATTATGGCGAGTAGAACAGGGGGTTCCCCACAATGGCAAGTAGAACAGGGGATTCCCCACCATGGCGAATAGAAAAGGGGGTTCCCCACAATGGTGAGTAGAACAGGGGGTTCCCCACAAAGGCGAGTAGAACAGGGGATTCCCCATTATGGTGAGTAGAACAGGGGGTTCTCTATTATGGGGAGTAGTACTGGGGATTCCTATTACAATGAGTGTAACGGGATTCTCTATCATAGTCAGTAGAATTTCTGCTTACACAAATTTATGAATACATTTCATGATAATGACTTTACCTCCATCATCATTTACACCTCACCTATTTTCACCTCCAGGTATTGGGACTTTGCTTTGTACGTAATGTTATCATTGAGCGGTTATTCAAGAAGTTTGAATTGAAAAAGCTGGATAGCCTACTCCCAAAGAAGAAGAAGAAGTTTACTCCCAAAGTATTTACCCCAGGCCAGGAGGTGAGTCAATGAACTGAATATGTATTGCCAAACTTATTACTAATCTGTCAGAACCCAGATTAGCGTAAACTGTAAAAGCCCTCCCTATACAAGCAGCGGCATATATAAACCATTTGAGATGTCTGCTGCATCTGATAGGATCTTTCGTAATCAAGGTTTGGCTTATATGCTGGGGCTTTGCATTATGAACTACAGTAAGGGACGTTGATCTGTTCAGACCTGAAGTGTGATACATAGTATAAGTAGCCTTTTCTCATGTCAGTTTTTTATCAAATAACTTTCTAATTGTTGTCTTTAGCAAATCCAATTGCATTGGTCATATATGTGATCTTTTACTACAATGGTCTGACAAAATTTAATGGGAGATGTCACCCTTTTCAGGAGCTTCAACCAGTGGACAGCAGTGAGGTCCGCAAAAGGAAACTTGGGAAGTTATTTGGCGACAGTGCGAAAAATGGTAAATACACAGTACAGAATAACAAGGTGGGTTCAGTTTCTACATTACCTTATATATAATGGTATCAGCTTACCTTATTCCGAATAACATTTGTAAACCCTTAAAGGCCTGCCAATGCATAATTCTCATTGGTCGGTAAATTTTTCGCCGGGGCTGCATTCATGCACCATGGCGACCCTATAGGGTTAATACATTGACTCGCAGAGGGTCAGCATGAAGCTGCAATGAAGTCCCGGTGAATGAGTGAGTAAGTGAGTGAATAATAGATGTTTAACGCCATTTCGACAGCTGAGGTCATATTCATGGCGAGAACTACATTACACAATTTCACAGAGGAATGTGTCAGTGCCCGCGCATATGTGCACCACACACATCCTGAGGGGATAGGAAAGAGGAGAAATAGACCCTTTTAAGTGGGCTAGGGAGGCCCAAGTCCCGGTGAAAGGTCTCGCTAGCACTTCATTGGTGCATTATGTTGACCAATGGGCATGATGCACTCCTGCATTAGCGGTCCTTAAAATGTTAATCAATTCATGCAAGAAACCCTTATAACCCCAATATACCCTGAAAGATATGTGTTTGACATACACTTTTGCACAACCTCAAGGATCCTCTAGAAGGAAAAGTTAGGAGTAATGTGTACAAAAGATGTCACTTGTGCCTACATATGTAAGAATTAACATATGATGAGGTTTGAAATACTATAAGCCCCTCGTATAAGGCGCACCCTGTGTATAAGACGCACCTAGAATTTTAGAATGTGGTGAAAAACTAAAAAATTCATAACTTTCGTTGTACTGAATGTATTTTCAAAATTCAAAAGGCGACGCCCCCGGATGACCCTGGACACCTCTATGTCCTATCATGAATTAGGGGGGGGAGGGTTAACATATCAAAAGAAAGGTCTTGGTGTCCCCCTTGTGGATCCAGGGAGAACTAACTGGGAGATCTCTGCATATAAGATGTGTCGACAGAGATAGATTTTATCATATTGCTATATGCACAAAATGTTACTTTGATACACATATTAAGTGGTGAAGCAAATTTGAGATCCCATAATGCACATATCTATAATCAACTGGCAAATAAAAATTAGCTGGTATCTCATCCATGACATGCCCTCTGTTCGTTGAGCCACAATGTGTTCCGTTAACCCTTTCAATACAAACTTACAAAAAAAATTACCCCTACAACCTTGTGTTGATAAGGCCATTCAAAAAATTTGCACCCTTCTCATGATAATAAGTAGAAATTTGAGAGACAAAATACAGGGACATTTGGTATCAGATAAAAGGAATACGGTCATTCAGAAATCATATACACTCAAAATTCATCAAGCTTTTTACTAAAACAGCAATTTATCCCATCCAGACTCTTTAGTCCTCATGACTTCAAAAAAAAAAATCTTAGCTCATCAAAATTTTCATAGCTTTCCCATAAACAACATGTCTACCTTTTTGAGTGGCCTGTGAAAACCTCTCCTGATTGTTCATTGTTGTGTACAGTCCATTTTTGCCCGACGTCCAAGTCCGGCCAGTATGGGAACACCCGTGGTAGGTATAAAAGGCAGCGGTGGCAGGCTTTGTATCAAAGCTTGTTGGCAATCATAATATATGATAGCGCCTATAGCATTTCCATCACTGGACTCTGACTCTGCACCAGATTCTGACACCGCTTTTGATGCAATGTACACTTGTGAATACAGTGCCTAAACATATAGGACACACCAGGGGCTTGACCTTTGTGCAATGTAATACTAATCTAATTTTCTCCTCTTATATAAGATGCACCCTAAGCTCAGAAACAATTTGCGTTGAGAACTAAAGAAATAGAGTAATTATTGATTGAATAACCCCCATCAAGCGTGGAAGGTGGATAACAAATAGGCAGCAAGAAAATCTGATCATTGTGCACAGATATATTCATGAATAGAAAAAAGTTTTCCACATGAAACAGGAATGACAGAGGCCAAGAATAGATCCCTGAGTCACACCAAAAATGGGCTTACTATAAGAGAAATTAATGACTGATATTAGTGTATTTTCATTCTAACCAAGAAAATTGATTGGTTTCATGTGGGGGTCAATTCATCTAAAGTTCAATGAAATAGCTATGATGCAGGTAGTTAAATGCCAAATCCAAAGAATATGCCTCTGTTGAATATAGTGGCTTATTGTGTCTACAATGATATTGTAAAGTTTTCTGAATATCCCCAGTATACCTTATGCTTTGTATAGGGACAGTTAGCACCGTATCAGAGTTATTATGTTAATATAGACAATATCAACTTTGGGATTGCTCAGTATTGATCCTTAACCATCTGTGGAAATGATCAAATGGTGAGTATTTCTATACCAAGAAGAATTTAGCCTCTTCTCTGGATGAAATCTTATATGCCTTGGTGCTACAACTAGCCTGAAGATGGAGCCTCTGTACTGTTACCACTTGAACTGCCAATGCTAAACCACACTACCAAATACCCATGTAATGGCAAAAGTTATGGGAGGCCCAGTAATTCAGCCAATGCCTGAGCACGCTACTAGTGAGGGAAGGGTCATTATTCATCAACAGGGGGGTGGTGAGATATCGCGGAGATGCGTCAACATTTTGTGCACCCCCTCAAGAATTTGTTTGTGCCCAACCCCCACCACTGTGCCGGAGCCATGGAAAATTTCCAAGCCCATTTTTAAACTGTAGTAGCGCACATGCCTATCTTTGTGCTAAAAAGAGGCAAAACATCTTATGCCCCCCCCTCAGGAAAGGTCAGCAAGTGTTATTCTTCAGCTCAAATCCTCAGCACCCTCCTCTTGATACAAAAATGACCACTCCCTTAAAGAGGGTCCCTCCATTTTGCAGTGAAGGAAGGCATTGATTTCGTTGGTGGATCAATCACCCAAGTTGCAAACCTGAGTTTGTGAGTTTCCAAAAGTTGCAAGGCGATCAGCTCTGACAGAGTCAATGCTCATAATGTGGATGCCTATCATTAAGTGATATTTTGAGGACATGATACTCAAGACCACAACTCTTTGAAAATGAATTGAGTCGATGATACTTATACACTTTTCTTATTTTCCTTCCAAACAGCTTAAGAAAGGGTCTTACTCAGCAATTGCAGAAGACGCAGAAGAGGAATTGGTTAACAGCGTGGAGAAGGAAGGGGCAAACAACCATGCGTAGGCCACCTGGTATACCAGATGTAAACTACTGATGTACATAGGATAGTATCAGATCACCTGTAGCCCCTGGGGGGTTATTTCACAATGGACTTATGTGGCAAAATTACTACAATTCAAAACCTACTTTACTCTCTCAGCCACAACTGTAGATGGGCTATAAATACCCTCTAAGTAGGCAGTACAACCACCTGTATCTATGCCAGAATGTACTTCAGGTATGTGGTTTTATACCTACTGCAGGTACAACTGTATTTCAGAATAACAAGGACTGTACTCTATATCCATGTGGTGGGCAGACAGTGTAGGTAATGCGCTATGATTTGTCCGGGCAATTGACAATTATGTAAACTATGATATAGGATTTGATAGAACAATCGTAGAACTAGCACCGCATTAATGGAGGTATGTAATGGCACAGTAGTGAGTTATATTGAAGGATTTCACATAAGGTAGCTATGATGGTCTGCTACATTAATTAGTCTAATCTGAAATACGCTCCAGGGGAGCAACCACAGTTATATAGACAGAAGCTAGAATATAGAATCTGAGCCTTATTTGGGATCTTTAGCAAATACATCATGTCTGATATATACAGAGTTGTAGAATTAAGTGCTATTTGTGTTTAGATAAAGTTTCCAAGAGCAGTACTAAGAAATATAGATTCTTCAGTTCTCAAAAAAAATAAATAGATAGAACTAAACGACCGTGGTGTACGAGGTGGTCGATCAACCACGAGGGAGTGGATCGGCCACCGAGGACACCAGGGGAGTTTAGTTCTATATTTATTTTATGTTTTTAGAGGGTTTAATTAACTGAAAATTAGCAAAATCCGTTACCGTAGTTCACCGCACGAGCGCCGGTCCGCCATTTTGAATGTTTACATGCAGCCAGAACGAGGCTGCAGTGGTGGATCGGCCGCTGTGGTGGATCGAGACACGTTACGCCACTGGGGGTGTGGCGATCGGCTCCGCAATGCTATCTCTACGGGAAGAAGTTATTCACATAAAATAATTAATAAGGTGTGGCGTGTTTGCTAAAGTTCCCTACTTCATCAAGTGTAAAACCCACTCGAGGTGCTAGTTTCCACCAGCGGTCCTAAATTTAGCTACTTATGTATCATGTAATCCATAAATAGGTGTACTAAGGAATCTTATATATATGACATTGTCATACAGCTTTAGTTCTATGGTATTGGACAAAACAAAAATGCTGATCAGGGTCTCTCCCAAGGACAGGATATAGAAATGCGTCAAAAGATATTTTCATGTGAGATATATTTTCTTTGGGGAACATTTTGTACCATTAGTTTCAGAATATTCAGTGCTTACAATTACAAAAAAAAAACTTTCATCAAGAGATCCTGAAGACATGCATCTTTAACTTAGTGTATATAAATATATTAGGTTGTATGGTTCTAGTACTGCAATTGCCTTATTGACTATCATACCTTAAGCCAAGGCTTCACTAGCAGCACAGCGCCGCAGCGTTCCTGTGCGAAACACTTTTTCATTTTTTCTGTATTGTTTACATTTAGCATTGAGGAGGCAAGCAGAAAAGGAACTCCAATTCACTATATAAGGTAAACAGACAGAACAAAGAAAAAATGGTGCCGCAGATAACGCTGCAGCGCCTGTGCTGCATGCACACCAACTTGAGTCATTCTCCATGCAGAGGTTGTGGAGAGAAGGTTTACTAGGACAGTGTCAGTCACTGTAGTTCCATGTCTGCTTTGAGCACATAGGGTTTACACTGTGTCTGCAATGTTCCATGTCTGCTTTGAGGCTACCGTCAAGCAGTCTGTACCAGTATGGCGGCTCCAAGAGTGAACTCCCCTGTACTATATATAGCCTCGACCCCTACCCCATTTCTAGAGATCCAGTTCGAGTCCTTGCTGTGCCACGAGTGGAGCCTTGGCATTAGACAAGGACAAATACATCTTTTGAAAGTCACCTTTTCTTGCTCCAGTGATCTATATTGGCAGTGATTAGACATAAAGACATAGAGCAAAGATTTGTAAAAAAAAGAAAAAGGGGGAAAAATTTGCTTAAGGGTCTACACCAATCAGTTTTAATAGGTTGGTACTGTGCTTCAATGAATTGTTGGAGATTCTGCCACATTGGTGCATAATGCTGACCCTGAGTATATCAATCATCAGGTCATCATGATGCAGCATGAGCTGCATTTATGTATTATACTCAAAGCTCATGCTCAACTTGATTTGCTATGAGGACTGCAATGTTAAATCTATATAGTAGGTAGCACAATTGATGGGATAAACCTTTTGTACAAATATGTAGAAAACTCTGTAAGTTTGCTTTTCACCTTTTTATGACTTCTCAAGCTTGTTGTTTATACCTACATAATTGCATAACTTGTAACTCTGGACCTAATGCATTCATGTATTACTACTGGTATTGGGGTAACTCAAGGATTAAAGCCCCTCAGGTTGAGAAGAAGTAGCATAATAAATATGAATATATTTCATAGTTGATGATATTGTATAGGCCTTTTAATTTAGCCCTGGTAGATTGTATGCTCTATTAGTCCAGTCAACTGGACACCAAAAGGGCCTGGACCCAGGAGTAATTGTAGGTTTGTCTAGACTGTGCTCTGTACTCACTGACATACCTACAACATCGTACTAACTATCAAACAAAATCCAGCGAGGGGCAGAGGGTAAAATTCAAGGTCAAAGGTTGCTATAAATATTAAAGTGGTTGGGTCACATACATTTTTGAATAAATCCATAAATTCTGTAGCCAGTGCTTTGCTATGTGAGATAAAGATTCCTCTATATATAAATCACAAATTGGAACAGTTAAGTTTGTGTTGTTTGAGGTCAAGGTCATATTTTAAAAGGTCAAACATAGAAAACAGCACATACTTCTATATTTGCATTGTTGCAATTCTTCCACTGACTAGACATATGCGAGTTTAGATGATATAACACATCCAAGACATACCTAGGGTATGTGTTTCTAAAATGCAATTCACAAAATGATGTAAATTGTGTTGAATCTATCAAAGTTTAGTATATGTATGATTGGAGAAGAAAACCCTATAAGTGAATAATGAGGGAATTTCCTTCACAGGAACTTTTCTTTGGCATTCTATATCAATTATATCATATATTCATCTGGCCTATGGGAGTGTGTGACCTTGGCCAAGCTCAAGATCCCAACAAATGCCTCTAAAACAGCAAAAATGTCGTTAGATTACAAAAGTGCAGGCCTTATAAAAAGAAGAAAGTGTGACATTGTTTAGATCAAATTTTTCCTATAATTTTTAAGGCAAATCATTGGCGGATCAGGGGCACCCCCCACCCCCGAGAAATTTTAACTTGAAATGGTGCATTCTGGTGCATTCTAATTGAACAGGGATAGGAGACATATAAAGGCTTAGGCCTATTCCCCCCATACACTGAAAGCCTTGAGTTCATTCTGGTGCATTACTGTACACCATATAAAATTAACTGCTAACTGTACCTCCTTTGCCAGTCTCTGCAATGAACTTATGCCTTAAGTTTAATTGGTCACAGGAAAGGCTTATGTTTGTTTCTAAGTTTAACAAGCCCTATTCAGAGTAAGAGTTTATTTCATGTTGAGAACGGTAGTTCCTATAGTAAAGCATAGACAAAGCCATTCCCCGTCAGGACTGAAGCTTATTCTGCACAGCCCCATACTCCACTGTGATGTCATCAAACTAGACTTCATCAAAAAGTAATTTTAGGGGACTTTCAGCAGTAGTAACATAAAATAAATACAGAAATGCACTTTAAGTATTTATCTCGACTCCCAGTTTCTTCACGTGTTGTTTGCTCCGACCTCGTTGGGAACAACAACAAACCCACGGATGAAGAAACTGGTCATGGTGAGACTTAATCATGTACCTCTGTCTATAAATCCAGTGCCGTCACCCATTCCGTCAGCTATGTTCCTGTCAGCCATGATTCCGTGATAATTCTATCATGGAATAATGATGGAATGGTGAACGAATCATCACAAAATCCCCAAAAGTGCATGGTACATTGACGGAACTGCGACAGAATCATCACTGATGGAATAAGTGATGATAGATGACATACTCCTATATCTAGGTTATAAAATCATGTCAATTTCAAACATTCCTGAAGGAAGTAACAAGATGGGTTCTCCTTCAAGATAGACTTTGTTTTATGGAAAGGTTTCAGCGCAATTCTATATTAGAAGTTTAAATGTTTCTATTACTATGCCGGTGAAGTTATTGGGTGTAAGCGGGAGTAGAGCTGGTTCTGGCAACTTGCACTGATAAGCTGATAAGGTAGAGGGACCAGCATGTCCCTGGAAGTGATTGTTATCCAGGGACAAGGTACCTGTCAAGACAATGCCTTATCAGTGTGTTTTGCCACCTGTGGTGTAACCATCGAAATTCAAAATGGTGGATCCACTGGATATGGGTCCAGGCTCCTATTGGCCACTAGCTGGTCTGGAGCTGGTTCCGGCGACACACACTGATAAGAACTGATAAGATGGGACCAGCATGTCCCTGGAAGTGGGTGTTAACCAGGGACAAAGTACCGATCATGGTATGTCTTATCAGTGGGTGTTACCTCAACCAGCGAAATTCAAGATGGTGGCTCCACCAAGCCTCCATACTAAGTCATATAGTAAAATAATAACATATAAGTAAACCTCGTTAGTGTAAAGTATACTCTATGTTATTTAGCTACACTCAAAAATGATAGATTGCTAAAGTGAAAGTGAGCAGCATAATATGAAAAATTTAAATTTAGAAAATAGCCCTGCACAGGCTCTTCATATGCTCTCAGAAATAACTGTTGAATTTACTGGGTATTCTTGTAAAATCAAACAGTAAACCACCATAATTGTATTGCAGTGAACCAGTGTAGTTTCCACAATGAAGCCCCAGATGGCAGTACAGTAAAGCACTGTAGCACAAGGAATCAACATGAAAATAAAAGTGAAATCCTTGCCCCAAAGTTGCCAGAGATCCAAATCAGATTTGTTGATAGGCAGAATACTTATTCAGTACTATATACAATATTAATATAAATTGTACAGGAATTATTTCATAAGTACTATAGTATACCTAAATAAGATGCATTATAGTCTAAGTGCTTCAGATATCATTAGTGACTATGTAGAAGTCAGTGTATACATATTTGGGAAAATAAAAATGTACAACAA
The DNA here is from genome assembly GCA_949317995.1 of Acholoe squamosa. Classification (NCBI taxonomy): domain Eukaryota; kingdom Metazoa; phylum Annelida; class Polychaeta; order Phyllodocida; family Polynoidae; genus Acholoe; species Acholoe squamosa. The sequence continues at coordinate 6,089,602 of OX439040.1, forward strand.
TATTAAACACGCTCTCATTTTATTGCTGTAAGAACCTCAAGAGGTTGTACTATGGGGATTGGGCTGTATTGAGCCTCTGATGTCAATGTGATGGTTGCAATATACAACAATCAGCAGATTGGGTATATTTCTGGCTTTTAAGGTGCAGCTCATGTTTAAGGTGGACTTTGGTTGGCAACCTGCCTGTATGTTAGGGACCTAGCCTATACAGGCAGGCCAAGTTGCCAATCAATCATTCGCTTGAAATGTTTTTATAGTACTTTTCTTGTTTGGGTATAGATGGAACAGACCAGCGTACTAGTGTGTATCTACGCTGGCAGTAGCCTCTGGCCCCGTGGCACTGGTCCAACTACCCACCATTTCAACATCCTCGACTGTCGAGGACAGGGTCAAGACAAGTGGACTCTGTGAGAATGCGTCTGAGATTAGCATCTCTTTACCCGGGACATGCTTGTATCTCATCAACCTCATGAGTAGTCTCTGACATTTTAGAGGCACTATGTCAAGGTCTTTGGTGTTGATGAGTGGCACAAGCGGCTTGTGATCCGTGAGGACCGTGACATTTCCATGTCCGTGGATGTATCTGTTGAATTTCTCACACGCCCAGACGCTGGCTAGACACTCCTTTTCGATCTGGGCGTATCTCTTCTTGCTGGTGGTCAGTGCCCGAGAGTAGGCAATCGGTTTCACCTCTTTGCCATGCCCTTCTAGGAGGACTCCTCCTAGGCCATAAGAGCTGGCATCGGCACTGAAGATGACTGGTTTGGTGACGTCATAGAATGACAGAACAGGCATTGAAGCGATCAGCTGTTTTGTCGCACGGAAGGCTTCTACCTGGGATGCTGCACTCTCGGCCTGACTTGAGTAAATCATTCATTGGACCGGTGACTGAGTTCAGGTAGGGCAGGTACGTTCCGAGGTAGTGCACCATTCCCATTTACTGACGTAGCAGGGTGACGGATGTAGGCGGTGGCATCTGGTTTATGGCTTGGAATTTATCGGGGTCTGCCTGAATGCCATCTTTACTAAAGAAGTGCCCAAGGAACTTGAGCTCCTTCTTCTTATATGAGCATTTGTCATGGTTCAACTTAAGACCAACATGATCGATGACTTTGGACAGGCGATCGTCATGCTCAGTGTCGTCCTTCCCATATACAAGGATGTCATCCATATAAACGAAGACTTCATCTAACCCCTCTAGGGCTTTGAGCATCTTCTGCATGAAGATCTCGGGGACTAATGTGATGAAAAAATGGCAGGTGTCAGATGCAGTAGCGACCGAACAGAATAATGAAAGTAGTCAGCTATTGGCTCCGTTCATCTAGCGGGATCTAGTAGAATCCGCTCGCTGCGCCGAGGCATGAAAACCTGTGAGTCTACAAGTTAGATCATCCAAGGTCAGCAGGACGAAGTGTTCTCGTTGGACATTAACGTTAAGCTTCTTCAGGTCTATGCAGGGGTGGACCTTACCGGACTTCTTCAGGACTGATACCATGGGAGCACACCAAGGTGTTGACTTGGTGATCTTCCTTACTATGCCTAGAGATGTTAGGCGCTTTATCTCCTCTCTCACCTTTTAAAACCAAGGGAAAGGGGATACGTCTGGCGACGTTGATGGCAACTGGCTGGGCATCGTCTCGATGTACGATCTTGACTGGATCTGTTTCGAGACATCCAATGTCCTGACTGACAGCTTGGACGTGCATGACTAAGTTCATGCGATGGGTGACTGCCTGTCCTAGAAGACGCTCGCCGGAGGTCTAGCGTGACTTTCCAGGCTGAGCCACTGTCATCACAGTCTTTGGCACCGATGAAGTTGTCAAAATTCACCGCACCACAAAATTGGGCTTCTCCCTCGGTATCGTCGTAGACCTCTCTGACGCTCTTGTTACAACACATTGAGGCAAAGTGTCCAACTTTCTGACAGGACTTGCACATTTTCACGATAACAGGGCAGGCATTGGGCCCTGGCGACCTGTGCATGTATCCACAATTTGGGCACTTCTGCTTCGGCTGACCTCCTTACCTTGACCTTGACTGACTTTGATTTGACTGTGGTTGACTGGTGAACTGCGTAATTGACTTTGTTGATCTCCTCCTATGACTGTTTTGCTTGCTCTGGACGGCGCTCACTGACGTCAGGTCACTGCCCTTGGACCTGATGAGCTCTTTATGCCTTGCCCTGTCGAAGGCTTGGACTAAAGTAAGCGTCTCTTGTTGCATCTGGAGATTTTGGGACAATAGCTCGTCTGACATTCTGGCCATTAGACGATCCCGGATGTGTTCGGCTTTGCTGAAGTTGCAGTGTTTGGCCATCTCATGAAGGCTCCTCACAAAGCTCTCCACTGACTCACCGTCCTTCTGTTTGTGATGGTTGAATTTCGTACTCTCGTGGATGGTATTTTTACGGGGAATAAAATATCCGTCGAACTTTTTCATCACCGTGTCAAAATCTTCCTTCAGGTCAATGGGATTTGGATCTGCTTTGGTTGGCGACTGAACGACTTATAGATGTTCTCTGCTTGGTGACCCATCGTGTATACCAACGCGGCGACTTGGATCTCCCCCGTTTCTGTTTTAATTTTTTTGAGGACAAAATATTGCATAAATCTGGTCTTCCAATCAGGCAAGGTGGCTGGTTTAGTGAAGTCAAAATATTCTGGCAGCTGGTATTTAGGCATTTTGACAAGGTGGGTAGCCCTACTAGTGCTTTTTATGTATTAAGAAAAATGTCACTGATTCTCTTGACTGACTTGACTGTTACACACTAGCGCATACCACCGTAGACAGGCATCTACTAGACTTGGCGGCTTATTTGAGGGGCTTAGGTATAGAGTGGCAAGGTTTGGTGGAGTGGGGTGACTACATCAATTGTCTTTACATGACAATGTCAAATACGACACAATGTGTATCTGACAATAACCACAGGTTGACAGTAACTTCACTTTGACTGAATATGTTGCCTTGACTGACTTGTAGACTTGACTTGACTAACTAGGAATAAAATATTCAGCCTTACCTGTGGTCCAATGTTGTTGTCTCAATTTTTGAAATTCACCCACAAATATCTCCTTACCAACCTGCCATTCACCCTCAAAAACATTCTCACATTATTGACTAAAGTCTAGTTGTACATTGTTGTTGTTCCCACTGGCAGATGGTAAAAAAATAACCCACTTCTGACAACATGATTTAGGATGGGTTTATCTGCTCGATGAGAAACTCGTAGATGATGACATGGCCGGAAGACAACAGTGTTTTTATTTCTGTTAATGTTATAGGAATCCCTGGTAACCGCAGTAGTTCATACTTTTAACACCAATATTTCAGCACAACACATCACCCCATTCACATCAGCCCTATGGATCCTCCCCACTGAAGATTTTTCTGAGAGGCGGCTTAAGCTGTAACATATCTCATTGTCTTCACTTCTGATGTTGACTGACTTAATGTCCAGATTGTTTTCCACTGCCTTTCAGAATATTCACCTGAGCCATTTCATGGAGGTGGTGTTTTTACTTCTGCCAGTGTTGAGTGCAGCTACAACTTGTGTATTGTCAGACAACATGCATATGGTCATATCCTTCCACAGGTGGCCCCACCTTTCTACCGCCACCACCATGGGCCACAACTCCAGTATTTTGATGATGTCATCCTTCAATGGTATGTTTGGTACCTCACCCTTGTGATGGTCTGGTATCACTATGGCGGGGGGTCTTCCACCCCTTTCCACTGCTCTGCTAAACAGTCCCTGCCATGAGTGACCCCGTAGCCCCAGGATGTAGATGAGTCACTGTAAGTGGACAACATTGGGGCATTCGAGCACAGAATCGTTGCTGCACCATTGAACTGGGCAGCAAAGTCCACCCACCACTGCAAGTCTTTTCTCATTTCACCTGCCACTCTGATTTTGTGGTGTGATTTCTTTAGAGTATTGAGTGCATCATAGATTCTCCTGGAGAACACCCTCCCCCCTCTAACCACCTTACTTGCATGCGCCAAGTGGCTTGCCATTTTTTCCAAAGATTTTTTGTCAATCTTCTTTTTCTTCAGAATTTTTCCTAGGCCCTTTAGAATTTTGCTAAGCTTGTCTGGTGGGAGGGTGAGGTTCATTTCTATGCTATCTATGTCAATGCCCAAGAATCTGGTCTTTGTTGAGATTGGAGATACCTTTGTGTAACTGATATGGAACCCAACATATCTAAGGACTTCCAGCATCCTACTTTGACCCTCCCTGCAGCCTTCCTGGGTGGCATTTATCAGGCAGAAATCATCAAGGTAGTTCACAATCCTATGGCACCCCCTTCTCCCAGCACAGAGTACTAGGAAGTTGGAGATCTTACTGAAGACGTAGGGAGCCGAGGCTAGGCCCATGCATAGCCTGTTGTCTCTGATGAATTTGAGGTTGTCATCTACCTTCCAGCTGAGACCCTGGCACTGCCTCAGTCTATATCAATGTTCACTGCGCTGTATGCGTTTGAGATATCAATGGTACACACCATTTCACCGGGGCTTAGCATCTCAGTCACTGTATCCACTGAGATGTAACTGAATTTTATACCCACTTCATCAGTATGCATATTTACACAGTCCGTTCCTGGGGCGGAGCAGTCCACAATTGCTCTCAGACCACCATTGTCCTTCGGAATTGCCCCTAAGGAGTGTACACATGTCATAGGGCTATCCACTATTGATAGAGCACCCTCATCCATCTCCTTGCGTATTTTTTCATCCATCTTTTCATAAACCCCTTCCTGCATAACGGAGTTGTAGTTCTGTTTTACATACTAGGAGACACAACTGTTGTTTATAAATTTGAAACCAAATATTGTACCCTGCATCATGTAGGCCCAGTCCTCATCCACACTGCAGAAACATTCACTAAACATTCTGCATGGCCACAGCCACTCTGCCCCCATACATTGAGAGTTGTCCATACATTTTGCACAGCCTGCCGCCTCTCTATTACTACTAACACAGTTTGCCCCTAGTGGGTCAGTAGGTGAGGTATTATTGTGACCTTCACCTACAATGGCCTCCTGGATGGCACACCTCTGTAAACCATCTGTAACAACATAGCTATCCTTACAATCTACATAACCTTCACCAAATGCAACATCACCAATATCCAACATGATATCAACATCAATGGTACTATTCTGAACCTCCTTTTCATTCGCAGGTGGAGCCCTGAGTGGCGAGAATAGGAACTAGAGCAAGAGCAGACAGAGTCTGAACAGAAAACACTAGTGACAACCTTATTGGTACCCACATAAACCTTTTATATGGCGCATTAATAACATAGAAAATGTTACGATAAGTTCATGGAAACCACTTGGTACTATAGAAAACTCAACCTAGGATTATGACCTATGAATATTTATAACTAATCAGGCGACTGATTGTAACACCTCCATTTTAGGTGTTTTCTTTAGCCAATAAACAGTGTTAAAACTTCAAACTTTGATTGGGCAAAATGCATCTCTGTACTACTTGCACAGAATTGATAGGATGCAATCAGATGCTGTCTGCATCTTTTTTTCCTGCGATTTACTTATACCTCTGACAAGAAGCACTAAGTATAGAGAATGTCGGCAGAAAATACATTTTTCTGATTTTTCACATTTACTACTATTTAAACTTTCAGATCATTGCAGATATTTAGATTGCTGACAGAAAATTTATTGCATTTAAAGGGAGTTCCAGACATTTTTTTCTATTTTTTTGGTTACCCCCTCAGTCTCTTATTTCGACAGGTGCAGTGAGTCACATTTGCACACAGGGCCATACCCACTCAGCTTTGATGGAAGGCCCAGGTGAGCTCCGGGGGGTGAGCTCTACAGCCTGGTCCCAAATAGACTAATATAAGGTACACATCATGTCTATGCGCGAAAATACACTATACTTAGTGCAGATCTATGAATGGGATTCTTACAACCTATACTAAAGGTACATCCTGTGTTAATTCTGATTGTATTGGTGGCAACTTAATTAGTGACAGAACATCAAAGTTGGGCTACTTTAGTGTTGTATTGTACTGTAGTGGTCAGCGGAAAATGTCATGGAGAAACTGGGACTCGAACCCGGGACCCTCCAACTTCGAAGCGGAAGCTCTACCCCTGAGCTACTTCCCCTGGCCTGACATTCTCTACCTTCCAGCTACACCTGGATCGGTATGATACACACACTAGGGGGCAGTGATTACCTGGTACCGAGCTCTCTAGAGATCCCCCTCACAAGGTGGGACCACTCGGTATCTCCACCAAGTACGGGGAATTACTGCCCCTACACTCCTCCCCATCAGCTTCAACCACCATCCACTAGCACCCGGCATTCCCCCTCAATCCAAACTGTAGTGGTCAGTGAAAACGTCTCTGGAGACACCGGGATTCGAACCCGGGTCTCTCGCTTGCAAGTCGAGTGCTCTACCGCTGAGCTACATCCCCTGGCCTGACATACCCTGTCACCAACACGGCACCACTGACATTTCCACCTTCCAACTACCCTGGATCGGTATGGTATACATAGGGGGACACAACCAAGTGAACAGTCCCTCTGAAGGCTCTGAGCACCCGACGGGGGAAGGAACCCCTACACTCCTCCCAACCAGCTTCAACCGTATCCCGCCAGAACCGGTCCTCCAGTCCAGTCTGAACGTTACCAGTACTGAGTCACACACAGCCCATCTGTTTCCAAGTCCCTCAGCACTAGCAAGTTGAAGCGCTTGTCTATACCATACCGGCCCAGGTATCGAGCTCTCTAAAGGTCCCCCTTGCGAGGCAGGACCACTCGGTGTCTCCACCACTGTAGTGGTCAGTGAAAACGTCTCTGGAGACACCGGGATTCGAACCCGGGTCTCTCGCTTGCAAGTCGAGTGCTCTACCACTGAGCTACATCCCCTGGCCTGACATACCCTGTCACCAACACGGCACCACTGACATTTCCACCTTCCAACTACCCTGGATCGGTATGGTATACATAGGGGGAGTGACACAACCAAGTGAACAGTCCCTCTGAAGGCTCTGCGCACCCGACGGGGGAACGAACCCCTACAGTACCATGTGGTCATAAGGAATCTCAAAATATTCATATGAATGCAAAGATCATAGTTTCTTCTGTCAACCCATGTAATATCATCCATATATAACAACATTAGGCCCTTATTTCACCTCAGGATGCACCCCATATCTCTGCACTGCACTAAAACACAGAGCACACACTGCAGGGATTGTCACCTGCATCAAAATATAAATAGGATAATGAATGAATTGTAAATAAATCTTGAAGAATACATTACACCAAACATTAAAGAGTGATACTGTATGTTCCTTATAAGGTATTACACATATTAGTCTTTACAAAGAAACAGCCCTTAAGGAGCCATGTGCAGCAAAACACCTTCTTTTACCCCTTCAAATCTTGATAAACAGTAATGCCTTTTGTTTTAGGCTGTAAAACCCTCAATAATTGCAATCCATGGAACCCAAAATAGAGCAAAGGTCCCAAGAGTATAGCCAGACATTTGATCCTACAGTCTGGTCATTTCTGCAGGCCCGGCAGCGGTGGCCTCGGTCCCATGAGTTTTCGAATTGACTGGTTTGCGTCTGCTGACTGAACTTCTGGTTAACCCATGGAATTATCAACATGATTGTATTTTCCAATATCATTTGAGTTACTTGTATGTAAAGGTCAAATTGTAATTTAACCATTAACTAAGAAACTAAATTTTGAGTTTCAACTCGGATTCGATCTGACTGAGGGTTATCTCACTCGGCTTCTCCTCGTTAGACAACCCTTTGTCAGATCCAACCCTCGTGAACCTTTGTCTATTTATTGAAAGATGCAAATATACAATGCTGGTTGCCATGATGTTCAAGACCTTTTTGCATACACTTTTCAAATGCATCAAAATTAATAAATATTTGCAATAAATTGCAATATTGAGAGAAAAATCGTGATAATCACCATAGGAAAAAGGTAGATGTCAATGACATCCCTACTAGTTGCTAATGCTGCATCAAAAAGAATTACCAGTACAGGTTTGCACCCCTAATAGAACTAAGGATAGACCTTGATGAAAATGTTGTCAATCCTAGGATTTGACGAATTAATTTGAATTAAAAATGATTTAATTACTTTATTCTTAAAACTCATATTGTGAAAAACACTGTTTTTGATTTTTTTTTTACACCTGGCATATCTGTAATCCTGAGATTCAAAGCTTTAATTTGGTGTATAGGATGTTTTGTTTTTCTTTGGTGATGGGTACAACCTGAAAAAGAGCTTGTAGCTCAGCCATGCTGCAGCAGTATATGGAAGAGCGGGGACCGGGGTAGATAGCCCTTTACAATAGCCATGATACAGCAGATGGCGCTAGTGGTGACAATATCGCTTGGCCCCTCCTACAGGGGTATGGCTGGTTTGGACATGAATAACATGTTTGTAATGGCATGCATTATGTTTGGCTCACCATTGTCTTTCAATATTGATAGAGATTATAATCATACTATTTTTCTGTATGCAGCTTTGATTTCTCAGGCCTTGGCCTCTTTTTTACATTGCAAGCTGGCATTTTTGTGAGGGGTGTCTGTGCACTAAGGGTAAACTGATAGAGCCTTGGGACTGGATGCTGGGCATGCCCATGTAAGCAGTGGGGCTACTGGAGTGCCATCTGATGTATTAACCTGGTTAAACAAATGTATAGAGCCCAGAGGGCACGGCACATCAATGGTACTATTCAGGTCGCGGGCGTGTACTGGTTACCTGGTTGAGTCTATGTAGGTGTGAGACAGTAAAGGAGCAGTGCTGTCATCTGCCAGCTCTATTTGCTATGTATAGACCTTGATTAAGGAGGTGAGGGGTGACTTTGCCAAAATCACCCCTCACCTCCGTAATCAAAGTCTACTCTATGGGAAATAGAGCTGGCAGATGGCAGCACCGCTCCTTTACTGTCTCACCCTTCTATATGGATAACACCTACATAGACTTAACCTGGTAACCAGTACACGCCTGTGATTCAGGTGCAGTGCCGTAATGTACCGTAATGGTACCATTAACCATGCCTTGTAAAGTTTTGCTGTAATAATGAATTAATAAGATATGAGATATGAACTTACCTGTTGGGATCCACATGTATACCTATACCTACCTACCTGGACCAGGGGTCTACCTCTGCCTCCTGTACCTACCTGTGTGTGAGTAAGGGATGAGAGTGGGCCATGAATAGAGTTAAGTGACCAGTCCTATTTCTGTAAAGGCTATTAAGGGAAGGGGCCCCATCCACACAGAGACCTGGTCAGTGGTGGGTTGGGGGGTGGTGATGCATAAAGCTCCACGCTGGAAGTACCACCCTCTCAGCTGACCGATGATAGGCCTGGGTGGTGATGCAGAAGCTCCACGTTGGAGGCTAAATCTGTCATGGGGGGCTATCTATACTGGGACATCGTGACTCTGGCCATGTCAGGGGTGGCCACGTGGAGGTTATGACACAGGATAGAGGATGGTTCACCTTGTATATAAAGGAGTGAGATTCTTGAATAAAGTCAGTCATAAACTGTACTCCAGTTGTTGTGATTCATCTGTAACCCAGGAGCTGAGGAATGGTCTTGTACGTGGCTGCCTAGCAACCAGTACCCAACACCTGCAAGACTATTCCCCACTCAGATGCTGGACTTTACAATGGCGACGAGGATGGGATTTTATTAAGAGACATCTTAATTAGCCCATGGATGACTCATCAGCAGAGCAGATTCGTCAGATCGTTAACAAGGAGAGTGCCCGGGACGACGTGCTAATCACCGAGAGGTGGGTCACAGTTGATCCACAACCCCTTCGGCGCGTTAACGAGACAGACGTACCTGCTGGTGATTGTCGGCACAACTTGTCAGTGCGAGTGATACGTGAGGTAGACCCCCTGGACCAGGTAAAGGAGCAATTCCTGGGCCATATCGAGAGTCTTAAGGAACAGCGCCTGCTACGTCAACACCTCGCTCAAGATGAACGAAGGGAACGTCTTAGGACCACAGGCAGGTGGCGCCGCCGCCGCTGCGGGCGGGGACTTCCAACGCGATGCCAACGTCAGGATGGACCTGAACAGCCACTCTAAGCACATCGCACGGTGCGACGGGCGTGTCAAGGACGAGGTGCGGAAATGGCTGGACGATGTAACCGCCGCGAAGAATTGGTCCCAGGCCACGGATAGCGCCACCCTCAAGATGGTCGGATACACCTCGGGCGGGCAACTAAGAAGAAATATTCAGGCCTACATTGATGTGCAGCCTGTAGATCCAGTCCTAGGGCAACAGATCACTTGGGAGGCAGTACGCCGCCATGTCGTCGCGACATTCCTGGAGGATGACGAGGACGACAGACACCGTCAGGAGCTGCGTAAGCTGCGTCAGGCCCCTTATCAGAGTGTCCGTGAGTATGGAGTTGCCTTCATGGACCTGCTTGATTTGGCTTACACCCCGGCGCAAAGGGCAGCGGCAGGGACGCAGCGAGATCTAGTGGACTATTACACCGAGGGCCTCGCTGATAAGAAAGTACAGGAAGCCGTCTGCCGGGGTCCACCCGCTACCATAGATGAGGCCATCCGGGTAGCGAACCAAGAGGCCGGGGTCATGGGTCGTGTCCGGCGGTTCCGGATCGGCACTGCCCAGCCTAAGGTACGCCTCGAAGAGGACATGGAGATTGGAGCATTCCAACCCCTGCGCATCCAGGAAGGGAGCCGGGCCAAGGAGAGCCTGAAACCTGAGCCAACTGAGACAGAACGAGTCCTAAAGGGGATCCAGCGCCAACTCACCAAGGTCAACACTCGGTTGGACGACCTGGAAGCAAAAATCGAGCGACCAGCCGCAAGGAGGAATGGCCCCGCCTCAAAGAAAGGGAACAAGAAAAGTGAGCTCCGCTTTACAAGAGATGGACGGGCCATATGCTACTTGTGTAACCAGGCTGGCCACATTGCCCGGGAGTGCACCGACAGACAGGGAAACTAGGTCCCGTGTCGTCAGGGCGGGTCACCATCCAACTCCCGGTACATGGGATGATGACGACCGCCATGATAGACACGGGGGCGCACTGCTCTCTCATGAGTGAGGAGAGTTTTATGAGACTATGCAATAACATTCACCGTCAGCCTGTAGTAAGGCCTACAGCAGCCCTGGTGGGCCTATCGGGACACCGCCTACATGTGCTGGGGGGCACTGTTATCAGCACCCCAGTAGGCGACCTTGAGGTGGTAGTAGTGCGTCATCTCCCTCATGAACTTATATTAGGGGATGACTACCTCAAAAGTCGGGGCGGCATCATAGACTACAGGAGGAAAGAGGTACTTTTAAATAACAAGAAATATCCATTCCGGTGTGTATCAGGAATTCCAGTAACTGTGTGTGGTGTGTCTGCTGTAGGTTGGGAACAGTTGTACCCGGAGGTGTTTGCGCGGGAAGGCAGACCGCCTGGTCGCGTGTCAACTAAGTGTGTTGTTGACACGGGGGACCATCCTCCAATTAGACAACGGGCCTACAGGACACCTCTGATGAAGAGGCAAATTATAGAATCCGAGGTGGATAAAATGCTGGCTGCAGGGGTCATCAGGGGGTCGAAATCCCCATGGAGCTCGCCAGTCACACTAGTTAAGAAAAAGGATGGGGAAATACGTTTTTGTGTGGACTACCGCAAGATCAATGCCATCACCAAGAAAGACAGCCACCCCCTCCCACTCATCCAAGACATATTCGATCAGCTGGGAGGTTCTACCATCTTCACTACTATGGACCTCAAAAGTGGGTATTGGCAGGTACCCATGGATGAGGCCTCTATAGAGAAGACAGCCTTCATCACTCACCAGGGGCTGTATGAGTTTACAGTAATGCCTTTTGGGCTCTGTAATGCCCCCGGCGCTTTCCAGAGGTTGATGCAAGAGGTGCTGTCAGATCTAATTGGTCGGTGTGTACTTGTATATTTGGATGACATTGTAATATATTCTAAGGACCAACGAGATCACGAGTCTAACACCCACCAAGTTATGCAGCGTCTCCAGGATGCCGGCTTGAAATTAAAAGGATCTAAGTGTACCTTCGATGCCAAGGAAGTGGACCTGCTGGGTTACGTCATCTCAGGTGATGGAATCCGAGCTAACCCGGAGAAGGTCCAGGCCATCAAGCACCTGGGACGACCTACAAACATCAAGGAGGTGAGGAGCTTCTTGGGCATGAGCGGTTACTATAGACAATGTGTCAAAGATTATGCCAAGATAGCTTCTCCCCTCACAGAACTAACCAAGAAGAGCAAGAGATGGGAGTGGAACGACGCGCATACTAAGGCATTCGAGACCTTGAAGAAAGCTCTGATTGGCTCGGAGGTCATGACCATGCCAGATACCAGCAAGCCCTACCGCCTGTACACCGACGCCTGCGATTACGCAATCGGTGGTATCTTGGTACAGACGGTAGATGGTGTGGAAAAAGTTGTGCAGTATGTCTCCAAGCAGCTCACCGACGCCCAGAAGAAATGGTCTGTGATCGAGAAGGAGGGATATGCTGTCATTTACTGTCTCAAGAAGTTGAGGGTGTACTTGTATGGGGCCGACTTCGTCATCCTTACTGATCACAAGCCCCTGCGCAGTCTATTCATAGGAGAGGTAGCCAACACCAGAGTACAGAGATGGGCTGTGCTCATAGCCGAATACAGGGCCCCCATCGAGTACCGTAAAGGCACCAATAATGTCCGGGCAGACATGTTGTCCCGTATCAAGCCTGACAAGGAGGTTGCAACAGTTGATACGGTAAGGTGGGCTATACCAGCCGAGGAAGACAGTGAGGAGGCCAGTGTACCATGGGACGGTGATGGACTGGACATGGACGCTGTTAGACAGGAACAGAAACAGATGGAGGAGTACGGGTTAGCAACCGGGGGCGATGATAATGAACAGTATGAACTACTCAATGGACTATTGTATGACCGCAGTTTAGAGAACAGCTCTACACCCTATCCTCGCCTAGTACTCCCTCCCTCCTGTCGTTGGCGTGTCATGCGACGTGCTCATACGGAAGTGGGACACCAAGGTACGGGCAAGACACTATGGAGACTAAAGGAAGCATATGTCTGGCCTGGTATGCGCAGGGACATTAAGAGCATGATCTCCCGCTGTGCGCGCTGTGCCGTGTACCGCGAGACTATTCAACATGCGCGGCCAGGGGAGATGCCAATTGCTACATATCCTACACAAATCTTGGGCATGGACCTTACAGGACCATTTGATGTGTCGCCCGAGGGGAACAGGTACATCCTTACGCTTATTGATCATTGCACTGGTTGGGTTGAAGCCAAACCTATCCCCACCAAAGAGGAAATTAATGTACTGAACTATCTTGATCGTGAATTTGTACCTCGCTTTGGCACTCCTGAAGTTATCATCACCGATATGGGCGGGGAGTTCAACGGGCGGGCCCTTAAGGATTACCTTAAGAAATTAGACATCGAACACCGCACTACAACTCCGTATCACCCACAAAGCAACGGGAAGACGGAACGCTTCAATCGCACCCTAAAGCAGCTAATTAGGAAATTAGTAAACAACAACAATAGCCAGTGGGAGGCTGAGCTCGGCCATGCACTAGCAGCCCACCGGATCTCGACGTCATCAGTCACGGGGTACACACCCTACTACCTCATGTATGGACGCCGTGCACGACTCCCACTGACGTCAATGTTACGTCGTCTGGAGGGTCATGACCCCTCTGTAGTCTCGGACAGGCTAGATAAGCTTGCACGAGCTCTACAGGATGCAGCACGTAACACAGAGGAAGCGAGGCGGTATAACAGGATAAGACTAGAACAGAGAGCCCACAGTCAGGAAGTGGTGGCCGGTGACACAGTTATTATTAGAGCAGCGGGACGACAGACCTTTGATTCAACTTGGGACCCCCAGTACGAAGTGGTCAGGGTCACAGGACCGGTTATCAAGTGCAAACATCAGACAACGGGACGGATTCGGACGCTGAACAGATCACGCATCCGTGTCGTGCCGCGTGACACTGTCTGGGACGAGGCCCCGCCTCCACCAGATATAAGGGTGGCGAGCAGACAGATGCCCCACAGAGCCGCCAAGAGACCTGTCCGGTACACTGATGATCCAGACTGGACCCCGCCTGCCAACACACTACCTAACCCTGTCCGAGTGGCAGCAGACCAGACAGAGCACCACGAGACCCAACCGCCTGCAGTGGTTGATCCTCCGAGGGTTAGGACTCGGGCACAGAAGAGGAGGACAGAGGAAGAACCAGAGGCAGAGTCTAAAAGACCATGTATCGGCTGTGTCTCAAGGTTATGCTGGCACTCGTGCTAGTAGAAGGTGAACTGCTAAAGGAAGACGGTGTGATGGTGCGTGAAGTAGGGAAGGGACGGGAGAGGATCGGCACCTGGACAGTGCTGGTAACCATCCAGGAGCCGGGCCCGAACCCTGCTGTAGGCCTTAAGCATAGACTCTTCTCCTACTTGTATGAAGCTAAGACCGTGGCCGGAAACCATACCTACCAGAGCTGGATACGCCGCTTGGACACTGTGGGGGACGCCTTACATAAGAAAAGCCGGCAAGCTAGGGCCATCATTGGAGGTATAGGAACGCTCAGCCGCTGGCTGTTTGGTACAGCGACTGAGGACGAAGTAGACGCATTGGAGGACGCCATAAAAACCACTAGCAGTAAAACAGTTGAGTTGACCCATGCTCACAACGCCCTAGTGTCCATAGTTAATAAGACAATAGGGGTTGTAAACCATCAAGGTGAACGCCTTGCTCGCGACGAGGCGCACATCTCTAAGTTGGAGGGCAGCTTACTTGATATGAAGAAATACTTAGAATCCACCACCAAAGCTGTGGCGCGGCTGGAGCTGTGCCGGAGGGTCGACCAAGCATTGGATGTGGTGGAACGTGTAAACAATCAATGGAAGGAGGCATGCACACTGTTCAAGGACCAGAGACAGGCCCTTGACCGTGGTTGGCTAACAGTTGACCTCCTTCCCGAGAAACAGTTGATGGAGATCTTGGGAGAACAGGCCGGGGGTCTACGCTCCAGATCACTACCCATCAGATGGTACTACCGTTACGTCACCGTGAAACCTATGTGGGCACAGGGAGGAGAAATGGTGTACCAGATGGACCTACCAGCAGTGAGTGATGAACTGTACATACTATACCAACTCACATATGTACCTGTTTACACTGGGGTAGGGGATATCTGGCGCACTGTGGAAGGTGCTCCAAGACAGATCGGGTGGAACACGAGGCAGGGTGGTACCGTGCATACAGAGGGCTGCTTTGGAGAGAGCCCTACCGTTTGTGCATCTATGGTCCACCACCGACATGAGCGGTGTGTTGAAGGACTTATAACTGGCAAGCACTCTAGTTTAAAGGAGTGTAAAGTAACTCTGAGTGAAGACACACGAACAGACGCAGCTTTCAAGATCGAACATAATGTATACCTCACCACTGGGAGAAACACCTCCTTCCTCACCTACCACTGCCTTGGTAAGAGTGAGAAACAGGAGCTCCTGGGTGGTGTGCAGATCCTTAAGGTACCATCAGGATGTATCGCTAGCTCACCTAACTGGCGTATGACCGGGGAGTGGAGACGTACCCTCAGACACCGCACCCCAAAGGTGACCAAGCTGTCCCAGTCACTCAACCTGGGCTTTGACATGGAGAAGCTTGGCCCCCTCCCCAAGGTCACGCGACTAGTGAAGGAAGGGCCACTGACCTTGCAGGTTGGAGATGACCTCAACGACCTGGTGGTCAGCGAGACACTTAAGGAGCCTGTGGCACACTACACCATGGCGGGTGCCAGCATAGGCACCGGGATACTCGTGCTGGCTCTTGTTGTTGGTGGAGGGTGTTGTCACCAGCACTACCGGAAGAAGAAATCACCAGCACTATTCTTTAGGGACAGACCACTGCCCATGATTCCAGCGACTCCCCCCGCATCCATTGGGAGCACGATGAACATTCCTACACCCCCCGTTAGTCGAGTAATGTCTAGGAGGGGTACTGACAGGAGCCGGCGGGATGTGGATAGAGTGGGTCTGGATACTGAGAGGCACGAGGGTGCTAGGATGATAGTATGACTAGATGGACAGTGTGCTGTCCAGTATGATGCGACTCTTGACTATGCCATCATTAATGAGATGAATAGCATGGACTATTTGGAGCTGTGAATTATGAACACTCAGGATATTCATTCTGTATATAGCATATTGACGAAACGTTTCTATATAATCCCTTGCATATTTTCAAAACTTTATTGTCATTTTATTGTACGTAACATCATTTTATTAGTAACACGTTTACCTAAAGAGGAGCCAGGAGGCCCTCCGAGGTATCAGTTATGGTTCCTATCCAGGCCAGGATGGGCGTATGAACTTACAGACTTACATAATACTTACCTATTACGTCACGAATAGATATGAGCATGCTTCAGTAACAATGGACACCTGAGTGACCACCAATGAACTCTAGTATGAATGATTTCCGCACAATTTAAGTTCTGAGCATGGCTTCAGAACTCGAAGTAAGGGGGGTATGTAAAGTTTTGCTGTAATAATGAATTAATAAGATATGAGATATGAACTTACCTGTTGGGATCCACATGTATACCTATACCTACCTACCTGGACCAGGGGTCTACCTCTGCCTCCTGTACCTACCTGTGTGTGAGTAAGGGATGAGAGTGGGCCATGAATAGAGTTAAGTGACCAGTCCTATTTCTGTAAAGGCTATTAAGGGAAGGGGCCCCATCCACACAGAGACCTGGTCAGTGGTGGGTTGGGGGGTGGTGATGCATAAAGCTCCACGCTGGAAGTACCACCCTCTCAGCTGACCGATGATAGGCCTGGGTGGTGATGCAGAAGCTCCACGTTGGAGGCTAAATCTGTCATGGGGGGCTATCTATACTGGGACATCGTGACTCTGGCCATGTCAGGGGTGGCCACGTGGAGGTTATGACACAGGATAGAGGATGGTTCACCTTGTATATAAAGGAGTGAGATTCTTGAATAAAGTCAGTCATAAACTGTACTCCAGTTGTTGTGATTCATCTGTAACCCAGGAGCTGAGGAATGGTCTTGTACGTGGCTGCCTAGCAACCAGTACCCAACACCTGCAAGACTATTCCCCACTCAGATGCTGGACTTTACAGCCTTAATTGTGCAGCACTGTACCTTAATGCTATGGTACTGTACCTTGATGGTACGGTATCATACCTTCCCACTAGGCTAAAAACGTGTTTTTAACGTTTGCAAACGTTTTTATTTGGTTTGGGTAAAAAATGTTTTTCAAAAACATTATTCTGACGTTGAAAAAAAACACGTTTTTTTTTCAACCAATTTTCAACCAAATAAAAACATTTGCTTTTTCAACCAATTTTCAATCAAATAAAAACGTTTTTTTATGTGCGTTTCTTTACGTTTTTTTAACCTGATATAAAAACGTTTTTATAAAAAAACGTCAAAATAACGTTTTTTTGAGTACATGTAAAAACGTTATTTTGATGTTGAAAAAATGTTTTGCAAATTTAGGAACCAAAATAAAACGTTTTTTTTTTCTACATCAAATAAACGTTTTTCTGCCAAGTGGGTTAATTGTACGGTACGAAAAAACTGTCACAGACTTAATATAAGGATCCCAAAATGCTTTCAATAAGTAATGCTATACTGGAACATTACAAATTCTAATGATTGTTCCTATCTATCAAATCTATTTCGCTACAAGAAACTTGACTAACCGGAAAGAAATATGTTGAGCAAAACCTTCTGTTTAACATCCCTCTGTATTTCAGGATGTGGTTCCACCATTCCGTTATGTGGTGCAGTGTGTACTGGTGCTGGCGCCATGGTCGCACAGAGGAAGGCTTTCATGGTACAGCAGCAATACGTACCTCAACTTATAGCGATCATTATTACAAGTACAGTACAACAAGTTAACAAACAGATTGTCGTGTATTCTTCAAAAATATCATGCTGCAGTGATTTAATAACGTCTCAAATCTGCACCGGGGAAAGCAATTATTAATCAAGCATTCTCAAAGACGGCCGGGGTACAAGAGGGCCCTAGACGGGTAAAAACTACAAGGGGACAAGTCCATTTCTTAAAATCGACAAGGGACATAGAGCCGGGTGACAAGGGACAAGACAACTTCTTAAAATCGACAAGGGGACAAGACCACTACTTAAAATCGACAAGGGGACAAGACCACTTCTTAAAATCGACAAGGGGACAAGAGCCATTTCTTAAAATCGACAAGGAGACAAGACCACTTCTTAAAATCGACAAGAGCCATTTCTTAAAATCGACAAGGGGACAAGACCACTTCTTAAAATCGACAAGGGGACAAGACCACTTCTTAAAATCGACAAGGGGACAAGAGCCATTTCTTAAAATTGACAAGGGGACAAGACCACTACTTAAAATCGACAAGGGGACAAGACCACTTCTTAAAATCGACAAGGGGACAAGAACCATTTCTTAAAATCAACAAGTGACTTGAGACCCCCCCTGTCTAGGGCCCTTTATACATGGACATTGAAAAGCGCACGGGCTCTTAAACGAACCACAGCGGTAGCACCGGCCAGGCCTAGGGGACTGTCCATTATCTAACAACTTGGGGGGGGGGGCTGGTACACTTTTACACGGACACACAGAACACATGCCCCCCCCCGTTTTTTTGTGGATAGGGAGTCCCCCATGTCGATTTAAAGAAATGGCCGTGTCACGACACTTAAATTCCAATTTCACGTCTATAAAGAACAGCTAGAGGGGGGTTTGATGGATTTTGGGGGATCGGCAGATTTTTTTTTCCCGACCACCCCCACCACTGACAAAAATGATTGTGACCTCCCCACCCCCCCCACCCCCCAAGAACTGATTTTGCAAAATGACGCCCCAAAATCGGAATGACATCCCGATGGGTACTTGAATTTCCCAAATTTAATTTTGACCCATCGGTGTCAAGGTTTATTGAGTTTTGCCCCCTGCCCCCCTCCCATATCTAACAAGCCCCCCAACCTGGCAATGAATGAGTCGGCCCTGAGCGCCCAACACATTTTATTTATGCCCCCCCCCCTCGAAAAAAAAGAAAGGTTTTTATCCCCCCCCCACCCCCCTCTTGATAAATGACCACTCCCTTACTGCACCCCGTGACGTAACGTCAAAGAGACAGCGTCTCAGGGGCAGCGTCTGCGTTAAGATACATTGTGTCAGTGAGCGTTCTACACAGGCGTTCTTCCCACGACCACGTGGTGCATCGTCCTGACACCTCTCCCTGACAAGGCAGCACGGCCTGGAGGCATCTGTGGTAGTCTTACTTTTGGCAAGGTTTGGGACGCTGTCGGTGTGGTCAGTTGGAAGGCGGAGTGTTAGGAGTTCATTCAGCTCGGAGATACGACGATAGGGTTGGAAAAGATACTCGTCAGGACATCAACATTCCTCTAGTTGTGGCCAGGTAGGCTTTTTTCCTGCAGCTTTTTGGGACTTGTTGAAATGAATTTGATGTCTGTCTAGCCCGTGAGGTCTAGACCACTGTAGTAGATTACTCCCTGAAATCGACATGGGTCCTTATGCGGGACCTCGGTTTCTGACAGGGCAAACAATATAAAGGACAGGAATATTATTAAGGATCGTCTGGTCCATTGCGGGATCCATTGAGAAAACCTGTGTTCGGTGTTTTTGTTGTTGTTTTTTTTTTTTTTGTTTTTTTTTGCTGAAAACAAGCACCCTGGCGAAGGTGCCGAAAAGCATTGCCACGCCGAGATTGTCGCCGCCCCCCCACCACCCACGTTGTTAATTATGGTCACTTTTTTAGGGATCATCGCAGAAATCTCTTCAAAACTCATGCAGTCCCATGTCTGAGGGGGTCACTAGCTGGGACAACCTACCCCAAGGCGAAGGGCTTTTGCGGGGCTTTTGAATTGTATATAGCCTATACATGTCCCGGGAGGGGGGGGGGGGGCACTGTCTCTATGTAGGTCACCCTCAACTGCCGCCCTACCGTCCTATCTCCCAGTGATCTAGAAATCTGACCCCCTAGTTGACTGTTAAGCTGGACATTGACCGCCCCCCTTTTTCCACAACCCCAAATATCGACTGGACTGCACCCTCATTCAAGCCTACACCCTCCACCAAGCCACCTATTCAACTCATGTATTTGTATGGATCAGAATTTTTCATTGTCCAGCACTGTCACTGTGTTTATTTATCAATCTCATGCCCTCATATGTATAGACCTGCCAACCGGTATCTAGGCATATGATGTTAGGTACAGAGCTCTCTGAGCGGCAGACGGTGTGGAAACCCCCACACTATAAGTGTATAAGCAATACGCTCTTTTCGGGATTGAATAGAATTCCACCACCCTGCTATCAGAGATCTGATGGGAATCCACCGCCCCCCTTTTTGGGATCGCGTGGAGATCCACTGCCACCGCTCTCGGGAGTCAGGCTGCAGTCGGTATTCATTTCATGGGCGAGTGCCCCCCCCCCGATACATGTTCAGGCCGGTATAGCCTACTATAGGGCCTAAACCTGCTACAAGTGCAGCTACTAAAATATCTAAGGGAGTGATCATTTTTTAACAACAGGGGGGGGCTGGTGGGTTTGTGCGCGGACGCGCGAAAAAAATGTCGACCCTCCCCCTCTCGAGGGGGTAAAATTTTTTCGACCCCCCCCCATAAGGGACAAAAATCTTGCGCGAACGTCCCCTTTTAGCCTATAGTAACGCGCTGGGTTTTCCACTGAAAACAGGTGAAATTATTTTGAGCCCCCCCCCATCAGTGGTATTGAAAAAATTCTGACCCCCCCCCCTCAAACCCACCGCCCCCCCCCCCCTGTTGTTAAAAAATGATCACTCCCTAAGTTGGGTGCTTTCCCACAGCTTTTGAAGTTCGGTTTTATTAAAAAGGAAAAAGGAATGCATGTATTGAGGACGGTCAGGCTGAAGGCACAAAAGGCCGGGGGGGGGGGGCCTCGAGCAGGGGTTGAGGGTGGGCAGGGGTAAAGGTCATCACGCCCGTCACCTTCAATTAGATTATTAAGGCCGATGATATTCGCACAAACAGGTCGTGTCACAGTGTGTATTTGAAGTATTATACCCACGACCTGGTCGTGTGTATAAGTACCCACTATACACACATCCATCTGAGAAACAGGACTATCTTGGTAACAGGACAAAAAGATTATCTGAGAAACAGGACATTGGTCTTCTGTATTTGCAATACTCAGAGATGCAACATTTCCTGGTTTACCAGAAATTCCTGGTTATGATTCCATGGTTTCTGTATTTAGTCATGTTAAATTCCTGGGAAAATGTGTCCAAAGTCCTGTTTTCCTGTTATTTGTCGGTCAGTGAGTGGCATCTCTGAATACATAAAATTGATATGGTATCTAATTTACCGTATGAATATGATTTGTAGCTTTTTTTCTTGATTGTATGATTGTGTTTGACTTACTGATAGATGTTTGACTATAATTCCAGTTGTGCTTCAATTACCACGATTCTGTAAATTGTGAGAGGCTCAATAAACTTTGTTTTCAATTAAAAAAAAAAAACACAACCACCTGAGAAACAGGACACGATGCCATCATATGCTATTACTTTCTATTACCGCTGACAAACATCCAGTTATGTGAGAATTGTCTATATGAATGTGGTCCTGTGTCTTATATAAAGATAGTCCTGTGTCTTATATAAAAGCTTGTCCCAAGTCTTATATAAATATAATCCCGTGTCTTATATAAAATGAAGTCCCATGTCTTATATAAAATGAAGTCCCGTATCTTATATAACTGTAAAGAAAAAAAAAAGAAATAGTGAACTTGCCCAGGATTCAAACCTATGACAGTGAGATCCTGAGGCAGACATGCTATCCATTATACCATGGGGGCAGATGCCAGGAGGGAATGGACTAAGATATAAAGCATCTTGCTGATCCTGGCCGTGTGTATACTGGGTACTAATACACACGACCTGGTCGTGCATATAGTACCTACTAATACGCACCACCTCGTCGTGCGTATATCAACCCTTCAAAGGCCGCTGATGCAGGAGTGCATCATGAAGTGCTGGTGAGACTGCTCGCCAGCATTTCATTGGAAGACCATGCCGACCCTCCGGGGTCGATATATATACATTGTACTCCCAGAAGGTGAATTGAATGGAAGGGGTTAAGGGGAACGTTCAACAATTACGTCACTGCTTTAGGTGGGGGGGGGGGGTTGGGGTTCCCCTATATGTTCCATACAAAAACAAGGGGGGGTGGGTGGGTCCTGGAAAATGCCTAAATAACAGTGACATAATTGTTGAACGTTCCCTAATGGCGTGCCACATGTCGTCGTTGTAATGACTTTTCGGTTTCCAGAAATATTCCTATTTACTTTGAGGGTTTCCCGTAATGGCCTGTATACGCGCCGGGTCTTTAATAAGGACAGGGGGTAGAAGGTAGCCCACAAATACCCTACTCAAATCTGAATATAAACCATGAAGCAAAGTCTTGAATAAGGGCTGGGGCATAGTCTGGTTGAAATAAATGTATATATGAGCGCCCCCTGCACCCAACCGGGCACTTAAATCAGCCACTACGGTACTACCTGAATAAATATACCAAGTCAGACTGAATACATATATGTCATGTCACACTTTACCGGCCACCTGTTTCATATAAAAATTGACTGGTTCCTGAATTGACTGGTTCTTTGAATCAGAATTACAATAGATTTCAATGGTAATGATTTAATCTTTTCAGAGGGACTTGTGGCTGGTTAGTGAAATTGTGAATCAGTCGACTTTTTGAAGACCGATATATTGAGACATGACTGTATACACGGGTACATATAAAGACACCCAGAGTCCTGGTTGCCATGGTTACCAATGTGGGTGATGGGACACGGCCGGGGGGCAGGGCAAACACCTGTTGTTATATAAAGTATGTAAATGACGTCTAATTGACGTGGATATAAATACCTAGTACTAAGACAGGACCTACTGACCCCATCCTGTCACCTTCTACTGTCCACAGGGAGAGCGCTTGCGTGGGGTTTGGGGGGGGGGCGAGGGGGGCTCCATAATTTTCTTGTTCTCACGTGATTTGGTACCTTTATATGGCAATATTGTCATTCTTGGATCAGGGGTAAAGGCCACATGTGGCGTGATTCAGGTGTAACATGCTGGAGGATTTTAAGTAGGGAAAGTGGGATTTTTAAAATGGATTTTATCATCTCTTTAATGTACAAAGAGGGTGGATGCATGGCAGCGACATATGTAACTATGATGATCTCACACCTCCCAACCTCCCCCCCCCCCGAACAAGAGAAAAAACAGGCAAAAAAAAAATGACCTGGTATTTTGAAAGTAAGTTGAAGAAAGAAGTCTAGTTTCGGGCCGGTTTTGATAGGTGGGGTCTGGTGAAATAAAAAAAAAAAGAAGAGAAAACTCAAGTTTGCATTTTACCCAAGAAGCACCTCTTGAAAATAAAAATCAAGGGCCAGCACCCTTACCTTAAAACTGTGTTCCTAGATGGTATCCAAAAGTTCGGAGAGTGCCCCCCCCCCCCACTCTCCCCGGGACAACCATTTAAATTTGTACCTTTAATGTGTATGTAGAGCGGCCGATGATAGGCTGAAGGACAGGTTCCCCCAGCGACCGACCCCCTCCCCCTCCTGGGCTCTTTACATACGGGGGGGGGGGGGGGTATGGCCCTTTAGGGACAGGTCACTTATTGCTAGTTGGGGGGGGACTTGTTAGATAAATTGTTAAATAGTTCCCCTCCCCCCCCAAAAAAAAAAAAAAAAAAAAAAAAGGTGTATGGAATGACGCGTCGCAATGAGTACTTCAATCACACATATTTAGTTTTGACCACCAGCGTTCATTGGGTTTTTCATGGGGGGGGGGGTGTTAGATAAGTTGTTAAATAGCTCCTTGATGGGGGGTGGCAGAACCCAATGAACGCTGGGGGTCAAAACTAAATATGTCAATGTGTGATTAAAGTACTCATTGTGATGCGTCATTCCATACACCTTTGATCATATTGGTTTGGGTGGGGCCAGAAAAAAATTCCTGTCTGCACAATTACAACAAGCACCCCCCCCCCCCCCCATCTGCAGAGATGGCAGAGTTTCAGATTTTCTCTGATTTCACAGGTTCAAGGATGATATTTTACTACAGAAATAATAAGAACTTTTTTTTTAAATGAATATTTTATAGTTCTGATATTTCTTAAAGATACACCCAACCCTAAGTGATTAATTTTGAAGGTATTTGTCACTCTGATTAGGGTATAACCCCCCCTTTTTAAGTGCCCCAAAATAATTTTCAGAGTTTCGCCAAATATCGAACTGACATCTCTGCATCTGGCAATAAATGACTCGTCCCTTAAATGCTGTTATCGTGAAGGGGCACATGGGCATTGTATGTATAGGAAGTATAGATGTGTTGGTGTTCTAGGACCATTTACCTAAACAGATTGTACATTTACCTCAAGTTGAATACTGAAGTTCCATAGGTGCCCCGTATTGCATACCCCCATGCAATAACCCTACCCCTTATTTCATGACCATTTGCAGCACACTAAATGTCATAATAACTGTGGTTTAATCAATATTTTGTGTCAAATGAATGAAAATCGGAACATACCTCACTAAAAGAACATGAGATAAACGCATGGAGCTTCAGTATTCAACTTGAGATAAATGTACAATCTACCACCTAGCTGTCTAGGTCAAATGGTTATCTAGCATTATTACCATATGTGGATCAACATGGTAAAAGGTATGCCCGCAAGGGGGTGCACGGGCGTACCTTTTACCGTGTTGATCCACATATATCTGGTGGTGCATGGTCCTAGAACACCAAGATCTAAGAAATTATCACAAATTCTTAGAAGACCATCGCTTGTGTAGGGGCTCGTGGAGTGTAGTATATAGTTTTAGCTCCCTATTTGAGAGGGCAGGTCAGTCGGTGCGGTTACCACCGGTAGTACCAGAGGTCGCTTCGATCTCTGGCCACTATGAGGTGGTGGCAGCACTGGTCGTTGCTGCTCCAGTCCCTACCTGGGACTGCGTAGGGAGTTCAGTCAGCTTGTGGCTATGGCCAGAGCAACACATGCAGAGCACCGAGCTATATTCATAGCACCACTTCGAACCTATGTAAATACGAAATAAACATGTGCCGGTTGCACTAACCTGAGCTAACTTGTCTGGTTTTACTTGATATTAACATAACTGAATGAAAGTTATATAAGAACTCGAACCATTACACTTGCGATGACACTTCCACTTGATTGTATGCGTCTTACGAAGTAATGGGGTCACCTCAGCTGGGGGGGGGGGGGGTCCTCTTTAAATCTCCCTGAGTAGTATTATCCCCTCAACAAAAATAGGAACAGGGTGGTGAAAGTGGCATAGTCTGATGGTTGGGACTAAAAAATCAATCTTCTCAAAAATGAACCAGGATGTTCACATAGATCAATCTTCCTATGATACAATAGGGCACTTTATTTGCTTTCATTCCCAATATTTAAAGGGGTTAGCATCGCAGACTTCAATATGGGTGCCGGGTCAAAGATTGTTCACAATTTCGCGGGACCCAGCGGAAATATTGCAACGCCCTGATTGGTCAAAGGGTGGTCACGTGCTATTTTAATGCGGGCATGCATTACCATGCTAGGCCCCCTTTTAAGCTTATATTTGAAGGAATTGTCAGATTTATACACAATTTCCTAGTTTTGGAGTGCATGCCAAAACTCCATCCATTGGAAATACATTGTAAAATGCCTATGGCAAGGTCCATGGGACCCCCCCCCCCCCCTTTCTGAGCTAGCAGTAGATATTCCACAAACACCTACATGTGGTGTTATATTGTGTGGAACACATTTGAACAAGATTTGAAAAATGAAAAAGAAAAATCGGACTATGTCACTTGAAGAGCTAAAAGGAAGTGTTCATTAGGCCTATTTCCAACGGGGGGGGGGGGCAGATAGGGGGAGGGGAGTAATTTTGACGCCTCAAGGGAGGGGTCAAATTCTTCCTTTTTTTTTTTTATCTCGGATGACTGCTTCAAACTTCCCTATTATTACCTTTAAAAGTCATTTATTCTTGCCAAAACCAAAGCAAATAGCAATTTCTGGATGACATGATGTCATGCAGCCCATGACCCCCCCCCCTCCCCCCTTGTCATGCTTAGTCATGGGGAGTGGGGACCCCCTCCTGCATGACGTCATTTCTACACAGCCCCCAGGTAATAGTGATAATGCGTCCAATATCAGTACAAGTCTTATCAGTACCTTAACCTTTCATATCTAATCGACAATCATTAATTTCCTGTTCCTGCTCTTTCCAGGATTTGCACTTCGTCGGCTGGATGACACAGAAGATATTGCCACCTCTCCATATCCTGCTCTTTGATTTGAGGTAGGAAATTAGTTTCTAATTAAAACAATTCTATTTGACTCGACTTTTTAGTGTTTTCATATAAATTACATTTTTATAACCGTAAAACAATAATATAATATACACCCATGTCAGAGATAAATAGGGAATAATCAATGACTTCTGCAGGACTTCTTGATTCCATTTAAACTGTACCACTTCGGCTCCTCTTGTGGTGTACCGTAATCTCCCGCGTATAAGGCGTGTCTTATACGCGACTCAGATCGTGACTGGGTCTTATACGCGGGAGGGTAATTGCCTTGAGTTGGGGGTGCGCCTTATACGCTGGGTACCTCCAATTTCCAAACCAGAAAGATGCACACAGAGTCATGTATTTTCTTTAACCAAAGAAAAGGTGTAGTCTAACCCATGGTGCTCTAAATACCCTTAAACTGCTGAATGAAACATGCCATTCTGCTCACCATAAAAGTGTTTGGAAATATGTGTACACCCCACTCACTGAGAGCTTTGTTAATTACACTATTGACCTTTTAATCCAAGAGAATCCATGCAGCATTATAATCAATGATCCTGCCATAGTATGTGCTGCCACCTGTAGGCTGATAAAAAGTTATTTCACTTTGGTATTATGGTATAGTCCATCTCTAACTACTTGGCACATGTGCATCAATTGACTGCAAACTATAGTCCATCTCTAACTACTTGGCACATAATCAATTGACTGCAAGCCATAGTTTATCCCTGACCCTTTTGGCACATGTGCATCAATTGACTGCAAACTATAGATCAATGTGGCAAGAAAGGGTGACTTTTCACAGAAAGTGTTGATAAAGCTTTTGGTCTTTTCTAAGGTTAACCTAATGAGAATTGAAATATGTATTGCCCAACCTACTAGTACCACATCATCTGAAAGACAATTGTCTCATGAATGTCCTAATGTACATTGCCTTCTTATATGGACACTACAAGCAAAGGTATGAGCGTTCCACTATTAACCTAAACAAAACTTTATTTATGAAAATTTCACCCTGTCTTGCCACATGGGCCTATATAGTCCACCCCTGACCACTTGGTACATGTGCATTAAATGACTGCAAAGTATAGTCCATTCCTGACATCAAATGACTGCAAATTACAGTCTATTACTGACATCAAATGACTGCAAATTATAGTCCATTACTGACATCAAATGACTGCAAATTATTGTCACATACATACATGTACATGAAATGGCTGCAAACTAGGTCTTGTTGTCTTTGGTCAAATGTGGTAAAAAAAAAGTTCAGACCCCTCTGAGGGAGGCCAAAAATCACCCTCTACCCCCCTTCCCCCACCAATGTTAAAAATTGGCCACACCCTTATTTTTGATTTCTACATACTGTAAAACCCCGGCTATAAGTCGACCCCACCTATAAGTCGACCTACCTCTTTGAGAATCAAAATCGACCTATAGAAAAAATGCTAGAAAAATATTAACACTATAATCTATTATATAAAAAAAAACTTCCTATAAGTAGACACCCCTCCTTGGGGAAAAATCGACTTATAAGAAAAATAAATAAAAATAAAAAATCGACTTATAGCCGGGTTTTTACGTTAGCAGTTATAAGACCTTTTAAGCCCATTTTCAGTTGTAATTGGAGCTGTTTTAGAGTAAAAAAGTTAAATATCATTGACTATTGACTCAAGAGTCCACTATGTTTCTATATGTACACTGTCAGAGATGCCACCTCTCCTAACGTTTTAGAAGCCCTATGCATTTTCATATGAAGGCAGTTTAGTGTAAAGTTTGCTATCCTGGTAAGTTGTTTGTTTCAGGTCCATCCCTACCTATGTATAGCAAACCAGGGCCAACCCTAATCTTTTTATGGGAGACGGTTTGTTATGAATAACCTTTCTGAATTACCTAATCCGGTTTTTAGTAGTCATAACATAGGCCAGCTCCCATTATAGTTTACACTCAAATACAGCTCATTTGCATAATATTGGGGTGTTCCGCACTGAATTATTGCTGTGTTGTGATTGGTTGAAAAGATTTTTCTCTCTCTGATCCAATGTGTTTATTTTAGTTTTTGTAATAGGTAGCATGCAGATAGGGCCTGGGTAGGACTTAGTTCTTTCAATACTCACTAGATGGTGGCACCTCACTGTCCTCACTGCAGGCTCACTGCATGTGCCTACTCTCATGGCAAACTGGGTCCTATTCTGATGGGAAACTGTGGCTTGTTTATGGGTATGGACCAATAAATTCTACATGGTGACATGGCTATTTTTTAAAATCGACTTGTGACATGAGGCAAAACAATTAGTGACATGACATAGGTGCTTTCTTAAATTCGACATGGGACATAATAGGCTCTTAGAGATGACATGGGACATGGGAATTTAAGTGACAAGTGCCATGACCATTTTTAAAATCGACATGTGACATGGGGGACCCCCCATCCACACCCCCTTGTTTCATGAGGCTACATATATTATATAAGTAACACAGCTGGGGGAATGTTTGTAATGTACCGTATCGTGGTAGGATAGGCGCTCTTCGGAGCATCTCCTACGTCTCTCGTTAGAGGGCACCACTGGTGGCCTAGGGCAGTGTGACGTAGTGGGCGGACCAGAGGGTGCTCAGTGCAGAAACCAATCAACCGTAACGAGAGGTATATATTCCGCTGTCCTCCTACGATCGGGGGGGATTTGCAGTCCTACCGAGCTGGTAGGCTAACCCTGTCTCGAAACGGCCTAACGATTATCTAAGTGAGAGTATTACCACCTTACGGGGTACTGACTATAGGCATATGAAAGGTTGAAACGCATTTGCAAGTCGTCTTGTAACAATACCGTAATGAAGTAATTCTGAAACCTACTCGAACCGACAAGTTATTGCTTTGATAATATAGTTATCTTGATATCAGTAGGATCTCGACACGGCAATACCTACACTAGTTTACTTTTCCAATTAATGAATGTGACCTCTGATATTTTGCCCATGCCTCATTAACATACATCTCTGTACTGTTGCCTATTTCAGGTGAGCGTTCTACAAGGAACCTAAGCAGTAAATGAGTAGGCCTCTTCAGTCTCAGCTCAGAAACAAGGACCCAGTGAAAGTGACAGTCCCCAGCTATCGAGTGGAGACATTGACAGTTCCCTGCTGTCAGCTGCCAAGTGGAGATATTGAGAGTCCCCTGCTGTCAGCTGCCAAGTGGCAGGTGGAGATATTGACAGAACCCTGTTGTCAGCTGCCAAGTGGATATAGTGACAGTCCCCTGCTGTCAGCTGCCAAGTGGATAAAGTGACAGTCCCCTGCTGTCAGCTGCCAAGTGGAAATATTGACAGTTCTCTACTTTCAGCTTCCAAGTGGAAATATTGACAGTTCCCTGCTGTCAGCTGCCAAGTGGAGATATTGACAGTTCCCTGCTGTCAGCTGCCAAGTGGAGATATTGACAGTCCCCTGATGTCTTCTGCCAAGTGGAGATATTGACAGTCCCCTGCTGTCAGCTGCCAAGTGAAAATATTGACAGTTCTCTGCTCTCTGCAACCAAGTGGAGATATTGACAGTACTCTTATGTATGCTGCCAATTGGAAATATTGACAATCCCTTTCTGCTTTCAGCTGCCAAGTGGACATATTGACAGTTCTCTGCTGTCAGCTGCCAAGTGGAGATTGTGACAGTTCCCTGCTGTCACCTGCCAAGTGGACATATTGACAGTTCCCTGTTGTCACCTGCCAAGTGGACATATTGACAGTCCCCTGCTGTCACCTGCCAAGTGGAGATATTGACAGTCCTCTGCTGTCAGCTGCCAAGTGGAGACATTGCCAATTCTCTGCTGTCAGCTGCCAATTGGAGATAGTGACAGTTCCCTGCTGTCAGCTGACAAGTGAAAATAGTGACTTTTCCCCATTGTCAGATGCTGATTCGAGATATTCACTGATAGCCCTTATTTGATTGCCCATTGGGGATAGTAACAGTTACTTAGGTTCTTAGATGCTGATTACTAGCAGTAGTTTTCTGCTATATTGATACTAACTGAAGATCTATAGAGACAATTTCCTGTCACATGGTGACAAGCAGAGTTAGTCGCACTACCCTATCAGACTTGTGTGTATAATCGTCGTCTTTCTGGCTGATTCGCTGACATGTCAAACTGGTTGCTAGGTTACTGTAAACAGGTACTACAAACATGTCGTAATATATTCCAATACCCGCAAAGCGAGCCAAGTGGAAATGAGTGTCAAACAGGCCATCCACTTCAGAAACATGCGGAGGTGGGGAATGGGTCAGACCTCACCACGCACATGGTGGAGCCCATGCACAGTGAAAATGAAACCAATGCAGACATTCAAAATCCCACCATCACTGACAATGATGTGAATTATGCCAGGTGGATACATCGGTGCAGAGATAGCGATTTATCATCCGAAGAATATGATTCCACAGATGATGAGTCAGATACCCCAAATGGTGGAGGCAGGAAGGAAGATATCTGGGGTGTACTGAATGGCCATGATCTACAAGGAAATTCACCTACTCGAAGAACTCGTGATCCTCATTATGAGCAGGAAAAGGCCTCTTCAGAGACGGTCGGGTCAAATACAGCAAGTGGTGATTCCCATGGAATAAGTGAACATACAACAAATACAGTCACACCCAGGTTTGTCAACAACAGCCCATCAGCAGGGAATATTCAACAAGATGAAGCTTCCCGCAAGGTCAAAGATCAAACAGTCTTGCTGCAAGATAGTGAGAAAAGGCCAGTACATTCACCCAAGAATCTCAGAAGTAGAGGCAAAGGTGAAAGTAGTAAGAACTCGAAAGGTACCAAAGAAATTGATGATATCCAGGAAGGAGTGTTTCCAAACAGTTCTGATGCGGAGAATTTTTCTGGAGCACAAATTGACAAAGGTTCAAATTCTAGGTTCAAATGGACCAAAGGTGCCAAAGGAAAGATGGCCAACTGTGGCTTGTATGAAGCCTTCCCTGCCACAGACCCAAACCTTGTGGCCTTTGCGAGATACTCAAGGAGTATTGGCTACCCGGAGAGGTCTGTTGGTTATGATATCGCCCGGGTATCCAGATGTTTATACTTTGTTCAACAACAAGGTTTGGATGATGGCGAGAAACCAAAATGGCTCTGTTTAGATGCTATCAATGACACGGAACCATTCAGCCGCTATTTCCAACGGTTGACTACCACTTTGGTCTCTGCATCAGTCATTTCCCATGTCAATTCTTTTAAACGCTTTGTGCGCTACATCGATTACGAGAGAAATAGAAATGGGATACGCCAGTATGTGATCAAACACATGGATAACTATTTGACAATCCTCCTACGTGGTCTTGAGCGGTCACGAATCAAGGAGCATAAGGTGAAGCGCTACAGCAAGGAGGCATTGACGCTGGTCCAGCCTGATATCGAGTTCTTCAGGCGGAAATATAAGGAGTTGTTGCCTGAGATGGAGGCTGCTGTCAATCAGTACAAGCAGGTCAACAAGGGGGTGACTGAGGCACATGAGTTCATAAGGCCGACAACGCGCGAGTTCAATGATGTTACCCAGTATCTAATGGCGGTCATAACGGTCGACCACGCCCAGAGACCTGGCGTGTGTGAAAACATGACTGTCGCTGAGGTTCTCAATGCTCATATGTCTTGCAATGGGAAGTTTTACACGGTGCTCGTACTCGAACACAAAAATGCATCCACTAAACCAGCAACAATCAGCTACAAATGCGCTGAATATAAGTTCCTCAAAAAGTACTACAAGTACTTCAGGGGGCCTTACATGGATGGTGATGAAGACAAAAGCACATCCAGATTTTTCAGGAATCACCATGGAAAACCTTTCGTCAATGCTGCAGCAAAAGCCGTGCTTCGTTTCCATAGAAACCGCTCGCTGCCTCACATTTCGGCCACTCAGAGCCGCAAGGCACAGGAAACAAAGAACAGTAAGAACTTGTCAAGAGAGGATAGAGTGTTGTGTAATAAGTACTTATCACACAGTCCTCAGATATCTGAAGAGTACTATGAACAACCAGACATTGAGGATGCAGTAAAGGCTAGACAGCTACAGCTGGGGCATTCAGCGAGCTCAGGAGAAGAACTGAAATCCACTTTACAAGTTGACGAAGACGATGATCTCAAATCTATCAGTGAGATGCTAGAGGAGTTATGTCCACCAATAAAACAAACACTGATTGAAGATACAAGTCCATCTGAAAAGGAGAATGCTGGTGCCAAATCCATCAGTGAAATGCTATCGGAGTTGTATACCCCAGTAAAACGCACAGTGCTAGGAGAGAGAAGGCTGTCTGAAAACACCGGGAATCAAACACCTGCTCTTGTCCCACACGGAGTGAATGTTGAGCTTCGGCGAAGTCAGCAAAACGGGGTTAGTACCAAAGACATCTCCGAAATCTGCATGTGCAAAGCCTCTGAAGCTGAACAGGAATCAGCATTTCCAACAGCACCAAAGATTGGAACCTGTGATAGATCCATTTCTTCACAGAGTAAGCACACATTCGGGATACTGAACGAAGCAATTTCAGAAATGGTGAAAGACATGAATAGGCGGCACATTTCTGACGACACACCTTCACGGGAGTGGTTAACGACACTGACACGAGGTCATCCAGAATTGGTCCGGGAGTCCCTCGTTGATGCCCTTCTCTACCACCATAAGTGCAGTAAGGTGTCAAAACTGATCGGTACAGGATGGAAGTTCCAGGGGGTCCCTGCTTTCAAGATAATCAGCCACATCAAGGAATATGACCATATACCCACAGAGGCAGATATAGTGAATATGTTAACGGACATGAAAGTGGGGAACGCGGGGGCCTCACGACACCATGCCAGGGAAAGTAGGAGTAAGATGGCTGCCGTGTATTTCTCTGTGCTGGAGGAGTTTTATCTTAAGGAGCAAGAAGAAAACTCTGTGTCAGCAAAGACTGAAATAGAGCGAAATTTCTCTGAGGAATCTACAGGTGAAGCTATGTCGAAAAAAAGGAAGATGGCTATCTATGACTTTGAGCCGGATGAGCCACCACACGATCCAACAAAAATGCCATATGGAAAATGGAGGAAATCCCGCTCGTCAAAGTTCAAGAGAAGAAGATGGAATGACTGTGATACGCCACCAAGCGGAGATACCTGTGATGCCCCTACGCGTCAATCTCTTAGATCGAACAACAACTCAATCCAATCAAAACGAAAATTGGATTTTGAAAATGAGATTTCAAAGAAACGCAAGCGGGACTGAATTGCCCATAGAATAGACATCATGGAAGTAGCCAAGTTAGCTCTACTTCGGATCTCTATATTGGAATTACAACCTACTGATCGTTCCAATTTGGCTAATACCGTAAATCCCCGGTCATAAGCCGGATTTTTTTTTTCTATTTTGGGCCCAAACCGGCTTCTAACTTTTTCCCAAAGTCCCCCCCGGCTTATGACCGTATTTTTTTTACTATAGATTAAAGAGAAAATGGTAAAAATTTGACCAAAAAACCGGCTTTTATTTTTTTCCTGAACTCACCCCCCGGCTTATGACCGGGGCCGGCTTGTGACCAAGGATTTACGCTACTACCTAGAGATCATAACAACTTGGCATAAGAAACTTTAGAAACCTTTACAAACTTCTGTTGAAAAGTCTGAGTCTTTTTCTAACATGAAGTTTTTCTTTCCTGTTCGGTTGCATGTTCGCCTTCTATAAATATATTCTAAGGAAAATACCACACAAAAGGTTTTCGAGTGTAGTATGAAAACTGAACTAGGAAAAAGACAATGTGTTACGAAGAACACTTGGTTGTCTGTATAGATCTTGCCTGAGTTCAGCTGCTGCTGTTCCTTTATACATAATGAAAAACTGGGATAGCAGAGGAACTAACAACAAGATGTCCAACACTGAACTACCTGGACTTTAAGATCTGAAAAAAAAAAATCCACTCGGAACTGAAAAAAAGCTTTGGAGTTGCTTGTCGGTGGTTTTTCTTTTCGGTCAATTCTTATTAATGGTGGGCACCAATTTTATTATTGACTCTATCA
Organism: Acholoe squamosa; assembly: GCA_949317995.1. NCBI lineage: Eukaryota > Metazoa > Annelida > Polychaeta > Phyllodocida > Polynoidae > Acholoe > Acholoe squamosa. Next base: position 6,124,062 of record OX439040.1, read on the forward strand.
CTCGCACAGTTGACATTTCTGTATGCATTATACACATGCATGATTGGACAATCTTTTCTTATGTTATCGATTACGTTGACTTGAATGATTTGTCTTATGATTGATTCCCCATGTAGAAATTATAGATAACAGAGTGCATTGTGATTCCCAGTGGTTGATCTCAAAGTGGAATAAGCCTTAAGTTTGTGAATAGATTGTGTGTACTAAGGACAAAAGAAAATCATTTCACAAAAATCAAATTGATTTAACTGGATATCCTCACTGCGATCTACTTTAGCTGTACAATATTTCTTTGTTGCAGCCCCAATTAAGCGCCCGGACGCTCATTGATTTCAACCAGTTTTTACAGGCAGTGCTTATTCGAGGCTCAAATCATAGTGAATTTTGAAATTTCAACATGCCTGTAGACTTATTCAAACCCTGGCACTTATTGAAATACACAGCCCTTATACACAGGCCAATACGGTAGTTTGTACGTGAATTGTGGTAATATAACACTTCAAGTTTAAGGGCACTTAATGCACTCTTGTATCCCGCTCGTCATAATGCATAATAACAGCCCTGGTAAATGACTTACTAGGGCTGTTAGGGAGTGGTCATTATTTATCAACAGGGGGGGTGGTGGGTTTTCGCGCAGATTTTTTTACGCCCCCCCCCTCGATGGAAGTAAAAAAAAAATTGCGCCCCCCCCCCGTGCCAGAGGCGTGGAGAGTTTTTACACCCCTCTTTGATCTATAGTAGTGCACGGGCTTTTTTTTGATAAAAAGAGGGTGAATTTTTTTAGCCCCCCCCCCTCAAGAGGGGTCAAACTTTAAAGCCCCCCCCTCGGGAGGGGTCTGAAAATTTTACGCCCCCCCTCAACCCCCCCCCCCCATTGATAAATAATGACCACGCATGATTCTGACCCTGTCGTGTTAACGCACCACGCATATGTTACATGCTATACACTGTGATACAGAGAGCAGTAGGTTAGTCTTGTTGTATTCTCAGCATCAGGGTATCCTATTATGTGAGTGCATGTAGGAACTATTTCATTCATCAGTCATCCCTAGAACAAATGTAGTGTACGAGTTTGGGATTTAAGATACTTCCAAAATAAAGGCTGGATACATCTTTTCCCCCACCACCTGTTCCTAAAATAATAAGCACTCCCTTTAGAGCTTTAGACGGCAGTATAGAGTTGAATTGATATTATATACAATGTACCATTCCCTGTACCCGCAGGGGGGACACCAAAACCTTTCTTTTGATATGTTACATACCCCCTAAGTCATAAGAAATCACCGAAGGGGGCCTGGGGGGGGGGGGTCCGAGGGGCTCAAGCTACACATACCTTTTTGAATTTTGAAAATCCATTCAGTAGAACAGATGTTATGATTTTTATTTTTCTGACCAAATCCTGAAACTGAAGGTGTGTCTTGTAGGCGCACTGCGCCTTATACGAGGGAGATTACGGTAGTCAAAGTTGATGACAAGAACATATTCCATGGGTTTCTGAATGATATAGTCATTTACGTAAACTGGTTCTAAACCAAGGTGCTTGCATGTTGTGTGGTTAAAAGGAAAGAAATTAAGATATAACAAAACGAAAAAATAAAGGTCAAAGAATGAACATAATTGTCTTTTCTAATGCCTTGCAGGGTTGCTGCATAGATATAGCTCTGGCAGGTTAGTCACCAGGGCTGCATTCATGTATCATGACGACCAATGAGCATGCTGCATTCATGCATCATGACGGTCCAATGAGCGTGATGCATTCATGCATCATGACGGTCCAATGAGCATGATGCATTCCTGCATCATGACGGTCCAATGAGCATGATGCATTCATGCATCATGACAACCAATGGGCGTGATGCATTCATGCATCATGACGGTCCAATGGGCATGATGCATTCATGCATCACGACGGTCCAATGGGCGTGATGCATTCATGCATCATGATGGTCCAATGGGCATGATGCATTCCTGCATCATGCAGTCCAATGGGCATGATGCATTCCTGCATCATGACGGTCCAATGGGCATGATGCATTCCTGCATCATGACGGTCCGATGGGCGTGATGCATTCCTGCATCATGACGGTCCGATGGGCGTGATGCATTCATGCATCATGACGGTCCGATGGGCGTGATGCATTCATGCATCATGACGGTCCGATGGGCGTGATGCATTCATGCATCATGACGGTCCGATGGGCGTGATGCATTCATGCATCATGACGGTCCGATGGGCGTGATGCATTCATGCATCATGACGGTCCGATGGGCGTGATGCATTCATGCATCATGACGGTCCAATGGGCGTGATGCATTCCTGCATCATGACGGTCCAATGGGCGTGATGCATTCCTGCATCATGACGGTCCAATGGGCGTGATGCATTCCTGTATCATGACGGTCCAATGGGCGTGATGCATTCATGCATCATGACGGTCCAATGGGCGTGATGCATTCATGCATCATGACGGTCCAATGGGCGTGATGCATTAAATAGCCAGCCCTTAAAGGTTTATGGACCTCTAATGCACTCATTTATAGAGCTGGGTATGATGCATGAATGCAGCCCTAACAAGGCATTCACCAGCGCTGCATTTATGCATCAAGCTGACCCGTACAGCCTGGGGCAAGTTAGGGAGTGGTCATTTTTTAACAACAGGGGGGGGGTTGGTGAAATTCTGTGTGCGCTCTGCGAAAAAAATTTCCGTCCCCCCCCCTCCAAGGGGTTTGAAATTTTTTCGTCCCCCCTTTTATTCTATAGTCGCGCGTGGGCTTTTTCGACATTTCCCCCCCCCCTTAGAGGAATCTGAAATCTTTTTGTTCCCCCCAAACCCACCACCCCCCTGTTGTTAAAAAGTGACCACTCCCTTAGAGAAAATGAAGTGGTCAGGGAATCTTGTGAATTTTTCATTTATCAGTCATCTAGAACAAATATGTACCCTGGGTAGTGTGAGTCCAGCATTCAAGGCACTTCTAAAATAAAAGGACGCATAGATCTTTTCCCCACCATTCGTTTATAAAATAATGAAAACTCATTTTAGGCTTTAATCAAGTGTACAGAGTTGAACTTTTACTAGGCCTATGAAAAATTGTGTACAGGTAACAGAGTCTAAAAAAATAAGAATAAGAAATTAGGTAGGAATCCTTCGTTAATGAAGAATTTATTAAGGCAAACTGAAGTGTTTTGTACCTTTCCACGCAAAGTTCTCACATGCGATCTTAAAGATATTTTCATTTTGGTCCTTATTAAATTGCTAAAAAAAAGTTAGGGTAGGGCTGAAACAAATAGGGTAGGTAGCGTTACCTGAACACAAAACCTTTTTTCAGGCCTTAATGTTGACAATGAGGCGGTATTCCATGGTTTTCTGATATCATGATCAATTACATTGGTTTCAAACCAAGGTGCTTGCATGTTGTATTGTCAACAAAATTAATCTTTCAATCTTGAATTGATTAAAAGTATGATGTAAAAATGATTGTTTTCTTTTATTTCCATCGTCTTCTCCACATACCTGAAATACCTCTAGTTATTTTTTTCTTTTTAAATTCATCTGCCTGCGCCAGTCTTGTGGTTTGTTCAGAGGCAATGAGATATACCATATTATCACTTTTTCATACAGAATTTCCAAATAATATTTCAAAAGAGACATGCAGATGGATAAAGAAGATGTTATTTTATCCATCTGAAACAAAAACAAAAATGAAAAAGAAACAAACCCGAACCACCATTTTACGTTTTGAATGAAAAAGGAATGGTTTCAGGTGCCATCTGCTCCCAGGGGTTTTCCCATAGGGCCTACTATCAAAATAGAAGGAAAACCTATGATTTCCTTCTTTGTTCTTATTTATCCTAATCCAGTCCACCCAGAAAGCGTCTTATTCTGAGACGTTTTCAACTTTCAGTTTAGTACACATATGATCAAAGAGGAAAAAAACATATAGTCTGTAGCCTGTGGGTAACGGCTTCAATTGATCAGACGTCCCTGGAAAGCTAGAAACGTGGGCAATCCAGATGTCCTTAACTTTAGTCTGATTTTTAATTGAATTAAAGGAGTCCAATTCCCTTCTGCTGGTCATTCGGTCTCTTTGTCGAGACTGGATGAAAGGTATGGTGCATGGTGAACTACATTTTCACACATCCTTTAATACTATATAGTGTTTTGGAACAAATTTACGTATAATTTTGAAATAGGTTTTTTGAACTTTGCTTATTCAAACTAAGTCAAATTAATGTTCTCTTTTGAAAATAAAGAATTATTTCTTTAGGAAAGCCATGCTTCACTGGTTAGAAAACAAAGGTGAATCAAAATTTTTTAATCAATTTTGTCATCAAAGGTGAGCCCTTCTTTCCCTGCATCTTTCAGAAGACCCTCCACATATTCCAATTGCTCCTTTGAGAAGTATTTGTTCCACTCGCCGACAGCTCCCTTCCTGATAAAAGTGTTGTAGCTTTTGTTGTTTTTTGACTCGTCCTGAAGACTCGTAAACCATCTTCATGTTGCCAAACATGGTGTAGTCAGCAATGGCAGCCATCTGCTCTTCAGTCAGAGTTTTCCCGCAGAAATCCGCAATTTTCCTCACGGTACCAACATGGTCCTTCTTGATATCTTCATACTTCAGGAGTAGTACATTTGGATCATCGTGCATCTTCCAGTATTGGCCGACATGCTTCAGCCAGCTGCCATAGTAAATCTTGTCCTGCTTGAACAGTTCGAAGAACTCGTTCCAGTCTCCTGGAATTAAAAGATGTCCTTACAGATGTGGAAGAATGAGACAGCTGCATCTTTCACATTCCGCATCGTTAGGATCATCTTGCACTTCCTGTTTTCGAAAATTTGAGAGGTGCTCGCTTCTCTACGATTTCGATGTTTGGCTTCCCCAGATGGGGCTCGGTGTATTCCACAAATGGGCAACGTGTTTCGAGGTCAGTTGCCCTTGCACCGTCAGTGTTTGCGTTGTTACAAACAAGCCAGGTCATCTCCTGGGTCCATGTTGTACCTGGAGCGTAAAGAAATGCTCTTCATAAGGAGTGCTCATTGTGAAGCCACTGGGGTTTCGAGGGATTTGGGGGAGGGACAAAACAATTGAGTCCCCTTGAAAGCACTCCATTGCATTGGTATATTGCTATATTAATTGCAACCCTTCTTTGCTTCTCCTGCAAAACTTGAAATTTGCAGATACAACCTTGTTACACTGAGACAACGATATACTGATACCTAGCATATAGGCAAACCCTACTTATAAGGTTCACAGCACTTTGATTCTGTCCTACAATTTGATATGCTCGTTTGACTTCAGGCAGATTCTGTAAGGGCCACTGATGCATGATGCACCAATGAGATGCTGGCGAGACTGCTCACCAGTACTTCATTGGTGCATCATGGCGACCCTATGGGAGTTTGTGTATCTACCCTGTAGGGTTAGCTTGATGCTTGAATGCCTGGCAAGTTACTCCCCAGGACTGCATTCATGCATCTTGATGACCAGTGGGCATGATGCATTAATGCATCAGCGGCCCTTAAAGGGTTAAAGGGGCCCTGGCACCGCAAATTAACAACATGGGTACCGATTCAGACAGCGATCATAAAATCGCGGGGACAAGCGGAAAAATCGTGGCGCCCTGGTTGGTCAAAAAGTGGTCACGTGACATTTTAATGCGGGCGTGCATTACGGTGCCAGGGCCCCTTTAAGATGCAACGGGCGTATCCTTGCCTATAAGCGTTGCAAGGTATATGCGCATGCAATACACAGGGGGTTCCTTGGTTAAAGCTGTATTCAACTTGAGATAAAAAACATATTCCCCCACCGTTGGGAGCTCTGTGCACACACACCCTGGTGTGAAGAGAGTAATCCTGTTCTATACATTAATTGTTATATTCACTTAAAAAGTAAAAGAGAACAATGGTGGCTTGCAGATGTGCACTTATATGATTTAATATTTCTTTTTGAGTATGAAAAATATTTGTCTGTGCATAAGTGCTTACATATACAAAAATAAAGAGATTATGTGTATATAAATACCTGATCGCGGGTAGGTGCAGATTAGGATATCATCTTCTGCGAAGTCGAAGGCCTTAATCTTTGGTATAACACTGAGAGTCCCCGAGAAGAGGTACATGTCTTCGTACCACTGGAAGTTAAGGCGCTTTAACCATTCTTCTGCAGAAGAGACCTGGGGCTGTGAATCAGGAGCGAGTTGCTCCTATGGTAAAAAGCGCTGTCAGTAGGTACCCTCTTTTCAAAAGAAGTCACGCTCCGCTTCACCATTCAACTTGCACTCACCACATTAGTCTGAAAGTCACCTGCCTTGTTTAAAACAGAGAGAGCTGCACTATCAGGTACCTACTCATGTCACACACTCTATAGTATATTATACTGACTGACTTCTCTCAATTAGGTGCCTACTCATATCCCCCTTTTTTAGCACTGTACTTGAATGTCCACTTGTGAGCAACAAAAGGGACAAGTTATAGCTACAAGAAAAGAAAGGACTGGAAACAAGGGCATTTTTAGCCAGCTCTTCCTTTTACTATAGGAGCAACACCCTCCTGTAGTACTGGCCATGGTGGTGTTAGGGTGTCTGGGACCGGTACACATCTAGGGTCTTTCTATATAATGATAGCTATCTCTTGATCTATCGTATCCCCTGTATTATAAGATACAGGTTTTGTATATGCCAGAATTATATCTCCTGTAGGATTTAGCCTAACTCAGGGTGTGTCTTAGGGAGTGGTCATTATTTATCAACAGGGGGGGGAGGGTGGGTTTGAGGGGGGGGCGTAAAATTTTCAGACCCCTCCCGAGGGGGGGCTAAAAAAAATTTGACCCCTCTTGAGGGGGGGGGCTAAAAAAATTCACCCTCTTTTTAGCAAAAAAGCCCGCGCGCTACTATAGATCAAAGAGGGGCGCGAAAAACTCTCCGCGCCTCCGGCGCGGGGGAGCGCAAAAAATTTTGACTGCTGTCGAGGGGGGGGGGCGTAAAAAATTTCTACGCGTCCGCGCGAAAACCCACCACCCCCCCCTGTTGATAAATAATGACCACTCCCTTATAAGCAGGGATTTCATATTATAGAAGAGTATTCAAGTGACCAAAATTTGACCTCAAATGCAGGATTCAATCATACACGAGGGCTGTCTTATATGTGGGGGTGTACGGTAGTGACTAAGGATTTTATGGATATGCACCATGGTAGGACAACTGATTCTTTGTATGTAGTTCATGATCAATAAACAGATTAACAAAAGATAGCCTACCTTAATGCCCAGTGTATAAGGCGCAGCTTCAAAACAATTGCAGCGTTCTTTTGCAGCACATATACATGACCACTGAGAGTTTGTGGCTTATACAAATGGTTTTGAATATTAGCCCACTTGGCAAAATGAAAAAAAAAAAGAAAATAAAAAGTTTGGGAATATTTTCATTTTTCCTTTAATGTGAAAAAAACCAACAAAAAAACATTTCACTGCCAGGTGCTGAGGTGAATTCATGAATAGCACCATTCCTACACCCTAAGTACAGCCTTAGCCTAGCCTTTCCCAAAGTGTGGGGTGCAGCGTATATATACGTGTGACTTTAAAGTACTGTAATCTCTCGCGTATAAGGCGCGTCTTATGCGCGATGTTTTAGTTCTCCCTGCATCCATAAGTGGAAAATAAAGACCTTTCATTTCATATGTTACACTCACTGTAAATTATAATAGGACATATGGGTGTCCAAAGGACCCTAGGGAAACCTAGCTACATATACCTTTTTGAATTTTAAAAATCCATTCAGAAGATCAAAAGTTATCAATTTTTTTTTATTTTTCTGACCATATTCTTAAACTGTGTATAAGCCGCAACTGCATCTGAGCCGCACCCTGAGTTCAGGGCTTTGCTATAACCCGCACCAGGGTTCCAAACAGGGTCGGATTCTATAGTTTATATAAGGGAGTGATAATTTTTTAACAACAGGAGGGGGGCTGGTGGGTTTGAGGGGGGGGATCAGAATTTTTTCAACCCCTTGACCTGGGGGGTCAGAATTTTTTCAATACCTCTGATGGGGGGGTCAAAATAATTTCACCTGTTTTCAGTGGAAAACCCCGCGCGTTACTATAGGCTAAAAGGGGACGTTTGTGTGCGATTTTTGTCCCTTATGGGGGGGTCGAAAATATTTTACCCCCTCGAGAGGGGGCAGGTCGAAATTTTTCCGCGCATTCATGCGCAAACCCACCAGCCCCCCCCTGTTGTTAAAAAATGATCACTCCCTAAGTAAAACCCTGCATATAAGCAGCACCTTGAGCACCATAGGGCCTGAACTCGTTCATAAGGCATGGCTTCTATGCGCGGGTTTAACGATAGTTGACAAAAATCACTTTTAGATTAGTTCAGAAGTTTTGTCCTCCCTCCCTAATCTGTACAGGGTATATATATATATATATATATATATATGAATATATATATATATGAATATATATATATATATATTGTAGCGTTTTCCGACTCTATGGTTAATAAAGAATTACACAACTCCGACAGCTTGACTTCAGTGTCTTTTATTTCCTGGCAGTCCTCGCCACACCATCTAAGTCTTATATCGTATATATTAATCCGGAGATAAGCCTTTTAGAGTTCTGCTCCTCTCTGTCTGCAACTCGGAACTAACTAATCGGAGTAACAACTCCCTTATTTATACATAGGCAGATACTCCGACCCCGGCCCGCTTTACGGCAGGCCAGCGTCGGAGGATCTCCTCCGCCGACTACTATTGCCGACGTAACCGCGTTACTTCAGGACCGCTGGCCTCGCCGCCCCCACACCAGGATGGTTTCGGCTCCGCCAACGGCCCCTCCGTCTCCGCCACACTCTCCCCAACTAATCTATAGCCTTACCGGGAGAAAGAGTGTGATATTACCCTCCTGCAGATGGGTTTCCAATTTTGAATAATCCTGCCACGCCATGGCCCCTGGGCGTTTAAGTAAATAGCTACACATAACATACACACAGTAAATCCTACTTAAACCTCCTCTGTAGGCGGCATTAACTACTAAGTAAACCGAATCCGCCGTCCCCTATGCGGAGTATAACCATAACAACAACTTTTATACAATAATACGACGTCATTTCGTCTGGATCCGGCAGACATTCTCCGCCCGTTCGCCTCAGGCTGTCTTGTCGCCGCCCTCATTGGTTCCAGCCTTGGTCGTCCGCGCCGCCGACGTCTTTGGCCACCGCTGTCCGCAGCGGCTGCAGCATCCCTTCTGATCATGGCCATAACGGGTCCGGGTAACATGGACCAGTTCAATATCCCCATTGGGGAGAGTGTGAATGGAGGAAGATTGCAGTCCCCCGGGTATAACCCTCATCTCAGGTCCTAGGGTCCGAGGCTGCCCCAGTCGTCTAGAGTGTTCCTTGAGGGCCTCCGGCCCGGTAAAATCCGAATGCCATGGCATAGCCCCATCCTCCTCCGCCTCCTCGTCCCTATTGTCACCCGCTTTATCTCCTTGTTGATCTAGCGGCAGGCGGTGCACCTCCTCTACCCCCGCCAACCCCTCAGTGCTGGCTATTCCCCCTTCCCCCATATCTCCTATAGGTAATCCGGTTATTACAATCACTCGGTCTGTCTCAGTGTTGGGTAGGGGCTCCGGATCCCCAGGCCCTCCGACCACCGTCTCGACCCCCTCCGGCACCATCACCATAGTCTCCGCCCGTCCACTCTCCTCCCCCACTTCTACTTGCAGCAAGAATTCCCCCTTGGGTGAGCAAAGGACTAACCCGTCCAACCCCACAGTCACGGATCGGGGGTACCTATCCAACTTGGGTAGAGCAAATAAGGTCCCCGGCTCTACGAGGGGGGTCTTCGGTACCTTCTTCTCTGCCTGTCCTTTCTCCTTCACCGGTGTCCCTACGGAACACGATTGAAATTTACTCATTAATTGGGCGGTACCCTCATCCATGGATCGGTTCTGTATGGCCTCCTCCTCCGCCTCTTTTAACACTCCCTCCAGGCTGAACTTCCTCGTAGACTTTCCCGCCCCTTTTCCTTTAGGGCTTTTACTTTTAGTTTCCATCTCTTTCCTCAGTCTTTCTTTCTCCGCCTCTTTGGCCTTCCTCTCCTCCTCCTCCTTTCTCCGCTGTTCCTCTTCCGCCTTCCGGCGCTCCTCAGCCTCTCTGGCCTTCCTCTCCGCCTCCTCTCTCTCTTTCCGTTTAATTTCTCTTTTCTTCTTTTGCTCCTCCTCCTTGGCATCGCTGAGTACGGCCAGGAACTGGGCTTTCAGTTTAGGGCCAGATTGGACGTATGCCGGGATGGCCACCTCCTCCGACTCCTCGCTGGTTTCATCCTCCCCTTCCACCTCCCCCGCCTCACCCTTCTCCGGCGGCTCAGGCGTCACGATTGTAACTGTCTTCAGGATGGGTTTCGGTTTGCTAGGGGAAGGTTTACTCATATCCTCATAGGAGGGCAATGTCTCGGGACTGGCACCGGAGAGGGTGGGTTTGGGCTTGTTAACTAGTTCGTAAGGGGGCTGCTTCTCGGGGCTAGAGTCCAGCCCATTTCCCCCTAGTCCCAAGCTCTCTCCATCCTCCCCACTCGTGGCGGAGATGTCCTCGTAGGCAGCCGACTTTATGGAGGTTCGGGAGGTCGGAGTGTCTTTCTTGGTTTCCTCGTACTCCGCCTCCAGGGCTCTCACATTGACTTCCCCTAGAGGCACCTCCTGTTGCATTCGTAACAGAGTCTTGGTGGGGGTCTCCCCCGCCTGTCCATATCTCTCTACCAGTAATCCTATGACGAACTTCAGTTTCCCCGCCATTTCCTCGTCTATTTCCACCTCCCCCCCGCTCAGTAGAGGTGTCAGGTCGGGTATCCCCGTGGCCAGTGGCGGGGTGGAGGGTCCCGCTTCCTCCTCCGCCTGCCGCTCCTTACCCCGTGGGGATTGTCTCTTCCTCTTTTCCGCCGATTCCTCCCCCCCCTCCGGCTCGAAGGCCCTCTTGACCCCCTTCCCTGACATACTCCGGGTGGACCTGACGGAGAGACAGCTCTGGGGTGTGCTGGTCCCCTCCACGCGGAATCCCAGCAATTGCTCCAAGTATTTGGAGGCGACAGCAGCCTCCGTCTCCTCCTCCAACGTTATTCCCGGCGACGCCATGCCGCTGAATGTAGATCCGCTGGGGCTGTCCCCCGCACCCCCTCCACCCGCCGAGGTGCCCTGCTGCGGCGGGGGGACCCCGGGCTTGGAGGCGGCGTTTACCGGTTTCTTTTTCTTGGCCACCGCACTCCCCCTCTTCCTCTTTGTGGTGGTGAGCCTGACAGCTTCCTCCGGGCTAGCTGGGGCAGCCACGAGGCTACTGTCCGCCGAGGATCCTCCCGCCTCCGTTGCCCGGCCCACCGGTAGCATCCTGCACTCCTCCGGCGGCTGCCAGTCCTCCAGCTCTGGGTGGATACGCGTGATGTGTCGCCGGAGATCATCCACCCGGATCTTGGCTACCATGTACTCACACTTAGGGCACTGGTAGCCCTCTTGCATCTCGTCGTGAGTGCGGAGATGGCGGTTCATCCCATCGGATCTCATGAAGTACCACTGCTTGGAGTCCCCCCTTTTCCGGCAGATCTCGCACCGATACTTTGGCAGCTCCACCCCGTCCACCCACTCCGTGGGGACCGGCTTCTGGTCTCTGTTTTTGAAGACAGGCATTACTAGTTGTGGCGTTGTCCATAGGCTAACAGGAATTGAAGGGTGAGGCGGATAGCGCTCCCTTATATTCCCCCCGGTGGTCACACCCCCTCTTCCTACTCCTCCAATCACCGTCCCCTGGGTCAGGCCACCCTCCGTCACCACGCCGTGGGAAACCCCCGATTGCATCATAGCCTTACTCCGGACACCGTTGTCGCCATTGGCGCCTCCGCTCTCACGTGCCTGCTGTGAGCCGTGGGAACGTGATCCGCGGTCAGCCGAGGACCTCCGCCTACGATAGCTCCCACTCCGACTCCGGCTCTCCGAGTCCCTCCTCCCATGTCTGGCTGCCTCCGTCCGGGCAGACACTCCGTCCCTTCTGTGGCCACTAGTGGAGCGGCTAGAGGAGGAGTGGCCGGAAGATCTTTCTCTCTCCCTCCTCCTCCGCCGACTCTCCCTGTGTCTTGAGCGTGTGGAGCCCTCCCGGGAGTGGCTGGACACTGTGGAAGACACTTTCTTTGACCCTCCACCAGCATTTCTACCCCGACTCGATTCACCCTCGGGCCTTGTCCCTCTTAGAACCACCAACCGCGTGTCATCTCCGGCCTGCATTGTAGACTGACCGTTAACGGTCCTTCCCCCGCCTTTTATTGGGGAGAACCTGTTATGAGGGTTGCTTAGTGACTCCCGCCTCTCCGGCCCTGCTCCGCTAGGCGGCGCTCCGGCCGCCGGCCGGCCGGCCTCACCGCCCGCTGTCGAGGAATTTGGAGCCTGGCCTCCCGACCTCCCCTTCGTCATGGCTGTTCTGCAGCGTCCAACCCTCCTGGCTTCCCTCTCTTCGTTTTCATGGTTGTTGTAGATGGCTTCCTCGATCATTTCGTAAATAAACCATCTTTCCCTATGCTTCTCCCTGATTCTCCTCCGGCCAGGATCCGCCGCCCTCCTTAACCTTTCTGCCCTGATTTCCTCGTTTTGGCCATGGTTCCGCCTTCTGCGGGCCAACTCACTCTCATCACTCACCCCCTCTTCATCCGACTCGCCCATCTCGGGGAGGGACCATTCCTCGTAGGGAGGGTCCTCCTCTGGTTCTACCCCCCTCCAATGTGACATTTCGGCTTCTTCCTTCAACCTTTTTTCATTTTCCAGCCATACATCGCACCAGTCGCGGCCTTCTTGACTCATCTTGCTTTTGCAGCTCCTCCACTCCGCCCCAAGGTAAGTATCCAGTTGAGGCGCCAGTCTGACGGCCCGGGCTGCGCTGGTTCTGGCAGGCTTCGGTGCACTCCTCCGCAGACCTTCTTTCCGATTTCCATTATCCGCTGCCCCTCCCTTACAGGTTTCAGTTATTTGATGTCTCTTTTTCTCTTTGCAGGTCAGCAGTTTCGCCTCCCGGTCAGCTCCAGTCCCCGGGGTCACCTGAACCAGCCGGATGGTGCCCCCTCCGGATCCTCCTTCCTCCTCGTCTGAATTGTCCGAAGATAGGGGCTCGGCCTCCCTTGTTTCATCCTCCATGGGAACATCCTCCGCCGTGGCCCGCGCCGGGGCCAGTTTTAGGGTGTCGTAATGGACTACCCTGGTAGTTTTACCCTTTTTAATTTTATACACCGCCTCCCCTAAGCGCCCCACTATCTCCCATGGGCCTGTCCAATAACTCTGGAGTTTAGGTGTCAGTCCCCTCTTCCGGAGAGGGTGGTAGTAGAAGACCCTGCCCCCAACAGCGAATTCGCCTGCCGAGGCTCTTGCATCATAGTTCCTCTGTTGCCTGCAGAGGGACCTTCCAAGGGCCTCCCTAGCGACGGAGTATGCTTTTGCCATGGTGGTTTGTAATTCGGCCACATAACCGACTCCTCCCCCTACATTGGGCTCCAGCGGGTAAACCAAATCCAGGGGGATGACCGTTTCCCGCCCCAACATCAGAAGATTGGGGGACAATCCCGTGGAGGCGTGTGCGGAGGAGCGATACGCCGCCATTACAAATGGCAGCCGCCGGTCCCAGTCCCGTTGGTCCTCCGCCACCACAGTCGCCAGCAGCATTTCAATTGTTCGGTTGGCCCGCTCCACCATCCCATCGCTTTGGGGCCTAAAGGAACAGGTTCTGGTCTGCCTGACTTCCAGTAAGGCCACCATTTCCCTGAATAGTCCCGACTGGAAGTTCTTGCCCTGATCTGTGTGCACCTCCGCCGGGGCTCCAAATCTACAGATGAACTCCTCCACCACAGCCCTGGCCACCGTGGGTGCCTCCTGGTTGGGTAAAGCGTACGCTTCCGTCCATTTAGTGAAGTAGTCCGCCGCCACCAAAATATATTGGTTCCCGGCGGAGGACAAGGGCAATGGACCCATCACGTCTAGAGCTATCCTCTGTAGGGGTAGTCCGGCACCCACATGTCCCATTGGTGCCCGGTGCGGAGGTGGAGCCGCCTTCCTCCGGAGACAGGGTTCACAGCTGGCGCACCACAGGGTCACCTCCCTCCTGAAGTCAGGCCAGTAGTAACCTGTCTGGAGGCGCCGGATGGTTTTATTGCGGCCCAGATGCCCCGCCAAGGGTTCTCCGTGGACCTCCCTGAGCACATCATTCCTGCTCAGGGTGGGTACAGCAATTTGGAAGCATCGTTCCCCCGCCGCACCTTCCCACCACCGGCCCAGTATCCCTTTTTCTATACTCATGCGCCCCAATTGGGCATGCCAGGCTCTCAGCTCATAGCCCCAGGTCCTTCTTTCCTCCTCTGTGGTGGTCGCCTCCCCGTTCACCCATGCTCTGACCCGAGTCAGCACAGCGTCCTCCGCTTGGAGTGTGCCCCACTCTCTCCCTGCCGGCGGAGTGGAGTCCCCCGCCGCCGGAGGCGCCCCCCGAACCATCTCCTGGCGTTGAGACCTTGTGAAAACCCGGCAATGCAGTAGCTCCTCCTCATCCTCTCGCCCACATTGCTTGCAGGGCTTCCTGGACAGCCCATCCGCATTCCCATGTAGTTTCCCCGGCCTATGCTGCACCACTATGTCGTAAGTACTTATAATCTGCAGCCATCGAGCCAGCTGGCCCTCCGGCTCCTTGAACTCCAACAGCCACCGCAGGGAGGCATGATCTGTTCGGACTACCACCCTCCTCCCTATTAGGTAATGCTTGAATTTCCTGAGGCCAAAGACTATAGCCAGCAGCTCCCTCCTTGTAACGCAATAGTTACGCTCCAGTGCGGCTGCCATAGGCTAGGACCCTCTCTACCCCCGTCTGCTCCTGGGACAGTACCACTCCGAGGCCTGTGTCACTGGCGTCGGTGTCTAAGGTAAGCTGTCCCTCCGCCTGGGGGAAAGCCAGGATAGGGGCCTCGGTTAGTCTCTTTTTTAGGTCTTGGAATGAGGCCTCGCATTCCTCCGACCACCGGAACGTCCTCCCTTTCTCGGCCAGCGCGCTCAGTGGCTTAGCCCTCGTAGAGAACTCAGGAACGAAGGTCCTGTAGTAGCCGGCTAGCCCCAGAAAACTCCGGACCTCCGTCACCGTGGTCGGAGTGGGCCACGACTGCACCGCCTCTATCTTTTCCGGATCCGTCTCTACCCCCGCCTCACTCACTTGGTGGCCCAGGAATAACACTCTGCGGCAAGCCAACTGGCATTTGGAGGGCTTGATCTTAAGCCCAGCATCCTCCAGCCTTTGAAGTACCTCCCCAAGCCGGCCAAGATGCTCCTCGAAGGTGGCGGAGAATACGACTATGTCGTCTAGATAGACCAAACAAGTTTTCCACTGTAGTCCCCTCATGGCCACTTCCATCACCCTCTCGAAGGTGCCTGGCGCATTGCACAAACCGAAGGGCATTCTCCGGAATTGGAACAGCCCCCGGTGTGTCGTGAATGCTGTTTTCTCTTTATCCCCCTCCTCTATATCCAACTGCCAGTAGCCGCTGGCCAGATCCACTGACGAAAACCACGCGGCCCCCGCCATGGTATCGAGACAATCTTCCACTCTAGGCAGGGGATAAGCATCCTTCACGGTGGCGGCGTTGAGCCTCCGGTAGTCCACGCAGAAGCGAGTGGTACCATCTTTTTTTCTTACTAGGACCACCGGAGAAGCCCACGGGCTAGTGGATGGCTCAATCACTCCGGCTTCCAACATCTTCTCCACCTCCTCTTCTACCGCCTCTCGTCTATGGGGTGCCAATCGCCTCAGCGGTTGTTTGATAGGTGGATGTACCCCGGTATCAATCCTATGCTTGGCCAATTGAGTGTGCCCTTTGTCGCCCTTATGCCTCTGAAATGCCCCCAGGTGTTTCCTTATAAGCCGTGCAAGCTCCTTTCTACGGTGAGCCTCCGTCCCGCTCACTAACCCGTCCATCAAACGCTTTAGCTCCTCCGGCTCACCTCTCTCCACCATCCGGCACCATCCCTCTCCGGCCACTGTCTCGCCTCCGCCTCTGCACTCCACTCGTTGAATGGCCCCTAGAGTCATGTCTCTATATATCACCACTGGCTCAGGACCGGGATTGAGCACCCTGACCCAAGTTGCCCTCCCCTCGGGGCATACCAGCCCCCGCCCCACCAGGAAGCTCGGTTCACCCTTGTGTCCGGCCATCCCTTCAATCATCCCGTCATCCCCCTGTTGCCAGGGTCCGGCTAGAGTTCCCTCTAGCATGGCCTCCTGTCCGGATCCCAGCACCGCCGCTCGGGTGCTGACGATTCGGCACACAGAATCCTCCTCTGTCCACACTAGGCGCCCTTTTGCTACGTCGACCATTAGTTTGTTGGTGCGGAGGAACTCCGCCCACAGGATTCCCTCCGTCCCGGTGTCGCTGACTACGAAACGCACGTTGATAGTGCGCCTCCCGATTTCCAGCTCTGTGTACACTTCCCCTTTTATGTCCATAGGCCGCCCGTCGACGGAGTAGATCTTCTCCGCCGTTTCCCCCAGGCGTTCCCGTCCGCCCCACCTGCTCCACCATCCTTCGGAGACCAGATTAAGCGACGCACCAGTGTCCACCAGCAATTGGATGGGGGCCCCTGCCAGCCGACCCTCTACTATCAATCCTCCTCCGCCTCTCTCTCGGCGGCCCTGTATCACATTGATAGGCCCACTTCCCTCGACCTGTACTTGGCCTTTAGTATAGGTCGATTCTAGTTTCCCGCCGCCGGACTAGCCTGTTCGCTCACCGGCCTGGATGCCTCCTTGGCCTTGATATTTGGGCATTCTCACTTGAAATGGCCTTCCTGTCCGCATCCGAAGCCTTCCTGTCCGCATCCGAAGCAAGCACCACTGCTTTTTCTTCCTCCCCAACACCGCCGGATCATCCAGCCTTTGAACTAACCGCTCCATCAACTCCGCCATTTTGCTCATTTCCTCCTTGTTGGACTTGAGGTGTTCATTTACTGACGCATCCGCCGCCCGCACTTTGTGGATATTCTCCTGCTCCACTTGTAAGTACGCCTCCGCTCCCACCGCCGTCATTACTGCGGATTGTAAATCTTTCGGTGTTGACTGATACACCCACTGCCTGAGTGGATTGTCGAGGCACAATAGGAATCTATCGAGCGCTAAGGTGTCTGTCGTCCGGGCGTCTGCCTCCGGATATGCTAACTTAGTGTACTTTTTCAGTTCTTCCTGTAACTCTTGCAGTCCCTCCCCCTTTCGCCGGACCCTAGTGCGGAGGAACGCTTTGTAGATCTCTTCCTGATTAGTAGGCTCAAACCTTTCCACGAGTGCCCTTCTTAACTCCTCATACCCCTCCGGCGTGGCTGGTTTCCTTCCCGTCAACAATCTCCGGGCTGCCCCCGACAGACTCAGGCCTAGGAACATACCCGCCTCCTCTGGCTTCCATCCGTTTACTTTGACGCACAGGTCGAAGTGGTTGAGGTAGTCAGATAGGTCTGTGGTGCCATCATATTTAGCGGGTTTCACCACTGGCTTACCCTTTGCCTCCTTCTCCCCATCGGCACCTCCTCTCCAGCCGTCCTCCGGACGACCCATAACTCCTCTACCCTGCCGGAGATCTCCACCTTCCCCTACTTCGTCCTTATCCGCCTCCTCCGCACGTCTCCCGGTTTCGGGGCGAACCTCGGCCGGTGCCCGCTTGCTCCCCTTCCTTGGGTTATTCATCTCCGCCTGCTCCTCCGGCCACCAAAGCACCTTTCCGCCATCGTCCCTTCCCGGGTTGAACCCCAGCCAGGCATTTGCATCACCCAGTTTTCCTTTAGGGTGCCTCAACCTCCAGGCCGCCGGTTTCTCCTCCCTCTCCCATGGCCACAGGTAGGGCTCCTTTTCTTTAACGCGTGGTTCCTCATATCCCGTGTCCGGTACCTCCTCCCGGGATGCTCTATCGGCGGGTTCTGCTTGTCTCTCCGGATTCATCTCTTCCGGCCTCACCGCCCCTCTCTGCCGTAGCGTCACTTCCTCGTCCACCACTTCCAGCAAAACCCCTTTTTCCCGCTTAATCTCCTCCGTATCCCTCTTCTCCACAGGTAAGTTTATCGTTTCTGAAGCCTCCGCCATCTTCTTTCTCTCGTGGGTCTTCAAACACCGCTGTCACCAATGTAGCGTTTTCCGACTCTATGGTTAATAAAGAATTACACAACTCCGACAGCTTGACTTCAGTGTCTTTTATTTCCTGGCAGTCCTCGCCACACCATCTAAGTCTTATATCGTATATATTAATCCGGAGATAAGCCTTTTAGAGTTCTGCTCCTCTCTGTCTGCAACTCGGAACTAACTAATCGGAGTAACAACTCCCTTATTTATACATAGGCAGATACTCCGACCCCGGCCCGCTTTACGGCAGGCCAGCGTCGGAGGATCTCCTCCGCCGACTACTATTGCCGACGTAACCGCGTTACTTCAGGACCGCTGGCCTCGCCGCCCCCACACCAGGATGGTTTCGGCTCCGCCAACGGCCCCTCCGTCTCCGCCACAATATATATATATATATACACACATTATTCTCCCACCAAGAGGCCTGGAATCCGCCCTGTTGTCCTATATATATATATATTACCACAGATTTTGACCCATCTAGATCACAGTATACTGTTTCCCAGCATGTATTTTGGTGACGTGACCAAAAAGCGACAGGAGAGTGACATTGATTAGTTTAGGGAAAAAAGATAGGGTGGTAAAGGCAGGTTTCATGCACACGCTCATTACTGGGCCATTAAAAAAGATGGAGGAGCAGGATTTCAATCAAATTTACTCAGTAAGTGCTGTCAGAGAAACAGATGTTGAAGAATAAGGAATGTTTCATTTTAAAACATTTAGAACCATGAATAGGGACATCTGTGGATGAAACAGGAGGCTTGCTAGGGACTTTTTCTTGAAAAAGTACCCTTGCCAGCCGCACATATATGTGTATACATTACATAGAGAGTGCCCTGCCCCAGGTGCATATCTCTCTCTATACATTTTGGTGCAACTGTACTCTCACAGTTGCAGACTAGAGGTCGTTGTCTTATGATTGACCTACTTATTGGCTCTAGGAGGTTATCCAGATAAGGCTTAAATGTGAATATGGATCCAGATAATAATAGCTGAGTTTGAGTTTGAAAAGTTTTTATTGGCTAAGAATCAAATAGGTACAATTCGTTGTTCATCATGGCCAAAAAACAGCAAAACAAAATACCACATAACACGACTCGATAGTACACAATAATCAGTTTACGTCTACAACTGGCCTTCAGAGATGAATACACAAACAATCAGGAACCTCTGGTACATTACTTAGGACTTTCACACCTTTTTTTTTATCAGATCAAGAAATATTCTTCTATTCGCACACTTTTGTTTCTCTGTAGATAGTTCTCACCATAGTTTCTCTCCCCTATATAAAGGGCTTTTTTCATACTTGACTAGCTTGGCTCTGCTAACTCGTAGCTTTACCTTATCGTTGGTGCGTAGTTGTCTTACTGGTTCAATAAAAAAATTTGGCAAGATACTGAGAATGTACATTATGCCTAGTAATTGATTTTTGCGTCGGTGCTGCAAGCATTTGCAGCCAGACCTCGCTAGCAATTCAACCCTTCTGATATCAGGTGCCACACGGATGGACAAACAGCACCTCAGACAATTGTCAGATTGTTCTGGACAGTCTCTATTTTTTTTTCTTTTTAAACTTCGATGCGCCATCCACTACGATAGCACCATAATCAAACACGGGTAGCACCATTTGTTTATATATCGTCAAAGCTAATTCATTTCTTTAACTTGCGCAGTTTGTACAACCTATCAAGGGATAGTGAGCGTTTTTTTTTGTTTTTTTTTTATCAAAGAACGATAAATAACGGTCTACATCAACACCGAGGTATGTAAAATAATTTACAATCTCGAGCTGTTTTCCTTCTAGGTTTACATTTACATTTTCAAATTGAGTGGTGCTTGCTCAGAATAGGACCATATTACTTTTGTCTTATCAATGTTGATTGTTAACCTCCTGTGCTTACACCATTCCATTATGCAATTCAGATCATCCTGTAGTAAGGCTCGCATGATATGTTTGTCTTCGCCAGACAAATAAATCTTGAGGTCATCAACGTACAGGACATAACGGCAGTTTTTAACAATTTTTGTAACCTGGTCTTTATATAGAACAAAAAGCAATGGACCCAGCACAGACCCTTGTGGTACACCACAGGGTACCGTGCTGAGGCCTGATGCCTTCCCGTATGCCTTGGTGAGCTGTAATCTGTTACATAGATAACTTTCGAACCAAGAGACTGTGTTCTCAGATGAGCCTAGCATTTGTAACTTTTCTAAGAGTAGTGAGTGACTTATCGTGTCGAACGCCTTCCTCAGATCGAGGAAGGCCATGACAGATAAGTGACCCCTATTCCTTGCTTCATATAGATCTTGAACAAGTGCATATGTGGATCAACACGGTAAATGGTACACCCGCGAGGGGGTGCACGGGCGTACCTTTTACCGTGTTGATCTACATATACACTGCATCAGTGGTTGAAAACCCAGGAATGAAAACAAACTGTAATGGCGACACTAGATTGTTGGACAACACATGGTCAATCAAATGTGAGTCTGCTTCCTTTTCTAGTAATTTAGATACCAAGTTTATGTGATCTGTTAGAGTCCATCTACTCTAGTACAGAGTTTACCCACTTGGAGGAGCATGTGTCATTTACTCACTCTCCAGGCATACATGGCCCTTGGGGAGCTGCTCTTCAACCTGTGTGCTGAGAGAGGGAGGCTTGCTTTCAAAGGAAAAGGACCAGGAGCCCTTTTGTTTCTGCTTTTAGGGCTGAAAGCCCCTTTTCCCCATGGAGGATCCTCCAAAGACATACTGACCACCCAGCTGATGAGAGATGGTTAGGGGGAGGGACCCTGATTAGGCAATGACTTGCCTGGTTCCCACTGTTTGTGTGTGGGGTTTTAATTTTATTCTCGGTTTTGTTACCGCATACTCATCTTTTACCTTGCCATGAATAAATAGTCATTATTATCACAACCTCATTCCGCAACCTTTTCTTTTTTTTTATAATGTGCGACTAACTTCACGCTACCACTTAGTTGGTCCGTCACATTTTGGTGGCAGCGGTGGGATGAGGTTACATGGTTTTGACTATGGCTTGGTAAAGCAGATGGAGGTATAAACCCCATGCACAGATGAGGCAGGACGGGATGGAGTGGGAAGTGGTGGAGACAAGTTGGTACAATGCGGCGCCGCAAGCGGACCGAGACAGCTCTCGAGTTGAGAAGACATCGGCGAACAACGCGTCTCTACTGTTACTCTTATCTGTACCTGCTAATGTTTTGTTTATAAATGTTTGATTGACACCAATTATGATGTAAACAAGTGACTTTGTGTTTTCTTCTGTCTGCTCCAAACATACTGATTAGGTGATTAACAACAAAGGGTGGTTAATTAAGTGGGTTACAACTGGGTCGTTGTGAGGTAACTGTGGGTGATACAGTTGAGAAAAATCTTTGTATAAAAAGATTAATTGCGCGATTTTTGGAACGGCTGGCAGGTCAGTATGTCGGTGGAGGAGCTTCAGCGCAGGTTGGAGGCCATTCAGGTGGAGCTGGAGAAAGAGAGGGAGACAGGTAGGAGGCTCATTGAAACCAATGACAGGCTCTCACGGGAGCTGACAGAGGCCACGGGTGGGGATGCATCGCAGATGCCTGTGTTTATCCAAAGGGAGAGGAAACGCCCTGTCTTTTCCGGACCACCCTCGGGTTCAACTGGACTCGAGATCAAAGAATGGGTGGTTGACATGAGGGCGCACCTCACTACCCGTGGGGGGCTAACTGATGCTCAGAAGGTGGCGGCCGTACTGGAGCAGCTTGATGGCCAGCCACAGCGGGAGATGCGGCACCGGGCTCAGTGCAAAACAGCCGAGGACGTTTTTAAGGTCCTGTTAGATTTGTTTAGTTCCGCTGGTGTTGGCATGACAGTGGCTGCCCTGAAGGAGAAATTCTTCACCCGCAGGCAGGGAAGTGCAGAGTCTGTCATCGACTTCTCGCACGGACTCCTTCAGCTTCAGGAGCAGGTTAGGGCCCGAGACCCAACCCGGCCCTTGGTAGACGCGGAGCTTAATGAGAGGTTGGCTCTAGGTGTTAAGGACAAACACCTGAGCCAGGACCTCCTCCGCTACCTAGAGGCTCACAAGGATGTGGGATACCTGGAGCTGAGGGACAAGGCCCTGCAGTGGTCTGGCAGGGACTCAAGGGTGGTGCGTTCCGCAGAGGAGAGGGCAGAGCTGAGTGCAGATCTGATTGATCAGATCACTCAGCGGCTATGTAACCAGCTGTCGGTTAAGTCCGAGAAGCCAGCTGGATCTAAGAATATTGCCAGTTCCAAGATAAAGTGGGAGCCTCGTTGCTACAAGTGCAATGAGCGTGGTCACTTGAGAAGGGACTGTCCCAAGACCAAGAGTTCGACCCCACAGGGTCAGGACTCTGGGTCTGCGGGAAACTAGAACCCCCCACTGTCGGGAGCCAGACAGTGGGAGGGGGCTCTTCCGGCTCTGAAGGTGCATCTACTGAAGAGGTTGTGAAGTTTGGGATAGGTAAGTGCCCATATGGAAGTTTAGGGCTGGGCGACATGATTGCTCCATGTCTCCTGGACACAGGCTCTAACGTATCCACAGTCACAGAATCCTTCTATAGACAGCACCTGGCAGGCAAGGGAACAGCACTGGTGGATCCAAGTAGTTGGCTAACCATAACGGCAACCAACAATCTTGGAGTCCCCTGTGCTGGATATTTCCAGATTACTGTGTATGTATTGGGAAGGTACATCAAAGATGTTGGCTTCTTTGTGAAGAAAGCCACACTTGACAAGAGGGAGGACGAGGTACCGGTTCTCGTTGGTTGTAATCTGCTTAACAGATTGGCGGCCCTTTTGGAAGAGGAGATGGGACCAGAATATATTGCACAGATAAGACAGTCACTGCCAGAAGGGGAATCTTGGGCACGAGTTTTATCGTTGTGCCAAGCAGCTATGGCAAAGGCGGCTAATCCAACAGGAATCATTAGCCGTCTGAAGATTGCAGGTAAGAATTCTGTGAGGATCCCAGGTCGAACTGTAGTAACTGTGAAGGCTACAGCCCGCAAAATGCGGCACAGTTACACAGGACTGGTTCAGCCTAGTGACACTGCTGGTCTTCCTGTAAATGTGAGTATACAGGAAAGCCTTAGCCCAGTGTCTCAGCAGGGATCACTGCATGTCTCACTTGTCAACCATGGCAGGGAAGCTGTTTGGATACCAGCCAGGGCCCGGTTGGGTGAAATCCATGAGGCAACTGTCATCGGTGGGGACATTGAGGAGCAGTGTAAGCTCAGGATGCAAGGGGCGAGGCGGACACAGGAGGAGGGACGGAAGACTAGGGTAGAAGATCTTCCCTTCAATATTTCTCAGAACCTTACAGAGGAACAGAGAGCTAAACTGAGTCAGACCTTGAAGGACCACTCCATGGTGTTTAGTTTAGAAGAGGGAGATCTGGGTTGTGCAACTATCGTTGAACATGAGATCCCGTTGGAAGACAACACTCCAGTGAGATTAGCTCACCGTAGAATTCCACTACACCTGCAAGAGGAAGTAAAGAGTGTTCTTCATGGCTGGTTAGAGAAGGAAGTTATAAGGGAATCAACAAGCCCTTATGGTTCACAGATAGTAGTTGTCCGTAAAAAGGATGGGAAACTACGGATCTGTGTGGACTTCAGATCTCTTAACCAGAAGACCCGTAAGGATGCCTATCCACTTCCGAGGATAGAAGAAGCTATTGATGCTCTACGAGGAGCCAAATACTTCTGTTCCTTGGACCTGGCTCATGGCTACTTACAAGTGCCAATGTCTGAGGCAGACAAGCCAAAGACTGCCTTCCGTGCTGGGACTGGTGGACTCTATGAGTTCAACAGAATGCCATTTGGCTTATGTAATGCCCCAGCAACATTCCAGCGATTAATGGACGGTATCTTTGGTGATGTGAACTACCAACATGTTCTGATATACCTTGATGACCTGCTTGTCTTTGGTAGTACATTTGAGGAGACTCTGCAGAGGCTAAACAATGTACTGGAGCGTCTTGGAAAGCACGGTCTGAAGGTCAAACCAGAGAAGTGTCATCTATTCAAGGAGGAGGTGAAATACCTGGGACATATAGTGTCAGCTGAAGGTGTGGCTACCGATCCAAGTCTGACCAAGGAAATCCTTGAGTGGGAAAGGCCAAGAACGGTAAAACAACTTCGATCTTTCCTGGGTCTAGCTTCCTACTATCGTAGGTTCGTCAAAGGGTTTGCCAAGATAGCATCTCCCTTACACGACCTGCTCGGTGGTGGAACTAGGAAAAAGGGAAAGAAAGAAAAAGTTTCCTTGAGTGATGAGGAATTCAGAGGTCGTTGGAATGAGGAATGTGATCAAGCCTTTGAGGCATTGAAGCAGAAGCTGACGAGCCCACCAGTACTGGGATACCCAGACTTCAAGCATCCTTTTACCCTTGAAACAGATGCAAGTCATCAGGGTCTTGGGGCAGTGCTTAGTCAGGTACAGGATGGTAGGCAGGTAGTCATTGCCTATGCTTCAAGGGGACTCAGGAAGTCGGAGCGAAATATGGAGAATTATAGTTCCATGAAGCTGGAGATGCTAGCGCTGAAGTGGGCAGTGACAGATAAGCTGCGTGATTATCTAATTGGAGCTCAGTTTACTGTCCTAACTGACAATAACCCACTAGCTCATCTTGGAACTGCCAAGCTGGGAGCTGTCGAGGAGATTTGGCTCCCTATAATTTTACCATCAAGTATCGTTCCGGAAAGGAGAATCAGAGTGCAGATGCACTCAGTCGCAAATCACAGGTAAATAGTTTGGATGCTGTGGTTGAGCACACTCGCGTCCCATTAGCTGTGCACCAGGCAGCTGTTCGATGAACGCTTATTACAGTCAGAACAAATGAGACCAAAGCTCGAGAGTCGCTGAAGGGTGAAATGGTTGGGACTAGCACCCTCCCAGTGTTGGAGGGCAGAGATGTTAAGCAGATGCAGAAAGCAGATCCTGTGCTGAAACACCTGTCTGGATTGAGCCATCGCCCAACTGCTCGACAGCTCAGGCGGTATCCAAAGGAGGTCCGGAGGGTTCTTAGGGACTAGGACAGCCTAGAGCGGATAAACAACATCTGGTTCCGTAAAGTGACTGTTAGGGGGGAGGAGGTCAAACAGCTCCTACTGCCCCAGGCTTTGAGACCGGACATCCTTCGGGAGCTCCATGACAAGGCTGGACACCAGGCGGTGGAAAGAACTCTGGCTCTTGTACGTCAGCGATGTTTCTGGACTGGTATGGCAGCAGATGTGGAAAAACATGTGAGAGGGTGTGAGCGGTGCATCATAGCAAAGACACCACGCACTGGGAAGCTAATGATGGGTAGCCTGATTGCTAAACAACCCCTGGACATTGTGGCTATGGACTTCACAGTTCTCGAGATGCCCACAGACAGTCGGGAGAATGTATTGGTAATGACTGATGTATTCAGTAAGTTTACCATGGCATTTCCGACAAGGGACCAGAAAGCAAGTACAGTGGCTAAACTTTTAGTGAATGAGTGGTTTGTAAAATTTGGAGTTCCTCGTCGGTTACACTCCGACCAGGGTCGAAATTTTGAATCAGAAGTAGTCTCAGAGTTATGCAGGTTCTATGGTGTGAAACGCTCCCGGACAACTCCATACTATCCAGAGGGGAACGGGCAGTGTGAGAGATTCAACAGGACTCTGCATGATTTGCTGAGAACACTACCCCCAGGAGAGAAGAGGAGGTGGCCAGTCCACCTACCTGAGTTGGTGTTTGCCTACAACATCACTCCACATGCTAGTACTGGATACTCACCTTATTATCTACTATTTGGCAGAGAGCCTCGTCTCCCTATCGACCAGCTATTGGACAATGTAAGGAATGAGCGGCTTACTGCTGGAGAAGGGGTGACGGGGGTAGAGGCATGGCTGGAGGAACACCAGCGCCGTCTTGAGGATGCAATGGAGAGGGCTGGATCCAACATTGAGGAGGCTGCTCTGAAGCGTCAAGACCGGCATAATAAAGATGTTAGTGCAGACACTGATATTCCTGTAGGTGCCCGGGTATTCCGATTGAGTCGGTCAGTCAGGGGACGAAACAAAATCCAAGATCGCTGGGATAGACAACCATATATCGTCACAAAGAGAAATGGTAATGTCTACACAATCAAAAGTGCCAGTGATCCTGAGGATGTCAGGACCCTGAATCTGAGGGACCTTCTCCACTGTCAGAGTCTGCATGAACCAATAGGTGCGGACAGCGATGGTCACATAGTTGTACAAGGTAACCCGGCTATCCACCAGCCGGCTAATTATGAGGAAGACAATACATCTGACAGTGAAGATGATCTTCTTGTTGTTCCTGTGGCTATTCCACCAGTTAATGCCGAAGAACAACTGGTACCAGATCAGGTAGAAGGTGACAGTGAACCTGAGGGTGGCCAGGTGCAAGAACCGGCCCCAAGGAGAACAAGCAGGAAGGGTGCGGGACACCATCCTAACCCGTACAACCTGCCTAGATCAGTAGTCGCCAATAAACAGCAAGGCACTACTGATGATCATACAACAGTGATGTTGGGACAGATGGCTGAGGCACATCTGTTGATGCTGCAACTAATGGCGAGGAAGTGACTTATGACTGAAGTAGCTTGCAAGGGTGCTTCACAAAAAGTTGGGGTGGATGTGATCTGTTAGAGTCCATCTACTCTAGTACAGAGTTTACCCACTTGGAGGAGCATGTGTCATTTACTCACTCTCCAGGCATACATGGCCCTTGGGGAGCTGCTCTTCAACCTGTGTGCTGAGAGAGGGAGGCTTGCTTTCAAAGGAAAAGGACCAGGAGCCCTTTTGTTTCTGCTTTTAGGGCTGAAAGCCCCTTTTCCCCATGGAGGATCCTCCAAAGACATACTGACCACCCAGCTGATGAGAGATGGTTAGGGGGAGGGACCCTGATTAGGCAATGACTTGCCTGGTTCCCACTGTTTGTGTGTGGGGTTTTAATTTTATTCTCGGTTTTGTTACCGCATACTCATCTTTTACCTTGCCATGAATAAATAGTCATTATTATCACAACCTCATTCTGCAACCTTTTCTTTTTTTTTATAATGTGCGACTAACTTCACACTACCACTTAGTTGGTCCGTCACATTTAATTGACTGACTGGACGTCAATTAGTCATTTTTGAGCTGTCTCCACCTTTGGGGAGTGGAGTCACTGTTGCAGTTTTGAAGACATTTGGTACAACCCCTTGTTCAAAAGACCCATTTATTAATGAGACCAGTAACTCGGGTGCGGCCCTCAGTGCACCCTTCACCACCATTGGTTTGACATTATCAATGCATGAAGACTTCCCTAGCTTAATCCCTTTGATCAATTCTGCGGCTCTTGTGCGGTTTACACCCTTCAATTCAAAAAACAGATTTAGGTCAGCATTGGCCAAAGCTTCTCGCCTGCCATTCTCCTCCACTCTTCTACCTGCTTCATCAATTTTATTTGCAATTGTGCTTGCAAGCTTAGGGAGTGGTCATTATTTATCAACAGGGGGGGAGGGTGGGTTTGAGGGGGGGCGTGAAATTTTCAGACCCCTCCCGAGGGGGGGCTAAAAAATTTTTGACCCCCTCTTGAGGGGGGGGCTAAAAAAATTCACACTCCTTTTAGCAAAAAAGCCCGCGCGCTACAATAGATCAAAGAGGGGCGCGAAAACTCTCCGCGCCTCCGGTGCGGGGGGGGCGTAAAAAATTTTGACTGACGTCGAGGGGGGGGCGTAAAAAATTTCTGCGCGTCCGCGCGAAAACCCACCACCCCCCCCCTGTTGATAAATAATGACCACTCCCTTAACGCCTATACCAGCATAATAACTGTGTATTCTATTGGTTCCTTCACTCCTCACTCCAACCCTCGACCGGTCATCCATGGTGAGTCCAATCTGTTAGACATAAACATCAAAAATAAGATTGAAGCTGATTTGGAACCTTTTTCAAATGATCCTATTAAAGGGGCTCTGGAAGACGGTAAATCAGCTTTGGAAAGGTATATGTACTGTCCCACAGATTATGGGTGTGGACCACTAAATTTGACATGGTGACATGGCAATTTCTTAAAATTGACATGTGACATGAGAGGTTCTTAGAGGTGACATGGGACATGGGGATTTAAGTGACATGTGACATAACCATTTCTTAAAATCGACATGTGACATGAGAGGTTCTTAGAGGTGACATGGGACATGGGGATTTAAGTGACATGTGACATAACCATTTCTTAAAATCGACATGTGACATGAGAGGTTCTTAGAGGTGACATGGGACATGGGGATTTAAGTGACATGTGACATAACCATTTCTTAAAATTGACATGTGACATGGGGGACCCCCCATCCACACCCCCCATATACTGTGTCAATATTTGCGTCAAACCCTATGGGACACAGCAAGTTTATTTTGTATGTCTTAACTGGATGGTTGTGATCCAGATAATCATTTATGCAGTTTAATATTGATGCATATGTGACTTCAGTTCAATTCACACCCATCTTTCTACCATGGTTTTAAGATTTCCGGCATCGTAGTGTTTCTATGACCGTCCTTCTTATTCATATTGAAAGAGGCATTTAAACAGTTATAAACAATATTCAAGTAAGATAAAATGACATTTAACCTTTCCATAAGTCTCCGAAATGTGTTACAATAAAAGATTGATGTCCAGTGTGTGTTGTGGTTTATTTTGTGATGATGACAAAAAAAAAGACACCAAGAAAATATCGAAGTTAGTCTATATCACCATCACAAGAGATTATATATGGTGGTATATTATTCTGTGGAATCAATGGAATTGCAACCTTTTTTAGTGCATTACTTTTTAAGAGTGTACTCTGATCATCACCTAATTCTAGTGTATAGGTATGTTTATGTTCTAATCAAGTTTGTCATCGAAGACGAGGCCTTCCTTTTCTGCTTCTTTCAGAAGGCCCTCCACAAATTCCAATTGCTCCTTTGAGAAGTATTTATTCCATTCCCCGACAGCTCCCTTTCTAATGAAGTTTGTGTAGTTGCAGTCATTTTTAGTTATTTCAGAAGACTCATAGACTTTCTTCATGTTTCCGACCTTAGTGAAGTCAGCGATTGTCTTGATCTGTTCCTCAGTCAGGGTCTTACCACAGAAGTCTGCTATTTTCCTCACAGTGCCAACATGGTTCTTCTTGATATCTTCATATTTCAGGAGTAGTACATTTGGATCATCGCGTAGTCTCCAGCTTTGAATTACATGTTTCAACCAGCTCCCATAGTAGACCTTATCCTCCTTGAACAGCTCAAAAAGGTCATCCCAACTACCCTTGAATTGAAAGAGATTTTTGATGAAATGGTAATAAGAGACTATGGCATCCTTCACATTACGCATCACAAGAATGGTTTTGAAGTTTCTTTTTCCAATTCCATAGAATTCAGGTGGAAAGTGGGTCTTGATTAACCTCGGGGGTGCTCTGTTTTCAAGTAAATCAATGCTGGGCTTCTTGCTCTGTGGTTCCATGAATTCTATAAATGGAACTCGTTCTTCAAGGTCAGTTGCCCTTGCACCGTCAGTGTCAGCGTTGTTATAAATGAGCCAAGTCATCTCTTGAGTCCATGTTGTACCTGATGGTTTAAAATGAAATAACCAGAAATTATTAAGTCATTTATTTATCTTGTTTGATGTTTGCAAATAAAGCTGAGATGGGTTAGTTTTTGTGGTTACTGTGGATTAACCCCCTGTGCAGTCAATGCGAAAACTCATCGGACATCACACTGAAAGCCCCAAGGTCGTCAGACTGACGATACCCAAATCTACAACCTTAGGTCATCAGATTGAGTACCCTGGGTAGTCAGCCTAATGGGTTTAGGTCATCACACTCACCCAAGGTAGTCAAACTGATTACATAATGTTGTTAGAGTGACAACCTTGATGCTGACGACCTTGGGTCCTCAATCTGACTACCCAAAGCTGTAGATTTGGGTATCGTCAATTTGAGCACCTAAAGTTCTCAGCGGTGAAGACCTTCAGTTGAAAACTGAAGGCCTGATCATCAAACATGAGTGGCACATACCTGACACCTTGTGAGTTTGTTACATATTGTCAACAGAATGCCATAGACTCATACTGGGGAGAGGTAGACTGAGGTATTTCATTCCCTGTAAGGTGCTGCCCCCTGTCTGTACCTCTTCTGACAACTATAGGTCCTCAAACTGACGAGTTTAAAGATGACAACCAGTGCAGCTTTTGGTGGCCAAATGGCTTCCGAGCTAGCAGAAATTGCCAGACTGCCAGAACAAATGTCTGGCTGCAATTGTGGGACCTGTGGCTACAATTGGTTTCTACGACTTGTAAATCAGCCACGTATTAAGGTTTAATCAGCCTAAAACATAAGGCATTACTGTTTGTTAAGGTTTATAGAGCTTAAATGACTAGAACATTGAGTTAATTCTAGTTTCTCTTTATCTATTTCTTAACAATGATAATCTTGAGGTAAAGTATTTCCCCATATATAAGCCCGGGCTTGTATTAGTACTAAGTGGAAAATGAACCAGGCTTATACATGGGGCAGCCTTATACACGGGGCAGGCTTTTACTTGTATACTTGAAAAATTACTGTGGTACCTCCTAATAATTCCCTAATAATACCACATTTATTTCAATAGTTGCAAATGATTTTTAATTTCACCAATTGATGCTTAGTTCGTCATCGGAATGGTAGTATAATGAATAGGGTTTATAAAACTGAAAAAAATTATGTTGATATTCCGTGTAGAAGTAAAGTTATGGACTAGAACGTGATTTGGATTGAATCGATATTCAAACCCCCGGGCTTATACTCGGGGCAGCATTATAAAAGATGATGAAGCCTTTTCCTCGGTCTTATACATGGGGCAGGCTTATACACGGAGCATGTGTTATTCACGAGGAAATACGGTATTCATTCCTGCCAAAATCAATCTGGGCCGACAGAACAATAAAATCTGCAGTACCATATGGCCTGTGAGGAGAACAAAGTTTTCGTATAGACTGCCTGTGAGTGGATATACTCCCAATCTTTTTGTTTTCTTTGCATTTCAAATATGGCTGAATCATAGTTCATACCTTCACTAAAAACATGCCGCCAGCTAAAACTCCTCGATCAATACAGACGAGTTTAGGGTAGTCAAGGTCAAATGACCACCTAAACTCATCATACTGACAATAGAAAGTCGTCATACTGATGAATGGTCAGGATGACGACCTAAAGTCATCACTTTGACAACCTAAAGCTGTAGTTTTAGGTATCGTCAACCTGAGGACTTAAGGGGCCCCCAAGGGGACCCCCCCTGAG
Source organism: Acholoe squamosa (assembly GCA_949317995.1). Classification (NCBI taxonomy): domain Eukaryota; kingdom Metazoa; phylum Annelida; class Polychaeta; order Phyllodocida; family Polynoidae; genus Acholoe; species Acholoe squamosa. Next base: position 6,155,525 of record OX439040.1, read on the forward strand.
GTCACAATGTCGCCAAAATGTAAGGTTTCAGGTCACATGTCACTTTTTTAGGGGGGAAAAACATGTCTAATAATCTCAAAATTTAAGGTCTTAGATCAAATGTCACTTTTTTAAAGATTGGAAATGTCACATGTCACTTTTAAAAGGGTACAAAGTCGAAATGTCGCCAAAAAATGGCCAAAAGTCGCCATGTCAGTTTTTCAGTGTTACCATGCACAGCATTGATAACATGATCACACCTCTTCATATTGTGATACGTGTAGGGGGTCCAGGAGGCGCCTGTGGGGTGACAGGCCCCTCCTGGAGACTGGACACTGGGGCCAACCCCTTCAGGGTGCCTCCAGGGTCCTCCCTGCACCCCCAAAGTGTGACCCCTGCAGCCATGTGGACAAAGGGTAGGCAGTGGAACCTAGGACCTAGTACAGTGACCAGCGGCTGCGCCGCTGGATAGTGGCGTGCGAAAGGCAGGCTCGCCCTCTCCAGCCCGTCACACTATTGAACTGAGTATCAATAGACGCTGGCCGAGGCTGTGCGAAAGGTGACTTGGTCATGCCCCTACTCAGCCCCCCCCCTACAGTCAGTCCTATAAACTATGACGTTTTCATTGAAATGTCAAATCAAAATTCTGGAAAATTCTGAATTGACAGAAATCAAGAGGCCAAATATGTCAATACAAACTGGGCCAAAAAACATCAACAAAAACACCAAACTGATAGCTCTAAGAAACTGCTATGTTTGAATGGCCTGAGACTGAACAAACAGTGTCCCCAGGTTGAACAATTTAGCGCCACCTTACGTCCAAGGCACTGCATTCAACAACAATGCAGTTTGTTACAGCTATTTGTCATTCAACAGCTCTCCTAGCATAGTCTATGCCATCCCTCTGTACGGCCAAACAGCAGAATGCCTATGAGAGTCTCTGCTGGGAGAGTGCTCCATGCAAGCCAGTCGAGGCCTGCCGTTTTGTATATATGGTGGAAACATGTGCTTCCTTGGTTCTCCTCATATCTACAGCCCAAGGTGAGTCTCTGAGATTATGGTACCAGTTGAAACTTATCATATTGGCGCCAGGAGTACTTACCCATGTGGCTGTAAAGAGTACATATAGTTTATGTGCTAAATCATGAAGGAGGAAAGACCTCCCATCATCATGGTACTGGTAGACAGCCTCTACCAGCCATCACCATGCCCATCTCTCCATCACTCAACCCTGGAGGAGTCAGGGCAGGGTCTGTCCTTATCTCAGGATAGCCCCAGAAGGAGAATGTACATTATCCATTGGCAACCTGGATTACAACCATTCACATCATATAAAACTTTTAAAGTGCCTCCAACTATAGGGTGAGTAAGGCCTGTGCATCACCTACCACATGTAGCCTACTGGAGCATGGCCATGTGGGACTGAGTAAAGCCTCCAGGGTGCATGGCCTCCCATCCCATGCAATCACTCCTGCATCCCTGCCTGAGTGGTGCTGTGGTCACTCCATGTGTGACCACCACAACCACTAGCATCCTGCTTATCAAATAGCACTCACAGAACTTTAGGACACCTTCAAACTTTCTGCTATCTATACTTTAGAATTCATGATTATATGTGTATGTTTATAAGCCTACCCTAAATTGGAAAAAGACATTAATTACTTATTCTGCCAATGTAAAACCATTTTGGAATTTTGATAGACAAAGAGTTCTGCAATAGGAGAAATTTCTACCCTAAATTCAACCACCTGAACCCCGAAATTGGACATTAACCAGGCCAATATCAATCAATATCTGGCATAACAGGAAGAATGGACAATTGTTAATGAACACTGACATTTGGATAATCTATATTGCTGATTTTGTGGAATATATTCAGACCCACACTCCAACATCCCCTTCTCATAGAAGACTAAACCTATAATTCAAGACTGCCACTTGTTAACTAGAGAAAAAAGAGTATAGGCCAACTGTGGTGTGTACATGTGTGGTGGGAGGACCTGGAGGAAGTTACCTCACCCACCCACCACCACCAGCTAACTGACTCAGTGGTAGGGTCTAGGTTAGAGCCCCCAACTCATCATTGTTGACACAGTCCACCCTGACCAAACACTTGTCTAATCCTAAACTATACCCTGGTTACTGACTGTTGTTCAAGACTGGAACAGCTGATCTGCAATAGACATTCAGACACCTTACATATTAATCCCAGCCAATAATAATTATTATCTGGCATATGATGATGTGAAGTGCCTATCCCTAACAATAGAAACTGGTTTAACCAGCCTGTAGATCACAATTGGAAGATAAACTGTTATCTTACATCTCACTATGGAAGGCAATCTGATATTATGATTTTGAATATGATATCCTCATATTGAGAGTCAGGGTTGTCTTCCTAACTATAGAAACTGGAATGAGGGCAATCTGATATTATGGTTCTAAATATGATATCCTCATATTTAGAGTCAGGAGTGTCCTCTTAACTATAAAAACTGGAATGAGGGCAATCTGATATTATGGTTTTAAATATGATATCCTCTTATTTAGAGTCAGGAGTGACCTCCTAACTATAGAAACTGGTTTACAGAGTCAGGTGGGAAGTCAATATGACCAGGGTAAGAGACATCAAGGTCAACCTGAGAGTCATCAAAGTCAGGTTGAGAATCAATGTCAGGCTGGGAGTCAACCTAAGAGTCAATAAGACATCAGGCTGGGAGTCATCAGAGTTAAGTGAGGAGTCAAGAACATCAACTTTAGGAGTCAACATGGTTGGGTCAAGAGTCAATAATGTCGGTCAGGTTCAGAGTCAGCACCATCAAGCCTAGAGTCAACAGGGTCTGAGAGTCAGGACGAGAGTCAACCGCATTGACCTGAAGGTCTGACTGTGAGATCAACATCAGCATGAAACAGACAGGGAGTAAGTCAGGAATAGGCAAAAATCAGGAAGCCATACATTTACTTGATATAAAAGCCCTCTATTTTTCACAAATAGCCCTCCTTACCACTCATGTAAGGAAAATAAATGTCATTCAAAAATTTCAGAAATCAGGAAATCCTGATAAATCCTGAAGATTTACATCCCTGAACAGAGAGTCAGCAGAGTCAGGCTTTGAGTCAATAAGATCAGGTAGAGAGTCAACAAGCCCCAGTAGAATGGGAGTCAACAAAGCGTTATGTGAGTCATCAAGGTCAGGTTGAATCAACATCAACCTGAGAGTCATGAACATTAGCCTGAGAGGCATGAACATCAGTCAACAAGAATGCAGGGTGAGAGTCAACAACATCAATTAGGTTAAGAGTCATCAACATTCAGGCTATGAGTCATCAAGGTTAGGCCAAAGGGTCAACATCCACCTGAGAGTCAAGGAGTCAACCTGAGAGTCATCCACAATAGAATAGAATAAGAGTCAACAGAGAGTCGTCAAGGTCAGGTTGAGTCAACAACAGCCTGAGTCTTGGACATTAGTCTGAGGGTCAACAGAGTCAGACTGAGAGTCAACAAGATTGCAGGGTGAGAGTCCAAACAACAATAAGGTTAAGTCATCAACATTCAGGCTGTGAGTCAATAAGGTTAGGTCAAAAGGGCCAACATGCACCTGAGAGTCAAGGAGTCACCCTGGGAGTCATCCACAATAGAATTAGAGTCAACAGAGAGTCATCAAGGTCAGGTTGAGTCAACAACAACCTGAGTCATGTGCATCAGTCTGAGAGTCAACAGAGTCAGCCTGAGAGTCAACAAGACCAGGCTGAGAGTCATCAAGTTCAGGCTGAGAGCTAAACATATTGGGCTGAGAGTCATCAGGCTTGGCCTTAGGTAGGCTAGGCAAGAGTCAATATCATCTGGCTAGAAGCCAAATTGACCAGCTTGAAGAGTCATTAGTGCGAGGTGAAGTCAGGATAGGAGTCAACCAGGTTAGAGTCAGCAAGGTCTGGCCATGAGTCAGCATAGTTAATCAAGTGAGTCAACAACTGGAACAGCCAGAGTAGTCAGTGACATTATCCAATCAACAAAGTCAGACTGGGAGTCATCAAGATCAGCCAGGAGTCAGCTGCAGTATTCAGATTGAGTCAGAGTGGCTGGCTGGGAGCCAATCACTACAGAATGAGAGTCAATCAAGTCTGGCTAGGAGTAAAGAAGGCCTGGTGCAGAGTCAGCAGGGAGTCAAGAAGTCAATATGCTGGGCTCTGTCCGGCACTAAAATGTGAACCTATGATATACTTAGCAATCAAGCATGGATGACCTGACAGTCAAACCAAGTGTTAATGTAGTTAGGTATATAGCATGTAGTACTAGCTTATGTAGATCATAGATGCTAGAGGCTGGGCTCTGTCCGGCATGAAAATGTTGTGAACAAATAATAGTGTTAGCAAATGCCAGGATAATGGACTAAACTGTAATATCAAGTGCTAACAAAGTGAAATATGACATGCTGGGCTAAATCTATGTCCTGCACTGCAATCTGTCATGTTCATTATAATGCAAAGCTGGGCTCATTGTCCGGCGCTATGAAGCTGTCATGAAAATTGATATATTCAGCTAGGAGGGAAACAGCCACCCACTAATACTGGGCTCAGTGTCCGGCACTGGGACTGAATTCATTTTTATCAAAAGCTGGGCTTAATGTCCAGCAATCTGAACAGTCACAAATCTGGTTTACATGTTCAGAGCCAGGAGCTATCCCAGGCAGCACAGAAGGCTCTCCTTTAAGAATGGAATGGGGAAGAGTGTGATACGTGTAGGGGGTCCAGGAGGCGCCTGTGGGGTGACAGGCCCCTCCTGGAGACTGGACACTGGGGCCAACCCCTTCAGGGTGCCTCCAGGGTCCTCCCTGCACCCCAAAGTGTGACCCCTGCAGCCATGTGGACAAAGGGTAGGCAGTGGAACCTAGGACCTAGTACAGTGAACATGTGCTTCCTTGGTTCTCCTCATATCTACAGCCCAAGGTGAGTCTCTGAGATTATGGTACCAGTTGAAACTTATCATAATATCACTAATTATACAATGCATCTTTGCTGCAATTAACTATTAACCTCTGCTAAATGTACAATTACAACAAGATGGCATTTAAAGTCAATGAAGAATAGGAAATTCATAATTTTGAAAAAAAAAATCATTTCCTAAGTTTCCTTTTGAGTATTTAAATCCACCACTATAAGACACCATATGCTGCCATAGTGGCCTGTTTTTGCACATCTGAACCTGTGTTAATTTGAGGTATAAAAAAGGTGAATTTTCAAATCTTAAATTGAAGACCCACTCTAAAACTACTACACCAACTAGAGCAGTTACAGATATCCATCCTTATGTATAAGCAGGGCCGTAACCAGACCTTTCAGTGGGGGTAGACCTCGCCCTCCAAGGTGAACCTTTTTGGCATATGGTGTGCCTAAACACTCCCCCCCCCCCCCCAATGACTTTTGGGAAAGTGGAGGGGGGGCACACATCTTGGGCATGGGATGTGGCTGAATGGAGTGATACTATAGTGATGGGTTCAAAACACGCAAAATGAAGTGAAGACACAAAGTGAAGTGAAAAGATAGGGGGGGGGGGAATACAGCCCAAATTGAGACTTTCAGAATCCTGATCAAAACTCATGAAAGTAGTCCAAAATATTCATTTGGGACCTGAAGAAACCCATAGAAGCCATCTTATTGTGATGATAACTGTATAACCTATTAGGTCATCATATTCAATCACGTCCCTCCCATGGAATCAGGACTTTTGGTCCTTCAGGTCCCATCTACCCCTCCCATGGGATTAGCATCTCTAGCACATCAGGTCTCATCTACCCCTCCCATGGGATTAGCATCTCTCGCACATCAGGTCTCATCTACCCCTCCCATGGGATTAGCATCTCTCGCACATCAGGTCTCATCTACCCCTCCCATGGGATTAGCATCTCTCGCACATCAGGTCCCATCTACCCCTCCCATGGGATCAGCATCTCTAGCACATCAGGTCTCATCTACCCCTCCTATGGGATTAGCATCTCTCGCACATCAGGTCTCATCTACCCCTCCCATGGGATTAGCATCTCTAGCACATCAGGTCTCATCTACCCCTCCTATGGGATTAGCATCTCTCGCACATCAGGTCTCATCTACCCGTCCTATGGGATTAGCATCTCTCGCACATCAGGTCTCATCTACCCCTCCTATGGGATTAGCATCTCTAGCACATCAGGTCTCATCTACCCCTCCCATAACCTTACATCATTCAGGTCACATCTACCCCCACCTCTCCCTCTTCAGAGGTGGATAGGGGACTATGCAATTGTATACAGGTTCTGAGAGGAAAATATATATGACCACAGCTTTCAAATATCCTCAAAACCTCCTTGGAAAGGTTTTTGTCCATAGAACCCTTAATAATTGTCCGATTGAAAAACCGTGAAAAATGTCAGAAAGCTTATCTCTAGGACTTCTTGATGGGGACCATTGCTTGTTGGACTGTGGGGGGTAGACGCATCTACCCCGTCTACTCCCCTGGCTACGGCTTTAATGTGATATTATTTGTTATGGTATAGTCCAGCTTACCTGAACGTGGGAAGGTGCAGATCAGGACATCGTCGTCTGCAAACTTAAAGGCCTTAACTCTGGCTATGAGTGAAAGTTTAGCACCAGCGGGAAGCAGCATGTCATCATAATAACACAAACCCTGCTGTTTTATCCACGATTATAACACGGTTATCGAGTTTAGGCACTGATTTCGATTCCTAAAATGGATAATATGAGTTCGGATATCTAGCGATAAAGCACCCAAAATTCACGGCGAGCGGACAGCGGGGCGGACATCTTGAAACGTACCTTGACACGAAAGTAAATTCTCCATTTTTTGAAGCTTATAGACCAAATCTGACGAAATAATTTCAGCAGTATATCCTTTATATGTTATTCTAACTCCCTGTCGGGTAGATTACTTGATATTATGGCTGTATTTGATATAAAAAATTATTAAACTTTCGAATCGAGCGACTTGCCGTGCGTCTTCGCCATTCTGTCAACACTACAGGTGCCGCCGCCTGGTGTGTACAGAATGGATTATATTTTAGACTGGCGCAGCCCTGTCTCGACGTGTTCGCAGTAGTAGGTCTATGAGAGTTGGAGTTTGAGGAGTTCGCCAGCCTAAGCATACGACAACATGAAACCAAGATGGCGGAGGGCCGTCTTGTCGACTCGCATAAGAAATGAATGGATTATATCATTTTTTAAGGTAAATACTTAGAATTAATGGTGGAAACCGTGTTATAAATGCAATATGTAATGATTAGACTTGAACTCATGCCTTTCAGGGCTTATATATGCACTCCGCTGCGCGTCGTGCCTATATCAAGCCCTGAAAGGCATTCGTTCAAGTCTAATCATTATATATTACATTCTTCTCCCACAGACAGACTAGGAGGGTAGTTGTGATTACCATCCGTCATGGTGGTGTAGTCTAAGGTGTAAGGGAGAAACACATAGAGATCCCTCAGTTTAACCCACTTATCTGTTTATGGTGTCTAACTGATGTCTGACACAGGTTATGGGGGGGGGGGCACTCGCTATATTTTCTATAGTTCCCAACTGTCAATCATCCCTTTAATTTGGTACCTATCTGCATCATAGAAGCAGAATTTTGAAATTTCGGACCATTTCTGAAGTTGTCATTATACCCTGTAATGTTTACACATGCAAACAACCTACCCCAGGATATTCATAAGATGAATAATCTAAAATTGCCTTCTCCCACAGACAAAGTTCATTTTAGAGATAAACATGATGGGACATGCCCCTCCCGTATAGGACATGCCCTGACTTAGGCTAAATCCTATAGGACTCACCTGGGGTCAGATTTTGGGTATTTTACCACTGTTCTATAGTGTAAAATCCTCACCTATAGGACGCACCCTGGGTTCAGGTAGATCCTATAGGACGCATCTGAGGCTATTCTTGTGTAAAAGCCCCGTCCTATATGTGAGGATTTACGGTACTTAGTGTTGTGTGTCAGGTAGACAGGTGACACTTATCCTAATCACCTGATTGGTTAGAGGATGTGTATTGAGCAAACTGCTACTGCCTTCCTACATCTGGAGGGTGTTGCTCCTATTGTAAAAAGAGCTGTCAGTATGTGCCCTCTTTTCTAAACAAGTCGTGCACTGCTTTACCAAAGTACTTGCACTCACCACACCAGTCTCAGAAGTCACATGCCTTGTTTAAAACAGAGAGCTGCACTATCAGGTACCTACTCTATAGTATATTATACTGACTGACTTCTCCCAACTAGGTACCTACTCAAATCCCCCCTTTTTTAGCACCATACTTGAATGACTACTTGTGAGCAACAAAAGGGACAAGTTACAGCTATAGTATACATGAAAAGAAAGGACTGGAAACAAGGGCATTTTTAGCCAGCTCTTCCTTTTACTATAGGAGCAACACCCTCCTGCTCTTATCAAGTATAAAGCATCACTCTCCAGTCCGTAGTTGGTATGATATGCACTAAAGCAGTGCTTGGAGACTGTTTTACAACGGCAGATGATTCTGGCACGGGCATCTCGTGCAAATAAGATTCTTATTCGCACGTGATTTTCTAAGAAACGGGACATTTGAGAAACAGGACAAAACATTTGAGAAACAGGATAAAAAACAAGAAATTTTGGAAAAAGGACATTTGATAAACGGGAAACCAAGAAATTTGGGAAACGGGACCAGTGTGTCTAGGAAATGGGATACCAGTACATGTAAATTTTCCCCCTTTTTTTGCAGTCCCGTTTCCCAGAATTTCTTGTCCTGATCACATAGTCTGGTATTTATGAATTATATATTCTGTGTGCTGAAGATGTGCATGCGCAGATCCATAGATGTCAGACGTCGGCTGGCAGTGAATCAAGCGCTGAAAGAAATTTCGTACACAGGTACACAGGAATTTAATTTAAATATCTATTTTCTTCAATAGTCGTATGTATATTATCACGGGATTACCGTGCGAATATTGCTTCCCTTTTACGACCCTAATACTGGTTCAGAACTGATAATGTAAGACTGTAGGTGAGACCAGGGTACCTGAGCTGGTGTTGTGGGATTAATCTATTGTAGAGGTACATAACATATAAACCATAGCGTTGGGTCGTCGGACGTTCCTCAGGTTCTGGATAGGTGGCAGCACCGATCCGGGTCTGTGGGGACATCTGACGACGAACACCTGGGTCCTTATATAAAGCCCAGGGCTCAGCCGCTACGTCAGAGGCCCTTCTGGCCTCCGAAGAATGTAGAACACCATTAATAATTATTAGCTGCCCCCTCTATACTATCGGGTAGCCGTGAGTGTGCATTAGTAATAAAATCTATCCGTTGGCATACACTTGAAACACCGTCTTACTCTTTCTTTCCGAATAGTAAGACCCAAACCCCCCAGGTCCATAAGGTCACAACCCCTTACACTGGTGCCGTAACCAGTTAATTCTGGTGTATAGCCCGGACGTTATAACGTCCGAACTGCTAGTACATGGGTTAGATAGCCTCACGGAAGCCAACCCAGCAGGGCAATTAGTTGCCCAGGAGAATGGCAATGGATCATTAGTGCTCCAAACCCATTCGAACTCCCAAGATGCGGAATCTGCATCTTGGAGAGATCCCGAACCCCACTAAAATGATAGTGAGGAAAATCTACCAGACTCTGTACTACGTGAACAGTCCATACAGAGACAGAGTAACTTAATAGGCCAACAATCACTTGTTGACGAGTTGAGTAATTCGATGTTCGAAGTTGGTGGTAGTACTAATCCAGAACATCCGGCACCAATGCCAAAAAGGGTAACATTTGGAGAACTACCTTATATATTACCCAGACCTGGACTACCAATATTAGACTATAGCGCTATAGACGGCGACTTAAACTATGCGGTACCGGAAGGCGAGGAATTTAAACGACCGGACGTCCTGTTGTTAAATGAAACCTATGTAACTTTGAACGAGAACCTAAATACCTTGGTCAAAGCTAAAGATGAAGTATTCCATGAAAAACTTCAGCTGGAAATGGACCTGACTGGCATGCGAAACGAATTCTAAGCCAAAAGGAGTGAGTACATGAAGGAATTAGAAAATGAAGAAATGAAACTTCAAGAAATGAGAAAGTCATTCAACAAAGAATATGACAATAGACACATCCGTATCCAAACATACATAGATACGAACGATCAACTAAGTCTTGATAAGGCAAAATACGAATCCGAAATATGCCATTATCAGAGCGAGTTAGAGAAATTGAAACTTCAGTGTAGTAAACAAGCTGAAGACAATGAAACCATCCGGGTAGGCATTATAGCTTACAATAAACAACTGGAGGAAGATAGACAGAAACTCACGAATGAGCTTCAGGAATTGCAGACTACTGCAATAACCCTAGACACATACGTAGAAGCCGCCCAATTGACTATAGGTACTATAGATCCAGCTGTGGTGTCTACAATGTTGGGGAAAACATCCAAGGATGCAACTCCAATTAGATACAACCCATTCGTTGACGACGGGGCTGATAAGAATGTAGTATCCGGAATCTATAAGAAACCGGATAATACCGCAGGTAATGGAAACGCACCTACACCAGCAACTCCTGTGCTGGATATAATAGGTCCGGCACCACCAATACCAGATTTGAGTCATAAAATTAAAGCGACTCACGATAGTGCTATTGGTGCTAACAGTAATACACCTGTAGCACAACCGAGAGTACCGGGACCACCGAGACATATGTTAACGCCACCTTCATATTTCTCTCAACCCGGCCACAGTACACCAGCAGGCCCAAGATTACCGAACCCATCTTCGGGTCAAGGTAATGGTCCTAATGATGGATGTTTTCCCAGACCAAACCCGCCACAAACCAATGTTAACAGCGGTACGTACCAGCCAAGAACAACTTCCTATGGATATAGATATAATTATAATCCGGCAGGAAGTAGTAATTACCAAAATGGTAATAACTATAATCAGGGATGGAATCAAAATAATTCTTACCCCAGGTATGCATCTTCCGGAACAGCTGGAAATGCCGGTTATAGTGGTGGATGCCCTAGCGGTTCATCCGGACACTATCCTAACAACGGTTCACCAGGAGGAAATCCTCCAGGCGGCCCAGGAGGATCTGGATCCGGAGGATCAGGATCGGGAGGAGATGGCAGGAAGCCAAACAGAAGAACTTCCATGCCTGCAGGGATGCAAACCATCTTTGATAGAAGCCAATGTATTCAAAACCTTGGCATTGACTGCTACCGAAAGGGAGCAGATGGCATGGAAGTCATGAACTGGAGCATGCGAGAAGCAGATAGACTACGCGGATGTAACAATCCGGCACGTAGACAGGCACGGATACCCCCTCCATATGATTCCAATGATCCATGGAAGGATAGGTATCAAGCTTTTGTCGACGAAGTCAATTGTAGTGGCTGGACAAAGGAAGAAGCTCTGCCCTATTTGATCTGTTGGTTGAATAAAGGTGGAAAAGTAGCCCTCAATCAATGGAGAGCAGCATACGGAATATACGGCACCTATGATCAATTGGTCGAATGTGCTGCATACCTATTCGGATCAATCGTTAGAGAAGATCCATGGGTAAGCTTCAAGAAAAGGACACAGAAACCTAAAGAATCTCATAAGGTCTTTGGTTTGGAGCTACAGGACTTGCTATCAAAAGCACGTCCCAATTGGGCTCATGACGATGACTGCTATCTACAGGAATTGTTTATACAATTCTATAATGGATTGCAGGAGCCGGATCACAAACAAGTAGTTTGGGATTCTTGGAAGGATGACACTTCCTTCAGTGACCTGTTCATATCAATCGATGGACATGATATGAAGAAACGATTGGTAGGTCTAGGACCTAACCCGGTAAGAGCAGCTCCGTTCCAATACGGAGGTACACCTGCTCCGATATATGAAACTTCCCAGTTAGCCCCGGTCGATTCGCATGAGGCTGATGAGGAGGATGAATATGTCTCCGATGAAAACGAGAATATATTGGATCAGTCCAGGTAGCTGGAAAGTATTACTGACAGAAGCGGTATAGGAAGGTACATTCGAGAGGGAGGGGAGGATCCGTTGCTGGTAAAACAGCTTCCGGACCAACTCAATCTGGCAATGTAACCTCTATGGCCAAGCCAACTGTGGCAGCCGCTGTTGCTCCGACTAATATGATGGAAACATTAATAGCCGGATTAACAGAAGCTCTGAAGAGACCAAGAGTTGATAAATCTCAAAGGAGATGTTTCAGATGCCAGAAACTGGGGCATTATGCTCCCGAATGTATGGCTGAGAAACCTGTCCCTCGTAGACAGGAGGGTGTCTCTGGAATAAGTACAGAGGAAAACTAAGGAGGGGTCCCCCGATGGGCAAAGAAGGGGATCCCAGTGACAAATCTTGCCATGATATCACCATCCGTGATGATAGTACGCATGTAGTAGCAAACTCGCCTAGCACCGAGGTGGTTGTAGACACCCGGAAGGTTAGGGAAGCTGATATAACAGGTGCCACGGGAGCACAGGGGAAACCCAATATCAGTAACGAGGTAGGCGGCTATGAATTAGCCAGGGTTGGTAGTGCCCACCTGCCCCCGGGTCATCCTTGTCTGGAATACCTGAAAGGATGTGGATCGACTCCAGGTGTGAACAATGACGTTCCGATCATCACGGACATGCCCTCTGTTCTAAACGGAAGGCGGTGGTATGTTTGCCTTACTGTTGACGGAAGATCTGTCGAATTTCTCATGGATACGGGAGCTAGCCACTCCTGTATCTCCAAGAGGTTCTATGATCTTATACCGGATGAACATGATACTCTCAAATCAGGAGGAAGTGCTCAGACGGCCGATGGCAGTACCTTGCAGACGTATGGTAGAACTTGTGTGAAGCTACAATTGGATGGAGTACATGACTATGTCATGAGCGCCACCGTTGCGGATATAGCAGATGAGGGGATACTCGGGTTGGATTTCGCATCCCTGTATGGAGTTGTGTTGGAACCCCAATCAGGAGTGTTGAGTGTGAAATACCCGTATCCTGTAAAGGTTAGATGTGTACTGAGACAAGTGAGCAATATGGCTAGTGTGGCACACACTGTGCGAATCCCTCCGGGAGTAGCCTGTGATGTGCTAGTAAGAAGTGATCCTGCAATGCGCAATAAGCCTGCAGTGATAGAACCGGATGTAGCTACTCTGTCAAGTATCGGATTAATATCTGTAGACACTATCGTAGCAAATGCGTCCTGGTCGGTAGTACCTGTCTCTAATACTGGAAACAGTACTATCTACTTGAAAAAGGGACAAGTTTTTGGAAACGTGACCCTTTCGGAAACTGTAACGGATAGTAAGTTAAACTTACAAAAGGTAACAGGAAATGATGAAATTTTGGAAGACTTACTCAAGTTGTATGAAGAAACTTCATTAGAAGATCCGGAACACCGGAAAGAGTTCTATGATATGCTCTGTCAGTATAGGACTGCCTTTGCCAAACCTGGTGAAAAACTAGGTACGACAAATAAGGTAGTACATAAAATAGATACTGGAGATGCGGAACCCTTTAAAATACCGTATAGACGGTTACCTTTAGCGAAAAAGAGAGTAGCTGAAGAGGAAATAAACAAGATGTTGGAACAGGATGTAATAGTCCCTTCCAATAGTCCATGGAGTAGTCCTGTGTGTATGGTAACAAAGAAAGACGGTGCTATCCGCTTTTGCATAGACTACAGGAAGCTGAATGGAGTAACGAAAAAGAATTCGTATCCATTACCGAGAATAGACGAAACCATTGACTCCTTAGGAGGAAACAGTTGGTTTTGTACCCTAGACTTGCAATCAGGTTACTGGCAAGTAGGGATGAATCCTTCAGATATGGAGAAGACTGCATTTTCGAGTCATATTGGATTATTCCAATATAACGTAATGCCGTTTGGTTTGTGCAATGCACCAGCAACATTTGAAGCAATGATGGAAACAATCCTAAGTGATTTATTGTGGAAAAGATGTCTTATATACCTTGACGATGTTATAGTCTTCGGAAAAACATTCGAAGAGTGTTCTAATAACCTAAAAATGGTACAGAACGTATTATTTCTAATGGTCTCAAATTGAAACCTAAGAAATGCCACATGTTTAGAAAGTCCATAAATTATTTGGGCCGCATCATCAGTGATGAAGGAATAAAAGCTGATCCAGAGAAAATCGAATCAGTTACGAATTGGAATAGACCTAAAACACCCAAAGAAGTGAGGTCCTTTTTAGGATTCTGTTCCTATTATAGGGAATTTATTCCGAATTATTCTAGAGTCAGTTACCCATTACAAGCAATAGCTAACTGGACTCCAGGAAGTGCCAAGGAAAAATTTCCTTGGACGCATGAACAGGAATCTGCTTTTCAAAAGCTAAAAGACCTGTTCATGAGTACTCCGGTATTACAATATCCGAATGAAACGGATCATTTCATACTGGATACTGATGCTAGTAATGATAGCATTGGTGCAGCTCTCTCGCAAGTCCAAAATGGGAGAGAGGTACCTATTGCCTTTGCCAGCAATACACTGAGCAAAACTCAGCGCAATTACTGCACAACCAAAAGAAAGTTGTTAGCAGTAGTCATATATACCAAGAAGTTCAAACATTTTCTATGGGGAACGAACTTTACTTTACGTACGGATCACTCCTCTTTAAGATGGCTACTGAACTTCTGAGATGCTGAAGGAATGTTAGGCCGATGGCTAGCCCATCTATCAGAATATGGGCTTGAACATCACCAGATTCAGCATAGACCTGGAGTGAAGCATTTAAATGCTGATGCTTTATCTCGAATACTAATCCGGAAATGTGATAATCCGGATTGTACTGATTGTGGAGCTCAGTGTTAGCAGGGATTCGAAGACCATTCGAACCCCTAGTTGCCAGTATACTGGATTGTTCTATGGATCACATACGACATTTCCAGGAAGCTGACTCGATAACTGCGCAGCTACTGCAATTAGTACCAAAGGGTATACGTCCAGTTAGACCTGAGGTCTCTCTGGAAAATCGAGAAATGAGAAGGTTTCTTGCTCAATGGACCGAGCTTGAAGTCCGGAAAGGCGTGTTATACCGTTGGAAGCCATGTAATAATGGTGAGAAAATCATGCAAGTGGTGATACCACATGCCATGAGACATGACATTATGTACTTCTGTCATGGACATCGGACCAGTGGTCATTTCGGAAGGAAACGCTCGTTAGCACGACTTTCCAAGAAATACTACTGGCATGACAAGAGACTTGCAAAGATGGGTAACCACCTGTCCGGATTGTTGTAAAAACAAACCCGGACCAGGGATGGGCAAACTTCCCCTATCCCAAGAACTTTTCGGAGTTAGATTCGCAAGAATCGGGGTAGATATCATTAGTGGATTGAATACAACCGCTAATGGTAATACCTGTATGATGGTAGTGTGTGATTATTACACAAAATACATTAAAGTATTTCCACTACCGGACCACAAAGCAGTTACTTGTGCCGAAGCCTTTGTAAAAGGTTGGGTACTAAGTTTCGGTGTACCATTAATGCTACACAGTGACCAAGGCAGAGAGTTCGAATCAAATCTCTGGCAGGGTATGTGCGAATACTTAGCTTTTTGTAAAACTAGAACCAACCCGTATAGGCCACAAAGCAACGGATTGGTAGAAAGGTTCAATAGAACCCTTATCCAAGTTCTAAAGTCACTCGTCAATGAACATATGGACGACTGGGATGAGCAATGCTATTTTGTGACACATGCTTATAACAGTACGGTACATTCAAGTACAAATTGTACCCCAAACCTTTTAGTATTCGGAGAGGATCTGATAATGCCTGCCGACTTAGTATTTGGAGTCGTAGGGATAGACCCGGAACTACCTTGCCATGTAGTTTTTGTGGAATGTTTAACAGACAGATTTAAAAAAGCATATGAGTCTGTCCGAATTGATTTGGAGAAAAGTGCCAAATGGCAAAAAGCTGGATACGATACCGATCTAAAGCATCGGAAATTCCAATCCAGAGACAGAGTTCTAAGATTACATGAACCACTTAGACACATAAAATAAGCGTCTAATTGGGATGGTCCCTTCACTGTAACACAAGTTATCAGTGATTGTACCGTAATTATTAAATCTGACCTTGGTCGACTTTACAAGTCAAATGTGGCTAGATTGAGGAAATGGTCTGGGAGGGAGACCTCCACAGAAATGTATGGTAAAGGTTCCGGAAAGATCCTGAACCAGAATCGTATAATAGACCAGGTAAAGAACACTACAGTGAAGCGAGGCCGTGGGAGGCCTAAGAAGTGTTCCGAATCAGCGGCACCCACGCCAACACCGATTAAGCGTGGGGGAGTTAAAAAAGTCTCGGCAGGTGAAGACAAGAAGAAGAGGAAAGGTGTCTCGAAGGCTACGAAATACCTAGAGAAGGCTCTTCAGACTGTCAGGTCCGATAAAGAACTATCCGAGAAGGGGAGATACGTTCGTCGCAGCCCTCGAATTGCCCAGAGGACTGCAGTGACCTAACCTGTATACACAACGGGTGTAATGTTTACATTTAGAGGAACGGATGACAACTGACCCGAAAGGCTTATTTGTCGCCGCCGCATGACGTACCAATGGGTAGTGGATGGATAATCCGGTGGATTTGCTTAAGCTTTCCATAATCTCCACTTAAATCCCCAGACGAGTCATCGGCGTGAGCGATAATTACCTAAAAACAATCAGTTTGTTGATGTTCCGCTTGTAGCATGTGCGTTTCCGCATGACGTCACCGCGTCCAGTCTCGGCTGACCCCTCGTGACCTCGCGAACCCGCGGGGAAATGACGTCACGAAAGCTGGCCTGTCGCCATATTGTTTTTCGGTAACGTCTAAGACGGTCGAGCTCGCTCCCCTCTTGGATTTTACCGGCTAGCAAACCCTCGCTGCTCCTCCAGAGTCTGTCTCTTAGTAGGCAGACTCCGTCTGTGTCGGCCCCGGCGCCGTAAAAGCCGGAAAAAGGAGTAGTTTACTCCCATGAGTGATTCCCCAGTCATGGCTGAGGAATCCGTAGCTGCAGCCAAGCTATCCGGTGACCCGGATAAGCTGACTCCGTCCGCAGAAGCTTTTCCGGAAGCTTTGTCACCTGTTACACAGGAAGAGAGCGAGATGATGGACGTGGAGGAACCCACGGATCGCTCGTTCGAGGAGAAGCTGGCCTCATTCTCACTGAATGAGCCAGAGAAAATGCTGTCTCCACTCCCACCCGAGGGATCCAGAGGGGCTACGAGTGCTGAACCCGCAGCGACTGGGTCCGAGACCGCACAGGTCGACGGACCGAAGGACCAGTGGAAGCCAGCAGTGGCTGACCCGTTCCCGGTAGAATACGACGGTCGCTACCTGTACGTCCACCCGGAACTACAGGCACAAGTGACCTATGCTGACGGTACACCAGTTAGGTTAGACCCGAAGGTGAGGATAGCTGTCGAGGGCGTCATAGTTCCCGAACAGCTGGACAGGACGCCTCCCGAATGGCTCCGAGACTGGCCGTGGTTCCAAAGGGGACTCATGGTGGACACTGCTTTCCGCGAAGCAGTGTATGAAGCCAACAGAGCTTTCCTGCTCGGAACGTATCCGAAGCCGGATAAGACCCTGTGGAACGTCAAGGCGACGAACATCGACTGGGTAGGCTGCGTCTCGGAACCCGAGGGGCAGACTTACCCACGTCCTTGTGCCACCCGGCCCCAGTACCGGACCACGAAGGAGTTTCGGGAAGCTGCTGCCAACTTTGAACAGTGGGACGACGGTTATTACATAACCGAGCAGGAGTTAGTGGATGTTCAAAACAATTTGCTAACCGGCATGGACCGAGGTGCAGCCCTTCGGACGGTTCTCGTCCGTCAAATGACTGCAGAACAGGAGGCCCAGGAAGAGGCTAAGAGGGCAGCGGAAGTACCCGCACCTCCTATCCCCGACCTGAAGCTTGCCACCCGAAGCACAGCCAGTTCTGCATCAGCCACCGGCAGTACTACCACCCCGGTAGAAGCCTCGACCTCCAGCGCATCCGGAACCCAGGAACCGGAGGAAGACTGGAAGGTCAGTAAGAACAGGAGGTCCGCTGCTCGGAAGCTCAAGAATCTACCGGATTCTGCTAGAGCCGAGCCGAAAGCTAGCACCTCAGCCACTGGTAGTACTGCCATGGAGGTTGAGTCATCGGACGAGGAGTCGGTACACGAGTCCTCGGTTGAGTATGATGAGAAGGCCACCCCATCAACTCAAACCGAGGCTGAACGATGGGCTAATGCCAAATCTGGATTCAAAACCCGGATTCCGACGTGTTTCTCCGACTGTGCCTATGGAGTAAAGAAGGACGGCTCCACCCTATATGCCTGCCCGGACTCAGTTAACAAAAATAATGAGTCAGATGATGAAGATTGGATGCGTCTTTCGGACGAGGACCCCAATCCTATCGAAAGATGTGGCTCATGCTAAACCACACCGAAGGGTATTACACTTATACCCAGAGGAGAAAGCTGCGTTGGGCTCTTGAGAAGTGGTACGGTGATGACCAGAAGTCCTGTCCCTTCTCTATCTGCCAGGATGCGAGTGATGTCTCGGTCCGGACCTGGAGTACTCCAGCCCGGTTCCAAAGGCATCTGGTAGAGGCCCACTTCCACCATCACCCGGTTTACATTTGTGATCCGAGTTATGGTAAGAAGGGCAAGAAGTGCACTACGGAGCTTCAACATAGCCGACGTAGCGATCTGGCGAGGCACCAGAAGAAATGCCACGCAGAAGGTTTAGATGGGGCTAGGAAGCGTATCATGGAGCTTCATCAGGAACTCATGAAGGAGTTCGACAGTCTGAGCGAGGATGCTTGGTCTAAGATCCGACCACTGCGAGGTTCCGAAGACCAAGGATTCGAAACTCCGCGCAAAGTCCTGACTCCTGGAAAGGGTAAGCTGGACATGCACGAGTCTCTCTGGCAGAAATGCGAGGAATCCGGCAAGGAGGGAAAGAGAGCTCGTGAAAGGAGCAGAAGGGACCAGAACCGTGGTGGTAACGGTAATGGTCAGACCACCACTAAAGTCAGAGCAGATGACCGCTCCAGGTCTCCTCTGGCTCGGCACCCCCATGAGCAGGTTCAGGGCACTCCTGTGTTCAAGAAACCTGAACCTGCCGGATACGCTGGCGCCGTATCAAAGCCTGGGAAAGTTAACCGCCGCAACTTTCCGTCCTTGACCCAGGGACCTGGACCTGAGAGCCAGACCTTGGTCGTTGGAAAGGGTGGTCGACTTGTTCCCAAGAAGACCTCAGCACCTGCTGCTGCCGGATCCGCATCCGCTCCAGCCGCCCTCCCAGTTAACTTCACCCCAGAGCAGTTAAACCTTTATCTGCAGATGGGGCTGAAGCAGAACCAGCCTCCAACCTACTGTGTACCAACAGCAGGCGTGTCCGGAAGCCCCACACCCGGAAGTGGTCCTCAGGCTGTATCGACTCCCCCCAAGGCTGTCGCTACACCAGAGAAACCAAAAGACGCCATTACCATTAAAACCGGTAATGCGGAAGTTTGGTTTGAGAAGTCTCGCCAGGGGGAAGCGGATGTCCAGAA
This sequence comes from Acholoe squamosa, assembly GCA_949317995.1. Classification (NCBI taxonomy): domain Eukaryota; kingdom Metazoa; phylum Annelida; class Polychaeta; order Phyllodocida; family Polynoidae; genus Acholoe; species Acholoe squamosa. The sequence continues at coordinate 6,175,108 of OX439040.1, forward strand.
GGCCATCTACACCCACTGGGAGAAATGTGTCCGCGAGAAAGTGACAGCGTTCCATCAGGGTCTTCTTAATGACACCCTGTTGTGCATGAAGGAGGTTGCGGATGCTGAAAAGCAGCGCCTCGAGACCCTCATTCGGGACGATGTAAAGTCCCAGGAGGAAGCAGCCGCAGCTGCCCAAGAAAAGGCAGCTATGGACGTACACGTCTTAGAGAAACGTGTTAAAGAAGAAATCACCCGGAATACCAACTTGAACACCAAGTTCATGAGGGTATTCGGAGTCGATCTCGACGAGTGGGACGGCACTCCCGAGTCGGCTCTAGCTCTTCTTAAGAAGAAGCATGCGAAGAAATCCACCTAAGCATGCTACGGGTTATTTTCTAAAATTTTTTTTTCTCTCCATTAATAACCAGATTTAGTCTTTGCGGAACCCTACAGGTCTGCGAATGTTTTTTATTGGTATATGAACACCTGTTATTTGTGTTCCGGGTTCCCTTTATGACCAGCTTATTGTATGATTCAGGCCGTATAATTCTTATTATACCCTGAATAGCCTATTCGGATTCAGAACTACACTTACAAACAATCCGATAGTAGACTTGCTGCTGTCAGACGTATCCGGATGCCGGTTCCAGACTTCTGCTGCTATCTGTGCTAACCACTATACTAGGATGGACTTTACGATTCTGTGTTACCTCTACATTTCACCTATACTCCCGAATGGACTAATACTACATATTACTACTACTTCCGGACCAGCCTATATTGGACTTTTTACTTATGTCAACAATACTTAAATGGATTACGCTTCTACACTGTTGACAAAACCGGATCTACACTCTACTTCTACTCTACACCATTCGGATATACTTATGAACTATAGCACTTCCAGAGGATTGTGGGTAGCTGCCCCAAATTCATCTACCGTGTTCACTTTAATAACCAGGAATCATAGACTTTCGCATGTCCATCCCGTGGTTAGCTGATCACACTTACCTTCTAGTATCCGGAAAACTACAGCAGAAGACTCCAGCAGCATCTACCATTTTTATATTGTACATAATGTCACATATCTATTTTTCTATAATGTTATTTGTATGTGCATATTCACACTGTGGTCATAACTTACTATATATTGTGATACGGGTATATACATATCTATTAGTACGGATCTCAAATTGCTGTTCATATTTATAATATAAGATCCGGTAAACTACACCAGAACGTACATATTATTGTCCTGCGAGACATATTGTATCATAAATATATTAATCTGGTGTTATAGAGGTTATTTGGTACACGGTGATATCATATATATTATTATATTCATTACTACACCGTGATTTTTTTTTCTTTTCAAGTGTATAATACAAATGGTTCTACTCGTACTACTCACGGAATCCTTAACGGATTCATATGGTTATATCATACTATGATGATACATGATTATATGTCATTAGATAGTGTAGTTACTTTTAAAGTCTTTTTCAAGACTACATAATCAAATGTGTTATTAATAACTACAAACGCATACGGATGTTATTATGTGATTTATTTAATATTAACAGTTCCGTTACACATAACTGTTACTATCACATGTATACGAATTATGATACTTGTCCTATTACTTATACCGTAAACATGATATGTTATCCTAAGGTATAATAAGCTAATTAACAGTTTCGATACATACAACTGTTATTCATTCAAGTAATTCGTATCATATTACAACATCCAATTTATTATTCTGTAACTATATACACTATCAAATATATGTATATGACATTCGAATCATATTTAACTTGGTGTTAATGTTATATCTATGGTTGTACCTCTATTACTAATGGTTTAGACATATAGAAATGTTATCCTAGTAATATTACTATAACTATAACACCCTCCTAAATGTCTGGGGGAGTGGTGTAGAGGTACATAACATATAAACCATAGCGTTGGGTACCGTCTGACGTGGCGGTTGAGTCGAGTCGTCGGACGTTCCTCAGGTTCCGGATAGGTGGCAGCACCGATCCGGGTCTGTGGGGACATCTGACGACGAACACCTGGGTCCTTATATAAAGCCCAGGGCTCAGCCGCTACGTCAGAGGCCCTTCTGGCCTCCGAAGAATGTAGAACACCATTAATAATTATTAGCTGCCCCCTCTATACTATCGGGTAGCCGTGAGTGTGCATTAGTAATAAAATCTATCCGTTGGCATACACTTGAAACACCGTCTTACTCTTTCTTTCCGAATCGTAAGACCCGAACCCCCCAGGTCCGTAAGGTCACAACCCCTTACACTATAAATGATGCCCTTAACCCTTTTAGGGACCGCTGATGCAGGATTGCATCATGCCCATTGATTGTCATGATGCACCAATGAAGTGCTGTAGACTTTGCTCGCCAGCACTTCATTGGTGCATCATTTAGACCTTCCAGGAGTGTATCAACCCTGCAGGGACAGCATGCTGCATGGATGTAGCCCTGGCATGTTATTTGCCAGGGCTACATCCATGCAGCATCTAATACCCATTTGCCTTCTTAGCGTAGACAAAGGTTGTTATTAGGTTCTGTCTAAAAGTATCTAAATTCAGTTGCTAGCAAGTAACACTGGAACGGCCTAAAAAACTATATTTAATTTGAGGCTGCTGAGTCTCAAAATTAGGGTAAAAAATGCCTATTATCTCTCAATTTTGAGATATCCATTATGTCCAAACCTGTACAAGAACTTTCTTATGTCATTCCAGACATTTGTGTGGGTAATACCAATAGGTTTGACACTGCTGCAAATCATATTTCACCCAAAAAATTACTCCTGTGCCTCTATTATTCTGGGTGTCAGAAGTAGTTTTATGGAATATTATTTGTTCAGTGTTAGCACGCACCATATGCATAGTTGTAGCAGTTTGGGTAGTCCAGAAGCAAGAGCCCAACATGGATGATGCCACTTGGGGTCAAGATGTACACCAAATCCACACCAAATAGCATACAAAATACATAGGAATTAATGGGTTTTAGCACATAACATCAGCTCTGCTGTGCTGCTATGCTCACTTGTTTGGTCCAGTAAAATCACTGCTAATCCAGGTGTCGATTTGCAAATCAATGAATCCTGTTATATGTTATATTACAATGTTCAGGGTGTGTCGACACATAGATATTAAATTGACAAATAACTTTATTCACCTGTCAATGGACCATTCTGGGTATTATTCATTATTTTACACATTTATCAAATACTTCGCCACACACGCTCAGGACCTGCTCACAAGCTCACAGCTCATTCCCCCCCAGTGTGTACAGTGAGCTGCTCTTACATCACCCATACCAGGATGTTGTGAGAGCCGAACCCATCCTATTTCTGGGCACTGACTCACTGGGAGTATCACAACATACCGACATACCTGTGGACGCATTTCTAGGATGCAGGGAAATTCCACAACCTCCCTTCATCCTGATTGGTCCACATATAAATAGAATCATTACCAGGCATGGCGGTGCGTCAGATCTGACCAGATCCAACCAGATCTGACCTGCTTCTACCGGTACATTTCATCACCCTGTGAGCTGCTCACCTAAGTATATAAGACCGGTGAGCAGCTCCCAGTCATCTATTCTAAGCTCATCTTTTCGACTTACATTATCCCACGTACAACCTCCCTAGTATCTAGCACCTACGACAGGTTGAGCTAGGAGCTTAGGGGCAGAGCCTGCATGTTGGCAAGTGTATCATTATTACCACCTATATGTACACTCTGTCATCATGCAATAAACAAGGATCAAAGAACTTCTCTGGATTCAGTGTTCATTACAACATGGACTTGTAACAGTTCGTTGACACACCAAGCAATTCTTATCGAAAGAATCGATATTTACAATGCCTGGAATTTTTTAACACTCCTGTACCATCTATACCAAATAAAGTTAAATTGTTTCAAAAAAAGTGTATGAAAGTGTTTGCTTTCGTGCTCTAATCTAGTTTATCATCAAAGATGAGCCCTTCTTTCTCTGCCTCTTTCAGAAGACCCTCCACATATTCCAATTGCTCCTTTGAGAAGTATTTATTCCACTCGCCGACAGCTCCCTTCCTGATGAAGCTGGTGTAGCTGTTATTATGTTTGGTTTTTACTGAAGCCTCGTACACCTTCTTCATATTACCAACCATGGTGTAGTCAGCAATGGCAGCCATCTGTTTCTCAGTCAGAGTCTTCCCACAGAACTCAGCAATTTTCCTGACAGTCCCAATGTGGTCTTTTTTGATATCTTCATACTTCAGGAGTAGTACATTTGGGTCATCGCGTAGTTTCCAGCTCTGAAGGACATGTTTCAACCAACTTCCATAATAGACTTTGTCCTGCTTGAACAGCTCAAATAGGTCATCCCAACTCCCCGTGAATTCATCAAGATTTTTAATGAAATGGTAGTAAGAAACCATAACATCCTTCACATTGCGCATGACGAGAATCATTTTGAAATTCCTTTTTCCGATTCCATAGAATTCAGGTGGGAAGTGAGTCTTGATCATCCTTGGAGGTGCTCGGTTCTCAACCAAATCAATGCCTGGCTTCTTGATATGTGGTTCAATGAACTCAATAAATGGAACCCGTTTTTCAAGGTCGGTCGCCCTTGCACCGTCCGTGTCAGCATTGTTATAAATGAGCCAAGTCATCTCTTGAGTCCATGTTGTCCCTGGTGATTTTAAAAACAATATATATCATGAAGTAAATTAAAGTCTGATGTTGTGTCAACAGGTTTCAAGAGGCCTTATATATAAACATGTCAGATTCATACACTGTAATAATGTGTTTTAGATCGTAAACACAATTCTAAACATGTCATGTCATCTGACATCCAAGCATCTAAATATTGCACTATAAGACTTTGGGTTTCCTTATCTGCTCCATTATGATGTATCACAATTGTCAGCGCCTTATAGAGGGAGTAGCTCTGGTAGAGTGCTAATGCACCTGATTAACAATACAAGTCCGAATTACAGGTTACCTTTTATTGAACATTCCATTTCCAAGTGTGAATACAATCCATAATCACATTAACTCCTGCTGTGATCCATTGGAACTCATCTTAATCCTTTACATATACAGACATATACATACGCTTTAATTGCATGTTGTTTGCAGGTGTGCATGTGTGTGAGACATCTGACAGTGATATTCGAGGTCCTATGTTAACAGCTTATCTAACACTTGTAATCCTACATAGTGCTATAAATGGTACCAGCTGGTGCACTCTCCTATTGGATTTAATCCACGAGGATATCGCCCAGTTGCCGACCCTCTAGCTTCATGTGTTATCTTACTCCAATTGATATCACTTTTCCCTCTATCGTCCTTTATGTAAATTCCTCTGTCCTTTTACTAGTTCATTATTCTTCAGGTAGGGACCCCTTATGCCTTTGGTAACTTATAATCATACTTTGGCCCAGTTTACTACCTAGGGCCGCTTATGCTGGCAGTTTCATGTAGGTTAATATTGTTATCTTATTATTATGCTAGTTGTAAGGGGCCTTCTTATTTTTTGTCTGTACTACCTTTTGGACAAGCTCTCTGGTCGGTTGGTAAAGGTGGGAGGGTGTATGCTGTATACTGTTTACGTGATCATTTTAAACTTTACCCATCTCTTTTTATGTTGCGGGTGTGGTTCTCCCCAGTCGCCTTCCACTTCTTATGTTAACCCTCTATGGACCATGTTAACCCTTTATGGACCACAGCTTACATTTATGTACATCAATATATTCAATACTTATTTACAATAAACCATTTCTAACTGATCTTCTCTTGTACTCCCTTGCACAATATATTCATGTTTAAACACCTACCATTCTCTAAACAAGTACAGCAAAGATGCTTATGCACCTAAGATAAGTGAATTTAATTTCTAAACATTTGAAAATTGAGACCTATCTGACCTACATGTTTATAGTTAAAATGCCTTTAGACCTAAACATGTTTAAAAGCTCAACACCATTTATGCAGTGTAGTTTATTCCTAATTAAAATCACACAATAGATAACCTGTTCAAATTACTTCATATCACTTATAATGGAATGCTTGTTAGTGCAATGAACTATATTTTGTAGCTTCAATCTGTTACATGTACATTCATAACCAGATGCCATTGGAAGCTAAGGGAAAATATTTCATTATTTCGAAAAAGTTCATTTCACTTTTTCAGTATCAGTTTTTTTCTTAGAAATATAAATTTTTAAATCTTTTGGGCATGATGTCCTAATGCATCAGCGGCCCTAAAACGGTTACTTACCTGAACGTGGGAAGGTGCAGATCAGGATATCGTCGTCAGCAAAGTTAAAGGCCTTAAGTCTTGGTATGAGTGAAAGTTTAACACCATCAGGGAGCAGCATGTCATCATAGTAACACAGACCTTGCTGTTTTATCCACAATTCTCCCACAGACAGTTCAGGCAGGGCGTCACTATTACCTGCCATGGTGGTGTGGAGTGTAAGGTGTAAGAGAGACACACAGAGATCCCGAGGTTTACATGTTTGGTATTGATAAAACTCACTGATCGATAAGACTTAACTGATAGCTCTGAGGCATGTGAAAGGGGGAGGGCACTTTCTATATTCCAACTGCAAATATGCCTTTGGATTTGGTATCCTGTCCCTACTTGCAATGACACTGCAAACTCTATCAATACCTATTTTGCCACCAATTGTGACAAACCTGCAAAGGATATGTATATTCTCTGGGTGTATATTAGCCAAAACATTGATGGAGATTTCAAATCCAGACCCACTACATTTAATATTGTAGAACCTTTATTTAGGAAAATCAATAGTAATAAGTCATCTGGAAACAACTTTTCTGCACAAGTCTGCAACAAATCCTAAAGTGTGCAATAACAACCTTTTTCCAGCATTACCTTAAAGGGATATACTCATGCTCAGTTTGGTTGTGCACCACCGCCAGCACCACAGGGTGAACCAAATCTGATTGATTACCCAGTGACAGCCTCATATATCTGTGTACACTGTGGATGTGAGGCTTAGGAGGAAGGGTGTCTAGCAATAGCTAAATTACTCTTTATAGAACATAAATGGACATGCCATTTTCACACATTTCAATGCATGGACCAATATACTAATGTCTCATATAAAATGAAGAAAGTGTCATGCTAGTATATTGCATATAAAGAAGATGACAGCTCTTTGTTTTGATCCTCAGATTCAAATTCTAACAGTTTCAATGTCTGTGGTTTGACCCTTGACCCCGGAGGTGCTGACAGGTTAGACAGGCCCCATCTGCTGCCCCCACCCCAAACTCTGGTAACTGTGTCACATGATACTCCAGCTCTCAGTTACGTCCATAGACTTATCCTGTTCATTCTCTGCTTGACTATATCCCTTTAATACTGGCATTAATACAAGCTTGTTTCCTGACAAATTTAATGTTGTCTTGATTTACCTCATATGTTACTCTCCTTCCAAAAGGAAGAGATTGAATAATCGTAGGCCCATTTCAATACACACAGTGCCCCCCCCCCCACAGGGAGTCCTTCTCTATCTCAGATACATCTACAGCTTCTATAGCATAGGTCAAGTTGGAGGATACAACCATACCATTTCATTGATTTTAAATGATATTGATAAGAAATGCCCCACTGCTCATGCACAAACAAACATACAGACCATATTCAATATCATGATAACAGATTGTGCTTAGAAATATGTCTCAAAATGCATTTTAGTCATCCAGCTTTTTATTGTTATATAATTAAAGTAAAGCTTTGTTGTTGAAAGTAGCAAACCAAAGATAATAAGCAGCAGCAATGGTAAATATTGATGATATGACAGTGGTTACAGGAATTTGATATTGGGGGGAGGGAGGAGGGGACAGTTGTTATGAATTACAATCCAGTGTAATCATGGATGATCTGAGATACATATGTATGGATATGTATATACAAAATAACACAGGGTGTGGATGTGGCAAATATTTTATCATTATCTCATCATATGGTCTCTGCCAATGAGATGATTTTAAAAGGTAGATTCACATCAAGCACATGACCTTGCAACGTGTTATATGTGCTTCTATTCTGAGATGTGAACAGGGGAGCTATACATACAAGTTCTTGAGGCGAGACCATACACATATCTGTGACTGTCTGCATAGATTTGGACATGGGGTTCTATGTAAAGCTGCAGTTGCTAGGCAACCACATGAAATAGCAACCGTTTCTACCTATGTTCATACTGTGTGATGTGCACAAGGGAGCTATACTGTGGTTGTACTTTATTTCGCGCTGTATATATTTTCGCCTATTTCGCGGAAATAAAAAGTCCGCGAAATTATCTCCTCAGTGAAAATTTATCTATGCTGTAGTCACCTAAGACATAATGGGGTGAATACATGAGTTGGCATGGGCATGGTTAGTGTGGTGGGTGTAGGCCTTGCAGCCTAGGTCCCTGACCCTCCCCCCATGCCCAAATGAATGCAGCATTCTAATAGGTGTGAAAACTTCAAAAGCTAGCAGAAAAGCTATCACTGCAAATATTAATTTGGATGCCCTATAACTTGAAAAGTGTAAGTTTGTCTTCCAATGGCTGTTACTTATAAATACAGGTAACTACTATAATTAATAGGAGACATGTCAGCAGGTTTAAACAAATTGTGAAAATCCACGAATTTAAGTACACACGATTTTGTCTTTTTTTGCATGTCCGCGAAAATTTATACCAGTGAAAATATCTACGACCACAGTAAGCAATTTGAAATCAGTGAACTATGTCCTATGAGACTATGCACAAGCCATAGTATATGCCTACAGGTATGAATCTAGACATTGTTGCTATCCAAAACTGCTATTGCTAGGCCACCACACAACCTAGTAACCTTTTATCACCTATATTCCTAGTCTATGATTGAAGTCACAGAAGAGGTATAGACAAATTTACATCAGGGGAGTATGTTGCTGAAAGGAAACCATGCAGATATGAGCATTCGAGCATATTTTCAGGCTTGGTTACTATGTAAAGCTGCTGTTGTGAGGCAACCACACCACTTCGCAAAAAAACAAAAGCAGCACTGTATTCTACTAAGCTGATTTATAGGGGGTAGGACCCACCAGATACTTTCTAGACTGCACAGTTATGTAATTCAAAGTGACATCTGAATCTATAGTCGGCCATTTTGAATTTGTGCCATATACAGCCTCGCCATTAAATTTTATGAAGTAGAAACATGCATATTCTTAATCAGCACTCTTTTTAGCATAAGAATCAGGAGAATTGATAAAGATTTATCATGGAAAAACATCCATTTACATAAAGAGTGAGATTATTGAAATGGTACAGCATCGTATTGGCTCAAGGTAGTGTCTTTGTGTCCAAGGCACTAATGTCTGTCATAGTCATCAAGAAATTCTGCAAAATGTCTCATATTACTCAAAAAGGTTTGGCCTACATAAATCATATTCGATATTGTGCTTAGATGGGGATAAGGCCAAGTTTTATACATGTATCTGGAGCGCATTTAAGATTTTCAGTAAAAAAAAAAAGGAACTTTGTAATTTCAATCTTTCGTCTTCCCGACAGTCTGGTACACACAAATCTGAGCTTAAAAACCTGTACTAGGGCTTAATGAAAAGCTTATCATGTCTACTTTCCAACAAGACCAATAGCTTCAGGATCCAGACATGGTAAGATAGTCTTAGAGCTTGGGGATTGAGCATACCCCTTGAATAACATGGTACCAAAATTGACCCAAAAGTGGTCTGAACCCGCACATGGATAATGAGCCAAAACTAGTAATGCATCCCAAGATAATCAATGTTAACATTTGAACCTTGTTCAGGGGACCCTAAGGATCGAAAAAATACCCGTCACGTTGGGATGTGGAGGGGTGCATGGTGGGCCTGATCAGCCCCCGGCCTAGGAGCACTATTGTTCAAATATGTCATGGAGATATAAGCGTCACCTCAGATATAAGCTGAGTTGACAGGTTCTCCAGAATACTTTTAGTGTACACCATATCATTCCATACATTAATCAACATGACACAATTTGTATTGCATTTAATGAAACTTCTTTATTGTAACAACCAACAACATCCAAACATAAGTTTACCACACAAAGAGTGGTTTTGCTGCGCACTATATTGATGAAGTAAGATCACTTATGAGTATGATTCATTAAACAATAACAAACTTGAACGGGAGCATCATGGACTTTTCCATTGTAAGTCAATCAGTAATCTCTTTGAAGAGATGAACAAGTGACTGTTTTATTTTCATTCTACATCCCTGTTTGAGGGGGGGCCTAAAAATTTCAGACCCCTCCCGAAGGGGGGCTAACAAAATTTTGACCCTTCTTTTGGGGGGGTCTAAAAAAAAAATTTACCCTCTTTTGAGCAAAAAATCCTGCGCACTACTATAGCTCAAAGAGGGGCGCGAAAATTCTCCGCGCCTCCGGTTTGGGGGGGCAAAAACTTTTGACTGTTGTCGAGGGGGGGCGTAAAAAATTTTCGCGCATCCGTGCGGAAACCCACCACCCACCCCCTGTTGATAAATAATGACCACTTCCTAACCACCACTGAATCCTTAACGGGCAATGCAGGGAGCCAGTTTCCAGCTCGGTTCATTAGCTTAAGGGAGTGGTCATTTATTATCAACAGGGCGGGTGGTGGGTTTGAGGGGGGGCGTAAAAAATTCTGACCCCTCTCGAGGGGGGGCTAAAAAAATTTTGACCCCTCTTGAGGGGGGGCTAAAAAGATTTACCCTCTTTTTAGTAAAAAAGCATGCGCGCTACCTTAGATCAAAGATAGGGTGCATAAACTCTCCATGCCTCTGGCGCGGGGGGGGGGCGCAAAATTTTTTTACCCCCGTCAAGGGGGGGCATAAAAAAATTTCGCGCGTCCGTGTGGAAACCCACCACCCACCCCCTGTTGATAAATAATGACCACACCCTAACCACCACTGAATCCTTAACGGGCAATGCAGGGAGCCAGTTTCCAGCTCGGTTCATTAGCTTAATCATCGAGTGAATGACAAAAATGAATCAGCACCATGATAACCAAAAGCAACTTCATGTAACAGGTACAAAGAATGATTCAAACACCTAATAACTAAAAGTAGCCTATTTGCAGGTGGGGAAAATTGAGCCAGATTCTTTAAATGCGGTATCAATGAACAGTTCACACAGAAGGAACAGTCCACAACATTTCCACTGCCAGCAACCTAAATGAATGATACATATCAAATAATATCAGTGTCAGATATTTAAGAACTGGAAATCTTAGTTATAATAAAATACATAGAAGTAAGAATTTACCTCCACACCTCCAGCATCATCTTGGTGAACAAAACTTATAGATCCCCAATCAGTGTGCTCACCAAAACGCATGATGCCATCTCTCTTTGCTTTAAGTGACAAAATACAACATTTTTGAATACATTTGTAAAATACTATAGATATTCATGAGGTAGATAGATCTAGATGTATGAAGCGAATTAGGACATGTTTTGACCCATGGTATTCACATCGTCAATATATTCATTAGCATACTGCCTGCATGATGTCAGGTATCACCAATATGTAGGGCGCAACACAAAATTCAATGTTTCCCAGAATTCAAGTCTAACTCTTCTTAAAATTGCACATGTTTACACTCACGAAACTTGTCTGAAGATTCGCTCACTTCACACGAAATAGAGAGTATTATCAAACTGGAGGTTTATTCAAAACAGTGGTAAATTAGCATTGTATTGAACCTCCTGATATATATATATATATATATATATATATATATATATATATATATATATATATATATACATACCAACGTCCTTAGGTACCGGGGAGTAGTAGCAAGAACACATGTCTGTTTGATTAGGCTTAGACCAATCATGTGCTTTAAGGAAGTAGTCGGGGTCCTACAATCAAATCCAGATCATTTTTCAATTGTTAGCAGGATATCTATTTAATCATATCATGTGTTTGATATTTCCTTCGGTTTTCTAAGGCAATAGACTAATATAAATATTGACCCTAAATTGTTTTACATGATTTTATCAAGGAATCTAATAAAATTTGTATTCTTTTTCCGCTCTAAAATATGTTCTTTTGAAGTAAGTTAATGTACCTAGAAGCTTCCATGTCCATCCCAATGGAACCTTAGTTATAGTACATAATGAAGGGGTAGCAGCCAATGGTGTTATCATCACTGTCAAAATGATCCAAGTAATGGAATGGAGTGACATTTCTCCCAAAAAGATATGAAAAGGCTAAAGCCACGCTGCTGAAAGGACTGCAAACTTACTTCCAAGTTAAGGCCAATACCCAGCAATTGAAGCATTAGTAGAGACAGGCGTCCAGTACTTTCTTGTACTGCCATCACTACATCCGTAAATCCTGAGTCCAATGAGTACACAAAGCAGGCTAACATCATCGGGACCTTCCATGATAGCAATTGATGAACCAGAATTAGGAAAAGCAAGTAAACAAGTCTTCATAATTGTTGGCAGTATGTTGGCAGCCTGTATTCATACAAGTATACATGGGCCATCACAATATGAATGGGCCAAGGTAACCAATACAAAAACACAGAAAACCATTATGAATATCATAAATGAGTCATTTTCAGAAAGATATATGGTACACAAATACGAATACACACTTATCTTGAGATTTGGGTTTTACCTAATAAGCATAATTAATTTTATACAAAACCATTATCTATTCGTCCTTTCTTATATACATAGTTTCTTATTGAATTATGGCACATGTTCTTCATTATTGATTCTTACGCAGTTGCCTCCACACAATCCACATCTGTTTGGAGCCATTTCCAGCATAATACATAATAAGTTACAACAAGGTTGGACATGTTTTCATTTTTCAATGAAATCATTATTCATTTTGGGATGCTTTGTGTGAAAGGCAGTTAGCCTGGGATATCCCACTCTTCTCTTCCTATTGCTGTCCGTTGCTACTAGCCTCATCAGAAAGAAAACTCCACCAAACAACCAAAGCTCCGCTAAGAAAGTATGTTATCTAATGCAATTTCTGAGGAGGCATCAATGCAAGCAGAATCTATAATTGACGGAAATGTCAGAGCTATCTTAACCTGTGATACATGGAGATATTTAGCTGATTGCCTGCTAAAATATTGCATGCTCCCTAAGTAGCTTTAGCCTGACATTGTCATGGATGTCTATGGAATGAACAAGGTTAAAGAAACAGCACAAGAGAAAAGAGGAGAAAAGGGAAAATGTATCCAAATAACATCAGCATCAAACAAAACCTGTCACTAACACCTGAAGAGGTGAAGGAGATGGTTACTTGCAATCACCAGGAAGCAGAGACTAGGGTAATATATCATGCTGCAAAGTCCTCCAAACCTGTCGTGGTGCAAGCAAGTCACACAGAGATTTGTGGTCTGCTTACCTATTCATATGTATGTTTCATAGACAAATTAATGTCTCTGATTTGTCAGTATGCTGGGTTTTACTGAGAGGTTTACGGTGTGATTTTCGAACCTGTGGAGAACCCTGGATAGATTGATGAAAGCAGCACCACTTGGGGAAAGATATCAAAAATGAGCTAAAGTTCATGCAAACTAGCTTGTACGGTGGGAAGACTGGAGTTTCCAGTTAGCAGTTGCTGATTATGAGACTACTGACAACAATGAGTACCACTCACAAACCAACTGGAGGAGAAGGCAAAATGTACAAAAGCCTCCACCTACAACCAGCTTAAAGTCAGAGACAACAAAACAACATGACAGTTTCCTTCTAGCCACAGTAATGAAGGAAGATTTTGAAGCAACAGATTTTTAGATACAGTACTTGAACATCTGGAAGGCATTTTGCAAGATGGTACGACTGGACCCCTTCAAATCATAGTGGGATCCCTCACTTCAATGCCATTATAGCCCTGCATTTAGTGGTCACCAATGATTACGCTGGTACGACTGCCCTACCAAATCCTATGTAATTACTACATTAAGTGCTGATCATAAAGAGCAGTGGTAAGGCATTACCTACGATCATCCACTCTAATTTGGAGGGTATCAAATCGTAGAGGCTGTGTTCAGTCGTACTATCATGAGAAATGCCCTCCTGGTGTGTTGGGAGAAGTTTGTTTACAAATGATTTGCTTCATAATTCTGATAAGACAGTTATAATGAATCATGAAAAGATTCAGTATTTCTCATACTATAGATGTTTCTTGATGTATTGCGATACAACCACAATAGGGTTGCTAGCCATGCATTTTCAACTAAAATCATACCTGGAAGAGTGAATTGATCATGAATTTTCATCAAGTATACAATCTGTGAGATCTTCATATTAAGAAAAGGATGCAATGTTGATCCTGGTATAACTTGTCTATAAAACCTAGTCTTGTCCTTAGAACAGGAGACAGTGGGTACATCATCACCATAATAAATCATATTGGAAGACGGTGTCCATAGGATGAGATGTATAGTATAATTGGTGCCTTGGTCCTACCACAGACCACTCCCATAAGAGTCCCATAGAGAAGTCACGTTAGGTAGGCCCTTTGTCAGCCTTGCCAGCAAACTGGCCCCAACTCAGAATGACCTAATTCCCTCACTGGTGCAGTGGGATTATCGGTAAGGCGTGACCTATATCTGACAAGATTTTTATTCCTACACTGCAGTACTATGGGAATGGTGAAAGTAGTCCCGGCCAGCTATCCCAGTATCCCACCATGTCAGAGAAGGATTTTTTTTTTTAAAGTTGTTTATTTGGATGAATTACATTTACAAAGTAAGTGCAATTGTAGCCTCGTGCCCACGCATTGTGGTAGTTATACCAAGCCCCCCATACATTTCATTATTTAGTAATATCAATCTGGATATATAATCAATCTGTAATGGCCTCGTGTTTGCTAATTCACATCAACAGTATATTATTGATACCGTATCAAACATGTCAATAACAGAGTCAGCGATCAATTAAATGATGAGATGAGATGAGGATGAGATCTAAATATTCAATAAAAGTCACTCAAAGTTCTCACATATAACAATTCGGGTAGTCTTTCTTAATAGCATTTTTAAATTCAGATAGGGTCTCTATGATTGTGTATTTTGCCTTTAATTGATTCCACCTTGCGCAGGCTCTATATAAGGAGCTTCTGATTACAATAGGTCTGAGGCTATTTGGCATTAACAATCTTTTTCCTTGATGAAATCGGGTAGGAATGTTTCTATTATCAACCAGGTTTTCACGTTTTGACAGGTAAAAGGCATAAAATAAAAGATGTTGATCTCTTCTATCAGTGAGCTCCATGCATTTGCTAACATTTTTAATTTGCTCTGTTGTCATGGTTGGATTTTCTTCCAATTTAACTTTATAAACAACTCTTAGTGCCCAATTTTGTAATAATTGTAATTCTTTGGTTTCCCCTCGATAGTCTCTGTCCCACACAAAATCACAATAATCAAAGGTTGGTAGTACCATAGTCTTGAAGATATCTAGAGCTGTAAAATTGTCAACAAATTTTCTAACTTTAGCAAGTTGGAAGATCTTATGTCTTATATTCTGTGTACATTTTGCTCTATGATTTATGAATTTAAGATCAGGGTCGAGATCAATACCTAGATACGTGAAATTATAGACTCTCTCTAAGACAGAATTATTTAGCACAAATACACTATTTTCATTTTGGGCTCCATTATATAACATCCATTTTCTTTTCTTTTCATTTACAGTAAGAGAGTTATGTAGACACCAGTTATACACAGATTTTATGGCGTTTTCCATTTCTTGTGGGGTGTTCACGGTTATAACCGCATCATCAGCATATAGAGTGGTTTTAAACGTACCAACTGTGGGGAGGGAGTTAATATACACAGAGAAAAGTACAGGGCCTAGTACTGAACCCTGTGGGACTCCATATTTTAATTTCTTAGAGGTGGACACAACATCATTGGCAATAGTATTTTGTGTTCTGTTATTAAGATAATTTTCAAAAAATTCACAAGTCGAATGGTCTAATCCTAAGATGGACAATTTTTCCAATAATTTAGAGTGCGATACTGTATCAAAAGCTTTCTTGTAGTCTAAATATAGACAATATGAAGGTTTGTTCGATATGATGTTAGTGATTATCGTGGATAGATGTTCAGTTATAGCAGTTTGAGTGGAGTGTCCAGCTCTATATCCATGTTGCATTGGGCATAGTAAATTACAGTTTTCCATATAGGTTTGGAGTCTTTTACATACAATCTTTTCCAATATTTTCCCTGGTACTTGCAAGAGACTTATAGGTCTAAGATCGTTTACATCAAGAGAGTTTGCCTTTTTGTGTAGGGGGATCCTCTGTCCCAGCTTTCCATACAGTTGGAAAAACCGAGGTACGTAGGCATTGATTGTATAGTACAAGTATAACATCCGCAATGGCAAAGAAGGCATCTTTAATTATATATGATTTACAATTTTTTATGGCGGATGGTTTCTTAATATTAATTCCTTTTATCAGCTTAATCAATTCAATGTAGGAAATATCATACATAAGATTGGTATTCAAAACCGGTTGGCCATATGGTACATTGTTCATTGGGTCTCCTTCGCCAGGTGGGAGTGCTTTTGCCAAGTCTTCACCTATATTTACAAAAAAACTATTTATATATTCTGCGCATTCATCTGGAGGGATAATCAAGTTGTTAGTCCTATTCCTCAGTTTAATGAGGGTGCTACTGGTCTTATGTGGTAATAGTTTATGTATTGCATCCCAAAATTTGGCTGGATCTGTTTTCCTAAAACGTAATAATAATTCAATTTCATGTTTTTGACTATTGAAAAGTTCTCTTTTAACTATAAGCTTATAATGCTTGGCTGCAGCCCAATCACCATCAGATTTGGTAGACCTGGCTTTTCTGTAAAGTTTGTCTCGTACTCTCATTAGTTCCAGTATCGGTTGTGTTAGCCATGGTGGAGTATAATCTGGTATAGTGATTCTTTTAATTGGGCACATACTGTCCAATTTAGACAAAATAACATTTATAATTATATTCCACATTTCGTTGATATCATTCAGTGTTCCAATATTATTCCAGTCGTGTTGTGTGAGCATGTTTTTAAAGGTTAGGAAATCATATCGTCTGTAAGATCGCGCATATACAGTTTTCTTCATTAATTTAACTTTTTCACACTTTAGAGTCATGTATATGGGAGTGTGATCAGAAATATGTACGTCGACCAAGCCAGACATAGCTATATTATGTACATTTGTATAAATATGATCCAAAATGGTCCCTGACACAGGCCTGGTAATATCCTTGATAACTTGGAACAATTTATTGCTCGTACAAAATTCATTTACAGTGGCTTCTTCCACATCTTTTTTACACAGTAGATTAATATTGAAGTCTCCCATTATTATGAGCTTTCTATTTCTAGTTACATTTTTCAAGAGGGAGGTTAATTTATTATATATGGCACCTTTTTCTTTACTATCAGGCGGTCTATAGCATACAAAGATCTTATATTTTATTACATTTATTTGAACATCTACACATAATATTTCAAAGTCGTTTTCTATGAAGGAGCAAGTAAGATCAGGGATAGCAATATAGTGATCTCTTAGATATAGCATGAGACCTCCAGCGTTTTTATCTCTGCTGGGATACCTGTCTAGTCTAACAAATTGATAGCCCGGGATGTGTAAATTAGTATCTTGTATCGAGGGTTTTAACCATGATTCAACAATGCCAGTGATATCAGAAAAGGAAATTAACCTGAAAGTATCAGTCCTTTTTCCAAATATTGAACGAGTGTTTGTGCAAAATACTTTTAGACCCTTTTGTGTTTTGATATTATCTAGTACTACCATTTTGATAGCATCTTACAATATTATTTATGCAGTATGGATGATATGAATGATAGATGTGAAAAGTGACCACAGTAGAGGCATATTCAGACTGTTTGACTGTCATTGAAGAGAGGGGGGGGGTGGGGGTCTGGAGCGTGGACAGGTTCCAAAAAAAATATATACATTGTTAAGTGCATTGCTTTACTGGTTATGAGAACGTAAAAGACAAATTGATAATAGCGTGATTATAATTCTATATCATTATATGGTTAGGCTAGTATAATAAAAACAGCTGGGTGTTGTATACCCTAGGTTAGAGTTCAGTGGGTCAACTCGACCTGGTATATTTCAATGTTAAGTCAAGCACGTCCAATGACCCTGAGACGCCGTAGGCTTAGCATAGAATACAGTTATTTTTGGATGCGGCAGTCAGGAAAAGGCTCGGGTGAGTGTTTTGTATAGCATTCAGATAGATCAAGCACGACCATTGACATAGATTCAAAGTAGATTTGTAGTTATAATAGACAAATATGTTACAATCAGCTATGTACTCATTAGGAAAGGAAAGAGACAAAAAACAGTTCCCTCTACAATGTGTCATAAGATTATCATATGATCAATCAGAGGTACATACACTTAGCCCTGTATCAGCATAGAGCTTTTGGGAACGATTGGTATGTCATGTCTAACTGAAATAATTATTACTGTTTTTTATTAGGGCTAAACGCGATGAGCATTTTTTGTAGCTTGCTCGACCCTTGACTTTTTTCAATTTTCTCTTTTTCAGAGTGTTTTTTTGGATTTATCCTGTTGTCTGGTGCTTGACCTTCTATTAGTTGACATTATAGGATTCTGTACAGTGGCTGAATATGTGACAGTAGTAGTTGCTCTTGGAGGTGGGGATCCATGAGCAGCCTGTAGTTTCTCCATGGTTATGGTTTGCTTGGTGTTGGTTGGAGTTGCTCTTTCACTCATGCTCGCTGTAGGTGCTATAGTATCTTCAGGTAAGGGGGTGCCCATTGTTGCCTGTACTGGAGGTGGATGTGAAGATGACATCTTTGCAGTAGTAGTCGGGGCAGCCGTTTCGTGGGCAACTGTAGTATGGGCAGCAGTCGTAGTTTGTTCAGTCTTCTGTGTACCTTGTGCTGGAGGGGTTGAAGTATTGGTTGATGTGGGAGTTGGCTTGGCAGGAGCTGGAGCTGTGGTCACTGGTACTGTGGCAGCCTGTTGTATATCGACTGTAGTGGGGTTGGTTTCATCCATTACTTCTTTTGCAAGGTCCGGGTATCTCTCACGTAGGATTCGCCTGACCTCCATCAGGATTATACCACCTCTGTTTTTACCAGGATACGATCCATTTTTCAATAATTTCGAATTTATCGAAGTATCAGTTCCCCAATGGGGGGATGCAACACATTCCAGTAGCTTCCTGTGACCTGTACCTAGCAATATTTTGAGGAGATTTTTGTCCTGTTCATATTTTAAGATGTTCAAAGCCTGAAGCTCATCTTCATCAATATTGCGCCACCCCTCACATTCGAATTTTGCAATTTTCTTGGCATCCAGGGGTGATTCACAGTCCATGATTTTTTGAGCCTTTGAATGTTTTCCTGCAAATTTAGCTTTAGCATAGGCAAAGCCTTGCTCCACACTGCGAAATATAAGCCCATTTGTCTCGATTTTACATTCATAGAAGTTTGACAGTGGGGCTAACTCTCCTTGATATGCAACGTAATTGTCAGTGACCACCGTCTTTGCATTTGCAAGTTGTAGCTCAGGGGGAGGTCTTTCAGCGCCTTATGTGGGTAGTACTTTCCATTAACCAGTAGGCCTCTTCCTCTTGGTTTAATGTCTATTCCTACCTCCTGACCCAAGTAAGCTATGGATCTAACATCAGATTTTTGCTTCTTTATGGCTGGGTTCGAATCATCTGATAGAAAAACCAGTGGTTTCTTGTGTTTCAGCTCTCCTTTTCTTGACAATATATAGTCTCTTACACATGCCTTTGTCATAACAATGACCATGGTACGTATGGCTTTATTTGGTGGACCTTGGCGGAAAGCATAATCTATATCATAATAGTCAAGTGATGGGTCTATTCCCAAAAGCAAATTGTATGCTACATCCTTAGTGCGCTCACCCTCTTGATAAGCTAGTCCCTCCACCACTATATTTTTCCTTCTCAAGTTATTATCTAACACTGAGATTTGTTCCTTGTTATCTTCAATATTAGATCTATTTACCCTCGTAGCTCGTTGTACTTCAGCCATTTTGGATCTTAAACGTTTTAATTCACTTTCTAGTGTGTCATTTTTGTTTTTAAGTTGGACAATTTCATCGTAATTCCATCTGATATTTTCACCTACTGTTATGGCTTCCTCCTTATACAGGTTCAGTGCCTCTCCTGTCTTTTCTTGTAGAGCTACTAATGGGGAGTCCTTTCTACCCAGGTTTAATGTTTTTAGATCCCTAATAGCCTCTGTGAGGGGTGTATGTCCACTCCTTTGGTCTAGTCTCTCCACCATAGTGGTCGTGTTGCCGGCTGTCGCGCTGTAGGGACCAGGTGTATACAGGTAAGGCCTGGTTGAGCGACCCCTAATATCGTCCTCTCGATGATAACTCAATGTTAAAACCACCTAAAATAGGGTTAAAAAGCCGGTTTTATCATATGAAAACCTTGTCGGGCTTGGCACTAGACATTCAATAAGCCTCCCTGAAGGTTTGGTGAGATTGCTGCACGAATATCCTCTTCAAATTTCAAATTTCAAATTTTGGGGTAGACTCACTCACTGACGGCCATTACAGTCTTCATCACCTGAGAATACTAGCTGAGGTTAGATTACCTCGCCAGGTTCTGGTGGACAACCTAAAGATGTGACCAATTCTCGTCACAGTATTAATTATGTTCAACAAGAACTGGACTTGCTCTCGAGGCGGAAGTATGTAACCACCCACTGTACATGTAGCTAAGGTCATTGTTCTGTTGAATCTACCACATGGAAGTTGCTTCAATTCTTTCTCCAATATGCGAAAAGTGTGTGATGTGTACAATGCATCTTATCATGGTTATCATGCTTATAATGGACCCTCTGCAAATTATCAAACATATGAGGATAATGATTGAAATAATCCAATTAATCAAGTTCTGCAAATTGGGTACAACTCAGAAGGCAACTCAGAAGGCAAGATAATTGTGTAATCTTATTCCTTTGAGATACATTTGCAAAATCTAAGAAATTCATATTTGCATATATATATATATATATATATATATATATATATATATATATATATATATATATATATATATAAGAAAGGACGAATAAATAATGTTGTTGTATAAATTATGCTAAACCTAAAACTCAAGATAAGTGTGTATTCTTATTTTTGTACCACATATCTTTATGAAAATAGTTCATTTGTAATATTCATAATGGTTTTCTGAGTTTCTCAATAATGGTCACAAATTCTATGACCCCAAAATAGTACTCCTAGCATTTTTATTTGTGTTTGTAAGTGAACTAGAAGCAAAGATACAGCTTTTCAAAAATTTTGATGGTAGCCATACAGAAACATGGTGGCGATATTGGATTGAGGTGCTGTACTGAAAGGCCCCAAATTTCATATGATTCTCCTTATCAGAAAGCATGGGACCTACCAAGTTTCTTTGATCTATTCCTACAGCTTCATATTTTTCAGAATTTACTAGAATAAAAGTGAAAATACCTAATTAATTAGCATTTTGCATAAATTATGCTAATTAGGCTGAAATAAAAATCTTTAAATGGTAAAATCTTATTGCTAGAACTTACTTTCTTGAGAGCTAGCCATTTTAGAATAACTGTAGTCATGTGTTGTTTTATTCTCAGGCTTAATAAAGTAATTTTGCCTATGTAATTAAATATGCAAATTAGGGGCCTTAATATACAAAATCCAGAATGGCCCCAAGCAGATTCGGATTCTCTGGAAAGAAACTGAGTAGGAACCACCCATTGAACATAAGACAACCATCATGGTTAGTAGAATAGAGATTTTGCCGTCTATTAGTGATACGCAGGGTTTTCCACTGAAAACAGGTGAAATTATTTTGACCCCTCCATCAGAGGGGTTGAAAAAATTCTGCCCCCCCCTCAAACCGACCAGGGCCCCCTGTTGTTAAAAATGATCACTCCCTAAGAGTATTTTATATTTGAAGGAAATGACCAAAACACGTGTGTATCCAAGTTCAGTCAGTTGATAACTGTTTATTCCTGTCCAGAATATCCTACTCCAGGCATGATGCTAGTGTCAACGAACCGTTACATGTGGGTGAAGTGATAACCACTGAGTCCAAAGAAGTTCAGTTGATGATTCAGCTTTATTCCAGTTTGGTAGTACAGTTTGGTAGTACAGAGTGATCATAGGTGTTACAAGATGATCAGTCACCAAGCCTATTCAGCCCACAGTAGTGGGGCCTGAGCAGAGCCTATACCATGGTATAAGGTGATGTAGATTCTAGGTGTGAGGACCAATGGAGAGAAAGCTAGTGATAGATAGGGCTGCTCCTGGGTCATTTATATACCTAGGTGAGCTCTATAGTTGGAGTACTGAGGGGTGAGGGCAGAATGTGAAATCTGCCCTCTTTCCAAAATAGTATCCACCGGTATGTCGCAATACCTCCAGGGGGGGTGATGCCCAGAATAGTATCTATCTGTCTATTGCAACATCCGTGTTGGATGATGCAGAGCAGCTTACTGGTGCCATTGGAGGAGACAGGGGTTGTGATTGTGCAATCCCTACCTACCATTGAGTAAAGGTGGAAAGGGGTTGTAGGCTTGTAGGCAGAGCTCTGGATAAGCTTAGTGGTGAAAAAGTAAATATATATCGAATAATTATAATACCCAGAATCGTCCATTGAGACTATCTCAGATTACACATTCAAATCATATCTCTACTTGACCCTGATAAGCTTGCACCTGTAATCAATACAGTGTGCACTGAATGACCCTGGCAGCCATATTGCCTGCTCCTTATTAATATAGATCCCTCCATTCATAATTATAATCATCAACTTTCATAATTTGTTTCATATCATAATTCATATCAATACCATTACCATATGATATAATTGCAAACAGACCAAATACCAAAGTAATACCTTAGCTATAACTTTACAAGCCCCAGGGTAATTGTTCAATTTTTTGTACAATATGTTGTTGCAAAACTAATGGATAGTACATAAAATTTACCATATAAGAGCAGTGCCATTTACATTATAATGTTTTAAAAACATACAAAATAAAAACATCAAAATCTTTTGACAAAGGTTCAGTCTTAAATTTGGCAAAAATTCAGTTATTGGTGTTTACTCAAAGACGAGGCGTTGTGATTCTGTAGTGTTCCTGAGATATTCAATGACATAATCAGTCTGTTCCTGAGAGAACCACTTCCTCCAGCCCCCTACAGCCCCAGTCCTGATAAACCCCTTACTCTGAGGGTGTTCAGACATGATCCCCCTCTTCTTCATATTGTCAAAGAAAGTGAATTCAGCAATAGCTGCCACCTGATGCTCACTCAGAGTCCTCCCACAAAAATCAGCAATTTTCCTGATATTTTGTTCGGGATTTCATTTTATGTCACCATACTTGAGGATGAGCACGGTTGGGTCATCGCGGAGCTCCCAACATTTCAAACAGTGCTTGGTCCGACTCCCGTATAACATCTGATCCCGCTTGAACATCTCAAAGAAGTCATCCCAGCTTCCTTTGAAGTCAAAGAGTTCCTGGTAGAAGTGGAAATGCGAGACCATGACATCTCTCAAGTCTCGCATCACAACAATGGTTTTGAAGCCGGTAGCTTGACGCTGCGTTTCAAAGAACTGTGGAGTAAAGTGGGTTTTGATAACTCTTGGAGGAGTATTCTCCAAGTATTCAATATCTGGTGTGATTGAGGCTTTGTAAGGGGCAGTGAATTCAATGAAACGGGAGCGAACATCGAGATCATTTTTCTGTGCAGTATCAGTGTCAGCGTTGTTACACACGAGCCAAGTCATCTCCTGGGTCCATGTTGTACCTGGAAAATAATTCAACATTATTTCACACTCAGTGGGTGATACAAAAGGTCCACAACAGGTAATATAATGGTAAAGGTGAACGATGATCAGTATGAGTTGACCGTTTCTTCATGAGCGTGTCAGGCCTGTTCCACACGAGGCGGTTAGGCCGAGTGCAGAGAAGGCCTGATGGGCGAGTGAAGAAACAGGAAGCTCAAACTGGTCAGAGTTCATATTTACATTTATGTCAAGGTGTTTGAGTGGATAAAGGTTTAAGCAATATGTGTTCACCCGTCACTGATGCGAAATGCCATGCGACACCATCTTGGATGTTCTCTTGAGGTCATGCATGCACGGTGAGCCTATGACGTCACCGAGGGTTATTTAACACAGGGGTGCAATACGAGGGCTTAGTGTGTTTTCTATGGAGCCTCAATATTCACCTTGACATAAAGCATGGCATACACAAGGTTTAAAAGTATAGTTGTTGAATTTAAATGCATATGCAGATTTTGATACTGTGACATGCAGATATTGAAGCACGCTGAACACATTACTTCTGGTAGCGACTACCAGGCCTCAAAAAAGGTTTATATTTAAGGATGCATATGGCCTTTGTCAACATATGCATAGTGCATAGAACAGTATTATTTCTGAATTATGTGTATGTAATTTTGTATTGCTCGGGGCCAGGCTCCAGAAACTGTCTCTCTTGTTTCCTTCCCTTTTTTTTAAATCTTACAATTCATATAAATGATTCCCCCTTTACCCTTCTAAATGGTGTATTGCAGTATTAATATCAGGACTTGAGAAAAGTCCTGCATTTTTTTTTTTTTTTTTGCACTTATCAAGATTATATTAAATTCAGAAGTGTTGATATAAATAGCCCCTACCTGACCGTGGGTAAGTAGCAATCAGGATATCATCAGCATGAAAACAGAATGACTTGATTCTGTCCAAGTTCTCCTTATCAACCTGCTTCATGAGTAACATGTCCTCGTACATATAGAGACCATGCTCTCTGATCCATGCCTCCCCTACTGTCTCATGAAAGACTTCCTGCTGTGGGGTATTCTCCATAGTTAGTTTTACTGGCCAATTCAGTTTTAAAAATGGATATCAGCTTAGGTTGGATATGAATGATGGGTCTTCTATACCAATAACAAGTCTAGCTGTTAGGGAGTGATCATGTTTTAACAACAGAGGGGAACTGGTGGGTTTGCATGCAGATGCACGAAACAAATTTTTACCCCCATCTTGAGTCAAAATTTTTTCTGACCCCCTGAGAGGAGCTGAAAATCGTGTGAACGCGCCTTTTTACCCTATAGTAACGCACAGGCTTTTTCGCTGAAATCAGGTGAAATTATTTTGTCCCCCTGGTCAAGGGCCCCCCCTGTTGTTAAAAAATGATCACTCCCTTAACTGGTCCAGCTATTCATGGGAATCAGGTGTCCTGAGCTTAGTATACACTTAGTTCAAGGGTCAAGAGGTATGTTTACTCGTAAAAGTAGGGCTGATAAGCAGGGGGGAGATTGAGGGGGGGGGGGGGGTCTTTCTATCTTATCTATACTTCCTTAGCCAGGGTTCCCACCACTTTTATAAACTTTTAGCTGACATCAAAGACTAGTGTATTCCGCTTTTCAGTAAATATTTCAACCACTGGCAATTTGTCTTTAAACATTTTGGCAAGCGTGATTGAGAAAGCTGTTTAAATTCTTTTTCATTAGCATCACTAAGAAGGTTAGGAACACAAAACAATTAGTAAACATCTGATTATCTTTCGCAGCTTTAATTACTGTTTGTATAAATGCCATTGTGCCCATGTGTACATTTTACATTTCATTGAGGCCTATATCACATATTTAATATATTTCACGATAAGCACTCGTCGTGCATAAGCGCCACCAGTTTTTCCCTTTCTCATGAATGCTTCTTCGCACGAAGTATATTAGCTAGTCAAAGAGGAAAGCAGAATATAAAAGAACAGTGCAAAATTCAACATTAGATAACATATCATAAGCATTTACCATAGGAGTATATTTAATTAGTCATACGATACAGTCATTCTGAATTAAATAAATCCCGGACATTTAAGTAGAGAATCGCTGGGGATCACGTTTAAATAATGAAAAACAGTTATAAAGTATATATCTTAATATATATTGCTCATAGATATGATTGTTCCTAGCAGTATTCTTTAACAATAACAACAAAGAGAAACAATTATAGGTGAATAAGGGTGCCCTGTCTCCCCTATTTTAACCCTTTGAGGATTAGGCCACAGTAAAAAAATAAGTTGGTCTACAGATTTTGGTTTTGACCGACCCTATGGGGTTGATACTCTCCCTAAGGCTCGTCATGATGCACCAATGAAGTCCTGGCAAGTCTGCTCGCTAGCACTTCATTGGTGCATCATGATGACCGATGGACCTTGAAAGTTTTTTGAACAAGGCTTTTCATAATGCAAAAAATCTTAATTGGAAGGCTGTTGCAGTAACACTACCGTAATCTCCCGCGTATAAGGCGCAGCTCACGTATAAGGCGCATCCCCAACTAAGAGAATGCAAATCCACGTATAAGGCGCACCTCTAAGGGCAGATTTTTGTTAATTTAGTACTGTTCTATAGTAAAATTACCCCCCCCTATAAGGCGCACCCCAAACTCAAGGAAATGTCCCTCCCACGTATAAGACTCAGCAGCATTTTGTTTGGCGTATAAGACGCGCCTTATACGCGGGAGATTACGGTATTATCTAAAAGTAAGAAGTCTCATTGGCCTCTGCAAATAGAATTTACACTACATACATGTCTTATCAGAACCCTTCTTAGAGAATTTTCTTCAATACTTCTTGTTGCTGATACAAAATGTAGTAATTGATCTGATTGCCAAACCCATTATTCCAATACATCATTATGAGTGTATAGGGGGAAGCCTATCCGGATAACTTGACCCTCCCGAGGGCGGTTCGTCAGATACTGTGCATCTGTATAGATACCGTCCACCCGGCATGTGATAGAAGGAGGGTGTTCACTAGCCGGATCTATAGCTTAGTGGTAGAGCACTTGCCCCGGGTGTGAGAGGTCCCTGGTTCAGAACTAGGCAGAGATTGAACGCTTTTCGTTAACAACTACATTAGCCTTTGTGTACCCCACAATCAGAATGGAGCCATAGAGTCAACCTGACTATATACGGACTTAGCAGGATTGACTATTAACCAATGAGATAATCCCAACTATTCACTGTGGCCCTCTCGGGGGCCCACTGGTACCCATCTGATATGTCTTATCAGTAGAACTTGCTGATAATAAGCTCCAGCAATGGCTGCACACATGGGTCAACCTGCTACCTCGGAATACATCATCCTCACCCCATGGGGCGACAGGTCGTCATGATGCATGAATGTATCATGACAGCTGCATAAATGCATCATTCATGACAGCTGCATAGATGCATCACGATGCATGAATGTATCATGACAGCTGCATAAATGCATCAGGATGCATGAATGCATCATGACAGCTGCATAGATGCATCAGGATGCATGATTGCATCATGACAGCTGCATAGATGCATCATGATGCATGAATGTATCATGACAGCTGCATAGATGCATCACGATGCATGAATGCATCATGACAGCTGCATAGATGCATCACGATGCATGGATGCATCATGACAGCTGCATCATGATGCATAAATGTATCATGACAGCTGCATAGATGTATCAGGATGCATAAATGTATCATGACAGCTGCATAGATGCATCAGGATGCATGATTGCATCATGACAGCTGCATAGATGCATCATGATGCATGAATGTATCATGACAGCTGCATAAATGCATCATGATGCATAAATGTATCATGACAGCTGCATAGATGCATCATGATGCATGAATGCATCATGACAGCTGCATAGATGCATCATGATGCATAAATGTATCATGACAGCTGCATAGATGTATCAGGATGCATAAATGTATCATGACAGCTGCATAGATGCATCATGATGCATGAATGCATCATGACAGCTGCATAAATGCATCAGGATGCATGAATGCATCATGACAGCTGCATAGATGCATCATGATGCATGAATGTATCATGACAGCTGCATATATGCATCATGATGCATAAATGCATCATGACAGCTGCATAGATGCATCATGATGCATGAATGCATCATAACAGCTGCATAGATGCATCATGATGCATGAATGCATCATGACAGCTGCATAGATGCATCACGATGCATAAATGTATGACAGCTGCATAGATGCATCACGATGCATGAATGGATCATGACAGCTGCATAGATGCATCAGGATGCATGAATGTATCATGACAGCTGCATCATGATGCATAAATGTATCATGACAGCTGCATAGATGCATCACGATGCATGAATGGATCATGACAGCTGCATAGATGCATCATGATGCATGAATGCATCATGACAGCTGCATCATGATGCATAAATGTATCATGACAGCTGCATAGATGCATCATGTGAACAAATGATTATAATACTTTTAAAAGCACCATGCAGCAGATAAAACCCTTTAAGGCCACAACAAATAAAAAAGTTGGTCTATGGATTTTCATTTTTAGAAAATGGAGCGGGAGGGCGAAATTTTTATTCTATTTCTTTTAAGAAAATGTATCTGTCTATGGATTCTGCATATCAAAAATGTGGAGAAGCCAATTTCTTTTTCTTTTTTTTTTTTGGTTGGGGATGGGGTTCCTTTGGTCAAATGTTAATTTTTTCTAAATGCAGAATAGGCCTATATAATGAAACAGGTGATGTTTTTACCTATCCAATGAGTGGTCTGCCATTTCTGTACCTCCATTGACTGACCCTGTATTAAAGCTGCTTGTTAAAAAAAAAAAAAAAAAAAAAATCTGCAATTTTCCAGAAAATGATGCAGGCGGAATCCATAGACAAATAAATATTCTTTAAAAAATAAAATTTGCTTTTTTGAAAATAAGGTGCGGGAAATCCATAGACCAATATTTTAATTTGGTGTGGCGTAAGGGCCACTAATTAATGCAGAAGCGCATCATGCCCATTAGTCGGCATGATGCACCAATGAAATGCTCTCTTGCACTCCATCGGTGCATCATGCTGACCCTCAAAGAGTCATAGACTATCATAATGCATGAATACAGCTCCCGTGAGTAACTCACCAGGGCTACATTCAAGCGTCATTGTGACCAATAGACATGATGCATTAATGCACAATCAGCCCCATAAGGGCTAATTGATTCTAATTATTTTGTAAATGATTGAACCCTATATAAGTACTTCTATAGCATCACATAGGTTCACTTTGTCGGTTCACAGTTAGTCTATTATCTATGTCCTTGGGGTTAGCGCCAATGTCGAGCAGCAAGCTGGCCTTGTCGTGAACTGCGGTCACTGTGGATATCTTAGGGTCAATGTTCACTCGCAGCCACTCGTCTACAGCGTCAGGATACAAGATGTCCCTCAGAATAACCTCCAAGTCTCTCCTCAGCTGTTTGAATGACTGCAGTAATCTGTAAAATTAATGACAATATAATGCAAAGCTGACTACAGATGGACTGGTTCGATCAGAAATTTGAGTACTTCAAATATCTCATTGGGATTATAAGACATGTTTGATATTGCTTGAAAAAAAAACACAGTTCCTTCACATATAAACTTAGTTGTCATTTTTGCCCTAACAATCTTCATTTTTGGACTGCATTAGTCAGATCTGACACCATGGGGTGCAGGGATGGAAGTCAGGGAGCACAAAAAATCCCTGAAATGGTCCAATATTGACCAGACCAAAAACCTGGGTTTTTGTATGAATGTATAGGGCTTTGGAACTTCAAAATCCCTGAAATTAGGGAAATCCCTGAAGACTTTCATCCCTTGGGGTGGGTTCATGTCTAAAAAACAAGCGGGGGGGGTAGCACTTATTAGAGCAGGTGCACTTATTCATTAGTAGTAAAACAAGAGGTTCTACTTACTGTTCCACCTCAGGTAGGAAGTGCTGGATGTGTGCCGGGTTACAAAACCTCTGCTCCATGTGGTAATCTGTCATCCACCCGTTAAGTCTGGTTAATAATATAATATTTATAATCTGTCATCCACCCGTTAAGTCTGGTAAATAATATAATATTTATAATCTGTCATCCACCCGTTAAGTCTGGTAAATAATATAATATTTATAATCTGTCATCCGCCCGTTAAGTCTGGTAAATAATATATTTATAATCTGTCATCCACCCGTTAAGTCTGGTAAATAATATAATATTAATAATCTGTCATCTGCCCGTTAAGTCTGGTAAATAATATAATATTTATAATCTGTCATCCGCCTGTTAAGTCTGGTAAATAATATAATATTTATAATCTGTCATCCACCCGTTAAGTCTGGTAAATAATATAATATTTATAATCTGTCATCCACCTGTTAAGTCTGGTAAATAATATATTTATAATCTGTCATCCGCCTGTTAAGTCTGGTAAATAATATATTTATAATCAGTTATCAACCTGTTAAGTCTGGTAAATAATATAATATTTATAATCAGTCATCAACCTGTTAAGTCTGGTGAATAATATAATATTTATAATCTGTCATCCACCTGTTAAGTCTGGTAAATAATATAATATTTATAATCAGTCATCAACCTGTTAAGTCTGGTAAATAATATAATATTTATAATCTGTCATCCACCCGTTAAGTCTGGTGAATAATATAATAATAATAATCTGTCATCCGCCCGTTAAGTCTGGTAAATAATATAATATTAATAATCTGTCATCCGCCTGTTAAGTCTGGTAAATAATATAATATTTATAATCTGTCATCCACCCGTTAAGTCTGGTGAATAATATAATATTTATAATCTGTCATCCACCTGTTAAGTCTGGTAAATAATATAATATTTATAACCTGTCATCCGCCTTTTAAGTCTGGTAAATAATATAATATTTATAATCTGTCATCCACCTGTTAAGTCTGGTAAATAATATAATCTGTCATCATAACTTGTTCTCTACTGAATGGAAGAGCAAAATACAAAGATCTATGTGTAACTAGGCCCCCGAAACCCCCTAGATCAAGGGAGAACTCAAACCCTGTGTATAAGATGCGCATTATATATGCGTGTGATTACAGAAAACCGCTGCATCTGTCGTCCAGCCGTTTATAGGTCTATGTTTATGATATAACAAAACTGCTGTTTTTGCCTCGTTTCCACTAAAACGACTATTATTAAAGTCTAAAATCAGTGAGATAATAAAACACATACCTGTCGTTGTCCATCATGAGTTTGAGCTGCTCGGTCTGACAGAGCAGGATCAGCACCCCGCGGTACACCTCGCTACCCGGGAACTCACACGTGGGAATACTACCCAGTCTGTCAATAGGAAAAAGTATACACATTTATAAACTTTGATATGATAATTTAGGGGAATCTCTGAATAAAAAAAGGCAGTTGTTTTAGAAAATAAATATCACATTTCAGAGCCTTACTGGCTAAAGCTGCATTGCTTCACCATTAAAAATCAAATGAAATAGACTTTTGGGGAAGTATACACTCAATTACCGTGAAGGGCGACTGACGAAGGATGGCATCATGGCCAATGGTCGGGATGATGCACCAATATGATGCTTGCTAGCGCTTTATTTGGTGAGTGAGTAGTGAGAGTGAGTAATAGATGTTTAACGCCATTTCGACAGCTAAGGTCATATTCATGGCGAAAACTACATTACACAATTTCACAGAGGAATGTGTCAGTGCCCGCGCATATGTGCACCACACACATCCTGAGGGGATAGGAAAGAGGAGAAATAGACCCTTTTAAGTGGGCTAGGGAAGCCCAGCTTTATTTGGTACATCATGCTGATCCTCAATGATGTAAGAATGTAGCCCTGGGGAGTGACTTGTGCATCAGGACGACCATGATGCATTAACCCTATAAGGGCCACTGATGCATTAATGTATCATGCCCACGGCTCGTCATGATGCACCAATTAAATGGCGAAACTGGTCACCAGCACTTCAGCGGAAGATCATTCCGACCCTCCAGGAGTTTATGTATCAAACCTGTAGGGTCGGCATGATGCACCAATTAAATGGCGAAACTGGTCACCAGCACTTCATTGTAGCATCATTCTGTCCCTCCAGGAGTTTATGTATCAAACCTGTAGGGTCGGCATGATGCACCAATTAAATGGCGAAACTGGTCACCAGCACTTCATTGTAGCATCATTCCGTCCCTCCAGGAGTTTATGTATCAAACCTGTAGGGTCGGCATGATGCACCAATTAAATGGCGAAACTGGTCACCAGCACTTCATTGTAGCATCATTCCGTCCCTCCAGGAGTTTATGTATCAAACCTGTAGGGTCGGCATGATGCACCAATTAAATGGCGAAACTGGTCACCAGCACTTCATTGTAGCATCATTCCGTCCCTCCAGGAGTTTATGTATCAAACCTGTAGGGTCGGCATGATGCTCCAATTAAATGGCGAAACTGGTCACCAGCACTTCAGCGGAAGATCATTCCGACCCTCCAGGAGTTTATGTATCAAACCTGTATGGTCGGCATGATGCTCCAATGAAGTGCTGGCAAGCAGTCTCACCAGCACTTCATTGGTGCATCATGACGACCAATGGGCATGATGCACTCCTGCATCAGCGGCCTTTGAAGGGTTAATGCACCATGCATCCTTTAAAGAGGTTTTTGTTGGGGATATAAAAGAGTAAAACTATTTACTTGTAAGAACCAATAGGCAGGATGCATGTAGTCAGTGTTAAAGTGTTCACATATTTACTCACGATGTAAACGGGTTGAGGGGGATGAGGTCGGTGAACCCCAGGTCCGTGCTGGCCTTGGTGTGAACGTTCTCAGAGAAATCTCCTGTTGTAGAAATTAGCTGTATTAGAAATTGGTCATTATTTATCAACGGCGGAGGGGGGGAGGGGCGGAAAAACTTATGAACCCACTTGGGATGGGGGGGCATAAGAGATTTACCACCTTTTTACCCAAAAAAAGCTCAAAGAGAGGTGTAAACATTTTTACGGGCCTCCGGTATGGTAGAGGGGGTCCAAAAGATTTTGACCGCTGTCGACGGGGGGCATAAGAAATTTCTCATTGCCTGCATAAAAACTCACCGCCCAGGAGTTCCCAAAGTACAAAGGGTCTTTTTATCAACATTTTGTACAGACACACACAACTACTATTAAACAGGCATTAGACTAGGTTTTGAAGAAATTTCCAAAAGTGTGATTAAGTGCCTCTTCTGGGTGGTATTTGAGAGCAACCTTATGGGATGAGGACCCTCAAACATCTAAGACTCCCCCATTAATGTTAAAATATTTTCTCAGTGGATCTGTGCAAATTACAAAAATGACCTGTCTGACCTTCAAGTTTCCAAATTTCCAGAAATTTCCTGAAGAATCCCATGCCTATTTAAAGTTTCGGGAGGCATACTGCAGAATATTAGAACTGATCACACAGAATCAGCGGCCCTTAACCCTTTACGGGCCGCTGATGAATTAATGCATCATGCCCATTGGTCGTCATGATGCACGACTGCCGCTCTGGCGAGTGACTCACCAGGGCTACGACCCTACAGGATTGATACACAAACTCCCAGAGGGTGGGCATGATGCACCAATGAAGTGCTGGCGAGCAGACGCTGCAGCACTTCATTGGTGCATCATGACGACCAATAGGCATGATCCACTCCTGCATCAGCAGCCCCTAAAGGGTTAAAGAAAAATAATGAAGTTCGTACCGTTAGTCAGGGTGAGGAGGCAGGCAGCGAGTGACGGCAGGCCGCACGGTAACAACTCACATAGCACCGAGTAGTGGTCATACCTAAATTTCAAAAAGTGTGTACACAATTGCAGATTGAATGTGAAAATTGTAAAACTTGATATGCTGTAAACTCCTGCTGACAAGTGAGGGGATGGAACATGTAACGCCTTTTCCCGGGTAGTGGGAACCCAAGTGGGTTGGTGGCAATGCTTGATCGGGTACCTGGTGAGACAAGCCCTGTAATATACATGTTTGTTAAGTTTAGTTTTACTTCCGGGGGCCATCGAGGAACTCCGACATTCAAGGGTTCTCGGACATTAAGTCCTTTCTTTTCTTTTTGGACAGGTATTTATATGCTGTTTGCCCGACACAGCAGTGACTGTATCTATGGATGACCGAATCTATGAGATGTATGACCAAATCTATGAGGAGGGTTGAGGGGAAAACCGCTACCGGGGCTTCATTCCCCTACTCTTTTCGAAGGATAGCAAGTGTTCTTTCATTTGCCTGGTCCCATAGGCGGGGCCAAACAAACCACGGCCTTTGATCACTCAGAGGGGGGTAGGGGTGAAGGAGACCTTGCGTACCCCTGGACTGCCCATGGGTGAGAAGGCAATGGAATTTTAATATCCGTAAGAAAAAAAAGTCAAAAGAAAGAAAAAAGATAACCATAACTGGTATTTATTTACCTTTGCCAGCCGGTGATGGCATAACCACGGAAGACCTTGAACTTTGAGCGTTCTCTGGAGACGACATTTAACCACCCCTTGTGGTTGTCGATGTGGTAACTGATGTCTGTGACAGCTTTACACGGTCCGGTCGCACCCTTAAAGGCACTCGCGGCCCACACTAAGGGGAACACCTTGGAGTACCTGTGCCACATGTCTGGTTATAAGAAAAATCATTAAGAGGATTTTACTAGACGTTTAACCTGCATTTTCACCAAAATTGCCTTGTCTTTGCTTCTACTTGGCAGATTTGAACACTTCTTTCGCCATAAGACAGCTCAGATCATGAAAGACCAAAAACCCTACTCCGGCCAAAGCCTGCGTCATTACAGCAATGCTGCATTGATGCACCAAGCTTATAGGTTTGTCATGATGCATGAGTAACTCGCCAGGGCTGCATTCATGCATCATGCCAACCATACAGGGTTGATACGCACTCATAACTCGCCAGCACTTTATTGGTGCATCATGACAGCCATGATGCAGCTGATGCAGACTCCCAGAGGGTTAGCATGATGCACCAATGAAGTGCTGTCAAGTGCATCATGATGACAAACAGCAATGATGCACTCCTGCATTAGGTGTTAAAGGGCGGCTAGCGTGCTAATGCACGCCCGCATTTAAAAGTCACATTGACCAATCATGGCACCGCCATTTTTTTCTGCTGGGTCCCGCGATTTTATAAACGATCTTTGAACCGGTAGCCATGTTGAAATTTGCGGTGCTAGCCCCCCTTTAAAACCCTGCATGGTGCATGGTTTAGCAGGGTAGGTGGTGAGAAAGTGGTAAGGTATAAGACATGAGACTTACCATAGGGTAGATGGAATGTCTTCTGGTAGTACCACACCATAGGTTCTACTAACTCTCCTAATCCTGACTCTACAATTGACAAAAACAAGGTTACACAGGGATGTAAGTCTGTGCGTATGAACAATTCTCAAGCAAACTCATCGAAATTCTCAAATCGTTGTAAAATATTACAAACTTTGATCCAAGAAGGGAAATTTGGGCAAAACTTTAAAAAAGAAAATATCTGAAATCAGACAATATTCTGAAAACTTACACCACTGAAGGTAATAAGTTAAAGTTAAACCTCATTCTTAAGAGGTACCGTAATCTCCCACGTATAAGGCGCGTCTTATACGGGGGGTTTTAGTTCTCATTGGATCCACAAGGGGGACACCAAGACCTTTCTTTTGATATCTTACATGCCCCCTTGGTCAAAATAGGACAAAATGGGGCCCAGGAAGGCCCAAGAGGTGGCCCAAGCTACCCATAGGTTTTTGAATTTTGAAAATTCATTCAGTAGAACCAAAGTTATGAATTTTTCATTTTTTGGAGAATTTTCCAAAACTCTAGGTGCGCCTTATACGCGGGAGATTACGGTAGCAATAAGTTCTGTGCCTTATACTGTAAGTTATACACAAACCAGGGTCTCGCTTATAGGAAGATCAGCGTAACATAAAACCCTGTATGTAAGCCGCATCCTGAGTTCATTGTTTTGCTATAAGCTGCACCAGAGGCCTGGTCTATAAGTCACGGCTTATACCCGGGGTCTATAAGTCACGGCTTATACCCGGGGTCTATAAGTCACGGCTTATACCCGGGGTCTATAAGTCGCGGCTTATACCCGGGGTCTATAAGTCGCGGCTGATACCCGGGGTCTATAAGTCACGGCTTATACCCGGGGTCTATAAGTCACGGCTTATACCCGGGGTCTATAAGTCACGGCTTATACCCGGGGTCTATAAGTCGCGGCTTATACCCGGGGTCTATAAGTCACGGCTTATACCCGGGGTCTATAAGTCGCGGCTTATACCCGGGGTCTATAAGTCACGGCTTATACCCGGGGTCTATAAATCGCGGCTTATACCCAGGGTCTATAAGTCGCGGCTTATACCCGGGTTCTATAAGTCGCGGCTTATACCCGGGGTCTATAAGTCGCGGCTTATACCCGGGGTCTATAAGTCACGGCTTATACCCGGGGTCTATAAGTCACGGCTTATACCCAGGGTCTATAAGTCGCGGCTTATACCCGGGGTCTATAAGTCGTGGCTTATACCCAGGGTCTATAAGTCATGGCTTATACCCGGGGTCTATAAATCGCGGGTATAAGCCGTGACTTATAGACCCGGGGTATAAGCCGTGACTTATAGACCCCGGGTATAAGCCGCGACTTATAGACCCCGGGGTCTATAAATCGCGGCTTATACCCGGGGTCTATAAATCGCGGCTTATACCCCGGGGTTTCACTGTCGTTTTTGAATTTTAAAACCCCCTTTTAACCTCTGCTAAGACAGTAACTAAATGCGATAGAATACAAACCCTTTAGTAATACGATGTCAGCCTCACGGAACATATCATCCCACATAATAAACCGGAGGTGGGGGTGTTTGGTGCGCAGGAGGCGGATCACCTCCCGTACATGGGAGAAGAAGAGGTGAGTGGGCGTCCAGTTATTGACCTTCATCTGACGCTGACACTCCTCACATAGTCCCAGGTGGAACACCTGAAATAAATACCGGTAAGTGAATAAATGAATGAACACTTGGAGGTATAAGGCTGTTTTACAGTAAACTCTTCACTTAGACCAAGTTGGAACATCAGAACATACAAAAACACAGCCTAAAACAAAAGGCATTACACTTTGTTAAGGTTTAACGAGCTAATTTTGTTATTGTTATTGTTATTGTTATTGTTATTATTATTATTATTATTTGTCTTTTGACAATTATAATCTTGAGGCTGTCATCCTGCCAAAATCAACCCGCGCCTGCTGAATTATAAAATCTGCAGGACCGAAGGGAGGGAAAAACCTTTGTAGAAATAAAGTTGTACATGTACCTCGTCAGCACCGATATGAAACCATTGTATCTCTGGGTGTAGCACAATCACCTGTTCCACCATACGGGCCGCTAAAGGCGCGGCACCTGGAAAGAGCGGTATGGAATCATAACACAACCTAACTTTATGGCTCCTACTGTGAATAGGCCGCACCCACGTATAAGCCACACCTCTGACCTGAGAGGGCGCTAGCTATAAAGGCGCACCTGGGGCTTGAAAAGTGTAGTTTTAATACTGTTTTACAGTGCTAAGTACCAGATGAGCTTCGGGCTGATTCTATAAGCGGGGGCTTATACAGCGGATTTTACAGAACATGTACCGGCGAAGAACCTTATAGGTGCACCTCGCAGGGTAGTTCAAAACTCAGAGTGTGACTTATACAAGGGTATGACTTCTACTTGGGAGCGTTATATGGCCATGAAAATGATCACTTTTCTTGTTTTAGTCTTTCTGATGTTTATTACTTTAAGCAGCACGGATACACAGCATTCTAGTCAGTTCTCTTCAAGATGTAAGTGATGAAAAGATAGTTCTGACATGTTCTCCTTGATCAAGACTTTTATACAAAACTAGCTTGAATATTGTGATATTAGATTATCATATCCGCACCACACAGAAAAACATACCTTGATGAGATGGACAAAGTGCCATGGGGAAATCTTCAACTTCTCTCAATTCCTTAAACTTGTCGTATTTCAATACAAACTGCAAAAACAATATTTACAATCCCTAAATCAGGTACAGGGACTTGGTGTAGTGGTAGCATGTTCACGTTGATGTTGAAAGGCCCGGGTTTGATTCCTTGACATTTTCACCAACCCTAACGCATGAAACTACAACCAGGTCTGTTATAAAGAATGGTCCTGAACTCAGGGTGCGTCTTGTAGGCAGAGTAAAAATCACATTAGATTAGTATATTGTATTAAATTGCTCAGAAGCAAGCCCTATTTGCAATTCCATCATTTCCTTCAGCTCAAAAAGCATCTTATACTTGGGGTCTTAGAGTACTTTTCAATATTAACTTACTTCAAGATGTCCGAATGTCTGTACAAGAGGGATCACAGTGAGCTGGTTTTCCTTGGCGAGTTGGAGCAGTCTACCCACATCCTCTGGTCTAAAAAGATATGCAAAATGGTGTTATCAATAAAAACAACACAACAAATAATTTACCCATTCTTCATAGCTTACACTTTTAAATTCTGTTTTTGATATTTGAATTTGGAAAGGTTTTGTTCTTTTCAAGGTTTTAAGCCCCAAGCGCGGAGCACTGAGAGGCAGGTTTTATATGATGAAGATCCAAACCAAACAAGAATTATAAGTACCTGTAAGTGGGATAAGAGAAGGTTGGCTAGTTAGAGTTTAGCCAGTAAAGTATGGAGAAATTTAGAAATATGCAATTGTGGGTGTTAAGCTTAGTGTGATGGAAGCTGTGAGGTATTAAATAGTTAATTTGGAATAATGAGACTATATGGGACCAAGGTATAGCCAGCACAGCTGGCCTTTGATAACCCAATCAGCAGCACTGGGGGTTGGACAGGGCCTTTTGGCGTCACACCTACGTGTAATGACACATGTGTTATTCAAATTTCACCTCCATCGAGATATCTACCGACAATTCTCAATTTCTACATTGACTAGATAGCATGGAATGAGATAAGCTATCATTCCTCTTAATGATTATCAATTATGAAAACGATATGGACAGTAGATTGAACACACAAATATATATTTGTAAATATGTATATACCTGTATGCATTAGGGGCAGCGAGGGGTGCGAGTTCATCATGGTACGGAAACATGTCTTCATACTCCACCAGTAGACCATTGCCGCCCCACGCTCTAATCAGCGGGAAGATCTACAAAGTCAAATACATGTATATAACAACCAGTAATTAACCATTGCCGCCCCACGCTCTAATCAGGGGGAAGATCTACAAAGTAAAATACTTGTAAATATCACCAGTAAAATACATGTACCGGTATCCATAAGAGCACTAGATTAAACGCTGGTATGTACAACTTTATCTAAAGATCTAAGCACCAGATTGTTCTTAAGCATTTAGGATGGTATTGTATTTTCTCACACATATTTTTACCCTGCAAATAAGCCGCACCTTTCCCTTCTAGGGGCTTGATACAGCTCACTCAAGGTGCGGCTTATATGTATACAGGGCTTAACAACTGAGAATAGTAGAAATCTATAACAGCATTTATTAGTGTAACTTTTTACAGCAAACAGAGATTTCTAATACCGGTACTTACTTTCTCATAGTATTCCAGTCTGGGTGGAGCACCTTTGAGGTCAAGATGGACCAACCTGTAACCAAAGTGTTTTGGGAAGATGAATAAAAAATGTGAACTAGTTCAAAAGAAAAAAATCAAAAAGAAGTTAAAGAACAAGAAAATCCTCAAACACAATATAGTAGTCTCAAAGCCCTATTTAGATTCAGGTTGGGGGAAGCCTGTATTACCCCCGCTCCGTGCCTCCAAAGATAAACATCTCCCTCAGGCCCTAAAGTGCATACTTATGTGGTTTTCTTTTGTTTTTTGTTTTTTTAAATTTGAAATTGTAGCGCGTCAAATATGCAGACTGCACCTTATATATGGGACATCAAGGAACTGTAACACTGAATCAAACCCAAGGGAAAGACAGGAAGGTTAGCAAGGCAAGATTTTAGTGTCAGGCCACCCTTTTTTTTGTCTATTAGCACAAGAATCTAGGTTTTCAATCACTGAATCCTAGAACACAATGACAAATTCACGCCATCCCCACTTGCGATGTTC
The DNA here is from genome assembly GCA_949317995.1 of Acholoe squamosa. Classification (NCBI taxonomy): domain Eukaryota; kingdom Metazoa; phylum Annelida; class Polychaeta; order Phyllodocida; family Polynoidae; genus Acholoe; species Acholoe squamosa. The sequence goes on from OX439040.1 coordinate 6,215,117, forward strand.
ATGAGATATAAAAATCTTTTCCTAAAAAAAAATGTTCCCCTCCCTCCCTCATGGGTCTGAAAAATCCCGCCCTCTGGACAGGAAACGAACATATTTTTAAGGGTGGCCTCACTTAAACTCTTAATCACTTTAGTGACATAGATTTACTTACCGGGCATCCTTAGTTGTGGCCGAGTTTGTCGACATGATGTTTGATTATTACTGCGATTTGACGACTTGTACGTTCACTGCTTCATTATTTTTCTGTCAGCAAATAAACATGAACAAATATACCATATATGTAGTGGTTGTCATGTTAAGGATTTGTTGTGTCATATATTGCTAGGTTGGAGAGGAAGGTTGTTAGATTTACCGGTAGATGGGGGTAGACTGGCGGTGCATGTCTGCTCTTCCCCTTCCATCGTTGCAGACAAACCAAAGCATGCACCAGCAAACGAACGTCTGTCTGGCCTCAGGTGAAATTGAAGTCTTAGCATAGGGAGTGATTATTTTTTAACAACAGGGGGGGGGGGGTGGTGGGTTTGCACGTGGAAAGCGAAAAAATTTCAACACCCCCCTCTCAAAGGGGTAACATTTTTTTCGACCCCCCCCCCCCCATAAGGGACAAAAATCGCGCGGGAACGTCCCTTTTTAGCCTATAGTAACGCGCTGGGTTTACCACTGAAAACAGGTGAAATTATTTTGACCCCCTCAATCAAAGCTGCTGAAAAAAATTCTGACCCCCCGGTCAAGGCCAAGGGGTTGAAAAAATTCTGACCCCCCCCCCCTCAAACCCACCAGCCCCCTCTGTTGTTAAAAAATGATCACTCCCTTTATCCACAAATTAACAGATATAAATGCGTTGAAAGACAGCGCATATAAACTCATATGGACGTCTGAGTTGTAGGTTCAATGTTTAGCTCGTATGTTATGTGTTAGGTTCTGCAGAATAGATAAATAAACTCTTACCAAGTCTGCACCAGGATATAAACATTCAGAAGGCTGCCATTTTGTTGCTTGTTGCCAGCGGCAGCGTCTCCACGCCGGGAATCAGTTACGGTCGACCGAACTAACCAATCAACGCCTTTGTTACAACACTTCCGGTTCTAAATTTTGCTCAGGAAAACAACAAGCAGCTGTGCGAGCAAATCCATCACATTTTCCTTCAATTTTCGCAGTTTCGGGGAAAGGTAATATTTCGTTACTTTTTAGTTATATTTTCCAAGTGTCAGTAAAGCTAACTCCAACGCCGTGGTATCAGTCAAGGCCGCAAATGCTCTCAATGTGTGTTTGTTTCTGAGGTCCTGACCTGAGGCAGACTCCGCTGGCGCTGAGTGACTCAGACTAGTCAGACTGTCAGAGAATCAGACTCGGACTCAGTCAGTGTCTGAATTCTGTCAGGCTCAGTAGACATAATTTATCAATTTGACACTCCAAATGCATCCCACCACTTCCAATATCTTGGTATTAGAAATATCTTAGGAAGTGATAATTTTTTAACAATGGCTGGTGGGTTTGCGCGCAGATGCCAATGAGATGCGCGAAACCCACCAGCCCCCCTCCTGTTGTTAAAAAATGATCACTCCCTTAAATCCAGCATTCACTTCAGCAGGCTCAGCTGTAAATGTTAGATCCCAAATTATGGCAAACATCGATTCTGGGGGATGATGGTGGGTTTGACTCACTTTAACTCAAAGTTTGAGGGGGGTGGTGTAAAAAATTCAGACACCTAAAGATTAAAGAGAGGCACAAAATGGAGGCACGGGGGACACAACAAATTTTGACTGCCATCGAGGGGGGGATGTAAAAAAACCATCACCCCCCTGTTGGTAAATAATGACCACTCCCTAAACAAACAAAAGTCTTAAAAAGATGTGTCTGTGAGGCTATCTGCAATCGTGGGTGATCGAAATATTAAGGCTCTGTTGTCAGGCAACTCGACAGAATTTCAAATTATGTGAGCACAGTTCATCAGATTCGGTCATAATTCCACCCATTCCCCCCATTAGCCTTAGGGTTAGATTTCTCGCACCAACTCACTGCCTCTCGAGGCTGTTTGTCTGAGGCTCCGCTGATTTTGTGCTCTTTGTTATGTTTACTTTCACCTCAAATATCTTCAATATTCCTCTGATTTCACCCGGAATCAGGACGATTTTGGATAAAGCAAACCCATATTTATCAAATATCTATTTGGCTTGAAATTTTTTTATTTGTGGAAGAAGCTATGGACGCTCAAAGTAAACATAACAAAGAGGAAAAAGTTGGGGGACCCTCAAACAAACAGTGGCGAGATGGCGAGTTTTGCCACGAGAAACCTAACCCTGAGAGGTGAATGCCAATGTCCCTCTCTTCTTATAGAATTTGAAAGGACAACAACCGTAGTGATACTGCCTCTATTCATAGAATTATGGAGGGACAAAAATCCATTTTGAAATTATTTAAAAAGTTTTTCTTATCAATTCCAAACTGTCAAATTGTCCAAAATTCTGCCCAACAATCCTATCAGATTCTACCTAACTGTCCTGTTGAATCATTCTGTTGAACCGCTAATGTGGTGAACTGTCCGATCCCCCGTCAGATGTCAATTTTTGTGCATATTTAATATAAGAGTGTATGGCTCTCTGGAGCTTGAAAACTGTCCGTGTAAGTAAAAGTGTCAATTTTAAAATTACTTTGTTACCAGCATTGCATTTTAAAACCCCTCCCTTACTCCAATTACTTTTTACCCAAGTGCTTTGTTGATTACATTCACAGTGTATCTCAATCAAGATGACTTACGTCACAGTAAAAGAGGAGACTGAGGAGAGACTGCACCTGGCGCGTGAACCAAGTCCCCGCGCCTGGGCTGTCGCCTTCGGTAAGTTTACACACTGATGTTTTATCAAGTTGACAAGAGTTATAATATTGACCAAATCATGTGATGGTCATACTTTACCCAATGTAGGCTTCCCTAGTCCACTTAAAAGGGTCTATATTTCCTCTTTCCTCTCCCCTCAGATGTGTGTGGTACACATATGTGTATGGACGGACATTCCTCTGTGAAATTGTGTAATGTAGTTCTCGCCATGAATATGACCTTAGCTGTCGATATTGCGTATTACTCACTCATTACCCAATGTAAACAACATCACTTTCCTCGATTGATTTGGGGAAAATATATTGTGCACGATTCGTGTATTAGAAAAGATTACATACTCATGTGTATGATCATGTTTGTTGTTGTTGGTAATTTGTAGGTATCGTGGCACTTGGGCTCGGGGCGGCTTGTTCCAGTGCTGGTGAGTATAAAGCCGTGCATATAAGCAGCATTCTCCTTTAAGTAGTACTTGTGTAGATCCATTCACTAAAGCCTTTAAGGGCTGCCAATGCATTAATGCATCATGTACATTGGTCCTTATACGACTCAGTATGGAGGCCTAGTGGAGCCACCATTTTGAATTTCGCTGATTGAGGTAAAACCCACTGTTAACACATACCATGATGGGTACCTTGTCCCTGGTTAACACCCACTTCCGGGGACATGCTAGTCCCATCTTACCAGCTCCTATCAGTGTGTGTCGCCGGAACAGGCTCCAGACCAGCTAGTGGCCAATAATACATGAATGCAGCCACGCTGAGTAACTCACCAGGGCTTCATTCAACAAGATCAATATTTATACACCCGGAGGGTTGGCATGATCCTCCAATGAAGTGCTGGTAAGCAGTCTCGTCAGCACTTTATTGATGCATCATGACGACCAATGTGCATGATGCACTCCTGCATCAGCGGCCCTTAGAGGGTTAAACGCCACAAGACCCTCAACTGGTCATCATGGTGCATCATTTTAGGCCTGCTGGCAGTCAACTTGCCAGCACTTCATGCCAACCAATGATGCAATTTAACAGCCCCAAAACTAAGAGAGCTGCAAGTATATAGACGTTTCTCTTTCATCAGATGGCATCATCTGGAAGATCGCGTATGTGTCGGGAGCCGTCTTTATGGGGCTGTGTTGGATGGAGGACTGGGAGGTGAGTTTAACGCACACTACTTTGACAACCTCCGCTCTCTAATGGTGCATGAATGCGAAACTTAAGTAAAGTATTAAGTCTGTTAAAATAGCACTATGCATGAATGGAGAACTTGTTAGCATAGCATTGCATGATTGCCACCTGTCAGGGAAATATTGGGGAAATCAAAAAGTCCTTCTAGGTCAGGGAAATGTCAGGGCATTTAAGATTTTTTTCAGGGAATCCCAGGTTTTGTGAAAATGTCAGGGAAATATTTTGGTGTCAGGGAAATGTTGTTCTCTGGTCAGGGAAATTCAGAAAGCTTAAGAGGGATACATAAGAAAAGTGAGGCAATACACTTCAGTTAAGACAGCAAGGCTTATGTAAAACACAAATCTGCAGGAACCGGTGGAAAAATTTCGACGGCCTGATAGGCCAAGGGATGGTCACATGACTTGATAAGGCGGGTAGGTCTTAGCATGCTAGACAGCCTATAAGGCAACCTTAACAATAAGTCACACCCTGAGTTGATGGTAATGCAATAAGACATAAGTTGTACCTCAGGGTTCTCCACAGGATGAAAAAGCATACAGGTAACTTTCGAACACAAGCGCTGTGTGGATCATAGCAGCAGAACATGGGCATGTCTCATGGGAGAATTTTGAAAAATTATGTTATAAATGGGCAAAAGATTGGATTCTGTTGGAATTTTTAGACAAAATTTTACTTTTTCAGGCCTAACTTCTGTTCTAATTGGCCAATTTGCAAAATTCAAAAAAGTATAGAAAGCTTATAGTCTCCTTAAAAGCACACGGGCAGTGCTTTTCAGCTAAAGCACACGGGCGGCACTGAAAAGCGCACAGGAACCCCGCCCGTGTACTCCCTATGTGTGGAGAACCCTGGTACCTGGAGGTGCTATAACGTAGAGTAGGGCATAGTTTAGTGCATAAGCCATGCTTATATGTCTGATACTACAGTAAATCTAATTGATGTTGTCAGGGAAATTGATCACTATGTCAGGGAAATGTCAGCGAAAAGTCAGGGAATTTCAAAGTGCCATGTTGGTGGCAACGATGCATTGATATCCATCACAATTACAAATTCTCTTTTTTCACGTTGCAAAAAAAAATAAAGAAATGTTAGTATGAGAATTGAATACCCTACTGAAATTGTTAAATGCATGTCATATTAACTTTATAATTTCACTTTACCATTGTCAGGATTGTATCTTCAACAAGTCAACATATACCGTTACAATCAAGCGTCAGAGTCTGATCCAGCGCATCTTCCAAGCCACGCAAGGACAGCGATTAGGTAAAGTTGTTGTTTTTCTTTCTTTCTTTTCGAAAAAGTTCAATCAAAAAACTTTTAACAAACTGATGTGTAACATGGGTGTGAAATCTCTGAGTAATCTTGGAAATCCGAGATTTTTGCGTTCCAAAAAACAGTTCCAGTAAATCCACTGGGAAAAAAATACTTTGTGCTACTGTTTTAATACTTTACAGTGGAGGTACCCCTGCACGACCTGGGCAGTAGTAGTACAGTATATATTGATTTAATACTTTACAGTGGATGTGCCCCTGAGCAGTAGTAGTATCGTATATACTGATTTAATACTTTACAGTGGAAGTGCCCCTGGATGACCTGAGCAGTAGTAGTTCAGTATACACTGAATTAATACTTTTCAGGCTATAAGGCAACCTTAACAACAATCCTGGAGGCCCCTGGATGACCTGAGCAGTAGTAGTACAGTATATACTGATTTAATACTTTACAGTGGAAGTGCCCCTGGATGACCTGAGCAGTAATAGTACAGTATATACTGATTTAATACTTTACAGTGGAAGTGCCCCTGGATGACCTGAGCAGGGTCAGTGTACAGGAGGAGGAGGTGTCTCGTAACAATCCAGGATACTTTGTTGTGATGCACTTTACTCAGGGGTTTGAGCTCGGTATCACCGAGACCGTTACTGCTGGCGACAAGTCGTGAGTCAATTTGACCTACTACACAAACTCTTTAATTTATTATGCATCATGGCCATTGGTTGTCAACCCATCATGATGATGACTTCAGCATTCTAGAATCCTGCATACCATATAACCATCAAAAGATTAATACATAAAGGAGACTAGTTTTATTAGATTTCCATAGAGCATCTTCAAATAGAGAGTGAGCACTCAGACACTGACACATGTATTCATCTACATGTAGTTAGACCCAATGTCTAATATAGTTCTCTCGCCATGAATACTAATTGAGCTCTCCATAGGCTTAAACAACCAATGCTCACTCACTCCAAGACTGTTAAAGAATAAATCCCCTTTTCACCTATATCATTAGTGAATGATAGCACAATTCCTGATGATATAGATTTTTTTTTACAATTTTGTGTGATTTTGAAATGAATATGAGATCGACAACCTGCTTAAAATGTTTTTTTTATCCCCTCTTTGTCTTTCAAGGGAATATGAGCGTGTTGCTGCTAAAATCCGTAACTTCTTGAATCTCGCGGAGACTGGGGCCACAACTCCAATGTCGGAGATGGGGCCGTTAGATGATAACGGTTCCACTACTTCTGAAGATAGTTTTGAGAAAATAGACCGTGCCGACATCCCCGTATGTGGCGATGATTCCGCAAATGAAGCGCCTTTACTTGATAGTCCCGATGTGGAAGTAAATGAAATAAAAGCAGATATTACCAAGAAAGAAGAAGATGAACCCAAAGCATGATGTGTTTTAGTGTCTTTAAAAGACAGGGACAAATTATATAAAGATTTAGCTTCAAATTAGGAATACACCAAAAAGGGAAACTAATATATCATGGTAGAAATCACAGTTCAAGTCATGTGCTATTAATGTCGATGACACATTTAGATACAATCAGCTTTTACACGAGTTAGATAAATTATGTGGTCATGTATAAAACACAAAGCAATCATTCCAGGTCATTTACATTGTACTTGTACGGCACACCAAAAAAATAAGTTGGTCTACGGATTTTGGTTTTGAAAAAATGGTGCGAGCGAGCAAAAAAATTTTTAAGAATTTTTTTTTGCGTCCAATGGATTCCTTGCTGGGAACTTGAGGTGAGCGAACAAATTTGATTTTTTCAAAAATTTTGCCAAACATCACAAAGAGAAAACTTGTAGGAACTGAAGCGAGCAAAATCGGTAGACAAGATTTTTTTTTCGAAGAAAAAAATATTTGTATATCCGAAAATATGGAGAGGGCGATCAGTAGACCAACTTATTTTTTTTTGGTGTGGCCCTAGGTAAGAATTGTTTGGGGTAATATATTAGCAGGTCTAATTGTCGATATCGGCGTGTATCTCTGAATGTTCGGGGTAGGTGCTTGTAGGTCTGAAACAAAGTGGTAAAACGTAGAGTTTTGTGAACTATTAGATGTAGTTGCATATCATTTTCCACTTTGTGGTTGGTTTTCTTTATGGTCACATTTTCAATACCATTTTGGAATATATTTTAGAAGTACTAGATATACATTTACAAAAATGCAATATGCCTAAACGCCTCTATGTACCTATATGTGCCAATGTACTTTGGTCGACAACTGTAAATGCGATTAATCTTTTTTTCTAATTTTATACTTTCTACGTCTACACGTTAAGTGATTCTCAACTAGAATCTCTGTTTTCTAACGAGAATATTGTTCAATTTAATGCATTTTTCCCCCACAGGTTTTTTTTAGCAGAATGTGATAATTTATTTTCATATTTGACACTATTAATTATAATGTTAAACAAGACACTCCATGTATATAGGAATGTATATATGTAGTGCCCTCACTGTGTTTAAATTTTCTGAACAATATTAGTTTTAAACAAAGAATTGGATAGGTAGATGTGTAAACTGTTGGGTGTTAACTGTTAAAGAGACTATTGGGTGATTTATCGACATTTCGTATAATGCCGCATGTTTACAATATCTCCTTATTTTTAATGTAACGTTCATGGTAATACGAAGGGTGTCATTTTACATCACATGTTTAATGTAATATGGTCAATACGTAAATTAATATTACACTCTATAGTAAGCTTTAAAAATATTGGATGTGAATATTTATAATTATATTTTACATGTCTATTACCTTGGTGAACATTGGTATCAAATATCTTTAGTCTGGGACTATATGTGTTGGTTTTGGAGAATATTTGTTTAACTCAGTTTTACCGGTTTGATATTCTACTGCACCAAAGTAGCCTACCTGTATAGGCTATATCTAAGTTACTGTGAAACACTAGATAGTTAGTATAATTTTGTATCTGTGTCCTAACAATCGCTTCGCTGCAGAACACTAGACAGAATTTGGGGTTTTATTTGGGGATAGAAATTGAGGGGATAATGAATTGTTCAGGAAAGATACGACCAAAGATGCATTAAGGAAGAAATCTGCATTTCTGATGGATTTTTTTTTTTTTTTTTTTTTTTTTGTGTTTAGGGTTGAAATCGATTTAAACCTTAAAGGGGCCACGCATGCGTCACGCTCGTTGTGATCCCTGGCGAGTGCTCACCGGAGCTACACTCAAGCATCATGCTGAGCCTACAGGGTTGATACACTCCTGAGGGGGCTGGCATGATGCTCCAATGAAGTGCTGACGACAAGCCTCACCAGTACTTCATTGGTGCATCATGACAACCAATGGGAATGATGCACTTCTGCATTAGTGCCTTTAACAGGTTTAGGATAAGCTGTCGGGATGAATTTAAACACTTCTCTGATTTATTCTTTGTAAAACTGCACTGTTGATACTGTGGTTATGTCAAGTCGTTCATACTGTTTATTGTATTAAAAATAACAATTATTTGTAAACACCATATCGGGTGTATTACTGCTATTAAAGTAAGGAATTCTCTTTCTCGTTAAACTTTTATGACATTTTATTTTAAAGACAATTTATTAAAAATATTTAATGTCCTACATATAGATGTTAAACATTAAACCCCATGCTGTGTGTGTCTCTAGATGCACATTAATCCCCATATTGCATATTAAATAGATATACCTTATAAACTCATGTATTTGTGAGTCTTATTGGCCACTAGCTGGTCTGGAGCTGGTTCCGGCGACACACACTGATAAGAACTGATCAGATGGGACCAGCATGTCCATGGAAGTGGGTGTTAACCAAGGACAAGGTACCCATGTCTTATCAGTGGGTTTTAGCTCAACCAGCGAAATTCAAGATGGTGGCTCCACTAGCCCTCCATACTAAGTCGTATAAGGGCGACGTGGTTCATTATGCGTCACACCCTTATTGGTGTTTTGATTGGGGAATCCAGCAGGGTCACTAAACATGCTTCAAAAATGCATCATGATGCAAAGCAGACCTATATAAGGACATATAATTTTTTTTTTTTTAAGAATTCTTCGGCGTCCAATGGATTCTTGCTGGAAAACTGAGGCAAGCGAAAAAATTTCATTTAAAAAAAAAATTGCCAAACATCACAAAGAGAAAACTTGTAGAAAGTGAAGCAAGCGAAATCCGTAGACGAGATTTTTCTCAAAGAAAAAAAAATTGTATTTCCGAAAATATGGAGAGGGAAATCTGTAGACCAACTTATTTTTTTTTGGTGTGGCCTAATGTAAACGTATATTTGGTTTTCAACTTTTTCTCACTTGTGAGTGGTTATTGTCACCAGTGTTCTTGTGTTTCTTGATAATTTCCATATTGCATGTCAAGTATTTTGTAAATGGTCTTGTCATTATAAGTTGTCAAATAGACATTTAAAGCCCAAATTACTGCCAGTTATTCTAAAGATTTGTACATTTATGTGTTCTGTGGATTAAAAGTAACATCGTGTCTGTAAATCCAAACCTTCAAAATAAAACTGTGTCTTCTAGTCATTATCAGAATCGAGATAGGAGAATGCTACCTGTTCATCTATGTTAATGCGAGTTTTTTACATTGAATATGTGGGAAACCCTTTTTTTCTATTAAGCAAATATTCTAATTTATTTCAGCTAGTTCAAATGAATGGTTAATCCCTTCAGAAAGTGGATATATTCACAGCGTGATTATTAAGTACCTGTATGTGCCATTGGGGACCTGATCTGAAAAAAAATATTTGGAAAAAAAAGGTAAAATATAAAGATAAAGGTGATAGAATTATAACACATTTCTTCTGGCTAATTGACCTATTATAGTACAGATTATTAACCATTACCTGTATTTCTCCATGTGATACACAGGGATGTAAGTCTTCAGGATTTATCAGGATTTCCTGATTTCTGAAATTTTTGAATGACATTTATTTTCCTTACATGAGTGGTAAGGAGGGCTGTTTGTGAAAAATAGAAGGCTTTTATATAAAGTAAATTTATGGTTCCTGATTTTTGCCTATTCCTGACTTACATCCCTGGATACACATATTTAGACACTATTATAAACAAGTACAGTTCAGTGAAACACAATCAAATGTCTTAAATGTTTCCTCAAAATACTGCAAACATCCTACACTATGTACAATGTATAACATTTAAGGGCCGCTGATGCAGGAGTGCATCATGTCCATTGGTCGGCATGATGCACCAATGAAGCGCTGGTGAGTCTCCTCACCAGCGCTTCATTGGTGCATCATGCAGAGTCGTCTGAGTGTATCAACCCAGTAGGGTCGTCATGATGCATTCATGCACCCTGGTGAGTCACTCGCCAGGGCTGCATTCATGCATCATGACGACCAATGGGCATGATGCATGAATGCATCAGCGGCCTTTATCAGTAGCATTCCAAGGGGTTATAGAAGTCATTCACATTGCAGCTTCTGATGCTATTTTGTAATTTATTCATATACTTTGAGTACCGTGTTTTTGTTCATAGCAATGGACAAGGGTTAAATATGTTAATAAAGTGCATTAGACTTCCCTCCCACTCTGTTGTTCACCAAGGTGTTGTTCTTCAAATGATAGTGATTTGTATTCAATAGTGTATCAACTTGAGCCACCCTCGACCAGCACTCCTGGTATAAGCCTTTAACTCTTCCTTTACCAACTACGCATTAATGCGTAGTTTTGGCCGATTTTTGGCCCATATTGAGTACACTATAACTTCCACAAAATCCATTGAAACTCTTAAACCTTTAGCATGGCAGTTTTACAAACTTGAGACAAAATCTTAAATTACCCTGAAAGTTTTCTATAGATTTAGTCAATATTTAGGCTAAAAATCATGAAAAATGTCAAAATAGTATTAATTTTTTGGTGAAAATTGACTGTACAATTTTTCATGCTCAACAAAATGGCATGGAAAATATTTTGTGTATTTTGATGCAATATTGGCCATTGCAACAGGTATGAAAAAATGCAGATTTTGAATGGTTTTGGTTGCCATGGTATCTGAAAAAGAATGTCTTCCAAAATTCATTACCGTAAATCCTCGGTCACAAGCCGGCCCCGGTCATAAGCCGGGGGGAGAGTTCAGGGAAATCCTAAAAGCCGGTTTTGGGATCAAATTTTTACCATTTTCTCTTTATTCTATAGTAAAAAAAACCCGGTCATAAGCCGGGAGGAGACTTTGGGAAAAATTTAGAAGCCGGTTTGGGCCCAAAATAGAAAAAAAAATCCGGCTTATGACCGGGGATTTATGGTATATGCCAAAATTTCAACAAAACAAAATATTTACTATAATATGCACTTTACATCATTGCAATTGATACAGGGAATGCTGGGATATTGCAGTTTGAAGTTAACTCATGAGATCAACTTTTCGCATCATATCACCACAAATTATGATGATATATCTCATTAATCAAACTAGATAGAGGAAACTCGGGTGTTCTTCTATCTGACTGATTAGCCTAGCTTAACCAGTCACCATTTCCCTTCTAGTTTGAATATTCACATAATTCCAACGGTTTTTGAGAGTTTATGTTATAAACTGAAACCCAAAAATTTGCTCTGAAATACTCTGGTGAAGGAAGATTTAATAGGCCCGGCTTACATGTCAAACTAAGGGAATGGTCATTTTTTAACAACAGGTGGTGCGTTGGTTTTTTTTTTTTGGGGGGGGGGGGTTGTAAAGAATATCTGACCCCTCTGAAGGGGTGATAAAAAAAATGTCAACCATTTTTAGCAATATAATCCACTATAGAATAAAATTGGGCGCGAAAAAAACTAAATCCCTTTGAGGGGAGGGCGATTTTGGCGTATGTGTGTGAAAGTGGCAACTTAAGGAACTGGCCTTCCCAGAGTCTCGGTTTGCTGAATAGACATGGTGATATAACCATCAAAGAATAGCAAATCAGTTGTGCTGTAAAAACTTTCTTTCAAAGACATTTTGCACTATATTTAATACCTAGTGAGATAAGATGATGGGGAGTGCACTGTGGCTGGAGACCTGTCTACCTATTTATAGGGCTAGGCTATACATGGGATGGCGGGTAGAAATCGACATGGGAGGAACAGCACTTTTAAAAATTGACAATGACACAGGCTACACGACATTTTCAAAGATTGGTGGACACAGGTTGAAACAACAGAAAGCAGTCGAAAAAAATACTACAAAAAAACAAAAACTTGACGAGACAGGCAAACTTCAAGCCCAAAGTCTCACATGAGCAGACCGATACCCTTATCAAGGGGGTGTACTAAAATGGGGGGGAGGATGACCGGTCGGTCTCCATGACCGAGGGGGACACATCATATATTTTGCTAACACACGTGTGCGGCTGGCAAGGGCACTTTTTCATCAAAATCCCCCTAACAAGGGTCCTATTTTCAGCCAAAAATCTCCCTATCAAGGGTCACCTATTAACCAAATTACCAGAAATCTCATGAAAATGCCCATATTTTGGCAACAAATTCCAGGTTTTCAGGAATCTTCTTAATTCTAAGGTAATATGGGTCAGGTCGCCAGAAATCATCAGATTTCTGATTTTAAGGACAGAAAAATTAAAGTCATAGTTTCTTTATATAACCTTATTACATTTGTTAAGGGGCATCTCACCTACTTAGAAACCTCTTTTATACTGACTTCCTCCAACCGGTTTAGTTTTTAGGGCTCAAAATCGAAAAATCTATGATGTCACGTCCGAGACCTAAATAAAGCAAATTTCAAGGCCACAGAAAAAAAGAAACCATCAAGGTATATGGGATGCCTCTCTTAAAATAACAAGACTAACATGTATACTTTCTATTTAAAAAGGAGGAGTGTGTTAGTTACCATCATTCAGGATGGGGCTTTTGTGTTATGTATAAAAGTCTCGGACGTCACGTCACATCCCAGACTTTTATCAGTATAAATTTCTTCAAATGACTGTCAATCAAAGACAAACGATGATGGAAACACAATTCTTTCACCACTTGAAGAGACCAAAGGGCCCTATCCACAGACCATAAAAGAAAGGTTCTGCTCACCTATCTACCTAACCATATCATTGATTCAAATAAAAGTCTCAGACGTGATATAATCAGGTCTGAGCCGAGGCTGAGAAGTAACCCCAAACTTTAAAGATAGCATGTTCTCATAAGTATCAATATGCACATATCTATCCACAGGCTTAGAAGTATACCCAGTACCATTTCTAACCCTGCTTACCTGTGATCACTGGACCATGACCACCATCTACTGCAGTGCAGTCAAGCAGAACATGAGTTGATATTACTGTGTGTGTGGTAGAGGTGTGAGTCCAACCCCCATCCACCTATCCTTACCTACTGTACTCTTAGGGAAGCCACATTTAATCATGTTTTATTTCAGAAAATCTTTAATTTCTTTATAAGAAGGGTTCATATCTTAGACGTGTTAATATTTTCTTGTAAAAAAGGCTCTGAGCTTTGACATGGGCTAAGTGTTTTATTTAGGAAATTTAACACAAAAATCTGAACTAAAGGTTTTAGTGGTACCTCAAGGTAGATTTTTATGGACATCTGGTGACAAAATCCATGATTTACTTCACATATATATTGTAATTCTTCATGCTGAGTCCGTACCTGGATAAATATATGTTCTTATTTTATGTAGTGCTATCAATTAAGTCATAAAATTAATAGAAAATGGTGAAAAATACACTTTTTATGTCACTTTGTAGTCTGACCGTTCAGGGCTAGAAATGGCCACAGCCCTACATCTATGACTGGGGCCATATGGAGTGCGGTCTTCTACCTGATAACCAGATGTACCAATGTATGGTTGAGAAATTTTCATGTCATACCATGTTAAACAGGGGCGTAGGAAAAGGGGGGCTTGCCCCCCCCAATCATGAAAGAGGTGGGGCCTGAGTATGTCTGGGCCCCCCAAAGATTTTCCAAGAGCTCATAAACAAAATGGAAAAGAAACTAAAACTTTGCATCTCAAATTAGATTAATACTAGATTAAAATTCATCAAAAATTACTTTTCTATACAAATTCTGTATACATACATATATAGATGTCATCGTGCATCAGCCGAAAATTCAAAGTGGTCATGATGGGTCCCTCGCGAGGCCCCCCAATGAAGATTTGCTTCCTACGCCTCTGTTAAAATGTGATGGTAATGATAGCTGTGATAATAACCTAACCAAAAAGTGACTTTTAGATACTCTAATATGGATTTACTCAAAACAGGGTGCTGTAAGATATGCAGAAAGTTATAAAAACAGAATTTTGTCCACTTTTTCAGCTTTGGGACACCATATTTCAAGAAATAGTTGATGGATTGTTGTTAATTTGCATTTCCCTGATAGCACTAACTGTTTTCTATTGAATATGGCCAGAAAGAATAATATTGCTTCACAATCTACTAGTACAGAACCATCAAAGCTCAAAATGGGCCAGAAAAACACGAAATCTAATGGGTTTTGGCGACCTCACCCTGTTAAGATCTGTCTTTAAAAACATGGGGGTTTGGACAAAAATGCCCTAAGAAGGGTACAGTTTTGGAGCTGAAATCCCCCTAGGAAGGGTAAGGGTTGTCAGAGGTCTAGCCGCACACCTGTGTCAGAAAACAGGTGAGTGCCCCGAATACTAGACAGCTCGGAAGCAGAGACAGCTCAGAAGCAGACACCTCAGAAGCAGAGATTAGGACACCTCAGAAGCAGAGACACCTCAGAAGCAGATATGGGAGTGTTCATTTTTTAACAACAGGGGGAGTTGGTGAGTTTTAGTTTGGACCCCTGAAATTTTTTCCACCACCCCCTCGAGAGGTACCAAAATCTTTTCCGCCACCCCTTCAGGAGGAGTCAAAAAAAATTTCGCCACCCCCCAACATTGCCTTGTGTAGTACTCCATTGTAGAGCATCATGCCAGATTCATTTTTAATATCTTACTGAGGTATGAGTTAAATAGATCACTTCACAGGGTGATTATCATCTATTGCAATGCATAAAATTGAAAAGGGGGTGTTATGCTTAGGGCCCTAGATAGGGGGGTCTCAAGTCACTTGTCGATTTTAAGAAATGGCTCTTGTCCCCTTGTCGATTTTAAGAAGTGGTCTTGTCCCCTTGTCGATTTTAAGAAGTGGTCTTTTTCCCTTGTCGGTTTTAAGAAGTGGTCTTGTCCCTTGTCACCCAGCTCTATGTCCCTTGTCGATTTTAAGAAATGGACTTGTCCCCTTGTTGATTTTACCCTCTGGCGCCCTATGCTTCACATTAGCAACATGACACATATTGTCCACATCACATTTTTTCACAATACGTCCACAACGGCCCAGCGCAAGGTGTCCAAAAAATATGTACTGTCCACAGACTATTTTCGCAGAGTGTCCATAAGATACAATTTGTCCACACCCAACAATGACAATGTATCCACAAAATACACTCTGTCCACAACCTATCATCACAAAGTGTTCACAAAACACATTCTGTCCACATACTTTCATCACAAAATGTCCAAAACCACTTTTAGACCACAAGATTCCACCACAGAGTATCCACAAAAAACACACTGTCTACATGCAACTTGAACAAAGTGTCCACAAATTACGAATTGTCCACAATCTATCATCCCAAATTGTCCAGAAATCACCTTTTGACCACAAGTTTTGATCGCAAAGTATCCACACAACACATTCTGTCCAGAGTGTATGGTCACAAATTGTCTAAAAAATTCATCAAATTCACAAGATATATACAGTGTCCACAAATTACATTTTGTCCACAGGCTAAAATGTCTCCGCATGGACGCTTTGTGATGGTTTGTGTGGAAAATGTGTGCTCTGTGGACATTTTGTAGCACATTGTGTGGACATTTTATGTCAACACCCAGTGGTGTCTGGCAAGAATGTAAACAATTTGTGATGGTTTGCTGTTGACAAGGGGTGTATTTCAGATATTTTTAGGTACAGCAAGGACACATAGTGGGTACTTGGTGATTCTTAACAGTGAGACCACCCTGATTATGTATCTAAATGTTGTCAAGCTGGCATTGCTGGGCTAATTTCATACAGCATGATTTTCTTTAAGGGGTCGTAAGGGGGAAATTCCACAAAATCAATTTTTCATGAAAAATAAGCGTAAAGCACAACAAACCTGCACATATAATACATGGTTGGAAGTATAATTAGTGCCTTTATCAATTTCCTTCTACCCTGTAACATTTTGTTGTCTATGGAATGTGAATGGAACAAAAAAACGTTTTTTAGCTTCTTTTGCTATGAACATCATTACAGGATAGAAATTTGTCATATATGTTACTTCTGATGAGTTCAGATTAATGTTGGAGGGATTTTGGAGGGCACTTTTTTTTTCTTTTGTTGATACTCCAATTATTAAGGTCTACAGAGCTGTTCAAAGTTGGGTTGTCATTCAAAAAGTGTAATTTTCACCTGTTCTTGCCCATTTCCCCTGAAATTTACATGGCTGAACAGGTAAGTGTCTAGCCCCATAAAAATAGCCAGGAAGTTCACCTTATGTGCTTGGTTTTATGCTAGTCACAGTGCAATGGGCAGGTTTAACTGATATAGGTTGGCAAAGGATACTTTTCTATACATTTGCTGTATAAAAATTGTTGAATTAGCAAAGAATTGGCCGACCAGCATTAGTGGAACCAGTTCTTCAGGACCCTAAAAAATATAATACTTTCAGAAAGCAGCCACACTATACCCTAGTGATCCCAAAAGTACCAACATTCACATTTAATTTCTCAGCCTCTGAGAATTACTAGAACAAGGGTTTGCATATGTAGTAGATGATCAGGACTACTTAGCATTCTGGGTAATTAGTCTTGGAAAAGATGAAAAGCAGTTCTTGAAAAAAAAATGTACCGAATGATATTTTACTCAGAATTGATAAAACTTGACAGTATCACCTTTACCTGAAACACCTGCATTAACTTTTACAGGTTCTATACATCATGTTACTTTTGTTAGCTGAGAGAAGACACTATCATGCCAGAATTATCCAAAATACCAAGATTTTCAACAAAGTTTGATGGACCAATTTTAAAATATCTATACTGAACTTTATGTCAGAAGTCTCTGTTGAACAATGGTGGAATGTCTGAAATGTTGAGGAAAGATCTATTGAAAACTTAAGTTGAAAATGAGGGAAAGCTTCATAACTCGATATATATAATAATATATGTGACCCATCCTTACAAAATGGTTTGGAAGTTGCACATACAAAATGTTTAGTTATTGGCATATTCATTTACAGCTCATCAAAAGCTTTCATTTGGTATATAACAGTTGCATATCTGAACCATGTGGTCCTCTACAGATCTTCTGCCGGTAAATTTAGTCGAATCAATCAAAAATTGATTAAACTGAGATAATTTACATATTTAACATATAATAATTCATGGATCCTATATAATTCCTACGTACACATTCTATAAAACCATGAAGACTATAGCTATGTCTTTTAGACATTTGGGGCCTAAATTTAGTTTAGTAAGCAAGGATTCTGAAAGATATCTATCCTTATTACACAACTTCTATGATTTTGGGTGCTTTTTCAGGATATTCCCGTTCTGATACCTGTCGATATTGCATGTTATGATGCATGGATATCATGGATATCAGCACTCCTTACATGTCCTTACATGTTATATGTTACATATTAAAACCTACGAAATTTTCATTGCCAGAGGTAGGGGTTGAACCTGTACTCTACTGATCCCAAATCCAACTCCCTATGCATTGCGCCACAGGGACTGACAAGAAATGGTTGGTTAGAACCAGGTCTCTATAAGTCATTGATATGATATAAAAAACTAAAGAGGACAGTATTCTTCAGGTATTTTGTATCTTACTTAAAGGGACACATTTCTCCCGTCACATGAATCCTTGAAAGTTAATTTCCCCCACTATTACTTATTAAAAGTCCACATTTTTCATTTTGGGGTAGGTTTAATGTCACGGTACGACAGTGGGCTTGATACATGCCATATCTACTCTACACTTAATGATTAGTGAAAGTAGAATTAACATTGGAAAAATTAGGAGCCTTCTCATTCCTATATTTGCCAGAGTTAGTGTTCCCAAATTTTGGGTATTCATAGCCTAGCATAAGATCTCTCTGTGGACCAAAGGAATAAGTCATATGAAGAACTTAATTTTTGAGCTAAATTTTCAAATATGGTCAATTTCGTGGTTTTTTAAAAACAGTCGTTAATGCCATCCAAAGGTATTAGTAGTTGTTGAATATTCTGGAAACTGCAAAGATCAAAATTCATCTTCCTACAACTCATTGAATGAGACCAATGCAATATAAAATGAGGACAATGATCAATCATAGCAGCTTTTGAGTTACATTAATCAGCCTGCATATATATAGAATGCCCATAATCTCAATCATGAGGGGGGCCTAGGTTCTAATACAGAATCAATTGCACACCAAAGCTGGGCATCTGTTCAAGAAACCAAGCACAGTCTTAGTTTTTGCTGTAGGAATATGTGGGCCAACGGGGGAAAACACACCTTAGGGGGAATTTTAAGTACACATAATACCTTTAGATCTTCTCCACAGGGATGCCATGTTAAAAATAGCACATAGGGACACGACACTTTTCTGCTTAACCTTGCATATCTTGATGTTGAATCTTAACCCTATCATGCCCAGATTTAAGAAAATGCGCTCTAAGCCTCTATATGTGACCCATTCTTAAAAATTGGTACTGAAGTCCCACATGTAGAAGCCTAGATATGGCCTTTTCAAGTTGCATAGTGTCAAAAATATCAAACTTTTCAAAATTGATATTTTAGCATTTTTCTAACATATGGGTAGATGTCTTTTAGAATCCTTGCTTCCTGAACTGAATGTAAGTTCCTGAGGCCTAAAAGACATTGTTTTAGCTTTTGTTGTTATATAGAATTATATAGGAATTGTATAGGATTTATGAATTATTATATGTTTAGTATGTTAATTATCTCAGTTTAATCTTTTATTGATTGATCCCACTACATTTACTGCTAGAGGATCCACAGAGGGCAACCTGGTTCAAATATGCAATTGCTTCCAAGATGTCTGCTTCCAAGGTGTCCCTGCTCCCGAGGAGTCTGCTTCCGAGGTGTCCAGTTACCAGTCCCCCCCCCCCAGATTATATCCTGATGATGAAAAAAAAATCCTGTATTCAGGGGCCTAGTCCAGATCAGGCCCTAAGGGCATCAATATTAGTGGTAGGCTATGCCCAAAGGGTATTATTAGTGATGCCAATGCCAGAGGCTAATTGACTAGTGCATGCCCTCAGGGCAGCACAAGCACAATCTATGCCCTCAAGGCATGTCCCTTTCTTCTAAGTTAATAGATAACAATTCAGTGAATTTATCTATTATTCAGTGCGTCAGGGCTCCCTTGACATGCCCTGAGGGTATAGCTAGGTCTATGCGCTGTGGCTTTCATTATAGCCTACAAGATCCCAGTACCTATGCCATGGGTCTAGACCCCTAAAATCGACAGTGTGACATGGCCTTTTCTTAAAATCGACATGTGACATGGAGCTTAGTGACAAGGACAGGGAAAATTGCAAATTTAGTGACATGTGACATGGGCTTCTCTTAAAATCGACAAGTGACATGGGGACCCCCCATCTAGACCCCCTATGCCCTGGGGGCATGCATTCTCCTCTACCTCCTTCCCACGCCCAGTGTGGGAAGGGGGTGTGGATGGGGGGTCCCCCATGTCACATGTCAATTTTAAGAAATGGTTATGTCACATGTCACTTAAATCCCCATGTCCCATGTCACCTCTAAGAACCTCTCATGTCACATGTCGATTTTAAGAAATGGTTATGTCACATGTCACCATGTCAAATTTAGTGGTCCACACCCATTGGGAACGTACCTCATCTGCGGAAATGTAAGCGCCACTCTCATGCGGCGCGGCAGTATGTCCTTAGGGAGTGGTCATTATTTATCAACAGTGGGGGGTGGGTTTTCGCGCCAATGCGCGGAAATTTTTTACGCCCCCCCTCGACGGCAGTCAAAATTTTTTGTGCCCCCCCCCGCGCCGGAGGCGCGGAGAGTTTTCACGCCCCTCTTTGATCTATAGTAGCGCGCGGGCTTTTTTGCTATAAAGAGGGTGAATTTTTTTAGCCCCCCCCTCAAGAGGGGTCAAAACTTTTTTAGCCCCCCCCCTCGGGAGGGGTCTGAAAATTTTACGCCCCCCCCTCAAACCCACCCTCCCCCCCCTGTTGATAAATAATGACCACTCCCTTAGGGCATAAACCAACGTAGCAAGTTGTATCCTGCATAAAGCTCGGGGCGCAGGATACAACTTGTTACATCGGACTATGCCCTCGGGGCCTACAGACTGCCGCGTGGGAGTGATGCGAAAATTACGCGGACAGCAGCGGCTGAGGCGTGCCCTTTCCCACACTCCCCATGGCAAGTCTGGGAAAATGCCCCCAGGGCATCCATGGTAAGGATGATGCTCCCAGGACATGTAGGCCTATATAGGGTATTGGACTATGCCCCGGGGGCATTGTTTAGTACATGGATGCCCCCAGGGCATCGTCAATATTTTTTATGCATGTTTGATTATCCTTACTATGAATGCCCTGAGGGCATTGCCCCCCATTGTTCTCTGTACCATGCCCCTGGGGCATCCATAATATGGATGATGTGTAATGATGCCCCCAGGGAATGGCGCCAGGGAATGCACTGATAGTCATATGAGCCGAAGGTTGGAGAGTGCCCCAGCCTAGTAGGCTGCTAATTCCCCCCTGATTAGCTTAAAGTCCAATATTCCCTGAGGGCATGCATGGATGTCCCAAGGGCATACCCTTGTTTAATACCACTTCATTAATCATCAAATTTATGCCCTGAGGAGTAACATTTGTAGACTGTAGAAGGAACCCGGGAGAAGGAAGATATGCCTTGGGGGGTATGCATACTTAGGCCCTTCTTGTAGCTAGCCTACAAGTACAACTTGTGGAATTGTACTACATGCCTGGAGGGCATGCTTCGGTCAATCATGTTTTAAAGAAGCAAGAAATATGCCCTGAGGGTATGTTGCCCTCAGGGCATGTGCATGTTTTTCTGGTCAATGCCAGAACGTCTAGATCCAGAGGTCAGGAATGGTCCTGTGTATGCATATGCCCTGAGGGCCGATACACGATGCCCTGAGGGCATAGACTAGCATTGGTAAATTGCTGATTTCTATGGGGCCAGCAATATGCCCTCAGGGCATGCATAATTCCGCGCGGCAGTCCTGAAAATATACGCGTCACCACAGGGGGCGGCAATGAATGCCCCCAGGGCATAGACCGATGTAACAAGCTGTATCCTGCGCTCGGCGCGCGAAACGCAGATTCCCCCTCGTGGAGATCTTAATAACTAGGTTGAAAATGACGTCACATATTCCAGCCAATCGTGATGACGTTTACGTCTGCATTCGGACTCCACTTCCTCTGCCCATGCGCACTGAGTTCCAGCTTCAACGAAAACAACAAACTGGGAAATGTCGATGATGTGATTCTAGGCTTCTAGTATCGTTAAATCTAATGGGTTCATAATCATTTCAAGACGGATTACGTGCGTTCTAGTGTGCAGTCTGGCTTCACAGGCCTAATGAATCTCGCAAGTCAAGGGGGAGACCCCACCTCCAACTTATTATTTGTCAATTTTAACCAGGACTGCTCGTAAGTATTTTTGTTTTGTCACTCACTCGGTCACTGACTCACTCAGTTTCAACTTTTCAGTCACTCAGTCATCACTGACATCAGTCAGTGGCTGACGCTAGATCTGCCTATTGTAATTTTGGCAAGTAAAATGTGAAGATTGTCTAGAGTAGACCCCCGGGTAGACCTCAGCTCATTAAATTGCATGCCACTACCTTGTTTTATAGTTTAGGACTAGGGCATTATTATGACAAATTCAATCAATTGTGAAATCCATTGTCATTGTGATATTCAACTTACTAATTTTGATAAGCAAGATGTTCTCGGCTGAAGGCGATCAGGCAAAGCCCTCGGACCTCAGGGCAGGCCTCGGGTCAGGGCACAAACTTCCATCTGAGGCAAAAAGGTCACTTCTTGCAGAATTAACCTAGTTGGATGGGCTGCTTGGTACGCCTAGATAGCGAAGTCAGCCGAATCTGGCTGTCCGCTCCCCTTATCTGTCACTATGATAAACTTGTGTTTGTAGAATATTGATTCTGGGGGTTCTACCGGACAGAATTACTTCAAATTTGTATCAAATGAAAGGTGAAACAAAGCTCTACATCACTGGAAGTATTTTACTTTATTCACCTGTTTTTTCTCCAAATTCAGGCAGTAAACTTTTGAGTAAAATTAATGATTCTGTCAGACCACAATGTTGAGTGACCTGACCGGCCATGTTCTTATTGCAGAAACATATGGATATTTCTATTTTAAGTAAAAGTTAGATAAGATATATTATTGTACATGTGCAGCCAACATATAGACCTACATTTTGAGGGGATTTTGAGAAATATTGACTGGTTATTAAGAGCAGGGCGGTCTGACCAACTTATACAACTTTGGACGGTTTTTCCAAAATTAATATTCAGTACAGAAGCTATCAGAACATACAGGGTTATTCTATGACATCTTATTTATTAGAATATAGCTAGTTTAAACAGCTATATGGCTGCGATTTTCTGCGATTTTTAATCTCCTGGATGCATCATACCAAAATATTCAAGAAAAAAATATTTTAAAATCTGATTTCAACCAGATATTTAAAATACTTATACCTTCAATACCAAAGTGCCACTTGGATATGTTAATCTGCTAATATTTAGCTTTAAGGTGGTGTAATTGGTTAGTAGATGCGCCTATTTAGTCAAAATATATCAGTAATTATGTACAGCAGGGCCGACAAACCATGGGCCTAGTGCATGTTTAATGGGCGGTCTTATCTTAAGATTTGGGCAAATATACAGGGAAGGAACTGACAGAATTTTTTTCACTTTTCCAAAATATAAAGTGATATAAAAATGCTTCTAGTGGGTGTATCAACTTGATTCAAAAAGCTATGAATTGCAAATTTCAAGCTCTTCCATTTGATATATCACTCATGCATTTCTGTTGAGTTCCCGATTTTGGCTGACTTCGCTAGCCTAGAGGCTAGAGATTGAGACCCTCCTTCTTGACAGTGGGTGAAAAACGGAAGTGGTGCATGCATTGTTTACATGTGCTTCATTTGCTAACTTCGAGATTATACTTGGTTTATAAAATCTAGGGAATAATTCTATCAATCAATCTCTAGCAATTTGTAAAAAATTGAACTTTGATTCCGTATATTTTAGGAGTATCATGAGATTTAAATTTACCGACATACATGTGCTGATCTTACGGGCAGCCATCTTTGTTTTGATAAATTTCCAGTCAACGGCAACATAAGGACTTTTAAAACTTGATTTTCGGTAGGTTCCCCTTCATCCATCAAAGAAAGAATTAGATGGTTTTGAAGTACGGATTCTAAATTATCCACCCGCAGATTTTCAGAATGATTGGTGATGAAATAAAGTCAGGAGAAGTGCGGCATGTTGCATGGCGCAAATGGGCAGGACTTTCTCAAAAACTGGTGCACAGGGTATCGGAGACCCCAGAAAGGGGTCGACAGCGGTGACAAAATTAACCTGGCCCTCTGTTTCCCACTCCTTCCGCTAGATGTCTCTTTCCACCCCTTCCGTGTCTCATCAAATAATTATGGTTCCCCTCTCTGTTTCTTTCTGCCCAAACGGGGGGTTCGGGGGCAGAGCCCCCGATCAAGGATATATGCCAGATCTCATCTGAATTTGAATTACATTCAGATGAGATCATCTGAAACTTATGGAAACTTACATGGAAGATCATTATTCAAATGAGATCTCATCTGAAAGGCGGGATGGGTCTCTCAGGGAATGAAATGTTTATGGGGCGGTATGACGTCATTCCACTTCCGGGCAGGTAAAAAATTTGAGAAGATGACGAGATGTGCATCTAAGGGCGTTTTATACATTCTGACACAAGCAAAGATTGTAATTCTCCTCCAAAACTTGCAAAAGACCAAATATACATTCAAACACATGCAGGGGTGTGAAATCTCAGCTGAATGCCTGAAACGCCGAAATCAGTGGTTTTTATGCTTGCCAGCACCATTCCTGAGATCTGTACAGATCCACTGAGAAAACGAATTAGCATTTATGACGGGGGAGGGGTCATTGAATTTTCCCCAATGTTGGATCTAATGTCACCATAAGTGGAGATATCAAAGCATCAAAATTGTTGTTCTAAGCTTCCCTTTATAAATATAAGATGGTATGAAATGTCCACGTGACTATTTTAATCAGTTCCCTATAATGTAAAAAATATAGACTAAAATTCCTGGGGTGACGGTTTCAGGATTTCACACACCTGAGATGGAAATGCCACAAACCAAAAGTGCTTTTCCCTGATGTGCTTTTCCCCCTGACCCAGCACCCGCTCTTGACAAATCAGATTTTGCAAAAGCAGACCAAACTGCACATGCATGTTAGAGCAAGAGTCAGACATATTACCGTAAAAACCCGCATATAAGTCGCAGCTGATAGACCATTTCAAACCCCTGGTACGGCTTATAGCATATCCTATGTGCACGGCACAGGAGGCCTTTTATAAGACATGTCTTATAAGCGGGAGATTACAGTGGTATAAACTTGATATCAAAATTGTCTCAAGAGTTGGACATTGGCAATACAGTGATGCCGAAATGATGCCGGTATGCCGGCAAAAGCCAGCGTAGAATCATAATGGCCGGCATAGGACCTTGGGGTGCAGGCCAAAATGACCTTGCATGATC
The DNA here is from genome assembly GCA_949317995.1 of Acholoe squamosa. Lineage (NCBI taxonomy): Eukaryota > Metazoa > Annelida > Polychaeta > Phyllodocida > Polynoidae > Acholoe > Acholoe squamosa. The sequence continues at coordinate 6,240,239 of OX439040.1, forward strand.
TTAGCTTTCCAATGGGGAAAACTTTTTTCAGAACACTGACAATAGCATTGTAAAAATTTGATTTTAGGTTTGCGAGATCTACTATCTAGGGCTAGATTTCAAACTCTTCATCAGTTTTCCCTGGTATTAATGTTAACAAGTGTTTGCTTTGTCTGACAGCACATACAGAATGAACCTATTGTTTTTTTGTTCTTTAATGATTCTGTTCTTGTTTCAGGTCTATAGCAGTAGGAACAAAAACAGGATACAGATTATTTTCATTGAATTCTGTGGACAAAATAGACAATATATACGACAATGCCAATGGTAAGTTAAGTCAAGTATATACAACTACCTCAAAATCCCAGGTCAGCTGATTTTATTTAGGGATTTAGGCCAAAATCATCTTCTAAATTTTGAGAAATCCTGCTATGGCTGCATTTTTTTTTAATAACTTGGATTACGGATCCGCCGGTGAGATTTTTGGCAACCTCTGGCCGACGGGATTTTTCAGCATTTAGGTGTACAAATTTTTAAAAAAATGTCCATGGAAAGCAACAAGTATCAAGTATGCATCATTTTATCTGGCAAACAAATGTCAAAAGTTTACCTTTTGTTGGCTAAAAAGGTAAATTTATTGCCCAAAAACGTGATTTTTACATGGTTTTTTTTTTTTTTTTTTTGCCTCTGGTCGATTGTGTTTTTGGCCTCAATTTGGGAGCTTCTTTTTTTTTTATTCCTCTGACAGCCATTTTCTTGACTAAAAAAATCCGTAATCCAAATTATCAAAAAGAATGGCCTAATTGAGGAGTGCATCATGCCGACTTTGCAGGAGTGTAGCGGTCCCAGTAGGATCGGCTTGATGCGTGAATGCAGCCCTGGTGAGTCATTCACCAACGCTACATTTATGCATCATTTCAACAAAGGAAGAAGAGTCTGGTATCCGGCCCCGTTCCACTAGAACATATAGGGCCTGTCTGTCTCGTGCCGGCTTTAAAAGTTCATCTTCATCATCTGGTCTCATACTTTAACCCTTTAAGGGCCGCTAATGCATTAATTAATACAACATGATTCATGTGGATGAATGCAGCCCTGGTCACACTACAGCCACCCTCAAAAATATTCTCGTTTATCTCAAGTTGAATACGAGAGCCCCATAGGCTTAACCAAGAAACTCTGTATCACACCCCACAGTGTGATAACCCTTCCCCGTATCACACTCCCTGGGAAAACATCCAAAACGGTCAAATAGCTGATGATAAAATCATTTCTAATGCCAAATAAATCGAATTTTGAACATATCTGACTAAATTAACTTTAGATAAATACAAAGGAGCACTCGAATTGGTCAGCACTGAGGATTATCCCACTCGGCTTCGCCCCGTGGGATAACCCTCAGTGCTGACCAATTCTCATGCACCTTTGTCTATTTCCTGTCCAGACGCCTGGTGGATTTTTTTTTTGTGAGAATGAGAACATTTATTTCCTGAGTTCTGAAAAACAATTCATTTTTTTTTGTCCATCAGCACAAGAATCTAGTTTTCCAATCAATAAATCTTATAATGTGATGGAAAATTCATGCCGTCCTGCTTACAATGCTCATGACAAATAAAAATATTTTCCTGAAAAAAATGTTTTCCCTCCCTCCCTGATGGGTCTAAAAAATTCCACCCTCTGGACAGGAAACGGACATATTTTTAAGGGTGGCCTACCGTAATCTCCCGCGTATAAGGCGCGTCTTATACGGGGAGTTTTAGTTCTCATTGGATCCACAAGGGGGACACCAAGACCTTTCTTTTGATATCTTACATGCCCCCTTGGTCATAATGGGACAAAATGGGGCCCAGGAGGGCCCAAGGTCGCCCAAGCTACCCATAGGTTTTTGAATTTTAAAAATTCATTCAGTAGAACCAAAGTTATGAATTTTTCATTTTTTTGAGAATTTTCCAAAACTCTAGGTGCGCCTTATACGCGGGATGCGCCTTATACGCGGGAGATTACGGTAGTTCCCATGAGATTTGTGGACCCCTGCCTGGTGAGTAACTGGCCAGGGCTACATTCACGTATCATGCCTCAAAGGGTAACGTGTAAGGGTTATAATGACCACCAGGTAATGGTTACTGTAAAACCCCACATATAAGCCGCAGCTTTTAGACCACGTCAAAACTGTGGTGCGGCTTAAAGCATTGTCCAGAGATGTCAGACCTTAAGAAATTAAGCATGCCTTGTGTTGCCCTCTAGCCTTTTCTAGACAAAACACCCTTCAGAGATCAGAGGACATCCGAAATCTCATTTCAGAGGACATGAATCTAAGCTGGCTTCTGATTGGCTGAAATTCTGATGCAGTCTTTTAATTGTTTTTCTATGACCATCCAATCTAGAGATGGTTTTGAATGAGGGGAACAGGTTGAAATGAAGATGAGATAGGTGCTTTTAGTATAATAAATTGAGGGAAATGGGTGCTTTGCTAACACCCAAAAATTTCAGAGGTTGAGCCCATACCCAACTGACATCTCTGCATTGTACATGGTTTTGTATATATGGACAACAGCAGGGGCGTAGGAAAAGGGGGGGGGGGCAGGGGGGCCTGCCCCCCCCAATAATGAGGAGGTCCCCTATATAAGCTTATATAAAAATTTAGCAGGCCCCGCCCCCCAACCGAGACCCCTGCCCCCCCCAATAAAAATTTGCTTCCTACGCCCCTGAACAGTAAAGAATGGCGACCATTTCAAGGCTCCTGTGCGGCTTTAAGCTTCTAAAGTCAGGGGTGCGGCTTATACACGCATGCAGCTTATAGTTATACGCAGGGTTTTATGGTGTAGAGAGTAGGACAGTGATTGTTGACCTGACATGGAGCATTGTGTCCGTGTGACAGACCATTGTTTCCATACTCCATGTTCTCCATGGTCCCCCTCCAGGGGTCACAAAGGTCGCCATATGTCACATCATCTACCCCTCACACAACTCGTTTACATATTCCTGGTACATGAACTATTTAAAAGAAAAGATCACCCTTTTTTCATGTTTAGTTATTTTGGTAGTCTTTGTCCTAAGGAACAAGGTTTTGGCATACTCAGTGAAATGTGCATTACTATAAGGGAGAGCAGCGGGCCTGGAGTAATTGAAAAAAAAGTGAAGCAATTGATGAAAACAAAAAAAAGAAGGAAAAAATGACAAGGGATGGCCCTATCTGCGCCGTGCGTTAGATTGTTAAATAACACATATTGATTAGTAAGAGGACATTACACCATAGTCCATGTAGTTGACCCTGACGGTGAGGTTAGCGTTAGTTAATGTGACTCTACATGTACATGGTAGTTAATGTTTATATACATTTTAACAAGGACCTTATGTGACCCATCACAGATGTGTGAACTCTGCATGTAGCTGTAAATTCACTTGTATAAGCCGCACCTTTGTATAAGCTGCCTCCCCCTGTGGAGTGGGCACCTTCATGTGAGGGCATGGAGGAGCAGAATAACTTCATTGGGTCCACGAAAGAGGAATTCTCCTTCCATTCTACCAGTGGGCATACCAGATTCATAAAAGGCGACAAACTTGGGGTTTCTTGTCGCTTGGGGTGAGCATGTAGGCAGGTGGTGTCCGTATGTGCAGGCCCGTGTCTACATGCTTGTCTTTTGCCATGGGATTCCCCCTTAGTGAACCATGTCTGAGTGATCAAAGGCCGTGGTTTGTCTGGCCATGCGGTCATTCATCTCATAGATTCCGTCATTCATAGATTCAGTCAGTGCTGTGTCAGGCAAGCAGCATATAAATGCCTGTCTAGCTGTTTGGATAAGCAGCTTTTAAAAACCTGTCCCTAACGAAAAGAAAGGACTTGATGTCTGCAAACCACAGAAATGTCTGCTAACGCTGACTTTCGGAGAATGCTATAATGTAAGCTGCACCTGAGGCCTGAAACTGGCTCTCTTGTACTGTTCCATAGTGCTAGATCCTCTCATATTAGCCATAACCTGACTTTGGGCACAGCTATAAACCACACTTTGAGCCGGGTTCTGATATAAGCCGCGGCTTATATGAGAGAAATTACGGAAGCTGTAAAACCTTATGTTTAAGAGTTTAAGGCAAAGTATAAACCTTAAGCATGAAACCTTTTGTATGTTGGACGTACCACCATATAAGCTACACCAAGTTTAGGGAGTCATCATTTTTTTACAACGGGGGGGGGGGGGCTGGTGGGTTTGAGGGGGTCAGAATTTTTTCACCCCCTTGACTAGGGGGTCAAAATAATTTCACCTGTTTTCAGCGAAAAAGCCAGCGCATTACTATAGGTTAAAAGGGCACGTTCCCACGAGATTTTCACCTCCCGAGGGTAGGTGCGCAAACCCACCAGCCCCCCCTGTTGTTAAAAAATGATCACTCCCTTAGGAGAAAGTATACACCTACATGGAGTGGGGGGGGGGTGGGCTGGTAATTTGCACCATAAAACCGGGTGTATGCGCCGTGGCTTACAGGCAATCTCAGATCCTAATCACCCTTAACTCAGGGTGCGGTTTACATGAGGGGGTTTCTTGCATGTTACAGCACTGGACCACCGGGTATAAGGCCTGGGGGGGGGGTAGCAATAGGACAAGTGCAGGGGATATGAAGAATAAAAGCAGGGTATCAGCCATAGAACGTGAATAGGTGTAGTGACAGCCTGGTTGGGTGAGGTTAGAGAGTAGAAAGTAGGAGCTATAGAAGGTACACCCAGGTTGTGTCAGGTTGGTGTAGCTTGTCTGTCCTCAGAGAGTAGAAAGTAGGAGCTATAGAAGGTACACCCAGGTTGTGTCAGGTTGGTGTAGCTTGTCTGTCCTCAGAGAGTAGAAAGTAGGAGCTATTACGAGTTAGCAGGTTGTCCCATGGGCGCCGCCATTAGTGGAGCTTGTTATCAGCGAGTTCTACTGATAACACCTATCAGATGGGTACCAGTTGGCCCCTGAGAAGACCGCAGTGAATAGTTGGTGTCATTTCATTGGCTGATAATGTATAGTGTAAGGTTGGCCATGTTCCAGAACATGTAGCCCCTATATACATTGGGGAGTAGAGCGCCTCACTCTGTGACCTCTGACCTCCTGACCCCCATTGTTGTACACCTAGATATGCATATATACTAACTACCAATAGGACCTACACATGAAGGGGCTGTCATATGAACATGGTAATGGTGTGCTATGTGCCGTAATCTCCCGTGTTTAAGACGCGCTGCGCGTATAAGACGCACCCCAAACTCAGCACATGCATTTTCGCGTATAAGACGCACATTTTAATGCTCAATTTTGTAAATCCAGTACTGTTCTATAGTAAAATTACCCCTCATATAAGACACACCCCCAACTTCAGAAAATCCTATAAGATGCACCAGCATTTTGTTTGGCGTAGAGGACGCGTTGTATACGCGGGAGTTTACGGTATCTATTATATATATTCATACCCCAGTTGTAAGGTATGGCGAGGTATGGCGAGGGTAGACCTCTAGTGTACCATATAGCATCAGCATGGGTTAGGCGTGTGCCTTATAGGCAAGGGTACTACCCTAATCTCCCGCGTATAAGGTGCGTCTTATACACGAATCAGATCGGGAGTGCACCTTATACGCGGGAGATTACGGTAACTATAAAACAGTACTAAAGTGTATAAGCCCAAAAGTGCCTTATACTCATGGAGCTTCATCTCGAATTTGGGTAGCTCCTTGTACGCGGGATGCACCTTATACGCGAGGTATTATAGTGGGTTTTCATGTCCGTGTGTTGACGGTTCTGAGAATTAAAGCTTGATAATGCAAAGATGCTTAAACAAAAATCACGTTAATTTTGAGGGAAGCAGTAGACAATGTGCCGTCTATAAAAGGGCTGGAAATTTAAAAAGAAAAGTTAAAAAAAAAAATAGATAAAATAAAAGATAAATAACAAGAAAAATTGAGCTATGAAAAGTTTAGTGGGTAGCTTCCTTGATGTAGTGCGACATGGGTATGGTCGATAATAGATGAGTATCTCTATGTTTACACCATGTCTGTCTATCAGTTTCAGACCACTTGTTCACACTGCTATAGATAACACTGTACATATTGACCCACAACCACAGCAGTCACATACAGATACATGGAAACCTGTCAGTGTCAGCGCCATCCAATTATAGTCCTTATGCCCGATATAGGGTGTAATAAAACAATAAACAAAAAAAGGAGTCACTTTTTAAACTTGAAGAAAAAACAATTAGAACCCCGCTGGATATGAACAAAAAAAACAACAACAAAACCTGGGTCCATTCCTGTTGTTAGAAAACTGACTATCCTTGCTAAGGCCTCATGTATAAGATGTAGCACAAGACCTGTAAAGGTGCATGGAGCTCTCCTGAAGTGTGTGTGCAGCTTAGGCACGAGGTATTTGATACTACATGTACCGTAATCTCCCGCGTATAAGACGCGTCTTATACGCCAAACAAAAGGCTGGTGCGTCTTATAGCTTTCTCTCAAGTTGGGGTACGTCTTATATGCGAGGTATGTGTATTATAGAAATGTACTAATCTTACAAAAATCACCCCTAAGAGGTGCGTCTTATACGCAAAACAGCCTTTGCTGAGTTTGGGGGGCGTCTTATACCCACACCGCGTCTTAAACGCGAGAGATTACGGTAGTGAGGGGTAGACACTAACATTTTTAGTCACTGGCCACCCGGGCCAGCAGCCTCACAAAGACATTGGTCCACTGCTAAAGCTGTTGGCCCGGGATTTACTGCTGGACTTTCATGTTTTATATAAAAATGACAAACAATCAAAAAAAAAAAAAAAAAGAGCAGACAATTAAAACTCTTACATAATATGGCCCTTTATGAGCAATATTCATCAGCAAGCTGTCATTCTTCATATCCCTGGTGCACATAAATCCCCATTAAAAGATTCAGTTTTACTATACCTGGTAAGAAAATCAGAGGCAGTTTTTACAGCCTTTCCCACCACATGCAGTATAGACTTTAGTGGGAAGGGGGGGGGGCAGCCCACTGGCCACCTGGGCCAGTAGGAAGATTGTTCTTGGAAAAATCACTGGCCCACAATCAAAACCACTGGGTGTGAAACGAAGTCTAGAGTATTTTTTTTGCGATATTAAGATTATTTGCAAGGTTTTACAGTCAGTGTTTACATGGCGGCTTTTAGGGCAGGTGGTAGATTTAATGACTCAGATCCGGGTGTACATACAATATTGATCAGCTGCTGTTGGTCTATTGTGTATGTTATGGAGGCAGGGGGTGGGGGGGGGGGGTGTGAATACAACATGTTCACAGTAGGGACAAAGACTCACTCTCTATCATGTATGATTCAATATATTCATGAACCCTAAAACAGAGATGGCACTTTTCCTGATTTACCCGGAATTCTTGGTTTTCTTCTGTCCAGATAACTGTAGTAAATTATGTGCATTTCCTGGAAAAGGGTTCCCAAATCCAGTTTTCCTGTTTTTTGTCGTCCAGCAAGTGGCATCGCTGCTAAAAGCAGTACCGTAGCACCTCGCATATAAGCAACGGCTTATAGTTATAGAATCTGACAAAACGGGCTCTGCGCCTTACAGGTGGGGTAAAAATCACAATAGGATCAAAATTAGGTCCTCGGCTCCGACACTATAAGGGACAGGAAAAGTCTATCCATACATTTAGATTATGCTTCATTACTTTATTTTCCGAAACCAAATATTTTCAATTATTACATACTAATCATGTGTTTTTTCTGTAATTTTCAGAAAGTGAAGACATCAGTATAGTAGAGAGATTATTCTCCAGTAGTTTGGTTGCCATAGTGAGTTTATCCTCACCACGCAAACTTAAAGTATGTCACTTCAAGAAGGGCACCGAAATATGCAACTACAGCTATTCCAACACAATCCTCGCTGTACGACTCAACCGGCTGGTAAGTATTAAATATCTGACCGTTAAATCGTTAAAATAAAATGAGGCCACACCAAAAAAATAAGTTTGTCTCCTTATTTTTGGAAATAGAATTATTTTTCCCTTTGAGAAAAAAAATCTTGTCTATGGATTTTGCACATTTCAGTTTCCACAAGTTTTCTCTGTGATGTTTGGCAAAAAGATTTTTTAAAAGAATAAATTTGTTTTGCTCGTTCACTTTTCCAGCAAGGAATTCTTTTAAAAAAAATTTAAAAAATCACCTGTTTCCACCATTTTTTCAAAACCAAAATCCACAGACCAACTTATTTATATGGTATGGCCTGGATAGCCTTACCGGTAGTAGGTAATCTTAGTAGTAGAGAGAGTGGTAATGGAATTAGAATAAGCAAAATTTATTTGTAAGCTTGCCAAAATGTAAATGTAAATAAATGCACAACAGATAATAGATGTATTGTACTCTTTTTTCTTTTTTTTTTATCAAAAAAGTATTATATCGTCGCCTCAGTGCAACAAGGTTGTAACTGACATTTTAACAAAATTGAGTACCTTGTATTTTAACATGCATTGACCCTTATCTACCATCTATTAAAGAATTGGAGCTCTGTGTATGATATATGTCTATAGGCATCAATACAATGAGGTTGTGGCAACTGTGTGCTATAGTAATTGAGACCCTTCTTTTGCCTCTCCTGCAAAACCTGAAATATACAACCTTGTTGCACTGAGGCGACGATATTAGATATCCAGGATTCACTTTTAAGTACAAATCACAACATTTCTCACTAATATTACACATTTTTGTATATTATTTTCCGTGCAGCGTTTAATCGTGTGTCTAGAGGAGAGCCTGTACATCCACAATATCCGCGACATGAAGGTTTTACACACGATACGTGACACACCGCCTAACCCAGCCGGACTCTGCGCCCTGTCCATTAACAACGATAACTGCTACCTCGCCTACCCTGGGTCTAACCAGATCGGTGAAGTGCAGATATTCGACTGCGTTAACCTGGTAAGATATCTTAGCTTGTTATTTTACATGTAGAATTTGTAGATTAAAGGTGAAATGAGGGAACTACCAAGTCGACATCCGACTCCATCTTGGTGCTGGTGCTGAGTGCGTTTTATTCAAGTCACATGACCGGAAGTACTATGTTAACCGGCAAGGTTTGCCGCCACTATTTTGTGTGTGATTGTTACAACTCACAACAGAATTTGACTTGTACTATTAGTGTTGGGGCAGGAAAAAATAAATCTTTGGTATCATATCCTCTTCTATAAAGCACAACTTGACTTCAGGCAGATTCTACAAGGTGCTGCAAGCGTGCATATCCTTACATATAAGGTGCACTTTATACACAAGTTATTATGGCAGCACAATAAAACAAAATCTGTCCCTCTGAATGAGGCTGTACTGTTATCATAAATGTGCTGCTGGATTTTGTGTGAGTACGGCATGATGCAAGGCATGATGATCACCTAAATTATATACTGGAAATTCTCTCATATAAGTCGCGGCTACCGTAATCTCCTGCGTATAAGGCGCGTCTTATACGGGGGTTTTTAGTTCTTATTGCATCCACAAGGGGGACTGCAAGACCTTTCTTTTGATATGTTACATGCCCCCTTAGCCATAATAGGATATATGGGGGCCCAGGAGGGTCCATGGGGCCCAACTTACGCATAGGTCTTTGAATTTTGAAAATCCATTCAGTAGAACCAAAGTTATGAATTTTTCATTTTTTTGAGAATTTTCAAAAACTCTAGGTGCGCCTTATACGCGGGCTGCGCCTTATACGCGGGAGATTACGGTAGTACCAGAACAAATCAAAATGCAGCTTATACGATCAGCCAAAAGTGGGACGCAGCTTATAGGAGGGTATTTACCCCTACAGAACAGTCCTACAGCATCAATGTTCAGCCCTTAGGTGCGGCCTAGAGCTTCCTCTCTATCTCAGGGTGAGATTATACAATGGTGCGGCATATACAGGAGAAGTTAAAGTACTCCTTTTGAAAAATGTGAAAATAATTAATGTGTGTTGTTTTTTTTCTAACAGAGGGCAGTTACGATGATTCCTGCCCATGACAACCCGCTGGCCGCTATAACGTTTAACTCAGCAGGCACCAAAATAGCCACAGCATCAGAAAAGGTAAACAGGCTACATTACTCAGCAAACTATTATGCTGGACTCTGATTAAACATTGGGGACTATCTTAAATTTATACCAAAGTTAAATGTAATTGCCTACTTCCAGTAGTGTCAAGTGATGAGTCAGTAGTTTCAGTCATTATATTTCATGTATATTTTATATGTACTTTTTTCCCCACAGGGCACAGTTATCCGGGTGTTTTCCGTACCGGAAGGACAAAAACTGTTTGAATTCCGGCGTGGTATGAAACGGTCAGTATTGAATTAATCCTCTGAGAATGGCATTTTGAAAAAGTAACATACATGATACCATAAATTCTCTCGTATAAGACTCACCCTCGTATAAACCACACCCTCATATAAACCACACCCTCGTATAAACCACACCCTCGTATAAACCACACCCTCGTATAAACCACACCCTCGTATAAACCACACCCTCGTATAAACCACACCCTCGTATAAACCACACCCTCGTATAAGCCGCACCCTCGTATAAACCACACCCTCGTATAAACCACACCCTCGTATAAACCACACTCAACTTTAGAGGGAGCTATAACCCACACCCGATGCTTGAAATTTGTAGGTTTACCGGGTAGTACTTTTCTTTAGTGCCAAATATCCTCCTTTAAAGCCGCACCCCTTCCTTGGGCTGATCCTATTAGCTACAGGGAGCTTCTGGTTCTCACACAAGTCACGGCTTATAGGAGAAAATTTAGGGTTATTCAAAAAAAATTCTAAAAAGAGAGAAAATCACTTTTGTTGTAATATTAAAGCGTGCTATGAAAAAATAACTGTCTTTTTCTCTGTTATGTGACAATACCTTTTTACAGGTGTGCAAACATTTACTCGTTGGCGTTCAGCCCTGACTCACTCTTCCTGACTTCCTCGTCCAACACGGAGACCGTACACATATTTAAACTGGAAAGTCCCAAAGAAAAGTAAGTATTCTCTATTGTCTATTAACCCTTTAAATGATCTCCCGCATACAAGGCATGTCTGATATGCAGGGTTTTAGTTCTCCCTAGATCCGCAAGGCGGGCACCAAGACATTTCATTTGGGATGTTACACTCTGACTATTTTAAAATAGGACATAGGGGGGGGGGCCATATTAAACAACCCATAGACACATAAACACACTTTGAATTTTGAAAATCCATTTAGTAGAACAAAAGTTATGAATTTTAATTTTTTTTTACCATATTCTAAAACTCTAGGTGCGTCTTATATGCGGATGATTACGGTAATGCATGTGTGCATCATGCCTATTGGTCGGCATGACTCGCCAGTACTTCATCGATGCATCATCCCTCCCTCTGAGAGTGTATCAAATCCGTAGGGTTGGCATGATGTATAAATGTAGCCCTGGCGAGTAACTCGAGAAGTAAGAATTCTCTATAGTTTATTGAAGCCAAAAGTACTGCGTAGTGCAATATGTCGTTAAAGGCCGGTGATGTAGGAGTGCATCATGCCCATTGGTTGTCATAATGCATTAATACATCCCTGATGTTTTATGTAAAAACTCACTAAGGCCACACCAAAAAAAATAAGTTGGTCTACAGATTTCCCTCTCCATATTTCTGGAAATACAAATTTTTTTTGTTTAAAAAAGTTTAAAGTTTTCTCTTTGTGATGTTTGGCAAATTCTTTTTTAAAATAAATTTTTTTCGCTCGCCTCTGTTTTCCAGCAAGGAATCCATTGGACGCAAAAAAAATTCTTTAAAAAAAAAAAGATTTCGCTCGCTCGCACAATTTTTTCAAAACCAACATCCGTAGACTAACTTATTTTTTTGGGGTGGCCTAAGTCAGATGTTGAGCCTATTCTGACCTCTGTACCCTGTGTATCAATCATATATGCTAAGGGCAGACATTGTAGAAATGCTAAAAGCCAATGGTCATGATGCTTCAATGCTTTCACAGCCCTTGCAAGGTTTAACATTTATCCCACGATACAACAAAAACTATCTAAATAAACATTTGTCTTTGTTTATTTGAACTACTTTCAGTTTGCGCTGTTCTTCCAAGTAGGTCGTTTCACACATTTAGCCCAAACACAAACACACACAAGTTGTGACCCTTTAAGAGTCACGGGCTTCCCTAGCCCACTTAAAAGGGTCTATGTCTCCTCTTTTCTATCCCCTCGGATGTGTGTGGTGCACATATGTGCAGGCACTGACACATTCCTCTGTGAAATTGTGTAATGTAGTTCTCGCCATGAATATGACCTTAGCTGTCGAAATGGCGTTAAACATCTATTACTCACTCACTCACTCACTCACTTCTTTAGGAGTCGATAATGTATTACTGGTAATGCACCATGCCCATTGGTCAACAAGATGCACCGATACAGTCCTGGCGAGTAACTCACCAGGGCTGTATCCAGGCATCACGCTGACTTTGTGGGGTTGATACGCTTCATGAGGGTCAGCATGATGCACCAGTGGTCATGATGCACTCCTGCATGAGCGGCCCTTAGAGGATAACCTTTGATGGCCATGATATATCCAGTATTGAAGTAGGATAGTGTAGAGTGGTGTCTGTTCAGTGTTGTGTTTTAAAGGGTCCTAGTTTTCTATAAAAGTCTGCCTCAGTAAACTGAAGGGCTGAAATGTCAAGTCAATACTTGTAATGGTGTACAAAATGTATGTATTAACCCTTTAAGGGCTGTTGATACAGGAGTGCATCATGTCCAATGAAGTGCTGGTGTGTCTGCTCGCCACCACTTCATTGGCGCATCATGGCGACCATACGGTAGCTCACCATGCATCATGTTGACCAAGGATATGATGCATGAATGCATCAGCAGCCTCACACTTAATGATAGGGCCTAAAAAAAAAAAGTTGTGTTCCGACCCTAATTTTTTTTTAAATTTTTTTTTTAGAATTTTTTGGTAAAAATGACCCACAAATCAAGAAAAATGTAAAAAAAAAAAAATCTCAATAGAGGCATGTTTGGCATCAAATTAAAGCCCACAGTCTTACGAATGCTACTAGCTTAAAATAAACAACTTTTTTTTTTTATAATATTTTTAACTTGTTCGATATGTTGAGCCATGTTTTATATCATTTTTGGCAGTTTTTGGCATCCAGGAACTTAAAAAAAAAAAATCTAAAAAAAAAAAAAAAAATCGACCTATCTACCCTAAATTTTTCAGCTGTGTTACCTGAACACAAGATTTTTTTTTTTAGGCCTATGATATGTGATTGCGGGAGTATTTGGCTGTACTACAATCATGATAATATACTGAATATTGTAAGGGCTCCATAGTGATGCATGGATATAGCCTTGGTACTTAACTCACCATTTGTGCATCATGCCAACCCTGTGGGGTTGATACACTCCCTAAGGGTTGGCATGATGCATCAATGCATCATGACCATTGGTTTTCATGATGCATGAATGCAGCCCTGTTGAGTACCTGATCACTCGTACATCGTTTCCAATAAACACATAGCTATGCAGTTTCAGAAGTTCCAATTTTTTTTTTATTTCTAAGAATGGATGAATATGGTGAAAGGTAGTCGTTTCACATATGAGTTAAAGTTTGTATTAGTAATATCGTTAACTTTCTTTGTATATTCCAACATTTAAGTTAGTTCATGATCCATCTTTATCTGTTCCGTTTGTTGCTAATAGTTTGTTCAGTAATTTAGTAATGCAGAAATTTGAATTTTCACTGTGGCTCTAAAAAACCTAGAGACCAGTGCCTCTGCTCCGATAAGTGCCCAACCTCCCCTTTTGATTAAAATTGTATTTAGTCACTCACCATTTCAGTAAAATGTGTCAACTTTTCTTTTCTGTATTTGCTCCTCCCTCGATCTGCTATGAGATATTCCACCCTCTGAAAAAAGGAAAGAAACAACATTACAATAAATCACCTGTTCTTAAATAATGACTACCGTATAAACCCACTTATAAGCCGACCCTGGTCACAAGCCAGGAGTAGAGCGTGTGGGGATTCAATACACCAATTTTAGGGGCAATTTTTTTAGCCGTTTCACTACTTATACAAAAAAAAAGAAATAATTTAATAACCCTTTTATCGACTTGAACAAAATGTTAGAAGCTGATTTTGACCCAAAGTTACAAAAACAAAAAATGAAATCGGTTTATGACCGACGTTTTTATGGTACCCCCATATGCTCTGTAAATAACAACTGATTATGTAACAAATATCTAACATATTAGTTTAGCGTAGTTCTGGTGGGATGGCTTAACCCCGGTGCTAACCTATTCTCAATTTATGAGGACCCGTGGCTCCCCCTCCAGGCCAAACGAGGAACCTCAGAGCTGGATGGGCTACGTCGGGCAGGCGATTAAGACGTCGGCCAGCTACCTTCCCACCCAAGTCACCGAGATGTTCAACCAGGGGCGGGACCACGCGACAGCACGGCTACCATTCTCAGGCCTCAAGAACGTGTGTGCCATGGCTAACATACAGAAGATGCCGCGACTCCTGATCGCCTCCCAGGACGGCTACTTGTACATCTACAACATCGACCCCAGTGAAGGGGGCGAGTGCACGCTGCTAAAACAACACAGGTAGGGCAACTTTATATAGGTTTGATGTCTAGAACTTCTCATATACAGGGAGTGTAGGAATTTAAATAGTTAATAACTGGGTAAGTAAAAAGAATTGCATGGTTTAAGAAATCTAGTTTTAAACTAAATGAAATCTGCACTATCTTAACTAGATAATGTGGATATTTTGTTTTCTAAATATCTTTTCTCTCAAAGTGCCCAGGAGTCTCAAATCTGTAGCTTGCGAATGATTGCATTCACTTGTCAACCACTTAATCGACTCAAAAAATATTCCTGAGAAAGGCAGAATTTCCACTTTTCCTAACTTTTTAGGAATTCCTAATTTTTTGGATTTTCCTTTGTAATGTATTTCCTATTAGATATTGAGAAAATTAGGAGGATTTCAGAATTTCTGGTTATCAGTGAGAAAAGGAAAGGACTAAAATTTATACTTTTAATAAAAAGTGAAATGATAGAAAGCAGTGGTGATCAGTGAGAAAAGGAAAGAACTAAAATGTCATAGATTATGAAGTAAATCACATTTATGTAAGTCTGTACTCTTTACCCCCCAGGCTTGACGGCAGTGCAGATTCTGCAGTATTACCAGACACCACAGGAGGAGACAAGCCGCTCAGCTCCGGTCCCGGTGGCAGTTACGCCGCCTCAGTACGCACCATGCAGGGCGGTGGACCCGGCACGCCGCCACCCGCGCTGACCAGCCAAGGCACCCCACCAGGTAAGCCTCATCATCGCGACTCGGTGCCGGCCTCGTGGGGTACACACAGCTATGCTAATGTCTTACAGCAACGCCCCGGGGAGCGTAACGCCGCTCCGCCACGCCCGCAGACCATCCACGATGTACTCAGCGAGGATCTAGGGTCTGACTATGCAGGTAACGTCACACGTCTCAGCACCACAAACAACAACCGTACCCCACCCATCTTCCTGTCCTAATACCTGACCTTAACCCTTTAAGGGCTGCGAATGCATTAATGCATCATGCCCATTGGTTGTCATGATGCATGGATGTAGCCCTGGTGAGTAACTCATCAGCATTGCATTTATGCATCATGCTGAGAGGTCCGGAGGGTCAGCATGATACACCAATAAAGTGCTGGCGAGCAGTCTTGCCAGCACTTCATTGGTGCATCATGCCAACCAATGGGCGTGATGCACTCCTGCATCAGCGGCCCTTAAAGAGTTGATATTACTACTTATACTACAACCCACAGGCTGCTGCTGTTATACTAGGCTATTTGCTGCTGCTGTTGCTCACTCTGCTCTTTTGTTTCTTACCTGCTACAATATAGACCAATAAGTGCTTTATAGGGTCTTACCACTTTGAAGGCATTTGTTGAAGGAGTGCATCATGTCCATTGGTCATCATGATGTACCAGTGATGTTCTGGTGAGTTGGCTTACCACCACTTTATTGATGTATCTTGGTGACCGTCCGTGAGTAAATCCGGGCCTCCCTAGCCCACTTAAAAGGGTCTATTTCTCCTCTTTCCTATCCCCTCAGGATGTGTGGTGCACATATGCGCGGGCACCGACACATTCCTCTCTGAAATTGTGTAATGTAGTTCTCGCCATGAATATGACCTTAGCTGTCGAAATGGCGTTAACATCTATTACTCACTCACTCACTCACTCCGTGATTAAATCAACCCCGCATGGTTGGCATGACACAAGAATTTAGCCTCGCCGTGGACGCTTTATGACAACCAATGGGCACGGTGCATCCGTGCACTAGCGGCCATTATGCATTATGCCCATTTGTTGCTATGAGGTATGAATACAGCTCTCGGAGGTTTCTACGCACCAGGGCTGCTTCCATGCCTCATGCATCATGCCGACCATAAGGGGGGATTGATGCACTCGTAAAGGATCAGCATGATGCAGCGTTGATGAATGATTGGTGCATCATGACGGTAAGTGTACGCATCATGCGGGTTCTAGGCATACATTCTACAAGATAACATGAGTCCAATCCTGCCCGCTGCTGCTGCTGCTGCCTCATGGCGTTCCCTTACACCGGATGGTATAACATGTGCCTAATGTATGGTGCACAAAACGTACTGGTCCTGAGTCTGTGTCAAATTGATTCTCAGTTTTGTGGAGAGTGCCGACATCCCTTCGAAAAAAAAAAAACAGTATAAAAAAAATTAATTCAGGCCATTGGAGAAAATTCATAGCCCCCACATCTTTACAAGGCTGTTCAAATCTCAGGTGGTACTGTAATCTCTCGCGTATAAGGCGCAGCCCGCGTATAAGGCGCACCTAGAGTTTTGGAAAATTCTCAAAAAAATGAAAAATTCATAACTTTGGTTCTACTGAATGAATTTTCAAAATTAAAAAACCCTATGGGTAGCTTGGGCCACCTTGGCCCTCCTGGGCCCCATTTCGTCCTATTATGACCAAGGGGCATGTAAGATATCAATAGAAAGGTCTTGGTGTCCCCCTTGTGGATCCAATGAGAACTAAAACCCCCTGTATAAGACGCGCCTTATACGCAGGAGATTACGGTAGTTGATGTAGAATCAAAAAGAACTTAACCTACAACAAATCACCTTCTCCTCATCAAAATCAAAGCTGGTATCTGATTTTATGCAGCCTAACAATATGCAGCAAATAAAGAGGTACAGTTTTGAGCTCAATCGAACGTTCCAGGTCAGGGCTGCCAAATTACGCGAAACAGAATTTGTAGACGCAGGTTACAATATAATGTAAACTGGCACATAAGCTGAACCTTGGATTTGGGAGAAGCCTATAAACCATACATTGGGACTGAAAATGAACTCGGGGTGCGCGAGATATAGCGCAAGTTGCGCCTTACATGTGAGTGAGTGAGTAATAGATGTTTAACGCCATTTCGACAGCTAAGGTCATATTCATGGTGAGAACGACATTACAAAATTTCACAGAGGAATTTGTCAGTGCCCGCGCATATGTGCACCACACACATCCCGAGGGATACGAAAGAGGAGATATAGACCCTTTTAAGTGGGCTAGGGAAGCCCGCTACATGTGAGGTATCTATGAGCTGGGATAAGCTAAAACACAACAGTACTTCCATTGCTGCCTGTTGTTAAGGTCTCTGTTCTACCCAATGTGTTCTGTACATCACATGGAAGTGCATCATGCTATTCCTGATGCACCAATGAAGCGCTGGTGAGTCTGCTCACCAACACTTCAATGGTGCATCATGCCGACCGACCGGGACAGCGTCAACCCCAACATGATGCAGTAATCACCAGGGCAGCATTCGTGCATCATGACAACCAATGGACATGATGCATTAATGCACTATAGTGCCTCTAATGAGGTAATCTCTGTTTCCTAACTACAAGCATGGGATTCTTCAGGAAATTTGGAATTTAAAGTCATACAGGTCATTTTTTTTTTTTTTTTTTTTTTTTTTTGATTTGCACAGATCCACTGAGAAAATGTTTTAACATTAATGGGGGAGAGGTGCTTAGATGTTTCAGGGTTCTTATCCCACAAAATTGCTCTCACCACAACGAAGAGGAACTTAACCGCTCTTTTGGAAATTTCTTGAAAACCCAATCCCATGCCTGTAACTACCGTAATCTCCCGCGTATAAGGCGCATCCCGCGTATAAGGCGCACCCAGAGTTTCAGAATATGGTCAAAAAAATAAAAAATTCATAACTTTTGTTCTAATGAATGGATTTTCAAAATTCAAAAAGCTATGTGCTCTTTGGACCCCCGTGACCCTCCTGGACCCCAAATGCAGCAAATGAGCTTATATGGGAGTGTAACATATCAAAAGAAAGGTCTTGGTGTCCCCCTTGTGGATCCAATGAGAACTAAAACCCCCCGTATAAGACGCGCCTTATACGCGGAAGATTACGGTATTTAGTTTCTTTTCTTTGGATCAGTTCATTTCATCACAACAGTGATTCCCAATTAACTCCAATTTCCCCCTTAACGACCCTATAACGCCTGTCTTTTAAATCTTGGATTAGACAAACAGGCATTGACTTGGGAGTGAGAAGGAGGTGTGTGTTTTATCAGCTTCATTGAATTAATGCATCATTTATTACATAGTCCACGGGTTTACTAGGCTCTCCGGTAACCAGTGCGAATATTGAAGTATTTTTTCTGACCAATCTATTTCTTCTTTTGATTTCGGTATAATTTAGCTCTGATGTCGTTTGATAAAAGATTCAAGATTACCTGGGCAGACTGGTGTAATCCTTTGTTTGTTTGTCTACAATACTCAAAATGCAAGCGCACTCATGATAAAAGTTAAATCGCCACACTAAAATGATAGAAAGAAAATAGTACGTTTTAGTTAGTTTACAAGTAATATGTGTTTCTTTTTCTTTGTTTCTTTTTTTAAAAATAATTTACTTTTTGATTCAGAATTTTCTCATATACAGCTTTTGGTTGCCTAGGCTAATGCAATTCATTAAAAAGCTTTCAGGGGACGGCCTCTGAAAAAAGTATAGTTCCTATAGGACGAGCCTATTTTCAATTCCTATACTAATCTTATATAACTGGCATCGACTATAGTCGATGCTAGGCCTACCATGGTGTCGACTATAGTCAATGCTAGCCCTCAATGGGTTAAAGGATCTTGCCTATTGGTCGTCACGATGCAACCAATGGCGTGCTGGCGAGTCTGCTCTCCAGCACGCCATTGAACCATTGTGCTGACCCTCCGGAACTGTATCGATCCCGTATGATGCTTGAATGCAGCCCTGGTAAGTAACTCACCAGGGCTGCATTCATGCATCATGATGACCAATAGGCATGATGCATTAATGCATCAGTAGCCTTTGAGGCCACACAAAAAAAAAAAAATTTGGTCTACGGATCGCCCTCTCCATATTTTCGGAAATACATTTTTTTTTTAGGCCACTCATTATTTAACAAAAAATAAGACTAAAATCCCCGCAGCCCTTATGAAATTATGGAAAAAAATCTGGAAATTCCGCCCCATTTAATGGGCCATTTTGGAACATCTATATGGGCGATTTTTAAAAACTTTGCACCTTTAGAACCCTCAGAATATGGCCTTTCAGATCCTGCAAGGACTTGAAAGTTCTCCACTTGGTGTGATTAATGTTGAAGTATAGATAAATATTGGAAAATGTATTCTAGAAATATACAACCATAATGTCTTATTGTGTGCAGGTCTTACATGAGCATATATTTAATACAACCTGATGAGATAAACCACTTTTGCACCTGTTGGATATAAATAAGCCCTTCAATTGTAATGTGATTTATGATTGACAAAGAAAAAGAAAAAGTACCTCCCTCGTCCTTAGAGTGTAGGAAGAAAATAAAATTTTGCCTCCCGCATTGGCCAAGAAAATGAGTAAAAAAGAAAAAGAAAGGCCTCCCTCCCTCACCAACTTTTTTGAAAAAGTATCCGCAAAGCTGCTAATCAATTTTAAGTGGCCTTAAATAAAAAATCTTGTTTATGGATTTCGCTATGGATGTTAGGCAATTTTTTTTAATAAAAAATTTGTTCACACCTCATGTTTCCAGCAAGGAATCCATTGGACGCCAAAAAAGTTCTTTTAAAAAAAAAAATTCGCTCACTCGAAATCCACAGACCAACTTATTTTTTAGGTGTGGCCTGAGGGTTAATAGACTGCAGGCAGTGATTTCTAACACACTACCGTAATCTCCCGCGTATAAGAAGCGTCCTCTAGGCCAAACAAATGCATTGTGAGTCTTATAGGATTTCTTCAAGTTGGG
This sequence comes from Acholoe squamosa, assembly GCA_949317995.1. Taxonomy (NCBI): domain Eukaryota; kingdom Metazoa; phylum Annelida; class Polychaeta; order Phyllodocida; family Polynoidae; genus Acholoe; species Acholoe squamosa. Next base: position 6,260,528 of record OX439040.1, read on the forward strand.
GGTGCGTCTTATACGAGGGGTAATTTTACTATAGAAATGTACTAATCTTACAAATTCCATCCTTAAAATGTGCGTCTTATACGCGGAAATGCATGTGCTGAGTTTGGGGTGCGTCTTATACGTGCAGCGCATCTTATGCGCGGGAGATTAGAAATAGAAACCTGTACATGTAGCACATAGTTAAATCAAAGATGCCCTGTGTTATAGACCATGTGGTTTGTATCATTTTATCCTACTTTTAAGTTCAATTACCATTAAGATCACCTGCTCTGCATCTTTTTTCAGCATCACGATTTCCACATATATTCAGCAGTAGAGTTTGGTTTGCCTGCTTACTGCTACTCTATGAGTGCATGTACTGTAAATCCCCGGTCATAAGCCGGATTTTTTTTTCTATTTTGGGCCCAAACCGGCTTCTAAATTTTTCCCAAAGTCCCCCCCCCCCCGGCTTATGACCGTTTTTTTTTTTAATATAGAATAAAGAGAAAATGGGAAAAATTTGACACCAAAACCGGCTTATAGGATTTCCCTGAACTCACCCCCGGCTTATGACTGGGGCCGGCTTATGACCGGGGATTTACGGTATATATATTGAATGAGTTCTCTCTGTGTGAATTGGACATTAGTGGATGGATTAAGTATCCTCACTAGTGCCACATAGTGGTGCATTGACATGTTATACCCCTCTTTACTGTTTTTTATTCAGCAATTAAAGCATCAAGTTGATAGAACCTTGAGGGGATGATAGAACACTGGGGAGTTTTTGGTGTGAAGGTTCTGAATTGGGAGGGAAACTGCAAGTATTTAGGGAGAAGGGCGTCAGTTCGAGTTGATTAAGATATTGCATGTTTTAAGTTTGCGGAGAATATTCATGACTTTTGAAAACACAAATACAGTTATGAACTTGAATAAGTAACTATATTGAAGTTTTTGAAACATTAAACTTGAATAAGTAACTTTTGTTTAGCAAAATAATATGAAAAAAAGTTTATGTGGTAGGAAACAGACTGCGTTGCAAATACCACCCTGCCGTGTAGGGGAATACTGTTACTTTTGCTGTTCCAAGCAAGTATATTGCTGTCCATTCGCAATATTAAGGAGAGACTGTTGCATTTGACCGATTGTGTCTGAGTTACAAATTCTAACTTTAATCGTGCCCTGTAGGCGGTCTGCTGAGACGTTCCCCCTCACCGAGCTACACAATGGCTGCAAGAAGCGGAAGCCAAAATATCCCCGTTATAGGTAACTCTAAACCCTGTACAGGCTGGTGATGCATCAATGCATCATGCTGACCCTATGGGGTTGATGCAATCCTAGAGGGATGACATGATGCACCAATGAAGCGCTGGCGAAAAGTCTCGCCAGTGCTTCATTGGTGCATCATGCCATCCAATCGGCATGATTCACCAATAAAGCAATGGTGAGTCAGCTCGCCAGTGATTCATTGGTGCATCATGCTGTCCAATGGGCATGATGCACTCATCCATCAGCGGCCCTTACAGGGTTGAGGCATGAGTATGCAGTGAGTGCCCATATGTCAGTGCTCCCTGTACCCTGTGAAATGTTTGACTTGCTATTCAATATTGCCTAACACTGGTTGGCTGACACCCTGTAATAGCGTCTTTAATCGCAGCTTTCTCAAATGAGCTCGGGTCTTGTTTGATCACAGGTTTAGACAAAGAGGCGTCGTGCGTATCTTGGGACCAGAGATTGTTGAGCATGTTGCATTTCATTTAAGTAAATGGGTACTACCCTGAATTCCCTCGTATAAGCCGCAGTTTATATAAGAACCATGAGGGGTTTTGACTCTATAAGACAGTACTAAACTGCCTATTTCCAAGCCCCAGGTGTGGCCTATAGCTTTCTCTCAAACTCAGGATGCAGTGTATACGAGGGGAATCTTCGGTACAACCGTACAGTGTGTGCAGTGAAGTGCTTTCTCGTGACCGGATATTTCTCCCGTTACATGTTAACCCTTTAAGGACCACTGATGCATTCATGCATCATTGCATGAATGCATCATTGCATTCATCCACCAGTACCACTTTAATACATCATGGTGACCAATTGGCATGATGAATTTATCCGCTTTCATCCCATGTAAGTTGAAGCCATTGTTGTCAAGTTTTCTGGCTTTGTTAAGTCGCTTTCTGCACCTTCCCCTGATTCCTTCCCGTCTGAGGCTGTGACGTACTTCATAGACATCTAACTCGTAATGGTCTCATCAAAGCATTATGTGTGGTTTCACCGTGCTATAAACATTAGCACTGGTGAGTTTCTCACCGGGTCTGCACGTACAAAACATGTCGACCGTTCACTAATGGTGCAGCATGATGCGCTGTAAACGAATTGGCCCAAAGTTCGATAATAGGGGTGCATTTTATAGGTGGGTGCTTTAACAACTAAACTTTAACAAATCAAGCTCCCACTGCACCTTATAGCATTTCCTTCAACTCGGGGTGTGCCTTATAAACAGGAGTTGTAATGTATCACCCATGCATGGAAAACAATGCAATAGAGTTGCTGTTCCTACTGTATGACTCCAGCTCTGGTGGGTATCTCCTCAGTCTACCATTCGTGCATCATGCCAATCGTAATGGAGGTGTACACTCCTAAAGATAAGCATGATTTTCAAGTTCAATGCTGGTGAGTTAACCGCCAATGTTTTCAGCGGTACTTTATGACAACAAAACAATTGACTCTCGAAGAATCATGAAAGCTGTATTGATGTCCCCTATGATTCCAGTCAGGTGATTTATTGTCATTCCAAATGAAAGGGTAGTTTACCTATATCAATTATGTGCATACACTGGTCCTGCAGGTATTGAGCGCATATACGGGCAGACCATGTCATTTCCCCTCAGATAGTTCACTTGAATTCCACTAGACGGGAGTTTTAGATCTCCAATCACAATATACATTCCAAACATCTGTATTGGAGAGACAGTCAGCTTTAGAGTGCCCCCTTGTGAATAAGAGTGAAAACAGGGGATGATTGACTGGTAACTTCTTATGCACACTCTGCCTGTATATAAATCTCAAACACACAGGCAGAAACCAACCACTAGCGTGGACTTGCTTGCATGTGTTAGGCCACACCAAAAAAATAAGTTGGTCCACGGATTTCCCTCTCCATATTTTCAGAAATACAAATTTTTTTTTCTTTGAAAAAAATCTTGTCTACGGATTACGCTCGATTCACTTTCTACAAGTTTTCACTTTGTGATGTTTGCCAATTTTTTTTTTTTTTAATTAAATTATTTTTCCCTCGCCTCACTTATCCAGCAAGGAATCCATTGGACGCCAAAAAATTCTTAAAAAAAAAAAAAATTTCACTCGCTCGCACCATTTTTTCAAAACCAAAATCTGTAGACCAACTTATTTTTTTTGGTGTGGCCTTAACCTCCAGTTGAATTTGTGCAAGAATGAGTAAAATACAGATAATCTTAGATCCCTTTTATCCAGGTGATTAAGTTTCTAGTGAGAGTCAAATTGCCTTGTATCTATTTAATGTATGAATATGATTAATGTTTCCCTTTTTTATTATGATTCTTTTTCTTTTAATCTTAGTGGTTGTTTTCTTCAGTTATAATTGACCTGCAAACTTGCAAAGATTCATTTGGAAATATCAAAAAGAAAATACAACTTTGCTCAACCCTTTTTCCCCCATTCTGGCATTGGACTTTGGTTTGATTGGCTAGGACTTCCTAATGTTATTGGTGTAGATTTAAGCAGTATTTCTTTTTGTATACAAATCAATTACATCAATAATTCAGAGAGAAATCAGATTTTATTTTCTTTATTGCAAATTACCGTAATCTCCCGCGTAGAAGACGCGTCCTCTACGCCAAACAAAATGCTGGGGAGTCTTATAGGTTGTACTGAAATTGGGAGTGCGTCTTATACGAGGGGTAATTTTACGATAGAAATGTACTGGATTGACAAAAATCACCCCTAAGAGGTGCGTCTTATACGCGAAAATGCAACTTATAACTGAGGGTTTCTTTTACTATAGATTATTATGAAAACCTTGAAACAGGTGTCCCAAAATCGGCTTATAGCTTTTCCTCAAACTCTACCCACCCCCCTTGTGACCGGGACTGGCTTATGACCGTGGTGTTACGGTCTATGGCACTTTTCCGTAATCCACTTGCAGCCTGCCTGATATATTTAACTTAGGGCGGGGGGGGGGGCCATAAATGAGATTGCAAAATTGCCTAAAACAGTTCCCTAACATATTCATTTGTTTTTCAGAATATATTAAAGCTTTCTAGATTGCCTTTGAAAAACACTTTATGAATACCATAATCTCCCGCGTAGAAGACGCGGTGCGCGTATAGGACGCCCCCCCTTCTTGGGAGAAGCATTTTCGCGTATAAGATGCACCTCTTAGGGCTCAATTTTGTAAATCCAGTACTGTTCTATAGTAAAATTACCCGTCGTATAAGACGCACCCTCTTCTTGGGAGAATGCTATAAGACGCACTAGCATTTTGTTTGGCGTAGAGGAAGCGTCTTATACGCGGGAGTTTACGGTAGTTCACTAAATCACAGATTTCTGTATGCACATCATTACTAACCTTAGCTTTATATCTTCCCTTTATAGAATCTCAGCCATACCAGGATGTTGACCAAGGGGCAATAGGAGGCGACACAGTGGTGGCTGGCGTAGGTGCGCTTAGATTGGACGACGAGAAGGAATTTCCCCCAATGACTCAGAAAAATGACTAGGACCGAGTGAAATAGGGCAATATTGAATGATTAACTTCAGAGATGTGGACAGGAGATGGAACCCATTGCACGTCTCGGGGTCGGTGGGACTAAGATTCACCCTGAACCTGGACTGTGCTGGATTCCGATTCTAAACCCTTTAAGGGAAGCATAGTGTTTAAATGGCTAATTGTTGCCATGGTGTTTTAATTAAGGCGGGTAACCCACCCGGGCTATACTCACAAATTATGCCAACCCAAAGGGGGCAATAGGCTTCTGGAGGTACGGCATAATACACCAAAGTCCATATTTCTGCACTTTGACAGCAAAAGCTGCTTCCAGACACTATGCTGCCCTTAAAGGGGATTAAAACCAGGTTAAGGACACAAAACCTGATTGAGAAAGTCACATATTATCTACAATGCCATATATATAATTATACCATTAACTTGTGCGGAGGAGGGAGGAGATAATACGGTGGATCTCGGTGTTGTAACGCATGGCAGTTGCTTTGAGTGAAACCACAAACTGGATTGGCATGACTGAGGCATTCGCCGTGGTTACGGTATATCGATAAACGGGCCTTTTGTGTAATAATATAATGTTATGAGTTTCAAACCTTGAATGTGTAATTTGGGATGGTGGTTAACTTGAGGTATAGGTGTATTATCCAGTAGAAAGTCTGAAGAATGTACAACATTATATTGTACTGACAATCCATCTTTGACCAAAGCATATTAACGTATATTGGTTCCAGCATGCTGAACAAAGTGTTGTATGGATGGAAATAGACTCGATTTACTACGACACCGTTTATTAATGTGTTCACCCAAAGTGTAAGAATCAGTTGTTGATAAACTAGAGCATCTTTTATGAGTGTTCACCTTGTTGAAATCCAATTTCAAATTTCATTCTTTCTAGTATGTGTGGCAACATGTAAAGAGAAATGCATTTGGCGCTCGGATCATCCATTCTGTGAAGCTGTCCGTGTATGTCATTTTCTTGCAATGCCCAAGGTTTTTCTACACTCTAGCAGCAGAGCATTTTAGAATTACAGTAACACAGCTTGTGGATTAAAAGTTTCCCAAGAAACCCCAAACTGGCTACTTCACAATATCAATTCTCATGATGTGGTTGAGAATCATGTGCGCAAAAACTTTCAAAATTTGGTTATCCTTATTCCTCACAAAGAGTATACTACTATTGACCATCCTGGGCACTTTCTATATGTTAATTATATATTTTGCCTTCCCCAAATCTTTATAGCTTTTCTATGACCAGAGTATGCAAGTTTGTACAAGATTGAACCATTCAAAGACTGGGTGAAATTTTCTGTTTCTCGGTGATAAATGAACCTGAACCTGCCGATTTGTTGTGAGCAAGCTCTACTTCACATCATTTTGGAGAAAAAAAACAAGCGTGCGAAACAGTGGTGCTTTTCTATGTTTAGAGTGTCGTGCATAAATAAGGTTCACCAGCTTATGTTTCTCACTGGCACTTAAATTATTCAAGACTGTACCGTCGAGAGTCATTGATGTTAATGTGACCCGTACACCTGTTTTCGTTTTCACGATCTTGTGATACTTTAGCGTTTACTGAGCAATGGCTGTATATCTTATATACGAGTATGGAGTGAAGGATGTATAGAAGAGACAACCTTGTATAAAGAGATTCCTCTATTTCTTTTTTGAAATACTGCTTCTGCAAACTAATGTGTAAAATAAACCACTTATAAGTTATCAATTGAACCCTCTGATGTCCTTTTTTTCATCTTTTGATGGGTATCATTAATGCGACGCGTTCATACCTACCTGGAAAACCAAAGGGACGGCCCACCATAGGGTTGAATGAAAATGAACAGTACTTTTTAATTAAATCCAATTTCATCACAATGAAACACGTGCCATCCACCTTTAAAAAGAGATTGACTGGCTGTTTTCTTTTTTTAAACAGATTTAAACTTTATTTGGCCAGAATTGACATTTCATCGTGCATGTAAAATACACAGGTCACATCACATAAATCTTCCATTACTCGATGGGTAATATATAATAACAAGAAATGCAGTTGTGACTGCGTAAAAAAACGCCTCCTGCCGTTAATGTCGGTATACCAGTGTTTGATGACATGTCTCATAAAAGCAGACATAAAGAAGATTTCACAATTATCAATTTCTCTATTCAGTAATTTTGTATTGTGAGACCTCATCACATGGGGCAAATGCAATCATCATAGCGCACTCCCGTACCGCTTTGCAGTACCGCCGCTACGCGGCGTGGGAGGCGCTAAATAACAAGGCCAAACAGTTAATGACCAGGTCGTCATTTGAAAAATGTAGTGACCTGGCCATACAAATAAATAATAACATTACAAACTGGAACATGGTGGCACGTGAATTTACTTTAAATTTACCATATTATCCCCCCCCCCTCTAGAGTAAACTGCATTCATTATCAGTGTGTATACCGGTTTTCCCGAGGATGCAAAAGCATTCTGAAAAATTTATAATAATATTCAAGGGCAGGTGCCTATTACAAAGTAATGGCTAACGCCTTCTTGGATGCATCTTGAAATGCCTCTGCATCCTGTATATTCCTTAAATCACTAGGTACATTATTCCAAGCCTGAGCACATAAACACTCTGGTGATTTGGCATATGATGTGCAATTGATTTTTTCGTATTCAAGAACTGGAGCATCAGAAAAGTCTGGTCACCCTCACTACTGGTTTAACATAATCATCATTAAGTGAGCCTTTAAAGGCAAGTATATTTTTATATGGTGATACCTTCTTGGTTCTAACAGGTTTCGCGCCATGAATATGACCTTAGCTGTCGAAATGGCGTTAAACATCCATTACTCACTCACTCTTGGTTCTAACATGGGCACCCCTGCATCTCTATGCATGGAGGTGGTAGGAGTTAGAATATGTTCACCCAGACCGGTTTTTACTTGATTGACTAGACGTCAATCAAGTATTTACTTCTATCTAAACCTTACCATATTTTGCAGATACAGTGTCTCCATGAGCATTGCAAAGCTGTTACCTTATTGGACAGGGACCCTGTATAAATCTATTGTTCTGACAAGGCATATTAAGAGGGCTACTAGCAGATTATTTACACATTGGAATAGAGTATTGATGTTCTCACACCTCGGGTAATCCTTAACCCTTTAACAGGCCACCTACATATATGTACAACCATACAAAGGCCTTATTGCCCTAAGGTTGGTATGATGCACTAACACTCTGTGTCCCTTGAGGTACGCAACTAGTTCTGCTCTACCCAATCTCAAAATGCCACTACAAGAGTGTTAGCCAGGCACCTCTCTAAGGGAAACCTTTAAACCTTGCACATATGCATCACTGACTTTAACCTTTTAAGAACAGGATCTCTTACACAATCTTATTATCTGATTGACTAGACATCAATTTCTAACATTGCAGCCCTGGTGAGTTATGGTCATAGTACATGATAGTCAATCATACTTGTGCCTGTGGCACAGCCTTAGACATTTTTAAACACTTATTTTGTAATCTCTGCAGTTCTATCAGTAAATCCGCTTTGGCGCCATTAGACAAAACATCACAATAATCAATAATAGGCGTTTTATGTGCATTTTAAACATTCTAATCCTTGCTTCTATAGACAGATAACTCCTTGTTTTATTTGTTTTATACAAAATCAAAGATTTAAAGCGTACACTTTTATTAACATTTCTCAGGTACATATTAAAATTTAATTCAGGATCTAACATGACGCCCAAGTACTTGTAACTTGAGACATTCATCAATGCCTTACCATTTAAAGAAATCTTTGGTTTTTGGATTTTTTTAAGTTTGATCGAGAAAGCAAAAGTCATGATTTTTGTTTTAGATTCATTCATAGTTAATTTGTTTGAAGAGGCCCAAATTGAAAATCTATTCAGTGCAATGGTAATTTCATTTGCCAAAGGATCTAAACTTTTTCCTGATACATATAATACAGAGTCATTGCATATAAAAGTGTTTTATGGGAGTCATCAGGCGATATAGGAAAGGCCCAACCATCTTCCGATCTCAGCAAGACATGCAATATCATAGATGGCATGGCAATTGCACAAGCCCTTGGTCTACATGCTTGTCTTTTGCCATGGGATTCCCCCTCAGTGAACCATGTCTGAGTGATCAAAGGCCGTGGTTTATCTGGCCCTGCCTATGGGACCAGGCAAATAAAAGAACACTTGCTATCCTGCGAAAAGACTAGGGGAATGAAGCCCCAGTAGCGGTTTTCCCCCTCAACCCTCCTCATAGATTCGGTCATTCATCTCATAGATTCGGTCACTGCTGTGTCGGGCAAGCAGCATATAAATACCTGTCCAAAAAGAAAAGAAAGGACTTAATGTCCGAGAACCCTTGAATGTCTGAGTTCCTCGATGGCCCCCGGACATAAAACTAAACAAACAAACAAGCCCTTGGTAATCAATCTACCGTAACAACTTTTGCCTATTTACAAGACAGGTTCTACAGTAGCATTCCCTTCCAGTATATCTTGTGGCAAGCGTAGATGTTTCTGACCAATATCTTCAGAGGGTTGTGAAGGCTGGAGCACAGTTGTAACTAGTGTAATGTATGACCATCTATGGGTTCGGAAAGGATCACGAATACAAGGATATCCGGTTCAGAAGGCAACAAGGTTTATTCAATATCCTAGAGTACAGTAAGCTAAAGGTATTCCAGATGGGTGTGAGATCGTTTGTATAGCTCTGATTTACGACTTCCAGGTAAGGCTTCGGAGTCAGTAAGATCTTATGTTGTTCATACAGAATCCGGGAGGATTCTGTCCCTAGGTTCCGACCCGGCTATTATATAGCCACAGGGGTTGGGTGGCGACCCCTCGTGTTTAACCCGAGAAGCCTGGGGGGCAGTGCTGCAGCCACCCTCCAGGCGTACCAGGTCTTCAAAACGAAAGGCCACTCCCCTCAGAACCTAGTCAACCCGTAAGCCATGGACGCTATTACTAAACCGTGCCCCTACACTAGTGTAAAATTGAAGGGAACACCGCATAATGTGCAATCATGAGAACGGAAGATTGGAAATGGGAACAAGCTTGTCAGGATAGAGAGGAACAACTTACTTTGCACTGAATTCCCAGAAATGCACCATAGAAATGGGGATTTAATAGTCAGTTGGGGATTCACTGATCCCAAAAAAGTATGGGGTTCAAAAGCCAAAGATTCATCACCACTGATTTCTGATCGTGAAGAAGCTGATACACATTTATCTTGGAAGCAAGTGATGCCACTGGTGAGGTTCAAGCAAACAAATGTCATTGCCCAGGGCACTGATGTATTGGTTCTTCTGATAGCACATATGTGACCCATCCTAACAAAGTGGTACTGAAGTTGCACATATAGAAGCCTAGATACAGCCTTTTCAAGTAGTATAGTGTCAAAAATTTCAGATTTTTCAAAATTGATATTTTAAGATTTTTCTAACATATGGGTAGATGTCTTTCAGAATCCTTGCTTACTGAACTGAATTTAAGCCACAAAGGCCTAAAAGACATGGCTATAGTTTTGATGGTTATAGAGAATTGTATAGAAATTATATAAGATTAATTAATTATTATCCATTTGATATGTCAATTATCTCAGTTTAATCAATTTTTAATCCATATGACTAAATTAACCAGCAGAAGATCTGCAGAGGACCACCTGGTTCAAATATGCAAGTGTTATTTATCAAATGAAAGCTCTTGATGAGCTGTAAATGAATATGCCAATACCTAAACATTTTGTATGTGCGACTTCTGAATCATTTTTTAAGGATGGGGCACATATGTCATTATTGTGTAAAAATGTTTGGATACAGACAGGGACCTCTGGCAACAGCACATATACACCAGATAATAGAATTGAAGTTCATGACATTGAGAGATTGACATGCCTTTGGGTTGTAACAAGTCAGTTCCAAAGAATTGGTAAGGAAACTGCATTGACTGCCTTCAAAGAGCAACACCTAGGTCAGCAAACAATGTTGAAAAGGTGGTACTTCCAGGGGCTGAGGAATTTGTATGTCAGCTCCAACAACAAGATTGAAGTCTATTTAAAAACCATGAAGCCAGTTCTTCTGGAAGGTTGCTAGGAAGTTAGACATACTTCCTCCAACCAATGATGCCTTAATTCTGCATACAAAAAGAGCTCACTACCAAACCCTCATTTGGCAGAAGACATGACATCCAGTACAGCAGCTGCCTTCAGTAGAGGATTGTGGTACAGATTGTTCTGACAGAATCAGGAGACCTTACAGCTAGGCTAATCACTACAGAACCAGTGTCACCAGAGTGCCTTTCTCTGATATCATGTAGATGCCCTCCAAGAAGAAAGTGCTGTTCTACAAGACAATGTAGATGCACAAGTCAGGGACTTGGAACCATACACAGGTGCCTGTCCATTCACTGAATACTGCCAGAACTGTGCAATCTAGTGATTTAAATTGATAGGTTTTAAAACACGGTAGTCATTTTCCTTTTGTCTATTCACATTAGACTTTGTAGCCTTGATGTTAATAATATAATGGTCCAACACAAGTACAGAAAAATTAATAAGATAGCAGTTGTTGAGCTTAATACACATTAGTTGCCAGGACAATGGTTTAATCGCAAAATGAGACAATGAAGGACACAGAGATGAAAATAATGACTGGACAGACAGGAAAGGGAGGGTGTTCAACAGAGGATGGGTATCAGGCTGAGAAGAAGGTGGCAGAGGAACACCACATACAGAGGTATTAAATGTCTGTAGGAAAAGCTCAGACTTTAAAAGTGAATAAAAATAGTCCAGTAGACCTTCATCCTTGTATTCTGTAGATGGAAACTGTTGTGTACCTAGGTTTCCCCTATGGTGCTACAATTGGGTGGTAAACCCAGAGAGCCACTCCATATATGATCTTTAGTAATCATGTGCATATAAAAGGTAACAGGAAAGGGGTACTTTTTGGGGGTTGATGGCAGATCCTGCCAGATCCTTTCAAAGGGTACATTTTTGGGCATTTTGGGCTAAAAGGGTCCAGAAAAATGTTAAGTTAAAAAGAGGTTCATTTTGATTGTTTTCCCCAATTTCTTAAGTGGTAACACACCCAAAGGGGTGTTTTTGTCAAATCTTGCCTTGCTACAGGGGGTACCACTTGCATGGTGATTTACACACATGGTTTCCATAAATTTCCCCCTTGCCATGTCTCAGGACAATTTAAGATGGAATGTATTATTCAAAACCCAAACTCATGTAGTTTGGATTAGGTAGATTGTGTTATCAAATGTAACTGCTCTGTCATTAGTGTCAACTTGATTTCAGTAAGATAACCCAAATATTGTAAAACTTATTTTTATCAACTTCCACAGCTGTTGAAGGTCATAGGTGTTAAGGCATGACATCAGCAATGTTCTGTAAAGACATTTATCAAGTTTTTAAAAGTGTTATCTAGATCATCTGAGACTATTTATATGACCATTTCATATGTCTTTGACCTTGATCTGATGAAAATTTACCCATAAATTGAGATTTTGACTGCCCCCATTTTGTCAAATGATAAGGTATTGGTCCAACATTTCCAGAAATAAGTTGATTGGATCGTTGGCCTTAGAATCTATGGGTATAGACACCAAAATAATATTAATATTTTAACAGGAAGTACAGATATTGGTCAAAAGCCTGTTTTTTAGGTTTCGACCCTGAAATCTAAGATGGCCGCCACCCAAGTGAGATGCCAGCCCACACCAGGGGGGGTGACCAGTGCTTCAGTGCCATCTTGTGGCAACTGTAACAATCTGTGCCATGTGCCCTGCGGGCCACCAGAAATGACTTCACTGGGCTCATATTAGTGGTAATTGAAATATCTTTCTCACTCTCTAGGAATGGTGCTCCAATGTTCTCTACTGCACCCCCTCATACATTAGACATTGAAATAATTTTCACAAAAATAGATTTAATGGATCTCAACTCAATTATTTTTATGAAATGCTCAAAGTTGACCTTTAGAACAGCCCATTATCAACTGAAACAGGATGGATTTCTCCATACTGATACATTGAAATGCAGCTAGCCTGGACCCATTAAATAGAGTGAAGTATATTTGATGTAAATGTATCATAGGATATTTGACACATGTGTTAATATAGCAGAATTGAAGTATTTCCTCAGGCATACTGAGCTATACACACAAACATGAATGTTACAGTTGCCACAAGATGGCGCTGAAGCACTGGTCACCCCCCCCCTCATAGGCTGTCAGGAGACCTGTCAGAGGCACGGGGGACCTGTGAGGGACACAGGAGACCAGTCAGAGGCAGACAGTATGACTAGAAACATGTGAGGTTGACAGAGACATGTCAAGTGTGTCAGAGACATGTGAGGTCGACAGAGACATGTCAGGAGTGTCAGAGACTGTAGAACATTGTGTCAAGAGTGCAGAAGATGTGTCAAGAGTTGCAGAGTCTAGTGCAGAAGGAGACATCTAGTACTTTGGAAGGCACCACAAGAGACTGTAGAGGAGTTAGATGCAGAGGTTGGATTTCTACAGTAAGGACAATTGATTGTCTCAAGTCATGAGATGTTGAAATTGTAACATCCACATAGTGCAGGAGTCCAGCTAAGTAATGCTTCAGATATCAACAAAGTGTATGTTGATATGAAATGAGTTTAAGGACGTAGCCATAGACAAATAATGATCTATGGTACAACTTATGATGATTTGAATGTTTATGTGCGCTGTGAAGTTGAACTGTATACGGGATCATAGGTGGCTCTGTAAGACTGGTAACACCAGCATTTTCGCTATGAGTATACAACAGATCTGTTGGTGACATTATTAGTATTTCTAGTTTATTGTCAGCGAGGTGGCGGAGGCACTGGGAATTGATTGTCTGGTGGGTGCAGTCAGGATGCACTGAGATGATGGAGGAATGCACTGAGATACCGCAGGAGGACACAGGATGCAGCAAGTTGACACTTTGTACAGAATCTGTGAGTAAACTTCAGAAGGAAAATCTGAAGGTTGGAACTATATTTGCTAGGTGAAACATTTTCTAAAAGAAATGACAGCAAATATTGAAGAACTGAATCAGTAATGAAGTAAGGAATGAAATCCTCACAGGTAAAAAGAAGTGCTAGAAACCGCTCTTCCCAAGATTAGGTTCATGCTATATTAAAAATTCTAATAGCAGAAGTGGTTGCTATTTGGTAAAGATTTTTGATAATTAACCTAGTCTGTGTAACCTGTAACTAAGTAAGAGAAACAAGAAGTTTTTAAGTACATGTATACTATAGTGTGTGATCATATAGTCTTAAATACATGTTGAAGACTCAAATTGAGTTACATTTTAATAGCTAATAGTGTGCTATTATAATACTCTAAGAAACAAGTGAAACTGAAACTACAGAAATGTAGATTTCCAAGTGACTGTTATTGTTCAATTGAAACCGAAACTAAACAGTTGGAGGACTGTCCAGAAGGACTATGAACTAAAACACTATAGTAGTATTTAACTGTTTACCCTAAGACTTGGAGAAACTGGACACTTATAAGAAAGACATTGCTATAATAGTTAAGTTATGTCTTGAGTAAATCTCCAACCTATAAGTAGTATTAGTTATTTGGTAACTAGCTTCATGTCAAGTTTCATTCTAAGTAAGTTCATGTTATACATGTTGTATATTGTCTTTTGTGTATGTTTGAAAAGAGTGTTGAGAGTTGTGACATCCACACACAAAATAGTGGCGGCAAACTTCACCGGATAACAGAGTATACTTCCGGTCATGTGACTTAAAATAAAACTCTCTCTGAGATTCTATCACAATGGAGCAAGATGTCCCCCCCCCTGTGGAGTGGGGACCTTCATGTGAGGGCATGGAGGAGCAGAATAACTTCATTGGGAGTCCACGAAGGAGGAATTTTCCTCCTTCCATTCTACCAGTGGGCATACCAGATTCGTAAAAGGCGACAAACTTGGGGTTTCTTGTGTCTTGGGGTGAGCAGTTGGGCAGCCGGTGTCCATATGCGCGGGCCCGGGCATACATGCTTGCCTTTTGCCATGGGATTCCCCCTCAGTGAACCACGTCTGAGTGATCAAAGGCCGTGGTTTGTCTGGCCCTGTCTATGGGACCAGGCAAATAAAAGAACACTTGCTATCAATCAAAAAGAGTAGGGGAATGAAGCCCCGGTAGCGGTTTTCCCCCTCACCCCACCTCATAGATGCGGTCATTCATCTCATAGATTCGATCATTCATAGATTCGGTCACTGCTGTGTCGGGCAAGCAGCATATAAATACCTGTCCAAACAGAAAAGAAAGGACTTAATTTCCGAGAAACCTTGAGTTCCTTTATGGCCCCCGGATGTAAAACTAAACAAACAAACAAAAAAAAAGCAAGATGTTGACTTGTGAGTTTCCCTCATTTCACCTCTATTCCACAAAATATTGATAGAAATGCAAACTTTCATGATAAAAATCAGTTTTCATGATTTCCGCTGAGGATTTGGGTTGTAGTATTGATTATCTCCTACTTCCATGAGAAGTTTCTCATTTTGAATGTCGGGGTAGCAAGTTGACATGATAAATGTCTGTCATCCTATCAAAATCAGACCCCGCTGCCCTCCTAGACCCTTATACCTTCATGTCCATAAGTGAATTGTTTTGACATATCTTTCATATTACATTTTTGAATAGCTACTTCAACCCCACACCCAGTCCCTTTTAATGCCCCTTTTAAATCAACATTGAGTAGTTATTATTTTCAATCTGATACATGAATAGGTCCGCACCCTATTAATGATATTTCTGGGCACCAAAGGGTTAAACATCAAAAACTTAATGATCCCTCGTTGATGTCAAAAGACTGTCACGTTTCCTTCATTATATCTGGATGTTAGGGGGGTGTTTCTAGACTGTCACCCAATCTCTTTGCTTATACACCGTATGCTCTGTCCCTTTCTCTCTCTCTCTCTCTAGTTTTATGTAAACATGATGTGTGAACATGAAAATAACAGGTGATGTAAGTACTTTCTTTCACCTCGATATAAGACACGACACACCACTTGTCCAATTATCTTTGGACATCTTAATTATACACCTGTCTCACTTTCTCTCTCTCTAGTTATATGTAAACATGTATAGAATAGTCAAGTATTCTTAAAGTAATTAAATTATTGCTAACCTAGGGTTGACCATTTCACAACGGCTAGGCACAAGAACTGCAGACCTCAGACATGCACTGTGTTGCTGTCCACTCTCTCCCTACCTCCACCTTGGATGGATAAGTGACCTCACCTCCCTCTCTGTGTGCCCAAGGAACATCACTCTTCACGATTAGATGGTTTCACCTTTAGCCCTGCTGCAATTAGTTGATATAGGACCTAAGCCCATCGATTTAGCCATACCAGGCAGATAGATTAAAAGAATGCCTGTTGCTAAGCAAATAATGACCATAGCATGAGGGGAATAACAGAAATGAATTTCCCAGATTTGAGTGCGTGGGAGTAGTAGGAGGGCAGCAGAAGCTGCCTCAGAAGTCATTTAATGGAGGGTCATTACTGTAACCGTCAGGCCACCCGTCGGTAAGCCTCTCGGGTTATCTGTCTATGCGACTCTGATACTTAGAGACAACAACACAAGGAACTTAGAGTTTCCGAAGCTTTATTACTTTGTTGAACATGGATTGCTTGGTTCAATAGTAAAATAAACGTGTATCGATACTATAAGGGTAATATCGTATGGCTCTATCCACCTAGGTGTAGACAGCAGATTTTAACAGATATTGGATATAGTATGGAGGTGCGAGAGGTTTAGCGCCTAAGACACACTCCCTGAGGTAGGAACATGTGGTCCTTTATATAGTAGGTTCATTAACATGTGACATCTTTAACATATAGATTACATTTAGCAACGGCGGGAACCGTGTGGCAGATATTAATCCTCTTACATAACAGGCTTAGCGCCTGAATGGTTGTTAAACATATTGTACCGGTCGGTACTGATAAGTACCCATTTTTTGATTACCGGTCGAAAAGACATTATCGAAGTGAACATATGTTATTATTATAGAACAGTAGGGTAGCGCGTAAGCTTGCCTGTTACATCACTAATGGCTACAACTTGCTTTTCCATGTTTATGCATATCTTAGGATTCAGGAAAGTGCTGTTGTACTATTGAAATCATGTCCATATAATATGAAGCTTGCACTTTTTGAAACACAATTATAGTGATGAGAAATGTGGTTGGACAGGGATTTTTCCTTGCCATGCATATCATTGGTTTATATAGGCATGGCAGTCCAATGGATGCACAGCTCCTCTAATAGGTCTGCTGTGCTATTATTTTGGTAGCCATGAATATATAATTCAATAATGCTGGGCAGTGGTATCTTTTGACACCTTGTTATAACAGAAAAAGGGCCACTTCAAAGGGGAGGGAGTGTAACCCCCAGCCTTTATTGGGTAATAAATGTACACCCACTCCCCTTCTGCATACTACTTCTGCTAATGTCGTATTCACGTTTGGCCATCATGAACAACGTATGTGATTATGATTGATTGACCAATAACTATTTTCGAACTCAAAACTCTTCTGCGTGCCTTATTCCTTAAGTACTTATTCCTAAGTAGTCCAGAACAAAACAAGAATGTATAAAAGGAACCTTGGTTATCTATGAAACATGTACAGTCCAGTGACAAATGGAGAGAAAACATGCAGTACATACCCTGAAACAATGTCAACTACACAGGAGAATGATAGGGTGTCATTAATACCAACGACTGAGCAGATCTGTTGTTATTACTGGCACCCCCTATCAAATCCACTGTTTTTGACATCAATTTCAAATTGACTGTTTTGAGAGGCAAATGACATTCTTAGGTATGGGAAATATCCCTAAAGTTGTTCTGAGATTCAATTTGAATGGAGTAAACATTGGCATCAAGTTGCACACAAACTTAGCATAAGCCTTATTTCTGCCAGTTGGTGAATCAGTAACTGCAAAATCAATGGGTAATATCATGACCTACAAACCTGATTTTCTCACTTTTCTGCACATAGGCTGGGAGAGAAAGGTCTAAAGAATGGGCCTGAAGTAAAAAAATATATAAAAACTCATTTGCATATTGCTAAATCAGCTGCACAATGCTAGGGTGCCAGTAATATCCCCAATGTCAGTAATACCCATGGCTGTAACCTTAATACACCTGATCTTTTTGTTCAAGACATTTGACTAGTTCATTTTGACCTTGCCTAGAGCTACACCCATTCAGATCCATCATTTGCTTTTTCTTGTAGCCATTTTCAGAAATCACATTTTACATAAAATTTCCATAGATGCTGGCATCATTTCCATTTGTTATTAGTATTTTCTATCACATTCTTCGGTTAACACAAAGTGTTTCCTTCATGGCAAGGCCAGGTTGTCTGCATACCAGATTGGCATCTAGAGTGTAATGTTAAAAATCCCCCCTTTGCCACACAAAACCATACAACTTTCTGTTTAGCCCTACAAATTGTTGAAATCATATTGAGGTTTTCTGTCACAATATGTTCACAGAATGTGTTACCAGATATCCACACAAACTATTCTTCACACAAACTATCACAATGTCCATATAGATAAACTGTACCTTGAGAAAAAAATGTAATTTGTGGACACTTTGTTAATATATCTGGTGGACAAAATGTATTTTGTGGACACTTTGTTACCATGCACTGTGGACAAATGTGTTTTGTGGATACTTTGTGATCAAAATTTGTGGTCAAAATGTGTTTTGTGGACAATTTGGGTTGATAGATTGCGGACAATTTGTAATTTGTGGACACCTTGCTCAAGTTGAATATGGACATAAATTTATTTTATGCCTAGTCTGTGGACAGTAGATCTTTTATGGACACCTTGCACTGGGCCTTTCTGGATGAAATGTGAAAAAATATGTGTCCCGTGGCTAAAGTGAAGCACAACTGGGGGGCTTCCACTACTCGAAACCAATATTCTATCAGTAGCTAGCCCACTGAACAAGATCTCGAGAATTTCTCAGGAATTTCTCGAGTCCCCACTTGTGAATACAACAAGAATAGAGAACGTGAATTTCCACAGAAATTTGGACACTCAAGAAAATTCTTGAGTCTAGATCTCGAGAATTTCTCAGGAATTTCTTGGGAAAGACTCGCGATATTCCCAGGAACTGGACATGTTTTTATTTCTCAAGTATAAGATGTTCTGGCATGTCCAAATTCCCAGGGAAAATCACGTTTTCCTTGCCCAAGTTGTGAACGTTCCCAACACGAGTCCTGTTCAGTGGGAGTCCAAGTCACACACCACTTTAGGATTTGATACTCAAGGACACCAGCAGCAGATTTAGCCAGGGATGCAGGGGTACCCCTTCATTTTGCCTGTACCTACTGACATTTCCCATGTGGAAGGCATGTCTTTCACATAAATATGAGGCCCCCTTTACCTTGTAGAATCAGCCCAAAGTCTGGGCATCTTATAGGCTTGGTACCTTTACTATAGAACAGTACAAAACCTTCAAAAATCAAGCCCCAGCTGTGCCTCATAGCATGTCTCTCAACTCAGCACCTTATATGGGGATTTGCCTTGTTAGGGGCAGGCTAAATCGAACCTCAATACCCTCTATGACTGGATGGTGTGGGGGGCACATACTCCACCTGAGCCAAAGGTTTTATTACCCCATGATCATAAATACATTTGTCAATACATTTTCGTCCCCATTCCTTTGAAAATGATTTGAAATTTAAAAAAGAAGGTACAACCTGATGCATTTATATTAACAGGCCTATATTTATTTCCTTACACTAGTGGCTTTGCCACTAGATAGTGGGGGCAATGGCCAATAGAAAAATTCTGCCTACAGATCATGGCAAATTCTTCTGAGGTGCGCCTACTGATCACTGCAAACTCTGCCTACTGACCACCAGATCCCCCTGGTGTCTTACAGTAGAAACGCTTATCTTAGCAGCGCTTTACTTAGCAATGATGTCTTTCATAGCAACATCAAACAATTTAGCACTCTCCCAGCAGATTCTCTCTCAGGTTTGTTTTTAGTGAATTACTCTGGAAGTACTCATCAGATCTTTACATATGAGATATCAAATTAAAGAGAATTGTAAGGGGAAACCAGATCTACAATCGGTGAACAGTTTATTTGATAAATGAAATCGGGATTTCTTTGAATCATGATCCAAGATGGCAGAAATTACAGCTTGACTGCCGATTTTTGAGGCTATAAAAGTTTTACAAAACTCTGAATTAAAGAAAAAACTAAATAGTAAAACATTACAACCAGTCAGGTTGGTAAATACATTTTTGCTGAAATTCCTATACACCAGGTTGAGTTAGCTGGCTTTTTCCTAATTGCTTCACAGCCTGAAAATCTTGCTTCATCTCGTACCCCCAGGGTACTGTAGGCTGAAGCAGTCATATATTGCACATTTCTAACCAGAGACCTGGGAGGGCATTTTTATATATAGTGTAATGAGTAATATGTTGAGAAGTTGTACCCACCACTTTACCAATTCACACGTCATCGAGAAGAATCTAAAAATTTTACGCCACCCCCTCAAGAAGGATCAAAATATTTTCGCCACCCCCACAGGAGGGTGGCGAACTCCCCCCTGTTGTTAAGAAATGAACACTCCCTTACTTGGCTTGTTGCCAAGGTTGGTCTATGTCTGTGTCATACTGGCATCTTGCCAAGTAGACGGGGACTTGACCTAGCACCAGCCACTGATGTCATACTATAACGGGGGGGGGGGGGTAGTATAGATAAAACTACTGTAATCTCCCGAGTATAAGGTGCACCCCGCTTATAAGACGCATCTAGAATTTTAGGATTTGACTTTTTTTCTACTTAATGTATTTTCAAAATTCAAAATTCTATATGTAGCTAGGCCCCCCTGGACCCCCCCCCCCCCCATGTGCTCCTATAAATTAAAGGAGAGTGTAACATCAAAAGAAAGGTCTTGGTGTCCCACTTGTGGATCCAGGATGAACTAAAACCTCACGTATAAGACGCGCCTTATATGCGGGAGGTTAAGGTAGTACGGGGTGTGCATATGAAGTGGTTGGAACCCCAGCATTGTGTTACATCCATTGGCACAGTGGACATCATATATCTATAATTGTTACCCAATAGCAAAGCCTTGGCTTTAAGTCAGCCCCCACCATGGAGCCAGAAAATTCAAGTTATCCAAAAACCAAATGCACAGAAAGAATATTAAGTTGTAGAACAGTGAAATCCTCAAAAGTAACAGTGTTTCACCCTAAGGTGGCATCACTTGATGGAACAACTTTGAATAAGGTTCATGATGACCCCCCCCCCCTAAATAAAACTAGTTAGAACACAATGTTAGAACACAATGACCACACTGAGAAGTATATCTCGATTTGCTGGGGCCTGTCTTTCCTTATGTTAGAATGTATTAAAATGATACAGAATAATATCAGATACGGACCACACATACGGACCTCCATATGTCACATATGGACGTCCGCATATCACATATGGACGTCCGTATGTCACATATGGATGTCCATATGTCACTTTTAGGATACCACCTGGTACCCCCCCAGCCGTATTTGATTTACCAACATAGGGAGGTCCGTATGTGACATACGGACGTCCGTATCTGTCCGTAAGATAAGGAAAGACAGGGCCCTGGTAACATTATATCGACAGACACATCTGAATGTAGAAAGAAATTCTGGTCAGCATCGGAAACATGAATCAGATCTATACCATGGAGTGATACAAGGATATATGAGGGGTTGTTAAGAAATTTTGAATCGCCTAGATTCCCATTGACAAACCACTGGAAGCAATATGGTAGACGCTAAAATAACAGAAACCCCCCGCACCCATCATTGCCAGTGAAGCACAATTTTTTAGGGAATTTCTTTTTACTGTGTAGCCCTACCAAAGCCCTTTTTTAGGGAATATCATTTTTCTGTGTATCCCTACCAAAGCCTCCTGTGTGGTTGGGTAGAAGAAGGAGTAACACAAGGAACATCCATGTGACATAAGTTTACACATGTATAGATACCAATTTGTACTGGTTTTTGCCAATAGAAGCATAGAAGCAATATATATATATATATATATATATATATATATATATATATATATATATATATATATATATATATATATATATATATATACTCAATTTGAACTTTCTTGGCAAGGATACAATATACACTACGGTCTCTGTACATTGAGAATGTTAGCTTTCTTTTGCGACTACGTATAGTGTCCTTAAAAAAAACATTTTCACATTAATTGACAAAAACTAGTACCAGCCAATTTCTTTTGTAATTCAGAAAAGGGTTATGGACAACAGCAAAGCCATATATTTTATTTTAAAAAAGAAGAAGAAGTAAATCTAACTTTCTCTCAGAAGTAAATTTTACTTCGGTAAAGTCTCCTGTGTGTGAGGGTAGGAGAAGGAGTCACACAGATGAGTTGTTAAAGCAGCACTGGTACAACATGAGTTTACTGAGCACACTTAAGAATGTAATATGTAATGATTAGACTTGAACTCGTTGACTTTAGGGGGTGATAAAATCATGAGCCGAAGGCGTATGCTTTTATCAAACCCCTAAAGTCAACGAGTTCAAGTCTAATCATTACACATTGCATTTATAGCATGCTTTCCACCATTATTATATTTATTTACCTTTAAAATTGATAGAATCCATTGGTTTCTGTTGCGAGTCGACATGACGGCCCTCCGCCATCTTGGTTTCATGTTGATGTATGGTTAAGCTGGCAACCTGGTGCAACTCCCATTCTCATAGGCCTACTACTCCAAATACGTTGAGACAGAGCTGTGCCAGTCTATAGCCTAATCCATTCTTTATATGTCAGATGGAGACACCTGTAGTATTGACAGAATGGCGAAGACGCACGGCCAGTCGCCCGCTTCGAAAGTTTACTATTTTTTTACAATAAATACAGCCATAATATCAAGGAATCTAGTCGACAGGGAGGTAGAATAAGGTTTCAAGGATGTTATGTCCAAAGCATGTCATCGGATTTAGTACATAAGCTTCAAAAATGGAGGATTTACATTGGTGTCAACTAGTTGTCAAGGTATGTCCGGTCCGCTGTCAATTTTTGGGTTCTTTATCCCGATAAGCAAGCTATAATTAGAATAAAGTGACCTGGGGGTAGGAGGCAGTATCACGGTTAACACAACGGGTGTGTTAATAGACACTACATTGGTGCAGCCCTCAGGGGTTTAAGGTCTATATACCTTTCGGCATCTCTTTCAGCATATGGCAGCTGTTAATAGCGAGACTGCTCATGTATGATTGCGTATCACTGAAAGACTACTGTAGTGGCTCATTGAGTCACCAGGCTCTCACATTAACACTGGTCTCATATAATAGCCAGGGATAAGGGGGAATTAAAATAAATCGAAAGCACCAAATACAGTATTAAAATACCGGCGGGTCTCAAATAAGGGCAATGATACAGTGGTATTGAAATTTGTAAGCGCCTCAGCACTTAAAGAAGCCCAGCACAGAGAAAATTTTGATGCTCACAGGCAAATGTCGCCAAAATGAGTATATTTTGATACTCAGGGTGAGCCTAGGGTGTAGGCATACTCCAGCAATACCTGACACTCTACTCTAGATTGTTTATGGCCTAGCTGTACCCTCTATACTGCCATACTCTCACAGTGCAGGAGTCTTTTTAGAGACAGGCTCAGGGTCAACTGGGGTAACATAATAGAAGAGAATAGGACATTGCCTGAGTATCTCTATGAAGAGGGTCAGGCAATGCTGGATCCTACCTGAACAGGCTCCAACATTGCAGTCTTTCTTACCAATGGTGTCATGCACTGCCAGAGTATCCCAATACATAAGATCACACTTGGTATTGAAAGTTGTAAGCGCCTCAGCACTTAAAGAAGCCCAGGGGCGGCCATGGGGGCACAAGCGGGTTTTTCTGGCCACATCTCCTGTAGTTAAGAATAATAGCCTTGCCCAATTTCAGGGGGTCTAGGGAGGGGGGGCAGCATGTGCCCCCTAGACCCCACCCCCGTGGGATCCGCCGCTGAAGTCACTATGGTAAGTCTGATTTTGTTTATGTCTGACTACAGTATTTGCTATTTCCACAACAAATTGTAGCTGCGTAGCTACCAACACTGCCTCAAAGAAATTTGTGGTAAACTGTCCAACATGGTGGGTCGTCTTTGGCTTTATTGATTAAGTTGCTGCTGCTGTATTTGAGGCTTTCTTCATTCTGCTGGCTTGTGCTTACCTGAAGAAGGTAAAGCCTGGTGCCTTGATTGTTACCATGTCAGGACCTTGTTTCAATAGTGTCCACGACAGGACACCCACAGATCGTAGTGGGAGGTGTATGAAATGTCTCCATAGCAATGACTACATAGTGAGCTACAGTACAGACCTCAAAATAGGCCCTGCTATGTATTCAACTGCTGGCTTCATTCAGACCACTATGAAGACATAGCACCCAGTCGTACAGGCCAGGCACCCATACTAAATGGCTAAATAGTGCCCAGTCATACCTCCCCAATAGTATGGTTTGTAATCTACTGTTCAAATAAGCATAGGGTTACAGTATCTATAATATATAGGTGATCCAACCTGGTTACAAGGGTGCACACATGGTCAATTATCATGAAAATGGATCATATTGTTAAAGGTGGTCAAATACACCTACAAATATCATAATTGTACAGAAAGTTTCTATTTGGCACCAGGTTCCATTACCTTCAATGTGAGATTGAAGATACATAGCTTCCTTAACACCTTGCTATATATATATATATATATATATATATATATATATATAGTAAGGCCCATCGACCTCTATGAGTGGCCTGAGGTCAGGGCATTAGTCTATATATAAAGTACATACATGATTACAGAGGAAATAGTACAGGTGGGGTGCATTTGAGCAAAGGAGTGCAGACAGCAGGAGCTACGACTACCCACTATGTAATCACATAGAGGGTTGTCATACCAGGGTCCCTTATTGAGTCACTGCTCTGGTGGCTATTTAGCCAGCAGGCAGTATGATCACCCAGTAATGTAGCCAGCCATTTAGTCACTATGCCCAAAGTCCTAAGAACACCTGGTATGATTTGGCCCTTCTCAAGTCATAGGGGCCTGAACCTGTCATAGACACTATTGAAACAAGCTCCAGGTCTAACAATACCATTGTGTCTCATATGCAGTTTTTACGCGGAACAGCCAGTCTGCATTACTGAACCATATACTATCTTACTCTTCTCTATACATGTGATTGTAGCTGGATAAGCTGTACTGTGTCAATTGTTGCAGCAAGAAGGATGACACTGAGTCATTCACACTCCCAGTCACAAACTACCATCGCACCTCAAACTCCAATTAGAAACCAACAGAAGACCAGGAACACCTATACCACCGAATTACACAAATTATAACAACAACTTGGTCAATTCAAGGTCAGACTTTAGCGACAGCACTGTGCCAACCGTCCCTAACATTTGTCCGCCATTTTGAATTTAGCCTATCTCTGCACATGCAAGTCAATGACAACATAAGTCAAACGTTTCGCTGTCAGCCATTTTGAATTTAACCTGCGCATGTGCAAAGTCGTAAGTAGGTCAAATTGATTTCATTAGCTGTTCCTATGAGATTAGTCTGCCCGTATATACTACCCAGGGTAATTAACCTGTATAGAATGAGACAACAGAAGGGGTAACAATATAGCTTCATCTACAGAAATATTATTTGACTCTGTGTCAATCAGAGCGAGTTATTATCTGTTACATTTTGTACTAGGTTGTAGTTATGTACATGACGCAATTATGTTTACCTTACCTCTATATTGACCTGGCTGTTCATCTTTCACTGTCAGTATCTCAACATTTATGTGATGATTACCTAGCTTTTACTCAGAAAAGAGAAGAAAAAGACTTAAGAGATTCTGGTCAGATTTCAGACAAATGTTTCTTGTATCCATAAAAAGAAACAAGCACATTTCAAACACTTCACAACACAGGCATCTTCCCCAGAATTTAGTTTCTTCCATCACATATTTTGTACAACCTTCACAAGCTTATAAGTACCTTACCATCAAATAGCTATTGAATACAGTCCTCCCTTATGACAGCTGTAAAGTAAGTTTAAGTCATTATATCTTCACCAAAGCTAAGTGCCTTGAATAAAAAAGGGCACAGTTGAAGTTAGTCTCACTTTGGAAAGAACTGGAAATGTAATTTTGTCCAGGTCACAAAACAGACAATATCAACTTATAATTTGGTTTCCTCCAACTCCCCCACCTACAGATAGGGAAAAGATACCTCTGTAATTATCTTTATTATACTTTAATTGGTATATGGTGACATTTCTGTAACTGTAGATCTAGAAATAAAAAAACTACACTTAAATTAGTTTGCATGAACTTAATTTATCTTGAAACATGCATTACAATTATGACGGTATACTGTATACTTTTTATAATGATGTGCTATGCCCTTAACATGATCCAATTATGCCTAATGCTCCCTTAGTTGTTTATATGTAGAGTTGGCTCAACAAGGATCTACATGTATCCCCTGTGCCTTGTGTCAATTTGAATCTCAACATAGACTGTTGATTTTATTCCCTGCTGTTATGCTGCATTTTAGCCACACAACGCAAAGTGTCTACATTACTAACTACTGTCAACCCCCCTCCCTCCCTGAAAAAAGGATTATAGATAAAATTGTATTGTACCTTGACCTGTATTTCAGCATCATCTAATATAACATATTCATATAACATATTTATATTATGAAGCATTTCAGTCTTTGTTAGTCAACATTATATGGAAAGAAAACGACCCCTACACAGGTGGACTATCATCCAAGTAGTGAGAAAAATCAGGACATGTTTTAGGTGTCCTGGATGTGTTGGAGGTGTGCAGGACGTGTCGGAGGTGTACTGGATGTGTTGGGGATGACTAGGACATGTTCGGGTTGTACTAGACATGTTGTAGTTCTCCAGGATGTGTTGGAGGTACCGAGGATGTGTTGTATGTGTTCTGGATGTGTTGCAGGTGTACTGGACATGTTGTAGGTGTACTGGATGTGTTGCAGGTGTACTGGATGTATTGTAGGTGTACTGAATGTGTTGTAGGTGTACTGGATGTGTTGTAGGTGTACTGGATGTGTTGGAGGTGTACTGGACATGTTGCAGGTGTACTGGACATGTGACAGGTGTACTGGACATGTTGCAGGTGTACTGGACATGTTGTAGGTGTACTGGATGTGTTGTAGGTGTACTGGATGTGTTGTAGGTGTACTGGATGTGTTGTAGGTGTACTGGATGTGTTGTAGGTGTACTGGCTGTGTTGCAGGTGTACTGGATGTGTTGTATGTGTCCTGGAGTTGTGGAGGTGTACTGGATGTGTTGGAGGTGTACTGGATGTATTGTAGGTGTACTGGACATGTTGTAGGTGTCCTGGAGGTGTAGGTGTACTGGACGTGTTGTATGTGTCCTGGAGGTGTTGGAGGTGTACTGGATGTGTTGGAGGTGTACTGGATGTATTGTAGGTGTACTGGATGTGTTGTAGGTGTACTGGATGTGTTGGAGGTGTACTGGACCTGTTGTAGGTGTACTGGACGTGTTGTAGGTGTACTGGATGTGTTGTAGGTGTACTGGATGTGTTGTAGGTGTACTGGACATGTTGCAAGTGTACTGGATGTGTTGTAGGTGTACTGGACATGTTGTAGGTGTACTGGACATGTTGTAGGTGTACTGGACGTGTAGTAGGTGTACTGGATGTGTTGTAGGTGTACTGGATGTGTTGTATGTGTACTGGATGTGTTATAGGTGTACTGGATGTGTTGTAGGTGTACTGGATGTGTTGTAGGTGTACTGGATGTGTTGCAGGTGTACTGGACATGTTGGAGGTGTACTGGACGTGTTTTAGGTGTACTGGATGTGTTGTAGGTGTACTGGATGGGTTGTAGGTGTATTGGATGTGTTGTAGGTGTACTGGATGTGTTGCAGGAGTACTGGATGTGTTGTTGGTGTAATGGATGTGTTGTAGGTGTACTGGATGTGTTGTGGGTGTACTGGATGCGTTGTAGGTGTACTGGACATGTTACAGGTGTACTGGACATGTTGGAGGTGTCCTGGATGTGTTGTAGGTGTACTGGATGTGTTGTTGGTGTACTGGATGTGTTGTAGGTGTACTGGATGTGTTGTAGGTGTACTGGATGTGTTGGAGGTGTACTGGATGTGTTGTAGGTGTACTGGACGTGTTGTAGGTGTACTGGACATGTTACAGGTGTACTGGACATGTTGGAGGTGTCCTGGATGTGTTGTAGGTGTCCTGGATGTGTTGGAGGTGTACTGGACGTGTTTTAGGTGTACTGGATGTGTTGTAGGTGTCCTGGATGTGTTGGAGGTGTACTGGACCTGTTGTAGGTGTACTGGACGTGTTGTAGGTGTACTGGATGTGTTGTAGGTGTACTGGATGTGTTGTAGGTGTACTGGACATGTTGCAAGTGTACTGGATGTGTTGTAGGTGTACTGGACATGTTGTAGGTGTACTGGACATGTTGTAGGTGTACTGGACGTGTAGTAGGTGTACTGGATGTGTTGTAGGTGTACTGGATGTGTTGTATGTGTACTGGATGTGTTATAGGTGTACTGGATGTGTTGTAGGTGTACTGGATGTGTTGTAGGTGTACTGGATGTGTTGCAGGTGTACTGGACATGTTGGAGGTGTACTGGACGTGTTTTAGGTGTACTGGATGTGTTGTAGGTGTACTGGATGGGTTGTAGGTGTATTGGATGTGTTGTAGGTGTACTGGATGTGTTGCAGGAGTACTGGATGTGTTGTTGGTGTAATGGATGTGTTGTAGGTGTACTGGATGTGTTGTGGGTGTACTGGATGCGTTGTAGGTGTACTGGACATGTTACAGGTGTACTGGACATGTTGGAGGTGTCCTGGATGTGTTGTAGGTGTACTGGATGTGTTGTTGGTGTACTGGATGTGTTGTAGGTGTACTGGATGTGTTGTAGGTGTACTGGATGTGTTGGAGGTGTACTGGATGTGTTGTAGGTGTACTGGACGTGTTGTAGGTGTACTGGACATGTTACAGGTGTACTGGACATGTTGGAGGTGTCCTGGATGTGTTGTAGGTGTCCTGGATGTGTTGGAGGTGTACTGGACGTGTTTTAGGTGTACTGGATGTGTTGTAGGTGTCCTGGATGTGTTGTAGGTGTACTGGATGTGTTGTAGGTGTACTGGACATGTTGGAGGTGTCCTGGATGTGTTGTAGGTGTACTGGATGTGTTGTAGGTGTACTGGATGTGTTGGAGGTGTCCTGGATGTGTTGTAGGTGTACTGGACGTGTTGTAGGTGTACTGGACATGTTACAGGTGTACTGGACATGTTGTAGGTTTTCAGGATGTGTTGTAGGTGTCCTGGACGTGTTTTAGGTGTACTGGATGTGTTGTATGTGTACTGGACATGTTGCAGGAGTACTGGATGTTTTGTAGGTGTACTGGATGTGTTGTAGGTGTCCTGGAAGTGTTTTAGGTGTACTGGATGTGTTGTAGGTGTACTGGACATGTTGGATGTGTACGGGATGTGTTGTAGGTGTACTGGATGTGTTGTAGGTGTACTGGATGTGTTGTAGGTGTACTGGATGTGTTGTAGGTGTACTGGACATGTTGTAGGTGTACTGGACATGTTGTAGGTGTACTGGACATGTTGTAGGTGTACTGGATGTGTTGTAGGTGTACTGGATGTGTTTTAGGTGTACTGGATGTGTTGTAGGTGTACTGGATGTGTTGTAGGTGTACTGGCTGTGTTGCAGGTGTACTGGATGTGTTGTATGTGTCCTGGAGTTGTGGAGGTGTACTGGATGTGTTGGAGGTGTACTGGATGTATTGTAGGTGTACTGGACATGTTGTAGGTGTCCTGGAGGTGTAGGTGTACTGGACGTGTTGTATGTGTCCTGGAGGTGTTGGAGGTGTACTGGATGTGTTGGAGGTGTACTGGATGTATTGTAGGTGTACTGGATGTGTTGTAGGTGTACTGGATGTGTTGGAGGTGTACTGGACCTGTTGTAGGTGTACTGGACGTGTTGTAGGTGTACTGGATGTGTTGTAGGTGTACTGGATGTGTTGTAGGTGTACTGGACATGTTGCAAGTGTACTGGATGTGTTGTAGGTGTACTGGACATGTTGTAGGTGTACTGGACATGTTGTAGGTGTACTGGACGTGTAGTAGGTGTACTGGATGTGTTGTAGGTGTACTGGATGTGTTGTATGTGTACTGGATGTGTTATAGGTGTACTGGATGTGTTGTAGGTGTACTGGATGTGTTGTAGGTGTACTGGATGTGTTGCAGGTGTACTGGACATGTTGGAGGTGTACTGGACGTGTTTTAGGTGTACTGGATGTGTTGTAGGTGTACTGGATGGGTTGTAGGTGTATTGGATGTGTTGTAGGTGTACTGGATGTGTTGCAGGAGTACTGGATGTGTTGTTGGTGTAATGGATGTGTTGTAGGTGTACTGGATGTGTTGTGGGTGTACTGGATGCGTTGTAGGTGTACTGGACATGTTACAGGTGTACTGGACATGTTGGAGGTGTCCTGGATGTGTTGTAGGTGTACTGGATGTGTTGTTGGTGTACTGGATGTGTTGTAGGTGTACTGGATGTGTTGTAGGTGTACTGGATGTGTTGGAGGTGTACTGGATGTGTTGTAGGTGTACTGGACGTGTTGTAGGTGTACTGGACATGTTACAGGTGTACTGGACATGTTGGAGGTGTCCTGGATGTGTTGTAGGTGTCCTGGATGTGTTGGAGGTGTACTGGACGTGTTTTAGGTGTACTGGATGTGTTGTAGGTGTCCTGGATGTGTTGGAGGTGTACTGGACCTGTTGTAGGTGTACTGGACGTGTTGTAGGTGTACTGGATGTGTTGTAAGTGTACTGGATGTGTTGTAGGTGTACTGGACATGTTGCAAGTGTACTGGATGTGTTGTAGGTGTACTGGACATGTTGTAGGTGTACTGGACATGTTGTAGGTGTACTGGACGTGTAGTAGGTGTACTGGATGTGTTGTAGGTGTACTGGATGTGTTGTATGTGTACTGGATGTGTTATAGGTGTACTGGATGTGTTGTAGGTGTACTGGATGTGTTGTAGGTGTACTGGATGTGTTGCAGGTGTACTGGACATGTTGGAGGTGTACTGGACGTGTTTTAGGTGTACTGGATGTGTTGTAGGTGTACTGGATGGGTTGTAGGTGTATTGGATGTGTTGTAGGTGTACTGGATGTGTTGCAGGAGTACTGGATGTGTTGTTGGTGTAATGGATGTGTTGTAGGTGTACTGGATGTGTTGTGGGTGTACTGGATGCGTTGTAGGTGTACTGGACATGTTACAGGTGTACTGGACATGTTGGAGGTGTCCTGGATGTGTTGTAGGTGTACTGGATGTGTTGTTGGTGTACTGGATGTGTTGTAGGTGTACTGGATGTGTTGTAGGTGTACTGGATGTGTTGGAGGTGTACTGGATGTGTTGTAGGTGTACTGGACGTGTTGTAGGTGTACTGGACATGTTACAGGTGTACTGGACATGTTGGAGGTGTCCTGGATGTGTTGTAGGTGTCCTGGATGTGTTGGAGGTGTACTGGACGTGTTTTAGGTGTACTGGATGTGTTGTAGGTGTCCTGGATGTGTTGTAGGTGTACTGGATGTGTTGTAGGTGTACTGGACATGTTGGAGGTGTCCTGGATGTGTTGTAGGTGTACTGGATGTGTTGTAGGTGTACTGGATGTGTTGGAGGTGTCCTGGATGTGTTGTAGGTGTACTGGACGTGTTGTAGGTGTACTGGACATGTTACAGGTGTACTGGACATGTTGTAGGTTTTCAGGATGTGTTGTAGGTGTCCTGGACGTGTTTTAGGTGTACTGGATGTGTTGTATGTGTACTGGACATGTTGCAGGAGTACTGGATGTTTTGTAGGTGTACTGGATGTGTTGTAGGTGTCCTGGAAGTGTTTTAGGTGTACTGGATGTGTTGTAGGTGTACTGGACATGTTGGATGTGTACGGGATGTGTTGTAGGTGTACTGGATGTGTTGTAGGTGTACTGGATGTGTTGTAGGTGTACTGGATGTGTTGTAGGTGTACTGGACATGTTGTAGGTGTACTGGACATGTTGTAGGTGTACTGGACATGTTGTAGGTGTACTGGATGTGTTGTAGGTGTACTGGATGTGTTTTAGGTGTACTGGATGTGTTGTAGGTGTACTGGATGTGTTGTAGGTGTACTGGATGTGTTGTAGGTGTATTGGACATGTTGTAGGTGTACTGGATGTGTTGTAGGTGTACTGGACATGTT
This sequence comes from Acholoe squamosa, assembly GCA_949317995.1. Classification (NCBI taxonomy): domain Eukaryota; kingdom Metazoa; phylum Annelida; class Polychaeta; order Phyllodocida; family Polynoidae; genus Acholoe; species Acholoe squamosa. The sequence continues at coordinate 6,292,633 of OX439040.1, forward strand.
GTAGGTGTACTGGATGTGTTGTATGTGTACTGGACATGTTGTAGGTGTACTGGACACGTTGTAGGTGTACTGGACGTGTAGTAGGTGTACTGGATGTATTGTAGGTGTACTGGATGTGTTGCAGGTGTACTGGACATGTTATAGGTGTACTGGATGTGTTGTAGGTGTACTGGACATGTTGTAGGTGTACTGGATGTGTTGTAGGTGTACTGGACGTGTTTTAGGTGTACTGGATGTGTTGTAGGTGTACTGGATGGGTTGTAGGTGTATTGGATGTGTTGTAGGTGTACTGGACGTGTTGTAGGTGTATTGGATGTGTTGTAGGTGTACTGGATGTGTTACAGGTGTACTGGACATGTTGGAGGTGTCCTGGATGTGTTGTAGGTGTACTGGATGTGTTGTAGGTGTACTGGATGTGTTGGAGGTGTCCTGGATGTGTTGTAGGTGTACTGGACGTGTTGTAGGTGTACTGGACATGTTACAGGTGTACTGGACATGTTGGAGGTGTCCTGGAGGTGTTGTAGGTGTACTGGATGTGTTGTAGGTGTCCTGGATGTGTTGTAGGTGTACTGGATGTGTTGTAGGTGTCCTGGACATGTTGGAGGTGTCCTGGATGTGTTGTAGGTGTACTGGACGTGTTGCAGGTGTACTGGACATGTTGTAGGTGTACTGGACATGTTGCAGGTGTACTGGACATGTTGTAGGTGTATTGGATGTATTGTAGGTGTACTGAATGTGTTGTAGGTGTACTGGATGTGTTGTAGGTGTACTGGATGTGTTTTAGGTGTACTGGACATGTTGCAGGTGTACTGGACATGCTGGAGGTGTACTGGACATGTTGTAGGTGTACTGGACATGTTGTAGGTGTCCATCCACTTGGCATAAAAATGTTGTTTCTTTTACGTTAAAAACGGTTATTTGGTTGAAAATTAGTCAAAAAACGTTTAAAAACGTGTGCAGGGCATGTTGGAGGTGTCCAGGACGTGTTGGAGGTGTCCAGGATCCATACTGATGTTAAAGCTGTAGAAACATTGTATTTACCATGAAACAGCAGCTTATCTACTGTCCTAAAACCTCTAGAGAGATTGATAGCCAAATAAATCCAAGCTTGGTATTTATTTGAACCAATAAAAGTAGAAAAAGGTAGAAAAAATAAAAAAAAAAAGGTCCAAATGATATCCTGCATGCCAACAAAAACACTTTTATTTATATTTTTGTGTTGAGTTTTGGTTGCTGAAATCAGCTGATGATTATCAGCATGATTTTCTCCAGAAGGGATGTAATATATGGCATTTCAATATAAACATATAGTACAGCCATATTCCCCATAAAATGATACATCTGTGCAATTTGAATATGTCTACTTGTACCAATTCAGATGCTATGATCAGGTGTTGAATCGCACCCGTGATGAAGCGGGGTAAATGGTACAGTGCTAACACCTTATGTAAGTGATAATGGAACTAAGGTACATCAGTGAGGGAAACATCCGGAGCGCTTAACCTGAGTGAAGCTTGTTGCATGTACTCACCCAAGTAGGGCCAGCGAATAGCTAACCTAGGTACATACCTGAGTTTCTCATTTTTCCCTCCTTTGAATGGTATTTAATACTCAATGTTAAGCCCATTTTCCCAAACTGAGTTAGGAGAAGCTACTACCAGTGACAAGTAGAGTGTGGTATACTTATAATCCAAGAGTTAACTTTATGGCTGGCTGATGACTGAGGGCTCAAAAACCAATCATCTCAAAAATGAGCCAGGATGTTTGCAAAGATCATGCTTCCTATGGTATCCACTTTATTTGCTCTCCTTGCTCACAGTTAAGCGCATATTGTAAGCTTTATACTCAATTTCCTATTTTTGGACTACACAAAAGAAAGTTCATCCATTGCAAATACAATGTAAAATGCCTATGGATAGGTCCAAGGGACCCCCGTTCCAAGCTTGTATCCGCTAAGGATAGTAACAGATGGTGCACTCAACCTAAATATGATGTTATTATTATGTACAGTGTATGGAACACATTTGAATAGGATTTGAAAAATGAAAGAAATCAGAATATGTCGCTTTAATCTGTCAGTCGACGGGATGACTATGCTCAACAGCACCAGGTATTATGTAACTCGCTACATGTATCTGATTTATGTGAAATACAGGTAGCAATACTATTAATATATGATGGCATTACGGGAGTTATAATTATCTTGGTACTAGTTATTATAACGGTATATATGTGTAGCGGTTCTGCTACTGTATATATGTGTGTGTGCTACCCTGGGACTCACATAGCGGGCAGGCCTGCATAGCCTCATCTAGGTCACCTGTCCCCCCAGGTAGCCACCACACACATAAAAGGAGGCCACCATATTGTTTGGTTAGTGCCCAATTTTTGTGTAATAGTTCAGTTTTCTGAAAGAATGGATTTTGGGCCTAGTAACCACTATGTATATTAAGAAATGGCCTCAAAGGGCTACATATTAAGTAACGCTCAGATACATGAGCAATGGTCTATGCTACTGTAAAACTTCGTGTATGAGGCATAGCATACCGTATATGTGAGGTATTATGGTAGGTATCACAGACTAACATGTGGAGGGTTGGATGCAAATCTCAGAATTATGGACAAATATTTTTAATTGATAATAGTATATAGGGGTAAACTCAGCACATAGGAACAGCTACTGAAATCGATTTGACCTACTTACGAACCAGAAGTGACCTAGTTTTGAGACCAAAAGTGACCATATATGGGCATATGACCTACTTTTTCAAGCTCTGATTGGCTGAGAGATAATTTATGTAAATTTATGCTATGACGTCATCACATGATGATCACATGACCACAACAAAAAACAAAAACAAAACCGACCATGTGGTCAGTCACAGCAGAAAATGTAAACAAAAGCGAACCTAGTCTTGCCCAATTCTGTAGTATACGTAAATGGTAGGGAGCGTTTTAACAGGGGTGGTAGGTAGGTAGGTAGGGTAGGGTAGGATAGGTAGGTTTATATAGGGTGTGCGCATGTTATACACGCATGTGTGCGTTTTACCCCCATAAAATACTTAACGGGTGCCCCCCACCCCATAGCCTACCCTACCTTACCCTACCCTACCCTAACCTATTTTACCTATCTACCTACCTACTTTAGCCTAGTTTAACGTACACAAAAACAAACGGAGTCTTACCCAAGGTAAACACTGCCTGGTGCTGTAGCATCCTGCTGTAGCTTGTTTATTTCTATAGTTGCTATAGGGTGTGGTTGCACCTACAACTCATGGCAACACCTAGTGTATATTATTGGAACTTCTTATAGCTGGGTTTAGTGGAGCCCTCTTGTGGTTAAAAGAATAATTAGTGGCACCCTTATGCCTGACACCTAGTGGATTTTATTGGAACTGCTCATAGCTGAGTTTAGTGGAGCCCCGTTGTGGTTAAAAAATTAGTGACACTTTTACGCCTGACACCTAGTGGATATTATTGGAACTACTTATAGCTGGGTTTAGTGGAGCCCCCTTGTGGTTAGGAAGTAATGTGTAACTTTTAGGGGTAGGGGAAAGTATAACCTAGTTTTTTGAGTGCTGATTACTTGTTGGATACTTTATACACATGATCTAATTTCTTAAGCTTCGATTGGTTGTTGACATTTGTGTAATACCATGGAATTTTAGGCCCGGTATTAAAATAACACATGCTACTGAATCTAGCTATGTTTGTAATAGCAGGTTCAAACAATGCCTGACCCAGAAAGTAGGCAGAGTTGTTTTTCACTGAAGCTAAAAGCCCTGAAAGGTAGCCTTCCTTGAAATTTAGCTCGAATGAAAACTGACTTTTTTTGCCTTCACCGGGGAGTAATGGGTTTGATGCCAAGCGTGTCTATGACAAAGTTAATGATTATATGCTATGTACAACCATGGACCTGAAACACTGGATATGAAAGAAAGGCCTTCTTTGGGAGAGCTGTGCCATGGGTGTGTTTTCACCATCTGCCACTAGATGGCAATGGAAATCCTGATGTGTCACTAGGTGGCAGCACAGAGCCAGCATGTTAAACATCTTATATTTTATTTATTCATAACTTATTCTTACAAATAATATGTAAATTTTGTAGCTATAACTATAATTAACCATTATGGTAATGCACAGATAGGTTATCTATGCAATGAAAACAGTATATCTGTAAAAGAGAGAGAAATGAGTGTGCTGCCCCCTGGTGGGTAACTATGGAAGTCTCCTACAAAATCTTGCAGTCACTGGCCCTTAGGAGATAATTTTCTTCTGTCCCTTAAAATTTTCATAGATCCATGATTCAAAAGGATTTGGATAGCTATGTTCTTCATCTAATTGACCCAAGTGATTTCCGATGGAAATCAGAAGAAGAAAAAATTTTAGGATGGGGGAAATTTTTGACAATTTTTCAGAAAAATCTTCAAAATCAGAGCCTTTTCTCAAAAATAACCACTTCTGATATCATGATAAAATAAGATCAGTCAGAAACTACAAATCAAAGGCTTTCTGATGCTTTTTAAATCAAAGAGCTGTGATATAGCTAAGTTTGGGAAAAAAATTATCTTGGATTGGTCATTCTGATAGAAATGTAGTGTTCTACCCCTCGATGTTCAATCGAATCTTTGGATAAACAACGAAGAACAACTATTCAGGTTCCAGTTAAAACTTTATTGTCTAATAACACATAGGCATCAGCCGTTCTCGATCACAGTTACAGGTGGCAGAGTTTGAACTCTAAATCAGGTTCGACACTAGGCCTTCTAGTGTCTACAGTTGATATTCCACATACACCTCCTCTGTGCAGCAGCACAGAGGAGTACTAGAATATGGTAGCCGGGCAGCCGCCAACCATCGCTCACGATGGTCAGTCGGGGCTGGACTGACCCTGAGGAAGGCCGTACAACGGCCTTATATACACTGGAGTCGAGGGCCACGTGACCAAGTGGTGACGTGGCGCTGGACTCCAGCGCCCCCAGGCGTCGGGTAATAGAGGTGCTCTCGACGTCGCCCACGAGGACCACGAAGGTACCTCGAAGACGACGCGGGACCACCACAGAAATATAATGCTAATTCAGCCCTGAACTCATAAAGTAGCAGTCAGGAGATAATTTTCTTTTGTCACTTAGAATTGTGATAGATCCATGATTCAAAAGGATTTGGATAGCTATGTTCTTCATCTAAGTGACCCAAGTGATTTCCGATGGAAATCAGAAGAAGAAAAATTTTTAGGATGGGGGAAATTTTTGACAATTTTTCAGAAAAATCTTCAAAATCGGAGCCTTTTCTCAAAAATAACCACTTCTGATATCATGATGAAATAAGGTCAGTCAGAAACTACATATCAAAGGGTTTCTGATGCTTTTTAAATCAAAGAGCTGTGACATAGCTAAGTTGGGGAAAAAAATTATCTTGGATTGGTCATTCTGATAGAAATATAAAGCTAATTTAGCCCCGAACTCATAAAGTGGCAGTCAGGAGATAATTTTCTTTTGTCACTTAGAATTGTGGGGTGAGACCAATCCTGATTGGTCTATGTATTGATACGGTCAGTACCACTACTACTCACCCACCTGCTACTCCTACACACACACACACACACACACACTGCTACTCCTCCCTGAACATACCTGTGGGCAGTGACCCACTACTGCAGCCTGCCAGCCTAAGGGCACACACACATGGGACTCTTCCACTGCTTCAATTTTTTGTTTTTTTTATGCATCATGGTGGTTTGTTTGGTATGCCAACAGTCATACCATGGCAACAAAAAGCACTGCCCCAACTGTGGGGTGCTAAACCACAAACTCACGGAGGAGACCAGGAGTAATGCAGTTTTTCATGAGGAAGAAGGGGGAGACCAAGGAGCTTCCAATATGGCCACCCCCTTGGGAGAGAGAAGGCAGAGTAATACACAGCCAAAGTCACCAGAAGCTATTCTCCAGGAGAAGATTGCTATAGCAGAAGAGAAGGCAGGACTACTCAGAAAAAAAGGTGACCTCTTAGCATTAGAAGAAAGGCTAGCCTTAATTGACTTAGAGAATGCAGAACTGGAGGAGGATTACAAAAAATCCCTCAAAGACATACAGCAGAAGCAGCAGAGTGCTGCACACAAGAGGAGGGGTGCATTCGTAAATTTTCATGATTTGACTGCACCTAACAGCAGCTATTACCAGGGAGAAGCGTTTACGAACGCACCCAGGAGCAGCAGCAGATACGCCGACGACCGAGCGGAGTACACAACATTTACGAATGCAGCCAGCAGCGGCAAAGCCGAGGACGCCCGGACCTTGCCGAGCGCCTCCGAAGGCATATCCAACCCGAACACGGCCGGACACATACGGAGATACCCGAACGCCGCCGAAAACGGGCTCGGAGAGAGTCGGGGACGGTCGGCGGATGTACGGAGAATACCGAACGCCACTTCGGGTTTCTTCGGCGACGTAAACTCCTACAGCGGATTGAAAAAGAACGGTCACGGCTTGGATTACGATACACACCAGAGAGCAAACGCAAGCGGCATATTAACCAACGAGGATATACCGAGCGCTGCCGACAGCCTAGGTCGGAAACTTTCGGATTACGTCGGCTCGGGCAAGCTCGGCAATGTTCGTGAACGCTCGGGAGTGCAAGATGGCGTTCCTTCCGCTTTCGCCGAGGGAGACAATTTGCAGCAGGAGTTTATGCTTTTTTTGGCTGGAAAACAGCAAAAATTGCTCAATCAGGCCAAGCAGAACCCAGTAGGCAGTGCTCCAGTCCCAACCACAGCAGCACAGGAGGTACCACAGCTGTATTACTTGGATGGGACACCCTACACTGGGTCTTTGCCTGACACACAACATCAACAACACAGGATCACACCACCCAAGCTTCCCCCCTCTGCTACCATCCAGGCTGGATTATCAACTGCAGGCCTGACAGCTGAGAATATGGGCGTGGAGGGGGACCTTGCCGGCTATCTGGATGCAAAGGACCAAGGTGACTTGTTATCCACTTTATTTAAGATAGGTGAAGCTTCTAAGAAAAAGAGGTCACAACACTGGTTAAGGCCAGATTACCACATTCCCACTGACAAAGTCTACTCTGATATGACATACAGAGAGCTAATATATGGTATGACATGTGTCCAGGAGAAGTTAGCTATTGCTAATTTACCACAGTGGTCTGCAAAAAGTTATGGTGACCATATGAGATTCGTAGCTAGGAAGGGCCTCAATGCCACTTATACCTCGAGTGCACTAGCTAAATATGAGCACGATCTCACTACTAGAGTGATTTCAGGGGAGTTACCCGGATTTCAGACAGCTGAGCACGCATCAGTCTCTGATAATTTGGGCTCCGATAACCTACAGGTGGTACAGGATTTGAAGGCTGAATTAGCCAGATTAAAAGCAGGTAACAAACAAGGCACTAAAGGTAAAGGCCCCTCTACTCAAAACAGAATCCATTGCCCTACGGATGTTTGTGCTTTGTTCAATTTCACTAGATGTTGGTATAACCCATGTAACAGGCAACACGTATGCGCGGTGTGTAAGGGCCCCCACCCAGCAAAAGGGGGGTGCAAAAATCAGCCAACAACCACAAGCAGTGGAGCAAACAATAATGCGGGAGGGGGGTCAACCTTTTTCGCACCACCGATCCACTCCCGCGTATCTTGATGTACAAATAATATTGACGGTGCCCATGATATTCCGGATTCCTACGGTTCCGTGGTCAATGTAACAACCGACAATTTACCAGACATTTATTGTGATAGAGACTCGCTTGTGTGTACTTCGGACATATCAGAATTATTGTCAATTTATGTAAGCTATGCTCCATTGTGGGATATTAACTCCACCCATATCCTAAAAGGGGTCAGATCTCAAATGAAACCCGCAGGCTGGTTATCAATGCTTAGTGGAGGCCCTAATTCGGTTTATGGTACAAATGGTTGGGATTATGACGCCGCATTCCTAATGGACGGCATAATGCACGGGTTTAAAGTAGTGGACCCAAACACACATATTAGTGAGTATAGCACTAAGAACTATGTACCCCAAGAAGCAAGGAACTTCATTGATAACCTGCTAAAGACAGAAGTAGACCAAGGCAAATTGTCTATAGTCACAGCAGCACCTACTTGCATCCACGCCTTAGGTGCGGTTGAGAAAAGAGATGGCGGTTATAGACCGGTAACGGACGCCAGTAGACCAGAAGGTCTATCTATTAATTCACACATGAACGAGACATTCCACCACTTTAGTTACACTAGCATCGATGATGTGACCAAGGTGCTCCGACCCGGTATGTTCATGGCAGTCACAGACATTTCCGCAGCATACCGCTCTATTATGATTAGGCCAAGCGATAGGCAATTCCAGGGCCTACAGTGGACATTCGACTCACAGAAAGTGTATTTAGTGGACAACTTTGTGTCATTCGGCACTAGAATGGCTGCATTCCTCTTTAATAGGATTACTGACAGCATAGCTCGTTATATGAGAGCTAACGGTTATTATTGCTTTAATTATCTCGATGACTTACTTACTATGGGTAACTCATATGCGGAGTGCCAAAAAGCACAGTTGTTTCTACATAGCACACTCCACTCGTTGGGTTTTTTCTTATCCTATAAGAAGGTTCTTTCACCTGCACAAGTTCAAATTTATCTAGGGATAGAAATTGACTCACTACAAATGTGCCTCAGACTACCGGAGAGCAAGATCAATAAATTGCACAGTGAGCTACGTTTCTTTGTAGGTTGCCGAAGGGCAACCAAGAAACAGCTGCGCCGTTTATGCGGGATCTTAGCACACTGCTCTACTTTAGTCAGGGGGGGCAGGACATTCTCTCACAGAGTCATAGGCATGTTATCTGCGTTCACGAGCACTAAAAGGTACATAACCCTCTCTACCGGGTTCTTCAAGGACCTAGACTGGTGGCTAAGATTCGCAAAGTGGTTTAATGGCGAAGCAAAAATTGTCAGCACTCTACCGTCCACAAAAAGTGACTTATACATGGACGCATCAGACAGGGGTTACGGTGTCAGGTACGGCAAGGACTGGATATGTGCAGGTTGGGGATGCAGGATCAGTATGAACATAGACAGTCATGGACACTGCCTCCCGCCACCTAGTCAATTCGTGCCTGAAAACATAAACATCAGGGAGCTATACCCCATCTTAATGGCGATTAATAGGTGGGGACCTTTGTGGCGCAATAGGAAAATTGTCTGTTACACGGATAACACCCATGTAGTAAGCGCACTGAATAAGGGCAAAAGTACAAATACAAGAGCGATGGACTTCCTGAGAGAACTGTTTTGGCTTACAGCTCTTTATAACTGCCATATTGTAGCATTACATATCCCAGGACGACTTAATGTCCTTGCAGATGCTTTGTCAAGAGTGTTATATTACCCGCATAACCTTCCTATGTATCTATGTTGTAGCGGCGGCTAAGCTATGCGAAGATTTGGACATGAAAGCGGCAATAGCGAGAGCGCATGCTTGGAGCGTTTCCACCTGGAAAACTAAATGCAGCCAATGGAAAAGATTTATTGTGTTCTGTACCATCTCTGCCTCTACAGTCGTACCCACTTCGGTTCAGACCATGTGTCGATATTCAGTGTACCTGTCTTCGGACTTGAAGTATAGCACTATAGACAATTACGTGAGTGCAGTGATAAGTTTAAATGCACATTATGGCTACGACGTAGCTTGGATAAGGACAAATTTTATGTTTAAGTGTACTATGTCAGGTCTGCGCAGGATCCTCGGTGACCCTATACCCACTAGAGTCACACTGTCAGTTTCGCAACTCTTGGACATGTCTACAAGGGTGAATCTAGCAGTACCTGACCATTTAGCTATGTGGGCATGCATCGTTACTAGCTTCAGGACCCTTCTCAGGAAGAGCAACCTAGTAGTAGACAACGCAGCAAAAGCATCACCACACTTTCTAAGAAGAAAGTCTGTATCATTCACTAGCTGGGGTATGATTGTCACGGTTTCAAGCTCAAAAACAATCCAATTTGGACAGAGAGTCCACCACATCCCGGTCGTAGGAGTCCCTAACTCACCACTTTGTGCAGTATCTTTACTCAAGAGACACTTTGACAGTACCCCCACGACAGACCCTGAAGCACCCGCCTTCCTAGTGCGCAAAGGGAATTCGCTGGTCCCTTTACAATACTCAGCACTACTTAAGTTCCTGAAACACCTAATAAGTACTATTGGGATAGATACAAACAGGGCCGGAATACATTCTCTGAGACGTTCAGGCGCTGCCTTTATGCACCTGTGCGGTATCCCACTAGAGGACATCAGATACACCGGTGACTGGACAAGCTTGTCTGCTCTTTTGTACTTAGCCAAACCACTTGGTACCAGGATAGATATAGACAATATAGTCGCCACGGCACTGAAAGCTACTTTTTAGACATACTAATGTGTAGAGTATCAGGACTATATCATTGTTCTGGTGTTGCCGGGTCATTTGGACTCAGTTTAGCCCAGACCGCAGCTACTCGTCCTTCATTACTGTTCCAGAATCAATGGGTGAGACCAATCCTGATTGGTCTATGTATTGATACGGTCAGTACCACTACTACTCACCCACCTGCTACTCCTACACACACACACACACACACACACTGCTACTCCTCCCTGAACATACCTGTGGGCAGTGACCCACTACTGCAGCCTGCCAGCCTAAGGGCACACACACATGGGACTCTTCCACTGCTTCAATTTTTTTTTTTTATGTAATTTCTCTGTATTAATATGTTATTACTTGTTAATAAATAGGGCCGGGTCATTTGGACTCAGTTTAGCCCAGACCGCAGCTACTCGTCCTTCATTACTGTTCCAGAATCAATATAGATCCATAATTTAAAAGGATTTGGACAGCTATGTTCTTCATCTATGTGACCCAAGTGATTTCCGATAGAAATCATGAGAAGAAAATTTTCTAGGAAGGGGTCAATTTTTGGCAATTTTTCAAAAAAATCTTCATAATTAGAGCCTTTTCTTAAAATTATCCACTTTTGATATCATGATGAAATAGGGTCAGTCAGAAACTATAGATCAAGGGCTCTCTGATGCTTTTTGAATCAAAGAGCTGTGACAAAGCTAAGTGGGGCAAAAAAATTATCTTCTGTAGGTCATGTTAAGGCCTGCCATTAGTAGTTCCGATTTCTCCCACCAGGGACCCATGGCAGAGTTTGTAGACTGCAATGCTATACTGATTCAAATCCAGTCTTTCAGGTCCGTGGTACAACACTGAATCCGTTTTGAAAAACGGTTTTAATATATGTATTTTTTCACAAAATGAAAGTTCTAAATGTAACATTTTACTAAAATGTCATGAAAATCATTACAAAAATTTTACTTTTACACACAAGATTTTGCTATGCACAAGAAAAAAAAGAGAAAAGAGAGATTTTTTTCTTAAAATGTCCGAGGGTAAAGTGCTTACTCCATCTTTTGCACATGCTTAGGTAGGTATGGGTAAAATTTAACAACTGGCATTAATCCTGGAACACTAGTACCATTGACAGTGGCGTTGTCTTTTGATCCTGGAGGATGTAGCACAGACAGATGTAAACAGAGTGTAACAGGTAAACAGCATGTAAAATTGTAACTTCTGGAGTCAACAGGTTGTCTGTCACAGGATAACCACAGGTTGTCACTGGATAACCAGTTGTCACACAATAACCAGTTGCTGCTGCTGCTCAGATTAATAAAAAAATTGTTTTAAAAAGATTAAATTGCAGCTTAATTGACACAGACTAACTTTAGACTCATTGTAGCTACATGCTTACAGCTGATGATGTGACATGACCATTTGCTTATCCTGAACCACATGCTCATGGAAAATGGGGTTATTGTCCACACCTTATCCTCGACATAGCCACCACAGCCTTGCCATGGAAAGTCGTCAGAAACAGAAACAGAAAGTGTCAAGAGCAAATTTTTTGGTATGAGGACCCATACTTGTTGAAACATTTATTTCACCCTTTTATATTTTGAAAAATATAGGGGTTTCAGTCCCTTTGGTTGCACTCATTTTCATCTTCATGGTGCACTTACAACACTCCAACTCACAGGATCGCATTTACAACCGTGGGACTTTCTTTAAACCTATCTGAACATATGGTCTATCCCCTAGTATTAATCACTCTGCTTACACTGACCAGTCATGTGGAATTTAGATACCATATGACCGAGACCATATTTAACCAAAGGTTCCAGCGGTTCTTCTCACACTGGCTCTCCACTCTACACACTGAGTTCTCTGACCGTCCATAATATACTGTATCTACTACCTAGTGCTTAATCCATCCAGGATTAAATAAAGAAGGCTACAACATACAGGCTTTGGGACTTCATCTACATCTATTCCACTGTACTTTGATGGAAATTTCTTTTGAGTGGTCATCATAAACGTACCATAGCATCCAGTATGGAGTTAATACCATAGAGTTAACATAGGGTTTGAATATGTAGTGGGGACCATAGAATAAACATTGTGGTGAAAGAATGTTATGTTAGGGGGTAAATTCCGATGACTGGCTTTGTTCCCGGAACACAAGTACCATTGGAAGTATTGCTGCTGCTGCTGCTGTTGCTGATGTCTTTGATCCTAGAGGATGTAGCACAGATGGTTGTGAACAGAGTGTAACATGTAAACAGCATGTAAACTGCAAATTTGTACATGGTGATATGAGTCCGTTTATTTTTTAACGCTGTGGTGGAGAGAATGTTATGTTGAGTAACTCCTTTCTTTGATCTTGAAACATATGGCACAAGTGGCGTGACAGTGTTTACCATGTTGATAGGGTCATTTATGTTTTACGTTGTGGTGGGAGAAGGTTATGATGTAGGTGCTAAAAGTTAACACTATTTTCTAATCCAATTTGCATATGGCAATGTGTAAACTTTAGTTTGTGCTTGAGAGTCTTTAGAGGCACCATTTGACCTAATTTCACAATTTATATGGGTTCCATTGTTTAAGCTGTTCTGTCCACTGGCGACTTGTTTATGTAACCCCAGAGGGTTATTTGTAACCCTGTGCCCCACTTGTTTTGCTGCCAGTAAATCCAAGTGATGTGTCCTTAGGTGGACATGGGTGGACATGAGTGTACATGTCATTGCCACCACTGTCCAGCTGCTCACCTAGTGCAGCAGAGTTAGTAGGATCCTTTAACAATTGGTCCAAAACTATGCCTACTTCCAATAATGCCTGGTTTGTCTGGCTGCTTGATCTTTGACCAGAAGGGATTATATCCTGACCATTTTTAGCCACAGTGGGTCGCTGGCTAGCTGTTGACCCACTAGTATCTTCAGTGAAGTGGGTGTTACCCAGTTGTTCCAGTGCACACTTGAGGAGCATTGACTGTCCTAAAGTTATGTCCAGGGCTGCTACATCAGCAGGCAGCAATTTAGTCAAAACCTGCTCAGAATCCAGGTCTAGCTTTCTTAGTAAATCCATGGACTTCTTCGTAAGACCAACTTCTTTCCCCTAGTCAGTAAAATTGAAGGGGGCTTGCTCCCCTTCTTGGTTATCATTCCCTTGCTGACTCATGATGAGGTGAGCTCCTCAAAGTTGCTGCTGCTGCTGCCGGCACACGCTGGATGCTGAGTGAGTGAGTGGGCAGTGTGAGAGTGCATCCCCTGCACCCAGGTTTTACCCCTTTTCCTTGGCCTCCACCCTAGAGGGGGAGGGGCTGCAGTTAGGTTGTGTCACTTATTTAAACTTTATCAACAAGTTGATGTCCCTTACTCCCTGCTTCCTCCTTTACTCACCCTACCCTATTTTACCTACCTACCTACCTACCTACCTACCTGCCTACTTTAACCTAGCTTACCTTTAAATCTTAGTTAGGTCCCAAATTCTGTAGCAGAAAATAAACAATGGTGTGCATCACTAAGTTCCCTCGTTTATAGTTGTCATTTAAGCTTATACCCTCTTTAGTGGTCGCACATGGAGTAACCACACAAGCAGTGAGTGTATGGAATGGGAGGTTAAACACCATGGAGGGTTTACTTACTCTCACATGGTTATGCTCCAATAAGCTACATGTAGCAGATGATATACAAACCTTACTCACCCCTTTGTTAAAGTCACTCTTATGTGATGTGATGTGGATGGATGTAAGCTTAATCCAGGTCAATGTAGATTTTTCCTTCTTGTGGGAACTATCCTGGAATAAGGACAGATGTCCTGACTCTAGGGGTGAGTGATGGAGTGCTGGGTATAGTGATGGCAGGATTTTTTTCTTTTTCATATTTAGTACATAAACTATATGTAAATTACCAGTGTAAGGTAATTTACGGGTTGGCATAATTTCAAACACTCACAGGAGGCACATGTACAGCTATCTTTTGTATTTCCCTACACATATTACAGTACAACAGCTGCTTACTCCCTGCTTCCTCCTGCACATACATAGATAGAACTAAACGACCGTGGTGTACGAGGTGGCCGATCCACCACGAGGGGGAGACCCCCCCCCGAGGGGTGGATCAGCCCCCGTTGACACCAGGGGAGTTTAGTTCTATATTTATTTTATGTTTTTAGAGTGTCTAATTAACTGAAAATTAGCAAAATCCGTTACCGTAGTCCCCCGTACGAGCGGCGGTCTGCCATTTTGAATGTTTACATGCACCCAGAACGAGGCTGCACTGGTGGATCTGCCGCTGTGGTGGATCGACACACGTTACTCCACTGGGGGTGTGGCGATCGGCCCTGCAATGCTATCTCTATGGGAAGAAGTTATTCACATAAAATAAATAGATAGAACTAAACGACCGTGGTGTACGAGGTGGTCGATCCACCACGCCCTCGGGGGAGACAACTCCCGAGGGGTGGATAGGCCACCGAGGATACCAGGGGAGTTTAGTTCTATATTTATTTTATGTTTTTAGAGGTTTAAATAAGGAAAAATTATCAAAATCCGTTACCGTATTGCCCCGTTCAAGCGGCGGTCCGCCATTTTGAATGTTTACACGCACCCAGATTGAGGCTGCAGTACTGGATCGGCCGCTGTGGTGGATCGAGACACGTTACGCCACTGGGGGTGTGGCGATCGGCCGCGCAGTGCTATCTCTACGGGAAGAAGTTATTCACATAAAATAAAACACTCTGACTCACAGGATCACATTTACAACCAAACGACTTTCTTTAAACCTAATTATGGTGTTTTATTCACCAAACTGTATCAAACATTGCTATCTGAACATATGGTCTATCCCTAATATTAATCACTCTGCTTACACTGACCAGTCACATACTGTGGAACTTTCTTGTCTGCCCACCACCATCACCTACAACCTCCCTGTGCAAATAGGGTTCATGGTGTATCAGTACGCCAAATTGAAAATGCTGGCCTTCTACTGCGACTTCCTACTGGAATTCATAGGCGAAAGAAACTTTGAAATGTGTGAAATGGACACTGACGGATTCTATTTTGCGTTGAGCACGAAAAGTCTAGAGGAAGCTGTCAAACCTGAGAGACAAAGAGATTTCTTCAGAGATCGTCATAAATGGTTGCCCTCAGAGTCATGTGACATCACTTATCACCAGGAAAGCTACATAGAATGTAAAACCCTGGGGTACACTTAGTTCCCTCCGCCGTGTTATAAACAGCGTCTGTCATTCGACAAGAAAACTCCAGGTCTTTTCGAAGTGGAATGGGAAGGAGACGAGATGATGGTCTTAAACTCCAAATGTTACATAGGAAGTGGGGAAGGGGTTGGGAAAAAAATGAGCGACAAGGAGTTATTCAAAAACAAAATGAATCAACAGTTGAAGACTACAAAAAAGGTTTTGCAAACCGATAAAAGCGCTATGGTGACCAACAAAGGCTTCAGAGTGGTGAACCATCAAGTCAGTACTTATTTGCACAACAAATAGGGATTAAGTTATCAGTATATCAAAAGATGTGTGTGTCAAGATGGTGTAAGCAATTTACCCTTGGACTTTTGAAAAAATCTCTTTTCTCTTTTTTTCTGTTGCACACAGTGAAATCTTGTGTGTAAAAGTAACATTTTTTGTAAAATTTCCATAACATTTTGGTAAATTTGTAAAATTTTACTAAACATTTTCGTAAAATGTTACATTTCTTTCATTTTGTGAAAGAAACACATAGGTCAAAACCGCGTTTCAAGGTGAAATCTTGTGTGTAAAAAGTAGAATTTTTGTAACATCTAGGTAAATGTTTCTTTCATGCTGATGGAGAACGTTTTTTTAATAGCCTTACCATAACCATAGTGTGCAGTACGGAGCCGATGCCATAAAGTTGACATATACGGAGGGGTCGCCATAGAGTTAACATAGGGGCAAAATATGCAGTGGGCGCAATAGACTTAACATTACAAAGAGGTTGTGATGAAAAAATGTTATGATTGAGTAGGACTAAAGGTAGGAGGGAGGTTAAATCCTGGACCACAGGTACCATTGGGTGTGCTGCTGTCTTTTGATCTTTTGGAGCATGTAGCACAGATGGGCGTGGACAGCTTGTAACATGTAAACAATGTGTAAACTGCTAATTTGTACATGGTGATATGCAAAATGCAGGAGTCATGATCAGCTGAGCAGCTCTTGTCTAATGTGAGTGAACCTCGCACCATCAATGGTCACAGTGGTCAGTTTGACAGGGGGGTGGGGGTAATGGATACTGGAGAAAAGGGGGTCGAAGGAAAAAAGCTGCTCAATGCACTGCACACGGAGGCAACTTGGCGGGCAGTCTAACATAATCAAAACAGGGTTGCATATACAGGCTCATTAGGCTGCTGCTGGAGAGAGGGAGAGGAAAAAGTAGGGTTTATAAGGAGTGGTGAGCGGCTTACTGATCATCACACAAGCACTTTTAGCACTACTGCTGCTGCTGCAACCACACCTACCACAGCTTGACTACACCGCCACCAGCATTTCCACAGTTATGTCAAGCAAACTAAAAACAAGAGGTAAACGGGTATCACCCATTAAACTACAGCTCTCTTCTACAGAGGGCTTTCTCTCCACACCTTGTTATAATATAACAGTGGACGATTGCCGCGTCGAGGGAGCAACACCACACTCTTTCTCACCACTCAGCCCAGATAAAACTCCAGAGGTGAAAAGCTTAATACACGACTTGCACAGTGAATGGGACAGTGGGGAAAATGCCAAGTGTAATTTTGACATACGTGAGTGCTTCAAGAACCCTAAAGCCCCCACAGACCTAACTGGAGTTGCAACAACAGCGCCGCCGTGGGCACCGTCATCATCACTACCACCATCACCTGGAGGCATCGTTGGCAACTCACATATCGACCAAAGAGGAGGAAAAGGAGGAGGAGGAAAAAAACGGTGAAAAGAAGGCAGTGGCGGTGGTGGCAGGTGTTGCTTCACCCCCCGCTAGTGACTGATGAGAAAACTTCTTCCACCAACTCAAGAAAGAAGAAAGGGACAGGGTCAGGAACAGGGACTGGTTTTGAACCAGTGGAAAAAAAGAAAAGGCAGAGAATCTCTAAAGCAGCACCAGCACCAGCACTAGCACCACTACCACTACCACCACCACCACTGGCACCAAGACCGCTACACCTTTGGTCTGTAGGCGAAAATGAGAGCATCAAATTAACTTCCAAGAAATGGCCTGTGGAAAAAGTGAGCGGTAAAATATTACACCCACTCCTAACCAAATTTTCTACCCCAAAGGTGACAAGAACACACACATAGAGGTGTACAAGAAGCCCAACGTGAAATGTCTGGCTATTCGCCCCTACATAGATAGACCCTTGAAAGGTGTGCTAAACTTTCACCTACCCAGGTCAAACGGCTCATCAGCAAATGTCCAACCCTCCTAAAGCACTACCAAGATATTTTACTCCAAGCCTACCAGGGAGTGCCAGCCATTTCTAAACTCGTAGAGGAATTGGATATCTCCACTGATGCACCTTGTTCATGCCCTATTTCAGTTCTGGTAAACCTTTACAAGGGCGCAGGTAAAATCCACATTGGCACTCAGTCCTACATAAATGAGTCTTCTGCCATGCGCCTTCCCACCTGCCCCTCACACTGTGGCCACACAGCTCATAGTGTATCATCTTAATGCATAGAAACTATAGTGTAGCATTTGCAATGAAAAAAATAACAAAAATTTACTTTTTGTGCCTGAAAAAAGACTCTTCTTACAAGAAAACTTATGATGGCAACTTTTAAAATCAATAGCTGGTTAAGAAAACGATACAAAAGCATTTACAATGTCAGATTTACCACTTCAAAAAGTGATTCAGAGGTTAAGCAAGTCATTCTTGTGTCTAAGCATTTTCTGTAAAATGTTTTAGTAAAAATTAAAGTTGAGGTTGTGTTTTATCATGTATCCTGTGTGGAATAAAGTAAAAAAGTAAAAGGAAAAAAAGGGAAAAAGGAAAAAAAGTGAAAAAGGAAAAAGGGGAAAAAAGGAAAAAGTAAAAGTGAAAATTGCATAGTACTGTGTGAAAGGTTGTGTTCTTTCATGTATCCTGTGTGGAAAAAAAAGTAAAAAAAGTGAAAAATTAAAAATTACATAGTTTAAGGTTGTATACTGTGTGGACAAGTAAATGAAGGAAAAGTAATTATGTAAAACAGTAAAATTTTACTAAAAGACGTTAAGGATATATTCTATCACGTATCCTGTGTGAAATTCTGTCATGTGTATACATACTGTGTGAAAATAAGGGGGGGTTAAACAATCCCCCGAAAAAACTAAGCATAAGAAACAAAAAAGAAAAGTGTGTTTCGTTTGCGTCAACTTCACCAGGCAAGAGTTTTTTCCCCTTATCTGGTCTTTGGTAGTGATTTAGCTAAGCGGGCACCATAATGTCTAACCCTCCTTTTGAATTTTATATGCGACCTCATTTACAGTTGAGTACATCAACTTCCGCAATTACTCCAGGCAATAAAATAAGTAGTGTGTTATGTGAATGTGAAGAAAACTTTTTCTGGGAAGCAATTCATGTAGACAACATTCAATATTTTAGAGGAGCTGAACCAGACACTGTTGACCACTGTTTAAATAGCCTTAATATGTGCAAGTTCTTTAATGTGACTTTTTGGGATGCTTTTGCCGTTTGCATTGACTACTGTAAACATAACGTTACATTACAGACAAAGGATTGGTGTATTGGAGTATATCAATTACACACTAAAGAGACATGTCCATGAAATTATACCAGGTACACACTAGGCAGCATGCGAAAATTTGCAGCATACCTTCAGGAACTAAAAATTTACCACAAAGTGGGTGTATTATGCCATTGTAAAAGTAATCTAAACATTGGCAAAATATGTGACAACCATATGTTTCACCTGTCTACAATGCACCTTGGAACTTTCAGCTTTAAACTTGGAGCTAAATTTTAAGGAAGGCTACCTTTCAGGGCTTTTGGCCTCAGTGAAAAACAACTCCTTCTACATTCTGGCTCAGGCATAATTTGAACCCACTATTGCAAACATAGCTAGAATCGGTAGAACATGTTATTCTAATACCTGGAATGAAAGCATAAAGTCAATGCATTGGACAAGAGCTAAATCACTAACCGCAAACACCTCTTTCTGTCACAAAACCTTCTAATGGTAAAAGCACATTCGGAGGTTGTCTGTTAAATAAAAAAGTGAAAAAAAAACCCGCATTGTGTTGTGTTGAGTTGATTACACATTTCATTTCTTGTCGTAACGGTTAAATTGTATCGAACATCAATATAGGGAAAAAATAAGTTTATGTCATATCTCCCCTAAAATTCCATGAGTATTACACAAATGTCAACAACCAATCGAAGCTTAAGAAATCAGATCATGTATGAAGTATCCAACAAGCAAACAGCACTCAAAAAACTGGAGTTAAAAGTTACATGGATATTACACATCACTTCCTAACCACAAGGGGGATCCACTGAACGCAGCTATAAGTAGTCCCAATAATATCCACTAGGTGTCAGGCATATAAGCATCACTAATATTTTTTAACCACAAGTGGGCTCCACTAAACCCAGCTATGAGCAGTTCCAAAAATATCCACTATGTGGCAGGCGTAAGGGTGCCACTAGTTTTTTCTTTTAACCATAAGGGTCTCCACTAAATCAAGCTATAAGGAGTTCCAATAATATCCGCTAGGTGTTGCCAAGACAACACAGTTTGTTTGTTTTTGATGGTTGCCATGGCAACCACCTCTCAGCCAATCAGAGCTCGAGAAACAAGGTAATGACATCACATCGTTAAATGCTGGCTTCTGATTGGTCGAGAGGTCGAGGTCAAAAGGTCACTTCCAGTTCATAAGTAGGTCAAATAAATTTCAGTAGCTGTTCCTATGCACTGAGTTTGCCCCTATATACTACTAACATATTCCCTACACAATTAATATTTAGCAGTTAAACTTCAACATGGAAACCCACTTCATGAAGACACTTGTTGGATATGGACTTGTTGTTCTTTATTCCATGCTGTGGACATCATCGTCAGCAGCTGTACAGGCACTAAAGAGAAAAGTGCCTGACTTTCAGCTCAGCTTTGTTCGGTATGTAGGTCTAATGCTCATGGCTGTATTGTTCATACGCTTCAACAAAACAAAACTTGAAATACGTACGGAATCCTACATTCATGTGCTGCTCCTTGGGGTGTGTACAGTGGGCAATAATGTACTTCATTTTCTGGCAGCGTCGATTATCCCTTTGAGCTATGTGTCTATTGAATTAGTCTGCACAATGGTCGGTGTGGCTATCATAGCAAAGATATCAATTGATAAATCACCAAACATAGTGCTCTCTATCTGTATCTTTGGATGTATACTCGGAACGATCTGCTTAATTCAGCCTTGGAAGGATTTCACTCATGGATTTACACCAGGATTTGCTACTTCTACAATAAACTGTAGTGCGGCAGCCACCAACACTGACACAAATGACTGTGTGGGAAAAAGCCCTTCATGGTGGGTCATCTTTGGCTTCATTGCTTTAGTCGGTTCTGCTGGATTTGAGGCTTTCTTCCTTCTGCTGGCTGGTACTTACCTGAAGAAGATCAAGCCCACTCTTCTGATGTTTACAATGTCGGGTGTGGCAATACCATTGTCTCTCATATGCAGTTTTTACTTTGAGGAACCAGTCTGGATTACTGAACCATATAACATCTTACTCGTCTCTATACATGTGGTTGGAGCTGGACTAGGAGGAATGGCACTAATCATTTCTTGCCAAATGATAAGCCCAATACATGTCTCTTTAGTGAAAAACCTTGAAACAGTGCTGAATCTGATCCTTCAGTACACCCTCCTTGGTGCATATTTGTATGGTAGAAGGAACATACTGGAGGCAGCCGGGTGTGTTCTCATTGTAGGATCCATTACTCTGAGTGCCATATTTAATAATGAAGAAAAACACGAAGACTTTGAAAAATAGTGCTTGGGTAAACAGTAATGTAAAGGATGTATGTTGGTGCTGATGTAGGCCTTTATCACTTGCCCAAGGTGTTTGAATTTATAAACACTGTTTACATCCTAAATACATGGACTATTTCAAAATATGTCACCATGATTCAAAATATGTATCCAAACTGGGAAAGAAAGGGACATACTTCAAAACAAGGGGTGTTAATTTGGTTGTGTAAACTTTCAAAACCTGTCAGAAAATAACAAACATGCCCCTTGCCAATCTTTATCCAAGAAAGCTGCATTTATGTAAAATATTTTAATTGAAAAGAACATTATCATATTATATAAACATACACATTATTTTGTACGTCAGCATATAGCCCCTACTCTACAGTAGCATAAGAGAGGGTGTAGTTTAACCAGGTATGTACAAGTCAATAGTATCCTATTGAAGTCAATAGGATACTATTGACTTGTACAGATCTAGTTATACAACACCCTCTCTCGTACTACTGTAGAGTAGGGGCAGGATGATGCTGTCAGTCACCTAACTGCATGGTGTAGTGGTTAGGGCACTGGACTCCAAGTCCACAGGTTGAATATTCAAGTCCCCTAGCGTGCGGACAGTTTTAAATTTGTTCATGTCCAAAGAATAGTGTTGGTATCCACTTTAATCGTGTAAAAAACTTGTGCGATGACCTTCGATACAAGGCATTCGTTGACTGTTATCCATCCATTACTTAGTTAATATTTTATATCTTTTATAATGATGTTTTGCTATGCCCCTAACATGATCCAATTATGCCTAATGCTCTCTTAATTGTCTATATGTAGTGTCTGCACCTTGTTGGCTCAACTAGGACTTACATGTATCATTTGTGTCAATAAACAATTAATCTTAACATAGACTCTTGATTTTATCCCCTGCTGTTATGCTGCATTTTAACCACACAGTGTGGGGGATGGGGGTGTAAATGTGTTCCCAACCCCCCAGCCCATAGTTAGGTAAGAATTTATTTTACCCCCAATTCTCTGTTACTCTGGTCGGTAGTATGGCTGAAGGTGGGAGGTCCAGCCAGGTGTGACATAATTGTTGAGGGGGTGTTGGCTGAGTGTGACAAAGTGTGACGGGGGGTTGGGCGGGTGTTGAAAATGGCCAAAAAAGGTGTGACATAATTTATGGTCCTCAGGACTAGTTGTCTAGTCCCTGGGACTACCACATAGTAGTCACGGTCCCAATGAGATCAGCCTGTCATGCTACAGGCATGTGATTTCAGGGATGTCAACACAACAAAACCGCCGATTCACGGCCAACTGATGGTGGTCAGTCAGTGACGGACGGCGTAGGAACAGTATTCTTAGCCCTTAAACTGTTTCTAGTTCTATTAGAGCTTGGAGTATGATTATTTGGTTCACTATTAATCCCAAATCATTTTAATTCCACTATCACTGCACACCGGCGGCCGACTCCAGCCGCCAACTGGCTGCCATCACTGCGTGTGACATCTTGACCTCATGACCTAAATGAGGCTGATCTCATTGGGACCGTTATGCTATGGGATTCTGAGATCACCGTTGAGTGTGAGAGGCATGTGATCTGTGGGGTCAATATTACCTGCCAAGTAACATATTCTATTTCAATTTTTTTCTTCCTTACATCTTTTTAATATGTATACAATACAACAGTCTGCATGTTATCTGTTAAACAGCATCCTTAAAGCTATATAGCCTTGAACATATTGTAAACCAGTGCTCTATGCAATCTTAGAAGATCACTCATGTGAATGAATCTTTAGTTAAAAAAACAACAAAAAACAACATTAGTCCCGAATATTATGCCTTTAGTCCCTAGGACTTAAGGTCACTAGTCCCTAGGACTAAAGGTGTAGTACTTGAGACTGTGTAGATAGTTCTCATGCCTAAAATTTGGTCCTCAGAACTAGGCTTTAGTCCCCAAGACTATAACCTTAGTCCTGGAGACTACAATTGTCTTGCCAAAGGACCATTTGGTTATTGTGGTTAGTCCTAAGTAGGATGTTTCTACTTCTGGAGACAAAGGGTCTAGTCCTGGGGACTACATCTAGTTGCCCCACAGCATACTCCTATCCTTGAGACACATAAATTTCCTGAGGACTAAGAATGTGTGGATCTAGTCCTGGAGACTACTGATCTAGTCCTGGGGAATATTGGTTTAGTCTTTCACAGCAAGCCTGCACATTACTATAAGTTAAAGGATGCAAACATGTGCAATTTTTTGTGCCTTATGGAGGGGGGAGGTAAAAATTTATTTTGGCATCCACGCACAAACCCAATCCCCCTCGTTGTTAACAAGAAATGCGGTTGTGACCGCGTAAAAAAACGCCTCCCGCCGTTAATGTTGGTATACCAGTGTTTGATGACATGTCTCATATAAGCAGACATAAAGTAGATTTCACAATTATCAATTTCTCTATTCAGTAATTTTGTATTGTGAGACCTCATCACATGGGGCAAATGCAATCATCATAGCACACTCCCGTACCGCTTCGCGGTACTGCCGCTACGCGGCATGGGAGGCGCTAAAAAAATTATCACTCCCTAACACCATCTACAGTGCCAGCTCATTCTTGGAGTTATAGTCTCAGGGACTAAAATTATTTAGGGAATAATGCACCGGGCATGGCTGTGGGAGTGCCCTAGACTGTATTGAGACATTGACGGCAGCCATGACCAAGTGCATTATTCCCTTTATAACATAGAAAAATAACCCATCAGCCACCTGACAACATATGAATATCAATTGTGAAGTCTAAATGTTAGATGAAGTTGACCTCCTGTGATGGGAGTACATTATCCATCTAGATAATGCACGGTCAATCAGCCAATCAGAATGCAGCATTCAGGATAATAACTCTGGCTTCGCCCAGCAGTGTTATAAAGTGATAGTGATCATAGTCATCCTACATTTATTTTATGTAAATAACTTCTTCCCGTAGAGATAGAATTGCGCGTCCGATCCGCACACCCCCAGTGGCGTAACATGTGCCGATCCACCACAGCGGCCGATCCACCACTGCAGCCTCGTTCTGGGACCATGTAAACATTCAAAATGGCGGACCGGCGCTCGTACGGGGAACTACGGTAACGGATTTTGCTAATTTTCAGTTAATTAGACACTCTAAAAACATAAAATAAATATAGAACTAACCTCCCCTGGTGTCCTCGGTGGACGATCCACCCCTTGGGAGTTGTCCCTCGTGGTGGATCGACCACCTCGTACACCACGGTTTAGTTCTATCTATATATTAACTATAAGCCACACCTGAGTGCATACCTCCCAGCCATACCTCACTATAGCCCCGGTCCCTGCACTCACAACACAAATTGACACCATGCTTGTTACAGTTTTCAAAAACACTCCCATTCCACAGATATTTAGGGTGAAACAAACACCTGTTTTTTTTTATGAAAAACACTGACTTTTAGGTGCTAAAAAGACCCCTTTTTTCCTGAAAATGCTGTCAATTTTACAAATTTACCCCCTTTTCCTTAAAATGCTGATATTTGGGCTGTCAAAATAACCACCATTTCAACAAAAAGGGACACAATGATACCTAATTATTCAATCATAATTATTTGAGAGTTCAATATGCCCCCCCTTCATTTGATTTTCACAGTTTTTCCCAATAAAAAACACCCCCTTTTTCCCAAAGCCACAGACATGTAGATTTACACAAAATCCCCCCTCCCCCTTTCCCCTTGCTTTTTGTAACATACATGGTGTATGTATTGGGGTAGAGTGCTGGGACTAGGACTATAGCAGAGTCATGTATGTGCTAGCTAGTGCTAGTCCTGAGGGCTAGGCTGCCATACTGTGCACCTTGCTAGCGTGTCACGGCAGGTGCTGTAGACCCGAGGACTACCGAGACCACCATCATCGGTCTCTTGTGGTGGAACTGCGAAGTGCGTTTATTGATAGAAACATGATGCCGTTCACAAGACGACATCATGGTTAGGCGCTTCACGCGCTGATAAAAATATAGGATTGTACATTTTTAACAACTGGTGCCATCAATACCCCCAGGGCCTTCCTCTATGTCTCTACAGGCTGACTACAGCATCCCCTGGGGGATCACACATGTCACTAGGGTATCCTTTACTTCTATAGATACAAACAGTACACCCCATGGATGCCCTCAGGGCATTGGACAACCTCCTAAACTTTTAAGAACATTAGTGTATGCCCAGAGGACATCACGAAGCCCTCGGGGCATTTTCAAACCCTCCTCTTTATTTAAAAAAAAACTATCTATAGGTGTCTTCTGGCTTTGTCTGATCTCTACAGAGGCCTAGGTGCAATGTCACAAGGACATTTATGGTCAGGACAATGCCCCTGGGGAATCTACAGGTAGCCTTACATACAGGAGAATGGAAAAATGCCCCAAAGGCACCCAGGGCATGTAGGCCTATAGGGTATTGGACTATGCCACAGACTATGCCTTGCTCAGGACATGGATGTCCCAAGGGTATTGTCAAAATTATTATACATGTAAGATTATCTATGCATGCCCTGGGGACATTGTCCTCACCATGAATGCCCTTGGGGGCATTTTCCAACCCTCCCCTTTAATAATACAGGGGGATGGGGGTAAATGTCCTAGGGGGTAGAGGGATGTGGGGGTAAATGTCCATGGGGGTTGATGTCCAAGGGGGTGGAGGTCATTGGGGGTGGATGACCTTGGAGGTAGATATCCATGGGGGTAGATGTCTCGGGTTAAGGTGGATGGCGCCCATAGTACCAAAGTAGCTAAATTTTCACCAAACTTTCGTGGCAAGATCCAAATGATATATAATTTCCAATGGTGATGAGAAAATATAGGGGTCCCAGGCAATTTTCAAAGATATTCATCCATGAAGATTCTGTGAAGATACTATAGGTTTCTACAGCATTTCATGTCAATATGTGTAGAATGACGTTAAAGAGTAGCTAAATTTCTGTATAACTTTCCCGGAATATTCTCATCAACCTTCTGCACCCAGCCAATGTACTACCACCATGTGGTCCCAGACACTTTTGTACTGTTTTTCCACATTGAGAAAAAAAAATCTTATGAAAATAATCATGCAGGTTAGATACTGCTCCTATACCCCAACTCAACCAGCTGACTTGGTGGCCTAGTCAGTAAGTGCGCCAGGTGTACACACAGAAGCTTGAGAGTTCGCCCCAGCTTCATGTCATGTGTCCTTCTATGATTTTGTAGTCTGTCTATGTAAGCCATAGAGAAGTATATATGAGCAGAAACCTGCGCACAGGACGTGTTTGGCATGGGAACCATCCACCTTAAATGTCCAGGGGTAAAGGTGATTAACCAGAAAAAGAGCATTTCCAAATTAACAGAGTATAGATGGGTGAAAAATTGATGACTGAGCATTTTAGTGAGCTGCACATATACTCCCATTTACACAACATGTTCCTCATTAACTGACTTTAGAGTGGTGAATAGTTGATAATTGGCCATCTTTAGAATCTGCGGCACAATACAGTAACATTGATTTAAGAGTGAATAACGCCATTAAACTCAACCAATGATTAACTGAGTGTGAGAGAATTTCCCATTAACACACTCCCGTGTGGTGAACAGTTGCTGATTGGACACCTGAGTAAGCCACAAATGTACTCCAAGTGACAACATTTCACAGACAATAGACGGGTGAATAGTTTATATTTGGGCATCTTAGTGACTGCTACACATAATCCTATTTACAATACAGCTGGTTTACTCTGTGTTTGGTTTACATTCTGTTCCTTAATGGATGCATCAATTATGACGGAAGATTTGTGCAGGTAGCTTAACTGTTTTGAGTGGTTCTTGTCAACAATGAATGAGAATTCCTGGTTGAAACATAATGGTTGTAAGAAAACAATACTTAAATATTTACACTGTTGTCGTGACAGTGTTTCTATATTCTCCATCTACCAGCTTAATATGCATCATAGCCACATGACCACCAAAGTAGAAACATTTGATCTATATCAGGGGTGATTTGTATGCACCAATTACACCATCACCAGAACTATGTACCTTCAGACTTGAAACTTTTGAGTTATGTCACAACATGTTTTCCCCATATACAACATTTAGAAGTGGATTGAATGTAGGGCTGATTGTACTTCCTTTATGAAGTGGCCTTCTGAGCTAGGTAACCATTATTGATTGAAGCTTTGTCACATTCTCCAGCAGTTAATATGGTTCCCAATGGAACATTCTAAAGCCATACTAGAAAAAGACTCTAAAATCATTTTGGAAACTATGTGGCCTTCTCGACCACAATCACAAAATATTCTATAATCCATGTAAGAACTTTCTGGTGTGAACTAAAAACAGCCATATCAAAGCAAGATATTGGAAATAAATAATGCTGTGGCAAGATATTGGAAATAAATAATGCTGTGGCTAGTCTACTTTCACTTTCAATGCTACAGGCCAAGACTATTGATGGGGGATCCAGGAAGTATGCGGTTGTAGATAAAACATTTCAGCTGAAGCTGTTCTAACATCAATCCATGCTGAAATTTCCCAGCAAACTATATCTTCAGGGAGTGGCCCCTTTAAATGTTTCTGAATATGGCTAAGTATATTCATTAATATTTCACATGTTTTGAAGAGAATATGTATGGTGTACTTGTATAACTTTATGAATCAAGCAAAGCAAATAATATGAAGCTCTTTATAGATATGTTGATGAATGCATCATTGTTTGACTGTGGTGTAGAAAGGGTGAACTTCTTAACTGTGATGTTTGATGATGATATGTCTTTAAATCATAATAATAAATAGTTTGTTCTCTTCACCTTATGATAATCATTAAACCATGAACTTGACAGATGAACTTGTAACTTTCAGTAAACAGAACATGTAATGAAGGAGACTGTCCAACTCAAACAGGTGTGCACATTTCTTACAGACATTTAATTTGCCTTGGCATGTATTGCAGTTTGGTACAAGCTCCTTAAACTTGATCGTGTATATATGATGATCCTGTGGCTTGTATGCCAATGTAGTTATTGCAGAGGGGATTGTTTATCTTGATGATTTAAGATTACATGTATATATTTCTGTTCTCATAATAGGCTTGAGAATATACATACATATTTTGATATTAGTCCTTAATAAATCATTTCCTCCTAGTACCCAGCCAGTCATGCTATGTAGCAGGTACAAGTGAAATAACTATAGAAACTGCCCAGGATAATTGTGCCAGTCAGGGAGGAACCTTAGCCATGGTCAGAAATAGCCAGGAAAAATCTGCAATTGCAAATGCCCTGTAAGTTCCTACTTTCATCTTATATCTAGCTGAAGAGGGTATATCAAATTTTACTCAGGAAAAGACAATGTATGAATGTGTATAATTGATATCAGAGTCATGACAAGACCTATGAAAGAAACTCATTCCTTTAGAGAATGAGAGAATGACACAAAGCTTACTTGACAGCTTTTTTTATATAGGTAATAACAGCTATATTCGTAAATAGTAATTTTAAATATACATATTAGGACTTATGCCTTTCAGTTTAAAAAAAAACAAGAGATCATATTGACTTGAAGTGACTGCTAAAATGGCCATGATTTATGTTCTGACAGATTTCAAAATTAAAAATACCTATTGATAGGTAAATAAGCAAATGTCCATGACCAGGGAATAAATTTGGATCGTATTCACCGAGGTGAGGCTGTCCGTATTCAACTCAGATCTGTTCAAAATCCAAGATGGCGGACACCCATTGAATACAGACACATTGTATTCAATGCCCCCCATTGAATACGGCACTTCTAGTACTAATCTATAGAGACGGTCGTATCAGCCATGACATAAAATGACATGGTTGTCCTTACTGACTTCAGTTAGAGTGAGACATGATTACAGCATTCTGCTTGAGTCATTGCAGAGAACTATTACCTTAGATCAGACTCGGTCTTGGAAATGATTGAGAATAGGGAGAAAGTAACAAATATACAGTTAACATCAAAGAAATCAAAGAAATGTGTTTGAATATGCTGCTATTGTATTCCTGCGAAATATATCCACAAAATAGATCTTAAATAGATAACACAGATATATCACATAATCTGGGATGAACTAAGCAGTGGTCAAGACCTTCCCATTTAGGAACACTGGTCGATGGTGCAAATTATTGCGATAGTTATAAGTCTGATGAACACTGTCTGGCTCATCGTGGAACGCATACTTATCCAGGTGTTTCCACAGATTTTCATACAGCAGCATGTGATGTGTCATTAAGGGAAATCTGCCAGTACCCAATAAGTAAGTACCACTTAATTTATATCATCTCGGAGTAAAATAAAAACACATTGACCTTCTTTGATTTCCCACCGCTTGTGCAATAGCAATGTTACCATCCAGAGTAAATGCAGTGCTTTTTTGCTTTGTATTTTCAATCAATGTACTCAATTGAATTCTTAGATATCCTTTTCACATTTTTTACGTCAACAGTCTAGATGATTTAACAAAGATACATTACTTCTGCAATATCAAAGAGAACATCCTAATATTGTGGTGAACAAAAAAAGTAAACGCGAGAACATTAGTCTGTCAAAGCCTTCAATGCAAATGCCCCTGACCGACTCAGTTGTGAATACCCACTCAACAAAAAAATGTCAGTTAACGTCAAAAAACCGTTTTTAACGTTTTAAAACATTTGTCCATGTTAGGGAGCTGTAGGGAAACGTCATGAAACATTTTTTGTTGACTGGGTAATTCCATGGTGAAATCTGGTGAAATCATGCCATTATTTCTTCTATGCAGACTACAAGTGCCTGTCCCCACCCAATGTCAGCAATGCCGACCTGGTGAGCAGCACAGATACTACTGCCACCTACAACTGTAAATATGGATATAAACATGGCACGGAGCTCACTTGGACCGTCACATGTGATAGCTGTAACACTGACTTCTCTAGCTGTACACGTAAGTTATTATTTCTCTCTCTATACTGACACAGCTTGATTAATTATCACCCATTGTGGGGGCAGATGGTATTCATCGGGTAACTGTTACTGTGATAACTGCTGGGGACAAGTTAAAAATAGAGCTGCCCATTGGAAAATCCTCTACCTCGGAATGGTCGGTATGATGCATGAATGTAGCCATGATGAGTCACTCACTAGGGCTGCATTCATTTATCATGGTCTTGACGATTCTTCACCTCTTACAGAGTGTCAGCACGATGCAGCAATGTGGTTTTAAAGGGTAAAGAATCACAGATGTGTTGATGGATTATGCAGAATAACCCTTTATAGAATAACCCTGAGTAGAAGCTCTTTCTGCAACTTTGTACTATGATTAAGACTAATTAGGCATAATTATATATAACAGCCATACTACACTATATGAAATAGATAATAAAGTATCCCTTTTCTACAATTGATATATTACATGTGGAAGTAACAATAATCACTTCCTATTCTCCTCCCCATATTGGTCAAACAGAAAGGAATAGAAGCACAGAAGCCTACATCAGCTAGCTTCAAATTCATGGAGGTGAAATCCACACATCTAAGACAAAAAGAAAAATCCATATCACTATTTTATCTCAGTTTTTTTTTATCTCCTTTCCAGCTGTTGTTTGCACAGGGTCCACCACTGTTCCCAATGCCTCTGTGACCGTGTATCCAACAGACACCTACGGAACATCTTGGTAATACTCCTGTCCCTCAGGTAATCTGCTTCATGATACTTGTCTCTGTACAGGTCACTATAGTGCATAAGTGCATCGTGACCATCGTCCTTCATGAAGACCCAGCTAACATGTCCACAAGGGCCCCAGATGGGATCTCTCTGGACCTTCTGGGCTAGCCAGAATATGGACTGGTAAGTGTCTGAACTGACAAATGGGGCCCAGGTGGATTAGCCCAGAAACCGTTTTTCACGAATATTTTTAGGAAGGTTTTAAACCATTTATTGTGATGGCTCCTTCCTCCTCGCAAATGGCATTTGCAATATTCCTAGATAAGTCGTTCAATACCATTTCCTTGATAACAAAAATCAATAAAACTTAAAAACCTATCATTTAGTTGGCATTCTATATAAAGTAAATTTAGGTCTCCGCCTGAAAAATATTGAGGACCTCTAGGGACTAGAACCATCGACCTTTGGATATATAGTCCAGTGCTCTACTCAGTGAGCTTACTCGGCAACTCAGCATCTGTGGTGGGTGCAATGGTAAGACAGGCATTTCTATATAGCAGCTTGAGCTCATGCCTGGTCTGGACCAGAAGGCCCAAAGGAATATCATGTGGGGCGCTTGTGGATATGCTGGCTGACTGGGGCAGCTATACTGCATTAACATATTATGACCATCGGCCATCATGATGCATTGGTGGCAGACCTGGGGCTCTATACAGGATACTATAGTGCATTTATGCATCATGACCATTGGCCGTTATGATGCATGTATGCAGATCTGGGGCTCTGTATTGGTCACTATAGTGCATTTATGCATCATGACCATTGGCCGTCATGATGCATGTATGCAGAACTGGGGCTCTGTACAGGTCACTATAGTGCATTAATGCATCATGACCATTGGCCGTCATGATGCATGAATGCAGACCTGGGGCTCTGTACAGGTCACTATAGTGCATTTATGCACCATGACCATTGGCCGTTATGATGCACGTATGCAGACCTGGGGCTCTGTACAGGTCACTATAGTGCATTAATGCATCATGACCATTGGCCGTCATGATGCACGTATGCAGATCTGGGGCTCTATACATGTCACTATAGTGCATTTATGCATCATGACCATTGACCATCATGATGCATGAATGCAGACCTGGGGCTCTGTACAGGTCACTATAGTGCATTTATGCATCATGACCATTGGGTGTCATGATGCATGAATGCAGATCTGGGGCTCTGTACATGTCACTATAGTGCATTTATGCATCATGACCATTGGGCGTCATGATGCATGTATGCAGATCTTGGGTTCTGTACAGGTCACTATAGTGCATTTATGCATCATGACCATTGGCTGTCATGATGCATTAATACAGATCTGGGGCCCTGAATTGGCCACTATAGTGCATTTATGCATCATGACCATTGGGCGTCATGATGCATGAATGCAGATCTGGGGCTCTGTACATGTCACTATAGTGCATTTATGCATCATGACCATTGGGCGTCATGATGCATGTATGCAGATCTTGGGTTCTGTACAGGTCACTATTGTGCATTGATGCATCATGACCATTGGCCGTCATGATGCATTAATGCAGATCTGGGGCCCTGTACAGGTGTATGCAGACATGGCAAGTTATCTGCCAAGGCTACATTCGTGCATCACACGGACCCTACATGGATGGTAAAGATAGTGTTGGAGTGATATATCAATGATGACTCCGCTATGGGCATGATGCACTAGTCCATTTGTAGACCTTACCGGGCTAAGTAGATTATTCTACAGCTTGGTTTAAATTGTTTCCACCCTGATTATCAACCTCCTCAATAGACAAAGATAACCGCCATGTGATGAATTACAGTCAACCCCATGTTTTTTTTATAAGAGATCAAATGATAAATCAATACTAGATTAAAGGGGATTTCCAACTCATGCAAACCATATGTGATGATTACGACATGATTACACACAAATTTTAAAGGGCAATTTTAGGTCATAGGCTACAATCACATGCACATGACTATGTCATTCATGTTTTAGATTCTAGTGTCATTTACGATAGGCAATCAATCACCAATGGGCACGAGAGATGCAATAATACATTTGTTGACATTACAGGGTTAAGCAGATTATTCTACAGTTTGGTTTAAATTCCACATGTGATAGTTTACAGTGAAACCTGTGTTCTTCATTCATCAAAGAGATAACTTAATTATAGATTAAAGAGAAATTCCAACTCTAGCAAACAATATGTGATAACTAGAAAAGCACACATTTTAAAGAACCATTGTAGGTCATACATCACAAACAGATGTCATTAAATTTGTCATTATATATTTTTTTCCATCTCATTTATGATAGGCTTTGTATAATGATTTTACTCCACAGGTTATGGGACTGAGTATGATGGAAAGATTCAAACCCATGGTTACATAAAGTGTGGTGTAAATGAAACAGATCCAACACAGGGTGCTTGGCCTCAGATCCCTGGATGTTTTGGTAAGTAAATGTAAGGGGTAAATTGCTTGGTGAGTCAAAATGACAGGTATTGAGATGTTTAGAGTCATATTGGTGAAGCCTGCTGAAGAAAAATGTGTATGAAGCTCACACAAGCTATGAGAACATCCTATTAGCAGCATATAATCCTCGGCTTATGCACATGACATTGTATCTGTTTTCCTTTGGTAAACTCAGGTAGCAAAGGTGGTGTGGTCCTACTGTGGCCCACACTTTATTTGGTGTGGCTTCAGATGTGGGCCGCAAGGGGCTAACCGATGGGCTGCTGACAGTTTCTGTCCTCAGTGAGGTGTGTGGGCCACACTGGGCTAACCAATATGGGCACAGACCAGTCTCAGAGTGGGTTTGGGTTCAACATGGGTTTTCGGTGTGGCTGAAAGTGGGCTGACCACTTGGATCAGGTGGTGCCATCTAGGATAGATATTACAAAAAATCTATTTTTTCCTCATTTTCTAAAATGAAAATGATCTGCTAGCCTCCAGGTGCTAGCCCCTCCACTTGGCCTCCATAGTGGGAAGGAGACTAAACATACTGTATTACTCTTCCCATCATCATAATACAGTAGAATCATCAATTTGAACTTAGTTGGCCAGACCTAGTCCAGTAACATGCTAGCCTTCAAGTTCATAGTGCCTCCCAATGGGTAGCATACTTCAATATAAAATGATTACCACAGGAATGGTGTAGTCACAGTAAAAACTGCTGACATCACCTAACTTTGCACATTTCGAATGTATTTTGCAAGTAGATCCAAACTCTGAGAAAATCTGTGTACTGTTATGATTTATATGATTCATTAGCCTATTTCTGTTATATCATACTAAAGAAAATCAATACTGACTTGGGGGGGGAAAGCTGTACATCAGACATAGTGGGGTCATCTAGTGTCAAAGTACAGAACTCCCAGCTCAGTATGCCTTGTGCAAACCCATCCTCAGCACTGTCTGGAGAATTATCTTTGGATCTGATCTATGCCTGATTAGGGGTGCCCACTTTGAAACCAATCTGTGCCCAAAGTGATTGCCCATTTTGAAGCTGCTCTGTGCCTAAATCAGTTAGCCTGATGTGGCCCACACAACTTGCTGAGGACAAAAACTGTCTTAGTTCAGTTTGCCCTATTAGGGCAACCCGATGTGGCCCTGACTGGAAACCCACCATTTGCCCAACCTAAAACCATGAATAGTATTCTGCCTGCTTTGAACCAGCTTATCTGAGCTAAACCAATGAGTTCAGAATGGATGTTCATTGTATCACGAGGCTATGAATGTCCAGGAATTGTCCATGGGTATCTGGAGACCAATGAGGTTGGTGGTTGTGGGGCCTATGGACAACACGCTGTGCTTCCAGATGCTGACGTTCTGACCACTTCTCAGTGTGCAGTCAGCTTCTGTCCATTAAGTTCTGGTAAGTCCACACTATTGGCCAACTTCATAGACTTCTGTAAGGAAGGGGTGATACTTGCACAGTGCCAGTCTGTGATGTTAGCAGTGTAATTGATCCCCAACTGCTTTTGATTGCCCCTAAAAATACATGCCCTACTTATAGCAGATATGCCTTGGACATTTCAGTTGAGGACAGTGGGAATTGCTCAGCCATGGGTGGAACTTATTTCAATGGTATGTGCAGTGTTGACTTGTGCCCTGGGTATTTAGCTACAGCCAACAGTTCAGAATGGATGTTCATTGTGTCACAAGGCTATGAATGTCCAGGAATTGTCCATGGGTATCTGGAGACCAATGAAGTTGGTG
This sequence comes from Acholoe squamosa, assembly GCA_949317995.1. Classification (NCBI taxonomy): domain Eukaryota; kingdom Metazoa; phylum Annelida; class Polychaeta; order Phyllodocida; family Polynoidae; genus Acholoe; species Acholoe squamosa. Next base: position 6,327,959 of record OX439040.1, read on the forward strand.
GTTGTGGGGCTTATGGACAACATGCTGTGCTTCCAGATGCTGACGTTCTGACCACTTCTCAGTGTGCAGTCAGCTTCTTTCCATTAAGTTCTGGTAAGTCCACATTCTGTTGGTTATTTCGCTTTATCTTCTTTGTTTCAATTTGCTAAGTTGATAGGTTAAAGGAAAAGAATAAACAGTGGAGGTGGAGCAGCTGAAAATTAAGGGGGCTGAGCTCTGTAAATTTGATTGTATTTCAATATAATCTATAGTAAAACCTGGTGTGTGGGGGATGCAACCCCCACAGCCCCATATGATTGCCGTCACTGTAGAATATATCTCACTTAAGGGATTAACAAAGCGCTTTTGATCTTGTTCAGTGCTGACATGTAGTCCTCCATCGGCTGAACTTGATGGGCCAATAGACTTTGCCATAGGCTACGCTGTCACCATCAAGATCTGCATTGACGGGTATGAAACCTCTGATGGTTACCCAACGGCTAACCTTACATGCAGTGTCCATGGGACATCGGCTAGCATGACACGATGGGAACCTTGGGATCTGTCATGTCAACGTATGTACTGACCAATTATGGAGTCACAATTTGATTGTCAAAATTGTTTGAAAATAAGCATTTATAGGCACTCTTCGTCCATGGCATAATTTTATCAAACATTAATCATCTACACATTAGATTTTCAATAATTGAGGGGATATTCCCTCCTTCCAATAGCTTGATACGGTTCCTTTTTATATTAATGACCTGTATGTCAGAAACTGTGCAAGGTGTTCAGACTTTGGTGTACATCCACCCACATTTATCAAAGGCTCTTTAAACATTTTGAATCTGAGTACTAGATTCATCTATTTGCTACAAGTGAGCATGCCACATGGAACAGTCCATCCTATTATTAATGCAAACACATTGACTAATGAAATGGCTGGATATTTCAGGTGTTGCCTGCCCAGAACCACCAACTATTGAGAATGCCGAGGTCACTTTCTCCTCCCATATTACTAATAATGACACATGGTTGTTTGAGGACTACCTCATTTACCGCTGCTCCATTGGTTTTGTTGCTCCTGGTGATGTCATAGAGCAGAATGTCTCCTGCCAAGCCAACAAGTCCTGAAGCTCACATTTACCATATTGTGAAGGTAGCTGGGGATTTATTTAATGGCTGGATCTCAAACAACAACAAATTTACATTACATTTCAAAATGTTCTGGTTTCTTGTTATTGCTAAATTATTTTAAAAAATATCTTGACAAAAATAAAGTATTTTTATTAACTAGAATAACACTTGATTGATCATGTCATCATTTACCTATTGTATCTATAGTAAGGCATTAGAATTACATGCTTTCTTAAGGATGATGAGGACGTAATTTGGAGAGAAATTCAATTTCTGATTTACTATATTTCTGTACAGCTCTACGGTGTGAAGGGATTTTCACAAACGGGAATGTTACAGTACTGAGATACCAACTAGGACAAGATACCTCATTAGGACATAGAAATTTCTTATCTAATACAACAGGCTCTATCAATGAAGATGTACCTCGTGGAAATAATTCTTCTACTGATAACAATATTAGTGGGGACACAACTGACAGAAACGGCCTTACAACAGAAGACACAACTGAGGGCAATTCAGCTGCTGAGAGTATCTCTTCTACAGGCCAATCTTATATCTATGACATTCTTGTCAACCTAACCTGTCATGAGGGACACTTTATTGAAGGTATCGCAGACAGTGTGATTTTAACATGTACAGAAAATGGAACATGGAATGGCACTACTATTTGTACATGTGAGTCTTGTGATGCAAACATGAAAATAACAAAATATAAATGTATTTCCTTTGGTTGTCTTTTTCCATGTGTGTCTTGAATTACTTTGCATGTATATATTTACAAGTAACACCTATTGAAATTACTAATCCCTATACAATGACATTGAACACAAATAGATTGAGACTTCTTGCAGTACATATGAAATGTTCAGATCTGTTTAATCACTCATTACAATATCGCAAGAAAAATTAATGTGCTTTCCCTTTATCTGAATCCATAGTGTTGGATTGTGGGAACCCCAAGGTTATGAATAATGCTACACTCAAGTATAACACAACAACATATGGCAGTATGGCAAACTACACATGTGATCCTGGGTTTGTACTTAGACCTGGGAACAGCAGTGAAATTACCACTTGGAGTTCTCAGTGTGATTACATGCACAGATCTCCACCCACCTCATACTGGAGTTACACCGACTTTTTCTGTGACAGTAAGAATTCTTCACAATACATCTTTCTATCTATCTTTAGATGTGTCATAGAGATCTATTTTATGGACTGCTAATTATAACACATAACGTTAAAGTTCCATGAAACTTACAGATAAGACATATGTCAAACTACTTTGACATCTAATGTCTGTGTCTGAAAATCATCAGGGCGGATTAAGAGGGGGCGTGCGCCCCGCCTTTTCCCCAGTACTTAAAGAGTTTAATTAGATATTTTGGATCCCAAAATTTGCTCAAAAATAACAGGTGTGCCCCCTCCTTTAGGGTCACACCCCCTCCTTTTCCAGATCCTGGATCCACCACTGATCATAGTTAAACCATGCCATGCTCTCTTGTTACTTATAAAGCCCATGGATCTAGTCATAGTTGTACATGTGAGTCTTGTGATGCAAACATGAAAATAACAAAATATGCACAGATGGATATCATACTGATAATCGTCGTTAGAGTTTTGGTGTCATGTGCCAGATCAATGTCAGTGCTCCAACTCATCCTTATTGGGAGGAACCAAACCACACATGTATCAGTGAGTCTTCTGTGAAATGATAAGCCCTTTGAATATAAATTGTTATTAACATTAAGATTTGAGTGGATAAATGTATCTTACTAAGAGGTGCTACACATTCTTGAAACCAAGAAAGAAACGATGCAAAATGGAATCTATATTGATAGATTTTTAAATGTATTTATCTCTATATGCTTCTAATCATGAACCCTCCTATCTTTTATAGAAAGACCTACTGAACCACCGCCGGTAGTTGAAACTACCATTGTTTCAGAAATAACAATGACTAAGAGTGGTGAATTTGTTGGTAGGATGTTTGCTGTAATAGGTTCCATCTACCTTACTCACCTAAGAACATTTGGGACTTCTTTTTACATAAAGTATATTTTAATACAGTCTGACGTTAGATCTATAACAGTGAAATAAAAGTATTTTATTGAAATTAATTCAAGCATCTATAAAGTTCTGTAGATTATGAGGATCGTATTATGTGAAGCAACACCTTCCCTCTTTCCTGTCCAAGAGCAAACTGACTGAAGTGTCTTTCCCTCCAGAACCTGTGCGATTCCTGTGTGATTTCCCCACACTGGTTCCTCATTCACACCTGAACATAACTGGCTTTAACATTGGAGATGCAGCAGAGTACACCTGCCTCTACGGATATTACCATCATATTGATCACACATCAAGTCAGTCAAGTATATGTATCAGGGACTTTGTATGGATACCAGATGACATACAATGTATACCACGTCAATGTCCACCACACCCAATATTCCCTAATGCTACCTTGTCACACACTGTACATCCTACAGAGCAGTTTATTAGGAGCTATGTCCGTTATGACTGCATGACAGGTACCAGATCCTCTATAGGCCTCAATCATTTCTTCATTTTATGTACTCATCACCTCAGCTGGGAGAGGAAGCAATGGTTGTTCATGTAATACCTTTCTAAAGTGCAATAGTATTATTTAAGAGATCATCTCATTTAAACAATTTAGTTAGTTAGGTATACACTTTCATTTCATCTTACTCATGTATACTACTCTCCACACAGGTCTCAATTGCCCTGCATTTCCCATCATCATGAATGGTGGTCTTGGGGACTACACAACGCACTAAGATGGTTCTGTGCTTGGTCAATGTGATTTGGGACACAATTTTCAGGATGGTACAAAATCCAGATCGTTCTATTGTGTGAATGGAGAATGGGACTTGCATGAGTATGGAGAGTGTTACCGTAAGTGTAGTAACATATTCTATGTTGGTGTTACACCATTATTAGCATCATTTTTACTAACCTTATTTCAATCATACCTTTGTTAACTCTTCTCAGTCTTAAGATCTCAATTGCATTTAGAGTAAAACAAGGTTTAGATTTCAACATATTCTTTCTGAATATGTATTTAATCTCTGATCTCAATTGATTGGTTACAGTTGATGTCTGCCCTCCACTTCTGGTTCCAATTGATGGTGGTTTGAAAACTACAATAACTGTCTTTGGCACAATTGTAAGTGTCTTCTGCAATGAAGGCTACTGGTTTGCAGACCAGTCACTCTCTACTGACTTTGAAAGCCTGCCCAGTGGGCACAGAACGTTGCATCAACGTTGACAACCCGCTGATATTGTGTTGATGATGTTGATCAACCTGTCTTCAACACCTTTTCAATGATTTCAACCAAGACCATTTCAACATCCAATCAACAGTTGACATATCAATGTTGAAATATTGTTCTCAATTCAATGTTGACTCAACATTGATTTGTCAATGTTGAATCAACAATATTGATTTTAATGTTGATTCAATGTTGATTCAACATTGACATGTCAACAAAGAATGCCCTAACAAATATCAACGTTGTTTTAACATCATATCAATGTTGTGTCAATGTTGAATCAACATAGAAATACAAATGTTGAATCAGCGCTGATAGTTAGATGTTGAATCACAGTTGATTTTGATTATGTTGTGTCAACTTTCAAATTCAACTATATTTCAAGCCTATATCAACTGTTGATATGCAAACATTGCAAACGTTGTTTCAACGCTGAATCAATGTTGATGTGTTTGGGACAAACCACAAAACCACATAGGAATGTGTGGGTAAGTTTTGATTCATGTACAAATAAATATATCCAGCACTCCATTATTTACGGGCTAGCTTTTTGATGTCCAAGGAGTCAGGTTCTATTTAATACACTTGATCATTATCATTATAATAATGATTAGCGACTTAAACATATATGTGGTATTTTTTCAGAGGTGCACTGCACAGCACCTCCAGCTGCTGCTAATGCCATGATTACTGGGACTGGTCCCTACAAGTCAATGACAGAAGTGACATACACCTGTGCACCTGGAATGTGCACTTGGCATGGTTATGAGTCTAAGACAGTTACCTGTAATCCCAATGGACAATGGTCAGAAACTATAATGAATTGTACATGTGAGTTAAGTTTTCCACATACAGGATATAAACTTGTAAAGGAATCAGAACCATTCTTCACCAACTGCACCAGCTATGGTACTTGGACCACTCTCTCAAACAAGTGTGAAGGTATACCCTTCTTTGAATATCATGTGTCAATAATAAATGTCTGTAAATAGTGTCTCTGTGTCCTGTAATGAATTATAATTTGTCAATTTTACATTTAAGATTAAATACAGTGCTGATTCATGTAGACGATAGTAAGCCCTGAATAAGTGAGCCTAGACATTTCTATTACATTAAAGGATGCAGAACCTATTTATAAGGTGGACAGGTACATATACCACTGACTTGCTATGCGATATTACATATGTGACATGATCTGCGAAAAGGGGGCTTAGTGCAGGGGGCCCAAGACCCCTTTTCCAAGTACATGTCACATATGTTTTCATCTTTTTTTTGGGGTCCACAGTTGTAAGATGTCTGCCCATACCACAAGTTGTCAATTCTACAAGTCCAATCAACGTTTCTGGAATAATGGGTGACACCATTAGGTTCACATGTATGAGGGGCTATCACTTCATTCAGAATGTGCGGAGTATTGAAGTAGGATGTCTGTCATCTGGCACATGGTGGCCTTCTGTCAGGAACTGCTCAGGTTAGCATAAAGTTGACACTGTTATTATCGAACACTTTAAATAGATCTTTATGTTTTTGGCTAGGGATATTTTCAACTCGAAACATAAATTAGGTGAATCTTTTAAGAATGCCAGGACTCAAAACTTAATATTCCTCCAGTTATTCAAAGGTTCACTAAAACCATGTCATCTTTGCTTGTATTCTGTAGAAGAGATTTTCTTATAAGGATAATCCGTTCTGATATTACCAAAGTTCTATTCTTTTGATACAACCCATTAGAAATCATCTTCAAAGAACATCTTAGTCACTCTGTGGATAAATGTGACAATGGTTGACTAAAAGAGACATTTATAATTTTTGTTTACTAGAAATAACCTGTGAGGCAGTGTGGACATGGACTCATGGTATGATTGTGTCCAACACCACCACTGAAGTTGGCGCGACTATTAATGCCACCTGTGACACTCAGTACATGCTGAGTTCTGGTGATGAGTACATGGTCAGTTTCTGTGACGAGAATGGACTGTGGGATACTCCACTAAAGGAGTGTGTAGATAGGTGTGAAAATTCTCTTGTTATGTATCCATTGAGTGAAAAGAATCAATAACCCAGTTGGCAAAACATTTCATAGCTCCGTTGAATGATTATTGACATGTTGATCAACCAGTTGTCTAGATCTTTATAGAGTTTATGTTCATTGCTGACTGGGAATAAGCTTGCATTTGATAGTTGTTCAGTGTAAATTATAGTGACCATATCGTTAACAATTTCTGCACTTATCATTTCTGTATTCTAGACATTTAAATAATTTGTCATTACTAGCTTGAAAATTGAAATAGCTAATGCAATCATTATACCAGTGGCTCCAATAGATGTTTTATTTAAAACAAAATATTCTGATGAATTCAGGAAAGTCAATATCTAGCTTTATAGAATTCCCATCCAAGGTCTGCTTGTACACATTACAAATAGGCATATCTTTAACTCACTACGTACAACTTTCATTATTGTATCATAAATGTTTCACTTACAAATGTCAGCGATGCTGCTATAACAGTAGAGCCCACCGGTTCCCAGGGGATTGGGGCAGTCTATGTAGGACTAGCCTCAATAGTACCATGCACTTTTATAGTCTTGGACATCTTCTCATGTGCAAAGTAACTTACACTGCTGCAGTGGAACCTATTCGATGCAAAACATTACCATTGTCATCCATTTTGATTTGATAGTCATGGTTATTTTTAATTTTACTTTTTGATATCAAGCACAGTTAATGATATGAGGACAAAGAAACACGACATAAACAATCATTTATTTCATATTTTCCATTTGAGCCAGAACATCTTTTTTACATTGTGACATTGCATATCAATTCAGATCCACAGTGAATAAAATTCATTCCGGATTTCACACTTTTCTCATTTTGTTGGAGATCTGTTACATGTTTCTGTGCGTATTCAGCATTATCACAATACATATAGCATATCATCACCTTCACGTGCTTCACTGTAAAGAATTACTGTTGAATCTACCAAGGATCCTCATAATTCTGAACAATTGTAGTAGTATTGTAGCGAACTAGTGTAGTTTTTGCATGAAGCCCCAGGTGGCAGTGCAGTGGTACACAAATGTACAAGGGATCTCTGCGAAAAATAATGACGGATATCTGGCATCTTAGGGACAAGGATACCACTGTTTTATCGCACACCTTTTTTCATAGTGTAAGATTGGGATAGGCACTGGTCTGATATAGGTGTTGGGGGTAGGTACCTTAATGTTGTACTTTTTTATCTCAATAAATTCATAACACAGTTCCAAGTTATGCTTTTGTAACTAAATGTTGCAAGAGTGTTGCTATCAGAAACAGATCTCTTTTCGTATTTTCCCCTCTCACATTTGGATGTTTATCCCACAAATCTTGTCTTAATCAGTTAGGATATAGTTTAATGAAGGAGAGATTTTCTTACTTAAATAATGTAAGCATTTTCAATCTCATTGGGGGATGACCCCAATTTGATGTCGTCAAATGAAGGATAGCAAAGCATGCAGTATAATATATACAAAAACGATACTATTACAGGCTATGTAATAGAAGCTGAGGAGTGCATACATCATTTCATATTTCTTTCCTATAAGATATACCGTAATCTCCCACGTATAATGCGCGTCTTATACAGGGGTTTTAGTTTTCATTGGATCCACAAGGGAGACACCAAGACCATTCTTTTGATATCTTACATGCCCCCTTGGTCATAATAGGACATAAGGTGGCCCAGGAGGGTAATAGTTGTAGCAGTATATGGGCATTAGTAAGAGCTGGGAGTAATAGTTGTAGCAGTATGGGCATCAGTAAGAGCTGGGGAGTAATAGTTGTAGCAGTATATGGGCATCAGTAAGAGCTGAGAGTAATAGTTGTAGCAGTATATGGGCATCAGTAAGAGCTGGGTGTAATAGTTGTAGCAGTATGGGCGTCAGTAAGAGCTGGGAGTAATAGTTGTAGCAGTATATGGGCATCAGTAAGAGCTGGGAGTAATAGTTGTAGCAGTATATGGGCATCAGTAAGAGCTGGGAGTAATAGTTGTAGCAGTATATGGGCGTCAGTAAGAGCTGGGAGTAATAGTTGTAGCAGTATATGGGCATCAGTAAGAGCTGGGAGTAACAGTTGTAGCAGTATGGGCGTCAGTAAGAGCTGGGAAGTAATAGTTGTAGCAGTATATGGGCGTCAGTAAGAGCGGGGAGTAATAGTTGTAGAAGTATATGGGTGTCAGTTAGAGCTGTGAGTAATAGTTGTAGCAGTATATGGGCATCAGTTAGAGCTGGGAGTAATAGTTGTAGCAGTATGGGCATCAGTAAGAGCTGGGAAGTAATAGTTGTAGCAGTATATGGGCATCAGTAAGAGCTGGGAGTAATAGTTGTAGCAGTATATGGGCATCAGTAAGAGCGGGGAGTAATAGTTGTAGCAGTATGGGCATCAGTAAGAGCTGGGAGTAATAGTTGTAGCAGAATGGGCATCAGTAAGAGCTGGGAGTAATAGTTGTAGCAGTATGGGCGTCAGTAAGAGCTGGGAAGTAATAGTTGTAGCAGTATATGGGCGTCAGTAAGAGCTGGGAGTAATAGTTGTAGCAGTATGGGCATCAGTAAGAGCTGGGGAGTAATAGTTGTAGCAGTATATGGGCATCAGTAAGAGCTGGGAGTAATAGTTGTAGCAGTATGGGCATCAGTGAGAGCTGGGAGTAATAGTTGTAGCAGTATATGGGCATCAGTAAGAGCTGGGAGTAATAGTTGTAGCAGTATATGGACATCAGTTAGAGCTGGGAGTAATAGTTGTAGCAGTATGGGCGTCAGTAAGAGCTGGGAGTAATAGTTGTAGCAGTATGGGCATCAGTTAGAGCTGGGGAGTAATAGTTGTAGCAGTATATGGGCATCAGTAAGAGCTGGGAGTAATAGTTGTAGCAGTATGGGCATCAGTAAGAGCTGGGAGTAATAGTTGTAGCAGTATGGGCATCAGTAAGAGCTGGGAGTAATAGTTGTAGCAGTATGGGCGTCAGTTAGAGCTGGGAGTAATAGTTGTAGCAGTATATGGGCATCAGTAAGAGCTGGGAGTAATAGTTGTAGCAGTATATGGGCATCAGTAAGAGCTTGGAGTAATAGTTGTAGAAGTATATGGGCATCAGTTAGAGCTGGGGAGTAATAGTTGTAGCAGTATGGGCATCAGTAAGAGCTGGAGAGTAATAGTTGTAGCAGTATGGACATCAGTTAGAGCTGGGAGTAATAGTTGTAGCAGTATGGGCGTCAGTAAGAGCTGGGTGTAATAGTTGTAGCAGTATGGGCATCAGTAAGAGCTGGGAGTAATAGTTGTAGCAGTATATGGGCATCAGTAAGAGCGGAGAGTAATAGTTGTAGCAGTATATGGGCATCAGTAAGAGCTGGGAGTAATAGTTGTAGCAGTATATGGGCATCAGTAAGAGCTGGGGAGTAATAGTTGTAGCAGTATGGGCATCAGTAAGAGCTGGGAGTAATAGTTGTAGCAGTATGGGCATCAGTAAGAGCTGGGAGTAATAGTTGTAGCAGAATGGGCATCAGTAAGAGCTGGGAGTAATAGTTGTAGCAGTATGGGCATCAGTAAGAGCTGGGAAGTAATAGTTGTAGCAGTATGGGCATCAGTAAGAGCTGGGTGTAATAGTTGTAGCAGTATGGGCATCAGTAAGAGCTGGGAGTAATAGTTGTAGCAGTATATGGGCGTCAGTTAGAGCTGGGAGTAATAGTTGTAGCAGTATGGGCATCAGTAAGAGCTGGGAGTAATAGTTGTAGCAGTATATGGGCGTCAGTAAGAGCTGGGAGTAATAGTTGTAGCAGTATATGGGCATCAGTAAGAGCTGGGAGTAATAGTTGTAGCAGTATATGGGCATCAGTAAGAGCGGAGAGTAATAGTTGTAGCAGTATATGGGCATCAGTAAGAGCTGGGAGTAATAGTTGTAGCAGTGTGGGCATCAGTAAGAGCTGGGAGTAATAGTTGTAGCAGTATAAGGGCACCAGTAAGAGCTGGGAGTAATAGTTGTAGCAGTATATGGGCATCAGTAAGAGCTGGGAGTAATAGTTGTAGCAGTATATGGGCGTCAGTAAGAGCTGGGAGTAATAGTTGTAGCAGTATGGGCATCAGTAAGAGCTGGGAGTAATAGTTGTAGCAGTATATGGGCATCAGTAAGAGCGGGGAGTAATAGTTGTAGAAGTATATGGGCATCAGTAAGAGCTGGGAGTAATAGTTGTAGTAGTATGGGCATCAGTAAGAGCGGGGAGTAATAGTTGTAGCAGTATGGGCATCAGTAAGAGCTGGGAGTAATAGTTGTAGCAGTATATGGGCATCAGTAAGAGCTGGGAGTAATAGTTGTAGCAGTATGGGCGTCAGTAAGAGCTGGGAGTAATAGTTGTAGCAGTATGGGCATCAGTAAGAGCGAGGAGTAATAGTTGTAGCAGTATGGGCATCAGTAAGAGCTGGGAGTAATAGTTGTAGCAGTATATGGGCATCAGTAAGAGCTGGGAGTAATAGTTGTAGCAGTATATGGGCGTCAGTAAGAGCTGGGAGTAATAGTTGTAGCAGTATGGGCATCAGTAAGAGCTGGGAGTAATAGTTGTAGCAGTATATGGGCATTAGTAAGAGCTGGGAGTAATAGTTGTAGCAGTATATGGGCATCAGTAAGAGCTGGGAGTAATAGTTGTAGCAGTATATGGGCGTCAGTAAGAGCTGGGAGTAATAGTTGTAGCAGTATATGGGCGTCAGTAAGAGCTGGGAGTAATAGTTGTAGCAGTATGGGCATCAGTAAGAGCTGGGAGTAATAGTTGTAGCAGTATATGGGCATTAGTAAGAGCTGGGAGTAATAGTTGTAGCAGTATATGGGCGTCAGTTAGAGCTGGGAGTAATAGTTGTAGCAGTATGGGCATCAGTAAGAGCTGGGAGTAATAGTTGTAGCAGTATATGGGCATCAGTAAGAGCTGGGAGTAATAGTTGTAGCAGTATATGGGCGTCAGTTAGAGCTGGGAGTAATAGTTGTAGCAGTATGGGCATCATGAGTAATTTCCTAAACCACGCCCTTGGTGTCTCTGAAAGAAAAAAGAAAATTATAGGCCAAAACCAAAAATGAATGCAGATGGATAATTGATAAACAATGATGAATATGTTTTAGGAAAAGTCAAGCTACACTTAATTGACTACTCTGTGGCATTTGATATGATAGACCATACATTTTGAATCCAGAAGCTAGTCTCCATTAATTATGTAATGGTCTAATTAAGTAACCAATTTGTTGTTTAAAAGAAGACTTTAGATATAACAGAAAGAGAAGATGATGTATTTGAGTTTCATCCTAGGACCTTTACTATATTAACATATCAACGACTTGGCTTTGCCTTGCACATTAGCTGTGGATTATCAATCTATTATTTCCTTACTACGTCTATTTTAGGCACATTTTGAAGCAGTTAATTGGAAAACGCAAAGGTCACTGGCTTATGCCAGCAAAATCACTGCTAGGTCAGTCGAAATTACCAGACTGTCTGGCTGTAATCATGGGACTTGGGGCTACATTTTGGTTTTCACAGCTTGCAAATTGGACCATTGTTATGGTTTTACAGCGTAAAAAAAACCAAAAAAAAACATCATTTTGATATGGTTTAAAGACTGGTTTGATTAAGATGTTGACTTAATTAATGTTTTTCATTATGCTGTTCCTTAATGAATAATAGCCGCGAGTTGCTTGGTCCTGCAAATGTCAATCTGGGCCTGTGAGGCGGAAAACCTTTATATAGAATACTGTCTGTTTGTTTCCGTATCTAGACCAAGGGTGAATGCAATTATCCACAATACCTCTCATGTGTCTGTATCCACCTCGGTGTGGCACAGTTTGTCCTCACATGATTCAGAGACGCTGGGTTTGTCAGCGACGTCACAATGACTTGATGTCTGGTTGTCACGGTAGCATGCAACCTTGCGGACGCGGACTCCCCCTTCACCACACGTCTTTGAACACTGTGGGAGAGAGAATTAACAGGGAACAGATTCAATAGACCACTTATAGTATGGTTTTTAACTTCATATATTTCTAGACGATTCTTTTGCTTCAAAAAGAGACAGCAAAGTTTGTCTTACCAATGGTCAATTTTTTTTGCCTTATGAATTCAATAATCTATGAGTGCAGTTAAGTAAGAATATGGTCTACATGAATGTAATGGTGAAAGATTCTAATGAAAAGGAGATAATTCAGAACATCTTACACTGGCCCTAGATTACCATGACACTTTCTATTCAATAGGTAGAACAGATTTAGTCAGATCTAACGTAAATAAATGTATAGATTGAAGATTACCTGTGACCAGTCGGTGGTGTACCAGCGCGCCTTACACGGTGGTTCCCTGCATGCAGCACGTATACGTGGCCTCTTCATGTGCCGACAGGAAGTCACCTCCAACTTCCGCCAGGTCCCAGAATGCACTGCACCACAGACCACCGTACGCGACGTCACACCCCAGTCACAGTCCACCGAACACTGCAGGAGGAATGGGTTAGACATTTTGAAGGGATCATGGGGTTAAGATCAAATGTGGAGATTTCTAAATGCTGTGCAGTTGTTGGAGATGAAAATAGGAGGGCCTGGGTTTTTTTTAGATACATTCTCATAAGCATGCACCCTACCCACCATGCCTACATATTTAGTGTCACCAGGTACAAGCCACAGGCTTCAAGGCTGAGAGTGAATTACTGTATTATGCCCATTATTCATCACCATGCTGAAATGCAGTCCTGATGGGATACTCTGGGAGTGTATTGGCCCCATAGTGTCACCATGATACATGAATGTAGCATTAATTCATTAGTTAGGGAATAATGCACGGGGCATGGCTGTGGGAGTGCTCTAGACTGTATTGAGACATCGATTAGGGAATAATGCACGGGGCATGGCTGTGGGAGTGCTCTAGACTGTATTGAGACATCGATTAGGGAATAATGCACGGGGCATGGCTGTGGGAGTGCTCTAGACTGTATTGAGACATCAATTAGGGAATAATGCATGAGGCATGGCTGTGGGAGTGCTCTAGACTGTATTGAGACATCGATTAGGGAATAATGCATGAGGCATGGCTGTGGGAGTGCTCTAGACTGTATTGAGACATTGATTAGGGAATAATGCACAGGGCATGGCTGTGGGAGTGCTCTAGACTGTATTGAGACATCGATTAGGGAATAATGCACGGGGCATGGCTGTGGGAGTGCTCTAGACTGTATTGAGACATCGAGGGGCCTTATAGGCTCCGACCACAGCCATGACCAAGTGCATTATTCCCGTTATAACACAGAAAAATCACCCATCAGCCACCTGACAACACTTGAATATCAATTGTGAAGTCTAAAGTTGAGATGAAGTTAACCTACTTTGCCAGGAGTGCATTATCCATCTAGATAATGCACGGTCAATCAGCCAATCAGAACGCAGTATTCAGGATAATGCACTCTGACTTCGCCCAGCAGTGTTATAACATACAATAAACAACATTCACCAACTCACCACTCCCCAATCCTGTGGGACCCATCTTGGCGGACAGTCAGTGTCTGTGGCTGAGTTAGTGCAAGCCTCAACAGACAGGGGGCGTGTGTGTTGGTCACAGAACTTGTCATGGTGGAAGTTTCCAGCCTCGTCACGACATGTCACAGAACGCTTCCTGATACCTTGGTCACAGCCCCCGGAACACTGCAATGTTAGACACATTCATAGCAGCATTAAGCAATTTGAAACCAATGGCTTGATAACTTTCAAAAGTTGATAACTTTCAAAATTTAGTAGGCCCTGCAAAAAAAAGCCAGCTGCCGATAGTGGTGCATGTACTATCATTTTGAGTCCTTGGTGCTAAATGAGCTTTAAAGGGGCCCTGGCATGGTAATGCATGCCCGCATTAAAAAGTCACGTGATCACCCCTTGACCAACCAGGGTGTCGCGATTTTTCCGCTGGTTCCCGCGATTTTATGATCACTGTTTGAATCGGTACCCATGTTGTTAATTTTCCATGCCAGCCCCCCTTTAAGTGTGCTGACTTTGCTTTTTGGAATAGAATATAATCTACAGTAGTGGCCTGTTCAAACTACTGGGCGCTCATTGATTTCAATATCCCTGCACCTTATTTCAGACCTGCTCTTATTTGAACACCCCTCACCCATAGTGCTTATGTGACATCAGCGCTTAAACAACCCACTATATACATATGGTGAATCATTGTGCGACACTGACATCTAGGTTGGCCAGCTTGCCATAACTTCTTATAAGTGCACTAATGAAGACAGCTATTGAGATGCTCCACCCCCTCCACTCCTCCATCCCCCAAAAATATCAATTCTGATAAGAATTTTATTTATTTATTTATCTATTATTTGCATTTAAGGTGAAAATACTACCATAAAACCTCTCTCGCAGGCTTCTTTTCGGTAATAAATGTGAATCAAAGTTGTGTTTCTCTCTTTATTTGCATGATTTGACAAATAAATGAGCTTGCGAGAGCAGGTGCACTTAAGATAAGGAACATGGTTTGTACTCTAAATAACTACAGTAGCTCTCCCCAGTCAGGCTTCCCTAGCTCACTTAAAAGGGTCTATATCTCCTCTTTCCTATCCCCTCAGATGTGTGTGGTGCACATACACACAGGCCCCTGTGAAACTGTGCAATGTAGTTCTCACCATAAATATGACATTACCTGTCAAAATGGGGTTACATATTTATAACTGACTCACTCACCTCTCCCCAGTCAGACACGACCCAGTCATGGACACAGGGTCCCAGGTGACATGGCTGTGACATCCGGGGCCTCATGGTGACGTCACAGGACTGCGTCTGTGATGAACACCTGACGTTACGCGCCTGTACACCAGCACCGCACTTACGGGAACACTGTAAAACAATGGATAAATTTAAGGTTTGTCTTCAAAAGACTTTTTCACATGTGCAAGAAATATAGTTCTTTGTAGCCTGAAGAAAATAAACAGATATATTCATTGAGTGTTGAAAAACGTTACGATTTTATAAAGACCTTCCAAAGGCCGTTGAAAACAACTGTAGTTGCTTTTCTCTTTGTTAAAAATATCTTTTGCCCACATTTGAAAACATTTCTAAGTAAAACAACCTTTTTGATTTTTACAAAAAAAAAATAAAAAAAAAAAATCCTCCAATGCACATCAATACGATGTGGATATTATTAGGTTTGGCAATAGTGTCTTGTGACTTGCAAGAAATTTATTTGTATATCATGCTATGCTCAGGCACGATGCGCTCCTACATCAGCGGCGCATGATGAATATACCAAAGCTTGATACCTACCTCGCCCCATATCGATGTCTCCCACAGTGGCCCACAGTCAACCTCTTTACACGGCCGGGCTAGGTATGGCTTGGCCAGCGTACTACACAGATAATCATGAACCTGAAAGAAAAAGCCACAGGCTGAAACAACATGGGCTTCTCATTGAATATCTTGGGTGTTATGTTAAAGGTAAGACACTGTAGTCTGGGTTAATTTGCTTCACATTAGGTCTATGTATGAACCTATGGACAGTGGTGCTTTATTAGGGAGTGGTCATTATTTATCAACAGGGGGGGTGGGTTTGAGGGGGGGCGTAAAAATTTCATACCCCTCCCGAGGGGGGGACTAACAAAATTTTGACCACTCTTGAGGGGGGGGCTTAAAAAATTTACCCTCTTTTGAGCAAAAAAGCCCACGCAGCTACTATAGCTCAAAGAGGGGCGCGGTTTGGAGGGGGGGGGGAAACTTTGACTGTCGTCAAGGGGGGGGCTTAAAAAATTTCCACACGTCCGCGCGGAAACCCACCACCCGCCCCCTGTTGATAAATAATGACCACTCCCTTATTGTTGGAAATTTGGGGAAAAACAATTTGACCCGGACCAGAGTGTCTTGCCTTATTTCATAACTAAGCAAATGTCCACGAAAAAAAAAGCAAAAAGCCCACTGTATTCCATCCCCCAGTATATACTGTTCTATACATATGATCTTAGCTGCCATGATATAGATAGCAGCAGGGCATTTCTTAACAATGCTTATTAACACTGATAAGAAAAAGCTATACCAGCGTTAGTAATTCAGAATGTAGACTCACTGTGCTGTCGAAGCCTGGAGCCATCATGCGCCAACAGTGTACCGTCCTGTACTGCTGTCCTGTGCCACAACTCACCGAACACGAACTCCACAGACTAGCCACCCACCTGTAGAAATATGCACAAAACTCCCAAAATGTAATAAAACATGCCTGTCACATGGCATATGAATAATCACAAAATACCCAAAATAAATATAACGAAACCTACCTAATACATAAGCAAATGTCAATGACCATGAAATATACAACACACAGGGGACTACGATGCAGAAATATATAATTGGAATTGACATTTGCATTTATGTCATGGCTCCACAAGTTTGTAGGGCTTTTAAATACCCGGTATATAAAAAAAAGACATTTTCTGGCTCTGTTTGCTGCAGTAGATCATGTGACTCCCAGCCATGGAAAACGGACCCATTGTATTCCATCTACCCATGGAATACAGCGGTATAGTACTAATCTATAGTAATGTTCGTATCTGCCATGACATAAATAGCAAAGAGATTTGCAGGTACAATATATACAAGTTGGGGTTACTTACTTTGGAACTCATAGGGTTACCGGTAATTTCATTCACTGGTAGTTATTCATAGGGTTAGATTCATGCATTATAATAACCCATGGGCATGATGGAGAAAAAGATTTTCATCCATTGAGAGAAAAAAAATTCATGAGGATTGCTCAAACATGAGTGCTTCTTTGCAAGTTAACCTCAAAGCAGTTAGTATTCCACAAGATGGAGCCAAGTGGAATACTGCTTCAATGTTCACAAGTGAAGAAATTCTAAGTTTGGAGGAACTCAAGAGATAAATAGATCATCTTACCTGGGACTGCAGGGTCTTCCCTCACAGGATACATGAACAGGTCTGGGTCTGTCACTGTCTTCACAAAAGCTACTCTCAACCTGAATGTTATCACTTCGATAACACAGTGCCGACCGCGACTGGACTCCTGGATTATAAAAAAAAGCTATGTTATTACTATGGTAACACAGCACAAACCATGGTTGGATGCCTGGATAATGAATAAAATATGGTAACATTATGGCAACACAGTGCTGACCGGGACTGAGTTCCTGAATTATGAATTATCCTCATGGTAACACTGCATGGACTGTGAGTGCATGCCTGGATTAAGGCTTTACTATGGTAACACAGGGCCAACCATGACCGTAAATGATTTGTAAGTAAAACCTATCACTATGAAATATTAGGGCTGAGATGATTGCCCTTTTTTTTTATCTAACATCACAACTACAGTATAAATTATACTGGGCAGAGAATAACTGGACACCTGACAAAATGAAAAATTCTTAGGTAAAAGAACAAATCATAACTGGGTGCCGGATTGCTGAATTATGGATAAAACACAGAATACTTAGAGAACAATGTGTTCATATAAATTTACACTTTTTAAAAAAAGGAGGAGGGTGAATCCTTCTTTGTAAGACTTATACTGAAAAAGAAATATTCAAACTTTCCTACCTGATGTACACGTGGCACTGCAAGGCGCTAGTTTGTCAAGCTTCCAGAAATACCGATATGGTCCTGAGTTAGTCTGTGGGTTACGGTACTTGCTGCCAGCTATTGCGGGTACTGACTCACCTTTGTCAGAAGAAATTGGTTAAATTATTAAATAAGAAACAACAAATGGTATTTACATCTAAAGGTTTGGTAGGAGTCAATCTTCGCTGACTCCTGTATATGTATTTTTGTGTCCATAGTGAACACAATATGTACGTTACCCTGCAGTTCTCCTGTCATATCTAGCTATGGGGTATTATAGCCAATAACATGAACATAGTGATAACAACGAGTTGGTGATTAGTGGATAATTGATGATAGGCTTTATTGTACAAAGTACATGCTGGTTAGATGGTAACTCAGTTAGTAGCTAGTTGGTAATGCTGTTAGGTGTACTAGCACCTAGCTGTATATACATAATGACCATCAGGTGTACCACCCCTAGTGGCAGAGTGTGGTACTACTGTATACATTACAGGCTAAGACAGTGAAATGAGTGATAATGGATGTTATTTATATATATATGTAGATAAATATCTCCCAAAAAGCATACCATGACTCAACATATATGGTGCCAAAATCTCAAGCCGTTACGCGGTATAAAATTTGGTGTCCAAGCCACCATCCCTGGATTTCTCACTCCCCACCATTCAGTCTTGCCACATTCTTCACTCACTGTCATGCTTCATCTGAACATATGGTCAATCTCCCTATTTGTATGAGTTCATGATGGTTAAAGGCCATACCGGCTACCATGGCATAACCATTTTTCTAATTCTGAACTTATTCTGGTAAATATGGAATGTATTAATGTAAAAACCTATTTTAGGCTGGCTAGGGCGTTTCTGAATTGTTAATATTTTATTTAATTAGCGTATGGATAAATTTGCCAAGAGTATATTAACGGTTGGATGCAATCATGGTGAATATCATGTAAATGAATGTCTGCTTGCAATACAAATAAAAAAAAGTATATAGTATAATGTACTATATAGTAATAAAGTAAAAGCGGTCGAGTTCTCTACTTATCACACTCTAATGAGTATTGTTCAATGAAAAGTGAAAACAAAGGTATGGTCAAACTAGTTCATATGAGCTGTCAGTGATTCTCTCTCATATGTCTGATGAAGTCTAGGATCCTAGCTATATGGCACACTATGGGTCGATCCTTGCATATGGTCAAGTCTTGCGAACCATACGTAATGCATATTTCCATTCCCCATACATTTAATTTTGAGAGCAAGTATCAGATACTTGTGTCACAACAAGCTCATGAAAGAAGGAATCAGATGGACAAGGCAGAATTAGTTCCATTGCAAACTACGATGAGATATATGATACAATGTGCGGCATGTATGGTTCCATGCACCATACCCAATAAAAGTCGCTATATCTTGAAAGTAGCCTGTAGCTATCAATTTAAATTTTCATAGCAAATACCTCACTTTAATAGCACCCTAAAGCAGAAACACTTTGGTGTTCCTTTCCCAAATAAAAAATATGTCGCATGTATGGTTCCTCATCATGTGATCTGGTTCCTGAGCTCATCATGTGCATGCTAACATTAGCTACTTTCAGCTTGAATCTCACACCAGCCTTCTTCATGGCATGTCATGCTAGTTTCAAGTATGGAACCTATTTAACTCTTTAAGGGCCGCTGATGCAGGAGTGCATCATGCCCATTGGTCATCATGATGCACCAATGAAGTGTTGGCGAGATACTCACCAGCACTTCATTGGTGCATCGATGTCGACCCTACGAGATTGATACATAAACTCCCGGAGGATCGGCATGATGCACCAATGAAGTGCTGGTGAGACTACTCTCCAGCACTTCATTGGTGCATCATGATGACCAATGGGCATGATGTATTAATGCATCAGTGGCCTTTAAAGGGTTAATGTTGTGAGAGATTCCAAGGTCAGAAATGTCATAGCCACACATACACATAAACAAGAATCATCGCAACAAGCCATGCCTCATATATGCCGGGCAGGGTTTTGCAGTATTCATAACTAATCTATCAATTCAAGTCCTTTTGTGGCATGTATACACCCTGCAGCCTTATCAATCTAAGCTACCTTGTTTGGTATAAATACTCATTATATGAGAGGAATGTATGGACATGAAATTTGTATTATGAAGGTCAGAGTAACACAACATAGACTCACCAGGCATTCCTACGTCTAAATCTGGGAATGTAGAGCCGGTGCTGTTGTCGTCACTCGTGGATGTACTTGGGTCGGACGTTGTAGTAGCTATTGACACGTCACCTAAAGATCCCTTACTTGAATGTACTGCAGTTTCTTTTCAGGGTTTTCAAGTTCTCTAAATGTCTCTCTCAAATATAAAAGAAGTCCAAACACCTACTCTAAAATATAGTTTTTTACCTTCTATAATTAATTTCATTTTCAGGTTCAATAACTTTGTTTTGATTTTGAATACGAGAGGATTATTTTTACAAACATTTTTTTTACCCAAATATTTTCCAAACTTCGAATTCCCCAAAGAGCCATTTCCTGAAAAGTGGGTTTAGCTTACCAGTAGCTTCATTGTGTGACTGGGGACTGAGTATGTACTCTTCCAGGGTCCCATGGCCATGTTCTGGTTGTACAAACTCTGGTATCTCTGTCGTCTCTAGGCGTTTCTCATAATTCAATGTGTGTACAACACTAGCGCTTCGCGTGATGTCACTCCGGTCAGGGTGCTGTGAGGAACTGTTCACAGAGGTTCTATGGATGTTGTACTTGTAACTGACATGTATTTCCCCTCCAGACCCTTCTGGTTGTAACATCTGATAGTAAAATTAAATGATTGTTGTGAAAACCATGCTTTTGAAGCATAGATATGCGAAGAATTTCAAAATCCTGTACGAAAGACCTTCACAAACTAAGAAACTTTACCTTCGTAGCTATCTTTCTACTTACTACATTATGACAAGAAATAGGCAAGGTTTGAGCAAAAGGGCTTTGTATAATACATTTTCTTACACCAAAAATTGTTTTGAATAAGCGTTTTGAATTTTTTAAAAAAAAAGCTCAGGAAGAAAACATCTAAGAACTTTCATAAAAAAAATTCATAATCACATCTTATGAAATCATTATGGAATTTTTCTATGAACGTTCTTAGATGTTTAAAATCAAAATTTTTCCTGTTTAACCTAGAATGAAAAAAAAACAAACTTCAATTTGAGTGCACAGAAAAAGGATGTGCAGACCATGACATAGAGAGTCTCGTTAGTCCGGCCGGTTCCCTCGAGTCTCTCTAGTCCATCTGGGGAATACAGCGAGTGGTGGTAGTGGAAGATGATACCAGCGACATGGCGGTAAACTGTTGGGTACGACTCACTACTCCTCCCATTCACAAACAGGATACCGTTATCACTACGCAGCGCTGGTGAATAGAAATAAAATTATAGTTATTTCATACATGTAATTTAATATTTTTGTAGATATTATTACATATATGATTACATACAACAACAACCTTTTTGCACATATAATTGCAAAGAAACTATGAGCATTCAAGGTGGTAAGGCTTCTGTTCAATAGGATGGTACATTTCTTGGAGACAAACACCTACTAGGTTGCTAGTGGTAAGATATCCAGTTTTTGAGAAAAGTTTTCCACCAAGTAGGACATTCAGTCCTGCAGATTTCTAATTCTGCAGGCCCTGTTCAACTTTCTCAGGACTGAAACATAATGAGTATCTAAGGACATTCTCTGGAAATAAAGAAATGTCATAAATGTCTATTTTATCATGAAATCTGTTAGGATTCATGAAGTGTTTAAAAAAATCATAATATGTTAACGATTTTGTTTGACACTGTAAAAACCTTAATACATGTAATGTTCCAATTTCCAATTTCCAGTAAAAAATGGCATGTAGCTCAAGGTCTGGGGATGACAGCCAGACATTTGGTCCGGCAGTCTGACCGCCCAGGAGCCATTCAGACGGCAATAGCCAGTGTCCGACGGGATTTGGCGAAAACTGGATATCCTCCAGATAGTATACGTACATGGATGGCAGATTGACTACCTTTTGTCATGCTTGATTAGCTCCACTTTGAGGGCACTCTCTGGGTGAGTGAGGGAGTGAGTGAGTAGTAGATGTTTAACGCCATTTCGACAGCTAAGGTCATATTCATGGCAAGAACTACATTACACAATTTCACAGAGGAATGTGTTGGTGCCCATGCATATGTGCACCACCCACATCCGAGGGGATAGAAAAGAGGAGACATAGACCCTTTTAAGTGGGCTAGGGAAGCCCGGCACTCTCTGAGTACACTCATACCTAGCGCCTAATGTCCAGACTAGAAAAAAATGCAACCTATGCTTGAAGAGTGAGTAGTATTTCCAGTTCTTCCTACTGATGAGTGAGGCATTGTTGGAATTAAATATAGTGAACTCCCACTATGCTTTGCTGCTTCCTGTATGGTGGTGCCCTGAGGGTTTATACCTCAGGGCACCAGAGTAACCCTCTGGGCGGTTTTCCATGTTCTGCACTTGAGTAACCAGTGGATCCCCCTTATGAAAAATATAGAAAGCAGTCCCAAAGGATGCCTATCCCAATACTATCCTCAAATAGTAATCATTTAGAATACATACTGGTCTTGAATGATACCTTCATTCCCTACACCCCTAAGGGTAGTTAATGCAGGTGCCCAAGGGTCAGAATGATTCCCCAATGAAGTTCTGGCGGGGTTCTGGCAAGTCCACCTGCGTAGCGATTTATTTGCCATGGTGCCATTTATGTACTGCAAAGAACAATTGGCATGATACACTCCAGCATTAGGGAGTGATCATTTTTTAACAACAGGGTGGGGGGGTTGGTGGGTTTGCACGCGGACACCCATTAAGTTTTTGACCCCCCCTTAAGGGATGAAAATCATGCACGAACATGCCCTTTTAACCTATAGTAACATGCAGGGTTTTCCACTGGAAACAGGTGAAATTATTTTGACCCCCCCCCCCATCAGAGGGCTTGAAAAAATTCTGACCCCCTGGTCAAGGGGTTGAAAAAATTCTGACCCCCCTTTCAAACCCACCAGTCCCCCCCCCCCCCTGTTGATAAATAATGACCCCTCCCTTAGTGGCTGATCCAAGGGTTAAATTCAGTTAGGACACTTACCAAAGACAGCGCTAGTGTCCACAGTCTCAATAACCCGTATCGAGGAGGCACCCGGGGGTATGGTCACTATGTCTGTATACCCTGAAAGATACACAGGTAAAAAGGTGTAAATAAAGCAAAAAGCATTCCTGAGCGTAAAGTAAGTGTAGCGATTAAGATATTGCAATGTTGATATTCATTTTGTAAGAAATGAAAAGTGTATCTGTTAGTGTGAATCTCCTTGTTGCAAATATAAGTTGTTGTTTTTTTTTTTTTTTTTTTTTTTCAAACTCAACTTCAAATTCATAGGTAGGCATTGGTCACTGCTGACATACACCAGAAAGGCATTTCTCAAGATGGTACGACTAGACCTCTTCCAAGTTGTAGTGGGATCCCTCACTCTAATGCCATTACAGCCCTGCATCTAGTGGTCACTAATGATTGCCCTGGTATGACTGCCCTACCAAACCCTATGTAATTGCTGCATTAAGTCCTGATTGTACAGAGCTGGAGGCCATTTCTCAATGTACTACGACTACACACAGCCACTATGATTTAAAAATGCAATGAATAAGCCAGGCTATCGTAGGAACTGCCCTACGACTGCTCACTACGATCAGCAGCTATGCAGTAATTACATAAGGTTTAGTAGGGCAGTCGTACTGGTGCAGACATTAGGGACTAATAGTGCATGGTACTGTTATGGCCAAATTGTTAGGTTCTCACTACAATTTAAAGGACAGCAGTCGTAGTGTGTTAAGAAATGGCCTCCAGACGTAGTGCATTACCTATGATCACCAAATATAATTTTGAGGGTATTAAATCGTAGTTGCTGCGTTCAGTCGTACCATCTTGAGAAATGCCTTCCATGTGACCACCTATTTAGTGCTGACAATCATGGCATAAAATGGGTATTATTTATAGGATTTTAGATTAACTATATTGTAATCAATTAGCAAATAAATCATCTTGGTGACACCTACCCATGGCCACTGTTCGAGTGATGTTACCAGACACAGTCAGACACGACTCGTTATTTCCTCCGCACACCCCACATCGGTCATAAACTAGAGGAGAGTATAATGCGCCATCACATCCAATTCTCTGAAATAAGATTCAACATCAAGCTTAGAACATGTTGAATAAGGTTTCTAAGGTATATACTCATGCAAACTTTCATTTTTATTCTTATGAAACAAAATCCCTGATCATAAACATAAAAAAGACCATCACATGCTACGGAAGATCTTATGAGGTATGAATATCATATATATTATTTTCTCTAATGCAGTCCAATGGTTTGCCCTCAGGGCATAGATCAACGTAACAAGTTGCATCCTGCATGCTTCAGGCAACCATTTTATATCCATGGTATTTCTCTTTGCAGAATGAGGAAGTGGTTATCATTTATCAAAAGCGAGGCTGGTAAGCTTTCGGGTAGACGTGCAAAAACTTGTTATCCTGCCTCTTGACAGTAGTCAAAATTCTTATGGTGCAAATTCCCTCTTAAATCTATGGTAGCATGTAGACTTTTTTCACTAATAGTAGGTACGTGAATGAAAGGGCTGCTATGAGCGTGGACCATGTCCTAGAAAACTGTGACAGGTTTGGGAGGTGTGTGCAGGGATAGGTCTCAGTGATTAGCCTTAAAATTATAGAAATAGTTGATGAATAAGGTTCAAGATATTTAATCTGCCAAGAAGACAAGGTTTCCTTTGATTTAGTGTTTCAATTTTGTATGAACTCTAATTAGTTAATTAATTACCACCTTAATTAGGTCAATGTTTTGGTAATCTCTCATTCATTACATGATAGAACTTAGGAAGTCGAACAAAAACATATAGAACAGCAAGTACATAGTCTTAACCTCATCTCTGCCAAATATTAAGGAATTGTATCGACGAGCACATAGGTTTCTAGGATCAGCCAACTTAAATTTCAGCTAATTTTGATGGTTTTTCTCAACTTTTTATATTCATAAATTCATATCTCTGACCCTAGTGGTCGTATCAGGTTCATTTAAACTGCATTGTATCCGTAAAGTCATTGGCTTTCAGGAAATATATGGTTTGCTATGATATATCTCTTTTCAAATTATGGCAATAATGTAGCTAAAGGTCACAGACAATTCCTCTTTGTAGAGTTTAATTTCATGACGAAAATTTGGCCAACCTTGTCTCACAAAAACCTCAATAACTCACCCAAAAATGATGCTAAAATTACAAGTCAAAAAGCATGTTGCTCCTCACATATGTGCGGAAAAGACTGCCAAAAACCAAGAGATCTCATGAGTTTAAAATTTTTAGTCACATACCTACTAATAGGAGGCCAACATTTTTATGCCCCTATCAACAGGGTTCAAAAGTTTTCACAGCCCCCTTCAGTAGGGGTCAAAAATTTGTACCCTCCCCATCAAACCCCTACCCCCCGGTGGATCTATATATGACCACTGCCTTCCTTGATTTTTATTTTCAAACACTTACAACACAGGTAGCATTGATGCAGACTCCAAGATGGCTGCTTGTCTCAAGGTCAAGGTCACAGGAAGTGCCATCCCTGACCTTACTTGAGAATCTAACGGCTAGATGGCGCCCAGTATCGTATCCAGCAGTACAGCACACCAGCGAGCACGGGTTGAGGCTTAACATATGGCTGTGCCCTGTAATTGACAATGGTTGGGGTTACCACACTGTGAAATATAACTGGGGATCCTCGTAAAACTGAACAGTAAACCACAAGAAGCTACAAGAAGCTCCAGGGGCAGTATGGCGGTACAAAGAATCTCTGTGAAAATAACAAAGGACAGCTTGGGGACAAGGATTCTGATGAGAAATATAGTACAGTGACTGTCACATATTTGGCTCGTTACAGCACCGGGGTCTCAAACAATAAGCACCTGTCTTGAATAAGTGGAGGGGGCACAAGGCTTTTGAAGTCAATCCTCAGCACTAAAAACAGTATTAACAAGAAATGCGGTTGTGACCGCGTAAAAAAACGCCTCCCGCCGTTAAGAAGATTTCACAATTATCAATTTCTCTATTCAGTAATTTTGCATTGTGAGACCTCATCTCATGGGGCAAATGCAATCATCATAGCGCACTCCCGTACCGCTTCGCGGTACCGCCGCTGCTGTGTCCCCTCTGAACACATAGTAACCTGCCTCTGGCTCTCGAAATCATGCAAAACCACCCTTTTGGTGGTGTGTGATTTAGCAACCTGCCTGAGTGAAAAGTGATGCTGGAGAGCCTAAAGTAAACAGTCACTGACAGAGGGCATAGGGACAGTATCCTTAGCCCTCCTTAGCGTTCTCGTTCTATTAGAGCTTGGAGTATGAGTATGAGTATTTGGTTCACAATTTATCCCAATCCTTGTAAATGACATTATCATTGCACACCGGCAGCATTGACTGGCCGACAGCTGCTGCCATCGCCGCTGTGACATCATGACCTCCTGACCCAATTGGACCCAGGGCAAGGCTCTCCAGCATCACTGCCCTCAAGCAGGAAATCAGTGCATCATCACACGCCTCGAAGAAGGTGATTTCGCGTGATTTCACGAGCCAGAGGCATGTGATTTGTGTCCAGAGGGGTGAATAAGTGTCTGTCTCAAATAAGGGCTTGAGGTATAAGGGTATTTAAATCATTTAAAAATAGTGGGGTTTCTTTTGAGTCATGACTATGAGGCTCGAAGATGGATATGAATCTAAGGACAGATATGACATATTACTATATAAGCCTATGTAATGTAATGAAGGTTCTGTAGTTCTCAAATATGCCTGGGACCTCCACATTTTTATTGCATATCCACAA
Organism: Acholoe squamosa; assembly: GCA_949317995.1. Taxonomy (NCBI): domain Eukaryota; kingdom Metazoa; phylum Annelida; class Polychaeta; order Phyllodocida; family Polynoidae; genus Acholoe; species Acholoe squamosa. The sequence continues at coordinate 6,354,918 of OX439040.1, forward strand.
AGTACATGCCAGTTTGAGGATCTGGTGAGAATATGGCGAAAAACCTATTACTTTTAATCTATCCCTGCCAGCCACCTTAAATAAGCACAGGGGCCTGTTTTTCCCCATTCAGTAATAATATGGAGGGAAATATGGACCTCCAGTGGGGTGTTTCAGAAGCAGGTAATGTTTACAACCGGTCATAAGGAGATATGATAACAGTTTTAATAGTGATTGTAGGCTTATAACTGCATGTGTTTCTAAAGCATTACCATTACCTTACTGTGTCTGGTGAGAGATGATAATGGTTGCAGTTGTAAGTTTAGAATCTAGCAGTTTTAGAAACAGATATTTAATGTTCATTATCATGTCCGGCTTCTGAAACACCCCACTGATGTGGCTAGACCCCTCCATATTCAAAAATGGACCCACATACGGCCTATATTTAACTCCATATTCAAATGTGGATCCCAATACAGCCCATATATCAAATATGGACCCAAATATGGAGGTCCATATTTCCTTCTATATTTATTATCAAATGGGGAAAAACACCCCCCAGTGGGGTGTTTCAGAAGCAGGTAATGTTAACAACCGGTCATAAGGAGATATGATAACAGTTTTAATAGTGATTGTAGGCTTATACCTGCATGTGTTTCTAAAGCATTACCATTACCTTCCTGTGTCTATAACTATATGACTGGTGAGAGATGATAATGGTTGCAGTTGTAAGTTTAGAATCTAACAGTTTTAGAAACAGATATCTAATGTTCATTATCATGTCCGGCTTCTGAAACACCCCACAGGGGGCACAGCCTGGTTAGGACTAATGAGTACCCAAGGTGCTAATACAGACTGATATGGTAATATCAGTCTGTATTAGGACTTAATATTTTATTCTTTTACAAATGTTGATAATCAACGTTATGTTAAGCCAAAAAAAAAAAGTGTTTCCAGTAATCTGACCGACTCTAGCAAAACAAGGTGAAAATGTGAAGCCATTCAAATGGGCTAAGACACATGTAGAGATGCAGTATGGCCGTGTCTCTCAGACACCTTGACAGTAGAAGCATAAACAAGTAGCACCTTTACTTCTGTAAAGATACTTCTGTGTCTGTGGCCAAAACACTTTATGAGCCGATATTGTATTCATGTCTTATCAGCACAATGCATTTTTAAAGCAGCCCTCCTGATTGAGTGACGGCTAGAACCATGCATCACGCCCACCCTGTGTGGTTGATACACTCCTGAAGGGTCGGCATGATGCACCGATGAAGCCCTAGGCATGATGCACCGATGAAGCCCTAGGCATGATGCACCGATGAAGCCCTAGGCATGATGCACCGATGAAGCCCTAGGCATGATGCACCGATGAAGCCCTAGGCATGATGCACCGATGAAGCCCTAGGCATGATGCACCAATGAAGCCCTAGGCATGATGCACCAATGAAGCCCTAGGCATGATGCACCGATGAAGCCCTAGGCATGATGCACCGATGAAGCCCTAGGCATGATGCACCGATGAAGCCCTAGGCATGATGCACCGATGAAGCCCTAGGCATGATGCACCGATGAAGCCCTAGGCATGATGCACCGATGAAGCCCTAGGCATGATGCACCGATGAAGCCCTAGGCATGATGCACCGATGAAGCCCTAGGCATGATGCACCGATGAAGCCCTAGGCATGATGCACCGATGAAGCCCTAGGCATGATGCACCGATGAAGCCCTAGGCATGATGCACCGATGAAGCCCTAGGCATGATGCACCGATGAAGCCCTAGGCATGATGCACCGATGAAGCCCTAGGCATGATGCACCGATACATGCTAAACGCACCAATGAGTACCTTGCTGAGGTTAGCTGCTGAGTAGTGAATACGTTATTGACTATCAATACAATGATGAATAATGATTTTACTAAAGATATCTAGTTCCCAACCCATCTTAAGGAAGCGATAGAAACGATTACTTATTACTTATGGTCCACAGGGCCTCTTTTGCCGGTTTTTCAGTTGGAAATGTCTGGCCAAGTTTGGCCGAAGGGGCTAAAGGGACTATTGGTCTATGAAAGTCTTAGGGAGTGCTCATTTTTTAACAACAGGGACCCCGAAGGACTGAAAATCGCATGTGAATGCACCTTTTAAGGTATAGTAACGTGCAGGCTTCTTCGCTGAAAGCAGGTGAAATTATTTTGACCCCCTTAGTCGGAAAGATTCTGACACCCCTCACCCCACCACCCATCCCCCTGTTGTTAAAAACTGATCATTCCCTTACCTGTACCTGGTTTACGTCTGTAGGCTTTCCACTGATAGAGGCGCCCCCTGTAGGGCTGGGAGTTATATGCGGCACATTGCTGGTCCCGGAAGTCTGCCTCATCATCATCACACTCCTACTGGGCGATAATACAAGAAAATTACATCACAGCTAAGCCCTTATCACAATTAAAAAGGATTGATTTTGACATATTGACATATTGACCCACAAATTAAGCAATTTATTTTTTTCTTAAAAATGGTTATAATTTCTGTTCTAACAGGCTAATTTCAAAATTCTGCTTGCACAATACTATTAGGATGCAACAAGGTGCTCTTTGTAGCTTTTTCTCTGGAATGCTTTGCTCTTTCCAGTCATGGATAACCTAAGAGCAGGTTACTGTGCAATATGAATCTATAGTCTGTACCTTTCCCTTTTCTAAATAAAGCACATTTTGCAACACCCTCCCTGTGTAAACAATGCAGCAACTGAATCATTTTGGCTACTTGGACGTCAAACCTGCTGGTTTCCTCTCTCGTGACAGATATATCGAACACTATGCCAGAATGTTTTTATTTGACTGAAAGGCCAACACTATCATGGATAAAAGGTAGTGTTTTTCGTTTATGTTACAGCTTACCGGTAAGTCCGGACACAGTTGGTAGTTAGTCTGATGGCCGTCACAGGATGTGGAACTCTCTGCCAACTCTATATCTCCATCTCTGAAACACACAAACCAAAACATTAAAATCAGCATCCCAGTTGGGGCTCTAGACAGGGGAGTTCCATGTCCCTTGTCGATTTTAAAGAAATGCAATTGTCCCCTAGTAGAATTCAAGAATTGGCATTGTCCCCTTGTCGACATTCATGATCTTGTGTCTTTTTGTGTTTTCTTACAAAAGAATGGAATGGTGTATCCAAGGCGGTTACAGTGGTATATATGTGAATAAAGATGGAATGTATGCGAGGGTTCTCGCAGTGACATACCCTTTCCGCTTTTGATCCACATATTATGCTAAAGAGTTGGTCCATTATTCTTAGTTGTTTTAATGCATTCAGTTTTTAATGGACTGTGTGCTGGGAGCCTTAAACTAGAGCTCATGCTACATATGGCAGTGTGCCTGCACATTTTGGTTCTTTCACCAATTGTACCCCTTAATTAGGGCTTTTCCAGGTGACAAATTGGTGACAAAGACATAACCACTAACATGTGGCTTTTAAACATCCCAAAGGTTCGGCATAATGCACCAGTGAAGCAGTGGTAATCAAACTCATGCAGACAATTCAACTAAGGGAGTGATCATTTTTTTTAACAACGGGGGGAGGGGCTGGTGGGTTTGCGCGAAAATCCCGCACGTTACTTAACGTGCCGGGTTTTTCACTGAAAACAGGTGAAATTATTTTGACCCCCCCATCAGAGGTGTTGAAAGAATTCTGACCCCCGCTCAAGGGGTTGAATAAATTCTGACCCCCCCCTCAAACCCACCAGCCCCCCCCCTGTTGTTAAAAAATGATTACTCCCTAAGGACCCAGTAACAACCACTACCACAACACAGTAAAAAAAAACAAGACACCAACCGGAAACTGAACAAGTTTAATTGCAATGTCTGAAGACAGCATGCCTCTCGAGTCTGAAGGATACCCTATGATCACTTTGTAATGGTCTTGATGCACGCCATTACTGGCGTCGGACATCAGTACCTTTGAGGCAGGTGACGATACACTGACGACACTGAAGAGTGTGGGCTGTGGGACGTGACCATTCCTCCTGTTTGTATACAAAAAATGATGGCTCATTGACAGCTATCAGTCACTGAAGGACAGCATAGGGACAATTTCCTTAGGGTTCCCAGCTCTCCATTTCTACTAGAGCTTGGAGATTATTTTATTGGTTTCTACTTCATCCCAAAATCTTTGAAATAACATTATCCCCACTTACTGATGGCTGACAGGTGGATGATGGGCTGCCAGCGGGTGGCCGCCTTTGCTCCATCCCAGGTAACATGCCCGAGTGGGTCCCAGCCGGGCCTCAGATGGGCAGCCCAACAGGGGCCCATTAATTTTTGGGCCTGGGCATGAGTCGGGGCCCAAGTGGGCTAGCCCAAACTGGGCCCCAGAAGGGCCCCAGTTGGGGCCCAAGAGTGCTTTACTTAGTAGATAGTATCATATTTTATTTATTTCTGTTTTTTTTTGTCTTTACTTATGACATGGGCTTGGAATGGGCTCACATTGGGCTGGCCCATAATGGGATTCAGGGGCAATCCTCCCAGCAGATAGAAGATTCATCATCAAATAAGTCCAAGACATCAATGGGCCTATTGAGGAAGTCTTGCCATCTAGATATCCAGCTTGGCAAACATGTCTTCACATACACCCTTCAAGTGTAGCCTTACTTAGAATCAATCCCTAATCAGAGGAACGGTGTCTGTAACTGAATACTTGATTTTGTGCATCAATTTATACAATTCAATTCAAAAAGTTGATACACTTTTAAACTGTCATGGAATATATTCATTCATATATATTCTTCACCTAAGTAACACCATTTGACTTGATTACACAGATAAAAATATATATTGCACTGCAAGGAAAACTCTTCATATGATAAACTGAGGCCATCTAGTGTCAAGACACAGAACTACACATGGGCTAGCCCATGCCAAGCCCATGGAAAGCCCTATGATGACTTTCAAACACTACGAAGACAATTAGACAGGCACTGGATGTTCATTGAGAGTATGAATTAGAAAGTGATAATTGATTTAAAATGATTTTTATAAAAATGATTTTAGCCCAACATAAGCCCATCAAAAGCCCAGTTATGTTTCTTCATCAAAATCCTGGTTACAAAATTAAAAGATTCATTAATTTCAAAAGGAGAGTTGGTTTCACACTGGTTGTGAATTCTAGAGAGCATTTTTGTAAATTTCAATTACCCCAGCCCAAGCCCATATAAAACCCAACTATGCATTTTCCTCAAAATAATGGTTAAAGCATTTTTATACTTAATTTTCTCAAAAAGAGAGCATGATTCATGATGTTGGGGACATATACTGAAAATATTGTAAACTGCATGTTGTCCTACTAGGGCCCAACTGGAGCCCATAGGTTTGCCCAGCAGATAACGCAGCCCAGTTTAGCCCAGCATTACCCAGGGTTAACCCAGTTGGGGCCTAGTCAGGCATGTTACCTGGGGTGTGGCCTCATGACCTCATGACCCCACATATGGAGACAGGAGTGGTCACCTGACCTAGAGCTCCACGTTGTCATTGGACAGGTTCCTGTTGTCAGTGTGTCATCACCTGCCTCAAAAGCACTGACGCCGTCATCACCAGCATGCATCAAGGTTGTGAAAGTGTCCATATAGCTGACCAATCAGTGGGGAGATAATCCTGATCTTCCATGATTATTACTCTCCACGGAGTATGCAAAAAGCAATCTAGATTATAGGATTCATTATTTTTCCACTTACTACCTGCCGATTCATTCCCCGACCCTACAAATCCAGCCAGCCTAGCAGGATCCAAGAAGGATGTGACTATATTATCTTACAAATGAATCAGGATGGAAGCCTTCAAAACATATTTTGATGGACTTGACATGGCTTGAGTATGATGCAAAAGACAAAACAAAGGACAGAAAAGAGGGATTGTAAAGACACTTAGAAACTTCAACAGACCTAGGTCAAGGTCAACCAAATTTATAGGTAATGCTCCCTGCATGAAGCCCATTAGACATACGATACATTGTTCGGCCATTCTTTAATGGTAAATGATGGGGACTAATGTTTAATGTTTTGGTTAGCAATACCATAGGTAATGTAATATAAATTACTTGGTAACGGAGTGGGTGGGAGGGAAATAAAGTCTGAACACATCCTCCCAATGCCGTGGTTGTTTGAAAAGGGCACACGGTGCCGCGGTCTTGGTGCCATGAAATGGCTGGGATGCTGCAAAATTAGGGAGTGATCATTATTTAACAACAGGGGGGGCTGGTGGGTTCACCTGTTTTCAGTGGAAAACCCCGCACGTTACTATAGGTAACGTGCGGGGTTTTATAGGCACGCAATTTTCGCCCCTTATGAGGGGGTCAAAAAAATGGTGCAAACCCACCAGCCCCCCCCCCCTGTTGTTAAAAAATGATCACTCCCTTAGTTCATGGAAATCCGAGGGTGGCGTCACCATTGCGGATAACCTTTTCCTGCCCTCGAGGGACGCAGCAGACCTCGCGCTCAATGTATTAGATGCAATGATGCATCATTCCAGTCAATGAAGTGCTGGTGAGACTGTATAACAGCACTTCATTGGCTGTACTGAAACTTCTCTGAAACTGCCACCTGGGAAGAAAGGCCTGCAGCATCTGCTGCAATACTACCCAGTAGGCACAGAACACTGCTTCAACAACCGGTTGATACACATGTTTATGATGTTGAGCTACCCACACTCAACACTTTTTCAATGATTCTATTTCAATATTGTCAACCATCACCATTTCAATATCCAATCAACAGTTGACATATCAATGTTGAAATATTGTTCATAATTCAACGTTGATTCAACATTGATTTGTCTACATTGACACAATGTTGAAACAACATTGAATTAATATAGAAATACAAACATTGAATCAGCACTGATGGTTAGATATTAAATCACAGTTGATTTTGATTATGTTGAGTCAACTTTCAAATTCAACTATATTTGAACCCTTAATCAACTGTTGATATGCAAACAATGCAAATGTTGTTTCAATGCTGAATTGACGTTATGTGCCCAGTGGGTAGTGGTATACCTCAGGATGGTTATAATGTATTTTGCATGGTGAGACCCAAGACTTGTTTCAATTGATAGTGGGTAGGAGCCAGGAGGCTGAGCACGTATATATATATATATATATATATATATATATATATATATATATATATATATATATATATATATATATATGAACACTATTTTCTTGGGTTTGTGAGTTGGTAAAATTTGCAAAATGTCTCCAGGTTATCAGCAAATAAGTTAATGAATACAAAGTAGTATTGACAAATTTAAGGTCTCAATGAGGTAGCTCCTAACTCATCCTTAACCCTTTAAGGGCCATTGATACAGGAGTGCATCATGCCCATTGGCTGGCATGATGCACAATGAAGTGCTGGCCGCACTTCATTGAGTACCATGCGAACCCTCCAGGTTTGATACACATATTCCCAGAGGGTCGGCATGATGCTCCGAAGAAGTGCTGGTGAGTAGTCTCGCCAGCACTTCATTGGTGCATCATGACGACCAATAAGCATGAATAATGCGTAAATACATCAGCGGCCCTCAAAGGAATAAATGGGCAAGGAATTTCCACCCGATTAAACAGGCTGCCCAATTCCATATACTCAATGTAGATTAGCAGCAAAAAGGTAGCCCTTACCCCGACCCTGACCCTTTCTGCGTAACACCTATTGATGACCAAACGGCAAATACACAATGCCTATAGTGCTTTGTTTAAGTGCCTGGGGTATCAATTACATGCCAGATTTGAATAGGCATGGGGGGATTGAAAACAATCTTAAGCACTTAACCCTTTAAGGGTCACTGACGCACTAATGCATCATGCCCATTAGTCATCATGATACATGAATGCAGCCCTGGCGAGTAACTCGCCAGGGCTGCATTCATGTATCATGATGACCCTACGGGGCTGTAACAGTCCTGGAGGCTAGGCTGCTCCAATGGAGTGCTGGAAAGCAGTCTCGCCAGCACTTCATTGGTCCATCATGCTGACGATGATGCACTCCTGAATAAACAGCCCATGATGGGTTAAAACCTGTTTTCCTACATAATGCTCAGTCTATACGAAAAGATTTTCCCCCCACAGGTCATTCGGATTCTGCAGATCTTAATGTTCTGCAGGCCCGGACTGATTTTGGCAGGACTGGATTCCTCAAGAGCACAAGGTCCCAAGATTAGTCAGACATTCTGCTCGTTTCTCCAGGCCCAGCAGTTATTTTGACAGCAATGGCTTCGGTCCCGCCAGTTCTCGTATTGACTGAATTATGCTCCTGTCTCAAATAAGATCCGGGCTACAGATGTACTGAATTTGATAAGCCTGCAAGTGTTTAAATGTGGTATTCTGTTTTCGAGAGCTTAAGTTCAACTAAAGGGAAGTCCAGTGTTGATATAGTCATTATAAGGAATCTTTCTCACTGATTGATTAAAGTGTCCAACAACCTGACGGCAGCTGAATTGTATTTAACCTTCGACTTCTATTCTGGCCCACAGTTTGAAAATTACATCGCGGGTCTCTGTGTTCTTCAACAATAACACCTATGTAGATCGTGGTGACCACAGTTCTACATAAACATCCATATACGCTTGTTTAACCCAATAAGGGTCGCTGATGCATTAATGCATCATGCGCATTGGTCATCATGATGCACCAAAGAAATGCTGGAGAGGCTGCTTTCGAGCACTTCATTAGGGCATCATGCCGACCCTCTGTGACTGTATCAATCCTGTTGGGTTTGTATGATGTATGAATGTAGCCCAGGCGAGTTACTTGCCAGGGCTGCATTCATGCATCATGACGACCAATGGGCATGATGTATGAATGCATTAATTAAGAGAATAGACAACGATTTTCTTCACATTGAGACTGTCTGTTGTTCTATTATGCACAAATGCATCTGAGTGCATTATAGAACATCAGACAGTCAAGATGTGAAGAAAGAGTTGTCTATTGTCTTTTCTATTGCCATCCAAACAATCAATCACCCAATCAAGGTATGTGTAGACAATGAATAACCATTGAACCATTACATATATACCGTGACCTTGCTCAGGCATGCACTGTACTCCTATAATGCACTCAAGGTCACTTCTATCGTGCAGCAGAGCACTGCCAGCCATTTTATAATGGCCTTTAAAGTGTTAAGTGGTGGGTTCTCAAAAAAGCACCAGACTCAAGTAAGCACCATGGTTAGAGGGGTGTAAATGACTAAAAACAGTATTCAAATTAACGCCGCGATCTCAAATAACAGCCAGGGATACAGGGGTATTGATATTAATGATCACCGCTTTGAAAAACGTATGCTTTTAATTCATAATTTATCCTGTATTTAAACAGGAGTGCACTGCAAAAGATGCCACATGAGAAAATGTCCATGACCATGGGATATTTTTGCATCGTATTCACCGAGGTGAGGCTGTCCGTATTCAACGACGCCTTATTTATGTCATGGCCTATGGTGTAAATTTGCTTTTAGATAAAGAAAAACAGCTCAGCTCCATTCAAAATCCAAGATGGCCTTGAATACAAACATATTGTATTCCATGCCCCCCATGGAATACGGCTGTACTTGTACTATTCTATAGTAACGATCGTATCTGCCATGACATAAAACTGTACCCCCCACACCACCCCTAGTGTCTAGTGGGAGTCACTCAGATGGAATCAATACTGTTTTGTTATTGGTGTTGTCAGTACTTCGACTGCTATACTAAACCCTATGTGATAAATCTATACACAAGAGGAAGGGATGGTAACTGGAGCTTGATTCAATTGCTTGTTTCTTTTGTATACAGGATTTCCACAAGGCCTCAAGATAAACTCAAGGATATTTATGCCATCTATTAAAAATTCAGTTCATAAAACCATTGATTAGTCCATAATTGGGATAATTGATGAGACAAAAGCTTGACTGCACTGAGTGCCTGTGAGTACTTGCTATAGCCCAGAAATGTCCCTTTGGTCGTCATAATGCATGAATACAGCCCGGTGAGTAACTCGCCAGGGCTACATTCAAGCATCATGCCGACCCTACGGGGTTGATACAGAAACTCCCGGAGGGTCGGCATGACGCTCCAATGAAGTGCTGGCGAGCAGTCTCGCCAGCACTTCATTGGTGCATCATGATGACCAATGAGCATGATGCATTAATGCATCAGCGGCCCTTATTGGGTTAAATAAAGACAAAGTAAGGTATCTGCTTGTGAATACACACTATTTTTAATCAGGGCAGGTGGTTTTTCATTCTAATATGGTGAGGCCTAAAAAAAAATGTCATGTTCAGGTAAGGGAGGCATGATCTTAAAAAATTTACACAATCAAAAAGCGCCAAAACATCAGATTTTCCCCCGAAAAAAAAAACGCCCATATAAAAGTTAGGGTAGGGCCAAAAAAAATGGGTAGGTAACGTTACCTGAAAACAAACCTTTTTTAGGCCTGAGTGCTCCCTTCAGCTTATGTGCATCACCCTCCTGGAGGGTGTTGCCTGTAAGTGAAATAGAGCTGGGAGCAGGTGCACTCCTTTCCAGAGAAGTTACGCTCTGCTTCACCATTTAGCTTCCACCCACAATAAAAGTATGAAAAGGCACATGTCTTGCTTAAAAATAGTATTTGCTGCACTATGAGATACCTACTTTTGTCACACACTCTTTCAAGTGCTCTTGTGTTCACCACTTGCGTGCAACACATAAAAAGTTAGGACTACAAAGAACGGGAGTGCTGCAGGTTAGGCACTTCTTAGGTCAAACTACCTTTTCCCATAGAAGCAACACCCTCCTGGTTTCACTTCATATGTGCTGTGGTCTTTTGGTTAGTTTAAGCGCCATTGTCTCAAATAAGCGCCAATCTCAGTGGCGGATTTAGAGGGGGGTGCAGGGCAGCGGGGCCGCGAGCACCCCCAAAAATTTGCTCAAAAATAGGGGGTGCGCCCCCTCCTTTTGGGCCGCACCCCTTCCTTTTCCAGATCCTGGATCCGTCACTGAATCTCAAATAAGCACCAGAGCTAAAGAGGTACCAAGATCACTAAAAACAGCAGTCAAATAAGATTGGTCTAAGACAGGGCCTGTAGTAAAGATCTTTTTTTTTAATTTATAAATGCCAGGGTGCGTCAGGCCAGTGTGGTATGAGCTATACAAATAGTCTGTTTTGAAGTACCGTAATCTCCCGCGTAGAAGACGCGGTGCGCGTATAGGACGCCCCCCCTTCTTGGGAGAAGCATTTTCGCGTATAAGACGCACCTCTTAGGTACCAATTCTGTAAATTCAGTACATTTCTATAGTAAAATTACCCCTCGTATAAGACGCACCCCCTTCTTGGGAGAATGCTATAAGACGCCCCAGCATTTTGTTTGGCGTAGAGGACGCGTCTTATACGTGGGAGATTACGGTAGTCTCCAGTTTCCAGACATCTCACATAGCAACAGGTGATACACCTGTATAGATTGAGGATATGGATACTAATCTCCGGAGTCTTCTGATTGGTCAGCTGTGACAGCCAATCACTGCAGAGCTTGTCCTGGAGGCCACTTCTGAGGAGACTTTGATCACAAAGTGACCCATACTAGAACTGATATAAGTTTGTATGACAAGCATTTGTTGTATGATTTGATATGAGTGCTCTAGTGAAACTCCTTTGAAATCCCTCTTGTTATGATAGAGGACTGTGACCAACGAAATGAGTACCATAATGGCCCGTTTAATTGCCACGGTCTCAAATAAGCACTAGTCTCAAATAAGCGCTGGGGGTGTAGGGGTATTCAAATTTATCTTAAGCACTAAGAATAGTATTCAAATAAGTGCCTGTCTTAAGCACTAAAAATAGTATTCAAAAAAGTGCCTGTCTTAAGCACTAAGAATAGTATTCAAATAAACGCCTGTCTTAAGCACTAAGAATAGTATTCAAATAAGCGTCTGTCTTAAGCACTAAGAATAGTATTAAAAAAAGCGCCTGTCTTAAGCAATTATAAAAGTATTCAAATAAGCACCTGTCTTAAGCAGTTATAAAAGTATTCAAATAAGCACCTGTCTTAAGCACTAAGAATAGTATTCAAATAAGCGCCTGTCTTAAGCAATAAGAATAGTATTCAAATAAGCACCTGTCTTAAGCACTAAGAATAGTATTCAAATAAGCGCCTGTCTTAAGCACTAAGAATAGTATTTAAATAAGCATCTGTCTTAAGCACTAAGAATAGTATTCAAATAAGCATCTGTCTTAAACACTAAGAATAGTATTCAAATAAGCGCCTGTCTTAAGCACTAAGAATAGTATTCAAATAAGCGCCTGTCTTAAGCACTAAGAATAGTATTCAAATAAGCACCTGTCTTAAGCACTAAGAATAGTATTCAAATAAGTGTGTGTCTTAAGCACTAAGAATAGTATTCAAATAAGCGTCTGTCTTAAGCACTAAGAATAGTATTCAAATAAGCGCCTGTCTTAAGCACTAAGAATAGTATTCAAATAAGCACCTGTCTTAAGCACTAAGAATAATATTCAAATAAGCACCTGGCTTAAGCACTAAGAATAATATTCAAATAAGCGTCTGTCTTAAGCACTAAGAATAGTATTCAAATAAGCGCCTGTCTTAAGCACTAAGAATAGTATTCAAATAAGCGCCTGTCTTAAGCAGTTTTAAAAGTATTCAAATAAGCACCTGTCTTAAGCACTAAGAATAGTATTCAAATAAGCGTCTGTCTTAAGCACTAAGAATAGTATTCAAATAAGCGTCTGTCTTAAGCACTAAGAATAGTATTCAAATAAGCGCCTGTCTTAAGCACTAAGAATAGTATTCAAATAAGCACCTGTCTTAAGCACTAAGAATAGTATTCAAATAAGCGTCTGTCTTAAGCAGTTATAATAGTATTCAAATAAGCACCTGTCTTGCATTATAAGCATCAGGGGTACAGGGTGGTTGAAATCAATGAGCGTCCGGACACTTATACCGGCCAATATGGTATACCCGCGGATCATAACAATGGGTTTCCATGGTTACTTGTTTTAAATGATGGCAGCAGAAGGCCAGGAGCCTGAGCAGGGATATGACTCTCTGCACAGTGTCTATGGTATAAGAAGGCTTTTGTAGGAGGACCGTTATAAGAATTAGATCAGGGAATACCATACCATTGCCCCAGTCCTTATAGCATTGGAGAGGTCATTACCCCAGGATCTTATCCAAGGCAGGCACTGCCCTTTAGTCCCTAAGGTATATTTCAGGACTCTTATAGACCCGGCGCTTTAAGTGATAGCAACTAGGAGCCAGGAGACTAAGCAGGTATATGTCACTATCTGTATAGTGTCTAAGGTGTAAGGGGACCTTCAGAGGAGAACTGATTTCAGAATTTGAAAAGGGAGTACCTACCATTGTGAGTAACTATTCCGGTGCATATAGATTCGGAGGATCCAATACATCCCGCTAGTCGGAGAAGTCAGCTGCTTATTCAAAATCTACCTTTCAGTTCTTAAGGTATATTTCAAGACTCTTATAACCCAGTGCTTTTAGACTGCTTATATATTTGAAGCCGCCATTACCCCTGGGACTTGTCTATGGCAGGCATTTGATCAAGGTATGCCTCTTAGTGCTTAAGGTATATTTCAAGACTCTTATACTCCAGTGCTTTCAGAAGACTGGGGCTCATTCAAAACCAGGCAACTTATACCTGACAACATTGTATTGTGTATGTGAGTGGATACCAACCCATATTTCAAGACTCTTATATCCGCAGCCATTATAGAAGACCAGCACTTACTCAAAACCTAGCTCTCATTTTTACCAGGCACTTATACTGACATTGAATTTTGTACATGAGTGGATACCAACCCAGACACTGCTTCTGCCGTCCACCCTGTCTACATAACCAGGATAAGACCCATCACCGTAAAGTGATAAGAAGTGCTTTAAGTACCACCATTGGCCATCAATCGATCAATCTGGAGGTTTCGTTTGCTGCTTTGATATATTGTTGACATCGTCGGAATCAGCGAGGTTGGTGGCAAGCTTCAAAAAGAGCTTAGATCCACCAGAGCTAGCTACAGCAATTTGAATATGGCTTGGGGGATTATAGTTTGAACTCAATAACCTGAGGTGACACTATTGGAGAAGGGTAGCCTGGAGCTATTTTGACCGTGCCATTTTGACCTATAGAATTGTGGAGAAGAAACCTGTAGTTTCATCTGCAATTTAATTAGTAAATGCCCTACAGCAGGGAGGAAGGTGAGTATAATTTGTGTTGTGTCACCTGAATGTATCCAATGACAATAGCTGTACTGCTGAGGCCAAGACAAAGTTGTGTTTCCAGTTTCCCCACCGGCTCTACATGGTAAAAGAAAAATTCTCATCAAAATACCAACAGAATCCTCTTCCCAAAGTTGCCAGATATCCCTTGTTATTTTCACAGAGACTCCGCGTAAGACTGTACTGCCACCTGGGGCTTCTTGTAAAATCTACACTGGTTCACTGCTACACAATTATGGTGGTTCACTCTTCAGTTTTACAAGGTTCCCTGGTAGATTCAACAGTTCTTTTTACAGTGTAGCAAAACGAATTTTGAAGAAGTTTCCATTGATTTTCATAAATATCCCTATGGGTCTACCACAAAATCGAATTTAGCATATCTACCCATATATCTTTTAAAAGAGCAATAACAACAAAAAACAGAAACCGACCTTCCTACCCTAGATATTTGAGCCATGCAACTGGAAACACATGAATTACTTTTGACCTAAAGGCAATCATAATAGCAACAATTGCCTGTCATTGCCTCAAGGCCAAGACCCTCATTCCACTTTTTCCCTCCTTATCCACCAACTGCCGCAGTACCATAGCTTTTGGGTAGAATCAAATTATCCCTTGTCACTTTTTTTTATTGCTCAATTTATTCAGGGTAATTCATTGCCAGGTGTAAGGGGGGCCTAGTGTAATTAAGTGGGGAATCCACTGCCGCGAATTTCTTGCAAATTGTACTCTTAGAGTTGTATGCGTGTTCTCGTAGAAAACATTCCAGCAGTGGATCACCTGCAGCAACTACAGTTATGCGACATCCGAGCGGCATGCAACTACATTTGTAGAAATCAAAATGATTTGATATTTGTGACTGCTCTCAGATGTACACACGCACACCAACGTCGCTGTACACTCACGTCAGTGGATCCGCAGCTTTGGAGGGTGAGGAAATTAAATGGGAGGCCCTAAGTGGGGGATGGGGCAAAACTTAGACCTTTGGATTGAGGGGTGGGGTGGGGGGTCAAAACAAAAGTTTTCTCATTTTTTAGATCCGATTTTGATATGTCCCAAACACTATAATGACACAATATTTAAGTATTTGTGGACCATTTATTGTAATCTTATGAGCTCATATAAGCTTAGAAAGGGGGGGTCCATTGGACCTTGCCATAGGCATTTTACAGTGTATTTCCAATGGACGGACTTTTGGCATGCACTCCAAAACTAGGAAATTGTGTATGTACATAAATCTGATAATTCCTTCAAATATAAGCCTAATTATGAAGGAGGGGATTTGATCTATGTGAACATCCTGGTTCATTTTTTGAGATGATTGATATTTGAGCCCCAGCTATCAGACGATGCCACTTTAACTTAATATAGGTTGGGGGGGGGGGGTCTGGAAAATAAAAATCTGCTAAAAAACTGCACCAAGCCTCCTCATCAGGTGGCAAGAAATGACACGTATGCTCCATAGAATAAGCTTTGTGCGTTCTAAGGACTGTCCATAAATAACGTTATGTTGTTGTTGTTTTATTTTGAGGGAAATTTCCCTCCAGTGTAGGCCCCAGATTTGCTTAAAAACTATTTTAAATTATAAAGAAAAAAGCATGTTAGGTCTGTAGTAGTGAGCGACCAAATGTCTTTCCAACACTTCTTTTTTAAGCACTTTACTCTCACCTTCCCCCTTTTTGTCATGTTTTTGCTAGAAAATGTGTCAGTAGCTTGGGCCCTTCCCTCCCTCCTGGTGAATAACATCATTTACGGATGCCCCCCAATCTGTGACAGCTCCATTATCGGAATCTCTTGCCTGGCACTTATTTCCAGCCTTATTTTGTTTTACAGATTAGCCCCTTGCAGATCAATGAAACTTTCCAAGATGGGTGAAAATATGGCCACTTAGCTTTTCGCACAGCATTCGGAAGCTACGCAAAGCGCACAGCATTTGGATCCTATGCACAGCATTTGGGAGCAACATACAGCATTATTTGGGAGTAAGATCCAGCATTTGAATTGACATTCTTTGTTTGTTTTAGAGCGAAGTGAAATGACCATTTATCTTTAGGACAGTCCTCACATTTGAAGAGCTACAAGCAGAATTCAAGTTCAATGCCGGGTCACTTCAGTCCTCAGCAATAGCACCTAACCAGGAGGCCATTTCTTAACACACTATGACTGCTGTCCTTTAAATCGTGGTAAGAACCTATCAATTTGGCCATAACAGTACCATGCACTAGTAGTCCCTAATATCTGCACCAGTACGACTGCCCTACCTAACCTTATGTAATTACTGCATAGCTGCTAATTGTAGTGAGCAGTCGTAGGACAGTTCCTACGACAGCCAGGCTTATTCTTGGCATTTTTAAATCACAGTGGCTGTGGGCAGTCGTAGTACATTGAGAAATGGCCTCCAGACTGAGTAAACTGATACGTCTTCTCTAATTGCCCGTTTGGCGCATATTAAATCTAAGTATAGTTAGTGCTGTTTTAATTACATGTAAAAGTGTTAAATGTGGTATGTGAATATGATCTAATGGGGCTAACCCACTACTCGGTTTGTCTGTACAAACGCCAACGTGCAACAATATGTCCAATAGTGATCACATGCAATAACATTTGATGACTTTTGCAAATTCAGTTGAATGTTACTAGTCCATAGCGCTGGTACTGTCAAAGAAGCTATTCCACTTTTTGAGAAATTTATTTGTCACATTGCTGCGACTAGACATGTCCAACAGCTAGTGACAGGAAATTCGCTCTAGTGGATTGAAGACTTAAGGAGCCTTGCCAATCTGGTTCAGAGCGTTTAACAGAGGATTTATAAATCACTGAGATATTCAAATCTCTAGCAGAGTTCAAATGAGCTATAGATCGAAATCTTCCATCGCATTCTTTGTATCAAATAGAATCAAATCACAGAGCGTAGCCGCCAGTGTCAAAAGATAGCGGGGTCCTCACATCGCTGAAAGAAATTCTCTCAGAAATTCTGACAGGTATACATTCTTGGTCTGGGTCAGTTTACATATTGGTAACAATCTACAATTACTATCATATCACACATGATTTACTGTCCTTGACGATTATCTGGATGCCTTTTAACATTCAATAATTGATTAATTATTATCTAAGCTGGTGATACCTGGCAGCTGTGACGTCACAGACCATGTGATCTTATCTCAGTACAGGTGGGGTTTTATGTAATTTTCTGAAGTTGTGATCAAAGATGATCAAAAATAGCCATTTACGGAACGAATCAAATTGAATCTAGGCCGTGCGAACTAATTGTCCCTTATATTCAACCAGTGTGACTGCTGCACTAGTACTGCATATAGATACCTCATCATTGACTACATCCAACTTAGGGAGTGGTCATTTTTTAACAACAGGGGGGGGGGGGTTGGTGGGTTTGGGGGGGGGGACAAGAAAATTTCAGACCCCTCTTAGGGGCGGACAAAAAAAAATCAACCATTTTCAACAAAAAAAGCCAGCGCGCGACTATAGAATAAAAGGGGGGGACGGAAAAATTTCAGACCCCTCGGAGGGGGGGATGGAATCAGTTTTCGCCACGCACGCGTGGAATTTCACCGACCCCCCTGTTGTTAAAAAATGACCACTCCCTTACTGCTTGACCATGAAGGTAACTAAGTAATTGGAGACTTGGGAAAGCCTAGGAAAGTTAAAGACTGTATTGATCCATTGTAGCACAGTGGTCCTCATAGGTCCTATCCTAAAGCTTACAATGTTATGACTGCTCTGCCAAGCGAGTTGGTTTGATTTAAAGTAAAACTTTACATATAAGTTGCAGCCTGTAGAATTATTCAGAGCCAGGGGTTGAGGGAGGCGGGTACCCAAAACCTGCCTAAGGCTTCCCCTGAGCCCCACAGGGCATTGAGGGAGCCTCAGTAGGCACATCGCTTCCTGTCATTCCTAGAATTTTTAATATCGCTTTAGCAGAACAGGTGTCAATAAAGATTTCTTTTCTTCGGAAATTTCAAAAAGCCAGGTTACACCAAATACTCAAGGTGGATCTTGTCTTTTTGCAGTAGCTTAGCATCTGTTGTCTTTTCAATTTGATGCCTTCAGGCTGAGTTCGAGAAGCGGATTTTTACCGCTACGAACCAGACATCATGACCACATTAGGCAACATCACCGATTGTACTCAGAATGGTACATGTATCTTACAAGGGCCCTTTCCAATCATCTTCATCATATGGGACATACTGGACAAGGCACTGGTGGTTCTAACCAATGGGGCCACTATCCTCATAGTGCACAAGCACAGATATGCCATGTTTGAAATCCCCAGCAACATCTTCATCAGCTGCTTGACGCTTGGGGACTTGGTATCGGCGGTGAATCTACCACTCAGTATGGCAACCATCTTTCTGTCACCGGGTGTGGGTTGGACTGTATGCTGCGTAGGTTCTCTGTCGGTGCTTACGGCAACCTCGCTGGTGAATATCATCACACTGTGTGTGATTGCAGTCGATCGTCTCATCTACATAATCTACCCACTGCAGTACCACCTGAAGGTACCTGAGCAGAGGGCATGGTGGATTGTGTATGGCATCTGGATCTCAGCTGTAGTCTACGCCATTGTGGTTAACATTGTCGGCTACAGGGATGCCTCGATGATTGGCTCGATAGCTCGTCCCTGTAGCTCAATATTCTCGACTCAGGGCATTGCTCGCTGGATGCTCTTTGCTCCGTTTGTGCTATTTGTACCTGCGACCATCGGCAGTTACATCAAAATCGGGCTGGTTGCGCTAAAGCAGAACAATGCGGTCGCAGCGGAAGCCCCGGGTCAAGTGCAGCCACATCCGCAGAACAACTACAAGATCACTAAGGTCATGTTCACTGTCCTTGTCCTATACGTGCTCTGCACCATCGTCATCCTCCTCACCCCGACCGTCATCATGAGTCTCGAACCCGGCCCCAAGGAGATCGCCTTCAAAGTCTCAGGTTTTGTCTGGCGCATCAACACTTGGCTGAATCCCATTATTTACATGTGGAAGAGCCAGAAATTCAGGCAGTATGTCAGGAGCTTTGTGAGTGGAGGCCCATCTGGTGAGGGGACTTACATTATGTAAATGGCGAAGGTGAAGAGTTGATTGCGGTTGAAATGGATAGGCAGGGGTAGACACTAACACAGGCCTGGCGGCAATGTTGGAATGTGGGGCAGTGATTTTTTTTTTTTCAAAATCCGCCTCCCTACTGGCCCGGATGGCCAGTGGGCTTTTCTAAGTCATCTGAAAGTAAAGACTGTCCGAACTACCAAAGGAATTTAACTGTGAAGCTTTTAATTGGGCTTGAACTTTATGTGTAACAGGGACATGAAAAACAGCAACTTGTAGGTGATATATTGATAATGAAGTGCATACACAAGAGTTTAAAATTTCAACGTTTTTAGTGTATGGATTCTTTTTTTTTCATAAAACATGGTTTTTCCAGGCGCAAGTCCCATGGAAACATCAGCTGTGGGCCAATAGATTCCTTAGGCTGTTGTCCCATGTGGCCAGTGGCTAAAAGAGCTAGTGTCTACCCCTAGAGAGGGAACCGAAGTGACTTTTGCGAGACTCTCATTTTAGCCAGGGTATTCTAGGAGATCACGGTTCCAGCTCAAATTAGTCACAGCACTGGTGAGATATAGGGGGTTTAACCTACAGTAAGATTTCTCTAAACCTCTTCAATTTTCAAAATGGAGTCAGGAGGCCATTTCTTAACAGGCTACGACTGCCCACTTTCAAGTCGTAGTGGGAAGCCTGAACTTAGTGACAACACAGCCCAATAGTAATGGTCATGTAGTACCTGCAGCACTACGACAGCCCTACCAAAAGCTATGTGATTGCTACATAAGGCCTGGTCGTACAGAGCAGTCGTAGGGGCTTACCTACGATCACTGGCACTAACTTTTAGGTTGTGAAGTCGTAGTGGCTGTAAGCAGTCGTAGTGCCTTAAGAAATGGCCTCCAGATGTATGCAATCATAATGCAGAAAACCACCTGAGAAAGGCTGCTGAAATATTTAGAAGAGATTTACCCCCATCTCTCACCACTGTGACCTACTTTTGAGTGGCACAGCCCAAGGCTATTTTCTCCGCCATTTTGTATCCCGGAGTTAATACTTAGGCTCCCTATGGAAAAAAAATCATGTTTGAGATGATTCTCTGGGAATTGAACCTAGGACCTTTCTCTATCCATGCAGATGGTCTATCACTGAGCTATGAACCCTCGCCTACCATTCTCACCTTACTCCTACATCTGCATAGCTATTATACACAAGAGGGCAGATTCCACCAGATGGCCCACCCCTTATAGATTGGAAGGTGTCATTACCCCGGGCCGTTATACAAGTATGTCACTTAAAAAATTCAAGATTTATTTTAGTGCTAGTCCCAGGCACTTATTCAAGATCTTGTACTACTGCCCTCGTTCCAGCAGCATGCAGTTTTACTACTGGAACTACACTGTATAACAGATGTCATCAACGTTGCCAGAGATCCGTCATTATTTTCACAGAGACTTCTTGTACCACCGTACTGCCAGCTGGGGCTTCTGGTAAAATCTACACTTGCCTCCTGCTATATAATTGCAGTGGTCAACTGTTCAGTTTTACAAGGATCTCTTGTAAATTTAACAGTTATCTTTTTACTGTGTAGAGTAAGGCAATAGTGGTTGGTATTTTTGGGTGCTTACATTGCTACCTATTAAAAGAATGGACTCATGTCGGTCCTAATCAATGCCACAGATTTGTGTAACACTATTATCGTGTGGGGTGTAATGTTCAGAGTTGTAAGTCAGGTACTGGGAAAATCCCTGAAAAGCTGTTATCAAGACACTGGGAGAGTTGGCAGCACCCTGGTATATAAGCAGAGTGTTTAGGGCAGACTCTGCCCAGCACAGCATCATGGCACCCCTGGTGTTAAACAATTGTACTATGTTGCTGACTGATGATTTTAGACCAATCAGAGAGCAGCATTCCCTTAATTTCTCCCTGGGAGGGTCTGCCCCTGAGATTCCCTGCCCAGACTCTCCCCTGGACCAGTGAGTCCCTCTGCTTAATGGGCTTAATGGAGTCCCTAGTTGAGAATACAACTGAGGACTGGGTCTGTGTGAAGAAAATGACTAGGAAAAGAAGGCTGTGACTAAATTCTGCCCCTGAAGACCCTGGATATCCCTATTCAGACTACATTTCAACATTTTTGAATTCCCTATTTTTAGGGAAATCCCTGACAACTTACTTCTCTGAATGTTAGGCCATTTAGAAACACAATCTTTTGCCTTATCGAGAGGCTAAGAAAGCTGCAATCGACAATTCTCACCAGTGCGAAAGGTGACCCTGGAGGGTGTTGCTCCTATGGGAAAAGGTAGTTTTGCCTAAGAAGTGCCACATCTTCAGCAGTCTCTTTCTTTGTAGTCCTAACTTCTTTTGTGTCACATGTGGTCAACGCAACAGCACTTGAAAGAGTGTGTGACAAAGGTAGCTACCTATGTTTAAGCAAGGCAGGTGCCTTTTCAGACTGATATTGTGACTGGAAGTTGAATAGTGAAGCATATATAACTTCTTAAAAAAAGAGGCACCTTCTCCCAGCTCTATTTAGCATACAAGCAACATTTAGCAGGGTGGTGAAACTGGGGTATGTTTCAGATTTGGTGCTTTTTACCACTTTGCACAATCACAATCATAAGATTTGTACAATCATGATCATAGTTTTCGGTTGCACAATACAAGATCGTACAGGTTTCTTTACAAGGCCACAGGCTATCTACAACCATAGAATAAGTAGTGCTTTCGTACACTTTATAGGCATATTAGAACAATCACCTTGTACCAGGGGTGTAGGAAAAGGGGGGCCAGGGGGGCCTGGGCCCCCCAATAATGAAGAGGTTCCTTATATAAGCCTATATAAAAATATAGCGGGCCCCCCAACCGAGACCCCTGGGCCCCCCCCAATAAAAATTTGCTTCCTACGCCCCTGTGTACAAGGTGATTTGGACAAGATAGTTGCACATGGTGATTGTCTACAGAGCTTACGTCCTACTAGAATCTGAAAGTGGTGACCGTAGGGCCATTTGGTGATCGTTAATCGTTCTGAAACATCCCCCTGGTTATGGAGCTGCCTCAGCCGAGGTCTTGGTCAGGAGGTTAATTCAAAAGGTCCTGGGATTTCTACCCCTGTGATCTTAGCGTAGGCACATATCATAAGACCTAGCCAGTATACCCTATCTAATGCAGTAGTTGCAGGCCAGTCAGGCACAGCAAGTCCTGAAATGCCTTCACTATTCCTTTTCCAGCCATAAGATCACTGCAATCTTAGTGAAATAATTGCATAGTAGTTTCACCTGAGTAGAAGAGCACTTACAGGAAACACTCCTGCTGCCAAGAGTGAATGCCCCTGCTGTATAGGGCTTAGTATTGACGTCCTGTGGATCCACCATTTTGAATTTTGCTGGTTGAGGTAAACCCCACTGATAGGACATACTATGATGGGTACCTTGTCCCTGGGTAACACCCACTTCTAGGGACATGCTGGTCCCATGTTATCCGTTCTTATCAGTGCATGTCACCATAAACCAGCTCCAGACCCGCATCCAGCCAATACATATAGAGGGTAGGGAGGACATTTGCTGAGAGTCCTTGAGGGCTCTTCAGGCTACTCAGGCATGAAGTGCACTTGAGTACTGTACGAGGTCAACTGCACCCTATACTCTATAAGTAGCTCATATAGGGGGGGGGGGAACACTTGTGTAATCACTCTTGTGAGAAGGTGTTTCCACTTCTACTCTTTCACTATGGGCCTCTTGCCCCTGTGCACAGTGTGTTCTACTTGGAATGGTGTAGGAGGGCTGAGGCTAAGATCACTGCGTTCTTAGTGCTGACTGTGAAAAGGCAAGACAGTCTAATCTTAAGATTTCTTAATTGGATAAGACAGAATAATTCCTAAGATCGGTGAGGTAGCGATCCCAGGACCTTTTGAATTAACCTCCAGGGTGAACCAAAAGTACAGTTAAATCTCCTCATAAGTAATTCTTATAATAAGGAGGGATTGCTAATAGGGACCAGATTTTCTTGTTCTAGAACTTTACATATATTTCTATAATAAGAAGGTTTTGTATACAAAGATAATGGACCACTTAGCATATCCTCTTCTTTGACTATAGGGAGGAAGTTATATGAGCCTTAAATGCTCCCTATAACAAAGCTCTATTGTATGTATAATATCTGATCTGTGTTGCCTGGACAATGCAAATGGATATATTTAGCAGGCGACAGGATGTAGCTTGCTAATGGTACTCCACTAACACCCATGCACACATGTACACAATCACGGATAACTATATTCAGTCTTAGGAACTCTCATGATAAAGCCTCACATCATATTACTTATATTTATATGGCAGCATTACCTCTCCCTTATCCATAAAGGGGACACCAAGCCCTTTTATTTTATGTGAATAAATTCTTCCCATAGAGATAGCATTGCAGGGCCAATCCGCACACCCCCAGTGGCGTAACGTGTGCCGATCCACCACAGCGGCCGATCCACCACTGCAGCCTCGTTCTGGGTGCATGTAAACATTCAAAATGGCGGACCGCCACTCGTACGGGGCACTATGGTAACAAATTTTGTTAATTTTCAGTTAATTAAAGACTCTAAAAACATAAAATAAATATAGAACTAAACTCCCCTGGTGTCCTCGGTGGCCGATCCACCCCTCAGGGGGAGTCTCAATTTCGTTTCCTCCATCAGGATTTTTTGAAGAACCAATAACTACCCCTCACCAGAAATTGAAAATATACCTCTTTGATTATCTTTATTATACTTTAATTAGTATTTGGTGACATCTTAGGTTATATTCTAAATGTTTAGTTGCATTTTTCAAGTTTCTTCCATTTCTTCCACTTTGAGGCGGACATAAACTATTTCTTCCGGATGTTTTTTCCTGTGGATTTTTTTCCCACCACCCGGAAGAAACCTCCCAATCCTAAGTGCCGGTCTTGAATTACCGTCGGGGGTAGAGCCTACTTTAAATCTATGAGCACCCCGGCGCATATACAGGCCAATATGGTATGTGTAGCTATGGCCTCGCAGTCCCTTATTTACAAGGGCCAGAACTGGATCTAGAAATCAGGTGGGAGAATGAAGCTATATATAGTATAGGGTCTGTCACTCTTGCAGCCACCATATTGGTGTCCACTGCTTGACAATAGGCTCAAAGCAGAGTGGATACTTTGCAGTCAGCAATGAACCCAATGGGCTCCAAGCAGACATGGGACTACAGTGACTGACACTTTTCTACCCTTCTCTCCATAACCTCTGCATGGAGAACGACTCAAGTTGGCACGCATGCTCATGGACCCCAATCCCCAGTGCCTGTGTAGAAATCAGTATTAAATAAATAGATAGAACTAAACGACCGTGGTGTACAAGGTGGCCGATCCACCACGAGGGGGGGTCTCCCCCGAGGGCGTTAGCCCTCGGGGGAGACCCCCCCTCGTGGTGGATAATATTGTCTGAATGGATAATATTGTCTGTTTTTTCACCTTGATGAAATTACATTTCCAGTTCTTTTCAACATGAGACTAACTTCAACTAGATGTGTCCTTTTTGATTCAAGGCACATGTGTGGCTTTTAAGAAAATATGCAGGGACTGATAACAACAGTTGTTTATCTCTCATGAGTGAGGACGGTATTCAATAGCTTTTTGATGGTAAGGTATTTATAAGCTTTTAAAGGTTTTACCAAAAAAAATGTGATGGAAGAAACTAAATTCTGAGGAAAGATGACTGTGTTGTAAAGTGGTTGAAATTTGCTTGCATGGACATACACAAGGCCCTTGCAGATAAGACAGACACATTTGTCTGTCTGAAAACTGACAATGATCTCTTGTCTCTTTTTTCATAAGTGTTAAGATACTGAAAGATGAACAACCAAACAGATATTGGATATATAGTCTGGTAATTGACATGTATAGAATGAGACTTGACATACTGTGTGATACCATTCTTGACAAAGTTTTGCTTGTGGAAATTTACCTAGTTTCAACAGTAAAAGTGATTTATTTGAGTTGTCATAAACTTGTCATGGCTACTGGTTGACGACTGTATTTCATCTTCTCTGTATAAATGTCCTGTGTCTTTCCTTTTTCTATTTCAATTGTCAGACAAAACGGTTTTTACCATGACAAAGTGTCTTCTTACTATGAATCTGCACAGTATTAGACGTCGTGGTGCTAAGGTATCCTCAATGTACACTCTAAAAATGTGTTTAAACTAAAACACATTTTACCTAAACACTTTTTGGTAAAACACATTTTACCTAAACACTTTTTGGTAAAACACATTTTCATCATCTAAACACTTTTCTCAAAACACTTTTACACTTTTTCTGCAAAAGTGTTCAGGTTTATAAAAGTGTTTTGATACTTGGTTCCAATCCAACTCACTAGGTGGCAGAGGCGACCTATGATGGTACTGAAGGTTGTTCACCAGAACCTGGTGAGGCCGACAAAGGGCTTGGCTAATGGGGTTTTCAGTGAGAGTTTTATGGCTGTGGTCAGTTATTACACCAACGTATCAGAATGCACCAGACATATCACCTCATGACTCCTTCCTCCAAGGTTGTTAATTGGAGAGTGAGTGTAATCTGTCACCACAGTTGTAAATTGTTTATTGTCTTTAATCATTTTCTCAAAGAGAAGAATGACTGCCTCCTGCATCCTTCAGTAAGTGTTAAATCTAAAGCTAATAAATGTGCTAATCATCCTCACAGTAAGGGGGGGGGGCCCGCCAGGTCCACCCAGATAACCTTTACTGTAACATTCATATGGACACTAATGTAAGTATAAATGATAATGATACACAGCATCCACTTTTTTCTCAGAATCACTTAAACACTTTTTCAACTAAAACACATTTCAAACAAAACACTTTTATATTATTAAACACTTTTTGAAAAAGTGTTAAGTGTTTTGCCCAGGAAAGTGTTTAAAAAAGTGTTACAAGAAAGTGTTTTAAATATGGGTAAAAGTGTTTAAAAACTAAACACATTTTTTAGTGTGTAGTGATGGTGAAAACATGTGGGACACGGGCTTTTGCCGGCAAAATTGCCTCCAAGCCACCAGGAATCGCCAGACTGCAGGACCGAATATCATATTGCATCCTGGTGTTCTTCCCAAAGTAATAAAACTTATGTTTTCAGTGTTTGATATGTATATATCATATATTATGTGTCAATATTGAAACATCATTTAGACCTGTGTGCTTGATATTTACTTTATATCTTGATATTTATATCCTGTGCTGTATTGAGTCTCCTCACCCAAGCTACATTTATGCTTTTTATATTGAGTATCTAGAGTCAGCAGCCAGTCGATATGCGGCCATTGATGTTAAAATCTTGGCCGGGCCTGCAGAAATGACCAGACTGCGGGACGGAATGTCTGGCTGCTATCTTGAGACCCTGGGCTACATTTTGGTTTTCATTGCTTGAAAATCAGACCATTACTAAGGTTTTACAGCCTAAAACAAAAAGCATTACTGTTTATCAAGATTTAAAAGGGCAAATGATTAAAATAGTTAGTTGATTATTGTTTTTCATCATTTCTTTTTTTACAAAAATGATCTTGAGGAATCCGGTCCTGCCAAAATCAGTCTGGGCCTGCAGAACAATAAGATCGGCAGGACCGAATGGCCTGTCAGCATGATGCAAAAATGCAGTCCTGGCATTGAAGCATACATTGATCAAGTCTCACAAAATGGGGTCACATTGGGTCACAAATTGAGGAACCATACGTGTCGCATATTTCCATACCCCATACATTTAATTTTGGGATCAACTATCAGATACTTATGTCATAACAAGGTAATGAAACAAGGAATCAGATGGACAAGGCAGAATTGATTCATTTGAAAACTACAATATAATGTGCAGCACATATGGTTTCATGTGGCATGTATGGTTCTGTGCCGCTTTTACCAAATAACAGTTGCTATATCTTCAAATTGGCCTGTAGTTATCAATTGAAACTTTTAGGGAAAATACCTCACTCTGATAGTGTCCTGAATCAGAAATGCTTTTATGCTCCTTTCCTAAATAGAACATATAGGGAAAGCAAATATGTGGCATGTATGGTTCCTCACTGTGTGACCCCATTTCGCGAGACTTAACCATTTACGAGGCCAGCCTTTATGATTCAAAACGATCAATAGGTATTATGCATCAATGCATTACTGGCATTTAAAAGGTTAGCTTGAGTCTAGGCAGTCACTTCTGGTTCAATGGCACAAATCAAAGTTGACTATTGTTGAATGGTCATAAGTCAAAATATGTATCAGCTAAGTAGTTTGTTGTTGAATGGTCATGAGTCAAAATATGAGTCAACTCAATCACTAATTACTGAAAGGTCAATAGTCAAAATATGGGTCAACTCAATCACTCATTACTGGATGGTCATGAGTCAAAATATGAGTCAACTCCATCACTAATTACTGAAAGGTCAATAGTCAAAATATGGGTCAACTCAATCACTCATTACTGGATGGTCATGAGTCAAAATATGAGTCAACTCCATCACTAATTACTGAAAGGTCATGAGTCAAAATATGAGTCAATGCAGTCACTAATTACTGGATGGTCATGAGTCAAAATATGAGTCAACTCAATCACTAATTACTGAAAGGTCATGAGTCAAAATATGAGTCAATGCAGTCACTAATTATTGAATGGTCATGAGTCAAAATATGAGTCAACTCAATCACTAATTACTGGATGGTCATGAGTCAAAATATGAGTCAACTCAATCACTAATTACTGAAAGGTCATGAGTCAAAATATGAGTCAACTCAATCACTAATTACTGAATGGTCATGAGTCAAAATATGAGTCAACTCAATCACTAATTACTGAAAGGTCATGAGTCAAAATATGAGTCAACTCAATCACTAATTGCTGAATGGTCATGAGTCAAAATATGAGTCAACTCAATCACTAATTACTGAATGGTCATGAGTCAAAATATGAGTCAACTCAATCACTAATTGTTGAATGGACATGAGTCAACTCAATCACATTATCATTGTCGAATGTCATGAGTCAAAGAAAAAGGAATTGACTAAGCCATTAATTGTTGAATTGCTATGAATCAAATATGAGTAAACTAATGGTTGTGCCTGCTTTTGGTTGAATGTATTGTATTTTAACCCCATGGCTATGTAGTGAAAAAATGTTACATGTTGGAAAATAACTCAATCCTTTAATGGTTGATGCTGCATTAATGCATCATGCCCCTTGGTTGGTATGATGCAGGAATGAAGCTCTGACAAGTACTCGCCAGGGCTGCATCCGTGCATCATTTCAACCCGATGGGTCTGATACACTACCAGAATCTCATGATGCATTACAGATGTTCCAGCAAGCAGACAATCCAGAACTTCATTGGTGCATCATGTCCTTTAACGGCCGCTGATGCAATAATGCATCATGCCCATTGGTCGTCACGATGCACCCATGAAGTGCTGATGAGACTGCTCGCCAGCACTTCATTGGAGCATCAATGATGACCCTACGTGGTTGATACATATACTCCTGGAGGGTCGGCACGATATTCCTATGAAGTGCTTGTGAGCAGTCTCGCAAGCACTTCATTGGTGCATCATGCCGACCAATGGACATGATGCACTCCTGCATCAGCGGCCCATTAAGGGTTAAAGTTAAAGGGTTAAAGATCTATAAGATATATAAGTCACGTGCTGAAACTGAAGTGACGTCATAGTGGTACATTTGGTTATATATAGTGATTTTATGTTTGTCTTGGAGATACAAGTGAATAAATGTTTAATAAAAGTACAGTAACTGGACTTCATCTTTTCATTAAATTGGACATTTATAATCTTAAATTACATCAAAGATTGTGAACATTACCACTAGTCATTCTTTTCACTCTCAACTATTTATCTCACATGTGCTGAGATTTTGCATGATAATGTTCCCCCACATATCCTAATCATCTGTAGACACCATAGTTTCACGCTGAAAAGCCAAATAAGCATCATGCTTCTCTCACTTGATAATTGAAATATTGTCAAACAAAGGCCCTAACTGGAGCCAAGTGAAAAGAGGACCATAGGACCAACACCTTGCGCCTTCAGTATAAATAAACTGATTTAAAATAAAACCTTTGAGTCTTTAGACTCTTTAATTTTAAGTCTGCTAGTGATGCTAGTGATGAATGCATCGTGCCCATTGGTCTCCATGATGCATCAACTCAGCCCTGGTGAGTAATTCAGGGGTTGATACACTCCTGGAGGGTCGGCATGATGCACCAATGAAACTCATGATGACATGTGTGAGGCTGAGTCTGCTCACTACTGTTCATTGGTGTATCATGACAACCAGTGGGCATGATGCACTCCAGCATCAGCAACTTTTAAAGGGTTAAGGTTCAAATGCCCCCAACAGTCGTGGTAGGTCTTGGTTGGAGATTCTGTGATGTGTTTTGTCTTGGTTGGTTTCAGATGTGAAGTGTGTTCTTTGACCTTGTGGTTAGCTTTATAGGTGGGGTTTGAGTGGGGTCTGGATAGGTACAGGAGTCGAGTATGGGGGGGAGGTCAGGGAAGGGTAGGGGTGTAGACCATTTTGAAAGACATTGAGAACGAGATCTAAAATTCATCAAAAATTACTTCTATACAAATTTTATACAAGTATGTATATACGTTATTGCACTTGAGCCGACAATTAAAGGTGGTCGAGGTGGGGCCCCCACTGCCCCCCCCCCCTCTAATGAGGATTTGCTTCCTACTCCTCTGCAAGTCTGAACTTCATATATGCTTAATCCTTTCAGGGGCACTCACGCATTTATGCTCATTTGGTAGTATGATGCAGCAATGAATCAGCAGCCCACTAGCACTTCATTGTTGTATCATGCAGACTTCATCTGTGTATCATGCAGACTTCATCGATGTATCATGCAGACTTCATCGATGTATCATGCAGACTTCATCGTTGTATCATGCAGACTTCATCATTGTATCATGCAGACTTCATCTGTGTATCATGCAGACTTCATTGTTGTATCATGCAGACTTCATCAGTGTATCATGCAGACTTCATCGTTGTATCATGCAGACTTCATCTGTGTATCATGCAGACTTCATCTGTGTATCATGCAGACTTCATCAGTGTATCATGCAGACTTCATCATTGTATTATGCAGACTTCATCATTGTATCATGCAGACTTCATCTGTGTATCATGCAGACTTCATTGTTGTATCATGCAGACTTCATCAGTGTATCATGCAGACTTCATCGTTGTATCATGCAGACTTCATCAGTGTATCATGCAGACTTCATCGTTGTATCATGCAGACTTCATCATTGTATCATGCAGACTTCATCATTGTATCATGCAGACTTCATCTGTGTATCATGCAGACTTCATCGTTGTATCATGCAGACTTCATCTGTGTATCATGCAGACTTCATCTGTGTATCATGCAGACTTCATCTGTGTATCATGCCGACTTCATCTGTGTATCATGCAGACTTCATCTGTGTATCATGCAGACTTCATCTGTGTATCATGCAGACTTCATCATTGTATCATGCAGACTTCATCAGTGTATCATGCAGACTTCATCTGTGTATCATGCAGACTTCATCTGTGTATCATGCAGACTTCATCATTGTATCATGCAGACTTCATCATTGTATCATGCAGACTTCATCATTGTATCATGCAGACTTCATCATTGTATCATGCAGACTTCATCTGTGTATCATGCAGACTTCATCTGTGTATCATGCAGACTTCATCATTGTATCATGCAGACTTCATCATTGTATCATGCAGACTTCATCATTGTATCATGCAGACTTCATCGTTGTATCATGCAGACTTCATCTGTGTATCATGCAGACCTCATCATTGTATCATGCAGACTTCATCTGTGTATCATGCAGACTTCATCTGTGTATCATGCAGACTTCATCTGTGTATCATGCAGACTTCATCTGTGTATCATGCAGACTTCATCATTGTATCATGCAGACTTCATCAGTGTATCATGCAGACTTCATCTGTGTATCATGCAGACTTCATCATTGTATCATGCAGACTTCATCTGTGTATCATGCAGACTTCATCTGTGTATCATGCAGACTTCATCATTGTATCATGCAGACTTCATCTGTGTATCATGCAGACTTCATCTGTGTATCATGCAGACTTCATCATTGTATCATGCAGACTTCATCAGTGTATCATGCAGACTTCATCTGTGTATCATGCAGACTTCATCATTGTATCATGCAGACTTCATCAGTGTATCATGCAGACTTCATCTGTGTATCATGCAGACTTCATCTGTGTATCATGCAGACTTCATCAGTGTATCATGCAGACTTCATCATTGTATCATGCAGACTTCATCATTGTATCATGCAGACTTCATCAGTGTATCATGCAGACTTCATCATTGTATCATGCAGACTTCATCATTGTATCATGCAGACTTCATCAGTGTATCATGCAGACTTCATCATTGTATCATGCAGACTTCATCATTGTATCATGCAGACTTCATCAGTGTATCATGCAGACTTCATCTGTGTATCATGCAGACTTCATCATTGTATCATGCAGACTTCATCAGTGTATCATGCAGACTTCATCTGTGTATCATGCAGACTTCATCTGTGTATCATGCAGACTTCATCAGTGTATCATGCAGACTTCATCTGTGTATCATGCAGACTTCATCGTTGTATCATGCAGACTTCATCATTGTATCATGCAGACTTCATCTGTGTATCATGCAGACTTCATTGTTGTATAATGCAGACTTCATCTGTGTATCATGCAGACTTCATCATTGTATCATGCAGACTTCATCATTGTATCATGCAGACTTCATCAGTGTATCATGCAGACTTCATCTGTGTATCATGCAGACTTCATCTGTGTATCATGCAGACTTCATCATTGTATCATGCAGACTTCATCATTGTATCATGCAGACTTCATCTGTGTATCATGCAGACTTCATTGTTGTATCATGCAGACTTCATCTGTGTATAATACAGACTTCATTGTTGTATCATGCAGACGTCATCTGTGTATCATGCAGACTTCATTGTTGTATCATGCAGACTTCATCATTGTATCATGCAGACTTCATCGTTGTATCATGCAGACTTCATTGTTGTATCATGCAGACTTCATCGGTGTATCATGCAGACTTCATCTGTGTATCATGCAGACCTCATCGTTGTATCATGCAGACCCTCCACCCATAGGTGCATTAGCAAACCTACAAAGGGAATGGTATTTTTAAATGTACTGTCTCCTTTATATAAATATTAAAATATTGTACAGGAGATGCTTAGAATTCGGTTTTCATCAAATGCCTGAATACAATCCAAATCCACTCATTTGTAAAAGGAAAGAGGATTTAAATGAAATGAAACAAATTCTTTAAAAAGAATGAAAAAAAAAAAAAAGGAAAATAAAAGGGCTAGTGATAGACCCAAGTGATGTGCATTGTACAACTAAAGAATAGAGAGTCGTAGCGGACGCTGTGTCTCTTGGCTTGGGGATATATATATATATATATATATATATATATATATATATATATATATATATAGCAAAAAAAAAAGGTTTGAAAAGGTGAAAAATGTAAAAGAGGCATGAATGTAGACCTGTCGAGTTCATGCCAAATCTCTGGGGTTGATACACTGCGTTTGATACACTTCTCGAGGTTTGGCTGTTACTCCAATAATATAAGCTGATGAGCAAACTCGCCATCAGTCCATGTCAACCAATAGTGTGTACAGTGAGCTACTCTTACATCATCCATACCAGGATGTTGTGAGAGCCGGACCCATTGCATTTCTGGGCACTGACTCACTGGGAGTATCAAAACATACCGACATACCTGTGGATGCTATTTCTGGGATGCAGGGAAATTTCACAATCTCCCTTCACCCTGATTGGTCCACATATAAATAGAATCATTAACCAGGCATGACAACGTGTCAGATCTGACCAGATCCAACCAGACCTGACCAGCTCCAACCAGACCTGACCAGATCTGACCTGCTCCTACCGGTATATTTCATCACCCTGTGAGCTGCTTACCTAGGTATATAAGACCCTATGAGCAGCTCCCAGGCATCTCTTATTCTACACACAACCTCCCTAGTATCTAGAACCTACGACAAGTTGAGCTACAAGCTTAGGGGCAGAGCCTGCACGCTGAAGACTGTATCATTGTTACCACCTATATGTACACTCTGTCATCATGCAATAAACAAGGATCAAAGAAGTTCTCTGGATTCAGTGTTCATTACAACATCAACTTGTAATGGTCCATTGACAAAGCCTTGAAATTGGACAGCAAGCCTTGAAATTGGACAGCAAGTTCGGTACGCAATGCTATGTGTCTGTAGGCGCAATCAAAAATGATTAATCCTTCATAATTGCACATTATATAAGACATACCCTTCATATGCTGGTGTGTTAGACATATATGCAACTAGCTATAATGGTCCTTTATTCTAGAGAATGCAGAGGCGTAGGAAGCAAATCTTCATTGGGGGGGCCTCAACCTCAGCCACATTTGATTGTCGGCGCCCGGGTGGCGACTCAAGTGTAATAGTGCCTATTATTTTATATGCTTATATAAAATTTTCCGAGAAAAGTAACTTTGGATGAATTTTAGATCTGATTTGAGGCCCAGGCCCTCAATCTCTATACCCCATGACTATATCAATCTAATTTTGAGATGCAAAGTTTCAGCTTCTTCAATTTGTCACAAATTCTTGTCGAATTTTGGGGAGGGGCCCAGACATACACAGGCCCCACCTCCTGTATAATTGGGGGGACATGCCCCCCTGCCCCCCCCCCCCCTTTTCCTACGCCCCTGTCAGATTTCTCTATTTAGAGAAATTCACCATCATTCAAAACTGCCCATATGTAAAGCATTGCACGTAATGACTTCTTGTCCAATTTCGAGGTTATTTGGGTTTGTCTTTTTACCTTGCAAGGGCGCCATTCACTAGCAACTTTCGTAGCCCTACCAATGTAGGGCTACTGAGTGAACCCCATTCATCTTGAGGGGAGAATTTTGAAAAGGGTGGGCTGCATTGAAAACATCACCTTTAGACATGAAGTGACACATGTTTGGATAGATCTATCGCTCACCTGTGCGGGTTGCACCAATTTAGAACTGATGACACACACTGAAAACTCTGCAGATCTTTAAACTCGTCAGGTTGAGGACCTATAGTCGTCAGAAGAGGTACAGACAGGGGGCAGCACCTTACAGGGAATGAAATACCTCAGTCTACCTCTCCCCCGTATGAGTCTATGGCATTCTTTTGACAATATGTAACAAACTCACAAGGTGTCAGATATGTGCCACTCATGTTTGATGATCAGGCCTTCAGTTTTCAACTGAAGGTCATCACCGCTGAGGACTTTAGGTGCTCAAGTTGACGATACCCAAATCTACAGCTTTGGGTAGTCAGATTGAGGACCCAAGGTAGTCAGCACCAAGGTTGTCACTCTAACAACATTATGTAATCAGTTTGACTACCTTGGGTGAGTGTGTTGACCTAAACCCATTAGGCTGACTACCCAGGGTACTCAATCTGATGACCTAAGGTTGTAGATTTGGGTATCGTCAGTCTGACAACCTTGGGGCTTTCAGTGCACTTTAATCAAATATGTTGGTCCGATTTGTCATGAAATCTACAGTGAGAAAAATTATGGTGGCCATTTTGATGTGTATGTGACGTACTGTTAGTTGCCATGGTGATATCTCCCTGGCCCCCAAAAAGGCAATACGTTGCAGTCAGTCTGAGAACGGCGATACTTAGTCTAGCCATTTACACGCCCTATACGCTATCATGAAAATAGGGTTTTCCTTTAAAGAGTTAATCAGACATTGAAGCGGAGTGGAGCAGTTCCCGTGATCCTCCATGCTGCCCATTATACCACCCCTGCGTTCCCTGGAGGGTCTTGCCAAAAAGCAAATGAGAACCAAAACAATAGGATGTACACGTTTTTGTATTACCAAAAGAAAATCCAAAAAGGTATTTGTCAATGATATTTTAGGCCATGCAACCTTTGGCAAGGCCCTCCTGTGTGTCTGGGTCACGTCTTCGACCTTACATCGTCTGACCCTGCGCCACTTAACTTTTCAAGGGGATAAAAGTCTTGTTACACCATGATGTATCACGCTGAAACGCCCCTCAGAAGTTCCAGCTCGTGTCGTGCTGGTAGACATTTTGTTAACTGCCCTTCGTGACTGGGCGCTTACGGGTGGCCGACTCAGGTGATGCCCTTGTACTGGTTCAGCTTTGGGGGGAAGGGGAGACTCAGGCCAGAGGCTAGCAGGAAGATTTCTCAAATGCTACAATCCTACCCCTCTCCCTCTGATTTCAACCACCCCTACAATCCAGTCCAATCGTAGTGATTGACCATGGGTGATTATGTATTACCTACGATTGCCTATTCAAATGCATGCCCTTTACCTCTATATCTGCACCAGTCATAGTGATTGACCCTGTACAATCAAGAATTCTCTTCCGATCCAGGCCAGGTCAGTACGATTTGGGGGGGGGGGGCTCAAAACTTAGATTCTGAGAAATGACTCCCTGCGCAAACCCCTCAATGAGATAAGTTTCAATCAAGAAATGAGACCTCTTTGTAACTATGGTTCGCTTTTTTTTTCGATGTAACATAGATTTAGGGGGCCAACCATACATGACGTCATGCAAAATTTGACCATATTTGACCACCGCCACCCCCCTCGTCATGCTTTTTGCTACTTTTGCAATGCTGAAGGTATAGGGAAAATTAATTCCGTTATGCCTGGCCTTACCCCCCCCCCCTCCCCCCTCAAGCATGACGTCATTTGTGGATGGCCCCTTAGTTTGACCACTGCCCTACAGCTGGCCTATGCTGTGGCTACACATAAAAACGTGAAGAAATGGGCGCCAAGTAATACATGCAGTGGTTCTTAAAATGACGCCTGTAACACTGGTTCTGAGGTCTGGGTCCTTCCTGAAGGAGTTTCATCATATATATTTAACAAACACGGACGTCCATTTCCGTGGACCTCGGTGGACGTCATGTTTGCAAATATGGACGTCCATATTTGGGTTTTAGGGTCCATATTTTAAATGCGGAGGGGGAAGGTCTGCAAAGACAGACGTCCATATTGCAAACATTGACGTCCATGAAACGGCCTCTGGGACAAAATCAACCACCTCCACTTTGGCATATTGCTGGTTGAGCATCCTACCTTTTAACGTGGTGCTGATGTACAGATTCTATTTGGATTTGTAAAATAGAACATATGTAGAAATTGTTTGCAATAGATCACTTTGCAATTTCTCTATAGATTTGTAGTTGTGGAGTAGACTAAGTATCGTCTCCATGGAGACAGCCACTTATAGAGGTTATAGTTGTAAACTGATCCAATGCATGCCAAGTTCGTAAACAAGAAAATCGTCACACAAAAAATATCAAAACATATTACTTAAAATCTACCAACTGTGCACATGATTGATCAAATGGCAATTTAAAAAATAAATGACGCTGGCTAAAATCAATGATGTCGTGTAAAGCTGAATGTGAGCGTCTCTTACCTGCCTTAGCAAATCAGAATCTACCACTACTATCAGAGGCACCTGTTATCTTCAAAGAGAACCAGCTTTACAAGAACCCCCTGATCCCCCCCCCCAACACACAGACACATACACATATAGGAGCCTAGACCTATACCTAGTGGGTCCACCATTTTGAATTTCGCTGGTTATACCAAAGGTAGCAATACACACTGATAAGGCATTGTCATGATGGGTACTTTGTCCCTGGAAGTGGATGTTAGTTATCCAGGGACATGCTGGTTGCCATTTTATCAGCTTATCAATGCATGTCGCCAGAACCAGCTCCTCTCCCGCCTACACCCAATAGACACAATCACACTTCTACTTCTAGTTTCTTGTATGAGCCTGGGGTACGGGCGTGCGCTGGAGGGTGTTGCTCCTATAGTAAAAGGAAGAGCTGTCTAAAAATGCCCTTGTTTCCAGTCCTTTCTTTTCTTGTAGCTATAACTTTTCCCTTTTGTTGCTCACAAGTGGACATTCAAGTATGGTGCTAAAAAAGAGGGATTTGAGTAGGTACCTAGTTGGGATAAGTCAGTCAGTATAATAAACTATAGAGCGTGTGACATGAGTAGGTACCTGGTAGTGCAGTGGGGTGTTTCACAAGCCAAAGATAATAATGGTCATAAAATATTCATTTCTAAAACCAAATTATGACTGTTGCAAAGTTGCAACCACTCCTATCTTGGCATGGTCATACAGAGAAATACATAGAACATACTGATGACTTTTATAGAAACACCTGCCATTGCAAGCTTACAACCAATCCTGAAATTGCTATCACATCTAGTTATGACCGGTTGTAAATATTGCCAACTTGTGAAACACCACACAGCTCTCTCTGTTTTAAACAAGGCAGGTGACTTTTCAGACTAATGTGGTGAGTGCAAGTTGAATGGTGAAGCAGAGGGTGACTTCTTTTGAAAAGAGGGTACCTACTGACTGCTCTTTTTACCATAGGAGCAACACGATCCTGGTCAGTTACCGTAGTGGCCTGTTTATAGGGAGTAGACAAAAAATGGTGGCAAAAAATGAAACTGCTGAAGTTGACAATATTTGCTCATATTCCTAATCTATATGGCATAACCCTTCTTTACCGACCCTTTAGGTGTGATACATTGGCATTCTACACTGTTCTACTCATCCTTATCACTGGATTTCATATTCCCTGTACCCATAGACTCCTATACTAAAGGAATTAGAAATATCTTTAGTTTATTCAGGAAAATTTCTACCTCCTACTTTTTGGTTCCAAAATAATTCTAATGATCTCAGGTATAAATACATGAGGTTAAGAAATTGTTAGAAGATTTTTTTCTATGGAATTAAATGTGGGAAAACACAAATTCTCATAGGAGGCCATAGTTAAGACCACCAAACTTTAATACCTTCCAGTGGAAAAAACGGACACCGTGACCTATGGTTTTTATGCCTTCTTTATGTTACCTAAGCATCAATTTAACATCCCTAAAAGTTACTAAGAGAAATTGTTGGTCAATTTTGAACCAGCTGGATCGTGTCTACTCCCTTTCAGGGCGTAAGGTATCATCGAAAATGAGGAATACACTATAAACCAAGTCTTGAATAAGCGCCAGTCTCAAATAAGGGCCGGGGTAGAGGTAGATGTCACCTGTCTCCTAAAGAGCATATATGATATCCCATGTCGAACATACGGAGTCCACTATGCCATGTAATTTATACCTTGTCTCATGTCACTAAGGCCGGAACTGGGGCTGGATGGGGGATGGCAGTGATATTAGGCTCAGTTTGGGTACCAATTGTGGTACCGACCCCCCTCACCAATCTCATGTAGATTTTAAGAAATGACCATACCACCCCGCCGATTTTAAGAAATTGCCATCGCCATCACCTTCGCCATCGCATGTGAGCTCTGGCCATTTTGCTAATTTGCTAGGCTTATGTATTTTCTGCTCCAGTGACACACTCAGAGGAATTTGACGTGTTGTGGCAGTAACAGAGCACATACAGAATGGCAACACGTGGGGTCTGTCAAACAGGACTAGGCCTCGCGCGTGGCCTATTGTAGTTCCAGCTTAGCCCTACAGATGGCGCTAGTAGTGAGTGGGTGGTCGGCCGCCTGGCAGCTCCGGTGCTGGGTTGTTGCTAAGGTAACAAGATCAAAGCGAGGCTCGTGTTTTATGAAGGTTGATTGAGTCAGCCCCGGCCGTCACTAAATGTTCAACCCTTTAAGGTCCACTGAGGCATTAAACCTACTTAAATTAAATGCAGTTAAATAATGTTTTTTTAAGGTTGGTTGCTACTTGTTAAAAATGAACCTGCTGCGCATGTCTCAGCGCATTAGTACGGAGCCCCTAATAGGACATACCAAAAATAATTTTTTCTGTGGAAAAATTTATTCTTGCGGGTACTGAACAATTATTGCGGATACTGAACAATTCCTGCGGATACTGAACAATTCATCCCCTAATAGGACATACCAAATAAATATTTTTCTGTGGAAAAATATATTCTTGCGGGTACTGAACAATTCCTGCGGATACTGAACAATTCATCCCCTAATAGGACATACCAAAAATAATTTTTTCCCCAGAAAAAATATTCTTGTGGGCACTGAAGAATTCTTGCGGATACTGAACAATACCAAAAAGATGTTTTTCATGAAAAAAATATTCCTGCGGGTACTGGAAAATTCCTGCAGGTACAGGAACATTTTTGCAGGTGCACAAAGAATTCTTGTGGGTGCACAAAGAATTCTTGTAGGTGCTAGAAGCATCCTTGTGTAGTGTACTCTCAGGAATGTTCCTGTACATGCAAAAATACCCCTGTACCTACAAGAATACCCCTGTAGCCGCAGGAATGTCCCTGTAGCTGTAAGAATGTCCCTGTATCCGCAGGAATGTTCCAGTATCCGCAGGAATGTTCCAGTATCCGCAGGAATGTTCCAGTATCCGCAGGAATTTTCCAGTATCCGCAGGAATGTTCCAGTACCCGCAGGAATATTTTTTGAATGAAAAAAAATCTTTTTGGTATGTCCTCTTAGGGGCTCCGTACATTTGGGTTATCTTAGTTAGAATTTCACTAAGATTCTTTGATAGACATGTATCTGTATTGGCCTTAAATACTGACACGAAATTTCAAGTCATTTAGATAAAGATTGAGCATTTTATAACAGTTTAAAACACTCAAATATTCTAAACAAAATTTTAGAAGTGATCATGATGCTCAGAATATCATAGGGTAGACCTATAGCTAGAAAGCATTTTATGATATAATTGTTGCCATTTTACCCATAAAGTAATGCTCCAAATATGAGGTTCTATTCATTTTTGGAGTTCTTTTTTTATTTCAATAGTCTGAAACCCTAAAATCATGCATGGGACCACAATTATTTTCACAAGAAAGGTATTTATGCAAGGTATTTTCTGAGAAATATAAAAAAAAGATCATTTTACTTCCAGTACTGCTTTTAGGCAAAAATGTTATAGAATTATGCCAAAATATTCCCAATCATTCCTAAAACATTACACTTGTAGGGGTATGGTATTTTACACTTTAACGTTCATGCACCCGTGAGACTCAGACCTAGGTCCTTCGGGTGTGGTGGGGGAATCCGGATGGCAGGTGGCAGCACCTGCCTCTGGGTTCGTATCCACTACACCAGGGGGCCTACCACTCGTCCGCCACACGTCACGTGGCCGGTCTGAGTTTCGCGGGCTTTTCCCCTATATAAGGCTGGTCCTAGCCCTAGGTTCCTCAGTAGTGGTTTACCCACTGCTCAACCAGGTTGTTACCCGAAAGGGTAACCGAATGCACTAGCAGCATGTAGTCCTCTGAGGCTGTGATCGTATGTAACGCAAGCTCTGAAATAAAAGCTCGGTTGCCTACCCGGAAACTTTTCTCTCTCTTCGTTATGATTTAATCTAACTTAACGAGACGAACCACTACACTGGTGCCGTGACCAGTTGGTCTTCGGGTAAGCGCAGTCAGAAATGACTGAGCTGAGCCCAGTTAGGGGAAATGGCTCAAATCGTGAGCTAGACTCCCCGATGGAGGATGGTGAAATCAAGTCACCACCCCAAGGTACGGAGTGGAGGGATCCACTAGAACACTACCCTGATGGGTTAGAAGATGTAAGAAGAAACTTACATCATGAACTGGATGAATTTGGAGACTCCTTATTCATGCCAGGAGGTACTTCGAAACCTGCACCAATGCATAAAAGTACTGCTCAATTTGGTAAATTACCATTTGAGGTACCAAAGCCTAGTGCAGGTATGTTTGAAACTCCATACAGTTCTCGAATTAAACACCAAAAATGTGGATTCGAAAAGAACAAAATGGACGAGCTTGAAGACATGAGAGCTGAATACGAGAAGATCCAGAAGGATCTTATTACACTGACCGGAACCCGAGACAAGATTCTGACTGAAAACAAACAGTTGATATCGGAACGTCTCGATTACGATCAGAGTTGTAGACGCCAACAACAATTGTTGTTGGATCAGATGGAGAAAGAAAAGCAAGATTTTCAACTCCAGCACGAACAGTATCGTGATGCACTATATACGGCGGATCTGGAATACAGAGCCTCGTATGATGAGTTGAATAGAACTAAACAAGAGTTAAATTCAACTCAATCGGCCTACGGCAAGTATCAAGAAGAGCTGAAGAAAATAGAATCAGCCTTCAAAGATGCTCGGGAAACGTACCAAAAACAGACCGATGAGCATGAAAAACTCAAAGATCAATTGATACGCGAATCCACAGATTTGGCTGTTAAACAGACTAAAATGATGGATGATTATTCCGAACTGGAGGCTAAAGCTATCCAGATGTCAAAGTATCTAGAAGATACTGGTCGTGCAGTAGGCACTCTTGAATCAGACTTCACTGTTTCAGGAATTGCCCTAAACACGACAAGTAACCAGATGTTCTCTTTGAGGGGCAA
This sequence comes from Acholoe squamosa, assembly GCA_949317995.1. Classification (NCBI taxonomy): domain Eukaryota; kingdom Metazoa; phylum Annelida; class Polychaeta; order Phyllodocida; family Polynoidae; genus Acholoe; species Acholoe squamosa. The sequence goes on from OX439040.1 coordinate 6,396,744, forward strand.
TGACGGGGTAACAGAGACAACTGTACCTCGTTATGAAGGAGTAAAGAGTCATCAGGTTAGATTTACAGATAATACCTCTATACCTCTTGGTCTAGGTACGGGAAATAAAGGGGATAATTCTGCGAGTGGAGCTAAACAAAGCCGCTCGGCAGGAAGCTCCACCTTTGACGGCGGATGGCCACAACAGTCACCTTTAGGGGGACCAAATGGCCCGTATGCCCAGTATGGATGGAATCAGTCCCAAACAGGAACGAATCCGTCCAATGGTAACACCCGGAACACGTCCGGAGGAACAACCGGACGAGCACCCGGAGGTTCCAGTACAGCTGGGGGGCAATCCGGATGTGATCAAGGATCCGGACCCTCAAGCGATCGTTCCAGGAGCAGACCCTCTGCCAGTGGGACTGGTTTCAATAATGGAAATCAGTCGTATGGAACAGGAGGAAACACTAATCCCAATAGTGGTTTCTTTAGCTTTGGTGGAAATACACAACCCACCAATGGTCCAGGGCCGGCTCCCCAAACCAGTGGATACACCTTTTCACAGGTGCCTCCATACGGAGCAGGGGGATCAGGAGGTGGAGGAGGACCACCATCCGGAGGCTTTGGAAGTACTTATGGTACGAATCCTCCAAGGAAAAAGAGACTCAGTCGCCGAGTATCTCTTTCTCCAGGGTTACAAGCGCTGCATGATTCTAATGCAGCGATTGCTAACTTAGGTGTTGATTGTTACAATCAAGGTCTGGACGATACGGAGATCATGGAATGGAGTAAGGGTTTAACCCTTACTGGATCCACGAATCCGGCTCGTAGAGTAGCTAAGATACCTACCCCCTTTAATGCCAAGAACCCTTGGAAGGAGGAGTATCAAGGCTGCGCGGATGTCTTTAACTGCAATGGATGGGGTAAAGCGGAAGCTCTGCCTTATTTAGTATGCTGGTTAAAGGAAGGCGACGGAAAAGGAGCCGTGGAACAATGGAGAGATTCTCAAATAACAGGACTCTCAGCCCATATGAAGTATGATGAACTCATAGAGATTGCTTCATATTTATATGGGAATATAGTTGGAGAAGACCCTTGGCTGACGTTCACTAAAAGAACACAGAAGCCCAAGGAGTCTGCCAAAGTGTTCGGCTTAGAATGTCAACGACTGTTGCATAAAGCCAGACCTCAATGGAGACTAGATGATGAATGCTTCCTAGATGAGATGTTTAAACAATTCATTGAAGGATTGCGGAATCAAGAACACAGGACAGTAGCCTGTGAAGCTTGGAAGAATGATGCCTCTTTGACAGATTTGTTCCAGTCCCTAGATCATTATGATCGAAAGGCCCGTATCTTTGCCGGGAAGGTACCCCAACGGATGTCAGCAATGATAATCCCGGAGGGAATACCCGAAACCGATTCATCCGAATCAGGGGAACCTGACGAAGATGAAAACGTTGGGGCCATTGGCCAAGGGAACCCCCGGTACAACCGGAACTGGGGAAAGAAACCGGGTTACGTCAAGGAGAAAGTGATCACTTCTAAACCTCCTGTGACTCAACCCGATACCAAACCCACGACGGGTCCTTCTTTATCAGAGGACCTGGTTAACAATTTGGTAAAGAAGATTACTGAAAATCTTAGGAGGCCTAAGCCTGATAGGACTGTTGTGACATGCTTCCGATGTCAGGAAACTGGGCATTATGCTGCCGAGTGTGAGGCAGATAAGCCAGTTTATAGAAACACTCGTTACCGGAGCAATCCGGGTAAGGAGGACTCAGTGAAGAAGGAAAACTGAGAGGGGGTGTCCACAATGGCAACCGGATTACCCCCAGAGTGAGTGATTGCCATGACTGCCAGCCTATCGCAGCTTGCGGTACTGGCAAGAATCCTCTAGCGATTTCGCCCAGCAGTGAAGCTAAGGAGCCTGATCAGTTCCTTACTCATGAGGCTGGGGAGACTGATAGTACACCAGGTGTCAAGAACCGGCAGAAGAACACAGAGGGGAAACCCGATATCAGTCCAGAGGGAGCGGCCAATGAGTTGGCCAGGGTGGGGTGTGCCCAGTTCCCCCCGGGTCATCCTTGTCTCGAATTCTTAAAGGGATGTGGATTTGACCTCGGCGCTAAGACGGAACTTGCTAAGTATGCAAGTAGTCCTACCTACTTGAAAGGTAGGAGGTGGTACGCAGTTGTATCTGTGAGTGGTAGATCCGCTGAGTTTCTTGTCGATACGGGTGCTAGCCACTCCTGTATTGCTAAGAGATTCTACGATCTTTTGCCTACGAATCATGAAACTTTCACAACGGAAGGAAATGCTCGTACGGCCGACGGTAGCATGATACAAACGTTCGGTAGAACATGTATGAGGTTCAGTCTACAGGAAGATAAGGACTTCATCCTTACCCCTACTGTGGCGAACATCGCGGATGATGGTATACTCGGTCTGGATTTTGCTGCATTATATGGAGCAAGGTTAGATTCCCAGAGGGGAATATTGGAAGTGAGAGACCCGTACCATCTCGAAGTACAATGTGTACTTAGGCAAGTAAGCAGTGTAGCCAGTGTAGCCCAGACTGTTAAGATACCACCAGGCACAGCCTGTGATGTCTTATGTCGAGCGGACAGACAGTTTTCAGGAAAAACTGGAGTTGTAGAGCCAGACATGGCCATGTTGTCAAGTATCGGATTGGAATCCGCTGATGTTCTAGTAGCTAACGCTGCTTGGACGGTGGTTCCTATATCCAATACCGGTAACAAGACTGTCTATGTACAGAAGGATACGATCCTTGGATCGGTTGTCTTATCCGAATTGATAGAAGACTGTAAACATGTTTCGGCACCCGGAGCCCCTTCCTCACCCGAAAGGAGCCCGGAACTAGACACTCTAGTAGCCGAAAGCCATGTAGAAAGTGATGAACAACGTGAAGCTCTAACTGACTTGTTGTACAAGTACCGTAAAGCTTTTGCAGCACCGAGTGAACAATTGGGGCGTACCGATAAAGTACTGCATACGATTGACACTGGTGAGAATGAACCTTTTAAGATTCCTTATAGAAGACTCCCACTAGCCAAAAAAAAGGTAGCTGAGGAGGAGATAGCTAAAATGCTTGAACAGGATGTAATAATTCCATCAACCAGTCCTTGGTCTAGCCCTGTGTGCATGGTGACCAAGAAAGATGGTAGCATCCGTTTCTGCATAGATTACCGGAAATTGAATGGTATGACCAAGAAGAATTCATATCCCTTACCACGGATCGATGAGACTATAGACTCCCTTGGAGGTAAGCAATGGTATTGCTCTCTAGACTTACAATCCGGGTACTGGCAAGTGGGTATGCATCCGAAAGATATGGAGAAGACGGCCTTTTCCAGTCATATTGGATTATTCCAGTATAATGTGATGCCGTTTGGATTGTGCAATGCACCGGCGACATTTGAAGCCATGATGGAAACTTTATTAAGTGACCTTTTATGGAAGAAATGTCTCGTCTATCTAGACGATGTGATTGTCTTTGGAAAGACATACGAAGAATGCTTGGAAAATTTAGGTATGGTCCTGGAAAGGATCATAACTAATGGTTTGAAGCTGAAACCCAAGAAGTGCGATCTTTTCAAAAGATCTATTAATTACTTGGGGCGAATAATCTCGAATGAAGGGATTAAAGCCGATCCGGAGAAACTGGATGCCGTGTCAAATTGGCAAGCACCCACGAATGCGAAAGAAGTTAGGTCCTTCCTCGGATTCTGTTCCTACTACCGGGACTTTATCCCAGGATATTCAAGGGTTGCCTTTCCTATCCAGAGTTTGTCCCACTGGACACCCGGGATCAGAAAGGAACGATTCCCTTGGGGACCCGAGCAAGACGAGGCCTTTATGAAAATAAAGGATTTGTTTGCTATCACACCTGTGTTGAGATACCCCACGGAGAATGATCATTTCATTCTAGATACTGATGCTAGTAATGAAAGCATAGGAGCCGCCCTTTCTCAGGTCCAGGATGGGGTCGAAGTTCCTATAGCCTTCGCTAGTAACACGTTGAGTAAATCTCAAAGAAACTATTGTACCACTAAACGTGAGTTGTTGGCTGTGGTGGTCTATACGAAGAAGTTCAAGCACTTTTTGTGGGGGAGTGATTTCACTCTACGGACTGATCACTCTTCCCTCAGATGGTTATTGAACTTCAAAGATGCAGAGGGGATGATAGGTCGCTGGTTAGCGCACCTATCCGAATTCGGTCTAAATCACAGCCAGATTGAACACCGAGCCGGGGCAAAGCATTTGAATGCAGATGCTTTGTCTAGAATCCCAGTGAGGAAATGTGCAAATGCTGAGTGCACTGATTGTGGAGCACACAATGCTGTGTTGGCAGGGGTTCGAGTTCCATTCGAAACCCATCCGGAACATGTCTTGAATTGGTCCTTGGAGACCATCAGGCAGTTCCAGAAGTCTGATGCAGTCACATCACGTTTGATTAAATTCCTTAATCAGGGTATCTGTCCCCCAAGACCCGTAGTGTCATTGGAGAACAGAGAGATGAGACGATTCTTAGCTCAATGGGCCGAGCTAAAAGTCCGGGATGGTATTCTGTTTCGATGGAAGAACCATTCTAATAGGAACAAAACCTTGCAAGTTGTCATACCTAGTGCTATGCGACGAGATATTATGTATTTCTGTCATGGACATAGAACTAGTGGGCACTTTGGAAAGAAAAGGTCTCTAGAACGTCTGACCAGACGATACTATTGGCCCGGCATGAGTACAGATCTCACCCGATGGGTGGAGACCTGTCCCGAGTGCTGTAAGAACAAACCAGGACCCGGGTTAGGCAAGCTGCCATTATCCCAGGAACTGTTTGGTGTAAGGTTTGCTAGAATAGCTGTTGACATTATTAGTGGGATTCCCCCCACTCCTAGTGGCAACACGTGTATGATGGTCGTGTCTGATTATTATACCAAGTACACCCGAGTGTTCCCTTTACCGGATCATAAGGCTGTTACTTGTGCTATGGCCTTTGTAAAAGGGTGGGTGCTGCACCTAGGTGTCCCACTCATGTTACATAGTGACCAAGGCAGAGAATTTGAGTCTAGTCTGTGGCAGGAGATGTGTAATTGTCTGGCGATCTGCAAGACAAGAACTAATCCCTATAGACCACAGAGCGATGGACAAGTAGAGAGATTCAATAGGACTTTGATCCAAGTATTGAAGTCTCTGGTAAATGAGCAGATGGATGATTGGGATGAACAATGTGAATTCGTGGTACATGCCTATAATGGCACTGTGCATTCGAGCACAAACTGTTCTCCTAATCTCCTCGTTTTTGGAGAGGATTTGATTATGCCAGCCGATTTGGTGTTCGGCGTAATAAGAATGAATCCGGAAGCCCCTTGCCAGGTGATGTTTGTAGAATCCCTACGGGATAATTTCAAACAAGCCTATGAGAGGGTTAGAGACGAGTTGCAGAAAACTGCGCGTTGGCAGAAAGTTGGCTATGACACAGGTCTAAAAGCTAGATTTTTTAATCTAGGGGATAGAGTACTGCGTCTACACCAACCTCTAGCTAACCTGAAATTAGCCAGTAATTGGGATGGACCTTTCACTATAACTCAGGTTATTAGTGATTGCACAGTGATTATTAAATCACAGCTTGGTAAATGTTACAAGTCAAATGTAGCGAGACTACGCCCATGGAGGGGGAGGGATACCTCCACCGAAATGTACGGCGATGGTCTATTGGAAGTAATGGAACAGAGTCGTGTTAAGCAACTCGAAGTGGTACCGACCCGAAAGCGAGGACCCGGGCGGCCACGGAAGGTTGCAGACCCGAAGAGGGTGGTGCCCCCTGTCGTAACATCCGGAAAGCAGGGGAAGATACAAAAAGTCTCGGCAGGCGCAGGTAAAAATAAGAGGAAAGGTCCCTCTAAGGCTAAGAAGACCTTGGAAAAGGCTCTTATGGATACCAGGTCAATAAAAGAGGCCTCAAAACCTCTTAGACGCAGTCCAAGGTTGCTACAGACTGCCGTAACCTAGCCTGTTAACACAACGAGTGTGTTGTCCTGTACTGTGTACTGTTATATGTTGTAACCTAGTTCAATGTATATTTGAGCCGGTCAAGAGTCTCTGGAAAAGGTCCTATGACAATGAACCCATGGTTTTGGACGGATAATCCGGTGGATATGCTTATGCTATCCATAAACTCCAGAATACCTAGCGAATTGTCATAGTCGAACCCTGAGTACGGACGGACGACCGATCGGGTATTGTATTGTTTTTATGTAAGGGCGCGTGACCTAATTAAGGGCACGCGGGAAAGTTGTTGACCCATTTTCGAATGGTCACGTGAGGCGCCGGTTTGATCATGCGCAGCGATTCAAGTTCGAGTATCCCGCCATATTGTCTTATTCCTGCGAAGGAAGAAGACGTGGCCGAGGGTGGTCTTGCTCTTGTTGGAGTCTGATAGCCCGTGACAGCCATATTCCGAGGTGTGCCCTCGTTAAAAGGCACCCGCCTTTCACTGGGTAAGCAGTACTCACTGCTTATCCGGTGGATTGGGATATTTTATCCCCGAACAGCCACTTCTGTCGATGGCAGAAGAGGCCGTCCGTCTTGGCGGCGGTGCCGGTGCCAGCACCCCGCCAGAGTATGGAAGTGGTTCTCCCAAGAGTCCCACTTATACATACGACGATCAGCAATACGATGCTGATTGTGATCAAATGGATCAACAAATGAATGTTGATCAGTACTTCTCTGGAGTAGACGATAGCGACGTAGAATCGTTCTACGACGCATCCGACAACTCCAGACAAGTTAGTCCTGAACGCCGAGGCGTTCAACAACAAATTGATGTAGGTGAGCCTTATGTAGCCCCTCCATCCGAAGGTTTGAGTGGAGAACCGGCAGGAGCCCAGTCTCTTGACAGGGCTCTGATGCCACCTCCCCCTCAACTGCCGCCCCGTCTTGGTGGGAGTACCTCATTCGGTGCTTTGGGACCTGCTTCTCCGGTTGACAGGCCAATGCACCTAGAGCTGCCCTTCCCAGACAGTCCCGAATGGCATGATGTAGCCGGTCCATATGACGGACGGATGTTAGCAATTTCCGAGGAAATGCTGATACCCACCTGTTATGGGACGCCCGGAGAGGTTGACGAGCGTGTTGTCAACGCAATCTGGGAATGTGCTCATCCGCAGTGGGCTAATACCTTTCCGGAGTCCTGGTTGATGGATTACCATCAGATGGCCAAAGGATTGGTAGTCCACTTATGGTTTCGTAAAGCCGTCTGGGACGCAGAAATGGCTTTCCGAAGGAATACCTCTTATAGGCCTTCCTATGTGTCTGACAAAACGGGTTACACCGGTGTCAAGGCAGATGAGGTCTCTAGATACATAGACAGAGACCAGATCCTACTGTTAAGCACAGCGGATGAGTATGAAGCAGCAGGTAACGCTGTTGTGGATTACTGTCCAGGGGTCCCTATTACGTCTCAAACCATTGAGGCAGAAGAGGCCCGTATTGGTGTGTCTCCACTAGACAGACTCGGGGTAATACAAGACCTCGTAGTACGTCTATTGGAGAGACAGTATGCACTGGCGCATCCGGAGTTAGTACCCGGACCCGCACCCGTGCAAGTAACAGCCAAGATGGCCGATCGGATGGACCGTCTCATGTCTCCTGCTGAAGCTCCCACCTTGGGAGACGCAGCAGTAGTACCTGAGAAGGCCCTACCTGATGCAGATGTTTCCCTTAAAACTGCTCAGTCTACCCCTACGAAGACTGAGCAAGTAAAGGAGAAAGCAGCTGGTGGAAAGGGTAAAACAACCCCCACCAAAGGTAAGGGTAAAGGGAAGCGGTCAGGAACCGAACCCTCTACCAGCACGAGTGTGGACGACAGTACCCGAACCCGTCGGGTGTCTCCACGCTCGGCCAATAAGAAGGGCGCTAAGGCTTCGGATGTCTCCGGCAATGAGACGGACGCATCCGAGCCTGGCACTTCTACTAACGGCAGATCCCGCAGGAGGAATAAGAAGAAGGTTGACCAACGCAAACCTGAACCTATCGAGGTAGACGTTCAAGCTGATAATACAGAAGCTGAACCGGCTGTCCCAACCGTAAAAGTTGAGCTCGGTGTGCCAATCGTCAAGCTACACGACGTAATGGCCGATTTGAGTGGAGACGCTCAAGATGCTGCAGCCCAGGTCCTCGCGGGTCAACAACCCGTTGTGCAACCTGTGGATGTACCATCCGACCCGGAGGGAGAGGAGCCGGTTGACCCAGTTGTGGATGTCACTCCGACTGACGAGCAAGAGGCTGCTATCTGGGCTAACGCCAATAGCAACTTTGCCGACTTCATTCCTCTACACAGGGGACACCTGAAGGGGAGTAAATCCGTATGGAGACTGCCCCCTCGGATCACCTGTGAGAGGCAGGAAGATATGGAGGAGTGGCTTCGCAAGAAGCTCTCTGATAGAAAGCCGGCCAATATGTACTGGATCTATTGGGAATTCGTTAAGAATTCGCCCAATGGTCTGTACAATTATGACCAGAAGGGCAAGCTCAAGTTTGCTCTAGATGAGTACTACGGGGAGGGTCGTAAGGATTGTCCCTTCCAACGTTGTACTCAAAGTGAGGGTGAGGTTGAATTCTTCATCGAGAAAGACGCGTTCCTTCGTCATCTCGTGGAGGTTCATATGCACCAGAGGCCGGAATATGTCTGCGACCGAGAGGTTGGCAAGAAATGTGCTAAATGCACAGGATGTGTCACCCCCCGACGCGGAGACATGGTCCGGCACTATGTGACTTCGCATGGAGAGGGCCTGGAGGCAGCCATAGATCGGGTGATGAAAATTCACTCCGAACTCTATGGCAACCTTAGGGGCCTCAATGCAGAGAAGTTGGCTTCCCTCACACCGAGTACGAAGCAGTTTGCGCCTACGGTTCCTGGTACTAACCAGAAACTAAAGGCTCGGTTTGCCCAGACTCCCGGGTCCGGCAAACTAGAGTACGCTCAGGAGGAGTACGATCTGTTAAACGAATGGAGAAGCAACAAGGCCCGCCGTCGTGGTGGGGCTTATGTAACTCCATCCGGAGAACAGGTCCGAAGCCGCAGGGATTACCGCCAGGGACCCTCTGTAGCAGATAGGAAGAGACAGGCGTCTGAATCTCCAAGCCGAGCCAGGTCACCACTGGAGGCGCTGGAGAGACAGACAAATGGGGGAAGGAAGAAGCCACATCTTCCATCTCCTACTGGAACTCCTTCCCATTATGGGCGAGCACCAACTCCACGAGGTGCACAGAACCCGACATTCTTTGGTGTCAGTGGACCGAGTGGCCAGTCCGCCCGGAAACACGCGCCTTTGAATGTCAAAGACCCGAAGCAGTACCCTGCTATGGGCCCACCCGGACCAGAGATGCAAATCTTTGATCAGTACGGGAGGGTCAAGCAGGAACTGCCGACAGTAGGAGGTCAAGCTCCCCGACCTACAATGAGTGCTGTGGTGAGACAACGTCCACCCGCACCATTGTTGACGGCCAAAGACCTTAGAAGGGAATTGTCACGGTTGCCCCTGGTTCAGGGATTACCAACTCAAGGCCCTTCTTCGACCACTGCTAGTGCGGTTACTACTGCGGTTGCTTCTTCGCACACGCAGGTAGCTGTCACTGCGAGCGGGTCTGGAGCACAGCCGAAGCCTCAGGGTCAGGTACCCCCACCTGGTGCTGTGGTTCATCGGCCTAAGCTGATCCAGACAGTGGAGACCTTCTTCAAGAAGGAGGACAAATTGTCTTGCAATATCCAGAGCAAACAATTTGAGACGCTACAGCACCATCTGGAAAACCTCCACCTGGACATGTATCGTCGGACCGTGTCGAGCACTCTCCAGTGTATTGACGCGATCCAGAAGTCAGAGATCAACCGAATCTCGACTCAGATCAAAGCGGATGTTGCCAAAGATAAGCAGGAAGCTGCTAATCTGCGGCAGGAGGCCCTATCCGAGAAGGAAACAGCTTCTCAGATGCTCGACCTAGAACGAGCAACGAACATGAAGAACCAGCAAAAGTTCTTCAAGGTCTTCGGAGTTATCATGGATAACTGGGACGGTACACCTGAGCATGCTTTGAAGCTGTTCGAAGCACGCCAAAAGGTGAAACTTACACCTGCTGTCCCCGCATTGGCACCTACGGATGGAACTGGTATGAACCCCCCTGTTCAGCCACTGGCTCAACAACCGGGTCCAAACCAGCCACCCGAGGAGAACATGGAACAGTAAAAAACTGTTGCATGAAGATCGGACATAATTGTGTGTCCCGGGGTTCTATTACCCATGCATTGTTGGATAAGAAACCATTTTTTTATCCAACCCGTATTGATTCGGGTACCAAACTGTACCCTAATCCGGAAACTGAAAACAGAAGGAGAAAACAAACAAGCCACTCTGGAGGAGGAGTACGAATGCTGTAAACACCATAATTGTACTGTGCCACAATGTAATGACTGTGCCTATTATAAAATCATGGACAATTTACACTAATATGGACTTTTGAACTACAAACCGGATTTACTACTACACCACTACTATTTGTGAGCTAGCACTACAGGCATCAGGGTTTAGCTACGCCCATAGAGTCCATCAACAGTCTACAACTGGATCTACTATAACCTCCAGTTAGCTAGCACTACAGGCATCAGGGTTTAGCTACACCCACCAACAAGTTTTACTATAGCACTTCAGGCATCAGGGTTCAGCTCGCCCATACCAAGCCATCAGCAGCATCCGACTCCTGTTACATCCTCCAATCATGAAAACAAGTAACTTTGTTGATATTATTATATTGTATGTAAAATTGTATTTATAACTATATAATATCTTTTATAAAGATATATTATTATATAAGGGTACCTATAAATATACTGGATCTGCGAATCCTAAAAGTTATTTAAGGTAATCCTAGACCTATAACTGTCTATATAGGTCATTCCTGGTCTCAATATATTAAGAGACTATAATTCTTCTGTAACTTGTAAATATAAAACACTAAGGTATAAACTGAGCTGCGTCTCAAAAGTATAAATATTTTTCTATAAAATAAGAGAAGGTCCAACGGATTTCTCTAAACTTAGTATTGTATTACTCAGGTTAATACCTAATTGTGTTCATATAGTATCAGATTAATTGTCCATATCTGATCATTAATATTTAATTCACTCTGTAAAGTAGACAGAGCTGTTAATTTAAAAAGTCGAAAATTTTTTTTCCGGGTTCAATAACCATAATACGATCATTGTTAACAACCACCGGTCCTTTTCAGGACCCTACTGTTGTCAAAACGTTACTATAAATCTGTGATAATTGTATATTTATCATTTATGGTTGTTATAAGCTAGTGATGGAAATAACATGAACGACACTCGATGCTATTATTGTATAATTTTTCAGAAATAGGATAGTCTTATACTATAGCCTATTTCACATCGAGCAAGTGTAATTAATACCCCTTTTTAGTATTATAAACAATCACTTACTAGGTTATTAATACACTGCGGTTTAATTACCCCCAAGTTATTGTCTAAGGGGGGCAGTGTAGGGGTATGGTATTTTACACTTTAACGTTCATGCACCCGTGAGACTCAGACCTAGGTCCTTCGGGTGTGGTGGGGGAATCCGGATGGCAGGTGGCAGCACCTGCCTCTGGGTTCGTATCCACTACACCAGGGGGCCTACCACTCGTCCGCCACACGTCACGTGGCCGGTCTGAGTTTCGCGGGCTTTTCCCCTATATAAGGCTGGTCCTAGCCCTAGGTTCCTCAGTAGTGGTTTACCCACTGCTCAACCAGGTTGTTACCCGAAAGGGTAACCGAATGCACTAGCAGCATGTAGTCCTCTGAGGCTGTGATCGTATGTAACGCAAGCTCTGAAATAAAAGCTCGGTTGCCTACCCGGAAACTTTTCTCTCTCTTCGTTATGATTTAATCTAACTTAACGAGACGAACCACTACACACTTTTACCAAAAATGCCATGCCATGATGATTTTTTTTTTTTGTAATTATCTTGCATAAATATAGGCTTTCTACCTGTGAGGTTTCACATTTTTTCCTCATTTTAGAGAAAAAGATTCTTCAAATTTCAATTCTATATGATTTAAGATACTTAAACAAACACAAAAAATGAAGAAATTCTATTCACTTTCACTAAAGGGGAGTTATCAACCTTAAGGGGGAATTAAATCAGTCCAAATCTTGGCCTAATTTTATTATTGGAATTAACCTCGCAATACTCACGTGACTTTATAACACATACGTCGTTTGTGGCGGATGCCCGTCCCACAAGTCCTGGTACAGGAAGTCACGTGACCCCATGGTCCCCAGTTGTATGCACCCTGAATGGAGGAGAAACATATCTATAGTAAAAGTTACAGTTGTACACTCTAAGAAATCATCTGTGTAAAAATGTAACCGTAGTGGCCCGTTTAAGCGCTGGGGTCTCAAATAAGCACCGATTTCCGAATAAGCGCTGGGGATACACGGTTATTGAAATCAATCTTAAGCACTGAAAACAGTATTCAAATAAGTGCCTGTCTCATATAAGAGCCGGGGGTAAAGAGGTTTTGGAATAAATGAGTGTCCGTCGCTTAACCGGGCCATTACGGTAGACCCTGGAGTAGAAGCCTGTGTGAGTGTGTAGAAGCCTGTTCTGAGGCCTAGTGGGTCCGCCATTGCTTGATCCAGCACTGAACTGATAAGAACCAGCATGATGGGTACCAGGTATTACATAATGTACTCAAAAAATTCTGCAGTGAATACAGGGACTTATCTGATTGGTCAATAATGCAACCTGGGTCAACCCTATACTCCAGGTGCAGAGAGACCGTTTTAGTGCTTGTAAAAGATTAATTTCAATACCACCCCTGCCATACAGTCACTGATGCAGGAGTGCATTATGCCCAATGGTCGTCATGCACTTCATTGGTGCATCATGCTGACCCTATGGGGTTGACACATATACTCCTGGAGGGTCAGCATGATGCTCCAATGAAGTGCTGGCAAGCAGTCTTGCCAGCACTTCATTGGTGCATCATGCCGACCAATGGGCATGATGAATTAATGCATCAACGGCCCTTGTGGGGTTAAGCGGGCCATTACGGTATACGGCTGGAGTCGAAGCCTGTGTGAGTGTGTGAGTGTACTCAAGGTGGTGAGGGACCCTGGAGGTGGTAACATTTCACCTCTCACCACGTCCTCCTGCACCCCACTGATCTGCTGAATGGTGCTTAGCATTCCTTAACCACTCCTTAACCATGTAAACCATCAAGGGCCACTGATGCAGGAGTGCATCATGCCCATTGGTCATCATGATGCATGAATGCAGCCCTGGTGAGTAACTCACCAGGGCTGCATTCATGCTGACCCTAAAGTGGTGTATACACGGTGCAGATTTGAGAGCTGATCCTGTCCCGGAGGGTCGGTATGATGCTGCAATGAAGTGCTGGTGAGCAGTCTCGCCCGCACTTAATTGGTGCATCATGCTGACCAATGGGCATGATACACTCCTGTATTAGCAGCCCTTAAAGGGTTAATAGCAGCATGATGCTTCCAGATTTATAGTTCATGGAGTACCGTAATCTCCCGCGTATAAGGCGCAGCCCGAGTATAAGGCGCACCCCCAACTCAGGGAGGCCTGTCCCACGTATAAGGCGCATCCCTAAGGGCAGATTTTTGTTAATTTAGTACTGTTCTATAGTAAAAATCCCCCCCCTATAAGGCGCACCCCAAACTCCAGTCAATGTCCCTCCCACGTATAAGACTCAGCAGCATTTTGTTTGGCGTATAAGACGCGCCTTATACGTGGGAGATTACCGTAGATGGCATGGTCCTTAGTTGGCATTAACCCTTTAAAGGCCACTGATCCTTTATTGCATCATGCCCTTTGGTCGTCATGATGCATGAATGCAGCCCTGGTGAGTAACTCACCAGGGCTACATTCATGCATCATGCCGACCCTACGGGACAAATATACAAACTCCCGGAGGATTAGCATGATGCACCAATGAAGTGCTGGTGAGCAGTCTTGCCAGCGCTTCATTGGTGCATCATGACGACCTATGGACATGATGCATTTATGCATCAGTGGCCTTTAAAGCATTGATAAATTTCCGGGGCCGCATGATGCAATACTGAAGCCCTGGTGATTCTATGCACATGCAGGGACCACATCAGTGAACCCTCAAACCCTTCAATAGGTCGGCATGATGCAGCAATGAAGTGTTGGCGACACTGCTTATCAGCACTTCATTGGTGCATCATGCCGACCATCCCGGGGTATCTCAGCCCTGTAGGGTCATCATGATGCATAAATGTAGACCTGGCGAATTACTCGCTAGGGCCGCCATGATGACCAGTGTGCATCAGCGGCCTGACAGCCATCATCAAAGGAGTGCAGGATGCGCATCGGTTGGTGTGATGCTTGAATGCAGCACTGGCAAAATGCTGTAGGACTGCATTCATGCACCGTTAACCCTATCATGGCCACTACTGCATTAATGCATCGTGCCCACTGGCCGCCATGATGCACCAATTACACTTCATTGGAGCATCATGCCGAACCTCTGGGAGTTTGTGTGTCAACCCCGTAGGGTTGGCAATATGCAAGAATGTAAACCTGGTGAGTAACTCGCCAGGGCTACACTCAATGCATCAACAGCCATTAAAGGGTTATATCACATGCCTACTGGAAGTCATTTCTCAGACGCTAAGTTTCAGCCCCTCTCAAATCGTACCAACCTGGCCTGGATCGGAAGGCAATTCTAGGTTACACTGGGTAAATCACTACGAGTGGTGCAGATATAGAGGGAAAAAGCATGCACCTGAATAGGTAATCGTAGGTAATACATAATCACCCAGGGTCAAACACTAGGATTGGACTGGATCGTAGGGGTGGTTGAAATCGAGGGAGAGGGGTAGAATCATAGCGTTTGAGAAATGGCTAGCCGATGTCCAGAACAGTGCACAGCATTCCTTAAATTACAAGCTAACAGAGCCCAGATGGACATGACATCTTACTACATCCACTACTACTACCTATACATTACATACTACTTGTAGCCCCTGAGGAATGGGATAGGGTTCAATCAACGTTTGTAATGTTTGCATATTAACACTTGAAATATGTTTGAATTTGAAAGTTGACACTACATAATCAAATCAATTGTTATTAAACTTTTTTACATGCATCATGAAAATGGGACAATTGGTAAATGTTTCAGGGGGGGGGAAACACTATAGGTCCATGCGCTTCCTCAAGTCCCATGTACCTTCTTGTCATGATGCACAAATGAATGTCCTGATGCATTTATGAATGTAACCCTGATGAGTGTTGGACAGAGTCCTTTAAATCACTGTGCGGATCTTTAACGGCCGATTATGCATTGATACGCCATGCCCATTGTTTGCCTAGATGTATAATTCTACCCCAAGGGAGTAACTCGCCAGGGCTGCATTAATGCATCATGCAAACTACATGGGTACCACTCCCATAAGGGTAGACATGATACACAATTGAAGCTCTCGTGAGCGGACTTGTGCATCATGATGATCGATGGGCCAGCTGCATCATCACACATCGATGGGCTAAAGGGCTTACCCATGGAGATTCCTGTCATCAAATTGCAGAAATGAAGTCCAGGAGGGTGTTGCTCCTATTGTAAAAAGAGCTGTGAGTATGTGCCCTCTGTTCTAAACAAGTCGTGCACTGCTTCACCTAAGTACTTGCACTCACCACATTAGTCTGAAAAGTCACCTGCCTTGTTTAAAACAGAGAGAGCTGCACTATCAGGTACCTACTCATGTCACAAACTCTATAGTATATTATACTGACTGACTTCTCCCAACTAGGTACCTACTCAAATCCCCCTTTTTTAGCACCATACTTGGATGACCACTTGTGAGCAACAAAAGAGACAAGTTATAGCTACATGAAAAGAAAGGACTGGAAACGAGGGCATTTTTAGCCAGCTCTTCCTTTTACTGTAGGAGCAACACCCTCCTGGTGAGTAACTTGCCTGGGGTAACCCACCAGGAGGCCGTTGCAAAAAGATTTGAAAATAGTTCCGTCGGAGGTGCTATTCCCAAAATGAAACTCATGCACCTCAGGGAATTGATTCCCTCGTGTGTTGTGAAAAGGGAACCAGTCGGCGGAGTGGTATAGGAGTGGGCCAGTAGGGTGTTGCGAAAGGACAGGAATTCAATTCTGTCAGAGGTGCTATTCCCAAACTGGAACTGATTATCATCATGCAATGACTTTTCCCCTGTTTTACAGCAAGATAATTGGTTATAGAAGTGGTTCTGAAGTGGTCATGAATTGGGGAATGCTTCCCAGTATGACTCACACTAAGAGGATTGATTCTGAGTGTAAGGTGAGAAATTGGTTCTGAGCAGCAGAACCACAAGGAACTGGAAGGTGATTTATGACAGTGAGAATCCGATTCTTTTTGCAATAGCCTCCAGAGTCTGGGTGTAATTCTCAAGTAGGAACCATATCCTCTTGGGAAGGCGATTCTGATGGTGGGGAAGAGATGAGAATTGGAAGATGAAATAGCTACAGTGTGAATTTGATCTTCCAATTCTTTTCACAACAGCCTCCTGGCCTGCATTAATACACCATGCTAACTGTGAAAAGAATCGGAAACGCATTGTCACTGTTGTAACTCACCTCCCAGTTCCTGGTTGTGCTGCTGCTCAGAAGCAACTTCTCACCTTACACTCAGAATCAATCCTCTTAGTGTGAGTCATACTGGGAAGCATTCCCTAATTCATGACCACTTCTATAACCAATTATCTTGCTGTAAAACAGGGGAGAAGTCATTGCCTGATGGTAGTCAGTTCCCATTTGGGAGTAGAACCTCAGACTGAATTGAATTCCTGTCCTTTTGCAACACCCTCCTGGGTCCATGTATGTGCTTCTGGAGGATAGATTTGATGCACCTGCCAGCACTGCATTGGTGTATCATAAAGACCAATGGGCATGATTCTCTCCTGCACCAGTGGACCTCAATGGGTTAAAGATACACTCCCACCTCTGGAGGCTGTTGCAAAAAGATTGAGTTGTTGCTTTTCACTTCCCACATCCCTCCTCTACTTAACCACTCAGAATCACTTCTGACACTGTAGTCCAGAAGTAGTCACTTTCCCTCAAATCAAACTGTGTTGCGAAAAGTGGTCACACCTGAGTGTTTCCCAGACTGCCCATGCCTACATAGTTATGCGAGAGAGTGTAGAAAGCAACTTCCAGTTGAGGGTTTGTTACTAACCACTTCTGGACCACTTCTGTTGGGGAGTGCCATTTGGCAATGCAATAGAGAAGAGACTACCAAAGATGAGTGCCTTCCGTCTTTGGAAGTACACCTCAGACAGAAGTGACTTCCAATGGTTTCGCAACAGCCACCAGTCGACCCAAAATCAAGTTATGAAATAAACTCCTACAGACTTGCATTCCTGATTTCCTTATCAATTGACAGGACTCTTTGTCATGGGGAAGACATACTTGATGTAATTGAAATGAAATATTGAAGTGAGGTCTGGGGTCATCTCCCTCGGTAGACCTATTTTTTGATTGGTTGATAGTGCATCTTTTACTGCTTTTGATTAGTGGAAGCCAACAATGATAAAGTTTCACATGCTGTATTGATGTGTAATTCATAAGTTAAATAAAAAACATATTACAACCTCCGGATTCCTGCTACATACTCAGTGATAAACATTCTATGGAAATGTGATGAAATTGAAAAATCAGCCATGATGGGGTGGATATGCATCTTTGAAGGGCTAACTGTAGAAGTCTTAGTCGCAGGGATTTCTATGATCAAATTGACAGATGAGAGAATTCCGCAAATACCTGTGTAGTTAAACTGCTATACCGTCTCTGTGATATTCTCTTCAAATTCTATTAAGATGTATTACCCTGACTGTTAATGGCATTCTATCTGTGAAAGGACAAATCATACTCCAAGGGGCACATAAGGCCAAATAAAAAAAAAGGTTTGTTTCCAGTAACCTGACCGACCCTAGCAGGGGCAAAACTTTTTTTTGTGATTTTGAAGAATTTTGTCTCATTTTTTAGACATTTTAAAGACATTTTTCATTACTTTTTGAGGATTTTTCCTGTATCATTTTCGTGTTCTTCACAGTTGTCATTTTCCCATCATTATTTTAAAATGAAATGAATGAATTTGATACATCCATTGATATGTGCCCTAATATTTCCTATATAAATGTAAAAAAAATTAAAAAAAAAAAAAAAAAAAAATCCAACCTACCGACCCTAGCTCTTTGAGCTATGTTACTGGAAACACACCTTTTATTTTTCTTGGCCTAAGTATACTGTGAAGAATTATTGTTTAATACACCAGGAATCCTCATAACACTGGACGGTGAACCCCTGTTATCATATTACAGTGAACCAGTGTAGCCCCAGGTGGCAGTACGGTGGTACAAGGATTCTTTGTGAAAATAACGATGGATCTCTGGCAACTTTGAGACAAGGTTTCTTTCGTTATTTCTTTATTTCGACGACATTTTATCTTACAATGTATGAATGATATCATTATCATATTACAAAGAAGGACATACTTCAATTGCAAGAATTGTAATTTTCTCTATACCGGGAATTAAAATTATTATTCAATTAGTTATAAAACTAATCTTTAGATCATTGCATTTCCTATAGCATATGTTTAAGTATTTGTGTATTTTTTGTTTATCTATTCATCAGTAGTTCATAAATATACCTATATTCATTTTGGCCCTGCTTGCTCACAGTTTGTGAAAGGTTTGGGGTTCACTGACCCCTTAGAGCTATACATGTGTAGGTAGTCATGGGTGTCGACTGGTTACCTGTCTGAGTCCTTGAAGGTGTTTTCCAGGAGTGCATCATGCTGACCAATGGGCATGATGCACTCCTGCTGCATCAGCAGTCCTTAAAGGGTTTTTATCCAGTTACCAGTCTATACGGGACAGAGGCATTGCTAGTACCAAACAAATTACCTAGGTGGCTCATGTAGTCAGGGGCTAGATCAGCAGTTGGCCTCTTTGTACAGTTTACTTTGGTTGTCCCTTCCTAATATAGTCTATATGAAGCTATATTCTAAAAATCTGTACCTTTGGATAGCAAAAACTTAAACAATATTTATAAGCTTTATATAGACTTAGTACTTCAAATACAAGAGAAATTAAAATTTAAAAGTTTTCTTGGAGGGCACATATAATCCAGGCTGAGTAAAACCATCTCCCTATCAGGCTAATCCCCTCCTTTCACACCTAAAACAATGGACAGGTACTTAAGGTGATTAAGATAGAGGCAGGGGCAGCTTATCAGTCTTATCAATTCCCATTATTTTCTGTGGGTGGAGGGGGAGATAAGAGATTACCCGCAATCCTCTACCAGATCCAAAATGGCCGTCGGGGGCAGTTACATAAGTAAATTCAAGATGGCCACCTCCATACAGGAATGGCTCTGTTCCCTATATAGGTGGTAGGTATGGCATGTCAGACAAGCCCTACCTATCATAGTGCATCATGGTGCACCATTCCCATTGGCCAGCATAATACACTCCTGCATCAGCGGCCCTTTAAGGGTTACCGGGTTCCAGTATAGTCTATAGTTGGTAGTTCTGGTCAAACCTGCACTACCTATCATGGCATTGCTTCATTGGTGCATCATGCTGCCCAATGAGCATGATGCACTCCTGCATCAGTGTCCCTTAAAGGGTTACCAGTCTATAGTTGGTAGGTATGGCATGTCAAACATATGCCCCACACTATATCTACTGCTCATAGGTAACCACAGTTCTGGAGGATCGTCATGATGCACCAATGAAGTGCTGGCGAGCAGTCTCGCCAGCACTTCATTGGTGCATCATGCCGACCAATGGGCATGATGCACTGGTGTATCAGCGGCCTTTAAGGAGTTACCAGTCTATAGGTGGTAGGTATGGTATGTCAGACATGCCTCACTCTATACCTACTGCTGATAGGTAACCACTTAGATGAACCATAAGTAAATTCAAGATGGCCACCTCTATACAGGAATGGCTCTGTTCCCTATATAGGTGGTAGGTATGGCATGCCAGACAAGCCCTACCTATCATAGTGCATCATGGTGCACCATGCCCATCGGCCAGCATAATACACTCCTGCATCAGCGGCCCTTTAAGGGTTACCGGGTTCCAGTATAGTCTATAGTTGGTAGTTCTGGTCAAACCTGCACTACCTATCATGGCATTGCTTCATTGGTGCATCATGCTGCCCAATGAGCATGATGCACTCCTGCATCAGTGTCCCTTAAAGGGTTACCAGTCTATAGTTGGTAGGTATGGCATGTCGAACATATGCCCCACACTATACCTACTGCTCATAGGTAACCACAGTTCTGGAGGATCGTCATGATGCACCAATGAAGTGCTGGCGAGCAGTCTCACCAGCACTTCATTGGTGCATCATGCCGACCAATGGGCATGATGCACTCCTGCATCAGTGTCCCTTAAAGAGTTACCAGTCTATAGGTGGTAGGTATGGTATGTCAGACATGCCTCACTCTATACCTACTGCTGATAGGTAACCACTTAGATGAACCATCATCAGATTATCCCCATAGGTATGCTAATGGACCCTTCAACCCTTTAAGGATAGTCTGTACCCCCCTCCTTTTCAACAATTTCTGAATATTCAATTGCATATAATTTTGTGAATTTGCATCAGAGATTCACAAATTATACCTCATTTTGACCACACATTTTGTTTCTTTCAGTTTCCTGGTATAAGAGGGCCGGTGGCTAGGGACGGAATGCTAATGGAACAAAAAACGTTCTTTTTCATGTTACTTATTTTTTGGACAGCCGTATGGGTGTAATATCATTAAAATTTATGGTTTTGATGATTTGAATGTAATCTAAAGAGAATTTAGCAGGGAAAAGTATCTCATTTAGTGGAAACTCCATTTATTAAGGTCTATAGGAGTTGCCAAAGGAATAAAATCCCCATTTTTTCAGGATTTTGTGAATTTCCTCATTTTTTACCTATTTTTCTACTTTACCATTATCTCTAGCCCTTAATAATTGAAACATCCACTAAATGAGACACCCTTCCCTAGTAAATTATCTCTAGATTACATTTAAATCATCAGAACCAACACCTTTAATGCTATTCCACCCTAGATACGGCCGTCCACATAAAAGTCACATGAAAAAGAATGTTTTTGTTCCATTAGCATTCCGTCCCTAGCAACCAACCTCCTAATGCCAGGAAATTGAAAGAAATATAATCTGTGGTCAAAATGAGGTATAATAGGTTAATCTCTGATTGAAATTCATGAAAATATATGCAAATGCATATTCAGAAAATGTTAAAAAAAGAGGGCGTATACTCCATCCTTAAGGGCCACTGACGCAGGAGTGCGTCACGCCCATTGGTCATCAAGATGCATGAATGCAACCCTGGCAACGAGACTAACTCGCCAGGGCTGGTCTTCCTGATACACCAATGAAGTGCTGTTGAGCAGTCTGGCCAGAACTTCATTAGTGCATCATGATGATTTCATTTTCAGGTTATCCCCATAGCATAGGTATGCTGATGGTTCAAAGTTTAACCCTTGAACTCTCTTAGGGATGCAATGTGAAATGACGTATCATGCATCATGATTTTCGGAACTTGCAGGGCTCTGGATGCATTTATACATTTCGCTTTCAGGGCTCCTGACGCAGGAGTGCATCATGCCCATTACTCATCATGATGCAGCAATGAAGTACGGGTGAGTCAGCTCACCAGTACTTCATTGGTGCATCATGCTGATCATCCAGGTATGTAAACCCCATACGGTCGGCATGATGCATCAATGTAGCTGGGCTGCGTTCGTGCATCATGACGACCAATTGGCATTTGAGAGTTAATAAATGACCTGTGCCTAGCTTGGATATAACTTTATGTCATGGCAGATATGATCGTTACTATACATTAGTACTAGAAGGGCCGTATTCAATGGAGGGGATGGAATACAGTGGGCCCGTATTCAATAGCTGAAGACCACATGACCAGCTGCAGCAAACCGAGCTAAATATTGTTGAGTTTCTTTATTCAAAAGCCTTCAAACCAGTGTAGGCATGTCATAAATGCAAATGTCAACTCGCATGGGATATTTTTGCAGCGCATTCCCCTCAGTGATTCTGCCCGCATTCAACTCAGTCATATAATGGCTTGGTTGAATATGGGCAGAATCACCTCTGGGAATACGATGCAAAACATATCCCTTGGTCGTTGACATTTGCTTATGGAGTGTCCCATTTAAGCGGCCAAGCTTTGTACCACGACTGTTTTCAGATTAAGTTTGATTTCAATAACGGTTGACAACCAGTGCTCATTTGAGACTGCCATTTATTTGAGACCGTGGCACTTAAACAAACCATTTTTGTAAAGTATATACAAAAGATGCCTCTTTCTGATAGATAACCCTGGGATACAGAGAGTTCTTTTTGTATTTTGTTGGATTTTTGGGTGATTTTGGGTGGTTTCCCCTATATTCAACATTGATATCTATACAAAAATAAAACTGGTGGTTTCTCTCGAGAGTAAACCCGTATTTATCAGAGAATAATCTTGCCATGTATGGCCAATTATTACAGAATTGTAGAACATGTCAAGCCAATATTTGTATCTTTTTATTTCTAATATGGCACTAAAGTTTGACTATTTGATTTACTTCCATCCTATCCAAAATTGAAACCCACAACAAGGTGAGTGTTATTTACGGGCCTGGGTACTAGGGGGCACTTAGCGTCCACTTTGATATGACAATAAGCTTCCAGACGCTGCCACTAGGGGGACAGCGTCCCTGTCAGCTGTTTTGTGTTTATAGTCAACGCCCCGTCACTATTCCCCATGTATATAAGGTATAGCTGTCTTATTATAACCCTCTAACCCTTTAAGGGTGACTACTTCAAGAGTGTTTCATTGGTGCATCATGCTGACCCTCCATGAGTGTATCAACCCTGCAGGGTTGGGATGATGCCCTAGCGAGTTGCACATATGAATGGAGCCCAGGAGGGTCTTGCTAAAAAAGAGACCTGAACGTGCACGTTTTTTTATTGCTAAAAGATTGTCTTGATAATCGTTTTGATAAAACGTGCACGTTTTTTGACACTTCAAAACGAGTTTTCCATACATTCCGCTGTTATTTTTTTGTCAATACTATGAAAACGAGTTAGGCCATGCACATTTAGCTCAGCACTCTCTGAAAATTTTTAGAGATGTTCATCCTCGCTATCTTTTGCCAAGACCCTCCTGGTGAGTAAGTCACCAGGAGGGTCTTGCCAAAAATGACATCAAGTAGGCAAAGTAATGGTCATGATGCACCGATGCATCAGGTGCTGCATTTACACATCATGACGACAAATGGTCACGATGCACCAATGCATCATGACCATTTGTCCTCATGTCTATGCATCATGAGGACAAATTGGCACGATGCATTATTACACGATATGTGGCCCTTAGAGTTTTAGCCGCCCCCACACGTTGACCAGGGGTTGGTGTCTTCTTTAAAGACTTATATACACTATAGTCTGCCCACTATAGCCATGTCTGAAATACTCAGACATGAATATCTAGACTTGCAGAATGCAGGTTTTATACTGTTTTCTATTATTGAACACCTGCCTATAAGCCGCACCTCTTCTTTGAGGCCCGGTCCCCAAGCACAATCCCAGGTAGCACACAAAAATTTGCCAACGTTGGCCCGACGCATCGGGCCAACATTGGGCCAACGTTGGCTGCCCATCGGGCCTACATAGGCCCGACCAGTGGCATTTGCCAACCAAATGCCAACATTGGCCCAATGTTGGCAGGACATCGGCAAATGGTCGGCCCCTGGCCGACCATTTGCCGATGCTAATGTTTGCCGACCAAAAGCCAACGTTGGGCCTACATTGGCATTTGGTTGGCACCGTTGGGCCTAGGTAGGCAGGATGGGCAGCCTATGTAAAGCCGATGGTTGGGCCAATGTTGGCCCAACGTTATGCCAATGTCTCTGTGCTACCTGGGATATGTTAATACACCATCCCCATTATAGGTTTTAAAAAACACCTCAAACCATTGTGGCCAGTATAAGTGCCTGGGCACTCATAGATTTCAATTTTCCTGTACCCCTTGTGCCTATATGAGACAGGCGCTTATTTGAGACCCTGACGCTTTTAAAAACAGGCCATCAATTAGGCCTACTTACAGATATTTCTTCAGGAAAAAAACTGTTATTTGCACCCCTAAAATGCAGAGACTTTTCCAGATTACCTCCTTTTTCGTGGTTAGTGGATGCAGTATATTGTCTACATGACGGAGTGACATCATACCCATATTGTATACAGAGCCAAACACAGACAGGGGACCCCCCCACACACACACACACACACATACATACATACCACCACCACCATATACTACATGCTGGTGGTTTATGTTTTGTCTACCATTCCTACCGTAAAATCCTGCATATAAGGGAGTGGTCATTTTTAACGGGTGGGGGGGGGACAAAAAAAGTTTCAGACCCCTCTAAGGGGGGGACAAAAAAAATTTCGCCCCTTTTGAGCGAAAAAGCCTGTGCGCGACTATAGAATAAAAGGGGGGGACGGAAAAATTTCAGACCCCGTGGAGGGGAGGAACAGACAATTTTTTCACCGCCCACACACAGAATTTCACCAACCCCCCTGTTGTTAAAAAATGACCACTCCCTAAGCCACACCTGCATATATAAGCGGCACCCTGAGTTCAGGTCATTGCTATAAGCTGCACCAGAGGCCTGAAATGGTCCCCATTACTTTTCTTTGGTCTATATGAATAAAGTCCATCGTATAGGCTGCACCCTGAGTCACCAGAGACCTGAAAAGTTCTACAAGCTGAGGCTTATACGTGGGGTTTTTTACCGTATTACTTCTGAGGTAGAATTCCAGGACACCCCTCACACTTCTTAGATCACAGGGTTATCATTTTAAAGGGGCCATAACACGGTGAATGCATGCCCGCATTAAAAGGTCACGTGACCACCCATTAACCAATCAGGTTCCTGCGAGTTTACCAATGATTTTTGTGGGTCGGTACCCATGTTGTACTTTGCCGTGCTAGTCCCCCTTTAACATTATGTATATAGTCATATTATCATGTTCAGCCTCCCAAAGCTCCCATAAATAAATTTCATTCTTTAAATGTTTAATCACTGGACAAATCAACAGATATAATCCGGGCTTCCCTAGCCCACTTAAAAGGGTCTATTTCTCCTCTTTCCTATCCCCTCGGATGTGTGTGGTGCAGATATGTACGGGCACTGACACATTCCTCTGTGAAATTGTGTAATGTAGTTCTCGCCATGAATATGACCTTAGCTGTCGAAATGGCGTTAAACATCTATTACTCAGTCACTCACTCACAGATATAATCAATATTTCTCCATGCTCCGTTTTTTGACATATCACAATTGATTCAAATGACTGCTAAGTTTTAATGCATCATGCCTATTGGTTGTCATGATGCTTTCATGCTGCCCTCATGTCCAACAATAGGCTTGATGCATCCAGAATGTAGCGGTCCGTAAAGGGTTAACACTCACCTCTCTTTGATCACGTGGGTGATAACCGATATCTGACGTGACGTCATCAGCTACGGCGCCCCCAGGGGTCGCCACTAAAGCCGACATCACTAAGCATATCACAGGAAGTAGATGCCAAATCCGCGCATGTGCACTCAACGTCCACTTTGTCTTTGTCAAAAACCACAGGTGATTAATCCAAGTTCTTAACATTCTCCACAAATCAACATATCCAGACGGATTTTGTGAATTCCAACAAGAATTCTCTTTAACATTCCATTTGGCTGGACCATTTGGTGGGACCGGAAGTATAAATCTACCTGCGTTCAGGTGAAACTTTGACTTAGTTCTTGGATAATGAAGACGCCTGCGGGAGTTCTGCAGACGTCTTCCAATGAGACATTTTTCGTCTGCTTTTGTAAAATTTCCCGCGTTTTTTCTCCATTGATCTCCAGGCTCCTTATTTTCGCCCTGCATCAGAGTCTCCCAGCATGCAACAGGAGCTTTAAGACGCCGGCGTCTGGTTCGTCCTGACTCCAGCTGTTGGCCCATGACAGGAGGTTTCCCTACTTCTCCGGTGCTCCCTCCAGTAGCCCACAACTCCTCCTGTAGGGTCCAGTCTTGGCACCTCTCCAGCTTATATAGACTCTCTAGGGGGGAGCACTCCTCCAGATTTGGATACCATGGGTGAACACGATTTCAAGGGAGAGGGGCCATTTTGGGCCCCTTTCCCTCTCCCCAGGCCCCCGAGGACCTTTTAATCTCACAGGTGCTTTTTAGGCTATTTTGAAGGAAAAGGGTATTTTTCAGGCCAGAAACGAGCATTTTCAGTTGCAGTGTACTCTTCTCATAGTTGATTTTACATTTTATGGTTTATTCCTGGGAATTGGGCCGTCATTTTCGGATTTCCCTCCGTCATTAGGGCATGGTTTTTGGTATCCCCCCTGGAAAAGGGTGCCCTAGATTAGGGTACCAAACCTTGAGGCATGTTCACACATAGAAACTGTATGACATATAGGGAGTGCCCCCCCCCCGAGATAGACTCCTAGTAGTAGTAGTACTGTTACTACCACTAGAGGTCGGGGTGGTGGGGGGTAGGTGGGTTGGATGGAGGTGTGCAGGGCCTTTATCTCTCAAAAGATGCTTCACCATACAAAGGGGCCCGGGAAAGGGGCCCTCAATGGGGTGTCCCCATGTAGTGTGGCGATTTTAAGAAATGGCAACCATATTGGCCTGTATAGGTGCCGGGTCTTTGAATACCGTAATACCTCGCGTACAAGGCGAACCTCGCGTATAAAGCACACCTAAACTTTGCAGATGTGAGTGTAAAACTAAAAAAACCTCATAACTTGTGTTCTTAACAATGGATATTCACAATTCAAAGACCTAAGGTCATCCTGGAGCCTCCCCCATCCTGTTTTACCCAGGGTCAATGAATTATTAGGAAATATTTAGAGAAAAACATCCCCTAAATATTTCTGCTTCTATAAGGCGCACTAGGGGTAATACCTCGCGTATAAGGCACGCCTTATACGCGAGGTATTACAGTAAGTGCTGGTCTTGAATAAGGGGGTACAGGGGAATTGCAATGTTAAAATGCACTATAATTTAAGTCTTGAATGAGCACCGGTCTTAAATAAGGGCCGCGGGTATTGCCTGGCTGAAATTAATGAGCGCCTCGGCGCTTATACTGGCCAGTGCGGTATGTCCAAATCGCGATTTTAGGAAAGGTCCATGTTCCCGTATCGATTTTTAGGAAAGGTCCATGCATGCCTGCCAATTCAAACAAAATGCTCATGTCCCATGTCACCAAGTCAAAAAAGGCTCATGTCGCCATGTCGATTTTATTAGTAGAGCCAGTGAGGCATTTTGGATGAGCTGAGTAGCAAAAATGGAACTTGGTGGTTTGGGCCCCTATGGAGTTTCAACGCTTAAGAAAGATAATTGCTACCTCTGGCGTGAAAATTGTCCTCGTTTGACCTTACAGCCATGGTGGACACGCTTGGGTTAGTGGAGCATTAGTACCCCTCTCTCACCTAAATTTGTCTGACCCCGCAGTCCAGGCTGTCATGGGTCTATAAGGACACTATAGAGTTCAGGTGTCTGGACCCTATACATACACTGAATTATTATTGTTAATTAATCCAGCAATATACAGGACCGGGTCACACACAGTTCAGCACTTGATATAGGGTAATAAACATGACAATAAAATGATAAGTTATCTATGCTATTTCATCTAAACATCCTTCCACTTCATAAATAGGGTCGTATAGCGGTAAGCGGTGTATACTGTACACTACATAAAGACTGATTTTATAGTGATATTCACTCAGGGTATCAGCATCATAATGGAGATACTGAAGAGTCTAGGAATTCTCATTATTTTATGTATAGGAAGTCACAGCGATGTTAATGTGGAGACATGTGGAGTTCCTGACAACTGCCTCTGTTCTGATAATAGCTGGGTAGTTTTATGTGATGGACCTAATATCGAGTTTCTACCTATTTTCCAAACAGAATCCCGAGTCGCAAGACTACTCATTATTCAGAACACATCAATTAGGTCTTTGAACACTCTAGATCTTGATGTATGGACTGCTCTACATGAATTACACGTTTCTGGTAATATGAACATTCATTGTCATATGGAGAGAGCGCGACTCCTAGATAAATGTGATAGAATGAATATCACATTAATCATGAATTGTGGTGATACCACTTTATCAGCGTCTGCAGTAATAACCACTGAGAACCCAAGTGAAATTACAGTCAGCACTACAGAGTTAAAGGAGCGTGGCACAACAGGTACTAATGAAACTTTCACCCATGATAATGATACTACCCTGATGCCAACCACTCAGGACCCCATTCCACCCAGGCAGGGTGGTGTGTTTGTAGGTCTTATCATAGCCATTATATCTGCTTCCGCAGTCATAGTGATTATCGGTGCTTTGCTTGTGTTTGGATGTCTGGTCTACATGAGAAGGAGGAGAAGGCATACCCCGAATATCATTTATAATGATATATACCGTATGACTGAAACATCTTTTGCTTAAAAGTGAGTATCGCTGCTGC
This sequence comes from Acholoe squamosa, assembly GCA_949317995.1. Classification (NCBI taxonomy): domain Eukaryota; kingdom Metazoa; phylum Annelida; class Polychaeta; order Phyllodocida; family Polynoidae; genus Acholoe; species Acholoe squamosa. Next base: position 6,425,415 of record OX439040.1, read on the forward strand.
TACATGAGTGACATGACTTCTCTTGTGGATCATGAGGTTGTTCAAGCAGATCAGTTTCTACTTAGAAGATCATGCACTATGTGTATATCAGGACCTTCACGATCTGGGAAAACAACATTTATAAGGAATCTTCTCATGAATATTAAGGACATGTACGCTGACAATGATGTACCGACTTCTATATTATACTGTTATACGGTGGAGCAGCCTATGTATCTTGAAATCAAGGAAAAATTACCTAATGTTAATTTTCATAAAGGACTACCGACAAAGGAATCTATTCAGGGTCTAGGTAGTCAGGGACATAGAATGATTATTTTAGATGATATGATTACTCGTGTTCAAAAATCTGAAGACATGCTGGAACTGTTTTTAGTTGAATCACATCACCTAGATATCAGTGTTGTTTATTTAACTCAGAACATATTTCATAAAGGTGGGTATAACAGAACTATGAGTTTAAATACCCAGTATATGGTTCTGTTTAAAAATCCTAGAGATAGTAGTCAGATTGCCTATCTGGCACGTCAGGTATTCCCTCAAGTACCCCAAACACTTCTAGAGGCATACAATGATGCTACAGGAAGTGTGAGATATGGGTATTTATTTATAGATCTTACTCAGGAATGTGAAGAGAATATGCGCCTACGTGCATGTGTCACACCTGATCTACACACCATAGTATACGCACCCTTAAGGTAAGCTTTCCTGTGGGTATAACTGATCATTTCAAAACAATTTGATTACGATATAATGTCCTCAGATAAAATAGAGAAAAACAAGTCATTTCTTAGATTTATAGCTAATTCTACTAAAAAACAGAGACAGAGTCTCTTAAGAATAGCTACTAAAGATCAGGTCATAGCTATATGTGAAATTATTTTAAACACTCTAGCCGGTAATATTAGTTTATCTCCTAGTGAGTTAAAAAGAGTAGCGGTGTACAAAAAAGATTTGAGACGTTTAGGGTGTAGATCAAGAACCTCATGGAAAATTAGACGTACTTTGTTTGCTAAAGTAGGTAAAATAATATCTTTTCTCATAGGAAAAGTTCTGAAACAATGAAACACACGGAAAAATTTGTTCTTGTACCTTTTTCTGAATATAATAAAAAAGAATCACTAGGTTCTGAAGGTGAAGTGGCTCAGGAAGTACCCCAGGAGTCATCATGTAAAGAAAATGGACTTTCAGAACATGATAATCGTGAAGAGGTCGTAGCTAATCAGAATAAGTCAAACCCTCAAGAACAGAGCAGCTCTGATGAGAATTTTACAATTGATGATTTTCTGTCTTATCTAAAAAGGTGTGAGGAGAGCTCCCCAAGTATTGAGGGTGGTGCATCTAATACAACATCGACTATTAATACATCATCCATAGATCCTGAGACTAAGAAGCTTAAAAGGTCCTGGCTTATGTTGTAGATGTCTCGATATAGGAAATCAGGACGGGGTAAAAAGAAAAAGGGGTGGGAGATACAGCAGGCTAAGACTGACTATTATAACCCTTCTAAACCCGGTAGTTTTAGCAGTGTGAAAAAAACAGTTTTTCATGATGGACCTAATTCTAAATCAAAAAAATCAAAAAAAGTTTTGAGAGAAAAGTTTAAAAAATGGTTAGAAGAGCAGGAGACTCATTTAAGATTTTCACCACCTAAAAAAGTCCAGATACATTCTAGGATTATTTCACCTAGAATAAATTATATGTGGGATGCTGATTTAATGGATATGCATTCATTGTATCGTTATAACAATGGTCAAAGATTTGTACTGCTTTGTATCGATATTTTCTCCCGTCAAATATATACAGAGAGCTTGAAGAGCAAGAACGCTGAGGACGTTAGCATAGGATTCACTAAAGTCTTTGCTAAAGCTGTTCCTCGGGTTTTACGTACAGATGCCGGTAAGGAGTTTACCGCTCACAAGGTTCAGGATTTGTTCAAAAAACACGAGATAAAACATTACATAGCTTACAACGAGGGTAAAGCTTCATATGCTGAGCGCTGCATAAGAACTGTCAAGGGTAGGATAGCCAAGTATCTTTTCAGTAAGAAGACCTACAAGTGGATAGATGTACTTCCTAAAGTGACTGACTCTTATAACAATACTGTGCACTCTAGTATAGGTGTTGAACCAGCTAACGTGACGAACTCAAATGCAAAACAGATATTTGATTACCAATACAATCCTGTTACTAGTAAGGATATAAGAGATAGTCTCAAGAAAGAAAAGATTAGAGTTCAGGGTAGAAGATTTAAAGTTGGTGAGCAGGTACGCCTTGCTGTCAAAAAAGAACCTTTCACTAAAGATTATGAACCTAAGTGGACTGAGGAGGTGTTTGAAGTTACACAGGCCTCTATAAGAGATGGTATACCGGTATATAATTTAAAAGATCTTAAAGGTGAGGAGTTGAAAGGGTCATTCTATGGTGTTGAGTTACAAGGAGCCACACATGATGTAAATAAACATTATGATGTAGATCAGGTGTTGAAAGAGAGAACCGTGAATGGTGTCAAGCAGTATTTTGTTAGCTTTAAAAATTATCCAGCCAAATTTAATGAGTGGATTCCTGCTAAGAACATAAAAGATTTAAAATGAAAGGGTTTTATCTACATCTCAATAAGAAAGATGACCAAATATTATATCCTGATAATAACGGAGGACTGTTCACTATAACACTACCCGAACGTATAACATTACAAAGAGGCAAGTGGTATTGTGGTCTGGTAGAATGCTGTATGGAAGTGTACACTGAGGAAAGTAAGTCGTATTATATATGTTCCGATATTGCTGCTCTGCAGAGTGTAGGGAGAGTGGGACTTCCTGTACTGAGAATGATTACCCCGTCATTTATTACTTTCTCTTCAGGGGGGTCAGTACCTCCTCCAGGGTATAAATCATATCCTAAGGTGTGTGAGAAATGTCTAAAGTGTATCAATTGCTCTCATCCTATACCAACAGATACTGATGGAACTCACACATTCATAGAAAATTATGAATTCAAACACATTATCTATACTCCAGTTAGATTTGCTGAATTTGAGAAGATAACAATTTTCCTAAAAGAAGATAACAAAAACATAAAGGTCACTTCAGCAGGAATTGTCACATGTGTTCTCCATTTTATTCCAGATTTATGAGAAATGGCTATAAAAGATCATATTCATAGCATATTATCTAATAGAAAAGCTGCTGATAAATCACAAAATGGTAGTATTAAACGTAATTCTAGGAAAAATTCTGGTAAAATTATAATTTTAAGAGCAGCCAAAACTCATCAGGTTGAGGTACCACCTGTATCAAAACCACCACTTCTGACTGAGCATGAGGTCACAGTAAAACAGGTTAAATCAGAGTCAAAAGAAACCGACCCACCCAAACATGACCCAAGTAAGGGGTCAAATGAGTCAAACCCTGATCCACGTGACGCTGGGGTTGTCAGTACACCAAAGACTGAATACCCCCCAGTGCACAGAATTAGAAGAGAGAAGGCAACACCCCGGAAAAGACCTACACGTGAGGAGGGGACTGGCAGTCAAAGACCTAAAGTTCACAAGAGGAAAAAACATTCTGATATTTTTAGTTAGCTCTCTCATTACTTACATATATAGATATATTTACATACAACCATACAATATAATGGTATCCATCGCTGAACGTTTGAGGAGAATGTTACGGGGTCGTACCCAGGAGAAAAACATTAGACGTTGCAATAGTGATCCTATATGGCATGATTCTCAAGGCTATATGAGACCTTCCTCATGCTCTGTGAACCCTCCACCCTCACCTCCACTAATTCCACCACCCTCCCCTCCAGCAAGGGATTGTGAGAAGTTGAACATTGAGGGTGTTCATACAGGGGTGGGGGATGAGTCTACTGTGGAGAATGACTGTGCTACCTCATCATGTAAACCCCCCCGCCCCCAGGACACGTCTAAAACATCGAATGCACCTACCCAGACAACACCCACTAAGCATTGTTGTCGCCAGGGTACTACATGCATACCATATATTGAGAGGACCAGAATCCATGTTGAGTTCTTCTCTGCAGAAAATGAGGACACCTGCGATGAGGCGCTTTTCCTAGAGATAGACACAGAACTTCAGGACTCCACAAGCACCACACACAGGGCATCTGATAATACACAGTCTACATCTCATCCAGACCCTAAGTACTCAGGCCGTGAATCACCACCACAATCCACTCCACATCCAGACCCTAAGTACTCTACTCTGAAATCACATCATCACGACCCTACCAGTAGCCCACCTCTAAGCGACCCCGACACCAGTCATACCAGTGGTGCCAGTGATACCAGTGCTGCATCTCAAGTCGATAGCTGTTATTATACATGCAGTTCATGTGACACTCATTCTGACGTCTCATCAGGGAGTTTTCACATGCATGAAGGAAGTCCAAAAACTAATGCTACATTTAATGTTAAAACTCGTTCTCATTCACCCGTAACCGCTGGGTTCTCATCAGTCATTCCAGACTATCTCACAGCTCTATCCGGACCTTAAACTCCACTGAGCGTTACTGGTGAGTGGTGAAGGTTGTGTATTTCCCATCTAGACATAGAGTTAAGGAAATTGAGGGTCATCATCAGCATCCCTTCAAATACAAGAACTTTACTGGAGGGTGTCAGCTGACCACAGACCCCCACAGCATTTCGATAATAAAGGACGTCCCTAAGTGTGGAAACCCAAGGTGTTGATTTAGATAAATTATAAATTGAAGAGACTCAGTTCAGACTGTTTTTGATTATTAATATACACAGATATTACCATGGCTTATGAAGTATCGAAAGTTGATGATCGCAGTAGTGTTGGTATAGGAGAGAGCATGGACTTATTCTCAATGCCCACAGTCGATGTGGGTGTAGGGAAAGTCAGGTATGTAGAGTATAAACCTTTAAATCAACTTAATCAGGATGTTGGATTGGAATTTGAAATACCTAACACGGGTAATAGATACATTGATTTTAGACGTACATATCTTGTTGTAAAATGTCGAATTAGAAAGTCTGATAATACTGATATACCAGCTGGAACTGGTGGTACTACTCTTGGTGATTTTGGTCCTGTTAATAATTTTCTTCATTCTATTTTCTCTCAAGTAGATATTTATCTTCAGAAGCAATTGCTGACTACATCTAATTCAAACTATCCTTACGAGGCATATTTAAATACTTTATTCAAATATGATACCCAATCTAAGAACACACATCTCCAGGCTCAGCTGTGGGCTAAGGATACAGGTACAATGGATGCCGCCAGAGCATCATTAGGTAATTCAGGTTTGACTGTGCGTGCTCTATATTGTGAGAAAAGTCAGACTTTTGAAATGATGGGTCCTATACTAAGTGATGTATGCTGGACTAATAGGTACATTTTGAATGGTGTGGAATTAAAAATGAGATTTTGGCCTACTCTACCTAATTTTCATCTCATGTCGGAGGCTACCAAGCCTGAATATAAAACAGAAATTACCGATGCATCCCTGTCTGTGTGTATGGTGACTCCCTCTCCAGATGCTTTACTAAAGCATCAGGAGATTATGGAAAAGAAAAACTGGGCTGCCGTGTACCCCTATCTGAAGACTGATGTTAAAAAATACTCTATTTCTAAGGGTCATTACTGTTTTACAGCCGATAACATTTACCTGGGAAATGTGCCGTCCAGGCTGATATGTGGCCTTGTTTCAGAACAGGCTACAGTCGGGGCTTATAAAAAAAATCCTTATAATTTTCAACATTTCAACTTGAAATATTTGAATCTCACTGTTGATGGTGAGAGTGTACCCAAGAAAGCACTGCAAATGACTTTTGATAGTAACCATCACAAGTCATCTTTCATTGAGGCCTACATAGCTATGTATGGACGAGAACGTTTCACAGATGGTCGTGATGAGGGGTTGTACATAACACGTAGTGAGTTTGCGAAAGGTTATACATTGTTTGCTTTTGATTTAGAACCTGATATTAGAGAGGAATCAGATGGTACTGTATGGCCTACTATGAAGAAGGGTAACTTAAGAATTCAGATGAATTTCTAAGAGTCTCTCCCTGAGAGTGTGTCACTGATTATCTATTCTACATTTCCTTCAATGTTTAAAATAGATATGAATAGAGCTGTGACCGTAATGAAATAAACCAAGAGTTGTATTTACTTACGTTAATGTATTTAAACCTGTTTATTACAGAAACAACCATAATACTGATTTATTATGTTTCAACAAATTTCTTCATGTTTATCTATCAAGAATACTGTTTTATTACACCATTCATATATATATATATATATATATATATATATATATATATATATACTTATGCTACCAGAGGTAACGGGTAGAAAAATATACCTATGTATCAGGGTGATGGTTCGAATCAATGTATCAGATACCGTGTATTGATATCTTTGTACTAATATGTATGTCTTAATCCTCACGATTATTTTTTCTATACCTTAATCATAAATAAACACGAACAAAGAAAATATATATCAACATACATGCTTCTGTGTTACTTTTATCAACATGTTTCTTTAGTTTATATACTCAGCATTTAACTATTCTGGTCATAAATGTAGTCTTTCATATAGATACAAATAATAGACATATAAATATGTGTTTCTTTAGTTTATATACTAGGCATTTAACTATTCTGGTCATACATGTAGTCTATCGTATAGATACAAATAATAGACGTATAATAGACTTATCTTATCATGTTGATCCATATATACTTATATAGTCCTGTGGATACTTATTATTCAGAAAGCCTTTTCTTACGGATGCAAGACCTTGTTGATTTAGCAACAGGTGAGAGTAGATCCCCCATGATGGATGATGTATCGATATCACTTCGACGCTTTCTACTGGCTCTTCTTGGATTGATATCGTTAACAGATCCCAATTCAGAGGCTGTAACACTGGGTGTGCCCTTAGAGAACATGTTATCTGATCCATGAGATAAATTCAGCTTAAAACGACTGAACACTAAGCTCTTCCCCTCCTGTACACTGTGTCCTGTATGGGTGTCAGGCTGTGCGGTGAGATATCCCATATTACTATCAGGATTGGGGTTTTTAAAAATTGTATCACCATTGCGGGGACTCTGCATTTCCTCAGTATGCTCTTGAAAATTACCCCCACTGAGAGCATTGCTGGAGCTAGGGAGGTCTGCATGAGTCATGTTCATATTCTCCTTGAAACCACAGTCAGTTTCTGACATATCAACGCTGAGTGGATTAACACTGGACCCTTGATGAGATCCTGGACCGCAGTCATCGGTGGGTGTCATGATATCGGGTTCAGTGCATGTAGCACGTGTACTGCATGACGCTACGTTACAGTTATCAACATCTCTATCGTTAGGGGGAGTGGCAGTCTCATCACAGCCGCCGCATGTGACACAGTGCATCATGTCACTGGGTGCAGTTTGAACGTTCTGGGTCACTGGACTACCACTGCCAATCCCATTGGTTTCCACATCTCTAGGTGTTGAGGTGCTAGGGTCATGGGGTTGTGTGTTAACAGTAACTTTATATTGGGGTGTTTCCTCCCCTGAATTTTTAGACATTTGTCGTGTGTACTGGACACATACCTTGTTAACCTCTACTGTGGGTACTTCAGGTCTATCTATTAGATCTGATTGATCGTTGACCGTCAGATTTAATGTCAGATTAAGATGAACCGTCTCATACACTTTATTAGAATCAGTTATGCACTCAGGTAATGGTGAACCTCCAACCCCGGGATCCCCATTATCCTCTGGCACAGAGGGTGACGCTAGTCCTGAAGTGTCTGGGCGCCCCTCAAAGTCCTGAGATACATCATGCATAGTTGGGAGTTCCGGAGAGGTGACAGACCTTGGATGAACTTGTATTGGCGCTATGCTATATGGCGAGAGAGAGAGAGAGAGAGAGAGAGAGAGAGAGAGAGAGAGAGAGAGAGAAAGAGAGATTATTTAGTATACTGCTGTTAAACTGCTCACTCGGACTCAAGTTTTGTGAACACCCATATCTTATTATAAACCTATACGCCCTCTATTTAACATGACACCGGTACCCTGATCATACATCAAGTCTTGTATTGTTCATCGATAATAAAACAAAACGATAGGTTTAACAAATTGTTTTTATAGTACTCACCTTCCAAACAAATGTCTGAGCATATTTACACCTCTTCTGAGGAAATCCATGATGTTCTACCGATAGAATGAGACTTTCCTGTTCCGGAATTTTGAGAGATAACGTCGTTTTTTGTTTAGTCGAAGGTCAAACTAAACTACCGCATAGAGTTAGCTTAAAACCCTGTAGACGGCGCTCAAATCGTAGAGATGTAGTAGTTACCAGATTAACCGCTAGATGTCCTCACTGCGCTATACTATCCCTGTTCCCGCCACAGTGGAGGGTTCTAGCTCCTGACCTGTCCGAATAACCAGGCCATCATTGCCTAATACCTGATGTCCTCTCTGACCCCTTTGACCTTGGTAGATAACTAGACCTGATTAGAATGCTTCCTTATGACACTGACCTCATTTGGAGATCAGAAGGCGCCAGGAAACAGGGCGGGGACCTACACGCTCAAGACTCTAGGCTCTCTAACTTGAGCCAGAATGCCTGCATTAAAATTCACAGCATATAACGATGTGCTCGTGTGGGATGCAAATGAGGAGGGCGATAAGTTCATGCAGGTTATTTATCGTGTGTCACCAACACTGAATTTGCGCCTGAATTATAATGATGTTAACTCTGAGGAGTGTGAGGCTGAGTTCTGTATAATGCCCAGCCCTGATGATAACACGGAGGAGTATACCATAGAAATAACTTTCGAGGAGTGGCGCGACATGGTTCAAAACATTGAACTTATTAACGATCTAGCAACGGAACCCTGGCCTGTTTTCACTAAATGTGTGACAAAGGGATTCATTTTCCAGAAGACCCCAGGTAAAGACAATTTCACCGTCTTTTCTGCACTAGGATCTTATGACTCGTTCACAATGAACAGTGTGGAATTGATTCGTCTGTTCTCAATGCTGGAGCATGCAAATGTCCAGAGCGTGGAATATTATAAATCACTCCTGCCGGGACATTTTTAAAGACTTATTGCATTAACTGATAATGCTGTTACGTAATACCATGGACCTTTCCTACAGTGTATCACCAAAGACTCTGTCCTAACGACAGACTAAAGACTGCGCAATGCATGCCATTCAAATGATACTAGAATGACTGCTTTTTAGAGACCTGTATACTCTAGATTTAAATACTCCAGACTTGAATATTCCAGAATTGATACTACAGACTTGCTACTCATCATGTATGTAGCATGTTTATATCACCCTACCGGGTATGATTATTGACTGCTTCATTTATTTTGATACTACTAGGCATGTGAAATTGTTGAGATTATCTATATATTCTGATAAAAACAAACACATCAGTGTGACATCAGTGTGAAATTTATTTTGTTTTATTGACACTAAATCAATGCACAGATTTGCTATAGGAGTAGCTTATAGAAGTTTGGGACAGAGTTTGTGACTTACTGGCACACATCAGTATCCAAAAGGTATAGTCTCACCATCGATTAAAACATAACGCTTTGCAAAGACGCATTGAAAACATTTAAGCTGTTCTATAGTGCGTATAACAGCAGAAGCTTTATCACGAGTAATAAAACTTCTGTTCTTTACCATCATTTTGAGAGGCTTGTACACCTCCTGACCAGCTCTAGCTCTCAGTTCAGTAAGTAGTAAGTCTTTCATGCTGGTAAAGTTTATGTTTTCTGATACACTCTGCGTCAGGTTTATACCTTTTATTTTACATATGACATCTTGCTTGTTACCCTCAAAATCACATGTTTTGTAAGCATAACTTTTAGGCCCTGTGGAAACAAATTCATAAATAAAATGACCTTCAGGTAGCTCATTAGTTAGGTCGCCTAGATAATCACCAGTAGGTGGTGTGTATTCGCTACAGTTATGTGGAGGGTTAATGTATGATCTGAATATTATACTATCAGTATCATAATACATGACACGTCTATCCAAACGTTTCAGGATAGAATACAGTTTCATTCGAGCATGAGCTGTAGTGTATGCTGCTATGACAACGTTTATTTTACTGTTAGGTTGTACAAATTCCCTCTTTGATTTGTATTCCACGAATATAACATTTTCATTGACCAGTTGAATGTTGCATATTTCTTTTCTTTTATCAGTTATAAGTTTAAAATATTCAGCAGGTTCTGTAATGTAGACTGATTTCGTTTGATTTTGCTTCTGACCAAACTTACCCCAAAAACAATTCAGCATTAGCTTAGCAACCGCTCTCAACCCAGGGTTATATTCTATGTTATCAGGGTCTAAAAGTATTCCCTCCCTCTCGTAATAGTGGTTAATGTAGGTTTGCCGGTCTTCAGGTGTTTTAACCCAGCTAGGCCAACCACTTTTCTCTTGCTTTATTTTCAGAAAAGCATTGATGTACTCAGTGAAAAGCCCTCCAGTTTTTGTCTTTTTATCATATACAGAAACGTTGTCATAGTGCCATGCCTCATATACTTTAACTATTTTATACCCAGCTCTTACAGCTTCTTTCAGTTCCATGGATACCCATGTACCGGTGATCATACGTTTACTATCAGAGTGATTACATGAGTAAGATTGCCCGTTAAAAAAACCATAAAATGCAGAGAAATAGTCATCTTTATCACTGGTGCTATTGAATATATTATCGGCTGATACAACACACGATTTACATAAGGTGAAATATAACCTATCTTTATACCTCATCGGTAGTACAGGGTGATACAATTTCCTTGGTGGTAAGACAGAACATTTTATCAGCCCTTCAATGTTTTCTATGTCAACATTCTCACTCCACTGTTCAGCAGGTATTACTCTATGCTCACCGCACGGGTATTTACAGTATTTGTTTACATAAGGATACAAACTAGTGAAGTCCATGTACTCTATTTTCTCATTCCTACCGCATTTATGATATGTTTTAGTTGTATCTACTCTACCGCCGTAAAAAGCATCTCTTGGCTGTAAGGGTTCGACAATTGAAACATCATTCATTACAGAGTTGTATTTTACAGTCTTTCGTAGCTCATCAAAATCACAACTCCAGATGGTCTCAATTGAGTACCCTAAATCCCTAATTTCTTCATCAAGTCTCATTGTATTCTGGTACAGGACGCCCATACTTTTACTCAAAAAAGTATTATACACTTGAGATGGGTAACATTTATCGTGACCATGAATAAAACAACTATGGAATTGGTAGACAGTGCGTGAACCTGAATGATACCCGTCTACTTTTCTACCACCTATTCTAAATTCACCTTTTTTAGACCTAGCATGTCTTAATTGAATACCTTTTGTTCTTTCTATATATATTAACCATAGCATACTATGTACTGAATGATTATCATAAGGTTTAAAATGAGCTACTACAGGGATAGTGTTTTCTTTAATGAACATAGTTCTGTACACAAGATTGCAGGCAGAAGCTATAGTTAGACATTTCTCAAAGGGATCGATTTTGTGTTTGCCCGAGATTTCCATAAAAATATTTCTAAATTCCAAGCAACCACGACGGAGGATATGTACATCACTTTTACAATAATCTATTAACTCCTTTTTAAAATTGAAATCACTTAAAAGGTTTGAATCATACCATTTAACAAATTCTTTATGTACACTAGGTTTCATGATCCACGGCATATAGAAATAAGTTGGAGGTAGAACTTGATCATGATGATTTTGATTAGATTTTTTATTGAATAAATGCGGAAAAAATCCTTTACATAATTCAGGAATGTTAAATGTCTTAGGTATCTTAGAGAGAGCCATAGGGAGAAAATTCAGGGAGTCTAAAAAACGGATATTGTATGGAGGGACTTTGAGACTCATTACCTTACCACCATTGTAAATAATACCTGGTTTCAGTATTTTAGAATAAATGTAGGTTAAAATGGAATAAGAGTCATACCCACGGAAATTATGACATATCATTTTACTGTTTTTGTGTTCTTTCACTAAAGCCCATTCACAGAACCTCTCTACGCACCCCTCACCATAAAAAACATGTTGATTTATACCACACGTGTCACAACTAGAAGCAGCGTCAAATTTTCTCTGAGCATGCCCTGATTTAATACAGTCATGACATGTGCGCTCTGCTATACATAGATTGGGTACATGCTTGCCTGTATCTTGAGTACATTCTATATCAAAAAATATATATCGCTGGACTGGTAAGTCTTTAGTTTCCGACTCAGAAATAGACTTAACCTTTTGAATATAACAAATATGCTCATTCAAGGTATTATAATCAACATGACAGATACCACATTTTTTCATGAAGCATACATGGCGTTTAGATGCACCCTTATTAATCAAAAGCTTATTTTTTCTTCTTAAGAACATATTACAGGTTCTGCATTTATACCAGGTCTGACACACGGATTTTCTCATCTTTTTTTTTTTACTAGTACCAGAACCACTACCACGATATGCAGGGTATTTTTTAGAGTGAAAATTGAAACAGTCCATACCCTTGAAACTACGGTTGCATTTCACACAGTAAAACCATTCGGCATCGTTCTCAGGTTTATGTTCATGTTTACACAATTTACATATGTCTTTACATGCATGCTGGTGGTGATTATTAGTACGTGCATAACATATAGTACAGAAATGACACCTACCGAAAAAGGAAGGGAGACTTGTAAGAACATCAAAATGACCATCTGAGTGATATAGGCTTATTATCCGGGGTGTTTTAACACGATTATCATAGATTATAGAATTTAAGTGATCTTTAGAAACTATCATGATGCGGTATCCTTTCAGGGCTTTAGACAATTTGTCAAACATAGGCAGTGTTATACGAGTGTTGTAGGGTATCTTAGAGAATTTATATAATTTTTTGACCATGCGTAACTGCAGCAATTTATTTTCACAGACTTTCCATACTGCGCTGTTCAGACGGTTACCACTGCTGTCTGCTAGAACTTTACCCACAACCAAGGCTCGAATGGCACAGCAATTATCTCTATTCTTGATATATATTACACACCTTTTAATTTTGAGAAGATGAGTGATTGGTTCCCGCCCTGATCCTGAAGGAACTTTGACATGAGTGACTGTTATCGTGCAACCCTTGTTCAGGTTAAAAACACTGAAACTCTGTAAAACTCTGTCTATCTCGGTTAGAATATCTCTAGCACTGATGCTACTAACCGTATTGAAATGTATGAGTATAGGATAGTCTATATCTCTACTGTCTATGGTCATTCTAATTAGATCGTCAGAACCAAATTTCAAAGTTAGTTCTTCAACCAGTTTCTCAAAAACTTCAAAAAGCCGTGCCAAAACATCCTTCATAGATTTAAATTTTTCATTCATATTTAATCTAAAAGTGTATGTTGTATGTCTAACCTGGAATTTTCTTGAAAATTGCTCATTCACCTGACGCAATGAGTATAACCCCCCTGATCCAAAACCCTGATCAGTAATGTCTGGGGAATTTTGATCAGTTGGTATAGGTTGAGAACCGGCATGGCTGCTATTCTGGTTATCATTATGATTATCATTATCGTTACCAATAGCATTAAGACCATGACGCCTGTCTAAATGCAGATTCAGGTTGCCACGTTTAGGGAATTCTTTCCCACAGACATGACAGATATGTTTGGTAACTGTGTGAGCTGCAGGGGAGGCACCATTTCCTTTTTTCTCAGGAATGTGTGTTTCAATATGCTTATTGAGATAAAAAATCTTTTTATATGACTTACCACAAACAGGACAGTCAAACATGATTTCAGTCTTGTGAGAATCAGTCTATTATTCAGTTTATCATGAGATGACGCAGTGTTTTAAATCCAGGATCTACAATATCGTCTATTCTATCACAAATATTCTCTAGATCGGGGTCTGTTATATACAAGTCTCTGATAAATGCACTAGCATTAACCAACCAGAAAATATCCGATCTCAGATTATAAACATTATTTAAGAATGTATGCCTGGATGTTACTGAAGGACTGATATATTTTCTAATCTCTATTATCAATACGTCAAAGAAAAGCTCTTTAAACTTTATATCAATATCTCTACCAATATGCGCTAAGTTAAAAAGAATAGGAATTTTGAAGTTCTCAAAGTGTTCAGAGTTACCAGAAAATTCCAGAAAAAAAGAAACAATTTCTCCAGAATCTACAACCTTTACACCACAGCTTGCCAGACCCCGACCTATTTTGAAACCTTCTCGCGATTGCATTACATAGTGAAGGTCTCTTTTTTCTGAATAAACCTTAAAGATAGTGAGAGTTACAATTAACTTTTTAAATATCAGAAGTAATTCATAAGATCTGCTATAACATTTGTTTTCTGAGAGAATTGAGCCTAAACGCCTGTATAAATTCGAGCCAATGTTGTTGTGGATATTATCTAAACTATCACACACATCAAAAAGCCTGTGATAGAGGGTTTTGAGACAATTCAATCTGTCAATAAAAACCTCTATATCAGACCAGTCATGAAGTGTTATAAAACGTCTCTTTATAAAGTATTTCCAGGTCTCTTTTAAAGAAAGAACACCCCGAGCTCTTTTTGAGGCTATAGCAAATCTGTGTAAGCTTTTTCTGTCATGTTCTAAGAATGTAATGACTAACCAAAAAATCTCCTGAGGGAGATCCGAGAGTGAAAAGCTAGAGCTAGAACTATCCATAACATGTGAAATGTTAGAATGTATATGATAACTGACAACAAACCACCTCAGGATATACCCTTTGATTGTAAGAAGTCTCCAAATTTTATAATTACTAAAAATATAAATGATAAGACCTTACATAGATTAAAAGAATAATTATTCTTAATGAATACACTGTGAAAGTGTCTATATGACCACCCTACATAAACTAAAGAGTCAGATTATCTATACTCTTTCTATACGCTCTGACTGCCTCTACATTGAAAACTGAAATACACCCAAAAAAAGTTGAGGATTTCTTGCACGTAATACACGTCTCATTACTCACTGTCCTCCAACTCTTCAATCCTGCCGTCAATGGCCTCTATGTTGTCGCAAAGGGTCCGCCACTGATTCACAGTGAGGACAGCCCCACCCTTTTTAATTGGCTGCCACAGCACCGAGTCTGGGTCCTCAGGGTCCCCGGCCGTCTCTATCCTTAACACCGTGTAAATCGAGACCAATGGCTCTCCAGTCAGATCATCATCCACCAGAATGCACTTCCTGTAAAAGTCAGGAGTATAATGTTTTATTTATTTAGAATAAATCTCATATATCATATAATGAAAGTTATGATAATACTTATAGCATTTGCAATGTAATATAACTTTGTTATTGAACTATGTAATAATTCAGATTCCATGTCACTAGTGAGTAGATAGAGTGGAATTGAAATTTTAATGAGATTATATGAAATTATTTTGTGATAGTTATACAGATTCATGTCAGTAGTAGATTAACATAACAAACTTAAAATTATAAACATCAAGAATAACATAAATCAGTTAATCACAAATCATAACATACCTGAATGGTTTAGGAATTCCTCGGCGGATAAACTCAGGCTCAAGCCAGCACAGGACATCAGACTCTCTTTTTGGACCTCTCACGATGGACTCAGTTTGCTGTGGGGAGGCTGAGAATGACCCTCTGCTAACTCTAGGCTCGACAACCCCCCTCTTTGATGCTTTAGACCCGCTCGAGGCAGTCTTAGGTGAAGCTGGAGGGTGTAAAGGCGATGATGATGGGGAAGGTCGTGGTGTTGAAGCGTGTGGCGGCGCACCACCCTTAACCCTACCGGTCTTAGTTGGGGTTTTAAATGGTGTGGCCTGAGATGCCCCCTCGGAGTCCTCCACAGTATCTGTGTCACCCTCCTCATCAGCATCGGCATACGTTAAGGCTTTGACAACCTTTTTGGGCGGAGGTGTAAAAACATCATCATCGCTGGGTGCGTCCTGGACCCAAACGTCCTCGTCTTCAGGCTGCTCAACAGGTGGTTTAGAATTTGAGGGTTCAGGAGGGGGGATGTTCTCGGCTTGAGGTGCTACATGCACTGCACGGCGCGTCTGCTTCCTTTTCAAAGCTGGCTGAGGAAGAAAAGAAAAAAAAGTCTTAATAAAAATCATAAATGATTATATAAATATTATCTATAATAATCAAATGTAATATGTCATAAACAGGAACGCTGTGAGAACTTCAGGTATAAACAGATGAATTATATTCCATGAAAAGATTTATGCATCCTTACATTACGTGTCCTTGCTATAATTCAATGAAAAGAGCTGAAGTTAATAGCGAATAACTCACCTTAGACATTTTGAGGAGTGTTGTCTGATTAGGTTGAAAACTGGGTAAATTTCAACTGAAAGTAGCTCAGGTGAGTCTACAGCAAGGTTCAATATCAGTGTAGCGTTCCCCGCACGCCACACCTTTTTTATACATCTCAGGTGGTCAGTGAGGGTGACCATGCGTCTACACCCCTAAGACCAATAACGGTGCTGCTACGTCATAGTAAACCCCGCCCCTCCTATAGCCAGGTACCGCTGAAGGACAGCAGGCACCCTGTAGGACTGCTTTATCAACCCTCTGGGTGTCTCTCTATCTATCTCTCTCTCTCTCTCTCTCTCTCTCTCTCTCTCTTTCTTACTATGCATGCCCCTTGGTGGTGATGAAAAAAGTTGCTTTTCATCACCATGACCCAACCCTAAATGGCACCCTTAAATTACACCTTTACAACCTGGCGTCTGTGTGAGGGTGGTGTAGGATGAGCCTGGGGAATCAATTACAACCTCCCACAGCCATAAAAGATTACTAACGGCGTACAGTATCCTGTTTTAACGAGGGTAAACACATCTACAGACTCCTGTCCTGTGATACTGTGATGTGTAAAGTTAGATTACTGATCTTGACCCTCAGGTCATGACTGTAGACGTGCATGAGCACCCTGTTATCCTTTGGGGATATGGTGTATACCCTATCATGAATGGGGTAAAGCAATGTTTCATTTATGAAAAAAGGGGTAAAGTCCCTATTCTTTAAAAGGTACTGTTGTATAGTAGTTGGGGTATAAAAGACTGTACAATATCCAGTTATGAAGTAGGGAGTGTAGGTTACAGGGTGAAACCTTTGAACACTTTGATGTACTGTGTGACTCACTTAACACGGCTTTAAAGCATATGGGGTAAAACCACATGCATTACAATGATCATACGGGGTAGAAAGAAAATAAAAAAGGGTAAAACTGATGACTGTCGTGAACATTATGTATACAGCACATAGAAAAATACATTATGTGTAGGGTTAAATCAAGTCTATGTCAGACTGTTTAATTACTGAGTGTTCTCATCTGATATCCGCTCTAAGTTAAAGTGACGCCAGTCACACAGACAACAGTAGTTCTTAAGACACAGGCTGGGGAGATACAAGTACTTAGAAGCACCATGAATGTTATTAATTCATACATTTACATGATTTTACTCATGTACGGAATGTCGATTACCTATGGTATGCACCATTGTGGACCAGCATTGCGATGCCTCTGTGAGCCAAACACTCGATCGATTCTATGCAGCGGTCAAGGATTAACATCAGTTCCTGAGTTAGGCGTTGAATACAATTATTACAATAAACTGTTTTTACAGTATAATGACATAAGATATGTACGAATAACTAAGGTATACGACATCTTGGATGTACGAAATAACCCTATATCATGCAGAGAACATTTACCTAAATGGGTTCTACAAAATTCATGCTCACTGGAGATAAAAGGTTCTGAGGATATGGACCACAACAAGGACCTCATTAAAGAGTATGTAACAGGATATGACGGTGTTGGAACAATTGAGAATGGTCTAAGTGAATCAATTGAAACTACAACGCAGGGAATACATATGGAGACTACAGCACAGAACTCCGTAGAGAGTACAGCCCTGAACTCTGTCATACCCTTAGTGACTACGGGTGACGTGTATGCTCTAGTGAGCAGCACTCAGATCCCTAGTATTGATGACAGCTCTACTCCCACTATATCTAAATTACTCACTACGTATGATGTAATGAAGAATCCAGATTCAGTGAGTGTGTCATGGGGTCATGGTAGCGTGTCAACACATTACGTCAGCACCCCATCTCCATGGCTGTCAGGTGAGGCTCGTGGTGAACTGAGTGACAAAGTCTCGCAAAGTGATATTATTATGACTCAGGCGAGCATAGAAACTATGACTGAAATTGAATCTACCTCTAGAGACGGGTCTAATGATTTAACTTCTACCACTGAAGGGTTGCGCCTAATATCTGATGAACCTTCTACCCCCTATCAACAGAATTTCATACCGTTAAAAGCACCTTATAACAATGATTCTAGCACCCCACACAATGACAATGGAATTAAACTAAAGACCTATGGTAGAGATGAGTCAAAGAGAAGTGGTATGAAACTAGAGCTGTCTAAAACGCTGAATAAGGGCAATATTACTGTCGGTATTGGAATAGATGGAAACAAGACTCATGTCATCCTGAAAGGGGAAATTGAGCTGTATGTTCCTATTTTATCAGTGCTAGGAGTGATAGTCGTTATCATTACACTGATCACAATGGTCATAGTTTGGCTTAAGCGATCTAGGTCTGGTACCTGGAGAAACATTTTAATGTGTGGAAACAGTGTAAACAACACCGGCACCAACAACACCGCGTTAGAACTGGTTCCCCATATGAATCAGGACTGGATGTAAGTATGAATCTCTATTGTTGTTATATTTACTCATAATGGTTGTTATAGATATAATAAATCATTACTATGGATATCTGTGTGGAGTCTCAATGTAATAACTCCATTGATGTATTCACTCTATTCTCTAATGAAATGAGTAATAAACGATGAAAATAGAATTAATATTTTTATTTCATGATATAAAAGTCCTCATACAATTTCAGGTCTCCAGCAGGTAGATCATGCAGGTCCCCTATGACAGCACAGGCCAGTGTTGAATATGTAAATGAGAATCATCAGAACAGGTGAATACCTATATAATATCATGCATACATATACTCATATATTCTCATATATTATATCAGATTCTTAAATGTGTTGTAAAACTCAAAGTTTAAGATTGATTTCTCGCAAGACATACATGAATACCATACAGGGTTCTCTCACGCTCCTCATGCTTCATTTATTGTACTTAAGGTTGACTGACCCTACATCCAGAGACAAAAATGCTGACTGTGGGAACGAGGATACCCGACCCTACTCAGAACCCTCTCAAAGTGCTGCTACTGTGCCTCCCAGTACCTCTAACGACCAATCAGTCTTATGGAAACCTACTCAACCAGGTGCCTGGGTTGGGGGTACACAAGATGTTGAACAGTGTGTTGAACAGTGTGGTGCCAAAAGTTCAGTGCCCGGAAATTTGAAAGAATCGCCTAACTCCTCAACGCTGCACAGAACAACCTCTACCCCTATGGTCTTAAGCATGGGAGAAGACAGGTTCACTACACCTACTGCGTCCCCTATCATTAAGTGTGAAGCAGGCGTCCTTAACAAATGGCTGTCATCGCCTGAACTGACATGTGATGTGCCAGTGACTTCAGAAACCCCCAAACGCCCTGAGTGCATGAGATTGAGATCTGGCCGTGACATTGAATTAAAAGAGCGTGTAAAAAAAATCTAATGAAACTAAGTAGACACGACCCTATGACGTATCCTGTGTATTGAGTTACAGTATATCCGGTAATCCGGTGAAATCCGATATATATATATATATATATATATATATATATATATGTATTCAAGCGTGTTGCTGTTCTAGGACTATCTTTTATGTCGAATTAAGCTAATTAAGCTACACTCTTCCATATAGTGTTTACAGGATGTATATCTAGATACATTTAACTGAAATATATAGGTGCAAATATATCTATACTACACTTTAGTATATTACTACATGTACTCAGCATAATATATCCATATCATATAATAATCATTATTCAGCTATGTCGATGTTTAGAACTTCTAATTCATCTCTTTCAATATCATGTGATCTACAAATGGGTCTATACACGTATTTTACCAGTAGCATAAGCAGTCAGAGTTTTGTATAACAAACAATGAGAACTGGTAAAAATTTCACGACCTCTGAAAGGAGCAACAGTGCCCAAAACTCTGAACTTAACACGACGGGATACAATGGCAGGTAGCTGCTGATCAAGCTTATCAAGAATAGCTCTGACTTTAGTCATTCCAGGCATATCATCGTAGTACTCAGTGAAAAACACCCCTGAACCTACTGTATTCTTCACCCTCTCGACTATGACACCGCTTATCATGTCTATACATGTATTCAGTAGAGTAAATCCTTCAGAGAAATTGTATTTAGCAAGAGCACGTATTGCATTCCGGCGAACAATACTGCTCCGTTCATGCCATACCAGTCCTGCTGATTCAAGTATTCGCTGCATCTCTCTGTGATCATAAGAGTCCTTTCTAAAAAGCTGAGTCATTAGATTATGGGATGCCATATACTGATGTCGTGCCATTCTATTATATATGCTATACATTCTAGGCTCCAACCACGATTCCATGTGGGTATGCAATAAGACAAGTTCCATTTGTGCTGCATAATAATTAATTGGTATCTTACCATATCCACAAAAAACAGTCCTGCATTTATTTATGAACTCATCACGAGTGGTCTCATCAGTCTCATTAAATGAGAAATCATTAAAGGAATCTACTTCCTGAGGTGTTGTTTGACCGTACATAACTACTGAGACGTTAGATACTTTCCAAAAATAGTAATAGGATAATGAAAAGTATCCTGCAGTGCTGAAAACGTTAGATAATTCCAAAACAATATTAGGGTGATAAGAAAATGTCTCCGTGTATAACATTCACTGTATAGCGTCTGATAGCGATATAACTGTATCTGATTAGTAGCTCCGACTGGTGTGTAGGAGGTGAACTAGAGAACACTGTAGAAATAGGCCATTAAACTCGTTAGATGGTATACACTGTTTCTGTCCTGTTATTTAAAGGTAATTACCACTAGCATATCTGTGTATAGTCTTATACACATTACATCTGGGACTTGTGAGAATTTCCCTCCCTCTGAAAGGGGTGACTGTCCCCACGATTCTCTGTCTGACTCGTTCGTACACTGTAGAGGGAAGCAGCCTACTGTATTCCTCCACTATAGCTTCAACCTGACCCATTCCAGGCATGTCGTGATAATACTCAGAATGGAAAATTGCCGGTCCAACAACTTTCTTAATCTTCTCCACTGTAACATAAACGACTAAGTCAATGCATGAGTTTTCTAGAGAAAACCCCTGTGAAAAATCATATTTCTTCACTACACGCTTAGCTTCATTGAAACATATCTGAGGTAGTACATCATGTGGCATTCCACTGCTAGTGAGGATGTTCAACATCGAGCGCACATCATACCATCCGTAGTGAATCAACTGAGGAATCAGTTCATGCGAGTTGAGAAATTGATCTCGGGCTATCTCATGATACAGTCGGAACATTTTTCTGTGGTGAAATTCCGGTATAAAAGAGTGAAGTAGAACCAATTCCATCTGAGCTGCATAATAATGCACCGGTATTTTACCATACCCGCAGAAAATCTTTCTTAATCCGTCTTTATATTCTTCATATGTTGTTTCTTCTTTCTCCTTGAACTCAAAGTTCAATACATCTTCACGTGTAGTACGTCCATACATGTTGATGTATGAAGCTGTGTAAAATCAAGTGTATATGTACGTATAGGAAAGTTTCACTGAGCTATCAGTAATGAATTAGCGTATGTAGGAATGAAAGGTTTATGACAAACCTCCCCTCAGTAGTACTACTACTGCCCGCTGGTGAGTAAAAAATCAACTACAGTTTGGCATGTAGGAAAAATGTATGAAATACCCACTAGGGGAAGAGGGGTGCTAACATTCCACCACCCCCAAGCGTAAACCACCCCTCAGTAGTACTACTACTGCCCTCTGGTGAGTAAAAAATCAACTACAGTCTGACATATAGGAAAAATGTATGAAATACCCACTAGATGGCAGAGGGTACTAATGCTCCACTACCCCAAGCGTGTCCACCATGGCTGTAAGGTCAAATGAGGACAAATTTCACGCCAGAGGTAGCAATTATCTTTCTTAAGCGTTGAAACTCCATAGGGGCCCAAACCACCAAGTTCCATTTTTGCTACTGAGCTGCACAAATCGCGAACGCAAGTGATCATGGAATAATTTTTGTGTGATTCAAATCACTTTACCTGTTGTCTATGTATTAGAACAAGCTTCAAGTTTTCCTTTTCAGACCAGCTCATTACTCATACATTGTCCAGATAATGATATCTGTAATGTTTCTTTTTCTTTTTGTTTGTGGAGGGGAGGGGGGTCATGAATATTGGCAAAACAGCATGTAAAATTGCTTTGTTATTTACAAACTAACTCATTACTTGTGGACGATTAAAACGTTGGTGGCTTTAGTACTGTTCTACGGTAAAAAAAAATCCTTGCACATGAGACACACAATTTCTGTAATGATTCTTTTGAGGGAACAACTGAGTAGCCTTAGGCCAAAAAAGAAAAAAAAGTTTCAGGTCGCCCAACCAACCTCAACCGAACAGAGCCGAGCACAGAATTTTAGAAGATTTTCATATTTTTTTTTTCACAAATTTCACATTTCTAATATTTTGAGATGCTAATCAATTTGTTTTAATAACAACTCAATATTTCTACCTCATATGGGTCAGTAGAAAATAAATCGAAAAAAATCTGACCTCTTACCTAAACCTTTTGAACCATGTTACAGGGAAACCTACAATCACGGGCATGGACTGGTTACCAGGATTAGTCTGTGTAGGTGTTATCCATATGCTATAGAAGGGTGAGAAACTAAAGGGGTTACTTTGGCAAAATCACCACTTTGGCAAAGTCACCACTCACCTCCGTAATCAAGGTCTGTGCATGGCAAATAAAAGCACCAGAGGGCAGCACTCTTCCCTTTAGTTTCTCACCCTTCTATAGAATATGGATAACACCTACACAGACTAAACCTGGTAACCAGTCCACGCCCGTGCCAATAATATTCTTTAGGCATTATCAGAGAGATCATTTTGTAGGATAAGGACATCCTTGTCTTCCAAGAGCCTAACTGGGGAGGTGTAGGTGGGCAGCTATTGGGGAATCCAGGGTGGTTATATTACACTGGTACCCTGATGCCGAGAAACATCACATATAGACAGCTCAGGTAACCTGGTAAAGGGAAACCCAGATCAAAGAGGGTTGTTAAGTTGAAATCCCTAGATTATGGTCAAACACAAATCACATGAATGATTCATTATTCATCTATTCATTTATTAATTTTAAAAATTAATTTAAGCATTATTTTTCACTCTTGTATTTAATTGGTATTTGTCATGATAGGTCTAGACCCCTCAAATGGACATTGAGGGGACATTGGTAACGGTGATTGGCATGTACATTTATACCCACGATGGGCACCGACTTTCGCGCGATATGTGGCCCAATTCCTTGCTATTAGTCATGGTTTGGTATGTTAGCTAGGGCATGGATATTTATGGAGACAAGCCCTGGAGTTACTAGATTACTTGGATTACATAGAAATCAAGCAAAACTGAAAGTCTTGAACTCGGGTAACTCCTAATGAAGTTACCCTACTACTCGTTATTGTAAACAAACAGAGTTACCCTAGTATTGACAAATCTAAAACCTCTCTACACTAGGCCAAAAAAAAGAAGGTTTGTTTCCGGTAACCCGACCGACCTCAGCTAAATAGGGCTGACCTCAGCATTTTTTGAAGATTTTTTGACAGGTATACACATATTTTCCAATTTTCTAATATCCCATGCAGGCAATGAACATTTGTAACACCCAACAGTGAAAAATCCAGCAAAGAATGACTATAATTATGAGACCTTGGACCAAAAAAAAAAAATAACAAAAAAAGAACAAAAAAACATCCCACCTACCAACCTCAACTTTCTGGACCATGTTACCAGAAACAAAACTTCTTTTATTTTGGCCCTACTGTTCTAGACAATGTCAGCATGCACTTATTAGCTGAGATTATAATGCATGATGTACCGGGCTATCACAGGCGGAGGGGAAAGAGGGGTTTCTCTAAGGGAAGCTATAATACGATCCAACTCATGTTTCCACCAGTTATAATTTATCTCCCTCCAATCTCCACTCGCTGATTTAAACTGTCTATTTGGGGAATGTTATTCAGGCTAGCGTCAAGTGATAGAACCGTGTTTAAATCCCACAGCCCATTTGGAAAGAAAACACAATTGGGTAATTCATCTCCAGGGGTTTTTATTAATTATAAATATATGCCAATCCAAAGGTCGAATACAATTCAGACTCGAGCGGTGATTCCACACTTCAATTTGATAATCATACCAACATGCCCTTATTCGCGAAGATACCAATAAAAACTGGTCCAGTCAATTTTCAAATCAATCATGTCAAAGTACCTAAATCACAAATAATAACGCCACCACATTTCATCAATAACATCATATACCCAATCGCGGGCATGAGTGATCTCCATCTTCGTCAAATATCTTTAAATTCACACAATCATAAAACATTTAGAAATTCCATAACCCTCAAGTGTCTCCAAAACATTTGTAAGTTCCATAACTATTACGTGTCTCCAAAGCACAGGCCTACAAAGTGTCGCCGAATTTCATAATAAAATCACAAGTTGTTATCAGATGACACAATCACAAACTGTAGGTCTCTTCAAATTCCATCATGGCATAATTTTAAATTAAATCAATCACTCCAGGTTGAGATGTTAAGTGAGCATTGAGAATGTAATAATGGGTAGTGAGAGACCAAGGGAACAGCAAATCAAATCTAAGCCCTTCTGATGTGTGGTTCCCTTTATGTAATAATCAGATCCTCTATTGAATGCTTAAGTCTCCAATTGAATGAAGTTAAGACTCAAGGAAGCACCCTAGACAACGGCCAAAAAGCTCCTGTAAATGCTATTCAGAATTTCAATCGATTCCTACTTGTGGGCTGCCGAATATAAATATCTTCCCCTCTAATTCCAGGTCGAACTGTGGATCCCTGAAGTTCGGAGCACAATTTGCGCCCCGCGTCTTAGCATTATTTCCTGGATTACTATTATAAATCACAAACAATAGCGACTAAATTGTCGCTCTCTTTAATTCCCTATAACTCAGTACACCAGATCTAAACAACTTAGCATTACTCAAATCAATAGATATACTGTATAATCTCCCCTTTTAGTTCACTATACTACATATATGACTCGTCATGTTGGATGGTAGCTTCTGCACTGTGTACATAGAACCCATTGATATGGGGCCATCTACATATGATGTCATGCTGGAGAGCGGAAGGGGGGGTCAGGCCCTGCATAACGGGTTTAATTTTCCGCAGTGGCGGATTTAGAGATGGCACGGGTGGGCCCCTCCCCCCTTTTCCCCTGTAATTAAGTGTTAACCTAACTTTTTTACCCTAGAATTTAGCCAAAATTAGGGGCTAAATGAGGGGTGCGCCCCCCCCCCCTTTCAAAATCCTGGATCCGTCCATGATTTTCCGTATACCTTCAGCATTGTAAAAAGGAAAGAGGGGGGTGAACAATGATCAAATTTGGCATGACGTCATTTATGGATGGCCCCTAATGTCAAGGTGACAATACACAAAAGTCCATGTATTGCACCCCAGCGTTGAATAATCTGCGTGAGTTCTGCATGTTGATGTCATCCCCCTCTAGGGTCATGTGACTTTAGTAAAAAGTAAACATCCAAGATGGTCACACAGCATTTCGTGTCTAGTGTGAACAATTGTGAGCTGTTACCTTTTGTTAAATTTTGAAGAGTTAAATGATTAAAATAGTGAGTTAATTCTTGTTTTTCATTATTCATTTCTTGACCAGAATAATCTTGATGTATCCGGTCCTGCCAAAATTATTCCGGGCCTGTGGAATGATGAAATCTGCAGGACCGAATGGGCTGGGAGGGGAAAATCCTTTCGTATAGACTGTATACACACCTGCCCATGGCTTAAAATGAATCTAAGGGATTCATTGACATACATAATACAAAACTTTGGTCAAAATCTGCTACTAATCTATTGCCACACTGGCCTTATGAACATGGTTTTATAGATTTGTAGAGGTATATAGTAATATCTTGTGCCGTCTGGCGTGGCAGGTGAGACCTGTCGCCTCGTGTTCCTGAGGTTCGGGATAGGTGGCAGCACCTATCCAGGTCCGTGGGACACCTGGCGACAAACCGGGGGTATCCCTATAAAAGCCCTGCGCTCACCTGCTATGTCAGAGGCCATGTAGGCCTCCGTACATGCTACATGTATGACATGTTTCCCTAATTATTGATCACAGGGTAACCACAGGGTACATAATAAACCGTTGGCATACACTCGGAATACTGTCTTCGTCTTTCTTTCGAATAACAAGACTTGAACCTAGCTGGTAAGAAACCTAAACCACTACAGATTCAAGAGAACATTCTAAATTAAGCTCCAAAATAGGCTTCTCACATTTCCTCAAAGTCTACCCCTGGCTTATGACCGAAGTTGGCTTATGAACAGGGTTTTACCGTACATTGTTTGTGCTGGACATGAGTTGTAGCCTAAAAACAGCTGCGATAATCACTGGTTTTCTTATTCCGCATCCATCTCTTCCTCCTCAAAACTTAGTATTGCAATACTAAGTAATACCCCATGTTTAAGGGGCGTCTTATACGTGAAGATAGAGCTAGCTCGGTCGCTAAATGCTTTAAAAGCTCTCCCTAGACATACTTTTCACATTCTACATATATAAAATACAACAAACTTTGGATTTTTTTGTGACTTATCTCAGTGTTTAATTCATTGTAGTACAGTAAGACCTCATCATATCCCCCCCATATGTTCTGTCCATTACAGAACTTGCAGCAGCATGGTTGCCGCATTGCACTCCGCCTCGCAGGAATAGTCCAATACAACAACCATGCTGTACTTGCGATAATGCTCCAGTCATGAACCTTTGCCTATATTCAATATATCTATTGTTCCTCTCCCTCCTTGTCTTCGCCCTTATGGGTTTGGCATTTGCAGGCCATGCCTATATTTCCATCCTTAAATCAGTGTGTGTTAACATAATTATATGGTGCATGTGCACTAAAATTGTGTCATTAGGGAGTGATCATTTTTTAACAACAGGGCGCTGGTGGGTTTGCGCGTGGATGCGCGAAAAAAATTTCGACCTCCCATAAGGAGGGGGTAAAATTTTTTCGACCCCCCATAAGGGACAAAAATCGCGCACAAACATCCCCTTTTAGCCTATAGTAATGCGCTGGGTTTGCACTAAAAACAGGTGAAATTATTTTGCCCCCCCCCATCAGAGGACCCCCCCGGTCAAGGGGTTTAAAAAAATTCTGACCCCCCCTCAAACCCACAAGCCCCCCTCATGTTAAAAAATTATCACTCCCTTAGATTGGTTGGAAGGAATCTTCTCATACAGTGTAATTGCCCATTTAAGTGCAGGTCAAGGTAAGCACCCACTGAAACTTTAAACTTGAGCACAAGTCCTGTATAAGAACAGGGTCAAACTGGTACTTGAAATTTATAAGAATTTATAACAGTAAGTGTGCTTAGGTGAACAATTAGAGTACTCTGAATCATCAAAGAGATCTTCCATGAAGAAAAAGATACAAATATATTCTTTGACTTGAGTTGACTGCAATTAATGTGCCTTCCCATACATACAGGGCAGTGTCCTTTCCAGCCTTGGTATCTAACCTAAGCCTTCATCCAGATATTGCAGTAGTTCTAAGCAGATATTTCATCAAAGCCAATTTACTCCTGATTTTGCATCTTAAGACAAAAGAGGCAGCCTTTATGATGCCTTTCCATGGAAAAAGAAAAGTTATAATTTTGTCAGAAACCAGCGCGAAAAGATATCAAATTTAACATTTTCGCCCCTTAATCTTTTCAAATCAGGCTATTGTTTTTAATTGGTTTGTTGGAACCCTTGCTTTCAAGTTACTATTATTTCTGGGTACTAATGGCGGAGCCTCCTGTAGTTAAAGACCCCTCAAAGTTAGTGACCTTAATACTCTCCTCTGTGATGTAATATATGGCATAGATCTTTGGCGCAAAGAGACAGACTGCTGTCACAACTGCATTCAGTATCAGAGCCAGTCCAAGCAATGCTGACTTGTGGTAAGCATAGAAAGCCATAGAGTATGTTGGTAAGAACGCTATCCAAACAAACAGTGTGGTCGCGACTGAAATAAATATGTACCATGTTTCGTTGAAGTTGTCGGGGAGTTTCCGGGTGAGAAAGCCATAGACAGCACACAGTAGCAGGAGCAAGAGGTTGTACGAGAGCGGAATGAGGAGTGTCTCATTGGAAATGTGGCAAACCAGCTCGACAAACTTATCTGTGGTGACAGGCATTTGAAGTCGTTCTCCCAACTCATGGAACACGGTACATACCACCAACACTGTCACCTGAAATGGAAATGAAAAATATACTTTTTGTGGATATTAGTATAAAATCTCATAGATGATACATTCGAGCCAAAATAGCAAAATTTGAAAGTACCTCCACTGAAGGGTAACATTTTTCTGTTTTCAGTATTGGGTAAAATTTTTCTGTTTTCAGCGAAAAGACCTATATGTTACTCGGTAACAGGGTGCACAAGCACATGACTTTTCATGCACAAGCACATGACTTTTGATTTGGCCATGCAAAAACTTCCCTGTGATCATGATAACTATAACCATTGATTTATTTAGAGAGTATAATAATGTTACGAATAACCTACCACCGTCGTGATGAGGATCAGGCTGAGCAGTGCAAGGGCTTTACTGCTGACAAACCTTACAACCTGCTGACATCTCTCTGCTGCAGCAAAGATTCGGAAGAGTCGAGTCGTCTTCAGGAGCAGTGGTACAAAGGTGAGAGTACAGCTCAGATGGAATGAGTAGTACTGGATCAGACAGAGGGAGTAAACAGGCTTAGCTACGAGGAGGATAGACGTTGTGTAGGACATATATAATGCCACAATTATCATCATCATTTGCTCCAAACTTGATCCTTTGACTACCTTCTTATGTCTGTACTTGAGGAATATGTAAGTGATGATGATCGTTGATAGAAGGCCAGTTCCAGATAGTCCAACTAACCCAAGCGCTGTAGGATCGAGCCAGTCCATGTACGTAGGAGGTATGGGTTCACATGTTGTGAAGTTCTCCTGATCAGGCCAGGTCAGCTCTGGACAAATTGTGCAACCTTTGAAATCGTCTCTGACCTTCTCATTGTCTCGACATTTGCGACATTCCCAGCAACATTTAAGTTCTCCCTGAATGTAGAATTCTCCCTCTTTACATGGTTTAGCACACACAGATTCAGGAGTATCGATGGGGATAGGGTCCAGAGTTTCATTCAGTGAAAACCATTTGATCTTTTCCATGTCCATATACAACTTTTCCTCTACAACATTAAAGAATCCAACCACAACTTCTTTGCTCCCACCATTACCATCAGGCTGGATTTGTTTTATTTCATAGTCTCTCATACCATCACCTTTCTCATCAAATCTGATAGGTCCCCCATATCCCTGAAATGTGGTGTTTCTTATGAACCCTAAAAGTTCTGGACCCTTTAAACATTCCTTTAGAATTGACTTATCATTTAATGCAGATGGACACCTTTGGCGTATCATTGTATCCAAAGCAAAGATCAATGTATTCATCCCATCAACTACAAGTCTGTAATATGTGCGAATATAGTGCTTTGGAAAGTCTGTCAATGTTTCATAGTTAAGACATGAGCCATTTTCTCCTTTTTCCAAGTCCATGCGACATTTCCATATTTCTGGTGTATGTTTTTCAAATACACCTGGTGTGTTCATGTGTGCCCATGGTGAGAGTGCTTTATAGTAATTCTCAAAATCATCATATGGCTTGGATTCTTTTTGTGAAAAGGTAACTTTTAAACCATTTATTACTGCTGTCACATCACTATTTTTATAATTGTAGGTTATCCCATCACCACCAAAGAATATGAACTCGCCTTGGGCTTTTGCTCGGGTTACTGCTTTGATAATTTGTCTTATGTCCTCTATGAATGTAATGACAACTCTTGCCTTGGAATGCCTGCGCAGTCGTCTTACAACTTCATCATAATCTTCATCGGTGTAGAAATCCGGCAGAGTTTCCACAGAGTATGCGATGCAGATCCCATATTTCTTTGCCAGTACCCTTATCTCTGTTATCCCATTTCGGCTGTAGACAGTATTAGTTCCGATGAGTGAGATATAGGTCCAGTTAAAGGCAACAATCAGGTCCATAATGACATTAATCTGGAACTTGTCTGGTGGAACCACTCTATTGAAGTACCCAAACTGGTTGCGGTCACTCAGGATGTCTGCCGATGCTCCAAGACTTATGTGAGGTATTTTGTACATGCTGAGTAGGCGGCTTTGTGGGACACTCATGCTGCTTGAATAGGAGCTAACCAACGCTGTAACATCGTAACAGCCCCTGACAGTCGGATTGGTGGCATTTTCTACTGGCAGTTCACAACAGTCCTCAGCACAACCATCAACAGGAATCAACTTTGTTGTTTGGTATAAAGCAGCCGCGGTATCCCAACAGTCACTCAGAATGACTGCTCCAAGTGTTATATTTGGTAGGATGTTTGGGTCACGATTGACTTCATTTATCCTGAATATGGCAGCATTTGCCGCTTGTACGACTCCTGGATCCCATGTATCACATAGTTCGTTTTTCGACCAGTAGATGGCCTCTAGCAGACCCAGGTTGATGTCCCCAGGCTGGTAATAATCATCCTCTGGTACATTTTTGTTGAAGTTTCTAAATGTAGCACTACCCTTACCTGCCAGCAATAGAAGCCACAGGCTGAGAGATACTACCATCATGTTTCGCTTTTATCTGAATCCACCTACACTAGAAATGTGAGGTAAGAAAGGTAAAGCATTGTATTTGTTAAAGACTCATTTAAAAGTTCACTCAAATGCAAAAGCAACAATCACATAATATATATATATATATATATATATATATATATATATATATATATATATATATATATATATATATATATGTTTGAGTAATGTACAACACCTCCCTTCACAATATTGAAACTTCAGGCTAAAAATCCCATAAACTTAGTCCCAGCTAGGATCTGGACCCACAGTCTCACTCTTTATGCAGGTGCAGCAAGCTTAGCAGTGAGCCAGTGAAGTTTTAACAAGAAGCCCTTGGTGGTTGTATGGTCTAACATGGAATCTCTGTTAAAGCTACGGATTCCTGGCAATTCGGGGACAAGGCTATCATAGTTATTCTGATGACATTTTTTTCACAGTGAATCCAGTAAACTCAAAGCTTTAGCCAACTTTATAGATATCAAACATTTAAACAACTTAAAGTGTTATGTCCTGTTTATGCTTGGTGAATGTTCAGGTAGAATTTATGTGGTTTAAGATGATGCAACAAAGCAAAAGTCTGTATTTATACCTTTCTAGAAAAAAGTTAGATTTGTTTCATATTTTGACTTGTTCAGACATCAATAGAAGTAACAGAAGTCATACTGACTTGCTAAACAAGTGCCTCCTATCACCATCGGCACCCAGCTTGTCTGCATGGTGACATAGGTTTAATTCCTGCTCAATCCCCAAAAGTAATGACAACATGGGTTCAAATCCAGGGGGTGTTACAGAAACAACGATTTTGGCTTAACGATGGTTGTAACGATAAAAGTGCATTACACAAATAAAAACATCTTTGCAAAAATCTTTTGTAAATCTCTCTTAATGTGTCAACAAGGAAACCCGCGTTACACAATCTTTTTGTCATTAACAATTCCTCGCTCTTTCCTT
The DNA here is from genome assembly GCA_949317995.1 of Acholoe squamosa. NCBI lineage: Eukaryota > Metazoa > Annelida > Polychaeta > Phyllodocida > Polynoidae > Acholoe > Acholoe squamosa. Next base: position 6,457,378 of record OX439040.1, read on the forward strand.
AATGATTATTCTTCAACGAGAGCAATGGCCAGATCAGCAATTGGGTGCTGCAAGTTGATAACGACGATCCATAACATATATGTTTAAGTGAAAAGGAGGGGTACCAGTGTATAGTTACTTCCTGTCAAGCAAGGAGGGAACTTCAAACATGGCTGGAAGAGACAGGCTGGGTCGTAAGACTAGGAAGATAAAGGAACACCTGTCCCCTTTTAATCAGTATGATGACCAGGAGTTCCAGGCCAGATTTCATCTTACTAAGCCGGTTGTAAAACGCCTCTGAAGGACTATGCCAAAGGTAGCATGTTCAAGGGTTCCACCAGAGGGGGTGGACTGACCCACTTGGATAGGGTAAGAGCCTTACATGTCACAGTTCGTTTTGAAAAAAATTAATTTAATTTTTACTTGAATAAAAAGTTATGTCTCTCTTTTCCCTATTCTTTTTGTATAATATTTTGTCTCTTTGTGACAAGAAAAAAAAGAAGAAAGACCTTAAAAATATATATATATATATATATATATATATATATATATATATATATATATATGGTATTGTATTGTAGTTTATGCTTTTAATCTTAACTATACAAAAGAAAAAATATTTTCCTCCTATTTCTTTTTGTCTAACCTGATAAGTTTTCTATTATTATCCAGTTGTGTCTCGTCTTGCGATATTTTGCCACCGGCTCATTTTACTACATGACAGCAGACAGTCAGAGGGTTTCCCTTACCAATGTGTGCCTCTCGGTGAAGGATGTGACTGACTTCTCCTACGCCAACATACACAAGTATGTCCACTGGCCATCCTCCTTTGTCCAGAAGATGCAAGGCGCGCTGAAGTTCTTCCGCCACCTGAAAAAGTGCGCGGGAGACAACCCGCCCCAAGAACAGCGCACCCCTTTTGTGTTTGGTTTAGTCGACGGAACCCACATCCCTGTCCAAAGCCCAACTCAGAATGAGTCTGCGTTTGTGTGCTGGAAGGGGTACCACTCAATCAACACCACTGTGAGTTTATGGTTATGAAAAAAGTTATTAAAGTAATTTAATAATAAATTTTTTTCTCAAGTGTTCCTCTCTTTTTACAAAGAGACATACATTTTTTCATTTTTTTATTCCTATTTATTTAACTGATATGTTCTTGTGAAGTCAAGCTTTTCTCAGTTAAAAAATAATCTTTTGTCTTTCATTTATTTAGAATTCATGTTAACCATAGATTTTTTTTGAACAGATCGTCTGTGACTACGATAAAAGAATAATTCACGTTGATCCAAGATGGCCCGGCTCAGTGAATGATGCATACGCCCTGCACGCATCACCAGTGGGCAATGAGATTGAAGACGAGACATGGGGTGATTACATGCTCTTGGGAGATGGAGGGTATGTATTTCTTTTTTTAACCTTTTTTTATTTTACACTTAAAGCGTTTCTTTTCTTTTTTTTTCTTCTTTTAATTCAATAGGATATCGTGAATTATTTCTTTGTCTTTCACATACAAATTTGATAACTATGTATACCCATTTAATCATTTCTGCAGACATGGCCTGAAGCGTAATATTTTCACTCCCTACCGGACTGCCACCCCTAACTCAAAGAAGGAGTCCTATAAAAAGTGGCATCGCAAGAATCGTGTGCGGGTGGAGCAGACTATAGGGATTCTGAAGCAAAGGTGGCGGTCAGTATTAAAATTTTTCTGGAACACAAATTTTCAGACAGTGAAATTTTTATTCCAAGTCTACTTTCAACTGAAACTGACGTTACAATAACATTTTTTTTACTACATTTATTAAAGACAAAATCAATTTAACATAAAAAATAAAGTTTTCTTTTCTCCATTCAGTATCCTGGATTCATCAGCCGGATATTTGTGGCAAAAGCCACCTCGAGCAGCAAAAATCATTGGTACGTGTTCCTGCCTGCACAATGTGGCCATGGACCACGGAGTGCGAATTGTGGACCATCCCTCCAACCCATGGGTCCCCACAAGGCCTCCACTCCAACAGCCGCGACAAAGGTGTACAGAGAACGAGGAGGGAACAGAAGCCGAGAGGATAAGGGGTTTCCGACAGCCATATGTTAATGAGTATTTCTGCTCTCATGGCATCAAATCCCCTTGTGACCGATGTAATTAACTTTAAGTAAATGTTTCTGATTTTTTATGATGACATATATCATTGTAATAGTACGAATAAGGTATGCTTTGCCCTCTCATCTCAAGGGAAATATGACGTTAAACATGCATAGTAGTAATGTATACATTTAAGTCAGTTAAGCTGAAAATCTGTTATAACTCTGATAGTGACCCTGTTCACATCATGTACGTCACACCCATTTAAGCAATTTAACTATCAATTCTCGTTGAACAAAAGTTAGGTTTATTTTTTTCAGTTACTTTCCTCTGTCTCCTTTCTTAGTCTCCTCCTTTCTTCTCTCGCTGCCCTTATCCTTGCTCGCTCGGCCTTCCTTTTAGCTTTGGCCACCTGTCTTTCCTGTTCTTCGTGATCTAAATCTTTATTTTTGTACTGAACTACTACATACTCTTTATCTTTAGCTATGACTGCAAACTGTTCATTTAATTTCTTTTCTGTTACTCCCTCCATAGCCTTCATCCGCTTGTCCCTCTTTTGCTCAGCTATCCTGTGTTCCTTTGCATTGCCTTCCCTTTCCTTCTCCTCCCTTCTGCGCTCCTTCTTCATTTTCTCCTCATGATCCTTTTTCCTCTGAAGTTTATCCAAGTGCACTCTCCTGTTATCCTGCTTCTGTTTGTAGTTATTTGGTACACCCGCACGCGGCATGTTTATTTTGCTGTAGTCTGGTTTTTGCTCTCTTTTTGCAGTCCACGGCAACTTTTTATTTTTCTTTGCTTCATGGGATGTGGCCATAACAGGGACCCCTGATATACCTTCAGGAAATAGGTGTATCTGCATTATATGTACAGTAAAATTTTCATAGCTGTAAAAGACTTTTAATTAAGTTACCTTTCTATACAGAAATGTTACATACCCTCGTCAAGAGTCACATTTTACTTTTTGTTTCAGATATTGAGCCAAAATAAAATAACCTGTGATTATTTTCTCAGCAATCTCCTTACCTGTTATTGCTTTCTCTTTTATGTAATCAAGAGCCTTCTGCTGAATGTCAGAGAGCAGGTACTTCTTTCCTATCTTTCCCCGCCCAGTCTTTGATACCTCCCTGCATAGCCAATTGAACTGAAAATAATTAAGTTTATTACCTGAATGTCTATAAAAGTAGGTGCATAGTGAAGACCCTTTTATTCACTTTTCATTTAAAATTTGTTATAAACTGGAATGTCATTTTCACATATTATAGTCCATTAAGTAAAGAATCAAAGTAATGATTCAAATGAACTCCACTGACCCTTCCTTTCTGCCTTTGAGTGAAGTCACTAACTTTCTTGACGCACTGCTTCACAGTCCTGTGGGTGGCTGCCACGTCGATAACATATCTGGCCACATCCTTCCAGCCTTGCCACTTGATATCCTTTCCCCCACCTGTGCCTTGATAGTGGAACTTCAAGGCGTCCCTGTTTACCTGCATCCATAAGAGCATCTACTTCATCGTCAGACCACCTGCTGTCCTTGACAGGCAGGTCAGGCTGCAGAGGGAGATCCTCAGGATCACCCAGATTGCTCCCTTCAGAATCAGATCCATGTTGTCCTACTAAAGTCTTCTCCAAAGTTACATTTACATTCTCCTGGCCCACTAGTCCATTGTCATTAAAGTCTGGGGTAGAAGGAACCCAAGGGAGAGTTGAATCTTTGGTTAATGGGAGACAAGACCAGTTGCTTCTTTACCCTCCCTTGCCGAAGGGTGGCCCCCTATGGAAGAAAGATACAAGACGATTTTTCCTACATGTATGGTTTAATTTTTTTTTAATCTATTTCTTTATATACCAGTACGACAACGAGAGTCGTTATAACGACATCAGTAACAATGTTTCTATGAGGTGACACGTCGTCATGAAAGACAGATTTTGAATTTGATTTTCATTAACAAATGTTTGACTTAGAGGCTTCTTTCTTTGTACTGCAGTACAGCAGTCTTCCATGAACATCTTAAACCTTACCTTGTCCTTTGATTTGGGCATGAAGGACAACAAAAATGGTATTCTTTCGCAAGACTCTTTCAGTCGCGACACCGTGTGGAGCGGTAAACAAATGCTATAACGACTGTGAGGCCACCTAGTGTTAAACATGGGAACTATGACATTATATGTATGAACTAGATGTCGCTGTAGAGAGTAGTAGACTGTATGTAGCAGCTGTGATCTATTTTGTAGGTTATTGGATATTGGAAATACTAAGAATAAATATTGTTTCTTTCTCAATGAATTTTAATTTGAAAAAAATAATTTATTCCCTCTTATTCAAAACCCAATAAAAAACATACACCAAAAACAAAAAAGTTCTTAAAATTCAAACTTTTATTTCTAATCTGGGATATATGACTAAGTTATACAGGCTTCATTTCTCGTTTCATTTCGTCTGCTTTATCTTTCTTACATCTTAGTCCCTTTTAACATTGGGAAGCATGCTTCTTTCTTGGACATATCTTAAAAAGAATAAAAAAAAATGAAACAGTTTTGAGAGAACGCTCTGGGCTGAATCCACTAAAAATAGCTGAAAGGCGCTTATTGTCTTGATTGTAGTTCACATGACCTACTAGTACATGAAAAGCACTTTGGTAGCACAAATTAAAAGAATACTCAATAACGATTTCTATGTTTAATCATATATGTCACATGGTTCTGCAGGGGCTCGGGGTCCAACGTCACTTTAAGAATCTATACTTATATACTATAACAATGAAAAATAAAATGTGTGCCCTTCCTCTACTTCCTTGAGGCGGCCTTTCTCTTGGGCCTTTTAGCCTTAGGTTCTGGGGTTTTGGAACCTGCTGCCCCTCTCTTTTTTGTAGTTTTACGAGAAGCTAGTTCTTCTTCCACTTTTTGCCCCTTCACCTTACTGTAGTCTATAACTTGGTACCCACTACTGGAGAGGTCTATCGGGGTCCCAGGGGGGACTTACACTCTATTTTTTTACCTTCACCAGTATCACCAGACTCTTGGCTCTTATTTGGGTCAAGAACCTCACCTGAACCATCTCCATTACGAGGCTCCTTGTTGTCATTTGTGTCCTTTGGAACGTCAGCATGAGTCTGTTTGGTATCCTTTTGCTCTGGAGCCGGTTTTTCAGGATCCTCTTTGACTGTAGCAGCCTCTTAGGGATCCTCTTGTGCTGCGGCGGCCTCTTGGGGATCCTCTTGTACTGCGGCGGCCTCTTGGGGATCCTATTGTACTGCGGTGGCCTCTTGGGGATCCTTTTGTACTGCAGCGGCCTCTTGGGGATCCTCTTGTTCTGCGGCGGCCTCTTGGGGATCCTTTTGGCTATCTCCTGCGGGCTCCTCAGCTTCCTTTGAGACAAGACCTGTTGGGACACCTTTCAACATGGAAGACTCCATTGTGTGCCCGTCGTCCTGCTTCTCTTGGCTCCCTCTGTCACATGGATCAAGGTAGCTATGACTGTAAAAAATAAATGTAAAGGTGTCTAAATCATAACTCTGTTCTCTCACTCTTTGATCCAGTATATTACTTTAAGTTATAAATGTAATATACATTAAATAATTTTATAGAACTACCTTAACTAAATGATTTCATATCTTACATTTTCATGAGGACAATATTTTATTCCATTTCTCACCTTTAATTAACTGCTGCTGGTTGTTGTGGCTTTTGGACAGATTAGCCAATAAAATTTCATGGTCTCCGACTACCCGTTCCAGGCAGGACATGGTCCTACCACTGAAATCAAACCACGATGGCAAGAAAACCAAAGCAAAAAAAAGAGGTACAAAGTAAGGTGGTGGCTTCTTCCTCAGTATCCAAGGGGGCCTCTTCCTCCTCGCTGGCCATGAACGATCTCAACGACACTCAACCGCTCGATGTTATAGACCTTACAGCTTCTTCAAAATTTCTTGTTACATCGACACCTGACAAATCATCCAAGTCCTCCAAAGAGCCTTTGAGACGAAGTCCCAGGTTGGTATCAAGTAAAGGGAAGAAAAGTCTCAGTTTCTCGGACTCCATCAACAACAAAAACGAGGCTTTTGCTCTTCCAGAGAATGACGATGGTCATGTAGACAATTCTATACTTCCGCAAGGTTCAGCTGTGCTGGATCTTAATTAAGTCCCAGGGTCTGATGACATGGATGTACGACTAGCCAAAGTAGAAGCCATACTATGCTCCATGGAGGTCGACAGGCGGGACAACAAAAAACAAATGCGTGACTTAGTAGGAAGACAGGTGGACATCCAAAAGGAACTGACTGAGTTAGTAAGAAAGCAGATGGGAAAGTGGTACTTTGCAGTAAAATCTCAAAATATGGCTGGAAAAAGGGGTAGATTTCATCCAAATAGTATGTTGAAATGGGGCCGAAATTGAATATTTGTCTTTCGAGATTCTCATAGGAGGGAAATTATACATTTTTACTGGACATTGGCTCTCTAAATAAAATATAAAACAGCCCTTGCCCCTGGGCTCCCGGCATCTGGCATCCCTTGTTATTACCCCTACATCTACTGGCAAATGTCACTGATGCATTGATGCATCGTACCCAGTGTTTGCCATAATGCAAACACTGGGTACCATACTGAGTCCTACAGAGGGAGGGGCTGGTGGGATGTGGTCTTGTGGTCTTTACCAGTAATATGGTATACCCTCAATGATTTAATGTTACTTTTTAGTAGCTACTTACCTAATTCTATAGAGAAGTTCCCATAAGGTCCACACCTCTCATCTGTTGAACAGCCTGAGTATGAATGTCACCGGTATTGTGAGCACTGGTGGGCTGTGGAGCTATACAGTAATGTGATATTATGACTTGTTAATAGAGAAGGGTGGATCTAAGGTTGACCTTTGCACCATGTACTACAATGAAACCAATCCTCCTTAGACGCCATCCATAAATAAAGCCATGTTTTTTTTTTTTACCATTTTGACCGTATGGGGGTATTGGAGAGCCCTCCTACTCCTGCTGCATGACATCATTTATGGACGCCCCCTATGGGCTTGGAGTAGGGGATCTAAAAAGCTGCATAATGTATTATCAATGTACAATGTTGATTGGTAGTTATGATGCATTTACTACACTCACAAACAAATAAAATATGTCTTTGCTAAGATTTATACAAGAATAAAGAGAATACAGTAATGTGATATTATGACTTGTTAATAGAGAAGGGTGGATCTAAGGTTGACCTTTGCACCATGTACTACAATGAAACCAATCCTCCTTAGACGCCATCCATAAATGAAGCCATGTTTTTTTTTTACCATTTTGACCATATGGGGGTATTGGAGAGCCCTCCTCCTCCTGCTGCATGACATCATTTATGGACGACCCCTATGGGCTTGGAGTAGGGGATCTAAAAAGCTGCATAATGTATTATCAATGTACAATGTTGATTGGTAGTTATGATGCATTTATTACACTCACAAACAAATAAAATATGTCTTTGCTAAGATTTATACAAGAATAAAGAGACTGTAGGTTATTTGGATGGGCCTGTGGTACGTCAGGGAGTATCACACGATTATGTGGTACGACTTTGGGAGCTCTAGACCAATGAAAATCCAGTTTTGTAGGTCAGCCACGCCCCCATTTCTGTATTGAACAATCAGAGCACAGCATGCCCTGATCACGTGACAGGGCAATGGCGGTGTAAACAACAACAATTTTGCCGATAAACATCAAAATAGGGCCGATTTAACATCAAAAGAGCCAATACAACATCAAAATATGGTGAAATGGCTAGAATAATGTCTTCTGATCATGTAATAAATATTGTATTGAACTCACATGATTCATATTTGCCACATGGCTCTTGAGGCATATGGCCTTTATATGGCAAATACTCATCATGCTCGTTCAATACTGGCTATGTATCATGACATCATTCTTGTATCATTCAGCTGATTGAGGTTACGCGATGCTGTATTATCGCCCATGAGCTGGCAGAATTCCGGTCTGGGCATTCTGGGTAATCAGGTACGCGTCCATGGTAAACAGTGTGGGAGGTGTGGCAATGAACACTGAAAATACTTCTAATTTGTGCTGATCTCTGAGCAAAGTAAGTAAATTTAAGTACACAGCTGTTGAGATTGGATACTAAGGGTTGTGTACATGTGCTTTGTGCCAGAGTTATGGCTAGAATTTAGTAGAAATCTGCCAAGACCTAGTGCTCCCACATCAACTCTGCCAGCACTGTAACTGACGCCTGTGTATTTCCCATTGGTGTAATTTTCTTATCCATATTATTAATTGTATGTATGGCTCTCCCCTCTGAATACCTGGATCACAAATAAAGAATTAGAAACCAGAAATTCCTTGCATCTGGTTAAATTCATTTATATGATACATTTGGCAAGGAGACAGACAACTCCTAGAGTACTAGTAGACTAAGTAGTAGTACTACTGTCTGCCTGTCACTGTCAGTATCATTATTTTAGAGAGTGGTCATTTTTTTAACAATGGGGGGGGCTGTTGAGTTTGAGGGGGGGGGCAGAATTTTTTCGACTCCCCCTGACCAGATTTTTCCGCACATCCACGCGCAACCCCCCCCTGTTAAAAATTGATCACTCCCTTTACAGGGGCTATGAATGATTTAATAAAGTAGGACCTGAAAAGTTTTTCTGTGCTAAATAGGCCCATATCGACCAAAATTAAAGGCTAATAAAAAATTAACTCCTGGATATTTTGTAATGGGAATATGGTAGGAACCAAGTAAAATATCACAAGTTTAATGTGTATTAACCTCATTGCCGGGAATTAGCCCTAACTACCTTTAAAAAAATTGTTTATTTAGAGTTCCATTCACTTCTATTACAGGCTATCGCCCAAAGATATATAGTTACGTGAACAAAGCTAAAACTCAAAAAATTCTCCTGGGCTTAATATTTCAAATTTCTTGATGGGACCAACGCCAAAGGTTAGCTAACTTCGTCTAATTTTGGGCCTCCTAAGGATTTTAGGGGGTGAGACCTAAACAGGTAAAAGAAAATAGAAAGCATTTTGATGTCTGGCCCTGACATGGCTTCTCTCGTGCCACAATGCACTGCGCATCGTTTTATAATGTGTATTTAATAATATTCATTTTAAATAATTTCAGATGTCGGTCAACGAGGACCAGTTGGTTACATCAGCATCCTCGTATAAAGAGATCAGCAAGCTGAAACTCACTCTACTGAACAAGGCCTGCGTTGCCCATGGTATTGGCACTCAACATGGGAGGCAAGCGAAAATCAATCTCCTCTGCCATCGGCTGGGGATCTCGACATCTGGCGGATCAACCCCAGCGACATTCACTCCCAGGTTGTTTGATGCGGGGCTCACAAGAACACAGTTTGCTGAATTTATCAAATTGGGACCTGGGAATGTTGCAGCGATGAAGGGTTGGGAGAAGCAGCTCAACAAATGTCCTATGATTGATGACACAATGGTCAAGAAGTAAGTCATGTTGTTACTGATGGTCCAATGTATTACACAAAATGTCATGTTTACAACCAAGTAATGACAAAGGATGGGAGGGGGGGTGGCAGGACAGACTTTCCTCATTTGTTTGTATGTGTGTTGTGTGTTTCTGTAAGTTTGTGAACATAGTTTTTGGCTCAGGGCGGGGTCTAAAGAGTTTTTCAACCCAGATCAAGAGAGAGAGTGAGATCCCTAAGATCTAAGTAGTGGTAAGTGATCATTACCGTATTGGCCTGTACATGTGTACCACTGGGGCCTCACTGATTTTGAGGAATTTATACACCTAAACCTTATCCTAGGCAGACATTATTCAAAGATTAAAGTGTATTTTAAGATATCAATACCTTTATAGCCCTGGCCCTTATTCAAGTTTATGTATCAAATTAAACGTACCTCCTGGATGAGGATGTCATCACTGCAGAGATGGCCAGGAAGTACAAACTCAGCCGACCATACCAGCTAGTGGACATGATACATTCCATCAATTTCCACCGGCTACCGACATCAAAGAACTTCTACCATCTGAGGGCCCGCTGCAATCCATCACAGTCGACAAACAAAGCTGACGTCAAGTCACTCTACGCTGCACTGGACTCCACTACCGGTGAGCCACTCGGTGGCTAATGCACTTGCACAGCAGGGTAAATTTATCATTTCATTTCAGTATCAAATATTGTAACTCTAAAGGTCTTAACTTAGTCGATTTTGAGCGAAACTATAAAGTCGATTGTAGAATCCTCATGATTTGGTACTGTATACAAATAATTCTAAGATATTGAACCAGTTGACTTTGAGCTGTTTTTGCATAATATATAAAGTTGATTGTAGAAGTCTCATATAAAATTCATAACATATAGTAAATTTATATGCCACTGTCAAAGTTAATGATGGCTCCAATGAATAACTCACAGCAGCTTGTGTGTGTATCTTATAACCCTTTGGGGTCCAAAGAATTTCCTTTATCAATGATGGTGTCTGACCTCTTCCTTATATCATGAAATATTACAGTTAAAGATTACAAGTACAGAGTAGTAAGTATGGGATATAGTGGTGGTAAATGTGCTCTTTTTCCTTTCATATTTAGCTTTTTCATTTCATTCGCATGCCATTTATTTCCGTTTATAATAGTAAACATTCCTCAAATCCCATTCCTCAACACCCACTTAGTTCACTAATCTGTGTCCTTTTAGTTATTGCTAATGCCTCGGGTCTACTTCTACTGTACACGTTTTCGCCAAATGTTTTTACAGAAAAGGGTAAAAAGACCTTGAGTTGACCATTGTAAATTGCTTCAGAGTGAGTAAGAAATTTGCAATGCTATTGTATACATATTGATATTAAATTGACCATAACAAAGAACTAAGGACTAACTTGGAAATCACGATGGTAGATTAAGCATATTACCATGGAAAAAAATTGGAAATCGTATAGGTATTGTATAGTTTTGGTCAATTTATGGTAGGTCTACCCATGGCTTTTGGGCCTGTCTTTCTTGATAAACAATTTCATTCCGATCTGTTGTCAGGCCATCTAGCAGTAATGTGTTAGGGTCTACCTGTTCCTCATGGTCATGGTACAGACTGTGTGGTAGCAGCAGCATTATTTTTGCACAAAGGCTTCAAAATGACTTAATTTTGAAAAATGAACCTACAAAATGGCTTTCATTTTGCACTATTTGTCAGCAATTAGTCAATACGTCAGTAATTACTCACTATATGTCAGCAGTTTGTTCATATGTCAGTAATTACTCACTATTTGTCAATATCTGATTGAATATTGAAAATTGCATTAAAAACTGGGTCTTTTAGGTCTTACACCTAACCTGTTCCATCTTATTCATTATTACTCATATACTATTGTATTGTTATTGATTAGGCCACACCAAAAAAATAAATTGGTCTACAGATTTTTGGTTTTGTAAACAATTAAAAAAAGCAAAGTAAAAAAATTTGCCAAACATGACAAAGAGAAAACTTGTAGAAACTGAAGTGAGCGAATTCCATAGACAAGATTTTAATATAAGACATCCTACAATATAAGAGAGCATTTTGGAAATCTAAAAAATCTTTATTCTAATTTGATAATGATAATGTTCATCTCCTAAATTGTAAACGCAAGTAATATTTTCAGTTTTGTATGTAAGATAATGATCAATATTTCCATATAATTCTAATTCCATATCCATAGAAAGATATTTCACTATTCTTTTTATTGTGTTTCAGGAACTGTCAGGCATGTGGTCATATCGGTGCCATGCTGTTCCGTGTAGCAGATATCATATCAAAGAGGCATGCAGCGATTCCGGATGACGCAACCTGCACGGACGTGCGATGTTACTGGGCAGATCCCAAAGGTAATTAATCTCGGCTGGTCATTCGCGCCCTCGCATTAAGCACCAATATTTTACATTATTATTCTGTCCCTCATGGATTTTGGTAGTCATTCGTAAAGTCAGGATGTCAAGCTACCCACCAGCGAAATCTGGGTGAAAAAAGACTAATTATTAACCAAGTTACTTAGCGTTTAATGTAAAGCACTTATACAGACCACTACAGTATAGTGTATGAAATTTCAGCTGAAATGTTCACCGAGCCAAAATAAATGTGCATCTACAGTTTTATAACTAGACTTAAAATTAAATCTCATCACTTCTACTATTCAGCTGCTAGCGTTGAACCAAAAATCCTAGAACACATCAAAGTGAGGAAGTGAACCCCAAAGTCCATCCGCCGTACAACAAATGACTATGGAGCACGGTATATGTCCAGTATGCCACCGCCCCCCTTAGACGTCATTTCTCGCTTGCATGTAGACTTGATGTCCGAAACCCATGGACTAGGGAAGGACATACCAGCAGCACATGCTATACATCCCTCCCGCTTCAATCTACCTCCAATGACTCACCTAACGCCATCACAGCTACCGGACAAAGCGCTTGATACACACATCGACCTTGTCTACAGCTGTGAGCTGGAAGTTGAAACATCAATTCCTCCACCCATCGCTGATCTCCCAACCTTCAAGGACCCCGGCGTTCTCAGCACGGTGGAACTCCTTAAGCTTTTCAGCTTCCCTCTGTTGCCTTCAGCAGGACTGGAAGGCTTCCTCGACCTTCTTCATTTCCTGCTCCTTAATTTTGTCTTCCTCCCTCTTCTGGATTTCGTATACCAGATTGAAGGTGGCTTCCGTCATTGTCCGCCAGTAGTCGATAGACTTTTGGCGATGGAATGACTGCCACTCAGCCATCAGGTCATTCTGGATCTCAATGGTACGGACGTCTCTATGATCGACGAACATATCCGGATCCTGAAGACCTGACAGGGCACTGGCTATCAGTCCCATAACGGGGACCTGAGAGACCGCGGATGGGGCGATAGCTGGCTCAGGTGCAGAAGCCTGCACAGTAACAGGCGAAGCGCCTGCAGGAGGGACGTGAGGACCCTCAACGGTTGCACCTCCTCGGCCTCGGCCATAGCCCGGGGCGGCTGGGGTGGACTCCATTCCACCACGGCCTCTACCCCGAGTTTTGGCTCGGCCCAAGGTGGTTAGGACCTGTGATTCGGGTCCTGCTGGTCCCATAGCAGGGAACTTCGCCGCGTACTCACTATAGGTCAGGCGCTTGCCGGAAGACCCTTCTCCGGCCCATTATGCACTGTGGCCAGATGGGGCACCGAAGAAGGTGCTCCAATCATCCGGGCTACCAGTGGCTTCACTCGGAGGGTGCTGTGTTGGATGTGGGGGAGGTGGAGGTGGAGCAGCTGCCTGGCTAACCACCCGATGGGTCTGGTTGCCAGGCATGTCCAGAGCCGAGACCTGTTGTCCCGACTGGCGACGATCAGCTGGATTAGCTGGTCTGGGCTGATCCTTATTGCCGGATGGCTTACGGATCGGTCTGCGCGGGTCCGTTTGGAGGTACTGGTGGCCGTAGCCGAACCTCCATTGGTTCCCTTCGAACAGGCTTTTCCTTTCTCCCGTTTGTCGTCACCTCGCCATTTCTTCACCTTCAGGTGCACCTCGGTGGGCATTCCGAACTTAGTGGTTGAATAGTTGACAGCGAAATATGCCATGAGGTTACCACTCCTCCAAGAACAGAATTCGGGCTCGAATGCATGCTCCTTAATTTCCTTTGTGTTCAACGCAGCCAAATTTGCAAGGAGCTCATTGAAACACTTAACAGCATGCTTCCAGGTCTTTTCCAGGCTGGTACCGTGGGCTTCTGCAAGTGCAGAGCCAGGTCCCGGCGCCGGTGGGTGGTGAAGGTGCTGTCACAGAGCTTACCTGGACGATCTCTGGGGATGCACCGCATCAGGGGTTTGTGGTGCATGTGATGCTCAACAATATGTCGAGCGAAGCAAGGCTTCGTCTTGAATGTCTTCTCGCCGGTGAGCGCGAGCTGACATGACTCGAATAGCACCTGCGGCGGTTGCTGCTCGGTCCCCATTTGGTCATAGCCCATTGAACTTTCGTTCTGGCCTCGTAGTTATAAATGGAACCCAATTTGGATTTGAGCTGGTCGATCCAAATCAGGTAAAATTTACCTACTGGCGTGTCGTTAGGACCGGACTTCATCCATTCCTCATCATCGCTATCACCGTCTTTATTGACGGTGCCCGGGCACATGTAGTGGATTGTGTCGTAAGCACAATCCGCGAAGCAGCGGGGGTACGGTCTTTAAACCCCTCAGCTGCATTCTTCCACATCCACTTCTGATTTTCGTCTTTCGGGACGTCCGTGGTCATTTCTTCACACATCGTGATGGACTCCAAATCAGATTTGGCTGACGCGGGCAGCTCTGGGTCGCTTCCGCTCCCCGAGTCACTGTCCGTGTAGATACCCGCTCCTCTACGCTGGGCTCGGTAGTACCAGTCGAAGCCGTAACCGAGGTTGTGGCGGCCGTCCCGCTGGTGGTAGCAAAGGGTCCTGCAGTAACCGAGGTGGCTACTGTAGCTGGTGTCGCTGTGGAGGCAGCAGGCTTCGGGTCGCCCTTGCCCCTCTTCTTGGGAGTAGAGGGTTCGGGCTCCATTCTTCTTCTTCCGGCGGCTGGCCTTGGGTGGCTGCGCCGGGGGTTCAGGACTAGAATCCGACTTGCGTGGATCCTTGTCCTTAGCCCGAGTGCTTCTCCTGCTACTGACCGGAGAGTCTGAGCCGGAGGCGGCACTCGTCTTGTGTTGAGCCTGCTGCTTGCGTTGGGCCCGGCGGGCAGCGGCTAACTCCTTCTGTTGTTCCTCAAGCTCGCGACGCTTGGCTTCAACAGCAGCTTGCTGGCGGGAAATGTCCTCCTCCGAGATTCCACCAGCCGCCTCAGGTATGTTGGCGCCTGGTTCCTCCTCGGATTTGGACCTTTCGATGGCAATCCGAATGTCCTCAACCTCGAGATCAGACTCGGTGAGCGGTGCCTTCGGCGCAGGCTTACAGCTCAATTTCTTGACCCGTCCGGATTCCACCGATGACTGTGTGACGGTGGAGTCTGTATCCATGTCGGATTCAGACTCTCTTAGCTGGCTCGCCTTCCGGGTTATACCTTCGGAAAGCAGCACATCTCGGGCCAAGTTTTCGTCCAGGGCCATAGCCCCCGCCAACCGTCTGTAGTTGCGGAGCCATGACACCGGCATGTTCTCGGCCAACTCGTCCGTACACGAGTCTATCACTAGAGTCTTGAAATCATCTGGGATATTCTCGGGTTGGCCGGGCACTTCCGCTAAGGGACCGCATCTAAACATGGAGGGATGCATGGGGATGTACGTCCCCCAGCTGGTGTATACCACACCCTCCTCCTCGTCCACATGGGCCAGGCGCTGGGTGCGGGTTCTGTATCCCGGAGGATACAGCGGAATGTCCAAGACATCAATGGGGTGTGCTGCACCCGGTACCGTAGGTGATGGTTCTGGGTTAGGAGGAGGAGGCATCCGCTCCCTGTCTGCGACCTCGGTCGACATGGCAGAGAGAGTCTGGGCGGCCTCTTCCACTTCGGGTTCTCGTTCGAGAACAGCTGTTGAGGAGTCCATGGTCTCCTCTACCCGAGACGAGACTGTCGGGTCCTCGCCTTCATCCAACTGAACATTGGCCGTTTGACGCGCAGCTGTGTTGGACTCCTCCCGAAGGATTCGTCCAACAAGAATGGGGGAGGTAAACGCGCAGCTATAAGCTGCCTGAGGGAGTAGAATAACTGGAGCGAAACCAGTGACGTCTTACCGCCACGAGTCCGCTCTAGTTATGACCAAAATGGCGTCCAACCTCTCATCTCACGAGATCCCGCTATGGGCTATCTGGTGACCTAGTTCCCCGCTTTCCCGCCACGCCCGTGGCCTCACCTAGCGGACTAGATCCGAACTAAAACTCGGCTCGGTATACGAGACGTAGGTTGCCACCCGAGTGCTATCGTCTGGAGCTTGGCGGTATATACAACGCTATAAAGCGAATGTACCGGTTAATCTGTCCGCCGCTCACTGGATACAGCTACCCAGGGAACGCGCGTTCGACACCCCCAGCTGTGGAACGTATGTTATTCGCCTACGGCGGACAACACGCAGCAGCTCGTTGTGTACTGAGTTAGGTAACGGCAGACCTTAACCGAGGACTGCGTCTAACGCCTTGGGTTAGCATCTTATTTTTCCCGGCTCTACGTATGGCCTTCTCCGGGTCACGCCTAGCCAGGGCGAGACCTTTCTTGCATATTGCTAAGTAGTGGCACATTTCCTGTCATAACTCCGACTTGAACTCTCTTCCTTGGTCACTGTGCATCATGAGGGGGACACCCAGATGTAGCATCCAGCCTTTTACAAGCGCCTCAGTACATGTAGCGGCTTTGTGGTTAGGAAGAGGAAACACCCGAGTATACTTTGTATAGTAGTCGGTTACGACCATCATACAGGTGTTTTCTCTAGGTGTCATTTTAAATCCACTGATGATGTCGATTGCTACTCGAACGATTCCTGGGACAAGGGTAGCTTGCCCAGGCCGGGTCCCGGCTTGTTTTTACAACAATCCGGGCAAGTTGCGATCCACCGGAGTAGTTCGCTTCTCATTCCGGGCCAGTAGTAACGTCTTTGTAGACCCTCTATTGACCTTTTCTTTCCGAAATAACCACTCGTTTGGTGGCCATGGCAATAATACATGATATCCCTTATCATCGAGGTGGGAATCACTATTTGTATTAGTCTACCGCCGGTGGAAGAGGTTTTCCACCTACACAGTACACCATCTCGGATTTCCAGCTCGGTCTATTGAGCTATCAATCGCCTCGTTTCCCTGTCTTCCAGGGATAACATCGGCCTTGCCGGCTTAATACCTATCTGTAAGTATTCCATTATGCGTGCAGTGGTGGGGTCAGACTGTTGGAACTTCTTGATGGTCTCCAGGGAACAATTGAGATAGCTGCACACAGCCTCCTCCCAGGGGATTCAGGGGGTGGTATAGTTATATACCAACCCTGCGACCACAGCATTGTGGGCCCCGCAGTCTTTACAAGTGGCATTCTGGCACTTTCGGACGGGTCGCCTCGACAAGGCATCCGCATTAATATGTTTAGCACCTGGTTGGTGCTCGATCTGTTTGTGCTCCAATCCGAATTCGGATAAGTGAGCTAACCATCTCCCAATCATCCCTTCAGCATCCTTAAAATTAAGGAGCCACCTTAGAGACGAATGGTCGGTCCGCAAAGTAAAGTCAGTTCCCCAAAGGAAATGCTTAAACTTCTTCGTATACACCACTACTGTGAGGAGTTCTCGTTTAGTGGTACAATAATTACGCTGGGTCTTGCTTAACATTTTGCTAGCAAAGGCCAATGGGACCTCGACTCCATTCTGGACCTGAGAGAGGGCGCCCCAATAGCGTCGTTGCTCGCATCAGTGTCCAGTATGAAATGCCCTTCGGGAGTAGGATATTTCAATACCGGTGTATTCCTAAACAAATCTTTTATTTTATTAAAAGATTCTTCTTGCTCGTTGGTCCATGGGAATGGGTCCCGAGCCCTACCCGGGGTCCAGTGAGCTAAGCATTGCATGGGAAAGCTTACACGGGAGTAATTCGTTATAAAATAACGGTAATAGGAACAAAATCCTAAAAATGATCTAACCTCCTTAGCACTCGTGGGCCTTTCCCAATTCTTGACTGCTTCCAATTTATCCAGATCTGCACTCACTCCGCTAGCAGTGATGATCCTTCCCAGATATGTAATAGTTTTCTTGAACAGGTTACATTTCTTGGGTTTGAGTTTTAGACCGTTGGATAGAATCCGGTCCAGTACCAGCTGCAGGTTCGCATGGCATTCCTTAAACGACTTGCCGAATACGACAACCTCGTCTAGGTAGACCAAACACTTCTTCCACAGAAGGTCACTCAGCAGGGATTCCATCATGGCCTTAAATGTAGCCGGGGCATTACACAATCCGAAGGGCAAGACATTATACTCGAAGAGCCCCATATGGCTAGAGAAAGCTGTTTTCTCTTTTCGGGGTGCATCGGTATCTGCCAATACCCGGATTGCAAGTCCAAGGTACAGAACCATTGGTTCCCACCCAAGCTATCTAAGGTCTCGTCAATCCTTGGAAGAGGATACGAGTTCTTCTTTGTCATGCCGTTTATTTTTCGGTTATCGACGCAAAAGCGGATTGTACCGTCTTTCTTAGTGGTCATATAAACGGGGCTGGACCAAGGGCTCGAGCTGGGCACGATTACCCCTAGGTCCAGTTGCTTTTGTATTTCCTGTTCGCATATTAACTTCTTCTTAAGAGGAAGTCTACGATACGGGATCTTGAAAGGCTTCTCATCGCCCAAATCTATGGTGTGCAACACCTTATCGGATCTACCCACGGGTCCCCCTTCCCTAGCGAAAGCACTCTCCTACCTTCGCAGGAGGTCCCCTAGGCATTCTTTGTCCTCCGTATTCTGTAAATCTGATTTATCAATCAGTTTCTGGAATTCTTCATCCAATGGATGCTTACTAACAGGGATAAATATACCGTATTGGGTTCAAAGACTCCTGCTTCACCCTTTTGGGCCATTGATCCGCCACAAAGGACATCACAAGTGGTGCCTGGAGGGATTTTCACCGTGTGTATAACCGAAGCTACCGAAGACAACTGTCTCAAGACGCACTGAACATGCAAGCCATACGGATTCCGAATGCTCATCATTCCATCCCTTGGCTCCGTATAAGCTTGCAAAATCCAATCCGTGGATTCCGTCATCACTAACCTCTGCAATAGTTGGCGAAAGAACGAATTCTTTGCCTCCTATTCGGATAGGCATAAACGTCCTACCAAAAGTCCTCATACTGCTTCCGTCGGCCGTGCAGGCATTTACCCCCATTTTGAGGTTCTCATGACTGCTGGCCACCGAGTCGAAGAATCTTTTGGACACACAGGAATGGCTAGCTCCAGTATCCACTAAAAATTCTCCTACCCGGCCTTCCACAGATATGGGTACATACCACTGTCTCCCTCCCAAAGGGGATGGGTTGCTGGTAAACTGTTGAAAGTCTCCCGAATCACCAAGATTCAATCCGAGTCCTCTCAAAAATTCCAGACACGGATGACTTGGGGGAAGGCGTGTCCCACACACTCGAATCAACTCCTTGATCCATCCTTCCTCTCCCCCAGTGCGGCCACTCGCCTCCAAATGCTCGCCACCGTACATATTAGCACTAGGGTCCCTAGCCCCAGCCGGGATGCAGGGGTGCGCACCCACAGTCACCCAACCTCCAGGTGAATTTGATTCGAAATCTTCCACCGGATTACCCCCGGTAGCCTTTTGGCATTCGTTCCCTGCTGGGGTTATACCCAATGCCGTGGATACAACCCCCACTAGTTTCCCCCTGTATCAGGAGATTCCATAGCATTCTGGCTTTCCTCGTCCTCGACTTCGCCTTCATAGAAAGCCGCCATTACCGGCTTTGCAGCGGTACATTCAGATGAATAGTGTCCCATGCGTTGGCCCCTGAAACACTTAACCATTCGGCGGTCCACCCTGGGTCTCTGCCGGTTGGCTTGGAGAGCGTCAGTAATTTTCTTACACATCTCCTCCATTAATTTGGTCATATCCGGAGATTGACCCCTCGCCTTGTCGACGCTATCAGAGGGCTTATAAGCTTTGCTACTAGCTTTCGCATCACCCCTGACTTCGGATGGTGATTTAGCATCCTTTGGTTTATTGAAAGCCTTCCTCGGAATATACTTTCTGCCGGAAGTATTTTTCCTAAGTTGCATCGAGCAAAAGGTGCCGTCCTCCTGCTCGATGTCTATTAATTTGAAGTTGTCCAGGGTACTTTCTACCTCGGATCGCTGAACTACAGAAGCTACAGGAGTAGATCCCGAGGTGTTCGGGATGTCCCCAGCTAACATCGTTCGTTCCTTCATGGCCATATCTATACCATTAAATATGCCGTGCAGCGTAGTGCCCTCCTTCCAGGCGTCTCTAGCAGCTATCTGCTCGTCTCGGTCTCTTAGACCCTTGATGAATTGGGTGATCAAGTCGTCCATATACCAGTCTTGGTTCTCCGTCCCAGGTCTGGCTTTACTTAGCAGGGCATGCAGTTCCATACCATATGCTCGGAAAGCTTCATTGGGTTTTTGGGTATGTTTCTTGAAACGAACCATGGGATCCTCCTTGACCATATTGCATAATAGTCCACTAGCAGACTCAACTAGCTGCTCAAAGCTCCCAGCGAGACCATACCAGGTGCGCCATTGCTTGACGGCCATGCGTCCCGGCCCACCCTTTAGACATCTTACTAGATGTGGCTTGGCCTTGTATGGGGTCCATCCATCACAGTTCATCACATCGATGAAATCTTCAAACCATTCTTTCCATGGCCGTGTACCTTCGTATTCCTTAGGAATGACTGCAACCCTTCAGGCTGAATTGTGGGCATACATCAATCTACTACATTGTTGTTTGCTCCATTCAATCGCCTTGGTTTCATTCAAGGTTCGATTGCCTCCCATACCACCAAAACTGGTATTGTTTGGCGGTGGTGGTGGTGGTTGGTTATACGTCCACTGCGAACCATTGGAGTTCGTATAGCCTCCACCCCCTGCCCGAGGAACCATCACCCCCTTGGATTGGTAGATCCGCCTTGACTACCGTCATTAGGCGGTGGACCAGCCTGACCAGGTTGGCTGCCACTGCTTTGTGAGTTCTGTTGGTTGCTAGGGTTACCTGCATCCAACCCGACATTATCTGTCTGATCCACATGTATGTGGAACCCGCTTGTTTCGGCACTAGTGTCGGAACAGTCTCTCGGTACGAAGTCCGGGTCCAAGTTGTGGACTATCGGGACTTCACTGATCCGAACTCTGCTGGTCCGGCCATTCTTATCTTGGGTTCCAATATAGACTGCCCCTTGATGCACATTCTGTGTCGCATTATCATTCACGAATGGGTTATACGCCGGATGCTTTGGAGTCGAACAGGAAACTGGGTCTCCTTGTTTGACAAAAGTTGAGTTTGGATTTTGGTCCTTACTCCTTGGAGGAACATTTGCATGCTCCTGTTCCTGTAAATAACTTTCCATGGCGGATTTATTTAAAACTTTCAAAAAGTGGCTAATAATGGCAGACTGGGATGTTTTTTATGAACTGCACGACCCTGATTGTGCTTGGTCATTCATTGAAAACTTGATAATTGAATACTTAGATGAGTACTGTCCTTGGTGTGAAATTGAGATTGTGGACAGAAGAAATAAATGGATGACACATGACATCTGGTCAATGATAAATGAACGCAAGGACAATGTGGAAATGTTTTTGAAAATTAAGGATGATTATTATCTCAATAAAGCCAGGCAGCTACGTTGTAGAATTAATAAGGCTATCAGGTACTCAAAGGCCAACCAGGTCAAGTCTGCACTGGAGGAGGCTAAGTCTGACCCAAAGCGATTCTGGAGAGTTTTAAATGGAGTTTTGAAACCAGAGGTGCAAATTGCCCCTCCAGAATTGATAGGTGATGATGGTTTTATCAAGTCAGAGCATGAATCTGTAAATTATTTAAATGATTATTTCTCAAATATTGGTGCTAAACTATCTTCAGTTTTCACAGATAATGGTTATCCTGAGCGTGTATTAATGACTGAACCTGTTGATTCAGCTGAAATTCCTGTGCGAGTTGAAAAAGGCTTTGTTGAGATGCTTATAAAAGAAATAAATGTTAACAAAACTTCTGGAATTGATGGTATTAGATGTGATATTTTGAAAACAGCACTGTTATTTTTGTTAGATCCTGTTACTAGGTTGTACAAACTGAGCTTCACCAGTGGCATATTTCCTGAAAAATGGAAAAGGGCAAGGGTGAATCCAATACCCAAGCCCGGTAATATAAAGTTAATCACCAATTGGCGGCTGATATCACTATTACCTGTACCTTCCAAAATTGCGGAAAAAATAATGTATTGCCATCTAAATGAAATTCTAAATAAGAAAAATGTTATTTCTGCAAAACAATTTGGTTATCGATCAGGACTGGGGACTGCAGATGCAGTCTTCAGACTCCTGAGTGGTATCTATGAAAATAGAGATAGAGGCCATTTGACTGGAGTTTGTTATCTTGACCTACGTAAGGCGTTCGATTGTGTTAATCACGCCTATCTTGTTGAAATTTTAGGACAACTTGGTTTATATGACACAACACTCAATTGGCTAATGAGTTACTTAACTGGGAGAAGCCAGTATACTAAAATTGGTTCCTTTGTTTCTAATGAAGCCCCAGTACGATTTGGTGTCCCGCAAGGGTCTGTATTGGGACCGCTCTTGTTCATACTATATATAAATGATGTCAGTGATGTTCTTGCTGATTGTAAACATTATCTTTATGCAGACGACTTGGTAATATACAGTTCAAACAACAAAATTGAAACTATAACCAATAGGTTACAAACGGCATTAAATCGATTACAATCCTGGTTTGTAACCAAGAGGCTTACTGCTAACACGGATAAATCCAAAGTTGTGTGGTATGGTTCATGTGAAAAGTTACCAAAGTCCAGGGGCCAAAAACTATATTTGTATAACAAAGAACTTGAAACCCTGAATAACTACTGCTACTTAGGACTAAAGTTAGACAGTCTATTGAGTTTTGAACCTGCGCTAAAGGATTTAAATAGTAAAATTAACCACCGTCTTTTTAGATTCAGTAAATTCAGAAACATTTTATCTGAAAAAGTTGCTGTAACAGTCTATAAAACCACCATAATGTCTGTTTTTGATTACGCTTGTTTTGCCTACGAGGGGGCTAATGAAGGCCTGTTAAAAAAGTTGGACAGAATGCAGAAGAGAGGCCTGAAAATTTGTTTCAGAGGTTTGGATCTTAATGAAGAAGAGCTCCATGAACGGGCTAATATCCCACTCCTGATGAGGAGACGACAAGAATTATTGCTTAGCTTCATGTACAAATTATCAAGAAATCCAGATTGGGTCGATGAGGAAATCAGAAGGCCAGGTATGAGGTCCGAATAAAAGATCAAGATAGTCATTCCCAGAGCATGTAACATGGGATTCAACAACTCGCCGCTATATAGAGGAGTTGAGTTATGGAACAATCTCCGAGCTGATGTCCAACACAGTGAAAGTAAACTTAAATTTAAAGCAAGAATTAGGCAGATACAAGACTTGTCCAAGATGATGTTAATGGGTGATGAGCTGAATGAGCTGGATGAGTAATATAAAAAAGATACAGGTTAGGGAGCTGTTGAAAGACTACACCTTATCCTGATTGAGTAGAGGGAGCTGTTGTTTGCTTGTTATGAATTTCATCCATGAGCTCACAGTGACTATACTCTCATACTGTATATCTGCTGATCATCTGTTTAAGATATGTTTTGTACCTACTGATCTGTCCATATATATCCTGTTGGTATAGTGTAATACATGCTAGTATAAAACTTGTTGATAGTAACAAACTGGTGTACCATGCCTGCTGCCCTTCTTTTTGAAATTTTATTGTAAGATTATAGAGGTTGCTATTTGTGTACATAGTATATACTGTTTGTTATATAGATTTTTTTTTTTTCTGTTTATATTATTGTTCTCATTCTTCATTGTATAAATTCCCATCTTTATTGAACTATGTGCAAACAACCACTTAATGTAATAACTGAACGAGGATTCACATTATTGTCTAATTTTACCACTTTCTGTATGAATAGTGACTTGACAATAAAACATTTTCAAACCTCAAAAAAATTTATCGTTAGGGTTGCCACATCAGTGGTTAAGTTCCTCTGTTCTTCTCTTAGCTGTGCATTCTCTGATAAGATCTCGGATCGGATCTTCTCATTGTCTGCTACAGCTCGGTTTCTATCCTCCTGGGCCGCTAATGCTTCCCTTTTCAAAGTATCTTTAAGTAAACGATACTTCTCACCCTTTTCCTTTTGAGACCTTTGGTACTCTGTGGTCTCTTTTCGGATCTCGGCTTGTTCCGAGACCAACTTGGCTTCTGTCTCCACTTTACGGAGCTGAAGTCTTTTCAATTTTTCCTCCATGGCATGCAATTCAGATTGTAATTTGCTTACATCCCGAGCCTTAGCGACTTCCTTGGCTCTAGCCTTGTCAATCGCTCTTCATCTATTGGCTTCCTCGAGTTCTAGGTCAGCCAACTTGCTATCTCTTTCTCTTTCATCCTTCTCTTTTAATTCCAACCGATGGACTAGAGAGGACAACCGATACTTGAGGTCGGATTCTTTTAGAATTGCCTCCTGTTCGACAGAACGGAGCATTCCGATCCGCTCCTTTGTTTCATCTTCAATTTTCTTCTGGGCAGCTATGAATTGTTCATGCTGTCTCTTAGCTTGTTGCTCTACCTGTTCTTTGGCTTTCAAATAGGCCGAGGTAGTCTTATACCCGGGGCCCATCCGACGTCCATACCTCGACTTACAACTGCCTCCCGGATTGAACATGGAGTCTTCGTCTAAGGATAGGCCTAGAGAGAGCATTTCCGAGCTTCTCGGCAATGTTTCTCGAGGTCTAAATCTCTTAGTGCTTGAAGAACCTTTCGGGTCTTCTTCACCCCTACCATCGTCGCTCTCATGATCAGACGATGTCATCAATGGGGCCACTCGGGTTGCCCCATCTACTGCAACGCCCATAGGGGTCACTGTACGTTGCATCGGGCTTTGAGCTTTTGGGGTATCCAAGATACCAGCAGAGCTTGCTGGGATACTAGGTCCGAGCTGGCGCCTGCTAGTTAACACTTGGGACCAATCGCTCAAGTTTAGCCTGGCGGGTTTAATTACCCCACTAAATAATCCTGTATCCGAAGCAACCTGTCGAGGTGTGTTCGGATACAATTTAACAATCCCATCTCAAATTCTGGTGGGATCGTCTGTTAGACCGGGTGTCGAGAAAACTGTCTGGACACCTTCCGGGTTGAACACATGTTGTTGACCCAGTTTCCAGTCTAACAACAAATGCTGGGATGTGTAATCATCCTCTTCGAATCCCTCTAGCCCAGGGCTGGAGGGACCCGCATTGGGTTGCCTGAGGCTTTCGTCCGTTTGGCCGCGCTCCACCCCTGAACCAACTGGTCACGGCACCAGTGTAATGGTTCGTATCGACTTAAATATTGGGTGGCTCGTTGGCTCACTTATCACTAAAGATACCAACACAACACGAGTAGTTCGGGTTGGGCAAAGCCCCAGACTCCCCTACCGCTCGGGTAGGACTTTATTAAGTACTCTCTTCTTGGAACATACGTCTGGACTGGACTATGTCCAGTCTCCTTCTGCCGATCGTCCGGCTTCTTAGTAGAAGCTGGACGTGAGGCATGGTGCTGCCCCCTCTTGTACCAAACGGGTATCGCGAAGCGACACCTGGTTGGCATAGAAGGAACGAGCACCACACGAGCGTGTCTCTCGGATGAAGCGCACTAATATATATACAACGATGCCGGCCCCTACAATACCAATGAGATATGAAGAGTTTTATAGTGTGACCACAAACCGCTTGATGCAGATTTTGCGAACAATCCAACCCGCCCTCTTCACTCAGAACTCGCCTAGAGCTACGTGATGATAGCCTGTACACTGTCCATTCAACACACACCAATTCAACCCGCCATCACCTCTGTGATAGATTAAATTATCAATAACTTTGTTCCCATTGTGCAGATTTGAAAACACTTAGTCCATATATGTCAGTAATTACTCACAATTTGTCAGATATTAGTCAATATGTGTCAGTAATTGACTAATTGCTGACAAATAATGAGTAATTACTAACATATATTGACTAATTGCTGACAAATAGTCCATACACAGTGACATATTTTGAAAAAAAAGTGTCACAGGTGAAGGACTCAGTCCTAAAGAACAGGCCTCAACTTCATGTCAAATGACACATTTTCTAGGGTGGACCGACCAATATACCGGTATATATTGACTTATTGCTGACAAAGAGTGAGTAATTATTGACATATATTGACTAATAGACACAGAACATATAGGAGTATGATTGATATCATTACTGTAATACCTTGTGTCTCTATATATGTGCTCAGCTTTGTATATATGCCTGTCTCATATAGTGTAGCAATTTGTGTAAATGTCATCCGTTTGTGTTACCATATAAACATATATTTCGTTGACACTGAAATTTTGATAATCTGTTGTGTGACGGTCTGTAATTTACAATGAAATCAAATCATATGAATTGGTTTCGATTAAATTTCTCCCAATATTTTTGCTAGACTTCTTGTAATTTAGAATGTTTTTGTTATGCTTGGCCGGTCAGTCTGTGAATATAAATGAATTTATGAATGATTTTGTACATGTATGTACTTTTTTTAATATCTTATTATTGCTGATTCAAATAAAGATTTGATCAACAGATAATGTCTCATTTATCCATATGTCATAGAGACATACTAGATTGATATACCAGTCCTTTGTAGTAAGCACCTAAGTGCACATCCCCTCTTTTTAATCAGAAAATCTACAAGTAATACGCAGAAAATTGTCAATAAAGGTAACCTCAGTCCCTACCCTGGTCACATTATCTATAATGAGCCCTGCAGTCATCTATGCTAGACATGATAAATGAATGCAACCCTGAATGATTTGTCTAATTGGACATCAGGATGGATGATTATTCACTCGAGTTAGTGAATGTATCCCTGTGAAAGGTAACAAGAATGCAACAGGTATTTCATTAAAATTTATTCGAGTAAATACAGATAATTTCACATTTCCAGTGTCAATATAAAATGACTCGGTATTCTGAATGCCCAGATGACCATAGAATACAAGTACAATCATACCCTGAGTATTTAGAGCTAACATGGCACAATAAAACCCTATAAAAAAATGCTGATAGTACATTTGGCTTTTTCTTTGGCATCCTAGATTTTATAGCAAAATAAACTAGTTTCTTTTAGGTTGACAATTAAAGACTACAAAGAGTGGAATATACCTTTACAAAGAAAACCTGGGTACTGGTATATCTTATTCTAGTCCACAATGGAATATGGTAAACCATTACAAAGCATCATTGGAATATAATATATCAGGGGTAGACACTAACATTTTGGGCCTTTGGCCACCCGGGCTAGTAGTCTAGTATAGAATATGCATTTTGAAATATTCTACTGGCCAAATGGCCACTTTTAAGGTCCAATTAGCAGTCCAAACAGGGGACAGGGTACTTAGTGGGTAAAATAGAATAGATCAAGAAGGCTGAAACCATAATCGCTTGTCACTAATATTTGATACCTCCCACCCAACCTCCAGTCACCTGGGTTGGGTTCCTGTATAAGCAGTAGCTTATACAAGGGAACCTATGGTACACTAAAAGTTTCAATCACATAGATAATTTCACTTAATCAAATCTCCAATGGCAATGTAAAATAACTGAGTATTCAGAATGGTCAGCTACATGCATGTATCATGCAGTGAGTCTGCTTTTTAGTTACTCATGGACATTTATTCCCACCCACCCCCACCCCGCCCCACAAAAAATAAAAGATCAAAGATTGATATCCACAATATGAAAAATCAGCAATCAGTTCAATATTGCTTTGCGAGATGTTTGGCTGTTTCGTGGCTTCGGTGGAACTTTACCTCGCTTTAGGTTGGCGCCAGTGAAGATTGTCGGGCAGTAACTGGCGCTGCCAGGCACCTCGGTTTTTTTCCCTGGTAGAAAAGAAAGATGAGATATTAGTGGCAAAGCAAATTTAATCATTTAAACTCGGTTACTGGAACGATGATCCCAAGGAACAATGATCCCACGGGAACGATGATTCCATTTTCTCCTCCCCAGGAACGATGATCCCATCTTAAGGAACCATGATCCCACATTAGAATATATCTCATTGCTTATATTTACTGACCCATCTGCACTAGTATTCCATGAATTGTTGGAGATTTATGCATGGAAATTGATTAAAATCATTTAAAATGACCACTCCCTTATGGGGTGTCACAACTCTGACTGTTTATCACATGGACGGAGGGGGGGGGGTACAAAATCATGCACACTGAAAAATCCACTACTGGCTGAACATGTCAATTTGCTAAGGCCTAAAAAAAATTGTTGTGTTCACAAAAAATTGGATATTTTGGCACTTATTGAGACATGGAAGATTTTTGTACGATCTCGCATGTCAAATTCACATAGTGTGGGTGCGAAAATTTACAGCGGGCCTAAAAAGATTTTCTTTACCTGGTACCTACCTAGATCTACCCTAATTTTTTTCAACCCAGTTACCTGAACACAACAATTTTTTTATAGTCCTAAGGGAGTGGTCATTTTTTAACAACAGGGGGGGGGTTGGTTGGTTGGGGGGGGGCAAAAATTTCAGACCTCTCTAAAGGACCCAACAATTTTTTTCTTCCCACGAAGTCTGATAGCTTAGAAAACTAAACTCTCATCTCTGTACCACCGTGAGAGTTTAGAAAACCTCACGATTTCCAGTGGATGACATTGTGTGTATCCCGTGCAAGAATGCATATTTTTGAACACTTGGACTTTCTTAAAAATTCCAAGTTCCTTGAATAGGCTGATGTGTTAGGTACACACTCACTGATTTTGAAAATAGCATGTCTTTTAATAAGTATTTTAGAGCAGATTCTTACACACATCTCTAGTCACTCTCTCACCTTCCCAGCTGAGCGGGAAAATGGTGGAGAGCTATTAATACACTTAGAAGTATGTCAGAACTCTTTGGTTTCTCCCCTCCACACTGAAGAGCTCCTCACCCATTTCTAAACAAGAGCTTCTCTAATCTCTCATGGCAGTACAGAGATGAGAGTTTAGTTTTCTAAGCTAGAAGTCTGAATTCCAGCACCGGCTGGGCCATTGCGTTGTCTGCGCGCAAACCGGAATTCTGCCACGCGTGGTGTATTCTGGGATACTCCAACACTCCCTATAGCTTCTCTGTGAGGTTGGTACACATCCTGTTGTAGGGTTGCCATGATGCACAATTACAATGCTTACCAAGTCATACTATACACCAAAACATGATTCTTGAGACAACTGTTATTTGGTTAGAGAGGGGTGTGGCAGGAACATTACTTTGATGGGGTCATGTGTATTGCTGACCTCCTACATCATGTAAGGCAGAACTAGCTCCTCTGTCTGTCAGTTCTCTGAGTTCAGTGCGTCCAGTATAATGCCTAGTTTACCTGTCTCCCCTAGAGTGGCATGCATGGCTCAGCCTACCACAGACTAAACCAAGTATAGTCTGGGATAGAGGCTAGTAACATGCTGCAATGTGATTGTTTGGGGATGGGGTTGAACAGGGTCGGTAGAAGCGCCTTGCCATGCATGCTTAGTACTGCTTGTAGCATGCAGTTCAATTACAATATATATATATATATATATATATATATATATATATATATATATATATATATATAGTTCAATTACTGAATTATGTCCGATTATAGGCCTCTGCTTTAGGCCTGTGAGCCTATATACCTACTCAGGCATAACAATTACTTGGAAGCCCTAACACTGTACCCAGGTAGACTCTATTTCATTAAAAAATGATCCCAGATCATTTTAATACGTGATTACAGTGATACATGTATAATAATGAATGGTCCAGCCCCACTGTAGCTCTTGGGACAGAATTGGGAACTAGGAGATCAAGGCTAGCCTGGCCGTTGTGCACATATTCAAAGTTGTTAAGGCCATAAGATAGTACCTCAAAAAATATGGAAACTTCATGAAACTGATTTTAACAGTTTGTCCATATGTACTTAGTACACACATGAAAAATCAAAGATCGATCGATACTTGAGAAATAGCACTTCACATCATATGATACAGAATTATCATATTGGGCCAAGAAAGGAGCCTCAATCTGACAGAATACCTACATCCTGCCTAAGACAATGCCTTTTAAGATGATGACTATCATTGGCCATTCATGAATAACCAAGATATATCATAATACACATAATTAGATCATTCAATTTGACATAGGTATATGGTTATTGGTAATGACATTGCAATTTCCCCTAACAAATGTAATCATAACAAAGTAACTATGTATGTGATCTTTACCATGACTTGTCAAAATAAATTAAGTTGTCATAGGGTCAATATTAAAAAGATAACAGCCCTCATTGACAGGCTCATTTCATCGCAGATAATGATACAAAACTTACAGTTTTTCACAATTAGCTAATTTCAGCACTGGAGAGGTAGTTTCTAGTGCTACAGGTAGAGGGCAGTAGTGTGCAGAAGGTGGTGTATAGATATCCATCCAGTGTACATGTGATTCTTTCAGTTGCCACATGGTGGTGCTAGTGAGCCCACTAGATCTAGTTCATGACATTACCACAGGATTGCACCAGTAGTTTCTTAAGTAATTCCTTAAAGGGGAAGGGAGGGTATAAATAGGATGAAACAGCCTGTGAACCCACAGGGGGTCTCATATATGGTGGGGTAAAGAGCACTGGTCAAATATTTCAATCTATCCTGAATATCTATGTCTTTAGTGTATACTAATTTCATGTCTGCATAGCATGTGTCGGATTACCTAATTAGCAGATACAGCTAAAATCAACTACCTTTGATAAATAAAACACTCAGAAAATGGGTTTCTTATTTTCCCCAACTGTCAACCTTTTGAAATCTGGCTGTTCCATCAATATATACCCACCCCCTGTTGTCTGGTCAGTGGTCATTTTATGGAGCAGCTCCAGCCACCACCCCCAACCCTATTGACTCCAGACAGACCAAACTTCAAACAGGACCCCCTGCAGAGCAATAAAAATTAGCATCTCTGTGTGGAGGCGGCATAAGACCTGCTGGGAGGGCACAACAGGACTCCAGGTCGTTGGTACACTAACGAAAATTTCCCCTTTAAAACACCTGTTGAGTACAGTTGAACCAGTTTAAGTGGTCAGAGGTGCAAACAAAGAGAATGTATTACATCTAATACTTTGTATCATAACGTTATAGAATTGCATATATAACACAATGCACCAAAGCTGCATAAAGATGTTCACAGGTTGATAGGAGTTTCATGCATTCAAAAAGCCCATTGCTAAGCATTTCTATCAAAATAGGCTGCTTGCTAGGGAACCAACAACCTTTGCAACAAAGTGTCATTACCATTAAGATATGGTTGCTAGGCAACATGCTGAAGAGGCATAGTTTGCTAGGGAGGATTGTTGAGGACTTTAGTATTTGATTTTAGGGACCTTATTATAAAAAATACATTGTGAGGAAAAACCTTAATATTTGCAATTTGTTTGAGGTTACCCCTTATAATTAACCAGATTGCCTGACCGATTCTTATTCCATGTATTTTATGATAAAATAGAAGGTGATGGGTGACCTGTGGAGTGCCATCCTGATGAACTTCTTCTAATCTGGTCACTTTTACAATGTGACCACTTGTGCAAGAGGGAATGGCGTCTACTTCAGAGAGAGTTGACTGTACATGTAAGTAGATGTGAAGTGTGCTACATATGGAGTTAGACACAGGTAGTATAATTTATCTACAGGTGTGTAGATGGAACGTACAAAGTATGTAGTATATCTACAAGAAGATATAATGTGTAAATATGATGTATGATACTTATGTTATCTCTAGAGGTGTAGTAGTTTAAGCCCCCAGGAGGATGTTTCACCTCATAGGTATTCAATTATACATATACGGCCTCCACATGTGGACCTCATGCGGGGAAAAAAACGTTTCTCAAAGGTCGCCGTGTCCTGACCATATGTGAGACACAGGATACAGACTTTTATTTCTATATGCGGCCTTTTATTTTAACATATGTCACCCAACATGTGGACAGTCCGTATACACATGCGGACCCTCCGTATGTTGGCTCTGCGAAGCAATTTCTTCGTAAATGCCGCATTCAACTTAAGAGAATGAGGGAACCCCTTTCCGGTATCCCCTGTATGATGTCATAAGACAACTTCTGCTTTCACCTTTATTGTTCATGAAACGACGAACAAACAAGATGAAAATGGGGGGAAAAAGCCTACTAAGGTGAGATTCTTAAAGTCCTCTCTGTGTCGTATATGATAGCTCATGACTAAGCAGTCATTTTAATGTCAAAATGAAGGCGTCTTGACGTTTTTCATTCAAAACTTCGGTCCCCAGTTGACGCTCCCTCCTTGTCGATGTGTGTTCTTGGTTCAAGCAGCTGGCTTCCCCCTTCTGTGCTTGACTTCGTGACTAAATCCTTCCTTGAAATTGAAGAAGGGATCTCGCTGTACTTTGAAATAGACCTTTCCACACTCCAGCGTAAATAAACAATTACTGTTATAAAAGTCACCAAGTCTCCTTTGGTGCATGATGGCAAGCTATGTCAATCAGGTACTGCTTTACATAGCATATTTGGTTAATCGTTTCATTTTATTTAAATTTTTAGAATCTCAAAGACCATAGAGGATGTGACCAATCTTAAAGCCCTCCTCCGGGAGAACAGAAAGCTTATGGGTCAAGAAAGTGACCCTGATTTAGAGGTATGAGCCAAACATTACTGCCTCCATACATTTTTTCTCTATGGGCCCATATCATATTTAAATACACTAAATTCATTTATTGTAAACCTATTCCTCTTCTTTTTTTTATGTATCTATATAATGTAGAATAAAAAAATAGTTCTTTTGCTCACAGACTATATTTTATTTTGCCTTATACAATGGAATAAGATGTGTATTAAACTTAAGTTCATTTTTCTTTTCCAGGAGTCTGACAAAGACCAGGACGAAGATGAGGGAGTAGAAACTATGGATGAGCAGGACAAGTTCAACGATGATCAAGAGCGACCCGAGAACTACCAGGGTGATGCTGGAGAACAAGCTATAGCATACATGTGCAGCTTGCTGAAGCAGCAGAATCCCAGCATGAAGAGGCAAAAGGGAAAGCCTCCAAGCTCATCCCATCCATCCTTTACTGGTTCCAAACCCAGCTCCTACAGTCAACAAAAAAGAGGCTCTGAACACTAAGACCCCACATATTTTCCTGTCCCTGAATCCTCTGTTCCAAGAGGTAGAGGTAACAAAAGATCACGAGGCAGGGCTAGAGGATCCACTACTTCTGGCCAGGGGAGGGGACATGGGTCACCCTTCTCCTGACATATCAGGACGCGGTAGATCATCTCTGAACCAAAGTAATCGAAGGGGGCGTGGTTGGTCTCCTGTAGTAGGTCTTCCTGCAGAATCTGGTAGTAGTTCCATGCCTGAAGGTGCCACAAAAGGGGGGGTCCATACCCCTAAGAAAGGAGAACACTGGAGGGAAGACAAGCTTGATTCCTTGTTGAAGGGTGCTAACCATCTGAAGCCAGTACTGAAAGGGCGCTTCAAACATAGCTCTGACGGAAAGGAGCTAGAGAAAATGGCTTTGGAGGAACTACGAGGTGAGGTTAAATTCCTTTAAAATTTGTTTCTTTAAATATATTCCTTTTACGTTCAGTCTAATATGCATGTCGTCAAGGCCTTTTGTCTGACCTTGGTAGAATACATAATTTGCCTTTTTCTTATTTGGTACAATATAACAAATCTGTTGACATAAAGGTGATATCTTTAACATGTAAGTTCACCTTCCTATATTTCAGACTATGTTAATTCTAATGGAGGAAGGCATAGGACACGTGAGCAGTGTCAGGACAAGTCTGGGTATTTTGTTCAAAAGGCTAAAAAAAAAAGAAGGTAGGAATACCCTGTCCCTTTTAGATTCTATTGTATCATTATGCTCTATATATCTGTGACGCTCCGAAAATAATGAATTATGTTTTTTAAAGAATAATATTTTGGAAAACTCTTCAGAGACATGTATTGTCTATTATGTGTACCGTTCCCATTTTTTTTTCCAGAGACAGGTGATAGACTCTAAGTATACAAGCGGGAGTGGTCAGCCAGACGATGAGGATTATTTGACCTCTTTGGAGCAGCAGGCATATGACTATGCTGGTCACGATGTTGTCCTAGGTGAGAACTTAATTTCCGTCTATACCTAATATCTGTCTTTATTTTGTGAAAAGTAGAGAACTATATTGTACATTATACCATATATGCGACATCCATTACCCATCACTATACTGTATTCACCTATAATGTATGCAGAAGTACCACACCCTGCTCATGTTCATGCATTGCCAATTATACCCTACACCTACATATGACAATATATTGTATGGAACAGATATATATATATATATATATATATATATATATATATATATATATATATATATGTATATATGCCACATATGTTTTTTTGGTTCCAGGAATACCCGGACTGAAGCCCCCTGGATTAGACGGTGGTCCTCGGTCGGATGCAAACTTCTGCTATGATCCAAACCGTGTAGACAAACCAAATTATGCTGACATCCCAATGCCGAGTTCAGCTATGGCTGCAGTAAGGGAGGGGGATCTACTCGAGCAAGGTATATACATTTCCATTTTTCAATATACATATATATATATATATATATATATATATCATATATATATATATGTATATATATATGTATATATATATACATATATATATATATATATATATATATATATATATATATATACATATACATATATATGTGGACCACTATGACTTTATTTTTCAACCTATGTTCATACTGTGTGATGTGAACAAGGGAGCTATTTGCAATTTGAAATCAGTAAACCTTGAGGGGAGACTATGCACAAGATATAGTATATGCCTAAAGGTATGAATCTAGGCATTGTTGCTATGCAAAACTGCTATTGCTCGGCCACCACACAACCTAGCAACCTTTTATCACCTATATTCCTAGTCTATGATGGAAGTCACAGAAGAGTTATATGCATGTTTACATCAGGGGAGTATGTTGCTGAAAGGAAACCATGCAGATATGCACATTCGAGCATATTTTCAGGCTTGGTTGCTATGCAAAGCCACTGTTGCTAGGCAACCACACCACCTAGCAACAAAACAAAAGCACCACTGTATTCTACTAAGCTGATTTATAGGGGGTAGGACCCACCAGATACTTTCTAGACTGCACATATGCAATTCAAAGTGACATTTGAATCTATTGTTGGCCATTTTGATTTTCAGCTATTTACAGCCTCGCCATTAAGCTTCATGAAGCAGAAACAAGTATATTCTTAATCAGCACCCTTTTTTACATAGGAGTCAGGAGAATTGATAAAGATTTAGCATGGAAAAATATCCATTTAGATAAAGGGGGAGATTATTGAAATGGAACAGCATTGTATTGGCTCAAGGTAGTGTCTTTGCTTCCAAGGCAATAACGTGGGTCATAGTCAACAAGGAATGCTACAAAATGTCTCATATTACCCAGAAAGGTTTGGCCTACATAAATCACATTAGATATTGTGCTTAGATGGGGATAAGAACAAGTTTTATACATGTATCTGGAGTGTATTTAAAATTTTCAGTTAAAAAAGGAACTTTGTGATTTCAATCTTCTGTCTTCCTGACCGTCTGGTACACTCAAATCTGAACTTAAAAACATGTATTAGGGCTTAATGAAAAGCTTTTCATGTCTTCTTTCCAACAAGACCAATACCTCCAGGATCCAGACCAGGTAAGATAGTATTAGAGCTTAGGGATTGAGCATACCTCTTGAATAACATGGTAGCAAAATTGACTTAAAAGTGGTCTGAACCCGCACATGGATAATGAGCAAAAACCGGTAGTGCATCCCAAGATAATCAATGTTAACATCTTGAATCTTAATACATGATGGCACGATGAGGCAGTTGTAGATTTCCCTATAATAAAACATCTTAAATTTTTAAAAAACTGTAAGATGAGAAGTCAGGATAGGAGACCTATACAAGTGTGGAAAACATCCCAGTGCCTGGAACCCATACTGTTTACAGAACCATCATCTACTGGATTACACATTCAAAGTATTAATTGTGGCTCTCGTGTTAGAGTGCCTGGATCCTCTGGCAGATTTGTTCACAATTATCTTGCATAGTGATTTACCGATTACTAAGTGGGATTTTTTTTCAAATTACTATGGGGAAAAATTGAAAGACGTGCATTGGCACGCAGGGCTCATGGCGACTTTTCCCGCGTTTTATGATAGGCTTCCAAAGCGTCTCACTTTTAGATGCTGTTTTCAAACCAAAAAGAAATAAAGAGAGAAAAGTCCAGCCCGGAGGTAAACCTATGGAGGACTGGATTGGTGAAAAAGAAAAAGTCAGCATTCTTTTTATTTATAAAAAATCACTATAAATAAAAAAACTTCATTTTTAGATGTGCTATTTGCATACATAGGTAGACAAAGATGTAAACTATCAAGTACAGGAGTTTCATTCTTTTGTAACTATTATTTCTTACAGAAAATTTAAAATGCAAAATGTAACATGAAAGACTTTTATCATACACTACCTACCCAGTGGTATAGACTCAGGGTGGTCCCTGAGCCAATTATGAATTGCCGTAAATTCCTGTAATGTAAGCCACACGCTGATTTTAGGAACATCCTACAAGCAGGAAGAGGCATTTTGTCCCAGGGGACACTTGATTTTTTAGTGACGCAGGTGTGCTGATGGCCCTGAGGTAGAGACCCTAGAACCGCCACTGCATGGGAGGCACAGTGCAGCTGTGCAGGGGGCCTAGGGAGACCTGGAAGTCATTGGAGGGAGAGGGGTAGGATCGTAGCGCTTGAGAAATGACTAGCTGGAAGACACTGCTACGAAACCCCTTGTCTAAGGCAGTGCTAGTTAATTACAGGGAACACTCCTGATCAAAAGAGTGAATAGCCTGCTGCATACATATAAAGGGGAGGGAGGACGTTTGCTGAGTGTCCTTGAGCGCTCTTACACTGTTAAGTTGGTGTTTAGCAACCAAACACCAGTGTTTAGGATCTAAACACATAGCTAAACACATTCTTGTCCCACTTTTCTAAACACATTTTTTGGCTAACCGCATTTAACTTTAAACATGTTTAGCTATCAGTTGTTTGATTTAAAAAGTGTTTAGTTTTGATAGGTGTTTAGCTTTAAGGTGTGCAGCATGAGTAAATGTTTAGATTGGTAGTGTTTAGCTTTAGGAGGTGTTTAGATACATAGTGTGTAGCTTTAGGAGGTGTTTGGATACATAGTGTTTAGCTTCAGGAGGCGTTTAGATACATGGTGTTTAGCTCTGGGAGGCGTTTAGATACACAGGAAAAAAAACACAAAAAACCACTGGGCCCTTGATGGGGGGTCCCCATGTCCCATGTCGATTTTAAGAAATGGCCATGTCACCATGTCGATTTTAAGAAATGGCCATGTCCCTGTGTCGATTTTAAGGAATGGCCATGTCCCTGTGTCAATTTTAAGGAATTGACCATGTCTCATGTTACTAAGCCAAAAAATGCTCATGTCGCCATGTCGATTTTAGTGGTCTAGAGCCATGATATACAACTATAAAAACGAGGATACTATCCTTTTACTCATTTCATACATATTATACTTCTCTTATCTGCTTATGATTCTTATTAGATGGCTAAACACCTGATGTTTATCTTTCAAATACATGTTTAAGACTAAACACATAGAGACTGGATGTGTTTAAACTCAAATACCTAAACACTATGGTGTGTACGTGTTTAGGTGTGTGAGAAGTAGGTGTGTAGTTTTCAGGATAAGTGTTTAGAATCTGATGGTGTTTAGCTGTAAGTGTTTGAATATCATAGATGTGTAGGAATCACACACCATGTAGATAGTGTGGTATGTAAAAACACACACCTTTTTTGCAGTGATAGGGCTTCTCATGCGTTAAGTGCACTGTAAGGTAATTCTTCCCTTCTCTCTCTTTGTCCTGGGTGGAGGGCACAATGCTTCTAATAGACAAGCATAAATCATACATTCATGGGAACAACTCTTGAATACTGTACGGGGTCAACTGCACCCTGTGCTCTTTTGTTAGCCCATATGGGGATGTGGATTGATGATATAAACACTGTTGTGAAGAAGAGTGGCTCCACAGCTATTCCTTTATTTTGGGACTCTTACCCCTGTGCCCAGTCAGTAATTCTTGGAATAGTGTAGGAGGGCTGAGGCTAAGATCAATGCGATCTTAGTGCTGGCTAGGAAATGTGAATGCAGTCTAATCTTAAGATCGCTTAATAGGATAAGGTAGAATAATTCCTAAGATCGCTGAGGTTGTGATCCCAGGATGTTTTGAAATAACCTCCAGATGACATACAATGTATACCACGTCAATGTCCACCACACCCAATATTCCCTAATGCTACCTTGTCACACACTGTACATCCTACAGAGCGTTTTATTAGGAACTATGTCCGTTATGACTGCATGACAGGTATATAAAACACAAGTATCTCCATTTCAGAAAACATTGGATTCTACTATTGTTTATTACATGGTATAGTCAGTTCCTGCCCAAACCATGAAGTTATTATTGCTGTTTTTTGCTAATTTATATCTAGATTGGTCTTTACCTCAATATGCACTGTACAAAAATTGAAAAATTGACCAGCAATATCTTAACTCAACTTCTCATATGTCTAATAGACATCACTTGTACCATGACCAAGCAATAAAAATAGGTAGTCATTGGACAAACAAAAGAGCCATGAATAATTTAAGCAAAAAAGCGGAAATGAAAAGTGTTGAAATTTCTTATATTCCTCATTACCGGAAAAAAACTGGGTGGGAATTTCTTCACCAGACTTTGCAGGGATTAAGATACAACCATTATGAACATTTTATGAGAAAAGAATTGGAAGGTTACTGGCAGAATCTAGAAGATACAGATTTATGAAAAAAAAATCTTTTTCCTCAATTACAGAAATCTATGAAGTTGGCCAATAGTGAATCGTCATGTTTTGTCAGGAAATGTGCAAAAGTCTGATATTCAACAGCTTGATATTAATAAGTTAGGGCATATACAAAAGGGATATAAGTATATAACATGAGTTTAGGTAAAATTAGGGAGTTTCAAGTTTTTGCCACCAGCTGGCAATGGAATAGATGGTGGAGAATCCCTTTAACCGTGGTGACTACCTTGAGTAGCACATGAAAGTGAGTAATAGAGGTTTAACGCCATTTCGACAGCTAAGGTCATATTCATGGTGAGAACTACATTACACAATTTCACAGAGGAATGTGTCAGTGCCCGCACATATTTGATGCACAATTTTAAAACGGCCCAGGGGCCACAGGTCAAATATTGAAATGGGAGTGGTATTAGCATTACCGTATTCTCCCGCGTAGAAGACGCGCTGCACGTATAGGACTCACCCCAAACACAGCAGAGGCATTTTTGCGTATAAGACGCACATTTTAAGGTTGAAATTTGTAAGATTAGTACATTTCTATAGTAAAAGTACCCCTCGTATAAGACGCACACCCAACATGAAAAAATCCTATAAGACGCACCAGGCATTTGTTTGGCATAGAGGACGCGTCTTATACGCGGGAGATTACGGTACATCCATAGCTGAGAGAACAGCGGATTCCTTAACCCTTTATATTTGATTGCCAGGATGATTGTACGCAGCCCCTGTGATTCACTACATCTGGGGAATGCAAATACACATGAAGGGTAGAGATTATTTAGCTACAGTAATATTGACTGACCAGGT
The DNA here is from genome assembly GCA_949317995.1 of Acholoe squamosa. NCBI lineage: Eukaryota > Metazoa > Annelida > Polychaeta > Phyllodocida > Polynoidae > Acholoe > Acholoe squamosa. Next base: position 6,496,931 of record OX439040.1, read on the forward strand.
CCCTTTGTTTTATCATGAGAATCGGATGACCAATAACCTCAACATGTCATGTAGTCTTTAAGGAATGAGTCTTAATGTACAAAGCTGGATGGAATGGAGCATTAGGAGCATGGTATAACAGTAAATGTTCACGAGAATTGGTCCCAGTGAGGGTTATCTCATGAGGCAGGCCGAGTGAGATAACCCTCACTGAGACCAATTCAAGTGAACCTTTACATTTATCTCATGTTTAAGTGTCAAACTAGAAAAGGATGACAGGAATAGAAAACACAATAGATAAAGACAAACAAATTCATTTGTGTACATTTATTGTAATATACATATGACAATAACATACAATATGGTGGAACCATAAAGTGTGTCTCTCTCAAAGACCTGCTTCAATAAAATCCCATCAAATGTCTTTCAATCCACATCTTCATGTACAAAATCATCAATATATTGAATATATATTATAGTTCTCATCACTTTGCATGTGCTTTCCGGCGTTTGGCTGATGAGGGTGTCGATCTAGGTTCAGATTTTGTGCGTTTGACGCCGGCTTTCCCCGGTGTGTCAGCCTTCAAGTTTTTTCCACTTGGCGTCCTTCGTGTTTGCGGCGTCTGTAAGGAAAAGGTTGACATCGGTCATTGTTTGTGAAAATATTACAGAAACTGAAATGAAAATTAGTCTTAATAGAAATATAAGCTCCTTTCTAATAGTTACGAGTGCAATCAAAATGATAACTTTTGGTATTTTCTACTCTAACGTGTGGTAACAGAAAGAGGGCATGTGCGCTTAATTTATTTATTATAGTGTACTGGCCAATATACAAGATTTCATATTACATTTTGCACTGTGCAGGGCTTATTTCATAACATCTCATACTGCTTTTTCTTCACCTGAATCATGGTTTAGATATGTTTTACTCCACACATGAACATGTACCGTAATCTCCCGCGTATAAGCCGCGTCTAATATGTGGGGTTTTAGTTCTTATTGGTTCCACAAGGGGGACATCAAGACCTTTCTTTTGATATGTTACATGCCCCCTTAGTCATAATAAGATATAAGGGGGCCCAGGGGGGTCCGAGGGGCTGAAGCTACACATAGGTTTTTGAATTTTGAAAATTCATTCAATAGAACCAAAGTTATTAATTTTTCATTTTTTTGAGAATTTTCCAAAACTCTAGGTGCGTCTTATACGCGCACTGCGTTTTATACGCGGGAGATTACGGTAGCTTGAATTCCGTATACATGTATGACAACAGGTATGTCTTACCTTTTTTGGTGTTTTCTTGGGTGTTTTCTTTGGTGTATTCTTAACACCTGCGCTCTTCTTCATTTTGACTGGACTTTGACCATTTTCCTTGTCACTGGTGAATGCATCATCTCCCATTTTACTAGACTTCCTTACTTTTTCATTATTCTTAGATTTCAGCGTCTGTTTTGTTTTGACTGGTGTCGGTTTTACGGGTATTTCTTCATCTTCCTCCAAGTCAGATTCCTCAGAAGAATCACCATTTAATTGTGTGTTGACTTTCGGCAATTTAGGGGGTGTTTCCTCATCCTCAGAGTCAGATTCATCTGATGACATGTCATTTACTACTTTTGTTTTGACCTTAGGATTTTTCGAGCCTATTCCTTCTTCATTTTCTGAGTCAGATTCTTCCGATGATGTATCAGTTCTTGATTTTGTTTTGACCTTTGTCGGTTTTGAGGGCATTTCCTCCTCATCCGAGTCGGATTCCTCTGATGACATGTTGTTATATAATCTTGATGAAGATTCCAGTTTTATGTTGCCTATTTTAACATCAGCACCGTTGACATCTTCCGCTATAGTGACGTCATCAGCAATGACCTCACTACTTGACGTTGGCTGCATATCAATAGCATCTTCCCCCTCGTCCACACTGCAAAATAACAAGAAAACTTTTAGATCATACATCAAAATACTTGTGGTCAATTTTTTTCTAGATGAAGGAAGAATTTATGGTTATGTTATGATGAGGAAGATCTTTTTTTTTTAAACCTTCAAAATAGGCCCCCCCCCAGATGACCCTTATAGGTTTTCCTACCACGCAGGGTGCGTCTTATAAATATGTGATATACGCCTTATACGGATTACAGTAGTTGTTGATAAATGGCCATTTTTTCCTCTGCTCTTGGACATACTCTCTGATTTTTACCACACCTAGGGTTTATACGTACCCGAGTGGGGCGGAGAACTTCATGCTCTGCCACGTGTACTCCACAAACGTTGACTGCTGCTGGAGACGATTCATCCGCTGGAAGTGACGCTCTGCGGGTAGTAAGAACAAACAATGTCAGATATCATGTAGGTAGGAGGTATTTATTAGTTTAAGTACCGCTGATGCAGGAGTGCATCATGTCCATTGGTCGTCGTGATGCACCAATGTCTCGCCAGCACTTCATTGGAGCATCATGAAGACCCTCCGGGAGCGTATCAACGCCATAGGTTTGGCACGATGCATTAATGCAGCCCTGGCGAGCTACTCACCAGGGCTGCATTCATGCATTATGCTGACCAATGGGCATAATGCATTAATGCATTAGCGGCCCACAGGTTTAATGCATCAGACTCTGGTCGTTAGGATGCATGAATGCAGCCCTGGTGAGTTACTTACCAGGGCTGCATTCAAGCATCATGGAGACCCTATACGGGACTAGCACAGTGCTAGGAGGATCATCTAGGTGGCGCATGTACCGTAAAACCCCCGGTCATAAGCCGGATTTTTTCTTCCTATTTTTGACTAAAACGCCTTCTAAATTTCTCCCAAAGTCTACCCCGGCTTATGACCAGGTTTTTTAAAAAGTTTAAATTATTTTTAACCATATTTTAATAGTAGACAATAGAAAATAACAGCTTAAAAACCAGAGACCCTCTATTACTTTAATATGTATGATTTTTTATCATACAAGTTTCAATGTGTTTTCTATAAGAAATCAATAAAATATTGATCGAAATATGGCTAATTTTTCTTAAAAATTGGTGAGATTTTTTGGTTTTAGGGGGGTCAGGGGGCTCAACTCACCCCCCAGCTTATGACCGGGGTTTTGCTTAAGTCTAAAATGGACCCAAACCGCCTTCTATATTTCTGCTAAACTCGCCCCCCTGCTTATGACCGGGGCCGGCTTATGACCAGGGTTTTACGGTAGTCGGGGGCTAGATCCACCTTGGGCCTCTTTATATAGTCTAATTTGACTACCTGCCAATTAATTACTACCCATTGTAATTTTCTATAAATTATATCTATGGGTTCCCCATATCAACAGCTTTAACTATATAATCATTGATTAGAGGAAATATTTGAAATAAAAGAGCATTAACATTCCTGCTTGATACCATAGTTCAGTCAATCAGGGCATTGTCTCCTGACTTCACACCTAAAACAATAGAGGTACCTGGGGTGATTAAGATAAGGGGCAGGATGCAGCTTATCAGTCTTATCACTGGCCATTGTTCTGGAGGCTGATATGAAATTTGCCCAGAATACCTTGCTCTGGAGTTGGGGGCTAAACCAAGATGGCGGCCTCCATAGCCTGATATGCTAATGCCTTATAGGGTAGATGTACACCTCTTGAGTGCCAGCATGATGCTTCAATAAAGTGCTGACAAGACAACACTTCACTGGTGCACCAGCAGCAATTCTGACAAAGTACATTTTTCAGCCTCCCGAGGATTTCTAGTTGATATTTTTCAAAGGGAAAATTGTTTTTAAGTGGTCAACCAGACATACTATACTTTCATCTAGGAATGGTATTTCATTTTCTCAGTGGATTTGCTCTACGTTTGTATGTATGGATAACCTTATAAAAGAAAGTTGTGTTTCAGGTAACCCAGCCCTACGTGGCAAAACCTAGCTTTTTGGAAAAAAATGTCTATTTGGTGATTTTTAGTCGATTAAGTCATCTGCGAGTCACGGGCATAAGTCAACAGTCATTGTACCAATTTAAAAGATTTTACCCCCCCCCCAAAAAAGAAACACACCTAAAGGCCCTTTCATTAGAGATACCGGAAAGTGCTGTCGTCCATGTAAAACTACCAGTAACTCGGGTGTAAGTCACGGCGACTCAGCGATGACTGAGCTGACTGAAAACTTGGAGAAAAACCTATATTTTCTTTAAAAGTGGAGGGGCCCTGGTTTGCTAGGTAAGGTCGCGTTGACTGAAACAAACAATTTTTATTTATTTTGGTCTTATCTGAACCTACCGGTGTAAGGTAGTAGCGCCTCAATGGTCGTCTTGATGTTGGCGAGTTTGAGGAGCTGCTCGGGGGAGAACCTGGTGAGGGACTCATGTATCACAAACTGTGCAACGTGACAATGTTTACTGTTGGTGTTCCACTTAGCGCAGTAACCCAACACCGAGTCTGGAATAGATGACATCACATTACTAACGTCAACTCTTGCAGCGGCTTATTTTAGAACCAGAGGCCTACTGCAGCTTATTATAGGAGGTTCCCAAAGTCAGTGTGCAGCTTAAAAGAGGGTATTTGCTGGCCATATCGAACTGCCAATTTTCAAGACCTACCATAATCTCCCGCGTACAAGGCGCGTCTTGTACAAAAGGTTTTAGTTCTTACTGGATCCAGAAGGGGGACACCAAGACCTTTCATTTGATATCTTACACTCCCCCTTAAGTCAGCATAGGATCTAGGGGAGCCTGGGGGTCCTAGGGGCTCTAGCAACACATAGCTTTTTGATTTTTGAAAATTCATTAAGTAGCACAAAGGTTATGAATTTTTCATTTTTTTTTTTACTTTTTTCTAAAACTCTAGGTGTGCCTTTTACATATGTGAGGTGCGCCTTATACGTGGGAGATTACAGTAGGTGCAGCCTATAGGTCATCCTCATTCACTGAATTTAGCATCTCAATATGTCACGTGACCAGCGGAGTGGATCGAGACATGTTACTTGGGGGTGTGGCATACAGCCCTTCAATGCTATCTCTATGAGCCTTTGTTATTCACATGAAATAACTAGGCGGAGGATCAAAAGAATTGGTCCACACAAAGTTTCTTCACGAGGTAGCCTTGAAGCAGTATTCTACGAGGCAATGGGAGTGTTGTAAAAACTCGTTTATAATCTGCATATCAAATATATACCCTACCCTCTTCAAATCAGAGAAATCCTCAGGGAATCGATCCTTAGGGATTCATCAGTTATTCTTACCAAGGGCCTGAAATGAAATAACATAGTCTACGTGTACACAAACTCACCTATTTGGTCCTCACGTAGTTTATGTAGGGTGCGGACGGCATCCTCTCGGCCATGGTCTGCATCCAACATTTCTATATAAACCAATTTAACACGACAATGGTGAAATGGTAAAGTAATGGTATCAATGTTACATCTCTAATATATAAATTATCTGCAGGTGCTATGATCACCAAGATGTAAAATAACTCCTGTAAGTTCCTCTTGTATTTGTTATAAATCGTACATTGCAATGTGACATAGGATTTTATGTCATGGCAGATACGATCATTACTATAGATTAGTACTAGAACAACCGTATTCCATGGGGGGCATGGAATACAATATGCTTGTATTCAATGGGGTCCGCCATCTTGGATATTGAATGGAGCTGAGCTGTTTTTCTTTATCTAAAAGCAAATAAACCCAATAGGCTGTGACATAAATGCAAATGTCTACTCCCATGGAACATGGGCGTCGTTGAATACGGACAGGCCTCACCGAGGTGAATGCGATGCAAAAATATTCCATGGTCGTGGACATTTGCTTATGTATGATTGTTAGCCGGAGCGCATACCTTTGAATATGTTGAGCACTCTGAAGGGCTGGTGGAGCGTGATAGCGAGGCCGATGGCCTTGACATACTTCTTATCATGTAACAGGTTAGCCAGCTGCTGCTCCCTGTAATAAACACAAGGTCATATGTCATCGCAAGGTCATAACAAGGTCACAGGTCACAGTTCCCCGAGGGGCATTCAATAGGCCGCATGCCCAGCAATCGGTATGCGCCTGGACCTGAACGCGCCAGCTACCAGAGGAGGTGCGCCTGTGGCGTGCGCCACGTTGCTGGCATGTGGCTAATGAATACCCCTATGGTCATAACATTATCATAGTTTACGGCCTAGGGCAAAGCAAGAGACCAGCAGAGGCCTAGCAATAGTTGATATACCGGGTAGTTCAGAAATATCTAAAACGTATATCCAATATAAAGAGTTTAGTGTTCAACACCCCCCTCCCCCCAAACTCCAAAATAATGCAAAGTCTATAATACAATTTATCAACATTACAAGCGGCACTTACTGTAAGATAAACTCCTCCTGTTTCCTTAACGACTCTCTCTGTTCCTCTTCGGTGATGTCCTGAAAAATAGTAAAATATTTTGTGATACAAACTCTCAAAACATATTCTCAACACATTCAAAGGTAAGAATATGTATCAGTCAAAGAGTTTTAACGAGCGTACTGGTACTTTCAAAGACTGCATGCATACATGCGGCGGACCCTTCCCGTACGGCCGGCATGATGCGTGAATTCAGTCCTTGTGAAGTATCGTGACCAATAATGGCCGTCATGATGCATGGTTCCCACAAGAATCTCAGATTGACTCTCCCTGACCAAAAATGATCATTTTCCCTGACCAAATTATGGCACCACAGAATATGAAATACCAACATTTAACCGTAAATCTATACCAAGGGGCTAATTTAGAACAACAATTATAAATTCTACTTTTAGTTATCAATAGTAAATCAAAACCTTACTTTCAGAAATAAAATTGTCATCTTTGGAAATAATATTTGAATGCTGTCAGGGGAGTACTTATCTAAAATCAAACACAAGTGATGCATTTTGGCAGATTTTCCCCGACTTTCCCTCACTCACTGCAAAATTTTATAAAATTCCCTTACTTTCCCTGAATTAATACATCAGCACCGTAACAGGGGAATGTTTCAGAGCTCCACACATATCCTGAGAGGAGAGGAAAGAGGAAACATTGACCCTTTTAAGGCTGCTGATGCAGGAGTGCATCATGCAAGCTCTCCAGCACTTCATTGGTGCATCATGACGACCAATGGGCATGATGCATTAATGCATCAGCAGATGTTACAGGTGTAATGGTTCGTATTGACTTATATGTTGGGTGGCTCTTTGGCTCGCTTACCACTAGAAATACCAACACAACACGAGTAGTTCGGGTTGGGCAAAGCCCCAGAAACCCCTACCTCTCGGGTAGGACTTTATTCCACTCTAGTCTACAGGTTAGGCTGCGCGTCTGGACTGGACTAGATCCAGTCACCTTCTGCCGCTCGTCCGGCTCCTTAGTAGGAGCTGGATGCGAGGCATGGTGCCGCCCCCTCTTGTACCAACGGGGTATCACAAAGCGACACCTAGCTGGCATAGAAGGAACAGGCACCACACGAACACGTCTCTCGGATGAACGGCACTAATATATATACGACGATACCGGCCCCTACACCACCCCCACTAGACTATACCTAGGGTTGGGTGTAATTAACAAAAACCTATTGTTTTAACTTTATACAGTAATATCATATACAAATAGGTAAGTCTATATATACAGTTCGTATAGGATATAGAACATCTAGGGGCATTATAAATAATATGTACATAATGAGGCATCGTCGCATATAACCCGAAGTAATGATAATTAATAATAACGAATAGGAGGTGGCGCCTTATGCACCATCGACCTATGGTGATATGTAGTAACAGTGTTACAATAGTGTTATTATTATAAACAAGACGCATTAAAAAGTGGTAGACGAGTAATCAGGTGATATGAATAAAATTTTACAGTATTAACTAACCGACCCGAGGTGGGGTAGATAACCCGAGAGAAAAATTTTGTTTGTTTTAATTACAAGAATATATATTTGGTATAAAAATATATTTATACAAAAATAATAATACTGACAAATATAGGTGTCCTACCAGGGTAGCAGGATCACCCTTACAATATACCGGACTTCCGGCGAATCTGGAACGACTGGTTTCTGCAGCTCCATCCGGCGACATATGTGTGGTGGCAAGCCACGTTGCTGTTGTGATGTGCCCTGATGAAGATGGGAAGATGGAGCCCCGGGTAGGTGTAGTAATCCTTTTTGGTGTGTCGGGTTTAGCGTCCATCTTCGCTGCAGGTTACGTTCCAGATATCAGGAGTCCAGCGTAAGGAACAGTGCCTCTGGCATATTAAATGCTTTTACCCTCGGGTACAAAGGAGACACCGTCAGATGGACACTTAAAGATCTTCCGGATCCGTGTCCATCTTCTCAGCCGACTCCACTGAGGCAGATGGAGCCGAGCTGCTACAGCTGCTCGTAGAGAGCGCCGCGGAAGCCTCGCTGGGCGTATCGCTCTCCAAGCTCAAGGCCCTCATCACCGCGGATGGACTGTCCATTGCCTCGGATGCTGGTGGAGCGACCGTGGCAGTTGTAACAGTCCGGGTGACAGTAGGGGGCGGGAGCAGGAGAGCTGCCGGAACTGGCGGAGCAGCCGGGACCGGTGGAGTGGCCGGAACCGGTGGAGTAGCCGGGACCGGTGGGGCATCCGGGGGTACATCTGGTATGAAGATAAGGGACGACGGTAAGCCGTCCCACTCCTCCAGATGTTTCCCGAATGCCAGGAAAAACTTGAGGTCAGCCTCCTTAAACCTATGGATGTATCTGGCGTTTTCAGCTTGGTGAAACTCCTTAAGCTTTTCGGCTTCCTTCTGCTGACGCCGGCAGGATTCGAGAGCCTCTTGGACTCTGTCCTTCTCCAGCTGCCTGATCTTGTCTTCCTCCCTCTTCTGGATTTCGTATACCAGATTGAGGGTGGCTTCAGTCATCGCCCGCCAGTAGTCGACTGACTTCTGGCGGTGCAATGCCTGCCACTCCGCCATCAGCTCATTCTGGATGTGAACCGTTTGGACATCTCGGTGGTCAACAAACGTGTTCGAATCCTGAAGACCTGACAGCGTATCCGAAATTAGCTCCATCAGGGGTACCCGAGGGCCCGTTGGTGGAGCAATGACTGGTGGAGGCGCGGTGGCTTCCACTGGGGCAGGCGGAGTACCTGCTGGAGGAGCAGACGGGCCCTCAACCGTTAGACCGCCCCGGCCTCGGCCACCGCCCGGGGAAGCTCGGGTGGACTCCAGCCCACCACGGCCTCTACCACGGGGTTTGGTCCGGCCCAGGGAGGTAAGGACCTGCGACTCGGGTCCAGCTGGTCCCATAGCGGGGAACTTCGCCGCGTACTCGCTATACGTGGGGCGCTTGCCGGAAGATCCCTCTCCGGCCCACCAAGAAGAATACCCGGATGGGGGAGCGAAGAGTTCGCCCCCACCATCCTGGCTGCCAGTGGCTTCGCCCGGGCGTTGGGTGCAGGTGTAGAGGTGGTGGTGGCTGGAGTCGCCGGTGTGGCTGCCTGGCTACCCGACCTACGGGCCTGGTTGCTGGGCATATCCAGAGCCGAGACTTGTTGTCCCGACTCGCGACGATCAGCTGGGTTAGCTGGTCTTGGCTGGTCCTTGCCACCCGAAGGGCTCACGGACCGGTCTGCTCGGGTCCTCTTGGAAGCAACAGTAGCCGTGGCTGTGCCTCCGTTAGGACCCTTAGAGCGGGCTTTGGCCTTCTCTCGCTTATCATCTCCTCGCCACTTTTTTACCTTCAGGTGCACCTCACTGGGCATCCCGAATTTCGTGGACGAGAAGTTGATTTGGAAGAAGGTCAACAAGTTGCCGCTCTTCCATGAGCAGAATCCGGTCTCGAATGCCTGCTCCTTAACGTCTTTAATGCTCAACGAGGCCCAGTTAGCTAGGAGCTCGTTGAAGCACTTGATGGCTCGTTTCCTGGTTTTCTCCAGGCCGATGCCATGGGCCTTCTGCAAGTGCAGAGCCATGTCTCGGCGCCGGTGAGTGCTGAACGAGCCATCACAATGTTTGCTCGGGCGGTCCCCAAGCACACACATCATCACAGGCTTGTGGTGCATGTGATGTTCAACAATGTGGCGAGCGAAGCGAGGCTTCGTCTCGAACATCTTCTCACCCGTGAGAGCCAGCTGGCATGACTCGAATGGGCACCGTCGGCGGCTGCCGGTTGGTCCCCATTGGGTCATTGCCCACTGAACTTTCGTCCGGGCCTCGTAGCTGTAAATCGACCCCAATTTGGATTTCAGCTGGTCAATCCAAATGAGGTAGAATTTACCTACAGGCGTATCCGAGGGGCCGGATTTCATCCACTCCTCGTCATCGCTGTCACCGTCCTTATTGACGGCGCCGGGACACATGTAATGGACCGTGTCGTAGGCACAGTCCGCGAAGCAGCGAGGAGTCCGTTCTTTGAACCCTTCGGCTGCATTCTTCCACATCCATTTCTGATTGTCGTCTTTCGGGACATCCGTGGTCATCTCTTCCCACGTTGTCACGGACTCCAAATCAGATTTGGCCGACTCGGGCAGTTCTGGATCGCTGTCGCTATCCTCACTGTCCGTGTAGATACCAGCTCCCCTACGGCTCGCTCGGCTGGTGGTGGTGGTACCAGCCGAAGCCTTGGCAGAGGATTTGGCGCCTTTTCCGCTGGTGCTGGCAGTGGAAGCTGCAGCCGAGGTGGCTACTGTGGTGGTTGAGGTTGTGGTGGTGGAGGCGGGCGTCTTCGGCTGACCCTTACCCCTCGGCTTGGTGGGGGGTGTGGGTTCTGCGGGAGACGCTTTCGCTCCGTTCTTTTTCTTCCGGCGCTGAACCTTGGTGGGCTGCGCCGGCATCTCAGGACTGGAATCCGACTCCCGTCGATTCCTGTCCTCTGTACGAGGGCTCCTCCTTCCGCTGACCGGGGAGTCAGAGTCGGAAGAGACCTTGGTTTTCTGTTGGGCCTGCTGTTTGCGATGGGCCCGGCGAGCTGCGGTGAGCTCCTTCTGCTGCTTGGCAAGCTCGGCTCGCCAAGCAGCAGCCAGCTGGCGCGAGATGTCCTCTTCCGAGATCTCGCCAGGTGCCTCCGGGATGTCGGCAGCTGGGTCGGTCTCGGTTGTGGACCTCTCGACGGCGATGCGGACATCCTCAGCCTCCAGATCGCTCTCAGTGAGAGGACCCTTAGGCGCAGGTTTACGGGTCAATCGCTTGACCCGGTCGGTTTCCACCGACGACAAGGTGACTGTGGAGTCTGTATCCATGTCGGATTCGGACTCCCTTAACTCTGAGGCCTTTCGGGTGATGCCCTCGGAGATCAAGACGGCTCGGGCCAGACTTTCGTTGACCGCCATATTCTCCGCTAACTTCAGATAGTTGCGAAGCCAAGAAACTGGCATATTGTCAGCCAGCTCGTCACTGCACGAGTCCATTACCAGAGTCTTGAAATCATCTGGTATGGGCTCGGGCACACCCTGCTCCACCGCCATTGGTCCACATCCGAACATGGAGGCGTGCATGGGGATGTAGGTCCCCCAGGAGGTGTACACAACACCGGCCTCGCGATCGACGTGTGCCATACGTTCGATCCGAGTCTTGAATCCCGGAGGATACATTGGAATGTCCAGGACATCCACTTTGCTACCCGAAGCGGCTGCTGCAGACGAGCGCTCCGGGCGTGGTGGTGGTGGAGGTGGCATCCTCTCCCGGTCGGTGGCCTCGGCCATAGCCGAGAGCGTCCGGGCGGCCTCCTCTGTCGAAGAATCCATAGATTCCTCGACCCGAGACGGGACCTTCGGGTCCTCGTCTAGTTCCAACACAACGTTGGCAGTCTGACGCGCGGCGTCAATCGTCCCCTGTGCCATGGCACTGAGGGCGACTTCCAAATAGTTTGGCGTCTGTGTTGGACTCCTCCCGAAGGATTCGTCCAACAAAAGGTGATGTTAGGCAAGCTAACCGACAGCTAGGGGCCTGTAAACCGCCAACAACAACTAGAGCAAAAACGGGTGGCGTCTAACCACCACGAGTCCGCTCTAGTTATGACCAGTATGACGTCACGCATCTCGCCTCGCGAGATCCCGCCGTGGCTATCCGGTGACCTAGTTCCAACCTTTCCCGCCGCACCCGCGGCGCCACCTAGGGAACTAGATCCGAACTAACATTTGACTCGACATGCGGGACGCGGCCTACCACCCGAGTGCTATCTGCTGGAGTTTGGCGGTGTATACAACGCTTCAAAGCGAATGTACCGGTTAATCCGACCGCTGCTCACGGGATACAGCTCCCCGGGGAGGGCACGTTCGGCATCTCCAGCCGTGGGACGTATGTTACCCGCCTATGGCGGACAACACGCAGCAGCTCGTTGTGTACTGAGTTAGGTTACGGCAGACCTCAACCGGGGACTGCGTCTAACGCCTTCGGTTAGCCTCTTATTTTTCCCGGCTTTACGTACGGCCCTTTCTGGATTCCGCTTAGCCACAGCGGGCACCTTCCCATACGTAATGCCTTCACTCAGCGAGACATTTTTCCTTTTCTTACGATTAGGTCGTTTCCTGGCCTTCGTCTTCTTTTTCACCATACCTTCGTCTCCCGGCGTCTTTCTCGGCCGGCCTCTAGGGCGTTTCGTCGGTACTACCACGCTCGGTCCGCTAGGGACAGATACAGGTGGTTTGTAGCCGAACTCCCTCTCCGCCTCTTCGCGTCCCTTCCAGGGCCGAAGTTTTCCGACATTTGTCTTCCATTTCCTACCAGTTAGGCAGTCCTCCATCATCACCGTGGATTCGGAGATGACACGAATTATTTTAAACGGACCTTCCCAAGGCGTTACGAGCTTCAGCTTCTCCAGCGGCTCATAATACCTTAGGACTTTGTCCCCTACATTAAAACGAATTCGTTTAGCATTGGTGTCATAACCCACCTTCTGCCACTTCGCACTCTTCAGCAGTTCTTTACGAACGGCCTCGTATGCCTGTTTGAACCTGTCCCTTAATGACTCCACAAACAACACAGTGCAGGGCGCCTCCGGGTCTATACCAACCACTCCATACACTAAGTCGGCGGGCATTATGATGTCCTCGCCGAACACTAGCAGGTTGGGAGTGCAATTAGTGGATGAATGGACAGTGTTGTTGTAGGCATGTACCACAAACTCACACTGTTCATCCCAGTCGTCCTGGTGGGTATTGACCAGGGGCTTTAGCACTTGTATGAGGGTTCTGTTGAAACGCTCTACCTGCCCATCCGACTGTGGTCGGTATGGGTTTGTTCGGGTCTTGCAAATGGCTAGGTAATGGCACATTTCCTGCCATAGCTCCGACTCAAACTCCCTTCCTTGGTCGCTGTGCATCATAAGGGGAACACCCAAATGTAACACCCAGCCTTTCACAAATGCCTCCGCACACGTGGCGGCTTTGTGGTTAGGAAGGGGGAACACCCGAGTGTACTTGGTATAATAGTCGGTTACGACCATCATACAAGTATTATCTCGGGGCGTCGTTTTAATTCCACTGATGATATCTATCGCCACTCGAGCGAATCTGATACCAAACAATTCCTGGGATAGGGGTTGCTTACCCAGGCCGGGTCCCGGCTTGTTTTTACAGCAATCCGGGCAAGTGGCGATCCACCGAAGCAGGTCGCCTCTCATACCGGGCCAGTAGTAACGCCTTTGTAGGCGCTCTATTGACCTTTTCTTACCGAAATGGCCACTTGTTTGATGGCCATGGCAATAATACATGATATCCCTCCTCATCGGGGTGGGTATCACTATTTGCAACAGCCTACCATTGGTGGGAGTTGTCTTCCACCTGCACAGTATGCCGTCTCGGATCTCTAGCTCGGTCCATTGGGCTAGCAACCGCCTCGCCTCCCTATCCTCTAGGGATACTAGCGGCCTTGCCGGTTTAATACCTGACCGTAGGTATTCCATTATGCGTGCAGTGGTGGGATCCGACTGTTGGAACTTCTTGATGGTTTCCGGGGACCAATCAAGATAGCTACACACAGCCTCCTCCCAGGGGATACGGGGGGTGGTATGATTAAATACCAACCCGGCTACCACAGCATTGTGGGCCCCGCAGTCATCACAAGTGGCATTTTGGCACCTTCGGATGGGTCGTCTCGACAAGGCATCCGCATTGATATGTTTAGTACCGGGTCGGTGCTCTATCTGTTTATGCTCTAATCCGAATTCGGATAGATGAGCTAACCATCGTCCTATCATCCCCTCGGCGTCCTTAAAATTAAGGAGCCACCTAAGAGACGAATGGTCGGTTCTTAAGGTAAAGTCACTTCCCCAAAGGAAATGCTTGAACTTCTTCGTATACACCACCACAGCGAGGAGTTCTCGCTTGGTGGTACAATAATTTCGCTGTGTCTTGCTTAACGTGTTGCTAGCAAATGCTATCGGCACTTCGACTCCCCCTTGGACCTGAGAGAGAGCTGCCCCAATTGCATCATTGCTCGCATCGGTGTCTAAGATGAAATGTCCCTCGGGAGTGGGATATTTCAACACAGGTGTATTCCTAAACAAATCTTTTATTTTATTAAAAGATTCTTCTTGCTCGCTGGTCCATGGGAATGGGTCCCGTGCCCTACCCGGAGTCCAGTGAGCTAAACACTGCATGGGGAAGCTCACACGAGAGTAATTTGGTATGAAATCACGATAATAGGAACAGAATCCTAAAAATGATCTCACCTCCTTAGCACTCGTAGGTCTTTCCCAATTCTCTACGGCTTCCAATTTTTCCGGATCCGCACTCACTCCGTTAGGAGTAATGATCCTTCCCAAGTATGTAATGGTTTTCTTAAACAAATTACACTTCTTGGGTTTAAGTTTAAGACCGTTTGATAGTATCCGGTCGAGGACTAATTGCAGATTCGCCAGGCATTGCTTGAACGACTTGCCGAACACGACCACATCATCCAAGTAAACCAGGCATTTCTTCCACAAAAGATCACTCAGTAAGGATTCCATCATAGCCTCGAATGTAGCGGGGGCGTTACACAATCCGAAGGGTAAGACATTATACTCGAATAGCCCCATATGACTGGAGAATGCTGTCTTCTCCTTGTCATCGGGGTGCATCGGTATTTGCCAATACCCGGACTGTAAATCCAAGGTACAGAACCATTGGTTCCCGCCCAAGCTATCTAAAGTCTCATCTATCCTTGGTAAAGGATACGAGTTCTTCTTTGTTATACCGTTCAATTTCCGATAATCGACACAAAAGCGGATTGTACCGTCTTTCTTAGTGGTCATACAAACAGGGCTAGACCAGGGACTCGAGCTGGGCACGATTACCCCTAGGTCTAACTGTTTTTGTATTTCCTCTTCGCAAATTAACTTCTTCTTTAGAGGAAGTCTACGATACGGAATTTTAAAAGGTTTCTCGTTGCCCACATCTATGGTGTGCAACACCTTATCGGATCTACCCACCGGTCCTCCCTCCCTACCAAAAGCACTCTCGTACTCTTCGCCAGGCAATCCTTATCCTCCGTATTTTCTAAATCGGACTGATCAATCAGCTTTTGGAATTCTTCATCCAAAGGATGCTTACTAACAGGGTCCAGTGGTTTATTGAATTTTGCTTCGGCGACATGTTCTACCGAGCTCATCCTCCCAATACAGTCGCCTCGCCTCAGATAGACTACTGAACCACTTCGGTTAGTCATGGGTAATACAGTCCAAGCTGCATTAGCCACTAATGTATCCACTGAGTCTAACCCGACGCTCGACAAGTACACCGTATCGGGTTCATAGACTCCAGTTTCATTCCTTTGAGCCATGGACCCGCCACAAAGGACATCGCAAGTGGTACCCGGTGGGATCTTCACCGTATGTATCACTGATGCGACCGAAGACACCTGTCTCAATACGCATTGGACATGCAAGCCATACGGGTTCCGTATACTCATCATACCGTCCCTCGGGTCCAAGACGGCCCCGTATAAGCTTGCAAAATCCAGTCCGAGGATTCCATCATCACTAACCTCTGCTATAGTTGGCGAAAGAACAAATTCTTTGCCTCCTATACGGATAGGCATAAACGTCCTACCAAATGTACGCATGCTGCTTCCGTCGGCCATGCAAGCATTTACCCCCGTTTTGAGGTTCTCATGGCTGCTGGCCACCGAGTCGAAAAACCTTTTGGACACACAGGAATGGCTAGCTCCGGTATCCACCAAGAATTCTCCTACCCGGCCTTCCACAGATATGGGTACATACCACCGTCTCCCCCCTAAGGGTGAGGGGTTACTGGTAAACTGGCGAAAGTCTCCCGAATCACCAAGATTCAATCCGAGTCCTCTCAGGAATTCCAGACACGGATGACTTGGGGGAAGGCGTGTCCCACACACTCGGATCAACTCTTTGATCCATCCTTCCTCTCCCCTAGTGTGGCCACTCGCCTCCATACGCTCACCCTCATACATACAAACACTAGGGTCCCCGGCCCCGGCCAAGGTGCAGGGGTGCGCACCCCCGGCCACCCGGCCTCCAGGTGTAATTGATTCGAAATCTTCCACCGGGTCACCCCCGGTAGCATTTTGGCATTCGTTCTTCCTTGGGGTCGTATCAGATGCCGTTGATACAACCCCCACTAGTTTTCCACGCCAGTGGAATCCGTAGTGTTCTCCCTTCCTTCGCCGTTGTCTTCGGGTTCATAGAAGGCAGCCATTACCGGTTTAGCAGCGGTACATTCAGATGAATAGTGTCCCATGCGCTGGCATCTAAAACACTTTACAGTTCGGCGATCCACTCGGGGTCTCTGCCGACTGGCTTGGATGGCATCTGTAATTTTCTTACACATGTCCTCCATAAGTTTGGTCATGTCCGGGGACTGACCCTTCACTTTATCGGCGCTTACTAAAGGTTTGGATGCCTTCTCACTGGCCTTCGGGTCACTCTTGACCTCGGGTGGTGGTCTTGAGTCCCTTGGCTTATTGAAAGCTTTCCTAGGAATATACTTCCTGCCCGTAGTATTCTTCCTTAATTGGACCGAACAGAAGGTTCCGTCCTCCTGTTCGATTTCAATCAATTCGAAATCATCTGAGGGGACTTGCCCCTCAGACTGCTGGACTACTGATACCAGGGGAGCCGAGCGGCTGGCATTCGGTATGTCTCCGGCTAACATTGTTCGCTTCTTCACGGCCATATCTATACCATTAAATATGTCGTGAAGTGTTACGCCTTCTTTCCAGGCATCCCTGGCAGCAACCTGCTCATCTCGGTCTCTCAGACCCTTGACGAATTGGGTAATCAGATCGTCCATATACCAGTCCTGGTTTTCAGTACCGGGTCTGGCCTTGCTTAGCAGGGCATGGAGCTCCATACCGTATGCTCGGAAAGCTTCGTTAGGCTTCTGCGTACGTTTCTTGAAACGGACCATCGGGTCCTCCTTGACCATGTTGCATAACAGTCCACTAGCAGATTCTACCAACTGCTCAAAACTTCCAACGAGACCGTACCAGGTTCGCCATTGCTCTACAGCCATGCGACCCGGGCCGCCCTTCAAACATCTTACCAGATGTGGCTTGGCCTCGTATGGGGTCCACCCATTACAATTCATCACGTCGATGAAGTCTTCAAACCACTCTTTCCAAGGTCGAGTACCGTCATATTCTTTTGGAATAACGGCTACCCTTCGGGCAGAATTATGAGCATACATCAATCTAGTGCATTGCTGTTTGCTCCATTCAACCGCCTTTGTTTCATTCAAGGTTCGGTTGCCCCCTATACCACCGAAGCTCGTATTGCCCGGTGGAGGCGGTGGTGGTGGTGGCTGCGTATACGTCCACTGTGGCACACTGTGGTTCGTATAACCCGCGCCACCCTGGTTAGGGCCGGGACCCGAGGTACCACTGTAGCCTGTGGTACCCGGGGTACCGCCCCCTCCTTGTGCGCTTTGATAACCGCCGCTTGAAGGCTGGTTACCCGTCGGATGACTGCCATCGTTTGATGGATTGGGTTGGTTGCTGTCATTACCAGCTCCCAACCCCGCGCTGTCACTCGGATCCACATGTATATGGAATCCGTTAGTCTCTGCACTACTGTCAGAGGCTTCCCGTGGTATATAATCCGGGTCCAAATTGTGGACTATGGGGACTTCACTTATCCGGACTCTACTAGTTCGGCCATGTTTATCTTGGGTTCTGATATAAACTCCCCCTTGATCTACGTTCCGCGTCGCATTATCATTAATGAAAGGATTATACGGCGGAT
Source organism: Acholoe squamosa (assembly GCA_949317995.1). Classification (NCBI taxonomy): domain Eukaryota; kingdom Metazoa; phylum Annelida; class Polychaeta; order Phyllodocida; family Polynoidae; genus Acholoe; species Acholoe squamosa. The sequence goes on from OX439040.1 coordinate 6,515,030, forward strand.
GCTTCGGCGTAGAACAGGAGACTGGGTCGCCCTGTTTAACGAAAGTCGAATTCGGGTTTGTGTCCTTACTCGCCGGAGGGGCATTCGCTTGCTCCTGCTCCTGTAAATAACTCTCCATGGCAGACTTATTTATTGTGAGGGTAGCTAGATCTGTGGTTAGGTTTCGCTGTTCCTCCCTCAGCTGTGCGTTTTCTGCTAAGATTTCGGATCGAATCTTTTCATTTTCCGCCACAGCTCGGTTTCGTTCTTCCTGAGCGGCTAAAGCCTCTCGCTTAAAAGTATCCTTTAATAAGCGGTACTTTTCACTTTTTTCTTTCTGAGACCTTTGATACTCGTTGGTCTCCTTCCTTATCTCGGCTTGTTCCGAGACCAATTTGGCCTCTGTCTCCGCCTTTCGGAGTTGAAGTTTCTTCAGCTTCTCCTCCATGGCATGCAACTCGGATTGTAATCTGTTTACATCCCGGGCCTTAGCAACTTCTTTGGCTCTAGCCTTTTCGATTGCTCTAAGTCTATTGGCTTCCTCGAGTCCCAATTCAGCCAATCTTTTCTCTTTCTCGAGTTCGTCTCTTTCTTTCCTTTCCAAACGATGGGTTGCCGAAGTTAGACGATACTTTAGGTCAGATTCTTTTAGAATCGCCTCCTGCTCCTCGGAACGTAATTTTCCGATCCGAGACTTAGTTTCCTCTTCTATTTTTAATTGGGCCGCCATGAATTGTTCATGTTGCCGCTTAGCTTGTAACTCTACCTGTTCTTTGGCTTTCAAATAGGCCGGGGTAGTTTTATACCCGGGGCCCATCCGACGTCCGTATATAGACCTGCGACTGCCTCCAGGATTAAACATGGAGTCAGACAAGCCTTCGTCTAGCGATCGGCCTAAGTGATGCCTTTCCGAGCTTTTCGGTTCAGCACCCCTAGGCTTATTCTTCGCATTCATGCTTGGGACTATTGCGTCCCTTATGGCTTTGCCATCGTCGCTGTCATGGTCCGACGATGTCATTAATGGGGGTACCTCGTTTGCACCATCCGGTACTGCTACTGGGGGGGTCGCAGTACATTTTCCAGGGCTTTGTGCCACTGGCATACCCAAGTTGCTAGCCGAGCCTGCTGGTACAATAGGACACAGCTGGCGTCTACTAGTTATAGCTTGGGACCAATCACTCAGGTCTAAAGTTGGGGGTTTTACTATTCCCTTGAACAATCCCGTATCCGGTACTCCCATTTGGGGTGTACCCGGATACAAGTTTACGATACCATCACCCGTGGCACCGTCTATCAGACCAGGTGTCGAGAAAACAGTTCGGACACCCGCCGGATTATACATTTGTTGTTGACTGGGTTTCCAGTCTAACAACAGATGCTGGGATGTAAAGTCATCCTCTTCGAATCCCTCTAGCCCAGGGCTGGGGGGATCCGCTTCGGGTTTCCCGAGGCTTTCGGCCAATGTGGCCGCGCACCACCCCCGAACCAACTGGTCACGGCACCAGTGTAATGGTTCGTATTGACTTATATGTTGGGTGGCTCTTTGGCTCGCTTACCACTAGAAATACCAACACAACACGAGTAGTTCGGGTTGGGCAAAGCCCCAGAAACCCCTACCTCTCGGGTAGGACTTTATTCCACTCTAGTCTACAGGTTAGGCTGCGCGTCTGGACTGGACTAGATCCAGTCACCTTCTGCCGCTCGTCCGGCTCCTTAGTAGGAGCTGGACGCGAGGCATGGTGCCGCCCCCTCTTGTACCAACGGGGTATCACAAAGCGACACCTAGCTGGCATAGAAGGAACAGGCACCACACGAACACGTCTCTCGGATGAACGGCACTAATATATATACGACGATACCGGCCCCTACACAGGGAATGTGTCAGTGCCCACACATACCATAAATCCCCGGTCATAAGCCGGATTTTTTTTTCTATTTTGGGCCCAAACCGGCTTCTAAATTTTTCCCAAAGTCCCCCCCCGGCTTATGACCGTTTTTTTTTTTACTATAGATTAAAGAGAAAATGGTAAAAATTTGACCCAAAAACCGGCTTTTATTTTTTTCCTGAACTCACCCCCCGGCTTATGACCGGGGCCGGCTTGTGACCGGGGATTTACGGAATACGCACATCTGAGGGGATAGGAAAGAGGACATATAGACCCTTTTAAGTGGGCTATTGAAGTTAGCCCAAGCTGTTTCTTACCTTCCATACACAGATAGTAGAGTCACCGGCTCCTGTTATAAGGCGACCCTCGTCGGCCGTCACGGCGAGTGCCCACACCTTCTCTTCGTGCTCGTCCCACGTCCCGACACACTCGTTGGACTTGATTGTCCACAGCTTTAACAAGCCGTCAGAACCACTGTACAAATAACAGACATGAATTAAACGGTGAACAAATAGCACAGATGGATTTAACAATCTCCGAGGTCAGGGTGTAGCTTATACATGGCTTATACCAGATATACCAGAATCCAAATCCAAATCAGGCTTATAGGATTGGCCCAAAGTCTGGATGCGGCTTATACGAGGGTATTTAGTACTATGGAACAGTACTAAACCACCAAATTTCAGGCCTCACTTGCAGCTTATAGCATTCTCCTAAAGTCAGGGTGCGGATTAAATATGTGGGTGCGGCATATACGAGGGTGAGGCTTATACAAGGGAATTTACGGTAAGGTTTCTGTGTATGCACAGCCATGGTAGTTTTGTTTTTTTATTTGCAATTCATTGCAAACTGCCGTGCTTTTCGTTACAAATTGTTGGCTCTCATCTCAGATCTCTTTGCGCTATTCATACCATACTAGTGTAGGGGCACGGTTTAGTAGTAGTGTTTATGGCTTACGGGTTGACTAGGTTCCGAGCAGAGTGGCCTTTCGGGTTGAGAGCCTGGTACGCCTGGCAGGCGGTGGCAGCACCACCCTCCGGGCTGCGTGGGTTAAACACGAGAGGTCGCCACCCAACCCCTGTGGCTATATAATAGCCGGGTCGGAACCTAGGACGAAGAGAATCCTACCGGATTCCATAGGAATACCATCAGAACTTTACTGACTCCGAAGCCTTACCTGGTAGTCGTAAATCCGAGCTATCCGAACAGCCTTTTAACCATACGGAATCTATTTAGCTCCCTGTAACTTAGGATACTGAATAAAGACTTGTTGCCTTTTGGAACCGGATATCCTTGTATTCGTGATCCTTTCCGAACCAACGACGGTCATACATTACACTTCAATACTACATGAAATACAAGGAACAAGCCTCGTGCAAGATCAGAACCGGAAATCGATGATGCCATCATGCACATGGTTCTCCCACGAACGACTCCGGTCCCATCAGATCATTATTACACTTGATAATTTCCAGCCCTTAACCCTTTAAAGGCCGCTGATGCAGGAGAGCATCATGCCCATTGGTCGTCATGATGCACCAATGAAGTGCTAGCGAGACTACTCGCCAGCACTTCATTGGAGCATCATGCCGACCCTACGGGATCCATACACAAACTCCCAAAGGGTCGTCATGATGTACCAATGAAGTGCAGGTGAGCAGTCTCGCCAGCACTTCATTGGTGCATCATGACGACCAAAAGGCATGATGCATTAATGCATCAGCGGCCCTTAACGGGTTAAAGGGTTGATTACAACAACTCACCTAGAAATAAGCTGCATACCGCGCGTGATGAAACTAACACGCAGGACCGAACTCTGGTGACCTTCAAACGTCTAGACAAAGAGAAATACACTCAGGTGAGTAACAACTGTTTAATGCTTTTTCTACAGCTCATATACAAATCACAAGCCTACTGCACTTAATAGAATTTTTCCGAAGTCGGGGTGCACCTTCTAGGTGTAATAGGTCTACTGTAAATCTCTGGTCATAAGCCGATCTTCTAAGCCTAAGTCTACCACGGCTTATGAGCAGGGTTTTTATTACAAAAGATTATAGAGAAAGTAGTGAAAATGATGCAACAAAATTATAGTATTTCCTCAAACTCTACCCCCGGCTTATGACTGAGGTCAGACAAGTACAGAATTGCTTCAACCTTAGAAGTCTCGCTTGTCTCATACGCGAGGTTCTGCGATTAACTGCACTTCTCAAAACCCAGGTGCAGCTTATATGATAATCTCCCCCATATAAAACGCATCCTGCGTATAAGACGCACCTAGAGAAAATTTTTAAAACAAAAATCCATAACTTCTGTTCTAGAATGGATTTTAAAAATTCAAAAAGCTATGTGTTGCTAGACCCCCCTCGGGCCCCACTGCGTTCTACTATAACTTAGGGGGAGTATCATATCAAAAGAAAGGTCTTGGAGTCCCACTGGGGGGGGGGACTAAAACCTCGGGTATAAGACTCATCTTATACCAGAGAGATTATGGTAGCTCTTTTCAAGGTTCAGGATACATCATATATGTAAGCGCTGCTTATACACAAGAGTTTAGGGTAGGATTTACTGTAATTCTCTTCTTTTAAGTCTCACCTTGACACAACTAAAGTCCGTCAGACTCCAGATCTTAATCGTCCCATCAGCCGAAGCAGTCGCCAGGGCCTTAATAAAGGCGAAACTGTAGTTAGAAAACAACTCTGCATCGTACAGATTTTTTTTTTGCTATGAGAAATGCTATGTAAAATGTATATCTCCCAAGAGTGAGTGAGTAATATATGTTTAACACCATTTCGACAGCTAAGGTCATATTCATGGCGAGAACTACATTACACAATTTCATAGGGGAATGTGTCAGTGCCCGCACATATGTGCAACACACACATCCCGAGGAGATAGGAAAGAGGAGAAATATACCCTTTTAAGTGGGCTAGGGAAGCCCGTCTCCCAAGAGTACCTGTATTCATATTTGGTTAACAGAGTTAAGAAATTCTGGACAATCTTCGGGCAAATTTCCGATGACGTTTGTTAGTTTACCAGACAAAATGGGGGCCTTAGGGGGGTCTGATGCCCCCCAACAAGTTTGGGGTTCGACTTATATGTGGAGTTTTGCTTTTTTGCATTTTTTTTTTTTTTGTATTATAAGTCGCATTGTAATTGAAAGTTGGGGGTCAACTGCTAAGCGGGGTCGACCTACAGGCAGTGTCTCCCTACCAAAAATAGCCAGATCAGCTTTGGTGTCAGATTTCGGGCCAGTGAAGTACCTGCTATACGGACTTAGCAGGTTTAATTACTAGCCAATGAGAGAACCCCAATCTATTCACTGCGGTCCTTCGGGGGCCAACTGGTACCCATCTGATAGGTCTTATCAGTAGAACTCGCTGGTAACAAGCTCCAGCAATGGCAGCGCCCATGTGACAACCTGCTACCTCGGAATAGTCATCCGAATGCTACAAAACAGCTTCTTACCTGATCGACGGGTGAGAACTGAATACACCAGATGCTGCGTTTGTGTCCACGGAACACGCCGAGTAACGAGAGACTATCTGCTGTCCACAACTGTAATGTATAGAATAAAGATACATTCAATCCTCTAAGGTCTGCAGATGCAGAAGTGCATCATGCCAATTCATTGGTCGTCATGATGCAGAAATGCACTTCATTGAAGCATCATGACGACCATTCAGGAGGCATGATGCATGAATGTATCCTGACGACCAATGGGCATGATGCATTAGACTCCAAATATGACTTATTCCGGGTCTGCCTTATCTGGGAGCTAATTGATAAAGACTGTGATAATGAACTTCATATTTTCAAACGCAGACTCAACTATGTATAAAATCTGGGTGCAGTTCATGAAGTGTGGCTTAAATGCTAGGACTTCCTACCTTATCATCTGTTCATTTTTGGACAAAACCTATGTAAATCGATCATTTGCTGCATCCGGCAGACCTTCAAAATGCCCACAGCACCAATCAGAGTTAATCTACCTTAGCAGTTTTATCCTGAGAGCCGGACGCGATCATCTTGTCATTGGGAGTTACGGTGACAGAGTTGATTTCCTTCTCGTGAGCGTGTTCTGTGAGAGAGCTGGTGAGACGTACAACCTCGCCCCCCGCGGGTGGAAGGTCTGACGGTAACGGCCATACCTTTAATGTACAGTCATGGCTCGCTGATACGATGTAGCTACTCTGTAACCTAAATGTGGTATCAAGCATTAATATGGAGTTCTAAGACCATTCTAGACCCTAGGTGTGGCTTATACTTGGGGTTTTACACATAGAGAGTAAGGCAGGGCATCCATTTCAGGTGCTCAAAGCATTCTCACAAAGTCAGGGTGAGACTTATAAGCAGTGGTGGCAGTTTGATTGATTGATTGATTTGTGTTTTACAGCACTTTAGCGGCACTAAGTGGCTATCCCGTGCTTCACAGGTTGATAATTTAACAGAGGAATGTGTCAGTGCCCGCGCATATGTGCACCACACACATCCTGAGAGGATAGGAAAGAGGAGATATAGACCCTTTTAAGTGGGCTAGGGAAGCCCGTGTGGTGGCAGTTTGAAGGTATAAGCATGATACCTCAACAGCGAGCGAGTAATAAGATGTTTTACGCCATTTCGACAGCTGAGGTCATATTCATGGAGAGAACTACATTCACAATTCGGAGTGTGTTAAAAATTCTGAATATACACATAGAAGTTCTGAATTCATTGTAAAATACTAAAAAAAATTCTTCTGAGAAAAGAAATTTGAGTTAATATATAGGGATCTCAAATTCTGTAAATTCTGAAATCAGACAAAATTCTGAAATCTTACATCCCTGACAATTTCAAAAAGGAATGCGTCAGTGCCCACGAATATGTGGACCACACACATCCGAGGGGATAGGAAAGAGGAGAAACAGACCCTTTTAAGTGGAAGCCAGTGATGACAATATTGTTATGATGAAAGAATTATCATAGATACCTTGAGAAGGAGACAGAGTTGACAGCGTGCGTGTGTCCGCTTCCAATAGCGACACAATGTACGAGGTTTGTGTCAGCCTCCATCCGCCACACATGGACTGTGTTATCCTGTACAAGGCAATGGTTAAGGATTTAGTGGCATCAAACTTTAAGGACCCAATCATGTCCATTGTGTGACCAAAGAAGGGAAATTTAGAAAAATCTATTCATGTCAAATTTAGAATATGTGAAAATCAGACAAAAGTCTGAAAACATTACCTTAGAGCCGGTGGTGAACATGTCCCGTGCCTTGTTGACGCTGACACACAGTACGATGTCCGTGTGCCCGCGCAGGACCTGACAGCTCCAGGTGGATATGGTGAACACCTTGACAAGCGGACTGTTTGTAGCCACTACCAGATGGGAATCATCTTTTCCCGCTAGCTGCATGTCCAGCACGTCATCATTGTATCCGACAAACTAGAGTGTAAGAATTCATAATTATCTCAGGCCCTATAACCCTATACAGGATCTTCAGGACAGAGCTAAGGTCTGTGCGACTAGCAAGATGTGGCAATTCTAATATGACAAAACATCAACCGTACACAGACTGCTTATGAATCATTGCATTATGATGACCGATCGCCACACCCCAGTGGCGTAACGTGTCTCGATCCACCACAGCGGCCGATCCAGTACTGCAGCCTCGTTCCGGGCGCATGTAAACATTCAAAATGGCGGACCGCTGTTCTTATGGGGAACTACGGTACCGGATTTTGTTAATTTTTCCTTATTTGAACCCTCTTAAAACATAAAATAAATAGAGAACTAAACTCCCCTGGTGTCCTCGGTGGCCGATCCACCCCTCGGGGGGTGGATCGGCCACCTCGTACACCACGGTCGTTTAGTTCTCTCTATTTACTCCCGAAGGGTCGACGAGTGTGCTGATCAATGGGCATGATGCATATCCCGCATACAAAGCACACCCTCAGTTGAAAGAAATAATATAAGTTATGGTGCAGTTGGCGATTCATTTATTTAAGGTCTGGTACTTTTCTATAGTGATTAGTAAAACTACTCCACCTATAAGAAGGACCCAGACTTAGGGCTGATTCTGTAGGGCCACACCAAAAAAATAAGTTGGTCTGCGGATTTTGGTTTTGAAAAAAATATTTTGGCGTCCAATGGATTCCTTGCTGGGAAATTGAGGCGAGCGAAATTTTTTTTTTCTTTTCTAATTTTGCCAAACATCACAAAGAGAAAACTTGAAGCAAGTGAAATCCGTAGACAAGATTTTTTTTCAAAGAAAAAAAAAATTTGTATTTCCGAAAATGTGGAGAGGGCGATCCGTAGATCAACTTATTTTTTTGGTGTGGCCTAAGGCTTAGGAGGCCTTCATGTATAAACAATGCAGCACCTGATACATTTCATCCAACTGTGACGTCATCACATGCATCAGATAAGGCAGCTACTTTTGCTCTAAAATTTTTTAAATCTAATGTAAATGTTTTCATAATACACTATCATGAAAATGCGGTATGGTTTCTTTTCAACTTTTTCCAACTTACATGTTTCTGGGGTGTGAAGTCCTGAAGGGCGTGTATACAGATGTTATGGTCGTGTGTGACCACGGTGAGGGTATCTGACGCCGCGTTAAGTTGTACCGACGTAATGGCAGCCCGCGATGCATCGTCCTCTAACTCCTCTCCTGAACCCACTGGGTAAACGCACTGGCTGGTTGATGCATTCCACACTCGTAGGACACCTGCAATAAGTCACTAACATACACTGATTTTGTATATCACTCATAGTCACCAGGTGCTCTTTGAGATACTGACGCCTTAGTCATTACTGGTGATTCATATCTTGTCGATATTGTCGGGATGACAGGGGCAGACACTAACATTTTGGGCATTTGTCCACCCGGGTGAATACTCTGGTATAGGGCAATGTATTTTCAAAGATTTTACTGGCCAAATGGCCAATTTCAAAGAAAGTCTAGAAATAATCACTGGCGGCGAGTGGCCCGCAGCCAAAACTAAAACTACCAGGCCAGTGTTCGTAAGTAAGTAAGTAGTAAGTAATAGATGTTTAACGCCATTTCGACAGCTAAGGTCATATTCATTGCGAGAACTACATTACACAATTTCACAGAGGAATGTGTCAGTGCCCGCACATATGTGCACCACACACATCCTGAGGGGATAGCAAAGAGAAGATATAGACCCTTTTAAGTGGGCTAGGGAAGCCCGGCCAGTGTTCGTGTCTACCCCTGGGAGGATGTAAAAATGCACTCGGGCTACATTCAAAGACTAAAGGTTCAACAGTGTTGCCGAAAACCTTTTCTTGACGCAGGCAACATTGGCCTGCGTCATGGCATCTTACACAGGCCATTTCCTGCTCACGCAGGCCATATGAACATTGGTGTTTTAAGATACCCATATAAACTTTATTGAAATCATGAAATGTTTGAATATAAAGCAAATTCGTAAAAATCGTCATATCTTTGCTTCTAGAGGGCTGATTTGAAAAAGATTATAACAGGCCATTGTGGCCTGCATCCCAAGGCCCTACGCCGGCCATTAAGATTCTACGCTGGCAAAAGCCCGCATGCCGGCATCTTTTCGGCAACACTGGTTCAATGACTAGTGCTAGCATATAAGGCGCAGCTTACACCTGAAGCTGGACCCTTATACTGCCTAATAGAACGTCGCCTTAGTGCAAGAAGGTTGTAACTGACACACTGGGAAAAAATCAGTTTCCTTCCATTTTAACATCTATTGATCTATATTTAGCTACTATGAAAGTATTGAAGCTCTGTCTAATATTCATGCCTACAGACCCTGGGCAATATTGCTGTTGCAACTTTGTTCTATAGTAAGTTGAACACTTCTTTTGCCTCTCCTGCAAAACTTGAAAAATGCAGATACAACTTTCTTGCAATAAGGCGACGAGAATATTTCTGATGTCAGGATATAGAATAGTACAAAATAACTTCTTGTTTATATCATCGGCCATGTTACTCACCCTTACTGCCGCCAGTTACAAAATGTGGGTCCTTCTTGTTTACGTTCTGTGTCGGGAACGCCCGCCCAGGAGGCAGCAGAACCAATGCCTCCACCGCCTGAATAATTAGAGAAATGATATCTATGTAACATACTTTAGCACTAAGAAAGTAAAAGTGAGGGAATTCCATGGACCAATCTTTTGATTTAGTGTGGTTCACATATAAGACCCAACATTTACTTTAACCTAAATGATGAGAGGCCTACCTATTGGATTGGACAGGCTTTTATTAATCACCTGATGAAGCCCGTCTACGTGGCGAAACGTTGTATATTGTTAGCATGAGACATTCTTTAAATGCAGACCTGAAGCATGAATTCACGATTGGCATCTACAGGCTCAACGAGCATTCAAGCGACTGATATCGCTGGTAACTCAGAAGCATAGGTCTTGCCATTTTGACATTATAGTGACAGTATGCAAAGACGTACGGGTCCAATATCCGCCATTATATAGAGTTCTAGTGGTTGTTAATATTAAGGAATATTCCAAACTACCCTCAAATGGAGGGGACCTCTTCCAGTCTAAAACGTAGGTAATATGTATGATCACGTGGATGACACCAATCCACCCAGACCTGACATCCGAAAATGACACCCCCATAGAAAAGCATTGAGCGCACAAAGCGTCTTAGTTGAACTTGAGGTGACCTACTTTTTTTTAAACTTCAAGAGCACAAAAATAACAGGTAACAATTACACCTCCATGATCTTGAACATGTATCCTATTTCATGATATGTTTCATTTTCTCTCATTTCCATGTTATTTCAGGGTAAAGTGAAAACTACCACAACAGAAATGCTGATTTTGCGATCTTTAAATTCTGGCCACCCCTACTTGCCTCCTATAACTCAGCTTTCTGAGTTAACAACGCAGTGTAAACATTCTAACTGAAACTGAACACACAATAGCCTTACCTCGTACACGGGGATGGTGCGCTGTTTAACCATCTTATCCAGATCCCACACAATGACCACGTTATCCCGCCCGGCTGTGTAGAGCCGATCTCCGTCAGGTGAGAACTGGACGCCCTGCACGGCGCTGTAGTGGCCCTCGAGCACGGCACGGCAGGAGGATGTCTGTAAGTCCCAAACACGTACGTTGTAGTCATCTCCTGCACTGACTAACTGTAAACGCTCTGAGTCTGGGTGAAATGCCACCACGCTGAAAGTAAGTGTACAATATTAGAATAGGGAATATTGTTATATACATGTATTTAAATATAGGCACTGGGTGGAACGTCACCACACTGTAAATATAAAACCTAAATGTATAAATATGCATTGCACAAAACACGAAAGCAATCAAATTCTTTATTTCTTTTTTTTTTTGAAAGTGATGAAACACAAAAAGCTCATATCTTTTTGCATTTTTGAAGATCCATCTATTAGGAAAATTTTTGGCAAATTCTAAAATTTTAGCTGCAACATAAAAGCGGGAGTTTCCAGTATTACCAAAGATAACATCAACTCACCTGATGACCCCGGAGTGTCCCAGTAGGTTATGGGTACAGTACTGTTTGATGACGTCATACACTTTGATGGAGGCGTCCGCTCCGCCTACAGCGAGTAGGGTCGATGTCATATCAAATGCCATACATGATATGGGCCCCGAGTGACTCGCCTGGAGGGAAAGAAACAATGTTTTAATATTTCATAGTACCGTAATCTCCCGCGTATAAGGAGCGTCTTATACAGGGGGTTTTAGTTCTCATTGGATCCACAAGGGGGACACCAAGAGCTTTCTTTTGATATCTTACATGCCCCCTTGGTCATAATGGGACAAAATGGGGCCCAGGAGGGTCCAAGGTGGCCCAAGCTACCCATAGGTTTTTGAATTTTAAAAATTCATTCAGTAGAACCAAAGTTATGAATTTTTCATTTTTTTGAGAATTTTCCAAAACTCTAGGTGCGCCTTATACGCGGAATGCGCCTTATACGCGGGAGATTACGGTAATAATGATTGGTTAACCCTTCATGGGCCGATAGTGCCTTAAAGCTGCTTCAAGACGTGAATTATGTTATTCTGGTTTCTATCTCAGAGGATTGTGCATTACTTTCCAATTAATTTCATGGTATCTAATCTAGTAAGGAATGGGTGTCAATACATACAGTTGGAAACTCAATGTTCTGTGCTTGCTGTATTCGGTTAATTAGTTCTCATCAAAGTCCCTATGTGGCAGTACTGAGCAGTCTGCAACCCTGCAGGCTTCCCTGGGAAGGTGTCATTGCCATAGAACACCACAGTCTGATTTCCTAACTACAGATGGCACCACTGAGCTGATGTAATTAAGTGCTTGTCAATAGAGATAAAATGCTGGAAACATTTTATTTCTAGACATCTATTTCTTTGAGATTAGCACGGTTAAAACTCTCAGAATTGGTTAGTCTGTCAGCAGTGCATACAGCCACGTGGGCTGATTGTAGATGTGCCCAAAACAAAAAATCTAAATATTTCATGTCTTGTGCCAGCTTTAATGTATCATAGCTACACCACGGGCGTATTAGTTCATAATGCCCTCTCAGCAGGGCTAATTTTTTTTTGTATAATATGTAGAACACCTTGAAAACCTTAATATTATCTTTTCCCTATTTCACTGAAAGGTAACCCCCCCCCCCCATCCCCTGGTCTCAACCTTTCTGTTAAATCCTACCAACCTTCCATGTCCGGGTCAGAGTCTTGTCTCTCCAATTCCATTGTTTCAGCAGAAGATTGCGACTAGCGACGACTAGAATCTGTAGGTAAAAAAAAAGTAGAATACCGTTACTGCTCAGGGACAGTAGAGTTTATACAAAAATGGAAAAAATATGCTATTTAACTCTTTTCTGTTAAATCAAAGCTTAGTCACATGAAAACTATGAATTTATTTAACACATCAATTGATGAACAAGGAGAAAAAATTTTGAGGTCAAGGCTGGAAATGGTACTTTTTAATGAATTTTGCCTAAGGAATATTCATCCTACCCAGTTTCCATGACTTTCCCTGACTCATTATGAAATTCATTGGTGTTCCTTGACAACTCTTTAGTCCATGACATCCCATGACCTTCCATGGCATGTGGGGACCCTGACCGTATAGTGAATATGTGGATTATTTGTGAGGATTTGTCTGGCGTTGATAAAAGCGGAGATAAAGGCACAACCTACCTCGTCATCAGGACTAAGGGAGAAGGACGTCACCTCGTCATCGTCTTCCTGAAAAGTGTTTAACACATTTATGTTATTAGAATAATGTTATGGTACATGTATAAATGCAAAAGGCAGAACTGTATGCCGGCTTAAAACAAGTATGATGCACAATTTGGCCAAAATCTTATTGGCCTTGGGCACCAGCCATGGGCGCCAGCCATGATATTATCTTCACAAAAGATAAATAATCTTTTTAGGCATTCCAATTAGAAACTTACCGATCCGATGGCAAATGATGGTTTACCAGAGTTAATATCCAGACACTCCACGGTATGTCCGCACTGACAGAACAAGTGGTCGCCATCCTTCGATATCTGAAATGTAAGAGGTATAAGAACAGAATAACGGGTATTTTCAAAAATCGTTCAGTATTTCTGTAGTTGCCGGCATCACTGTGTATTTATACCACCGTAATCTCCCGCGTATAAGGCGCGTCTTATACGTGAATCAGAGACCTCCTTTGCCTTATAGAATAAGCCTGGAGTCAGGGTGCGCCTTATAGGCGGGGTAGTTTTACTATAGAACAGTACTAAGCCTTCAAAATTCAGGCCTAGGTGAGCCTTATAGGTTTCTCTTCAACTCAGGGTGCGCCTTATACGCAGGATGCGCCTAATACGCGGGAGATTACGGTATTGTAGATTGTCTGAGTTGCGTCAGCACCATGCATCACACCCAGCTGTATGATACTAATAAGCAGAATTAGACTCGTCCAGTCAAGACGCTTTACCCAGAGTTTCTGTATCCATTATCTTTCAAGTGTTATTGCTTTACCTTGCTCAATATGAACCCCATGTGTTGTGATTTGCTTCTAGTTTTAAGTGAGCCGAAGATGCATCCAGATAATACAAACCTTTACATTTGTCAAAAATGACAAAATATTTTATTGACAAGCAATTCTCTATTGAGGGGCCCTTGATGGGGGGTCCCCATGTCCCATGTCGATTTTAAGAAATTGCCATATCTCCATGTCGATTTTAAGAAAGGTCCATGTCCCCATGTCGATTTTAAGAAAAGTTCATGTCACCATGTCGATTTTAAAGAAAGATTCATGTCCCATGTCACTAAGCCAAAAAAGGCCCATGTCGCCATGTCGATTTTAGGGGTCTAGAGCCATTATTGACTATTACCAGTATCTTTATTTTCAAATTTTATTATTATGAGTGCGGGGATCAAAAGTATCTATTGAGAAACACTGAGAAAGGGACGGAGTGGCTGAAATAATCGTTTATAACAATTTAGTTAATATATAACTTCTATTTCCTATAGAAAATGTAAAATGAAAAATTGACTTTTGTTCATTTTTAAACGCCACAGCCAACCCAGCGGTATAGACTCAGGGGGACCCTGAGCCAATTATGACAATCCATTGATTATGGCTGAAGTTATGTCGGTTTCAATTTTCCTAGCATACCAACGGTCGTGATTTATGACATTACTTAAATATATCGTATTCATTCTGATAAGTGCACCACTGCCTAAATTTAGTTGTTAGATGCTTAAAACCTTAATACAAAAATTAATTCAAATAATCACACCCCCTAGAGCTTGAAAATCGTTATTTTGGTCCTAAAATCTTTCATTTTAACAATTCTTTTGAATGATTTGACAGCAGAGGGTGTGTGCTCATGGCTCAAAAGGGGGTTCGCTTATTAGAGAAGGTACGTTTATTAGAATTACCGTAAAGTCCCGCGTAGAAGACGCGCTGCGCGTATAAGACGCACCCCAAACTTAGCACATGCATTTTCGCGTATAAGACGCACATTTTAAGACTGAAATTTGTAAGATTAGTACATTTCTATAGAAAAATTACCCCTCGTATAAGACGCACCCACAATTTCAGAAGATCCTATAAGACGCCCCAGCATTTTGTTTGGCGTAGAGGACGCGTCTTATACGCGGGAGATTATGGTAATACGCAATGTGGGGTCTCTTACCTGAACAACGCCTCCTGTGTAGAATGCCTTGTACTTGTCCTCCACTGAGAAACTGTACAACAGAACACCATTCATTATGTCATGGCAGATACAATCATTACTATAGAACAGTACTATAGGTCATATTCAATGGGGGGGGGGTGGAATACAATGTGGCCGTATTCAATGGATGTCCGCCAAAATAACCCCCTAGGCCATGACATAGATGCAAATTTCCACTTCCATGGGATTTTTTACATTGTATTCCCCGAGCCGAGGTGGGACTGGCGTATCCCAAAAAACCATTATATGGCTGAGTTTGCTTATTTATCAAAAATGCAACATAGCGGTATCATATATTAACATACTATATTTGCCTTCTTAACTAGAGAGAAATAACCAAATTGACCTCAGGACTGAAGTATTGCTAAGGGTGTGGTCATTATTTATCTACAGGGGGTAGGTGGTGTGCAGGCTTTTTTTTTGTTAAAACTTTTTACGTCCCCCCACTCATACCCACCCGCCCTCCTGTTGATAGATGACAACAGCTGGAAAAAATCTTGAAAAAATTGGGACAATGTCCACTGTCTCAGGCTTAGAGAGAGATCATAGTTTAACAACAAGGGAGAGGGATGTGGTGGGTTTACGTAAGGGAGTGATCAATTTTTTAACAAGGGGGGGGGGGCTGGTAGGTTTGAGGGGGTGGGGTCAACATTTTTTCAACCCGTTGACCTGGGGGGGGGTCAGAATTTTTTCAACCCCTCATATGGAGGGGGGGGGGGGTCAAAATAAGTTCACCTGTTTTCAGTGGAAAACCCCACACGTTACTATAGGTTAAAAGGGCATGTCCGCAAGCGATTTTCATCCCTTATGGGGGGGGGTCAAAAAGATTTTCGCGCCTCCATGCGCAAAACCACCAAGCCCCCCCCCCTGTTGTTAAAAAAATGATCACTCCCTAATTTTGCCTGTTTTCAAAGATAAAGTCCTTTATCCAGGGGTGTGAAATACCAAAAACCCATTTAGGCGGAAGTGCACTGACCAGCCTTGTAAAGATTAGTAAATAGCATCTTTACATTACAAAATAGTGATTCAAATGGTCTAATAGTAACAGTATCACACTTTCTGATCTACAGGGAGGCCAAAAATCACCTTTGGGATACTAAAATTTGTCAAATTTGGATGATGTAATATTTCTGGTGAGCTTAAAAAAGGCTGAAATCCGCCTTTAGGCTGAGATTTCACACCCCTGTTTATCGTAAATTCTATTGTATAAGCCGGCCCTTGTATAAGCCACATCCCAGACTATAGAGGGTACTATAAACCACTTTTTCTGGTTGAAAATTATAGTTGTAGTACTGTTCTGTAGTGCCAAATATCCTCCTATATAGGCCGCACCCCTTATTTTGGCTGCCGTGGCTTGCACAAGAGAATTTACTGTAGTGTAGGTCAAATGGGCACATGATTCGTGCACGACTTTTGAGCCGCTAAAAAGGGGGGCAACATTTTTTGTGTGCATGGAAACCCCCCATTTTCCCATGTTGTTAAAATAACGATCGCTCCCTGAAAGATTTCCGCGAGTCCATGAAAATTTACAGCCGGCCTCAAAAAAGAAATTTCCCTACCTACCCTAATTTTTTTCGACCCCGTTACCTGAACACAAGAATTTTTTTTCAGGCCTTAGGCGTAAAACTACCACAAAAACGTTGTGTATTACTATAAGCGTGGGCATGTTGCTGATATGTGGAATTTTATGGTATTAAAGGCAAATATATGCCGGTAAGATCGTAAGTTGTTAAAAACAGCGGTGTGTGGACACATGGAAATTTTTCCCATTCCTCCAACTCAAAGATTCCCTCCTACACGAACACACCCTTTTCTGAGAGTGACAATATGTCTTTTCGCTCTACTAGCCACTAGCCTAGACGAGTCTATTTGACTATTACTATTTTTAAAACGCACAGATTTTTTTTTTGCCAGTGACTGAGAAAACAGGTCATATTACCCCCCCCCCCCACCGAGGAGGTAAAAGAGTTTGCCACCCCCCCCCCACTCAAACCAGTACTGTACAAATCTCTGTGCGAACCTTCTCTATCTCTATGCTTGAACTGATAGTAGTCGCCAAGGAGTGCCATTAGCCTGAGTATGCCTCCTGACGCAAGAGCATGACCAACGTGTTTCAGAATGTCTGTGTGGGTAGAGCTAGATCAGAGTCTGTAGGGTCTAACTAGGTCAAGTTGCAGATCTGCAGTGAAGGGCAATAAAAAAATATTTTCTAGCGAGAATGGCTGAAATATTAAAATCTAGTTGACACATCCTCCCTAAAAACGTATATTGTGTATGTTATATATTTTTTCTTGCATGCTTTAGTCTAGAAAGTGGGCGGAGCCAATATTGTTGTGCTTTGTTGTGGCCATGTGGTCACTGAATGATCTTCACACTTGATGGCAGGGAATTTCATGGGGAGAGTTTCCCTACAGGTTCTGTCCTTAAACTAGTGAAAGGTTGGCTACAAATGGTAAAATTTATCTTAATGTATACAAAACACAATAGCATCAGCACTCTTAACTCCAATGGAATTATAAATACAATATGGCTACTAACAAATACAGTACCATAATCTCCTGTGTATAAGGTGCACCTCGTGTATAAGACGCACATAGAGTTGAAGAATAATGTCAAAAATATAAAAAATTCATAACTTTGGTTCTACTGAATGGATTTTCAAAATTCAAAAAGCTATGTGTAGCTAGGCCCCCCGCACCCCCTTGAAACCCCCTCTGTAATTTTTTGAGTTAATGGGAGTGTAACATATCAAAAGAAAACTCTTGGTGTCCCCCTTGCGGATCCAGGAAGTACTAAATCCTCGCGTATAAGATGCGCCTTATACACGGGAGATTACGGTAATATGTAAGGTGTTGCAGGCGTGTAGTTCCACTGACTCCTACACCTCTTTTGTGTTGACAGGAATTTCAGGAAATATACTTATACCCTAGCTCTGCTTGGGTTTGTTGCAACAGGGGATGTGCCTGTAGGTGGCCTAGAGGCCCAAAGGCTTGTCTGTGATTAGGCTTACAGGGCATAGAATTGTGTGACCTGGCCTTATAGGTCGCAGAGGCCCATTAAAATTCTTTTGGGGAGAGAGTGTAGGTCTACATGTGTTAAAAATAATTGCCCCCCCCCCCACCACCCACTGCTATCATTTATCAACAGCTGGGGAGGTGGTGCATAACTTTAAGCAGGCTATTGAAAATGTTATGCCCCAACAGTACCAGTAGACTCCCACCCTTGACAGTCCAAATATTTGCGCCCCCCCTACCTGGCTGGAGGCACATTCAAATTTGACAAGGATGTGCAACAGATTATTATGCCCCCACCCCCCCCCCCCATGAGAGTCAAAATTTTTGTGGCCCCTCAGTGCTTAGAATTTCTGCGCCCCTCTTTGACCTGTAGTAGCACACATTTTTTTGTTGCCTTAAAAGAGTAAATTTTTTAGGAAGTGGTCATTATGCCTAAGGGAGTGGTCATTATTTATCAACAGGGGTGGGGGCGGTGGGTATGGGGAGGGTAAATAAATCAGACCCCTCCCGAGGGGGCGGGGCTAAAAAAATGTTGACCCCTCCTGAGGGAGTGCTAAATAAATTTACCCTCTTTTTAGCAAAAAAAAAAATCTGCGCTACTATAGATTAAAGAGGGGCGTGAAAATTCTCCGCGCAGGGGGGGGGGCACAAAAAATTTTGACTACCTTTGAGGTGGGGGGGGGGCGTGAAAAATTTGCGCATGTCCGCGCGAAAACCCACAAACCCCCCTGTTGATAATTAATGACAACTCCCTAATGACCACTCCCTACTGGTGTGGGGTAGATGGTGTCATTCTGTAGTCCTCAGTCTTGCCCCAAGACCTTTTTGTTAGGTGCATCATATCTAGACAATGTCACCCAAAGTCCTTTACACATACCATCCAAAATATCTCATGGGAAAAAATCAAACTCATTATTATCATAGGGAATCATCTAATCATACCTTATTTGCCTTAACCACAACACATATGTCAACAAGATCTATGTTTACATTCAGGTAAAGGGGAGGAGCTTGGCAGCCCAACTTGCCAAGGCTTGGCCACTGAGCATGTACACCAGGTCTGCAGTCAGACACTTCCTGGGACCTGGACTCCAGCCTCCAGGTGAGGGGTAACTGGTGTCATTGTTGTTTGCTGGAATGAACACCTGATTATTCCCTAATAAATGCGTTTCAGCATAATCAGACCACTGCAATATCTTTATTGAATACTCAGCTTCAGGCCATAGCTTATTCCCCATCAAATTCTCATGATAACTATGACTATGTGTAAATCAATCTGCTGGGGTGAGGGGTAACTGCCAACTGAACTGGTATCAGGTTTACCCCTGAGCCTGCTCACCCTCCTATTAGCCAATGCATTAGACTAGTAATTATCAGACCGTGGTGCCATCTCGAGGTAGAACCCATCATGTCTTGACGTGACAGTACTCAGTCTCACTCAGGAGTACGAGGAGTCGAGAGTGCCATCTCCTTATATTATCGCCCAGAGTCCATGCGTCTTGCCTCAACATATCATTCTCTACTTGCCTTAACGAGTATTCACATGGAAATAGCACTTACTTTGCCTTCAGTTGTGGTGCTGCCATCTTGATCTAAACAGTATTGTGTCCAAGTTCTCAAATATAATAAACCTGCAGCACCTATCACATGTTTTTCTCCATGGCCGCATGTACACTTAAAGTGATGACGTCACGGGGTCCTGTGGTTTGGGTTCGAGCAGGTTGACCGTGGTCAGTATTGATAATTTTCATAAATCAAAACTCTCACATTTTCTTTACTCAATGTCATATAAGATAGGTTTAATCATACGAGTAACACTTTTCCCTCTAGGTAAAGATGAGACATCTCTGAGCTTCTGTGCAGTAGTCAGACATGAGAAGATGCGTTCGACACCTAACCAAAGTCAGCCTTATCGCTAGCTCCCCGCCTTGACTCAGTGTTATCCGGGACACGGCAGTGTTTTTTTTTTTTTCTTTCTTGGAATTCTATGACTTTCCCTGCCTGAACGATATTCCATGACCCCCTCTTACACACTGGCTAACTGGCCCCATCTCGTAGTCTCACAATTACGTTTGCCTACCAAACTAGGTCGCCGGAGAAGTTGCAAGCCGCATCAGCGGCCGGTGTTTAAAGCATGACACAACTCATGTCTGCCATTACCGGAAGTAACCGGAAGTCACCGGCTTCAAGTTTATTAAGCAAAACACTAGATGGCGCAACCCCGCAACATCTCCTCCTTTAAGTTATAGTTATATCATTTGAACAACAGATAACATAAATGTCATACAAAATACAAACACAATTCACTGATAACAGTATCCTTAGAAAATCCTTAGAAAATACAGATCAAATCACATTTAAGTGTATCTGGCCGGACGTTTAACCTCGCGCCCACTCCTCGTAACTCTTTGAGGTACATTCGGGGTTTTTGGCTTTGCAGCCTGAATTGGTTCTCGAACAGGAGATTGAACCTTGGCGGGAGTTGTGGCCTTTTTAGGAGTTGGGGCCTTTTCAGGTGTTTTGACTCTGACAGGAGATTTAATAGGAGTTCGGATTATTACAGGAGTTTGAGCTCTTATAGGAGACTTTGACTTTGACCTTACAGGAGTTACTGGTGGTGTTGGTGTGACTCTTACTGGAATGTCTTGTACAATTTGTTTTTCACCTACTAGATCTTTCTGTGGCATTATGTCTCTTCTGTTTCTCCTATATACTCTATCCCCCTTTTTAACATGGTATGAGCGCGGCTCTGGACCAACTTTGGTCACATTACCAGGAACCCAACCAACTTTGGTTCTGATCCTAACCTTTTCTCCTTCTTTGAGATTTTCCCTCTCATCCTTTAAAGCAGTTCTGTCATAATATTGCTTATTACGCTCGGCTTTCTTCTCTAACATATCAGAGAGATTAATTTGTACAGGCTTTGGTCTGAGCTGATTTGTAGTACTCGGAATAGTTGACCTGAGGCGTCTACCCATGTTCAACTGTGCCGGTGAACCAAGTCCCTCGATTGGAGTATTTCTCCATTCTAACAATGCTAAGTTTACATCTGTACCAGACTGTTTTGATTTCTTTAGAATCGCTTTCAAGATTTTGACTTGGCTCTCCGCAAAGCCGTTGCTTTGGGGATACTCAGGTGAACTCATAATATGAATGAACCCATATTCTTTCGCGAAATCAATAAAAACCTGACTTTTGTACTGCGGACCGCCGTCCGTAATGACCTGCTCAGGAATTCCTTCTCGACCAAACACGTCCGCAAGGTAATCCCTGACAGTCTGACTAGTACAGTCTTGAGGAAGTTTTGTGTACTCGACAAATTTCGAATAGTAATCGGCTACCAGTACATACATATCACCGTCTAACATGAATAGATCACTGGCTACTTTCTGCCATGGTCGCACTGGTATTTGACTGATAATCATGGGTTCCTTCATTTGCTTTGATTTGTGTTCAGCACATACGCTACATGATTCGCACATTTCTTTGATTTCGGATGTCATTCCTGGCCAAAAAAAGACATCTTTGGCCCTGCGAATACACTTTTCAATACCAAGGTGGCTTTTATGCACCTGTTGCAACATTGATTTCCGCATAGATGTAGGTATCAATAGCCTGTCACCTCTCAAAACTAGTCCTTCGCTTACATAAATTTCATCTCTCATATTCCAATATGGTCTTACTTCCATTGGAACTAGCGTTTTGTCATTTGGCCATCCAGATGATGCATATTTATGCAACATCTGCATGCTTACATCATTATCAGTTGCCTCCTTGAGGGCTTTCAATCTTACGTCGCTGATTGGCAAATTTTGTACAGTATGCACTTGTATGTCACCATCATCGTCTACTTTTTCACTACAACATGGCCCTCTACTTAGAGTATCGGCCACGGTTAGATCTTTACCTTTACGCCATACAACTGTAAAAGTATATTTCTGCGTTTTGAGCATCATACGCTGAATTCTTGGTGGTGCTGACGCTAGCGGTTTCTTATACAATGTTTCTAGCGGTTTATGATCAGTTTCGATAGTTACATCGGTACGTCCATAGATATAGTCATGGAACTTCGAACATCCCCATGAGATCGCTAACATTTCTTTTTCGATTTGCCCATAGTTCTTTTCAGATTGGGTCAACACTCTTGATGCATACGCGACTGGTTTGTTACATTGAAACATACATGCACCGAGTCCGTAACTCGACGAATCTACAGAGATCGTAATTTTCTCTTTAAGACTATAGTATGCTAACACTGGAGCACTTGATATGGCACTTTTTAACTCTCGGAATGCTTTCTCTTGGGGTTCATCCCAGTGCCATTCTATCTTACTATTCTGCAATATCCTTAACGGTGCTGCGATTTTCGAGAGATTTTGAACGAACTTACCCACATAGGTTACCATTCCCAACCACCTGGTAATGTCATCAACATTCTCTGGTTTTGGAAAATCTGTGATCGCTTTCACTTTCTCGGGATCAATTTCTACACCTTTGTCTGAAAAGATATGTCCTTGATACACAACAGAACTAACCGCAATGCGACATTTGTCCCGGTTTAGACCAAGACCACGTTCTAACGCTCGATCTAATACATTCTCTAGAATTTTGTCGTGTTCTTTCTGGTCTTTTCCCGCGATCAGTATATCGTCTCTGATTATCTCTACACCTTCGATCCCTTCAAACACTTCGGTCACCGTTCGTTCCCACACTTCAGACGCTGAGGAGATACCGAACGGCATCCTTTTGAACCTATATCTACCGAAAGCAGAGTTGAAAGTCATCAACTTTGAGGTTTCTTCTGTGACCCTTATTTGATAGAATGCTTGCCCTGCATCTAAAACAGAGAACACTTTCTTACCAGATAGACATGCCGCAATATCCTCGACACTTCTCATTGGATAATGCTCGCGCATAATCCCTTTGTTTAGTTCTTTCGGATCTATACATAACCTCAATTTTCCGTTTGCTTTCTCAATTATTACTAGAGAATTCACCCATTCGGTCGGTTCAGTTACTGGTTCTATCACATCTTGCTCAACCAACGCATCTAGAGCTTCTTTCAACCTTTCTAACATGGCATGCGGAACTCTTCTTGGCGGATTTACAACCGGTTTGACATTGGGATCCATTTTACAATCATATACTGTCCCCTTTATGCAACCCAAACCAGTGAACACCTTACTGTACTTTGGGTTTGCCAAAAGTGACTTGGGGTCGGTCTTTTTTACTTCGCATGTGCGCTTAATCAACCCCATCTCAGCACATGTTCCTAAACCAAGGACTGGGGTTCCTCGGTGAACTACCATGAATTCTACAGCATAAAGCTTATCCTTATAGAGAATTTCAAGTACTACGGTCCCATACGGTCTAACTTTGGTTCCGAAATAGCCAACTAACTTTGATTTGGTAGGTCTAAGATAATTGTTTTTCGCATAGTCACGGTCATATAAATCTTTGGGCATTGTGTTAACCTCACTACCTGTGTCCAATTTGAATGTTACCTTTTTACCTTCCGCGGACACATTGACCGTCCAATCCTTCGGTTTCGCGGCTGACTGCACTTCATGTACCTTCTGAAACTTAACATTTTCATCAACATTTTTCGGTACATTTTCATTGACATTTTCAACTTTAATTGTTTCAACAAACAAATAGTCATCATAATCATCATTTCTCCCATAATCTTCAGTCTCATCATATAGTTCATGAGTATTTCTCGAATAGCACATCTTCGAGTAATGTCCAATGTTCTTACACTTGTGGCATTTTGCATTTGCTGCTGGGCACACGTTGCGGTAGTGAAACGCATAACCGCACTGTTCGCATGGCTCAACCTGGTCATCTTGGCGTTGACGATCACCGTAACCGCCACGACCTCTACCGCGTCCACGACCTCCGCCACGATTACCACGACTGCCCCGACTGGAACCATGACCTCGGCCACGACTACCACTATAGTCATTGCCTCGATCATCACTACGGTCGTTACCACGACCACGGCCGCGTCCGCGACCTCGTCGATGGACTGCATCAACGCTAGCACTTGCTGACAATTCCGTTCTACGAGTACGGATTTCATGGGTGGAGAACATTTGCAAAGCTTTTTCTAGTGTCAGGTCTTTTTCATCATACAGCTTCTCAGATAATTTTTCATCCGGGAGCATCCCCCGTACAAGCTGGTCTCTTATGGCACTATCTTCGGCATCACCAAAATTACATGTTTCAGCTAATTTACGCAGTGCACTCACAAACTGATTTCCAGTTTCTCCAGCCTTTTGCTTTCGTTCATAAAAATCTTGTCTTTCCACCATTTCATACTGTTTTGGAATACAATGTTCTTTAAATTTCTTCAAAACTTCTTTGATTTTATACTTGTCTTCATCTTCATCAAATTGCAGAGTTTCATATACTGCCCTGCCCTTGGCACCGATCAAATTGAGCAGCATCATTACTTGTCGTTTTGATTCTAGTGCATCGTATGCACATGCAGCCATAAAAATTTCGAACTCTGATTCAAAAACTTTCCAATTGGTGGCCATATTGCCTGTGAATTCAAGGTCTTTGGGTGGCTTGAACGGAAGAACCATTTTTACAGTCTTACTTTGACTTCACAGAATTATGGAGAATACACTTGGACTTGGCCTGACTATGAGTATGACTTGGCACAAATTTCAACTGGCAACTCAACTTGAACTTGAAACTGGTAACACAACAAAGTTCAACATTGGTGGTCTTCCACAACTGTCCAGTACTTACAGTTACATGTATTCTCTCATTTCTTACACTTTCCTTGAAGTCATAATGTGTCTATCACCACATATTTCTTGTTTCTTCTGACACCATGTTTAAAGCATGACACAACTCATGTCTGCCATTACCGGAAGTAACCGGAAGTCACCGGCTTCAAGTTTATTAAGCAAAACACTAGATGGCGCAACCCCGCAACAGCCGGGAGCATAGCGACCGTAGCAACTCCATAATGTTTTCAGTTTTCTCCTTGTCACCTATGACGTCATTGGTGACGTCATGCTGCCTCAGTGACGTCACCCGCAGTGGCTAGCGATGGAGTGGCAACTCCTATCTGTGGTCCTTGCCGCATTTTTCTTGTTTTAACATCTCTGATGGGGCGGGTCAAAATAATTTCACCTGTTTTCAGTGGAAAACCCTGCGTTTTACTATAGGTTAAAAGGGGACGTTCGCGCGTGATTTCTGTCCCTTATGGGGGGGGGGGTCAAAAGTATTTTACCCCCTCAAGAGGGGGGATCGAAATTTTTTTTCGTGCGTGCACGCCCAAACCCACCAGCCCCCCCCCCCATTGTTACCCTATATTAAAAATGGGATTGCTGCATTGCTGGTACCTACACCCATCCCAGGTCATTGAAATAGCCTAAGTACATGCCAGGAGCAAGATAAATTGAGAGGCTACCATGTCCTTTTTTGAAAGTTAACTCGATTTTTCTCTTTATTTCTAATATCTTTAATAATTTGAAGACTTATTCTGTAATGTTAATTATTCTTGTCAATGATTCTTCAGAGTTCAATAGTTTTTTTTTAAAGGAAATTGATAAATCATACACATACTCTCAGAGTCCTTAGCAACAAGCCTCCGAAACATTTAGAAAAATCCACCATTATTTAACCCAGATGAACGGCCGTAAAATAACATAGCTATAAATGAATCACGATTAAATGTGGTGGAAATACAAAGTAAATACCCGTATAACAACAGATAGTCAGGATGATTTCAAATCCCCTTAAAATATTTGAAATTTGTCAATGACAACTTTCCAATCAATGATCCTCGGATCTCCATGGTCGTATCTAGGTCACAGGTCAATGGTCATGGCTTTCTGACGTCACAGATACGGCCGCAGATCATCAAAGGGCGCCACAGATTTTGCCGCCTGTTTGGGGAGCAGCAGGTCAGACTACTGGCGGGGGTGGGGGGGGGGCTACCAGTACCCTGTGTTGTAGCTTCCACCCCCCACTAGTGCTGAAGGCACTAGTTGTTATTAAAAAATGATCACTCCCTAAGGTCGATGCTATAAGCCACATATATGGGCTTTGGTTCCTATAAAGCCAAGGGTGGTTATTATCTATCAGCGGGAAGGGGCTTGTTGGGTTCCAGAGGGACTGAGGGGGGGGGGATAAAAACTTTTGACCCAGGGGGGGGGCATAACATTTTTTTCAGGAAGGGTCAAAGGGTTTTGTGTCCCCCCCCCCCCCCCATTTGAAATGAGAACTCCGTAATGCTACCTACCCTAGTTTATTTGGCCGTATCCATTTAGGGGGTAGGGGAATAACTTTTTGAGACAGATCTTTTTATGGGGGGGATGCCCGCATTAAAAAGTCACGCGACCACCCCTTGACCAATCAGGGCATCGTGATTTTTCCGCTGATTCCCGCGATTTTATGATCACTGTTTGAATCGGTACCCATGTTGTTAATTTGCGGTGCCAGCCCCCCTTTAAGTTTAGAAGAAACAAAAAAGAATTCCTGCTTAATCAACTTTTCTTGTTTTTTACCCCATTACCTGAACGCAGCAATTATTTTTACCATAAAACCCCGATCATAACCCATTTTTCTTTATTTTTGGTCGAGATCGGCTTCTAAATCTTTTCCAAAGTCGACCCCAGGCTTTTGACCATTTTTTTTTTTTTTATTATAATAGTTTAAAGAGAAAACAGTGGAAATTTGGGCCCAAAATCGGCTCATAACGTTTTCCCAATTAAAGTCTGACCCCCGCTTATGACTGACGTTGGCTTATGAACAGGGTTTTACTAGGCCAGACGATGACAGCCTCTCACTACCGCTTACGGCTGACAGCAAAGTTGGCTGGCCCCATAGACAGCAGAAAACTCATGAGAAAATATACCGTTCCTTCACTGTCCTTCTTCAAACTTCTCAGTCTTAATGTAACACCTAGTTGTGTTCTTGCACTACTTAATCTTCACTTTCATAGCCTTGATTATCCATATTTTGATAAAATTTAGAAACTTTAGGCTGTGACCTGGACCTTGGCACAGTGCCAAAGCAAGGCTTTTGCTGCAGCTAGCAGATATGAAATACAGGGTTATAAGTCAATCAAAACGTCCATCTTTCCATCAAAGCTCATGAGGCAAGTAAAATATCTGATAGTTGTATGACTGAAGTTTCAAAAGCAGACATTAAGTGGAACTTTGTAAAAATCCATTCGGTACCAAATATTAAACTGCAACAAAGGCCTTTGCTCTCTACCGCTCCCGTTAGGAAGATCAGCAGGGAGCTCGCCCTAGGTTTTACAATAGGCCCAAAATAAAGTCAAGGTAAGCCTCAAGGTAAACCGGTTACTACAGAAATCAAGTAATTATGCAACAAATAATAGCAAACTAAGCTTTTCTGATGATAACTTTATTACTCCATAACATCAAAATTGTCATTTAGAAGCCATAACAGTACCAGCTTGGGTTCATATATAAATACAGATAAATTTCCTTAGGGGTTCTCTTGGCTTAAAAATCGTTATCCTTTTGCGTTTAAGAACGAAAACGTGACTTTGAGTTGAATAATTAAACGTTTAGATAATAGATAGATAAATATATGCATTGTGATTATAGGTGAATTTACAATTACCGTTTTCTGTGTAACCATATAAACCTGGAGCCTTTAACCCTTTATAGGCCGCTGATGCGTTAATGCAATGAATTGCTGGCTACATAATCCCACATACCTTAAATCGCACAACCCAATTGTGGGTCATTTTCATTTGGAATGACCCACAATTTTCCATTTTTGAAGCCTACTTAAACTCTTGACTATTGCACATAATTTTGTTATCTTTTATGCGCATTTTGCGCTAATTTACAACAAGTACAGACCGCTATAAACTAATGACTATTGATGGCAATTCAGAAGTAAAGATGCATAAGAAAGCTTTGCTTTTTAGTCATGTGTATTAACTGCGAATGATTATTCCTTTAAGGGCTACTGATGCAATAATGCACCCTGCCAATTGGTTGTCTTGGCGAGTAACATGGCGAGTAACTTGCCAGGGCTACAAGTATGGCGAGTGACTCGCCAGGGCTACATGTATGGCGAGTAATTACCAGGGCTACATGTATGGCGAGTCACTCGCCAGGGCTACATGTATGACGAGCAACTCACCAGGGCTACATGTATGGCGAGTCACTCGCCAGGGCTACAAGTATGGTGAGTGACTCGCCAGGGCTACATGTATGGCGAGTGACTCGCCAGGGCTACATGTATGGCGAGTGACTCGCCAGGGCTACATGTATGGCGAGTAACTCACCAGGGCTACATGTATGGCATGTAACTCACCAGGGCTACATGTATGGCGAGTAACTCGCCAGGGCTACATGTATGGCGAGTGACTCGCCAGGGCTACAAGTATGGCGAGTAATTGCCAGGGCTACATGTATGGCGAGTGACTCGCCAGGGCTACATGTATGGCGAGTGACTCGCCAGGGCTATATGTATGGCGAGTAACTCACCAGGGCTACATGTATGGCATGTGACTCGCCAGGGCTACATGTATGGCGAGTAACTCGCCAGGGCTACATGTATGGCGAGTCACTCGCCAGGGCTACATGTATGGCGAGTCACTCGCCAGGGCTACATGTATGGCGAGTAATTGCCAGGGCTACATGTATGGCGAGTGACTCGCCAGGGCTACATGTATGGCGAGTGACTCGCCAGGGCTACATGTATGGCGAGTAATTGCCAGGGCTACATGTATGGCGAGTAACTCGCCAGGGCTACATGTATGGCGAGTAACTCGCCAGGGCTACATGTATGGCGAGTAACTCGCCAGGGCTACATGTATCATTTTCACCCAGCGGGTTGATACTCCCAGAGGGTTGGCATGGTACACTATGATATTGGAACATTTTTAGCGCAGGTTTTCAAATAAACGCAGGTCCCTTTTCAGCAGAGGGTAGTAGAGCATTTGAATTTTCAAATTGTTTCCTCTTCAAATAAGCACACATCCGATACAAATGCAGGGCAAGTCACATGTTCAAGTACAATACAGTAAATTCCACTGTTCTATATTATATTTCAATGTATACCACCCTATAAGCCGTACTCTGACTTTATTCATATTCTATAATCAGTAATCTATCATCCTATTATATTAGTTTTATGATTGCCAAAGTCATTGTGTGTAGATAATATCTTTAATATGTACCGTAATCTCCCGCGTATAAGACGCAGTGCGCATATAAGACGCATCCCTAACTTGCCAATGGCTGTTTCCTGTATAAGACGCACCTCTTAAGGCTGAATTTTGTAAGATTAGTACATTTCTATAATAAAAAAAAGTCACGTATAAGACGCACCCCCAACTTGAGAAATTTTTTGAATGTAATATTACACAACTATATACAATTAGAAATGTGTCTGAGCAAAAGATCTGTAACATTGCCAATGGATACAGAAACCTAGACAAAACTGAGAAGTTAGAAATGGTATAATCATTGCAACCTCAGTGCCTGCCCAGGCATAGATTAGAGACAAAAGAATATATGTGTACCTTTGTAAAAGACATCTCCAGTACAACCAATCAAATATCATAAACCTGGTGCTAACATATATATATATATATATATGTATATATATATATATATATATATATATATATATATATATATATATATATATATATATATATACCGTAATCTCCCGCGTTTAAGGCGCGTCTTATACGGGGGGTTTTGATATCTTACATGTCCCCTTGGTCATAATAGGACATAAGGGGGCCCAGGAGCTGAGGGGGAAATCTTCCCTGGGTCTTCTGTAAATTCTTTTTTGAATAGGTTTTCGAATTGATTAGAAGAGAAGTTATTTCATTATGAATTTTTCTAGAAGATCCTTGAAAGCTTGGTGCGTGTTATACAAGGGGTGCGCCTTATACCAGGGTATTACGGCTACCATATTTACACAAGTGATGCTCGTAATTAGTGACTACTATATTACACAACACTACCCGTACATGATAACGTTATGCTGATTGAATGTCAGTTGAGACCGTGGTCTCCCCTCAATGCAGCTTAGGCCACACCAAAAAAATAAGTTGCTCTATGGATTTCCCTCTCCATATTTTCGTAAATACAAATTTTCTCTTTGAAAAAAATCTTGTCTACGGATTTCGCTCGCTTCACTTTCTACAAGTTATCTCTTTGTGATGTTTGGCAATTTTTATTTTAAATAAAAAATTTTCGCTCGCTTCATTTTTCCAGCAAGGAATCCATTGGATGCCAAAAATTTCTTTAAAAAAAAGAAATTTCGCTCGCTCACACAATTTTTTTAAAACCAAAATCCGTAGACCAACTTATTTCTTTGGTGTGGCCTTATTTAGAGAATTTTGAATTGAATTGAATAAGACTCCCGCTAGAACCTTTGTGTGTAAGCCGCAGCTTATACCTGGAATATACAGGTGCGCTAATACGGTCAATTCTAAGAGAGTGATCATTTTTTAACAACGGGGGGGGGGGGGGGGGGTTGCGCTCAGACGTGTGGAAAAACTTTAGACCTCTTTCCTCTAAACACTTGAACAGGCAATTTCTTTAACCCTCATAGGGTACGAAAAACACCCAGGCTTTTTTTCACTGAAACGGATGAAATTATTTGACCATCCCCCCTAAGAGGTGTTGAAGAAAATGTGACCTCCCCCATCAACGGGTCAAAAAGAATTCTGACCCCCCTCCCCTCAAACCCACTTTTAAGCCCCCACTGACGTTGAAAAATGATCACTCCCTAAGTGATAAAAGATCCAAAAATATGTTTTAAGGTAATTGAACAACAAAATATAAACAAACAAAAAAACAACACATTATCATGGTCGGTGCATTACCATAAGATATGTAAATGAATAACATCCTCCATAAATATTTGATTTTATTGTTACACTAACAAAAGCGTATCATACCGTTGATTACACTTTCTATTCTAACCATTCTAGGTACCTACGGCATATATTTTACTGATTTAGACATTTGTAGAAGCATGCATACGTTGCTTAGCGTTAAAATGTCACTTTTGATATGTCATCATTATTGTCAAGTACCGTAATCTCCCGCGTAAAGGCGCGTCTTATACGGGGGGTTTTAGTTCTCATTGGATCCACAAGGGGGACACCAAGACCTTTCTTTTGATATCTTACATGCCCCCTTGGTCAAAATAGGACATAAGGGGGCCCAGGAGGGTCCGGGGTGGCCCAAGCTACACATAGGTTTTTGAATTTTGAAAATTCATTCAGTAGAACCAAAGTTATGAATTTTTCATTTTTTGAGAATTTTCCAAAACTCTAGGTGCGCCTTATACGTGGGCTGCGCCTTATACGCAGGAGATTACGGTATATTTTGTACACTTAAGTGAATGATCATTAAACCTTTAAGGGCGGCTGATGTGCAGGAGTGCACCATGCCCATTGGTCGTCATGATGCACCAATGAAGCGCTGAAGAGTCTGCTCGCCAGCACTTCATTGGAGCATCATGCCAACCCTCCAAGCAATATAAACCCAGTAGGGTCAGCATGATGCATGAATGCAGCCCTGATGAGTTACTCGCCAGGGCTGCATTCATGCATCATGACGACCAATGGGCATGATGCATTAATGCATTAGCGGCCCTTAAAGGGTGAACATTAGTAATATCAGACGTGTAAAACCCCGGTCATAAGCCAGCCCCGGTCATAAGCCAGGGGGGTGAGTTCAGGGAAATCCTATAAGCCGGTTTTGATGTCAAATTTTTACCATTTTCTCTTTATTCTATAGTAAAAAAAAAAAACGGTCATAAACCGGGGGGTTGACTTTGGGAGAAATTTAGAAGCCGGTTTTGGTCAAAAATAGAAAAAAAAATCCGGCTTATGACCAGGGTTTTACGGTAGTAATATCAGATGTGTCCTACACAACCATCATAAAATGACACTTCCATAAAATCAAAGGCCCTGTATCAAATGCCAATGGATGATTCTGGTAGGACCTGGTTACTTTATTTTTTCGACCCTTATATCTTTCTTTATAATACGAATATAGTTATACACTTTTGTATGTTGTAAATCCGTATGAGTTCCTGCAGTAGTCGGCTTGTAAGAATTTTTAAAAATGGAATAAGAGCCTTTCCCATACATGATTAAGTCATTATTTTATCCGGTGGATAAGTCTAACCTTGCTAATTTATCATTTAAGCATTTGAAATCTTAATAACTAAAGCACAAAAACCAATAATAAAGGCCAGGGATGGTTATCAAGCCACCAGTATTTGACACACAAAACAACACGATTTTATCAAATTGACCAAATTATTATATATTCATTTCTGCTCATGCAGGGAATGTTTTTGGAACAAGCGTCAAAGCGTCCTTCATATAAATCTAAGTGTCGGTGCACTTATTGACGTGTTCCCTGTAGTAGTCGACTGAGTCAAAGTTATTCCGCTGACAGCGTGGACACTCGAGTGGCTTGGCGGGTGATGGAGCCCTATCGCTGATACTTGGCGGACCAAGTGAGGCCTGCCCCTTACTGACCGACCTCAGTGATGGGGGGAGGGAGGAAGTTGGACCGTCCGCGGAAACCGCCATTGGGAGGTATGAGGATGACGACATCCAGGGTTCCTTGACGACCGGCCCAATCTGCATCTTGTAGCTTGCCATTCTTGCCGTTTCAATTTTTGCCAGTAAACCTTCGATGTATTGACGTTGCTGGTCCAACTTGCATTGCAGCTTGTTGTTCTGTGCACGAGACACGCAAAAGAAATATTAATCAATGATTGATTAAATCAAAATTATTTGATTAAGAAAAAAACACAAAAGACAAATGAATTAAAGTTTTGTCTAAAAAATATTGATTTCTGATTCATTATAAGTCAGAATCATAAAACCTTGGTCGTAAGCCAGCACACCCCAGTCATAAGTCGGGGATAGACTTTAGGGCAAAGTTTTAAAAAAAAAAATCTCTGCTCGGTCGTATTTTCTGAATTCATTTACTTGTGGTTATGTATTCTATTATCAGTTAGAAATACAGCATTGCTGTAATAGCTGCTCGGTCTTATTCTCTAGATTAATATAATTCTATTATCAGTTATTGCATTATTACTGAAATATTCTGGTTAATTGCTGACAAATAATGAGTAACTCCTGCATATATTGACTAATTGCTGACATATTGTGAGTACCGTAATCTCCCGCGTAGAAGACGCGTCCTCTACGCCAAACAAATGCCTTGTGCGTCTTATAGGATTTCTTCAAGTTGGGGGTGCGTCTTATACGCGGGGTTTTCCAACATCTCATTTGGGAAAATGCGCCGATGACAGCTTGAACTGCACCGCGGCAGACCGGTCGCTGTAAATTTGCTCGGCGGGGAAGACGCCGGCCGTGTGCCGATGACAGCTTGAACTCATAGCGCCTGCACCGCGGCAGACCGGTCGCTGTAGATTTGCTCGGCGGGGAAGACGCCAACCGTGTGCCGATGACAGCTTGAACTTAGAGCGCCTACACCGCGGCAGACCGGTCGCTGTAGATTTGCTCGGCGGGTTTGACGCTGACCGTCACACCGTGTGCCGATGTCAACTTGAACTCATATAGCCAGCAGCGCGGGAGACCGGGAAGTGTTGACGGGCGCTCGGCAGGTTTGACACCGACCGTGTGCCGATGACAGCATAGACTCAACAGGTTGACACTATAGACAAAGCGGCATGGCTTGCCGGGGTGTAGGGAACATGTGGGCCGATGACAGCATCGACTCATAGCGCTAGCACCGCGGCAGACCGGGGAATGGTCCGCACGCCTGCCAGGGTGTAGGGACGCATGGGCCGACGACAGCATAGACTCAACAGGTTGACACTATAGACAAAGCAGCATGGCTGGCCGGGGTGTAGGGAACGCATGGGCCGATGACAGCATAGACTTAACATTTCTTTTAAATTTTTGGGGGGGTGAGGGGGTGCGTCTTATACGCGAACCCCCCTGCTGAGTTGGGGGGGCGTCTTGTACGGTTTTTTTTTTACAAATCGATTCAGAGGGGTTGGATGCGTCTTCTACGCGAACCAGCCTACCGTGAGTTTGGGGAGCGTCTTCTACGCGCACCGCGTCTTCTACACGGGAAATTACGGTAGATACTGATATGTGTTGACTAATGTCTGATATATAGTGATCAAATACTGACATATACTGACTGAGGAATTACTGACATATATTGACTATTTTCTGATAAATTGTGAGTAAATACTGGCATATATTGACTAATTTCTGACAAATTGTGAGTAAATACATGGCAGTATTTACTCACAATTTGTCAGCAATTAGTCAATTTAAGTCAGTAGGATAAAATAACTTCTAAACTTTGCGGTTCACTATAAACAATACAACTCAGCTATGGACTGCCCAGAATTTATGGCAGGTTTTTAGGGCTCTGATGTTATTGAGCTGCTCAGATGTTATTTGAGCAATGTTATTAATGTTAAATTGTTTTCTCATTGAATCTGTGGAAATTACAAAGATGACCAATTCAGCCTTCAAATATTCGAGATTTTGGATGTATCCTGAAATCCAATGCCTGTGTAGTCTTTTAAAGGCCGCTGATACAGGAGTGCATCGTGCCGACCCTCCGGCAGTGTATCAACCCCATCATGACAACCGATTAGACAGCAGTTAAAAGAAAGGAAAAAATATGTAACAAAGTAGTACTTGTATTGGGGACCGTAGTTATAAGACTGATATACCTTGGAAAACATACCATTAATTATATGACTACTCCCCCTTACAGCATGCCTGTCTCATACACCTACTGACTTCAAACTAATTCTAAATTTAATTATGATAACATGAAATCTATCACCACCAATCATTCTTAGAGGAACATCCAATCAACTACAGAGAATAGCCAATCAAGGTTGTGAACTACCTAATTAAGACATGTCTAGACATGAGGTCAGCACTTGTTGATTAAAAAAACCCATCTACAGCTGATGCAATGTCTCACACCACCAAGCCTGTTATCTATTAGACTATTTAATTTTACAATAGACTAAAAACCAATTTTCTAACTATAGGTTTTTGCTCATATTCTCGGTTTCTACTTCTTTATCTACTTCCTAATGCCACACAGACTTGTAGCTAAAAGGCTTCTTTAGTTTTGGAGATAATTTTACTATGGAAGTCTTTGGGGAAAACACAAACTTCTACATTCCCTATCCACTACCCAAAATTGAGCCACAGGATTTCACTCAAAAACAAACACCATAATTAGACAACACTTCTGTACACTTCATTAAATTTTAATAAACTTCTAACAACCAGTTTTATCACAACTGCCATCAGAGTGATTACTCCTTTTTCTTGCCATCCCCCTCTCATAAAATTGGGGACTGACGTCACATGCTATTTATAACTGCAACGTTACACTGACAGTCCCAAATAATGAGTTATATTCATAGGACTTTGAGTGTTCTCTGTCAGAAATTGATTCCTGTTTCATTGGTACTCAGTCCCAGTAGATAAGATACTGTAAACCATACGTATAATCTCATGGACTATTTCAGGGGTATGTTGCCATAAAACATAAATACAGCCTGGTAAGTTACTCACTGGGGCTGTATTCATGTATCATGTCAACCGATGAGTACCCAGAGATGTCAGTTCGATATTTGGCGAAACTCTGAAAATTATTTTGGGGCACTTAAAATGGGGGTTATACCCTAATCAGAGTGACAAATACCTTCAAAATTAATCACTTAGGGTTGGGTGTATCTTTAAGAAATATCAGAACTATAAAATATTCATTAAAAAAAAAAATTTCTTATTATTTCTTTAGTAAAATATCATCCTTGAACCTCTGAAATCAGAGAAAATCTGAAACTCTGCCATCTCTGAGTACCATAAATTCTCTCGTATAAACCGCAGCTTATACCAGAAGCCAAATCAAAATGAGGCTTATAGAATCAGCCCAAAGTCAGGGTGCGGCTTATAGGAGGGTACTATAGAACAGTGCTAAGTCTATAATTTTCAAGCAATAAAAGTGGCTTATAGCTCACTCTAAAGTCGGGGATGCGGCTTATACGAGAGAATGTACGGTACAACCCATTACATCAAAAAACCTTAAATTGTGGAGATGTTACCTCTTCTATTGCCATTTGGAGCTGGGAGTCTTTCTTCTCGAGCTGCAGGTTGGTTTTCTTTGAGATTTCCCGCTGGCGTTGCTCGTATTCCAGCTTCAGGTTGGAGTAGTCCTCCTCGTACATGCGCAGCTGTAGAGAAATATGAGATTAAAGATGGATAAATAACTTAAACTGTGTGAATAAGTCACATCCACATATGAGCCTTTCCCTATAGTGACCAATCTGGGGGATGTGTGTGAGCAGACATGAGGCCTTCCATCTCGTAGATTCTCTTGCGAAAGTGACCGACCTTATATTGTGTAATATCTTGTACGTTTACGGAAACAGAGGCGCCTGTAATTTGAGACATGACTCTGGCACCGGTTTCATTTGGCTTAGTGATGCATATGGATGGGCACCAACTTTTCCGCCCTTCAAAACCTGGTAGAACGCTATGGGGGAGGGGGGGGGCTTAAAAGCTCATCCATCATCAGGCTAAAATCCGCACCTTGAGTTCAGAAGAGAGCTACCGGTAGTTAATTAAGCCCCACCTGGATCATATAATTATCATCATTTTTATAATTTTACTAAAGGTCAGGGATCAGTGACGAATGCAAGTTTCATACTACCAAAAAAAAGTGACTTCTCCTCATCCAGAACAAATGGAATTTTGGTGGTTTGTTTTTGTCTATGATCGATGACGAAGCTAGACCATCTGTTCAACTACAACAGCTACCGCTCAATGAGGGCTTCCAATCAGATTGGGCCCATTTATAGTGCACCCCCTCTTTTGCTTAGATACCTTAGCGACCGTGATGTCACAGCGTATCATGGATACTCTGTTGCCAGGTAAACCAAATGAATCAACAACAAGATTCTTGACAGGGTTTGGTGAGATTATTTAACATAGAGAGATGTTAAAAGTGAGGGAAGGCGGTTTCATCATGTGAATCCTCAGGCTGTGTAAGAGTTTAATGACTGTAATACCTAGTTGGTACCACAATAAAATTAAACTTGGCTGTGTCATGAATTGATGATTCAAGAAATTTATTTTAGATAGGGTTGAGAAACAGTGTTCCCAGGTCCTAAATAAAATATATCGGTACTGTAGTGGTCTACAGAATGACAAATGATGGTTTTAATAGGCCCCACCCCACAAATCATGGAAATGTGTGGTCAAAATATTTTTGTCAGAATATTTTGTGGAATTTTAGGGGGGGCCCTGAAATTTATATTTTGGCACACCAGGGCCAAGATATAAACCGTGGTATCTACTGTGGTTAAAATAGGTCACAGTGGGGGGCTTTTCATGGAAAGATCCATTTCGGCACTATTTATAAATAAAGTCAGGGTGACTTTGATTGGTTTTACACAATTTTTTTTTTGTTTTGTCTATAGAAGGGGAACATATTTTTAGGCTTCCTGGTCTTAAACTCCAAGAGGAATAGAATTGGGAGCTGGTGGTTCAACGTGTCCCCTCTCCCCAAGAGTGTATTTTTGTTACAAGGGCTTCATATTATATATTTTTTACCCATGACAGGCATTGTGAAAACACTGTGATGACTTATATGTAACATACAGTAATTCATAAAACATGCTGGAAATACCCCTTCCTCATAGTACACCTATATATAGACATGCTTGGGAGTCCCCTTCCTGGTAGTCGATCTATAAATAGATAAGGGATCCCCAATCTCATGTTTGATATACATGTTTTATTTTTTTTTTCATTTTGGTTTATTTATCATCAGAGGTGTCAGTTGGGTGTTGGTCCAACCTCTGAGTTTGAGGGGCCTCTGATTCTGAATCTCTGATGGTATCTGATATCTGTTTATCTAATTTCTTTTTCATTTTGTCCACTGAAAGACAAAACCTCCCATCTAAGACGCACTCTCAACCTTGAACAAAGCTATAAGCCAGACCTTGACCTTAAAACTTTAAATTTCAGTCATCTAGTGTCAAAAACTTGTATAGAAGCCGCACCTTGAGTTCAGGGCAATGAAACGCATCAC
Organism: Acholoe squamosa; assembly: GCA_949317995.1. Taxonomy (NCBI): domain Eukaryota; kingdom Metazoa; phylum Annelida; class Polychaeta; order Phyllodocida; family Polynoidae; genus Acholoe; species Acholoe squamosa. Next base: position 6,553,189 of record OX439040.1, read on the forward strand.
CCTAGCAAGGTGAATTAAAATGAAGACGGTAATGATTTATGCTAGTTACCTGTCTCATGAACATATCTTCCTTCACTAAGTTTTCGCGGATCTCGTGCTCTTTCCGCTGTTTCTCCTCCTCACACGACATTTTGGTCAGCGTCATCTCCTGCTTCAACTTGGTCAGTTTACCCTCCTGCTCCTAGAGGACAAAAGTGTAAATCATGGTCAGTTTACCCTTCCAGAAACTATAGGATATAAGGGAGTGGTCATTGTTTAACAACAGGGAGGTTGGTGAAATTGCGCAAATTTTTTTCCGTTTACCTCGGAGGTATCTAAAAATTTTCAGTTCCCTCCCTTTTATACTTTAGTAGCATGCAGGCTTTTTCGCTCAAAAAGGGTGAAATGATTTTTGTCCTCCACCCCCCCCCCCACTGTTGTTAAAAAGTGACTACTCCCTTAGTGTAAATCGTGGTCAGTTTACTTTTACTATTTCTTTAAAGGGAACCATGATAACATCCCTCTCTTCTTATAGAATTAGAGGAACAGCCCTAAACCCTAATGATACTGTCCCTATTGGTTGTATACAGGTTTTTTTTATGTAGTCTCCTTGACTCATTATGTAGTCTCCTTGAAGGATACAACCAACTGACCAATCAGGAGCCGGCTTCTGCTGCAGCAGCTGCCTAAGACCAAGATGCTGAACTTTGTGATACCCATTCAAGGCATAAATGCACTGATATTTCAAGGGTAAAACTTAAAGCAGTATCTGTTCTTTGGAATAGTTGCAAACAATTTGAAGTTACTATGATATTTTTTCTTTGTTCATAATCATTATTAGCTCACTTAGGGAGTGGTAATTCTTTATCAAGGGGTGGTGGTTTTGAGGTGGAGGGTGTAAAAATTTTAGACCCCTCCCGAGGGAGGCTTAAACAAATTTTGACCCCTCTTGAGGGGGAGGGGTTAAAAAAATTTATTGTCTTTTTAGTCTGCGTGCTACTATAGATAAAAGAGAGACATGAAAATTCTCCGTGCCTCCTTGGGGCACAATTTTGACTGTCATCGAGGGGGGAGGGGGAAACCCACCACTGTGTCCTTGAAGGATACAAGCAGACCACTGTGTCCTTGAAGGATACAAGCAGACCACTGTGTCCTTGAAGGATACAAGCAGACCACTGTGTCCTTGAAGGATTCAGGCAGACCACTGTGTCCTTGAAGGATACAAGCAGACCACTGGGTCATTGAAGGATACAGGCAGACCACTGTGTCCTTGAAGGATACAGGCAGACCACTGTGTCCTTGAAGGATACAGGCAGACCACTGGGTCCTTGAAGGATACAGGCAGACCACTGTGTCCTTGAAGGATACAGGCAGGCCACTGGGTCCTTGAAGGATACAGGCAGACCACTGTGTCCTTGAAGGATACAGGCAGACCACTGGGTCCTTGAAGGATACAAGCAGACCACTGTGTCCTTGAAGGATACAGGCAGACCACTGGGTCCTTGAAGGATACAGGCAGGCCACTGTGTCCTTGAAGGATACAAGCAGACCACTGTGTCCTTGAAGGATACAAGCAGACCACTGTGTCCTTGAAGGATACAGGCAGACCACTGTGTCCTTGAAGGATACAGGCAGGCCACTGTCCTTGAAGGATACAAGCAGACCACTGTGTCCTTGAAGGATACAAGCAGACCACTGTGTCCTTGAAGGATACAGGCAGACCACTGTGTCCTTGAAGGATACAGGCAGACCACTGGGTCCTTGAAGGATACAGGCAGACCACTGTGTCCTTGAAGGATACAGGCAGACCACTGGGTCCTTGAAGGATACAGGCAGGCCACTGGGTCCTTGAAGGATACAAGCAGACCACAGTGATCACCCCCTAGGGGGTGTGATCATTTTAGGTTCTGGGTCAAGGGGTCAAAAAGAATTTGATCCAAATGATCACTCCCTATTGAGAGGTTCTAAAATTCATGTGTAGGCTACTCCCCCTGGCTACTCTGCCCCCCCCCTGTGGTTAAACAATGACCAATCCCACCCCCTTCCTCAAAACCACCAGCCCCCTTTGTTGATAATTGAGGAACTGGTCATTACTTATCAAGAGGGTGGGGTGGTGGTGGGTTATCACACAGAGGCACAGAAATGATTTACGCCCCCCTCGACGGCAGTCAAAATACTTTGCGGCCCCTTTTTGATCTATAGTAAAGTACTTGCTTTTTTTGCTAAAAAGAGGGTAAATCTTTTTAGCACCCCGTCAAGAGGAGTCCCCTGTCGATAAATAATGGCCACTCCGATAGTGACCGCTCACTTAGGGAGTGGTAATTCTTTATCAAGGGGTGGTGGTTTTGAGGTGGAGGGTGTAAAAATTTTAGACCCCTCCCGAGGGAGGCTTAAAAAAATTTTGACCCCTCTTGAGGGGGAGGGGTTAAAAAAATTTATCGTCTTTTTAGTCTGCGTGCTACTATAGATAAAAGAGAGACATGAAAATTCTCCGTGCCTCCTTGGGGCACAATTTTGACTGTCATCGAGGGGGGAGGGGGAAACCCACCACTGTGTCCTTGAAGGATACAAGCAGACCACTGTGTCCTTGAAGGATACAAGCAGACCACTGTGTCCTTGAAGGACCACCAGCCCCCTTTGTTGATAATTGAGGAACTGGTCATTACTTATCAAGAGGGTGGGGTGGTGGTGGGTTATCACACAGAGGCACAGAAATGATTTACGCCCCCCTCGACGGCAGTCAAAATACTTTGCGGCCCCTTTTTGATCTATAGTAAAGTACTTGCTTTTTTTGCTAAAAAGAGGGTAAATCTTTTTAGCACCCCGTCAAGAGGAGTCAGTCCCCTGTCGATAAATAATGGCCACTCCGATAGTGACCGCTCCCTATAATTGCAGTAAGGTTAGACCTGCCAGCTGTTGTGTCCTTGAGGGACACTAGACCACCCAAATGTGTCAACAAAGAATTGGTGTTGTGTCCTTCAGGGACACAAGGCTAGCCCACCCATGCACTGGATCCATGGACACAATAAATGAGCATTTCAATTTTTTGCTATCACTTTATTGATCTGTCAAATTGTATAACAAAGAAAAATTCTACCTATTTATTCAGAAATCAGTGTGTCTGTGCTTTGAATGCAGGCTGTAGAAGATCCACCATCTTGGTTTTAGCAGCTGCCATCTGCTGCTGCAGAGACTAATTGGTCAATTGCTTGTGTCTCTTAAGGACACAAGGGCTTTTCTCCTTGAGGGACACAGAAAGCTGACCAACAGCCCTCCTGCAGTCCGCAGAGTGAGTTATGTCCCTCCTGCTATTATTAGAGGATTTAACTCACCTTACACTCCACAATGAGCTGTGCATGACGACTCTGTCCCTGTCCGAGCTGCTCCTCTGTCTGCCGGAGTCGCTTCTTCTCGGCCTCTGTGCGCTGCTTGACGGCCTCCAGGGCCTCCTCCTGGTGCCTCAGCTCGTCCTGTAGGACCTTTAGCTCCTCCTGGTGGTCCGAGATCTCTGCCGCCAGACGCTGAGCCTCCTCAGCCTCCGCTGCGGTGCTTTTGCTCGGGTCAGTGATTGAGGCCTGGGAGAAGGAGTCAGTGAGGGAGTCGAGGTCGCTTGTTTGGGCAGACTCGTCCTTGGAGCTTTTGGGGTTTGAAGGCTTGATGGATTCCTGTTGGAATGCGAGAAAAGTAGAGATATATGAAATGGATCGACTCACAGAGAACGCCTTTGTCTGTCAGGGATGTGATTTTAATAATTATGGCCATCGAGTACGAAACTAACTTGAAACAAGGTGTGGCTTATACATGAGGATGTAACCCATGTGCACCTTATACGTGTAGAAGCAGTTAGGCTTGTTGTGCCTTATATGGGAGAATTCGTCTTTACAAAATACATGTATACTAAGGTGACAAGAATATGACTCAGAATGAGCCTGACAGTGTGTTTCTGAAGGCAGGGTGCGTCTTATGATCAATTGGGTGAGACTTTCATGTGAGGTACTGTACCCTATTCGATGTGATGAGGACCCAGCACTTTTAAAGCATCCACATTTTCACGATTTTTGAGTCAGTTAAACTCTAAATTATTAGAGTGCTATGATTTCCTTTTCATATCAAATTATTACTAAAGGGTTCAAAATGATTTGATTGCTTGATTGATGTGATTAACGACCAAAAGTGGGATCCCAACTTCATGGGACTGACTCATTAGTTTACGGACATTACATCCTTTTCCTTCTTACTTTGACAGGAATTTTATAAAAAAAAAACTTAAAGTCCATACAGCTAGACATGAGGCCACACCAAAAAAATAAGTTGGTCTACAGATTTTGGTTCTGAAAAAATGGTGCGAGCGAGCGAACTTTTTTTTTCTTTTTTTAAAGAATTTTTTGGCGTCCAATGGATTCCTTCCTGGGAAATTGAAGCGAGCGAACAAACTTTTTTTTTTTAAATTTTGCCAAACATCACCAAGAGAAAACTTGTAGAAACTGAAGCGAGTGAAATCCATAGGCAAGATTTTTTTTTTTAAAGAAAAAAAATTTGTGTTTCTGAAAATGTGGAGAGGGCGATCCGTAAACCAACTTATTTTTTTGGTGTGGCCTGATATCCCTGAATTCAAGGTACATCTTCTCCATGGGAGATTACAGTATTGTGTTACTAGAAACGCCAAATCAATTTTCTATTCGCTACTGCCGTTATCATAAGGGAGGAGCCATTTATTGCTAGGCGGGGGGGCTAGATGGATTTTGGCAGATCACCAGATTTTTTTCCAACCCCCCCCCCATCATTATGACGAAAATGATCGTGACCCCCCCACTAAGAGTTGATTTTGAAAAATGACCCCCCCCCCCCAAATCGGATACACACGTGGAATGATGCGTCAAGATGGGTACTGCCCATATTTAGTTTTGACCACCCCCCGGGTGAAGGTTTATTGGGTTTGCCCCCCCCCCTCCACCAAGGGGACCTTTTTCAAAATGACCCCCCCCCCCCAATATCTAACAAGCCCCCAATATCTAACAAGCCTTGTCATATTTTTCAGGGGTTGGTGATGAGAAACCAGGTTTTTTTTGAGGGGCCTAAAGTAAAGTACCCCACATATATAAGACACAACCTGACTTTGGGGTGATTCTGTAGGACGAGGCTTCGGATTTGTGTATAAAGCCGAAAACAGACATAGCGCGTCGCGTGCACGCGGAGGGCAGGTACCATGCCAACGTACGCGAAAGGGGCGACAGAAATGCCCTACTTGGGGTTACTTCACGCGTCGACCCTGGCGTTGACGTGTTGGGAAATGCGCTATGTCTGTTTTCTGCTTAAGAGGCCTCTGGGCCGGATAGAAGCCATGGCGTACACTCGGGGGTTTACAGTCTCAATTAGGTCTACAAACACATAACCAATATCTTCTTTGGATCTGGGTCGAGTTGACTATAACTACTGTAAACTCCCCCATATAAGGCGCACCTTGTGTAAAAGGCGCACCTAGAGTTTTAGAAAATAGTCAACAAAATGAAAAATTCATAACTTTTATTCTACTTAATGAATTTTCAAAATTCAAAAAGCTATGTGGTGCTAGAGCCCCCAGACCCCCCATGCCCCCCTAGATCCTATAATGACTTAGAGGGGAGTGTAAGATATGAAATGAAAGGTCTTGGTGTCCCCCTTCTGGATCCAGTAAGAACTAAAACCTCTCGTACAAGACGCGCCTTGTACGCGGGAGATTACAGTATCTTACAAGTACCGGTAGATGAGTAGTTTGGAAAACAACTTGAACTTGGCTTGCTTTCCTACAAGCACTGGGTCTCTATACTAACCATCCATTCAGATTCATGAAATGAATTCAATGCATTGGGGGTTCATGCATTGTGGAGACTAAAGGTCTTTGATGGATTAACCCTTTAAGGGCTGCGGAAGCAGGATTGAACCATGTCCAAAACCAAACCCGTATCTGTGCCATACCGTAATCTCCCGTGTATAAGGCGCAGCCCGCGTATAAGGCGCACCTAGAGTTTTGGAAAATTTTCAAATAAATGAAAAATTCATAACTTTTGTTCTACTGAATGAATTTTCAAAATTCAAAAACCTATGTGTAGCTTGGGCCACCTGGACCCTCCTGATCCCCTTTATTTCCTATTATGACCAAGGGGGCATCTAATATATCAAAAGAAAGGTCTTGGTGTCCCCCTTGTGGATCCAATGAGAACTAAAAACCCCCGTATAAGACGCGCCTTATATGCGGGAGATTACGGTATAGGTTAGGGGTGTCCCTTTAACATAAGGTTATTTTACAGTGGTGTGGTTAGAAAGTAATAGAAACAAGCCCCTGGTGAGCCCTACAGGTTGTCGTTCAACTCAGGGTGTACCTTATACATGGGGTGTGCCTTATATACATACCGTAATCTCCCGCGTATAAGGCGCAGCTTGCGTATAAGGCGCCCCCCCAACTCACAGGGGGGCTGTTTCGCATAGAAGGCGCCCCCCCCAAGGTTAGATTTTCGTCAGTTTAGTACTGTTCTATAGTAAAAGATACCCCCCTATAAGGGGCACCCCAAACTCAAGGCAATTTACCTCCGCATATAAGACCCAGCAGCATTTTGTTTGGCCTAGAAGACGCGCCTTATACGCGGGAGATTATGGTAGTATTACTACACAGAGTGTATGCCTTGAATAACTTACTTTATTTGAGTCACATACAAACATTCCGTGCAGCGACTGTTTGATGGCCACGATCTGCTGCAGATACGCAATCTGAAGTACAAATGTAAACATCATGAATATCTAGAAATCGAAACTCTTCATCAAGAGTGTATGATTATGTTGACAGATGTGACTTCCGAAAAAGTCTAAAATTAATGTTCCCCATCTGAATACAATAAATTATCTATTATCGAGAACTAATCCGGGGAGGGTGTTTTCCTGAGACCTTTAGCCTAATTGATTTCTTTAACAATGCATCTCAAAAATGTTTCCTTTGTTTTTTTTTTGTGTTTTTTTTTCATGTCAACTTTACTTTTCCCTGTGTTTTTGCAGTTTCTTCTTTTTTCTCTCTACGTTTGTAACAATTTCTCTATTATCGCTGCCTTTTTTTTACTGTGTGGTGGAGACGCTGCCATCCTTAGGAAGTGGTCGTTTTTTGATAACAGGGTAGGGGTGGTGGTTTTTGGGGGGAGGGGCAAAAATTTTAAGACCTCTCTCGGGGGTGAGGGAAATAACTTTCACCCCTTCTTAGTGAAGAAGCTCGCGCTAAAGAAAATAGAATAAAGGGGGGGGGGGGGATTTCTGACCCCTCCGAGGGGCAGGGCAAAAAAAAATTGATGTGCCGACCTGAAAATCCACCACCCCTCCCCTATTGTTAAAAAATGACCACTCCCTTACTTACCTTATTCTGGTAGCCCCTGAGCAGTTCGCCCAGTTTCTGTTCGTCCCCATTCTCCACGTGTGTCGTGGCTGATTGCAGGTCTCTGTAGCGCTTCTCCGCCACTGACAACTGGCTGCGGAGGTTACTGATCACGCGCTCATACTCAAGTTTGGACTGTTAAAAAAAAAAAAGGTTTTTACATTTTCCTTCAATTCACTCCCATCAAAGTGAGACATGAAATATAATATAAGGCGGGTCTTATACGTGGGGTTTTAGTTCTCCCTGGATCCATAAGAGGAACACCAAGGCTTTCCTTTAGGTATGTTACACTCCCCCTGAGTCATAGTAGGATATGGGGGCTCCAGGAGCCCCCTCAACACATAGCCTTTTGAATTTCTGGTGTTAAATCAGTCAAATTAAGTGTAAATAATAAATATTTTTAGGGCAAAAACAATGATTAAAGGCTTTTGGGGGTGCGCTTATTAGAATTAATACTTGTAACAAGATTTTGAGCATCTAAAAATCAATTTCCGCACATGTGCGCTTATTAGAATGAATACGGTATCATAAACACTAATTCTAGGCTTTACCTAGAGTAACATTTAAAACTTACATGGTTGCTACCTTTGACAGCAGCTACTTCCTGCAGAGACTTCTGAAGGCGCAGGTTATTTTGCACAATCTCCTGGAAGACTTTCTGTGACACTGCAGGCATGGGTGACGGCTTTGGTAGGTCAGAGCTCTCCTTGTGCTGGCTCGATCCTGACTTACGATCGAAATTTTCCGGTATATTGAGACTGGCGAGAGACACATCCTCATCCCCATCGACCTGCACATCCTGGTAATGGTGGAAACCAGGGAGACCGGGAGGCATGGCCGCGCCCTCTGCACTGCCACCAAATTCAGCCAGCACACGCTCCAACGAAAATAAATCCGATTCTGAGAAATGGCGTTCTGCTTCACTGGCACAGCCATTGAGGCTGTGCGATACAAGCTCAGTGCTGTTCTGTGCACCAACGGGCTGCAGGAGGTTATTGATGCCGGGAAGGGTTTGTGGTGCATTTACTCCATTTGTGTATGGCACTTGATTCACGGGCTGACCTATCTGCTGACCTTGAACTTGACCTTGCAGATGACCTTGAGGCTGACCTTGAAGATGACTTACAGCTTGAACTTGGATATGACCTAGATATTGAACTTGGTGTTGAGGCGAGGGTTGCGTCTGGTGTTGGGGTGAGGGCTGCATTTGCTGTTGGGGCGAGGGCTGCATCTGGTACTGCGGTGAATCTTGACCTTGGGGAGGAGAGTGGTGACCTTGAGGAGGAGAGTGATAACCTTGAGGTGTCTGCTGACCTTGCTGTGGGGAGTGCTGCTGCTGTAGCTGTAGGTGCTGCGGTGAGAGACACTGCGGCTGCTGCTCGGGCTGTTGTTGACACTGCTGCAGCTGAAACTGCTGGAACTGTTCCTGATACCCATTGAGCTGTTTCGGGTCTGACTGTAAATGTACTTGACGGTTGTACAGCTGTTCATAGTACCTCAGCGCAAGGTTTTTATACTTCTCCGCCTCTCTCTTATAGTGTGTCAAGTCTTCATCGCGTTTTGCCAAGATGCGCTGAAGATTTTCAAAAGCCTTAAGGCGTGTTTTGTACTCTGAGAGTTTACGATTGATCATCTCACAATCAGCGATGGTAATACGTATCGTCTTCTGGTCTTGTTGCCCCACCATGTTGTTTACGGATGATGTGCCATTCATGGTTCCGTTCATGTATACCCCCTGAGGGTTCATCCTGGAAATGATAGTTCTTGACATGAGAAAGCAGCAATTATTTCATAAGGGCTGTGGAAAAATTGTGTTTCAAGTAGGGCAGAACACAAATAGGGCAGAACATAAGTAGGGCAGAACATAAGTAGGTTGGTGAGATATTTTTGTTACTGGTATCTCCTCAATGCTCAATGCTACAATGACTAACAAGTTGTAGCCAAAAGATTGCAACAATACATGTAACGTTATATTTTTAAATTGAAGAAAAAACTGCCCGTTTTTCTAGTTATAGGGTCGGTTTACCTGAATCACTCATTTTTCACTTAGCCTAAGGGAGTGGTCACTTTTGAACAGGTGGAAAGGCGAGGGGTGGTGGGGGGGGGGGCAAAAAATTTCAGATCCCTATAGGGGGAGACAAAAATATCACAAAAAAAGAAAGAGAATCCTACCGACCCTAATTTTTTTGACGCCCTGAACATGCCACTTTTCCTTTTAGGCCTAATGGATAACCACTCCCTCAGGGTAATCACTGTCCTGTTTGTGTACCATAACACTACAGTAGCCCAGCTATGAATCAGACTGACACGGTTCTATTTAGGGTACAGAGAGCGTCATGGTTTCGATACACATGTATACATGTAGGCCTCTCATCACTGACCTCATGGGGATATTTGTAGACTATAACGGAAACCAGAAAATTGCTAGTTTAAGGACAAATTTGGGACCCAAGGGGAATTTCGGGGCCCCCTAAAATCCTCAAGTTGGAGGGGGGTGATTTATAGTGCAGAGATGTCACTCAGTAGCTAACATCTCATTCCCAACCAATCTTTCTTTCTAAAATGATAGTAAAAATTGAAATACACAGTCATAGATACCGGTATATATGATCCTCCTTTTATAATAGCATTTCTGAAAATTTGGGTCTTCTACGATAATCATGCTAAGATATGAAAATATGACCTATTTCGCGAATCAAACCAGTACTAGCAGTAGGGTGAAGGCCTGTAAATCTCCAATTAGGCCTTAGGAGTGCACCCTCGTAGGGACAGGGTGACCCTGTCCCTACGACGTGAGGAGGATCTCTCTCAGTCTCCAGACTCTCTGTAGGTATGTGAATGAAAAAATGTAAATGCTTCAGACCTACAAAATTAATGGATAGTCTTTTTCGGCAACATCTAAGAAATAACATGCTTTTGGAATTATAGCTCTATCCCTATTTTGAGGGGAGTTAGAAGGATCTTAGTGAGCCCAAGTTGGGTGAATTTTGGTTATGAAATTAAACATTACAAAGAAGGATGCTGTGGGATCATAACCTATATTTTGCCAAAATTTAAACTGAGATAAATCACAACAAACTGTATATCACCTGAAAGGCAATAACCTTGCGGACATATGGCAGTTTAAACGAAACTAATTCGACCTATAGAAGCAGAGATATGATTTTTTGAAAATAAAAAGTATTGGGAAACCATCAAAATTAATTAATTAGCAAAAACTGCGGAGCTTAGATAGGTATGTGCGCACCATTCAATCTTCTGCAAACTTGAAATATATCATCTTAATTGTTTATATTAACTCCTTATCACAGTTTAAATACTCTTTTTATTGGCCCTGGGGTAAAGGTTATCAGCAGAAGTTGATGTTCATCTTAATCAAGCTGTAATTAATTAACTATCAATGTTTCCTAGAAAGTAAGATACTGGCAGTGTAGAGAATCTTGTGAACATAATATTAGAATTTTAAAGTGAAATAATATGTCAATTTAAACCATATTTATAGCCTTATAACTGAGAGCTACCTCTGAACAACCCTTAAATCCAGTCACAGAAAAAAGAGACCCACGTCCGCGCTCACAGTAGCATTGACATTCACATACCTAAGGTAGGTATGTCACTAAAAATTGAAAAGCTGTCTGATCGCTTAGCTTTTAGCACAGCCTTTAGAGCCACATGTTAGTAATAATATGCTTTTGGAATTTTTCATTTAAAGTGAAACTTTATGAAGTTATGGTGGTTTTCATGATAGAAAGTGGGCATTTTTTTCGTCATCATTTTAAACTGTACAAAGAAGGAACAAGTGTGACCTTTCCATGATTTTAGTCTGATTTTTAAACTTGCTGTATGATGGAAAAGTTTACATCCCCTGAAAGCCTGGAACTTTGCCATCACAATGCAGTTCATCCCAGGTCATTCTGACCAAAAGAAGTGGAAATATCAATTTTTAAAGATAAAAAGTTAGTAAAATCCCTAAATTTGGGCAGAAATTATCAATTACAAATTTCTGCTGATCCTAGAAAACTATGTGCTCAACGATAGATTTTCTTCATATTTGGCAGAGTGCCAGAGATGATACTAAGACCATATACTACCTCTTCTATATGTTTTTGAATGACTTCCTATATTCCTTCATGTATTTGATCAGGGGGTATTGATTACATTGACCTAATTAAGGTGACAATTAATTAACTAATGAGAGTTGTGAAAAAAATCAAACACTAAATTGAAGGAAATTTTGTGTACTTGGGGTACAAATTCTCAGCCCTCCAGCTGATCACTGAGACCTGTCCCTGCACAAACCTTCCAAGCCTGGCACAGTTTTCCATGACGCAGTCCAGGCTCATATCAGCCCCAATGCTGACATACCTATTACCTACTCTCTGACTCTGTCTACTCGAGTCTACAGAGATGTCAGTTCGATATTTGGCGAAACTCTGAAAATTATTTTTGGGCACTTCAAAAGTGGGGTTATACCCTAATCAGAGTGACAAATACCTTCAAAATTGATCACTTAGGGTTGGGTGTATCTTTAAGGATTATCAGAATTATAAAATATTCATTTTAAATTTTTTTTCTTGTTATTTCTGTAGTAAAATATCATCTTTGAAACTCTGAAATCAGAGAAAATCTGAAAGTCTGTCATCTCTGAGTCTACTATGATAACTATCTAGTTGCATTTTGCAAAGTTTGGTGCCGGATGATCAAACTGTTAGTAGTGTTACTGCGTTTGCTGTGAGAAGAGGCTTGAAGTTTAAGATCTACTTTTGATCTACAAAGTCTGTGATGCCTTACCTTCGGTTCTGTCTTCTTACGTTGAGGAAATCGGTTGACAGCGCACAATTGTGGCGTAGTTGTCGGAAAAATCCTGGAAAAGTGACGAGGAAGCACATCAGAAACTAAAGTTTAGGGGAATTTCCGTGCTAAAAATAGAGGAAAGGGGATCGCCCCTGCAGTCTTCAAGCATATACTGTATCTTCTTCCACAACATCATCCAATCTGAAGAATCCGCTTAAAGAATGACGCTGAAGCTGGCTCTTGGCGTCTGCTACGTCGCGGCTAGGACCAGCGATGTCATCGTTGCCAGTGGACATTTTCTTACTTTTTGTTAGCGGATTTTTGCTTCTAACTCCGCAAAGTAACTGAAATATCCACAGTTGGTGGAAGATTTCATCAACCTTAGACTGTAAGTGAATCATTTATAAGAAATGACTACTGTCTAATCTCACTCGGCCAGTTGTTGTCATGTTTATTTACAAGCATTCCGTCCACTTCCAAGTCGCAAGCGGTTGACAAGAAGAACTGAAACTTGCTCGGACTCTCTGTGAGTCTCTAGTCTAGGACTCTCGAACCCTCTCTGAAGTCATCGAGAAAACCCCACGACCGACGCAAGATCTACAGACACTGACGTAGTCTTCGTGTCTGATGGAGTAGAATAATCTAGGGCATTTTCATCATGTACGTAGCAGGGAGGGAGTGATCATTTTTTAACAACGCCAACGGGGGGGGGGGGGCAGGTGGTTTGCCATTTGGGGGCAAAAAAAATCGACCCCTTGGCCCTTTGCTTTATGGCCTTGGCTTGACCAGGGAGGTGAGTGGCAAAATTTGTTGAACTCCTCTGAGACTATAGGGGGCGGGGAAAAATAATGTTTTACCTGTTTTCAGCGAAAAGCGAGTCACTGAGATTTTCAGCCCCTCGCCCTCGGCCCCTCACCCGGGCGCTGACTGGCTGCCATTTTCATTGGGGAAATCTACACCAGCAATGAACGCCAATGGCTGTAAAAGGGCTAAACCTATATTATATCTGATCCAAACATTTGTAAAATTTCCAGGAATCAAATTCAATCATATGATTTCTCGATTCAATTTTAGTTCAGGAAAGAAATTCCCAAAGATTAGTAATAAATTAGACATTTTTCAGCCCATTTTCAATGCTCGCAATATTGTATTTCCCAAACGAAAATGATGCATGCCTTTGTGACATCATAGGTTGCTTGTGACGTCGCCGTAACTTGTAATAATGGCACAGAGTGTCAGTGTAGCATTTCAATGGGTAGCGATGTTGATTTGTCGTCCGCAAGAATACAAAAAAAAACGTCTTATTTAAAATCAAGAACGATCACATCTACATTTGTGTGATTGGCTTAGGTGAGGGTCTATGCTAGCTACTGGACACACAATATTTGCAGATACAATCATATAACAATGTGTTTTTTTATATGATCGGACCTTCACTCCACTCCCAAGGCCAAGCAGCTCTGTTCGGTAGACAGCAGGAAATACTTTCTAGCCCACCCCCACCCCTCTGTCCAGATAAAATGGACCACTCCCAAGTCTTGCTTCATATTACACCTGTCCTGCTCTCCCGGCCTGCTCCCACTTTTATCAGAGCTAGTCTTAGTCTCTCTCGGATCATAGAACAGAATAACCTATACCGGTATATCACTAGCCAAGTATTAACATTGACAAGTTATTATAAACCTGAGACTGTAGCCTGTAAGATATCACCTGGGTATTTTACCCGTTTTTCAAGTCAGTCGCTCTTGGAGTTCAAATCATATCGTTGGAAATTTATAGATCAGGAGAAAATTTGAAGTGGTAAGACTTCCATTATTATGATTATAGGCGGGTACTTTAACTTTAGAATAGTACTAAACCTTCACGGGCTTCCCTAGCCCACTTAAAAGGGTCTATTTCTCTTCTTTCCTATCCCCTTGGATGTGTGTGGTGCACATATGCGCGGGCATTGACACATTCCATTCCTCTGTGATATTGTGTAATGTAGTTCTTGCCATGAATATGACCTTAGCTGTCGAAATGGCGTTAAACATCTATTACTCACTCACTCACTCACTCACTCACTCACTCACTCACTCACTCACTCACTCACTCACTAAACCTTCAACATTCGGGCCCTGGGTGTGTCTTATAGCTTTTTCTTCAATTCAGGGTGCATTTTATACGCTGGATGCGCCTTAATATATACGGAGGCTAAAAAAGTGTCGTTGTCAGGTAACTGGGTCGAAATGAATTAGGGTATGTAGGTGAACTCACACATCTTCATAAGTACCAAAACATCAGATTTTCCCCAAAAAATGCCCAAAGAAAATTTAGGGTAGGGCCAAAGGATTTCGGGAGGTAGCGTTACCTGAACACGAGACATTTTTTTTTAGGCCTTTCAGGACCAAAATTCCAGTATACAGGATACCATCAATTATTGACTTGCACTAAAAGGTGAACATGGATTACCCAGCATCATTTTGTTTGGCGTAGAAGGCGCGCCTTTTACGCAGGAGATTACGGTATATAAGCCATGGTGACCCCAAGCTGTGATAAATGTACTGTTCATGCTTAAATGTATAAGGCTGAGTTCACAGAAAGGCCATAAATTCACTCGTATAAGCCGCGGCTTGTACACGACCATAAACTCACTGCGGCTTACAGAATCAGTCCAAAGAAGAGATGCAGCATATAGGAAGGTATTTGGCAATGTAACACAATCATAAACCAACAGTTTTCAAGCTTATAGCTCCCCATTCTAAAGTCGGGGTGTGGCTTATACGGCTTATATGTGAGAATTCATGGTAGTCTTATACAGAAGGTATTACAGCGGTATACTGTGCTTCGCTTGGTCAGCAACATGAAATCAGTAACCTACACCACAGGGACATGCAGGTGGGCAAAGATAGGCTCAGACTGATCAATAGTCAAGGCACTAGTGGCACTATGTCAGATAGGGTAATCCCACCGTCTACATTATGTAATTACCTGTGGGTATATGTATTTAACCCTGTGTCTCGATGGATATTTAGCTCTAAGACCTACAAAGTGCTCAAACTCCTAGAGCTCATCCTCTGTTGCTGCAAAGTCTCGGTCATAACCAGGGATAAACTCAACGATGGCTATATATGCTGAATTTGGTCAAAAATAACGTATTGACATATTGACCCTGACTTTAGTACCCGGTATCAGGTAACATCCTTGCATAACCATTGTTCTGTATGGTCATGCACAGAGTGGAAATCTTCAGGTGTTTCCCCGGCCTGATGACGGGTTTACCTACATTTAGTGGAATCTAATTAAGTATTTCATTTCAGAGATTTTTGTCCTGAGTCACTTCCACACCGTATATTGCTGCATATAAGATACAGCTTATAGACTGTTCCCAAAGTCTTAGTGCGCCTTATGCGTGAGTACTTAGCACTATTATAGTGGCGAATCCAGGGATGCCCCCCTTGACCCCCTGAAATTGGGCCTTGGTTAAACTTTTAACTTAAGGCAATGTGGTGCCTAACCCTCGTTGTGCCCTCTATAGCATAGAACTTTAGTCAATTTTGAAGCCCATTGCCAAGTTCTGTTGTGGCTTATACACTGGAATTTCCATATATCTAACCCAAGGGTGTGAAATCTAGGAAATTAAGGTTTTGATGCTCCCCAGGACCATTCTGTAGATCGGTGCAAATCCATTGTGAAAATGAATTACCATTTATGAAGGGGGTGGGGCTTAGAATTTACCCAATATTAAAATATTGCATATAAAAATATGAACTACCGTAAACTCCCGCGTATAAGACGCGTCCTCTACGCCAAACAAATCCCTACTGCGTCTTATAGGATTTCCTCAAGTTTGGGTGCGTCTTATACGAGGGGTAATTTTACTATAGAAATGTACTAATCTTACAAATTTCAGCCTTAAAATGTGCGTCTTATACGCGAAAATGCATGTGCTGAGTTTGGGGTGCGTCTTCTACGCGCAGCGCATCTTCTACGCAGGAGATTACGGTACTACTCCATGTGAGGAGGTATAATATGCTTTAGAGACAATGAAAACTAACCCTGCTCCACTCGACTTCCAGACCTGACACTACACACCTTCACAATGAGCTCCACTCACCATACCACCCTATGTTGGGGCTCCACCAAGGACGGCGAGCTCGGCCTCGGTGGTGTAGAGGAGGAACAGGTGACTGTACCACAGGAGGTGGAGGCGCTGCGGGACCGCGACGTGGTGGGCGTGGCATGTGGCGTCAGTCACACGGTATTCCTGCTGTCAGAGGGTACGCTGTGTACCTGTGGTAATAACGACGCAGGACAACTCGGACACGACAAACCCAACAGGAGACGACCAGGTAGGTCATTAGTTGGGGTGCGGCTTATAGGAGGGTATTTGACTCTATAGAATAGTAGTAAATCGACATTTCTCAGGCCTCAGGTCATTAGTTGGGGTGTGGCTTATAGGAGGGTATTTGACACTATAGAATAGTAGTAAATATACATTTCTCAGGCCTCAGGTCATTAGTTGGGGTGCGGCTTATAGGAGGGTATTTGACACTATAGAATAGAACTAAATCTACATTTCTCAGGGCACAGGTCATTAGTTGGGGTGCAGCTTATAGGAGGGTATTTGACACTATAGAATAGTAGTAAATCTACATTTCTCAGGGCACAGGTCATTAGTTGGGGTGTGGCTTATAGGAGGGTATTTGACACTATAGAATAGAACTAAATCTACATTTCTCAGGGCACAGGTCATTAGTTGGGGTGCGGCTTATAGGAGGGTATTTGACACTATAGAATAGTAGTAAATCTACATTTCTCAGGGCACAGGTCATTAGTTGGGGTGCGGCTTATAGGAGGGTATTTGACACTATAGAATAGTACTAAATCTACATTTCTCAGGCGTCAGGTCATTAGTTGGGGTGCGGCTTATAGGAGGGTATTTGACACTATAGAATAGTAGTAAATCTACATTTCTCAGGCGTCAGGTCATTAGTTGGGGTGCGGCTTATAGGAGGGTATTTGACACTATAGAATAGAACTAAATCTACATTTCTCAGGCCTCAGGTCATTAGTTGGGGTGCGGCTTATAGGAGGGTATTTGACACTATAGAATAGAACTAAATCTACATTTCTCAGGCGTCAGGTCATTAGTTGGGGTGCGGCTTATAGGAGGGTATTTGACACTATAGAATAGTAGTAAATCTACATTTCTCAGGCCTCATGTTATTAGTTGGGGTGCGGCTTATAGGAGGGTTTTTGACACTATAGAATAGTTTTTTTTTGTTTTTTTTTTATACCGTAATCTCCCGCGTATAAGGCGCGTCTTATACGAGAGGTTTTAGTTCTTTCTTGATCCTCAAGGGGGAGATCAAGACCTTCATTTTGATATCTTACACTCCCATTTAACCTAATCAGCTGAATATGGGGTCCAGGGGGGTCTGGGGGGTCCATGCAACACATAGGTTTTTGAATTTTCAAAATCCATTAAGTAGAACAAAAGTTATGAATCTTTTATTTTTCTGGTCAAATCTCTGAACTCTGGGTGCGCCTTATACGCGGGCTGCGCCTTATACGCGGGAGATTACGGTAGGATGCAACTGTAACAATGATTACATGCCTTGAATTACCTCTTATACACCTGATGAGATCTATTAGGGTCGAAACCTTGATAGTCACCCATATTAGACAATGTCCAATATTTTCTAAACATATGTTTGGAGTTTTAGTCTAAGGCCTGGAGAGCAAAACTCCCCAGCACCTGGAGACACCAGTAACTAACACTGGTGTCATGGTGACAATACATGATGTCATACTGTGACATCATGTAACTTGGAGACCGCCCTTATCAACGGAAGTTGATGAGGTGAGGCGGGCATGGCAACCAAGCCAGTAGCATCAAGGTAGTGTAGAGGTGTGGAGGTGCCGACAGCCGTCCTCCTAGACACTATAGAATAGAACTAAATTACATTTCTCAGGCCTCATGTCATTAGTTGGGGTGCGGCTTATAGGAGGGTTTTTGACACTATAGAATAGTAGTAAATCTACATTTCTCAGGGCACAGGTCATTAGTTGGGGTGCGGCTTATAGGAGGGTATTTGACACTATAGAATAGTAGTAAATCTACATTTCTCAGGCCTCATGTCATTAGTTGGGGTGCGGCTTATAGGAGGGTTTTTGACACTATAGAATAGTAGTAAATCTACATTTCTCAGGGCACAGGTCATTAGTTGGGGTGCGGCTTATAGGAGGGTATTTGACACTATAGAATAGTAGTAAATCTACATTTCTCAGGCCTCATGTCATTAGTTGGGGTGCGGCTTATAGGAGGGTTTTTGACACTATAGAATAGTAGTAAATCTACATTTCTCAGGGCACAGGTCATTAGTTGGGGTGCGGCTTATAGGAGGGTATTTGACACTATAGAATAGTAGTAAATCTACATTTCTCAGGCCTCATGTCATTAGTTGGGGTGCGGCTTATAGGAGGGTTTTTGACACTATAGAATAGTAGTAAATCTACATTTCTCAGGGCACAGGTCATTAGTTGGGGTGCGGCTTATAGGAGGGTATTTGACACTATAGAATAGTAGTAAATCTACATTTCTCAGGCGTCAGGTCATTAGTTGGGGTGCGGCTTATAGGAGGGTATTTGACACTATAGAATAGAACTAAATCTACATTTCTCAGGCCTCAGGTCATTAGTTGGGGTGCGGCTTATAGGAGGGTATTTGACACTATAGAATAGAACTAAATCTACATTTCTCAGGCGTCAGGTCATTAGTTGGGGTGCGGCTTATAGGAGGGTATTTGACACTATAGAATAGTAGTAAATCGACATTTCTCAGGCCTCAGGTCATTAGTTGGGGTGCGGCTTATAGGAGGGTTTTTGACACTATAGAATAGTTTTTTTTTTTTTTTTTTTTTTATAGGATGCAACTGTAACAATGATTACATGCCTTGAATTACCTCTTATACACCTGATGAGATCTATTAGGGTCGAAACCTTGATAGTCACCCATATTAGACAATGTCCAATATTTTCTAAACATATGTTTGGAGTTTTAGTCTAAGGCCTGGAGAGCAAAACTCCCCAGCACCTGGAGACACCAGTAACTAACACTGGTGTCATGGTGACAATACATGATGTCATACTGTGACATCATGTAACTTGGAGACCGCCCTTATCAACGGAAGTTGATGAGGTGAGGCGGGCATGGCAACCAAGCCAGTAGCATCAAGGTAGTGTAGAGGTGTGGAGGTGCCGACAGCCGTCCTCCTAGACACTATAGAATAGAACTAAATTACATTTCTCAGGCCTCATGTCATAAGTTGGGGTGCGGCTTATAGGAGGGTTTTTGACACTATAGAATAGTAGTAAATCTACATTTCTCAGGGCACAGGTCATTAGTTGGGGTGCGGCTTATAGGAGGGTATTTGACACTATAGAATAGTAGTAAATCTACATTTCTCAGGCCTCATGTCATTAGTTGGGGTGCGGCTTATAGGAGGGTATTTGACACTATAGAATAGAACTAAGTCTACATTTCTCAGGCGTCAGGTGCAGCTTGTAGCTCAGTCTAAAGTCGCAGGTGCAGCTTATACATGGGTTCGGCTTATACAAGAGCATTTTGGGGAGACATGGTTTTCAAAATTAGGAAATTACTGGCTAGCTAAAGGGACACCAGTAGCGATTCGCTGTGAATTTGACAATGGTGGCAGTGAAAAGGATGCCTGTGGCACGCCTGTGTCATTGCAGGGTAAGAAGAAACCGAGTCCTTTTCAGTCCTCTGTGTCGAAATGAGAAATCACATTTCCTTAAGAGGCTAAATTTGTTTGAGTGAATACAAAATGGTATTTTTAACTTGAAAAGCGAGTTATAAGGAGACACCCTGGGGCCCTGCACTTTCAGTCATTTTGGTGGTGTGAATAAGTTTAAAAAAAGATGGAAAGTTTGTTTATAAGAGGCAGAAATACTTAGGGGTCTTGCAGGAAAAGGTATTTCATTACAAAGTTTTGTAAATTCTGAGAAATTGTCAATATTGTACAGACTCAGTTGAGTTGGTTGGTAGCCATAAGACACATTTTGCCTCCGATGGTTAAGGTATATGATGTTGATCCATGTATCAACTTTCCCGTCTTTTTTGGCAATGTGGTGCGAATAGCACAGTTTTGGCGGGGGTTATGCGAATAGTGGCTCAGTGGTGCAAATAACCTGGGTGAGGGAGTGCTGATGCAACAGGATGAGTGCACAACTCATGGGAGCCAATCACAGGCTTTTCACTTTTCGAGATATCAGCAATTTACATTGCTGCATTATCCAGGGTCGCCTTTTTTTTTCTCTTTTTTCCCCCTTAAGTACCTACCCTCTTTAGAGGAAAGACAAATGTAAAAATACTTAATATTTGGAAGTGATCCAATTTCTAATATTTACATTACAGAGACAGTCACAGTACTAGAGACACAGGTAGTAGCTGCGGTGGACTGCGGGGCGGAGCACACGGTGGCCGTGACAGACACAGGACAGATGTTCTCGTGGGGGTCCAACCTGAAAGGACAGCTCGGTCGTGGCTACACAGACGAACCATGCATCAAGACACCAAAGTAAGTCAATTAATCTGCTGTGAATATTACCAAACAGGCCTACCTCCCTTGTAAGCCGAGCCCCTGCTTGGAAATAAATCTATATAAAGCCGAATTTATACCAGTTTAAATGGTTTTAGGTCGTGACAATGCTAGACCTGTCCCCCTCTAAGAGCTCTTAAGCAAGTAAAAGAAAAATTAATAGTTTTCAGGGATAGACACTTACTTTTTCAGTGATGGGCCACCCAGGCCCGTATCTACGAATTCCTACTGGACCACACCAACATCTATGTGCCCAGAATGAATATTTTACCTTTATCAATAAGAAAATTATTACTTTTCCTGATTGAATCATAGTAAGACGCTAATAAAATGTCTATATATTCCTTGTGATTTTCTCTTTCCAACGATATACAATGTGTATATAGGGACTTAGCCAATTCTCCTAGGATTTTTCCCATCAATTCCTGTGGACCATCCGGGCCCATAGGAAGGCAATTCTTGAGAAAACTGTGGCCCGGAACCAGAATTACTGGCCAGTGGCCCCCGGGCCAGCGTTAATGTCCACCCCTCAGAGATGACAGAGTTTCAGATTTTTTTCTGATTTCAGAGGTTCAAAGGTGATATTTTACTACAGAAATAATAAGAAAAAAAATTTAAAATGAATATTTTATAATTCTGATATTTATTAAAGGTACACCTAACCCTAAGTGATTAATTTTGAAGGTATTTGTCACTCTGATTAGGGTATAACCCCCCTTTTGAAGTGCCCAAAAATAATTTTCAGAGTTTCGCCAAATATCGAACTGACATCTCAGCACCCCTGGTTTTACTAGAAACCTCTCTTATGAGCCAACCTACAATGCCATCTGTGGCATTAACTAGTTTTTGCGGTGCGACAGGTAGACTTGCATTGCTTTTTTTGTGATACTGCTGCATTAATTTCAAGATGGTCAAGCGGATAAAGTAGGAAAAATAAGGGTTAATTTAGGCAATATAAAAAAACATATTTAGACTATGTGGACATAATTTCAAAGCTTTTTTGCTCTGTTTTTATTTGCAGATTAGTAAAATCATTATCCATGTCTTTCATCGTATCGTTGTCGTGCGGGGATCACCACAACCTTGCACTTACTAACGGTAAGTTAACTCAGACTTACCGTATTTCAAGGATGTAATTTTTCAGAATTTTTACCCGATACAAATGTAACAGTTTTTTTTCTCAATTCCATGTCCCTATAACTTTACTCACAGTTCAGTACTTGCATCATGTTTTGGAGTCATTTTCACAAATTTTCATACATCCATTTAGACTAATTAGGCGCACCTGTAGCTTGATTTTGAACAATTTAATGTAAAGAAATAGTATCCTGTTAAGCCACGCTATCCCTCTGGCATACAATTGCACTCATGTCCATGATTAACACTGATTGTTGATATACAAGGCATCTTCTACGCAAGAGATTACGGTAGTTTACGCCCATTAATTGTTTACTCATAGATGGCCAGCTATATGCTTGGGGTGAGAACGTCCATGGTCAGCTTGGTCTCGGTGTCTTCTCACCCAAGGCGGAGACACCACAACGCGTCCACAGTCTGACGGGGGCCCCGCTACGTCAAGTTAAAGCTGGGGGTCAGCACAGCCTCGCACTCACTACGTCAGGGGCTCTATTCTCATGGGGCAAGAACACGTAAGTACCGTAAATCCCCGGTCATAAGCCGTTTTTTTTTTTCAATTTTGGGCCCAAACCGGCTTCTAATTTTTTCCCAAACTCCCCCCCCGGCTTATGACCGGTTTTTTTTTTACTATAGAATAAAGAGAAAATGGGGAAAATTTGACACCAAAACCGGCTTTTATGATTTCCCTGAACTCACCCCCCGGCTTATGACCGGGGCCGGCTTATGACCGGGGATTTACGGTAGGGATTATCCTGTCTGTTTGTCTTTTAGACTCTTTGAAAAATGGACCTTTTAAACAGTATGGATTCTTTGAAAAACAGTCATTTTAAGCAGTATTCACATGGTAATGATTGCTCAGCCACTATAGAGAATTTTCAGAGATGCCACCTTTACTAACTTTTTAGGTATCCTGATCTTTTTGTTTTTCATTTAATTCCTATATAGATTTATAAATGGGGATTGGGAAAATTAGGGTTAAAATTTCAGTGTGATCACCACGTATCAACTATCCCTTGTATGTTTTCTTCACAGGTCTGGACAATTAGGAATAGGAAATCAAGAAGGTAATTTACAAATTACGCAATGACAGATGTTGAGATAACATTGAAGAAAGTGCTCAGGATAAGACAATATACTCTGTATTCATCCCCGTCTATGACGCCAAATATAGGTAATTTTTCCCTTTAATACTGTCATGTAGTGATCGGGGGGGGGGAACGTTTCACAGAGCTCATGAATGTTAACTTTCCTTTTGTAGACCGGTTTTACCCAACGTTAGTAAAACAGCTCCGGTATCAGCGAGTCACATATGTGGACGCGGGGGAGGACCACAATGCAGCTCTCACAGCAGACGGGGGTCTGTTCACGTTTGGAGCTGGGACTCACGGAGAACTTGGACACAACTCGTCTAACAATGAACTTCAACCACGCAAAGTGTTTGAACTCATGGGCAGCATCGTCACTCAGGTAGCCACTGGCAGGTAAGGAGGAATTCTTGTCCATTAAAAAAAATCTAAAAAAAAAAAATGAAATAAATTGATTCAGAGATGTCAGACCCTCAGAGGTTCATCTATTTTCAGAGGTCCAGAGGCCACTCAAAATTAGACTGAAGTGCCGTTTCAAATTTTGAGAAATATTTCCACCTGTGAAGTGTTAACACCCAACTGACACCTCTGAATAAATTAATAAAATTTCTTGTCCCGTCGGGTCTAAGTGTTCGAAAATGTGTGTGAATACTGAGATCGATTTGTAAATTATAGAAAAAATAGAACTTACTTTAATGACATAGCGTATGACATGTTGTCTCCCTTTGATAATGTCCCCTAGTATACACATACGCACAAAGAAGGTATGTTTTCATTTTGTAATTTACGCTACACATCAAATGCCCCAGTAGGTCTCTCTATTCTATATTAGAAACTTGTGACCTGCACGAATCAAACATGGCCTGCGTGATATACCAACATGCAGGCCACACAAGCCTGCATTCAGAAAATCTTTTCATTGACTTTGGTACTGTGGAATATTTTCGCTAACCATCAGCATCTACCCTTTAACTCACACAGGCGGCATACGTTAGCCTACGTGCCTACCAGTGGCCGTATCTATGCATTTGGGCTGGGCGGTAATGGACAGCTGGGAGTCGGGGATTTCCTTAAGCGGAATAGTCCGACCACCGTCAAAGGTCCCTTCATCCCGCTACGACCCTCAAGTGCCTGTCCCAACCAACGACCAATCAGTGATAAGCTCCCGGCCTGCGTCAACCGGCGGATCTACTGTGGAGGGGACCGGAGCTTCGCTACTGTCACTTCACTCATGGTATGCTATCTGTGTTTTATGCAGTAAAACTTGGTTACATTTTTTTTATTAGACTTCGTCATTTATTCACATAAGTGCATACAAACTGGTATGTATATAACTGGTATACTTGGCTGAGGCTCTAGGAATACCAGTACATGAAAAACATGTAGTGAAATTGTTACAGTTTAGAAAAAGAAAAGGACAAAAATATATGTATTTAAGGTAGAGTCGAGATATGGTATAAACCACACATTTGCCAGGGGGCGGTTTATGTTGATGAAGAGATGGTGCACATTGAGATGAAAGATAAAGGACAGGTACCAACATTCTGCCTTTAGGAACTGGCACATTAAGGTGCTTGGTGTAACAGACCTTAGGCCACACCAAAAAAACCATCCCCCCGTTGATAAATAATGACCACTCCCTTACCGTAAAACCTCGTATATGATCCCATCTCTGTTTAAAGTGCACGTCTAAACTTTTAAAGAAAAGAAAAGCCTGGACTTGCACTTGGAGCTTGCATATCTAAAGTTTTTCTTGAATATCTAAAGTTTTTCTTGAATATCTAAAGTTTTTCTTGAATGTCTAAAGTTTTTATTAGTACAGTGCAGTGCCTAAACCTTGCCTATCAAATTTCAGACAAATCACAAGCCATATGACTGTCGGTGGCCGGACCCGAGGAGTCAAATCATAAGCCTTAATCACAAAATGGTGGACGAACTCGTCGCTGTACCCGCAAATCTCAACCCTTCACACGACACATTAGAGTAAGGGAATGAGCTATGGAATGTTTCTTTAATCCTTTGAGGGCCGCTGATGCATTAATGCATCATGCCCACTGGTCCTCATGATGCACAAATGAAGTGCTGGCTAAACTTGTCGCCAGCATTTCATTGGTGCATCATGACGACCCTCCGGGAGTTTGTGTATCAACCCCAGAGGGTTGGTATGATGCATTAATGCATCAGTTGCCCTTAAAGTTTTAATCCTCTAAGTTTATTGGCTCAGGGTACCTCCTGAGTCTATACCGCTGGGTTCGCGATGTCATTTTCCAAGAAGCAGTCATCCGATTTTTAATCTCAATTTTCATAAAAAAAATTCCAAATAAAGTTTCAAAGAACACATGTAGATGGATTAACAAGATGTTTTTGTGTCAATCTAACAACAACAACAAATATGGAAAAAAATTAATTCGGAGAAGCACCACCATTATATCTTTTGACAAAAAGGAAAGTTTTGCTCGTAGGGATTTCACCATAGAGCCAACTACAAAAGTGATTTCCCATCCAATGATTCCCCTCTATATTCTTATGTAACCCTGTCCATACCACGTAAAGCGTCTTATCCTAAGATGCCTTTCATCTGAGAGAGAAACCCTGAGCCTTCTGTGCCTCAATGGACAGCGCCCACTAGTTTCCATAAGCAAAACCCTCAGTTTTCTTAGTTTATTCTTAAGATCCATCTGACTTGGTCAAACTTGTGATTTGTCTGAATCTACTTGGATCTCATCTTATCACTCAGTTTTTGTTTTTCTCATCTGGATGTATGTTTTTGGGGGCCCTAATGCAATAGTTTTTTTTTCTGAGATATATTGTAAAGGTGGTAAATATTCCCAAAACCTCCCGTCACTTGTTTGTAAAATCCATGTAAAAATAGGCAACTGAGATGAATTTAAAAGGGTGCTGACATGTTTGGGACCTCACGGTCCTTTGTCAAGGCTAGTTTATTTTTAGAACTTTAGCATAACAGCTAATGTGCACCTGGGAGCCTTTTCAAGCTTCCCTAAAAAAATTAGACATTCTTATGTCAACAACGGTAGTCATGGATATAACTGTCAAGATCACAAATGACTCCCAAATTGGGTATTAATAGATAATTGTCCTATTGCTCTAATATATAAAATCTATGTATATCAATGTACAACTCTTTTTTTCCAGACACTTAGAAAAAATATTCCAGTCACTAGCGTGCCTCAACACATCTTTTTTATTACCGTAAGTAGTCCTATCAATCTATATTCCAATGATCATTCAATATTATCAAAATCTTATTGCTGATATAACTTAATAGATAGCGCATCTATTTAAGGAGTCATAAAATTGAATCTGGATGTGAATAGCTTTTTATTAGTAAAAATTTAATTCATTTTTTTCCTCTTTGGATATGGCCTGACTGATGGAGCGCAGGAGTGCATCACGCCTATTGGTTGTCATGATGCACCAATGAAGTGCTGGCGAGACTGCGCTTCATTGGATTTATATTCATGCATTATGACGACCAATGGGTATGATGCATTATTAATCATACCTGAAAACTCAGTATTTTTCCCCCAGTTTTCTAAGTGTTTGTTTTTTTAAAGTGTAAATAGAATCATATGTCCTCAAAAACCACCAGAATGCATACAGTTGTTATAATATGTCAAAATATTATCTATATAATATTTCTTAAGACTTTGGTTCCCTCAAATGATTATTTCTATTCCTGGTAATATTGACCAATCAGAAGCCAGCACCATCAGTATGCTGCAGAGAGTTGTTTGTCCCTGATCTCACACTGAATACAATATGGCGGACCAGACCTGTGTTGTGGTTTCTATCTAAATACCTGACTCCCTCTAGATTTACAAAATATCTTGGGCCGGACTCCACATCCCCGTCCCCAATACTCACATTCTCCTACCTGTTTTTTAATCAAAAGAGGTTTGGTTCTATGGGCTCAGATCTGTTCTCGTCTGGAGTTTGCAGGATAAAGGTTGAAATATTAACACTTACTGATTACAGAGACCAACAACACTTTGGGTGTAGCAGTAAGAATCACGGCATAAACATGGACGAGGCGTGGGAAGTGTTTAAACGCTTCGGTTCCTTACCAAACACCGTCATCACAAATAAGGTGAGGATTAAATGATTGAGTCACTCATAATAACCTTTATATGAGGATTTGTCTGGAAATTTACAGATTTTTTATAATTTTCAAGCTGAAAGGGTCATCCTTGCGATTTGCACAGATTCATTGGGAAAAAAAATTAACATTGATAAGGGAGGGGGAGGTTTTAAGTTTTGGAAGGAATCCAACCCAAATATTTCATCTCAAATACCAGTCTGAGAAGGGATTAGGCATCATCTCGGAATTTTCTTCACAACCCACACCAGGGGCATAGGAAAAGGGGGGGGGGGACAGGGAGGCCTGGGCCCCCCCCCCCAATCATAAAGGAAGGGGGGCCTGAATATGTCTGGGCCCCCAAAAAGAATTTGCCAAGAATTCATAATAAGAATAAGATAAGAAGCTAAAATCTCAAATTAGATTAATATGGTAATGGAATAGGGAAAATGGGGGCCTGAGCCTCAAATCATAATCTAAAATTCCCTAAAAATTACTTTTATATATAAATTCTATCTATATATGTATAGGCGTCATAGCGCTTAAGCTGACAATTCAATGTGGTTGTGGTAGGGCCCCTGCTGGGCCCCCCTCCCCCGAATGGAGATTTGCTTCCTATGCCTTGTATGCACGTGCCTATATATAACAACAACAAAAATGGAGGCAAGATTGCAAATATGCATGGCTATTTATCCATTGTTGTGCAGAATTGCAAACGAGTGAAAATAGTCTTAGAATTCATAATCAGTAAATACAAAGAAATATACTAATGTGGGAGTGCCGATACTAACCGTTGAAAAACATTTTGATTTCCTCCCATATATCAGATAGAAAGCCTCATAGAGTCGCGTGTCATCCCGGCGTTATCGTCGACACGGCTCCCTGACATCGAGGCTATGCGTGTCTTCCTGCTGGTGCCACTGAGCTCAGTGTTTGAGAAGCCCCAGTATTACTCCTCCGTCCACTGCCCCTTTGCACGCATTGTAACCAGCATGGAGAAAACACCCGGCAAGATCATTGGTAAGTCCATGATAGAAATATCACAGTTCATATACCATATTCCACCTAACAAGTGCCCTCCCCCTAATAACTTAGACTAGAAAAAGGTCTAATTTTCACGATTTTGGAGGCAATTAAACTCTTCAACTGTCTTGAGTACTGAACCAAAAAAGAACTATTTGGGTGCCCTGGGCGCTTAATAGGTTCAATACGGTATTCAAACCACTGCTTTATTATAGGTTCAGAAATTTTCAAGTAAAAATAAATAGGCAAACTCAAGTAAATTTGTCAGCAAAAATATGGGATGATTTTGACTGGGGGCTGCATTAAGAGTTGAAAACTTTGTTGATATTGATGAATCAAGTGTATAACAATGTCTAACTCATTCATGCATCAAGCAGAATTTTCTTCTTTTTTTCATTGGTCATAATAGAATTAAAATGGGTCTACTTTGACCTATCCTGTTGTGTGGACTTTTGATTTTACCCAGAGGGCCGGCATGATGCAGCAATGAAGTGCTGGCGAGACTACTCACCAGCACTTCATTGCTGCATCATCCCAACCAATGGGCATGATGCACTCTGATGCTTCCCTTGTGTTACAGATTTGTGGTGGGCGCAGCTTCCCGCTGAGTACTTTTCACGTCTCGTCAAGCTGTACAAAAAAGCTGTCGTGCACGTCCTCTACCTGCCTGCTCCAAACAATGACCGCGATGTGAGTGAAGGAACCTTCAATCCTGATAAGGTTATGGCCTCTCAAAAAATAAAACTGGTTTCTCATCACAGCGCGCATCATAAAATTGTGTTTTGAATATTTATTTTTTATTTTTTACAAAAGTTTAGTCAAAGATCATGGTTAAAATAGACAAACATGGGCATATTTGTTATCAAATTAAAACTAACGATGTCAGCAATGCAGTGGACTAGAGATTGAGTGCATTTTCACAAATTTTTATAATCAGTAAACTAAATCAAAATTTTCCATCTCGCCCCATGCAGTTTTCGCCCCGATATGCCCAGGGTGAAAAAAAAAAAAATCGCCATTGTCATATTTTTCAGGGGTTGGTGATGAGAAACCAGTTTTTTTTTAGTGGCTTATTCAAAACTTTATATGGCTAATTGATGAAATGAGTACAAAGAATTATAGGTCCACCTTCAAATTTTATATCTATCAAGCTCTATTTCACCTATCATAAACTCGTGTATTTCAGACTCACCCACGTTACTACAGTGTAAATGAGATGTGGTTTAGGGTTATATTTAACCTGCTTTTAGCCATGTTTATTGATCAAGAAAAAGCACAGGTGATTTGTAGATAAAAAATTTTAAAAAAATGTTAAACAAATCCGCCGATTATCCCTCTCTGTTGCAGGTGGTCAACAGACAGAACAGCCTTACTCCCTGCATGGACATGTTGAAAAAACTCAACGATGTAAGTTGACATTAATTAGTCCCTATCTTTGACGAGTCGTCAGCTGTTACAAATCCATGTCTAGGGAATGGCGTATTCATTCGAGACATGTGTCTATACAAGACTATTACTGTAATGAGGATAGTGTGGGAACAGGTAGACTGATGACCCGCCAGTGTTCAGTACTTACACTACAGACAGATATCGTCACTACAATCCTCCATACGTGACCGGACCCCTTAGAAGAATGGCTGGGCGAAACTCATTGGTCAGATAAGGGGTTAGTGTGGCTTAGGAGATGCACGTTCGCGCTATGTGTATTATACGATGAGTTGGGAGTCCATGTAGGCTGACCAGCTACCCATGTTTGTACCCACACTACAGACAGACATGAGCAAACCAGCCACCCTCCCTGAATGACCGGGTCCTAAGTAGAACAGACTGGCAAATTTCATTGGTCAGATAAGGGGGTAGTGTGGCTCAGAAGATGCACGTCCGCGCGCTGTGTATTAAACTAAAGATTGAATTCTTATTTCAACCTCAATCAAATCAGTATCTGTCATCTCTATTGAAGGTAAACGTAGCAAATGGCTTGAAGATTCCGTACGATGCCTTTTATGTTCCTGAGCTGAAGGACAAGCTTGACATCCGCATGGACTACATCAACTGGCTCAAACAATCACAACACGCTCAGGTCAGTATGATATAGGAGGTAATAGGATCATCATAATATCAATCCCCTGCCCCCCCCCCCAAAAAAAAAAAAAAATTAAAAAAATAAAATAAGAAATAATATCACTTTTTCCTTAACATTTTAAATCATGAAAAGAAGAAGAAAAAGAAAACAAGGGGGAAAAGGAGAAACATGCAGAAGGGAAAATAATGTCATTAGATGCTATGTCTCTTGGTGATGGTAGGTGTAGATCTTCCTTTGTCTCTATAACATCTACCGTAAATTCTCTCATATAAGCCCTGACTTATATCACTGTGGCGCTCAGCGCCAGGCAACTCCTAAATAGAATATCACCCAAGGTCCCAAGATTACAGCGAGACATTTGGTCTGCCAGCCTGCCACATTCTGCCAGCCTGGCAGTGATTTTTTTTCGGCAAAAGCCAATATCCAACAAGTTTTTATGGCAGATCTATTGAATTCTATAAGTGCTGGCAGCTTAAGTTGCATTAGTTATTCAGTGTAAAGAATCATATCGATCTCCCATGTATTGTTCCTTTGCCTGTTTGGCCCTAAGTGGATTTGCTGAGTGGGGTTCCTCTTTGCTGGGGTAGCTGTGTTTTGTTTGGCTGATATTCTCAACCCAATTTTATGCCAATAGTTTCGTTTTGTTTGTTTTATGAACTGTTGTTGGAATTAAAAGGGGATTGCTTAAGAGTAAATTTTGTTGTTGTTTCTTTTTTTGATAAGTATGTTTCTTCGTATATCATTTATTTTATGAAATAGTTTGTCATGATGTCTGAGTAGCCATGTTTTGATGAGGAGTGGCGAGTCCGCTTGCATGGTTTAGATCATGAGAAAGCGCTGGCTGTTGCACGCTGCGCGTAGCTAAGAATTTCTATTGAATGATCATTTCCTGCAGAGTATGTGGCGTTCAAGCAGGGTTTAGGGCGGGGGTGAGTTTGCGAACCGGAACAGCAGGTTTTGCCTTTGTCGCAGACAAGGTTGCTGCCAGTTCGAAATTGATGTTTAAACAATATATTAGTGGATTACCAGTAATATAAACTATTAGCATAGGCTAGATTGTGCTTTATCGGTCAGTACTCACACCATATTCAAAATGAGGCTTGAAGAAACCATCGCCCCTCGACTCACAATCGTTTTTCCTGATTTTTAAACCCGCTAACCTCTAGAAACTTCGATTTTATGGAAGATAATACATCAAAAAGCACTCGGTCATTCAAAACTCGATTCAGAATTTTGATTTGATGGGTACCTTGTCCCTGCTTAACACCCATTTACAGGGATTTTACCCTGGGATACATTCATTTTTAATTTTACCATATTCTACCAAAATCTAACTGAAATTGGTGCACCAATGTCTGTGGATGATGTGACCAAAAGACGATATGGACAATGTGGCCAAATTGAATAAGATGTGTTTTGGCGTAAAACTACATCTAAAATGGCCACATCGTCCATTCTCTCAGACTGTCGACATCGTCCTCTTTTGGCCACACCGTCCAGAAATTTGGCCACATCATCCTTGTTTTGGCTACATGGTCTAGTGTCCACATCATCCATTTGCCACATCGTCCGTCCACCTGGGGTGCATGAGCGTCTTGTTAGTAAAAGTATGATGCACAAGTAGCGGAAGGACAGTAACCCACAGCCATTGACTCAACTTTACTATCTGACCACAATTAGGCAAGAAGTATCTAATTATAAGGGATCTCCCATATTTCATTCATGAAATGGACCAGTCCTAACGTCCTACTTGTTGCCAGCTGTGCCCTTGACCTTGCAGTTCTCCTTTTCTGTGAAGCTGCTACTAGAACTGATTGTGGACCGCACTCAGGTTTATCATTGTATTATTTCGCTACTCAGGTTTATCATTGTATTATTCCGCTTACCCTAAAACACTGTGTATAAGCCACACCTAGAATTTGCCCCCCCCCCCAAAAAAAAAAAAGAAGCTTTCATAGCTTCATTTCGAAATTCACTTAAACCTTTAAGTACCGCTGTCTCAGGAGTGCATCGTACCCATCAGTCGTCATGATGCACCAATGAAGTGCTGGTGAGTAGTCTCACCAGCACTTCATTGGTGCATCATGACGACCCTATAGGAGTGTACCAAACCTGCCGCGTCAGCATTAGCGGCCTTTAAATATACCGTAATCTCCAGCGTATAAGGCGCAGCTCGCGTATAAGGCGCCCCCCCAACTCACAGGGGGGCTGTTTCGCGTAGAAGGCGCGCCCCCTGAGGGCAGATTTTTGTCAGTTTAGTACTGTTCTATAGTAAAAATACCCCCCCCCCATAAGGCGCACCCCAAACTCAAGGCAATTTACCTCCCGCATATGAGACCCAGCAGCAATTTGTTTGGCATATAAGACGCGCCTTATACGCAGGAGATTACGTTAGGAGGTGTGGTATACTGTATTAGAAGTAATGACACATACCTTAATAAGTGCACAACCCCTTTTTTGTTAAATTTCAGATCAGAATTAACCTGAAATTGTCCTTTTTTTTTTAATCAGAACTGACCCAAAGTTTTCCATATTTGAAGCCCAATTTAGCTCCTTAGTACTGTAAATCCCCGGTCATAAGCCGGCCCCGGTCATAAGCCGGGGGATGAGTTCAGGAAAAAAGTAAAAGCCGGTTTTTGGGTCAAATTTTTACCATTTTCTCTTTATTCTATAGTAAAAAAAAAACCCGGTCATAAGCAGGGGGGACTTTGGGAAAAATTTAGAAGCCGGTTTGGGCCCAAAATAGAAAAAAAAATCCGGCTTATGACCAGGGATTTACGGTATGTGTACTAGACATACAAATTAGGTACCGGTATCCTTTTTCCAAGTGCACCCTCCCTCCTCCAACCTGGGTCAGACGTGTTTCGGCTTATACACAGGTGTTTGCGGTAGATGACGCTGCAGCTTTTTGAGTTGGCCATATATATTACTCTATATATGCGCTGCCTATACGCCTCGATGAACAGATGGTTCTCACCTTTGCCACAAGGGGCTTATAGTACATACACCGCGGCCAATGGCATATAGCTTGGGCAGCTTTCACAGCTTCACCTTCTGAGGCTATAGTAGTTTGAGCACTGGGTCTAAAGGGGGAGGGAGTGTAGCATTGTTCCCCTTTGATGTAGCAAATGAGCAATCACTATCACTCACCTGTACATGACACTTGTTCCATGTTAATTGTAGTATTTGATACAGCACCAGCAGGTAAGCAACACCCACAGGTCTAAAGTGAGGGACCAGTGGGGAGGGGGGGGGGGTTATGCCCGAGTCACAGCGCCGGAAGTACTATAAGCATCTAGTGGCAGGGTCTTGCACTATCTGTTATCCAGGCCTATAGTCACATAGTGATTGCTATAGCTCACATAGCCATTATCAGCTGGGGGCCGCCATTAGACCCCGACTGTACTATGACTAACACCTTCAGCCCCCGACTCTGCAGTATATGCCAGGGATGCCTCCCATTGGTCAATAATACAATAGCCATGTGCCGTATAGTATTAAGGCACCGAAATCAAGTTTTAAATATGAAGAACTATTGTAAATCTGAATTTTTGACCTTTTAAAGGTGCTAATACATTAATGCGTCATGCTCCCTGGTCGTAGTGATGCATGATTGCAGCCCAGGCAAGGGCCGCTTTCATGCATCGTGGCGACATTATAGGATTAGTACAATCCCAGAGAGAGGCTCCAATGAAAGTGCTGGTGAGCAGACAGGTCATCACTTCATTGGTGCATCATGACGACCAATGGGCATGATGCACTCCCGCATTGCTGACCCCTATAGGGTCAAGGAGCAGAGCCATTGCTAGTGTCAAACAAATTAGCTAGGTGGCTCATGTAGTCGGGGGCTAGATCAGCAGTTGGCCTCCTTGTACAGTTTACTTTGGTTGGCCCTTCCTAAAAGTCTATATAAAGTTATATTCTAAAAATAAATACCTTTGGATAGCAAATACATTAAACTTAAACAATATAAGCTTTATTTAGACTTAGTACTTCAAAAACAGGAGAAATTAAATTTTAAAAGTTTTCTAAGGGGGCACATATAATCCAGGCAGAGTAAAACCAAACCATTGTCTCCCTATCAGGCTAATCCCCTCCATTCACACCTAAAACAATGGGCAGGTACTTAAGGTGATTAGGATAGAGGCAGGGGCAGCTTATCAATTCCCATGGTTTTCTGTGGGTGGAGGGGAAGATAAGAGATTACCCACAATCCTCTGCCAGATCCAACATGGCCGTCGGGGGTCAGTTACATAATTGATTTCAAGATGGCCACCTCCATACAGGAAAGGCTCTGTTCCCTATAGCTGGACAGGAAACAAACATATTTTTAAGGGTGGCCTCATACACCCTAAAGGATTGACATGGTGCATCGATGCAGTGCTGGCGAGCTAGGCATCATGCAGAAGTTGAGCAGTTAGATTTCCGATAGGAAAAACCAGTAACTTACAGTTTACAAGAGTTTGCATGCTTGTTAACCTATTAAGGGCCGCCGATTCATTAACTCATTATGTCCGTTGGTCGTCATGATGTATGAAAGCAGACCTGGCGAGTAACTCGCTAGGTCTACATTCATGCATCACGACGACCCTACGGGATTGATGCACAAACTCCTGGAGGGTTGGTGCATCATGACGACCAAAGGGCATGATGCATTAATGCATCAGCGGCCCCTAAAGGCTAGCGGCATAAGGACATTAACGCACTATGCGGCCCTTAAGTGGGTCAAGCAAACTGATTTAACACTGCTTTAAATAAATGCTAAAGAAGGAATAGAGGTTATGATAATAATTTTAACCTGTACTGCCACACAGGACAGTGCGCCGCTCCCTTCGCCCATCCCCTTTCTACGCCACGTGTTCCAACAGGAGGTATCAAAGGTTTAACCTAGATGTC
This sequence comes from Acholoe squamosa, assembly GCA_949317995.1. Taxonomy (NCBI): domain Eukaryota; kingdom Metazoa; phylum Annelida; class Polychaeta; order Phyllodocida; family Polynoidae; genus Acholoe; species Acholoe squamosa. The sequence continues at coordinate 6,588,278 of OX439040.1, forward strand.
ACTGAACACTTGATATTATTTTCCCACAGTGTGATTTCTTTTTATCTTCTGATTGTTTTTTGAGTGAAACAAGAATTTTTTTCCTTTTTTCTGTTTTTCCATTTTCATATTTTTAGATGTGTCTTACCATGGAATTTGAATGAGACTAGCTTAAGATCTTGGATGTATATGAATTAACCATATGTTCACCATAGCTAACCCCGTTAAGGGCCGCTGATGTAGGAGAGTATCATGCCCATCGGTCGTCATGATGCGCCAATGAAGTGGTGCATCATGACGACCCTCCGGTACAGTAACAACCCCGCAGGATCGGCATGATGCATGCATTTAGCCGTGGCGAGTTACTCACCAGGGCTACATTCATGCATCAAGACCACTTATGGGCTTGGTGTATTAATACATAAGCAAATGTCCACGACCATGGGATATTTTTACATCGTATTCCCCGAGGTGGGACTGGCGAAGCCATTATATATCCTTATATGGCTGAGTGGGATACAACCAGTCCCACAGAGGGGAATACGATGTAAAAAATCCCATGGAAGTGGACATTTGCATTTATGTCATGGCCTAGGGGGTTATTTTGCTTTTAATTAAAGAAAAACTGCTCAGATATGTTCAAAATCCAAGATGGCGGACACCCATTGAATACGGCCACATTTTATTCCATCCCCCCTCATTGAATACAGAATGACCAGTACTGTTCTATAGTAACGCTCGTATCTGCCATGACATAAAATAGCTGCTTTTAAAGAGATAACTGTCTAAATGCTTTGGAGCTTATCAAACTAACGACTTACCGTAAAGGTGCAACTCTCATGTAAGGTGCACCCTGACCTCACAACATCAATCCTCCCCAACACACACAGACAGAAAAGTCTTATAACTTTGACATATATACATGAAAGCATCTCTAATTGCTGTAATTAGCCAAAGCGTCTTTAAGATGGTGTGATACCTTAACCTTCTATTCATGATGCATTAATGCGAGTTACTCACCAGGGCTACCTTCATGCGTCAGCGGTCTTTGAAGGGAAAAAGGCTTTGTTAATTTGTTCACTGACCTTTCTAATGATTTTTTGTTGTAATTAAGTTTGATTTGAGTGTAAGATATTTTGTACATGTAGCACCATACGTCTTCATGTGTAAGATGCACTGGGTGTATAGAAATTACGAAGAACCAAAGAACAAATAAGCTTCGCCCAGCCCCATTTGCTTTGGTCAATACCTAGCAACCCACCCCCCTAAAAAAAAAAGAGAAAATTACATAAGGCCACACCAAAAAAAATAAGTTGGTCTACGGATTTCACTCTCCATATTTTCGGAAATACAAATTTTTTTTTTTCTTTGAAAAAAATCTCGTCTACGGATTTCGCTTGCTTCACTTTCTACAAGTTTTCTTTTTGTGATGTTTGGCAAAAAAATTTCAAAATAAATTTTTTTCGCTCTCCTCACTTTTCCAGCAAGGAATCCATTGTACATCAAAAAATTCTCAAAAAAAAAAAAAAAAAAAAATTTGCTCGCTCGCACCGTTTTTTTCAAAACCAAAATCCGTAGACCAACTTTTTTTTTTGGTGTGGCCTAAGTTCTGTTTTACTACCGTAATCTCCCGCGTATAAGGCGCAGCCCGGGTATAAGGTGCACCTAGAGTTTTGGAAAATTCTCAAAAAAATGAAAAATTCATAACTTTGGTTCTACTGAATGAATTTTCAAAATTAAAAAATCTATGGGTAGCTTGGGCCACCTTGGGCCCTCCTGGGCCCCATTTTGTCCTATTTTGACCAAGGCCCAAGGGGGCATGTAAGATATCAAAAGAAAGGTCTTGGTGTCCCCCTTCTGGATCAAATGAGAACTAAAACCCCCCGTATAAGACGCGCCTTATACGCGGGAGATTACGGTAGATGGATTTCCAAAATGTGTGTAGTTAGGGTGGCCAGTTCTCTGCTGCTGTATGGGGTTACGGGGTGTATTTGAAAGGTCTTAGTGTCCCCCTTGTGGATCCAGTGAGAACTAAATCCCCACATATAAGACATGCCTTATACCCGAGGTACTATGCTGTCTACGGTTTTTTAACAATGGTATCGTTGTGTTTCAGGGGCGACCGTTGTCATTCTGTAACTACCCGTTTGTTTTTGACGGTCAGGCCAAGACACTGCTACTACAAACGGACGCCATGATACAGATGCAGGTGGGACACACAGACACATGCATTCATCTATTAGTTGTAGAAGATTGATGTAGTTTTCTCTCCATGAATATGACCTTGGATGTAGAAATGGTGTTAGACAACTGTTACCCTCTCATCTGTAAGATGAAGAGAATTATCCACCACTATTAATCCAGTAATGCTAGGAACTTTTTAAAATACAACAAATTAGAATTAAGATTTAGGAAAACATTTGATTTTCTGATTTGAACCAAAACAAATATTGCCTGAAAAATCCTCATAAAATAAAGAAATCCCCCGCCCTTGTTATCCTTGTTGCCATGAACCCCATTAAAATGTCATAAAATTGAAATGATTTGTTTGGTTTGTGTGGATATTGACCCATTTTAAAACAAATGTTTATGAAAGGATGTTACTTATTCAACACTTAGATTAGAGTGTATTTTTTAAAACCAATGACCATATGCAATCACCACTTATTCATGAATGGTGCTTTTTTTAAAGACCCAGCTCTCAAATACGCCAATACAATATTTGATAACTGAATTTATGGTGTCCAGGTTGCGATAGACGAGGTGGTTAGACGTAACATGACGTCACTCATTGTGCCAGAGATCGACCCCATCAACCCGTGTTTGATTCTGTACATAACACGGGACAACATCGTACAAGACACCATCAACCAACTCGCCAAACAAGGATCGACAAACTTCAAGAAGCCACTCAAGGCAAGTGCCTGTGGTAACCATTCTATGTCAGCCAAAAGATGCTTTCTGATAAGATATACAGTGATGCCACTTTTCCTGGTTTATCAGGAATTCCTGGTTTTCATTCCAAGATACCTGTATTAAATTATGTTAAATTCCTGGGAAAATGTGTCGAAAAGTCCAGTTTTCCTGGTTTTTGTTGGCAAGTGAGTGGCATCTCTGGATATACAAACCAGAACTAGTACGTAAATTCTGTTGTACAATCGCGGCTAGCACCAGAACCCAAATCAAAGTGTGGCTTATAGGATCAGCCCAAAGTCAGGGTGTGGCTTATAGGTGTGAATTCAATCTTATATAACAGTGAAGGGGCTCATGGAGCGTCTTATATAGTTTTAGCTCCTTATTCGAGAGGGCAAGTCAGTCGGTGCGGTTACCACCGGTAGGATGAGAGGTCGCTTCGATCTCTGGCCGCTATGGGGTGATGGCAGCACTGGTCGTCGCTGTTCCAGTCCCTACCTGGGACTGCATAAGGAGTTCAGTTGCCTTCTGGCTACGGCCAGAGCAACGTCTCTTGAACACTGAGCTATATCCATAGCGCCACTTCAAACCTATGTAACGACTGAATAAACATGTAAAGTGGAAATTATTGCAAAGAACCTTCAGAGGAAATGGATTTTAGGATTTCACACCCCTGATATTTCGAGTTTTCAAGCCCCAGATGCAGCTTCTAGCGCTGTCTCAAACTCAGGGTGCGGCTTGTACAAGGGTGAGGCTCATACAAGGGAATTAGCGGTACCGGTATTTGTAGTTGACCAGTTGTACTGAGACTAATGTCCAGGACAAGTAAACATTAGAAAAAAAATGGTTAGTACAAAACATGTAATTTGAAGTGTTTTTTTTTTGTTTGTTTTTTTTGTAATTTGAAGTTTTGATAACGCTGGTTAAGAATAAGATATTTATGAGTAATTCTAAATGGCTATTGCCCCATGCTATTCACAGAGGCTTTACAAATTGATTAATCCGTATGCTGATATAGACATAGTTTCTATATCGTTGGAAAGAGGAAATAATGAGAAATTCAGGCATTCTAGTTAAATGTTGATATAACTTTAATGCAAACACTTAGGATGAGCTTTTCATATGAAGTGAATAATATGTACTAGACACGCAGATTTAGATATAGGCCCATAGATTGCTGAAGGTACAGGCCTGAGTGGCCAAAGGCTCAAAAAGTTTCTTCCAAGTGACTATCCCAGCTATGGTACTTAGAGTTTTCATGATTTTAGTTAATTCTTGTCTGTCTAATATAAGAAAAGCTAAAAAAAAGGATGGTGTATGATTATTAGAAGGAAGGCGAGTTTAATGTGCTATAGAGAGATTTCTAAGGTATCATGTTGCAAAGTTCATATGCCTGGGAAAGCCATGAAAATTGAGATAATATGGAAAGTTTTTTACAGAAATTATTTTGATATTTACCAACTTTTAACCTTGACTGAAGAAATTTTCCGAGGAGCTTTACTCACTTATATCCAAAAAATACACGAAAGTTTTTATTTTTGTCATAAAAATTCAGGGCATTTGAGTGTTGAGAATTTTGCTGGAACCTTGTATAAATAGAAATGTTAAGTATTATTTTGCTAATAATGCACAGACTTCGGCTATGTTAACGAGGGGTAATGCTTTCAGGTGATGTTTGCAGGAGAAGAGGCCCTAGACGCGGGGGGCGTAAAGAAGGTATGTTCATACTGCGTTATTCTCTATAACCGCCAACGTTTGTTTCCCTACAGGTAATCTTCCTCGGGGAGGAAGCCATCGACGCCGGCGGTGTAGTCAAGGTAGGGAGATCTACCAGCTCCAATCTTTAACCCGATACTAGGGCTTTGATATAATACTAGGCCCAATATGATGGCTATTAGGACAAAGGAATTTATGTGTGAGCAGTTTTTGTGAAAAGTTTTTCATTGAGGACATTCGGTCCAGCAGAATTTTAACTCTGCAGGCCTGATGCGATATTTGAAGAACCGAAACATAAGAAGTACCTCAGGACAATTCTTTTATGGGAAATATCATAAGGCAAATATGCATTCTAAATTTTTTTTATCATTTTTCAATTAGGATTTATACATTTCTTAGGAAAAATCCACAAAATCTTTTGTTTTACACTGTAAACACCTTGAAGATAGTTTGATTTGAAAGCCGTAAAAACTGCCATGTAACCAAATATCTGTAGATCACAGCCCAACATTGGGTCTAGCAGTCTGATGGTTTCTGCCGGACAATTTTGTCGGCTATATCCGATGTCCAACATGTTTTCACAAAGACTGTAAAATTCTCCTGTTTCACACCTGTCCTTCAGTATTTTTTATCACTCTTTTCCTTCAGGGTGTGACATTTTCCTCCTCCCCCGCCCCCACTCCCCTAATCGCCCTGCAGAAGAGCTCTTAAATGTGTTTGTGAAAAATAATATACAATCTGTCTGCCCCCCCAACCCCCCCCCCCCAAAAAAAAATAAATAAAGAAAGAAAGAAAAATACAAAAAAAAACAACACAAAAGACACCCAGAGATGCCACTTTTCCTGGTTTACCAGGAATTCCTGGTTTTTGATTCTAAGATTTCTGTAATAAATCATGTTAGATTCATGGGGAAATGTGTCTCAAGTCCAGTTTTCCTGTTTTTTTGTTGACCTGTGAGTGGCATCTCTGGACACCACCAATGTTCTCTTTACCGTGATTTTTTTTCGGTACCGTAAAGTTCTGCTTGTAAGAAAAAGTCTAGATGTGTATTCATATCAGACAAATCATTCAACAACGGGGAGGGGGGGAGGTATTGGCTCAATACCAGTCATTTCAGGGTATTCTAGCTTAGAATAGAGTAATAGTAGAATAGAATCGACCTTTGTTTGTATAAAACTGCTTAGATATGCGGACAATATAGACTAACTATTAATGAAATATTTTATGTAAAAAAAAAAAGTATTTCATTAGTGTTATGTTACAAGTTTTAGGCTTATAATTTATTTTCTCGCTCTAAATCTGATAGATTGGTTTCCTTACAGGCAGTATTTTACAGTACACAAATATGTGTCAAGTCTTTTTTTGTTTTAAGAATTTTTTTTATTCCCAAGTGACACTACGGAGTATTTAATTAAATTTGAATTTAACATGTTATTGCTGCTACATATCCTCAATGTTCTCTTGTTTTTACCCTATTTATTAACTCTTAAAACCTTTAAAGACTGATCGTTCTTTCATGCGTCATGCCCTTTGGTCACCATGATGCATGAAGACAGCCCCGCGAGTTACATCCATGCAGCTATGTTGATACTTTTCTGGAGGGTTGGCATGATGCTTCAATAAAGTGCTGGCAGGCAGACACAACAGCACTTCATTGGTGCATCATGCCAACTTATGGGCATGATCCACCAATGCATTAGTTAGGGAATAATGTACGGGGCATGGCTGTGGGAGTGCTCTAGACTGTATCGAGACATCTAGGGGCCTTATAGAGCAATACAGTCTAGAGCACGACCACAGCCATGACCAACTGCATTATTCCCGTTATAACACAGAAAAATCACCCATCAGCCACCTGACAACACATGAATATCAATGGTGAAGTCTAAAGGTGAGATGAAGTTAACCTCCTTTGCCAGGAGTCAATCAGCCAATCAGAACGCAGCATTCAGGATAATGCACTCTGACTTCGCCCAGCAGTGTTATAACAGTACTTAAAGACCTCATGATACCCTCTATGTTGTCGATTTTACTTTGTCGTCATGATACACAATGCGGCAGGGATGGCGAGTAATTCACCGCTCTGCATTGCTGCATCATGCTGACCGTGAAGGGATGGCATGATGCATGAGTGCAGCACTGGTGCGTTACTCACCTCAGCTTGTATTCATGTATCATGAAAAATTGTCATAATTCATTTTTTAATCCTCAAAGTGCTACCTTAGACTCCAGTATACATGTATAAGCCACGCCTTGACCTATTGAAATTGCCAAAAAGAGAAAAAAAATATATATAAATCTTTATTTTCTGTTCCGATTAATGGACTGCTAAAATTCAAAAAGCGATAGGGACGTAATACCTCAGCCCCATGGCAGGAATTCATTGTGCATGTGTGAAAGCTCACCGCACCCGATGTCCCACCCCTACCCCCCCCCCCAAAAAAAAAAAAAAAATAGAAAAAGGGGGGGACAAGCCGTGGCTTATAGATAGGAGTTTATAGTAATATTTTTCCTTAACCATTCATGTTCTCTTGTCAAGTGTCAAAAAAGGGTGATGTTAATTTGTCTTAATTTGTTCCTACATTATTTGCTGACCAGACATGATTGATTTACTTCTTTAGTGGGTGCAAATGTATTGAATGCTGCATGAAATGAGCCTTGGCGAGTTACTCGCCAGGGCTGCATTCCTGCAAGGTAGACATGATGCACCAATGCAGATAGCCAGCACTTCATTGGTGCATCATGCCAGCCCTCTGAGTGGTGTATCAAACCCGGTGCAGCCAGCATAATGCATCAATGCAGCCCTGGCGAGTTACTCACCAGGGCTGCATTTCTGAATTATCGGTCCTTAACCATCAATCAAATAGCATAGTTTTTTTTTATACAATTTGCAATTGTAATAACCTTTATGAAATACTGCCACACTAAAATAGTGAGTTGATCTACAGATTTTGGTTTTTTAATTTTAAAAGAATTTTTTGTTGTTTGTTGCATTCCTTGCTAGAAAAATGAGGCGTGAGCAAATTTTTCATTTAGAAAATAAACATTACGAAGAGAAAACTTGCAGAAAATGAGGCAAGTGAAATCCGTAGACAAGATTTTTTTTTTCTGATTTGTTTCCGAGCACTGAGCACAATCTGTAGACCGACTTTTTTTATATGTGCCCTAAGCTGCTAAATTACTTACATACTTGAAATATTGATGGAACAGTTATGTGTTGTCGTTGTTTACAGGAGTTCTTTCTCCTTTTACTGCGGGAAGTCGTCGACCCTAAGTATGGCATGTTCCATTACTTTGAAGAGAGTCGCTTATTCTGGTTCAACAGCGAGGTAAGACTTGAAGCGATATTTAGACAAAGGTGCACGAGAATCGGTCACCACCGAGGGTTATCACATGAGACAAAGCCCAGTGTGATAATCATCAGTGGTGACTAATTGAAGTACAGAAATATTTCTAAGAAAATCACTTATTTGGCATTAGAATTGACTTTATCATTAGTTATGTGGCAATTTGGGATGATCCAGCGGGTAGTGTGTTATCACATGGGGGTAGTGGTAAGGGAACGTTCATCAATTACGTCACTGCTTAGGGGGTGGGGGTCTTTGGGTTCCTCTATATGTTCCATACAAAAACAGTGACAAGGGGGTGGACAGGTCCTGAAAAATGCCTAAATAACAGTGACATAATTGTTGAACGTTTCCCTAAGCTACAGGCTTAATTAATCCTTTAAGGGCCGCTGATGCATTAATGCATCATGCCCACTGGTCGTCATGATGCATGAATGCAGCCCTGGTAAGTAACTCACCAGGGCTACATTGATGCATCATGCCGACCATATGGGGCAGATATGTCCCCGGAGGGTCGGCATGATGCACCGATGAAATGTTAACGAGCGGACTTGCCAGTGTAGAGGTCAGCGAAAGCGTACTTGGAAACACCGGGTTTCGAACCCGGGACCTCTCAACTTGCAAGCGAGCGCTCTACCACTGAGCTACATCCCCAGATATGACGTTCTCTACCTTCCACCTACATCTGGATCGGTATGACACAAGGGGGCAGTGTTCACTGGCTGACCAGCCCCTGGGGGGTGGTGCAACCAGGGAACGGGGACAGATAGCATACCGCCATGGACTCACAGCCAGAGCTGGCCCCTACACCAGCACTTCATTGTTGCATCATGACGACCATGATACAGCATTCATCATTGGCCTTTAAAGGGTTAACATACGGCAGTCATGTTCAACTTGAGATAAATCTTATATAGGCTGCACAGATCATTAGTCTCTTTGCTAACTTTTGATTACAATTTTCTTTTTTCTTTCTCCCATCACCACCAGACGTTTGAGGACCCTGCCATGTTCTCGTTAATCGGCGTTCTCTGCGGCCTCGCCATCTACAACGCTATCATCATCGACCTCAAGTTTCCACTCGTCCTCTTCAAGAAGATCCTAGGTCAGCCTGCGACCTTGGACGACCTTGTCGAGATGGACCCCACAGTAGGTCGCGGAATGAAGGACCTACTAGAATACGACGGGGACGACGTCGAGGACGTATTCTGTCTGAATTTTGCGGTGTCGCGGGAGAGTTACGGGCGCACCCAGGAGATTGAATTGATACCGGGAGGGTCAAAGAAAGCCGTAACTAAGGACAATAAGAGTGAATACGTGAACGCGTACATAGACTATACCTTTAATAGAGGGACCCATGAACAGTACGAGGCCTTCCACCATGGCTTCCACAGGGTGTGCGGGGGACGCGTACTGGTGAGTTTAGAAATTATATACCCGGTTTTACTGTATGATTAATCTGTAATAAATGTAGTACAGGAGAAGGGCCTCTCTCTATAAGTTACTGACATAATCACTGTTCTGGGACGGCCACTGATAACTCCATAGGAATTTGTGGAGTGATATTGTGGCCCCCAAAACCTGAGTAAAAATACTTTTAATGGATCTAATAGTTTAAGGCATGCTCAGTGGGGCTCACAGCAAATTAGAGGTGAGCACATTCTTATTACCGTAATCTCCCGTGTATAAGACGCGCTGCGCGTATAAGACGCACCCCAAACTCATCACATGCATTTTCGCGTATAAGACGCACATTTTAATGCTGAAATTTGTAAGATTAGTACATTTCTATAGTAAAATTACCCCTCGTATAAGACGCACACCCAACCTGAGAGAAAGCTAGAAGACCCCCCAGCATTTTGTTTGGCGTAGAGGACGCGTCTTATACGCGGAAGTTTACGGTAATTTGAATTGGACAATTATATGTGTATACAGTCAGTTACCAAAACCCTGTCTGCCATTGTGCTCTCTGATTCTCTTACCAGGTTTTAGTTGAGTTATTTGTAGAGAGAGTTAACATGATTGGAGGGTTTCTGCATGGCTGACTGACCATGAACTGTCCACAGATGATTGACTAGCATTGAGTGATCTCAAGTCTCAGTTTGCCATTACCGAGAACGATACTCAGCAGAGATGATCCTGCTTTACCTCCTCATCACGTCTGTATATTGTTTGAAATCCCTTATTTAAAAGCAATTTAAACCCGTGGGCCATGGCATAAATGCAAATGTCAACTCACAGTGATTAATTTAGGCTTGTATTCCCCTCGGTGCTTCGTCCATTGCTTAGATATGTACTACGATGACGTAGCACGAAGACGTAGCACAATGACGTAGCAAAAAAAACGATGGGACTACTTTCACGTGATCACGTGCCATGTAATACGGACGTATTGTATCACACCCCCCCATTGAATACGGCCGCTGTAGTACTTTAGCATAGTGTCGATGGTATTAACCATGTAATAATGTTTGGTACTTTCTAGTCTTAAAACTCTTCCCTTACTGTTGATATCGTGACAGGGACTGTTTCACCCACAAGAACTTCAAGCGATGGTTGTCGGTAACGAGAACTTTGAGTGGGAGCTGCTCCAACAAGTAAGTCGTGATTTACCTTACCGCATTAAGTGAAAACGGCCATGGGTAGGTAGTTTGCTTTGAAGCTGTGAAAATAAATGTCTAAAGTCATTGCAATGATTTTGTAGCCGGCTTATAGGCAGACTCCAGTCATAAGTTGAGATAGAGTTTAAAGAAAATTTATAAACATAACAGGTCTTGGATATGTAAGCCACAACCTCATATATTCATAAGTAGCAACCCCAACTTTAGAAAAAGCTATAAGCTGTAAATTAGCCTTGAAATTACAAGAACTGTTGTCCCGGAGGGGGCACTCTATGTAATGTATACACATATGTGCGGCTGGCAAGGGTACTTTTTCAAGGAAAAGTCCCTAGCAAGCCTCCTGTTTCAGCCACAAATGTCCCTAGCAAGGGTCTACTTTGGAGCAAAATGTCCCTAGCAAGGGTCAACTTTCAGCGAAATACCCCGATTCATGTGGAAAATTCAGAAATTTTCATGAATATTTTCCATGTTTTACAAATTTTCTCACAAGCAAGGTCAGTTTAAGATATTTTGAGCAAAATCTAAGACTATTATGTCAAAAGTTCCCTAGCAAGGGTAGGGTTTTAAAGAAAAAACCCGTGAACGAGTGCCCTAGCAAGGGTAAGGGTAGTTGTATTAAACCCCCCACCGATAAGCCATACCCTCGTTCAGAAAAATCAACGGGCTCTGATATGATCCTTAATCCTCAGCTAATAAATGCAGTTTTACAGCTTTAGGCCACACCAAAAATATAAGTTGGTCTACGGATTTTGGTTTTGAAAAAATGGTGCGAGCGAGCGAATTTTTTTTTTTTTTTTAAAGAATTTTTTGGCGTCCAATGGATTCCATGCTGGAAAAGTGAGGCGAGCGAAAAAATTTTATTTTAAAAAAAAATTTTGCCAAACATCACAAAGAGAAAACTTGTAGAAAGTGAAGCACCGAAATCCGTAGACGAGATTTTTTTTTTATTTCCGAAAATATGGAGAGGGAAATCCATAGACCAACTTATTTTTTTTGGTGTGGCCTTACCATATTTTGATCAAAATCCCAAAAGATAAAATCAACTTTTACTTGGAGGCATACAGTTAAAAAAACCAAGATATATGTGATCTAATTGTGAATAATGATATTTCAGGGTTGTGAGTACAAACACGACTACCATAGAAACCATCCAACGATACGATACTTCTGGGATGTCTTCCGCCAACTCAGCCTCGAAGACAAGAAAAAGTTCCTACGTAAGTCAGAAACTTGACAATGTCAGAATGAGACCTTTATGTTCATGACTCTATGGTTAAAATGAAACAAAACTTTTTTAGAGATCTTGAAGATGGTTTTAAAACCAATATCCCTTAAGTACTGTGACCTAATTCTGACAGGATGGTCATGTGATAAAAATCACCCCAATCTAGGCTAAATGGTAGAACTGTGCAATTGCTCTGGCTCCTTATTTGAGCCAATGGTGCTGTAGAGGCTCCAACAGAAAAGATTTTGTTGCTTTTTTTCCTGAATTTATTTACAAAGGTGATTGTTTAAAATTGATATATAAAAGTTGTCGTCTTCCTTTCAGGATTCCTCACAGGCAGCGACCGCATTCCGATCCACGGAATGAAGGCCATTAAGGTAATGTATTCTGCCTGTTTTAAAAACTACTGTAATCTCTTGTGTATAAGGCACGTCTTATATGCGAGGTTTTAGTTCTCCCCGGATCCACAAGGGGAACACCAAGACCTTTCTTTTGATATGTCACACCCCCACCCCCTAAGTTATCATAGAACATAGGGGGGTCCAGGGGGCTACATGTAGCTTTTTGAATTTTTTAAATCCATTCAGTAGAACAAAAGTCATGAATTTTTTTATTTTTCTGACCATATTTCACTAGGTGCGTCTTACACATGAGATGCGCCTTATACACGGGAGGTTGCGGTACTGTAATTTCCCGCATATAAGGCGCACCCTGAGGTGAAAGAAAGTATGAGGTTATGGATTAGAAGCCGGACGATTTTTTTTTTTACCAATGGCAGGGGTGTGAAATCTCCGACTAGTCGGAAATCTGACTTTTTCATCTTTACCAGGACAGTTCCTGAGATTTGTACAGATCCAATGAGATATTATTTACCATTTATAGGAGGGGGGTGGTCTTAGAAATATTTGGATACAAGGGCATCAGCCATGCTCAAAAAGAACCAGCATGCATCATTTAGCTTCATGATATCATTTGCAATCATACAAATGGTTCTTTCCTTCCAGCACGCAAGATCTTCAGACTAAATCATTTTTCTTTTCATTTCACACTCCTGAATGGAATATTCCCTGCAAAATTCTTAGGGTCATTTGCATGCGTCCAGTGAGTTCCTTGCAATTGTTACATATTCACTTTCTCTCTGTTTCTTCCACAGCTCTTTATCCAGCCTACGGGCGGCGGTGACGACTTCCTCCCCGTGGCTCACACATGCTTTAACCTGCTCGACCTCCCTCGTTACTCGACTCGTGATAAACTACAGAACAAACTCCTCACTGCAATCCAGCAGACGGAAGGCTTCGGCATCGTATAGTAGATGTACATATCTATGTATAGGGAACAGCGCCATTCCTGTATGGAGGTGGCCATCTTGAAATTAGTTATGTAACTGGCCCCCGACAGCCATCATGGATCTGGCAGAGGATTGTGGGTAATCTCTTATCTTCCCTTCCACCCACAGAAAACAATGGGAACTGATAAGCTGCCCCTGCCTCTATCTTTATCACCTTAAGTACCTGCCCATTGTTTTAGGTGTGAATGGAGGGGATTAGCCTGATAGGGAGACAATGGCTTGGTTTTACTCAGCCTGGATTATATGTGTCTTTTAAGAAAACTTTTAAAGTTTAATTTCTCCTGTTTTTGAAGTACTAAGTCCATATAAAGCTTATATTGTTTAAGTTTAAAGTATTTGCTATCCAATGCTATATATTTTTAGAATATAGCTTCATATTGACTATTAGGAAGGGCCAACCAAAGTAAACTTTACAAAGAGGCCAACTGCTGATCTAGCCCCCAACTACATGAGCCACCTAGGAAATTTGTTTGGTACTAGCAATGGCTCTGTCCCGTATACTGCATTGGTGCAGCATGCTGACCCTTCAGAGGAGTGTCCAAACCCTATTGGGTCCGTGCAATGCAGCACTGGTGAGTTACTCGCCAGAGATGCATTCATGCATCACGACAACAAATTGTCGACCTAGTGCTAGAAGGTAGTTACTGAAGTGTCAGTTACAAAGTTACAACCTTGCACACAGGCGCCGGAATGGGCATCATACACAAAAAAAAAATGAAATTTATGCATTTTTCATTCACTGCGAGTTACATATTGGCGTTGAAAATTCTGTGATAGAGAATAACGCTTTGAGGGCCGCTAATGCATTAATGTATCATGCCTGTTAATCATCATGATGCATGAATGCAGCCCTGAATGCAGCCCTGGTGAGTAACTCACCAGGGCTGCATTCATGCATCATGCCGATCCTACAGGGTTGATACACTCCCAGTGGGTCGTCATGATGCACCAATGAAGTGCCAGTGAGCAGACTCCCCAGCACTTCATTGGTGCATCATGACGACCGATGGGCATCGTAAATTAGCGGTGCTTAAAGGGTTAATGCGTTATGCGGTGCTTACATCATAAGGTCTATATGTCAGTAATTCAGTGTTGCCTTCTCTGTGTCTAAAGCGTGTACATTCTGTGTATAGCATTTCACTGCCTCAGTGCAACAAGGTTGTATCTGCATTTTTTCAAGTTTTGCAGGAGAGGCAAAAAAAAACATGTTAAAATTACTATAGCACCAAGTGGACACACCCTTATTGCATTGAGGCCTGTATGCACATATCATAGACAGAGCTTCAATACTATCATAGCACGGAGATATGGGTCAATAGATGAACTGAAGAAAACTTAATTTTTCTCGAAATGTCAGTTACAACCTTGTAAAAATCCGGTGCCGTCAAGCCGAGGGAGTAAATTGAAGCTACTAAACACTACTAAAGGATAGCTTTGGTGCTTTTCTGTTACTTTGTAATAAATCTGATTGAAACAAAAAGGGAAACCATATCAATAATGTCTTCGTCAATCAAATACACGTAGACTTTAATCAATATGCTACAATGCTGTAGAACTAATGCAATGTCATATTAAAAGGAATTTTTCTTCTGCATTTCTCTGGTACCGTAATCTCTCGCGTAGAAGGCGCAGCTCGCATAGAAGGCGCACCCCCAACTCAGAGAAGGCCTTTTCACTTAGAAGGCGCACCCATAAAGTTTGAATTTTGTAAGATTAGTACTTTTCTATAACAAAAGAAACCCTTGTATAAGGCGCACCCCCAACTCAAGGCAATGTCCCTCCCACGTATAAGACCCAGCAGCATTTTGTTTGGCATAGAAGACGCGCCTTCTACGCGAGAGATTACGGTAGTTGTTTTTCAACTACCCTGGTATCACACATTCACAATTCATTGTTAAATGGTATTTTTGAGCTACAGGCTTTCACTGTAAGTTTGTTGTTTTTTTTAAGTTTTTAATTATTTTGGATGCATTGTAAACATATCCAATGTTACAATTTGAGTTTTCCATTGAAGCATACGTTGTCTTCCCCCACTCTACCGTAATCTGCGTATAAAGCGCATCTTATACGCGAGGTTTTAGTTCTCCCTGTATTCTTTTTATATGTTACACTCCCTTGATTCATAAGAGCACATGGGGGGGGGGGTAGGGAGGTCCGGGGGGCCCTAGCTACATATAGCTTTTGTGAATTTTGAAAAAAAAATACATTAAGTAGAACAAAAGTAATGTAAATATGGTCGCTTTATTATCTTAACATCTTAAATATATATATTATAAGTGTCTAGTATTATTGTAAATTAAGATTTTGTGCAATAAAAATGAGTTTGTTCCAGAAGTCTCAGACCTCTGTGAAAGGGATATACCATTAACTTAACCTAAAAAACATAGGTACATCACTATATATCAATAAAAAATGATCATTAGAGCTTGAAAATGGTTTGTTAAAATGTGTGATATAAGCATGCTATGGTGAAAGCTGACAATATTTTGCTTTGGAGATAAAGCAAATTGTTTTTATGTACGATATAACAATATCAGTGTCGGACTCGTATTATGGGAAAAAATAGATAGATAAATAAATAAACCAGCGTTTATGAATGAGAAAAAAATTATGTTTTTTCGTCTATCATGTGTATATACTAGATTTATAAGACCCTTTCGGCTTATTGGTCATATTCTAATTTTATTGTTGATTTACAAAAAAGTCAGGTAAATGTCAGAATTCATGTTCCAATCCTAGGCGTGAATCAAATGAATATTGAGAGAATGGATGCAAGTTTCATTTGGTGAGACATGGATTGAAAAAGATTTCAAGCAATAACCCACTGTAGGTACAATGGTAAGGGTTCATGAGAATTGGTCCGGGTGGGGGTTATCTCATGAGGCAGGGCTGACGGTTATCTCACGAGGGGGAGCCGAGTGAGATAACCCCCCACTCAGACCAATTCTCATGAACCTTTACATTTATCTCATGTTGTTATAGTGAGATATGTTCCTATTTCCATTTAGTTGGCACAAAATAATGATTCGATCACAGTTATTTGGCATGTAAGGGTGGAGCAATTGTCCGTGAAATATGGGATAGGGTTATTGCATGGGGGTGTGCAATGCGGGGTTCCTTGGTTAAACCTATGGAACCTCAGTATTCAACTTGAGATAAAATAAGGATACCGTATTTCCTCGATTATGAGCCGGGCCCAAATATAAGCCTGCCCCATTTATAAGCCTGGTTAAAAAGGCCCACTGAGTCTTATACAAGCCAGGGCCCGAATATAAGCATGGTCTGAATATTCAAATCTCTTAGAATCCTCCTTAAGGGGCATAACTTCGCTTTTAATAGGAATATTTTCATAATTATTGAAGATAAGGCCCTATCCTTTAGGCTGGTTGCATGGAGATGGAGCTGATATTGGTCATCATAATCGTAGAATTTATTCCTAGAAATATGGAGAGAGAGAACAGACCATGACATATATGCAAATTCCGGATGGGAAAAAAAAATCAAGGCATTAAAACTAAAGACTCTTTGATTTGCCATTGATAGGTTAAAATGGGGGGGGGTCTGGGGATATCTCGCCCAGGAAATTTTTTAATATTGAGACGTCAATTGGTACATTTTGGTGCTTTTTGAGGGTGGCTGATGCCCTTGTATCCAAATCTTTCTAAGACCCCACCATATATATAAAATGATATCTCATGGGATCTGGACAAAGATTGACCCTGACAGATCTTAGAATAACGGAGAAAACTGAAAAAAAATGAGGAGTTTGCATGTACATGCATGAGCAATCTGTGACAGACGTCAAACATACCACAGAGCTGTCATTTTCTAACGGAGCCAAAGAGTGAGACTTTTCCATGAAGCTTGGAATTTTCTAGATTTCTGAGATGCATTGAAATAAATGCAGTTCCAGGGAAAATTTGGAGAAATATGGAGGTTCATTTGTTGATTTTTAGAGCATTTTGGTACATCAAATTCACTATATAAGTATATTCTGAAATGTGTGAGAAACAGGCTCCTCAGCATGAGAGAGTGAGACAACCCCCAAATGTGTGAGAATCACACCAGATGTGTGAGATTCACGCCAGATGCATGAGTGTTGAGAGCTCTGCATACAATCTTGTTGGAAATATGATTTCCCTGAAATTTTTTGAAATTTTAGAAAGAAAATGGTGCATTCTGATGCATTGTAAAATTATCAGTATAAACTTTCTCCTTCTGCAAGTAATATATTGAGAAATTGTCCCCACTACTTATCAAATTGCGTATTCACGGCAAGTCGCGTCAATTCGTGCCTCATCAAGAAGGGTCTAAAAATTTTACGCCCCCCTCAAGAGCAGTCAAAATATTTTTTGTCCCCCCCCTCAGGAGGGGTCAAAATATCTTACGTCCCCCCCTCAAACTCACCAACCCCCCCCCCTCCTGTTGTGTCACTGCACCCATCCCTTAGTTCCTCTGATTTATAACAGATGGCGCACTAGTCTCACTTACACGGTACATACACACTGACCTGTTTGTATGACCTACATAACTGTCCATGGGGAACAATACCAGAAAGAACAGCTAATAAGGTGCACTTCACATATAAGATGGCCTCAGTTTATGTGTTACTGACATCAGAGCCATGCCATCTGTTGCATGCCTCCTCAGTCCTCTCTGCACCCCTACAGAGGCATACAGAGTGACCAGTGCCCACATTATGGAAAGTACCAATGACATTAGGGACAGAAGCATTGTCAGGAGTCTATCCTTGAAAGTATGCCATGTCTACTAATAATGTGGGGTTTTATGATAGTTATACTAACTTATAGGGAAGTTTTTCTTTAAAGGGGGGCTAGCCCCGGGGGGGGGGGCACTCAGATTTCTTCTGACGGGGGTGTGCGGCTGAGCCTCTGACAACCCTTACCCTTGGTGAGAGGGATTTTGGGCAAAAGGTGACCCTTGCTGAGAGGGATTTTGGTCAGAAATGTGCACAGTTAAGTCTTTTATCTGAAAATTTACCCTTGATGTGAGGAATTTTTGTCAAAACCCACCACATTTGGCAGAAATTTTAAAGAAAATTCTGAAAACTGACACTTATTTGGACGCGCGGGGTCAAAATATGAGAAAAGTGACCCTTGGTGAGAGGGATTTTGACCAAAACTAGACCCTTGGTGAGAGGGATTTTGGCCAAAAAGTGGCCTTGCCAGCCGCACACCCCTGTCAGTGACATATAATGAGTGCCCCCCCCCCCGGGGGGCTAGCACAGCAAATTTCAACATGGGTACCGGTTCAAAGATTGTTGATAAAATTGCGGGACCCAGCGGAAAATTTGCGACGATCAGATTGGTCAAGGGGTGGTCACGTGACTTGCTAAAGCGGGTATGTAAGTCTATACAGACCTTAACCCTACTCCCCTTCTGGTAGGAGAGTAAGAAAAGGAACCAGTGCAGGGAGAGTCTAGCGGTCAGTGCAGTCATCCATGCAGTTAGTGGTCAGAGAGGCACAAAGCCACCTTCACACATCCTTTTATGGTAGTTGTAAAATTGTGCTTTCCACATACCTGAACTACATATACCACTGGTTTTACTGGGAGGATGCACCATAAGGAGTCAACACACACCACCACTAGTGTATATAGGCCATGTGGGAACAGAGCCTGTATATTACAACATGAACATACTACTATATGTAATACAGGGACTTCTCTACTCTCTCTACTATCATAGTGTTAGTGAAGGCACTACATGCTGCAGTGAAACTTTGATATTCACTTAACAACTGCTGAACCATGCTCCACTGGGTGAGACGCCTCGTGTCCCAAGCTGGACCAATACCACAATCTACTAAGCTGGAGCTACAGTTGGATTCAGGGACTGTAAAGTCAGTGGACCTGTCAGACTGGAGGTACTATGGATATAATGCAGTTATAACCCGGTCTGATATTGTGGCTGTTATCCTACAACATCGTAGGGCTGACTACCTGAGTGCACTTATTGAGGATGGTTGGAATGTGAATGAGGTACTACAGATGTACAGTGGTGAGGGAGGTGTTAGACAGAGGAGGACGGCTTTGTACCATGCAGTGTCCTGTAGGTGGCAGCACGGAGTGCAGCTGTTACTGTCTGCTGGAGCTGACACCAAGATTACTTCTACTTCTACATGGAGTGAAAGATGTGATGTGCCTCATGTTTACAACCTTACCTTCTATACGCACAGTAACCAATATGTGAATGAACATCTCCCAGCCTGTCTCGCATTATCATACAAGGATCCTGAAATTCTGGAGATGCTAGTAAGGGCAGATGCACATCCAAAATTAGAATACCGTGTTTACCTTCATGCCCTTCTAGCATCCTACCTCAGAGGGGCAACTTATTCAACCTTTGAATTCCTCAGCTCATTTGTGAGTCAAATGCCTGAGCACATGAATGGTGAGTTGGCAAGGAATGATCGGATTCCACAGAAGTACAATTTTCCTGTCTTGTACTCTAAAACCTGTATGTACACAGAGGCCAACTGGTGTTTACTGCCCAAGTTCCTGGACCTCCTTTACACATATGGGGTTGACATCTGGACACCTACCTCTCATGTTGGGACACCCCTTGAGTTTGTTATTAGGACCAGAGGCTGTCTAAACAGTGTGCGCTGGTTCATACGGCATGGGGCCAAAATATCCAACTCGTTTAGGATTCAAAGGGAGGCTGACGATCTTGGATCAATGCCATATATATTATGCCTTGAAGCGCTCCTTATTCAGCTCACTGTTAGACCCTACCGTAACCCTCTTGCCTGTGTGCTACAAATCAAAGCGATTGTTAAGGATTCAATTCAGGACTTAGTGGACGATGATTATGACGTTGAGGATACAGTAGAAAAACAATGTCAGTCCATCTTAACAGAGGCTTGGTGTGAACCAATAGCATATAGCCATACCAATACACACAAGGTTTCTTCAGGAACAGATCAGATGGCTGAGCTGGAGTCATTCAGTGATCCCTCCCTTCATGATTACCCTGACACATTCAATGTGCACTGGGAGAATATTATGCCAATCATTCACAACATGTTGGGCACACTGAGTCAGCCCCGCTCACTGCAGTGGTGGTGTCGCTACTGTATCCGTGACAATCTTGTGTCACTGCACCCATCAGTGGTCAAGTCACTCCCTGTGTCACCAATAGATAAACGTTTTATTCTCTGCCATGGAATTTGAATGTGTACAAAAGGAACTGAATACAAAGGATGTATATGCCTAAAGTGAAATCACTTTCTATGATAAGTTGCCTGTGTAAAATGATTGATAGCATTATTCAACTGACTGCTTGAAATAACATTATTGCCATGTCATATAGCAAAGAAATGTATGTAAAGACAAGTCAGAAAGATATTGAACAAGTAATCAATGAATAATTCATGACGTGTGTGTATTAGGGAGCATTCATTATTTATGGGAGGGGTTGGGGGGGAGCAAATTGAGGGGGGGGGCCATTTACTTTCAGGGTATTCTTAGGGCGGGCCAAATATTTTCAGGGTATTCTTAGAGGGGGGGCCATTTGTTTTTTACCTATTCTTAGAGGGGGGGCTATTTATTTTTAGGGTATTTATCCAAAATGCTGCAAATTTCGTCACCATAAAATGTCTTTTAATGTATCAAAGACTCCTTTTGAAAGATTAAAGGTAATCAAATTGATCCAGTCAGTGAAATCTAATTGGATGGAACTATATTCAGAGATCTTTTTCAATTGATCAATACCAATGTGCATTTCTTGTCGATGACTACCAGTACATGCAGCTACAAGGCCACCTGAACATGTTATAAGGCACATCTCATGTGGGTATACAGTCGACCCTTGCTTCATCAAATTTACAAATGCAAGGAAAAATGTCTGGGGAAGCAAATTATCCAAGGATGTAAGTCCAAATATAATAGAAAACATAGAGATAGTTGAAGATCATCTGTCTGAGGTAATGAGGGATCTGAGGAATTAAAGGGTCGAGGAAGCAAGGGACGACTGTAAGCCCGGGTCGTGGTAAAACCCAATTGGCAAATGTTGGGATTTAAAAGTACATACAAAATATCCTGTGGGTGAGGCACAGATTAGGTGAAAGTTGGGAAATTAAGACCTGTTCTACAATATGATATCCTAGCATACCCTGACTTTAGGAGGATTCATTGTGGGCCTGACTGAAGGAGCTATCCTTGTGTATAATCTCCACCTTATGCATGAGTTTTCACAGTAGTAGGTCTACTATTCTACACAAAAATACCTTGTCTATAAGGTGTATCTGAGTTGAGACCAAATCTATCACCTATCCCTTGGAGTCTATTAACCCATTAAGGGCAGAAGACACATGAGTTATCTGGCCATGGGGGCAGCCTTTAAATTTCCTAGGAGTAAGGGCCTACATTCTATTAAATGCACCTGCACTAATAAGTGCACCCCTCGCCTTTTGGGATGTAAGCACACACCCCTTGTGTCAAATCATGCTAATGTAAAAGTAAAGTTTTTTAGAGCAAAAACAATGGTTTTTAGACTTTAGGGGTGTGCCTTTTGGAAATGATTTTTGTATCAAGGTTTCGACCATCTAATGATTAATTTTCAGCACCGGTGCGGTTATTAGAATGAATATGGTATTCACAGTCCCCGCAGAATTCCTATATAAGGAGGCCTACATGGTGTCGACTATAGTCGATGCTAGACCCGCCACGGTGTTGACTATAGTCAATGCTAATCATTAAAATGTTAAAGTGCTACTCCCATGAATTATAGCTAAAAGAGAGGTATAATTATATGTATCACACAATGTATAGGCATGGTTTTGGCATTTATGTTAGATAAGAATATTCATGGAAGATCGTCATTGGGGGGTGGTGCTTTATTTTCAACCTATTCTTGAGGGGGGCCATTTATTTTCAACCTATTCTTGAGGGGGGGCCAACAATTTTGGACGTATCATTTAGGGGGGAGCCCTTTTATTTTTGACCTATTCTCTTTCGCTAAATGCTCACCCCCACCCCCGCCATAAATAATGAATGCTCCCTTAGCAAAGGATAATTTCATGAGGCCACAGCCCGAGTGTAATTATCCTTTTCTAACATACACAAGTCATGAATTATCCATTGACTACTTATTTTATTACACGATATCAATAGATAATCAATAGAATATCAATAAATTCAAGTTGAAAACAAAAATTGTTACCCCTCCCCGGGACACAAAGCCTGCCATAGTGTGTACATGATCGGTACACACACCTCAGCGCCCGGCTTGGCTTGGTTATGGCAGTGGCTTTGTATCATATTAAGACCTGGTTTGGTTTGGACGCGAAAAAAACGCGGACAGCTTCTGGTGGCATTCTAACCAATAGACCATCGGTACACACACCTCGGCGCCTGGCAGCCGTTGGTTTGGTTTGGACGCGCAAAAAAAGATTCGCCTACCTGCAGAAGCTGAGCGCAATGCGCTAACCACTAGACCACCAGGACTCACACCTTGGCGCCCGGCTTGGCTTGGTTTGAAGGCGTCCAGCAGTCGTCTATAATTATAATGCTATTCTAACCTTGCGCATGTGAGAGTTGTTGTGGGGGGTCACAACCATATCAATGTGCTGGACGCGTTCACAATACACTACTGCTGGGTGGCTTTATATCATAGAGACCTGGTTCTAGCCAGCCACTTCTCGTCAGTCCCTGTGGTGCAATGCATACGAAGTTGGATTTGGGATCAGGAGACTGCAGGTTCGACCCCTACCCTTGCAATGAAAATTTTGTAGGTTTTAACATGTAACAAATGATATGTAAGGACATATAAGGAGGCATGTTATCCATGGATAACATGCCTCCTTACATGGATAACATGCCTCCTTATATGGATAACATAGCGACAGGTATGTGCATGAGAATATCCAGAAAAAGCACCCAAAATCACAGAAGTCATGTAATAAATAGATATAAGGACATTACAACTGATACTTGTGAACTCTATAGGTATACTGATGCAAGGAAAGCTCACATTCCATCTTTTAATGCCACCTGTTCCTCAGAATTCTTATTGGTAGCCGTGTGGGCTAGGGTCTGTTATAGGAGATGGCAGAAAAAAAAATCTGTCCAAGCATCTTGGGGCTGTGTACAAATGACGTCATGCATTTTTGGACCATTTTTGATCCCCCTCCCCCCCTTGTCATGTTTTGTCATACAACACTTGACCCCCCCCCCCTCAGCATGACATCATGCAGAGAGCTACCCCCCCAAGTTTAATGAATAGTGTAGGCCTATTCTGACCTAGCCGGATACATTATTGACCAATCGGAAAATTCCCTTCATTCGGTGCAGACTTTTTAGGGTGCATTACAAAACTCCTTGTACCGATACCCATCACCATGGCTGTTATCAGTCCTTATCAGCTTGGTACCAGCTTGAGCAGGGGTCACCCCAATAAGGATCTGCTACCAATCAGAAAATTCCCTTCATTCGGTGCAGACTTTTTGGGGTGCATTACAAAACTCCTTGTACCGATACCCATCACCCTGGCTGTTATCAGTCCTTATCAGCTTGGTACCAGCTTGAGCTGGGGTCACCCCAATAAGGATCTGCTACCAATCAGAAAATTCCCTTCATTCGGTGCAGACTTTTTAGGGTGCATTATAAAACTCCTTGTACCAGTACCCATCACCCTGGCTGTTATCAGTCCTTATCAGCTTGGTACCAGGTTGAGCAGGGGTCACCCCAATAAGGATCTGCTACCATGGAATAGCCAAAAAACAAAATTAATTGAAATGGTTCAAAGGGACATATAGTGGGGGTGAATTTGTTGGTAGAGACGTGAGATCGCGGGACCGGAAGTTAGTTAGCGATGGCAGCCCGCAGAGCACATGGCACAGATTATGAACTCTGAAGCATGTTGACATAAGTATAGTTGTATTGTACCACAGTAATCAAAGTATCATCACCTAATAAAGGTATACTTCATCAAGCATCCTGACTTCAACTTGGTGTCAGAAGTGGGGCTGTCAGGAACCCAAAAGCAAAATCACAAGGTAGTGCAACAACAAACACTATCATTCTTAATGCGGTGGTGGTGACTTGAATTTCAAACATGTCTAGACCCAAGAAGCCAGAACTAAATCTAACAGGGAACATCCCAGAAAACTTCAAAAATTTTGAAATGAGATTCAACGACTACTGCATCGAGTCCAAATATAGAGACCTGTCCAAGAATCCCGAGACTCATCGGGCTGAGTACTATGCTAAGCCACTGATGGAAATTGCTGCGTTACGTTCATCTATGCCCGATGAGGCACTGCAGGTTATTCGGTACAGCATAGAGCCCCAAATTTCAGCCGGGGACAAAAGCAAGCCGTGGGTGTGGTTGGAGAGACTCAGAACTCACTACAGGGGCTCGGCCACATCCTCGCTGCTGACAGACAGATTCACCTTCTGGATGGCCACACAGGGCGCCCATGAGTCGGTGCAAGACTGGGAGACCCATGTACGGCGTGAGTGCAGCCTGTGTGACTATGGTACTTTAAGTGATGAGATGAGCCGTGACAAGTTTATTTTTGGTTTACGAAACAGTGACATTCGGGCAGAGCTTCTAAAATATCATGTCAAAGCTGACAACACAAAAAAGACACTTAGTGATGTTGTTGCGGAAGCCAAGGTGTTAGAAGTTGCAAAGCGGGCTAATCAGCTTATTGGCGAAGCCACCAGAGGCACAGATGAGGCTGTGAATTGGACAGCAAAAGGGAAGGGTCACAAAGATATGAAGCTGAAACGTGAGAACAGTACATGCCACTGGTGCGGTGACAGACGTGGAACACACCCTTGGTCAAAGTGTCCAGCCAATGGAAAGAAGTGTGGCAAGTGTGGTGGCAACGATCACTTCTCCCGTGTCTGTCTTGAAGCTCAAGGAGACAGTCACCGCCCACAGACCCAGAGCCGTAGTGCGGGTCATTCCAGGAAAAATCAGCGGGGTAGAGGGGTCAACCATGGGCCTCAGAATAAGTTACCGCCTGACGACAGAAGAAGTCAACATAGCATCCATGCGGTCAACACTGATGAAGACCTAGCTCATGTACCCCAAGACCCTTACTCAGAAGTAGACTATCACGAGCAGTGTTATTCCCTGGAAGACACAGCTGTCTTTCAAGCTGGTGCAAGGAAAGGGCGAAAGTACTTTGCACAGCTTCTTCTGTCGGATAAGGGTGACAGGTTTAACAGAATGAAGATACAAATAGACTCAGCAGCTGGAATCAACACAATGCCAGAACGCCTGGCCAGGAGTGTGTTTCCGTCTATCAAGATGAACCGTTCACCATACCAGCTCTTCCCGTACAAAAACACTGCTCCAGTAAAGCCCATTGGTGAGATCTTATGTGACAGGGGGGATCGTTATCATGACTTGGTATTCCAGGTGCTAGCAGACAGTGACATTGGTGAGAAGCCTGCACTTCTCTCAGGAGAAGACAGTGAGAGTCTGGGTCTTATCAAGATTATGGCGGACGAGGTCCTGTGTCTATCTCCGGATGTGGTTTCTGCAACAGCTCTGGACCAAGCTAAACCCTCACCAAAGACTATTCAGATCCCTCGCTCCAGATGCCTGCCTCCAGCAGGCAACTTGACTAAAGATGCAGTCTTGCGTGAATACAAGGACAGCTTTCGGGGACTAGGGTGTCTGGGCCCACCTGTCCATTTTGAGTTGAAGGCAGATATTGTGCCAGTCCAGATGCCCAATCACCGGGTGCCGATCGCCAAGCGGGGAAAAGAGAAGGAAGCACTGGACAGGTATTTGACATTGGGGATCATGGCAAAGGTGGATGAGCCCACTCCCTGGTGTTCAAACGCACTCATCAGAGAAACCCTGAAGAAATTCCGCGTCTGTATTGACCCAAGTCAGACCGTCAACAAGGCATTGATAAGACCTCTCTTCCAAACCCCCACATTGAAGGAACATTTACACAAGCTAGGTAATGCCAAGTGTTTCTCTCTCCTTGATGTTCGGGAGGGATTCCTACACATTCCTCTTGATGAAGAGTCGTCTATGCACACCACCATGCACACATCATATGGTCGATATCGCTGGCTTCGACTACCTTTTGGTATATCATGTGCGCCAGAGGAGTTCCAAAAGAGACTCTTGGATGTCCTTGAGAACCTTGAAGGAATAATTTGCATTGCTGATGATATCCTTGTTTATGGTGAGGGTGAGGACTACACAACAGCAAAGACCAGCCATGACAGAAGATTGGTGGCATTGATGGAACGTTGTGTGGCTAAAGACATCAAACTCAATCCAGATAAATTCAAGTTTGCCCATCGGGAGCTCAAGTTCATGGGGAACATTATTACTGATAGTGGCTTGAGGCCAGACCCTGAGAAAGTGTCGGCAATCACGGGAATGGCAACCCCGACAGACAAGGCTGGTTTGATGCGGTTTATAGGCATGGCCACATACCTATCACAGTTTTGTGACAATCTGAGCTCGACTCTACAGCCCTTACGTATGCTGACAAAAGACGGTGCCAGTTTCATGTGGTCCAAGGTGCAGGAATCAGCATTCCAAAGAGCCAAGAAGCTCATCGCATCAGCACCTACACTCCTCTACTACAGTCTGGATAAACCAGTGACATTGCAGGTTGATGCAAGTGAGTCAGGTTTAGGAGCCGTACTTCTGCAACCAAACACAAAGGGAGAGCTACAGCCAGTAGCCTTCAGCTCATGCCGGCTCAGTGACACAGAAAGGAGGTATTCTCAAATGGAAAAAGAGTGCCTTGCCATTTGCCATGGTCTTCACAAGTTCGACCAATGGCTTTATGGGAAAGCTGATGTTACGGTGCACACTGATCACAAACCCTTGGTACCTATCATGTCAAAACCATTACACAAAGCACCCGCCAGACTGCAAAGGATGTTGATGACCTTGCAGCGGTACCGTTTTACATTGGAGTACAGAAAAGGCACCACGCTTCTCATAGCAGACACCCTATCCAGAGCAGCTTTAGGCACCCCCGTCAATACACCCACAACAGGATTTGAGGTGTTCAGACTGGAGTGTGAATCCATCAGCCGCAGTCCCAGGTTGACTGGAGAGACTGAGAGGGAGATAGTGCAAATGACTAACGCTGATGAGTTACTCAATGCTTTACGAGACATGATTATCGACGGCTGGCCAGATGACCGTGCTGTAGTTCCCAAGGATCTCAGACCTTTTTGGGGATACAGAGATCAGCTGTCTGTACTGAATGAGGCTGTATACAAGGGGGAGACTGTGTAAGTGCCTCAGCAGCTCTGGGCCGCAATGTTAGCCAAGATCCATGCAAATCACCTTGGAGCTGAATCAAACTACAGGATGGCTAAGGAGGTACTATTCTGGCCAGGAATGAGAGCCGCGATAAAGGACATGTGTGATGCCTGCGAGACCTGTGCAGTATATGGTTCATCATCACAAAAGGAGCCTATGCTGTCACTGCCTATACCAACAAGACCTTGGGAACTACTTAGCCAAGACTTGTGTGCATTTGAGGGGAAGGACTACCTAGTCACTGTGTGTCATTACTCAGATTGGATCGAGATAAATGAGCTGGGAGACACCCTGGCCTCTACAGTAGTCGACAAGACAGAGGTTCACCTAGCCACTTTTGGGGCCCCAGCAAGAATACACACAGATAATGGCCCTCAATTTATTAGTAAAGACTATGCAGACATGGTGACCAGGTTCAGGTTCACCCACATGACATCATCACCTTATTACCCGAAAGGGAATGGTCGAGCAGAGGCAGCAGTGAAGGTAGCTAAGGGGTTGCTAAAGAAATCGATGAACATCAAACTCACCCTGTTACTTCACCGTAACACTCCCCAGGCTGGATATTCATACTCTCCTGCTCAGCGTATGCTATCCCGTCAGACACGCAATCCTCTCCCAACTTCAGACAGGCTGTTAGACTCTCAGGTGGCGGACAGTCAGGTGGTCCAGGAGGAAATCAATACTCGCAGGGTGGCCTCCAAGGCACTATATGATAGGAATACTGTAAACCATCCACCTCTCTCAGTTGGAGACTATGCTTACCTGAAGCCCCCCCTAACAGGCGTGGTCAACCATGGGCCTACGGGCAGGTAGTTGACTGCAGAAGACCCAGATCATACACCGTTCAGACTGATCGGGGACTGGCTGGCCGCAACCGGGTTCATGTGCGGCCAGCTGCTCCTCCCCCAGTTGGCATTAGACATGGGTAGACAACTCAGCCCAGAATACCCTTGGCTCCAGTTACACCATCAGCCAGAGCCGACATTTCACCAGAACCAGCTGACAACCGGCAGGAGGTGCAACCGAAGGAGACTTGTTCCCCACAGAAAGTGACAAAGTCACCTGCACCACCCAGCAGCAACACTGCTGCATCTCAGTCAAGGGCCACTAGTGGCTCTCTTGTGGGCGGTGGTACCTCCCTTGCCCCGAGCCCCTCTCCGGTTCGTCGCACAAGGACAAGGGAGATCTCACGACCTTCAAGATATGATGACTATATGCTTACATAGAGACTCATGTGTTCACACCATGTTCAAACATATGATTTATTTTGTGACTCAATATAATTAGTATTTTCTTTCAGCATAGACTGTTTTAACACTTGACGTTGGACTATACTTGTCTGCAGGGATGTGTTTGTTCTCTTTTAAAAAAAAAAAAAAAAAATTGATAAAAGGGAGATGTTGGTAGAGACGTGAGATCGCGGGACCGGAAGTTAGTTAGCGATGGTGGCCCGCAGCGCACATGGCACAGATTATGAACTCTGAAGCATGTTGACATAAGTATAGTTGTATTGTACCACAGTAATCTAAGTATCATCACCTAATAAAGGTATACCTTATCAAGCATCCTGACTTCAACTAATTGGCAATTAAAGATGATATGAACTAGCACTGATCAACAAATGAACAGAGAAACATGCCAAACACTGTCAGCTTATTATCAGCTTATGGGCCAGGGGAGGGGGGCACTTCAATTGTTTTTGATACGGATGTGTGGCTGAACCCACAAACTACATTTACCCTTGCTATTGCACTCGTTCACAGGGTTTTTCATCAGAACTCTACTCTTGCTAGGGAATTTTTGACATGACAACCTTAGATTTTGCTCAAAATATCTAAATCGACCTTATTTGGAGAAAATTTTAAATTTGTTCATGCTATTTTCATGAGAACTGAGAAAATATACATGAACATTTCTGAAATTTCAACGTTAATCAGGGTATTTTGCTGAATGTTAAACCTTGCTAGGGACATTTTGCTCAAAAGTAGACCCTTACTAGGGACATTTGTGGCTGAAACAGGACGCTTGCTAGGGACTTTACCCAGAAAAAGTTCCCTTGCCTGCCGCACATATGTGTATACATTACATAGAGGGTGCCCCCCTGGGCTTATGGGTCCTTATATGCAGGATGCACTATATCCATACCTAATACACAGAGTATTATGGTAGTGATCATATACAAGTATTTCCTGTCACAAAAGGTCCTAAAAACTGTCTAGGTCAATAGTCCAATACAAGATCTCAGAAAGTATCACATATTCTCAGAAGACCATCAATTGCAATCATACTTCCAATTTATGAAATAACAAAGCAATTGAGTCACCTCAGGATTTTACTGTAGTACCTGCAGTCCTATAGCGTTCCATTCAGACAAAGATGTGGAGAGTAAACTAAGGAAGTCCCTTTTACATCTCCCCAATCATCTCCTCAATGAAAATAGCAACAGGGTGGTGGAAAGCTCCAAGGGATATCTCCTCAACAACGGGAGGGGGTGGATTGGGAGAGGAGCAAGATACCTCATGGAGTGGGAGGGGGAGGGTCATTGAATGAGATGTCTGAGGAAGGCATGCATGTAGGGCCTATAGGTAATATATCTCCCTATCTTTAAAATGTTTCTTTTCTTGCCAAAACCAAAACAAATTTTCATTTCTTGATGACATGATGTCATGAAGCCCATGGCCCCCCCTCCCCCCCTTGTCATGCTTGGTCATGGGAAGTGGGACCCCCCTCCCCCCCTCCTGCATGACGTCATTTGTACACAGCCCCCTTGAGTTATAGCCACATATATGGGAGATGACTGAACTCATTTGTGGTATTCTGTAGTGTACTCTTTGTTTAAAGATATTGATATGGCTTTGATTTGTAGCTACAAAATGTGGCTATATCAACTCTATTTGTTGCATGGCATTGTATGTTTATTCAGACTATTCCTTTTTAACAACAGGCCTAATGTCAAGATTTTCTTGCAGGTATCTAGAAATATTTTTCTTAGTGAGAGACACATCTTCCTTGATTGATAATTTCAAATAAATACAAGATCTTTCATTCTTGGCTAATTGAAAAGTTATCACTTATGACTATTTTTCCCTTAAGAAATTTTCCTGTGTATAAACTCAGGCTTATACAAATAGTAAGTGACAGTTTTACCAGGCTTATACATGGTCAGGCTTATATTGCTATATTTGAAGAAGCTGTCTAGGATCCTCACCATGGTTTACAGAAATATCTTTTATTTCTACAATTTTATTATGGTGTTTCCAATAATTTCCCTACCAAATAATGTCCTCTATGGACGCTTTGTAACCCGCCTCTGGCATGCCAGCACTGATAAATCTCAGCCATAACGCTATGGGAGTTTTCATTACTGTTTTAACCACAGGAAGCTGATGAATTCTTTGTGTACACAACAAAATGCTGACTGATGGATGGTGTAGGGACAGGGTCCTTAGCCCTCCCTGGCTTCCTAGTTCTATTGGAGCTTGGAGTATGATTATTTGGTTCACAATTCATCCCTAATCTTTTAAATTACATTATCACTGTACAGTGGCAGCTGATGGGCGACCGCCATCACAGCACGTGATGTCATGACCTCATGACCTAATTAGACTCCAAACGAGGCTTACCATCATCAAATGCCTATTGGGTGTAAGCAGGAGCGGAGCTGGTTCTAGCGACTTGCACTGATAAGCTGATAAGGTGGGGATCAGCATGTCCCTAAAAGTAGATGTTATCCATTAAGCCAATGCCTTATCAGTGTCTTTTGTGACCTGTGGCATATCCAGTGAAATTCAAAATGGTGGACCCACTGGCTATGGGTCCAAGCTCCTGTAGCAGCAGCCTGAAAATGACATGCTTCAAGCTGAAACACTGATGAAAACTCGCATAGCATTAAAGCCGAGAATTCATCAGTTTTGCATGCTTCATGCACATGATTTCTGTCAACAGGGCTGAAATAATAAATTTTGGTAATTCCCACATAACAGGCAGTGCCTTGTGTGTGGATGGAGGGAGGAGGTGGAGGTAGGTGTTGGATCTGACGAATACTCAAAAAATGCAAATGATTGAAAGAGAAAGTAAAGAAAGAAAGGTTTTTGGACCTCCTTTACACATATGGAGTTGACATCTGGATGCCTACCTCTCATTTTGGCACACCCGTTGAGTTTGTTATAAGGGGCCAGGACTGTCTAGTGGAGCCAAAATATCCAACTCGTTTAGGATTCAAAGGGAGGCTGAAGATCTCGGATCAATGCCATATATATTATGCCCTGAAGCGCTCCTTATTCAGCTCACTGTTAGACCCTACCGTAACCTTCTTGCCTGTGTGCTACAAATCGAAGCGATTGTTAAGGATTCGATTCAGGACTTAGTGGACGATGATTATGACGTTGAGGATACAGTAGAAAAACAATGTCAGTCCATCTTAACAGAGGCTTGGTGTGAACCAATAGCATATAGCCATACCAATACACACAGGGTTTCTTCAGGAACAGATCAGATGGCTGAGCTGGAGTCATTCAGTGATCCCTCCCTTCATGATTACCCTGACACATTCAACGTGCACTGGGAGAATATTATGCTAAACATTCACAACATGTTGGGCATACTGAGTCAGCCCCGCTCACTGCAGTGGTGGTGTCGCTACTGTATCCGTGACAATCTTGTGTCACTGCACCCATCCATTGTCAAGTCACTCCATGTGTCATCAAATATAATGATATTCAATGGAAAAGATAAAGATAGAAGATTGACCTCCAAATATGGTGATAGAATATCAGAGAGAGTAGACTCATATAAATACTTGGGCTTTACACTTAACTTAGCTTTGTAGATACGGCCTGCATCATCGAAAAGGGGCCGTATTTCAGCATTTCATTCTCATTTTCCCTAAGAAAAGTGTAAAAGCCCTCACTTTTTTACAGAAAAGTATCTGCAAAGCTGTTTTTTTTTAATTTCCATATAACCATTTACTATTCATGAGCTAGATTGATTAATTAAATGTTTATTGGCTAGAAGATAATCTCTATAGTAGAGCTTTACAACAGCGCGCCACTCATCATACAAATCATATCACAAATACATTCATACATGTAGTATTTGGTGATTTAGATTCTCACACACTATTTTAAGTAAATTGAAATTTACCACATAATATTCATATAATATAATATAACAAATTTCAAAAATAGTACATTACAATTGCAGTTGTGTGTGCATGGTCTCATCAGCTCCGCCACCCAGTATTATCTGGCATTATACCACGATTTCTGGGTTACACAGTGCTTTTTGGTGGCTATTCCCATCCACATATCTGTCGATATTGCACACCCTGTAGGCTGTAACATGAATTTTGTAAGGTGTGCCGTTATCCATGGATAACCAGCACACCTTCCATGTCCTTCCATGTGATATGTTACATGTTAAAACCCACGAAATACTCCAGGCCAGGGTAGGGATCGAACCTGCAGTCTCACATCCCAAATCCAACTCCCTATGCATTGCGCCACAGGGACTGACAAGAAATGCTCGGTTCAAACCAGGTCTTGGTATGATACAAAGCCGTGTGCGCTGTCACTGTCCGCTGCTGGGCGAGGAGGTGTATTTAGTAGGAAACATAACAGCGAGACGCGTTTGAAGGAGGAGACGTGGTGGTCTAGCGGTTAGCGCTTTGCGCTCAGCCGTCAGAGGTACATGGATTGAGCCTCGGTCCGGGCGCATCTTTTTTCGCCATGTGCGCTGTCGCTGTCCGCTGCCGGGCGACGAGGTGTATGTACCGTCGTGTACAAACACTATTTTTCGCCGTGTGCCGCTGCCATAACCGCGAGACGCATTCAAACAAAGCCAAGCCGAGACGGGCGCTGTAGCTGTCCGCTGCCGGGCAACGAGGTGTATTATACACAAACATAACAGCGAGACGCATTGAAATCTTTAGCCGTGTGCCGCTGGCAAGCCTAGCCGAGACGGCTGCTGTCGCTGTCCGCTGCCGGGCGAGGAGGTGTATGTATTGATCGTGTACACACAATGGCTGGCATCGAGTCCCAGGGAGGGGGAATAATTTTTGTTTTCAACTTGAATTTATTGGTATTCTATTGATTATTTATTGGTTTCATGGTATAAAATAAGTAGTCAATGGATAACTCATGACTCGTGTGTGTTAGTAAAGGCTAATAACACACACTCGTCATGAGTTATCCATTGGTTACTTGTTCATTATGTGGATATATGGAAATACTAGGAAAGTTAATAGTACTTGACAATCCCATCAAGGGGTATGGTAGCAAGTCGTTTTAGATCTTGATTCAACCACAAGGCCTACAGTGGGATGGGACCATGCCTATTATTGAAGCACTGATACACTATATCAAAAATGATTCAGGATCCTGGATCATTGTTCAATGAAGTAGAGTCCACCTGGGTATGTGTCAGTGCTTCCAAGTGACATGCATGAGTAGGTAAGTAGGCTGACAGGCCATAGACTACAAGACAGGCTAGGGTGTGTGTGTTGGGGGGAGGGGGAGGGGTTGGCTCACTCCACTCACTAGACATGTGAATGAGCTTGCCTTTATGAGTCTCTGTCTCTGATATCTGCCCCCCCCCATCTCAATGAAATCCTCTAATCTAAAGCCCGGAGTGTTAATGAATTCTTAAAGGGATGTTGTGGGTGTGAAAACTACATGTATATACACTACATGTAGGCCTAATGACTATTATCAACGTTAGTACCATAAGTCTTTTGGCTGGCTACCTGTCTGTATATTGGGGAAGTATATACAGGCAGGCCATGCCTAAGAGGTTACCTGTCAATCATCCTCTGTTTTCACCCTCACTCACAAGGGGGCACCCTTTCACCCTAAAAGTCCAGCATGTCTGTCCTATACAGATGTTTGGAATAAAGTCTGTGATTGGAGATCTAAAACGGCCATCTAGTGGAGTTCAAGTGAACTAATTTCCCTAGAATCTGGGGAATGGTCTGTGGGCACTATGCCCACAATAGTGACAGGGCACCAGTGTACGTAAATCCTCGCGTATAAGCCGGGGCTAGTACGAAAACCAGGCCCAGGAGGGTGGAGGGTGGGTGGGTAGGGGGTAAGGGGTACACATACCCAATATCTTCCCATCCTTCCAAACATCACAGGGGTCCCTAGGACCCTGTAGCTTTTTGAATGTTGATGGTCCATTCATTAAAAGAAAAGTAATGCCATTTCTTCTTTTTCTTTTACCTTTCAATAAATTCGGGGTGTGTGGTTTATACGAGGGTACGGCTTAAACACAAGAGTTTACGGTAGCTTCATTATCAGCTATACAAGGTACTACATATGCTAATAACCTCCCACCGCTTATAATGATGCACTTATTATCATCCGGAGAGCCGCTAATGGGGAAGTGCATCATGCTCATTGGCCGCCATGATACAGCAATTAAGGACTCTCAGCAGCAAAATACGAATAAACACATTTTTTTTCACTAATCTTTAAAATCAGTTCCATTTTTGGGGGTATTGAGGGCCTATGGAGGGTAAATGGAACAAAAACTTTTTTTAGCTTCTCTTTATTTGAACACCATAATGGGAAGGAAATTTGACTTGTTGGGCTGTATGGGGTGTCTCATCGTAAAATGAGGCGTGAGTGAACCGCGGCAGGAAAAACAGCACGGGGACAGGAAGACGACTTCCTGTTCTCCTGCAGAAGTGGCCCACATCCAGGTCTCAGCAAAATCAACTCAGAGGATCTCACATGGAGCTTGAAGAAAAGTCCATGCAGAATTTCACTGCAAATTGTTAATCAGCTACACATAAAAGTTAAGGAAATTCGATGAAATTGCCCCGAAATATTACCGTATGGGCCATTTTAGATACATCGGGGCAAGATTTTTCCTTTTGTAGAAAAGTGAGGCGTGAGTGAACAATTGTTTTCCCGGCCAGATTTTACCTTCTTATGGTCCAATTCATGTATTCCTGGATCTAAATTGATGACAATTCCTTAGAATAGAGTCCCCTACGTGTGTATGATCTTTGGCCATGTTTGGGTGTTTTGAGATGACCCCTCCCAAAATATGGGTCTGTACAGTGAAATTTTGGCCTCGTCGGGAACTTTAAGGCCCTCTGACGGCCAAATTTGGCCTTTTCCATGGTTTTCTGAGCTTATATTCCTTTTTCTACCATTATTTCTTTGTTTTAGTGTGTTAACCCTCCTCTGGGATAAAAAAAAACACAGCCATATTGACCACTTTTAGTGGTAGCGTTCACTCCCGCCTCACATGTTCACTTACGCCTCATGTAAGACAACATGGCCACCCACTGGTCATCATGTAGGTTTTTGTGTTTGGTATGTTAGATATGTCCTACCTCTATTATATTAACCAGGTGAGTTCACCTTTGCAAAAAGCTCACTACTCTTATACTATATTTCTTGAATTCACTCACGCCTCATTTTTTTTTTTATTTTGGCCAGGAATGGCACATCCAATGCACACAGCTCATCATATTTCACCATGATATGCCCCTATGGTACCCCTAACTCACACAATTGTCAATGGTTAGATTTTGGATGATTTATTTTCAAAGAATTTTTGTGGTGGCTGAAATTCTATGTTCTGATATATGCAGTCACTAAAAATTTCCATAATATCCTAATTGGTTCTGATTTTTTTTTGGGGGGGAGCGGGGGTTATTGACCATAATTTTTAAGTATATATAGGAACATGTGAGTTATTAAAAAAGATTATTTGGTGTATGTTAAGATATTATTCTGTACTGCATGTCAAACGGACATTTGTGAGAAGTGTAGAAATTTTGCGAATTTATATTTTCAAAGTCATGCTGGACACTGAAGATGGGCCTTATGTGTGTATAAATGATTCTAGATAATTTCTCATTGTGTGTCCGACCCCATTGGTATATATGATGATGTAAAGCTGAGGTATGGCCCTTCTCGTGAAGAAATGTAGAAATTTTGTGAATTTACATCTTCAAAGTCATTGTGGACACTGAAGATGGTCCTTATATATGTTTGAATGACTCTAGATAGGTAGTACAATCTCTTATTGTCTGAGTGTATTTAATGGTATATGATGGCATATTGCTGAGCTGTGGTCATTCTCGTAAAGATTGATGAGACCTGAGGCGTGAGTGAATTTGTTGAATATATAAATTAGTCTCAAAACAGGCGCTGAAGACACAGTACTGGTATTATATAGGAGGTAAACTGCCATTGTTATAAAAGTACACATATTGGAGACAATGGAGAGCTATTATAATGATTGTATAAGCGTTTATTACTGAGCTAGGCTA
Source organism: Acholoe squamosa (assembly GCA_949317995.1). Taxonomy (NCBI): domain Eukaryota; kingdom Metazoa; phylum Annelida; class Polychaeta; order Phyllodocida; family Polynoidae; genus Acholoe; species Acholoe squamosa. The sequence goes on from OX439040.1 coordinate 6,624,998, forward strand.
AAATTAGGAAATTGGAGAAATAATTCCTAATTTTTCAGCATTTCCAAAATTTTCGCTGAGGTGTAATTTCAAGAGTTTCCAACTCTTACTCTCACTTTATGGTATACATAAGGATATATATTGTACCAGTTTGTACACAGAATTTGGTGCAGCTAGACTTATATTTAGTAGTTATAATCATGCTGCAACTGTTTCCGTTCACTCACGCCTCATGTTTTTAGAAGGTTTTACGGCATCTGTGATAATGAATGAAACTTTTTAATAAGCCAAGATATAGGGCTATCAATAAATAATAATATTATTAAGAAATACTGAGTTTGTTAATTCCAGACCCAGGCCCCATGTCCAGTAAATCTTGGAATGACCCATATATATATATATATATATATATATATATATATATATATATATATATATATACTCGGCACGAGCAACTGTGACCGTGTGGTTAGGCTGGTATGTGGTGGGCTTTTATAGAATTTATGGCTATTTAGATAGGAATCTGACCCCATAGATAAAACAGGCAGTGCTGTTCTGCACTACATTGTGTAGTGCAGGTATAGTTTGCAGTAAAAGGCTACATTGCCTGGGCTATGGTAGCATCATTATCAGCTGCTGCATCTAATAACCTCCCTCTGCTTATCATGGGGCACTCATTAACCCCCATTAACCCTTTAGAACCTGATAATCCATCAGTGCATCAGGACCGTTCGGCTTTGTGCATTTCTTGAGGCTCGACTAATGAAGTGCTGAGGAGCTGATTTGCCAGCACTTCATTTGGACATCATGATGACCAATTGGCATGATGCACTCCATGGAGAATTATGGGAAGGATATGGGACGCTTGACGTCATGATACGCCAACACATTACCGGAAAGTACCATAGTACTCAGTGTATTAGCCAATGTTAATCCTTAAAGGCCGCTAATGCATTATAGGTGCATCATGCCCAGTGGCCTGTAATTAGTAACATTGGCTTTGTCACCAGTTTTGGGGATTGGGGTTACCATTGCCTTTTTCCATGACTTTTGAAAAACACCATGCCTCAAAGAGAGGTTGTAAATGTAGGCAAATTTGTCAAGTATGGCAAGCATAGCATCCTTAAGAATATGTGAGGATATAGTTGGTGTAGCTGAGGATTTGATAGTATCTATCATCTTAGTAATACCCAACAGTAAAACCCAGTAGTAATACCCAGTAGTAATACCCAACAGTAAAACCCAGTAGTAATACCCAGTAGTAATACCCAGTGTAGTAATACCCAGTAGTAATACCCAGTAGTAAAACCCAGTGTAGTAATACCCAGAAGTTATACCCAGTAGTAATACCCAGTAGTAATACTCAGTATAGTAATAACCAGTAGTAATACCCAGTATAGTAATAACCAGTAGTAATACCCAGTGTAGTAATACCCAGTGTAGTAATACCCAGTGTAGTAATACCCAGTAGTAATACCCAGTAGTAATACCCAGTAGTAATACCCAGTAGTAATACCCAGTAGTAATACCAAGTGTAGTAATACCCAGTAGTAATACCCAGTGTAGTAATACCAAGTAGTAATACCCAGTGGTAATACCCAGTAGTAATACCCAGTGTAGTAATACCCAGCAGCAATACCCAGTAGTAAAACCCAGTGTAGTAATACCCAGCAGTAATACCCAGTAGTAATACCCAGTAGTAATACCCAGTAGTAATACCCAGTAGTAATACCAAGTGTAGTAATACCCAGTGTAGTAATACCCAGTAGTAATACCCAGTGTAGTAATACCCAGTAGTAATACCCAATAGTAATACCAAGTAGGAATACCCAGTAGTAAAACCCAGTGTAGTAATACCCAGCAGTAATACCCAGTAGTAATACCCAGTAGTAATACCCAGTAGTAATACCCAGTGTAGTAATACCCAGTAGTAATACCCAGTAGTAATACCCAGTAGTAATACCCAGTAGTAATACCCTGTAGTAATAACCAGTGTAGTAATACCCAGTAGTAATACCCAGTAGTAATACCCAGTAGTAATACCCAGTAGTAATACCCAGTGTAGTAATACCCAGTGTAGTAATACCCAGTAGTAATACCCAGTAATAATACCCAGTGTAGTAATACCCAGTAGTAATAACCAGTGTAGTAATACCCAGTGTAGTAATACTCAGTAGTAATACCCAGTGTAGTAATACTCAGTAGTAATACCCAGTGTAGTAATACCCAGTAGTAATACCCAGTAGTAATACCCAGTAGTAATACCCAGTAGTAATACCCAGCAGTAATACCCAGTAGTAATACCAAGTAGTAATACCCAGTGTAGTAATACCCAGTGTAGTAATACCCAGTGTAGTAATACCCAGTAGTTATACCCAGTAGTAATACCCAGTGTAGTAATACCCAGTAGTAATACCCAGTAGTAATACCCAGTAGTAATACCCTGTTTAGTAATACCCTGTAGTAATACCCAGTAGTAATACCCAGCAGTAATACCCAGTAGTAATACCCAGTAGTAATACCCAGTGTAGTAATACCCAGTAGTAATACCCAGCAGTAATACCCAGTGTAGTAATATCCAGTAGTAATAACCAGTAGTAATACCCAGTAGTAATACCCTGTTTAGTAATACCCTGTAGTAATACCCAGCAGTAATACCCAGTGTAGTAATATCCAGTAGTAATACCCAGTAGTAATAACCAGTAGTAATAACCAGTAGTAATACCCTGTAGTAATACCCAGTAGTAATACCCAGCAGTAATACCCAGTAGTAATACCAAGTAGTAATACTTAGTAGTAATTCCCAGTAGTAATACCCAGCAGTAATACCCAGTAGTAATACCCAGTAGTAATACCCAGTAGTAACTTTTGAAAAACACCATGCCTCAAAGAGAGGTTGTAAATGAAGGCAAATTTGTCAAGTATGGCAAGCATAGCATCCTTAAGAATATGTGAGGATATAGTTGGTGTAGCTGAGGATTTGATAGTATCTATCATCTTAGTAATACCCAACAGTAAAACCCAGTAGTAATACCCAGTAGTAATACCCAACAGTAAAACCCAGTAGTAAAACCCAGTAGTAATACCCAGTGTAGTAATACCCAGTAGTAATACCCAGTAGTAAAACCCAGTGTAGTAATACCCAGAAGTTATACCCAGTAGTAATACCCAGTAGTAATACCCAGTATAGTAATAACCAGTAGTAATACCCAGTATAGTAATAACCAGTAGTAATACCCAGTGTAGTAATACCCAGTGTAGTAATACCCAGTGTAGTAATACCCAGTAGTAATACCCAGTAGTAATACCCAGTAGTAATACCCAGTAGTAATACCCAGTAGTAATACCCAGTAGTAATACCAAGTGTAGTAATACCCAGTAGTAATACCCAGTGTAGTAATACCAAGTAGTAATACCCAGTGGTAATACCCAGTAGTAAAACCCAGTGTAGTAATACCCAGCAGTAATACCCAGTAGTAATACCCAGTAGTAATACCCAGTAGTAATACCCAGTAGTAATACCCAGTAGTAATACCAAGTGTAGTAATACCCAGTGTAGTAATACCCAGTAGTAATACCCAGTGTAGTAATACCCAGTAGTAATACCCAATAGTGATACCAAGTAGGAATACCCAGTAGTAAAACCCAGTGTAGTAATACCCAGCAGTAATACCCAGTAGTAATACCCAGTAGTAATACCCAGTAGTAATACCCAGTGTAGTAATACCCAGTAGTAATACCCAGTAGTAATACCCAGTAGTAATACCCAGTAGTAATACCCAGTAGTAATACCCTGTAGTAATAACCAGTGTAGTAATACCCAGTAGTAATACCCAGTAGTAATACCCTGTAGTAATAACCAGTGTAGTAATACCCAGTAGTAATACCCAGTAGTAATACCCAGTAGTAATACCCAGTAGTAATACCCAGTAGTAATACCCAGTGTAGTAATACCCAGTGTAGTAATACCCAGTAGTAATACCCAGTGTAGTAATACCCAGTAGGAATAACCAGTGTAGTAATACCCAGTGTAGTAATACTCAGTAGTAATACCCAGTGTAGTAATACTCAGTAGTAATACCCAGTGTAGTAATACCCAGTAGTAATACCCAGTAGTAATACCCAGTAGTAATACCCAGTAGTAATACCCAGCAGTAATACCCAGTAGTAATACCAAGTAGTAATACCAAGTGTAGTAATACCCAGTGTAGTAATACCCAGTGTAGTAATACCCAGTAGTTATACCCAGTAGTAATACCCAGTGTAGCAATACCCAGTAGTAATACCCAGTAGTAATACCCAGTAGTAATACCCTGTTTAGTAATACCCTGTAGTAATACCCAGTAGTAATACCCAGTAGTAATACCCAGCAGTAATACCCAGTAGTAATACCCAGTAGTAATACCCAGTGTAGTAATACCCAGTAGTAATACCCAGCAGTAATACCCAGTGTAGTAATATCCAGTAGTAATAACCAGTAGTAATACCCTGTAGTAATAACCAGTAGTAATACCCTGTAGTAATACCCAGTAGTAATACCCAGCAGTAATACCCAGTAGTAATACCAAGTAGTAATACTTAGTAGTAATTCCCAGTAGTAATACCCAGCAGTAATACCCAGTAGTAATACCCAGTAGTAATACCCAGTAGTAATACCCAGTAGTAATACCCAGTAGTAATACCCAGTAGTAATACCCAGTAGTAATACCCAGTAGTAATACCCAGCAGTAATACCCAGTAGTAATACCAAGTAGTAATACCAAGTGTAGTAATACCCAGTGTAGTAATACCCAGTGTAGTAATACCCAGTAGTTATACCCAGTAGTAATACCCAGTGTAGTAATACCCAGTAGTAATACCCAGTAGTAATACCCAGTAGTAATACCCTGTTTAGTAATACCCTGTAGTAATACCCAGTAGTAATACCCAGTAGTAATACCCAGCAGTAATACCCAGTAGTAATACCCAGTAGTAATACCCAGTGTAGTAATACCCAGTAGTAATACCCAGCAGTAATACCCAGTGTAGTAATATCCAGTAGTAATAACCAGTAGTAATACCCTGTAGTAATAACCAGTAGTAATACCCTGTAGTAATACCCAGTAGTAATACCCAGCAGTAATACCCAGTAGTAATACCAAGTAGTAATACTTAGTAGTAATTCCCAGTAGTAATACCCAGCAGTAATACCCAGTAGTAATACCCAGTAGTAATACCCAGTAGTAATACCCAGTAGTAATACCCAGTAGTAATACCCAGTAGTAATACCCAGCAGTAATACCCAGTAGTAATTCCCAGTAGTAATACCCAGTGTAGTAATACCCAGTAGTAATACCCAGTAGTAATACACAGTAGTAATTCCCAGTAGTAATACCCAGTGTAGTAATACCCAGTGTAGTAATACCCAGTGTAGTAATACCCAGTGTAGTAATACCCAGTAGTAATACCCAGTGTAGTAATACCCAGTGTAGTAATACCCAGTAGTAATACCCAGTAGTAATACCCATCTCTCTCTCTCTCTCTCTCTCTCTCTCTCTCTCTCTCATTCACTCACCCATCAACTCACTCACTCACACACTTACTCACACTCAGTCACTCACTTACTCACTCACCCACTAGCTCACACACTCACACATTCACTCACTCAGTCACTCATCCACTAATTCACCCATCCATCCATTCACTCATTCACTCACTCACACACTCAGTTGCTCAGTCACTCACTTACTCAGTCTCCCACCAACTCAGTCACCCACTCACTCACTCACTCACTCACACATTCACTCACTCCCTCATTCATCCACTCACTCACCCATCCATCCATTCACTCACTTACTCACTCACTCACTCACTCAGTCTCACACTTACTCACTTGGTCACACACCCACTTATCCACTAAGACACTCGCTCATCCACTCACTCACTTGATTGTACATGCACTCACTCACACACACACATACACACACACACACACACTCTCTCTCTCTCACTCACTCACCACCCATTCACTTAATGACTCATTCCCTCAATCACTCATGCACCCACCCGATCACTCACTCACTCACTCACCCACTCACCAACCCAAATCACCATCTCAATCTTTAAGTCACTCTCACTGCACACAAACATCAAAGTGAGGTCACAGATGATCATCCATGTAATATATAGGAGAGGTTTTGTCATCCATGGTTCATGACTACGGAGCAGATGTACAGAACAACCAACAACACCAATAAAACTGTGAGACGTCTCCTGCATTGCATACTAACGACAAGTTGTTTGGTTGATTCACACTGGGAGAGTGGAGCGATAGGGTTCTGCACTTGACAGACGCTCACACAATTAACTGTGCTGTAACATCTACTCCACTAATGTATTAATGCATCATGCCGATTGGTCGTCACAATGAATGAATGTGGTGCTGGTGAGATACTTGGCAGGGCAGCATTCATGCCCTACGGTACTTAGTGGTCAATACACTCCTGCAGGGTCGGCATGGTGTTCCAAGTCTGGCGAGACTGCTAGCCAGCACTTCATTGGTGCATCATGACATCGAATGGCACGATGTAGTCCTACATTAGCAGCCCTCAGAGGGTTTATTGTCCAACAATGGATCTATCCTTGCATGTGTTATCATGAAATAGTGATGGCTTGTATTGGTGTTGATCACCTTTATAAGACAAATAGGGCTTATAAATCCATCCCAGGAAAAACAACAACACTCTCACCCACTGTCTCACTCTTTTACTCACCCACTTGTTCACTCACTCACACATCCATTAACTTACTCATCCACTTGCTCACATACCCTCTCACTTACTCATCAACATTGGACTCACTCACTCTCTCACCCACCCACTCTTTTACTCACCAACACATTCACCTATTCACTCATCTACTCACTCACTTACTCACCCACCCTACCACATACACTCTCAAGCACTTACCAATCCACCAATCAACTCACCCACTCACCCTTACACACATACTTCCCCCATTAACAACACACTCAGTCATTCACTCACTAACCTGCTTGGTCAGTCACTTGTTTTATTACTCACTCACTCACTCACTTCTCACTCACTCACTTCTCACTCACAAACTTCTCACTCCCTCACTCACTCACTCACTTCTCACTCCCTCACTTCTCACTCTCTCCCTCACTCACTCATTCCCTCACTCACTCCCTCTCACTCCTGCACTCACTCACTCATTCACTTCTCACTCACTCACTCTCTTCTCACTTACTCACTTCACGCTCACTCACTCCTCACTCCCTCACTTCTCACTCACTCCCTCACTCCCTCATTCACTCACTCACTCCTCACTCACTCACTTCTCACTCACTCACTTCTCACTCAATCACTTCTCATTCACTCGATCACTCACTCCTCACTCACTCACTCACTCCTCACTCACTCACTTCTCACTCACTCACTTCTCACTCAATCACTTCTCATTCACTCACTTCTCACTCAATCACTTCTCATTCACTCGATCACTCACTCCTCACTCACTCACTTCTCACTCACTCACTTCTCACTCACTCACTTCTCACTCAATCACTCACTCACCCACTCACTCAATCACTCACTCACTTCTCACTCACTTCTCACTCATTTCTCACTCACTCACCCACTCACTCAATCACTCACTCACTCACTTCTCACTCACTTCTCACTCATTTCTCACTCACTCACCCACTCACCCACTCACTCAATCATCCACTCACTCACTCTCTTACTCACTACTCACTCACTCATTCACTTCTTACTGACTGACTGACTGACTCATTCACTTCTCACTCACTAACTCATTCACTTCCCACTCATTTCTCACTCAGTCACTCAGTCACTTCTCACTCACAAATTCAATCACTTCTCACTTACTCACTCATTCGCTAACTCACTTCTAACTCATTTCTGACTCACTCACTCACTCACCCACTCACTCACTCTCTCACTATTTTCTCACTCACTTACTCACTCCCTCACTCATGCACTTCCTCACATACTAACTCACTCACTCATTTACTTCTCACTTACTTACTCACTCACTCACTCACCCACCCACTCTCTCATCCACTCACTCACTCATACATACTTGCTCACTCACTGATCCACTCACTCATTCACTTCTCACTCACTCACTTACTCACTCACCTTCCACTCATTTCTCACTCTCTCACTCACCCACCCACTCTCTCATCCACTCAGTCACTCAGTCACTTATTCACTTTTCACTCATTCACTTCTCACTCACTCACTACTCAGTCACTCACTCACTCACATCTCAGTCACTCATTCACTTCTCACTCAGTCACTCACTCACTCACTCACTCACTCACTCACTCACTCACTCACTCACTCACTCACCCAGTCCCACACAGCCTCTGCCACTCCCCCTTGTACTTATAGAAGGACCAGTCCATAAGAGGAGGTATAGGTGAGTGGGAGTAGGGGGAGCAGCTTCAGATCTACATGAGCAACTCACTGAGTCACTCACTCAGTCTCACCCAGCCTCTACTACCACCACTACCACCATGTCTTGTGCCTCCTCCTCCTGCTACAGCTGCTCCCCACTCCTGGTGGTGCTAGTACAGAGAGTTTTACTACTGGTTATGTGTCTACATTTGGTGTTATTGGTACTACCTGCTACCACAGCAGCCTCACTTTATCTACCCTCCTCTCACCCTCAACATAACACAGGTAAGTACACTCTTTTATCAGTTTAAAGGCCTGTGGTGCAGTGATGCATCATGTCCATTGGTTGTCATGATGCACCAATGAAGTGCTGGCGAGACTGCTCGCCAGCGCATCATTGGAGCATCATACTGACCTTCCGGGAGTTTGTATATCAACCCCAGAGGGTCGTCAGGATATATGAATATAACTCGCCAGGGCTGCATTCATGCATCATAACAACAAATGGGCCCTTAAAGGGTTATAGATCTTGTGTATTATATGGTAGACTTGTCAATAAGTATTTTCTCAGATTAACTCCAGCATTGTCAAATTTTTTATAGTAACAACTTATCTGAAAAGCCACTCTTTCTTGCCCCGACTGAGCTATAGTAGTGCCAGGGATGGTAGTTTTCATAATTTTGGCAGATTTAAAGATTTTCTTTCATTTGGTAATAATTTTGATGTACTTTCTTGAATCTATGTTTGTTCCTCCCCCCCCCCTTTTTCAATGGATTCATAGTTTCTATGTGTATGTCAGAATCTCTGATGCTGTACTACAGAGCCCCTAATAGGACACACCAAAAATAATTTTTCACTAGAAAAAAATATTCTTGCAGATACTGAACAATTCTTGCGGATACTGAACAATACCAAAAAGATTTTTTTCATGAAAAAATATTCCTGCGGGTCCTGGAAGATTCCTGTGGTACTGGAAGATTCCTGCAGATACAGGGAGATTCCTGTGGGTACAGGAACATTTTTGCAGGTACACAAAGAATTCTTGTAGGAGCTAGAATTATCTTTGTGGGTGCTAGAATTATGCATTCACCTACAAAAAAGTCTTTTTTTCCTCCAATAAAATCTTTCTTGTGTGAGCCAGAATTGTTCTTGTACCCGTAAGAAATTGTTCCTGTATCTGTAGGAATAATTTCTATGGGTAAAAAATATTTTTGTAAGTCCTATCCAGGACTCCGTATGTAGTTCTTTACCTGCAAAAAGTGTTTCTGTATCCACTTAAATAGGTTCTGTACCCGCAATAATGTTGCTCAATGTTGCTGTACTTTTAGGAATTGTTCAGTACCCGCAAGAATTGTTCAGTACCCGCAAGAATTGTTCAGTACCCACAGGAATTGTTCAGTACCCGCAAGAATTGTTCAGTACCCGCAAGAATTGTTCAGTACCCACAGGAATTGTTCAGTTCCCGCAAGAATTGTTCAGTACCCGCAGGAATTGTTCAGTACCTGCAAGAATTGTTCAGTATCCGCAAGAATAGTTTTATGGGAAACAAAAAATCTTGGTATGTCCTATTAGGGGCTCCGTAGTACACTCTGACATAAACCCCTGGTTTACTGATTTCTTTTTAACAATTTAAGTGCTGATGGTGCATTAATCAATGAGTCACATGCTCAGTGGTCGTCATGAAGCAGCGCTGGGTAGTAACTCACCAGTACTGCATTCATCAGTTCATGTAACTCACCAGTGTTGCATTCATCAGTTCATGTAACTCACAAGTGCTGCATTCATCAGTTCATGTCACACACCAGTGCTGCATTCATTAGTTCATGTACCTCACCAGTGCTGCATTCATCAGTTCATGTCACACACCAGTGCTGCATTCATCAGTTCATGTCACACACCAGTGCTGCATTCATCAGTTCATGTCACACACCAGTGCTGCATTCATCAGTTCATGTACCTCACCAGTGCTGCATTCATCAGTTCATGTAACTCACCAGTGCTGCATTCATCAGTTCATGTAACTCACCAGTGCTGCATTCATCAGTTCATGTCACACACCAGTGCTGCATTCATTAGTTCATGTACCTCACCAGTGCTGCATTCATCAGTTCATGTAACTCACCAGTGCTGCATTCATCAGTTCATGTAACACACCAGTGCTGCATTCATCAGTTCATGTAACTCACCAGTGCTGCATTCATCAGTTCATGTATCTCACCAGTACTGCATTCATTAGTTCATGTACCTCACCAGTGCTGCATTCATCAGTTCATGTAACTCACCAGTGCTGCATTCATTAGTTCATGTACCTCACCAGTGCTGCATTCATCAGTTCATGTAACTCACCAGTACTGCATTCATCAGTTCATGTATCTCACCAGTGCTGCATTCATCAGTTCATGTAACTCACCAGTACTGCATTCATCAGTTCATGTATCTCACCAGTGCTGCATTCATCAGTTCATGTCACACACCAGTGCTGCATTCATCAGTTCATGTAACTCACCAGTACTGCATTCATCAGTTCATGTCACTCACCAGTGCTGCATTCATTAGTTCATGTATCTCACCAGTCCTGCATTCATCAGTTCATGTATCTCACCAGTGCTGCATTCATCAGTTCATGTATCTCACCAGTACTGCATTCATCAGTTCATGTATCTCACCAGTGCTGCATTCATCAGATCATGTAACTCACCAGTACTGCATTCATCAGTTCATGTCACTCACCAGTGCTGCATTCATTAGTTCATGTAACTCACCAGTACTGCATTCATCAGTTCATGTAACTCACCAGTACTGCATTCATCAGTTCATGTAACTCACCAGTGCTGCATTCATCAGTTCATGTCACTCACCAGTGCTGCATTCATCAGTTCATGTCACTCACCAGTACTGCATTCATCAGTTCATGTCACTCACCAGTGCTGCATTCATCAGTTCATGTCACTCACCAGTACTGCATTCATCAGTTCATGTATCTCACCAGTGCTGCATTCATCAGTTCATGTATCTCACCAGTGCTGCATTCATCAGATCATGTCACTCACCAGTGCTGCATTCATCAGTTCATGTCACTCACCAGTACTGCATTCATCAGTTCATGTATCTCACCAGTGCTGCATTCATCAGTTCATGTATCTCACCAGTGCTGCATTCATTAGTTCATGTCACTCACCAGTGCTGCATTCATTAGTTCATGTAACTCACCAGTACTGCATTCATCAGTTTATGTCACTCACCAGTGCTGCATTCATCAGTTCATGTCACTCACCAGTGCTGCATTCATTAGTTCATGTCACTCACCAGTGTTGCATTCATCAGTTCATGTCACTCACCAGTGCTGCATTCATCAGATCATGTAACTCACCAGTACTGCATTCATTAGTTCATGTAACTCACCAGTACTGCATTCATCAGTTCATGTAACTCACCAGTACTGCATTCATCAGTTCATGTCACTCACCAGTGCTGCATTCATTAGTTCATGTAACTCACCAGTACTGCATTCATCAGTTCATGTAACTCACCAGTACTGCATTCATCAGTTCATGTCACTCACCAGTGCTGCATTCATCAGATCATGTAACTCACCAGTGCTGCATTCATTAGTTCATGTAACTCACCAGTACTGCATTCATCAGTTCATGTCACTCACCAGTGTTGCATTCATCAGTTCATATCACTCACCAGTACTGCATTCATTAGTTCATGTAACTCACCAGTACTGCATTCATTAGTTCATGTATCATAAAGCCTTACGGGATGGATACCCGGTTTGCAAATTTAGTGTTGATGAGCAGATTCACCAGCACTACTTAGGGAGTGATCATTTTTTAACAACAGGCGGGGGGCTGGTGGGTTTGCATGCGGATGCATGGAAAGAAATTCGCCCCCCACTCTCAAGGGTAGAAATTTTTTTGACCCCCGCCATAAGGGGCGAAAATCACGCGCGAATGTGCCCTTTTAACCTGTAGTAATGGGCGGGGTTTTCCACTGAAAACAGGTGAAATTATTTTGACCCCCCCCCCAATCTGAGGGATTGAAAAACTTCTGACCCCCCCAGTCAAGGGGTTGAAAAAATTCTGACCCCCCCTCAAACCCACCAGCCCCCCCCCCCTGTTGTTAAAAAATGATCACTCCCTTAGGGGAACGTTTTTAAACATAGAAAACATCATTTTCAGGTTTTCATTTGGAAACGTTTGAAAAACCATTTTCTGTGCACTCAAGAAATAAAACAGTTCTTTTTCAGGTCTATCAAAATGCTATTCATTTCTAATTTTGACATTAAAAACGTAAGTAATAAAAATTACATAAGCTTTTCTGGAAATTTCCCTACAAACATAAATGGGAAAACTACTTTGAGTTGTCAGAAAAACGTCTTTTCCAAACATTTTGAACCAAACCTTTTCTAACGTTTGATACAAAAGCATTCTTTGCCAACCTAGTAAACAAGAAACTTTATCCAACATAGCAAATTTATAGATATCAAACATTAAATCAACTTAAAACGGTTACATTGGGTGAACTTTTAGATGAAAATGACTATTCAGTATTTCCCATCAGAAAAAGCTCAAATGTCATTTATTGCCAGGGGGAGGGGGGAGCTTGTTGGATTTTTGCAAAGCAGAAATTCCACTTATATGGTCAAAATTATCACCTCCCTCCAACTAAGAACTGAATTGCACATATTTAATATTGACCCCCCGGGGTAAATGTTTACTGGGTTTTTAGGCCTCCCCCACCGAGGAGCTATTTTTAAAAGTGCCCCCACTATATCTAACAATCCCCCTCCCCCTCACCCCTCCACACCTACATGACTCATCCCTGAAGATTTTGTGACGTGTTCAGGACATAACGTGTTTATATGAATCTTTGCAGAGGCGTAGGAAGCAAATCTTCATTGGGGGGGGGCCTGGCAAGGGCACCATCGCGACCACCTTGAATTGTCGGCTGATGCGTGATGGCGTCTACATATATGAGTATTTAGAATTCATATAGAAAAGTGATTTTTGGTAAATTTTGGATCTGACTTTCCCATTCTCCCTATGACATCACCATAAAAATCTAATTTGAGATGTAAAGTTTTAGCTTCTTTTCCATTGTGCTTATGAGTTCTTGGAAAATATTGGAGGGGCCCAGACATATTCAGTCCCCACCTCCTTCATGATTGGGGGGGGGCAGGCCCCCCTGGCCCCCCCTTTTCCTACACCTCTGCTATGTAGGACATTAACCCTCTAAAGGCCGCTGATGCAGGAGTGCATCATGCCCACTGGTCATCATGCGCCAATGAAGTGCTGTGAGACTGCTTGCCAGCACCTTTTTAAGGCATTTCAGTAGGTCAAATGTGTAGAGACCCTCCCCACGGGGTCCATAATATACTCCCTTAGGGTCGGCATGATACTCCAATGAAGTGCTGGTGAGCCCACTCACCAGCACTTCATTGGTGCATCATGACGACCAATGGGCATGATGCATTAATGCATCAGCGGCTGTTAAAGAGTTAAAGAAGTAGATGCAAACACGTGACTGTGTTCAATGGACATTGGACCCCTGCTGTTAGGCTGCACGTCAGTTGTCTGATGTCATGCCCAATTCACTAGTCCCGAGTTAGCTGTGAACGGACCAAAGATCTCGGACCACCATAGAGGTCCGCAGTGACGACGATCATACAGTAAATGTAGGCAGTTAAGAGATGGTGGCCTCTGATTGGTCTATATTAGTGTGTGGAAATTATTGTCAGCTTTGCTATAAGGCATCAAATTAATCACTAAACTGTACTGATTCATAGAATATAAATTGTGACACACTGGTGGGTGGCATTAAAAAATTAGTGAGCACTGTTGAATTATTAGGTGCAGAATAGGTCAAAATGTAGGTAGGTACACATGCAGGCCAATAGAAAAAAAACTGGATTGGTCAAACCTATATTTTTTTCATCTCAGATTAAGGATAAAAGATGTATCTAAAGATTTGTGGTCATTTTGGGCGATTTGAATCATTGTAGGCAGGTTTTATCGGTGGTTGAGCTATACTAGATTATAGTGAGAAATGTTTTGGTGGTCCGAGACCCAAAAGGGGCAGCGGCAGGAGGAGGGTACACTCACTGTCTCACCTAACTAGGTCACTGTGTGTATCATTAAAGTCCTCATATCTATTATATCCAACAAGATATGACTTATCCATTCAAGGTACAGGACCCTACATGCATGGTGTATACCTGTATGGATTCCCCATCAGATATTTGCATTAATGCCTTCAGCAGGAGGGTTTAAATTTCAGAGCTAGTACATTTCCTATATGTAAAATCTACTCCAACCCCTCTTTCCTGTGTGCTCACATGCTGGGTATCAGCAAAGTGAGCGCAGGAAAGCTAAGGGCATTTTTGCGGGACCCAACCCAGTCGACCGGGTGACTTGATCTGGTACATCCGGGGTGTAGCTGTGGTGTATGCCCGATGGGTACAGCTGGTCGACCGGGTTAACCGGATCAGGGCACGCGAAAATACCCTAACTCAGAACTCATGTATTCCCACCTGCACTCTATATCTCAAATAACACCATGCTCGTTACAAGGCTTTCAAAACATACTCATATTATGACATACTTTTTGGGGGTGAAGAACATCCCTTTTTCTTGAAAACATATTTCCAAAAGTACCCTCTATTTATGACTTTTCAGGACCCCTAAAATGAACAAGAGAGAAATTAGCAATCACACCACAAACCTTTAAAAATCCTTCTTTTTCTGCAAACGTTGACTCTGTCCGTCAAAATACCCGCCTTTTTTTTTTCTTTATTTCCACAGATTTCTCTCTGAAAATACACCCCTTTTCCCCAAAATCCATGGACATTTTGAGTTTATACCCACATTTCCCCTTGTTCTTCATAACGTGCAAGCTGTACTTTTTTGGAGTTGCAAGCCGCGTCAGCAGCCGGGAGTGTAGAGACCGTAGCAACTCCATAATGTTTTTGGTTTTCTCCCTGTCACCTATGACGTCATTGGTGATGTCATGCTGCCTCAGTGACGTCACCCGCAGTGGCTAGCGATGTTGCCATGATCTATGAGCACAACTCCTATCTGTGGTCCTTGCCACATTTTTCTTGTTCAAATAGAGTGCAGGGACCTGACACCATGCGGAGGCTAACTGAGATGCTAAATGAGATGCTAACTGAGATACTAAATGAAATGTTAATGCTTAAAGTGGTCACTACAATAAGGGTCGAGTCTAGTGGGGGGGGGCTTTTTAGATATAGGAGGGTCATTTTGAAAAAAAAGCCCTATGGTGTGGGGGGGGGTCGAAACTGAATATGGGCAATTCAAACACTCATCATATCCGATTTCATTTTTATTGGGGGGGGGGCATTTTGCATAATCAATACTTTCATTACAACTTTTATTCTAGTGGTGGAGGGGTCGGAAGAATATCTGCTTATCCGCCGAAATCCATCAAGGAACCCCCCCAACTGGCAATAAATGGCTCAGCCCTTATGAGACTCCATGTTCTATGTAAGTAATATATAATGCATAGACTTGCCCGAGTTGGCTTCAGGGGGTGATAGAAGCATGAGCCGTAGGCGAATGCTTCTATGAACCCCATGAAGCCAACTCGTGCAAGTCTATTCATTATATATTGCGCTTATAACATGGTTTCCTCCATTAATTCTTAGTATTTACCTTTAAAAATGATAGAATCCATTGATTTCTTATGTGAGTCGACAAGACGGCCCTCCACCATCTTGGTTTCATGTTGTCGTATGGTTAAGCTGGCGAGCTCCTGAAAGTCCCACTCTCATAGGCCTACTACTGCGAACACATCGAGACAGAGCTGCGCCAGTCTAAAATATAATCCATTCTGTACACACCAGGCGGCGGCACCTGTAGTGTTGACAGAATGGTGAAGACGCACGGCAAGTCCCTAGATTCGAAAGTTTAATAACTTTTTTATATCAAATACAGCCATAATATCAAGGAATCTAGTCGACAGAGAGGTAGAATATGGTTTCAACTATGTTATGTCTAAAGCATTTCGCTATATTTGGTACATAAGCTTAAAAAATGGAGGATTTACTTTCGTGTCAAGGTAGGTTTTAAGATGTCCGCCCGCTGTCCGTCCGCTGTCAATTTTGGGTGCTTTTATCGCGAGATATATGAACTCATATTATCCATTTTCGGCACTGAAAACTCGCTAACCGTGTTATAAGGGGGGCCAACGTTCTCTTGTTGATAGCATAGCGAGACCAATCTGAGTCACATATGGGTAGAAAAAAAGCTATTTATGTAACGAGGCTCAATAGATGCCTTCTTGGTAATATAACAACAAATAAATACCACATACAGCTTTGTTGCCTATACCCACAGGTAAAGGGCACAGGGTTATAGAAAAAATAGTATCCTATTCCCAAAATAGCAAATGGCATTTCAGATATGGTTATTTTATTATGTGTGACTAGATAGGAGAGCAGCAGGGTTCATCTGATGGCGTCACGACTGCCAAAATGCATTATGTACAATTGTTCTTACACGACACCTTAACCCTTCAAGGGCCACTGATGCATGCACTGAAAAACATGGAAGATCCTAAACTAGTCAGCGGTGACCACTTTAGGTCCTCAAGTTGACAATACCTAAAACTACAACTTTAGGTAGTCAAAATGATGACTTAGGTCGTCATCCTGATGACCTAAGTCATCAGTATGACAACTCTGTACTGTCAGTATTGTCATACTGACGACTCAAGTTGTATTTTTAGGTATCATCAACTTGAGGACCTAAATTGGTCACCGCTGACTAGTTTTGGATCTTCCATGTTTTTAAGTGTGGTCGTCATGATGCAATGATGAAGTGCTGATGAGTGTGCTCGCCATTACTTCATTGTTGCATCATACCGACCCTCCAGGACAGTATCAAACACGTAGGTTCGGCATGATGCATGAATGTAGCCCTGGCGAGTAACTCACCAGGGCTGCATTTGTGCATCATGGCGACCACTGCCTTTGAAGGGTTAGGTATAGAGCCATAATTCTTTTTGAAGCTTTTTTTCCTCTGGCATGCTTTCTTAAGTAGGGGAAAACTGCCGGTTCTGGACCACCTAGGTGGGGCCTTTGCCCATAGGTTTAGTATAGGGGCCATCTTGGCCCCACCTATTGGCTGGGTGGGGCTCTTATCAGTGAACTTTGATCTTTAATCCCCCTTCCCAATAGTGATATCAGTGAACTTTGATCCTAATTTTAAGATAGCATTATCAGTGAACTTTGAATATATATGATGTCATAACCCCCTCCCCCATTTTATCTTATTAGTAAACTTTGATCCTAGTGATACCCCCCCCCCCCCTTACTTATTTTATCTTATTAGTGACCTTTGACTATAATGATAATTTAATTTAACCCACTATATATTTTAGATGTATATTATTAGTGGTGGTGATGAGGTCATATAGTGAGCACAGTATGGTTATGTATAGTTAACCTCATATAGATGCATAAGCTGTATATATATATATATATATATATATATATATATATATATATATATATATATATATATAGATAAGCTATAGTAGCTGGACTGATAAGCAGTGACCACTGGTCTTTGGTCAGGAGGAGATAAGGGAAGGACACGTTTAGACACGCTATACCAGTTTGGGTATGTTAATGCTGATCATGTATTTCACCATGGATTGTAAGTTTGAACATGTTAAGCTGACATCAGACTTTCGGAGTATCACTATGGGATGGATCACATCACTATATAAAGCCTGGCTACCTAGACCTAACCCTATTTCTTGGCTGGCTGCTGAGGAGGTATCATCATTTAGTAAGTACTCTCTTATTGTTGGTGTGTTTTGGGTATTGCACAATGAACCCATTCAAATGTCCAGTTTGTCCCAAAGCCTTTAAATACAAGAGAGGCTTGATAAGGCACTTAAGATCTCATGATGAGAATAGTGTAAGATTTACATGTCCCATATGTAAGGCCTCTTTTAAGAGGAAAGATGTTTTAGCAAAGCACATCAAGAAACATGAGGAGGTGAAGCATGTATGTCCTACTTGTGATAAGGCTTTTGATAGGCAAGATATTCTGAACAAGCATATGAGAGTACATGATAGACAACAAGAACCAATGCAGGTAGATGAAGATCCCACTTGTGAAGAGTTTTTCGATGAGGCAGCTCTGAATGGGACCCTCAAAAAGTTTGTGTTGAAAGCAGGTAAAGAGAAAGACCCTATGGTTTTCATAGGAAAGCATAAGAACAAAATAGATGACAGGCTGAAGAAGGAGTTAAGAAAGGGGGGAGTTAAATGGTTTCTGTCAGTTCAGGTTTCCTTCAAAAAGGAGGACAAGACTGCTGAACCTGTATTTAGGGGTCATTGCCATGTAGCCCTCCAGCCTGAAGATATTGAATCTGGCTTTCAGATCTCTGTGCAGAAAATTTACAAGTCCTTCTCAGAATACCAGAGAGAAGTAATTGGACCTTGGACCATGTGATGAATGTAACCCTTCATGTGGCCAAGACCATTAGGAGGATCCACATACACTCCCTTACCATCCAAATTGAACAACAAAAAGGCCATTGTCAATGTCAAGAACAATGACAATAAATGTTTTTTGTGGTCTGTCCTTGCCTCCCTTTACCCAGCTCAGGATCATTCTGACTGGGTTTTAAATTACCAAAGGTATGAAACCAACCTAAATATGGAAGGGATTTCATATCCAGTTAAAGTGAGTGATATCCCAAAGTTTGAGACACAAAATCACATGTCAGTGAATCTGTTTGGCTATGAGGAGGAACTGTTTCCCATTTGCATTACAAAACAGAGATATGAAAGGCACATTAACCTACTTTTATACTCTAGTGATGAGGTATCCCACTATTGTTGGGTTAAAGACTTGAACCGTTTATTAAACACTCAAAAGTCTAACACACATAGGCACTTCTTCTGTGATTACTGTTTGCATGGGTTCACAAAGGAATACTTACTTGAGGATCACAGGCCCTACTGTAATATGCATAGCCCTCAAAGGATTGAACTACCATCAGAGAAAGATAAATGGCTTTCCTTTTCAGGCAGAGACTTAGCTAAAGAACTACGAGTCCCATACATTGTTTATGCAGACTTTGAATGTTTCGCAACAAAGATGGACTCATGCACCCCTGACCCCTCTCAGTCTTATACAGAGAAGTTGACCCATCACATCCCATCTGGATTTGCCTATAAAATAGTAGGCCTGGATGAGAAACCTGTATGCTACAGGGGTGAGAAAGTTGCAGAAACCTTTGTAGACCACATGATACAAGTGGAAGAATTTCTGAAAGACAAGCTTAGCACTGACAATGCTGCTCCATTGGATATGTCTGAGAAGGATGAAAGGTTGTTTAAAGAGGCTATTGTCTGCCATATATGCAGTGAGGACTTGCATGATGATCGTGTCAGGGACCATTGTCATATTACTGGTGAGGTTCGTGGTGCTGCTCATAAACAGTGCAACTTGAACTTAAGATTGCGAAAGCGCATTCCCGTAGTATTTCATAATCTGAGAAATTATGATGCCCACATAATTATGCAGGCCTTTGGCAAGACAGAGAAAAAGCTAGAGTGCATCCCAAACAATATGGAGAAATACATATCTTTTTCCATGGGGTGCCTTGATTTTATCGACTCATTCCAATTTATGAGTTCATCTCTAGACAGTCTAGTGTCCAATTTGGCTCGTGAAGGAAGCTCTAAGTTTTGTCACCTTCAAAAGTACTTTGGAGAAGAGAAGTTGTCCCTTCTTCTACGCAAAGGAGTGTATCCTTACGATTATGTCACTGGTCCATCAGTCTTGGAAGAAGAGTCTTTACCGAAGTGCTTTTTCAATAATCTGACTGGACAACCCATTCCAAAAACAGACTACAATCATGCTCAAGAGGTATGGGAGTCATTTCAGATACAGACAATGGGGGAATATCACGATTTGTATCTACTCACTGATGTATTGCTTTTGGCAGATGTGTTTGAAAACTTCAGAGCCATATGCCTTGACCATTATGGACTAGATCCAGCACACTTCTACACATCACCAGGCCTGGCATGGCAGGCCTGTGTGAAAATGACTGGCCAAAGGTTAGAACTGTTAACTGACATCGATATGCATCTGTTTATCGAGAGAGGACTTAGAGGTGGAATATCAATGATTTCTAACCGATATTCCGAGGCCAACAATCCATATCTTTCTGATTATGACCCCACCAGTCCATCCAAATATGTTATGTATCTGGATGCTAACAACCTTTATGGCTGGGCTATGTCACAGCCTTTACCAACACATGACTTTCAGTGGACCGATCCCATTGATGTTATGACAGTACCAGATGATTCAGACAAGGGGTACATCTTGGAGGTAGATTTAGCCTATCCAAGCCAACTTCATGATTTACACAATGACTATCCTCTAGCCCCAGAGAAAAAGACCATTGGTGAAGACATGCTCTCACCTTATTGTCAAGCATTCGAAATGGGAGGGCCATCTGCTGAAAAACTGGTACCAAATCTTCTTCCCAAGACAAAGTATGTGGTCCATTACAGGAACCTTAAACAGTATTTATCCTTAGGTATGGTGATCACCAAGGTTCACAGGGTCTTGTCCTTTCAACAAAGCTGCTGGTTAAAGCCTTACATTGACTTTAACACAGACAAGCGGAAACAAGCTAAGAATGATTTTGAAAAAAACTTTTTCAAATTAATGAATAACTCAGTGTTCGGTAAAACCATGGAAAACTTGCGAAAGCGTGTGGATGTGAAGCTTGTCAACAATGAAATCAAAGCTAAAAAGCTAGTATGCAAACCAAATTTCCATGATTTCAAAATATTCAGTGAGGACTTGACAGCAGTTCAAATGAAGAAAACCACACTGAAACTCAACAAGCCCATTTATGTGGGATTTAGTATTCTGGATTTATCTAAGACCTTAATGTACGACTTTCACTACTCATACATCAAAGCCAAGTATGGTCATCAAGCAAAGTTGTTGTTTACCGACACTGACAGTCTCTGTTATGAGATACACACAGCTGACATTTATCATGACATGGCCAAAGATGCCCACCTTTTTGACACATCAGACTACCCAGAAGGCCATGCCCTTTATAGCACAGCTAACAAAAAGGTGCTAGGTAAAATGAAGGATGAATGTGCTGGTATCCCACCCTCCGAGTTTGTTAGCCTTCGATCAAAAATGTACAGTCTTCAGTATGATGGAAAAGAAAAGAAAACAGCCAAAGGCATCAAGAAGTCAGTAGTCCAGAATGTGATTACACACAAAGATTACAAAGACACTCTGTTTGGAAAAATGGCAAAAACCCACAGCATGACTCAAATTCGAAGCTTTAACCATCAGTTGTACACGATATGCTTAAACAAAACAAGTCTGTCACCATATGATGATAAGAGATACATTCTGGCTAATGGCTGTGATACCCTAGCATATGGACACTATAAGATTGGCAAGCTTTAAGAAACTTTATCATTTACATGAGAGCTGTCGTACAGTCAACATGGAACAAAGTTACTATTGTGAGCATTGCCAAATAGGGTTTTCTAGGAAATCCTCTCTTAAACGGCATATGCAAGAAAAGCATGGAGAAAAACATCTTGCACCACCACCGGGCGTTGCACCACCACCACCACCACCACCACCACCACCGGGCGTTGCACCACCACCACCACCACCGAGCGTTGCACCACCACCACCACCACCACCACCGAGCATTGCACCACCACCACCACCACCACCGAGCGTTGCACCACCATCACCACCGAGTGTTGCACCACCACCACCACCACCACCACCACCACCGGGTGTTGTACCACCACAACCACTGGATAAGCATGTTGAAGTTAGATTCAAACATCCATTCACTATGATAATAGCCGGACCTACACAGAGTGGAAAGACTACCTGGTTGAAAAAGATGATCGTGGAGAAGCACAACTGGATTGACTCTACACCACAACGTATTGTGTGGTGTTATAGTCAGTGGCAGCCTATGTACAATGACATGCCAGGTGTTGAATTTGTTAAAGGTATCCCTGACGGATTGGAGGATGATGGGTACTTTGATCCAGATGTTAGAAACCTGATTGTGTTAGATGACTTGATGACTGAAGCTGGGAAAGACCAAAGAATCACTCACCTGTATACTAGAGGAAGCCATCATCGCAATCTGTCTGTAGTCACATTAATGCAAAATTTCTTTGGTCCTGGAACAAAAACCATAAGACGCAACTCCCACTATATGATTCTATTTGACATGCCAGCTGATAGGCAAGAGATCCATACAATAGCCCAACAAATGTTCCCTGGCAATCGAAATTGTTTGCTACAAAAATATGAGGAAGCAGTATCTAAACCTTATGGGCATCTTGTGATTATCAATAAACCAAACATGCTTCTGGCAAATCGACTTTTGGCAAGCCCACTTCCAGCTGGTGCTATAAATACCACTCAACTATCCCCACAGCCACATTTGTGTGCTAGCAGCGAAGGAGTCAACACCTCAGTTAACACAGAACCATTTGAGCTAGAAGACATAATGGAACCCAGTAACAAGACAGTGTTTCATGTATGTGATGAGTGTGGTTTAGTATATGGTAACCTATACGATCTACACAGACATATCAGAAAATGTGGTGAGGAACCTGAAGTAAAGAAACCTAAAATCGATATGGAAGATAAAGAATTGATTGATACAAAAGAGGAAAGGGATGAGGATATGGAAGCAGATATGGACTTGGATGAGGACAATGCAGAAAATGATACATTTCACTGGATGTGGGAAGAAGCAAACAAAGACAGAGAAGGCTTCTTCAAAACTTACAAAAGATTCCTTCATCAGGCCATAAGCTTAGAAAATAACAAGACCACACATGACATACTTGACAAGGCCACTGCTTACATAAATAAAGGATGGAAGGAATCTAGAGCTATTAAAATAGCACTCAGAAAACATAAAGCTGACTTTGAAGAGCTGTTTGATGAAGACTCAGATAGTGAGGAGGATAGTGAGGATGAGGAGGAGATGGAGGATGAGGATGACATATAAGCTTCACATGCTTAAATGAGTAGTCATTTGCTTTTTGGATCACAATGGATCAGTATCTAAGAACAATTTACTATGATCCTCAACACCCAGCTAGTTTCGGCTCTCCCATTAAGCTGTACAAAGCGGCAAAGGCAGATGGTAAATATTACACCCTTCAGCAGATTAAAGAGTGGCTATCAAAAGAAGAACCCTACACACTTCACAAATCAGTAAATAGAAAGTTTACACGAAACAAAGTTGTTGTTTCAGGGATAGATGATCAACATGATGCAGATTTAATTGACTTTTCTCGTCTTTCAAAGTTTAACAATGGTATAAAGTATATCTTAATCATCATTGATATATTTTCAAGATTCCTATGGACAAGACCCTTGGCATCTAAAAAGGGTAGCGATGTAGCAGCAGCTTTTGGGGATGTTTACTCTAAAGGTAGAACCCCTCAGTACTTGCGTACAGATAAAGGTGGAGAATTTGCAGCCAAGCCTGTCCAAAAGGTGTTTAAAAAGTACAATATTCACCATTTTGTCACACAAAATGAGGTCAAGGCCTCCTATGCTGAACGCGTAATCAAAAGTTTCCGAATGAAAATTTATAGATATTTCACTGCAAATCAAACATATAAGTATGTTGACATACTTCCTGAGCTCACAGCAAGTTACAATAACACTTATCACCAGAGTATTGGTATGTCCCCAACCGAAGTGAGCAAACAAAATGAAACACCTTTGTGGTGGAAGCAGTATTGGCCTTATCTCTCTCAAGAACATGTCAAAAAGTTCAAATATCAAGTTGGGGACTATGTCAGAATGACTCATACCCGAAACCCTTTCACTCGAGAATATGATGAGAAGTGGACAGGTGAAATATTCAAAATACAAAAGCGCTTCAAACGCAAAGGAATACCAGTCTATAAATTAATTGACCTTCTGGATGAAAATGTAACTGGAACATTCTATCAAGAGGAATTACAAAAGGTTCAGTCTAATGAGATTTGGAAAATAGATAAGGTCTTAAAAGAAAAAGGAAAGGGGAAAAACAAAATGTATTTTGTGAAATTCCTTTACTTCCCCAAGAAATTCAATAGATGGGTAAAGGCTTCAGACATGCAAGATATCTAACATGTTTATTTGCCATGCAGCTGTTATAAAAATGGAATCTCAAGTAGGTAAACACTGAGTAGCATGAAGCTGGTATCACTTCTCATGAAAAGCTGGAAAAAGAGATTATGCAACATATTATGACAGACCAGACCTCAGACCTGAGGCTTAGGTTAAACACTCCACATTACAGCTCTTGTTAAAGGGGCAAACTAGACCTCAGACCTGGGGCTAAGGTTAGACACCTAGAGCTCTAGAAAGCCAACTCTCTAAATAGGGACGAACTAGACCTCAGACCTGAGGCTAAGGTTCAAAACCCATAAAATCCCAGCATTCACTCATCATTCATCACTTTGGTCACATGCCTATAAACGGTAGTAGACCATTCATCCCAGCCACAGCAAACAGCATATCACTTGTGAATTCCATTTATGACTACTTCAAGGTGATCATAAGCACTGGGTAACTCTCATGTCTTAGCTTTCCATTTGTGGGAAAAGTATATAATCTCACTGTAAATAGCAGGCACCACCATACCTGTAGGGAGGAAACATTAAGTGGACTCACCCCATTCTTGTACATAGTAAATTAAGTTATTACTAATCTTTGGGGAGAAAACATTAGGTGGACTCACCCAGTAATTATAGGTAGATAAAAAGATCTCAACACTTTTGGGGAGGAAACATTAGGTGAACTCACACAGTAGTTATAGGTAGATAGGGGGATGTCAACACTTTTGGGGAGGAAACATTAGGTGGACTCACCCAGTAGTTATAGGTAGATAGAGGGATCTCAATACTTTTGGGGAGGAAACATTAGGTGAACTCACCCAACATTAGGGATACTCTTTCTATAGGTAGGAGATGCTTGATATGAGGAGACCTTCACGTGGTAAGCATCGTCAGTAATGTGATTGAGACATGAAACTAACAACCTCATCACCACCACTAATAATATACATCTAAAATATATAGTGGGTTAAATTAAATTATCATTATAGCCAAAGGTCACTTATAAGATAAAATAAGTAAGGGGGGGGGTATCACTAGGATCAAAGTTCACTAATAAGATAAAATGGGGGAGGGGGGGGTTATGACATCATATATATTCAAAGTTCACTGATAATGCTATCTTAAAATTAGGATCAAAGTTCACTGATATCACTATTGGGAAGGGGGATTAAAGATCAAAGTTCACTGATAAGAGCCCCACCCAGCCAATAGGTGGGGCCAAGATGGCCCCTATACTAAACCTATGGGGAAAGGCCCCACCTAGGTGGTCCAGAACCGGCAGTTTTCCCCTACTTTCTTATTTCCCTCAAGAAATATCATTTATCTCAAGTTGAATACGAGAGCCCCATAGGCTTAACCAAGAAACTCTGTATCACACCCCACAGTGTGATAACCCTTCCCCGTATCACACTCCCTGGGAAAACATCCAAAACGGTCAAATAACTGATGATAAAATCATTTCTAATGCCAAATAAATCGAATTTTGAACATATCTGACTAAATTAACTTGAGATAAATACAAAGGAGCACTTGAATTGGTCAGCACTGAGGGTTATCACACTCGGCTTCACCTCGTGTGATAACCCTCAGTGCTGACCAATTCTCGTGCACCTTTGTCTATTTATCCCATGCCTTTCAATTTTCTAATGTATAAAACATCTTCCATGCAGAGATGACCTGATGCATGTTGGGTATTTGTGACGTCATCAGATGCATCAGATAAACCTGCTGCATATACGCTCCTCAATAACCACGCAAGAATCCTTTTCTTTGTCAGCAAGCCTATCAAAATAGCTTACTATTGTATTTCACACAAATTAAAAACCGTTATGAGTGATTTGATCCAGACGGTAAACACAATGGTCATGAGGAACAGGTAGATTACCTGTGAAAGAAACAGATGATGTTGTGTAGAGGTCGGCGGAAAACGTCTTGGAGAAACCGGGAGTCGAACCCGGGACCCTCCAACCTGCAGGCGGAAGCTCTACCGCTGAGCTACTTCCCCGTCTGACATTCTCTACCTTCCACCTACATCTGGATCGGTATAATACACAAGGGGGGCAGCTTATACCGGCTTACCAGCCCCTGAGGGCTGGTGCAACCGGAACGGGGCAGATGGCCTACCGCCATGGACTTACAGCCAGAGCTGGCCCCTACACTCCTCCCAACCAGCTTCAACCATGGCCAACCAGCACCAAGCATTCCTCCCAACCAGATCGATTGGGCTTTATCAAGCAGTGTGAGGCACTCCTGACTTCCCAGTTGACCTACCAGTACACAGTACTGCCAGGGTCGAAGCGTATCTGTATTATACCGTTCCAGGCACCTACACCTGGATTGGTATGACACACACGTAGGGGGGAGCTACCACCGGATGCCAGCCCCTGGGGGCTGGGATCTCCAGAAACGGGGCTGCTGGCCTTACGGCAGAGCTGGCCCCTACACTCCTCCCTACCAGATTCAATATAGGGTTCAGTACCCTATAGGTACCAGATACCCGGGACTAGTACTGAGTCGCATACTGGCCACCTGTTTCCAAGTCTCCCCAGTACTAGCAAATTGAATCGTCATTCATGTCATACCAGCCCAGGTACCGAGTTCTCGTAGTCCCCCCTCACACGGGTCAGGACCAACTCGGTTTCTCCACCAGTGTAGAGGTCGGCGGAAAACGTCTTGGAGAAACCGGGAGTCGAACCCGGGACCCTCCAACCTGCAGGCGGAAGCTCTACCGCTGAGCTACTTCCCCGTCTGACATTCTCTACCTTCCACCTACATCTGGATCGGTATAATACACAAGGGGGGCAGCTTATACCGGCTTACCAGCCCCTGAGGGCTGGTGCAACCGGAACGGGGCAGATGGCCTACCGCCATGGACTTACAGCCAGAGCTGGCCCCTACAGTTGTATGCTAGTAATTTGCATAATTACTTATTTGTGGTATTAGCTTGACTCCTACTCGAGTGGAACAATTGGTAACGGTTAATTTGTAGATAAGTAATGTGTACATAGACGTAAGATACCGTTTACCCTTTAAAGCAAAAGACCACCCTATTTTCACCATTCCCTCTTTTGGTAGACTTTATATGACGTCACAATGCATCAATTTGGGTGCAATTGGTCTATTGTGACGTCATAGAAGACATCAAAGAAGCTCCCGGCTACCCCTTATAAAAGCAGATATGATCATAAGTAAGCCTGAATCTTTTTATTCAATATAAAGTCTACCAAAAGAGGGCATCATGAAAATATTGTGGTCTCTCCCTTTAAGGGCCACTAAAATATTACTCAGTCATGACCATTAGTCATCATAAATGCAGCCATGGCGAGTTACCCCACTGAACAAGACTCGAGTTGGGAACGTTCACAACTTGGGCAAGAAGAACGTGATTTTCCCTGGAAATTTGAACGTGCCAGAACATCTTATACTCGAGAAAAAAAAATGTCTAGTTCCTTGGAATATCCTGAGTCTTTCCTGGGAATATCCCGAGTCTTTCCCAAGAAATTCCTGAGAAATTCTCGAAATTTAGACTCAAGAATTGTCTTGAGTGTAAGATATTATGGCATGTCCAAATTTCTGGGGGAAATCACATTCTCTATTCTTGTTGTATTCACAAGTCGGGACTCGAGAAATTCCCGAGTAATTCTCGAGATCTTGTTCAGTGGGACTTGCTAGGGCGGCATAATGCCAACCCATTATACAGTCTTGGAGGGTCAGACGGTGGGCCGTCATGATGCAGCAATGAAGTGGTGGGGAGCAGACTCTCCAGCACTTCATTGCTGCATCATGGCGACCATGATGCACCCCTGCATCAGCAGCCCTTAAAGGTTTAATTAGTTTGTCGTAACTGCTTGCGGCCCAATAAGTCCGTTAAGTAACACCCCAATGCCAAGGTCAGAAACAAGATGGCAGAAGAAAGGGAATGCCACCCAGGCAGACTGGTGGCTGTTGCTGCTATGGGAAAAGGTAGTTTTGCCTGAGAAGTGCCTCACCTGCAACAGTCTCTTTCTTTGTAGTCTTAAGCGGCCAAAACAAGAACACTTGAAAGAGTGTGTGACAAAATAAGGTATTTCATAGGGCAGCACACAAGCAAGGCAGGTGCCTTTTCAGACTTATATTGCAAGTGGAAGCTAAATGGTTAAGCAGAGTGGAAAAGAGGGCATCTAATCCCAGCTCTATTTAGCATACAAGCAACACCCTCCAGAGGAGCTTTCTGTGCTGGTACATGACATTTCTATTGTTTGAAAAGTGTTTATTGCCATGTCACAAATGGCACGATAAGTGATTAAATCTGAAAATAAATAAAGGTGATATCCTTAGCTCCCCCTACAGATCAATGTTAATATGTCAACATATACAATAGGTCAATGGAAAAGTGTATAATGATGACAACAATGACAAACAATCTGACTGTCAGCCATTAGCCCCCCCCCCTTGCTCACCTTGGCAAAAAGAAAAAGACTTTTTTCTTTTGCATTTGGGAAATCTCTCGGCTAGTTTTGTTTTTGATGTTTGTAAAAATGTTCGTTTATAGCTACATTTTTATATCAAATTTGTTTGTTTTTTTCCCCGAAAATAAAAACATTTTTATTTAACGCTAAAAAGCATTTTTTAAGCAATATTTTGAGATTTTTTCACATTTCAAACAAAGACCCCTAGGTCACACGTGTAGAGAGCCTCCCCACAGGGGACAGTCATGATGACTGATGAAGTGGGGCTCCAAACCTCTGGGCAATATAAAATATCACAAAAATAGTCGCCCACAGTGAATATTTGGAGTACTTCATTGGCTGATAATTAATCCTACTAAGTCAGTATATGTTACCACTATACATTAACCAGTGGCCAGAACTACTTTTACCCACAATGCCCATATGCCAGCGGTGACTCGCGGTGGCAATCAAGCTAGCGTCAGCTTGACTTAATGCCTAATTGAGTAGCTGCACAATGATCTCCTGGTAGGAAATTTGATCACTCCACGCCCGTGTCCATTCTCCATGATAGTGTAACAGTTCGTATCGACTTTATATGTTGGGTGGCTCTTTGGCTCGCTTAACACTAGAGATACCAACACAACATGAGTATTTCGGGTTGGGCAAAGCCCCAGAACTTCCTACCAGCTCGGGTAGGCCTTTATTGAGATGCTATAACACGTCTGGACTGGACTAGGTCCAGTCCTCTTCTGCGGTTCATCCGGCTCCTTAGTAGGAGCTGGATGCGAGGCATGGTGCTGCCCCCTCTTGTACCAAATGGGTATTGCAAAGCGACACCTGGTTGGCATAGAAGGAACGAGCACCACACGAACACATCTCTCAGATGAAGCGCACTAATATATACATAACGATGCCGGCCCCTACAATAGAAACAGCCCCGTCAACATGTCCTTACCACCATAGCAAGCCATAGCATCTAAGCATCATCAGGATAAGACTATTTGACTCAAGGTCTGATCCACTTTATTTCTATTTGTTTTCTTTGCTTAGTAGTATAAGACTTGATTAGGCCATCCTCAATAGGTGCCCATACCACCTAGGGTAGGTTAACCTAAAGACGGCCACACACCTTGAGACGTCCACCCCCAGAAAATAGCCATAACATTTGGTTTGCTAGTAAATCAACATTACCAAGTGTTAGATTCAATGCTCATCAATGTTTTCATAATGTTGATGCAGGAGTAAGTCTATTTTCATGGCAAATATGGTGGGTGGACGTCTTAAGGTATGTTGTCGTCTTTAGGTTTATAATCTATCCTAAGTACGCCATTAGACTCCCAAGGATGCGTTCTGATGCGTCATATAACTTTTGTCAGATGTGCTGACGTGCCCCCCTGACTGTGAGGGTGTAATCTCTCAAATGTATTGCTATTAAACAAAATCTGCCCTCATTTAAGCACCATAAATCTAATTCAAGAGTGTATGACATCCCATACCTCCAGTTCATTGTGGTCATTTCATGGCCCTGGTTGTTCTATGTTATTAATTGACTGCCTTCCTCCAGTAGGTCTAATGTCTTAACAAACCATCCACACAGCTTCCGAGTATCTTCCCCTGGTGAGAACTTGTTACCCTAAGCCTTTGTCGGCTCGACCAGGAGATGGGACATATTAAATGGAATGGTCATTAATGGAGTGGTCATTATTTATCAACAGGGGCAGGTGGGGGTTTGAGGGGGGGCGTAAAAAATCCAGACCCCTCCCGAGGGGGGCTAAAAAAATTTGACCCCTCTTGAGGGGTGGGCTAAAAAATTTACCCTCTTTTTAGCAGGAAAGCCCGTGTGCTACTATAGATCAAAGAGGGGCTCGAAAATTATCCATGCCTCAGGCGCAGGGGAGGCGCAAAAGATTTTGACTGCCATCCAGGGGGGCATAAAAAAATTTCGCGCATCCGCACGAAAACCCACCATCCCCAACTGTTGATAAATGATGACCACTCCCTAAGGTATAGAAGACATCACCCATGGTGGGGAGGTGGGTGGAGGTGGGAGTGGAGTTCCTAGTGACATACGACATCTCTGTATGGGTGTGGGGATGGATGCCAATAGACCCCCCTCATGGCCCATGGAAACTGATCATGTCATCTGATCACTCCCTGATCATGACCCCCCTAGGGTCATGTTACTTTGTCTTAATTAAGTAGATGATAGGTGTCTCTAAAAGGGGGTCTTCCTGTTGGAATAATGACATTCCACAAAGAAACCTTTTATCTAATCATCGCCCTCGTCAGAGAAATTGCCACTGAGGATTTTTCTTCTGCTCTTTTCTCTTTAAAGAGAAATATACTAAATTATGAATCAAAGCAGTCAGGTTTTGGTATCAAAGGAAGGTTTAGGTGCAGGGAAAGTTGCTAACTATCAATGTCAATTGTCATATAAATTTCTCCCATGGTCTTGATGAGGCCCAGGTTACATGGTAATTTTATGAAAAAGGCTATGTCACCCTGTCATTTTCAACTGTCTAGAACCATAAAAGGCTAGGGAACAGATTATGAATGAAAATTGACCGTGGAACAAGCATTTATGTACAATAGGTCCATATATATATATATATATATATATATATATATATATATATATATATATATATATATATATGAAGGCCAAGCGTGTATGGATGTATCACACATGTACTTAGTAGACTCAAAATGACTGAGAAGATGTAAAGATGGGTCTAGGCTCCTACATATGCTTTGATTTTCTTCTCTCTTGATCCACAAGAGGGGCACAAGACTTATATATATATATGTATATATATATATATATATATATATATATATATATATATATATATATTACAGAGAGCAACATATATCCATTCATTTTCCCTCCCTCGTTTTTAATCATGGTATTGTGCATATCCTTGTAGTCACAGTAACCCAATTGTATAGGCAGAGAAGACGACCCTTTCTTTAATCAACTCAGTACTACCTTCGTTATAAAATCCCATTAGTCGAATAGAGATTGAATTTCTTAAGCCAACTATGTAGGAATGACGAGGGCGACACTTGAGCCTTAATTAATTGAAACTAAAGTTTCAGTAAACGTGGTAATTTGGTGGTAAAATCTTCAGTTGGCTGCTGATGTAACACTGTATCATGCCCATTGGTCATCGTCTAGCTTGTAAAAAGAGGAACCTAGATTCTTAACTCCTAGCTCTGAATAAAGTAGAAAAACAATACTATTGTTTTCTAATTGTTTTCTTAGGTTGGTAGCATCAAGGTTATTTGGTGAGTTTGTGGTTGGTCACCTCCTACGTTCTGAGTATGTCCAGCCCATGGGCGTGTACTAGTTACCAAGTTGAGTCCGTGTAGTTGTTATCTATATACTAAGGAGAGGGTGTGACACTCTAGGGCTGATGCTGCCCTCTGGCAGCTCTATTCCTATGCATAGCCATTGGTGACAGAGGTGAGGGGGGACTTTGCCAAAGTCCCCCCTCACCTCCGTCTTCCATGGCTATGTGTATAGGAAATAGTTCAAAGGGTATCTGCCAGAGGGCAGCAAATGTCCTTGAGTGGCCAACCCTCTTTTAGTATATGGATAACACCTACACAACCTCAACTTGGTATTGAACTAGTACACGCCCATGGTCCAGCCCATTCTTCCAACCTGTTACTACTTAACCCTTTAAAGGCCGCTGATGCAGGAGTGCATCATGTTCATTGGTCGGCATGATGCACCGATGAAGTGCTGGTGAGTCTGCTCACCAGCACTTCATTGGTGCATCATGCCGACCCTCTGGGGGAGCATCAACCCTGTAGGGTCATCATGATGCATAAATGCAGCTCCAGCGAGTGCCCAGTCAGGGCTGCATTCATGCATCATGAAGAACAATGGGCATGATGCATTAATGCATCAGTGGCCCTTAAAGGGTTAATTTTGTGTTCTCACGGGTCATTTTAGCTAAAATATTTTGATTAATTTCAGATATTCCTAGGGACAGGTTAGCTACTGCCGCTAAGCGAGCGCTGTGGTACCACAACCACCGGGTGGTCCATGAAGTCCTGTCCAAGTTGAAACAATCTAAGCTTAACGTGGACCTTCTCCGCTCTCACTTTATTAAGGTGTACGGTAAAAGGAGAGTGACGCGTGATAACCACTCGGTCTACACCAAGCCTTACACAACGTAACTATAACAGGTAAACATTGAACATTAGATGATGTTTATTCTTTCTAACCTTGGATGGACATTTACCCAATTCACTCACTTTTATTACGTTCAAAAACGTTTCTTTTTACATTCACGCCTTGTTTTTTAAGGTAATAAACTTTTTCTTATCCACACCTATTCCAAACGTTTAAAAACGTTTTGACAAATTGGTAGGATATTCACAAAAAAAATCCCACTTCAAGAACAAAAAAACCGTTTTGTATGACGTTAAAATCCAATATTCTTGGGTTCTCATAAAGAAATCAATTAAGTACGTTTCATTCAACTTGATAGAAAAAGATTCAAATCATTTTGACAGTTTAAGTAGTTCCCATCAATACCGTGATCCCCATATGCGAAAGAGGAGTTTGTAGAAGTCAGAAGCGTGTGCAAGCATGGAGTAATTCTTGTAAACCCCTGTCCATATACCCCAGCCAAACTCCCGGGTCCCTTATCTGTTTTATATCTTCAATTGTTCATTTCTTATTTTTTCATTTCAGTCACGATGAAGACGTTGACATAAGATGAAGTACCCGGTAAGAAGAAAACTGGGCACTGATGTAGATTTCCATCTGGACAATATCCAAGTGTATACATATCACACGCAATATATGCTATACACTTGCACAATTTGGAAATTCCTACATTGTGCAACGTTTCTGCAATTTCGCAGGGAGAGATACACACTGGCAATCCTACCAAAAACAAAATGTATAAATGAGCGGAAGATTTTCAACCATTTTTTCATAGAAGCTGAGTGGAGGGTTTGCTATAGACCCAAAGATATGTAAAAAAAAGAACATGATGTTCAAGCATTATCGTAATGGTTGAGGGTAGGCAAAGGGTTGATTATATATCCACAAAACATTCAAATATGTCAAATTCCATAATCACAGCTTCAGCACAGAGATCGACAAGCTATTGCATTCGCAAATAGCGCAAATTCCTAATCTGCTTAGGAAGGGAATTGCACAATTCCAGAATAATTTCACAGAATAAGAATATTTAGAAACATAAATTTATACTTTAATTTTACAATTTCTCACACTGTGCTTAACATATATAGCAATTCATTACCGTACAAATTTGTTATAAATGTTTATGTATAAAATTTGATGTTCTAGTACTACTCTAAGGTGATGAGGATGTAATTTTGGATTTGGCGGACAATCACTATCGGTGTCTTATTTTACATCGAATACTATATGAATTAGAACTTTCCCCATTTCAATGTTTATTGTATATATCTAAAGATGTCTGTTAATTCTTAAAGCCTTCTGATCATGATGAGGACTCTCAAAAACGAGACAAACTTGTTTCTCATCACCACGTTCGTCAGGAAAATCGTCATTTGACATTTTTTGTAAAGAATTTTCTGAGAAAAATGTACTAAAAATGAACAAGAGTAGTCAGGTTTGGTCCCGTATGAAAGCTTATGGTCCATTCTCACACTTATAACATGTCAATGATAACTTTTGGTAAAGTTGAACATTGAAAATGACATTTATAATCCAAACAGAAAAGAAAGGACTTAATATCTGAGAACCACGGAAACTCTGCTAACGTTAAAGTACTATTAGTGGAGGTAAAATCGACCAATCCAAACCAAACCAAAAGACTACATTTATGATATGACTATATTTCTCACTATAGTTTACTTGTACAAAAATGTATTCAGCTGTATGTGGGTCAGGTCGCCAGAAAACAGTAGATTTTGTGTTTTTGGGTCATTTTGGACTTTTATGGCTCTGGAGAAAGACGTTGTGAACCAATATTGTCTTACATAGTCTCATTTGATAGAGAACACTTAGGGCTATCAGAAAAATGTAAATTTGTGGTCATCCATCATAAACTTTAGGACTTATAGCCTGCCAAAGTGAAAAAACGGCCAAATTTGTTCTTTTTTATACTTTTTGTATTTTTCACAAGTGTCCTGTATTGAATAAAGAACACTTTAGAGTATCCCAAAGTTATTTTTTGTATTGTATATGATCATAGGTATCATTTCCATGAGGTTTGGACATGTTACTAAGTGAGAATTTTTTATGATGTGTCTTTCAAAATGGAAATCTGTAATTTGTAATGTCCGGTACCTAAATCTAAATCGGTTATAAAACATGGAAAAACTCAAGCTTCAAAATCTTTGTTATTACCCATATGAAGGGCCCTATTATCCCCTACTTTGGTGAAGAAATTGTGTGTCTACCAGCATCTGTCTCCATATGAGAGCAGCTTATGTGAAATAATTCTGATAAAAGTACCAGACGTTACGTAACATCCGGTACTTTTATCATCATTTAGGAGGCAGTCTACTGTGCATGCATAACTCAAATTTTGTTCCATTCTGTAATTGAAGTCAATAATAGACATATTGGCCTCGTTATTTCATGTGTTTGTTATGCATAATGGGAGATTCTTATATTACTGAGAGCAACTTCAATTACCTCCATATTTCATTATTTTGGTACCGGACGTTACATGACACAAAACAAGCAATAAAAATGGAACCGGATGGCCTAGATCAGTATTTTTTGGTCTTTTGAGCTGAGGAGATGTACCTTGACAATCTTGTTAAGGTTATATAAAGTAATTAGAAAATTAGTTTTTCAGGGCCTTCAAGGGCAAAATCTTACACTTTCTGACGACCTGACTCATATGTTCCTGACTGTCACGGTACATAAGCAAATGTCCATGACCAGGGAACAAATTTGCATCGTATTCACCGAGGTGAGGCTGTCCATATTCAACAATGCCTTATAGGAATGGACATTTGCATTTATGTCATGGCCTACAGGGTTAAATTGCTTTTAAATAAAGAAAAACGGCTCAGCTCTGTTCAAAATCCAAGATGGCGGATACCCATTGAATACAACCACATTGTATTCCATGCCCCCCATTGAATACAACATGTCCAGTAC